>JAQPPZ010007530.1:5619912-8429869 GCA_028583015.1 Wollemia nobilis
AGAGTGTCACAAGGAAAGACATTGAATATACATCAAGATCTAAGTATTAAAGAGATATGGAAACAACGAGAGGAGTGTCTTATTGGTTGCAAATCTAGCCTAATGGGTATATGGGGGAATGGATCAGCCTAATGTGCCCACAGATTTGTACCAACATTGAACAACTGTCACGCCTGGGGAAGGTAGGATGGTCGATCTTCAGAGAAGGTCAATTTTTGAATGGGGTTTATATCTACCTACCTACAAACTAGGGGAGTAAAAGGGAGAGCAGGGAATAAAGAAAGTAAAGGGGGCCATAATTGAAATTGATAAGGATATATGCAACTACATAAAGATACATGGTCCACCCACTCAAAGGAGTAAACACAAGCACACCGCCTAACAGATTAGTTGACAACACTCTTGCCTTACACTGAGCATTGGAAGGTTGAAGGTGAATTCTAGAACTAGGTGGATGGGTGCATGAAATATAGGATGTAAAATTAGAGTGCTCCCACCCCACCAACTTTAGCAGAAATAAACCCTCTTCCCTAATATAAATGAAAATTCCATAACTACCTAGCAAAGTCCATGAAATCTAGATAGTAGAAATAAATGAGAATGCTCAGATAGTCATCGCAGAAATAAATATTAGCACACACATACATAAAACAGATTGCAAGAGCACTAGTCGAAAACAAAACAATAGTACAGAGCTACCCTTTGGAATGGATAGCATTCCACTATTTATAGAAGATTTTACAATTGATTTAAATCACAAGCATTAATAGCATTGGGCAGGAGAAGATTGCTAAGGCAGACTGGTGTTCAATTGGTACACTGCTCCTTGGGATAATGTTGGTTGTTTGAAAGGGGTTAGGAACCTTTTGCATGAATTTAGGCATTTGATCATTCCAAAATTCCTACTAGGCATTGAATTCTTATCTACTATGCCCCTTCAATCCAATGACGAGTCTTCAACCAGGTAGACGGGCAACTAAATTAATTACCTTTCTAATTCAAACCACTTTGCCACCCATGGAGAGCCCATACCTAAGCAACTAGGATCATTAATGCACCTTCCTTAAGAATCTTGATGCTGATAGTACTGGGTAGATGCTTTAGATTGCACTCCACCTCATATTTTTTTCCAACTGCATATGGGTAAGGAATTGGGCATGAATTTCAATTATTGTCCTCCTAAAATTTTGCCCAGGGGTGGCGGCCCTACCGTCCTATAGAATATTTGACTTTGATAGGGTGGGTTCTCTTTTGGCAAGCAGGAATGAGCACCTTATTTAAAATTTTTTATCCAACTATGGAGTGAGGATTTTTTGCTCAACTGCTCGTTTTCCCAGAAATACGCCCAACCATAGTTTTAGCTACCGTTTGAGTAGGGCGGACTTTCGAGATCATTTCTTGCTTAGCGATCACCTATTTTTTTGCCCATATGATTTAGATCTCCAACATTGACAAAGAGAGAAGAATAGAGGAAGGAGAAAAAGAATAAACTAGGAATAAAGATAGCAAAAGAAGGCTGCAAGATGAGAGGGGGCATCGGGTCAAAGGTTGGGGAACACAGACATAACAAGATGGAACACAACAGAGAAAAGGAGGGCACAAGAGGAGAAGAAAAAGTTCATAGGAATAAAAATTTGAGAAATGAGGAGGGGGAAGAAATAATGGTAGGGGCTAGCTACAAGAAGAATAAAGAAGACCAAGGAAAGAGAAAGGACATTGAAACAAAGAAAATAAAGGGAAGGTGATCTTAGGATTATCTTGTGGTATGCCCAAGGCAATTTGATTACTCCACGGGACACCCTCATCGATCACATTTCCATTGATGTACTCCATCACAACCCATAACTACTTCAAGAATAGATAGAATGCTAAAGACATTTATCTTACTTGATGTAACCCTTATTATTTATGTAATCTAGAAAGGATATTTTAGCTTATCATAATACATCCTGAGAACCATTGATTGCACTCTCTAACTGATTGATGAATTTTGAATGATGCCCATGAGGTGCTTTATAGAATAATTCCAGCAACTCATCAACATCACATGCTTTACCTTGAAAGACTTGGCCTGTTGTGTATCCTTTTGATAGTACTATCAAAATTTACCTTTTAATTATATGCTTTGGCTACAATGATATATGCATGAGATAGGATGTACCTGTTGTTATCGGCTTGCAATATTTTAGGAAGATTATCCATTGGGCTACGGAGCCACAAAAAATAAATACAAGACAAGGAAAAGAAGAAAAGAACACAAGAAAATGCTTTTTCAAAGGAAGGAGCACCTTCTAGGAAATCACATTTATGGAACCAAGGAAGTAGATCCCCCATAGTCATGGCTTGATATGATGTCAGCAACCATGTGACTTTGCATAAACCACAGCTTTTATTTACCTGTCGACCTATTTACACAAAATTGCGATGCAATCAACACACTATAACAAGAGGCTCTTTCATAGCCTATTCGATGAATTTGTAGTGTTTGGACCAAATGACACAAAATTTGAGCTGCTTAGTGTGCTCGACTTGACACTACTGGTTGCCCCCATTTTTTGGTTTGGATTTCCCTCCAGGTATCACACTTGGCCTTAGTACCATATTTTGCTCAGAGGCCACTCGTGCAAAGTTTCCTTTTACCACCTCTTCCCATGCTTGGGCTATCATCCTTTTAGGAGGTGGATAACAAAAATGTACTTCATATGGGTCATCCTGCATTGTTACTCGTATGTCATCCCTTTTGGGATGGATGTCTGTCTCTATCGAGGTTCAACTATTATGCTTTAGTTGTTCTTAGACCTCGAGGGTAGTAATGAGGTGGCAATGGTGCTCTTGATGCTAAACCATTTTGGTTGTTGCCACCTTATTTGATATCAACCCATATTCATTTTTGACTTTTTGGGTTGATTCCATCCCTCGTTGGCCAAGGGATGCATCTTGTTGTAGGATTGGTGCTTCACAACTTGCTTTAGCCATTATTAGGTCTGGTGCATACGGTGGTATAATGTTGTTACACCCTTGCTCCCTTGTATCATGAATCATTTATTACCTGTCACACCCCTCTTGCAAAGAATTACAAGCAATAGAATTCTCCATCTTGGGGGAAGATGTTTGTCTTCTCTATTTGAGCTAAATGCCTGATATTTTCTCAGTCCTTTGCTCTCTTGTTTCTAGTGTTGTGCATTGGCTTCCCAACCACTGGAATTTTGGTCCTCATTTGAGATCTTACTCTTCATGTGGTTGATTTATTCAGATAGCTAGTAGATTCTCATCTTCAACTCTTACTGTATTTGTTGTACATTCTCATGTGAATATGTTGGAAAATATCCTCTCATAGCATGAGACTACACATGTATAATATTTGAAGGTGATGGATTTTGTACTAAGAATATGAGAGGTAAGAGATGTTAGGGGGTTCCTATCAATGAGCTTGCCAACTTGTATCAACATCCTTTCAACACGAGATGCTACCTTGAAGACATGTGGGAACCACCTTTCTCCTGATTGTTGTATGAGGAGGTTGATGTCAGGATCAAAGGTACAAACATAATATATGTATGCTTGGGCAAAACATGGTCTAGCTTAATGGGGGATCCTCCTCCAGGTTCTGGTAAAGTGAACATTGAAGTCAACCATAGCTTCATAAAAGGTTCGTTTAATGAACATAAGCTATGTGAGTAGCAAGAAAGGATATATAGAAGCATCGAATGTATTAATGAGATATTTTGCAAGGTCAACCCATGTGTGAATGCTTCCATGATCCAAGGATCTGAACCATAATAACACTCTTTATTTAAGAGAAAGAGCAAGGAGCCTGATGGAGAGCCAAACTTGCTCAAACCAATTCTCATTCAAAAACTTGGAAAGATCCCCTCACAAACCCTCATTCTGTGGCTATATAGCCAAAAAACCCTAAAAACTGAAAATGAGTCGGATGGGGCCCAAAATTGGGGTGCGCATCCCTCTTACAATAGACAAGCCAAAAATAAAGTTTCAAGTCCTAACTCTAAATACATTAGGAGATATTAACCTCCGAACAACTCAAAAAGCATAAAAAACTAGGTAAGTAATTTTAAAACCTAATTTCGGGGCACTAGATGATGGAATTTGGCCCCGAAAACTGGATTTTTTGGGACAAATAGGACTCTAGGGAGTCGTATTTGTTTAGAACTCTCCCAACTAGCTCCCTGTCAAATTTCACGTCAATCGGAGCTACGGTTGAGAAGTTATGGCCCCGACAAAATGCACTAAAATTTAGGAAAAAATAAAATTTCCAAATTTCGTTGGATGCTCCTGCATCAGACACCCGGGGTGGATTGAGAAGTGACCTTCACTTCTGTACTATTAGAGGAAAACCCAGGTGGTCAACCTCTATTTTGGACAACCAAGTTGCATCTTCTACAGGTCTGCCCTTCCACTTGACCAAATATTCTGAATACTGCCTGTTCCTGGTACTTCTGCCTTCTCGAGTGTCTAGTATTTCCTCTATCTCATCTGTGGCTGGAGTAGACGCTGGAATACTCCACAAATATGTACTTGGTGTCTCACTACTGCCTCCTTCATGGTATTCTGCCAAGTCTAAAATATTAAAAATAGGTGATATATTCAGCTCACTTGGCAGTTCCACTTCGTAGGCATTTCCTGAATCTCTTTTACCTATGATCCTGCATGGTCCAAACCTCTTCATCTTCAGCTTGTTGTAGGTTTTTCTAGGAAACCTTTCCTTTCTCAAGTGAACCATGACCTCATCTCCCACTTGGAACTCCTTGAAACGCCTCTTCTGATCTATTTTGGCCTTGTACTGAGTATTCATCTTACTGATATGTTGTTGTACCTCTTCATGTAAACTCTTTATGTGCTCTACAAAATCTTCAGCCTCAACACTGCTCTTTTCTCCTTTACCCATCGTTCTCAACTCAGAAGCATTCCTTGGGTTGTTCCCATACACAATCTGGAATGGTGATTTACCAGTACTTCTATTGATAGAATTGTTGTAAGCAAATTCTGCCTATGGCAAAATCAAATCCCATCCCTTGGGCTTATCTCCTACCAGGCATCTTAGAAGATTACCCAAACTTCTGTTCACCACCTCTGTTTGTCCATCAGTCTGCGGGTGGTATGCAGAACTGAACTTCAAATCCATTTTCAGCTTCTTCCACAAAGTCCTCCAGAAATAACCCACAAATTTGGTATCTCTGTCAGATACTATACTCTTGGGTAGACCATGAAGGCGTACCACCTCCTTGAAAAACAAGCCTGCAACATGAACTGCATCACTCATTTTTTGACATGGAATAAAATGAGCCATCTTCGAAAACTTGTCAACCACAACAAAAATGGAGTCATTCCCTCATTGTGTCCTTGGTAGGCCAAGAACAAAATCCATACTGATGTCCTCCCATGGTCTCTCCGATACAGGTAATGGCTGATACAATCCTGTATTCTGTCTCACTCCCTTAGCCATCTGACACACTCTGCAACCCTGCACAAATTTCTTCACATCCTGCTGCAACTGTGGCCAATGGTAGTTTTCACTAACAAGGGCAATGGTCTTATCTCGACCAAAATGTCCAGCTAGTCCTCCACTATGCTTCTCCTTTATCAGATTCTCCCTCATTGAACTTCTAGGAATGCACAATTGGTTCCTTCTGAATAGCATCCCATCTTGGATTATAAAATCCAACCACTTAGTTCTATCCAAAGTAGTAGGAGACAAACATGCCTTCCAAGCCTCTGCAAAATCTGGATCCTCTGGATACAAACTCTTGAGTTCTTCAAACCCAACGACTTCCACTTTCATCTCTATCAACAAATTTTGCCTTCTACTCAAGGCATCTGCAACTCTATTAGACTTCCCACTCCTATGCTTCAAAACAAAGGTATAACTCTGTAGGAATTCAACCCACTTCAAATGTCTCTGATTCAGTTTTCCCTGACTATTAATATACTGCAAAGCTTGATGATCAGTATATAAAACAAACTCTTTTGCTAACAAATAGTGTCTCCATTTCTTAAGAGCCTGAACTATAGCATAAAATTCCTGATCATAAACAGAATATTTCTTCCTAGCATCATTTAACTTCTCACTAAAATATGCAACAGGTTTACCTTCCTGACTCAACACAGCTCCAATGGCACTGCCACTAGCATCACAATCAACCTGAAATACTTTATTAAAATCTGGAAGTACCAAAATGGGTTGTTCTGTCACCTTATTTTTCAACATCTCAAAACTTGCACCTGCCTTTGCAGTCCACTTAAACTCCTTCTTATCCCCTCTCATGGTTTATTTCAGGGGTGCACAAATACTTGCTAAAGTTTCTAATGAACTTTCTGTAGAAACTTGCAAGACCATGGAATGATCTTACCTCCGTTATGTTCCTTGGAGTAGGCCACTCAATGATAGCCTTCACCTTCTCTGGATCCATTTTTAGACCCTCATCTGAGATGACAAATCCCAGATACACCAACTCCTTCTTCACAAAACTGCACTTCTTCAAATTAATCAGCAACTGCTCCTCCCTCAGCTTTTCAAAAACTATCCGAACTTGCATCAAATGCTCTTCCAATGTCTTACTAAAAATCAGAATATCATCCAGATAAACAATAACAAACTTCTCTAGGAATTCTCTCAACACCTCATTCATCAACCTCATGAATGTACTAGGTGCATTGGTTAACCCAAACGGCATAACCAACCACTCATACAAACCCTCTTTGGTTTTGAAGGTTGTCTTCCACTCATCACCCTCTCTGATGCGAATCTGATGATACCCACTCTTTAAATCAATCTTTGTGAAGTATTTAGCTCCACTCAAATAGTCCATTATATCATCCATTCTAGGTAATGGAAATCTATACTTAATGGTAATCTTATTTATGGCTCTGGAATCAGTACACATTCTCCATTCTCCATCCTTCTTCGGTGCTAGTACTGCAGGTACTGCACAGGGACTCAAACTCTCTCTAATCAACCCCTTCCTCAACAACTCTTGAACCTGTCTGTTCAACTCTTCACTCTCCACGGGAGACATTCTATGGGCTGCCTTATTGGGTAAACTAGCTCCTGGAATCAAATCAATTTGATGGCTAATCTTTCTCACTGGTGGCAAACCCTCAAGCACATTATCTGACACAATATCAGGAAACTCTTCTAACAGACTTTCAACCTCTACTAGAATATCCATACATTGTTCCTTCTTAACAGTAGGAATTAATGCATAACACATAGAATCCCTCTTCAGGCCATCCAAAAATTTTCTACCATCTACCAAACAGATTCTAGCACTACTGCATACCTTTTCATCCACTTCCTTCAATGGCTTCAACTTGTGACGCACTCCATATTTCGTCAGAGAGTAAGTATTCGCATGCCCATCATGCACCGCACGTCTATCAAATTGCCATGGCCTCCCCAACAACAAATGGCAAGCATCCATAGGCAAAACATCACACAGAACCTCATCTTGATAATTTCCAATATGAAATTTAACTAAACACTGCTCACTGACTAATGCTCTATGATCTTTCTGCAACCACATAATCCGATATGGATGCGGGTGCTTCCTCTTCTCCAATTTCAACTTAGCAACCATTTCTCCTAAAACTAAATTATCTGTGCTACCATTATCTATGATAACATTACAGACCTTACCTGCACATTTGCATCTTGTGCGAAATAAGCTCTTCCTCTGATCCACATCTTTCCCTCCATTCATCAATGCTCTTCTTGTCATCAACACTTCTCCTCCTTCTGCTTCTTCAGAATGTTCTGATTCAGCACCTTCATCTGCTACAACAGCTCTGGCATGACCCTCAGGTCTCTTATTCATCCTCCCTTGGTGTTGGGGACACTCATATGCCCGATGTCCCTCTTCCCCACAATGGAAACAGGTTCCATGAAATCCTCCTCTTCCATACCCACGTCCAGATCTACCTCTTCCTCTTTGGTAACCATTGTTCTGATCATGGGGGTGGTAGGTATTCTCCTCTTTCTGATCCTGGTTATTACTTGTTTCACCAGTCTTCTTCTGATCTTCATATTTTCCTCCACTGGTTCTTCCACCAGTTCTTCCACCATGACCTCTTCCTCTTTGTTTGCTTTCAAATCTTCTGTTCAGCTTCTCTTCAACCTTCAAGGCAAACTGATATGCATCCTCAATGGTGGTCATCCTGACCAAACTGAGTTCTTCTTGGATATTCATTCTTAACCCATTTATGTAACGAGCTACTTTCTCCTTATTAGCCTCTGAATGGCCAGTTCTGATTGAGATCTTGTAAAACTCCTCTGTATATTCTTTGATAGATTTGCTTGACTGTCTCAAACTCTGCATTTTCCTCAACAGATCCAATTCGTAATCTACAGGAATAAACTGCCTCTTCAACTTCTCTACCATTCGATCCCATCTGGTTATCTTTTCCTTTCCTCTTCTATTTATTTCTAGCTGCACTTCTTTCCACCATATGCTAGCATGGCCTTTCAACTTCATTTTTGCAAACTTGATCCGATCTGGATCTACAACCTCCTCATACTCAAAATACTCCTCCATATCATTGATCCAATCAATCAACTCCTCTGGATTGAGATTCCTAGAATACGTGGAGACATCAAACTTTGGCCTCTTCCCGATCAGAGATATGGCCCTAAATAATCTAGCTTCTACAGGATCCATTGCTTCTTCTTCATCTGATGGATCATCAACCTCCCAAGCTTCATCTTCACTACGGTCTTCTCTCCTTGGCTCAACCCCTCTTCGCAACTCCTCTTGCAGGGCTTGCACTTGCCTCTGCAAAGCTCTGAAATCTCCTTCAGGTACCACATTTCTCCCACCACCATGGTTTCTTCGTGGAGGCATTCTTCCTCACTCTCTTCTCACAACCCTTCCACAGATCCTGGTGCAAACTGCCTCACTTTCGATGATCTGCTCACACACTCAGGAACCCTAAGCTCTGATACCACTTGATGGAGAGCCAAACTTGCTCAAACCAATTCTCATTCAAAAACTTGGAAAGATTCCCTCACAAACCCTCATTCTGTGGCTATATAGCCAAAAAACCCTAAAAATTAAAAATGAGTCGGATGGGGCCCAAAATTGGGGTGCGCATCCCTCTTACAATAGACAAGCCAAAAATAAAGTTTCAAGTCCTAACTCTAAATACATTAGGAGATATTAACCTCCGAACAACTCAAAAAGCATAAAAAACTAGGTAAGTAATTTTAAAACCTAATTTCGGGGCACTAGATGATGGAATTTGGCCCCGAAAACTAGATTTTTTGGACAAATAGGACTCTAAGGAGTCATATTTGTTTAGAACTCTCCCAACTAGCTCCCTGTCAAATTTCACGTCAATCGGAGCTACGGTTGAGAAGTTATGGCCCCGACAAAATGCACTAAAATTTAGGAAAAAAAATAAAATTTCCCAAATTTCGTTGGATGCTCCTGGCATCAGAGCCTAAGCATCACACTCTTAGAAGTAATCCCATGGATCACGAAGAGAGAGGCTACATCTTGACAATGCTCACATGCAACACCATTAGTACCATCATAACTAGGGAGTGTTTTGAGTGCTACCTTGTATATATCTTGAGAACTAGAGATATTCAAAGGACCTACATCATTATAGTGAGGACATCTCGATTGATCTATTGAGCTGCTAGTCTTTCAAGATTTTTGAATTCTGCCACTGGGTTGGAATTATCGGATGAGCATACTTTCTTCGCTGATGAGGTCAAGACTACTCATCAAATATGGAGTCCTCTGGGAGATAGAACTGTTGTGAGTATAAAAGAGGCAACTGGTATCAGTATCTAGATCTACTGCTCAGAGGAGTCGCCATGTGATTTATGGCTAGATATAGGCAAACCAGAGTATCACCAACCTTTGATTTCCTTAAGCATAGAGACCTTTGGGGTCCTAAAATAGAGTTTCTAGGATCTAATTCTCTTTGTAAGGCAATCGATCAAAAGAAAATTGATTCACTACGGAGGAGAGTCGTCTGGTGAATAGAAAGATGTTATCGATAAGAGCTTCACTAGACTCAGATTAAGAAATGAGATCTTTCAATCCTACCGAGTGTGCCAAAAAATATTGGTCATAAATCTAGCCTAATGGGAAGGCAGGGGGAATGGATCAGCCTGATGTGTCCATGAAGCTGCACCAACATTTATTGGTCACCACGCTTGAGGAAGGTGGGGCGATCAATCTTAAGATAAGGTCAGTTCCTAAATGGGGTTCCTAAATACATGCCTACAAACTGGAGGAGGAAAAGGGAGAGCGAGGAATAAATAAAGTAAAGGGGACCATAGATAGAACTAACAAGGATGGATGCATTCATATCAAGACACACGGTCTACCCACCTACGAGAGTAAACACAGGTGCACCTCCTAATAGATCAATCGACAACACTCTTGTATTACACTGAGCACCGATGGGTCAAAGTTAAATTCCATAACTGGGTGGATGGGTGCATGAAACACAGGATGCAGAATTAGAGCGCTCCCACCCCCACCAACTTTAGTAGACATAAACCCTCTTCCTTGATGTGAATGTGAATTCTAGAACTACCTAGCGAAGCCATAAAATCTAAATAGCAAAATTAAATGAGAATGCTCAGATAGCCATCACAGAAAAAAACATTAGCACACACATACATAAAATAAATTGTAAGAGCACTAGTCAGAGATCAAACAATGACACACTTATATTTACAAAACAGAGAAGGCTTTACATATGAATTATAATAGCTATAGAACTGCCCTTTGGAATGGTTGACATTCCACTATATATAGAATATTTTACAATTAATTCAAATTACAAGCATTAATGGTGTTGAGTGAGAGATGATTGCTGAGGCATACTGACGTTCAGATGGTACAATGCTCCTTGGGAGAATATCAAAATTTTGAAAGGGGTCAGGAATATTCTGCATGAATCTAGTTCTTTGATAATTTTGACATTCCTTCCAGGCATTGACTTCTTATCTACTCTACCCCTTCAATTCAACAATGAACCTTCAACTAGGTAGACAAGAGACTGAATTAATTACCTTGCTAATTCAAACCACTTTGTCACCCATAGAGAGCCCGTACCTAAGCATCTGGGATCATTAATGCACCTTCCTTGATACTCCCAATGCTGATAGTATCGAGCAGATGCTTTGGATTGCACTTTATTCTAGATTTTCACTCGACTACATATGGGCAAGAAATTGGGCATGAATTTCAATTATCGTCCTTCCAAAATTCTGCCCAAACTCCATTCTTATTTAGGGTAGTGACCCTGACGTCCTCTAGAATATCTAACTTTGATAGGGTGGGTTATATTTTGGCAAGCAAGAATGAACACCTTATTTAAATTTTTTTTCCCAAGTACTGAGTGGGGATTTGGGGACAACCTTTGGTGCTTGTCTTCCCAAAAATATGTCCAACCACAGTCTTAGCCACCTTTTGAGTAGGGTGGGCTTTCGAGATCATTCCTTGCTTAGAAACTACCTATTTTTCTACCCATTTGATTTAGGTCTTCACCATTTGCTTGCTTTTGAGATCCACCCTAACCATTAATGCCAGAGTTTGGCTTCAAAATTAGCCACTTCCTCAGGCCATCATCCTGCACAAAAGAGTGGGTGAAGAAATGCAAAATTTCACCCACATGTCTTAGGTAGAATTAAACTACCTTCCTATATTTAGAAAAACACTAAAGGCATTACTTTATACTAGAAAATATCTACAAAAGAAGAGATATAATAAATAAATATGTCATGATATAAGAATTTGTATATATATTGCATAATGACACCCTTTAATAGTATAGTCAACTTATAAAAGGAAATATCATCAAATTGGGATAAGATCAAATATGGATTTAACATAAAGTTTCATTTACCTAAGATAAAAATAAAGTGTTATTGAGATGAGGGAATGGTGCAATGACATGATGAGTCAATGGCAAAGTTTGATCAAATATTCAAAACCACCTAAAGAATTATAATAACCATTAATTAAAAAGCCAAAAATCAAGTAGTTTGTTTTTGGCTTGAAATAAACTATAAGAAAAGAAAATGGAGAAATATTTGATACATATATAGAATCCCTAGAAATAAACCAAGAAGTATTGAGGGAGATATGACCATGTGAAGACAACCATTGAAAACAAGGGTAGCGTTAGGGCAATTTTTTTTTTGTCTAAAAAATATCTCATCTTTTAGGAGCCAAATATTTGTGAAGGGTTATCCGATTCAAATGATTATTAGACCAATTTATGTGGAATTTGAAGTGATTTAAAATAAGTGGTCATATAAAGGGATTTGAGCAAGATCAAAGGAGATATAACCCTATGAAGTCAGCTATCCAAAACAATGGTAGTGACAATTTTTCAAGTCATGAAAAACAAATTATAGATATGTATCAACTAGGGTTAGGGTGATGGGAGGAGAAATGGAGGGCTAGAGCATTAGTGAGGCAAGAAATTCTATCTAGGCATAAAATATTTTAGCTAACTTTCCTTTTTACCATATTTATCTTAGAATTTTTGCATGCAAATTATTATAGGCTTTTTATCAAATGTTATAATCACTATAGGATATTCTATTAAATTTTAGTGGAATTTGAGTTATAGTTTCCTTCACATGGACTGATTTATACATAAATACTTATAATCATCTCTATTAGTAGAGGTTAGTAATATCCTCATAGAGAATCGATCCTTGTTGCTCCAAGATTCAATAGTTTTTGGTAAATTTAATGGGTCTTGTCCAAGGGATTCGACCTTGAGAAAATGGATTGATAAGAGTTGGAAGTCTCCAGAGTGAATCTATCATTTCTTCCTTAAGTTTTATTCCTAGAAATTTTTTGTTCCAAGAAGGAAAGAGATAAAATCCTAAAAGGGGGTCCTTGGTTTATGGGAAGAGCAAGACTCTTTCTTACTTGCTGGTATGAAGGCTTTGCACTTGAAAATATAAATCTATTTTAGTACTAGTATGGATTAGGATGTATGGGTTGCCCATTGAATTTTAGGAAATGGATGCCTTCAAGAAAATAGGCAACACTTTGGAAAAATTCCTTGAGATTTTAGAAACTACAAAAGATGGAGTCTTGGCTATTTATGCTCTAATATTAGTCATGATTGATATAAGTAAACCTTTACCAAAATCAATCATTCTTAAGTATGGGGGTAAGTTGTGGATCCAAACCATAGATTATGAAAACATATATTTTATATGTATAAGATATCATGAGGTGGGGCATATTGAGATATCATGCCCTAATAAGAGTCCAATAGAAACATATGTAGAAAACCATAAGAGAAACTTACAAATAGATATGGATGAGGATGGTTTTCAAATTTCAAAAAATAGGTCTAGACAAATGAAAGTAAATAAATAGTACAAACTAGTAAGGAAGGATATTAGAAGAAATACCAATTATTTTTAGGCTTTAGCCTATGAATAAAAATAATATCAGAGCTTAGAGGACACAATACAACATGTTCAAAATGTTAATAAGGAGCTATCTATTCATTATGATCCTTATTTAGGAAATAACATTCCCGATGAACCTAAGTAATGTGTCTCACTAGATTTGAAGACTCTCTTGGAGTAGCATGCACCATTTAGGTGAAGAAAATTGGTAGAGAAAATGCAATATTATATGTTAATACCTCTACCATTAATAAGGAACTACCAAAAAATGAGCAAGACAAGTCAAAAGATTTTGTATTAGAGCCAGGAGAGGATAAATTTAATGAAAAAGGAAGTTGTGAAAGAATAATGAGAAATAGAATAATAAGACTTACACCGGATACAGGCAAGGAAAAAAGAGAAAAATATCAAATTATCAAGCAAGATCTAGGGAAGCAAGAGCAAACAT
The DNA here is from genome assembly GCA_028583015.1 of Wollemia nobilis. Taxonomy (NCBI): domain Eukaryota; kingdom Viridiplantae; phylum Streptophyta; class Pinopsida; order Araucariales; family Araucariaceae; genus Wollemia; species Wollemia nobilis. Next base: position 5,633,778 of record JAQPPZ010007530.1, read on the forward strand.
AGAGAAAGGAACACAAACTAAGTTGGTTGAACTTATCTTTACCAAACAAAAAAATGATATTGGTAATTCTTAGGCAGGTCCAGTAGCCCCTCCTGAGACATGATTACCATATCATATAATATAATGGGTGCTAATATCCCCTCAAAGCAAAGGTGTATCGGGGACCTATGTGTAAGTAATAAGCCCGATATTCTTTGTATCCAAGAAACTGAAATGAGAAAGGAAGAAGTTTCCAAAAGTATTAAAGAAGTATGGGCTATATGTGAATGGGATGTTGTGGAATCCAAAGGAGTGGAAAGAGAAAATATAACATGTTGGAATCCTAATAGAACCTCATATGTAACCATTCATAAAACTAGGCATTGAATATCCTATTTAGTCTCATGCTACTTTTCAAATATTTATTTCATCCTTATCAGTGTCTACGGACCTACAACTTAGTTAGATATATTATAATTATGATGTGGGATTGAAGCCTTTATGAGAAGTAAATACCAAGAAACCTAATTCATGATCATAGGATATTTTAATACCATAAGCAAGCTAGATGAAAAATTTGGAAAAATTAGAAAATTAACCCAAAATATAAGAGATTTCTCATCTTTTATTCAAAATAATAATCTATGGGAGGTTGAGTTTGAAGAAGATAACTATACATGGACTAAAAATAGGAGAAGCTAGAACCTAATAACAAAATATTTAGACAGGTTCATTCTCTCAGGATATTGGCTAGATGAAGGGACTTGTTCTAAAATTAATACCTTGATAAGGATTGATTCAAATCATTGGACAACAAGAGTTAAAATGATGGTAAATAAATTTTAAAAAAGACATTTTAAATATGAATAGATGTGGGAAGGCCATCCTTTATTTGTTAATATGATAGCACAAACATGGAATTCTTTGGAAAATTATGGGTTGTATACACTTCCAAAACAAATTAAATCAATGACATCTAGATTAAAATAATGGAACAAGAATATTTTTGGAAATATTTTTGAGAAGAAAGAACTAAAATATAATCTTTCAAAATTACAAAAAGGCGATCATAATAATTCAATATTGGAGGAAAGGAAGTTGCTTAGTGAATATCATAATATTTTGAGTAAGGAAGAGAAATTTTGGAGATTAAAATGAAGGCATATTTTGTTAAAAGGAAATAAAAATACAAAGTTTTCATAGGATGACAATATTTCAGAGATCAACATCCAAAATTAGTAAAAGGGGTTGGATCGAAGATCAAAGTGAAATCATAAATGAGGTAATTTTTTTTTACCAAAATATTCTAGGATTAGAGGTGTTTGAAGTTCTTAATGATAAACTACTACAAGAAGTGCCTTTAATTCTAATAGACAAAGATAATAGAAAACTGATAGAACCTATTACTCTGGAAGAAGTTCATTTAGATATTTTCTCTTTTGATAAGGATAAATCCTTAGGTTTGGATGGGATCTCTACAAAATTCTATCAACATAATTGGGATACAATGAAGGATTTTTTTATTGGTGGTAGTAGAATGGTCTAGGGTAAAATAATACATACCTTATAAAATAAATGCAACATATCTTACCCTGATTCTAAAAAAAAAGGATGTAAAATTATTTGATTCATTTAGGCCCATAAGCCTATGTAATATGGAATATAAGATTATCTATAGAGTGATGGTGAATCTGTTAAGACCTTTGTTAGACAAAAAAAATTTAGAAGAGCAAAGAGGATTTGTGAAAAGGAGACAAATTTTGGATGAGATCATAGTAGCTCTTGAAGTTATGCATTCAACAACTTCAAGAAAAGAGAGAGCAATAATCTTAAATATTGATATGAGTAAAGCCTATGATAGGATAAATAGGATTATATTTTTGTAGTATTAGAAAAGTTTGGGTTTGGAAATAAATGAGTTAGATGGATTAAAGTTTGTGTCTTTATAGTTTCATATTCATTGCTAGCCAATGGGTTGGTAACATAATATTTTAAAGCCAAGAGAGTTCTTAGACAAGGAGATCCTCTATCGCAAGATCTGTTCATTATTATGGTAGAGGTATTACGTAGGAACTTAAATAAGGCTAACAAATATAGGCTAATAAGTGAGCTTAAGGCTAATAACATAAACAACATCACCCATCAATAGTTTATAGATGATGCAACCCTTTCTTGGGAGGGCAAGGATAAATGAGACCAGAGCTTGGAATAACTTATTAAAGGAATACGAAAGATCTTCAGGGAAAAAATTTAATAGGACAAAATCTAAAATTTACTTTTTAAACACCTCAACTAGAATCAAAATAGAGATATGTAGGTTACTTAAAATGGAGTCGTCAAATTTACTAGAAAATTATCTAAGTATACCCGTATTTGAGGGGAGAATGGGGATAAAATTATGGAATCCAATTATAAATAAAATTTAGAATAAACTATTGTCATGGAAAGGTAGATGGTTATCATTAGTAGGAAGAGTGCAACTAATTTAATCAGTCTTACAGACCATTCCAACATATTATATGTCCTTGTATACTATGCCAAAATTAATATAAAAAAGTTTAATCTTATATTATGTGGTCATTGTTTTGGTTAGGATTATGTGATAAAATGGAAATTTTCTTTGGTGAAATGGAGCAATATGTGTGATGAAAAAACTAGGGGAGGTATTGGTTTAAGAGTTCTTATGGATGAAAAGTTAGCTCTCAGGGGAAAAGTAATTTAGAGATTGTACAAAGAGAGTCAAAGACAATGGGCAAGATTTATTCTAAGTAAGTATGTTGAGCCCAATGAACCAAGCTTAATATTTACTTCACTCTTACTACCAAATAATTATGCTCTATGGAATGGTTTAAAAAATCAATTTATATAGTGAATAAAAGTCTAATATGGGTGGTGGAAACTAGAGAAAAAAATTCTATTTGGATGGATACTTGGTGTGATAAAAAACCACTCAATCTAGATCTAATTTTAAAACCATGGATGAGATTACTTCAAAATAAATATGGTGATAGGGTTTCAAATATTATGTACAAGGATAAGGAAGGAAGATACAAATGGAAAGAAGATTTTTTTACAAGTATACAAGACATTGATGCTAGGAGGTAGTTGAGCAAAAAGATAACAACAATGATTATTTTGAGGGGAGCCAAGGATAAGCTGATTTGGGAGTTGAATAGCTCAAGAGAATACACAACAAGAAGTGGATATAATGTAAAGCACCAAAAAAATAGGAATATCGCAAGAATATGGAGAGATATTTGGGATAGCCCAAGCATTCCTAAAGTCAAAATGTTTGTTTGGCTAGTAGGTCATAGAAGAATTTTATCTTGGGATAACCTTATGAAAAGGGGTTTTCATGGCCCCTCACAATGTGTTCTTTGTAAAAAGGAGGAGAGTATAGACCATCTCTTGGGACATTGCTCAATAGTCTAGAAACTATGGCAATGGATTCTTAATATGTTTGGTAAATGCATGGTGATGAATGACAGAATTGAAGAATGGTTAAAGCAATGGTAAAGCACTTTTAAAAGTGAGGCTTTACAAACAATCTAGGATATATCAAAAGATACAATACTTTGGACTATATGGCTAGAAAGGAATAGAAGAATATTTAAAGGAAAGGAAAGTAGTTTAGAGGTAATGAAAAGGAAGATTTGTTTAGCCATAGAGGAGTCTAAACCAACCCTATCAACTCACCCAATCCCTAATCTTGAAGTAGAGAGCCTTGATAGATGGAGTCAAGTCATCAAATGGAATTATGATGTTGGGTACAAGAGAAACAAAAAGAAGGCAAAGAATATAAAGTGGAAACCACTAGATGTGGAGTTGGTCAAATTGAATTTTGATGGAGCATCTAAAGGAAATCTAGGACCAATAGGAGGAGGAATAATTAGAAATAATAGAGGAGAGATTTTGTCTCATTACACTTTCAATAGTGGATTTAAGACAAATAATGAAGTTGAAGCTTGGGCAGCTTTGGAAGGGTTAAAAATATGCAAACAAATGAAATGGAATAGAGTATGGATGGAAGGTGATTCACTAATAGTAATAAATGCAATTTTGAGGAAAGCAAAGGCTCCATGGAACATACAAGAGATAATTGTGGAAATACAAGACCTTGCTATAGAGTTTGAAGAAATTAGGTTTACACATACATTAAGGGAAGGAAACAAATGTGTAGATAGGCTAGCCAATAGAGGGGTTTTAATTGAGGATCGTGAAGTTAAATTCTCTTTTCCATGGTTAGAGGAAGTAGTAAGTTTAGTTGAAGCTAACAAGAAAATGTTGATTGCCTAAATCAAATAATGATTAAGATTTACTTTAATGTTTTCCATTGGTAATATTTGCTTTATTTTATAACATTAATGTGTTTTCATATAAACTATTTATTACAATTTTTGTGGTTGCACTTATGCTTCAGGAAGGAAACTAGCAATCCAGATCTGGTAAAGCGGACTATGATAGTGTGATGTTTTGGAAATATTACTCTACTAAGATGCAATGCATAGACAATAGAGGTGGAGTTTTGGTATTGTGAAGGTTGTTGTAGGAAAATATCAAGAAGAAGGATGTTGAATTCTAGAATATTTGTATTCACACAAAAAATTGAAGAAGATCCAAAAAATGAAAATCAAGAATTCAAACTTTTTATGAAAAATGATGTAGGTATCTAGCTATAGCAACTCAATTGAGATGAGAATTGAATATGTTTGTAAACTCTCAAGCTCTAAAGGAGAGAGTTGTGATTTATCAAGGGTGGGGGACCCGAGTACAACCCCTTGTTCTCTAGCAAAAAAAAAATCCTAAGGATTTGTAATGTGATTAGAATCATGGAGTCAATGCTAGTACAATGTGTCATGGATTGAACACTTGGAAAGTCTTATTAAAAAAATAAAATAACTAAAATTGGATGAGGAACTGTTGGGTACTGAATTGCACCAAGTTTTCACTTGATACTATGGTTGTCTATCTTCCTATTTTCTATCCAGGCTTGCACCCGATAGCTGTAGCTCAACACTCAACATTGGATGGACCAAAATAGAGTTTTCGATCCAACCTCCAGAGTAGGTTGGTTCCTTGTCAACTTAAACAGGGGGTTGACACAATTATGCTCACTTAGGGTTTGAAGGTTAGGGTAAGAAGAGATTAGGGTTAGAGAAATGTGAACAATATTGGACGGATAGGCTAACAACATTGCACCACCATAAAAAGCTCCAAAAAACTAACCCAAAGATACATAACTCAGATCAACATTATCACAAATTGAATGACTCTTCATTCATTAAAGCACAACAGAGAAATATTGTAGACAACGATTTCAATATCCAGACAATGATAATCCAAATAAAAGAATTCACCAATATCTAGATTCTACAAAAATGCACTTTCTAACAATAAAGATCAATCTCAGAAGCAGATTTCAATTACTTTAACAGCTAGTAATCCATTAATTTGGCACAAACTAACCACTTAAGTATTCACAAAAATACAACTAAAGAATTTGAACCTCTGATATCAAGCATGAAGATACAAATTTTGAGGCGAAGATCAATGTAATGCTCCTTCCATTAGCTCTTGGGAATATTTACAATAGCATAGGCAAACACACTAGAGCCGACCCTTAAAAATGAGGGTTCGACCTCTATTTATAGTTTTGCAAAAATTAAAATTCACTAAGAACATTACAAAGATTTATTTTGACAGCGCAACAGAGAATTCTTGCTGGCATTTGCTTACTGGTACATCCTCCGAGAAATCCATTGAATGTGGTCCGCCATGGCAGCTCGGGGCCTCTGCAACTTGTTGGTTGTTTGGTGCAACTGGAGTCCAGGCCATTGGAAATCACGTATCATCATTGATTCTTCTTGGATGCTATCTACCATCATCGATCTGTAACCACCTCTGGTTCAGCTTTCTTGAAAACCCTCGATGCTTCAGCTTCCTCTTCCAACTGGCTGTTCCAATTCTGGTGAAGAAACATCCCTAAATACCTCAGATTCTTTGACGCAATCTCCACCATTGATCTCCCTCATTATATGGTTCTGATTAAATATGATAAAAGCTTATTACAATGGCGGGGAGAAACGGCGCCATTCCACTTTAAAATGTTGGTGACATCATCCTTCTATCTCAAAAACTATGGAATCGCCAATCCGGCTCCCAAATGATCTGAAAACTAAGCAAGATCGAATCCGCTCTTTGTTCTTCAGATTCCTTCATTATCCGCAAGGTGCCTTCCAATCCGCACAAAAATATTGATGACATCACTCCTTCTTTATGACTTTTGTGGATTCCATTCTAGGATGAGCAAGTGCATTAGCATATGATCGTCAATCCGGACCGTCATAGTGCAACATGACCTTTTCTCCATTCCGCACTATCCTTAGAATAAAACATTCCACCTTGTCACCATTTCGAAAAGGAGAAGTCAAAATCACCTTTAGTCACGAATCCGCATCTGCCTTGTCCATAGCATCCTGCCTTGTCACCATTCCGGGTGCAAATACTCTATGGGTTCTCCGAAATCGGGCCTTCTAAGACTTAGCCGCTCGTGAAGTTTTCCAAAATATTGAGCGGTCGCCAATCCACACTTTTTTATCGTTGACATCATCTCTTCTTAAAACTTTTGTGGATTCGAGCATGCGTCGCCAATCCAAAGTCACAAAGGAAGTCTCTCGAAATCGCTCCAAGCATGAAAATTTACTAAGTGTCGGGTGGACTCATGCCTCCTATTGTGGATCCGCTCCAAAATACATTGTAAGGTGTGCGGAATGAAGACTTTTCCACTTAGACAAAATTTGCAAAATTTTCCTAAGTATGTGGCCATTTTGGGCCTACATTCTAGTGCCTCCTGGGTGGATTTGCTTGCAAAACCAATCGAACTCAGAGTCTTATCCATTGGGCCTTAGGAGTCAAACATACTCATCTTCAAAACATATTTTATAGAATAACTTCTATATAACCACTACTCTCTAAAAATTTTGACAGTTTGCCTAGAGAGTAAAGGTTCATATCGAAGTGATGCCAAAAATATATAGAACTCATCTGCTCATACAGAGACTGTGTCTAAAATACAAGTCTTGCCACTGTCTTCAAAAACTAGACACAACTCTACTCCTTTTATAAGGCCTTATTTCAAGAAATGCCTTCACATATAGTCCGTTGCTCTTCTGCCTCTGTAGGCTTCATGCCTTTATTGCTTACTTCTGACAATTGTCAGAGTCAAAACAAAAATACAAAACTTATGCATATGTACAAAACAAAAATGAACTAAGTGTGAGCCCCTTCTGGGCCTATCACTGATCTATCCAGCTCCCCTTCTTCCATGGCCTCTTCTTCCTTTTCTTCTTCTTCTCCTTCTTCTAGAGTAGGTGTTTTCTGACCTCTTTCTCCAGAAGTATTTCCAAACAACTGAACCATTAATTCCAAAGATTGTAGAGCCTGTTTCTAGGCTTCTTCAGAGGGATTTGATGTTTCCTTGAGCTGCTTATAAACATATTGTAGCTCTCCAATGTCCTCATAGTTAGCAGCATTCCCTCTATTCACCAGATCTTCCATGAGATCTCTCAAACGAGTAAAATCCATGATCAATTGGACAACTTGTTCTTGGGGTAGTGGCTCTTCTAGAGAATCTATTCCAGACTCATCCTTCAAATTCTCATTAATGCTCTACTGGATCTCTTCCATAGATAACAAGTTGTGATCCTCCTTCCAGAGTCCTCTAAAACCAACCTGAATCATTTCCTTATTTAATTCAACAACATCCCTAATCATCTTTTCCATCCTGTCAACCAACAACCAGGCTCTTTGAAGTGCCCTATGCTTTTTAACCACTATCCTGGCAGCAACTCTGGAGAGATTCCATTCTTTATTAGGAATAGGTTTAGCAGAATCACTGAGTCTTCTATCAACCAACCTGTACATTTGTTCTATCGAAATCACCATAGGCTGCAACTCTCCAGTGATTTGATCTAGCTCTTTCTGAATAGTGGAGAGTAGGCGGCTGGCATCATCAAGATAATCAATCATAAGTTGAAGCCCTAAACATTTTTCCTAGACCTCAGAAAGCAACTCCTTCCTAATCCTTTTCAACTCATTCTTAGAAAATCCTGAAGGTTTAGCTTTCTCGATTTGAAGTTGATGCTTTAAATTCTGAATTTCTTTTGCTTGATCTTCATTCAACTTCTTTTGCTCTTCTAATTGGTCCTTCAATTTATTGGCCTTTTGAAACTTCTCTTGCCAACCCTTAGCCTCTTTTCTCAGAGCCTTTTCTATTTATTTTTTATCATTGAGACTCTTCTTAAGCTTTTCAACCTATTTCTCCAACTTATCTACCTTCTCTCTGACTAAATCATTTTTCACATAGAAGGTATCCAAGTGGGCTTTGGCTATAATTAGCTCATCTTCCTCAGGAAGCTTATCAATATCTTCTGTGACCTCCTCCACTCGATAATCTTGAATAGTCATCTCAGTTTCAGGTTTTCTCACTAGTGGAGTCATAGATCTTGATATTCTTTGTCTAGAAACAGGATCAACATACATGCTTCTTCTTCTGACAACCATCCTACTGGAAGACTTAGTAAGCTTCTCTACCCAATAATCATTTATACTCTGAGTGGTTGCCTACTCTTTTGGTACAGTAACAGGTCCTGAAAGACCAACAACTAGGGGAGATGATGACACTAGAAATGAAAGGGTGGACTGAACTATTGATGATGGGGGTGAAGATATAGTTACAATAACCTCTGTGACAATAGTGGACTCTATAACTACTATTGTTGTTGTTGTTGGTAGACTCATGGAAACTGATGCAAGACTAACAATCGGATGGATGGATATACTTGGAACGCAGTGTCCCATTGATGGTGGTGATGAAAAATATGGAAGTGAAATGATGGTAGATGAGGGAGTAGGAACCTCAGATGCTGGAGATGGGATTTGAGGTGGTTGTGAGGAAACAAGAGTGACTTGTACCTCGGTGGCTACTGATGACTTATGTGGTGGACTGTGAGAGGGAGGAGGTACACTTGTCATGTCTTCTTGATTAGAAAGGGAGGGATATTTCTTTGGGGACTCATGAGGATGAAGAGGAGAAGAGGGATTAGAAGCCATACCTTCACCTACTGATGTAGGGTGTTCTTGTTCTATCTCCGTATCTTGTTGCTGCTCCTGATCAATCAATTTTCTCATAGCAAAATCAGCTACTTCTTTAGCAATCTCCTCCATATCCAATTTTTGTTTCTTTGAAATCTCTTTTTCCTCTCTTTCTAGGACCCTCTTAGTCCTTCTATGAACTAATTGAAAAGTAGTCATCTCATTCTCAGAATCTTCTTCCAACACATCTTCTTGCACTACTCCAGAAAGTAATGATTGTTTAGAAACAGGACGTAATTCAATTGATGTTGTAGGGGTAAAAGAAAGGGGTTTGTACTTAAATATTTCATCCTTCTCTTTCCAATTGATATCTATGTCTGGAGGTCATGCTCCCAAAGCTAAGAGTTTAGGCCTAGATGTTGTTTCAATAACTAGGGTACTGATAACTTTTTCTTTAGAATATTGCATTTTGCTCATCAACTTAGCTCCCTTAGGAAACGTTTCCACCTGCTCAGTGGTAGGATGAAAGGTCTTTAGTACTTCAACCATTGTCAAGGGAGTTCCTAGTTCTTCTAGATGAGCCTCATGATCTGTAGGTGGAGGGAGGGATTCAGAACCAGATTGAGGTTTTTCAACCATTAATACTATGTTTCTGACATCCTTTTGTTTCCAGGTTCCAATGTTTTTATTATATCTCCTTGAAAATTCTTTGTCAATCTTCATTCCAAACTTGGACTTAGGCTTTCCAATTTCAATCCTCATTCTCCACCAATCTGTTATCTTTGCTACATTCCATGGTCCCTTTTCCTCCTCTTCTTCTTCCTCTGCAATCTCTTCTTCAGGCGGAGGATCCTTTTTCTTTGCAGACTTAGCCTCAGGCGGAGGATATTTTTTCTTTGTTGATTCAGCCTCAATATTTTCAATTGTAGCCTCTGTAATCCGATGACTTGGCTTATTGTCAGGGTCAAAATCAACAACTTGCTCATAAAAATCCAACCATGGAGGCAGTTGACCCATATTTGAGACATTCCACTCTAAAAGAGTAGTCTCATCATTGTTTCTGCCTTGTTCAAAATGAGCCCTGGGCCTCCTTTCAAACTTATAGGCCTTAGGTCCATTTAGGGTTTTATTCCTTGCAGTAAAAATGCCATCAAGGTCATAACTCCATCTTTGGGGAATATAAAATAGGCCTAACCTATCAAGGTATTGGCCAATTTGTTGGCTCTGCCCCTTCTTGGTGATGGTAATGTCATCCATAGTGCGGTGGGTAAGTAAAGACTTCCTCTTTCTCCTAGAACCATAGTTTGCATCAATATACTCTGCCTGCCTTAGGTATTCTAAGGCAAAAATCCTTTCCATGACAAAGTGGGGCAGGAGAAAAGGTTTACCCATGAAACCATACAATCTGATTACCGTACCCTCGGTCAAAAAATACCAGTCTCCTTTTGCACTCTTTGTTCTCAGAATCTGCTCAGCTAAAGGTGGCAACCTAGGGCACTTACCATACATTATTTTTAGGGCAGGTCCCAAAAATTCCAAATTGAATCTATAATAGGACTCACTGCTCCTCAAATGACTTGTCCAATAATAAACCGGCAAGGGTTCCCCATCATTGGTTTTATCCTTGATCGAAATCCATGACATTCTATCTTTGGTGGCAGCATAGAACATCCACACCAGACTTGAGCAATGCCTAAAACTAGGAGCATCAACACCCCTTTTCATGCTTACTAGCTGCTCATGTATCCTCTGTGCGAGAAAAGTTGGCCAGTCAAAATAAATCACTCTAGTCCCTTTCTTTCCCGCATCCTTCTCATACATTCTTTCGTTAGAAATACAGTATGCTACGGTAATTTTCCAGCCATGTACCATTCTATCAGAGTCTAAACCCTCCATGCAAGCCAACATAGAAAATAATTCGGGATTTGCAAATTCATCAATATGAATAGGGACTTCAGGCATTTCATCTTCATTCCTTATTCTTCTAAAATTAAGATGCAACCATTTTTCTATAGCCTTTTTCTTTACTTCTGAAGCTACCATTGCAGCATAAGCCCTAGCTAATTCTGCTATGTCAAACGGTCTAGGTTTTGAGGGTGGCCCTACTCCTACGACAAATAATTCATGGCAGAATTCTTTTGTAATTGTGAATAGGGGAATGCCCTCAGAGGTTTTAATCATTCTATTTTCAGAATCATAGAATTGAATCATAGCAGAGACTAATTCGGGGTAATGATGTATAGAATCATAGATATAGGTGAACAAGAAATATTTTATAGCTATAGTACCTTGTCGGCGCATTGGATTTCCTCCAAAATATGGGAATTCAAAATCTGTCCTTAGATGGGTCATCCTTTCTCTTGTCATCACTGTGTCCGTGACTCATCTGGTTTGACGAACATGAGCCTGTAACCTTGCTCCCGTCTCTGGTACCTCAGTGAGTGATCTCTTGGGTGCCATTTTGATAGTAGCAAGACTTCGTTCTCCCTATAGTTTGTGGTAAATTCTTCAAAAATTCACTCTACCTTTTACCACTCTGGGGATGCAAATAGATACCAAATGAGCATCGTGTATGTCTTTTGTCACTTTTTATTTTTTGGAATGCGCGTATCCTCCACCATTAATGTAGCTACTACATGATCTCACCATTGGCACACTTTCCAACATTTAATCATTCCCTTCGATGGCTCAATGGTGGCATTCTATCTTTTCATTGGTCAAAATTTCAAATTGCGCTGCCACCTCACTGCACCCCTTCGGCTACTCTCGGGTCATGGTGCAAGTTCGTTAGCATTGAATGCGGGATTGTTCTCTGGTCTCCACGTGTCGTGGTTAGAATTGCTGCTTGGTTCCACTTCGATTTTGAAACCGGTGGCTTAAGAAGCTTTTTGGGTCCATGGACACTTAGAAACTTTTAGGCGTGACTTTCCATCTTGATTCCGCTCTAGCAGCATTGGCTTCGAAAGGTTCCCGGATTGGGAACACCTTTTACTTTCTTTTGACTAACGGCTCACCATTCCGTGAGATAGAAACTCTACGCCATTCCATGGGGATCTAGCATATTTTCAATGCGGATTCAAGAGCGCATGTCATTCCGAAGAGCTTCACATAGAATTGAGTGCGGAATGGAACTTCGTTGTGCACTTAGTCCATACTTAGTCATTCTTGCAATTCTTTTTCTTTTTTCAAGATTTTTCAAGAGAAAACCAATTACAAAGTGTAGAAAGAAATTAAAGTACAAAGTGCAGAAAGGAAGGGAAATAATTATACAATGTATATACATATGTTACAATGAACTCACTCCTTACACATAGTAGAGCTTGAGATGAAAACCATTCACCGGAATTGGTTGTATGTTTCCTTCCGGATCTTCCAGCTGGAATACATTAGACTCCTTGGCATCTACTATTCTGAAAGGACCATCCCAAAAAGAATCAAACTTTTCATGCTTGTCTGGCTTTGCTCTATCAACATTCCACCTTAGAACTGAGTCTCCAACCTGGAATTTCTTGAATCTGGCCTTCTTATCAAACCATGCTTTAATTTCTGATGAATGCTTTTGAAAATTTTCATATGCCTGAGCTCTACTCTCTTCTAATTGCAGCAAATGTGTCAACCTGGTTTTCATAGGATCTTCTTCTGACTCTTCTTCTGAATTGACAAGCTTAAGTGTTGGGATCTCCAAATGGATTGGTAACACTGCCTCCTTGCCATACACTAGTGCATAAGGGGAAGTATTGATGGACTTCTTAATAGTAATCATGTCTACCCACAGAGCTTGGTCCAACAATAGGTGCCAACTTCTTTTATTACCTTCTAGTGATTTCCTCAAAATCCTTAATAGGTTTTTGTTGGTAGATTCTGCAAGTCCATTACCCCATGGATAATAATTGGAAGTATTTTTAAGAGTAATGCCATACTGGAAAACTCAATATACTTGGCTCCTATGAAAGTTGGGCCATTGTCACTCACCAAAGCTTTCGGAACTCCAAACCTTGAAATCAAATTTTCCATAAAATTGATCACAACATCTTGATCTGATTTCTTGGTAGGAATAGCTTCTACCCATATGGTAAGATAATATATGGTCATTAGGAATTAGGGTTGATAACCCCTATGAAATCTAGCCCCCATTGTTGAAAAGGTTCTTCAACTTGAATGGGCTTGAGGGGGGATGAAGCATTCCTTGTCCTTCCCACATATCTTTGACATTTGTCACAAGCTCGGGTGACTTTAAAAGCATCAGTGAATACAGTGGGCCAATAATAGCCTACTCTTATGATTTTTAAAGCTGTAACCCTACCTGAACTATGTCCACCAACTGATCCTCCATGGAATTCCTCCATGACCCTTTTTTGCTGGTCATCCTTTAAGCATTTTAGAAGAATTCCATCCAAGTTTATTTTGTATAAGCCCTCTGGTAGTAATACATATTTCAAAGCATGAAGCCTGTATCTCCTCCTTTGGGAAGCACTTAGATTAAGGGGGCATACTCCACTCTGGAAATACCTAATCATCTGGTCAATCCAATCAGAGTCTTTAGTTTGTATTATTTCGACTTGATTTTCTTTTGCTATCTGGCAAGTTGTTACTTTTGCCAATGTTGCAGCTTTTGTTAACCCTTGGCATAAGGATCTACCTCTCACTAGCTTGGTGGGGTGTATTTCTACATCATATTCTTGGATTTTGGTAATCCAACCAACTCTTTTGTCTCCTAGATCACCCTAGAGGATAAAAATTCTTACATCCGGATGAACTACATATACCAGGGTCTTGCTCTGTACCAAATACTTCCTGAACTTCTTTAGTGACTTCATCACAACAAATACTTGCCTTTCAATAAAGTTGTATTTGACCCAAGATTATGCATAAGGGGTCGGACCCAAAACGTACTTGTAAAAAAATGGTGAATCTGTTTCGAAACCCTGGCGAATCCTGGGCAACTTCATGTAGGAAGACATGGCAAAATACCTTATTTTTTCACCAAAACTTAGAAAAAATTGGCAAACAAGGTTCCAAGGGACAACGCCCCTAGCGTACCTCCCAGATGCAACCCAGGAGCAAACCGAGTGCAAAATTGGATCCGGATGCAACCCAGGTGCAAAACTAGATTCGAATGCAACCCAGGTGCAAACCTGGATCCGGATGCAACCCAGGTGCAAAACTGGATTCGGATGCAACTCGGGTGCAAAACTAGATTTGAATGCAACTCGGGTGCAAAACTGCTTTCGGATGCAAACCGGGTGCAAAACTGGGTCCAGATGCAACCCGAGTGCAAAACTGCATCTGGATGCAACTCGGGTGCAAAATTGCATCCAACAAAAATGCATAAGGTCTACTATATAAATGGTTTTGGTCGATTGTAGCATAGTTTTGGCTACAATGTGGTTCCATTTGGTACTACTAGTTGTAGATTAGGGTTTTGGTTGATTGCAGAATAGGGTTTCGATCAGTTGCAGAATTATGGTGTCGGGCAGATATACAACTGGTGTCGGATGGTTACAGAACTGGGTCAATATATTCATCAGGTGTAGAAAAAGGTCCAAAAATGAATCTATATCCCTAGGGTGTTAATTATAAATAGAGGTATACTTGGCGAATTTGGCGGGATAATTGAGAAATTTTAAAATTTTAGGGTGAAAAGGGTACTTTATTTAGGCGGGATTACTTGTGAATTTTTCAAAATATTTGTGATACTCTCATCAAAGGACGACTAACCGACACCTAAAATTTATTTTTTCTCAAAAATTCCTGCTAAATGTCCGACGTCCAGGTCCCAAAAATTTCACAAATTTGAATTTTCAAAAATGCTTTTTTTTGCCCTAATGGCGAAGTTTCACCGCTATGCATAACCCTGATTTGACCTAATAATCATGGAGTGTCTGGCTCCAAAATAACACAAGATGTTCCTCCCCTTGATCATCTTTCTGAGTGAGTAATGAGGCATAACTTTCTTCAGCTCCATACGCATAAAGAATAAACTCTTTACTAAAATTTGGGTTTACTAGTATTGGGGCTGTTGCAATGGATTGTTTGATAATCTCAAAAGCTTATTTCATGACTTTAGTCCATTTGAACTCAAAATTTTTCTTAAGTAGCTCAGATATAGGCCTTACTTTCTGTGCAAAATCAGAAATTAATTTCCTAACAAAATTGATTTGGCCTAGGAAGAACTACAATATTTTCTTATTTGTAGGTAAAGGAAGAGCGAGAATTGATGTGATTATGTATAGATCTATGGCCATGCTCTCTTTTGAGACCACATGACCTATTATATTTAATTCATGGACTGCAAAGAATGACTTCTTAGGATTTAGTGAAATACCAAATTCTTTGCATTTTTGAAAAACTTGCTCCAAGTGTGAAATATGGTCTTTTTTGTCATGGGAAAACACAATCATGTCATCCAGATAAATCAGAATAGCCTTGTTGATCAGTGCTCAAAAAGCATAGTCCATAGCTCTCTAAAATGTGGCTCCTTCATTGGATATCCCAAAAGGTATTCTCTGGTAGGAAAATGTACCCCATTTTGTGGTGAATGTTGTTTTATACCGATCCTCATATTTCACCCAAATTTGGTTATATTCAGAGTAACCATCCAATAAGGAGAATCTTTTGCTCCTGCCACTGCTTGCAAGATATGATCAATATGAGGTAGGGGGTAGTGATCCTTAAGGTATTCTTGGTTCAGATTTCTAAAGTCCACACACAAGTGTATATCCCCATTATTTTTTCTCACGGGTACCAAATTGGTTACCCAAGTAGAATGTTTTATTGGGTATATGATATTAGACTTCAATAACTTTAAGAGCTTCTCTCTCATAATGGCCTCGATACTTGGATTGACTGGCCTTTGCTTCTGCCTAAATGGTTTTGCATCAGGCTCTAGCTTAATAGTATGATGGATAACCTTTTTATCATACACCTTGAGGTCTTCATATGACCAAGCCACAATATCTTGGTATCTTAAGCATAGAGCTTTGATATCCTCTACTTCCTTAGGTGAACATCAGATTCTGACATTGAGCTTCTTTTCTATACCAACTTCAACTTCTTTATAGATTTTTCATTGACCTTCATGGCTTTGGTATTCTTTCTATCCTTGTTATCAAATAAAATTTCAAGGGTGACTAAATCTCTTGGGATATGATTGTTCCTTAGTTGGATAATGTCCTGCTGATAAATTTCTTCAGAATTATATTCTTGGATAGTAGAGAGATATGCTTCTCTCACTAGAAAATCAACTATTTGTTCATTACTTTCAAAAACCTGCCAAAAAATCTGCTTGTCTAGAACTGTAGGTCTAAAAATTATTTTAATTCCCTTGGCCTTCTTGATTCTGTAGTCTACAAAAGGGTTGAAGTTAGCTCCCTTTTTTTCTAAATCATCAACCAGATTATTATTTTATTTGAGAATAAAATTTAAATTTAAGGAATAAAATAATTCCATTAAATCCCATACCCTATTTTTGTAAGCTTTTAAGTAATGATGCTAACTACTGCACCTATTTCTTACTTGACAAAATATTAGCTCAAAATCACCATATATATATTCAAAATATTAATGCCCATACTTTTTGCTTGTATCAATCCTAGACATAGGGCCTCATATTCTGTCGTAATGTTAGTACATGACCATGTTAGTCTGTAAGCAATTTTTTTTGTACCTTCTGATTGTGATTGAAGGACCACATCAGTTCCTGCATCATTTCAGCATTTAGCACCATCAAAGTGCATGATCCAAGTCTCTTTCTCTCTCAGATACTGGTTGGATATAGCAGGGATTTTTTGCTCTAATTCTATCGAGATGTATGTTTCCATACTAGTTCTGAACTGTCTGTAGTATTCTCTAAAAGGTAACTCATCCTCTATGTCCAACTCTTCAATGTTTTCCACCAGCTCAAATTCTTCAAAGGGATTAATATTGCACATATCTTCTTCAAGATTTTCAATGTGATAAGCTACTAGTTTTTCAGTTATCATTATCCTCTTTCCTTTGAAAGGGATTACCATGCTATAATAATCCATATACATACATACCCCTAGCTTTGCAATAAACTCTCATGAAAGACATAATCTAAAATAGGTTTCTAAGTCAACCACAACTATTTATTGCACTATTATCACCTCAGGGGCTCTGTGCAGCCTCATCAGTACATCTTTAATGACCCCAACTGTCTTGACATGTGTCCCATCTAGTTAGAATACTCTGAGACAAGATCGGGTATACTCCATATCCATCTCTTCACATACTACTTTAGGCATAACTGTAGTTGATGCTCTTGAGTCAATCATACAATTTTAGACTACCCAACCTTCCATTATTAAGGATATATAGAAAGGGGGAGGTTTATTATTTAAAATAGTAGGTGTCATCTCTTTATTTTCTAATGGCATACTAAGGATTGTTGTGGCCAACCTATTTTGAGGATTTTTGTTGAGGTAAGCTTTAAGCAGTTCAATCTGACCAAGGATGAACAGAGTGTCATACATGATAGCTTTTGATGGGATCCTTTTCATCTCTTCAATAATGTTGTATTCAGACTTAGTCAAAGAGAGTCTTTCCAGCCCTCTTTCTTACTCACCATTTATTATTTTATATTGTTTGGTGGCTTCTAACCTTTGTATTTTAGTGATAGAGGGGAACCTCAGTATTTCTTGGTCTTCATATTTAGATCTCATTCGGTCTCCTTATGTTTTCCTTTCCTGTCTCTTAGGAAGACTATCTGTCTTATATTTTTCCTTTGCTTGAGGAATAGGGAAGGTGTCACTGCTCTGAGGGAGGGGATCAAATTTCTTCTGAGAAGGGACTTGGAATTGCCCCATTTTTTGGGGGTCTACTTGAAAAGCTTTCTTCCTAGACCTTGTCATAACAATTGGGATTTCCTTGGCCAGTTCCTTTCCAACAATGATTTGGTCAGGGTGCCATAGCATATTAACTCTCCCATTTTGATTCCTCTTAGCTTGATCCATGGCTTGTTGAACATGGTGTTGATACATCACACAAGACTGTGAGTTGTGGGGGTCATTGCATACTAGGCACCAAACATTCGCAAGAGTAGTATCCGAAGAACATTTTGGCTCCTCATATACTGCACTCACCCTGACCCCAGTACTGTTACTAGGACCAGGTCTCTAATCCTTGTTTACATATGGAAACATCCTCTATTATGACCTTTCTTGGTCTCTCTTTTCCATTGAATTCATTATGTTGCTAAGAGTTTTCAGAGTATTTTGTATATCCAGAATGGCAGAAAACTCTTGGGATGGTTGAGAAGGAAGGGGAGGAAAAGGGGCTGCAGAGGATATAGGATTTGGTTGAGGGATGGAATTAATTTGAGAAGATGGATATGATAAAGAAAGGGGGTTCATATGAGAAGGGTTTTTGGATTGAAATTGGCCACTAGTGGTTTCTAAGTTGTAAGGCAGCACGATTTTGGGAGGGAGCCTTCCTACATTGATTAGGATATTTTCAGCATGAACAGTTGCATAATAAACTTGGGGGAAGGTTTCTACTCCTGATTACTATGTCTGTAGCCCTAAATATTATCTAAGATCTCGGATGTAATACATATAAGCCAAATATGTAGCTGGTATGGCAGTGGGGGGAATTATTTTCCATGTTCTGCTAAATCTCAAATTGAAATCTGAAATAGTTTCTTGCTGAGTTTCCTTCATGGATGAAAATTGATTAAGTAGAGAAAATGGGTCAGTAGATTCATTGAATTACTCTATGAATGGCTCAGATAACGCTTGCCATGAAGTTATAGTATTGTATTCCAAGGTTCTAAACCAATGCAATATCTTTCCTTTGAAGGATAGGGCTAGAATTCTTACAATAATATCTTCTTCCTTTATGTTGTGGATTTCTACCAGGTTCAAGATATCCTGATAGTGCTCATAAGTTGATTTTCCATAACCATCATAAGTGGGGATAGATTTAGATACAGCCTGAGGGATGGCATCCATTTGGGCTAATATAAGAGGACCGATTGTGTTCCAGTTGGGATACTTCTGTAATGGATGATTAGGGGGCCTATTTTGTGCCATATTTTTGGCTGTAGGTATTATTGGGGGAATTATTATATGGACTAAATAATCCTCTTCTAAAAGCTCTTCCTATATGAGGAAATATTGATCCAAACTTCTAGCAATAACAACCCCTCTATAAGGTAACTCACAGTAAAAATAGTAGTTAGGGTTATTCCTTTTGAAAGACCTAGTATACATGAAAGGACACTGGTCTATAAGGATAATTATTTTTTGAGTCTAAAGACTAGGGAGTCACCAGGTGAACTTGCTCTTCTCCACTTACAAGGTCAAGACAATTCACCTAATATTGATTCCTTCGGGTTGAGATAATAGTAACTCATTTGATGGGTTTCGTGTTCCTTGTGAACTAGTCCCACCAAGCATGCCAAAAACTATTGGGCACTAAATTAAACCAAGTTTTCAATTGATACTATGATTGTCTATCTTCCTATTTCCTGTCCAGGCTTGCACCTGATAGCTGTAGCTCGACACTCAACATTGGATGGACCAAAACAAAGTTTCCGATCCAACCTCCAGAGTAGGATGGTTCCTTGTCAACTTAAATAGGGGGTTGACACAATTATGCTCACTTAGGTTTGAATGTTAGGGTAATAAGAGATTAGGGTTATAGAAATGTGAACAATATTGGATGGATAGGCTAACAATATTGCACTACCATAGAAATCTATGAAAAACTAACCCAAAGATACATAACTCAGATCAACATTATCACAAATTGAATGACTTTTCATTCATTAAATCATAGTAGAGAAATATTGCAGACAACGATTTCAATATCCAGACAATGATAATACAAATAGCAGAATTCACCAATATCTAGATTCTACAAAATTGCATTTTCTAACAATAAATATCAATCTCAAAAGCAAATTTCAATTACTTTAACAACTAGTAATCCATTAATTTGGCACAAACTAACCACTTAAGTATTCATAGAAATACAACTAAAGAGTTTGAACCTCTAATATCAAGTATGAAGATACAAATTTGAGGCAAAGATCAATGTAATGCTCCTTCCATTAGCTCTTGGGAATATTTACAGTAGCACAACCAAACACACTAGAGACGACCCTTAAAAATGAGGGTTCGACCTCTATTTATATTTTTGCAAAAATTAAAATTTACTAAGAACATTACAAAGATTTATTTTGACAGCACAACAAAGAATTCTTGCTGGAATTTGCTTACTGGTACATCCTCCAAGAAATATGCTGAATGTGGTCTGCCATGGTAGCTTGGGGTCTCTACAACTTGCTAGATGTTTGATGTAACTAGAGTCCAGGCCGTTGGAAATCACATATCATCGTTGATTCTTCTTGGATGTTGTCTACCACCATTGATCTGTAACCACATCTGGTTCAACTTTCTTGAAAACCCTCAATGCTTCAACTTCCTCTTCCAACTAGATGTTCCAATTTTGGTGAAGAAACATCCTTATATACTTCAGATTCTTTGATGCCATCTCCATCGTCGATCTCCCTCATTAGACAGTTCTTATTAAACCTGATAAAAAATTGTTACAATGGGGGGGAGATACGACACTATTCAACTTTAAAATGTTGGTGATGTCATCCTTCTGTCTCAAAAATTGCAGAATTACCAATCCAGCTCCCAAATGATCTGAAAACTAAGCAAGATCAAATCTACTCTTTGTTCTTCAAACTCCTTCATAATCCGCAAGGTGCCTTCAAATACACATAAAAATATTGATGAAATCATCCTTATTTATGAACTTTACGAATTCCATTTCGGGATGAGCAAGCGCATTAGCATATGATCGTCAATCCAGACCTAACATAAAGCAGCATGACCTTTTCTCCATTCTACACTATCCTCAGAATAAAACATTCCACCTCATCACAATTCTAGAAAGGAGAAGTCAAAATCGCCTTTAGTCATGAATCCATATCTGCCTTGTCTATAGCATATTGCATTGTCACCTTTTCGAGCACAAATACTCTATGGATTCTCTAGAATTGGGCCTTCTAAGACTTAGCCACTCGTGAAGATGCCAATCCGCACTTTTTTATCGCTAACCTCATCTCTTCTCAAAACTTTTATGGATTTGAGATGCATCACCAATCTGGAGTCGAAAACAAGTCTCTCGAAATTGCTTCAAGCACAAAAATTTACTAAGTTTTGGGTGGAATTATACCTTCTATTGTGGATCTGCTCCAAAGTACACTGCAGGGTGTGCGAAATGAAGATTTTTCCACTTAGACAAAATTTGCAAAATTCTTCTAAGTATGTGGCCATTTTGGGCCTACATGAACTAATAGCCCCTAGGTCAAGTTTATATCAATAAAAGGGAAATTTAGTGTTTTAGGTTTTTAGATCCACATAATTATCAAAATATCCTCAAATAAATCTCTTGATTTGTGTAGTTTATAATATTTATAGAGCTAAGAGAATATATTTATCCCACTTATACCTACTATTATTTTAAACCTCTAAGAACATGAAAGGAATGCCATATACTGCCGTATGCATAATAGTTGCTATCACATAGATAAGTAGTATAAGGGTAAACAATATTTAGAAGAAGTTTTTGAGGAATTCTAAATAATTGATAGAGTATTTTTGGTAGCCCCCAACCACTAAAAAAATTTACATAGTGACAATAATATCTCATGTATGTCAATAAGCCCAAACAAGGGCAACAATCAACCTGTCTACCAACAAAGCCAAGTGGTACCACAAATATATCAATATGCTAATATAGTACCCACTAAAAATATATATATCATCCTATTTTTAAGCACCATTCCTTATCAATAGGTGGTGCTAGTCATACATGCTCGAGCAATGATGCCAACACTAATCACATAACAAAAAACAAAGAAATCAAATTATTAAGCAACAATATCAATGGTTTCCATGATGTAGGTCCAACCCTCCACACCACCATTGAAGTTGCACTAGAATACTAAGAAGGCAAAAATGTGGTCATTAAATATGAAAGAGAAAATGACAAGGGTGGGGTTGTGATATAGGAGGATATAGAATTGGGTACAATTATGGAACTAGAAATATATCTAGTTGTTGGCATTGTGAAGCACTTGTCCATCACTATAAATACTTCCACATAAGACCAATTTGGAGATTAAGTGTGAATTCTACAAAGAAATTAACATCCACAATTACATGTAATGCTCAAGATTTATGTAGAATAAAGATAAGGATAAAGGATAGCCTATAGAAGAGGGTATAATATTTAGGTTGGGAAATAAGAGATCACCTAAAGAAAGAGAGTTGATGCAAGTGAGAGCATTAGAGGAAAAAGAGTAATGATATATTCCATTACTAATAATGTTAGGTGTCACCATACAACTTAGTGCTAACACTAATTTAAAAGGTATAAAATTTATTATGGAAAGGGTGGAACCAAAGATCAAAACTTAACATCATGCTCCTAATATTCATCAAGATATAGTAAAACAAACACAATAGTGGGTCAAATAGATATAGGATTTTGAGGATAGGATGATGCCACCCATGTTGAAAGTGTAATCTAACGTATGGCTAAGGCCAACATTGTATGATGTAGTCTTGTATAGTCCTAAGGGAAATTAGTATACAATTACATTTAATTTATTGAAATATTTAATTATGTAAGCCATATGGGTCATGAATAACCTTGTTATGGTTAAACCCTTTAACTTGTAATGAACCTTATATCTCTCTCATTATGTTGGCTTAGGTTAAACTTATTTATGTAATTGAGGATTTTTTATTGATATAGGTATCACCCACTATACATCCATTGCATTGGAGTGTCGTGATCCTTATTCATGGATAATATAATGATTTTTTATAGTGCACAAGGGAATTCATAATTTCTTTACCTCTCACTTTTTTTTTTATGCTTTCAATATAGTATTTGAGAGAATGGCTTGCCTCTATTCATTTCTAGAAAATATTGTGAATTACAACATGGTATCTGAGTAGGTATGGATCTACCTCACTTGGTCATGCAAAAATCCTTGGATAAATATCTCCTCAAAGTCTCATAAGCCATTTCCACATAAGTGGTAGAAAAGATTTTTTTCCTATTTCTTATTGTTTGCCTTTTCAAAAGTATTGGAGGAAAATGCTTTACTTATTTCAAGAATCAAAATTATATATTGTAAAGACTATGAACTTGTGTCACTAAAAAAACTCAAAGAATATAAATGGAGAGAGTTGTTATTCCTTATAAAAAAGTGGCACACAAATTTTAGATTCAAAATGCACATTTTGACATGCATACCTAATTTCATCTTGGCATCCTTTCAAAAATGGGTATGCAAAACCCTTATTCATGGGGAAGGGGCATGCCTTTGTTCAATAGGGATGGACACCATTGTGGCTAGGAGATGATGTGATAAGGAGTTTGGATATGAGAGACATGGGTTTTTGGTTCATCACATAGATTTTTTGAAGATAATTAACTTTATTTTTGCTATCCATGTGTGAGAGGAACGGAAAACATTCTAAGGCATCCACTCCAATATTTCTCACAATGATGGTATGGTGATATACATTTTTAGTTTTAAGAAAAAGGGTGTAGGTTCAAATCAAACCTATTTTTTTTTAACCACTACAAGAGGCCATCCGATTTACCTTCTATAGAAGCATTAGAGGTTCGTTGCATTGGAAAACAATGTTAGGTTGGACAATGGAAAGGTTCTACAAGATCATGGTCCATTGTTGGAATCCTAGGTTGGTTATTTTATTTTCTCTCCTTAGATTGGAGAAGTAATGTGTACAAGTAGGTTCAATATCCTTCTCAATAGTGAGCTTGGAAAGATGGCTAGCACATCATATTTAGCACAATAGAGACCACGATTTGAATCCCTCTAATGTCTTTTGGAGTTTTTCAAATATTGATGGTCATATAGCCAGTGTATTGGATTATGTGACCATCCTTAGTGTCATGTGTACCCATTTTTGTCTATATATACCCCATGCACTAATCATATTGAAATAAGTGTCGACAAGTGAGCAAATCAAAGGAGCTAAAATGACAAAAATATAGTGAAGTGCACTAATGAATCAAAGAATACCAAGTGGTAAATCCGAATTTGTTTTTGCATATCTAAGGTTTGGGGCTTTATTTTTTGTATTTTTGAGGTCCATTAGGGAAAAACTTCCAAAAGGCCATTATTTTTCCATATGGAAGCATTTTTATCTCATTTGCTTTTTAAATTGCATGATTTTTTTATCTCTACACATTAGCATTAGTTCAAGGTCCTATTACATATTTAGGGGTCAAATTATCTAAGATGAATCATCAAGCCCTTGTTACTTGTCTCAATGGATTAATTTATAGTATTTGGGCAACTTAGATGATCAACTTACTATGCAATAAGAACCTATAATGCATATTTTAAGAAGATATAACAACAACCCTTGATGAAGGAACTTGCTAACATTAGTAAGAAGAATCTCTTGACATATTCTCCTTATTTATTGAACCAAATTTGATTTTACATATCAAGGAAAATAATTAACCTATCAAGATATGGTCAAAATTGCATGAATTATTTGAAAAATTAAATACAACTAAAGTAAGTCACTTGGAATTAGAGATTTCTTCTCTAAAATTGGTTGAGTTTCATTATATTGAGGACTATATTGCAAGATTTAAGGCATTGAGAGTAGATATTGCATCTTTTAGAGATTAAAATAAAGATGATGCAAAATATGTGAAGATTATCCTTATCAATATCTCTTCATCCTTTCAAATATTGAACTTGATGGTTCATATGATTCCTATGTTATTGAAATTATAAAATACTTACTCTTGATCAACTTTTCTCTCTCCTGGTGTATTTTTAGGCAACAATGAGAAATTGTGGTGGTATTTCTCAATTATAGGCTAATGCAAAGCAATTCACACCTAAGGAGGCTAAGATCCATGGGCCCAAGGGATAGACTAAGTATTTAAAAAATTCAAATACCATTTGTAGATACTACAAGAAGGAAGGGCATCTAGCCAAGAATTTCTCACTAAAATTTCAAAGGATTGAAGATAAGTTTTCAAAGATGGATGGATGCCTTCTAGATGATGAAGTTGGTTTAGAAGGATCTTCCTCAACTATAGAGGCCCACTAGATCATACCTTATGGGGATAGGAAGATATTATTACCACTAATATGTTATCTCCTTAGTCCCTTAGTTCATATAATGAGGGGGTGTTGAAAGTGTATTTGACTTATGACCAAGGCTAATATCGTATGATGTAATATTGTATAGGCCTAAGGGCAATTATTGTACAACCATATTTAATTTATTGTAATATTTTATTATGTAATCCCTATGGGCTATGACTAACCTTATTATGGTTAAATTTATCTTATAACTTATGATTAACCTCAAATCCCTCTTGTTATATTATCTTAGGTTAAACTCATTTATGTAATTGGGGATTTGGTTTTGATATAAATACCACCCACTACTTCATCCCTTGCATCAAAGTGTTGTGATCCTTATCCATATAATATAATGACTATTTATGTTGCTCAAGAGCACCCACAAATTCTCCATAGCCCACTTAATTTTTTCCATCCTTTTATACTATTTATGTAATATTTGAGTGAATGGATTTATTCCGTACATTTCATGAATTCCAAAAACCTAAGGGTAGCCAAGTAGCACTAGTAAAAAATAGAACTAGAAGATACATAGATTTAGGTCAACATGTATTCATGTTTGGTAGGTTTGTTATAATATTTAGAGTAGAAGAGAAAGAGGTTCTCAAAGATATTACCGATATCTTTTATTCATGTTTGGTAGGTTTGTTATAAGATTTAGAGTAGAAGAGAAATAGGTTCTCAAAGAGATTATCGATATCTTTTGAGGTAATCAAAACCTATAAAAGCTTAAATAGATTGATTAATATCATAACAAAAAGGATAGGTATAAATAAAATGGTGCCAAAATAATTTTTGATACAACTAAATTATATTCCATATAATAACAAACATAGACAACATATGAATGTCTATGACAGGGAAAGAGAGTTGAGACAACTTTGAAAAGATTAGTCATAGAAAATTATAGTGTTGATCAATGTACAAATTGGAAATTTTGTTATAAGTTATGTCATCATAGTTCTTGGCATTAATGTAAATATATTACCTAGAGGAACTTAGACTTAGATGGATAGACTGATACTTAAACCTTCAATATACAATGTTGAAGAACATAAGCTTATACTGAGAAGGGGCGTGAACAGTATAAGATCACTTTTTACTTTTCTTTCCAATCAATATTATGCAATGTATAGATAGCAATATCAAAAATAGTAATTAAAGCAATGCACAAATCACCACACACAATAGAGACACCAATTTAATGTGGTTCACCCAATGTGGGCTACTCCACGAAGAAAATATTTCACTAAAATTTTCTCAATCAATCTCTTGGGAATCCTTTCCCTATTACAATGTTTATGGACCTCTATCCAAAGGAGACACCAATCCCATAATCAAGTTCATGGATCTCTATCCACAAGATAAATCCTTTGTCCTTAGCTCTGGTTGGTGATCTTCTAGAAGCCTCCACTACACTGGCTAATGGATCTCTATCCACTTAAGACTCCTATCCTCACTCAAAAGACCTATCCTCACTGCCTTGGCTAATGGATCTCTATCCACTGGAGACTGTCATCCTCTATACTATGTCACCTTCAAAGCTTACTCTTTGCTTTATCTCAAATCTACACTAAACATAGTCCTTCGGTCTAGTACAAATCTACTCAATATCTATCTCTGGTCTGGCATAAACCTGTCCTCAAATCTGCACCAAACTCTATCCTCAAATCTGCACTAAACACAGTCCTTCGATCTAGGAAAAATCTATCGTATGATCTATACTAAGTACAATACTTTGATCTAACACAAATCTATCCTCAAGCCTTAACACAAAGCTTGAATCAATCACAAATCAACTCTACTGGATCTACCCCAAACATTAACTCAATATTTGAACAAATAAATCAATCAACTCTGCTCACAAGTCTTCTCAAAGACTTATCTCAAATATTCCTTGTAAGCTTTCACAAAAGCTCACACTAATCTATCCACAAGTCCTCTCTAGAACTTGTCCAATATGCTCAACAATCTCTGTCCTCAAATTTGTATTGTACACTTTCACAAAGGCTCAAACAAATCTATCCACAAGTCTTCTCAAATACTTACCTCAAATATGCTTAACAAGTCCTCACTAGAACTTGTCCAATCTCATAGAAACATGTAGAGAATTATTAAAGACTCAATATGCTTCACATTCACCACAATGCTCAATCACTTTCAATATCTCTTTTTACCACAGAAACATATAGAGAATTGTTAGAGACTCAATATGCTTCACATTCACCACAATACTCAATCACTTTCAATCTCTCTTTTTACCACATAAACATATAGAGAATTTTTAGAGACTCAATATGCTTCACATTCACCACAATGCTCAAAAACTTTCAATCTCTCTTTTTACCACAAAAACATATAGAGAATTGTTAGAGACTCAATATGTTTCACACTCACAAACACTCAATCTCTTTCTCAAATCAATTTTAGAATATAGAATAATTTGTTTCACATAACTTGAACTATCACATCCACTTGACTAGGCTTAACCAACTCTACTCAACTAATCACTCAATGAAATAATCCTTGCTCACAAACCCTAGTCCAAGCATATGAACACTCACTCACTTATTTCCAACAATGCTTGTCAAACAATCTCACATAACAATGATACTCATGATCTTTGCAAACCCTAGTTCAAGTTCTTCACTCAATCAAACATTTCAACAACAATGCTTAAATGAAAGCCTCCCTTTATCCTTATGTCAGGCACTGCACAAAAAATGAATGCCCTCTCTTCTTAGCCAAAAATGAACCGAAGGGACTCGAACCTGCACGCTTTACTTACCACACACCCTAGCGCCTTCGCTGTTTTCCAACTGTGCTACTAGTGCCTTTGGTGTTGTGAGTTAGGGCTCCCTTCAATTTATTCCTCTACCATTGGAGATATTTTTGAAAATGTGAGAGCCTTTCTCTTTTTATGCATGAAACAGTTTAGCATAGGATATTTGATAGTTAGCATGGGAGATATAAGGTAAAGAACTTTACCACCATTTATACACAATACTCCATGCCATATGATGTCGACGCATCAAATCAAAATTTCAATTCAATTTTTACTTAGCCTTATAACCCTCCTTAGGGTTTATTAAATTAATAAAAATTAATTTATAATTAACTTATAATTAACTTAAATAACTTTGAATTTAATTAAATTAATTAATAATTAATTTAAATTTCCCTATTTAATATTATAATAAAATATTACAATATTATTTTCTTGGGCCTCTTCTTTGCACTTTGGACCATATATGACTTCTTGAAACCGAGTCTTGACCAACTGAAGGCGAACTCTTCTTTTTGCACGTATTGTAGAACTGTTTCCTTTTGCACTGCTTATTGAAACTGACATTCGACATTAATGACCATTCATTCTTGACATCAATGACAACTCATCCACATAAAATGTCCAACAATATCCCCCTTTGTCATTGATGGCAACCCAATTATCTCTTCAATTTCCTTAACCTGTTTCTGTCCTCCCCCTGACTCAATACTCTCTTATTAAAACAAATCTATTCCCCTTTGACATAAATGGCAAAGGATCACCTTTGGGAATCGGTGCTAAGAATGAGTCTCTTAGCTTAGCCCCTCCCCCACCTCCTCTTGAGGTGGTTAATTTTGGGGTGGGAGTATTTATACTCCCAAAAAGCACTAATATTTACCTTTGTCCACTTTCCTTCTCATTCAATTATTCTGATTTCTTTGACTATTCTTGTTCATGTCCATGTTCCTGTTCCTGTTCCTGTTCATGTCCATATTCCTGTTCCTGTTTCTATTTCTATTCCTGTTCATGCTTAGTTCTAGAATGTCTGCTCTACACCACTTTCTTGTATGTCCATCATTATTGCACTTATAACACTTAATGTTATTATTCCTTGGAGGTGCAAATGTCTTGGAATTTCTCTTGGTGAAGCCATATATGTTCCTGTTATGAACCCTATAATTCATTGCCTTGTGATAAAATTGATTACATGAGTAGCAATACCCATGAAAATACTGCTTGTTTCTAAAGTTCCCATTTTCCAGTCTTTCATGTGTCCTACACTATGAAGCCTTGTGCCCAAATCTATGACATAAGAAACATCATCCATTGAAGTTTACTTGCATTGACCTCATTGGTCTCTAAGTCTCTCTTACCCTGTGCTAGTTTCTATTCCATTCGTTCCTTCTTTGTGCATTGTTCCTTTCTTTGTTGAACTTTCTATTGTCCAAATCATCCTCAAAAGTCTCACTTTCTCTCACATTGTCTTCTTTTGAAGTTTCTTCTTCTTTAGAACTTGAGGTTGACTCTTCTTCTTGTTTCTTTTGAGCCTGTTCAAAACCAAGACCTATTTTTCTTGATGTAGGCTTTTGTGTCTTGATAATCTTATCCAAATTATTTGAGCTTCTTCCAAACTTGTATAGCTTATCCTTAGACTTCTCTACTTCTTCCCTTAGTAGAGCTACTTATTGTTATAATATTTCACATTCTAAGACCTTTGCTTCTAACTTATCCTTGAACTTCTTTATCTTAGCTATTGACTTATTTAGATCCTCTATAATATTTCCTCTCTCTTCATCACATTCTTGAAACTAAATATCAAGTTGGGAGTTTTGCTTTCTTACCTTATATAAAGTTTTAATAGCATAAATAAGCTCTCCCTCAAGATCAACTTCTCCTTTTTATGATTCTTCCTCTATTTGTTTGTCTTTGAAACCATCTTCATTTTTTTGACTTATCTTATATAGGATCACCTCCTTCTTCTTCTAGTGCCATTAGAATATTCTCTTTGGGTCCTTCAAGTGTATCCTCATATTCATCATCACTGAAACTAGAACCATTCTTTGTACAACTATCTTCAAGATGTCCAAAATTACCATATCTAAAACACTTGAGAATTATTGGTGACCTTTTCTTAACTTTTTTTTCTTATATAAGAAATTGAACTTCATCTTTATCATTATCTGAGAAACTATTATCACTATCACTTGAATACTTACTTGCCTTGTCTGCATAGTAGCTCCTCTTTTGTCTTTAAAATAACTTCTTTCCTTTTCTGCTTTGTCCATAATTACCTTTCTTTTGGTACCTATATTTTTTTGATTCCTTGTTCTTATGATCCTATTTTTCTTTATCATTGCTATTTTTGGCTTTGAAAATCAGTTGCATAGTGACCATAATTTCCATAATTGAAACATCTAACAAATTTTACATCTTTAAATCTTCTTGAATCCTTATTATTTTTGCCATTTTTTGCTTCTTCATCATTAGATGACTCATTGCTTGAATTTGACTTCTTGCCCTTTGTCTTCTTAGTAACTTTGAAGGCTACTTCCTTTCGGAGATTAGGTTCCTCTTTTGTTATTATATCAAAAGTTGTAAGAATACCAAGTAACATATCTCTTGTCAAAGAATCACCATCTTTTTATTACTCTATAGAAGAGATCTTTTCACTAAACCTTTTTGGAAGAGATCTTAAGATCTTATCATAAAAATCAGATTCTTCAATCTCAAGTCCAAGTCCTTGCATTGCGTTAGCAACCTCATCTACACAAAGTAGAAAAGTACTAATTTTTTCCTCATCCTTAATTTTTAAATCTTCAAATTGTCCTTTGAGATTTCGTATCTGTACCTTTTGACACTTTTATCTCCTTCATAAATGCTTTGCAACTTATCCCAAATTCCTTTTGCATCTTTGAAATGCATAACTTTTATGAAATTTGTTCTATGCAAACCTCTAAAAATTATATTCATTAATTTTGAATTGTAATGTTGTAGAAGCTTACCATATTTATATGTAGGTGGAGTAGCTGGTGGTATGTACCCATTTTCATCTGCTTCCCAAATTTCATTGCCAAGTGCCATCAGGTGGATCTTCATTCTCATACTCCAAAATACATAATCGCTTCCATAAAATACTGGTGTTGAATTATTTGAGGACCCATTATTAGAATCCATTGTGTTCTTTAAAGCTTTTCCTTCAAGTTGTTAAACTCTTCCAAAGAAACCGGCTCTGATACCAATTGAAGAACACAAGCTTATACTGAGAAGGGGGGGTGAACAGTATAAGACCACTTTTTACTTTTCTTTCCAATCAATATTATGCAATGTATAGATATAAATATCAAAAAAATTAATAAAAGCAATGCATAAATCACCACACACAATAAAAACACCAATTTAACATGGTTCACCCAATGTGGGATACTCCACGGAGAAAATATTTCACTAAAATTTTCTCAATCAATCTCTTGGGAATCCTTTCCCTATTACAATGTTTATGGACCTCTGTCTAAAGGAGACACCAATCCCCTAATCAAGTTTGTGGATCTCTATCCACAGGAGAACTCATTTCTCCTTAGCTCTGGTTGGTGATCTTCTAGAAGAACTATTGCCTCCACTACACTGGCTAATGGATCTCTATCCACTTAAGAATCATGTCCTCACTTAGAAGACCTATTATCACTACCCTGGCTAATGGATCTCTATCCAATGGAGACTACCATCCTCTATACTCTATCACCTTCAAATATTACTCTATGCTTTATCTCAAATTTGCACTAAAAATAGTCCTTCGATCTAGCACAAATCTGCTCAATATTTATCTCTGGTCTGGCACAAACCTGTCCTAAAATTTGCACCAAAATCTATCCTTAAATCTGCACTAAACACAGTCCTTCAGTATAGCAAAAATTTATCCTCTGATTTGTACTAAACACAATCCTTCGGTCTAGCACAAATATGTCCTCAATCTCTGTCCTCAATCCTTAACACAAAGCTTGACTCAATCACAAATAAACTCTATTGGATCTACCCCAAACCTTAACTCAAGGTTTGAACAAATCAATCAATCAACTCTGCTCACAAGTCTTCTCAAAGAATTATCTCAAATCTGCCTTGTAAGCTTTCACAAAAGCTCACACTAATATGTCCACAAGTCCTCTCTAGAACTTGTCTAATCTACTAAAAAATATCTATCCTCAAATCTATATTGTATGCTTTCACAAAAGATCAAACAAATCTGTCCACAAGTCTTCTCAAAGACTTACCTCAAATCTTCTCAACAAGTCCTCACTAGAACTATTCCAATCTCATAGAAACATATAGAGAATTGTTAGAGACTCAATATGCTTCACATTCACCATAATGCTCAATCACTTTCAATCTCTCTTTTTACCACAAAAATATATAGAGAATTGTTAGAGACTCAATATGCTTCACATTCACCACAATGCTCAATCACTTTCAATCCATATTTGTACCACATAAACATATAGAGAATTGCTAGAGACTCAATATGCTTAACATTCACCACAATGCTCAAACACTTTCAATCTCTCTTTTTACCACATAAACATATAGAAAATTGTTAGAGACTCAACATGTTTCACACTCACAAACACTCAACCTCTTTCTCAAATCAATTTTATAATATAGAACAATTTTTTTTACAAAACTTGAACTATCACATCCACTTGACTAGGCTCAACCAACTCTACTCAACCAATCACTCAATGAAATAATCCTTGCTCACAAACCCTAGTCCAAGAATATGAACACTCACTCACTTATTTCCAATAATGCTTATCAAACAATATCACATAACAATGATACTCATGATCTTTGCAAACCCTAGTTCAAGTTCAAGTTCATGACATTAATGACCAGTCATTCTTGACATCAATGAAAATTCATCCACACAAAATATCCAGCAAAAGTTGCACTAGCAGATGGTTAAACTTTTAAACCAATGGTATTGCAAAAAACTAAAGGTAAAGTAGTTTTAACATCCATAAGGCTATATGTTGTATTAGATTATCCTCATGGAGGATGTTTCTTACCCAATATATGGTTGTCCAACCATACTATGATTATCAAAGTATGGTGAACAACCCTACCTCCCTGTAGGTTTTGAACCTTGGACCTCCTCTTTAGAGTTCCAAAATATTCATCATTAGGTCCACTTAGGTTGTACCAAACATATGGTGGTATTATAGCAACTTGGATTCTATGAATGTATAACTTGGTAAAGTTCAAATATTAAAAACTTGAATATTGAACCACTTGAACTCAAGAGGTATAATTAAATATTCTTGGAATTATTTC
The DNA here is from genome assembly GCA_028583015.1 of Wollemia nobilis. Taxonomy (NCBI): domain Eukaryota; kingdom Viridiplantae; phylum Streptophyta; class Pinopsida; order Araucariales; family Araucariaceae; genus Wollemia; species Wollemia nobilis. Next base: position 5,667,125 of record JAQPPZ010007530.1, read on the forward strand.
CTAGGTGATTTTTTTACATCATTGAACTTGGTAAAGTAACCCTATTGAATTTTTAGTATGCACAAAATAATAGAGTGATTGATAGTAAAAATGAAGAGTTGAATATAGAAAATAGTGAAAGATTATAATATATGCTCCTTAAGATAAGGACTGGTTGGTGCTTACTTAGGGGATACTAACCAAGAAGAATGATTGGACAAAGAATAAATAAGAGACATAAATTTATAATTACAATAGGGGATGCCCAATACAACTACATTCATCCAATCAATAATGGAGAGCCAAATTGGTGAAGTGGATCCATAGAATTTAAAATACCATCTTCAAAATTATATATCAACTGTTGGACACAAGGTTACCATGAGCTAATATTCTAAATCATATATGATGCCACCAAAATCAACAACTTATTTTTCAATATTTTATAAATTTAGGAAATTGTTGGATTTCTTAAGAGAGTTAAAAGAAATAATTTTGAATATGCTAAAATTATTCCAAGCCTTAGACAATACCCTTCTTAGAGCTCTTGCCCATTAGTGGTATTCTTTCAAGATCAAAGTAGAGGGTTGAAAGAGTTTAAGCTATTAATGATAAAATGATTTATGGTATTAACATACATCATAACTCTTGATAAGGGACATATCAAACCTAGAAAAAACATACAAACTATTTGCTTTAATTTAGATAAATGTAGGAATCAATGATTTGAGTATATGGATATCATAATTTTGTTGACACTCAGACATATTGCTAAGGCTTGGGGTATCCAACAGGATTTTCTTTGCCAGATATGAAATTGGGATATGAGCAATAATTTTGTTTATGCCTTTGATTTTTACAACCTGAATCCTCAAACCAAGGTTGGGCTAGAGGTAATCAATGAATTTCTATTTATAAATGATGATGCTATAAGAGATTTTTTTTGTGATAAAATAAGAGAAGAAAGGTATCAAAATAAAGAAATTTAAAGTAGAATATTGGGTTCCATTAGGGGAATACATTTATCCAACATAGACTAGCCAAGACCAAAAAGGAGAATACATTATTCAATGATGAACATCCCCAAGATATAAAAGTAGAAATTAAGGAAGATGAAAGAAATATAGTAGATAGTCAAGAGCTAGACCCAAAAAGTATGATCATAAATATTTAATAGAAAAGTTGATCAACATACCAAATGATTAAAAAATAAATATGGAAAAGATTATAAAACACTTTGGAAAATAAGTAAATAAAGTCGTGGAAATCATGATTGAATATAATTATTTATTCCATATAGATTATGTAACAATCCAGGTTAACCCACCTGGTTGTCCAATCTAGTCCTGCCCACTAGATTCTCACAATGAAAAATTTGACCAATTTCAATATCTTTAACAAAGCACAAGGAGAAAGTTTGATGATCACCCAATGTTTTATTAGTATGAGGTATAGAAATCCCACATTTGGGAACATTGACTATTGTAGATGATCTCCCAAGTGGTCGAGATTGGCCAGATCCTATGGAAAAGGTGCCTTTTTGTGAACCTATCCTCTCACCCCGAGAACCCAGGTTCACGGTTGGGGTTATCCTCTAGGGCCCATAACACCTAGAGGATGAACACATAATTTTCCCATACCTTAGCATGGAGGACTTAGGTTCCTTTGGTCTAATTACCATCCAATATTTTAAACATGCAAGGGGGTAGCATAAGTATACCTTGTGTCTAGTTGGGAGTCCACCTTCTTTGGAGTCAACTAGGGCCCACCATTACCCTGGATTAGGTCCAGGTATCTCTTGTCATGGTATTATTGATGAGGAGTTATCCTATACCAACTCATCACTGAGTCTACTAGCACCGGTATCTTGTTATATACCTTCTAGTATCAATATCTTGCTAGTTATCTCCCAATTGTACCATAAGGAAGGGACCCCTCACCGTAATACTCACACAATGACCTAGAGCTGACGTACCATAATACCCCTTGTTACATATTCTTGGCAAACGGATCTCCACCCCAGGATGGTTTTCCAAAAATGGTCACTCTTGAACCATAATGATTGCCCTACCTACAATCATTGACGTTGGGTATTTTATGATTCACAATGATTGCCCTTCCTACAATCATCAATATTGGATGTAGGAATTACGGTGAATACCCTTCCTGCAATCATCGGTATTATGTGTATAGAGTTCCACCATACCCCCTAGATAATTATTCATGATGACATGGTTTAAGGGTAAAGTATGATGTAATTGCTGACTATGGTAATTTTGCATCTTTATTACTTTTTCAAGGTCTCCAAGAAAACATAGACAAGTAATCAAGTAAAAGTTTAATCATAAAGCATTCATATGCCATCTAATCCAATTTTCAAAAAGTAACTATATAACTACATTAAATATAAAAAGGTTAATCATAAAATATTTAACCTATTAACTATTATCCTTTCACTGTGAAACTTAATTCAAATATAATATAATAACTAATTAAATTATACTATTGAATAGCATCTTATGTAAGTGTATAGGACTTAAATCATTAATTTCAATCTCCTTAAAATTAGAATCCAATAAATAAATAGAAACTCAACTATTGGACTAATAAATTGAGTGATCGTACATTGATGTAAGCTAATGTTTTATTTCTTTTAAATTTTTTAAGAAACTCATAAAAAGATATTCCAATCCAATTATTGTAATCTTTATAGATAAAATAATAAAATGTATTTATTTCTTTTCTTCTCCTTCTAATGATGAAACTTTAATCAAACAAAAATGGTTTTATTGAGAAACCTTTTGTCTTGCCTCACTACGTCATTGAGTGAATGTTTGATTTGGAGTAAGGCCATCAAAATTATTACATAAATCTCATATTTGGAATAGGAAAAGGCAGGAAGGGCACCTACACCTATCCCCTTAAGGTAGGTGATATCTCTGTTAGCAAGGGACAATACAAGAGTATCACTAAATATATGCAAGAATTGGGTTTGGTAGAACTTCCCCACTGGTGGAGATATGACCCAGAGAATAAATTTTTAGAGAAAATATACGATCCAAAAGCTAAAAATCCAAGATTCAAAATAACTCTTCGACCCCACATCAAGAAATTTAGAAATAATAACGAAAAATCAGAATTGGACTGGGACATCCAACATATGGAGGTATTACCTCCTTGGAGAGATTTCTATGACCATGTCGTAGATTATGATTCAAAAGGTGATCCTACTTATATTTACATAGAAGATGATGTTAAAGATTTGGTAAAGACATAAGTCTAGAATCCTGTAAAAATGTTCAAATTCTGGAGAATGCGAGTGGAATAAAAACAATTAAATCCAGGTTCACCACTAAGAATGACAAAACATTTGAAGAGTATTATGACTTGCATACTTATACTTGGCAAGGTACTAGAATTATTTAGCATTGAGCTTGAAGAGGCCTACGAGATAGGGAGGGGTGATAAATGATAACCAAGCTAGCAGACCAAAGTTAAAACTAGTCATAATTCGAACACCTCCATCCTCCACTCCGTGAAAAAAAGACTCCATCGAGAATGTCCCTATCGAAAAGAGCAAATAAGTCACTTTCTAGTCCCCAACAGGGGAATTACAAACATACGGGCTAGGTCCCCACCTAATGTAGAGATAGAGTTATCAAGAAGAAGGTTTGGGCCCTAATGAGTCGGGTAGTGCATGACCTATTTTGATGGTACAAAGGCCTGAAAGATTAGTCCTAGGGGTATCCACCGAAGAATATGTAAAGTTGAGACACATAAAAGATCAAGATCAAGTTATGTCTAGGACTTATGTTGTGAGGTTCGCAAGACCTACTTCCTCTTAGTAGTAAGATCAAATTGAGACATCACAAATGAAGCACTAGGAACCACTTCAAGGAGAAAAATCAATAGCTAATTCCTTGATGACATAGTAAGTAGTAGTTGCCTTTGGAATGACTCAGGAGATAGGTGAAGAGGAGAAGGAAAAAGAAGAGACAAAGAAAGTTTCTCAAGAACTGGAATAGACTCAAGCTCCATTAATAGAGCAATCACACCTAAATCAAGTAATGCATCAGTCCCCACCAAGGAAATAAGGTACATTTTTTGTCCCTTCTTCTTTTGATATACCACCTCTAAGTTCCTAGGAGACACTTCCCTCCCATTTTGAAATGCAAGTTTAGTTAGTAGGAGTTACCCCACCTATTACTTCTTAGGTTTCCACTTCCATTCCACTTTCATCCACTCAACCTCCATTTTTTTCCATTGAGGTTCCACTTCCACCTTCCCCACCACAAAACCCTCCTACATATTTAGTTATATTGTTAGTAGGACCACAAATCACAACACCACTTCCTCCCCCATCATAAAATGAAGTTGTAATATCTACCTCTTTGCATCAAGGTCCCACTATTTTAGATTCTCCACATACTCCTGTCTATTTGGTGTCAGTTTGGTCCCCATATCTACTCAGCCCACCGACCCTGTCAAGGCCCAACACCAAAGGATAGAGAAAATTTCCTTTAATGCAGTGGCTTGGTGGAATGAACAATTGGCGAAACCCTTGGAAGATATAGCCTGAAAGAGGAAGACTATAGTTATTAATCTAGAGTCCAAAAAGAGGACAAAGCTTACTGCTACCCCAAAACCAAGAAAGGATATGGTCATGGAAGATTATGAGATATTTGAAAAAATAGTAAATATCATGCAATTACATGTTGTTGATGAAATAGTAATGTCTAAGGCCCACATGGACACAATATTCATGCAAGAATATGTGAGAAGAGAGGAAAAAAATGAGCTAAAGTAAGGGATACAATAGTTAGAAGCTTCTCTCAAAGAACATGAAGACCTGGCCAACACACTCAGAGATGAAGTAAAGGAGTGGCAAGACAAATATCACGAAATGACCAATTTTAAGGAATAAGCAAAAATTGTTCAAGCTCAGGTAGCAACTCTTATGGATCAGAATAACCAATTACACCAACAGTTGTTGATAGAAAAAGCTAAACTTGCTGGATTCTCAAAGGACACTATACAACAAACTAGAAGATAAATATGGTCAAAAATCAAGACAAAGAGCTCAGAGGCTAGACCGGTTTTCCTCTTCCTAGACAAAGAAACAAATGAATTAGTAAGTGCAAGAAATACCCTTCGAAAGGTGAAGGAGAAACTTTAGCACAAGGTAGCCCCAAAAAAGAAGAATTGTAGGCTAGCAAAAACCAAGTCTAGAGTAATGGCTAGACTCACATTAGGATGCTCAGTTTCCCTGATTACTTTGGGAAAGACCATCAATTCATTGGAGGAGTACTAGACGATTGTTTAGACTCCATCATAGAGGATAGCTCTGAGATAGAGAAATGACCTAAACCAATTCAACAAGAGTAGATGATTCAATTAATTAAGAGCCTATGGAGATTAAATATATTATATCTAAGCCTGGTAATGGTGGTTCAGATCCATATCACAAGAGGTTGTCAAGCTTGCAAAGAATTCATTAAAACATCTTGTCAATACTAGGAATTCTAGAGAAGACTTGAGAACAAGCTTCAAGTGCACTAAGTAATGTGACTCAACTGCTTAGTGAAGAAGACAATGATGAAGTAAACATTATTGTGGAAGAAATTGAGGAATATGGATCCAATGAAGGTAGTTTTGATGAATATCAACAAGAAGAGGAAGAAAAAAATAAAGAGGAAGAGCAGATTAAGGAAGAGGTGAAAGAGGAGGAATATGACGAAGTTTAGGAAATTGTTCCTGAAAAGCTTGACATTGAGATAGTTCATATTAAATAAGAAGAAGAAGAAGATGAAGGGAAGGGTAAGTAACAAGTCCAATGAAAGGAATCCATTGAAAAAACAATTTTGGTAAAGTTTTTGTAGTCTGATAGAGGTCAGAGGAACGAATAAAACATGAACCTGCAAAGGGCCTCACACATACGGTGTTTTATGAAAGTGAGAGCCATATATAAGAGAAGTCCTCATAAATTTAGGGTTACCATACTTTTGTTTCACAAATAGTTTCTTCATTATAACCAGCTTTTGGATATTTTATCTTTAATAAAGAAGTCAGTAGTCATGAAGGAGCAATTTTTGAGCCATAATGCTATGAGAAACCACAAGATGTGAAGTCAAAAGGTTCAAAAAAAGGAAAAAACTGGAGTCTAGTTCCCCATCTATCTCCCTACATATCATTTTCTCATTCCCTATCCACTCTATTTTTCATTCATCCCCATTCATCCATGCCACACTTCCTTACCATTTCCAAAATCATATTTTCATCTCATCATCCCATTTCATTTCCCCTCATTCTATAATCCTTCATTTTTTTATTTCTCTAGACTCCATAAACCCAATGAATAAGGCTTTGAGTTCTAAAATATTGCGAAAAAGACTCCCTAGGAGGCACCAATAATGTAGGCCAAAATCGGCTACATCTCTACTTAGCCAAAATTTTGCAAAGATTTGACTAAGTATGGAGAAGAAACTCAAAAGTGCTGGAAATTGATTGGAATAGAGAAGCATCAAATTTAGCTAAAAATTAAGAATTTAGGTAAGCTGAGATTTCTTGTTCATTTGTATTCATCGTGTAAGTTTGAAGGGTGTCTAAAACATAAAAGTGCCAAAAAAAGTAAAAATAGAGAAGTACTGAAAAGGGGCCAAATTAAAGAAGGGGTGCAAACTGTGCTTTCTCAACTATTTGTGTTCGCAGCACAAATCTAAAAAGCACTGAAAGTTAGCCAAAACTGAAAAGCACTAGAAATAGGCCAAAATTAAGAAGTTAGGCAAGCCATGATTTTCTATTTGCCTTTGTATTAAGTGCACAAACGAGAAGTGCTGAAAAGTACCCAAAACAAATAAGTGCTAGAAAATGAGTAGATTAAAGAAGATATAAGCTGAGCTTTCTTGTTTCTTTGTAACCGTCGTGTAAAACTAAAAAGTGCCAAAATTTGGTCAAAACAGAGAAGCACTAAAAAACATTCAGAATAGAGAAGCTCCAAAAATCACCCAAATTGGAGAAGATTCGTTGCGCTGCACTTTCTTGTTCACTTTGTAATCTCAGTGTAAATCTAAAAAGTGCGAGAGAATGTAGAAAACTGATAAACTCAAAAGGGGCATGAAGTTGCATTTCTCATCCTCCTTTGTTGATAGCGTAAAAAACATAAAAACTTTGAAGAACAATAAATCTTTAGAAAAGGGGTGAAATAGAGAAGAAGTGACCAAAGGGTGAAAAGCCACGATTCTCTGTTCTCTTCACTGTCACCGCACAAATTTGAAACAACGCTACACATGATCAACCACAACTTTCTAATTATCATATCTACAACGAATATCAAGCCCTTGTCTTCCATGTAGATTTTTGGTGAATTTTTGTGCACACAATTTAGAGAACAAGGGAAGATTAAAATTCAAGACAAATTAGCGGTTACAGTCCAAAACCTTCCAGAACCTCCTAATGAACCATATTTAGTTGCATATCAACGAACAAGGATGGATTGCAAGAACTATTGATGACAATGATGATATCGATGCAAAGATGATTGCAATAGATCAAGAATATGTAGCTGGTAGGCACCATGAACGACAAAGTGGCCAAGAAGATCAAGAAAATCAAAATCCTTGTAATGCTTAGAAATGAATATTATTGTAAAATCTATAAATAAAGGTAGTGACCTCCTTTCAAAAGGTCAACTCTGAAGTGTTTTCTTGCACTATTATATAATTTTTTTGTAAAATTGATGAATGAAGTATTACAAGGGATGTTTACCTTGAACTTGCACTTGTGTTGAATGGCTGATATAATTATGTGAAATTATCTCTTCCTTTGCTGCTATGGTTAGTCTATTATGTTAATTTGAACAACTGACTTAGAGTAGATTGATATAATTGGTTTTTGCACATATAATTTTCGAGAATTCTATTTCTCTTAATAAAGGCATTGATCTTATTTTATTAAATTGGATAATTAATGCTTTAGATGTTTGGAATAATTCTATGAGCTTGCAAAAAAGCCATTAATATTGTGACTGCAGAGTTTTGAATGTTGTTAGTCTCGAGTTTTGCTTCTGAAATCTAAATTGTCATGGATACTTTGTGGATGTTTATGTTGTTAGCTTCATCCTTCCATTCTTTATTCATATATTTCTAACCCTACCATTTTTATCCCTAAGCTTTCACTATTTGAGCTAAATAGAGTCAAAATCCATTAAGTTGACAACGTATACTAGCCTTTTCAGGAGGTTGAATCAAAGCAATTTGATTCTTCCAATGTTTAGTCTAGATTGTGATTAGTGGGTGCTCAACTTTAAATTATTCAAGATGATGATCATAGTTCTAGTGTTGGCTAGATGGAAAACTAGACTACAACATAATAATGCACACCAATTTTGATGTTCCTTCTAGGTTCAATTTGCACACCCTTATAGTTTTGGCTATCCACCTCAATTTTGTGAGTAGTTGGGTAGTCACTGCCATCAAATAAAATTTCTAGTATTATAATTGTATCAATTTAATTTCCTCATCCTCTTATAGCAATTGGTCACATTTGTAATTCATTTCCTAAATTAGGAAGTCAATCACTTGTTCATCATTATCAAAAACTTGTAAAAATGTATCATTATCAGACATAGAAGACCTACAAGCCTTATTATTTTGGACTTATGTATGACATTAGATACTGGGAAAAAGTCAGCTCCCTTAGATGCTAATATGTTAACATGAGTGGTATGCTCTCTAGGGATGGCCTTGATATTTAGAGCCTCAAAAGCCTCTAGTAAATTCCATAGTTTATTTATGTAGACTTTAAGGTAGTGTTGTTTGCTAATGCACTTTTTTGTAATCTAATTGAATTTTAACTCTGAATCACCAAATATCTGTAGCTATTTGATACCATGTTCTTAGTTTTCTTCAATCCTAGGCATAGTACTTCATATTCTATTGCACTATTTGTACAACTCCATGTCAATCTATATGAAAATATATTTTTTGCTCTAGTGGGTGCTATCAATACTATACCTACCCCAACACCATTTTTGCATCTAGCTCCATCAAAGAAGAGCTTCCATATTTGGTTTTACTAGAGAATTTGGCCTACTGGAGTTGCATTATTCTTTCTTCAGGATTCATGATGGAGTAGGTGCAAATTCATGTTTCAATCATAGTATTGAAGTCCAAAGAAAATTGATCTTCAATTTGGAGATCTTCTAGTACTTCCTCCATTAGATCCACTTGCTCAGTCATCATGCTGACTATGTCAGCTTGATGAATCTCTTCTCCAAGCTTATCTATATGGAAGGAAGATGGTTTCTCAAAAAATATCTTGACTCTTTTGCCCTTAAATGGTATTTTTATATGTGAGTAATCAAGATACAACCACCCAAATTGGTGGTGAATTCTCTTGATAGACAAATCCTAAAATAAGGATCCAAATCGATTACCATAATTTCCTAGATAAAAAATCTTAAGAAATATGTGTAACATCATGGGGACATACTTGATTACACCTACTATTTTTGTTAGTGTGGCATCTAGATGCAGCACACCAGGACTACTCCTTGTGTATTTCATTTCTATTATTTCACAAACTGCTTTGGGCATTTTTGTGGTAGCATCTCTAGAGTCAATCATGCAATTGTGGACCACCCATCCCTCCATCCACAAAGATAGATAAAATGGATATGGTATATTTTTTCCTGCTAATGAGGTAGGATGACCTTGAGAAAAATTAAGCTTTGCCTGATGCTCTCCTTGACTTTTATAGAATTAAGTGAAGCCTACAATAAATCAATTTGTCTTGGAATAAGGAGTGCATCATACATGCTAGCCTTTGATGGAATATTTTTTAATTCCTCCATGATGTTGAAACTAGGAATATTAGGCTATTTTTTATGTTCTTTTGTAGATTAATCATACTTATTCTTGTATTACAAAGTGTATTTGATCCTTTGGTACTTTATCAGAGAAGATTATCTCAGCTTGTATCTTGCTTGCTCTGGGGTTTCACCTTCCTTTGTCACCTTTTGTAGTTACTGAACTAGCTTTGGGATAGGTGCAATTTGAGGGACATTCCTTTTTGGGTGGTCCTTTGTATTATAAGGTAATTTAAAGGGATCCATTATATCAGGATCAACTGGTAAATTCTTCTTTCTTGATCTTGTTAGGATCGATACTTATTCAATATATGGTATCATGAAGTTATAATCCATTTCCCTCAACATATTTACCTGGCCTTCATGAGCTCTTTCTACCTTTTCAATGGAAACTTTTTATATTTTTTGTTGGTGCATCATGATTGAGCTTTCACCATGTGGGTAATTTAACGTTGAACACCAGTAGTCTGACTCAGAGCCTAAGGCATAGGTTCATCTTCTTGATTATTGTATACTGTGTTGAATTTTTCCATAGGCTTGCTAATAGAAATAGCTTGATACTTTGTGATAAATATAAACCTTTTTAGTTGAAAGCTTCTATTAGAATCCCTTATTTTCATGGAAATAACTTCATTGGTGAGGTTCTTCATGGTTGTGACCATCTCTTACAATATAATTATCTAAGGATCAAGAGATGGTAATGCAGGAATAATAGAAGATGCTAGCAACAGTGGTGTTGTAGAAGGTGCATGAAGTTTATGAGTAATTGGTGGAATTGGCCATGCTAGGAAGTTTATGGGAGGGGTGGCAACTAGAAAGTAAGTGTGTGTAACAAATATTTACACTTGTTTCTGAGGTAATTCTAGGAATATTTGGATTACCATTTTTAGGGGTAACATTCCTATAATAATTAAATCCTTCTCTACCTTCAATGCTTCTTGGAAGATCATAGGGAATGTAAGCACATTGGACTACCTTATAGCCATACCCAAATTTTAATGGAAGGCTCTCATATAATAATACATGGATTGTTCATTAGTTGGTCGAAGACCCTAGGGCACTCTTTCCATGTCTAGCTAAACCTAATGTTGAAATCTATCACTTCCTCTTTAGGGTACCTTTGTAACATGGTGAATTGTGTTAGTGAAGCGAATGGATTTGTTTATACATTGAATTCTTCCACTAATTTGCCAGCCAATTGAGCCCATGTAGTTATATTTTGATATAGCAAGGTTTTGTACTAGTACAACATTTTTCCTCTCAACGATATGACTAATAGCCTTATCATGATATCTTCTTCCTAAATATTATGTATGGCAGCTAGTGATGCTACATCTTGATAATGTTTATATGAAGTTTTCTTGATGCCATCATATTTTGGTAGTGCTTTTATTGTTTCTTGGGAAATTAGATTTTGGATGGGCAAATTCAGAAGCCCTATGTAATTATAGGTTGGGTAGTTTTGAAGGTTCTAATTTTGATTTTGAGCCATTGGTAATGAAGTATATAATGAGGTTGATGAAGTGTGATCTTTAGGGTATTGCTATTCCAGAAGATTTTAAGAAGATGATGATTTAGGAGGAGCAATATAATTTTATCTTTTATGAGGATGGAGAGGTAATTATAGGAATTCTAATAGTTCATCCAATCCTCTTGCCACCTATCTTATAAACATATAGTACATAAAGTGACACATCAACAAGGTTTTTAAAGGTAACTTAAAATAGATTTGGGTTGCATTTGCACAAAGTTACCAGATGATTAAAAAGGAACTTGTTAAACAGAGTATCACCAAACTTTGATTCATCCAAATGGTGGGATTTGGGTCCCACCAGGCATGCCAAAAATTGTTGGTCTAAAACTATGCGTATGGTAAGATTGTGTGCCCAAAGACTTTGACAAACATTAAATGACCTTGAAGTTGTAAGGCTTTAATGGTCAATATCTAAAGGAGGCCAATTCCTATGAATTCCTGACTAGATATTCCTAAAACATGGGGGAAAAGGGCACTACAAGAGATGAAAGAAGCTAAATCTAGAAGTTATAATGGTGCATGTTAATCTGCATCAAAATACATGAGATATAAAATATATGCAATCAAGAAATTTATAGAACTACCTAATAGATAAACCATTTTTTATCAATAACAAAATACTATTTTACACGTTTTACAATCCAATGGATTATGAATTCTAGAACTAGAAAATGAACACATGCAAAAATATAGATAAAATAATTAATACTATGCTCATTCAACTGGCCTATATTAGAAATAAGCAACCATTTATACATATATGTTTTGCAATAAAGTTAAACTAGAGACCAAACAACAATCTAATTTGTATTTCTATTTGCAATGTGCTTTCATACATGTAATTTGTAAAAGCTTAAGATCCAACCTTTTGAACTTCCTACATTCTAATATTTATAGCTTTTTACAATACATTCAGTTATCAAGGCACCATTGCCTCAAAGGTGGATTGTCATTATGTTAGCGCTAGTTTGTTAAGCTACTTGATGGTATAGATGTTATAAACTCCTAGTTGTGGCCTGTTAATGTGGTTGGAATTTGATTCATCTTAGTTTGTACTAGCCGTATTGTCTTCATCTAGTTCATTGATTTCTTTTTGACACTTCTATTGAGCCACCACTAACATTCACACAAGCACATAGGTAGAGATTTTATTATTGGTATTATTTGACATGTGACCTTACCTTGTTGGTGAAATGAGATAGTGATCACCCACATACTAAAAAATAGCTATTGGATATCAAACTTGTTCTACCTTTTCCTACCCACGACTATCGGGTGCCTAACATGATTGCTGACAGATGACGGGTTTTATGTACCCATCTCCCCAAGTACCAAATTTTTAAAAATTAAAACACTTTGGATTATCCACCTTCTTTCTTCTACCTATTATCGGGTGATGGGCCTTGGGTACCATTTCTTACCTATTCTTGGTATAAAATATTCAATACTTTTTACTCTTGTTTTTGGTCGTGTTGATAGATGATAGGATTTTTGTACCCTTTTGCTATTAGGTGAGGTACAAAAGCCTTTCAGGTTTATGAATTAGCCAATTTTCCATTCTTGCTTTTGGTATGCAATGAATTTTATGTACCCATCCATTGTTAACCCTAGTATGTATATTTCAAAGGTCCTAACACTTAGACATTTTTGCATTTGCCTACCACAAGGCGATGGATTCTTGGTACATATTATTTGCTAGGATGGGTTCAATTATTTCAGTAGTCAATTCTTGTGGATCTTTTGTATCCATCCTTCTCTATTTCTAGGATGAAATTGTAGGCGATCAAGGGACTTAACCATATTTTAGCCATTTCTATTCTCCATAGCCGAGAGATGAACTTTTGGTACCTCCTCTTGTCTATGTTTGGTACAAAATTTTTGGTACCCCCAAGACTTAGCTAATTTTATAGCTATTTTTGTTCTTAATTGATGGGTGATGGACATTTGGTACCTCTTATTACCAATGCCTAGTACAAAATTTTTGATAGTCCTAGAACTTAACCAATTTTTATTTTCTATCAATGAGCGACAAACTTATTGTACCAGTCATTTCAAATTCTAGGTCAACTTCTTTGGTGGGTTCAAGACTTAGCCAATTTGTCAACCCTAATTTTAGTAGGTGATGGATTTTATGTACCCATCCATTGATAGCCTTGGTACATATCTTTTTGCATTCTTGGGACTTAGACGTATTTGCATGTCCTTTTTTTGCCTATGCTTAGGCGATAGACTTTTCGTACCTCCTCTTGCCTATGTCTGGTACAAAAGTTTTGATGCTCCCCTGAATTAGCTGATTTTATACCTGTTTTTGCTCTTCATCAATGGGAAATAAACTTTTGGTACCTCTTATTACCTATTTTTGGTACAAAATATTTGGTAGTCCTAAGACTTAGCCAATATGTTATCCATCAATGGGTGATAGACTTTTAGTACCTCTTATTTACTATACTTGGTACAATATTTTTAGTGCTTCCAAGACTCGACTGATTTTAGCTTTTTGGCTTTTGCAAGCTACCATACCTTTTGCATCGATAGATTTTTTATACCCATGTGAAGATGAAAACACGACACTTAAAACAATAAATAAATCAAATGACCCAAATAAACACAAGATTGCACAAATAGATATATTCAATAAAACAGGGGGAGCCAATACACTCCTTTTGATACAATATGTCTTTAATGAGAGTATTTGATACAATGATTTACAATACGCTAGGGTTCTCTGAAACCCTAGCCACAATAATGAAGTGTCTCCAACCAATATGTCCTCGCTTCCAATAGGATGAGTGGGCTTTAGGTATCCGATGCTGGACCACTCCAACTTCAAAAACCATTCAATAATGTGTAGAATCTATAGATCTGTGTACACAAAAATAGAAAAAGGGGTTAATAACACCTATGAGGGCTCCACAGTGTGAGACCTTCAGACATCAGTAAACCCTAACTAAAAATAGATAAAAAGGTATGTAAAATCAACAAATTATATAACAGAACAAAACCAAATAAAGATATACCTTGCATGTGATGTTTCTTCGCTTCGTTGTTGCAGTTTGACAACATATGGTATGATGCAGTAGGCTTTGATTCACATTCTATGGTTGCAGTAGGCTCAAATGCTCACTTGATAGGCTCTAACGCGAGATTTGCAGGCTTTGGTGTGCACCTACGGGATATAGTAGGCTCTAGAGAGCACCTACAGAATATAATAGGCTTTGGTGAGTGCTTTCCAATATCTGCAGTGAGCCTCACAAGCTCTGGAGGGCACCTGTGGGTTAGGGCAGAATCTGTAGAAGTAGATCGACGGGGTGGCGACAAATGCGATGGATGGATGGGTGCTACGATGATAATGGAGGATGAATGGGGGACGAATGGAACAATAGAAGTCTTGTTGGCTTAGCTAGGGATTTAGATCTTCAAATTATATCTCTCTCTGCTTCGCTAGGTCTTCAACAGTGACTCCTCTAGGGTGTAATTTCTTGCCCCAAACTTTGGGATGATTTGATGTTGTTGAATAAGATGTCAAAATGGTGTCATTGAGTATGCAAATTATGAAGATGCATGATGACTAAGTCAACGTAGATGTGGGGTAGTGATTATGGAATTTTCTTTATAAATTCCATAATGGAACCAATAAATCTACCGATATGTCCTGTATGGTGACTGTTGTCAAATGAATGAGTGTTTGTGATTCTGATTACCCGTATTTTTGTGCCCCACGAAAAAGGGCATCAATGACCGCCTTTGAGAAAATTGTTCTTGGAAAAGCTATACTCAAAATGTGAGGTGCCAAATGTGATTGTGATTTTTGATGATGTGATAATGGATGATGATCATTGTCAAGTGTCCTTATTGTATATTATTCATCTTACCGAATTGCATGGATGACTATCGCTGCAATCACTAAGTTTATAGAATAACCTACTGGATGTGAGGTTTGTTTAACTCTGATTTTTGCACAATTGTATGTGATGATGAATAATATAATGCAAAATGATTAGATGTGAGTTTTGTGAAAATTTGGATTGTTTTGCTGCATTTTGTGCTTCAATTAGCATATTTTGATTATTTGGTTTATTCTCAAAAGTTATACTTGCAAAACAATTTCTATTTTTACAAAACCTGGTTTTAGGATGTGCATGATGTGTGGATGAAATTTGGTGAAATTTGGAGGTGGTAAGCTATTGTTTTGATTGATTTTTTCTTCATGCCATTTTATTGCCAGGCGTACGGTTGCACCTATGGTGTCCCGCAGGCACGCAGGTGCGCCTGGGTGCACCAGTAGGCACTTAGGAGAGCCTGCGAATTCACAGGTGTAGACCTACACTTGAATGAACTAGGAAAAGCTATAAATAGCTTTCTGGGTGAATCGTGAGGCTCACTTGTGTGTTTTGGACTTTGAGAAGCTATGTTTGAGGAGTGGAGTGGGTGTGTGAGCTTAGTGGGGCTAGTGAGAAAAATTGTGTAGAAGCTATGGCAGTGGAGGGATCAAATGCTGCTAGCATTGAGGGACATAGAACTTTGACATCGATTTTCTCCTCTCATTCTTGGGATGAGGAAGAAGCTGACGACTAATGACTAGGAGGTATTAGGGAAGGTGGGCCTGGAGGGCGTGGCTAGGCTAGATGTGGTGAGGACCAAAGAGGGGTATCTCTCAACTTTGATAGAGATATGGGACCTAGATAGGGGGACATTCCAACTGTCTACTGGGGAGGCTATCGTTATGCTTGAGGATGTATACCACATTCTCAAGGTGTCGGTAGAAGGGGAGAAGGTGGTGGTTGGTCAGGATAAGAAGATCGAGATAGAGAGGATGTTCAAGGATTAGTGGTGGGAGGCCCGGATGGGAGATGGAGGTATATGCTATCTGATCATGTACAAGCTAAAGGAGTTGGATGCACTCACAACCTTGATCATGTTCGTGTTAGTGAACATAGTGTTACCCAATAACATTGGTTGTAGGTTCCCATAAAACCTATTGGGATTGGTGGGTGATCTGCAAAGGGATCCCCAGGAGTATGCATGGGTGCCTACCTTATTGGGATAGTTGTACTAGGATTTGTATGAGGTGATTTAGAGGGAGAGGAAGGGGATCGGGTGTAGCTTCCTTCTTCAGTGTTGGGCATGGGAGCACTTTGCGATAGCTCGACCAGAGGGGTTGCCATGTGAGTCATGGTAGATGGAGGAGCCTTATGCTAGGCATTGGGCAATGGTGGAGGAGGTTTAGTCGATTTGGGAGGTGCACACTAGTCAGTGATATCAAGATATGTGGTCAAGGTTGACACGAGCTGATGTGGTATGGAGGCCATGGCGAGGAGCCCGATGGTATGGATATGGGAAGCAACTGCGTCGGGTGAGGCAGTCTCAGTGGTTGGTTGGGATGAGGTATGATAAGGTGAAGTACTTCCAGTATTTGTGGGTGTTGAGGTAATTTGGCTTACCTCAAGGTGTGCCAGATGATCTGGTGTTGTATCGATGTCGGCAATATGAGGGTATGTTGCCATGTGCGGAGCCATAGCGAGTGGTGATTGAGGATGACGAGGAGATGAATATCCCCAATGTAGATGATGTTGTGGTGACTCTAGAGTATGTGGAGTGGTTTGGTGCCCAACCAGTATGGGTACCAAAGATTACAGGTGATGAGGTGGCAGCTATGGGGTCGGGGATGACTTCAAAGAGGACGAGGGCTCAACAATTTGTGGGTCAGAGATGATCAAGGGGATTGGCTCAACAGACACCAGATATAGGTTTGGATTAGGAGGAGAGGGAGGATGATGATGAGGGGATGGATGAGATATCTAAGGTGGCGAGGTTGCGGGCAGAGTTGGAACAGCTTCGCAAGGAGCACAAAGTTATGATCGATACTCATAGGGAGTCATAGGCTACTATAGCTCAACCGGAGGCAGAGCAAACGATAGATGTGGCTAGTGATCAGGCTATGATCACATGGCTTTAGGCAGAGATGTTGGCAAAGGAGCGTCAACATCAGATGGACTTACGGTGTTTGCAGGCTAGTGAGGCATATGCACATTCTTTGGAGGATGTGTGTATGCAAAACCATATTACATTGTTGGATCCTCCTTCTTCTATGGCTAAGCCATATAGGCATACTGAGTCTAGGTCGAGGGCTCCTACTAGGTCTCAGGGGTCCTCTCATGGACATTAGCTTAGTGCTTAGATGCACTATTTTGTATATGAGCCTTGGTGCTCCCTTGTAGCCTCTTTGGCATTCATTGTATATGCAATTTTTATATATATACATGGCCTTTTATATATTTGTGTTATCTTTTGTGTGAATGCTTTTATGTTTTATGCAATTTGTGTTGAATGTTTTATGTATGCTTAATGTAGGCTAATCATGATGTGTATGCATAATGCTTGTATGGATGATTAATGCAAGCTAAATGACATGTATAATGGATGATTAATGCAAGTAAATGTATAATGAATGTGAACTATATGAAAGGAATGCATAGTGTTTGAATGATATTTTTATAGTTCAGAAATTTTATTGGCCATTTTTGTTATCCATTGTTTGGCAATCAGGGGTACCAAATTTGTTGGCATTTGTGTAACTTGAATTTTAATGAAGACACAGATGTTGATATGGGAGAAGGCATGTATGTTGATATGGATGAAGATATGGATGTTGATATGGAAGATGATATGGATGTTGATATGGAAGAAGGTATGGATGTTGATATGGAAGACAGTATGGATGTTGATATGAAAGACTGCAAGGTTTTCAAAGACTCCAACATACTAGTGTCATCAACCAAACTCACTAAGGTTGTCTAACTTTCTTTAGGAAAAAACATGTGTCTGAGTGAAGTTTACCAAGTCTTGAGTATGACAA
Source organism: Wollemia nobilis (assembly GCA_028583015.1). Classification (NCBI taxonomy): domain Eukaryota; kingdom Viridiplantae; phylum Streptophyta; class Pinopsida; order Araucariales; family Araucariaceae; genus Wollemia; species Wollemia nobilis. The sequence continues at coordinate 5,685,359 of JAQPPZ010007530.1, forward strand.
TGATCCTATCCAATAAAGCACCAACGTGTGTGCATGTGAGATTCATTAACCCATTATGAGTAAGTTAGGCATGACCTATTGTGGAGATGACCTGAGACTATCCTATCATTATGTGCATTCAGAGGTCTCCCTTTTTGGAGGAGAGACATGTCACCTCGCATGAGCTTACTCCACTGCCAGTCAAGCGTCTATAGCCCCGATGGAGATTCACTCCATAGTCAAATGGGATTGATATTTTGGGCCTTGGGGATGACTACATGACTTTATGAGGGAAACATAGTACGATCCTTACAACTTTTAGGGATCGAGGGTGTAGGTGTTGAATTTGTTGATTTGTATAGAGCTTTGGGGAATCAAATTCTCAACCGGAGTGTGATGATAATTTTGATCCTAACCTTACTACTCTATGTTGTTATATTTATGTTGAGAGGAATTTTGATAGTGGTGAACACCACTATTTTTCTTTGGACTATGTTGCATGATGGGATAAGCGAGGGATATCTACCTTTCACCCTGAGGTACTACCCAAGGATGGTACTAGGCCCCCCTATCTCATAATGTTCTTAGGATGTGAGGAAACGTGGTTGGTTCAAGATTGTATTCAAAATAAATTGACAATGCTCAAGAATTTATTAGTATGTAAAGTGTGTTTTGGTCCTAAAGAAAATCAGACATCCGTTTGGAGGTTGCTTACTCCACTAGAAATGGCTGAGTTACTAAAAACCTGAGCTTTGTGATTTTGTCATATGGTATTGTTGGGTTATGTATTTTGTAACAGTTGCCTAATTTTTTCAAACTAGGGACAGGATGAATGCAAATGTATCATCATTACTATGTCAGATCATTGAACATGGGATATGATGAATGCAAATGTATATGCCTAATGCAATGGAGTATTGATGTGTAAACAAAAATTGTACAATGCCATGGAATATGTATGATTTAATGTATGCGAATGAAACAATGTATGAATGCAAAAAGTGAAGATGCATGTCAAATGCTTAAATGTAAATGAAAATGGAATGTATGCAATGTGTGCATGCCTATGTGAATAATTTTTTTTTTTTGCCATGTATATATATATATAAATAAATAAATAGTCATGCATAAAAGAGGACCCCCAAACAAGGAAGAGCTAAGAGTGGTCTCAAAAATCAATGCAAATGCATATTGCCCCATTAATCTTGTGAATGGGTACTAGTCCTGAGATCCAGTCGGGATAGTCTAGGGTGTCATATAATTCTTCCTACTCATTGCTGCCTAACTCTACCTGAAAGACCTCGGGACCACTAGTGGAAGGTGATCTGGGTGAATGTGGTGATGAAGGAGGAATTTAGCTAGCCTAAGCCCTTATCAGTTCCTCAGATAGGATGAGCTCTGAAAAGGAGGGTGGGGAGGAAATCTGGTCCAAGTCAATAAGGCTAATGTCAATTGCAATTGGCCTAGACAAATCGTATGGATTACGGAGCGGGGTGAATAAGTCAATAGAATTCATATTGACTTAGTGGAAGGAAGGGTGGCTTGGATGGATGAATGGATGGAATGATTGGAGTAGAACTGATATCGAATTATGTTATCCCTATAATAAACACGACATTAATATGAGCAACACACATTGTTTTTTTTCTTCTTTTTTTTGTTGTTTTTTTTTGTTTTGTTTTTAAATTATGTACATATGTTACATTTCTTGGCTTATGTGTGTGGCTCAAGGTGGATTACCAGGTGGGTCCGCTTGTTCTTGTGGAAGAAGTAGGCAGAATATGGGATGATGGATGGGGAACATTCGGAGGTAAAACTCTTCCTGTTGGGTGATGGGGACAATGGGATGTGACTCCTCTTCATAATCGTCAGAAGCGTTTGACATGACTTCAAATTATTCATAACTTTCATTGTCAAAATAAAATACAAGATATGAGAAGTTGATGGGGTCATCCTCATTTACTTCATAAATGCAAAGTTCTTAAAGGGCTTGTTCAAGAGAGGATGTTAAGGGAAATGGATGGATGGAGGGATATTCATCATTGAGGCTAAGCTTTTTAAAATGCTTTCTCAAGAGAAGCAGTGGAAGACAATGGGGTATAGCCTAAACTAAAATGATCATGCGTGCCTCTATATGGGACCTCTAAAATATCATGCATCCCTTGCTCATGGGAACCTAGACCTTGAACTTGCCAATTGAACATGTTAAAGTAGCGAGTAGGAAAATCCTCTATGTTAGGGATATTGGCATGCCTAGGCTCTTGTGGTTCTTCAGGTGGGTTTGCTCTAGTTGAGCAATCCAACCCTCCATAAACAAAGTTAATGCTATTTGGAGCTGCACTCATGTCGTAAAAAACTCCTATGAATAAAGAACGGTCTCGGGGACGTCCAAAATATTTGGATGTTGGAATGGCTAGGGGTGTGATGGTGACGTCTTGGACCACATATTCACCTATACTAGGATTGGTGATGGTGGGGATTTAGATGAATCTCGATTGGTTATGGGTGGTGGTGAATTAAATATGTCACAATTCAAGAGTTCAACTTGTGAAACATTGATCGATGGAGTAGGATTGGATGGCAGTGTGGAATTAGAAGATGGAGGATGAGATAATGATGGAAAAAAATAAGTGGTTGTAGAAGAAGGGGTAGATGTGATGTATGATGTGCTAACAATAGACTGAATGTGACCACATGTACAAGAAGAAATGGATGTTTGAGGAGGTGATGTGATGGGTAGCTCCTCTATGATAGGAGCTTTAGAAGAGGATGTATATGGATTGGAAGAAGGTGGATTAAGAGATGATGTGGATGGATTTGATGATGGAACCAAGAATAAATGGGTGGAAGGTAACATGGATTCATAAGGATTTGAAATGAAATTACAATACTTAAAAGGTTCGACATCCACAGGGATGCAAGACTTGTCCATCATGAACATATTTCAAGCATCGGTGTAGAATTTAAGGAACACATTTCATTTCCCTCATCCAAGGTCTACCAAGGAGTATATTATATGCCATGGCTCCTTCCAAGATGTGAAACATGGTGTGCAATGTTCTGGCCCCTACTTATATAGGTAAAACAACAGTACCAACTGTGGTACACAAAGCATCGTTAAATGCTTTGAGGATGAATGATGATTTGGAAATGTGGGATGGAGGTAATTTGAGGTGGATAAGGGTAGCGGTAGTAATGATATTTATTGACGAGTCGGTATCAATTAGGACTCTCTTAAATGGATTTCTGTCTATTAGGGACATTATGTGCAATAGAGGGTCTACTAATTCTGACCTCATTTATTTTACCTCAAAGTCATAAAAGGTAATGGATGGCTCCATGCACGTTCTAACACTCCCTACAAAGTTGTTGAAGGCATTAGAGTCTTGGGATTCTAACTCAATTGACTTGAGCATTTCCATTAAAACTTCTCTATGCCTAGGGGATTGTTGGATAAGCTCATACATAGAAAGTTTGGCTGATGCCATTTTCAAACTAGTGGTTAACCGACTAGTTAAGGTTATCACTGGCCTTATTGGACGAAGGATAGGTGGATTGGATGGATTGGATAGATTGATTAGTGAAGATGGATTTGACAATGTTTGGATGGGAGGTGGATTCGAAGGTTGTTGAGGATTTTTTTGATTTTGCCTTTGCCCTCTAGTGACCACATGGACTGCTCCTACAAAGTTTTGGTATTGTTGGACATGATTTACTTTATTAGGAGGTGGTTGTTGATTGTTACCTCCTACATTATGTTGGACCTCCCCATGGTTAGGTAGAGGTGTCTGATATATGCCCAAATTTTAATTTTGTGGAGCTAAGGGGTTATCCACATTAATGGCCCCTAAGTCTATGAGGTCTTGCACTATGTTTTTGAACATATGGTAGGAATTGATATCATGCCCATTTTGTCAATGGTATGGGCAAAACAAGTGCTCTCTATAATTTTAGGCCTTTTGGTGGGATCATCAGGCCTAATTTTTGGCAAGGCTAATTGATTGGTCTCATACAACCTTTGAATATTGATGAATACGATTCCACTAAAGGAGTGTATTGACGTTGGGGTAAATTGAATTGGCAGTGGGTAGGTTGTTGCACAGTTGGCGCTGTATTTTGTATCGTTGGTGCTTGGGTTACTGATGGTACTGCATGATAGGCAATTTATTATTGCACTGGTTTTTGAGCCATTACGGGTTGGCTCATGACCACTTGATTGAATTGATTAGTTGTGTTAGCCGTTGAGGCTTGTGTTGATTTGGTTTGGCCAGTCTAATTATTTTGATATTGGCCCCTATTTTGCCATTCTTTATTATTAGGCTTAATGAAACCCTCTTGGATTTTTATCTCCTCAATGACACTAGCCTGTGCTAAAGCCTCCTCAAATGTTCTATAAATATTGAGCTGTAGCATCCAAGAGATGGGTTTTAAGCAAATTTTGGTAAAAAGTTTGATAATTTCTTCCATTGGGAGGGAGAATGGCAATTTGGTTATGACTGCCCTCCAACGGTTTCCAAAATCATAGATAGGTTCCTCATCCTATTTTTTCAAATAATATATATCCAATAAGGACACCTTCTTTTTAATATTAAGGGCGAAGCGTTCCAAGAATAGATCTATCAATTGATCAAAAGTATAAATACTATGTGTAGGCAATTGATTATACCATTCAATGGCATCTACCCCTAATTTTTGAGGAAATGTTCAGAGCATAAGAGCATTATCATTGCTAATCCGAAAACATACATGGAAAAATGAACTCACATGATCCTTAGGATCCTCAGTTCTCCTAAACTTGTCAAATTTTGGTACTGTAAAATCTACCGAATATGGTGGTGATGGTACCAATGGATGGATTGGTTGATGGATCAGTTGGCTTAATGTGAGATTTTGGCTCGTTATCCTTGGTGAGTTTTGCATCAACTATTCGATTAGCTTTTGCATTGCCTAGAATCTAACATCTTCTGCTAGAATATGAGGACCTTGGATTATGTGATATTTGGTTGATGGGTTGGATGGTAGATGTTGGGGTGTGACTAACATGGTGTTATGGAATGGATTGGGTTCGGTATGTGGAGAAGATTGATGGTTGAAATATGGGGATGATTGATGAGGATGATGATGGAGAAATGTATTGTGTTGTTGGTTAGTGGCAATGTTGATTGGTATGGTGGATGTGTGGAGTGGTGGTGGATTGGGGATGGACACTATGGAATATTGAGGGACCCATGCTGAATTTTGATTGGTGAGCAGAGGTTGATTTGGAACTCCTTGGGTCATAGGGTCTATGTAAGTTGACTATTTTCCTTTTGTTCATTGTGAAAGCAATCTATTGATGAGCCCTAATGTATCTATAAGTTCTTGATTTGACCATGTGTCAAATGATGGGGTTGTGGTTGGATAATATTATGGATGATTAGATACAATCATGTTGATTAGGTGATATGATGGAGATGTGGATGACACAGTCATGTTGGCTAAGTGAGATGATGGAGGTGTGGATGATGATGGATGAGAGGACATGGGTATGGTGCAAGTTTCATTTGATGTTACAACTTGGGAGCTAGGGACTTGTGAGGCAACATTGACATACTACTCATACAAGGGGTTGGTATAGGTGGATGTGAGATAAGTGTTTGGAACACTTGGGCTTTGTGGTGGGTGGCTCGTGGAGGAAGGCATACCATATTAATAACTCAAATTAGGATATCCTTGGGCAAGGTAGGTGGTAGCCAATTTGGATTCTTCAAAATCTTCTTGGCTAAGGGGCTCTAAGACATAGTTAGAAGCCTTGTAAATGGCCGACACTCTATCCATGTCTATGTAGGTGGTGGTTCTCTCCACATTGTGTGAATGTGCCCCTACTTGAGAGTGGGGTGGATGGGATGATCCAGACAAAGTAGTCTAAACCATATTATATGGGGATACCGAAGTAGAGGGCTCATGGGAACTGTTTCCATTAAACTACTTTGGTTTATTATTTTCTTTTGTTGTCATGTTAGCACCATAAAATAGTTAAACCAAAGATTCAAAGATTTAATCTAAATCACACAAACCAATTTTTTTTTTAGAATTTAAAGTAAAGAAAATAATCAGTCCTAGGTTTCAATGTGTATGGCTTACCTTATTCATTAATTATTTTCTTTTGTTAATGTGAAGTTCCTTTTAGAATTGTTGGTTTGTGTGTTTTGATGTAGCTTAATCTTGTTTAATGAAAAACAAAGGTAAAAACTATGGTTGGCCAAGGCAACAAGATTCTTGCTGGTAATCACCTCCAACAAGTTTGCTCGGGGGTAGTCCTATGGTTTCTAGGGTAGAGATTTGATGGATGGAGATGAATGCCACCGTCACCAAACCTCAAGCAATAGTTGGTGATGAAATCCAACTATTACTGTTAAAAAGTACAACGTGCAGTGTGATTAATTTTATTAGATCTCTTGTTCTCTATGGTGTGCAAACAATATTAAATATTACTAACTTTACTAATCTAAATCAAAAGCCAACACAAAGACACAAATTTCACCTAAAGAGTGCATAGTACACCCTTAAAATCCCCTGCCTACAAGTGATTAAAATAATAAGAGAAACCGAAGGGTTCGTCCACCTTTTTTCGAAAGGGGCTAGCCTAGGGTAGGATTACTTTATGCGTTAAGATGTTGTTCCTATTTAGGTATGCAAAATTAAAAAGATCTTTAACCCTAAAATGCAAAATCTAGGATGATTTTCTGTTTCATATGCACTCCAAATGCAATCACCTAGATCTAAAACTTTGAAACAAAAAATGAATTTTGTGTAACTAAACACACACAAACCCTAAATATAATTTTCTAAGGATTATTTCCTAGATTACTTAGTGTTAAGTTCTTTTTATAACCTAGAAACAATGAAAATATGCAAAAAAATATAGAATACATAAACTACAAAATGACTAGCTGGGGTTATGGGACTTACTTGGAAGCCTTAGCTCTGCTCCAAATCACTACCAGGCATAGCCGGGTGCCTATGTAGGTGTAGCAGAGTGCCTATGTAGGTGCAGCAAAGCGCCTATGGTTGTCTGCAAACATTGTTGAATGCTCTGCAGATGCTCTTGAATGCCTGCGTAATCTCTAAAAATGTTACAGACTGCTTCAAAAAACCCTAACAAAAAAATCGATGATCTCTATGCTTATGAGAATTCTTGTAACAGACAAAAATAAAATTAAGTTAGCAAGGTAGATCTATTAAAAAATGAAACCCTTATGGGGTCCCATCGTGAACGCCATTTGTGAAGATGAAAACACGACACTTAAAACAATAAAGAAATCAAATGACCCAAATAAACACAAGATTGCACAAATGGATATATTCAATAAAATTGGGGGAGCCAATAAACTCCTTTTGATACAATCTATCTTCAATGAGAGTATTTGATACAATGATTTACAATATGCTAGGGTTCTCTGAAACCCTAGCCACAATAATGAAGTGTCTTCAACTAGTGTGTCCTTGCTTCCAATAGGATGAGTGGGCTTCAGGTATATGATGTCGGACCACTCTAGCTTCAACATCCATTCAACAATGTGTAGAATCTGCAGATCTACATACACAAAAATAGAGAAAGGGGTTAATAACACCTATGAGGGCTCCACAGTGTGAGACCCTCAGACATCAGTAAACCCTAACTAAAAATAGATAAAAAGGTATGCAAAATCAACAGATTATGTAACAAAATAAAACCAAATAAAGATATACCTTGCTTGTGATGTTTCTTCACTTTGTTGTTGTAGTTTGATAGCAGATGGCATGATGCAACAGGCTCTAATTCATATTCTTGTCATTGCATCAGGCTCGAACGCGCACTTGGTAGGCTCTGACGTGAGCTTTGCAGGCTCTGGTGTGCACCTACAAGATACAATAGGCTCTAGAGAGCACCTATGAAGTACAACAGGCTCTAGTGAGCACTTCGCAGGCTCTGCAGTGAGCCTCACAAGCTCTAGAGGGTGCTTGCAAGTTAGGGTAGAATCTACAGAAGCAGATCGAGGGGGTGGTGATGAATGTTACAGATGGATGGGGGCTACGACGATAATGGAGGATGAATGGGGGATGACTGGAACAATAGAAGTTCTTGTTGGCTTAGCTAGGGCTTTAGATATTCAAACTCTATCTCTCCTTGCTTCGCTAGGGCTTCAACAGCGACTCCTCCAGGGTGTAATTCCTAATCTCAAGGTTCCACGGTTTGAGCAATTGCAAATGCCCTTATTTAAAATCCAACCTAGGATTTTCTTAGGGTTTTAGCCTTACACTTTTGATCATGTGGCCAAGATTAAATTAGATCCTAAGGTTGAGATTACTTTTTAGATGTGGCATGGATTAATGAAGATGGACGGTGGAGATTAGATTGGATCGGACGACTGTGGTTAATTGACTTTATAAATATATATTTTATAATATATATATTATAATATAATATAAAATATTATATTAAATACAAAATAATATTAAAATAATCTCAATTGGGTTAGGAAATGGTGGGAAAGGTGGAATTGGGCCAAATAATTGGTGGGAAAGGTGGAATTGGGATTTTTGAAGGTGGGAAAGGTGGAATTGGGCCAAATAATTGGCGAGAAAGGTGTATGGTGGACAAGTGGGTGGTGGAATGGTTAGGATGGAGGATTAGTGGCTGTAATTTGGTGTCTACAACCCAATTTCCTCTTCTACAGGGTAAAACTTCCAATGGCATCCACTATGCACCAATGGGCAATTTATTTTTAGTACCCATCCACTTCTATTGAGGGGGCAAGATATCTATTTGCATCTAGACTTAACTTTTTTCTTTGTAGGTCATTAAGTGATGGGATTTTGGTACCCATCCACTTCTAGATGAGGCACAAAATGTTTGATACTCTTTGTACTTAGCCAAATTTTATTTTCATCATCTTTCATATAGCATCAGGGTATTTTAGGATCCATTCCTAACATACCTAATCCAAAAGTGTTTGGCATCCTCTTGATTTGATTTTTTGAGCCTCTAATGTGATCCTTTGCACTTTTCACCAAAGTGCATGTGGGTAATGTTCAAAAGTACCCATAGGATCAACCAACTAACCATTTACAAAGGTCATATAGTCTTCCAAGTTCTCTAGTCAATAGGCATAAGCATTTGGCCATCCAAGAAGATCATCTTCCCTCTTAAATTGGTCATTTAGAAAAAATGGATTATACAAGGTACCACATGGTGACATAGTTACATTGCACCACCAAGTGCCCTTTCCTATATATTTATAAAAACCAAGTTACTATTTTTCACACATTAAATTCACCTATGTGGATAGGGAGAAGCATGCAACCAATGAGGAGGAATCAATGTTTATGGAAAAAAAGAGATATATCATACAATTACACAAATTAATACAATATAAACAAAAAATGCTTGAATTAAGATAGTAAAGCAATAATTTTACAATCAAGCTAAAGATAATATAATCCAATCATAAATGAATTGAATCATTCAAGAGTAAACACCACTAATATTATTCACAAAAAAATAAATGCTAGGGCTAATCCTAATGCAATAAAATAGATTGTTTGACACCTAGTGTATCAAGGACCAAAGCATCTCATAATAAGGATAATAAAATACTCACTCCTATTCTAACTTGCTTGAAATATAACCATAGTAAGGAGATATTACACCTAGACTATATGCAAAGGGTTTGTCATACCTTTGAAATAGGTCCTAGAGTGGCAATTAGTGACCTTTGTATACAAATCCTAGTAGAGTGTATCATATTATCCATACAAAATAGTGAACCAATGGTCAATGGCTTTGGTTGTACCTACAAGGATGAGAGAGATAGAGAGGGACCAAAAAGGACATGTGTCATGGTAGCAATAGAGGCAGAGAGATGAAAGTAATGTTAGCAAGAGCATATGAATGATAGAAAAATGTTTTATAGATGTTTGGTCAAAAAATGAGGAGGTGAAATAGGTATTTATAGTGGAAAAAGTGAATAACTTCTCATTTAGAGATGGAAACTAATTTTCACCCTTTTTGGAGCCATAAAATTGCAACCATCAGTACGAACAATGCATTATTTGAATCCTAGGCATAAAAACATGCTAGAATCATGATCATACATCAAAAAACCTAAAAATCAACTAATAACCATGATCATCACTTTAAGTGGTAATCTTGGCATAATCAATATTTAGGATATGTGCTTTGTGGAGACATGTAAATATACCCCTTAATCATGACTCTATCCTTATTTTAAGGTTTTAAGAAAGTTATCAAGTGAAATGAGCAAGAAATGTGGTAGAAAGGAAACATATAGATGAAGAAAGGGATGAAAGCCATCATCCAACATGGCTTTGTGTTTTCTTACCCAAGGACTAACAAATTTAGTCCATCCCTATCCCATATATAGCAGGTCAAGACTCTCAACACTTGCAAAGTCATCTATTAGTGCTATTTTTATAAATACAATCAATTTAATACCAACTAAAGTTTATAACATCCACCACCCGATAAACCTTTATTAACACATAAACCCTCATTATCATCTAGTATTTTTCCATTGTCATTTAGAGTAACATTCTAGATAAGTGTGTTAGAGAGAACAACCTGGGTTTTGCTAGATCAAAACTAGTTATTTGAAGTAAAAGAAAATACATGCTAGAAATTGTAGGAGAGTGTATAGTGTTGGACATTTTGAGTGGATGAGTTGTCATTGATGTCAACAGTGAATAGTCATTAATGTCAAGCTTCAGCACCAGTCAGTGGCAGTTTTAATGGGCAACATCAATTTCAGGTTCTCCAATGAATGCAAAAGGTTAGTTCGTCTTCAGTTAATCAAGACCCAGTTCCAGGAAGTTAGATGAGGTCCAAAGGGAAAAGAAGAGGCCCAGACAAATAATATTATAATATTTTATTATAATATTAAAAAGGAGATTTAAATTAATTATAAATTAATTAATATAATTTTATTATAAATTAATTTATTAATTAATTTAATTAACTCTTATGTTACTTAAGTTAATTATAAGTTAATTTAATTTAATTATAAATTAATTTTTATTAATTTAAATAAACCCTAAAAGGGTTATAAAGCGAAGTTTATAAATCGAATTTTTAAATTCGATTTGAGCGTCAATGTATTATAAAAATCAAGGCACTGCATTTAAATCAAGGCAAAAACCTTTGCCTTAGTTCTAACACCCCATGCAATTATTAATTCGAATGCCCCTAAGTTCAAAACATGCGCAGAAGAGGAAGCAATGATTCTTGTTTGAAAATACTTTGGCGAAAGAGAAAGGACAAGTAGGAGCTAGGCTCCACTCACATTGCACAAGTGTCGTGTAGCGCAGCTAGTGACAATGAAAGGAGTTAAGATGACTGTTGGTAGGATGCAGGTTTGAATCCTACGGAGTTCACATTTTACAAAGAGGAAGGTGGTCGTTATTTTTGAAATGGTGCCTAGCACCTTTGTAAGGCACTCGACGACAGAGAGGTTTCGGGGTCGAAACCCACTGAGGCCCTTTTGGTAGTTGAAGAGGTATGCACTGATGTCATATGCTTGGTTGCTTGATTAATTTCGAGGTTGCTTATTAATTTCAGAGATGCTAAAGTTTGCAAAATAAAAATATTTTTGTGCCTTGTGAAGTTTATTTTGCCTAAATAAAAATTGATGATTAAGTGTTGTTGAGGGAGATAAAAGGGTAGGCAATTATTTTTTTCTAAAGGGTTATTTTTGAAAGTTTGATTAATTAAATTGGAGATTATAAGGAGCATATTGAGTGATTATTTTTATATGTAATTTGATGATTACTAATTTCAAGAAGGAGCAATAAGGTGTATTTGGGATTGATTATTTTTGTTTTTGAAAAATATTTTGAAAGAGAGTTAGTGTGATATTTGTCATCTAGCTATTAAAATTGGCAAAAGAGAAAATTGTGATTGAGACAGGTTTTCTAAGGTCACTTATACATAAAATAAAAGGTATGAGCATATTCTTCCTAGTGAGTGATTGTTGAATGTTGTAAATGCAAAGTTGGAGTAAAAAGGATTGTTTGGTAAACATTGTTGAGTGTGTTTTCAATTAATGCTTCAAGGGTTTCTAGAATTAAGAGTTATTGATAAAACCTTGTTTTATAAGCATTGTTGTTGAAGTGATTTAGTTGAGTGAACTTGAACTAGGGTTTAAAAATATCATGAGTATCATTGTTATGTGAAGATTATTTTATAAGCATTGTTGTTGAAGTGAGTAATTGAGTGAAGAACTTGAACTAGGGTTTGAAAAGGTTATGAGTATCATTGTTATATGATTGATTGATTGATGAGCATTGTTGGAAATATTTGAGTGGATGTTCATATACTTGGACTAGGGTTTGTGAGCAAGGATTATTTCATATAATTATTGGTTGAGTAGAGTTGATTGAGCCTAGTCAGGTGGATGTGTTAAAGTGATAGTTCAATTTCTATGAAATAAATTATTCTATATTCTAAATTAAGTTGAGATAGTGATTGAGAGTTGATGAGTATGAAACATATTGAGTCTCTAACAATTCTCTATATGTTTCTATCATAAAAGAGAGATTAAAAGTGAGTGTGAAGCATATTGAGTCTCTAACAATTATCTATATGTTTCCAAAGGAGTGATTGAAAGTAATTTAGCATTGTGATTAGTGTGAAGCATATTGAGTCTCTAGCAATTCACTTTATGTTTCTATGAGTTTAGATAAGTTATTGAGAGGAATTATTGACAAGATTTAAGGCAAGTCTCTGAGGAGACTTGTGGGTAACTTTGTGTGAGATTTTGTGGAATCTTACAATATAAATTAAGAGTAGATTTGGATAAGTTCTAGTAAGGACTTATTGAGTAAATCTGGACAAGTTCTAGTGAGGACTTGTTGAGCAGATTTGAGGCAAGTATTAGTGAAGACTTGAGAGCAGATTAGGCAAGTTCTTTAGAGGACTCGTGGATAGATTAGTGTAAAATTTGAGACAAGTATTTGAGAAGACTTGTGAGTAGAGTTGATTGATTGATTTTTTCAAACCTTGAGTTAAGTTTTGGGTCAGATCTAGCAGAGTTGATTTGAGATTGAGTCAAGCTTTGTGTTAAGGCTTGAGGATAGAGATTGAGGATAGATTTGTGCTAGATCGAAGGATTGTGTTTAGTGCAGATCAGTGGATAGATATTGTGGACATATTTGTGCTAGATATAAGGACTGTGTTTAGTATAGATTTGAGAATAGAGTTTGGTGCAGATTTGAGGATAGGTTTGTGCCAGACTAGAGACAAAGATTGAGCAGCTTTGTGCTATATTGAAGGGCTGTGTTTAGTGCATATTTGAGACAAATCTTTAAAGGTGATAGAGTATAGAGGATGATTGTCTCCAGTGGATAGAGATCTATTAGTCAGAGCAGTGGGGGCAATAGTTATTCTAGAAGATCACCAGTCAGATCTAAGGAGAAAGGAGTTCTACTATGGATAGAGATCCATAAAATTGATTAGGGGATTGGTTTCTCCTTTGGATAGAGATCCATAAACATTGTAATAGGGAAAGTATTCCCAAGAGATTGATTGAGAAAATTTTAGTGAAATATTTTCTCCGTGGAGTAGCCCACATTGGGTGAACCACATAAAATTGGTGTCTCTATTGTGTATGGTGATTTGTGCATTACTTTAATTACTTTTGTTGATATTGCTATCTATACATTGCATAATACTAATTGGAAAAGAAAAGTAAAAAGTGGTCTTATACTGTTCACCCCCCTCTCAGTATAAGCTTGTGTTCTTCATATAGCAACATATGGAAGAAAAGAGGAAATGATTCACTATCATTTGATCAAATTTAATCATCTACATAAGCAAAGGAAAAGTAGTAGAATCATAATTTAACCATTGAAGATGCCACCTACCTAGGATTTCAATATCCATGAAAAGAAACACATTGTCTGTGTGGAACAAATAGGTCATGGCTTGGTTGTATGTCTCAACTTCATTAGATTAATGTAGTAGTTATGATACAAAGATATTAGAAGAAAAATATTTGGTTGGAACAACCAAGGTGAATTGTCATCTCCCCTATTATTATCATTTGATCAACCAACAATTCAACTGTGTAGGTACAATTTAATGTAAATAAGGTTTTTAATCAATTTTTTGGTCATTATATCCAATTTTTCATTGTCTAAAGAGAAATATATGATAGACAATCATCTAAAAAATATTTATTTGACACATTCAATAAGAGACCATCTAATAGATTTTCATCAAACAAGGCACTGCTAGGTTGAGTGTCATCTAATAATAGACAATTTGATAAGCTATCATGGTATAAGGATCCATCCAATAGGATATTTTTTGGGATATTTTTATCCACTACAAGGTTATCCAAATATTGGTTTTTAAGGATTTTATCATGTGTAACTAGATCATCTAAATACTGGTCATTTAGGTGCAACATTTTGACATCTAAAAGAAGATTGCCAAAGAATTTTGTCTAGGGCATACTATCCAAAGGAGTGTTGTGTGTCACATGATATTATTTATCCCAAAATAAACCCAAGGCCATGCATGAGGGTTTTAGACTATTCAAAGAGAATTTTAGCATATTGTTTCCATGAGTGTTTAAGGAAATTACATGGTTTATTGACATTGTGTGTTGGCAATTGTAGTATATGGGCAACCGTGTAGAGAAAAGAGTAATTATTATCATTATATGATTTTAAATTTTATGAATGCGAGCATTACTAGCCATCATAAATGTCATGCAAGGGTTTTAGGGTAGTTGACAAAAGAAGTGCAAAGAGGTGTAGTGGTGGTATTACAAGCAGGCAGTTGTTATGGTAGTTATAAATAACTATATATTCCTACTATATAACCTTGCACAAAGGTTTCCCCACAATGTAGGTTAGGAATTAATTTTTTGAAGAACCAAATGCATAAAATATTTTTTACCATGATCAAGTAGGCTCAAAATCCTAAATTACATTAAGTACTTCCTTGCTTGAGATAGTCATAGTAAATCACACTCTAAGACTATGCCATAAAGCACAATCGTAGGGAAGAGAACATGCATAATAGAGTCATTTTGACACACAAGAAGAGATATGTATAGAGGATATTCATAGCATGGAAACCATTCTATATGAAGGGTGATAGATCATGATCAAGGTCACATTTTTTAACTTGTATATCATAGTTAGCACCAAGATGCCCACTCTCAAGGATGCATTATGAGTGCATTATTGGGTGTGTAGACCAACTTAATTAAAGCCTACTTCTATGTAGAATTTATGTAATATTAGACCAAACAATCAATGCTAATGATACCTTAAAAATAGGAATTAGGTACACCCTCATATCCAACAAAAGGGAAAGGAAAGACACATTTCTATTATTCTAGATCACCTACAATTCACATATAAGAGAGACATGTTCGAGTATAGTGAATACTCTAATAGATGCATAGTAAAGAAGACATTCAAGTAGGCATATATGCAGTATGTATTGAAGGATCTGAATATTCATAAGGATATTTTCAAACAATATTTGCTACAAATTCTAGAGAAATATGATCTAGAGAGGAGGCATAGAAATTCAATATTTGATCTCATTCATTATTGATAACTCATAATATATAAGAGTTCTAACTACTATTGTAGATATCCAATGCACCACACAATAAAGAGGATTTATGAGAGTATAGACCACAAGATTACTTGGCTTAGTACTATGATATGGGAGCATTGACAATAGAAACATTGTCTATATTATTGATCCATTGAAGTCATGTTTTGAAGATGCAAATGCTGTATAAAAAGAATCTAAAGTGTGCAATGTGTCTAGTTATTTTATATTTTTTAGATAAGCAACAAGATTCAAATATTCCCACATGGATCATGCCATGTATGAAGGGAATTATTAAAGGTAAAAAATATGATTGGGTATATTACCTCTCTAACCATATTCATAATTTTATGATGTGTATAACAAAGAACTTCTTGAGGCTATTCCATGCTATGGAATTGTTGCCAGATATATTGCATAGAGAAGGTCTTGTTATTATAGGTTATGGACAACCATTATCATGAAAGATACACCAATAGTCTTCCAGTAAGTGAATATTACTCTAGCTTAATGTGTCCATGGACAAAAGAAGAGAAACATTGTCACAGTGTTGGTATAAATTGAAGAGGAAACAAAGGATGATAAAGAGGAGGAAGATAAAGAGGAAAATAGGAATAAATAATATCAATAACTATAGTGTTTCAATCTCTTAATAAAAATTATTACTCCTTGATAACCAATAATGCACAAGTAGGAGCATACATGAGAAGTATCACAAGTGCAACACATTATATAGGGTAATGGTGCATAATGATGAGAAAATATTGTAGTGAAATTTCCCTACATCCAAGGGTACACCTTAGCCATTTTTTCAAGTTAGCCTTGGTATAAAATAGATAAAAAAGCTAAGAAAGAGGAGAAAGTGGTAGTAAAAGTGCACCATCAATTTTCTAGATCTATGGTGGGTGCTAGTTTTGTGGGAAAAAGGTTCATTAAATATTTGATCCTACACATATTATTGATCTCATTGATCAATGAATATAACTATTTTGGGGAGTTAAAATCCATGAAGCCCTTTTATGTTGCAGTGACCATAAATCATAGTGATCTAACAATGAATATTAAATCTAGAGGAGAGTAATGGGTAGAGGCAAGAAAACAACATGGGTCGTTGATATTTTTTGATAAAATGATGAGTGTAGATACCATGAAAAGTAAGTAGAAAGGGGATTTCAATGATTTATAATTCATTGATTTGTTGTCCAATGGCCCATGCCATTTTAAAAGGCAACTAATAATTTTTTTTAAATAGATACTCACCATTGGTTGAAGCTTCAGACACATGGCAAACATGTTGGTAACCCACAAAGAAGTAAGCAATTATCTCATAAAATCATACACCAAAAGGAGATCCTTTTTATATTGGATAGGTGGAAAATCCAATAATATGTGGGAATTTGAAGGGAGGGTTGAAGCATTTGAGCTACAAAGCTATGTAATACATCTGATCTCAATAATGGATGACCCATGCCATCCCCAACCACTTTTTGATAGTGACAAAAGCAACTCCACCATTGGTTGAAGTGTAATAATATCAATGAACATAGACTGATTATTTCATATTTTCCAAACTTACAACAATCATCGACATGGTTTTTGTATGATATCCCCACTCCACATTTACAAGACACCAATGGTTATAGATTGAGCCAATATTAATCCAACAACTTGCAAGAAATGGAGAATAACTTAGATAATGAAACATTGAAAATTCATGCCAACTATTTGATTTTAGTGATCTACAACCCAAGAAATAAAATAAAAGAAAAAGGGAATATCAAGAGGTTCATTTCCAACTATCTAATCAAAGGAGTAGTCTAATCTAATAACCAATTTTTTGGGAAAAGAGTGACAATTCCTATTCAAATTTATCCACCAATCTTCCACCCACAAGTAGTAAAGAACTCCCATGGAAGGCAAATATTTTTATTGTAGGTGACATTAGAATGCAATCTCCTAGGGAAAAGTAGTTGGACTCATAAAAATAGTGGTTATGAAAATCCTCAAGTCTACCTACCTGCACCACTCAAACATGATATTTTAAGGGAAATTATTGGTGTCTTAAGGGTGGTAGCTATGGAAGCTCTATATCTAGAGTTCTTGAGCCCAACAATATTAATTATAGATGGATCCCTCGTTGAATTTAGGATAAATCTTAGTAAAATTGGTTGGTGATAACTATAGAGGCTCCAAATATAGAGGTCCCCAAACCTTTGACATTAATGGTTGTAGATCTAAAGATCTCAAGACCATCAACATTGAATGTAGATAAATACCTTGCTCGATCTTTGAGGATACATTTTTGATTGCTTGTGTAGTTTTTGGAGGGAAAGTTCCCTAGTATTTGCTTGTAAATAGTAGTTTTAATTACATTATAAGGCATCGAAATTTGTGGACTTGTGCTTAGTATCTAGCCTTGTTGGTGTTTTTTTTCATTTTATTCTATGTATTAGTTTGGACTTGAACCTTGAGTTAATTTGTTAATAGCATTTGAGCCTCTCTTAATATGACATCTTTGTAAAGGAAATATTATATATATGAATTTATGGCTATCTTCGCTTTGCCCTATTTCTTATGTGTCTTATATGTGAATTATTTATGCTAGGTTAGAACCATGTTCATTTAATTAGTTGTTAATGGATGATGCACATGTTTATTCTATTTCAAGGATATATAGAAGAATATTTTGATTTGGTGCATTTCCTCTGTTAAATTAGGATTTTATTTTCTATAAATTATCTCCCTTTTTCCTTTGATATATACAATTAGTTTAGGAAGGCAAGTGTCAAAGATCATATCCAATAAGGATATGAACTATAGGTTTCCCTATGATCCAAGTTCTATACGTGTAGAGCTTTTTGCTATGTTGCTCTATGCAAGACACAAATGTCAAGCACATATAGAAATAATAATATATGGTTGTGACATTATAAGGAACAAATTGTTCATCTAGCATACCTGATGGGATGAATCTAATAAAATTTGTCCCACAAATTTGATTGAATATAATTAGGATTTTGGTGAAGATATCGATCTCCCTACTTATTGGAGTATAAAGCATTCACCTAGTGACTCCACTAAGAATAAAGGGTCCAAATATTTATGAGAATAATACCTACTACTAGGTCCTTTTCAAGAATAAATCCACAAGCATTGGTGCCATCCCTAAACCAAGGATCTAGAAGAAGAAACTAATATTAGAACATGGCTACACAATAAAACCAATCTCTAAGAAGATATCCATCCGAGAATGATAGAGGTCTCCTACAATAGAATATTCCTTCTATAGTGTGAGACTTGATTCTAACATTAGCACTCAAGTAACTACCTTATTTCACCATAGAGGATGTGACCATGCCTATGGAGCATCTGCATCACATGGTAAGCATGTGCATGGTGCATAATATTTAGGAGCAAAATGTGGCTCTTATATTATTAGTGGCATAATTTAAAGGGAAGGCATGAGAATGTTACATAAGCCTTATCCCAAATTCAATTAGAAGTTAAGACCAACTTGTAGACTTGTTTATTGATAGATTAAAAAAATACAGATGGTGTCTCTATTAGAGCAACTAATAATGATTAAGAAAGCACCCATGGATACAATGGATGATTTCAACACACGGTTTCAAAAGACTTGGTACAAAATTCTAGATGAGATCTTCCCTCTTTCAGGTATGATATTTACTATTTGAAATCTATTAATTCTAAAATCACCATGATGATTAAGTCTAGATGAGGTAACTCTCTACCAAGAGCCTATGGGATAGCCATTCAAGCTAAGAATGACCTGATTCAAATAGAAAGGCTAGCTCCCAAGCCCCCTATGCCTTTGTTTCTAAGAATTCAACCACCTCTAGTTGTCCAACCTATGACTTTCAAACCTACCCCTGCTATAAATCCCATATAGTCTTAGACTTCTCTCCCTATTCCAAAATATCCTTCTATGAGTCCTTACTCCTCCAATAATCTAGATGATATGAAGAACCTACTTAAAACTGTTTCCAATAAGTTCATAGCCCTCAAAAGATAGCAAAATATATAGAGGTATCAATATCAAAATAATTTGAGACCTCCCTTCCAAAAAAATAGTTAAGGTTATATGCCCCTTCTATATGGCTAAGGATATCAAGGTTCTCATTTCCAACTCAATAGGAATGCAATATAGACTCAAATATCCAATTAATAGATAGTGCATGTATACCTGTCATTACAATAGATTCCTCCTAACCATTTTAGGGATATAGTTACCACATAGAACAATTATGTGGAAGATACCAGTACATGGTATTACCCCTACCTAGATACATATCCTCCCAATGCTTATCCTAGAGTAGATCCTCAATAAACCATAGCAATTTCAAATAACGCTCCCTATGCCCAACAACCTACTACTTGCCTAGAGATGGATCCATAAGTACAAAGCCAACTCGCTCATGTGTAATCATAAAGATCTCTCCTTCGTGGAATAAGTTCCACTCATATTAAGTAGGCTTTAATAACTTGGGATGAATATGTATATGTTGTATTAGATGGAGTAGGTACTTTAATACTTGGAAGACCATAAGTCCAATCAAATTACATGATGAGGTCTAAGAGGAAAGTGATAAAATACTTAAAAAGCTAATAAAGTGGGTTTCGATACCTAAAGTAAGCCAAATTATCCTAGAAAAGGTATTCCACCTATGGCTCAACTTGATCAAAGTGTGCAAAACATATTGATGGCTGCCAAGAGGAATATCCTTGAAGCCTTTAGGTAATGAGAGCTAATTCCAAGACTAGCTAGAGTTATCCATTCTACCATAGAAAAATCCAAACTACAATGGGCATTGAGCACCACTCAAAGGATCTAGTCTA
Organism: Wollemia nobilis; assembly: GCA_028583015.1. Taxonomy (NCBI): domain Eukaryota; kingdom Viridiplantae; phylum Streptophyta; class Pinopsida; order Araucariales; family Araucariaceae; genus Wollemia; species Wollemia nobilis. Next base: position 5,705,808 of record JAQPPZ010007530.1, read on the forward strand.
ATAGATTATTTAATGTAGTAGACCACCTAAAGAAGTCTAGTATAGCCATGCCTCTTTAGGATATCTTGTCTATGCTTGCACATATGAAGTACTTGGAGGAAAATCTAGAGAGACAAAAGGAACTAGGTAAGCAGAAGGCACCTGTAGTCCTTCAAATATTTGAACCTAATGTAAGCCAAGCCAAACCCATACCTTTTTACCTAATCCTAGTCTATGATGATAAATTGATTCTTAATTGTATGGTAGACTAGATCAAGTGCTTTAGTTATGCCTAGCAGTGTGGCTAATGCATTAGGGCTAGTGTTTGAACCTGTCAATAACGGGGTAGTTCAGTTGGATGAAAGCCCTATTTAGCTACTTATAATGCTGAATAATATCTCTCTCTTTCACTGCATGCTTACCCAAACCTTATAGTTTATCAATATATATAGGTAATTGAAGTTCTACCTACCTTCAAGATTTGTTTATCAAGGAACTTCACTACTAAAATAGGAGGCTATTTATCTCTAGATTGGCTGCACATGTTACTTAGAACCCAATATGAAACTAAGTTGAAGATCCCATAAGAACCTCTCCATATCTATCATGTGGAACATGTACCTTCAATCAATATGGACATTGATAAGACCTATTTTATAGAGGAAGGAAAATCTAGTTCAAAATTATTTATCAATGAAGTTCATTCTTCCATTCTTAATGATCATAGAGACAAATGGGTAATTAAAATATGGGATTCAAATCCCTATAAAGTCTTTGATCAAACTAGTATGGTCACCTATTTTATTCAAAAGGAGAACCACTCTATCCCTAAAATCATAAAAATAAAGGAAGACCTGATTAGCATGTGGAAACTATACTTTGATGATACCAAGAGTAAAAGGAGAGTTGGTGCTAGTGTCTATTCAAGAGGAGAAAATATGTTGCAATATTATTGAATGTAGTTCAATTTATCAAATAATATTGTAGAGTATGAGGCCTTGAGGTATGGTCCCAAAATTATATAAAAATAGGCCTTAAGCTACTACAAGTCTTTTGTGACACGGGGTTAGTGATACAATGGGTAAGATATCAATGCTTAGACAAGAAAAATATTAATGAGATCTTATAAATACAAGATCTAGGATTTTATCAAGGCATTCAATGCAATAAAATTTAAAGTTATCCTGGGAGCCCAAAATATGGATGTTGACTGAATGGTGGTTATTGGATCATAGTTTGATCCAATGAGTAATCTAATGCAAAATTAGTAACACGTGAAATTCGTGATAAGACTAGAAATCTTGGACAATGAGGTATATTGGCAAGTGTTTGACAATGATGAGTATATTTTTATTTATCCTATAGGCAACTAAACTTGCTAAAGAACTAATACCTAATATAAAAGAGCCATATGAATTTTAGATCATATATTTGAATTCCAAGAAGATTCCCAAAGGGATAGTCACATTAGAATCCTTGTTCGGTCTAGATGACCAATTCAAAGGAAAAAGAGGGATGACTAATAGGTAAAGTGGATACCCAAGAAGAGAAGGATTATTTAATCCACCTATGTTGAAAGTATAATGGAGTGATAAAATAGAATTATAAGGATCTAAAAGGGTACAATAAGGATATCATCTAGCATATGCTAGAGTTAGATCTTGAGGCTAAACTAGTAAGGCAAAAGTAGAGGCCCATTAATCCAATATTGAGCCTCTTATGAAAAGGGAGTTGTATAAAATAATTGAGTTAGGGATTACATATCCCCTCAAGTATACCATGTGGGTCTTCAATTTGGTTTCTTTAAGGAATAACAGTGAGATCAGGTTGTGTTGATTTAAAGGACCTAAACAAAGATTCATTGAAAGATCACTATCCCTTTCCCTCAATGGACTAGAACCTCTATATTTTTGATAATTTTAAAAGGTTTATCTATTGGATGGTTTCTATGGTTACAATTAAGTATGGATGAAGGAAAAAAATCAACATAAGATAGCCTTCATGACCAAATGAGGCACCTTTGCATATTAACATATGGGTTCATAAGGAATCGGGTCTACCCCTCTCTATTTTAAAAGGGATTGATGTTTGAGTTTCATTACTTAAGCCACACTTCAGAAGATCCTCCCCCTTCCTCCCATTTTGGCTTGTCAAATATTGGTGCTACATTTTAAAGGGCCATGGACATCACTTTCAAGGACCTAATCAATGAAATAATCTTGGTCTATTTATATCACTTTGTACACTTGGACAAGGTTTTCAAATTTTGCTAGGAGTTTTTTGTTTGCCTTTCCCCAAAAAATATATTTTTTGCATTCCTCAAGCAAACTATTAGACCATATTGTATCAAAATAAGGTGTTGTAATTAACCTTGATAGGATTGAAGCCATTACCAACCTCTCATTACCACAACACAAGAAAGCCCTTCAATTTTTCTTTGGATAAATCAAATTCATTGGGAGGTTTATATAAGATTTTGTAGGTATTGTCAAGCCCATGACCCTTATGCTAAATAAGTATTAGGAATTCAAATGGACTAAAGAAGGGAACATGATTTTTGAATAAATAAATAAGGCTATAGTAGAGGCTCCAGTGCTAGTAAACCTAAACTTTTATAAGGATTTCATCCTTTATGCATACAAGGGTGAGTTAAGCATTACATCCTTGCTTAACCAAAAGGATAATTATCAACATGAACAACTAATTACCTTTTTTAAATTGATCTTGAAGGGCTATGAGAAGAGATATAACTTTAGGATGATCACCATATTATTATGAGAGCCAAAAATTTATTGGCCTACCATATTTTTAGATGCTCACCAATGGGTGAGAAAATGTGACAAGTGCCAGTTCTTCATAGGGAAGAAGAGAAATACACACATGCATTTGAAACCGTAATAGTAGATGAGTCATTATCCCAATAGGGATTGGATTTCATTGGCATGATAAACCCACCATTAAGGGACAAAAATGGATTCTCACTTCCTTATATTACTTTACCAAATAGAAAGAAGTAATTATATTGAAGGAAGCCACTAAGATGCGATTATAACTAGATTTGGTATCCCAAGCACTATCATCATAGATAATGCAAAATAATTCACTAGGGCCAAAATTATAGAATTAATCCTCTAGTATGGAATGTATTTTAAGGCTTCCCTAAATTACTATCCTTAGGGGAATGGTCTAGCAGAATCTAACAACAAGAACTTGATCAGGATTCTAAAGTGGATTAGTTTAGAAAATTAGAGATAGTGGCAAACCATCTTAGAAGAGCCTTATGGGAAGATAGAATTAATCCAAATAAGGTGATAGGATGTTCACATTACACCTTAGTCTATGGAAACAAGGCGAGATTACCTATCTCTAAAGAGTTGCTAGAATTTTAATTACTTCATCAACTCAAAATCTAGGAAAACAATTCCATAATTGTAAGAATGGATGAACAATTCAAACTCAAAGAGTAGAAAGAGGTAACCAAATAACAACTACTAAAGCATTAGGTATCAATTAAAATATGGTTTGATAAAAGGATGACTCCTTATAAGTTCAAGGTTGATGATTGGGTGTTTAAATGGGATGAGGACAGAGGTAAACCAAGATACCACACTAAATTCAATTCTCTTTGGAGTGGCCCTTACATTATTACTTCCTATTATAGACTCAAACTTTTTGCATCCCTTTTCTTCAGGCTAATGGATCTGTGCCTAAAAGAGGGAGGTAAAATAGGGAATCTACATATAAGATGTGAAGTACTTGTGTCGTACTCTCTTTGGTGTTTGTCAATGAATTATGGTGGGTTCACTAGGAAACACTTTGTGAAGGTTTCCACACTTATGCAATATGAAATTTTTTGATGAGTTATTTGCTTAACATACACCTAAGGTTTAGGTAAAATGCAACTAAGATTAGACTGCATGTATTTCAGTTTTTATGAAAACAACACACAATGATATAGTACCTTTTAGAATAAACTATGATGCAACAAATCTATGAATGTAAGGTGATAATTCTATGTTACCTATGCATATGTATATATATATATATATATATATATATATTTATTTATATATATATATATATATATATATATTTATATATTTTTCTTATGTTATGAAGATTATCTGCAACTAAAATGTATAAAATATACAGAGAATAGAAAACAAAATAAAAAAACTAAAGAATTCAAATACTTATCTGATTTAGATGGTTGAATGAAGCAGATTCATTGCCTATTGAGCGAAATCATTGATTGTTGGATCTACAAGCGAATTTGCTATCTTGGAAGTGAACTTGCAATATACCTGCAACTTGTCAAATAAACACTAAAATTTGAAGTTAGTGTTTAAGGATCTACTTAAGCCACTATAGATTTGATCTTGATGGTGTAGCAGTTAGATCCCTTTGGCATTTTAAACAACCATGCATGAAAGAATAGAAATTATAAGATCTATCTATGAACAACAAAAGTTGTGACAAGATAACAAAATAGTGCGATAGATGATATGATATGCAATGCAAGACAATCTAGATCTGATATGCAAAGTAAAATAATGGATTTGAAGGTAAAAGTTATCCCTAGACTCATGTCTATGCAAATTCGTTGGATGTGAAGCGAATTCGCTCTTTTGTGAGTGTATTCACTACTTACTCGTGAATTCATGATAGCTAGAACCATGTGTAGTTTTTTGGCATTTTGGAGGATCAAATAGTGTTAGAATAGGACGTATCATATACCTTTGGAAAGATCTTTTTGAGCTTGATATAATGGTATACGTTTTGAGAGGAATGGAGATGATTCATCTAGGGAAAAGTTAGATCAAATATGACATTTATTTTCTAATAGGAAAAATATGCTAAATGTGAAATACAAGTGCAAAAAATGAAAATATGATCCTAAGATGATCTAGATCTAATGTATAAAATGCAATGCTAAATTTTAGAGGATGAAATTTACCTGTTGTTTACACAATTTTTCTCAAAATAAAGCAATTTGCTCAAAATAGAGCAAATTCACTCAAACAAAGAAAATTTACTCAAAACAAAGCCAATTCGCTCAAAACAAAGCAAATTTGCTCTGTGTCACATCTTACCCATGAATTTGTTTGATTTTTATGAAAATATAAGGTTTTGCATAAAAATACAACTAAAAATATCATAGAAATATTTAAAAATTGATATTGCTTACAATGTTTATTCATTCGTTCATTTGAGGTAATAGTGGCAACATAACATGATTAGCAACAACAATATTTACAACAATGACTTTCATCTATCATCCCATTACTCAACCTATAGTAAAGAGTTCAAAAAATAAAAGTGATAGCATTTCATTTGAGCATCAATGCATTAGAGTGTCAAGGATTTTTGGTGAGCCAGAGGGCTCGTTATATAATTTTTTTACCAACGTAGGAGGAAAAATTTAGTTAGGTTAATTTGGGCTATCATTCAACTGTTAACCTAGACTAGGAAAAATGCCAGTTTGGGTAGATTTGTAGGCCAGTTCTGGGAGCCGACATAACACAAATATTAAGGAATAGATTTTGTTAAAATGGAATCCTGGTGGGTTACCAAATTTAGGTAAACTACCAGATTTGGTAATTTTCTCCCATTTACATAAATTTACTCAAAAGTGAGCAAATTCTCTATGGTAATGAAACTACTCAAAAAGAGTGAAACTGCTCGAAACAAAGCAAAACTACAAAAATAAAGGAGGTATGTGCAGTTTTTTGGCACTTTGAGGTGCCAAACGATGTCAAAATGGGTCATATCATATACCATTGGAAAGCTCTTTTTGAGCTTGATCCAATGGTATAAGTTTTGAGGAGAATAAAAATGATTTTATATGGGAAAATTATCTTGAAGTTAACCCTAGTTTTTTCAAAGGAAATTAAGGATATTTTAAGGAAAATGACTCATCTTAGTTGGTCAATTTTCCATGTATACATTTTACCCCTCTTTGGTGTATATATGAACAATAAATGCATCAAAGAAATATGTAGACACTTGAGCAAAGGTGACAAATGGTTGACGTAGACAAAAAGAAGTAGTTGATTTTGAATGAATGGTTCATGTAGGATTGATACAAATTTTTCTAGTTAGGGTACCCCCTTGAGTTTCATGAGGAATTGCACATTCCTAATGGAACTCAAAATCACTGATGGAAGAGAATAATGGAAAATAGAAAAGAATGGTGGAGCTTTGAAGAGAAATGATACTTTTTATCCATAGAGTGGAATTTGTGTGGAAAGACAATGATGGATCAGCTAGGAGGATCTGGAGAAGTTGCAAATTGCTTTGTGTGTAAAAAATTTTCATTTTTTTGTTGATGTATGTTATGAATGCTCTAAATTAATGATGATTGCATTTGTACTTTTTCTCTAGAGTAATACCATATTTCATTTTTGTCTTTTAATATGTTGTGTAGATGCAAAATAAGATTGTTGTTTTTTGTTTTAATGATCTAACATAATGATGCTTGTAGTCATGTTTGATTTTTTTACTGTACTTTTTATCATGCTTAATCAAGATATTGATTATAGGAAGATAAAGTGTGATTTTATGTAGTGTAATTGATATTTGCATTGTAATGTGATTTGATTTTGTAGAAAAGTGTAATTGATATTTGTAGATAAAGTGTAATTGTAGGAAAAATGTGTTGGAAAACATACCTTTGTATTTTTTATCAATCAACAATAGGCCTCGAGGATGTGTGCTTGTATATGACCATAAATGGAGGTTGCCCCTCATGTGTGGTCATGAAGCGGATCCTGTGTGAGATTTTATTGTTATGCTAACATCGAAGGGTTATGATCTAAAAGTAGTTTTGGAATTGGGGATTGATGATGAATAGTGTATAGCCTCAAGATTAATTTTTATTAAAAATTAAGGGAAGTAAGACATATTATGAGTGACTGAGCATGAATAATGGGATAGATGGATTGTGCTAGGCATAAGATTCCTAGTGTGAAGATATTGTAAGAAACCTTACTAGGGTTATATCATGCCATCATCACAAAGTCCTTATGCAACTACATGACCAGGAAATTATGTATGGCCAATGAATTTTTTTGTGTATGACAAGAAACCATGCAATATGATAGGGTGAATGACTAAAATGCATTGTACTAAGATGGTAGATATGACACACAAGACTAATTGGTTGTTTTAGCCTTAATTTCTTATGCTAACAGTCATACAGATCAATGAAGATATAGTGACTTCAACCAGTCAAAACTCAAAGAGAATCTTGGTCATTTATGAGATGAAATCAAGTTTATAAAGAACTAATGTGTGTGATTCATTAATTCTTTTTTATCTTGACCTTAATTATGATGTAAATCTCTCAAAAATCAAATATGTATGCTCATGAAGCTCATTTATCTATTTTGAGTAAGGTAATAATGCAATCCAATTTAAGAACCATTGTGTGTGCAAATGATGGATTCATTTACCTTGATTTTGCATGTAGTTAGACTTAATGTCTTTGTAATACAAGCCATCAAAATCCAACTCATCCATAAGCAGATATTGGTTTCTAAAAAAGAATGTCGCTAATGTGAAAGACATGTTGCCATATGTAAGACTACCCCATTACCAGGTGGGTTTTATTCAACCCATTGTTATAATGGGATCACCCCACGACTTTTGAATAACTGAGGATTCCAGGGATTCAAGATCATTACCCTCTTTTTTTCTTTTAATTCCTTTGATTGGGGATCCTTGTTCATTTTTGAACAAGGGGATTTATTTAATTTTTGGTGAAAAACATTTTTTTTGGGGTGTACTTGATCATATTTATGGAAGAGCACGGGATTTATTCGAGTAGGGGGGAGCTTGTCCTTTTGCCAATTCTTTGTATTCTAGACCATGCACATTATAGGATACAAAGATAAACCTTTCACTTAAATGGCAAGGACTACTATGTAGTATCATATTTCCTTGTGCAAAATCATATTTAAAATGTGTAAATATATTTTGGTTTAAAAATGGCAGAATTGATTCCCAAAACTCAAAATTTTCTTAGTGAAGAAATAGTGATTTTGGTTCAAAAGATATGTTTAATCAATATCTAGGATCAAGATTTATTAAAATAAGAATCCTGTGAGTGGTTCTAGGTAAAATATTAATCACTTCAAAAGAAAGACCAAGATTGACTATGAATCTGATAATATTTATATGATATTTAAACAATACAATAATTGGATCTAACTATTTGACATATGCAATTGGACTAAAATAAAATTTTGGGAGTTGCAAAAAAATGCAACTATATGATAGATGATTGATGGTTTATGTAATACAATGTGGAGATGATAGTTGTGCCACATGAGCTATATGCAAAACTAAATAAAATGCATAGGCAAATAAAAAGAAAAAATCCACAAGGCCAAAGAAAAATGATAAGAGATGTTAAACCCGATATGAGTGTAGAGCTTTGCTAATAGAAAAAAATAGAAGAGATATACCTGTTGGGATGTATGCTCACAAATGGTCGAATGGAGGCTGCTCCTCGCTCATGACAATGAAGCTATCCACTATGGGGTGCTAAGATGATGGGAATGATATTGCTAAAGCAAGTACTACTCAATAGGGTTGTACATTAAAATGCATGAATCAAGGCCAATGGAGAAAAATAAGAACTATATCCCTCACCTTGGGGAGATATAATCAATGAAAAATTTTCAAGGTCAAGGGAAATAAAATGGCATGAATGAATACAATTATGGAAATGTAGTGATTGAAATGTAAAATGGATGAGAATGCAATACCTATATATAACTTTTGTTTGATTTGATTTTATTGTTTCTCCCTTATTTATTTATTTATTTCTTATGATAGAATTGGTGGTATATACAAGATTATCTATATACACTATACAAGGTGATTTGTGCATAACATTTCTAAGGTGGATTCAAAATCAAAGGAGGTTTTGAACAAAGAAGTTCCTTTATAGCTTTTTCTTCAATAGTCGTGTTGTGGCCATTGCATAACTTACCCCAAAATTGGGGACCCACCTTAAATTTTGATGTTTTGAGGATTTTGGTTTTCTTTGAGTGCTATTTTAATAGGTTACAAGGTTTGGTGTTGTGTAGTGTCCTATTTCATTATTATTCAATGTCTAGTGTTTTGGGATCGAGTTGATAGATTTAAATTTTTGTTTTAAACTTTAAATGTTAAGTTTAAAGTTTATTTTTGTTGTCTTGAGTTTTAATATAGTTAAAATTGATTGATTTGAAATTAATAAAAACATATGTATATATATTTTACATATATATCTTTATATATATAAAAAAATAAAATATAAAACATAAAAAAGGGAAAACATATATATAAAACAATAATTAGAAAAAGGAAAAAAATGTAAAAAAATACATAATAAAAATAAAAAAAATTTCTTTTCTAAAGTTACATGAAACCATGCACATTCCTTTTTTATTACACTCTAATATATGCACAGTTGAACTTTCGCATAAATTTATATTAGGGTTTAAGTTTATATTATAAAGCATGTTAATGTGAATTTATGGTCTTGTAATGTTTATGCAGAGAGAATGTTCTATTTGTCAAGGCTTTGAGAACACCATCATCATTAGACCCAACAATGGCTACGAGATCGGATGACGTGTAACGCCACATGGCATGGTAGAAATTTACTATGAAAGTCTATGGTGATGTGGATAATGAGTGTGCAGACATGGCAAGTGATCTTAGATAGATGATTGCATGGATATGATGAGTAGATATCGACGTGGAGATGAAGATCTAAATGCTCACTACAACATGGTAAGGATGGATCCAAACAAATTCCAGGTCAACATAGATAATATGTTCATGTGGTAAGTTTGAGTCCCAAGGTGTTTGAGTGAAGGAATGTTTGGTGGTCTTCATTACAAAAATCACCACACAATAGAGTGGGCTCAAATTGCACAACCAACAGTGGTTGATGAAATTTTTTTGCATGGCATCAGTGGCATGATGAAAATGATGTAGATATGGATGCTCAAATATGGGATGTAGAGACTATGGTGAAGGAGGAGGTAGAAATCATAGGTAATCTAACTGGGAAGAGATGAAGTTATAACTTACGGAGTCAATGCTGAATTATTTGAGGATAAAATACTTTCAAATAATTTGCCATCATGTTGACGAATTTGGGATATAATGCAGACGAGGTGGCAACAATACGAGAATATAGTGGATTTAGGAATACCATGGAAATAATGTAAGTTTATACTGACATTTGAAGGATGCTTGAATGGAATGTATGTTGTGGAACACAATGATCACAACTACTAAAAGCTGACCCCAAAAATTTTAAAAGTTCAATCTTGCATATTCCTTTGTGACTCTACTCTGCGAGGGCAAGCAGTGGCAAACTAATAGGAAGTTTTGGTATATACAACAAATGTAGTCCATGGCTAGACTATGATGATGAAGGACATGAGGTGCAGGCGCATAGCTAGATGCATACAGATGACAACTAGATACACATGGGCATCTAGATGGAGAGTTTTTGGTAAAATGGATGGAGATGCAGGTGCAAAATTTTGGTATAGATGAAATGGTCTTTAGATTACATCTGAATATCCAATGAAGAACACAATAATTATGGATGAAGGCAAAATAAAATTATTTTGCATTTCAAGATTTTATCAGATCGAGAATCAACAGTGAAGATTTTCTCTAAGGTTTCAAAATTAAATAAGAGTTTGACAGGGGGAATTGACACCATTATACCCAATGCCATAATCATCACATAGTTATTGCTAGTACCTCATCGAAGTGCTTGGTGCTGATAAGAAAAAAACTAGGGAATAGTGTAGGATAGCAGTGAAGGTCACAAAAAATAGGGGGATGATTCAAACTATGGTAGCTACGGTTGATGTGGATCAAGGGACCTGCATGGCATCATGAAGACTGAGGATTATCCATTGAAGCAAACAACATGGTGATAAGAGCCTATCGGGAGTTACATAGATATTAGGGTATGTAAAAACATATATGCCATAATTTTCCTTATCCATGTAGGTGGCGTAGGACCAACACGTCAACTGTGCATTCATGGTCAAATTTTGCTGGTTGGAGAGTAAACTAGTAGAATTGATACACCGTGAGCACCAATTAAGCATGGCCCCATCATTTTTGTTTGTATAAGGTGGTGCTATCTCCATTGAATTAAGAATTTTATTTTTGTTCATTATGTTTCTTTTGGTTCGAATATAAGTAGCCCCACCAATAAGTAATTTGGAATGAAGGATAATGGAAGTAATGAAGCGTTACGAAGGAGCACGGTTGAAAAGGATGTTACCAAAATGATGACAAGGTGGGAGTTATTAAATAAGGTGGTTACGAAGAATTATGGAGGTGAACATTTCATTGGATGAAAACATTGCATTATGAGAAATTTTTTTGGAAAATGAAACAAATTTTTAGAGGCAAAAATTTTAAGCAAAAGGAAACAAAGAGTTTTCTCTACAATTCTAAATATGATATGCAAAATTGAAACAAGGGCTGGACATTTTTGGGCAGCTAGAAAATTTTGTAAAATAGAACATTATTTTTAATGCAAATGCTTCAGTAACTTGTAGTTTTTTAGGTTTCAGAGGAGTGTTGCAGAGGAGGTAGATGAGCATTGCAGAGAAGGTGGATGCCTGGCCAAGTTGTAAAGTGGATCTATGAAGCACTATGCTATAGTAGTTAGGTTGTGAAGCAGATCAATGCAATTTTTTAGGTTTCAGAGGAGCATTATAGAGGAGGCAAATGAGCATTGTAGAGAATGTGGATGCCTAACCAAGTTGTAAAGTAGATTTGTGAAGCACTGTGCTACAATAGTTAAGTTGTGAAGCAGATCGATGTAATTTTTTAGGTTTCAAAGGAGCATTGCAGAGGAGGCAAATGAGCATTGCAAAGAAGGTGGATGCCTGGCCAAGTTGTAAAGCGGATATGTGAAGCACTATGCTACAGTAGTTAGGTTGTGAAGCATATCGATGTAATTTTTTAGGTTTTAGAGTGTTGCAGAGGAGGCATATGAGCATTGCAGAGAAGGTGGATGCCTGGTCGGGTAGCTTCGACCCCATTGCTAAAGAAGCTAAGTCTATGAAGGTGGATCTATTTGACTCTCATGACCCCTCCTTTTCATTTGAATGGGAGGAGTGGAATCTTGGTAAGCTCAAAGGTGGGATGAGTAGAACCTGTAGGGAGTACCCCATCCCCCCTAGTGCACCTTCATATGCAAAAGTGGTCACTAGAATTAATGGAGGATCTGACACCCTCTTCGATATTTCTCCTATGTTGAACTAGATCCATATTCTCAATAGCTTGATTGATAATATACTAAAATATGGGTTGTGGAATCTTGTGGAAAAATTCTAAGGTAGGAGACCGGATATTGATACTATGAGGAGATGGGATTTGGCAAGATGGAGACCTATCGGTTCTCTTGAAATTATGGCCATCCCAAGAAATTTCTTCCTTATCAGGCTCAACTGTGAGGAGGATTCCAAGCGAATCTTGGAAGGGGGTCCATGGTTTTTTGGAAAATGAGGTTTATTTTTGCATAAATGGGCCCTAGATTTTAATCCCCTAACACAGAGCATTAATATTTTCCCACTATGGGTCAAGCTACCAGACTTCCCACTTCATATATGGCATGAGAGCATCTTACAAGCTATTGCCAAGATAATTGGGGATTTGATTTCCTTCGATCAAACTACCAATTCCAAATATCGAATGCTCTATGTTAGAATATGTGTGATGGCAGATATCAAGAAGGATCTGCCAAGCTCTATTGAGCTATTTTCTAACCTTAGCACCTGGGTTTAGAATATTGAATATGAAAATAAACCCCAAGTTTTCCAGGAGTGTGGTAAGGGAGGGCACCATAAGAGCATATACCCCCTGCATCCTAAAGCTCTGAGTACTTCAACAAGTCGTAAGGAAAATAGTAAGAAGCTTAGTGAAAAGTGGGTGCCTAAGTGAAACCCTCAAAAATTGAAAGGAAAAGATCTAATTTCTATTTCTCAAGTTGGGCTCAATGAGGAATTACAGAAGGAAGCCCTTATTCCATCAAACATGTTTTATGGAGAGGAGTTGAATAGGGTTCCTGTGAAGAGAAGGGAAGTGAGCCTAGTAGCAAGGGATATTTTTCAACTTCCTAAATTTGGGGAGAGTGGAGAAGAGGTAAGTCCCTTTGACTGTCTTGACATGGATGATCCAACTCTTCAATAGTTAATGGAAATATCTCTAGCCTCTTCAAAACCTGTGTTTGAGAAAGGCTCTCTAGGTCCAAAGACCAGAAGTAATAGGAAAACTCATATTGATGTATGGATCGAAAGGAAAGTGGGGAGACCTAACAACAGAGCACTCAGGAAAAGGGAGATTGACTTTAAAATTGGTAACAGAGTACAACCCCTTATAACATATATTTTTGAGGCTCTGCATCCTGGAGAGAACGAGGTTGTTCTAATCATGGAGACTTGAATAAAATGTGTTCAGGAGTGTGGCCTAAAAAAATTTCTTTGGATGTCAAAAAAATGTTGGTAGGCCTCCCAAGACCTCGCTAAGACAGGCTTCCAACAAGTGATTTTTGGTTGTTTTTGTTTTAGTTGTTTGTTAGGCTAGATGTTGTTGTTGTAGATCTGCTCCAATTTTAAATGGGATTCTTGGCTCTCTGGTTCTTTGAGCACCCCTAGGTTCCAGTGGTGAGGTTTGGTTCCCAGATTTAAGGCCCTAGTGGTGGGTGAGATCTTCAAATTTTGAACTTTGAATTTGAATGCAACTCTGGGCAGGATTTTCAAATTCTAATTTTAAATCTTGAATTTGAATGCTATTTTGGGTGTGGGTTTCTCCTATGTTGGCCCATTTTTCCAGCTGGTTGTTTGATCGTGATAATCTCTTATATTTTCTTGATAAAAATTTGCAACTTATTTTATAAGAGGTTGCTTCATTGGATTTTTGAGTTGGATTCATGGAATCCAACTCAGTTTTTCTTGATATATTATTGTTAGATCTAAGGTTTTGGGGTGCCTTTCAAAACCCTATTTGTAATAGGTTTAGGGACCCTTTAAAAACCCCTTCTACTACCAATAAAAAAATGCTTCAGAAACTTGTACTTTGTTAGCAAGATCGGAGGAGAAGTTTTTTGAATGTATTGAGTTAATGTTTATTTTTTCTTACATTTTTTTAGGCCAATCGACAATGTTTAATGCATTATTATAGTTGCATTGTTGAACGTTTAGAATCATATAGTTTGTTTCTATTTCCATAGAATATTGCACCTAGTTTATTTCAAATTGTGCAAATGCAGTTTCGAATAGATTAGGTTTCATTCAAGAACTCTCACATCTATGTTTTGCAGGATAGGGTAACATTACACTCTTAGTTCTTTATATATTAATATTTTTAGCATTCTGGTCCATTTTCCAGATTTTATTTTTATTTTTTTCTAACCTTACCCTTTTGCAATTTTTTTTAAAACTTCGGAAAATAAAATAAAAATATAAAAAAAATTAAAACTCCAAAATAAATGCATGGATTCCAAGATTAAGCTTTAAAGTTTCATTTAAAGTAGTTTTGAGTTCATTTTGAAGCCAATTCGAAATTACAAAAATTATTCAAAGTTGTTTTTTTAAAGACATTTTGTAATTTCAGATTTTACATGTTTTCACTTTTTTAAAGGAGAAATGAACTTCAAGCTTTGCACTTTCATTTTTCAAGCAATAAATTAACTTCCCTTTATGAAAATCACAATTTCATCAAAGGGGATAATTTATATGGTATTTCAAAGGCTATTGTATTTAAAGCAATAAATTAACTTCTCTTTATGAAAATTATAATTTCATCAAAGAGGGGTAATTTATATGATATGTCAAAGGCTATTACATTTACCAAGTTATTCATGTAGATTATTTTATTTTCATGCTCAAAGCAACATTAAATGAATCCAATCATCATTCAAAATTTGCATTTCAAAAGATAGATTTTAGTCTTTTCTTTTATGCTCAAAGAAGGGTTTAATAATGCAAGATAAAACTTGTTTAAAATCTGCTTAACCAAAAGAAGATAAAATTTGCCTAAAATGCTTCAAGATAAAATGAACTAAGGCTTTACATCGTGGTCATATGAGGGACAATCACATTTTATTTTCTTTTAATTTTCATGAACAATCAATAACATAGCACAATGAAGTAATACCAATAGAGGCCCCTTGTTAATAGTTATTTGCAAATCACTAAGGTATTCCTAGCACTTATTTGATATAACTTCACAAGATTATAAGCACACATTAAGTAACAGGAACCTTGGAGAAATTTCTATTTTTTTGCAAGAAAGGATTTTCTAATCAAAATCCTAAGTGTGATGGTGATTTTGCAATTGGGCAAAATTTCCACTCAATATTTTGGTGCTAGAAGGAGGGCTTGAATTGGTTTACTTTATTGCTATTGAAATGCTAACTTGTTCATGTTACTTGAAAGAGTTATTTGAAGGCATTGGTCCTGACTAATGAAGTTTTGATTACATATGATCACTTTCATTGATTCTAACATTCTCTAATTGATGATGCATTAATGCTAACTTTTTTGTAAATTTGAGAATGTCCTTTAATGTCATGGTTTTATTGATGCATATATTTTGGTTGATGCGAACATGGTGATCTATATGTTATACATTTGAAAAATTGTTATTCATTTTCATGCTTTTGTGCAAGATATTTCTTTGACTAACAAAATTGGTATTAAATTTGTATTCTTTAAGGTCCACTAATGGCTTGGTTTACTCCAATGATGATAGGCAATCCTTTAAACATACCTGGGCCTTCACATGATGTGCCTATGGATTTTGTGTCTTATCTACCTCAATTTTGGTATGATGGAATAGAATTGGCTGAGGAACATATTCAGGCATACAAGAACACTTTAATTCAATTACAAATTATGCATGAATATGTTGCTTGTAACATGTTTCCATTTACATTAGATGAATTTGCTTATGATTGGTACCTTAGTTTACCTGCAAGTTCTATCAATTCTTGGGCTCAACTAGAGACAATGTTCCTCAATCATTTTAACAAAAAACTAGTTGATCCAATCCTCATGTATAATCAGTTTACCGCTACCCGTAAAGGACCAAATGAATATTTGAAGCTGTTCACTGAAAGGTTTCATGGGTTATATACTCAATTGATGGTACCCTATGTTACTCTAGAGGGAGTTGCTATCCAAGTATATTTCAATGCTATTGACCCATTAATATCTATGTATTTACGAGGGATACCTCAAATCACATCATTGTCCCAAGCTTATACCCAAGCAATAACATTTGAACAATAGTTGAGTTTTCAAGGTTATGGTGTGGGTTTTGGATCGTATAATCCTCAATCATTTAATACCTCCCTTACCCACCCAATAGTTTGTGCACCTCAACCTACCATTCAAAATAAACCATTATTCTCAAGTGTGAATCAATGTTAGAATACCCATCTTCATCATCTTTCGAATCATGTTCCTGAGATGAATTTCAAAGGTTTTCACAATAATACTTATTTCATATAATGGAGGAGTCCTACATCTAACAAGTATTGAAATATATGATAGATCAGGACCTTCCATATAGTTGAATAAAAGTATTAAAGTGGATGATCAAGAAAGCCAACATGAGCCAAGTCGTGACCAACTAGAAATAAAAGTCTTGGAGTCCTTATTTACAAGTGAGGATTGGGATAATCATGGAAAGCTAAATGATCCACTTTTAGAAACAATTGAGCCATCAAAAGTGGATGAAGGTGAGTTTGAAAAACAATCTATGGTTGAATTTAAAGATTGTGAAGAAGTGATTGAGCACCACACCTTAATCTTAGAAGATGATTATTGTCGGTGGAATAAATGAGAGGACTTTGCTGCTCTTTCTAATAAAGAACTCACTTCACCTGATATACAAGACAAGTTGCAAAGGCTAGTTCTATATCTTAAGAGAAGCATCACTCAATTATAGAAACAAATGCCTCAAGATGCATATCTTAACAATTCCATGAATCATCCTCATGAGACAAAGGTCAAAGATACTAAGAGTGATATTCTTTTGGACAATGGAGGGGTCTTAGAGTGGACTAATTTTGAAACATATGATAAATTAGGACCTTCCATAAATTTGGATGAGATGACTAAAATTGATGATCAAAACATTCAACATCCTCAAAATGATGACCAAATAGATATGAGTGGCTTAGAGTCCTTATTTACAAGGGAATATTGGGAGAATCATAGAAAGAAAAATACAAGAATTGATCCCATTGTAGAAACCCTTGAGCCATAAAAAGTGGATGAAAGTGAATTTAAAAGGGAATCAATGGATGAATCTAAAGACACGATAGAATTTCATCACTTGTTTTTAGAAGATAATTATTATAATGATCAGGAAAGATATGAGAAATCATTGGTTTCTCACACTCCTACTGATGAAATGTCTATTTCACTTGATATGCAGGATGCTAAAATCTCTATCTCACTTGAAGATTTTGCAATTCTTGAACAATATGAAAATGGCATGAAAGAAGAGATGGAATCTCATCAAACATTTCAAAAAGATAATGATTCTTCCATTCTAGAAAAAGAAGGAGAATCACTCACTTTGTTACCTTTTGAGGTGCAAGAAATTGAAACTATTATTTCACCTGACTCTATGATATCTATGTTACATCAGATAGAGGAAATTCGAGAACTTGAATGGTTTGGGTTTGATATCATTGATGTTCCAAATGAAAATGTTGCTTTATTTGAAACAACTCAAGTGGTTGATCATGAAGTTGTGTTATTTGACACATCCCTAGATAGACAAGACTTATGGTTTGAAAAGAATGGACATATTTTTAATTAGGTGCCTAATTTTAGTGTCTTTGATAAATAGGTAATGGATGAAGAAGAATCACTACAAGAGGATGATGATGATAAATATATTGGTAAATGGAAATGTATCAAAGGTAGAATCTCATCCTTTGTGTTCAACCATTCAAACTCCAGGTAAAAGTGGGCCTAATTGTTTGTTGGATTCAAATATTATCAATGATGAAATACCATTTGTGGTTGACAAAGAATTTAAGTTGATTTCTACTCACACCACTAATAAGATTTCTTTGTCAAATGAAATAGAAGTAGATATGCTTGAATTATTGAATCAAGTGCATCAACAATTAACAATCGAATCTAAGATACAAAATTATAAGGATCCTCATTTAGTAGATATCTTAGATGATTGTAAATTGTTACATAAGCATGATTGGACTAAATACATGGAAAATGACTTGACTTGGAAATTTTTAGAAATAGGCTCCTACTTGCAAGACCTCATATTTGAAAAGGAAGGCCTAATTCTAAATCATCAATTGAATTGTGAAATCTGCATTTTAAGGAATAGATAAGAAATAATTGAAGATTAATTATTGTCTTATCAATTTGATGATTTGAAACTACACTATGGGTTTTATAATGGAATTAGATTAAAATGGGAGGGTGAGAGAGAAAAAATGAGAGCTTTGGTATTATGTGGCTTAATCTTGTTTTGGTTGTATTTATATAAATCTTGGCATGTATATCATGATATATGTCTTGTAAAGTGTGCTAATCGTGTTTGGGATCCAGGGAAGCAGGGAAGTGATGGCCCAAATTTTGCATCACCTTGTACCATATTGTATATATTTTTGGTTTTCATATTTTTGTTTTAGCTTTCTACCTTTTGTGATTTGTCCTTAATTTTTGGTTTGGATTTAGGTTTTGGTTTTCGAGTTTTGTGTTTGGGGTTGGTCCCCTCCGTTTGAGGTGATGTTTTGTGGTAGCTACTAATTTATGGAATCTTGATCATTTTTGTATTCCTTTGTCATGAAGGATGAATTTTCTATCACGTGGATCAAGGAAAAGAGGATGAAATTATTTAGTAACCACTCCTATATTTTGGGACTAAGATAGTGAATTTTGAAATACTGAATCATTTTGTTAAAGCTACATACAAAAACATCATATTAAGGGGTATGCTTTGAAATATTGAAGGATGAATTCATTATAGTATGTAAATTAAGGCAAAAATCCAACATGCTCCATTTCAAATACTTTATAACCCATGTGGTGCATAAATGTTTTGTAAAGCAATTCAAAAAAGAAAAAAAATAAAAAAAATAAAGGCAAGCAAACGAAAATATGCTAAAATTAGTCACCAAGCTTGGATAGACTCTACCGGGGCTATAGACACCTTATTGGCAATAGGGCTCCTTCTAGCCAAAGCTTGTTAAAAAAAAAAAAAAGGGACTTTGAAAAAATATCAATTAAACACAAGGGTAATTTAGATAAACTCTATTGGCGCTATAGATATCGGACTGGTTGTAGGGCTATCTAAAGAAATTCATCTTAATGAGTAGTATTTCTATAGCCTAAATGCTAATCAGGTGATGGAGTTCGGATGGTTTTCAAGCATGCAAAATGAAATCACGTTCACACACATTAAGCTAAAGCAAAGGGTTCATGTGTTTTGTTTGAAGTTGTCTACCCCCATCTTCTTTGGATATTGCTAAACGATGTATATTTTATGATATTTGATTTGTTTTTTTTTAGAACTAGGTTCTTCAATCGAAATGCTCAGGACCATTTCCAAACAGAGTCACCATTTGTTGTGGCCATTGCACAACTTATCCCAAAAATGGGGACCCACCTTAAATTTTGTTTTTTTGAGGATTTTGGTTGTCATTGAGTGCTATTTTGATAGGTTCCAAGGTTCGATGTTGTGTAGTGTCATATTTTATTATTATTCAATGTCTAGTCTTTTGGGATCGAGTTGATAGATATAAATCTTTGTTTTAAACTTTAAATGTTAAGTTTAAAGTTTATTTTTGTTGACTTGAGTTTTAATGGTTAAAATTGATTGATTTAAAATTAATAAAAACATATGTATATATATTTTACATATATATATATATATTTATAAGAAAATAAAATATAAAACATAAAAAAAGGAAAAACATATATAAAACAATAAAAAATTATGAATATATATATAATAAAAATAAAAATAATTTTCTTTTCTAAAGTTAAATGAAACCATGCACATTCCTTGTTTATTACACTCTAATATATGCACAGTTGCACTTTCGCATAAATTTATATTAGGGTTTAAGTTTATATTATAAATCATGTTAATGTGAATTTATGGTCTTGTAATGTCTATGCAGGGAGAAAATTCTATTTGTCAAGGCTTCAAGAATATCATTGCCATCGGACCCAACAGTTCCTATGAGATCGGACGACGTGGACGATTAGCATGCAGATATGGCAAGTGATCGTAGATGAATGATTGCATGGATACAATGAGTGGATATCAACATGGAGATGAAGATCTAAATGTTAAATGCGACATAGAAAGGATAGATCTAGACTAATTCTAGGTCAACACAGATCAGATGTTTGCATGGTAAGTTTCGAGTCCCAAGGTATTCGAGCAAAGGAATGTTTGGTGGTATTTGTTACAAAAATCACCACATGAAAGAGTGGGCTCAGATTGCACAACCAACAGTGGTTGATGAAAAAATCTTGCACGACATCAGTGGCATAATGAAATGATGCATATATGGATGATTGGACATGGGATGTAGTGCGAATACTATGGTAGATGCCAGAGCAGGAGGTAGAAACCATAGGTAATCTAGCCGAGAAGAGATGAAGCTATAAATATCAGAGTCAATGCTAAATTTTTTGGGAATAAAATAATTTTAAATAATTCACCATCACACTAACGAAGTGGGGATACAACGTAGACTAGGCGATAGTAATGTGAGAATATAGTGGATTTGGAAATACCTTGGAAACAATGTAAATTTATACTAACAGTAGAAGGATGCCTAGATAGAATGTATGTCATGGAACACAATGACCATGACTACTGAAAGCTGGCCCTAGAAATTTTGAAAGTTCACTCCTACTTATTCCTTGGTGACTCTACTCTGTGGGGGTTAGCAGTGGCAAACTAACAATAAGCACATGTATATACAATGGACGTAGTTCATGGCTAGATGACGACAATGAATGATAGGAGGTGCAGGCGCATAACTAGATGCATATGGATGACAACTAGACACACATGGACACCTAGATGAAAAGTTTTCAATAAAATGGACAAAGATGTAGGTGTAAAATTTTGGGATAGATGAAATGGTCTTTATATTACATCCGAATATCTAGTGATGAACACAACAATTATGGGTGAAGGCAAAATAAAATCATTTTAGGAGCTCCTCAAATTGTACATTTCAAGATTTTATCAGACGAAGAATCAATAGTGAAGATTTTCTCTAATGTTTTGAAAGTAAATAAGAGTTTGAGAGGGTGAATTGACATCGTAATGCCTGATGCCATAATTGTCGTGTAGTCACTACCAGCACATCCTCCTTTGTGACACGACGAATGATGCAATAGATAGCACAACAACTCGTGCATTGGTAATTAGAAAAATTTGGATGTAACGACTACAAAATACATACAGTACCAGTGAGTGATGTGGACAATCAGAGTAAAGTGGATGTGGTAGTGGGTTATCCTAGAGAAATCATGCTAATTTGAAAGAAATGATAGAAAAGACTACATGTTGCAATGATCACATTCGTAGTCATTTTGCTTTCTTATTCTATCTACGAAAATGGAGGATATGATTAAAAAAATTGAATTTGATGTTCATCAAAATATAGATGACCAGATGGAAATAGGTTGGGCAATGAAGTGTATTTCCTCTGTTTCTTTGTAGTTTGTGCTTCATATTTTGGTAGGATGTTATTACAAAAAAACCAACATTAGAAGAAGGCTATAGGATAACCGATGGTTCTGCACTTAATTAAACCATAAAGGCCATATATTACTGGTCACTATGAATAAAGTGAAGGATTTATCAGTGTTTGTAGTAGGAATCCATGAAATTTAAGCCACCCTACATGTAGTTGTTTGTAAGAATATTGTGGAGCACCGTATACTTCTTGGGTAAACGTAAATATGTAGAGGCTATCGATATTACGTATGGTAAAATATTGAAATATTGGATGTATATCTAGTTGTGTTTTCTTTTAGTGGGCCACACAAACATATTGCATGCCGAACACCTCATCGAAGCACTCTATGTTGATAAGGAAAAAACTAGGGAATAGTGAAGGATAACAACAAAGGTCACAATGGATAGGGGGATGATTCAGACTATGGTAGATATGGTTGATGTGGATTGAGGGACCCGCGTGGCATCATGAAGATCAAGGATTGTCCACTAAAGTGGACAACATGGTGATAAGATCCTATCAGGAGTTACATAGACATTAGGGTATGCAAAAAAAATGTCACGGTTGTCCTTACCCACATAGGTGGTGGGGGACCAACGCATCAACTACGTATTCATGGTTATATCCTGATGGCTAGAGAGTGAACTGGTGGAATTGATACAACGTGAGCACCAATTAAGCATGGTACCATCATTTTTTTGCATAAGGTGGTGCTATCTCCATTGAATGAAGAAATTTTATGTTCAGTCATTATGTTTCTTTTGGTTTGAATAGAAGTAGCCCTGCCAGTAAGTAATTTGGAATGAAGGATAATGGAAGCAATGAAGTGTTACGAAGGAGCTCAGGTGAAAATAGCATTACCAAAATGATGAAAAGGTAGGAGTTATTAAATAAGGTTGTTACAAATAATTACAGAGGTGAACGTTTCATTGGATGAAAAAGTTACATTATGAGAAAAAGCATTGGAAAATGAAACATATAATATGAAGCAAAAGGAAACGAAGAGTTTTCTCTGCAATTTTAAATATGACATGCAAACTTGAAAAAAGGGTTGGAAATTTTTGGGCGGCTGGAAAATGTTGTAAAACATAACATTATTTTTAATGCAAATGCTTCAGAAACTTACACTTTGTTAGAAATATCGGAGGAGAAGTTTTCTGAATGTATTGAGTTAATGTTTATTTTTTCTCTTCCATGTTTTTAGGTCAATAGACAATGTTTAATGCATTGTGATGGTTGCATTGTTGAACGTTTAGAATCATGGAGTTTGTTTCTATTTTTGTAGAAGATTACACCTAGTTTATTTCAGATTGTGCAAATGCAGTTTTGAATAGATTAGGTTTCATTCAAGAACTCTCACATATCTATTTTGTAGGATAGGGTAGCATTACACTGTTAGTTCTTTGCATGTTAATATTTTCAGCATTCTAGTCCATTTTCCAGATTTAATTTTTATTTTTTTCTAACATTACCCTTTGCAATTTTTTTTAAAACTTAAAAAAATAAAATAAAAATATAAAAAAATTAAAACTCCAAAATAAATGCATAATTTCCAAGATTAAGTTTTAAATTACAAAATTATTTAAAGTTGTTTTAAAGGCATTTTGAAATTTCAGATTTTACATGTTTTCACTTTTTTAAAGGAGAAATGAATTTTAAGCTTTACATTTTCATTTTTCAAGCAATAAATTAACTTCCCTTTATGAAAATCATAATTTCATTAAAGGGGGTAATTTATATGGCATTTCAAAGGCTACTGTATTTAAAGCAATAAATTAACTTCTCTTTATGAAAATTATAATTTCATCAAAGAGGAGTAATTTATATGATATGTAAAAGGCTATTAAATTTACCAAGTTATTCATGTATATTATTTTATTTTTATACTCAAAGCGACATTAAATGTATCCAATCATCATTCAAACTTTGCATTACAAAATATAGATTATAGTCTTCTCTTTTATTCTCAAAGTAGGGTTTAATAATGCAAGAAAAAACCTGTTTAAAATTTGCTTAACCAAAAGAAGATAAAAACTACTAAAATACTTTAATATAAAATGAACTAAGGCTTTACATCATGGTCATATGAGGGCCAATCACATTTTCTTTTCTTTTAAATTTCATGAATAATCAATAGCATAGCACAATAAAGTAATACCAATATAGGCCCCTTGTTAACAATTATTTGCAAATCACTAAGGTATTTCTAGCACTTATTTGATACATCTTCACAAGATTACAAGCACACATTAAGTAAAAGAAACCTTGGAGAAATTTCTATTTCTTTGCAAGAGAGGGTTTTCTAATCAAAATTCTAAGTGTGATGGTGATTTTACAATTGGATAAAATTTCCACTCAACAAGCATTTGCACGAAAATCTATGCATTCTCTAACAAAACCATTTTTCTTAATATAAGGGGAAGCAATCTCTAATTTTGCAATATCTCTGTAAGATAGCGAACCAAGACTCTCTTGAATTGCTGAATATTGACTATCAAAATGTGTATAATTTATCATATTACAAAATAAAATATTAGAGGGATAAGGAGGTCCCTCATCCTCATCACTCTCTTCCAAGTCTTGATAGGATGGAGGAAGTATATTTGAAAGATGTGAATGGGTGCTATGTAGTTAACAAGGGTGATCAATCATAGATGAAGAAGAGTAATTGATAGAATATAATGATGATGATATAGAGGTAGACTGTGGAAAATTTGGCGATTCAATCATTGAAGAATATCCAAATGGTGTTGGGTAACCATGGATGGTGATAAGTTGATTTTAAAATTTGAACTTCAAGCATTTATGAAGGGTGGAAGGGATAACCCTCATCATATGAATCCAAGGGCATCCAAGAAGCAGCTTGTAATGTGTAGGGCAAGACATCACATAAAATAAGGTATCCAAGACCTTGGGTCCAACTCTAAGGGGAAAGACTATAGTGCCATGAGATTCTTGGGGTTTGTAATTAAAATATTTTATGATGAAATACGATTCAGTAATATCTTCCTCTTTTAATCCAAGTCTCTAGAATAATTGATAAGTGCATAGATTAATAGAGGAACCATTATATACCAAGATACTTTTGCTAAATATTTCTCCAATAAATCCTGTAATTTAAAGATATGAATATTATTGCAAATTTGAGGAAGGAATCTCGTCATCATATATTGAAATATGATTACTCCCAATAGAACTCACAATACTAGCAATATCCCTAGGATTTTTCGAAGAACAAATTATCAACTTAAAATATTTTGCAAGGCTTCTATATGAATACGAGAAGTTTACAAAAGTTCCAAAAGAGAGACTTCAGGTTCAGACTTCAACACTAAAGATGGGTTTTCTATGCTTGTATCCTCTTTCTGATTATTCTTTATAATTAAAAGATGTCTTGAAGGTTGTTTGGATGAAGAATTTATCTCTTGCTTATTAGATTGAGTCGGTTGAACTTTAACTTGATTTCTTAGAGTCTTAGCCATGATATCAATAATATCATTATGATGAGACATTAGGATATGGCACTTGATTGGTTTCTTATTGTTTATTATTGAATTGAGAATTTTGGAAGCTCTCCATATCTTGATCAATTGTAGGTATTTGTTGTGTAAGAGATTGATTGTTTATTTTAGAATTATAACCAATAGTGAGTGGAAAATCCTCTATAACAAAAATATCTGCATCAATCAAGTCTTAAACTACATGTTTTAATATCTTACATATTTGTGTCATGTGTCCATCCACTCTATGGTATTCACAATGTAGCTCAAGATTATACCAATCTACTATGATATCAGGTTGCCTTATGTATGGAAACTCAATCATGTTTGTATCTAGCAAATGCTTGAGGATTATGGTTAATGGTTGTTTGAGTTTTGTAAACTTATGTGGTGAAGGTTTTTGAGGAACCTTTAGGGTATTAGCAATAACAAGATGTAACAACTATTTTTCTATTTTTTCATGATTATAGGTAGAATGATGATAGGCATATTGTGAAGTATGATGTGAGTGCATGGTAGGATTGGAAGAAGTATTTTCTTGTTGAAATGGATGTGTCGTGTTGAAAGAAGAATGTTGAAATGGTTGTGATTGCAATAATGGTGAAGGACTATATGTAGATTGAAAAGCATGACATGGATGTGTGGTTTTAATAATACCATTATTATGAAGAGGTTGAGGTGAATATGTGCTTTGGAAAGAAGAATATGGTAGTGACTATGGGGGAAATTTTTATGGGAAAGATTATGGAAAGCAAAATTATGGAGGGATTGGTTGAAAAGGAGGAGATAAAATAAAATGGGGTTGTGATAAGGGTAATGTTGAATATGGAAGAAATTGTGAATGGGGTTGACCATAATCAACCAATGCAGCTGATGGAATTCCCTTGATATTATCGATCGAGGTAGTGACATAAACAGGTTCATATTGGGTTGGATTATTTGCAGGAGGCATGATCTATTTACAATTCTAAAAAGTGGTAATCATTTTGTTTTGTCTTATTTTTTTATTTTATTTTTTATTATCGTTTTTTGAAAGAAATAACATATATAAGAAAAATATTGCCTATTCTATTAATCACACCTAGAAATAAGCAATAAAAGAAAAAGGTATTTTGAAAAATATGGGAGAAGTTGGAGGTATAGTTGTCTTGTATCAATTTAGGATTTCACCTGGATGCTTACATGTAGACACTTGGTGATGAAGCCCAAGTCCTACCAGTCCTCACCTAGTTCACCGTGGTCAATGATACACTTCTTTTGGAAAGAAATGCATGTTCTATTCCATGACTATGATGGTTATTAGACCGACTAAATTTTAATCTTGATTAAGAGTTTTAAGTTTTTTGAGCACAAGCAAAAGGATAATCCCTTTTAAAAGGTTCATGGGTGTGGCTAACCCCCTTCATTGTGTATTCTCATTATGTCCAGACCAACTTTACTGCATAGGACCTTTAAGGTGGATTTCCCACCACTAAAGTGGCATCCTGGTTACACAACTTGACTACGGAATAATACGTCAAATGTTGTTATTTTTAAGGAATGATGTATAAAAATAAAAAATGTGAATCGATTCAATTTTAAAATTATCTTTTTATATGCTTTAATCTAAGACAAACAAATTTTAATGGTATTTTTTAGTTTTTTTTTTGAAAAAAATAGAAAATAAAAGTGGTGGTGTTTCACATTGGGTTCACCAAAGAATGTAGACTCAAAATTTTCACACCTCTTTCCTTCAGGCTAATGAATCTGTGCCTAAAATGGGGAGGGAAAATAGGGAATCTACACCTTAGATGAGAAGTACTTGTGTCATACTCTCTTTGGTGTTTGTCGATAAATTATGGTGGGTTCACCAGGAAACACTTTGTGGTAGTTTCCATGCCTATGCAATATGAAAGTTTTGATGAGTTCTTTGCTTAACATACACCTAAGGTTTAGGTAAAATGCAACTAAGCCTAGACTACATGCATTTTAACATTTATGAAAACAACACACAATGAACTAGTACCTTTCAGAATCAACTATAATGCAACAAATCTATGAATGCAAGATGATAATTCTATGTTACCTACGCATATATATATATATATATATATATATGTATATATATATACATATATATATATATGTATATATATGTATATACATATACATATATATATATATATATATATGTATATACATATATATATATATATATATATATGTATGTATATATATATACATATATATATATATATGTATGTACATACTATATATATATATATATATATGTATATATATATACATACATATATATATATATATATATATATATATATATGTATACATACTATATATATATATATATATATATATATGTATACATACATATATATATATATATATATATATATATATATATATGTATACATACATACATATATATATATATATATATATATATATATATATATATATATATATATATACATACATATATATATATATATATATATATATATATATATATATATATATATGTATACATACATACATATATATATATATATATATATATATATATATATATATATATATATATATATATATATATATATTCTTATGTTATGAAGATGATCTGCAACTAAAATGTATAAAATATACAAAGAATTGAAAAACTAAATAAAAACTAAAGAAATCAAATGCTTATTTGATTTGGATGGTTGAATGAAGTAGATTCACTGCCTATTGAGCGAATTTATTGATTGTTGGATCTGCAAGTGAATTTACTATCTTGGAAGCGAACTTGCAATATACCTGTAGCTTATCAAATAGAACACTAAAATTTGAAGTTAGTGTTTAGGGATCTACTTAAGCCACTATATATTTGATCTTGATGGCATAGCAGTCAGATCCCCTTGGTATTTTAAACAATCATGCATAAAATAATGGAAATTATAAGATCAATCTATGGACAACAAAAGTTGTGACAAGATAACAAAATAGTACGATAGATGATATGATATGCAATGCAAGACATTATAGATATGATATGAAAAGTAAAATAATGGATCTGAAGATAAAATTTACCTCTAAACTTATGTCTGTGCAAATTCACTGAATTTGAAGCAAATTCACTCTGTTGTGAGCAAATTCGCTACTTACCTGCGAATTCATGACAACTAGAATTATGCATAGTTTTTGGTATTTTGGAGGATCAAACAATTTCAGAATAGAATGTATCATATACCATTGGAAAGATATTTTCAATCCTAATATAATAGTATAGGTTTTGAGAGGAATGGAATGATTTGTATAGGGAAAAATTGGATCAATGATGATATTTCTTTTCTAAGAGGAAAAATGTGCTAAATGTGAAATGCAAGAGCAAAAAATGAAATGATGATACTAAGATGATCTAGATCTAATGTATAAAATGCAATGCTAAATTTTGAGGATGAAATTTACCCCTAGAATTATGTTTACACAAATTTGCTCAAAACAGAGCAAATTCGCTCAAAACAGAGCCAATTCACTCAAACAGAGTAAATTCGCTCAAAACAGAGCCAATTCACTCAAACAGAGTAAATTCGTTCAAAAAAAGCAAATTCACTTAAAACAAAGAAAATTTACTTTGTGTCACAACTTACCCATGAATTTGCTTGATTTTTATTAACGTCTAAGATTTTGCATAAAAATGTAACTAAAATATCGCAAAAAAAATTAGAAATTGATATCATATCATATACCGTTGGAAAGCTCTTTTTGAGCTTGATCCAATGGTATAGGTTTTGAGAAGAATAAAAATGATTTGATAGGGGAAGATTATCTTGAATAAGACCCTAGTTTTCTGAGAGGAAAATTAAGGATATTTTAAGGAAAATGACTCATCTTAGTGGGTCAATTTTCCTTCTCTACACCTATAAGATAGAGAATTTATTTGAGCTCTCAACACTTGATGGTTACATCTTGTCAATCCCAGTCAATGGGATCTACCTAATGAGTTAACTCTAATCACTCTAAGGAAAAAACTTTGTAAAGTACATGAAAATGGGTTGTTTTTTAATTGATATAAAAAGGGTTAAAAAGAGGGATCGCTTTTACAAAATTGCCCTTTTGGGGAGACAAGGTGGTATTATTCCACAAGGGAAGTCTCCTTCAAATAACATTGGTCAACAACCAAGAAGAGCTCTCATTGTATTAATCAATGTGAATGGGCTTCTTGCTCATCGGTCACTTTCAGTCAAACCTATCCTCAAGGCCTACAATACCTGCAAAAAGGGATTACAATATTTGGGGGTCTATCTTGATCAGATCCCTTATGTTTACAGATAAATACCTTTAAACTAAGTTGAAAACATGATTAAAAATACATGAAATGATGGAAAATAGGTAAAATAGAGATACCTGGTTTTGAGGACTCTTGGAGGCTTTTGGTGTAGAAAAAATTATTAGTCTAGGGATTCACACCTTAAGGTGCAAATGAAAGCATTCATACCCTTCTATGCGAATCTAACAATGCTTTCCAAAAACAATTGATGTTGATGAAAAATTCCTATTGATGCAACCTATCAAGCAATAAGGGACGTTGATAGATTTGTGTAGGTCTCTATGTGGGGATGGATGGTGAGTGATGGTGAGTGATGTTGAGTGTATTTGGTGATCTAGACTAAGTTCAACAAATTTTTATTAACTAAAGTAAGTGTTGTTAGAAATGGATAAAATGATATTTTATTTATAGAGTTTACCAAGATTAGGGAAGGGGCTAAGGTGCCCCTGAGGCGTCCTTTGCAAGGTGTCCCCTAATATGGCATGTTCCATAAGTGCATTTGTATGAGATAACCCCTCATAGACCTACATGTCATAAATGAGCATGGGGATATAGAATGGAGTTAGGGTTAAACCCTAATCATAGTAAGGTTAACCATGGATTTGTTGTTGACTTGGATGAGGTGGAAGATGAGTCATCCTTGCCCATGCTTTGAAATCCAAAAAGTATTCAAAAGTCATTTATGAATTTAAATCCACATGGGGATTTGAAATGGAGCAAGGGTTAGGTTTAACGAGGGTTAGATTGACCCTAAGTTAAGTATTGATTTTTGGATGAGGGAGGGTGACTCACCATGTATCCCATGCTTTAGGACACAAAAGTATCCAAATATCATTTAAGGTCCTAAATGCACATGGGAAGATGTGTGGAGCAAGGGTTATATTTAACCCTAATTAAGTTGACCATAGGTTTAGCTAGGGTCAAATGGGTGAGGTGGAGGCTAGGCTAGTCAAAGAGTAGACTAAGTGAGGTGGCCATGATTTAGATTGACCATGGGGTGGAGTTTGACCATGAGGTGGATTTTGACCAAGGTAAAAATTAATCAAAGTTAAGTCAATATGATGGTCACACGGGGACCTAGAGTTAAGAATAGAAAAGGGCTTAAGTTTCCTAAGGGTCTTGTGAATAGTGCATGAATAGTGATTTTGATAAATACATTGTGTTTTGAGGCTAATATATGCAAATTTTATGGATTTTGCAAATTGATCAGTCGTGATGATGAGAGAACTGGCAATGTGGAACTTTTGGGTGTCTACATTTTCCTATTTTTGTGCTACATTGTGTGAAAACATGGTGCAGCGCAAAAACTTATGAAACCAGCTTGGTGGTTTGATTTTGAAGAAGAAGATAAATGATGACAAGAAATTCATGATTTATTATTAAAGAGGTGAATTGACAATGAATGATTTATGATTGATTACAACTTTTGTGATGTCGCAATGATTGCTTTGAGAGAGGAGATGTAAAATTATCTTGTTGCATGATCAATGTAGGATACTGCAATTGTGGAAGGGATGAATGTCTTTGAAATTTTACCTTTGATAGATCGTTGAGCTTGATTTTATTTAGTGAACTATTAAGCCCTAGGTATATTTTTATTAGATGCATCATTCACGAGTGGTCTTATGACTACCACTCCGAGGAAGGTAATCCATGATTAATCTATAGACTCGAGCATTGGGTCTACCAAATATTTATTTGAATTGGAGTTTTGTTGAGAAGATAAATTTTGCTTTTGTTTGTCCTAGCAAATGAGGGTTTGTGATAATCTTAGGCAAATATTTTTGGACAAATGTAATATCCAAGATTGAGTATTTGGTTATTGGTCATGCATGAGATGACTTTTTTTTTGCTTATACCCCCTCAAGCGATGATTTAATGGTATAAGAGGTGAAATAAAATAATGAGTTTTTTGATAAGATGAAAAATATGACGAGGAATGAAAGAAAATAAAAAACATCGATAAATGTGGCAATGGGAGAGATGGCTGCCAAGGGAGGTTGAAAAATTAGATTCATACCCTTGGGTATAAATCATCCTGGGGTGTGAATCTAGACGGGGTTGCTATATAAGTGCATTCACATGGCACATTTGTTATTTGTGTCATGCAAAGGAGGAGTGAGGGAGAGAGGGGTGAAGATGAATTTGTGAAGTGAAGCACTACCAAATTTTGGAGGCAAAGGGAAAATGAGGGGCGGTGCATCGAGTGCTAGTGTTGGAGGGAGTGCAGTGGGGGTAAGTAGATGTTTTTTACCCTGATTTTTGTGCACCAAGAAGTTAAAAATGAACCCTAGGGAACAAGTTATTAGTGAAATAAAATCATAGAAAATGCATAGAATTATTAGAATTGTGTGGGAAAAATTGAAAGAAATGGGTTGGGGTGCATGTATGTTTGCATTGTGAATGAGTTTGATGAATGAATGCATGTTTTGATGTGCGTGAATGTGTGCATGTGTATGGTTTGCATTTTATTATTGGATTTTTGTAAAAAATTGTATGGGGTATGGTTTTAGGCAAATGGGTACATGAGTCTACCCATGCTTTGAGATTTGTACAAATCCATAATAATGTAAAAATCATACGGATTCATACGGATCCATATGAATGTTATTTTATTTTGGTGGAATGTGTTTGTGTAGTTTCTTTGTGAAATACTGATGATGAAATTTTATTTGAATAGATGGATGCAAGTAAAAAAGGTACACATGCAACATTAGTTTTGGTCATTGCTAGATAATTTGAAATAGGTATGGTGGCTATATGATGGAGCATGGTTGTAGAATTTGGGATTTTATGGCTTTGAAAAGATAGCAATCATGCATACCAATAATGATTATCTATTAGTATTATGCAAGTGATGGGACCCAGATAGGAACATATTCCATTTATCAATGAGAGAAATGATGATAATCCTAGAGGATATATCAGATATACCAAATTTTTATAGCTAGGGTAACATTTAGGGCAACGACTAGCAAGTATCAACAGGATGGTATATTACAGTGAGCATTTGGTTGGAGATATATGGGAGGCCATGTATCATTGAGGAGGAGTCCTTTATAAAATATATTAGAAGTATAAGACATTGTTGAATGGACATACAATGGTGATGTTGTTGATCATGAGCTATGCACTACCAGACATGTCAAGGATAAAATTCCTCTAAAATATGATTAGTGTGGTGTGTGACATGGTCGAGTATAGGATCTAATTTGAATGGGGGCCAAAATTGCTAGTGTATACCTTTATGGAGATTCATGCCCTAAAAAATATGTAGCGATCAAGATTAAGCAGTAGCTTGCTACTACAAGTATCGACCTAGGAGCACATAATCATAGCGAGGTTGAGAGATTTTCCCCATGATGCTCATACAATGATGGGTTAGGATGTGCCATATGCATTGTATTGGTAGATGGATTGAGAGAGGTGAGGAAGGTGACTACATGAGGGTGATAAGTTGTATCATCAAGGGAAGCTGTATGGATTGGTTTTGCTTAATATAATTTGGTATCCATGGCGAGGGGGACCAATATGAACAAAGGATGTGGTGGAGTTGGCTTAAGTGAGACAAGAAATATGGATCATTGGATGATATGTGAGTCAAGTGGAGTTCTTTCCATATTTTAGGGTGATGCACTAGTTTGGCCTATGATAGGGGGTGTCAGATCCATAAATTGTGATCTAGAGGATAAGGGGATATTGTAGACCATGACCACAAGAGACTCTATTGGATATAAAATTTGATGAGATCATAGTGATACCTAATATAGATGATGTGGGCACAAATATAGGCTTTGATGCATGGTGCATGACTCATATATGAGAGCCTAGTGTAGGAAAGGTGGATGGGTCAGGTGAGATAGTGAGAGGAGCAGCCATAAGAGTAGGATGGATCATAGGTAGTGCAAAGGTGGTAGTCAAGGAGGATAGGTTAGAAAAATGGAGTCTAACCATGGTGACTAATATGGAGAGGGAGCCAAGTGGAGAGGAGGAGTCTGTGGAGGTACTTAGGCGATGAGTGCGATAATGGATGGAGAGTGGTGTGGGCATATCGAGGGTGAGGATGGATGAGGTAGGAGGTGTGTTGATGGATTAGGTAATGCCCATGGAGGAGAGTAAATATGTATTTATGGATGAGGCAACAAGGCCATAGGTGCTATATTTTTATTACACCATTGGTCTACAAGAGTTCTTAGCTACATAGGATGAGGCCATAATGCTCTAAGGTAGAGTACGATAAGTAAAGAACTAGATGGCTAACAAAGAGACCCATTGGATTATAGAGTAGGACGCATTGGCAATGGAGAGAGATGTAGTATTGGTAGCTAGGCAAAATTTATAGGAGAAACTAGAGGTACTAGTAGAAAATAAGGATAGTGCCTATACTATGAGGGATGTGGTGATAGTAGAGACAATGAGGTTGACATATGAGAGAGCAAATTGGGATAGTTAGGCCATATCATGGATAATGTAGAGTAATCATCTAATCCTAGAGAGATGGAGTGAGAGATGAGAGATATGATTTTGTAGAGGAGGTGACTCGATTGCAACATGAGCAAGAGGAAGTGAGGGGTGCAAGAGATAGGGACATGGCTGAGATAGCAAGCCTATAGGAGGATATGGAGTATTTCAGGGCATAGAGTGTCAAAGTGAAGAGATTGTAGTGATTTAGGGATGACTTAGTGACCATGTATACTTAGGAGAGAGTGAATAGGGCATGTTTGAAGTTGTATATGATCAAATAGAGTATACCCCTATCATAATATTTAGAGTTGTCATCTCACACACAGTCATGGTATATCCAGCAGAGTGTACCATCCATGGTGTTGATGATCCCATGAGTGGTAGATCCTACAATATCATAGGATGAGATATCTACCTCAGTGTATAGCAAAGCTATAGTAGATAGGAGAGTGGATGATCCTCCAGGCATACATGAAGAGAGTGTGAGACTTTTGATGAGTAATAGGGTTGATGTATTTTTTAGGGTGGTAGTTGTACCATAATTTTTACATTTTTAATGTATGATATGTATATGTATATGACACAAGGTTGATATGTATGGTATAGTAGATATTGTAGTCCATGGGAATTTTTGATATATGATTTATATGATGTGATGTTGATGATATTTGTGAACATTGTGTGAATGCGTTGATGTAGTGTGAAGAACACAAGCTTATACTGAGAGGGGGGGTGAACAGTATAAGACCACTTTTTACTTTTTCTTTCAATTCAATATTATGCAGTGTATAGATAGCAGTATCAATAGCAGTAATAAAATCAATTCATAAAACACCATACACAATAGAGACACCACAATTTACGTGGTTTACCCAATGTGGGCTACTCCACGGAGAAAATATTTTACTAAAATTTTCTCAATCAATATCTTTGGGAATCCTTCCCAATTACAATGTTTATGGATCTCTATCCAAAGGAGATTTTGATCCCCTAATCTCAAGTTCATGAATCTCTTCCATAGGAGCACTTTTTCCCCTTTTGCTCTGGCTAGTGATCTTCTAGAAGACTTTGTCTCTCTACTGCACTAACTAGTGGATCTCTCTCCACTTGAATACTCCTTTAGATCTATCTTCAATTGTCCTGCTCGATCTCTATCCCGAGACTCTGTCCTCTATACTCTCACCTCCAAAGCTCTATCTCAATAGGTTCACTCAGAACCTTCTCAAATCTACTCAACAAGCTCACTCAGAACTTGTCCAAATATGCTCAACAAACTCACTCAAAACTTGCTCAAATCTACTCAACAAGTCCACACAGAACCTGCTCATATTTTCTCAACAGGTCCACATAGAACCTATCCAAATCTGCTCAACATGTCCACACAGAACCTGCTCAAATCTATTCAATAGGTCCACACAGAACTTATCCAAATCTGCTCAATAGGTCCACATAGAACCTATCCAAATATGCTCAATAGGTTCACACAGAACCTGCTCAAATCTTCTCAATAAGTCCTCTCTAGGACTTGCTCAAATCTGCTTAACAAGCTTACACAAAACTTGTCCAATCTCATAGAATCATAAAGAGAATTGTTAGAGACTCAATATGTTCTATACTTAATGCTCAATCAATATCTCAACTCAATATCATAGAAGCATAAAGAGAATTATTAGAGACTCAATATGTTCTATACTCAAATCCCAATCTCAACTCAAATCAATATCATAGAAGCATAAAGAGAATTGTTAGAGACTCAATATGTTCTATACTTAAATCCCAATATCAATTCAAATCAATCTCATAGAAGCATAAAAAGAATTTTTAGAGACTCTATATGTTCTATACTCAAATATCAATATCAAATCAAATCAAAAATATAGAATAGTTTATTTTATGAAACTTGAACAACCACATGCATCCACTTGACTAGGCTCAATCAACTCAACTCAACCAAACACCTCAATGAACAACCCTTTCTCACAAACCCTAGTCCAAGCATGTATCAATAAACTCAAAATGTTTCCAACAATTCTCAACAACAAATCTCACATAACAATGATACTCATGTTCTCTTCTAACTCAATTTCAAGTTCTTTGCACAACCAATGGGCTCCAACAACAATGCTTATAAAAAAAGGTTTAATCACAACTCTCAATCCAGAAAACCTTGAAGCATTAAACCAATCACTTTCAAAAATGAAACCACAATCAATCATTTTCACTCCAAAGATAATTTCAAAAATCAACCACCATAATCAATCAATAGGATAATGTGCCCATAACTTTAATAAATATGAAGAAGCCTCTTTGAAAATCTGCCACAATCATAATATTCTTTTGCCAATCTTCACAAGGGTTAGAAGATCACAAAATAATCAACATTACTCCACTTCACAATAATATTCACCAAGGCTTTTAATTAGAAAACCTTATTAAGAATTAATGCACAACTTCCTTAGCACTCCTAAAACCACTTGTACCATAAAATAAAATAAATCAAAACATTGCATAACCTTGTCACTCCAAAAACCACTTATACCATAATATAAATAAAATATTTTATATCCTTCCTTTCAATACTTTTGCACTCAAAAATAATCACAAAGCTTTCTTAGGCAATATCTCACATTAATCAAATATCAAACCTTATTAAAATATTAAAGCTTGCTCAACCTTATATCTCCCACAAAAATTATAATCAAACCTTAGCAAGCAAATATTTTAATTAAAATATTTACCCCCACAAATATCGAAGTCGGAGTGCATACCTCAAAGGAGCCCTCGAAGGGCCTTGGCATTTTGAACCTTTACCCACCGTGCTGCCAAGCGAAAGCTAAGCCGCATGATCTAACACTGCCCACATGAGTGCCTTGGTCACTCTCTTCCTTAAGCTGCATGTGCTTTCCTCACAAGGCACCAAAACTTTGATCGTCCACAACTTGAATGCCCACATCACACTCCATGAAATTCGTTGTGCAATATTCGGATGCAAAAATACTTTGGGTTTTCGAAAATCATGCGACACGACTTAGGTTTATTAAATGGAAAACCTTTGGATTATTTATATAATCCATCCTTCAATGCGAATATGTTGGCCCTTTTAACATTGCCCTCATGACGTCACCGATGCCAATAAGAAAAGAGGGAAAAGCCTTTTATTTAATTTTAAAATTAAAATTAAAATTTTAAATAAATTAAAATTTAAACTAAACCTTTAAAATTAAATTTCTCCATCACCGGGGCACATTTTTTGATGAAATAAAAAGTCAACTTGGGTTTTAAGAAAAACCCATTTCAAATCTGCCATCCATTGGTTTTAAATAAAATATTTCCTTGCCTTCCTTGGTTTTCATAAAAACTTTTGCTAAGCTTCCCTTGAAGCTCCTTTTGGAACCAAATGCCATGCATCCCTTCTAGAACCTTTGATCAAAACCTTGGCTTCTCATGAAGCTCTTTATGGAGAAAAATCATAGTGCTTACTTACATAGTTCCTTTTGATATCAATGACAACTTTTAGCTTAGGGACTCAAAATTTCCAACATAGTGTAGACATGAGTATGCTTTGATGATTTATGATTTTATAGACATGTATGGTATTAATGATTGAATTTATATGTATACAAATGAATGTATAGACATATTTTAGAATACATGCAATAAGACTTGAACAATCTTAAAGAGTGAGAATTAATCAAGGACAGACAGTCACGTAAGACACCTTGAGTATGAGACAAGCAAACATGCAATAGATGTTATGAATTACAAGTAAACAATGGATCGGTAAGTGATGCAAGTGATAGATGAAGGACTATGCATATTGATCCTATCGAGTGAAGCTAACAACTAGATGAAGATGATGTGAAGCGCTAGTGAAGAGTGCACTTGTATTTTGGTGAAACTAGTTGTGATGCTATCTATTTTATTGTTCCATAAATGTTGGATGTTAGGAGGATTTCAAGAGAGTCGAACACCATAGTTTGAGCAATCAAACCCATCTAGTAGTCGATCAATATCCTATAGAAATCACAACTATCCTAACTAAGCTCAAGTCAATCATGGACCAATGTGTGTAAAGTGATGTTCATTTATCCATTTTGAGTGAGGTTGGACTAACCAATTGTAAACTTAGTCAATTAAGCTAGCTCATCCACAAGCACATAGTGGTTTGTACAAAATAAGGTCACTAATGTGACAGACATGTCACCACTTGTAAGGCATGCTCCACTTCTAGACAAGTGTCTATAGCCCCGATGGATATTAGCCCCATGATATATGGACCTGAGGACCTTAGGGATTCAAGATTTTTGATGCTTTTTTCTTTTCTTTTTATTGCCTTTTTGTGGTGCTCTTTTAGCATTTATTTTTTTTACTTTGCTCTTATCTTCTTCTTTTTTAGCTTGTTCTTTTGTCAATCCTTAGTTTTGGATCATGTAAAAAGCGTAACTTCAGTCTACCCCCCATGCCCAAATTTACTTAGTGTTTGAGATGTGTTATTGGCCATGAAAGAACTCAAGTCAGCCAGGGAAGCTTTGAAGTGCTTTAGAATTTGATAATATTGGATAAAGGTTGATTGAATTAACTAAAAATGGTTAAATCATAGAAATATTTCCATTACCTAATTTTTCAGAAAGTAGGTTTGGATATCACAACAGTTACACTAATGCATGTATGTTTAACTTTTCATTATTACTATGAAAGGTGGGTATGTATGCATGATAGCATGAAACATGACATGAGAATGTACTAACCATGATGGTGACATAATTGTAAAAATACAACTAGGTATGCAAAAAGTAACACAACTTAGCATGTCATTAATGAAACATCACTACCCAAGATTATCCCATGATGATATGTGCAAGAAAAAAGGTGATTGAAAGAGGTGTGGAACTCTATATGTGGAGATGAGTGCAAAGTGAAATTGCAAATTTTTGGCGGCATCAACATGATTGATGGGAGGGAATTGTGATGGAAAAACATTGAAAATATGCATGTGTCTAAAGTGGATTGAAATGAGGTAAGAGAAGGAGAAGAGGAAAGGAAAAATAGAAGAAAGAAAGGAATGTAACTCATCAAAGGTATGTAGCCACTCAAAGCATGACCATACAACATTGACAAGGAATAAAAAGAAGTAGAGGGAAGAAAGAGGGGAAGAAAATAAGACCAAATCAAAGGTATGTAGCAGCTCAAAGTATGACCATACAACATTGATCAAGGATGAAAGGAGTTAGAAAGAAAGAAGAAAACAATTAGAACCACATCAAATGTATGTAGTCACTCGAAGTGTGATCATACAATATTGACAAGGGACAAGAAGAAATAGAGGAAAGAAAAAGGTGAAGAAAATAAGATCAAATCAAAAGTATATAGTCACTCAAAGTGTGACCATACAACATTGATCAAGGACAAAAGGAGTTAGAAAGAAATAAGAAAAGAATTAGAACCAAATCAAAGATATGTAGTCACTTGAAGCATGACCATACAATATTGATCGATAACTAGAGGACGAGGAAGAAAGAAAATAGAAGGAAATAAAGATAGATAAAGATGAAGTGCAAAATACATTGTTGATGGATGGTTTTGAATTTGTTTTTATTTTTATTATTGTTGTTATTATTTTTTAATTTTGTATTTTTGTAATATTCAAAATGGAATTTACAGAAAGTGAAGAACCTTGATGAATGTTATCAAGCATAAAATGCATGGAGGTGGATGATATTGAGGGGTTCAGGTTCCTCAAGACCTTCAATATTGGCAAGGTGATAAGCTCCAGAACCAAATTTTCTCATGATAATGTATGGTCCTAACCAGTTTGGTGCAAATTTATCATGAAGATGGCATGGTTGACTTGTGTTTTGTTGATTCTCTTTGAGGACCAAATATCTAATTTAAAATTTATATTGATGTACCTTGTTGTTGTAGGCACGATAAAGATAATATTGATAAATGCATGTATGTTCAATAGCATTGATGTGATGTTCATCTAGAAGCGTTAGTTGGTCTAATATCTCTTGATGGGTCATATCATCATCAATGAATTCTTGTAGTGATATTCTCAAAGAAGGGATTTCGAGCTCTAAGGGCATGATGGCCTCTATGCCATAGACTAAAGAGAATGGTGTTTCCCCAATGGGTGTTCTAATGCTGGTTTGATAGGCCCAAAGTGCCAATGGAATTTGATTATGCCAATCACGATGAGACTCTACAATAGTTTTGTGAAGAATGGCACAAATGGTTTTATTCATAGCTTTTGCTTGGCCATTACCCTAGGGGTAATATGGAGTTGAGAAGCTATGTTGAATGTTGTACTTGTCACATAATGTGTGGACATTCTTATTCTTGAAAGGTGTACCATTATCAAAGATGATATTTTAAGGAATACCAAAATGATAGATAATGTGTTGTGTGATGAAGTCAATAATTTTAGGACCTATTGTTTGGATGAGAGGAACTACCTCAACCCATTTTGTAAAATATTTCATGGTTGTAATGATGAACTTATGATTGCTTGATGAGGTTGGAGTGATTTTTCTGATGAGATCCAAGCCCCATTGAGAGAATGACCACATGGATTGGATAGGTTATAATGCTTGAGATGGTAAGTGGGTGAGATTAGCATGTTGCTGACATTTGATACACTTCTTAACATAAGTACAATAGTCACACTCCATGGTGGGCCAATAATAATCCATGCATAGGATGCGCTTGGTTATGGCCATGCCACTAAAGTGGCCACCACAAGTACCATCATGGGCAACCGTAATAACATGATGAGCTTCGTGT
The DNA here is from genome assembly GCA_028583015.1 of Wollemia nobilis. Classification (NCBI taxonomy): domain Eukaryota; kingdom Viridiplantae; phylum Streptophyta; class Pinopsida; order Araucariales; family Araucariaceae; genus Wollemia; species Wollemia nobilis. The sequence goes on from JAQPPZ010007530.1 coordinate 5,746,639, forward strand.
GGCTCTAGGCAATGTAGAAGAATACCATCATAGTTGCATTTATAAAGGATGTCCCCTAGTAATGTATAGCATATTACCCTTTGTTTGAATGTACATTTGTGAGCATGAGGAAAATCTATAGGAAGAATACCTAATTTGATATAATCCTTGACTTGAGAAAACCAAGGATCATAAGTTGATTTATGAAGCATTTGTACAAATACATGAGTAGTTTTATCATGTGGATTTTATGGTATGAGAGAACCGAGAGAAGCCATAGTATCCACAAAGTGGTTGGTAGAACATGGAGCAACATCGATATCATACCACTCAAATTGGGAGAGTAGTTGATCAATGACTTGCTTGTATTATTTAAGCATGGGGTATCAACATTGATAAATTCCTTTTATTTGATTGAAAATGAGAAGGGAATCACCAAATATTTGTAGTCATTTGATGCACATAGCAAGCACAATTTTAAGGCCGAGGATGAGTGCTTCATATTTGACATTATTATTTGTGTAAGGAAAGTCTAATTTGAAAGAAAAGGGGAGAAGTGCCCCTTGTGGTGTAAAGAAGACTATTCCTATGCCTCCCCTTGTTCACAGTGAGAGCCATCAAAGAAGAGGGTCAGGTTTACCTATGTTTCAGGTTCCACATATTGTTTAACTTTGGTAGTATGGAACATTAAATCATCAAGAAGCTCGATGAGAAGTGGTTTATCATCAATTAAAGGAGCTTCTATGAGCTGATCAATGATGACCTAGCCTTTGATGGATTTTTGATTGATAAATTTAAGATCAAATTTAGTTAGCAACATAATCCATTTTATTGTGTGGTTGTTATTTAACTTCTATCCATCATATAGCAAAGAGGATTTTCTCAAGCTACAACATAAGTTGTATGATTTAACATGTAATGATGCAACTTATTTGTAGTGAAGACTATCGAAAGGTACAATTTTTCCATGTAGGTATACCATGTCTCATAGCTTACCAACATGCGACTAATATAATATATAGCTTGTTCTTAGTTAGCCTCATTTTTTAGGCTAATAGCATCCCCAGAGAAAAATTGATGGTGGATATGTATAAGTGGAAGGGGAAATTAGGGTGAGGTGGAGATAATACAGGCGGAGAAGTAAGATAGGTCTTGATAGTGTCAAAAGTGGTCTGACACTCATGGTCCCAATTGAATGTGACCCCCTTTTGTAAGAGATGATTAAACGACTTACACTTGTCAGACAATTGGGCGATGAAATGATGAATCACTTAGATTTTGCCTTACAAGTTGCATAATTATTTCAAATTTGTAGGGGGAGGCATATCGATGATAGCCTTCACTTTTTGTGGGTCAACTTTGATGCCCCATTGAGAAATGATAAATCCTAAAAGTTTACCTGAGGTCATGCCAAAGACACACTTTTTTGGGTTCAAACATACATTATGTTCTAGGAGATGATCGAAGATTTTGCATAGGTCATCAATGTGTTGATGACGCTTCTTGGATTTTGCAAGTAGGTCATCCACATAGTCTTCCATAATTTTATGCATATAATCATGAAAGATGTATGTCATAGCATGTTGGTATGTGGCACTAATGTTCTTAAGGCCAAATGGCATGACCTTGTAATAGAAAGTCCCCCAGGGAGTGGTAAAATATGTTTTATGTTGGTCCTTAGGGTTAACCCAGATTTGGTTGTATCCTAAAAATCCATCCATGAGGGATAACATTTCATGACCTATTGTAGAGTCAACCAAGGTATCAATATTGGGGAGTGGGAAATTATCCTTAGGACATGCTTGATTGAGATCTCTAAAGTCAGTGCATATCCAAATTCCTCCCTTTGGCTTTGCGATGGGGACCATGTTAGAAACCCACTCAGGGTAATCAATTGGTTGAATGAATCCCACATCGAGGAGCTTTTGTAACTCCTCCTTCACCATCAAAGCAATTATAGGATGCATCTTATCAAAGCTTTTGCTTGATGAGTTTAGCACTATCATCGAGTGTAAGATTATGAATGACCAATGATGGGTCAAGATTGGGCATGTCAGTGTAAGACCATGCAAAGACATTTTTATACTCTTTGAGGAGCATGGTAAAGCTCTCTCTTTCTTGAAGGGATAGACCCTTGCCTAGTTTGATGATGTGAGGGTTGGTAGGATCATCACCAATATCAATGTCAATGGTGTCTTCCACAAGCATGTGGGAGCCATCCTAGAGTTGAGTGGGAATGGGGATGAGATGCAAGTCATTGGTAGCATTAGGGATAGAAGCCTCATCATCATGAGAGACATTTGTATGATGGATAAATAGAATATGGGGTGGGATTGAAGACAAGGGGGCACTTTATGAGTGTAGCAAGTGTTTAGATGAAATAAAGTCACACAGAGAAGGTTCAGAAGAGATGTGATCAAAATCAATGTAATCTAGATTTGTACAAATGATCTGATCTAGATGAGCATCATAGTGAAGTGGGGTGAATAGATCTATGGAGATCATATTGATCAAAACACTCAAGGAAAGTGAGGAAGTAGAGTGAGTAGAAGAAACATCATAGATGATGAAGGTAATGGTTGGTTTAAGTAAGGATGCAAAACCACTAGTGGAGAGCAAGAGTGAGCCGAAGAGCATTAAACTCATTGCTTGTTGTGAAAATGGATGTATGGGTTGACGAGGAAATGAGAAGCAGGAGGAGAGACATCATCAAAAGTAGATGATGTGAGTGAGAGCACATCAAAGTGTTGAATGAGGTCATCGATAACACAAGTAGAAGTAGCACAATGTGGTGAAGACTCTTGAAAGAAGTTGGAAGGAATGTTCACTATGGAATGAGGAGAGAGATAATCGCTATGAAAGTCGCACTCAAGCTCATTATCAAAGTTATCCTCTATAGGATCAAGGGTGAGATGATGGAGTTCATCCTCTAAGATGTTGATGTGATCACATTGATAGCCTAGACCTGATTTATCTTTGGGCTATTGAAAAGGTGGCTCAACAAGGGTTCGAGATCCTTGTTCATACCACCCTAGTCTGAATCCATGCTAGTTAAAGCATTGGAAGTAACACATTACAAAATTTGGATTGGACATGTGGTCAAGACTACCATAGAACTTGTTCTCTAGCTATTTAGGCTCAAGTTTTTTAGAGGATATATCAAACCCTTTGTAAATGAAATTTATATGATTTGTGGGTGTACTGAGAGTAATGATAGTACCTATGATTTGTGGGTGTACTGAGAGTAATGATAGTACCTATGATCAAGGGTGAATTATTACGTCAATCAAAGTCATGAATGGATTATATAGTGGGAGGGGCATGCGAGCATTGTGGATGATATACTCTCTAGGACCAATATTAATCATAAGTATAAAAACATGAGGTATTCCATAATGCTCATGTTGAGAGGATGACCCCCTATGTGGTGAGGATGATGATGGTTGTGATTCATGAGGAAGTAGAATGGGTGAAGAGGAGATGGATGGAGTAGACTGGTAGAGTTGGGCATCTAGTCAAGCAACACATTGTTCCCAAGAATGATATTCTAAGGGTGTAGATAATATGGGATGGTTTGCATGCAAAAATTGGGAAGTGGGATGAGAAGGAGGCTCACTAGAAGATGGGTTGGCATGAGATGAATTCTGAGTGGGGGGTGGATGAATAGGAGGAATATTTGGAGTGGGTAAGATAGGAATGTTAGAAAATAGATGAGATAAAGGTCATGGGGGAGTTTATTGGGAATATTGAGGTGGAGGGCATGTTAGAGAAGGAGAAGAGGAAGATCCTAATTGTGGGTGTGAATTTTTTCATGAGCATGTAGTAGAGAAGGTGCGAGAGATAGATGGCATGTTATAGGAAGGTGAATAATTGACCATGGGATTATTGGTATGATTTGTGGATGGAGTAGAGGAATGAGAGACCATGGTAGGTTGTATTACAATAGGGGTAAATTGAGTAGAAGATAAGGGCAGACCTAGAGGAAGGATAATGATATTATAGAATTGAAATGGATCATCATCGATAGGAATACGATGCACTTGGTCATTGTAAAGATATTTCAAGTAATGTTGTAATGTGGAAGGGGTACACTGCATATACCTAATCTATGGATATCTTGAGGATATTATATTGTAGTTTCACCTCAATGACATGGCATAATGTAAATATGGTCTTAACACCTACTTGGATGGGTAGCATAATAGAACCTACTATGGGATGCATAGAGCCATTGAAAGCTCATAGGTCAAGGGTAGGAGTAGCAAGATGAGTGGGTGGAATGTGTAGATGATGAAGGGAAACTATAGAAATGATGCTAATGGAGGATCTAATGTCAATGAGGACATGCTTATAGGTAACATCATTGATATAGGCCATGATATGCATAGGGGGATCGACCCCCTTGCATTCAAGAGTGGTGATCTCATGATCATAGAAAATGATAGAAGGTTGCATACATGTTTGTACATTACCAACAAAGTTGACAAAAGCATTGGTGTCATTTATTTCAAGATCGATGGAGCGGAGAATATCATTTAGAGCCTCACGATGAGGTTGTGATTGTTGCAAAAGGTCATATATGATAATACCATGTAGGGGTAGTGTGGAGTTGATGTGAGAGACTACTATGAATGGTAATGACATTACATGGTATAGTAGGAGGAGCACTCGATATTGATGGCATGTTAGAAGAATTTGGTATAGGAGGAGGATTCCATTGTGGGTCAATGCACAAAGGGTAGCATTGGTTGCATGTGGTAACATTGATCATGCCCATGAAGCCTTGTTGAGATGGGCCATGATTGACATGATTTACCTACCTAGTTCTAGCCTATGATGTGGATATGTCGGTGTGAGTATTGGATACCCCATGTTTGGGCAAGGGGTTTTGGTAAATACCCAAGTTTTGATTGTGAGGAGCGAGAGGATTTAAAATGTGTATAGCTCCACGATCAATTAGGTCTTGTACCAGGTGTCGAAAGATATAACAAGAGTTAATGTCATGACCCCTTTATCGATGATACTCACAAAATGCATGCTCATTGTAGCCTCATGGTTTTGGATGATTGGGATCATCAGGTTTTATGTTGAGTAGAGCAATGTGTCCAACATCGTATAATCTTTGAAACAAGTTGGGAAATGGTTCGGACAAAGGCATCCAGTTGTATGGTTGGTGAGGAAGGCATGAAGCATGAGCCAATGGTTGATTTTATGGAGGAGGGAGATTGGTTTGGAAAAGCCCTTGTCATAGCTAGTTGAGATTATTGGGGTGATGAGGTGGGTTGTGCACTTAAGACCACTTGATTTATTTGTGGTGGTTTAGGCACACTAGGATTGGTAGGATTCCTACTAAATATGATATTGGTAGGGTAATCTAAATTCTTGTGAAGTTTAATCTTCCCTACTTGGACTTTGATGTCCTCAATCACCTTTTCTTGAGCAATAGCCTCTTCGAATGTAATGTTGTTGGATTTGCAAAGTTGTTGAGATGTGCTTAGTGCAACTCTTTACAAACAACTTGACTAGTTCTGTAGGTGGTATGGAAAATGTTAGATCATGAATGATGGCCTACCACCTAGAAAAATAATTTGTAATAGGCTCATCATCAAAATATTGTAAGTTGTACAAGTCTGATAATAACATTTTCTTCTTGATATTGATCGAGAAGTGTTCTAGGAATAGATTGGCTAATTGCTCAAAGGTGAATAGACTATGCCCGGGAAAATTATTACACCAATCTAGGGCTTGACCCCCAAGTGACAATGGAAATGTATGAAGCATGAGGGGGTCACTACCATTGATTTGATAGCAAGAAAACTGGTAGTTACTGATGTGTTCCCTTGGATCCTCCTTACCTTTGAATTTTTTGAATTTTGGTATTTCAAACCGGTAAGGATATGGGTGGATAGTGACAAATGGATTGATAGGATCATTGCACAACTAGCTATAAGTGGGTTTTTGAGGCCCATAACCAGTTGTGCGCAAGTCCAAGTTTTTTATTTGTTCCCTCAAAATTTAGAACTCATCAGAAGGAGCATGTGGTGTTTGCATAGGATAGAATAGTGTGTAGAGAATGGGTGGCTCTGATTGGTAGAGTGGATTATAGGACTATGATGTAGAAGGTGGATAATTTGGATGGGGTAGATATTATTGTTGTTGGTCATCCCATTGATTATTGAAAGTGACCAGAGGTTGATTTGGTATCGATGAAGATTGATATTGAACTGATGGAATATGAGACTGAACAACAAGAACATATTGATGTTGAACGGGAACCTATTGTTGATGAAGAATTTGGTGTTGTGGTACCAATACTTGCTATTATTGTTATACTAGTACCTATTGTTGTTGGAAAGAAGTGGAATGTTGAAGTAGAGGTTGTTGTGGTGGTAGAGATGTTTGATGTTGTAGTGGAATTTTTTGTTGAGAAGGTGGGGTGGAAGACCAAGAAGGGGGAGAAGTGAAGAAATAATTTTGATTTTGTTGTGGTGGTAGGGGAGGTGGTTGATGAGAAGAAGCTTGCCCATAAGATGATGAGGTGAATGAATTTAGTTGGGAAGAAGGAGATGGTCAAAAAATAGAAGCATCAGGTTGAGTAGAGTAGAGTGATGGATTTTGGAGATAGGGTGGATAGTTGGGATTGTAAGAAGAAAAATGAGTGGAAAGAGGTGGATGAAATGGAGGAGGTTGAGGAAGATGGAATGTGGAAGAATATGAGGGAGGTGGTTGAGTTGAAGGCAAGATCCCATATGTGGAAGTTTGGAAGGAATTTGGAGGTGGAGGATATGAGGAAGAAGACATGAGATCAGGAGTGGATGATTGAGGAGGAGGAGTGGAGAAAGTGGATATGGGAGGAAAGGAAGGATTGAAGGTAGAAGAAAATTGTTGCTAAGGTAGAATTTGATGTTGTTGCAAAATGTATTGTCATTGTGGAGGTTGTTGTGGTAGCATTTGTTATTATTGTAAAATTTGTTGATGTTGCAACGGTTGTGGTTGCTACAAAAATTATGGATGTTGTAGCACTTGTTGTTGTTAGGAATATGAGTAGTATTGAGGGAGATACAACCTTTTGATGTTATTTATTTGGAACAAGGATAGTGACGAATTTTACAATTTTTTTCTAGAAAAATATCTCATCTTTCAGGAGCCATATCTCTATAGAATTTTATCTGATTAAGACGATTCTTGGATTATTTTGTGTGGAATTTAAAGAGCTTTAAAATGAGTGGTCATATAAAGGAATTTGAGTAGTATTGAGGGATATATGACCTTTTTAAGTCAGTCATATGGAACAAGGGTAGTGACAAATGTTTAAAGTACGAATTTTTTGGAAGACAAAATTTGTTAGCTTGGGTAAGCAAATCAGTTGCAATTTATTTTTTTTGGAAGAAAAATTGCAAATCTAGTTGTCTATGTGGAATTTTAGCTTCAAATAAGTGGGAAGATATATATTTTCATAAAACCCTACTTTGCATTAGGGCATGATATATATTGTCAAAAAAAATCTACTTTGCATTAGGAAAACAACTATGGCACTTCAAAAGTTTTCTGGAACAAATGATATGGATGTGAGAGAGTGGTTGATAATAGTAAAATATCATTATGGTGAAGTTTTCAAAATTATTTTTTTGGTGAATATTTACAATGGGTAGAAATATTTATTAGGAACAATCCAAGGTGCACTTGGAAACAAATGGAACCATCATTCTTGAGCTATTGGATACCTTTTCAATTATGAAGAAAGTTAGATAATTGTAAGAGATATTGAGGGAAGGGATAAAAATATAGATATATTAATGTATGTCATCAAAGACCTTGAAAAGAACCTACAAAGGATTTGAAATGAGCAAAATGTAATGAAAGCAGAATGGGTAGTTTTCAAGAAACAAAATGTAGATTATGAAAAAGAAATAAAATTACTCAAGGAAAAGAAAGAGGAAAATGCTAGGGAAGATGTTGAGAAGAATGTATAAGGCACATATTTGGATTTTCATAAGTAAGAGAAGGATCAAAAGGGTTTAAATTCTTCTAAAATTTCTATTCTGCAGGTTCATGGAAGCATTCAAAAGTAACATGTTATTATTTCTATTGACCCTAATAGTAGATATAATTTTATTAATATTGCTTTGGCTAAAAGGTTGCAGGTTCAAGCAACAGATATTAAGGACATATAGTTGAAGGGGAGAATGTTTATATTTTTGAATATTTGAAGATCACCATGGATAAATGTGTTTTACATTCAAATTATCATGCTCTTGAGATGGATGATGAGGATATTGTTCTTGGTTATCCTTGGTTAGATTATTTGGGTACTGTTAAAATTAATGTGCAAAAGAAGTTTATTAAGTTATGGTACAATAAAAAGAAGAAAACATTTCAGGATATTTATTAGTTTAAGGAGCAAGGATCCAAGGAAAAACAAGAAGTGGTTGTAGAGAAACAAATTGAAGAACAAATAGAAGAACCTAAAACATAATCCAATAAGGCAGTAGATGTAACTAAATCTATGGAAATAACAGTAGCAGATTCTAAGAAAACTTTTTTAGAAGAGCATAAGGACATACCAAACAAAGGGAACATGAAAGAACAATGTGTAGAAGAGTTTAAAATAGTGGAGCCAATTTTTTAGGACTCAAAGAAGGTAGCAACTTATCACAATCCAAACCACCATGAGAGGAAACAATCTTGGAGGTATGGCTCAATCTAGCAATATTATGGTTCTACATGTAATCATAAGAGCACCAAGTATGGCAGTGTTTGGAAAAGAAAGCATAGTGATTTTTGTTTTTAGAGCGGGTCATCAGCATTAAGGAACAAGTGGACCCATTATTTAAGTTATAAAAATACAATAGCAGAAGCATGGAGCCAACAAAGTAGATTTGGATACTCAAGTAACAATATGGCATACCAACATCAACGTATTTCACTTGGATGGATGGATGATCGAGATTGATACCAGTTGCTAACATTGCTTAGCAAATCATATTATCTTGTTTCTTCATATGTTTTGAGGATAAAATATTTGTAAGAAGGGTGGCGTGTTAGGGTACCTAGGAATAGATATTTGGGGATATATTATTATATTGTATAAGGGTTGGCATGGGCCATACATAACCCAAGGTTGATTGTATTATAATATTATATTATATTATAATATAATATTATATTAGTAGTAGGCTCCCCAAAGTAGAATAAGAATATGGATATATAAATAAGATATATTTGTCATTGTAATGATCATGGAGATCAATCATATGTAATCATATTTGCCCACGAAGTGACTTATGGGACTTTGCCCTCCTTAAGTGGCTCTCTCATCTTGGGAGATCTTGTGGAGTTGTTCCTTCCTTAAGGAGTATTATTGGTGTTTCCCTACCTTAAGGGTATTATTTATCTCTCTCTCATTTGTGGATTGTTATTGTGGATAATTATTTGTGGATGAATGATTTGATATTTTTGCATATTGGTGAATGATTTCTGTTAATAATAATAAAGTTTTGCAATAGTTGTTCCTATGGAATATATGGATATTGCAGCACTTGTTGTTTTGGAATTTATTGATGCTACATCACTTGTTGCTATAAAATTTGAGGATGTTGCAACATTTGTTGTTGTGGATTTCATGATGAGGATGTTTCATTAACCTTGGTGGAGAGGCAATCAGTTGATACCATTCCTATCATTTGGGTGGTTGTGGTGATATAAGGATCAATTTGGCAATGGATAACTTTGTCCCCACCCAAAAGAGGTTGAGAATAAGTTTGTAAGAATGGATGTTCGAAAGTGGGTGAAGAAGAGGGTTTTTGAGCCTTAAAAGAAAGAGATGGTTGGGAATTTTCAAGCCCAACATAAATGACATGTTGGTAAAATATTGCAATCATATTGTACATCACAAGATTGTCAGGCTGAAGAGTATCTATGGGATCATCTATTTTTGTTTGGGTCAAATTTGATGATTCAACTTGGAACATGTTTCCTTCGTTCGATACCTAAGAACTAGCGGGTCGATCCGATGGAGCAATGGAGGTGGTTCAATCTAATTGTGTGTATGGATTATTGGGTTGCAATGATGCAATGTGAGAGGCTTCTATAGTAATATGGGCTTGTCCATGCACTTGGTTGTAGGTGAGAACCATGATTATGTGTGAAATGAAGTTGACAAAATAGTTTAAGTGAAAATGATGCTTTGTTGTGTATTTTTGGAGGTTTCTGGACTTGCTTGTGCACTGATTTTGAGATTCACACCTTAACAAATGAATGAAATAGATTCATACCTTATTGTGTGAATTTTTACAAAAGAGGTAGTTTGGTTTGAATTTTTTAGGAACAGACTATTAAATGCTCTTCAATGTGCTTCTAGACTATTTTGGATGGTTTTATAAAACAAATCACTTAGCCATGATAAATTATTATGTCAAACAACAAGCAAGTGTGGTTTTGTTTTTTGTGTATTTTTTATGATGAGAATAAACCTAAAATAAAGAAAGTAGGTGGAGAATGAATCCTAAGAAGGTAAGTCAAAGCACATGTCCCTAGAACACCAAAACGTGTGCAACGGGTAAGTATGTGACAACAAGAAAATAGGGGCTACTGATGGGTATGGCTAAAGGTAACTAAAATAGAGAATATAAAAGACCTCTTATGAAAGAGGTGGTACTTTCTGAGACTTGCTACTGGCCCAGTTAGGCTTTCGCTTTACCCTTGGTTGGGCATAGTAAAAAATGATAGTTACCTACTCATGAATTATATGAAGCTTGATGAGTGTAGGCTTCTAATCCTAACCTACCTCAAGGATATTTCGATATTAGGGGGAATATTTTGGTGATGAAGTCCACAAGATCGCTTGTAGGGGCTACTATGGTGTCTAAGGGGCAAGCCAATAGAAGGAGATGAAATCCAACATCGATGGTCTTGATTGGGGGTTGGTGATGAAGTCCAACCTTACCAATGTGTATGAATCATGTATGTGTGTGGGGTTGATTTGATTTTTAAAAAACTAGTACAACAAAAGTAAACTAAACTATGAAAGCAGTAAAGGGGAATGTTTTTAACTAGTTGGAAAATAAACTTATGTTTTGAAAGAAAGTTTAAGCTAGGGAAAAAACTTGAAAAGATGCATAAATGCAAAAAGCTATGCTACAATCATCAAAAGTGAAAATCTATGTTAGAAACATGTAAAGATAAAAATCTTATGCTATAAACATGTGAAAGTAAAGATCTATACTAGATACTTTTGAAAGGAAATATCTATGTTAGATGCTTTTGAAGAGAAATATCTATGCAGATGCTTTTGAAATGAAATATCTGTGCTAAATGCTTTTGAAGGAAAAGATATATGCTAGATGCTTCTGAAATGAAAGGTGTATGATAGAACTTGGGAAAGTAAAGTCTATGCTAGAACTTTGGAAATGAAATATCTATGCTAGAACTTTAGAAAATAAAGTATATGCTAGAACTTTTGAAATGAAAGATCTATGCTAGAACTTTGGAAAGTAAATTCTATGCTAGAACTTTGAAAATGACAGATCTATGCTAGAACATGGGAAAGTAAAGTCTATGCTAGAACTTTGGAAATGAAAATATCGCTTGAGTTTAGTGATAACCTATGCTAAGGCTTGCTTAAGTGTGAAACCTATCTACACTAGCCAAGATAGACCTATTAAGGCTATGGCTAGATGTCTTACAAGAGCTTTTCATATGAGATAGATCACAATCTATTCTTAGCTCTAAAAGAACAAGGAAATTAAGGCTTCCTTTAAACCTAATGCATGTGGCTAATATGATGTTCTAATGCTAGAAATAAGCAGTTAAAGGAATACAACCTAATGCTTAAGAAAGAGATGTAAAGGAGCCCAAAGTGATTTGAAACTTCTTATGGATTACACGTTAGATGATATTGGAAATTGAAAACCAGTGTTTTGGAGTAAACAAATAAGTTTTGAAGGGAGTTACCTATGATTTGGTGTTGTTGGACTTGCTGTATGGATTGTTTAGTGCTAAAAAATTTTGGTTTTTGGATTCGTACCCATCTATGTGAATATAACAGGCTACATGATTTGCAACCATCCGTACGAATCCAAACCAATTGGATTTATTCTACAAATTTGGTATATGTGGGTTAGATGCTTGCTTTTGGACTAGTTTTTATGAAGTTTCCTACAATCGAAGGGGAATAAAGTCAGATCTTGTGCAAAAATTGCATACAAAGCACCTAAAATGAAACTTGAACAACTAAAATTTGCAAAGGAGAAAGAAACCAAGTTTAATTGACAAAGGAAAGTAAAATCAATGATTTCACCATGGGAACTCCATTTTGGGAGGCAGTTTGGTCTATGAAGGCAAAGAGGTATGTGAGATAGCAATATCAATATGGAATAGTTGTTTTTACCCCCTAACTTACCTTGTTGTTGGAAGTAAAAAAACAAATACCTTTCTATGAAGGATTAGTTTTTGAGGCTATTTTTCGAATTCACACCCATCTATGTGAATCTAACAGGTTGTAAAATTCACACCCATCTATGCAAATCTGGCTCACTGGCCATAAAAGTATTAGATTTTGATCTAAGATGTATTTCAAGGTTTTGGTTGATTCTGTTCTAGTTTTTCCAGCATTTGAAACACAAAAATGGTCAATAATGGTAGTTATCTAGTGAAAAGTCTAAGCAAAAGCATAAAACATGGTGGGAGGTCCCACCAAGAATGCTAGAATGAAGTGCACAGAAAGCGGTTATTTTGTAATTGATAGAAGAAGGATTACAAAGAGGAATCCCTTTTACAAAAGTATCCTTTTGAGGAGACAAGGTAGTATTCTTCCACATGGGAAGTCTCCTTAAAATGACATTGATCAACAACCAGGAAGAGATCTCCTTGTATTCCTTAATGTGAGTGGACTTCTTGCATGTGGGACACTTTGGTCAAACATGTCCTCAAGACCTGCAAGACTTGTAAAAAGAAATTAGAATATTTTGGGGTCTGTCTTGATCAAAAACCCCTAATTTTTATAGACAAAGACCTTTAAACTAAGTTGAACACATGATTAAAAATCCATGAAATGATGGAAAATAGGTAAAATAGATATACCTAGTTTTGGGGACTCTAAGAGGCTTTTGGTGCAAAAAACTTGTTGATCTAGGGATTAACACTTTAAGGTGTAAATGAAAGTATTTGTACCCTTCTATGTGAATCTAAGTATGTTTTCCAAAAACAATAGATTTTGATGAAAATATTCTATTGATGCAACTATCACTTTTATTCTTTGTCGAGTCACCTTCTGAATTTGCAATCTTCTACAGCAACCTATCAAGCAAGAAGGAATGTTGATAAATTCATGTGGGTCTCTATGTGGGGATGGATGGTGAGTGATTTTGAGCTATGTTGAGTGTATTTAGTGATCTAGACTAATTTTAACAGAGTTTTGTTAAGAAAAGTGTGTTGTTAGACATGGAGAAAATGGTATTTTATTTATAGAGTTTATCAAGATTAGGGGAGGGGCTAAGGTGTCCCCTGAGGTGTCCCATGTGAGGTGTCCCTTATGAGTTTTCCTTTGAAATATATCCCTTGATGTGGCATGCTCCATAAGTGCATTTGGGTGAGATAATCCCTCACCCACCTACATGTCATAAATGAGCATGGGGATGTGGAGTGGAGTTGGGGTTAAACCCTAATCATAGTAAGGTTAACCATGGATTTGTTGTTGACTTGGATGAGGTGGAAGATGATTCATCCTTGCCCATGCTTTGAAATCCAAAAAATCTTCAAAAGTCATTTATGAATTTAAATCCACATGGGGATTTGAAATGGAGCAAGGGTTAAATTTAACCAGGGTTAGGTTAACCCTAGGTGTAGACACCTAAAAAGTGTCACATTTGCAATGGTCAAAATTAATATGTAATAATGTGTGCAATTAGTTTAATAAATGTATTGCAAACCTTAGAAGTCCATATTGGCTATTTTAGCCCCTTTTGACTTATTCTAGCCCCTTTGATCCACTTTGACCCCTTCCTAACCTAATCACGGTCATCATGAGACCTCCCCACTATTTTTAACTCTAGTTCATATTAACTCTAATTATCATTAATTTTACCTCTTTCCTCCACTTTGTAAGTGCATTCAATGCATTTGGGTGAGAATTCCATCCACTTGAGCACTTTGATTAAAAATGCTAATTTAGTGGGTGAGGAATCTCTCCAGAAAAAGGATATTAATGAGGCATGTCATAATGCACCATGGCATTTCATAAGGTATTATGGCACATCATAATGTGTCATAGGACGTCATAGCCCTGATAGAAATATTTACATATTTTTCCACCGCAAGTGGAAAATCTCTAAGATGCCCCTCTTATGCACCCATGCCACTTGTCACTCCTTCTCTTCCCTCCTCCCCACTCTAATACATCCATGGGAGACTTTAAAAATAGGTCTTCTATTTCATGTTCATTAAGGGCACAAAAATTATAATAAAATTCTTCTAAAATTTCATTTGATATTGCTACATTTATTTCTTGACAATGTGCTTGCAGGTTTACCATTTGAGGAGTTCGAAGGCATAAACCATGGAGGATTTTGGTTTTTTTCACTAACATTTGTTTTACAGCCACATCAATGATAGATATTGAATAGTGCATCGGATCTACAGCAAGGACTCTGAAACAAATCCCTAAAGGCTCAGATTCAATATCAAAACCCTCTACCATATAACAGTCTCAACCACCTAGGGTGGTTAACCAGAAGCACAACCATATAGGATAGTTCCTTAGAGTCTCAAGGCAATTTATTAGAGTCTCAAATTCCTAGGGTAGTTCCCTAAAGAGCCAACCACCATGAGCAATTGAGCTTTAAGGCCATAAACAACTCTAGATAAACCCAAATTGCACAGAAATGTAAATCAAGTATCTTTTTTAGGTTTTGTAAGCATTTTATATAGTTTTATAACTTTTGCATTCAATTTTGTAAGATTTTGTAATGTTTTAGTCACTTTTTGTAATATTCCTTCATGGTTTAGAGCTCATCCTAAAAGGCCCTACATATGCTATTGATGTTATTATTATGAGCCTGTGTGTAGGTATTGAATACACATGGAAGCTTGGGAGGTCAAGTAATGCATCTTCTAAACCCTTCCACAACCTGATGCATGCTCAAGGAGATAACTTGCCACACCATAGATTTCACTTGTAAAATAAAAACCTCCATTTTGGGAGGTTGATTGTAACCAAAAGGGCCTATTTGTAAAAGACAATTTATCAATATCAAACCTATTGCAAATCTCTTTTGTTTATTGCACTTTGTCTACTTTCAATTGTTATGGTGTATTTCCTCTTTCACACAAATGACGATCATGATGGGATGCTTTACCCATAATACATTTGATACTTATTGTTTTGCATGAGCTTTTGTGCTTGCGATGGGTATAGAATGTCTTATGTGTTTTTTATTAGGGTTCTTTGTGTTTGCATGCTTTTTTAGCTTACTTTTTTAACTTCCTACTTGTTGTCACTATTACAAGCACCCAAGGGTAGGAAAGACACAGTTATACCTTCTCAAAATAGGGCTATATATTGTAAGATCTAACCTCATAGGCTTAGTCTCAACCGTATAGGGTAGTTCTTAAGCATATTTTTAACCACCTATGGTAGTTGTCAAACTCATTCTCAACTACCCATGGTAGTTTTCAAGCTCAATCTCAAACACCCAGGGTAGTTCTCAAGCATAGTATTAACTAACCCTGGTGGTTCTCAAGCATAGTATCAACCACCCATGGTGGTTATCAAGATTAAAAAACAATTGCACAGGCTTAGGCTCAGGGACGCAATATCCTCAGTTTTCCTTTTTATTTTAGCATAGGCTTCCATTTTTTGATTTTGCACAAAAATTCATAGCATATTTATTTTAATTTGCTTGTTTGAATCTCTTTCCTTCCCTTATATCTTTCAAGTTTTAAAAAAAAGGAGCATTTGCATAGTCGTTTCATGATTCCTTTCTCAAAACTTCAAAGACACATTACTTTACTTGTTTCTTTCTACTAGTTTTCAAAAAAATTAAGGCACAATACCTTATTTATCTCTTTTTGCTCTCTCAAATACTCAAGGCACATTATATTAAGTTGTTACTTCTTTCCAAAATTTCAAAGATTCTTTATATTAATTGTCATTCTCTTTTCCAAATTTAGTAGCTTAGGTTGTTATTCTCTTTCAAGCTCAGTAGATTAGTTTGTGCATGCTTTCATAAACTCATTTAGATCAAGATTTATTTAAAAAAGAACCTTAGATTGTTGTTTTATTTGCATATTTAGGGTTAGTTTTAAAAACTTGCATGGTAAATAGGCATCAAAAACAAAAATAGAATCAAAATAAAAAAACACATCAAATCACACACTCTTGCATGATTATATTTTGTTAGCAAAACCTCTTGGTGACATTGAATATCACCACCAACCATTGATTGAGCCCTTTTAGACACCATAGCTAGATCACATAGTTTCTTGAATTTCATCACTGAGAAAATGGTTACCCTTGGGGCTAGCTCAAGGTAATTTTGAGGTTAGACACCTTTTTTTTTCACTGGGCTTAATAATTTTTGGACTCATAGTTATTTTTTATATCCAAGCCTGACTAAGGATGAATCAAAATCCTGGTTGGGCAAGTAGTAGGATGTAGATAGCATGGCCTCTCTTAAGAGGTTTATTTTATTTCCTTAGGATACCTGGAGCCAACCCATAATCCTAGGAAGCCTTTTTGTCATTTGTGTCTTATTCCTTATCAAGGGAGTGGGTATAAACATGCCTTGTTAGATTTCATTCCATTATCCTTCATAGTTCCTAGATCTATGGAACATCAAAACACACAAAAACCCAAAAAAATTAAAAAAATCATTAAAAAATAAAAAATTAATAAAAAAAAATCAAAATGAAAACATCAAAACATTCATTGTTTTCTTGATTTTTTGTTTGCATAGATAGTGTGTTTTATTTAAAAGAAAAATAAAAATAAAAAAGAGCATCCACAATATATTATTTCATTATGTATAGCCTATGGTAAAGACCCATAGTTAATCCAAGGCTTCTTCCCAAACCCAAGTCTCCATGGACCATCCAAGTCACTCTGCCCATTCTTCAACTACTTTATTGAATTATTTGGGGGATACATCCCAAACTCATCAGGGTAGCTGTAGACACCTAAAACGCGTCATGTCGAGGGTGACTACTCATATGGACATGCTACAAAACCATATGAAGGATCTTGGATAGACTCCAAGATAGAGCAGTGGTTCTAACCACTCAATTTAGGCATTCTGGCCTAAGCAGTCTGAACCGCAGCCCAGACCTACGGTCTCCAGTCTGAACCATGGTTGACACCTGCGGTCTATAGTCTGGACCATAGCTGTGACCTACGGTCTGAACTGGAGTTCAGTTAGGCCTTCCATCCGAGCCAAATCGGTTGGAACGGCCAAGAGATCTAGAAGGAGGCAGTTGGAGGATGAAAGATTCCAAAGGCTTCCATCCCAACTGTCCTAACCAACCTTCTTGGTCTTGGCTTCTCCATGAAGCCACCCCTAGCCCTAGGGGCATGCTACAAATACCCCCTCCAAGTGGGGATGAAAGAGGAGAGATAATTTGTATAGCGAAGTGTTGGTGAATTATCGAGCGAGCTAATTGATCAAGAGAGCAGCGAAGCCCTATCAAATTGCATAATGACCTTGTGCATTTGAGAGCCCCCTTTGCTATCCATCCAAAGACCAATTAGCCATGGATGCCCTAGGTGCCTAGGAGGATCAAGAAATGCAAATCCGGGTGAACGAAGGCCCTTCACAGTGATTTGACCACCAAATCTATCAGAGGACGACAAAGGCGACCCTTGAACATCAATTCGGACAAGGAGGTCAAGCCCACTGCCCCTAATTCTGAGGGCAAACACATCAGAGGTCAAACCGTGACTGTCAACCATGGTTCATAGTGCAGACCGCCCCTCACAGCTATGGTTTGCAATAGGTTAAAGATCACCTTACTCATTTTGCTTTTTACCGCATAGATTAGTCATGTTAGTCTTTTCATAGGTTTAATTGCATTTTAGAGAAACTATGACCGTAGGAATTAGGCATTTTATGCGTTGCATTGGGTAGGAGTATATTGGATCTTTTAGATGTTTTATTGCTTCTAATTTGATATTTGTTCAATGCATCATTTGCTTATTCATGTCTTGTATGTTGTAGTATAATTCTTGATGTGATTAGAATAGCTTAAAGCCTTTCTTTATGCTTTCTTGTTTTACTAGTTTAATGGTATTTACATGTATGTTTCTTTAAAGGGCCTCATCACGAGAGGCTATCAAACTTTGTAATCATGCGTTGTTGTTTCTTGTTCATAGGGAGATAGGTGCAAAAGGGAGCCTATATCATAATCCTTCCACATCGCGGAGAAGGGGGTTAGCTCTACCCCAAGGCAGTTTGTGAGTAATCACCGGAGCAACAAATAAGTGTGCCTACCCTATTGAGGGCATTGGCAATTGTAACATATGTATCATCTTTGGAGTGACCCTAAGAGGGCATTTTTGTAACCCGAGATCCTTTTGAATATTAATATAAGAAACTTTGCATTAGTTGGCTTCTTTGTTCAATTTGTGCATTTGTGTGGATCTTTGTGTTTTTACGATGGTATAGATCAATACACTAGCTAGGCACACGCTCTATGGTTACGTCAGATGGTGATCACGATGGAACCCCACAATTTTAGCCTTGAATTTTGACTATTCTTGGCTTTTTCTTTCCATAGGTGCTAACCGTAGCTTTCAGCTACGATTATTTTTTGGCCCATGGTTGTAACCTGCGGTCTCCACTGCAGCCCGTAGGTCGGACCTACGGTTCATAGAGGAAGAAGCAGACAACAAGGAAATCAGTGGGCAATAGAGCAGGAGCTGAGGTAGGTCCCAATTTCACCTTCTATGTTGAATTTTCTACTTTGCATCTTTCCAAAAATCATCGAACCATTGCAAACTAGGAACAAAAATATAAGGGGTCAATGAACAAGTCCTAGTTTGTTTTTGATTTTCATTCAGTGGAAAGGCGTTGTTGGGAATAGTGGACCTCTGAGTGCAGTCTACCCCTAAATACAATGACCTTGATAAATATTGTGTGTCATTTGCATGCTTGAGGTCCAATCAGTGGCCATGTCATTGTAATTGCATCGTCAAAATATCATGTAGGACATTAGCATGCATTATTTCTGAATTTGAAATGTTCCTTTTCTTTTCATGTACATCATGTAGGAATGGTCATTATGCTCTATGATGCATTTGTCATTTTTGCAAAATAAAAGGAACCACACACACCACGTATCATTTAAACATCAGTGGCGTTGGGCTCTCACATCCAACCCGCTTGATTGAGACCAATAGTGGATGTCATTACCACTTGGTTGGCTCATTTGAAATTGTATTATCGGGACCCGCTCATTGCCAAGGCCGACCCAAGAACTATCCTATCCATGCAAAATAGCATGCACTCTTCTTCGAAAGGGTGTATCACTGTGCATGGTGTGTTGGGTGAGGGTTGGTAGTACCTATGCTACTTCGTTGAGTATGGATGTCATTACCATATTTGGCTTGTGCGAGTATATAGGTGAAAGCCAATTTAACTGAGTTTAAAATCCAACAATATTTCAAAACATGTGAGAGTTTCTAACACTGATACAACACATCTAAAAACAACATCAAACAGTTTAGGGCTCACAATAAAAATTTAAAAGAGATAATCACCATTTGTTTACATTGTTTGCATAATAAAATACATCTAGACGTCAGGTACACAAATGGTGAACACACGGGGTGATCGACAAAGGTCTAGGACCGATGCCCATGATCAACCCCCAACTGGGTCACAACAGCATGTGTCGAGTCCTCATACACATGAGCGAACCGAACGATGTTCGACAAGCATTAGAGGTGACAACTCGACACGGGGAGATCCCATTGAGTGGACCCCCGATAGAGGAGCTTCAGTACACTCCTCTAGGCATAGGACTGAGCATGGAGCTTCTCAGCATGAGGATGCTCTACCCCAAAGCCATTATCGAGACCGCACTACACGCGCATCCATGGGATCGGTCGAGGAATATGTGGTGCAGGGGACCAAGTTGGTTCCCATACGTACTAGGTCCATAGGAGGTTCTAACCCTCCACCGTCAGAGTATAGACGAGTCAGAGATCTACCCATTCAGGGGCAAGAGGATAGGCTCACTTTCGAGCATAGGTCCACCCATACTCCCATGCGTGGCTCACCATGCAAGATCACCATTGATATATCAAAGGTGGGAGCTAATGGAACACCACCGCATGAGCGATGGAGGTCTAGATAGCTAGATGGTCTAGGTAGTGTTCTTGAGCAGCTAGGCTGCAAGCCTACAACTTTGCCCACTCATGCTCCGAGTGAGCATAGCGGCAGTTGTATCAAGATCACTAGAGAGCATGGAGAGGCTTCTAAGTGCCCTCATGTCACACGTCCACCATCCACACATCTGTCTGATGGGTACAGAACCCATAAGGTAGCTCGCATAGAGCACGCACACCGAAGGCCTCCTACGGTCGACCAGATCGATAGATCACATAGACTGGTGTCCGAGCAAAGATGTCAGCTCCTCCAAGATCAATTGGATGATGCTCGCCTAGAGAGGCAACATATTGAAGATGAAAATATTCAAGCGCAAAGGCTCCTACGATAGAGATTATATGAGCAGTGCATGCACGAGGAGCATATTCTAGCTCAGAAGGAGCGTATAGAGTAGGAGGATCGGCTAGCCAGGGCTGGCCTATACCCTCCCGAGGAGCATAGAGAGCATGTGCATAGAAGGGTTGTGTCCCTAGCCGATATGCATGAGGAGCGAAGAGATGCTCGTACTCATGTCAGTGCCCAATAGAGGGAGCGACTGCCATCACTCAATGATCTTAGACAGAGGTAGCATGAGCACATAGATGCAGACAGATATGATCAGGGCTACCCTGAGAGTTATCGAGTTGAGGAGGAGGAAGAGCCATGTCCTCCACCTCCCCGAAGAAGACATTACCTCCTAGACCACCTCCATGGCAGCTTAGGGAGGAGGACTTTTTGTCTTCTAAGGCGTACAAGGTTTTGGTCGATAAGGTCAAAGCAATAGAGAGGCAGGGTACGACTATGCAAAAGCCGACACTGAGGAAGATACACAATGAACCTCTAGACCCCTCGGTGCCTACGCCTCCATATCTCGAGCATTTTGATATGCCTCGATTGGAAAAATTCAAGGGTGATGAGGATGCACAAGAACATGTTACGAGTTTTTTGGATGCTTGTTTCCAGATAGAGAGTCAGGATGCTTTGTTGTTGTGCACTTTCATTACGACACTTTTTGGCCCGGCCCGAGAGTGGTTCAACCAACTGAAGAAACATAGTATTACTAGTTTCGAGTAGTTGGTCGATGCATTTCTTGAACGCTATTCATTTGGCATCAAGAAATAGGCCAACCTTTCTGATTTAGCTGTGCTAGCTCAGCGTGACGATGAGCCCATCGAGCAATATGAAAAGAGATGGCATAGAATAATGGCAAAGCTACCATTCCCTATTCCTATAGCCGAACTGACCCGAATGTTTACAAAGAGTTGTGCCAAGCACATCTCACTACTATTGTAGCTACAGTAGTACCCTACATTCGAGGAAGTTATGGTGCAAGCCAGGGTGATCGAGGACATCAAGTTGCAAGAAGGTAGCTTGAAGCTCAAGACCAGGAAAGAGGGGTTTAAAAAGAGTACTACAAAACAATAGGGCAAGCAGGCCCACGTGAATCAAGTAGTACTAAATCTCGGAGGAGAAGACAAGGGACAGAAAAAGCCTAATTATCAGGCTCAACCTCCTCCTACGCATTATGAGACACGCAAAAACAACTATAAGGGCAAAAACAAAGAAGAGCGCCCACCTCGCCAGTTCACACCCTTGACGAAATCGATGACTTTAATTTTTCATCAACTGTGTGAGGCCAAGGCCATACGATTGCCTGAGGTCAAATTAGTAGATCCGAATGTGCCAAAGTCAAAGTGGCATCAAGATGATCTATTCTACATATTCCATAGAGCGAAAGGCCATGACATCGAGACATGTTGGTCCTTCAAACACATCATGCAGAACATGATAGAAAAAGGAGAGCTGGTAATACCAGGCAACCCATAGGCGCCCGACAATAGAAACATGGGGATTTTCAAAAATCCACTACCTAATCATGAGGTGCCTCGTAACAATGTCGGCCAGGTCAATCAAGTGAGAATCGAACCACCTACCCAGGGGTTCGTAGGCATGGTCAATGTTGTTACGAGACACGGGAGGTACGATCAACCGAATCGACCTCGTGCTCCCATTAGAATACAAGCTACGCCGGATCAATGACCAGCTCAGAACATTCCAGGCCCACCAGCTAGACCGGTGGTGACCATAAGGAGCAGGTTAGTTCAGAACCTGCAGACAGCTCCTACGAAGTTGTCAATATATGAGCTTATTCAGTAGTCCCCTAGACACAGGGAGACTCTTATGGACATTTTGAGGTCCATTGAGGTACAGTCCCAAGATGCCCATGCATTTACAAATTTTGTGGGACATGTACAACAATGTCAAGAACCCACGATACAATTTTATGATCATGAAGTGAAGATGGTTCCTACTATTATGGCTGACCCATCGTTGCATATTATCATGTGTGTTAACCACATGCCTTTCAAAAGGGTCTTGATCGACACTGGGTCCTCGATCAATATAATCATGACCAAGGCACTGAGCCACCTCAAGTTACCCAAGTCACACATTGTGCCTACCACCTTTACGTTGAGAGCATTTAACGATGCGCTATGCTCGATGGTTGGCACAATTGTTCTACCTATTCAGGTGGGACTCAAGACCATCTCTATGATGTGTCACATGATAGAGGGTGCCATGCAGTACAACATTCTACTCGAGAGGCCTTGGATTCATGAAATGCATTGCATCCCCTCTATCTTGCATCAATGTGTGAAATACATTCATGAGGGACAAGTTCACGTAGTGTCCTCGGATGAAGAACCATTCAAGTTCATGAACCTAGCAGATTTGCTTGGGGGTTTTGTACTCCCATCGATGCATTTGGATATCCGACCTGTCTCATCGGTTAAGATTCCAATAGGTAAACCAGTAGCCCATGCTCAACCATCGACATCTATGTCACATAGATCTGAGCATACGACTGCAACTTCTCTAAAGCTGACTGCATCGGCAATGCACTGGCAAGTCGAGAAGCTAAAGGTGAAATTGGGTGAGAAAGTGGAAAATCATGTGCCCAGATCAGTCGCCAATGAGACTCCCACTCCCATGGATGTGGAAGAACCTCAAGACAAAGTCGAGGAGGCACCTCAGCCTACTTCACCTGCATCTTCAATAGGGTCATCTGCACCGTAGGTGACCATTCATCTAGCTAGCACAGGGTTGGGTGAGTATCTTGTGCAAAATGTTACTTTCGGACCTATCCTAAAAACTGCACAAGAGATGGGCCGACCGCACGCCCATCGATTTTTGATTGGATCTGTAGTGTCATTGGGTGAGCCACCCAACCAAACAAACTTTGTCTACGTAGGGCTGGATCAAGCACCCACCAGAATGTCCATAGATGAGGATGATGATGAGCCATTCACTATGAATGTGCGCTATCTGTCCAACCCAAAATATGCCATGCACATTTTTGAGTCGTATCATTGGCATGGGCATGACCTTGGTCTTTTTGAACAAGGACGTAGAACTCCGCTCGAACCTCATTATCAGTTAGCTACTGATAGGTTTGGGTTAGGGTTACAAGTATAGGGTCATGATGATTTGCTTGTTGCATCCTTAGATCGCATGTACTTGAGTCTAGGGGATGATGTGGATTTTAATCCATATCACCCTAATCCTTCTAGTTGTTGGAGGACTCACCAGATGGTATCATTTGTTACCATAGGGCCACCTGATTCATACCATGATGGGCCCTTAGAGGACAACCCTAGAGACAACCTAGGTAACCAAATCTATGGTGCTACCAATGACACTGGTATGCAGGGGCATGACCCCCATGCTGTAGGTGATCTCAAGTTAGGAGATCTTTGCGATGATGATGGAGAGGAGTCCACCTCCGAAATGAGTGGACCTAGTTATGATGCGGATGATGAGTCCTCAAATGATGATCAATATGAGGAGGAAATCAAGCCGACCTTTCTAGGTCCGACGTTTATATGCCATCTGCTACCTATGGAACAAGTGGAAGAGATGAACGAGTGCTTCATAGTCGATAGTGATTATAAAGATGAAATAGAGGAGGCTTACTTAAAGCCTCACCCAGCTGATCTCCCACTATGCATAGACATAATAGAGTGGCCCATCCATGGTAGTGACCATAGTGATGTAGATGAGAGGATCGATTCTAGGCTCATGTATCCATAATATCTATTGCCTAGGGAATCAGAGCATGTTATGGAGGAATTCCCTCCCAACACTGAGCGCTCTAAGGAAGGAGTAGCACCAGTTTACATGATAGTATCATATATACGATCATTCTATCAGATTTATCTGGATAGTGATGATAGCGATCGTAGAATCAGATACATGGGACCACATCTGCCTAATCGCTCCTTAGAAGAGGGGGGAAGTGACGGATTGTATTTGTACAATGATGATGAGGACTCGATGGAGATGGCCTATTTGGGACCTCACCACTTACGTAATAGGCCTCCACCTAGAGGTCCCCCACCTATTACAACTGTAGGTTTGCATCGGGAGATTAATCTCCATCGTAGCCTGAGGGAAAGAAGAGAGCTTGAAGAGAGGTATCAAGAACTCTTTCCCGATCCACCTACGTACGTGGAGCTCCTTGAGTCGAGAGATCCCATTTTGTAGCTAGTGCACCGAGAGGATCCAGTTATACGGACATCCCATAGAGAGGATCCATTTGTGCCCATACCATTCGAACCAGATCTTGAGTATGGAAGCTACGCTTCAGGGATAGAGTTTTGTCCATGTGGTTTCGAAGATCAATTCCATTCCATCAATATGGTCTCCATTGATTTGACCACTCCACTTCGCAATCCAATAGATCCATCCAAACCACTGCATCTGAACATGGATGCTATCGATTGGGATCATGCTGACTCACCAGTCCAGCCTGAAGATTTCTTCCCAAATGAAGAAATGCTGCAACCATTTCATTTTGCACCAGGCTATGCTCAGGATGTTTGTCACATCGAGAATGCTTCCCAAGAGGAACATGTGAACCCGGCTGATGACATCCATATGATTCCTATGCCTCACCAGCTTGAGGAGGGATCACATATGTCAGTAGAGAAAACCTTCGATGTGGATATCAGTAAAGATCCCACCAATCCAAAGAAGGTTAGATTTGGAGAGAGTCTCACTCCGGATGAGCATGATAGCATCATCCCTCTACTGAAAGAGAGACCTGATCTCTTTGCTTGGACTTACAAAGACATGTCGGGTCTAGATCCAAAATTGGTTACTCATAACCTTTCGCTAGATCTATCGAAGAAGCCAGTCAAGCAAAAACTTAGAAAGATGCATCCAATAGTAGCCTTAATGGTAAAAGATGAGTTGCAAAAATTGTTGGACGTAGAGTTCATCATCTCCATCGACTATCCAGAGTGGGTCTCCAATATGGTGCCCGTAGGAAAGCCAGATGGAAGGGTCCGTATTTGTATGGATTTTAGAGATCTCAACAAGGCAACACCCAAAGATTCATTTTCATTGCCAAATATCGATGCTCTGGTAGATGCCACTGCAGGTCATGAAATGCTCTCCCTTATGGATAGTTTTTTTGGATATAACCAGATTCGGATTAAACCCGAAGATCAACATAAAACCATGTTCATAACGCCATGGGGGACATTTTGCTACAAAGTTATGCCATTCGGTCTTAAAAATGTTGGTGCCACATATCAGCGGGCTATGACATATATCTTTCATGACTACATGCATAAAATCTTAGAAGATTATATCGATGACTTACTAGCTAAGTCGTTGCTGTGAGAAGAGCATGCGGAGGTCTTAAGGAAGGTCTTCGATCACCTGATAGAGCACAATGTCAGGTTGAATCCTAAGAAGTGCGTATTTGGCGTAACTTCAGGAAAACTCTTGGGATTCATCATTTCTAAATGAGGCATCGAAGTAGACCCAGCAAAGGTCATGACTATTCTAGAGATGCATCCTCCCACTAATATCAAAGAACTAAGAAGCCTTCAGGGCAAAGTAGCATCCATAAAGTGATTCATCACTCAATTATCGGATAAGTGTCGACCCATGAATCGACTGCTACACAAGGGGGTCCCATTTGATTGGGACAAGGACTGCCAAGCAGCCTTTGCTGAGATTAAGCAATACCTAGCAATGCCACCAGTACTAGCTCCACCAAGGCCAGATGAGCCTTTTCTGCTATATATATCGGCAACCGACTTTGCATTAGGGACCATGTTAGCCCAAAAGAACGTGCAAGGCAAAGAGCAAGTCGTATATTACATCAGTCGCACCTTGGTGAGTTATGAGTCAGGATATGCATATGTTGAAAAAATTTGTTTAGCAGTAGTGTTCGCTACCAAGAAATTGTGGCATTACATGCTAAGTCATACCACATATGTTATATCAAAATAGAATCCTTTGCAGTACATGATGAGCAAGACATATCATAACACACGTACTGCAAAGTGGATCATGCTATTGACAGAATTTGATTTGCAATTCATCAACCAAAAGTCCATCAAGGGACAAGTCATAGCTGATCAACTAGCTGAGGCACCACTGTCCAACAGTAGGCCTCTAACCATTGAGCTTCCAGATGATGCGGTCTTCATAATATCTGAAGCTCCCAAACCTGAGGAACCAGAAAATAATGTTGATATGACATTGTTCTTCGACGGTTCGAAGTGTGAGCAAGGGGGTGGTGCAGGAATAGTGTTTTTCATGCCACAAGGAGCTCCAATGCCCTTGTCATTCAAGTTAGACTTTCCATGCACCAACAATAATGCTGAGTACGAAGCCCTACTTTTGGGCCTCCACACAGCCATCGCCATGGGTATTAAAATATTGAACATTTTTGGTGATTCTCTGCTCATAGTTAACCAGGTTAAGGGGCTCTTCCAGTGTCGATGTCCCATACTGAAAGCCTACAAAGATCTTGTTGCCACTTATCTAGCTAAACTTGAATGGTATGACATCGAGGCAATCCCTCATTCATCAAATAGGTTCGTAGACACCATGGCATCTTTGGGGTCCTTGATCCCTCAGAATCCATCTACCGATTTTACTACCATCCATGTTAGAACGCTCTCGCACCCAGCAGTGGAGCGTGCAACCTTTGATAACAAAGAATCAGTCAACATGATTATCATGGAACCAACAACTGATTGGTTTCATAGAGCGGAAGACTTTCTTAAGCAGGCACCCTAGGAGTCATTGACTTCTCAGAGTCCTACGGGGAGTGGTACTACCATTCACCACAAGGTTGTTTCCTAGTCTGCATTTGCAAAGCTAAATACGTAGGGGGAGCAGGTCATCTTAGCAGTCGAAGCTGAGGCTTGTCAAAGCTGGATGTTGCAAATCCAAGACTTCCTAAAACTTGGTATGATCCCAGAGGGATTGTCGCATGCCGCAAGATGCACATTTAAATAGAAAGTGACTAAGTATGTCTTGATAGGAGACATTTTGTACCGACGTAGCTATGAAGGAGTCCTCCTTCGATGTCTTGAGCCCCAAGAGTCATCTTGGGCAATCTTAGAAGCTCATGATGGTACGTGCGGTGGCCATTTTAGTGGCATGGCTATCATCAAATGCATCCTTCGCATGGGTTATTATTGGCCCACTATGGAGAAGGATTGCAATGTGTATGTCAAGAAATGCATTAAATGTCAGCATCATGCTAATCTTATGCACTTGCCATCATAGGCCTTACAACCCATTCAAGCGGCTTGGCCATTTGCTCAGTGGGGATTAGATCTGATTGGCAAGATTTCCCCTCCATCATCAGGCCGACATACATTCATTATCACAGCTACTGAGTATTTTACAAAGTGGGTGGAAGCCATTCCCCTTACAATGACCACTGGAGCTCGCATCACAGAATTTATTCTCGAGCATATCATATGTCATTTTGGGATACCATCCAAAATAATTTTGGATAATGGAACTTCTTTTAAGAACAAAACTATGTGGGCTTTAACGTCTAAATACCGCATTAACACATAGTTTTGCAACTCCATATTATCCGCAAGCAAACGGGCAAGCTGAGGCCTCAAACAAGACTGTGGTAGCCATCTTGAAAAAGATAGTGCAAGAACACCACAAGGATTGGCATATACAACTGCCCCTTGCACTATGGGCTTACAGGACTAGCATTCGGATGCCCATTGGGGCAACGCCATTTTCACTAGTATATGGCACTGAGGCCATTATGCCCTTAGAGTTGGAAATTCCAATGTTGCGCATCGCATTGAAAGAGTTCATCGATGATGACACCGCGCGGCAAGCTCACATCGATCAATTGACGTTGCTTGATGAACATCGCATGAATGCCCTCGAGCATCTCCATGTTTATCAAGAGTGATTAAAATGAGCTTACAATATCAAAGTCCACCAGAGAGACTTTGAAGTTGGGGATCTTGTGTTGAAAGAGAACCAACAGAACTCGAATTTGCTACCTGACATGCGAGACAAATTTATGGCTAACTGGCTAGGGCCTTACATCATATCTAAAAATATTGGTTCAGGAACCTATCACCTAACATCGCTAGAGGGTGTGGAAGAGCTTGAGCCTCTCAATATCATCCATCTTAAGGCGTTCTATGCTTGAGAGTGTAGTAAAGGCACCAAAGGCATCTGTAAGCCTTTGGTCAACCCAAAAGCCCCGAGGGTTTTGTCTAAACCGCTCGGTCATCCCAAAAGGCCCCAAGCTCTCTGATTAAGAAGCTTGGTCAAGAAAAGGCACCAAGGATTTCCAAAAATCACTTGGTCAACCCAAAGGCTCCGAGAGTTCCTATAACTTCTCGGTCATCCCAAAAGGCCCCAAGCTCTTTGATTAAGAAGCTTGGTCAAGAAAAGGCACCAAGGATTTCCAAAAATCACTTGGTCAACCCAAAGGCTTCGAGAGTTCCTATAGCTTCTCGATCATCCCAAAAGGCCCCAAGCTCTTTGATTAAGAAGCTTGGTCAAGAAAAGGCACCAAGGATTTCCAAAAATTGTTTGGTCAACCCAAAGGCTCCAAGAGTTCCTATAGCTTCTCGATCATCCCAAAATGCCCCAAGCTCTCTAATTAAGAATATTGGTCAATTCAAAAGGCTCCAAGGATTTCCAAAAATCGCTTGGTCAACCCAAAGGCTTCGAGAGTTCCTATAGCTTCTCGGTCATCCCAAAAGGCTCCATGCCCTCTTGTTGAGAGTTTGGTCAACTAAAAGGTTCCAAAGGTGGCTGTAAAACCTTTGGTCAATTCAAAAGGCTCCAAGGATTTCTAAAAATCGCTTGGTCAACCCTAAAAAGCTCCAAGGACATGTACTCATCGTTTGGTCAAATATGAAAGCTCAAAAACCTATAAAAATCAAGAAAAATATATAAAAGTCCAAAAAAAATGGATAAAGCTTAAAATCCAAAAACATTTGCATTTGCATTTTGCATTTTCATCTGCATTCACACATGCATTCACATCATCATATTGCATTTAGGCATTTTTCATCCGTTGCATTCCACAGTAGAGTGTAGTGTGTTTATCAAAGTTTTACCAATAGTCACACGTTTGTATGACAATCATGCACCCTTGCATTTATCATAATTCATTGCATTCGTACACGATACATGTTGTGGAGACTTATGTATGTATATTAAGTTTTCCTGTCACTCAGCCATACCTAGTGAGTTCTTCAGATATTGTAGAAAGCTTGCTTTGCTATTATAGACAAGGTCATTAGTTGGGATAGTGCTTCAACATATCAGAATCCCATCACTAAGAAAAATAATATAAAATCCTGCTAAGACGAGAGAGGATGAAAGCCGCGAAAGCAGTCTTAGGTATCTAGAGAGATGGGTTTCACGACCTGCTTATCTTGCAAATAGTCGGTTTATAAAGGTGTACTTTGGCAAAAGGACAAGAATTTCCCCTATAAATCCCAAAGTCACAAAAGTTAAATCCCAAGTTACAAAGTGCAAAAAATATACAAATTTCAAGTTCAAAATATAAAGTGACATAGTGAATCAAAAGCACTATAAAAATCCCTTGCTCAAAGAAAATGGTAACGCGTGGACTAACAATGATTTTTATCACTACATCTGAGCAAGTAAGAAGGGTGAGAACTTGAATCCTTAGATTGTACACCTTTTGAAAGCCATAGAGTGATCCCCGATCGTAGCAATGGGTTGGAAGAGTCCCACCTGCAATCAGAGGGGTAGTTCTATTGGGTGATCCCCAAACGTAGCAATGGGTTGAAAGAGTCCCGCTTGCATTTGGAGGGGTAGCCCTGATCAATTTGCAAGATGAGCTAGCTCTAGGTACCTAGGATTGTCTAGCTGTATAAGTCTAATCAAAGCTGAAACAAGGATGATACGATCGTATGAGGAACCTTATCTCACATATGGGTTGAAAGAGTCCCGACTGACATACAGGGTATGCTTACGATCTATCTAAAAATACTCACATGCACACATAGGGATTATGAATAGTTGGGTCTATCATGACAAAAGCCTTGTCCAATATAAGCCTGGTATAGTTAGTATGTGATTTTTGGAGAGGTTTACTAGGGTGTTTGAGTCTCAAGGAAAACCCCAAAAAGTGCTCCAATAGCAACAAGATACCACATATCTTCAGACTATAGAAATACGAGTCATTCATTCATAAAAATGCATTTTACAAAGTACAATCAAATATATAAGATAGATACCGCATGAAGATCAGAAATGATGTTTAGACGGCCACTGATTATATAGTACAAAATGACATAATCATTCATTAGCATTTCACCAATCCATTTCACTGCATTTCATAAATGGGTGATTAATTGATTAAGTTCTTGTAATAAGAATTATCAATTATTTTGCATGATTGTTATACATTCTGTGGTGTCATATTTTAAAAATTGATATACACAGTTTACATTCATTCCTTATGTTTTAAGTGATTAAAGCATACAGGTTCATCTCCATTAGATTATGATTCCGTACATAATGCATTACCATACATTGCATAGCATATCATAAACTGCATAAAATATACGCATGCCCACAAAGCAAAAATAAATATGCATTAAAAATAAACATCGCATCCATCTACATACATCATATGTCGCACATCTACTCATCTAGATCATTGCATATCATCATCATAAAGTAGAATAGCTATCTAATGCATGACATCCATACATCGCATCATATAAACATAGCATTTAAATACGCATTGCATCCATGTGCATCAAATAAACATAAAATCAAAAACAATAAATACACATGTACACATAATGAGCCATGAAATATCATATCATATATATGTGTGTCCAAATGAGTACATAGGGAGTACAAAATGCTCGTAGGCTACAACTGTGTAGGTCCTCGACCTTACACACAAAATGATACATCAAAACTATAGTCGATAACTGCTATAAACTAGATCTAGGCTGCTCCCCCTGTACTGGAGCTCTCACCACCTCCCTCTGCACTGTGCTCTGGAGCCTGCTCTCCTAGCTGACCTGGCACCTATGGTGGATTCCTATGGATGCCTCCAAAGCCTAATGCACCCAACACATGGGAAACTGGTAACTACAGTAGGCTAGTCCTCTGGCTAGAGGTCCCTGATGTCTGCCCTGGATCTCTAGCCTTGGCCTGCGATCTCACTATGTGCATGCTAGAGGACCTATGTGTCCTCTCAGTCCTATGAGTCCTATGACTCAAGCTCACTATGGACTGCCCTGAGGTCCTAGACCTGGTACACTATGACTCTACTACAAAAGGATCCTCAAGAACCGGTAGCCCATGCATCTCTATGTAGCCGACTAGCTGATCAACGCGAGCAAGTCGAGATGCATGCATCTCATTGGTCCTCATGACCATACCATGCAGTCATGCATCACCTTAGTAGTCAGATCTTGTATAGCTATTGTACCTACTACTGGTACCGTAGGAGGCCCCATGATAGCCTGAGGAGGCCCCATAATAGCTTCCCTCGTTGCTCGTGTGAGATCTCACTCTACCTCTGCTATAGTCCGTTGCGCCTATGCTAACTCTAGGGCAGTCTGTAGTCTCTACACCTAGGCCTCTACATTGGTAGCTCGAGTCATGAGCTCCTGTACCTGGCCCTGCACCTCAGTCAAGCATCACTCCCTATCAGCCACCTTCACCTCCAGAGTGGTGATGGTGGTATCTCTCTCAAGTTGCTACGTGTGAAAGCACCCAATCTGACTCTACAAGTCAACAACCTACACCAGCAACTATCCCTCTATGCTATCAGGAGGGACCTCACCCTCCTCTAGAGCATCCTCCTCAGGGTCGATCTCTGGTAGGTCCTCAATAGTGGCCTCTACGCCCCAATCACCCTTAGTACACTGGCGCACCCTACGCCCATCAGGATCTACCTCTACCTCTATATTTGCTGGCTCTCGATCCAGAGGCCCGGTCTCATGCCATCTAAATAGAGACCACCACCCATCATAGTCGGGTGTGGTCCCAACTGTCTCAACCCTCGACTCTTGGAAGTCATCGGGTGCATCTCCTAGCGATGGAGGAACTATCACTGGGAGATCCCTCTCTAGAGCTAGGTGTCTATACCTCAGGGGCATATCTGGTAGGTCCTACACCATGCCAAACTATCATAGGACATGAGAGAAAAATTGATACTCTTAAACCTCTAGCTTACGCTAGATAAGCCATCTATCTCGGTGGGCCCATCGTAGCCACTCGTCCACCTTCGACCATATAGGACAATCCATGTAGGGGCACCAGACGACGTCCCCCAGCCCAAGTGCTATAAAGCTGATGATGTAATGCTATGTATCCCCAGCATGAGCCCTACTATGGACACCCTCCTCAACACGAGGCCAGAAGGTAGCATAGCACTGATGATCATCATCTAGGGTAGTGATGCATAGAGGTAGATCAATAGGATGCTCGATCCGGATGTGCTACCACCCCCAAATCTATAGCAACAGGCTACAATTGATGCCCTTATAGCTTCGCTCTATAATCTGGTACAGCTCTCGATAGAGCTAGCATAGTAAAGTGCTCCCCTAGGCCAGTAGTAGTGGCTCCTCCATCGAGCTCTGAAGCACCCTCCAAGTAGGGGCTAGCATGTTCCAAGGAATCCTCATGCTCGAGGAGTCTGGAAGGACAATCTGAATGATGAGGTGCATAAAAAGGGCCTCTCGAGCAGAGAAGACGTCATCCCGGTACCAGTCCTCGATGTGCACCCCTCCATGGTCTACATCATCCTGTGCGTCGATGCTCTGATCACCGAAGATGGTAGAAAAAATGACATCCTTTGCCATGTAGGCAGAGGAAATGATAGCCTCATCATCGATAGGGATCCTAAAGATCCTGTAGACATCCTCCAGTGTGATGGTCATCTCACCAAGAGGCAAGTGAAATGTGTTGGTCCACGCATTCCAGCGTCAGGCCAATGCAGTAATATAGGCCTGATCTACCCTAATGGTGGGTAGATCCATGACATAACCGAACCCGATGGCTCGAAACCATGCTCGGTCATCATCCGACAAGGCCTCGTGGAGAGTCTTCATCAGGTCAGGCTCTCGCGCTCTAGAAGTTAACTTTTAAAAAAAGCAAAAAAAACATCATGTAAGCTAAATCTAGCTAAGCAGAGCTAAAGAAAACTAAAAATATCAAAAAAAAAATAAGCAATTGCAGCCTGCAACTGCAACTTGCGGTCCCCAATTTGCAAATTGGGAACTGCAGCTACAAATTACGGTCCCCAATTTGCAAATTGGGAACCGCAGCTACAACTTGCGGTCCCCAATTTGCAAAATTGGGGGCCACAGCTGAAACCTATGGTTCCCATTTTTTCCACCTAGGAACCATAGCTACCAGCTATAGTTTAGGAGTGGCACCCATTTCGGGTACCCTCCTAGACCACTGAAGCATAAAATTAAATCCTAGTCTAACCTAAACTAGTGGGGTTCATTACCGACAGTTTAATGAGGTTCAATTACCACATTTATTAAGTGTGGTTCATTTTACTAATATGGAGTGTGAGGTCTCGGTTTTGAGTTACCTTACCCGCACCCTGCCCCCGGCTAGTCGATGGCTGATCAGGATCCACCATCAGGGAAGACGAGTGTAAATATGGTCGAGTTTGATAGTGTTTCGTATCAGGGAATGACTTCTCTCTCTCAGAGCTCTCAATTTGCTAAAGGTTGCAAGAAAATAATGAAAAATTGTAAATGGGATTTCAATTTATAGGTCCTCCTAGTCTCTGCGGATCGTAGCTGAAACCCGCTGTTCCAAAACTAGGGTTTTGCGCCCGTAGGTCTGACCTGCGGTCCCCAAAATTTGGAAATGTAAACCACAGACCATACCCGTGGTCTACAACTAGCAATAAATGCACTAAAAACCCACTGTGGGAAGGTCTGAAAAGATAAATTAATGACTCCCAGTGGATAAAAATCAAAATAAATGATCAAAATTGCAAATTTGGTGACATTAAAAGCACCAGGATCAATCCAATAAATGCAAAATTAAACAAAAAAAATCAAACAATGAAAAACCAAATGCGCCTCGTATTCAGTGATTTATCCTATAAAATTGGTGGTTGCAGTGACTTGCGATCCATGCAATCCGACAAGATGAGTAGATCACAATAAGGACATTTGGGGTAAAATTGTCATTTCTTTTATGACATCTTTCAACAAATCATCGACAATATGATTCAACACAAGTCTTCTTGAATTTGTATTATTTTGACTCCCTAAGACGGCTATCATAGCCTGACTGCTCCATGGGATAAAGATGTGCAAATACTACTAAGCATTGCAATCATAAGCTGAACTAGGCCTAGCCAAGGCATTAAACGTCTCAAATCTAAAAGTTGTTTAGGATCATTCATTATGGTCAAGCGATTTCGTCACTTCAGACATTGTCATTACCCTCATCGACTCGTCGCTTGAGGGGGTAGTCATAATTTCATGTCATAATCAAAATCAATAGAAGATCCCGGAGATCGTAGATCCCTTGATCTTGTCAAAATTGTGTTCGTCCTTGTGAATCATTGCTAACAACTATCATAAGCTTCCCCCTCTGCTTGGGGTAAATAGCAAATATGAAATTTCATTTGTAGCTCTCATCCTTCGGTTATATAGGCCTAACTCCTATTGTAGCACCAAAGCTACCCGAATGTTTGATGACGAGTGTAGACTTTTCAAATGTAAGCCTTCCCATGTTGGAAGCAATGATTCCAGGATGCGCATCCTTTTGCTGGACCTGGGGCATCTAATGTTGATCAGACTAATGATCATCATAGAACCTATGACATCATTTTAGGAGGTCTATTTTGCTCAGCGTTGTTTGATCTCACAACGCATCTCAAAAGGGGCATCTGTAGACACCTAAAACATGTCATGTCGAGGGCGACTACTCATATGGACATGCTACAAAACCATATGAAGGATCTTGGATAGACTCCAAGATAGAGCAGTGGTTCTAACCACTCAATTTAGGAATTCTGGCCTAAGCAATCTGAACCACAGCCTGGCACTGCGGTCTCTAGTCTGAACCACAGTTGACACCTGCGGTATGCATTCTGGACCATAGCTGTGACCTGGGGTCTGAACTGGAGTTCAGTTAGGCCTTCCATCCGAGCCAAATTGGTTGGAATGACCAAGAGATCTAGAAGGAGGTAGTTGGAGGATGAAAGATTCCAAAGGCTTCCATCCCAACTATCCTAACCAACCTTCTTGGTCTTGGATTCTCCATGAAGCCACCCCTAGCCCTAGGGGCATGCTACAAATACCCCCTCCAAGTGGGGATGAAAGAGGAGAGATAATTTGTATAGTGAAGTGCTGGCGAATTATCGAGTGAGCTAATTGATCAAGAGAGTAGCGAAGCCCTATCAAATTGCATAATGACCTTGTGCATTTGAGATCCCCCTTTGCTATCCATCCAAATACCAATTATCCATGGATGCCCTAGGTGCCTAGGAGGATCAAGAAATGCAAATATAGGTGAATGAAGGCCCTTCACAATGATTTGACCGCCAAATCTATCAGAGGACAACAAAGGCGACCCTTGAACATCAATTCGGACAAGGAGGTCAAGCCCACTACCCCTAATTCTGAGGGTAAACACATTAGAGGTCAAACTGTGGCTGTCAGCCATGGTTCATAGTGCAGACCACCCCTCATAGCTATGGTTTGCAATAGGTTAAATATCACCTTACTCATTTTGCTTTTTACCGCATAGATTAGTCATGTTAGTCTTTTCATAGGTTTAATTGCATTTTAGAGAAACTATGACCGTAGGAATTAGGCATTTTATGCGTTGCATTGGGTAGGAGTATATTGGATCTTTTAGATGTTTTATTGCTTCTAATTCGATATTTGTTCAATGCATCATTTGCTTATTCATGTCTTGTATGTTGTAGTATAATTCTTGATGTGATTAGAATAGCTTAAAGCCTTTCTTTATGCTTTCTTGTTTTACTAGTTTAATGGTATTTACATGTATGTTTCTTTAAAGGGCCTCATCACGAGAGGCTATCAAACTTTGTAATCGTGCATTGTTGTTTCTTGTTCGTAGGGAGACAGGTGCAAAAAGGAGCCTATATCATAATCCTTCCACATCGCGGAGAAGGGGGTTAGCTCTACCCCAAGGAAGTTTGTGAGTAATCACCGGAGCAACAAATAAGCGGGCCTACCCTATTGAGGGCATTGGCAATTGTAACATCTGTATCATCTTTGGAGTGACCCTGAGAGGGCATTTTTGTAACCCGAGATCCTTTCGAATATTAATATAAGAAACTTTGCATTAGTTGGCTTCTTTGTTCAATTTGTGCATTTGTGTGGATCTTTGTGTTTTTATGATGGTATAGATCAATACACTAGCTAGGCGTGCGCTCTATGAT
Organism: Wollemia nobilis; assembly: GCA_028583015.1. Lineage (NCBI taxonomy): Eukaryota > Viridiplantae > Streptophyta > Pinopsida > Araucariales > Araucariaceae > Wollemia > Wollemia nobilis. Next base: position 5,783,725 of record JAQPPZ010007530.1, read on the forward strand.
TATGTCAGTAGCATATCCAATGATATCCTTCATTACGTCTCTTCCCACCTGAGACTCATTACATTGGGTCTGATCAAGGTGGAAACCATCATGCCATGTACACCACCCCTTCTGAGTCCCCTTGCCTTGAGACTCCTCTTTATCCACCCAAGCCAAACATTATTCCCATTAATTTTGACATCACTTGCCTCCTTTTCACCAATATGATCTATTATGGCCAATCGCCTTATGCTCCCTAGGATCCTTCTTCATCATACCCCCCACCTAATGAGGCTAGAAATTGCCTCATTATTGACATATTTTGGGTTTACAAAAACTGCCATAAAAACCTTATGAGATGATATTTTATGTTAATTAAATGATTTAAATGCATTATATATTGATGTTTGCATGATTAAATTGTATAGGAACATAGTACTCTATTTTGACTATTTTTGTGTGATTATTTAGTGAATAAAATGCATAATTCAAATAGCAATATGATGTGTGCAGATGTTTATCACTCCATAACATTGTTTAAATACTTTTTCCACCTTCAAAATGGCTTGAAATGAGATTTAGCACCAAAATTCCAAGACTATGAAACAACTCATACAAATTCCAACCACCTGTCACTTTATAGGATGGCTTGGAATTTGTCAACGTGGACAAGAAACAACTATTGGAACTAGTTAAGGAGAGATAGGGGAGATGTTATATCCACTTGAACCAGCTTCAATATTCATTTTTTTTTTAGCTTAGCACAAATAGTATTCTTGCTACCAAATATTTTGAAGATCTCCGGAATAACAAGGGAGATCGCATGTTTCAGCCCAAATGAGGAATATTACACCCAATTCATCTGATAAAAGGTATCTGGATATGAGGATAGGTGTAATAGACTATTTACAACCTATACCAACTCATACCCACCATTGTGAATGCACTAAGGAGCCAATAAATGCCTACTACAGGAATTTTGGTCCTGATTTAGACTAAGTCAGTTGTAGTCTTTGAAACCAATCATTGATAAAAAACAAGGCAGATGATATTGTGAATGATGCATACATAATAGGATAGTATAAATAATATAGCTCCCTCATTGGTTGAGCTGGTAGCAAATGAGTAGAAGCAAATAAGTAATTGTAATAAGATTTGATAGTAATCTATAGCCAATAGCAGAGTGTTTTCATGTAGCAATGTAACATGATTTGACATTGAATAAAAGTGCAGCTTTTTTTCATATTTCACCTATGAGTGAGTGTGAGTTTTAAACAGCAACCTAGTACTTCTCACCTTCTTATGGATCAGAAATCAAGGGCCACTTTTAGGCCTAGAAGGACTAATTAATTACAGGTTTTTTGATATTCTTGCTACAACACTTTTACCAGAATGCTTGTCAATTCTTGCTTATTGTTGTAGAATAGACTAAACTTTGTTTTTGAGTTAATGCAATATTTTATGCTTTCAAAGTGTGATTTGAGTAGAATGTGTGTGGTCAGCTAAAAAATAGCATAGATTTGCAGTTTTCCTATTTTTTCTTGTTTTTGCAATTTTTATAAGTTTTCAACAACTTTATTTTGTTGCCAGTCCCTATAGTAGAAATATGACAAACTTTTGTAGCAGGACACTAACATTTATTGTATCATGAATGTTTCATTTCAAGCAACCTTTCAATTCAGTTTTTTCAATTCTGAAAGAGTAATCTAGGTTTCAATTTCGCAACATTTTAATTTCTGTTATTTCCTCTCTTGTAATTATAGTTAGATTTCAATTTCAGGTCTTAGAAGTAGTTTTCAATTCTTCCAATTAAGTAGCTTTAATTCATGCACGTTAGGATTATAAATGACCTCAAAAAACCCCCACAAAAATCTATTTCATAAATAATGCCTATTATTTGGATGAACTGATCTTCAACCTGCTTGAACCTTCTTTCGTATATAGCCTTGGACACCGCCCTGGATTGACAAAACATAAAATTAAATGATGAATTGATGACACTCATTATTTTTGGCATTGTTTCCAATTATAGGTGTTGTTAGAAGAAGAAATTAGTCCATTAATTGTTAAATATGCTAAGTTGTGAACTTTGGAGTGAAATCTGAAGGAATGACTGACATAGGTAATAGTTGTTAGTAAATTGCATTTCAGTCCATTTAGAAAAACAAGAATGAATGAATAGGTAAAAGGATGAAAAAGGAATATTTATCAAAACAAACCCTTTTCCTACCACAGGAAGGTGATCTTCACACTCAAGAGGTGAATTACCTATGTTTGAAATTCCTAATAGACTTAAACAAGAACCATCATATTCATCATCAGGAAGTGTAATATATCCTGAATAAATTGGACATCTACACCAAGGTTTGGAACAATATTATGATAGATTTTCCACAAAATCCATATGGGGATAGTAATGTCCACAATCAAGCAAATAATCCTCATCCTTATATGAATTTTGAATACCTCATTCGATTCAATCCTACGTAGAATTCTCCTATGAAAAAAATCTCACCTTCAATACTTCCAACCTTTAGAGGGGTTGTATTTAAAGATCTTGATCAATTCTTGTTGAATTTAAGGTTGTGTGTTAGACTTATGACTATGTGAATGACAACTAGAAGCTTAAATTATTTCCTTCACTTAAATATGCAATTCTATGCTAGTTTATGAGTCTAGAACCATAATCTATTCGAACTTGGAAAAAAATGGAGAGCATATTCTTAGATAAATACTAAAAATATTTCAAGGGTAAGAAATAGAAAAAATGAATTATTTCAAATTAAACAAGAAGAGGATGAGACCTTAGAGGATTATCTTGATAGATTTACCTTTATCCAAAAAATATGTGGACTTGTAGAGTCAAAAATGTGCAAGGCTATCTTTTTGAGAGGATTACAATATGATTCCAGGGAAGTATTGGAATTAATGGGTAAAGGTAATGTAAATACCCTTGACATTGATGAAATTTTGGACTTATGCAGATATTACTCCTGCACTAGGCAAAGAAGATGGAAGAGGAGTACTAATGGCAATGATGTGAAAGATCTAATGGAAGAATTTGCAAACATGAAAACTAACATTCTTGTGCATTTAGATACAACTTTAGGGAAAATGAATGCAAAATCAAAATCTACGAAACCCCTAGCTATTTATAGTCCAATATGTAGTTATAAGTATGATTTGCAAGACTATCCCTTGAACAAAACTTCAATTTCAGCTATTTGTAGCATTTGTTCAAAGGAACACCTTACTGAAAAATGTCATATGCTACCTCAACTCATAAATGTTTTGGAAACACAAACTGAAGAACAGGGGGGTGCTTTTTACAATATCAACATGCCCCTCATTTTCCCATAAATTGGGGATAAAATCCTTGGAATATACCATGGGGTTATTCAGAACCACTCCCATAATATTGGAATCACCCTCCTTGGACATCTCATCAAGATTGGTCACAATATGGATGGAGTAATCCATCATGGAATTGGGATAATCCACCATAGATTCAAAATTAGTCTTATGGATAAAGCTGGGGATAATAGTACCCACCATATCAAGGGTAGCGTAGATACCAAGGTCAAACTCAAAACTTGCTACCCGCTCCTAATCATAATTTTCAAGGAAGATCCTACCAACAACAAAAAAACATAGCCACAATAGGTGAAACAACCTCCACTTCCAGCCCAACCTATGGCAAACCCAAATAATACAAGACAGGCAGTCTCTATTTATGTAGTTAAAGCTGAAGAAAATTCTATAGTTCACATTCTTGACTGTAATAATATCCAATTACGCTCAGGAAAAACATTACCTAAACCTATTCCACCCATCATTGAGGAAATCAGTGGAACATAAGAACCTTCCAATCCATAAAAATTGAAATCAACTTTGGAAAAGGAAGAAAAAAACCAAAAAAATTACATTTAATAATGTACCTTCCTAAGGGATAGTACCATATCCTGAGAGGTTCAACAATGTTGTCAATACCCTTGAACCAAAATTAGTCACAGAGCTTAAGAAGTTGACCATATCACTTCATTTTTTACAAGTGAAAAAGGATGTACCCTTGATCAACAAAATAGTTTAGGATTTATGTATAAAGAAACCTGGCAGAATGAAGAAGTCTTTTCCTAATACTGTGCAAGTAGAGGGAAAGTTGGCTAACCTGCTATCTGGGAAACTTGTCCCACCAAAGTATAGTGACCCAGGGAGTTCAGTTGTCACCGCACTATTGGGTCAGTGCATCTCTAATGCCTTGATTGATCTTGGTGCTACAATTAACGTTATTACAAAAGATATAATGTAAAAATTGTAGCTCAATAATCTAAATCCTACATCTACAATTTTAGAGATGGTTGATAGGTCAGTTCCAAAACCAAAAGGAATAATAGAAAATATCCCTATAGAAGTGTCTTCTTGGGAAGATCCTATAGATTTTCTAGTATTGCAGCCTATAAATTCATCCAATGGTTATCCCATAATTTTGGGAAGACCTTGGCTTGCAACTATAGCTGCCTTCATAGATTTTAGATCAAGAGAAATGTCAGTCTCAAATGGCATCGATCTCAAGAAGATTTCTCTTTACCCTCCTGCCAAGCCTTCAACCAAATTTTTAGGATAGTTATGGTTTCTTGAATCTAATGAGGAGAAGGAAAATACTATATCCACACTAGCTACCTTGGTAGTGAAGGAACACATAGAGGAGATTGAATTACAGGAAAGAGATATTTTTGAAGATGAAACCATTATAATTAGTGCTCTGTAGGAGCAAGGACTTGAATATAAACTAGTTTTTGTTCATCAATTTTTATGGAATGATAAGAATAAAACTTCTTAAATCCTATCATCCATTCCATTGTAGGAAAGTTATTTTACATTACCACATGGATGGCATCATCATCTTCTCTCCTCTTTTCATTATACCATGAAATATCTGATTCCTTTAGGAATTACTCTTGAAAATGAGACAAGAGTATTTCACTCCCTTCAACCACACCATTGTCCATTAAACTCCTTAGTGAGAAATTATGAAGGAGTAAATTTTTTCCTCCCAGGGATAAAATAGATTGAAATTCAGCCAAGGAAAGTTCTGAATATTAATTGTTGGTTGACTGTTGAAGAAGAAGCAAAACTATTACTTGTTTTGCAAAAAAATGTCCATTCCTTTGCTTGGGAGTACAAGGATATATCAAGAATTCATCCTGATGTATGCAATCATAGAATATATACTGAAGATGTTAAACCTATGAGACAATCCCAAATAATATTGAATACTGCCTTAAGAGACATTGTCAAAGAGGAAATTGAAAAACTCTTAGAGGTTGGGTTCATTTATCCAATTTCTGATAGTTGATGGGTTTCCCTATTAATTATTATGCCAAATAAAAATGGAAAATTGAGAGTGTGTGTAGATTACAGGGAATTAAAAAAAGTCACACACAAAGACCACTTCCCATTACCATTTATCGACCAAGTATTAGATACTATTGTTGGAAATAAATGTTTTTGTTTTCTTGATGTTTTCAGTGAGTACAACCAGATTTGGGTTGCACCTGAAGACCAAGAGAAAACTACTTTTACATGCCCTTGGGGAACATTTGCTTATAGGATTTTACTCTTTAGTTTATGTAATTCTCTAGCAACTTTTCAACGAGTTCTTTTGGCATTTTTTTCTAATTTAACCAATGAAAGTGTAGAAATATACATGGATGATTTTATAGTTTGCAGAGAAAACTTTTATTATACACTAGAACATCTTGATAAATTCTTAACACACTGTGAAACATACCATTTATCCTTAAATCCTAAAAAATAATTTATGATGATGAAGGAAGGGATTGTTCTTGGTCATCACATATCTTCTTATAGGATCAAGGTTGACCCTAAGAAGGTTGAGATTATCAATAACCTTCCCCTTTCAAAGACTCAAACATAAGTTAGGATTTTCTTGGGACATATTGGTTTTTACCATATATTTATTTCAAATTATAGTACAATAGTTAATCCAATGTTTGCACTATTGACTAAGGATTCTGAGTTTACCTGGACTGCAAAGTGCCAAGAGTCTTTTGAGGCTTTGAAGTAAAAATGGACAACCCCACCTATGTTAAGAGGTCCTAATTTGAAGCTTTCATTTCATATACAAGTTGATGCTTCCAATACTACAACTGGTGCAACATTAGGATAAATTGAAAATGGATAGCACTATGCCATCTATTACATTAGCAAAAATATGACAAGAGCAGAAAAGAACTACACTATTACTGAGAAGGAATTCTTAGCAGTAGTATATGCTATTAATAAATTTAAATACTATATCATAGGGTATCAATTCTTCATTCATACAGACCATGCAGCCATTAAATACTTAATGAATAAACCCATGGTTAGTACAAGGATTATCCACTGGTATTGTTGTTATAGGAATTTGACATCACCATAGTCAATAGACTAGGGAAGGCTAATGTAGTAGCAATTTTTTTATCAAGGCTACAAAACACAAGGGAAGAGGAGTTAATTGAGGATGCTTTTCCTGATGAACAGTTGTTTACTATATCTATTCAATCACCATGGTTTACATATATAGCTAATTACTTGGTTACAAAAAAAGTTCCTCCTCACTTCACTTCTAAACAAAAGAAAAAGTTAATAAAGCAGAGCTCATATTTCAAATGGATAAAAGATCTACTCTTTAAATGTAGTCTTGGCCATGTTTTATGTAGATGCATCTGAAAGGATAAGATGTATGATATACTTCATTCTTGCCACAATGAACAATTAGGAGGACATTGTTCAGTGAAAAGCATAGTTCAAAAAATCTTAGGTGTTGGTTATTACTGGCCATCTCTTCACAAGGATGTAAAAAAATACATCAGACATTGTGATGCATGTCAAAGGATGGGAAAACCCACCCACACAAATGAAATTTCGTTGCAGCCTCAAGTAGTTTTAGAACCATTTGAGAAGTGAGGGCTAGATTTTATGGGACCTATTGACCCACCATATCATAGAAATGTGCATATCTTGGTGTGCACTGATTACATGACTAAATGGGTAGAGGTATGTGATTTTATACATGCTCGTGAAGAGAATGTTTTTTATTTCTTGTATACTCAAATTTTTTAGATATTTGGAGCTCCATGATCTATTACTACAGATCATGAGCCCTAATTTGCATCAAAATTCATTGAGGCTTTTACTGAACTCTATGAAATTAAACATAGAAAATCATCACCTTATCACCCATAGGAAAATGGTCATGTTGAAATGATAAATAGGGAATTAGAAAGGATACTGACCAAAACAATAACCTTCCATAGGAAAAATTGGTTGGATAAACTACCTGAAGCAGTTTGGGCTTACAACACTCCATGGAAATCCACCATGGGTTTCACACCTTATGAACTGGTTTATGGTAAGACACCTCTTTTACCTATTTATTTTGAGCTACTAACACTTAATACAACTTTAGAAATTGGTATTGAATTATCATAGGCATAGGCGGACATAATTCTATAGTTGAATGTGTTATATGAGCTCTAGTTGGATGCATTGCATCAAACTGAGGTGATTCAAGAGTAGCAAAAAATGTGGCATGACAGTCACATTCAAAAATAAAAAATTTAGTAAGGATATTGGACTTTATTTTTCAATTCTCACTATGGTGATTTTCTTAGAAAGTTGTAAACTATGTGGCTTGGACCTTATTTGATTGAATAAGTGTTTAGAAATGGGGCAGTTCATCTTTCACTTATTGATTATTCACAGGGGAAGTTAGTGGTAAATGGACATTGCCTTCGGGTATATCATGTACCACTAACCAAATAATATTTATTGCAACAAATTGATAAATTTGACATATGCATGATGGAAGAGATTCCCTCTTCCATAACAGATTCAATAAATTCAGAAGAATGATGGAGGGTTTCAAAAAAAAATCAGAAAAACAACAAAAACAAAAATAATAATTATCTTGGTTGTGAACTTCCTGCATGGGCACAATTTTAGGGAAATTGTGAAATTCCTTCATGGGCACAACTAAGAGATAAAAAAAATTAAAAATAGAGAAGTGAAAAAATGAGAGAAAAAAAAAAGATGAAAAAGAGAGAAGAGAAAAAAAAAATGAATAATTCAGCAAGTGAAAACCTTCTCGAAGGTGCTACTGAATTGGCTTACATGAAAACCAATTTTTTGGCATGTTTTATTTAAACTGACCTACCTATTCTTGTCCCATAATTATATAAAACTCACCAACTACACATGTTTTATTTTTAGAAAACTCAGCTAATGATCAACAAAATGGCCATCTGCAAGGTGCATGATAACTGTTTAGATCAACAGGCACGTGTTTCTTGCATTTTTATCACTATAGGTATTTAGTATGTAGTGTATGAGAATCATTAGTTAGCATAAATACATCTCTAGGGTTTGGAAAAATCTAAAATACACACCCTTTCCAAGGGAGGGCAAGAAGTATTTCCTGTTGTTCTAGAATTGCAGGTCTAGTGAGACAAAAAAGAAAAATGAATGAAAAATTGTGGTCTCAGGAAATCAGGTACACTTTTGATTGCATATCCATACAAGGATTTCACAAACCTCAAAAGTGACATAGACCTCAAAAATGAAGACACTGTTCTTTTCATTTTATGATAGAAAAATGAGGAGCTTTGAAATGAGGAGAGCTTGAGAATGAGAAACTGTTGATAAAAATTACAAAGGCTTCGAAATGAGACAAAGCTTCAAAACGAAGATGGGCAGATTTGAATTTCAATTCGAGAGACGAGCTTCTAAATTAAAAAAATGACACCTAGCATGCACGTGTAGGATGATCAGGGAAGCAATTTGTTTTTATCTAACGCACTTTTAGACCTGGAAGGACTAATTAATGATAGGTTTTCTGATATTATTGCTACAACACTTTTACCAAAATGCTTTTAAATTCTTGCTTATTATTGTAGAATAGACTAACATTTGTTTTTCAGTTAATGCATATTTTTATGCTTTAAAAGTGTGATTTGAGTAGAATGTGTGTGGTCAGCTGAAAAATAGCATAGATTTGTAGTTTCCCTATTTTTTCCTATTTTTGCAATTTTTACAAGTTTTCAACAACTTTATTTTGTTGTCAATCCCTACAGTAGAAATCCGAAAACCTTCTGTAGTAGGACACTGAATTTTTTTTTAGCATGAATGCTTCATTTCAAGCAACATTTCAATTTATTTGTTTCAATTCTGAAAGAGTAATCTAGGTTTTAATTTTGCAACATTTCAATTTTTGCTATTTTCTTTCTTGTAATTGTAGTTAGATTTCAATTTTAGGTCTTAGAAGTAGTTTTCAATTCCTTTAGTTAATTAGCTTCAATTCATGCATGTTAGGATTATAAGTGACCTCAACAAATCCCCATAAACATCTATTTCATAAATAAATCTTGTTATCTAGATGAACTAATCTTCAACCTGCTTGAACCTTCTTTTGTATATAGCCTTGGAAATCGCCCTAGATTGATAAAACATAAAATTAAATGATGAATTGATGGCACTCATCACCACAACCTAGATCATTCCCTCCATATATACCCCCACTACACATTCTCATCCACACTAACCCCATTCTCATCCAGGTGTAATCTTACAAGTCTTATCATCATCTATCACCTATCATATCTTCTAACTTCTATCACACCTCGAATGTGCAAACTTTTGGAATGTGACCAGTGTCCTCACCACCTGGAGGAACTAGTGTCATCCTTTTATAGCATATCATAGTTCCAATTTCTAGGACCATCGACCTTAATAATCCACCTTCATCAAATCATGTCCATTCATCACAATATCCACACATTTCTACATCATCTCCTTAAGTCACACACACTTCTCACCCACATAATTTGGTCCAACTTTGCACTACTTCCCATATACACTTATATATTCCATCATCTTATTTCTAATTTTTGTAACCCACCTCCTCGATCCATGAATTTCCATATCACTCCCCCACCACTTACCCTTTATCCTCCACCATTCATATCAAATATGTACATGTTACACACTCTTCTACCATATGTTATGTGTATCCCTTACCATCCTACAATATTGGGGTATATTCTTATTAATTTTCTTCCCATAAAGTGCTTCCTAATCACTTCCCATCTTGTCACATCAATTCTAACACCACCCACATTCCTTCACAACCACCTCCAACTCCATATCATTCATCACATTAATTGGTCCACTGATATTTTTTTCCTTAATAACTATATTGGGATTCTTTTCTGCACATAGTACCCATGTTATATTATCACCCTCATGACTCTCATTAGTGGCCTGCAACTTAGTCATATAAACCACACCCTCATAAACCACCACCTCATCAATACTATTCCACTCCAAATTTGCATCAACCCACTTCTTAACCATACCAATTACACCCCACACAAAACATGCATCATTCAACCTCTACACAACCCCTTAATTCCTACCCATCATCATATCTCCCACTTCAACCACCTACCTATCATTAACAACACACTCAACAACCACCATCACATCCCTCACACACCCACAATCATTTTCATCAACACCAGCAATATCCACCTTTGGGATCCCATGTCTTGAAAGTGCCATCTTCTAACCCTAATAACCACATTTATTATCATATCTATTCACACCAATCATATCCCTCATTGATCCATCCCATATGGCTCATAATGGTACCCACTACTCAGTTCTCCAAACCTCCCTTGATGAATTCCAACAAATGGCCAACTAATCCAATAGCTTGGAATTGCACATTACAAGCACGGGATATCAAAATACAATCTTGAATCAACTTCAAAACTACCCCATAAATCCCTTTATCTTGTTTCTACCTTATCCTCCCCTATTCAATATACCCAAATTCAAAAAATTTAAGGGAAAAGAGGATCCTCAGGATATCTTAAACACATTCATCAACACATGTTATCTCATCAATGAGATAGACCCCGTCATGCTTTGTACCTTTTTGCTATCCCTTACAAGAGGAGATTTGGATTGGTACAACTATTTCCCTAGACAACTTATATAATTTTGAATAGTTGGCCAATCTCTTCCTAGAGTGTTTCACTCTAAATTTTAAGAAGTAAACCACCTTAAAAAATCTCACCAACCTTCATCAATTTCATGATGGATCCATCCTCTATTATGGAAATTTCTTGAGAGTGTTACTGATTGAATTACCTTTATCTATCCCCATAATTGAGCTAACTCAAACACCCACTCAAAGTTATTCCAAATCAATATCCCTTCTTCTTCAACTCCAAAAATATCAAACTTTTGAGGAAGATCTCACTCAAGCTAAAATTATTAAGGATATCAAGATCCAAGAAGGATAAATCAAGATCTAGAAGGAATGGTCTGGTAAAAATACCAAGGGAAATAATAAAAACAATCAATCCAAACATGCCCAAGTCAAATAGGTAGTGTTGAGAAACTTGACCATTGAACCTTCCCAACAATAATCTCAACTTCTGCATCAACAACCTTCTCATCTACCACAAAAATTGGTATACAATACCATGCTACCTCCTATCCAAAATCAAAATACAACTCATTAGGTCATGTGCCATCAACAACTCTAATACAATTTCACACCCCTATTAGAGCCCTTGTCTAGCATCTTTCAAAAAATTATGGATGCACAACTGATCTCTTTACCCAAGATAAAACCCAAATATTCAAATAAACCTTGAGGAATAGGGTATAAAGAAGATCGGTATTGCATCTACCATTGAAAAAAGGGTCATGATATTTATAGGTGCATCCTAATTAAGCACAAAGTGCATGATTTGATTTAAAAGGGGCTTATCAAAGTTGACAACCCTCTTTCTCCACCTAGTCAAAATTTGGGTATCTATCAAACCCCATTATCACAACATGGTGGAGCACCAAAATATATTGGAGACACTATGACTTCCCCTCAACCAGATTAGGTTAATCATGTCAATAATGATCCTAGTTATTGAGGTTTTTTTGGTATGATTCATGTGGTCACCAAAAATCAAAGATACCCAAACTCACCTACACAAACAATTGACCCATAAAATGTGTTGTCCTCATAAAATTTGTTGCATTTTCTAGTACAAGTCACCATTATGCCTCAACCCTGACCAATCATCCATATCAAAATTAGGCTTAGCCATAGCCTCAAAATGGCCTTGGCTAAGATCTCAATTTATGAGTTAATCCTACAAACACCTCCCCATTGAGAGATACTAATGGAAATCCTCAAAGCCATAGAGTTGCAAATCCATGAACCTAACATATTTATCACTTTCATGGGAAACATTCAAACCTGTAGTTTGTTGGCCATCACATTTTATGACACTAATATTAAGACTATCTTGGTGGAAGGACCAAATTTTCCCTTGCACATCATGACCACTATTGACAAAAAAATCTTTAAATGTGTCCTAATTGACATAGGATATTTAATCAACATCATCACATCATCCACTCTTAAACACCTCAATCTTCCACCCACTCACATCACTGATTCTACATTCACTCTATGGACATTCAATAATACCCTATACTCAATGCTAGGAATAGTCATCCTACCTATCCAAGTAGGGATTCAGACTATCCATACTCGATATCACATCTTGGATTGAGAGATGCAATACAATATACTCCTAGGTAGATCATGTATATGATATATGTGGTGTGTACCCACCCTCAACCTTGCACCATTGCCTTAAATACACATGAGTATCATGTTCACTACATTCCAATGAATGATGAACCATTAAAATATTATCATATGGTCACACACCTGCATGAGTTCCCCTTGCCTTCAACACAACTATCTCTCACCCATCGCCCACTCAACTCATCATACCATCCAACCTCATATCCTACTCCTTCACCTGTCCCTCATATTGCCAAACTGTACCCTACTTACTTGATCTCACCTAATCCAACTCATCCTTCTTCATCCTTGGGTACTCATTAGACCACTCATCCTACCTCACAACATATTCAACCATCTTCTTCATATTTTTCATCTCTTCCTCCTCAACACTACATAATTCTTATCCTTCTCCAAACTCTTAATAATTCCACCCCTCTTCTATCACAAAAATTGCTCCACCTCATTTCCAACCTCTTCATCTGCCATATTCTACCTATACCTCTCCTTCATCCTCAACAACTCAACCTCCATCCTACCCACCACACTTGTACCACATCATCCTCCATCTCTGGATCCTATTGTCAATCACCATCCACTAACTCCATCCAAATACCATAATTCTACTTCTTCCACTAATCCTAACCACCATCTCAGGGCTTATTCTACTCCCATCCTTCTTCCATAAGATAACATACCACTACCCTTACTCCTACTGTTGTCACCCCTTCTATCACCCTCATACCTACTCCCACACATTCATCCCAAATCGTATTTTCTTCCATGACACCTGATCCACCCCCACCACCAAATCCATCTAAGATGCATTCATCCATCCTTGATACTATTCAAGGGATATCCAATCCCATTTTTCCATCCTTTGTACCTCACTCCCCTTTTATGGACAAAGGTCAGTCATCCTTCTCCACCCACTCTCCAATGCTCTCATTTTATTATTCCAGTATTGTTGTACATATGACCACTCTTAGCATAGGATAGTACCTTGTACATAATATAGTGTATTTACCTCTAGTCATAGAATTAGTTAGGGATTTTGGTCACCCTAATTGTACCCCTTTAACCATCAATGATGTTGTCCTAGTAGGCTCTTACTCTAATCACAATAATTTCATGTATGGAGGAATCAATTCATCATTTGATAAACCTCTTAACAAAGAGCTTGAAGCCTTATTTTTAGCAACACAAACTTTTTGGATAACCCTTCATTCACCATGAAATACTTCCATCGTGTCAATTGGTAAGGATGCAGCCTTGGCTGCTATGAGAAAGGAATGTATACTATTTTGGAACCCCATTCTCAACATCCTCAGGTTAAATATGGCTTAGGCTAGGATCAACATTCTCCAATCAATCCCATCGAAGATGATTTTCAATGTATCATCCTTCATATTAAGGAGGAAATTGAGGATGAATACCCTGATCCTAAACATGCTTCCACATTTCCATTGGATATCTTCCAAGTTGACACTATCCACACCATCTCCTATGACACTTTATATGATAAATTGGATGAGTCAACTAAAACACTTTCAATTGCCTCTGATAGCTCTAAAGATGAATTATCTCCTATTGTCCCCATCACAGAATAAGATGATTTGTATCTGCGTGTGTTCTCCCTTCCACTTCTTATTTTTTCTTTGCTCCTTCTATTGGAGCAACCAGATGTACCTATCAATCCTCCCTCCACCATGGACACATTCACCTGATCCTCACCTGCATATTCTCAATCAACTCCTTCCTCGAGAGCATATGCAAGGGAACACAAACTTCAATGTACAACCCCCTTCATCTTCCCAAGTCAACATATTTTTTGTTTAATTATGCACACCCCTCCATAATACATATGATCCTATGCATTCCACCCACATTTATACTATTCTCATTGACTTCAAACATATTTCATCCCCTCCAACTACCTTAGATTTCTATCCCTTATATCAATTGCTCAGGGACTCAAATGTCTACTTCCTACTTTACCCCCTTCTTCACCCTCTTTTTTTTATAATATTGAATTTAGTGATACTGCATCACCCCTCCTAGATAATACCATAGATGACATCCATCTCATTCCCACCCCTCATTAGCTTGAGGAGGGTTCTCATGTGCTCATCAAGGAAACCATCAATGTGAAAATCAATAAACACCTAGATAATACTAAAATCATCAAACATGGGAAGTGTTTATCAATAAAATAGCAACAAAGTTTTATTGTGCTCCTAAAAGAGTATCAAGAGGTCTTCATGTGGTCCTATAAATATATGCCTAGACTTGACCTAGTTCTTGTCATTGATAACCTCACACTAAGCCCTAACACTAATCTGATCAAACAAAAGTTGTGAAAACTTCATTCTAATATAGCCCTCATGGTAAAATAAGATTTTCAAAAACTCTTAGACGTGGGCTACATTCAACTAATTTATTATCCAAAATTAATTTCAAATATGGTGCTTGTTGTCAAACCCAATGGGGGGATATGTATTTGCACTAACTTTTGTGATCTCAACAAAGTGTGTCCTAAGGATGATTTTTCCCTCTCTAATATTGATACACTCATGGATTCTATCATGATACATAAAATTATCTTCCTAATAGATGGTTTTTCAGGATATAACCAAATTCGAGTCAATCTTGATGACTAGTGCAAAACCACTTTTACATCACCTTGCGGAAAATTTTACTATAAAGTTATGTCGTTCGGTCTTAAGAACGTAGGAGCCACATACTAACGGGCCATGAATTATATCTTCCATGATTACATGCATAAAATCATTGAATATTATGTTGATAATATCTTATCTAGATCTAAAATGCGCCATAGGTATATCAATTTTTTACATAAGCTTTTTTATCGTCTTCTCCAGCATAACATGTGGTTTAATCCCAAAAAGTATATCTTTGGAATCGCTTCAGGGAATATTTTAGGGTTCATCATCTCCAAGTGAGGCATTGTAGTGGATTCTAACAAGGTCAATGCCATTGTTTAAATGTAACCCCCTATGACCCTTAAAGAGTTTTATAGTTTGCAAGGCAATATTCAAGAGATTTATCACTTTATCACTCAATTATTGGATAAATGTAAACCATTCAATCATCTATTTCAAAATGGTACCATATTTCAATGGACCACTAAGTATCAAGAAACTTCCAATGCCATCAAGTATTACCTTGCTTCCCCTCTAGTTTTATCTCTACCTAGACCAAGCGTCCCATTCCATATGTACATATCCACCACTAACTTTGCTTTAGGAACCATGTTGGATCAAAAGAATGAATATAATCAAGATTAGGCTATCTATTACATTAGCCATACCTTGGTGAGCTAAAAAATAAGATATGCATATATGGAGAAGCTCTACCTTGTGGTTTTTACCACCAAAAAGCTTCGTCACTATATGCTCAACCATACAATGTATGTCATCGCTAGAGAGAGTCCTATGTGGTACATGATGAATTTCACTTACATGAATACCCACACTACAAAATGGATAATGTTATTAATATAATTTGATCTTGAATTTATAAGCCAAAAATCCATAAATGGTCAGGTTATCGTTGACAAACTTGTTGAAGCTCCTTCTCAAGATGATAAACCTCTTATCATACAACTTCTAGATAACTCTATATTTAGTATTACTGAGCTCAAAGAGCATGTCAAACCCTGAAGATGACATTGACATCACCATTTTCTTTGATGGATATAAGTGCAAACAAGGGGAGGTGTGAGAATTATTTTCTTTACACCTCAAGGTATTTCCATCCCCTTATCATTCAAGCTTGACTTCCCCTATACTAACAATAATTCAAAGTATGAGGTACTAATTATAGGTCTTCAGACCACTACGTAATGTGCATTAAATGTATCCATATCCTAGGTGACTCTCAACTCATTTTAAATTAGTAAAGGGGGTTTACCAATGCAAATTTTTTATCTTTAAAGCGTACGAGAATATCATTAACAAGTTACTCATCAATTTTTATTGGTATGACATAGAACATCTACCAAGGTTCTCTAATAATTATGGATATAATAGCCTCTCTTGGGTCCCTTATCCCATAGAACCCCATAGATAATGTTACCCTCATTCACATCACTAGGCTATCCAAATAGACTATCTCTTGGGAGTCATCTAAGATGAACAAAATGTTTTTCTAAATTAGGCTAAGCCCTACCATGCTATTTTTGCGCAAATCAAGGATTTTATAAAACTTAGTACTCTTCCTTCTAACTTGTCATCCATTACTAAATGCACGTTCAAACAAAAAGTAGCTTGATACGCTTTATTAGGAGATATTATTTATCATTGTGGCTATGACGGTATCCTCCTTCATTATCATAAACCACAAGAAGCTAATTGTGTGGTGTCTCAAGAACATCATAGTACATGTGGTGGCCATTTAGTGGAATGGCTATCGCAAAGCGTATTTTGTGCATGGGTTATTATTGGCCTATCATAGAACATGATTGTTGTACATACATCAAGAAATATCATAAATATCAACATCATGCCAATTTGACCTATATTCCATCACAAGCCTTACAACCCCTTCAAGCCTTGTGGTCATTCTTGCAATGGGTATTGGATCTAGTTTAGAAAAGCTCTCCTCCATATTTGGGCAACCACACCTTCATTATCACTACAATTGAATACTTCACCAAGTGGGTTGAGACTCTTCCTCTTACCAAAATTGTTGAGTTTTAATCCAACACATCATCTATCATTTTGGTAGCCCCTCAAAAAAAAATTTTGACAATGGAACCATATTAAAAAATAAGGATGTTTGAGTGTTACAATAAATATTGTATTCAACATATTTTTTCAACACCTTATTACCCTCAAAGCAATGGCCAAGCTAAGGTGATCAATAAAACTATTTATGTCATTCTTAAGAAAATGGTACAAGAGAACAATAAATATTGACACCTTCAACTTTCTTTGGTGCTTTGGGCTTATCAAACTAGCATTCACATGCCAATAGGTGCAATATCATTCTCTTTAGTTTATGGTGTTGAAGACATCATACATCTTGATCTTGAGATCTAAAATTTGCACATATCTTTACAAGAATTCATGGATGAGGGCACCACTCGTCAAGCTAGGCCCAATCAACTCATGATTCTTGATGAACATCGAATCAATGATCTTGATAACCTTCATGTTTACCAATATCAAATCAAATGAGCCTATGATCATAAGATCCATCCATAATAATTCCAAGTTGGTGATCTCATTCTTAAATATAATCAACAAAACTCAAGCCTTCCTTCTCATTTACGTGATAATTTTATTTCTAACTGGCTTGGTTCATTCATTCTTAAATAGTCATTTGGTTTCAAGGCCTACAAGCTTATGACTTTTGAGATATTTGAGGAACCTAAACCCATTAACATTCTTCATTTATGTGCATTCAATGCCTAATTACTATCACACTGTAACATAATCAATTTTGAAAAAAATAAAAATAAAAAATCAAATAAAATGAGGATTTTCCTCTATCATCCTTCATTTTTATCCAACCATTCTCCAACGTCTTAACATAAAATCATGAGCATATCACCAACACATGATGCCACACTTGCAATGAAGACACTAAAATTTTTTGTGGAATGGTTGGATGAAAATGAGGCATGCCTCTCATCAAAAATTCAAAATCAAAATTAAAATCAAGAAAATCAAATGCACAATGCACTCATTATCACACTTTTTAATCAATCATGTATCACTTGTACCCTTGTTGACTTTATTTGTTTCTTTCCTCTTTCTTTCTCTTCATTTCCTCGCACATCACTCCTTGTTGTACGGTCATGTTTCAAGCGGCTACATACCATGGAATATTGTGTTCCTTTCTCCCCTTCCTCTTTTCTCCTCTTTCTTCATTTTGTCTTATTTATCTCTCTTTTCTTTCTCATTTCTTCTATATTATTTTTTATGCCACCATCAACTCATTAAAATTGTAATTTGCACTTTCAATTTTCTCTTAAATATTATTTTAATCATTTTTTATTAGGTTTGACACCTATCATCATAAATGATTTTGGTTGTTTTAATCAAATGTCTTCATCGTCATAGTTGTCTAACATATTTTTATGCACTTTTCCACCACATATACTGTGTCCCTTATTCATAATTCCCCATGTTTTGTCTCTTCTCTCTAGTAGGTTTGGAGAATATTTGGGTTCTTTTAGTCGTTCATCCATACCTAGCATCTCAGTCAACCTACATTGAAAGTCATTTATTCCTTGAGTGTTGCAAGCCTTCTTGGTTACATCAGGTTTCCTCTTGGACCATACATATTTCACATATTAATCATATTTTGAGTCTAGGAAAGATGAAGCCATTCATAACTTTAAGCCATAAAGTGAATGGCTTTCCCTGCTCATCCTATCATGTCTTAATCTGATCCTAAGGATCCATATTGCAATATATATATATATATATGTATATATAATAGCACCATCAGTTCTATCAATTATCATGGATTCTAGGGAATTTTAGGCGTCTCCATTGAGGCTATAGATGCTTGATTGATAGTGGAGTATGCCCTCACATGGCGATATTTCTCACATTAGCTACCTTCTTTTGTACACATCTATGTTTTCTCATGGATGAGCTAGCTTATAATGGCTTGAATTACAATTGGTCACTAGTACCTCTATCAAAATCAAAAATGAACATCACTGCACACACATTGGTCTTTGAGTAATTTTACTCCCCCAATTGGTTTTAGTATCTTCAAGAACTTATTTTATCATTAGATGAGTTTGATTGATGTCACTAGGGTGTTTAATCTTCGTAAAAGCACTTTCTAATCCTTCCTTTTTTAGGATAGGTAAATTGATAGGTCATGTCACATTTGTTCTTATAGTTTATGTCCCCAGTTTCCATAATATTACATTCACTTCATTCCATTCCATAGTTATGTCAGTGCCATTGTGTTTATGCCCTTGATTACTCAATCACATCATGAGTAAACAATATTTTGTTAAGTATTTTGAAAAAAATCAAACACACTTATCATAACATCTTGCATTGATCATTTCATAATAATTCCATTTCATATCAGTCACATTCATTATTTCATAAATAAAACTATCTATCATGAATATCATCACATGCATATCATTTCAATCACTATATTTATCCATGCATCATCAATAAATTCATAACATACATCATCATCATAAATTCATATCACATCACATCATCACACATACAACAATTTTACACAAAATGTGTATGTATATATCGTATCATCATACATAAACATAATAATATTAGGCTTGTAGGCTACATCATCATCACCTTGTAGCCTACAAAAATTATGTTCACATCATCACCTTGTCATACCTCAAGGCTACCCATCATTGGTCTCATTACCCTCCTCTCATCTCTATCTACTCTCATTTCATTATCTTCATCACTCATCCCCTATATAATATCTAGCACCTAAAGCTCATGACATAGAGGACTCTCTCATCTATGGCCTCACCATGATACTTAAGGGTCCACTAGCCAAGCTCTATTGTGATCCTATCTACATCAACCATAAAGGACATAAAATCCCTCCCTAATAAAGATCTCATCCATATCCATGGCTCTCTATACCTCTAGTCATTGTTGTGCCATGGCCCTCATGAATCTACCCTAGTCCATTTCTACCTCTACTTGTGCTCTAGCTAGATCTATCTATAGTGCCTCATTGGTCCTTCGTATTTCTTCCATCTCTGTTGTCATCCGCTCCTTATCTACCATAACTATACACAACTAATGATGTAGACCATCTTGCTTGATCATTATCACCAGTCTATCCTCTTGTATCTAGGCTACTATCTATACCAGCCTATCTCACTTGCCCACATCCTCCTCTCTTCCTCCTATCCACTCCTCTCTCTTGACCACTAGTAGAGCCTACTACCTTTCCATATTTAAAATTCATACTCCTATATACCCTAGATCCCCATGTAATCTACCTCACTCTACTCATAGCTCTACCACCTCCTCCTCCATCCCTCTAGGTGGGTCTCCCATCCTATAAACCCATCATTGTTACCCTATTAGCTCTAGTGTATCCTCAACTTTCTCTATCTCACCCATTGCATCCATTCCTCCATCACTCCCTATGGCATCCTTGCCACCCACCCTCTCTATCATATATTTGGGCTCACACCATAGGGTTTCCCTATTGGGCTCCCAATGTTGTATTACCCACCATGCATCATACTTTGGAGTTGTCCTAGCATTGTTTGTATCTGCCACCTTAGTATCCTAGTCTATCTCTTCCTCAACTACCTCTATCTATGACAATGGTAAGGTGACCTCATCATACAACCTCCTATAGATGATAAGTGGCTTTGGAACCCCTTTTCTTAAGCTAAATTATCACAACATCCTAGAAAATTGGAACAACTCATGCTTTATACCATATTGTCCAATCAACCATCTCGTCTACCACATTTGACTCAAGTGCACCCTATCCTCTACCCAAGTGGGCCCTTCCCTCCATGACCTACATCTCACCACCTCTGGCCTCAAATTTTCCCATATCTACTAATTTTACTCTCTACCCTTTTTTCATGGTTATCCTCCTAATATCTCTATCATATCACCATCACAACATATAGGGTCACTCAGTTGTTCCCTCTCCCTCCACCTCACATGGTAGCTCTATTGGTTGGCTTATCATAAAGTGCTCCAACCCATAGACCTACAACAATACATTACAACCCAATCCCATACTCCTTTATTTCCACACCTCATATAGCTCAATGTAAAAATGGTTTAGTAATGCTAGTTCTCATGCATATACCGATGGACTCTCAATAAGCTCTACCATTAATCTCAATAGATTCCATGGAAACTGATATCCATTAGAATCTGGTATTATCACATTGGATATCAAGAACATCACCACTAGTTTTCATAGTTTTTGTCTCCCCTTTTTGTACTCTATCAATTACTATACCACATCATTGTTTATCTCCACTACCTCCCACTCCTCTTATATCCATCAAAACCTCTTCTCTATCTAAGGTTGTACAAATAGGAATTCCTTCCACTAGTAACCAAAAGATGCAATACACATCCTCCAAGGTAACTATAATCTTCCCTTTCAAAAGGTATAAGGTCCCTCTATCTAGGTCACATCGCTCTTCTAACATGGAAAGGTACCCCCGATCTGTGTAGATGGGCTCAATTTGTGCCACGTACTTCAAGACAACCTTCTCCAACCACTCCTAGTCTACATCCATCATCTTGTCTTGGGAACTAAGAAATAAATTACCAAAATGGCGTTATGGTTATAGCATCCTCAACTACACACACCACATCACAATCATTAGCTTACCATTTTATAAAAAAAAAATTGCCTCCCTTAGGGCAATTAACAAACAAAAAAAGTAAAGAAAATAAATAAAATACATGCACATAATTCAAAAAAACACAATACAACCAAAATAATCAAGATACTTATTGGCTCTACACACCCTCCAACTCCTTCCACCACGCTCATTCTTTCCATCTCTTCTATTACCTTATCTCTCTTCCTTCTCTACCGCCCTTCATAGTTACCAAAGTGAGCCCCACAAGTCCTATTTGTACATTGGCACTAGCAACCACCCAAATAGATTTCCAACCACTCTAGGCGATCACCAATGCCCAACGAAACTACCCTAGGTAGTTCCTAAGATCCTATACAAACACCACAGGTAGTTCCCAATGTGCCAGACAACCACCATGGGTGGTTGCCACTAATATTTTCCTATTCATCAAATATTTTTTAAATTTTGCAACTAATCCCTAAAATTCACCTTTTGAGCACCTTCCCTTATTCCATGCTATAATTATCATCCATTTCCTATCAATCAGCTCATATTTTTCACTCATTTGTCACCATCCTTTTGCCACTTCAGGGGGTTGACAAGCATCCACGAATTACATCTCAAATAAGATAAATACACAAACAACCAATTTTTAAGTTATGTTTGTCCAAGAATATTTTCCCAAGGTTTTCATTAACCCTTCCTCTATTGGGACAATATCAGAGCTCATATTTTATTTTCTTTTTTAAAATTTCTAATGAAAACACTGATTCTAAGACTTAAAATTCTAGTCAATTCAATTTTATCAATTTGTCAAAGGTAAATATTCAAGAGCATTTGTTGCTTTCATAACTAGGGCATCTCACATTGTTCTTGATTCAAGATAATCTTGTGTCACCCCCTCCTATACGTAAGGTCACTTTCATCACTCATCAATCATTCCCTCTCTCTATAACCAATCTTGCAATCGGTATCATTATTTTTTGCACCATATTGTGTTTTCACACAATGTGATACAAAAAGGGACATTTGTAGACACCTAAAAAGTATCACATTTACAATGATCAAAATTAATATTTAATAATGTGTGCAATTATTTTAATCAATGTATTGCAAACCTTAGAAGTTAATATTGGTTATTTTAGCCCCTTTGACCCACTTTGACCTCTTCCTACGCCTAACCATGGTCATCATGCTAAAATTTTATTCGATATTATTGTATTTTTGCTTGACATTGTGCTTGCAAGTTTACCATTGGAAGAGATCAAAGGTATCAACCATGGAGGCTTTTGGGTTTGTTCACTAACATATTTTTGAAGCCATGTCAATGGTAAATATTCAATAGTGCATTAGATCTATAGTAAATATTTTGAAACAAATCCTTGAAGGCTCAAATTCAAGATCAAAACCCTCTGTCAAATAATAGTCTCAACCACCCAGGTTAGTTAACTAGAAGCACAACCACCTAGGGTAGTTCCCTAAAGTCTCAACCACCTAGGATGGTTCCCCAAAGTCTCAACTACCCAAGGTAGTTCCCCAGAGAGCCAACCACCATGAGCGGTTGAGCTTCAAGGTCAGAAAAAACTCCAAATAAACCTTGGATTGCACATAAAGGTAAAATAGGTATCCTTTTAAGGTTTTGTAAGCATTTTATATAGTTTTGTAACTATTGCATTCAATTTTATAAGTTTTTCTAATGTTTTAGTCACTTTTTGTGATCTTCCTTCATGGTTTGGGTCTCATCCTGAAAGGCCTTGCATATGCTATTGATGTTGTTACTATGAGCTTGTGTGTAGGTATTGAATATGCATGGAATTTTGAGAGGTCAAGAAATGCATCTTCTAAACCCTCCCACAACCTAATGTGCACTCGAGGAGATAACTTGCCACACCATATATTTCACTTGTAAAAGAAAACCCTCCATTTTGGGAGGTCGATTGTAATTGAAAGGGTCTATTTGTAAAAGTTAAAATTTATCAATATCAAACCTATTGCAAATCTCTTCTATTTATGGCACTTTGTCTACTTTCAGTTGTTATGGTATATTTTCTATTTCACACACTAGGTTAATTGTTGACTTTTTTGTGAGAGGGAGGGTGAATCACCATGTCTCCCATGCATTGAGACACAAAAGTCTCCAAATTTCATTTAAGGCCCTAAATTTACATGGAGAGATATGTAGAGAAATGGTTATATTTAACCCTAACTAGGTTGACCATAGGTTTAGCTAGGATCAAATAGATGAGGTGGAAGCTAGGCTAGTCAAATATAAGACTAGGTGAGGTGGCTGATGAGTACTAGAAATGCTCATTTTATATACACTGTTAAGGGGCATCATTGCTAGTTTAATTAGCATTAGAAATATATTTTTATTTAACTTATGCATATAATTGATAGAAAATCCGATATTATGCTTAACGGGTGTTTTTAGTGGAAACTATATATAAATGCAGGTTTTGGTACTAATCCGATGTTTTCCCAGTCTACTTCCCAAATGGACCTGACATGTTTCTATTTTAATGCATCTGAGGTATATGGAGTAGGTGCCTTACTCTAGCACCTTACTCCCATACATGGGGAGGTGTCTTACTCTGGCGCCTTACTCAAGTAGGCGCCTTATTGGTGCCTTACTCCCCATACGTTGGAGACACCCACATTAGATATGCCATATGACCAAATCAACATTGACCAGGTTGACCAAGGGGCTAAGGAGGAGGTTGCATGTGAATACAAAGGAAAACTATTTTAATCATGCATTTATTTAATAGAATAAAGTATTTTTATTATTATCAACAGATTGGTCGGTTGACCTTGTAAAGCTCTTAAAGTATTATTTTTAGGATTCATTAGTTTAGGATTTGTTTGTTACGTACACCTAAGGATTTTTATATATTTATCCTTGTGTGAACGAACATGCTTTAAAATAGGGAAATAAAATCTATGTAGAACCAATTGTAACTAATCACGTCATGTGATTAAATTAGATTAATTTATTATTGTAACAATATTTGGCTGCGCTTTATATAAAGACGCAGGCCAGATGAACAGGGAGATCAATGATTAATTTTACACAAATTATTTTCATTTCATTCGTTATCTAATTTATTAAGAGTGTAATTCCTCTTATTTGGGTAAGATCTACGTAGCTAGCCGGGCGAACTATATGCGGGATCTTGGGCCCACTCCCTGTAGTAGTCCTCCCTTGTTTATTTTTGTATTTATTTTCTATAGCTTAGATTTATTTGTTTTATTTCTTGCTTTAATTAATTTAGTTGTGTGTGTTTATTTCCTTGCATTTTATTTTCGTACATTTATTTTCAGCACTTTAATTTAGTTGTTATTTATTTATTTAATTTTTTCGCACTTAGTTTATTTTGCTTGGTCGAAATCAAAATGCACAAACATCCCCCACCAAACTAAATTAGGTACAACGAGATTCATTTCTCAACACTTCAGGCATATACTGTGTGTGACACTTGTAAATTTACGGACTTACCGGATTGATAATTTATGGAAGAGAAATTATTGTTTTTTGAGAAATGATTTATGCTCACAATTTTGGCATCGTTGTTGAGGAGTGTCTAAACTGTAGTGTTCTGATTTACAGGTCAGATAAAAAGCCCATTTAAAATTACCTATAAATCTTTTACCTGAGAATTGTGAGTCCACCAAGGGCCTTTTTTATAAGGCCAAAAATAGTTGCCATAATAGTCACATCCAAATCCCATAGGCAACCGTTTAAATTTATCGTTTTCTTAGGTAAATGCGGGAATGAACCTGATGTACCGTAATTAAGTATAGAAGTAGGAATAAATTATGTTGTTGAAAAAAAATTAAAAAAAAATCAGGCGATCAAGAATTTATGTCATGTTCTGAATGGTTTCAAGAAATCAAAGAAATAGCACAACCCAGGTCTGATTAAAATATTTTAGGGATGTGTTTTTATATAGAAACTATTACAAAATTATACCTCCAAAAGCTTAGTTTTAATGATTAAAATTTTTTACAAGCTTAACGCTTTGCAACATATTGGTAAATTCTTTTAATGATGCAAGGAAAATGATAGAGCTGAATTTAAAAGAACATGTTGTTATGGAGTATGCTCTTCACTTGCGCTTAAGGCGACCTGGTGAATCAAAAACAAGCACATGTTTTTAAAAGGTTGTTATGCCCTATTTTCTTCAAGGTGCTAGCCCATAGATATTCATTTGTCGGCCTGCACATTTTATTGTAATATTGAAAGAGTTTGGTTGTGAGGCCATGAAGGAAAATACTCTTCTCATGCTATAGTGCATCAAACTAGTTGATCAAGAAGGAGATGATTTTGAGAAGACTAGTTTATATGTAGGCATGGGGGAGACCCCACCTTCATCAATACCGCCAATAACACAATGAACGCTGGTTGTAGTGTTCATGAAAAAAAATATAAATCTTCTGTTGAAAAGGCTCCAAATTAAAATGTAAGGTTGAAACAGAGTTTTTTTTTGCTACCCTTGGATGAGAGTATCCTCTTTCTTGAGGACCAATTTGGTCTAGAAGGGAAATGAGAAATCTCCAACCTGTAGCTAAAAAAATAGAGGAGGAGCCTAGAAGAAATCAAATGTCAAATATCTGCAAGAAGGCCACATGGTGCCTGAGCACGATAAAAAATATATATATGAATGGAGCTCATAGTGGCCAAAAAAAAATAGCACATAAAATTTCAATGAGGTGTCTCATGGAAGCATCACAACTGAACACCCGACACACATCGTAGATGATGTTGAACGGATCGATTTATCCCCTCTCAGAAGTAGAGGATCACAGTGTTGCTCTAATTCTACATACAAAAAAAAAATAGAATAGGAAATCAGTTTGATTCAGATGCACGTGTGTTAGTGTTGCTCAAAAAAAAAAAAAAAAGTGATGTGTTCAAGAGCACACGATGAGAAAATGGCACAAAGCTATTTTTAATTGCAACGACCCCTACAATACATCGAAAGAGTTAGCGCTCTTGAGATATATCAAAATTTGGGTTAAAATAATTTTATGTGCTGTTAATGAGGAGCTGGGTATCGCAAAATTTTGGAGCCATTGGATGTCATAAATCCTTCATAATGGTACGTGGAACATAATTTCTACACACCAGGCTGCGTAGCTACCTAGATTGCACAACCTCCACTTCCTAATGCACAATGCCAATACTGTAGTTTTTTTTTACGGTAGCATTACATTCTATTAAAAAAATGTGGAAAAAAATACAAAGAGACAGAGTCTCACTATGGTGGAGGAGAACACCAACTTTGTAAATAGATGGTGAGGATTTGAAATTATGGATGAACTTTGTTGTCATAATGCAAATTCCCATAAACAGTTGGGTGGAGAAGACGTTCCAGGACATAGCATAAAAAATTTCTAGGACGACGATTGACAGACCTCCAGCTTGACCACAAAATTTTAAAATCCTCAGCTCATATTGTTATAGTTGACATTCTGTTCTCTATTGCAGAAGATGAAAAAAAATAAGATCTATTTCGTTCATGGTAGAATAGACAAAAAAAAAGGAAGAAATAAAATTGTTAGAATTTTATTAACGCCTTTAGTAGGCGCCTTACTCAGGTAGGTGCCTTACTGAAGTAGGCACCTTACTCAGGTAGGCACCTTACTTAGGTAGGCACCTTACTCAGGTAGGCACCTTACTAAATTATGCGCCTTACTCAGGTAGTCGCCTTACTTAAGTAGGTGTCTTACTGAAGCAGGAGCCTTACTCAGGTAGGCGCCTCACTGAAGCAAGCACCTTACTGAAGTAGGAACCTTACTTAGGTAGGTGCCTTACTGAAGTAGGCACCTTACTCAGGTAGGCACCTTACTCAGGTAGGCGCCTTACTAAAGTAGGCACCTTACTCAAGCAAGCGCCAAGCAGGCATCTTACTCAGGCAGGTGCCAAGCAGGCACCTTACTCAAGCAGGAGCCAAGATCCTCAAATGGTGCCTCAATTTTTTCATCAACAGAGGCACTTGATCACAAAAAAAAAACCGCACATCATCTATCCTGCTCAGCATAAAAAAAAAATTGTTGCTTTCGTGTGTTGCATGGAAAGTACCCGCATGCAAGTTGCAGGTATCCTAAGAGCCAGGGCCTAAAAGGCATGGATTACACTGAACTGCATTTTAGTTTCTTAGTTTTTCTTTTGTAGGGAAAATGACCTAATTGTATGAAAAATAGGCATCTTGGGAGACAAGGCCTATACCGACTCAGCATTCATGAACCTACACATTTTTTTTAGGAGGTAGAAACTTTACTGTTTCCATATGGGGGAAATAGTCCCCATATAGGCATGGATGTGAGTATTAATTTCCTACAAAGGGAAGAGATACCCACCTTTGTGCTTGGATGCAGTAGATGCTGATGCAGTATAGAAAAAGAAAAATTGGAGGGTCTGATCAACTCTTCAACAGTAGACACATTAGCAACTGCTCACTTTTCAACACCAAGAGGGCACCTTGATTTCATGCGTTCTATTTTCTAGCGCACCGGTTGTTGGAAAGCTTAAAAAAAAAATGTAGCTCTTCCTAGAGAAGAGAGCTGCAGATCCACTTTCTACCCAGCAGTACTCAACTTGTTCTCCCTAGATTGGGGGTTCCTATTACTCAGTGTGGGACCTGATGTTCAGGGGGCTGCAAACCTGTTGTACAGAGGGACCTATTACTGGTGACGAAGGCATCACCAATTTAAGTGGTGGAGGATTTGGGTGAACCTATTATTGGTGACGAGGGCATCACCAATTAAAGTGGGGGAGAGGATGGGTGAACCTGAATCTCTAGAAAGAAAAAAATGAAAAAAAAAATAGTGGTAAATTATGGTTGTGATGTGGGAACTTGTTTAAAATTCCACACTTACAGAAGAATACAGAAGCTGCGTAGGAAGGATCGGTCAGTGGAAATTTAAAATGCATCATTTTCTAGATTTTCATGCTCAGGAAAATGACGTCTTCATTGATTGTTGAGGGTCATTGACGGTTGATTATGATGTGTTTAAATTACTGGTTTCACTACTAGAGCAACGACACTCAGAGGAAGAACATCGATGATTAGTAGTGTGGATGAAGAAGGCAACCAGAGAGAAATAAATAAATAAAAATAAAAATACCAATTCTCTAGGAGCACCAACGTCACAACAATATTTTATGGAACACCTTGGTTACGGGCAGCATGGAAACGTTTTTATAACACTAGCATGCTACAGATAAAAATCTATGAAATTCACTCAGGTATGTACTGTATTTTCCGTTAATTATGTGCAGAGTTATTTTAAAAATAATTTCTTTGCTAATATCAGTAGATGTCCCCTTAAATTCTCTTCATCAAAATCTCCCATCAAAATTCAAGCGTATGACATGCCTTGGATGAGAAAAAATTATTACCCCAAAACAATTAAAAAAAAATAAGGGGAAGAGCTATGGCATTCACATGAAAATATTTGGCATTGTTTCATTGTCGTATTCTAAGAAATACGTCAAGTGGAGTGCCAAAGAAAAAATGAAGAAAAAAAAGTGTATATATATTTCAAGCGGCTAACTTCAACACTTGACTTCTGTGGATTTGCAATCCACTAGTTTTAATAATTACATGGCAGCATGTATCCAAATCAACAAGCACAATGGAGGAAAAACATCAATACCAATAAAAAAATAGCAGTTCTCAATAGAAAAAAATTAGTTGCGCTCAAAGGAACAAAAAACAGAAATGATAGAGCTCAACAAAATACAAATAACAGTGCTCAAAGAAAAAAAATAGCAGTGCTTAATGAAACAACAATGTTCAGCAGAAGAAAAATAGCCGCACTCAAATAAAAAAATAGCAGTGCTTAGTGAGAAAAAAAATAGCAGCACTCAAATGAAAAAAAAACACAGTAGTGCCGAATGAAAAAAACAACAGTGCTTAGTGAAGGGAAAAAAAATAGTAGTGTTGAATGAAAACAAAAAGAAAACACAGTAGTGCTGAACAAAAAAAAATAGCAGTGTTCAGTGAGAAAAAAATAGCAGCACTCAAATGAAAAAAAACACAGCAGTGTTGAATGAAAAAATAGCAGTGCTCAGTGAGGAAAAAAATAGCACTGTTGAATGAAAAAAAAATAGAGTAGTGTTGGGGCAGCTTTCGACTGTTGGCTGTGTCGGTTTCTTGTAGCATAGATTGTGCCTTCCTGGTGTCGTAGTGCATCCACTGTTGTCGTAAGTGTGCTTTCGCTAGTGCCGCAATGTTTCATAAAGAAAAATAGCAGTGCTCAATAACAGTGCCCATGAAGAGAAACAGAGATGTTGAAGGCCATTGAAAAAAAAAAGGATTATTATTATTATTCTCGGGGGCTGTTGTAACCAGGACGTGACAATCTTTAGGCATGGGGCGATTATGAGCACCATAATTTCTCATTTTATATACATTGTTAAGGGGCATCATTGCTGATTTAATTAGCATTAGAAATATATTTTTACTTAACTTATGCATATAATTGATAGAAAATCTGGTATTATGTTTAACGAGTGTTTTTAGTGGAAACTGTGTATAAATGCAGGTTTTGGTACTAATATGATGTTTTCCCAGTCTACTTCCCAAATGGACCTGGCATGTTTCTATTTTAATGCATCTGAGGTATATGGAGTAGGCGCCTTACTCTAGCGCCTTACTCCCATACATGGGGAGGCGTCTTACTCTGGTGCCTTACTCAAGTAGGCGCCAAGCCGATGCCTTACTCAAGTAGGCGCCTTATTGGTGCCTTACTCCCCATACGTTGGAGACACCCACATTGGAGATGCCATATGACCAAATCAACATTGACCAGGTTGACCAAGGGGCTAAGGAGGAGGTTGCACGTGAAGACAAAGGAGAACTATTTTAATCATGCATTTATTAAATAGAATAAAGTATTTTTATTATTATCAATCGATTGGTCGGTTGACCTTGTAAAGCTCTTAAAGTATTATTTTTAGGATGCATTAGTTTAGGATTTGTTTGTTACGTACACCTAAGGATTTTTATATATTTATCCTTGTGTGAACGGACATGCTTTAAAATAGGGAAATAAAATTTGTGTAGAACCAATTGTAACTAATCATGTCATGTGATTAAATTAGATTAATTTGTTATTGTAACAATATTTGGCTGCACTTTATATAAAGATGCAAGCCAGATGAACAGAGGATATCAATGATTAATTTTACATAGATTATTTTCATTTCATTCATTATCTAATTTATTAAGAGTGCAATTCCTCTTATTCGGGCAAGCTCTACGTAGCTAGCCGGGCAGACTATCTGTGGGAGCTTGGGCCCACTCCCTACAGTAGTCCTCCCCTGTTTATTTCTATATTTATTTTCTGTAGCTTACATTTATTTGTTTTATTTCTTGCTTTAATTAATTTAGTTGTGTGTGTTTATTTCCTTGCATTTTATTTTTGTACATTTATTTTCAGAACTTTAATTTAGTTGTTATTTATTTATTTAATTGTTTTGCACTTAGTTTATTTGGTTTGGTCGGAATCAAAATGCACAAACATCCCCCACCAAACTAAATTAGGTGCAGCTGAATTCATTTTCCAACACTTCAAACATATACTATGTGTGACACTCGTAAGTTTACAAACTTACCGGATTGATAATTTATGGAAGATAAATGATTGTTTTTCAAGACATGATTTCTACTCACCAGTGGCTATGAATCAGTTTGACCATGGTTAGATTGACCATGACCAAGATAAATATTAACAGAGGTTAAGTTAAGATGGTGGTTGCATGGGGACCCATAGTTAAGCATAGGAAAGGGTTTAAGTGGCCCAAGGGGGCTTGTGAATAGTGCATGAATAGTGGTTTTGATAAATGAATTTTGAGGTTAATATATGCAATTTTTGTGGGTTTTACAAATTGATTAGCCGTGATGATGAGAGAAGCGGTAATGTACGACTTTTTGGTATCTACACTTTGTATATATATATTATGTTTAACATAATTTTTTTGTTTATTTTGTAATAAGTTTCATTTTTAGGCATTTTTCACACCATTGATTGAGAACTTTCCTTTGTTTATGAGATATCAAAAATTTTAAGAGTTATGAGGTTGCAAGAATAATATAAGCCATTGAAAGCCATAGGTTGATCAAAATCAATGGTCCATAATATTCTAAAGGTTTTAAGTGGAGACTTTTCTTCTCAAGCAATGGCAACCATCAGATAATCAAAGGGAGAATATTTACAAGTCATACAATCCATGGGGTTTGCTCTTGCATGTGTGTTTCACACTTAGTCAAATTTTACCCCTATCTTACAAAGTGCTTTTTGGGGTCATTATCTATGTTGTTCATGAAGACACATGGTGGTGTACATTCAATTAATAATTGCTAAAGAAATATCTGAGGT
Source organism: Wollemia nobilis (assembly GCA_028583015.1). Classification (NCBI taxonomy): domain Eukaryota; kingdom Viridiplantae; phylum Streptophyta; class Pinopsida; order Araucariales; family Araucariaceae; genus Wollemia; species Wollemia nobilis. The sequence goes on from JAQPPZ010007530.1 coordinate 5,816,094, forward strand.
TGAAGTAGCAAAAGTTATTTAATTATATTATCAATGAATGATCTTACTTGTTGAAGCAATAAACATAAATAGCTCCCCAAAGTAGCGGTAACCATTAGATCATTAAAAGTAAGAGGATCCACAATTCATCCAATGCATATGGTCTCCTCTTATATATATATATATATATATATATATATATATATATATATATATATATATATATATATATATTTGTGTGTGTGTGTTTATATTTGTGCATGTGTATGTATATGTATATGTATGTGTATGTATATTTCACACTTGTCCTCCTTATCTTGTTAAGAGTTTTTTAGGGTAGTTATCCTGCACTATTGATAACAACACATGATAGAAACATGATACATAAAGAGTGAAAAAAGAAAAGACCAAAGTTAAGATAACATGCGTCATCCAATAAAATTATCAATGGGTGATATTATTCACCAAAATATAAAAGCAAGTGTCTCCTTGGGACAATGCCAACCATATGATTATCCAATAAGGGAGGACTCATAGACTATTTGATTGGTGAGAATGGTGGTGGCTTATTTACAACTTTTCATGGAGAAAAAATTATCATGGCATGAATTTAATACCTGTAGTTAATTCTCACTACACTCAAATTATTGCCTTCAAAAAATCTTCAAACATGACCTAACCAAAGGAAAAGCAATCACGAAGCAAGAGATCAGATGTCAGAAGTTCAGATTAAAAGATTTGATAAGTGCAAGAAGGCAAAAATTTTAAGATCAAAAATTTTGAAAGGTTCAAATAAAAGAAGTAAGAAAAGTTTTAATGGTCATCACGACACATAATATGTCCAAGGTTCAGAGAAAAATTTTCAACTAGTATGAAAAATCTAAGAATTCCAAGGCTAGATGATAGTTAGTTCTGAGGTGAAAAGGCCAAAAACATCTCCCAGGGTTAGGATACCCATAATTAGATATTTTTGGAAACCAAATTAGATGACGTGTATGGTATTTTGAGATAAGTAGATCACCTCCTACATAGAATACATGGCAACCCATAGAAGTTATTGGCACATTAAAGGAAAAGGTGATGGGGTCATACTGGGAGAAAACCTCATGCCAAGTGATATTAATTTTCTATGGTCAAACTTTGGTAATCCCAAAAAGGGTATATGGAACTAACAGAGGCAAGTGAGAATCCAAGGACTCAATAAACTCAGCATTAATGATTTTAGAAGGACATGACAACTTCAACCAATCCATGATCTGGCTTGCAAGAGAACAATCATTCTTGAAATATCTACATAGTTTTGGAAGGAAACTCTTCCCATTGTAATCTATAAATAATAGATAGTTTATATTTGTAAAGTATCGATAAGTTTACATCTACCAATGTTGTCAAGATTTCCTTTCATTTATTCATATATAGTAGTTAGTAAAATCCTAAGCGGCTTGTGGTCAATTAAACCCTCACTTTTGGTACAATCTTTGTAAAGTTTTTTGTGTATGTGTGTGTGTGTTGGAGGCTTATGAATCTATTTTGAGTAGTTATTTATGGTTCTCATGCTCTAACCCATCTCTATATGTATGTTTGTGATTGAAGTCTTTACTTATTTTGAGTTTTACTTGCATATAACTATGTATGGGAGGCCTACACGTCTATTTTGAGTTGCCATCTATGGTTCTCATGCTCTAACCCATATATTTATGTGTGCGTATATTTGTAACTCTTATTTAGGATTATATGTATAGAAGAGGAAGTATATATCACTAGCACATAACGTTCAGGTCTATTATGTAGGGATATCTTATTTGATCTTTGGCACATTGCCACCTCTTTTAGCTTAGGTTTCTACATTTTTTAGTTATTCCATTTTATCCCTTATGTCCCTTTTCCATTTGAGTTCAAATTATACCTAAATATCACATCTTAACAAGGATCTATCCTTGTAAAATACTCCTAGAGGCTCTCGATTGATCCAAACCCCATGATCTCAAGAGAGGCCCTATTATGTTGCTCCATGCGAGACATGATTGTCCTAAATTTCTTCCCTGGGATAATAGGAGAGGATAATAATACCTAGAAAATGCGGTGGTCTTTTTCCATCATCCTTACAAAGAGAAATATTGAATGTGTCCAATGTGAATTCAATGTTGAAAAGGTGATAGTTGATCTCGAAAATAAAAATTTAAGTCTTAAAAAGAAGGTGGTCTCTTCCTAGTGGATTTGTAGAAGAGGAAAATAAATTTAAATAAGGTGAATTTAATTCTAGTAAAGGTGATGGAAACTTCCTACCCACTTTGCATAGGGAAAGAATGAATTCACATAACATGTATTCAATGTTGGTAAGCACCCTAATATTCAAATATAATCTATAAAAAGGGTATTTTACTTTCATTTATTCCTCACTAAATCTCAAGCATTAGAGAAAAAAATAGCCCTTGGATCATAAGGAAAAATATTTATATATTTGAGTTGTAAGAAAGAGAATTTGCAAGCACATAAGAGTTTGAAGAGATAATAATAACCATGGACCCAATGAGAAAGAATACCACCCACAAACTAGCAGCCATAGTAGGCCCTTCTAGTGGTTCTTCTTCAAGGGTAGTTGTAGCCCCTCCCTCCACCTTATGAAGGGATATACAAGATCAAGCCCGACAAGATATGGTCCTTGAGATTGTGAAACACCTAATTGATAGGGTTGTTGACCCTATATTGTCAAAGAACACCAAGAACATGAAAGAAAGAGCATTTCAAAAATTTAATTATAGGCCCCCTAAAACCTTTAGGGTAAGGATATGGGGTAGCTACCTTGCTTAGTACATGGTTTTGTGGGTCCATAAATTCTATGAATTGGTAGCCACATGCATCGGACTCTATGATATCTAGGCTTGAGAGGTCAGGTCATGTGATGGGAGTTTCAAAGTTTCCATCACCCCACATATTATTGTAAGATATTGTTGGTGGAGTTGAGGGGCAATAAAGTGAATTTGGAGAACATGACTAGGTAGTATCAAGCTATTCATGACAAGCTAGGATTCTTGAATAGTGAATGCAATGCTAAGGACACCTCACTACCAAAGTTCCCTCTTAGTATCATAGATTTTAGTGATAGCATGAGGGATGCTTTGAGCATGCTAGCATTCATTTTTGCCTTTGAGGATGATAAGGGCATGATCCCAACTCGACTGGGCATTATTTATATGATGAGGTTCATACCCAAGAGCAGAAGGGTGATTTTTTATTTCAGTTATTTTATTGTCAAACAAATTTATGAGGGGTTATCCAAGTTTAAGGACATCCAAATGTTCAAATATTCTACATTTTTTACTTATTTAATTATATACCAAAACCCTAAATTATACCCAAGTTTGAACCCAAATAAATCAAATGACTTTGATCATTCATGACCCATTTCTATTTGGATAAATATCCAAAGCAATACCTCTTCATACTATAGTTTTGTAAGTATTTTTTGGTTCTAACCCTAGCAGCTATGAGGGGACTAAAACCATAGCACATTTTAGCAACTAGCCTCTAAATTTTGTAGTGGATATTCAAAATAGACTGGTATTTCTTACAAGACCACCATTATTTGGCTATATGGGTTTAATAAATTGGTCTATCAACTACCCACGTATGTGTCCGAAAATTTTTTTAGAGCTAATAAAGTGAATGTCATTTATATGGCATTTGAGATTGAAAAAGGTAATATTGGCTTCTAGAAGCCTCCTATCATCATTAACAATTGAATGTTAGTACAAAGGAAAGTCATCCATATCTTAGAAAACAAGTTGAAGAACCTAGAGTTGCAAATACTTGAAGATAAATGGAACTATGATCCCAAGGGTGAGTTCATTGCTTGGTTGATGAGAGTTAAAATCTTGATAAAATTTGTTCATGAGCCCAGGTTGCACATAAAAACTCACCAAAACCTAATGGAGGAGGTAGGTGTGCAACCAACTCTATGATATCTAAAGAAACACCAAGAAAAGCCTAAAATTTGCATCAACTCTAAGAAGTAGGTCCTAAGGGAAGAGCACTAGAGTGAGGAAAAAATTAATGCATTGTGGAAATTCAAGCAAGAGATTATAAATGGTGTAATAGCTTATGACAACATATATGAAGATAAAAAATATTGAATTGTACAACAAGAGCACCTAGATGTAGAAAGTGCATCCATAGACGAAAGCAATGAAGAAGTAGGTGTTGGATTATCCCAAATGATGGAAAGGGTGGAGGTGATAGTAAATAAAATATGTTACATATAGGACTCCTTGTCAAGACCCTAATAATCCCTAGTCATTGCCTTTCCACATGCACCTCTTGTGATAGACATACCACCAAAATAGGTGCCTCTACAAGTGGTGTAACAAAAGGGGAGCAAGTCCATACTAGGCCAATTGAATATCCTAAGGAGTGAAAGAAGGTAAAATTGATCTAAAGGGAAATCCCTCTAGCACTAAAGAAGAAAAAGGAGGATACCCCAATAACATGGTTGTAGGTTGTACCCCTTCATGCTCTGGTAAGTTTCCCCCAATTTCTTGTATTTTGTCCTAGCCATTAACCCTATGATTACATTACCCATTACCCCATAAATTTTTTCAACTCCAATGGTTTTCATTCCTTCTCCTAGTGCCTTAGCTACATTGATCGAGACTCCTCCAATTCTTTCATCAACTACCTCCATTTTGGTAACACCCCTATTTACTTCCCCTACCATCATCACTCCCATTTCCTCTACATCCACTACTCCTATTATTGGTCCTTGACCCATTCTTCTAAAAGGATAATATTTATTTCCATTCACTACTCCACCCATCTTGCCTACATCCCCACTATTGTTCTCCTCCATGCACATCCATCCCCATGGTCTAATGAGTTAAGGTTTCATTTTTAAGACTATTGCCCTTGATTTTTATGGTATAGGGGCAATTGACAAGGTCTTAAGCACCTCCAAGCATATATGATAGATTGCAACAATTCTAATATATTTAGAATCAAATATTACAATATACGTAGATAAAGGAGACTAAAAGAGTTGGATGGCCCATGGCAAAGAGGAAGAGGATTCATGATGATCCTCAAGGTAACACATTGTGTTTCACCCTGTTGACCCCTACTATTTCCAAGGCTGAAGACTAGATGTAAGATCAAGATTACTAGGCAAAAATAACAAGGATTAGCCTTCGAGACACCCAAGTTGAAGATAGAGTAGAATTCATGGAGTAAGCTGGTAAAGTCATGAACCATGACTACTTATCCCCTGAAAGGAAGTTGGCAAATATGGATAAGGATCTTGAAAATATAAAAATTACTCTTAAGAACTTCTAGCTATAGGTTAAATTACTAGATGATTAAATAGAACAACTCACTAGTTGATTGGCTTCTCGAGCACCTATTTCCCTCCTATAAGAGAAAATAAGCAAAGTGCAAAGTCTCACCAATTAGCTCACTGGTTGATCTGGTCATTTTTGTAAGTTGGCCTCAGTAGAAAGCATATCAGCAAGCCAAGGAAGAGGAGAAAGTAGGAGTAAAATTACATTTTCATTTTTCTATATCTATGATGGGCACTAGTTTTATGGAAAAAAGGTTCATTAAAGCTTTGATTTCATGCATGCCATTGATCTCATTGATAGATGGTGAGTGCTAATTCAAGGAATAAAATCCATGAAGATCTTTCATGTTACAATAATAGTCAATTACGATGATCTAATGGTGGATGTTGATTCTAGAAGAGAGTAATGAGTGGAGGCAAAAAAATATTGTGGGTCATTAATATCATTTGATCAAATAATGAGTGTTGATCATATACAAAGTAAATAGCAGGGGATCTCCAAAGCTCCATAAACAATTGATTGATTGTCCAATGGCCTGCACCATTTCCAAAGGTCATCTATAAAATTATTAGAGGAAATACCTACAATTGGTTGAAGCCTAAGACATATGTTAGACACATTGGCAACCCAAAAAGAAGTAATCAGTTATCCAATCAAGGCATACACCAAAAGGAGCTCCTCTATTGATCTTGGATAGGTGGAAAATCTAGTGGTCTGTGGTACTTTGAAGGGAAGGTTAAAGCATTTGAGCCACAAAGCAATGCAAGTCATCTTATCTTAGCAATCAATGACTTGTTTCATCCTCAATGACTTTTTTGCAATGACAAAATTAGCTTTTCCATTGGTTGAAGTGAAATAAGGTCAACAATAATGGATTAATTTTTCATATTTTTCAAACTCAGAGTGACCTTCCATGTGGTTATCATATAATCTCCCCATTCCACACTCAAAAGACACCGATGAAAAAAAACTAAGCCAAGACTAATCAAATAGCTCACAAAAATGGAGAACTACTTAGATGATGAAGCATTAAGAAGTCACACCAACCATCCAATTTTAGTAATCTACATACCATGAAAGAAAATGCAAGCAAAAGGGAATATTAAGAGGATTTTCATCAACTGCCTAATCAAAGGATAAGCAATCCAATCTAATGGACCACAATTTTGGGAAAATAAAAACAATGCCCATTCAAATTTTTCCACCAATCGTTCACCTACATGTAGCAAATAACTCCCATGGTAGGCAAACGCTTTTATTGTAGGTGATGTTAAACTACAATCTCTTAAGAAAAAGTAGTTAGAATCATAAAAATAGTGGTTGTGAAAGTCCACCTACCTATACCATTAAGACACAGTGTTTTAGGGGAAGTGGTTGGCATCTTAAGGTTGGTAGGTGTGGAAGCTCTATATCTAAAGTCCTTGAGCCCAAAAATATTAATAATAGATGGACTCATCACTCAATTTTGGGGGAAAACCTAGTAAAAGTAGCTAGTGATAACTATGGAGGCTCCAAATCTAGAGGTCTCAAACCCTTCGATATTAGTGGTTCCATATCAAAATACCTCAAGCCCATCAATATTAAATGTAGATCAATCCTTCACTTGATCTTTGAGGGTACATTTTGGATTACTTGTGTAGTTTTTAGAGAAAAAGGTCCCTAGTTTTTGCTTATAAATGGTAGTTTCAATTGCATTGTAAGGAATTTAAAATTGTTGACTTGTGCTTAGTATCTTGCCTTATTGGAATTTCCTTTCATTTTCTTCTATGTATTAGTCTAGACTCAAAACTTGAGTCATTTTGTTAATAGTATTTAAGCCTCTTTTAATTTGACATCTCTATAAAGAAAAGATTATATATATATATATATATATATATATGAAGTTGTGGCTATATTTGCTCTGTCTTGTTTCTTATATGCATCTTGTGTGTAAATTCTTTATGTTAGATTAGAACTATGTTAATTTAAATGGTTGTTAACAGATGATGTATGTGTTCATTCTATTCCAAGGATACATAGAAAAAAAATTGATCTAGCACATCGCCTATGTTATATTATGGTCTTATTTAATTTAATATCTTTCCTTTTTTCCTTTGATACATGTAACTAGTTTAGGAAGGCAAGCATCAAATATCATATCCAATAAGGATCTAGCCTTAGTAAAACCTTGGAGGTTTCCTTGTGATCCAAGTTCCATGCTCACAAGTCTTCCTATTGTTTTTCTCTATGCAAGGCATGAATGTCAAGCGCGTCTAGAAATACAAAAAAATGATCATGACATTCTAAGTGACCAATAGATATCATTTTCTATAATCAGATGAAAAATCACCTAGTTGCATCCACACAACCAAAAATTGTGTAGGTCCATATAAGTCAATAGATGGATATGGGAGAAACTACAAAAGCAATGTGCTAAAAAGATGAGATTGTGAAAGCATCACCGTGAGTTGAGAAGACCACACAAGCAACATAATAGGTGGATAAAATTTTATGTGGTTTAGAATAAGTACAACAAGAGGTGGTTTTGCAACAATAAAGTGTCATGCAAGCCCTACATGATAAGAATATGAAGAGAGATAAGATGATGCAAGAAATTGTAGATGTAAATGTTGCACTTAACATGAATATTTATGATACAATTGAGACTATGCATGAGGTAGGCCTTAATGAGCATGAGCAAAATCAAACATATATATTTGTACAAGAGAGGAGAGAGACTAAAATGGTTGAAACTAGGGGACAAACCATGTAAGATGTTGGATTTTTAGCTAGATTAAATCACAAGTTCCAATATCTAGTATCTTCATCAAAATTAATATTATAGCATTTAATATGTATAATAAAATTAATAAACATAGCATTCATAAAATAATAATATCAATCAACAATAGACTCACAATATTATTGATGAATCAAATATACAAGTTCTCTATTATTGAGAAACACTTCATTGATTTTTAGATACAATACATGGAGCTTTGTCTCCATAATATAACCTTACAAGTGACCTTTCAATACTTTAACTATTGCTATTTTCACATATCCAAGAGATGCAGCCTTTCCTATTTCATACATAAGACAAACCTCTCATATCTTGATTTTACATCTTTCTACATACATGTGACTCTTCACTTGTATACTTTCCACCTACACACATGAATCTTGACTTACTTACACACTTGCACACTTTATTATATGACACTTGCACATGCTACACACTTGCACACTTTACTAAATGACACTTGGACTCATTCTATGCATTGACACATACTTTAGGGAAATATAAATCACACACCTAATATAATAACTCACACCATATTCTAACATTTACAAATGTACAATGGTACCATGGGGATATATTATTATCTATAAAATAATGTAATATTCTATAGCGCCTCCCTATATTACATTATTTGATTATTGAAGAATTTAGTCTTCAATATTTAATTCTCACTTTTGTCCTTTTGCTATGGCTCTAGTATTGATCTTAATTCTTTGACTTTGTTTGTTGCATCATTGCTAGTACTACATTCTTTGTAATCTTGATTATTTCAAGAGTTGATTTTATAATAACCTATTTAAGTACCTCATCCAATGTCATTAGTAAAATTCCTTTCATAGTGTTCCATTCATGAACACCATTCCCTTTATACCAACATGTTTTGTGGGTATGATTATGACTCCCACAATTTAGGCAATGAACATGTTCTGTTAATTTTGGACTCTTTGAAGCTTTCCCTTTTTCTTGAGCATTTTCTTTATCTTCTATCCATTATATTCAAATTCTTAAAATTAATTATTTTGATGTAGAATGCCTTATGACTCCCAAATTTAAATTTTTAATCTTCAATTCTTCAAATTTTAATTTTCTCCAATCAATCATATAATCAATAATCAAAATATCAATTTGCAATTTGCAAAATTAATTTCCATTAAATATTCTTATAACTCCCTCAAATTCTTTTTTTAATTTTCAAATTTCAATTTGCAAAAATTAATTTTACATTGAATCTTAAAAAATAAAATTCTTCAAATTGACAATCAATTTCAATCTATCAATTTTCCAATTTTCCCTTATAACACCTTTGCTCAATTTAAAGTCTTTCTCAATAATCAAAAAATATTTTATCAAATTAAATTTGTTTTAACCTTATAACTCTCTTTGCAATAATTAAAACTTCAATTTCAATAATCCTTTATAACTCCAAAATAGGTATTCGCCTTAAATATATCTTCAAAAAAAACTTTCAATGATTTCAATAAAAAATATGCACCCTAATTTTGATTTCTTCAAAACATTTTGGAAATAATATAAATCTTACCTTAACTTCCTACCAAATATGTTGTATTCTCTAAGTTTGTCATGTCCATGTCTCTTCAATGATTTGCAATATTTTAGGTATTAGAAAACTAGTGCATTATCAAAGATGTTACCATCCTAGTGAGTCCAATTCATTGTCACCCTTGAAGATTAATTTGAATGGACATTCATTTTGTATGACCATTATTCCTTTGCACTATTGCTTCTCTTTCCTGTAGGCTCAAAAAGCTACATAAATAAAATTCTACAAAAAATTTGAAATTTTGCTAAAGTTTGAAAGTGTCATCGAGCCACACCAAGTTGAGTATCACTAGGTTGTATTCACCTCTAGACCATAATCAACAATGATCAAAGTGCATAACACATAATCAAATATGTGACCTAGTGCATAGCATCCCCACATCGCACTTAGAGCCACATGTCACCAGCTTGCAATCAGCCCAGTTTGACTTAACAACACTTCGGGATAGAAATGCGACCCAACACCTTATTCTATGTTGCATGCAAATTTTTTCAACACGTGGCATAAAATATTAAAGTGCAACCCCGCTCCAAGCAGTCTCAATGCCATAGTTAGCATGGTCAAAATGCACATTTGCAAAATCTAAAATGTGGCATAGCTACAAGTGAATCTAGACCATACTCGGTTGAGAGTATCCAGGACGTATTCTTTAGGTCGCATTCATCAAACCACATGGGTGCATCCAAGCCGCAGTGCACTATTTTTCTACCAAAACCAAAATGCACTTTGAGCCAAGAATGAAGGAGAAACTAGGGTCATGTGCCATGCAACCAAGTTTCAAGTCACAGTAAACATGGCCAAATATTAAGCAATCATAAATAAAAAATGCGATCTAATGAAGAACCTCTATGCCACATTCTTGTTTCGCCTAGGAACCATAAAGAAGAAGGCAAATACAACCATGTGCGATGCAATATTTTTCAGTTGTAGTCAACACAGTCAACATTGGTTGAAACAACAAACAAAATGCGGTCGTGCTACTCTGAAGTAGAGGAAGGCTAAAACCCAAGCCACAAACATCTCAATTTTTTTTAGGATTAGATCTTAGTCGTCTAAAGACAGATCAATGCTCAACTTTCAATTCACATGTTGAAGTGCAAATAATAAATATCTAAGTGTGACATAAATATAGCAAGTCTAAATTAAATATTGTTGAGCTAAGAAGCTGAAACATTCTATATTCTTAGCTACTTCAGTTGCATATCAACTACTGAGGAGGAACTGCAAGAACAGAGGATGACTTAGATGTGTTCTTGATAATATTGCATAGTTGGAACCCATGAAGGCTGAATAAGTTGTAGAGGCAAATTACTAAAGCAGTTGCAGAGGATCAATGGACCAAGATTATCCCTCTTCTTGAACTAAACATGAGGCCACCATGTTAGCACCCCGTTGGTTGAGCGTTCATTTTTTCCTTGTAATGCTTTCTTTTATCATAAATTCATTGTAAAACTATAAATAGAGGTTATGACCTCCTTCTAAAAGGTCGGCTCTAAAGTGTTTGCTTGTGCTACTATTGTATATTTTCTTGCAATTAATTAAAGCAACATTACTTGGAATTTTTGCCTCATAATTCATATTTTATCATCTGATTACAAGCTTGGTGAAGGCATTTTTGCTACTATTGCTATGGTTAGTCTATTATGCTAAATTGGATTGCTAACTTAGAGCAAATTGGAATGATTCATGTTTAAATGTATGCTTGGATGGAATTCTATTTCTGTTAGTCAGAGTGTCAATCTTATTCTGCTATTTGGATTATTGATACCCTTGATGTTTGGAATAATTCTTGAAGTATGCAATTGGTTTTAATGTTGAATATGATAATGTTTTGAATGTTGTTAGTTCCAAGTATTTCTCTAGAAGTTGAGTTGTCAGGAGGTTCTCTATAGATGCCTATGTTGTTAGCTTTATCCATCCACTGTTAATTATTTCTTCCTTAACCCTTCCATTTCTATCCCTACTCTTTATTCATTTTACTGAGCTTAAAAGAGTCAACATTCAATAAGTTGACAAGGAACCAACCTACTCTGGAGGTTGAATTGAAGCAATTTAGTTCATCCAATGTGTGGTTTGGGTTGTGATTAGTGGGTGCTCACCTTTAAATATTTACAAATAATAGTTACGATTCAAGTTCATTATATTTGATAAACCAAACCACAACACTTCCTTACAAAGATGTCCAATATTCATAGGTATAATGTATTCAGATGCTTTGCTCTCATATTCAAGCTCCTTAGACATTGTATGGAATGACTATGCCCCTAAATCCTTTTTTCTAGCAGCTTGAATATCTTCAAATAGAATTTGTCAATAGCTTCACTCTTCACAGTAGATGATCAGTGTTCATTCTTCAATTTAATTCTTCTATTTACACTATATGCTTTAGGTGCTTCAACACACTCCTTTACAATTTTCTTCAGGCACTATAATTTGGAAAAATAATTCTCCTCTCTTTCCTTTCTATTATTGTTCCTTACTTTCTCCTTTTCACATGTTGCTTCTCAAACTAATTGAACTGCTATATTTTTGGTGTCTTCCACCAACACTTAACCTTTCATATGTTGATATCTTCTATTCACCAAAACATATATATCAAAATAAATCTTAGGACAGTCAATGATACCTTTGTCATTGCTTGTATCTTTCAAGCTTTCAATATTTTTGGAGTACTTCAATATCTTTCAATTTATATTAGGAAGCAATCATTCAAATATCAATTAGAAATATTCAACTCTACCTCTAATATTTCTCTTCATAGTTCTTAGGTGCAATTATCAACCCAAATTTTCTTAACTTTAGGGTGAAATCAACCCTATCCTTTTATCTCCAATATTCATGCTAGAGTACATCTCTTATGCTAGCTTTTCAATATAAAACTTATCACTCTAATATTCTTTAAAAATTCACACCAAAAAATATGGTGCTAGTTTTTCTAACCTGCAACTTTTGCCTTCAAATTTTGCTTACTCAAAATATTTAAAAATACTCCAAGCTTCTTACTTGGATTGAATGTGTCTTTGATAGACAATTCTCCAAATTTCTTACTTGGCTTGAATGTGTCTGTGATAGACAATTCTCCAAGCTTCTTACTTGTATTGAATGTGTATTTGATAGATAATTCTCCAAGTTTTGTACTTGTATTGAATGTGTCTCTGATAGACAATTCTCCAAGCTTCTCACTTGGCTTGAACCTTGCTTTGATACCACTATTGGATTTTTATCCAGATTAAATCATAGGTCCCAATATCTAAGATCTTAATCAAACTCAATGTTAGAGCATTTAATATGTATAATAAAATCAATGAACATAACATTCATAAAATAAAAATATCAATCAACAATATACTCACAATATTATTAATGAATCAAATATACAAGTTCTCTATTATTGAGAAATACTTCATTGATTTTTAGATACAATATATGGATCTTTATCTCCATAATATAACCTTACAAGTGACCTTTCAATACTTTGACTATTGCTCTCCTCACATATCCAAGAGATGCATTTTTTCCTATTCCACACATAAGACAAACCTCTCATGTCTCTTGACTTTACATATTACCACATACATGTGACTCTTCACTTGTATACTTACCACCTACACACATGACTCTTGACTTACTTACACACTTGCACACTTTATTATATGACACTTACACACTCTCACACTATACACACTTGCACACTTTACTACATGACACTTGGACTCATCCTACACATTGACACATACTTTAGGGAAATATAAATCATACACCTAATCTAATAACTCATACCCTATTTTAATATTTATAAATTTATAATTGTACCATTCAGGTACATTAATATCTACCAATTAATATAATATTCTCCAAAATAATACAATCAATTAACTATATTTGTACAATGATTGCCTATAGGCCTATACAAGATTACATCAAATATTGTCGGCCTTGGCCATTAGTCATATTACAATTTCAACACCCACTCATAATTTGAACTAAGGGAACAAGGAAAAAATACATAAGTGATAATAATATCTTCCCCCTCGTAATTAGATCACCCTCATCATCAAAAATCAATTGCTACAAGAATACCTTTATACAAGAATCTCCTTAGGTTGGACCATAGTCATCATTACCACTATCAGATACTCTCACACATGTCCAAATAATACTTCCACTAGGATTACAAATGATGAAGATAAGTATAGACTACAACCTCTAAATAAAAATTGCTTCAATCTTCTATAGTCACATAAGGTAAGACTTGGAAGCATAGCTTTCCCTTTTACAACATACATCACCTTATTTGGAAATTTTGACTTGCCTTAGGCTACCTAATTTTCATTACCAAAAGAGGATTTGCATAGACCTATTTATGAAAAGAACCATTACAAAGTTCTAAGTATATGTGGACAAATAATATAAGAAGAAATAGATCATGAAAAATAAGATCTTCATGGATAAATTGAATCAATAGCCCAATGGAGAGAGAGATTGGTTAACCCACATTTTGAATCATTATCTTATATGCTTCCAAAATATTGAAAACGCATTGCAACTATTACAAATCTAATTACATCTCCCAAGAAAGTAGACCAAGGATAAAATATGTTAAATTTTCTCCTTTCAAAATAGGAAATAGACCTTGAGAACTATCCTACACAATTTAGCCCTAATACTATAATAGGCCTATAAATTGATAGCTTTAAAAGTTGTGCAATTTCAAAAAAATGCTCAAAAAACTTTTGTATGAAAATTTAGGGCCTTCATAATATTTTCCCAAATAGCCCCCAAAATGCAAAAAAAATTAAAGCCTTAAAACTTAGGAAAAATATGCCCAATACAAGACCGCCACATGTCATTCACTAATTCATGGGTTTCTACCACTTGGTCTATATCACCTAGACACCATTGAACTAGCATTCAATTTATGATTGCAATGTATGTCATTTTTTGATTGGTTAGAGGTATATTACTAGGTAAAAAATATGGTCTTTGTTCCATTTATTTGTCACATCAGCTTCTATGTTTATCGAATTTCTAGACCTTAATCGAATTTCTAGTGAGAAATGACACTGTAACTCATAAAAGTATAGGGGATTTGAACTACAAACCTTTTTTGTGGTAGATGGCCTAAGCAAGGTTGGCTAGCACATCTCCATACCTTCACATTGAGAATAGAGAAAGTGTTGCTCTCATCCCTTAAGGTGAGCTTAGTCTAACCTTGATGGCATGTATATTCCTAATATGCAAAAAGGAAAATTTAAACCCTCTACTGCACCACTACCAACCTTTACCAATGTTTATCTACCAATTTACCAATAGTATTAGATGAGGCAATTGGATAAATGCCTCCTTGAAGATGTTCCTTAGTTGCATAGGATGCAGCCAAAAAACAAAATACATGTAATGCGTTTTGAACCTTGTACCTCATTGCTAACAAACTTTGCCAACACCCATCTACCATTGCGCTAAAGGCCTTGGATGAGATGATTGGGTGAATTCCTCCTCAAAAATGTTCTATGGTGATAGGAAATGCAACAAAAGCAAAATCACATGGGATCAAAAAAAAGGAGGGTGGGGACCAAACCCTTATCTTCTCTGAGAAATGATTTATGCATGCTTTCATTGTCCATCTCAACTTGCAATATTGTTGGGTTAATAATTCGGCTTACATATGGATACACCTTAAAATTTTCCCTGATATTAATGCATGCAATCCTACATATTATTTCTAAAATGGTAGGGTTGATCTAGAATCCTATATGAAAAATATCCAAAAAGTGTTTTGGCATCTCAAGTGCCCTTAGTTTTGTAGAATTGAAGACCTCCAAAAATATCCAATCTTGGTTTTTTATGTATGTTTGATCAAGACAAGGTCTACTGGAATGAAGAAGATGAAATGAAGGGGAAAAGAGTGGTAGCGCCCTTTTTCAAAAATTTAAAAAATTTCCTCCACAAAATTTCCCTCTATAGAAGCACCCTTATAAGTGGTTATCAAAAGGAGAAAAAATGGTTTTTTCAATGCTTCTTATGTCATACCTAACTTATGAAGCTTTAGAGGATAATTCATCCATGAGATTTGAAGAAGTATTAGAGACTCCAAGTTGACTTCTTGCATGACCAAGTGATGTCATTCCATAGCCACTTTGATACCATGTAGGATTTCACACCTATTTCCAAAAATAAATAGAAAGAATCCATCCATTAAAATCTTATACGAAAAGCGTAAAAAGGACAAAAGACAGAAAAATATAGTGGGCACCCATAGGCACCATAAATAGTCACTATATTATTCATAGATAAGAAACACGACACTTTGATACAAAGGATGGAGTGGTAGGGGGTATTTATACCAATACCAAAATCCTAAGTACATAAATGAATTTAAACATAGTCAACATAACAAGAAGATGTAAAGTTAATTACAAGTTGTAAGGTGGGTTTAACCATAACAAGGTTAATCATAGCCCATGGGTATTACATAATAAACTAATACAATAAATATATGTGTACAATGATTGCCCATATACCTATACAACATTACATTGTACAATGTTGGCTTTGACCATAAATCAACTTACACTTCCAACACACCATGGTAGAATTTCTAATATTGAGACGACCATCTGTTGTTGATGGGGATATAATTGACGAATAGGCTGAAAACTTCTTTAGTTAGATGATTGAAGTTTATGATGAGTTTGTAGTAAGCTCAATAAGACAATGGCGAATGTCGTCCACCATATTAACAAGTGAGATTACCAAAATAAATATACAAATGATCACATAATGAAATTTGAATGGCATAATTGACCAAATGTTTAGAACTACAAGCATAGAGATATAGGAGAATGAATAAATACAATCCTTGATAGAGTTGAAAAATCACCAATAGGGATGAAATTTTACAATGTCATCCTCTTTGCATCTACTTGACTAAAGAGTACCCTACTCCCACTCCCACTGTTTTTTTTTTTTAAGAATTCTATCTGAGTAATTACTTTTAAACTACTTTTTCTTTGATAAGACTGAACTACTTTCTCTTTGGTAAGATTGACTCTGCTTTCGCTATTTTACTTTCTCTACCTTTGGCAGAACATGTATTGATTGTATATTCTTCATAAAGAATTCTTTCTGAATAAGTAATCCCAAACGAATTATATTTTCTCTCGATTTTGTTTTCTCTCTTTGGCAGAACATGTATTGATTATGCATTCTTCTTAAAAAGAATTAACTATGAATAATTTATCCTGAACTACTTTTTCTTTAACAAAACATGCATATGCTCCTGCGCAGATCTTACTTTCTCTTTGGCAGAACATGTATTGAATTTTTGCTCTCTATCTATTTATGCAAGTTTGTGAAAGTAACGAATGATTAGCCCTAGACTGATTATAAATTCTAATTGGTAGAACACCTACTGATTCTACTTTTTCTTTGTCAGAATAAGTATTGGTTATGTTCTCTTTCTTTGGCAGAATACTGATTGATTATGCATTAAAGGGAAAGGGCATATGTCTTTAAGTGTGATAAATGATTAATCTTAAACTAACAGAAACTTGAAGAAAATAAAAAGACGAAGGATTAATATTGTGATATAAATAAATAAAAGTGACGCATGTTTAATATCTTACAAGGGACTATTAAAAAATTATAAAATAAAAATGAAAAGTGAGGAATAATTAATTTTTTTTTAAAGTGAGAACCGTTACTCTCCGAAACAAATTATAAAAATAATAAATAATTAATCACATATAAAATTATTAAAAAAATCTTTAAAAAATGAGGAAAGACTTTTTTTTTTTTTTTTTTTGAAAGTGATGAATGATTAATCTCAAAATATTGCTTCTTAAAAAACTCATTTCTTTTGATTGCAAAGAATGATTAATCCTAAAAAGGACGAAAAGAATTCAATAAAAAAGTGATGAATAAAAAAATTAATAAAAAAAATGATGAATGATTAATCTTTTCTATAGGACTGTTAAAAAAACTTAAAAAAAAAATCACTTTTCTTAAAGGTGATGAATGATTAATCCCACTTGCACCATGTGACTACCAAAATAACTATTAGATGGGAAAAAAACCTTTAATTGAATTTGCATGACTGGTGATTGAAACTTGAAAGGACGTTGTTTTTTTTTACGTGTTTATTCGTGTTGGAAAGCTGTTTTTTTTCAAGCCCGCTTTAACAAACTCAAAATTTTCTATTTTTTCTTGAAGGTTGAAGATTATCGTTAATCTATTAAAGAAGAACATTTCTTTGGAAGTGATGAATGATTAATACCACATGGACCATAAGACTATATATTAAAAAAACTTCAATTGAATTTGAGTGGCTTGGTGATGGAATTTGAAGTCAATATATTTTTTGAATGAAAAAGCCAAAATTGTATTAATTAAGCTTAATCATACAAAATAGTGTGGGTGGGATTAACACACCCCAATCAACCAAGAGAAACTATTACAACTATGAAGAAAAGTCACACTATCTGCAACAAACATATCACCTAACATATCTCTGTACAGAATATCAGGAATCAGCTAGCAGAAAACATAAGAGCAGCAATCATGTAGAAGGAAATGAGACCAGGGACGAGGAGTTGCAGATCCATGATCCCGGTGCGTTTTGCCAGTGGTTCATAAGTTGCCGAAGGTACTGAAACTCCATGTTGACTTTCTTAATTTGGGCAAAAATCTGCAACCAGCAATCATAGAAAACCTCATATTTATCAGATAGTGAAAAATACAAAGAGGATTCTTGTTGGGAAAAAATAACTTTGTTGCGGGTTTTCCATATGTGGAAGAGAATAGCAATTCTAAATATATGCCAAACCACTGAAATATTTGTGGAGAACTGAATAGGGTCTCCCAATAAGATATGCCTCCAGGAACATGAACCAACAATAAAAGGTCTGAAAAATGAAAGAATCCAAGACCAAGCCTGTCTAGCTCGAGAGCATTCCCAAAATAAATGAACATAGTTTTCCTCCTGACCATAGAACTTACAAGAGACATCATCAACTCCCAAGTATTTTAGGCGCTGACCAATAGGCAAACCTTGAAAAAGCACACTCCAAGCAAAAAAAGACTGCTTTGGTTCAATATATTTAGCCCATACAGTATGAAATCGAGATTTCCAAACAGACTGAGAAGAATTTAAATTCCATCTTCCATTGAGCATGGCTGCCATAGGAACTGCAGGGGAAAGCCAGGAATAACCCAAACGGGCAGAATACTTAAGCAATGAAACATGTTTAGGCCATTCCCAGTCACACCACCATGGCTTTTGAAAATGTCTAGACAACTTGGACCATACACAAAATGGAGTGTGATCAATAACAACTTCATAAGTGCATTTATCATCTTGTTTCAAACCATAATAGTGTTTAAAATCTTCCCAAGGGATCCAATTCTTAGTATGAAAGGAAAAAAAATCAGAAAGTAATGCAATTCCTTTTTTATAAAAGTGTTGGGCTCTAACCCATTGCACTTGTGCTAGTGGCAAACCTTCATAAGAAATAGCCTGAGACCACCATACATTGAGAAAGGAGATAGAAGGGCCAAATTTCCCTCCAAAGCCCTTCCAGGATAACCAAGGTTTGAGAGCTTCCCAAGCTTTCCAAATGCTTTTAGCCACGAAGGACCCTGAAATCTTGACAGGAACAGGGGCAGTAATAAGCGTATGAAGATTGAGGCCTTTCCAAACTTTTTTGCCCAAGGGAAGCCCAAAAGAAATACAATTTCTAAGTAAAATTTTCCACGCCTCATCTCCTTGCAAAGAACGAGTTATCCATTTGGCACATAAAGCAAAACCTTGCTTTTGACAGTCAAACAAACCCATACCACCCGAGTGCTTAGGAAGACAACAAATATCCCAAGCAACTCTGTGAAATCCTTTTTTACCAACAACATTAGACCATAAAAAATCTCTAAGAAGCTTTTCAAGTTTCTTGTAACAACTCTTGGAAGGGACCCAACAAGAAGAATAATAAACATGTGTAGAAGCTAAAACTTTAGAGCAAATTTGGAATTTACCGGCAAGAGACAACTTTTTAGAAGTCCAATAAGCTATCTTTTTCTCTACCTTTTGCACCACATATCCCCAAAGCTGAGCAGGAGATCCCTGAAAGGCAAATGGAATGCCCAAAAATTTAAACATCTCACCCGGTTGTATCCACTTCCATTGTTTATCAGATAACCAGGGAGGAAGAGGTTTCAAATATTGTCGAAAACAAGATGTTTTTCTCCATTGAACATTAGATCCTGAAGCTAAACAAAAAAGCTCAAGGCAAGCTAAAGCATGAGAAACATAAATCTCATCTTCTGATAAAGTCAAAAAGGAGTCATCAGCAAAATGGCCATTAATCAACTGCTGAGAAGAGTGAGGCAGGGAGATCCCTTTAATAAGCCCTTGAGATGCTCTATGTGCTAGCAGATAACCAAAAGCCTCAGTTGCCAAAATGAATAGAGAAGGTGCTAAAGGGCATCCTTGTCTTACTAATCGAGCTAAAGGAATACTTTCATATTGAGCTTTATTAAGAGTAAGAACAACAGAAGCATCTTGAAACAACATTTGAACTGAATGAATAAAATTATCTTCAAAACCTAAAGCCTTAAGCATAGCTAAGATGAAATACCATTCAATTATGTCATATGCTTTCTCAAAGTCAATCTTAATAAAAAGGACATCCTGAGAAGAAGTATGAGCCCATTCCATACCTTCCCATACAACAATAACGTTATCTAAAATATACCTGCTCTGTACAAATCATGTTTGCTCTGGTCTAATAATAAGAGGAAGCAAGGGTCGGAGTTTCAAAGCAAGAGCTTTGGCAATAATTTTATAGCTAACATTCAAAAGCGTAATGGGTCGCCAATTAGAGATAATCTCTGGATCACCTTCTTTAGGGATGAATACCTTTGTTGATAAGTGATCCTAGAGAGCCATTAGATATTGCTTCCTTATACACATTGAGTAAATATGACCCAAGCATGTCCCAAAACTCCTTATAAAACTCACAGGGAAAACCATCAAGACCAGGTGCTTTATCATTGGCCATATGAGAAAGAGCAGTTTTAAGATCCTCCAAAGTGAGAGGAGCATCACAAACATCCCTTTGAGTTGGAGTGAGCCTAGAAGGGATATATTTTTTGTTTAGTGATACATTTTGTTTTTTGAAATTGAAGGGATATTATTTTTTCATAGGTGTTTATACTTGTTGGTTATGTCTTTTCCAGCCTGATCCAACAAACTTTTAAAAATATAGTTTCTGAAATTTGAAGATGATTGTTAATGTCCCAAAGATATTTTCAATTTACAATTAGGTAGTAACCTTTTGAGGATCTTTAGGAAGTGATCTCAAGTATCACAGACATAACATGCACTCCAAAAGACAAAGAATGTTTGACAAAGCAGACAAGAAAGCTTGTTTAATAATAATGGTCGACATATCCAACAAGATACAAGATACTGTTGTATGCTTATGATGCAATAATCGCAAAAGATGTATGGCACAAACTCAATACGATGTTCGCATCCAAAAACCAAAATCAAATTCTACACCTACAGAGTCAATCACATTGTTTGAAGATTAAGAGCAATAAGAGATTGGAGGGTTTTCTACGAAGAATTGTTGAGTTAAGAGTCTCGCTTCAAACGAGCAATGACACAGGAGTTCAACGTTTTGTTAAGAACCCTAAATGTAACAAACCAAAGTCTAATTTTCAAGACTT
The DNA here is from genome assembly GCA_028583015.1 of Wollemia nobilis. NCBI lineage: Eukaryota > Viridiplantae > Streptophyta > Pinopsida > Araucariales > Araucariaceae > Wollemia > Wollemia nobilis. The sequence continues at coordinate 5,837,470 of JAQPPZ010007530.1, forward strand.
GTGAATTTGCTTCCATAGAAGGAAGCAATTTGGGAAATGAAAACTGAAGATGAACATGCTTTAGTCATGCATCAAAAAGGCAAGAAGCCTATGTAGTCAAAGATGGTGGATGCCAAAAAATATAACAACAACAACAATATATATGACATAATTGACAACAATGAAGACGAGAACTTTTCAGGTTCCCATGTCACATGTTACATTTGTAGGAAACTAAGGTATGTACTTGAGTGTAAGTACAACACTATCTCCTAAGGTTCTTCTAGTAAGAATTAAAAGTATGCATTAGGAGGTAACCAAACGGGTCCGTAATGGTAGAGGTGGAATGCACCTCAATGCCAACACGATAATATAGCAAAGGATACCAATTCTAAAGGAGGAGAAGATTGTCTATTCGGCACAGGCTCCCAATGTAGTCTCAAAACCTAGCCTGGCTTGATATATTGATTCGAGAGCTACCAAACATATGATAGGCAAAAAGGAATGGTTTGTGACACTTGATGGTTCTTCCTATCATGGGTAGGTTACTCTTGGTGATAATTTAAGATACACTATTATTGGTATCAATGATGTCTCTTTGCATCTTGGTTTGCATACTTGTCATCTAATTGAATTTCTTTGCATGCCTAGCCTCATGAAGAGCTTATTATATATGAATCAACTTCTTAATCATAATCTAAAAGTTGAATATGATAGAATAGGTGACAAGAAACTTTGTCATGTTCTACACAAATCTAAAGGTATGATAGTTGTTGCTTGTGTTGTAGGCATAAGCAGGATGTTTTAGCTTATGGATGTATCGCAATACAACCAAGATTTAGTAGCGAATGATAATGTTATCACAGTTTGGCACAAGGGATTTGGGCACATAAGTTTTGGCTACCTAAAAGCATTGTATAAGCATATCATGGTAAGAGGTCTTCCCTTGCTAAAAATGTTAAGTGAAATTTGTACAAGTTGTTTGGTAGGAAAGTAGCATTGAGCCTCATTTGGCTCTAGCAATTATTGAGCGACTGGTCCACTTGGCTTGGTGCACACCAATTTATGTACACCTATGGATCAAAGCTTTAGTGGCTATAGATCTTTTTAAGTTGTTTTTTGATGATCATACACAATGAATATGGGTGTATTTTCTCAAAAAAAAAAGGATTAAGCATTTTATTTTTTCCAAGAATTCAAAGATTGTGTGAAAAAGTTTACTAGTTGTCATATCTAAGTCCTACACTTATATCGAGGGGGTACACCAATAATGAATTTTATAATTTTCTAAAATAGGACATTCAATGACAATTGGCAACTGTCTATATGCCTCAATTAAATAGTATTCTAGAAAGGCTTAATCGTACTATTTGGGATATGGTATAAAGCATGTTGAGCAATGCTAAAATGGAACCAGTATTTCGGGCAAAAGTTGTTTGTACGACGATTTTATTGTTGAACCACACACTCATAGTTGCATTGAATGATATTACACCAAAGGAAGCATGGACAAGTATTAAGCCTACTCTATTATATATTCAAGTGTTTGGATGCACAACATTCATGCACATTCCAAAGTAGAAGTGGATGAAGCTAGATGAAAAATCTAAGAGATGCATTTTTATTAGATATCGTGACGAGTCAAACGAATATCAGCTCATAGATCTTGACACCAAGAAGTATATCAGTCATGATGTCATATTTGATAATAAAAATGAGTGTGGCTCTTCTTCTAAGCCACGTGTTTTAGATAAGCACTTATTCTATTGTATAATGATAATGGTTCCTCTAAGAGAGAGGATGAAGAGTTTTTTGATGGATATAGAGATGATCCTAATGGAATTGAAGAACCTAGACCATTTGAACCATCTTCTTTTAATATCATTCATATGCTTAAGTGGTATCTCTGTATGTGATGCAAACTTGAACGTTGTCCCAAACAAATCAAGTTCAAGGTCAAGAACTCGGTAGAATTCACATTAATATTAGCCCTTAGTCCTTATGAGCATAGTTATGCAAAATTTTAAACCATAAATGGTTCAAGAATATATTGTGTCAAAACAATGGAAAAACGTCATGGATGTCAAATATCAAGCTTTAATATAAAACAAGATGTGGCAATTTGTTGATCTTTCGCATAAAAAGAAACCCATTGGTTGTAAGTGGGTATTCAAGATCAAATACTAAGCTAGTTGGAGTATTGACAAATACAAGGCAAGGCTTGTTGTAAAGGGTTATGCAAGGCATTCACTATGATGAGACCTTTGCACTAACAACAAAGATAAGGACCATTCAAATGGTATTTGCAATGGTAGATCAATTTGGATGGAAATTGTATCAAACGGATATAAAAAGTGCATTCGTTAATGGTGACCTTACTAAAGAAGTATACATGATGCAACCAAAGGGATTTGTCATACCTAGACAGGAGAAGAAGGTATGGAGGTTTATCAAGTCTCTCGAAGGGTTGAAAGAGGCTCCCAAAGCCTAGTATGTGAAGATCAATTAGCATGTTGTGCAACATGGATCTTATTGTAGTCCTCATGATTCAAACATATATATTTCAAATGACAAGGAGGAAAGGTCGTGATAATAATTGGGTTTGTTGATGACTTGGTTATCACTAGAAGTTTTGAGAAGTTGATTGAAAGGACCAAGAGAGATTTGAAAAAGTCATGCAACATGATAGATCTTCGGATTATGCATTATTATCTTGGATTGGAGATGTGATAGTTAGATGCAACAAGATAATAATGCAACAATCCGAAGATCTATCATTATAGTTAGATCTTCGGATAGTTAACTCTCTATGGTCAATTGATTAGGCGTCTCATTTATCTAACCTATACTAGACCATATTTCAATAATGTTATTAGTTATCTTTCATAAATCATGCAAGAACCAAGGGTGTCATTGGAAAGTAGCAAAGCGAGTAATCAAGTATATCCATCATCCAACCGAGTATGGTCTAGAGTACAAGAAGAATGATCAATTCTTCTTGACAAGATTCAGGGATGTGGATTATGTAGGATCCATTGATGATAGGAGATGCACATTTGGAAATATATATTTATGGGATCCGGTCTAATATCTTAGGGAAGTAAGAAGCAACATGTTGATCTTTTATCAAGGTTGAATATCACGTTGTAAGAGTTGTTTGCAAGGCGATATGGTTACTTCACATCTTGTCAAGGATGAGCATTTCATAAAAGCAAAAAATGGTCCTAAATTGCAACAATCCGAGTTGTAAAACTTGACCACAATCCAATTTTCATTAGCGCACAAAGCACATTAAAGTTTAGTGCAACTTCATTTGCAAACATGTTTACGAGTATAACATACAACTTTAGTTTTGTCCTATTGTAAATCAATGTGCAAATATTTTCACAGTCACTTGCATGTGTCGAAGTTTTGAGTTTTTTTTTACATTTTCTTGTTTGTATTTTGATTGAACATTGATGTAATAAGGGAGGTTGTTACAAAATCTTGTAAATGAGTAGTTATAAGTTGTTGTATCCAATCATAATGGATACCTCTCCTTTCTTGATTGTATATATACATTTATTACATCAATTCAAAGGTTATTGTAGTCAATTTGTGTTCATAACAATTATGTTAACATGTTATGTACAAGGTTTAATTGTTTAAATTTACAAACTTGAGTGGGTAGTTATATCGTTGCTCGACTACTTCCCTCCACTTGACCGTGATATATACAACCCCTATTTCATCTTTTGTATCATTGCAACATATTGTATAGTGTGCATGTTGTGATTTTGGTTGTTGAGATTGTATTGTGTGTTCTACATTTTGGTAGTGTAATTTCTCGTGTGTTCCTAATTTGCACATATATGGATGGTTTTTGTTAATGTTGCATTGCTCTTGATATTTTCCATACCTTCAATTCCATTGAATATTTATGTGTTATACTACATATTCTGAAAATGTTTGATTTATCTTACTAGTGAGTTTTTATTCTAGAAACAGCTTTGGGATTTTTATAATCAAATATCCAAAGACTTAATTGGTCCAATAGAATGTGTAATAGCTAGGCTAATCTATATCAAATGGCATGAGCTCAATTAATTGGGTTTCAATGAGGAGACCCAAGTTTGAATCCTATCATGCTAAATATGTATAATTTCCAAAATGTTATAATACCATAATCACCATATAATATAAGTGAGGCCATTTCAATCCCATATAACTTATAGAAGCTAAAATTGATACCTGTGCCTATAAAATTTCTTCCTTGCACCTTAGGGATGAAAAATATAATATGGATTTTAATGAGATCAAAACTGCTTTTCAACATTTTTAAACTGTCATTGCCTCATTTCCTATGTCTTCTAACAAACTGGTTCCTAAAGAAGACGCCTTTGGTAATTCCTCCTATTTCCAAATAAGAAACAAATTAATTTGAGCATTTTCTTAACATTGAGAAAGTTAACGCTGCCATTATAGTCATATACGGTAAAATGATTTTCTTGTTGAGTCCTACAAGTCTCTAGGAGATAAACTTATAGGGATCTCTATTAGCACAGCCTCTAAGACATTGAACAGATACCCATTGGAGGAGGGTACCTGGGTACCTTACTTCTTTATTTCTGCATGGCAGGGCATTACGTAGGCCAAACAATGAGATGATAAAGCATTATTCCTGAAAATTGACTTTTGCAAAGTCTGAAAAAAACAAAGGCTGGAATTATATTCCTAACATGTTAAAGTGAGCTTGGACTTGGCCCACGAATTAGATTCATCATCAATACTCCTTTTTTCTAGAATCTCAGTTGAAGTTCAAGCAATGATCAGTTATCTTCATGTATTCCACTGTAAAGATTGATTTGTCAAGGTTGTTCTTTGCCTTCTGTAACATTTAGTAGATTTTTATATAGTTATGTTAGAAGACAATTCTTCTCTTGTAATTGAATGTGAAGCCATAGTCTCTACCTTTTCTTAAAGGGTTAATTCTATAATAATGCCTTTACTGCTCCTCCAGTGATCACACCCTTACTTTTGCCTTTACTATTGGTAATGAGTTTTTTTAGTAAGTCCTAAATGAAATGATTATCCCTCTAAAATATTTTGCTTCTGGAGATACTTGCCGTGCATCCCTTTCTTTCAATGTTGTCTATTGCGGTGGTCCATAAGCCATTAGTCTCTCCTAGTTCAATACCAAAAAAATTGTATTCTTTTTTCCATCTTTTTTAAAAATATTATATTAATTAAAATATAATAATTTTACAAGCAACAAAAAAAAAATTGTATATGCACACCCTTAAATAGTCAATAATTGTATACAAAAAACCAGACATGCCTCATATTACTAATTGATTTTATGACATCTAACAAGACTATGAAAGCTCGTCTTTGGTAGATTACTCTTAGTTGTCACTTCTTGCCTACAACATGTGTTTCGACTTGATGCAGAAGATGAGTCATCTCAATGGCTAGACCTACAACATTTAGTCTCAAGCTTTGTGTATTTGGCCGGAGAAATGGCCAACGCAAGAAAACAGTGCAAAGAGGATTCCCCCAATGCGCAATCAATTCCTGCAAACGGGTCATTAACTGTCCATAGAAAGTGAAGGCCAAATATGCCTCAAACCACTAACTGTTTTTACCACATCTACCAAGATTGTGGAGGCTTGTCTTTGGTAGATTGCTCTCAACCATCACTTCCCATCTGTAGCATGTGTTCCGAACTAGCGTAGAGGACAAATCACCTCAGTGGTTGAACCTACTACCTTTTGTCTCAAGTTTTGTGTATATGGCCAAAGAAATGGCCAATGCAAGAAAACAGTGTAGGGAGCATTCCCCCAGCATTCAATCAATTCCTACAAATGGGCCAACTTCATTGCCACTTTGTTGGCCTGCATTTAAGTCTGCAGCAGCACGAAAAAAACAGCATTGACCTTATCAACAACACTATAGAATGGAACAGCAGAGGCATGAGAGAACAAGGAATCATTTTTGGCTTTCCATAAAGAAAACAAAATGCCAATTCTGAAGAGGTGCCAAACTTCTAGAAACATCAGAGGGAGGAGAGGAGGGTCTCCAAGGAGAATCTGTTGCCATGTGAACCATTGTGGGAGAACAGGTTGGAAAAAAAAAAAATCCACTTCCAAGCATCTTGAGCCTTATGACATCTCCAAAAGAGGTGAAGATCTTCAGGTTCATGGCAAAATGGACATAGTGGGTTGGGAACCCCAATGTAGATAAGTCATTTACCAAGCGGGAGGTCTTGGTGAATTAAACTCTAGGTGAAGATAACTTGTTTGGGTTCGAGATAAGCAAACCAGGTTGTGTGAAAATGATGGGCCCAAATATACCTAGGTGAAGAGAGGCCCCAATGAGCATTTAGTTTGTCAACCATGGGTAAGTATGGCGATAGCCATTCGTAACCCAATCTAGCCTTATAATTAAGGAGGGGTGTCTCTGGATACCATTGCTAGTCCTTCCACCAAGGATGCTAAGAGCACACTGTGATCTTGTGAAGCATATAATCAAGTATATTTGCTTTAACTACCTCAAAGGTTTCCTTATTGGCGAAGTCTGAAGGTGAACATGATATAATCCCAAGGATGCCAATCTCTAGTCGATAGAGCAAACAAGTTGGCCATTGTAGAGATACTCTTTTATAGAATTTTTGTGCATGCATCCAGGGGATTTGGGTAAAAGGGACTCCCTGGATAGTCAAGATAGGGGACCACCAAAGGTTCATAGAATTGATGGAGAGTCCATCCCAAAGACCATTGCCTTTCCATCGGATCCATGGTTTGATGTTTTCCCAAGCTTGCCAAATGCTACGGATGACAAAAGAGCCTAAAATCTTGATGGGAACTAGAGCAATGAGAAGGGAGGGGAAATCCATACCTCTCCATCCTTTACGCCCATAGGGAGAGCCTGAGGTAATGCAATGTCAAACCAACACTTTCCAAGATTCCTCACCTTTAATGGCTTTGATTATCCATTTGGCACATAAGGCCATGCCTTGGCGTTTGCAGTCAAGAAGACCCATTCCCCCATTCTTCTTGGGTAAACAACAAAATTCCCATGCTACTCTGTGGAAACCAGAGCCCGAGGTAGAACTTGCCCAAAGAAAATCTCTAAGCAACTTCTCCAACTTCTGATAACAAGCCTTGGATGGAACCCAACATGAGGAATAATACACATGGGTCGCAGCCAAGATCTTGGAGCAGATTTGAAACTTGCCAGCAAGGGAAAGCTTTTTAGTGGTCTAGTAGGTAAGCTTGGATTCAATTTTTTGTATGACATTTTTCCAGAGTTTTGAAGGGGAACTGTGGAAGGCAAAGGGGATACCCAAGAACCGAAACACTTCCCCATCCTGTATCCATCTCCAGTGAAATTAAGTCAACCATGCGAGGAGGGGAGATGTAGACTATCAAAAATAGAGTCTTTTGCCATTGGATGTTGGAGCCAGAGGCAAGACAAAAAGTATCCAAGCAGTGAATGGCCTGAGTGAAGGATTCTTCATCCTCAACTAATGTGAGGAAAGAGTCATCTGCAAAGTGTCCATTGATCATTTGGGCTTGATTGTTGGGAAGGGAAATACCCTTAATGAGGCCCAAATTGGCTTGATGAGCCAAGAGAACTAAAACCTTCAGCTACAATTGACTTGATTGAGCGAAAAAGGCCAATAGCCTTTGTTTGAGTTTTATTGATAGTGAGGATAGTAGAGGCATCTGCAAAGAGCATCTTGACTGCAAAGATGAAACCATTTCCAAAACCCAAGGCTTTGAGCATGGCAAGAATGAAGTGCCACTCAATGCGGTCATAGGATTTCTCAAAATCAATTTTGAGAAAAATGGTTGGTTGGTTGGATTTTTTGGCCCATTTCATTCCCTCCCAGACAACCAAGACATTATCTAAAATATATTTACTTTTGATGAAACATGTTTGCTCTGGTTTGATGATGGTAGGAAGCAAATGGCGTAGATGCAAGGCTAAGGCTTTGGCAATGATCTTGTAGGAAACATTGAGAAGTGTGATTGGATGCCAATTGGTGATCAACTCAGGGTCTCCAGCCTTTGGAATAAATTTTATATTACCCTTGTTAATTTTTTGTCCAAGAGAGCCATTTGCCAAAGCTTCTTGATAAACTTGGAGCAGATCAAGGCCTACAAGGTCCTAAAGGGATTTGTAAAATTCATAGGGGAAGTCATCTAGCCCAAGAGCTTTATCATTGGCCATTTGAGAGAAAGCCTCATATAGATCTTCAAGCGAGAGTGGTCGATCATAGGCAACTCTTTGAGCATCAAAGAGTTTGCTAGGGACCACAACAAGACAAACCTGGAGGGCTTGCTCTCTTTGGTCTGAAGGCTCTTGTAAGGCAAAGACCTGCCTATAGTGTTAAACAATGGCTTGAGTAACCTTCAACAAGGTGGTAATTCGAACCCTAGCCTCCTGAATGACCTTGATGCAAGTGTTGTGATAACGAGACCAAAGACGATGGAAAATTTCCTTAGAGACCTTGTCTCCAATTTTGAGCCAATGCATTTTGGCCTTGATCTGAGCTCCCCTAGCATCATAATGTTCAACCAACATAAGTTGGTGATGAACTCATGCCACATGCTACTAGAGATCGTGATTAAAAGGGCAAGACTCAAGCTCTCGAGAAACTTGAACCATTTCTTGTTTTGAGAGCAAGACCGGCACCTGAAATTGGCAACATGTTTGCCAAGAGATCTGAGAAAGGAGGTCATTTTGTGGATGGCATTTGACCACCATTCAATCCAACCACTGGGACCAGAAGGACGAGGAACCAAGTTCCATATCCTCCTAATATATAAAATAAAGGTGGGATGGCAAAGAAAGGAGGTATTTAGAAAGAACTGTGAGGTGAACTGGCAAGGAGGGGAGGTGGAGATTTCAATGGAGAAAAAGATGGCGGAATGATCAGAGAGGATGACATCAAGGAGAGCATCCACGAAAGGAGTTGAACTAGACAGGCAAGAAAAGGAAAAGGCACTTTGATTAAACGTCATAGCTCTATCAAGGCGTTTCAACACTCGATTTTCTCCTTGTTGTTGATTAGACCAGGAGAACCAAGTATGATTGGAGAAGAAGGGGGAGAAACAAGAATTAGGGTCAAATAGCCCCAATTTATTCTTCATAAAGTACCAAGCCTCGCGTTCTCCTGCAACCCAATGCATAGGAAGGAGCCCAACTTTATCATGTGCATATTCAACCATATTAAAGTCATCATTGATGATCCAGGTGGCGAGGGGAAGGGATAAAGCAATCCACCACCAAAGCTCACAACTGCCTAAAGCATCATTGGAAGCATAAACATAGAGAATGTCAAGGGATTGACTTGCCAGCTCTAGAATAATCCAAACTGCATGAGAGGTTGGATCCACTCCCCAAGTCATAAAATGGGAGTGGTAGGTATCCAACACAAAAATAATTGCTCCTCCTCTACCAGGAGTATGAGAGGTGGAGTAAAAGTGGCCCTAGGGCCAGATAAACTGACAAGTACTATGCAGAATAAAATATGTTACCTTGACTTCTTGCAGGCAAAGAATGTCGATAGCACCAAATCTTGAAGATATATCTGAAAGACTCTAGCAAACCAAGTACTTTCTAATTGGGTCCATCAGACCATGAACATTCCATGAAAGACACTTCATTGGGAATGCTCAAGGAGTAGAACCCTCTCTATTTCCTCAATATCCTCAAAGTCTACAAGAGAATCAAAGGCGTTTGAGATAAAACGTTGATGATTCTCGCTTATGAAATAAACTTGTTTTCATTTTTCCAATGGAGCTCTTGTGCGCTTCGTAATGAGACTCCGAGAGCGACAAGTTGCCCTTGCGGATAGGTTGCTTGGAGGTGCTAATAGCAAGAAGGAAAGGGAGATTGGAGAGGGGTTGATGGCAAATGGTGGGGAGTTAGTAGGGTTCTCAATAAGAGGATGTGAGGGACTTGGAAAGATAACTACAAAGGTGGAGCTAGGAGCAGCTAGGGTGGAGGGAGGACAAGGAGGCACAACTGAAGCAGTGGGAGGTGAGGGTTTGCGTGAGGGTCCTGCGGGTGCCGAGAGACGAGCATTTTTATTATTTTTTTGGTTGCCATTGTTGTCCATTCTTTTGACCCATTGACATTTGTTGTTGGTGGTGTTGGTCTAGGTGTAGGAGTAGTCGTAGGAGGGTACTTGGCTTTGAAGCAACCCTCCATGAGGGGACAATCTTTGATTTTATGAGTTGTTGACTGGCATCTATAACATGTATTTGGAAGGTTAATATAAACCACCCTTTGCTAGAAACGGGTGTCTCCGACTTGGATGTCAATAAATTCTTTAAGGTCCTTAGAGAGGTCAACCTCAACACACAGACGCTTGTGGGATCGGATGACATAGAATTTTTGTTGTTCCATGCAAACAAATTTGCTAATAGGGGTGACCAGTTGTTGCAAAAAGGGCCATAGTGAAAGAGGGAGAACTGGGAATTCTACCCACACTGGCACTTTCAAGGAAAAATCTGCAAAGTAAAATTATGGTGCCAAGGTTGAAGAACCAAAAGGGTATTCCTAATATACCAAGGGCCTCTACTCAGGACAACCATGGCATATTGAGGATCAATAAATTGAAAATGGAAAAACCCCTTAGTGAGGTTTTGTATATGCTCCACTTTAATACCATGGGGATGCCATGCATTCTGGATCCATTGACGAATGAGGGTGTCATTGGGTATACACCCTAGGAAATACCCGATAAGCATGTGTTGCTCAAGCCATTTGCATGCATTGTCAAAATATTGCATAGGAAGCACAATATCAGGGGTGGAAACATTACCTTGTGGTATACTATTGAAATGAGTTTTCACAAGTGCTTGTTTGGAGCCAGGGCACTCTGCAGCAGCAACTTCACCAAGGGGTGGAGTGTCGACGACAGTTGAGGCCATATTAAAGGAGATTATCTGCCCAAGGCGGAGAAACTGCAAAGGGACCGACAATAACAACAACAACAAAAAACCTATAGAAATCCTTAGATAAGGATGCGGTGTAAAACAAATTGGCGACAACAATACATGTAAACTCTAGCAGAGCTCCCTCCAACATCCTTTTTGATGTCAAAACTTTTGACCAAAATGTTTGTATTCTTTAATCATCACTTAGATTACGAACTGCCACCTCAAGGATACGGACCAGAAATTCCACTTTTACCTCCACATCTCAATGATGAATCAACTAAATATAATGTGTTCTACACTTACTTCTTAGAGAGTATCAGAGGCACACTAGGTGGTTCTTGAGCCATTTTTCTAATCCAATCACATCTTACACAAAAAATTCATCGAGATCTTGTTCCAAGATTTAGCCTACCTGCTTAAGCTTAGGTAATATGGGCTTGTTATCGACTTGGTCAAATTGATTGTGGCTAGTTGTCAATACTTTAGTGGCCAGCTTGTGCTCTTTTCGCCTTGGTATTCTTCTTTTGGTAAGACTCAAAGGTCAGTTTTATCCACTTCAGATTTTCCACTATCCCTTTTTTTAATTTTCTTTTTTTATTGATAGGTGGACACTTTCCACCATTTTCACAACAATTTGGATTACATCAGAGAATGGAATGCAAAACCTTGTTACCCCCAAATGAGTTCTTAACCAAAAGCCCAACTAAAGGGCCTTGGCAAGGTATCCACTTTCCAAGTTTCACACGCCCACACCCACACCCAAACCTAAGAATGCTTTTTCTTTTTCTTTTTTTACATAGGGAAACCAGTAATACCTTTGCCCGATACGGGGTAGAACACTGAATCGAAACTGGACGCCGCCACTATAAACCCTAGCCCGATGAGCAAGACAATCAACGAGACCTGACCCTCCAGGAAATCGAACTGACAAACACTCAAGTGCTACCATCCAACCTATCCCCTTCTAGGTACGCCATGGTTTGAACCTAGGTCTCCCCAAAGAGAGCCCAAAGCCCTTATTACTCCGCTATCCTTGCGGACGAAAAAATGTTAAAGGAAAGTACGGGTTTTTATGAGAGGTCTCAACCCCCACACCCAAGAATGTTATTAATATGACTTATACAATATATTAGAATACAATAGGACCCGTCTATCATTGGTGTTTTCTCTTAGTGCCTCTTGTCGATTTTGTCTTATCTATGTGTAGTGTCGCTTATTTATTAAATGCAACAGTAAATCCATCATGGGATTGAGCTTATGGATATAGTGATAATGCTTTAAAACAAGTCTTTGATTCAAAGCATATCTTTTCAATCCCATTGCTATAAGTATAAACCTTACTCTAGGGTGTAATACAAGATTACACTCAAAGGAACAATGGTACAAGATTACATAAGGGAACAAAACAGCTAGCATCATATTAGGTCATGTATGAAGTCCTCCAGCCACAGATAGCAATGTTGAATAAGGCTCTTCTTCAATAAGAGCTTATGGATATAGTGATAATGCTTTGAAACAAGTCTTTGATTCAAAGCATATCTTTTCAATCCCATTGCTATGAGTATAAACCTTACTCTAGGATGTAATACAAGATTACACTCAAGGGAACAATGGTACAAGATTACATAAGGGAACAAAACAGCTAGCATCCTGTTAGGTCATGTATGAAGTCCTCCAGCCACAGATAGCAATGTTGAATAAGGCTCTTCTTCAATAAGATCAGAGATAGTTATTTCTTGAGATTGTCGATCCAACTCTTAATTTGATCTGTGTCTGTTCTAGGTGGCAGGCATTAGACTTTCCATAACAAAAATGTGTTGGCTGGTTGTCATGGACGATCAGCAGGACCTGCAATAACAGACCCTGCTACTCAACATTGATTCTCATAATGCTTGGAAACATGAATAATACGAAAACAACATTCATACAAACTAACCCTCTTGGAAGAACACTTGCTCAATAAAAATCCTCACCTAGGGAAAGAAGTGGAAATTTTTTTTGATGTTTAGTGGATGTTCCTTTTTTTTTCTCTCTTTGATAAACATATTAATTCAAAATAACTTCAACAATGATGAGCAATCATTTGCTCAAGTCTTGCCTCCAGTTCTAGCAATGTATCTGGTTTTTTAAATCTCCAACTCGTCATGTGCAGGCACAATTAAATTAGGTTCAAAATCACCTACAACACCTCATCCTTTGCTATCCAAATTACTTGGTTAGATCATCCTATAAGACAGGATAGGATGATTCTTGTGACAAACATTAAATCCATGAATATCAACCGTGGATGTGGTTGGTGTAAATCCTCTGGTTTTTGCCACCTCACTTGAACCAACCCCAAATTGTGATGTGTGAGTTAAGAGTCTAGACAATATCATATCATCAGCAACACTCTGATGTTCAACAGACTTCCTCATAATAATTTGGAAATTGGATTATTTCTTTATATAGACAATAGAAACACAGACAAGTAGTGAGTACCTCAGGTGACATGAAATTCTAGTTGGAAGCAATTCTGGTTTTTGAGAGGGTATACTTTTCTGTCCTACCTCCCTTTTGCAGCCATTGATCCTCCTTGTATGTGTCAAAATCAAACTTCAGGATGCCATCATCATTAAGCCATAGGTTGAAAATTATTACCTCCATTGCATGCAGACCAATGTCCTCAAATTGATAAAATAAGGAAATGTAGGATAACATTCAAGTTCTTCAACCATTTAGCCTTGGTGCTGCAAGATTGTTGGTTTCCTCAAATTTGGATGATACTTGAAATCAACAGTTGGCACAGTAGTCTCCGCTTGCCCTGCTATCTCATGAAAGAAGCCCAATACCCTCTGCCCTGTAGGAAAGCTGCAACAAGCAGAGTGACTGAAAACAATCACATCTGCAATTAATTTCATGGTGCTTCTTTTGAATTCGTTTCTATATTGTCAAATAGTCATCTTATTGTTATCAACTTATCGAGCAGCTCTGCAATTATTCCAAATGCCTGTTTGTGAGAAGTTGCACTGGAAATGGAGGAATTTTGGACGTCCCCTGATGTGATGCATAGCTAGTTACGGTTGTCTTTGTGGATATTTAACACCTGATCCTTGGCTTTCCAGAACTCATGAATGTGTTTGCCTTCATGTTCGTTCAACAGTTGTGTATCAGACACAAAAGTGGAGATAGAACTTGTTCTAGCTTGGAAGGCTTCTAGGAAGCCATTTTTGACCTCTGACATGGATGAACTTGATCCATCCTATCCAGAATTTGCTAAAATTTCTGGCTGGAATTTATCTTCAATTATATCTTCAACTCTACTGCAGAGATCAATCACTTTCATGAATCTTTCTCCAGTGCTCATAGGCATTTTTTCTTCCAAACTAAATCTAAATAATGTCTTTCAAGCAAAAGATGAAATCTCTCTGGAAATAAAATTCCTATGAACTGCACCACACACTCATGTCAGTGTTGAATACCTTTAAAAATGAGATTCATCTACCACTGCCATTTTCTATAACAAAATGTCAGTTGTTCTCCTGTTTATTTAGAACTCCCTCTTCCTGTCAATGTGATGTCATCTTTTTGAAATTGGAAGAACAAAACGATGGCACCATAATACAATATACACACACCTCAGTTGAGACTCTGCAGGCAATGATTCTTCCATTTCTTTTTCAATCTACCATGATTCCATTGATTCACTTCTTTGCATGACCAGTTTATCTTGTTATTCATGGAGACAGTTGGCACATAGAAATGTTATTTAAATTTTGAGTCCATTGCAATATTACTTTACATAAGCTTGGTCTACTTTCTTTAACATTCTCTCTATTTTTTTGTTTTCTCTACATTTGTTTATCAGTATTACTCTGTTTATTCCTACCTACTTTACCTCTATATCTTGCTCATCTGACCTTATGAGTTACCTTAAATTAAGCACAACTTCAGTTGATTTGATTAACACATAAAAGGGTAATGGTTGAACAATAGTTGGAAAAATCTCCAAGAACTCGCGATTTCTTGGATTTTCTCATGCTATTTATTTTATTTTAAATATTTGTGGAAAACATCCCAAAAGGGATGCCACTTTCGGGTAAGACCCAAGGAGGCAGGGGTATCCTTTTCTCATGCTATTTTATCTCAGCAATTAAATTTTTCCATTTTCTCAAAGCCGACAAATGGGCAATTTTTTGGTAAGAAATTGCACAAAAAATCATTAATTTTTCATGATTTTCTTGTAAAAATTTGATTGAGTATTGGAAGAACATAGAAAAGGCCATAAAAAGGGGAAAAGTGTCATTTTTTTCTCTCCTGCTGCTGACTGAAAGTTTCAAGAGGATGACCAGATATTCACGATCTCCAGCTTTGTGTCAAACAAGTGGAGGGGATGGAATCCTTTATTGCGATTAACTAGGATGCATTGGATCCCCTTTCAGATTGGGTTGTTGATGGTTTGGAGCAGGAGGATGATACTGTGTTCACTGAGGAGCAGATCAATGTGTTGCTGGAAGAAGCAAAACGTACTCAAGGATTGGAGAAGATGGAAGATCCTATGCTTGAGGCTAAGGTGCCTCGGCCACCACCTGTCCCAGCATATAGTTTGAGGATAAGTAAGGGAAAGCAACAAGTAATTTAAAACTGCTTTAGTGTGTTATGTTTTGCTCTTTCTATTTATTATAATCTAATAGAAAATCGAATTCTTGTCTCTCTAATTTTTTATTTAAATATTATATTTTCGGTGAATTAAATTATTTTCTTAGATTTTTGTTTTGGCCGCAATTTTGTTGAGTTATCAAGAACTCTCCAAAATTTAGGTTACTAAGGTTTTGTCAAGTCAAGATTTTTCCAACTATGGGTTGAATCATCTTCCTCCGCTTTGTGTTAGAACCAAAATTCAATGAAAAATAGCATGCATGTTAGACATGATTTGATCCATTTCCATTTATTTCAAATTTGCTATCCATCTTCCCTTAATTTTTTAAATTGGCTACATGGGATTGAGCCTCACATATATTACATCTTGACCGTACAATGGCATTACAACAGCTTGGCAATTATACATGTATTGCTTGGCAAGGTTCAAAACTAGATCTCCTCCTTGAAAGTCGAGGTGTTTAACCAGTTGAGCTTATGCCGGTAGATTATCATCTACCCTTATTGATTAGCAACCATTTTCAAAATTGTATATACAAAGCATTAAAAGAGGAAAATGCAGAATGAATTGAATGTTGGGACATGTAAACCCACTTGCTGGCCCTTTGCTATATTTTACAATAACCCTCTAATTGGCTTGTATTTGCCATTGGGATAATTTATTATCATTTTGTAAGTGTGATTGAGACTAACATACCTCACAACCTTGAGCCTATATAAAGCGTTTCAAATGATCATTGTAATCATCTTGTGACATTGTGGCATAATTTATATTCCTTTCCTTCTATCTTTAGTGATTTATTGGTGTCACTAGACACCATCCCATGTCTTGAGCTCCTCCTCTTCAAATATTTTGTGCCATTATGTGATTGCTTTATTACTTTGGAATGATGGATTGTCTAGCATGGTATAAAAGCTGAATGAGAATTATGGTTTCACACTTCTGGTGGATCAACCATCTTGCCCTTCGAAATTTTCAGTCAAACGTTTGGTCAACCCAAATGCCCTAATTGAGAGTCAAATCACACCTGACCTTTAGGAGCTCATAACATTGTCATATGGAGGTATTTTCTGCTCTTTTTCCCCCTATATCCACCTTTTAGTGGCCTTTGCACTGGTGCAGTCTGCTTTTGCTCAGATATTACAAGGAACTACGAATTTTGGTTAAACTATCACAAAGTCCATTTTTCCTATGTTTGGAACAAAAAAGGAGCTGGACTATCTATATTCAGAAATTGGACCTTTGGATACAAAAAAATTATCAAATATGGAAAGACCAACTCTATGACGTATTTGGTATCTTGATTAATGGAATATGATTATGGATGAACCATCTACTATGAACATCTTGTTTTTGAAAGAAATTAATGAAAAAGAAGTTAAAATCTTACTCTTCAAAATCAATGACAACCATCTTCTTTTGGTATCTGATGTGAAAAATGCAAGGAAGAAATGGAAGTTTTGTGAAAGAAAATTAATTACAATAAATATGAGCAAGCTACTTTTTTAGCACATAAAGATTGTGAATCTTTTGAAGAGGATAACGGTCCTTCCAATAGTTAAAGTGAACTTAACAGTAAGTTGCTTTAAGGGAGAAAAATAATTGAGAGCTTAACATCTAAAATGAAGAAGCTACTCCAAAAAGAAAAAGAAATCAAGAACTTGAAAATTCTCAACCAAAGACTTATTCAAGAAAATGATGATTTGACTAAAAGCATCAATGCATATGGAGGATCACATTGACATACTTAGTCTAGTTCATTATCATGATACTATTGAAGATAATGGGGCATCTCTCTTATGGTGTTGTTCTTTCTTCTTCTATTCAAGGTGCTTCTAATGATCATGATCATACACTTGGCTCTTGTGATGGCGATGTACCTCTTGTTGGTAACGATGAGATCACTCCTCCCTCTTCTTCTAACATTGCAGCTTCCCATTACAATTGCAAGGATAATAATGGCAATTGTAGTACTTCAAACGATGACACTTCTAATGCTTCCCTTGATTGCGCTATATGATAATAATGAGCATTCATCTACTAATATGTTTGATGTTGAAGAACAAACACAAGGCATGGGCTGCAAATTTCTTAGGCACATGGATTGGGCAAGCGATGGTCTTAGCAAAAATGAAAAAGACATAAAATCTCCAATTAATAGTAAAAAGACAAGTGAATTTACCCTTCGCTAAGTCTCTTGTGTCAATATTCCAATATTATATACTTGCATAAAAATTACTAGTTGTTGCTACGTAGTCTCTTTATTCCTTTTGTTGATTTATCTAAGCTAGTTGTTGGTATCTATAGGCTAGTATTTTATTTTGTTTGGGTTAAGCACTCAGGTTCATAGGGGCTTCTTTGATGCTGCTTTTATGCATTTTGTAAGACATAGTCCTTTTGGGTTTTAACATTTTGTTTTGTTCAGTTGTGTATCTAATATAATAAAATAAAATAAGACATGAGAAAAAGGTCTTGGTCATTCAAGAGTTGACACTTAATTTATGCAAAAGAAGAATTAATTGGCATTTCCTCAAGTCAATTATATTTTTGCCATCATTCCCTTTGAGAGGAGACCACACCAACCTACATGTGATCCTAACCCTTTCATTTTGTCTTTCAGAAGGTTTCATTGTTCAACGAGATTTGGTTCTTCAAGAAGGTTTAGCTATTCAAAGAGATTTAGCTCTTCAAGGAGATTTGATTCTTTGGAGAGGTTTGGTTCTTCAAGGAGGATTGGTTCGCCAAGGCAGCATGATTCTTCGAGATATTTACTTTTGGAGAGGTTTGGTTCTTGGAGGTGGTACAGATCTTTAAGAAAGTATAGATCCTTGAGATGTTATGGATGGTATTCTTGGATATTTAGCTATAGACAATCCTATTTGGATGAAACTATAACAAGTTGATTTTTTGGCTCACTTACTTAGAATCGTATGAACTTCAACTAATAACTATGCAATGGTTAGGGCACTTCTTACAAGGATTTAAATTTCAATTGAAAAATGATGGAAATATATTTCAATTGAGAGGAATTCAAAATTTATCATTATTGCTAATAGCTATCAACAAAAAATACATGTGGAGATTGAATAAAAAATTATTATTGTTGATGTTCATCAACTATTATTGGAGAAATCTCCTGGAAATGTGTGCATATCTATAGCGAAGGAGATCCAGGTTATATTCCTCAACTTTTGGAGGAGATCCAGGTTAGAATATTGCCAAGCGATACATGCATAATTGTGAAACTGTTGAAATCGCTATGTAAATAAAGCTAACTCTTACTAATTCAATGTTAATTAATGTTCAATCAAATGGTATTAGCTCAACTGGTTATATTCCTCAACTTTCAAAGAAGACATAGGTTTTAATATTGCCATGCAAAACATGCATAATTGTGAAACTGTTGAAACCACCATGTGGTCATGATGTAATACAAGTGGGACCCAAAAATGTTGATTAATGTGCAAGATGCAAAGTCAACGGATTTGTGGGATAAGCTACAATCCCTTTATAAGGTAAAGTCTTTATTTGATGAAATATATCTGAAGATGAAAGAAGATGACAAGGTGATGGACCATCTTAATTCCTTCAATTCTATTGTGAATCAACATGAAGCTACTCAAAGCACAATAAATCATCATGTGTTTGGTTTTGTTGAATTGTCTTCTAGAATCTCGGGAAAATCTCATAGTGATCATAAGTGGAGCTATTACGGTAAATCAACTACACTTTGATGATATGGCGGCTCATCTTCTTCAAGAGGAGACAAGGACAGAGAATTCAAAAACCACCCATGGAGTTGAGATCTTGATCTGAAGAGTTTATTCTAAAGAGCAGCTGTCAAGGAGTGCAAACTCTACAAGGCTCTAAGGAAGAGAAAGATTCCATTATCATGTTATTCTCCAAAGGTAAGGAAGAAGGAAACATTTATTTGTATTCTCATGTTTTGACGAGGACATCATTTGTAAATAGGGTGGCTGGTTGTTGGCTAGGCCATGCCCCGCCACACACAATGGACCTTTGTTGACCATATAGTTAACGGTGGACTCCCCGTAGACCGCCTATTAATTTTCAGTTAACCGCACAGCTCAATTGACTAGCGCTAAAAAGGCACTAAATATTTTTTAAAAGGGGTAAATTTAATTTTTATTTGCAAAAATGGACAATTTTTTTAATTTTGCAAAAGGAGGATCAATAATTTTTTTTTAATAAGCCAAAATTTCAATTGGTTAGATGGGATTGAAACGGGCCCCAACCGTATTACATCATCACCACATAGTGGTATTACAAAAAAGCTTGGATATTATCCATGTATCGCTTGGCAAGATTTGAACCTTGGTCTCCTCCTTAAATGTTGAGGAATCTAACCGGTTGAGCTAATGCCACTTGATTTGATGAGTTTACACAGGTTTTTATGAGGGGTCTTGGTCCCCTCATACTGAGTGGGGTTTGAACCATGGACCTCTTAAAGAGAGGCCAAAGCCCTTACCACTACAGTAATCTTGCAGCTAAAAGAAGGATCAATAATTTTATTTTGGAAAGAGGAAAACATTTATTTGATTTTTCTTAATTAATTAAATATTTTTGTGCTATTTACTTAAATTTTGCCCTTCCAAGCATTGTAAAATTGCAATTAAACATTTTCTTTTTGCAAATTATTTGGGCAAAAAGCACCCAATTTTTTGTAACCCCTTTAGGCATCAATTATTTGAGCAAAAAACACCCAAGTTTTTGTAACCCCTTTAGTCTCTTGGCCAACAAAGTGAATAACATTGCAACCCCTAGTGGTCTTAGTCAAGTCAAAGTCCCCAACCTTCGCTCACAAGCAAAATGCGAGGTCAAAATTTATGATGGGTCCCATGATCCCAAGGTCCTAAACAATTGGATCCTCAACATGGACACATGGTTTGCTTATAGCAAAATTCGAAAGGATGAGCAAGTACCATTTGCTAAGCTAAAACTTTTTTGGAATAGCCAAAGTTTTGATAACGGACCACCAAGGAAATCAGAATCCCATTGACACTTGGGATGATTTGGTGAAAGCATTGAAGGATACATTTTATCCTTCAAATTATGTTGAGGACCTTACTTATAAATGGCTTCGTTTGAAGCAAGGATACAACATGAGTATCCAAGAGTACATTTTCCAGTTTAACAAATTGAGGATTTTAACTGGAATACAAGACTCGGCTAAAGCACTAATCATCAAATTCAAGAGTGGATTGCAAGAACCACTTTTCAAGGAGTTGAAATATATGCCCATCACCACCTTGAATGCAATGTTCAATCAAGCACAACTTGTGGAGGAGAAACTTGTTGCTTAATCAAGTGGATCTCGATCTTCAGGCACATCCAAGGCGCCCAATCAGCGACAACATTAACAGCAAATGAAGAAGACTTTTTCTTCCTTTCCTCCTCCTTCTCCTTCTTCTTCCTCTTCTTCTTTCAACAACAAGAAATTTTGTAATTATTGTAAAAGAAGAGGACATGTGGAATCTGAGTGCTTTAGAAAGAGGAAGAATCTTGTTGTAGAATCTCAACCTGAGGAACCACAAGATGGTCCTATTGAGATTTTAAGAGAAGCTAAAAAGTATGATGAGCTCAAGGATAAGCTCAACAATACTACCTTGATGACACATAACTTGTATGAAGGTGGTCGTGAAAATTTGTTTGTCACAAGAGCCCACCTAACTCACAAATTTTCTATGGATTGTATCATTGACAACGGCTCCCAAAAGAACTTGATTTCAAGAGTCATAGTCGATAGGTTGCAGCTTCCTGTACAACCCCATCCTCATCCATACTCACTTGGATGGAAGGACGAGGGTTCCTCCTCCATCATCACAAAAACTTGCACCGTGTCCTTTGCATTTGGCCCACACTATGTGGACAGAGTCACCTACAATGTGACTCCAATAGATTGTTGTGGTCTAATTCTTGGCAAGCCCTACTAGTATGACAAGAGGGCTCAATATGATGCTTTTAAAAACACATACACATTGCATCATGAGAATAAGACATTTCTCATTCATTGCAAAAAGAATACCACGCTCTTGCTTTGCTCCACTCAACCACAAAAGATTGCATTGATCTTCAACAAGCCACAAGACACACCAGCACCAGCTACACCAACTTTTGCACATAAGGAGGACATCCCTCCTTCAGTACCTCCTCCTGCTGCTTCTTCGGCTATTCAACAACAACAAACTTCAATTCGTCAGGTTCCTATTTTGAAGCAAACTCCACAGACTAAGCAACAGGCCATTGGCCCTCAACAACTTCCTCAAATTCCTTGTCGGGTTAGCAATAATGTTGTGACCAAGCATTGCCTTCCAAATAAGGAACCTCTTGGCATTCTCGACATCATCAGTACTCCGCCCATCCGACATTTGAATTGTAGCTTCCGCTTCCTCCAGCTCGAGTTCCTCCAAATAAGCCCATTTTTATTATAAAAGCATTGGAGTCCAATGCTTCTATTGTGGGGAGGTACGATGAGGACATCATTTTTCAAGCCTAGGTTTATGTTGCTAGGCTTAATAAACTTTAGGTTAGGTTGTCTTTTGGATTGGGATTTAGTCTTATTTTTTGCATAATAAGCATTTTATGCAAAATTGTAAAACGTGGGCATTATTAGCTCATGTTAGATTTAGTCTTTAGGACTTAGTTTCCCAATATCTTCTAGAGGGATATTGGAAGTTAGGGGCAATCCCTCAAATGAGCCATTGGATAAAGCTTATCTTCCCAATTTGGGAATTGGTTGCTCATTCCAAGGGATTAGTTGCTCATTCCAAGGGAAATTGGTTGTAAAATGGGCCTATTTAAGCCCCTCTCCTCAATGCAATTCTCAACTTCATTTGATTACACATCATGTTTGGCTGTGTATGATAAAAGAAAACGTGTGGCTTATAGATTCAGGTGCTGCTTTCCATGTAACCTACAAGAGGAATTTTTCAGGAAATTTTGTATTCTCGGGAAATGATAATTGGTATGACATAGTTGGAATTGGAATGAATCTTTAGAATCCTGTGAGAGCTGTGTTTTAAAAAAGCATGAAAGGTTGACTTTTGCTTCAAGTTGGCATAAGCAAAATGAAATTCTTGATTTAATGCATTCTGATATTTGTGGGCCATTGGCAGTTTCATCATTAGGAAGAGAAGAGTGCTTTGTGACTTTCATTAAATGACTATTCTAGGAAATCATGAGTTTAGCACATGAAAAGAAAGAGTGATGTGCTAGAAGATTTCAATAAGTTTGTGGCTCAAGCGGAAAGACAGAAAGGTAAGAACTTAGAAGTTCTAGGAAGTGACAATGGCAAGGAATGTTGCTCAGGCATTTGATGAATTCTACCAAGTGAATAGTATGATGCAGAAAAAGAACTCTCCACATTATCCTCAACTAAATGGTAATTTCAAGAAATCAAATAGAAATTTTCTTGAAAAACAAGTATAATAGTTGTTGCGAGAGCCAGCAAGGGATTTTGAGAATGAGTTCCAATAACTGACTTGTTGCCACATTTTGCACGGGGTGCCATGTTTTCAAATTTTGTAAGTATGCTGCTCTTCCTTCCCTCCTCCTCCTTTTCCCTTTCTCCACTTTTCCCTTTCTCCCTTTCCTTCAGTTTCATTCCTCCCTTTTTCCCTTGTACTTCCCCCAGTCAAATTCCCAAAACAGAGCAAGTATTCCCTGAAAAATTCTAAGTGTCAGGGCGCAACCCGACTTCGCAGCGAAGTCGGGGTGCGCCCTCAAGTTGGAGCGCACTAGGGGATGCGAAGTGCGGAAACAGGCTGAAAAGGAGCAGAATTTGGCTAAGTGTGGGAGCGCAACCCGACTTCGCAGCGAAGTCGGGGTGCGCTCTTCTTCCTGTGCGCACTTGGGAAGCAGTGATTGCAGAATAGAAGTGGGTGTTTTTTGGATTGGAACAGTGTTGCAAAATTCAGCTAAGTGTCGGAGCGCAACCCGACTTCGCGGCGAAGTCGGGGTGCGCTCCCCTTTGTGCGCGATCCGAACAGCGGCCGAAACAACCAAGTGCTCGGTGCGCAACCCGACTTCGCGCGGAGCGAAGTCGGGCTGCGCCCTCGACCGGTGCGCGGTTGGGCAGGATCCATCAAGCAAGCCCAGAAATTGGCTAAGGCACGGAGGCCTCCCCAAGCTGCGTTGTTCCCCACTGCGCTACCCGATGGCGCTACGATCCCGGGCGAAGTTGGACAAAGCGCCTTTCAAGGCGGACACATGTCACTCATCGAAATTCGACAAGTGTCCAGCCTCGGGATTCGAGCCGAGATGTGACGGGAAAAAGGACAAGCATGGGCCGCATTACCTACGCCAGCTGCCTCCATTTAAGCTGATGCAAAGTTCCATCTACCATAGCTACCCGCATTCCTGCTGACTAGAAGTTTCACCCGACGCACTGCCACGTAGCTGTACAGCTTTCAGGGAGACCTTGCTGCAAGTACAGTCCTCGTCGACAGGAGTCAGCATCAGCAGCTCTTCTGCCGCTTTTGTCAGCTATTGTCCGGTCTAGGACTTTGTGCCCGTAATTGTAATCGGGGGGAACTTGGGCTATAAATAGCCACACCATTTCATTGTAAAAGGGTGGAAGGGGGATATCCTGCTAGGGAACCATTGTAGCTATACGTTTGCCTCTGAATGCAAGACACACACTTGGCTCTATCTTGTTGTTGTCATCTTCTTTTATGCTTGCCTTTCCTTGTCATTTCTGCCTCATGTTTCTTATTTCATTGCTTACTGTTATACTGAACTCTGGATTCCAGTATTTGATGATTAAGTATTCCTGGAATGCATAGATAGAGGATACATAGGATGCATGATAGCTGTAGTTTCTATGGTGTGTTTTGTATTGGATTGTTGTTAGTAGTGGTGATTGATCGTTGTCGTCTTTGCTTATTCCCCCCACCCAACTCCAATCACATTTGAATCTCTTTTCGCACTTTTATTTCTTTCCCGTACTCTTAGCTAAAACACTAAAAAACCCATAGGAAGCCGGCCTTCTCCGGAGATTGGCACGGAAGGCATTCCTTCCTTCCGGCCTTTCAATATGGTGGGCGAATCTGGGGCGCATTTAACCAAATCCTTTCCTCATGGCAGATTCGTAACCAACAGTTTCTCTGGCACGCCCGGTGGGACATGGAAGTTTCCCACCCCAAAACAGAATCGAAGCACTGGTGTTCGCTTCATTGCTGTTAAAATCAGAACACCTGGCGACTCTGCAAGTACCTGAATATTCTCTGAGTCCGTGAAGACCGGTCCGAACGCCTTCATGCAAACGAGAAGGTGGAGAGCAAGGAATCCGGGAAACCAGCCTGACCTTTACGAAATCGACATTGCCGCTCCAGGAGAGCGCGTCAGGCTGGCTGACCACCAAGCTCGCATAGAAGAGCCTGAAACCGAAATCGAAGAGGCCGAGGCTGAAGAGCAATCTACATCCTCGGACGGTACCGATACCGAGTACACTACCGGAGGAGAAGAAGAAATGGCTGCTCAGCAGAATGATGATGATCTCTTCCCGGCGGTAGACTCCACGGGGCCCTTGGCCCTAGTCGGACAGCAAGTTGTGCCCCCGCTGCCTTAAAGTCCATCCCTACCTACGATGGCTACGGCAAGACGGCGTACGAACACATCCAGGACATTCTGGCCCTGGCTGCGCTACATTCCATTACAGACGAGAGTGTCAAGACCCGTCTGCTGGCCCTTTCCCTAAGGGGAAAGCTTCTCTATTGGTGGAGATCTCTGCCAGAGGGATCTATCACGGGGTGGCGCCAGCTGGCTGGCAGGCTCGTAAAAGGATGCAACGAGTCTGCTGATCCCTCTTCTTTGTTGCATCAGTTCCAAAGCATCCAGCGACACCCCCAAGAGGAGGTGTCGGACTTCAACATCAGGTTTGCGAGGTCTTGGAAACGAGTACCTCGCGAACTGCGACCTTCAGCGGGTCAGGCTGCGCACTACTACCTGAGGTCTTTCAACTCAGACATCTGCCTACTGCTGAAGATAGCCCGAGTCGACTCATTCCCTGCCCTGTACGAAGCTGCCCAACAAGCTGAAATGGACATAATCTCCATAGGCAGACTCCCGCATAGGGTACAACCACCCATTTACCCTGACTTTCCTCAATCCCAGTACCCATCGGCCTCTGGTGTGATGCCGTCATCTTCAGGACAGCACCCCCAGCAGCAATGGAATCCGGCGCCGGTCGTAAATCCCTACGGCCCGCCACAAATTCATTATCCTAACCCGCCGCCTCCTCCTCCGCATTATCCAGCACTCCCAGCTCCCCCTCAGTATGCGCAGTATTCTGCACCTCCTCCATTGGCTGCATTACCTCCGCCAGCTCAGTTGCCGCCTCCAGACAATGATATTCAGAACAAAATCCTCCAAGAGGTACGGGCTCTGGCCTCTGGATATCATACCATGTCAAATGACATGACTATACTGAAGAAGAAGCAGGCCCAGATGGAATCTGTTCCAAGGAGGCCATATCCTCCTCCGGCACTGACAAAAGATCAAGCCGCAGAACGGCAAGTTCAGAGGCGCCCCCGCAAGAAATGCTGCCATCGAGGACCAACCTGGCACTTCTGACCAGGTTAACCGGTGCTCCACGTGCAACGACCCGCATTCAGAAGAAGATTGCACACTGCACCGACATTACCTCCGGACTACGGCGGGCAGCGCCATAGAAGATGAAGAACTTTACATGATCCTGGACGATGAAGGCAACTTTGCCGTCCCAGAGGAAGATCTGGCGTTGCCCCCTGCCAAAGAAGACAGAAAGCTTGTTGAAGTTGCTGCAAAGCCATTGAAGGTATACGCCAGGAGAGAAAAGGCGCAACCTGTTGGGCTGCCACCTGACAAGAGGCTGTGGCCTCACACGGCCAAGGAAAAATTGCTGCAGCCAAGCCTCCCGGCGAAAGCTCCCGCGGCTCGGCCTCCGGTGAGACCAAAGAACAAGCTCAAGAGAAGGCTGAGATACCCGTCTCTGACAAAGAGACAGAGAGTCGAGGCCACGCAGCAATACCGGACCAAGTATGAGCCTGCGAAAGAAACGGAGGGAGCTAGCACTTCAGGCTACAGCATAGTGGATGAGCTAAAGAGGACTCCCGCAAGGATAAGCATGTATGACGCTCTTCTGCTCCCAGGGCAAGTTGATCTGCTGCAGGAATCTTTGAAGAGCATGAAATATGGCAAGCAGATACAACTGTTGTTACGGTTCCAACCCTGACGAGTCTCAGCCACTGGGAAGAACAGACCACCTCCCTTCTATCTGTCATTACGGATGCAAGGGTATATCGTACACAACTGTATGGTGGATTCTGGTGCCTCCACGATTGTTATGCCAAGAGCCGTCTGCGACGAAATCGGGATGGAATATACAAGGAGCAGCCAAGGTGTGCTTGCAACTAGACGGCACCCCTGTCAAGACGGTCGGTGTCATTAAAGATATCCCGATCCGGCTGCACAAAGCTCTTGACATAGTGGTCATTCAAGAAGTCGTGGTTGTCGACTTGGAACCCTACTTCGACATGTGTCTCTCCAGGGAGTTCAACTGCGAAGGCTGGGTGGGTATCTGTCTCTGGATTACTCGCATATGGAAGTGCCCTTCAAAGGAAGGAGGCGAAGATCTACAATGAGAAGCCTTCCACATTTCTAGTGGAGAAGATACCCGGAGAAGAGTCGCGGGGACTGCATGGTTCAGGTGACGAGCGGAAGAAGCTGGTGGTGGTAGACATGACGAAGCAAGCTCTTGAGCTGTTGCAAGTGGAGGATGAGTTCTCCTTGCTGGATTTCAACGCCATGATCGAGGCTGAGCAAGGCTGCTACACCGTCATTCAGCCAAGAAAGAAGTAGGACCTGCACCAGAAAAGCTATGGCAGCTCTTCTTTGATGGCGCCCGATGCAAAAATGGCGCCGGTGCAGGCGTACTCTTGGTTTCCCCGACCGGGATCCAGAAGGACTACACCTACAGGCTGGCTTGGAGCTGTACCAACAACGCGGCGAGTACGAAGCCCTGTGCTTGGGTTTGAGAAAAGCGGAGAGGCGGGGATAAAGCATCTGCGAGATCTTTGGCGACTCAGAGCTGGTGTGCAACCAGATTACGAACAAGTGCGCCTCCAAGAAGCACTACCTCAAGGCGTACCGTAATCGGGTCCGGGACTCGATGGAGTCATTCGACTCATTGAATGTCAAAGCCATATCACGTGAGAAAAACAAGCACGCTGACATTCCGGCGTCTGTTGGAGCCAGTGCGTTCCGGCTGATGACACTATCCAGAAGCCGAAGCCGGTTCGTACCATCTACGGGCCTTATGTGCCTGATAAAGACACCCACTGGCAGGTGTTTGATCGTGACGAGGAGATCGTCACTTTTTTGGTTACCGAAGCATGTACAATCGAAGGTAGAGACCACGATGACAAGTAATATGAGGGGTTGTTATAGTTAAAAAATAATCATGTCCCGAAAGGACTGATTACACTAGAAAGTCTCTTTGATCGGAATGACGGAGCGATATCACACGGGATCAAAGTAGACCCCAAGCGATACGTCGACCTGGAGCTTGAACCTGGAAAGACAATCAAGGTCGGAGCGGACTGCACCGAAGAGGAACTCGAGCAGATCAGATCATTGTGCGGAGAGTTCCCCGATATAGTAGCCTGGTGCTACCGGGACTTGAAGGGGTATGACAGATAGATAATCCAGCATACCATTGAGCTAGAAGATGGTGCGAAACCATTCCGACAGAAGCAGAGGGCTGTAAACCCGAAGATTGAAGCCATGATGAAAGCCGAGCTCCTGAAAATGCTGGAAGCCAAGATAATCTACCCCATCAAGCATTCATCCTGGGTTGCGAATCTGGTTCCCGTGAGGAAGAAAAACGGAGACATTCGTCTCTGCGTAGATTTCAGAAATCTAAATCAGGCCTCACTAAAGGACCATTACCCGCTTCCCCAAATCGATCAGATCCTCCACATAGTTGTTGGAGCGCAGAGATTCTCCCTCTTAGACGGATTTTCTGGGTACAACCAGATCTGGGTCAAAGATGAGGACCAGCATAAGACAGCGTTCACCACCAAATGGGGAACGTTCGCCTATCAGCGCATGCCCTTCGGCTTGTCCAATGCTGGCGCCACATTCCAGAGAGCCATGGACCTGGCCTTCCGAGAGTTGCTTAACAAGATCATTGTCATCTACTTGGATGACATGATTGTATTCTCTCACAGAAGAGAGGACCATGCTTCCCACCTGCGGCAGATATTTGAGAGATGTCGTGAATTCGGCATTTCCATTAACCCGAAGAAATCAGTCTTCGCGGTAAGAGAAGGTAAGCTGCTGGGACATGTCATCTCCGAGAAAGGCCTTGCAGTGGATCCTGACAGAGCCGAAGCCCTCCTCCGCTTGCCCGCCCCAGTCGACAAGAAGGGGCTACAGTCCTTCTTCGGCCAGATCAACTTCGTAAGGAAGTTCATACCGGACTTCGCACAAGTGATCAAACCCATGGCCGAGCTGCTGAAAAAGAATGCCGAATTCCTGTGGACTGACGAGAGGAGGCAGGCCTTCGAGGAGATCAAGGCCAGAATTGCACAAGCTCCGGTGTTGATAAACCCGGATTATTCCAAGGACTTCATCCTGTACGCGGTGGGAGAACCCGAGAGTTACGCCGCAGTCCTGACTCAGAAGGGAGACGATGGCGAAGAGCGCCCCATAGCGTTCTTAAGCCAGGTGATTCAGCCGCACGAGGAAAAGTACAATTTTATTGAGCGGCAGGTTCACGCGGTCATGAAGTCTCTCCGAAAGTTCAGGCACTTCGTCTCCCAGAGCCGGACAACTGTCTTCGTGATACACCCGGACGTCCGGAACTTCATCATACAAGGGGAGCCGGGTCACAAGAGAGCGGGATGGATAGCCAAGATCCAGGAATTCGACATCGAGGTACGGCCAACAAAGCTGATCGGAGGCCGAGCCTTGTGCCAGGAACTGGCCCGAAGCGCTGTAGCCGAGATATCTGCTTGTAAGTGGGAAGATCCGACAGCAACCACCAACCTAGCCAACTCCTTATCAGAGGAAAGTGGCTGGACAGATGACCTGGTGAGGTATTTCTGCACCGGGAGATGTCCAGATCACTTCAATGCCTCACAAAGAAGGAGGTTTCGGCTAAATGCCTTGAGATACACTCTTCGCCCCGAGGGGCTTTACTTCAAGAACATTGACGGCATCCTGTTGCGGTGCGTCAAGAAAACCGACCAACCCAGGGTCCTTGGAGAATTTCACTCCGGGATGCTTGGAGGACACCATTCTGGAAGGCCTACGGCCTTGAAAATCATCAGAGCTGGGTACTATTGGCCCACTCTCTTCACAGACGCACATGCGGTCTATGTAAAATGTGATAAATGCCAGGAGATATTTTGGCGGAAACAGAAAAGCACCCCTGCCCCTCCAACCAATTCAGGCCGAGACTCCGTTTCAGCAATGGGGTCTGGACTTCATCGGGGTCATTACGCCTAACTCTGCAGCGGGGCACAAGTTTATTCTTACCGCCACCGATTACTTCACTAGGTGGGCAGAGGCGATCCCCACGAAGAATGCGGACCAGGAAACGGTCATTGGGTTCCTCGAGAGCCTCATCACCCGTTTCGGGGTCCCGGAGTCAATAGTGACGGACAACGGTCCGGGGTTCGCGAGCGCTGTACTCACGGAGTACACCAGCAAGTACGGCATCTATCACAAGATGTCTTCTAACTACTACCCGCAGGGGAACGGCCTGGCTGAGTCCACCAACAAGAATCTACTGAAAATTGTCAAAAGGACAGTAGAGAAGAACAAGAGGACTTGGCACCTACT
The DNA here is from genome assembly GCA_028583015.1 of Wollemia nobilis. Classification (NCBI taxonomy): domain Eukaryota; kingdom Viridiplantae; phylum Streptophyta; class Pinopsida; order Araucariales; family Araucariaceae; genus Wollemia; species Wollemia nobilis. Next base: position 5,867,869 of record JAQPPZ010007530.1, read on the forward strand.
CCTGAATCGGGCGCTGTGGGCGGATAGAATATCATACAAGAAGTCTATCAAGACATCCCCCTACGCGCTCGTGTATGGCAAGGAGGCAGTCTTGCCAACCCACATAGAAATTCCCGCACTCTGGATGTTGGATGAAGAGAGAGGCGGCGGGGATCCAGTGGACGCTAGACTGTGCCAACTGCTGCGATTAGAAGAAGAAAGAGAGAAAGCATACCGGGGCCTTTACTAAGCATGCTGAAGCGACCCAAGGCTGGTTTGCAAAAGGCACCACCGCCCGAGTTTTCAAAATCGGGGACATAGTGCTGAAGTGGGACTCACTGAAGGCAAAGCCGGGCAACCATGGCAAATTTGATGCCCTCTAGGAAGGTCCCTATCAGATTGCTCGGGTGAACCAATTTAATGCATTCGTGCTCCGGGACATGGAGGGACAACTTCTCCCCATTCCCGTCAACGGGTTCCACCTCAAAATTTATCACCGCTGAAGGCACCCAATGGGTCCTTCTTTGTACAGTTTTCTTTTCTGCATTTTAGTTTTTCAAAATGTATATATTTATTTCAGCATTTCAGTTTTTAGTTTTCAAGAGCCCAAGTAAAACTTAAAGCAAACCCCGACTTCGCAGCGAAGTCGGGTATCGCTCCTTGGATCGTGCGAAGTTTGAGAGAAAGCAGCCGACAAAAGGGGCAAGAATTTGACTAAGTGCTGGGTGCGCAACCCGACTTCGCAGCGAAGTCGGGCTGCGCACCGTCTTGGACGCGATCGGGGAAAGAAGCGGAAAATCGGCTAAGTGTCAAATCGGATTGCGCAACTTTTTCGAGCGAAGTCACTGCGCGAGCAAAATCTGGCGAAGTCAGAGTGCGCTCATTTTCGGGCGAAGTCCGAGTGCGCCCTCAATTTTGGGCGCACCTTGGGTGACCTATCAAAGGAAAAATGGTAAAATCTTTCTAAGTGTGGGCCCAGACGGCGCAGTACGACACAGTGCGAAGTTGGGTCCTGGGCCAGAAATTCTCCCTCAAAAGGTGTGCCCAGGCGGCGGCTATGACGTCATCAAAGGCACGAAGTCCGAAGAAGTTTTAATGATTGCGCGACTTTCAAAAACGATGTCATTAAGAAAGCAAGGCGCATTAGGACCAACTGCAACTAGGGTACGCTTTTCAAGGTTAAACCCATGCACAGCCGCCAAAGTATTATAACGCTTCCACCAACTTCAAGTTAACCACCTTAACTCCCTCCCTCGCGCCATTAATGCTGCAATCCTTGCCTAGAAAAAGGGCCCTGGCATACTCAGAAAATTCAGATTGTCGAGCTGACTCCGAGAGCGCAAAGCGCAGAGCTGAGAAATCAGAAGCCAGAATTTCCGTCTCTGCCACTTCGAACAGAGAAAATGGACAAGGGGAAAGCGCCAGTGCAGGCGCAATCCAGCGACGAAGGGCGCGAAGCTGAGGAACAGACAGAATCAAGCGCTCATGAGAGCGAAGCGCCGCAAGAGCAGAAAAGGAAAACCCGGACGAAGAGAAGTCGAGGGCAAATTCCATCGCCGCCCGTCAATCACCTGGCCGGGTACAGAGACGGCTCGTTCTCTATCAGCCTCACCAAGCTGCGGCCGAATATTGCAAAGTGGGCTGACAAGGTTTCGCCCTCACACCATGTCGGGGCTGCGTATAAATCGAACCTGTACTGGTTCTTGTGCCCTCCTGCTCACCAGTGCCCGGAGCTGATTGAATCAATCGTAGCATATTACAAACCAGCTGCCCGGCAAGTCTGCGACAACAAGGGAAGAGTGTTGTTCACACTCTTCAGGGAGAGCGTCCAGCCAGCGTTCGCCCCAGGGCTTCAGTACGACCCCGGCGCGATTGTCAGGAGGATTAATCTGGATGAACAGACGGGCAGATTCACGCAGACCAAGAGGATGAGAGAATTCCTCGACTCAGAGTTGAAGACTCCGCTGGCGGCCGGACAGTGGCCGACGGGCCCCATACCCCTGGACAGGTTCGAGAACAAATACATATACATCATCTTGGCATGGGTACTCGGCTGCGATTCTGACAAAGTGGTACGCCCGTACCAGCTGGCGCTGGCAGAATGTATCCTGCATGGGGAGTTTTACGACTCCACGGCGCAAAAGAGTGGGAAGCGCCCTATTTTCTTCGACTGGGCAGACTGGTTGGCATACGCCATTCATTCAAACCTAGTCAGGCTGCAGCAGAAGCAGACAACGGAATTCCGGTTTTGCTCCTTCCTCACATGGCTGTGCCTGTACCACATGCACTACCGGATCAGAGTTCCTGACTTGAAGAAGGTAAATGAAAAAGGAGAGCCGCTGCCCGTGTACGAATGGACCGAGAGTCCTGTACAGAAAAGGGTCATTCTATGAGTTTAATTTTAAATTTCTGTGCATGGTCCTGGGGCTGTTCAATGGTGAGGCATCCCGCCCGCCAGAGGTCATGACAAGCTATCTGAGGAAGCACAAGTGCGGGGACACCTTGCGGCGGGCGTCGTGGGAATCTATGGTATTCAAGGGGAAGCCGTTCCTGCTGCCCTACTTGCACGCGACCACCAGTTCGGGATGGAGATTGCGCGTCAGATGGACTATGTCGAAGAAGAGTTCGGCCAGGGCAAAAAGAAAGGCCATATTTTTCAGTATCCAATTTGCTGGGCGAACATCCGAGTGCACGAGATTGGACAGCACGTCTACCTCGAGCGAGAACTCATCGACATGGGTCTGATAATGCTTCCCGTAGCGCTGGAAGTATGACCCGATTGGGGTCAGGGGTAAATTTGCGCACATCTGCCCGCGAGCAGAGATCATGCAGGAAAGGGGCAACAGAACAGGTGCAGACCTGGAATGGCACATTGAGCAGATGCAATCATGGCCTCCATGGCATGATTTTTACTGCGAAGAGGTGGCGTATGATCCAGAGCGAAACCCGGATCACCGGTTAGATTCGGCGGGCTTCAAAAAATTCCTCGCCAAGGTGGCGCCCCTCAACTGGCAAAAGGACAAAATCGTTGAATGTTGGAAGATGAGATGCCGCACGCAGCACGATAAATCCAACCGAAAAACGTTGGCCGTTGATGATGAGTTTTCGGCCCTATATGATCAATACGCTGACACGTGGCGGCCTTTCGCATTTCGAGATTGCGTTCCCCGAGGCGCTAGGAAAAGGTATACAAGGAGGTCCCCGTCCCAGCAATTGCCTACTTCCGCGACTTCCAGCGCAACGCCGACGAGCAGTCAAGTGGGCCCAATGCAGCCTCCAGCTCCTGAAGCATTACCCGAAAGGGCGCAAGGGTCAGAGAGGTCAACTCCTGAGGTGGCCCCCCAAGCGGAAAAAGCGCCAGAACAGCCAGCTATCAGACCGGCCGCGGCAGGCATCCTCCCAGTTAGACCCAGGTACAAGTTTACCGTGGGGACATCGCAGCCTGCCGCCCCAACCTCCTCTCCCTCCTTTGAACCAGCTGCTGCGCCAGAAGAAAAGAAGAGGAAGAGGAGTGAAAAGGCCAAGCGGCCTAAGGAATCTGTACAGCAGCCGGCCGCAGCGCAGACAGGGACAGCCGCGCCAGAAATCGTCTCACTAGACAGCCCTGAAGCAGAAGCAGACACTTGGGCTGCGGGCGTCCTTCAAACAGCGGCTCAGGCGGAGCCCGCAGGTACGTCCACTTCTCCGCTCCCCCAAGTCCCAGTCGGCCCTGCCATAACGCCATCCCCCATTACATCAGGGCAAGCCGTAGTTGCATCCTCATCTTCCCAGACTGTCCAAACATCCCACAGCCCCCATTCCTTCGACCAGTTCGCCCAGGACCCTAACGCCTTCCAGTCCCTCAGCCAAACCCTGGAACCCTCGCCTGCGGCCAGTGTCGAAGCTGCACATACATCGCCGCGCCGCTCACCTCACCTGTTCAAAACCCCGCCAACGCCGTCCACTCAGCCGCTCGCTTCCCCTAGGACCCGGTCGCCCTTAAAAGCGGCCACTCCTTCTGGAATACCTCCTGCTTCGTTGTTTGCAGGGAAGATGCCGCAGCAAGATCCGATCTTTGGAAGACCTAGACTTCATGGGCGACGGATCGCAGATGATCAGCCTCTGGCAGCAAAGGCCGCAGGGTGTTCTGCCTCTTTCCTCTAGGGTGTCAAGCGGAGGAGAGACGAGGAAATAGCTACCCCGGTAAAGCGCACCAAGTATGACTTGGATAGGAGAGTGCTGACAACTGAGAAGTTGGTCCCAAAAGTGAAGAAGCCTCTCCGGGAAATGACCGAGGCAGACTATGAGCATCAAGTCAAGGAGAAGAGCTTTGATGACATCAACGAGGAATACGAAATCAACGGTATTCGTCGTAGAACACATAATCTCCTTGTCAAGCGACTTGAGAATCAGGAGGCGCTGTTTCGGCTGCAGAATACTTCAAGGCAGCTGGAGGAAGATCTGGCTAGGGCCACCGCGCAGTTGGGGTCTGCACAGCAGGAGATCGATGAATTGAAAGCCCAGCTGGCCGCCTCTCAGCGGGGAGGCCGCGGCGCAAAAGCAGACGAGCCGAACAGCTGTCGAGGAGGAGAAAAGGGCAGCGACTGGAGCAGGTCTCTCAGCTCCAGGATTCATTGAAACAGGCTCAGTCGCAGCTAGAGGAGAAAACATCACAGACGGCGGCCTTTTCAAAGAATAAGGTCAAGGAGATGCGGGCTGGTCTGCTGCAGGGATGCAGGCCCAACGTTGTCAGATCTATATCGGTCCTGGATTTCGCATCCAGGATCCAAGAAGTATCTGCCCAGGGAAAGCCTGTGGTAGAGGAGGCCGAACACCAAGCGAGGCAGTGGCTGGACTTGGCTATGAAACTTGAGGAGTATGAGCGCAAAGGCCTCCGATTTCCCCCAATGTCCCGACTTGCCTCAGAGTGGGCAGATGCAAGGGTAACCTTGCACATTTATTTTGATAAGACAGAGAAGATAAGGGCCGCCAGGAAGATGCTGGACTCATTAGACCACGAAATGAGCATTTGCCTGGCCCCCTTCAACACTCTGTCTGAACACGGGTGCCCGAGCTTCGTCAAGGATGGCGAGTTTCTGACCCTTGAGCAGGTGAAGCTGAATTGGCTGTCTTTCGAGGCAGACACTTCAGAAATTGATAGCTGGGCGGAGCCAGTCCAGGAAGCTCAGGTCACCCAGATGGTGTCAAGGTACTGCAAAATCAATACCTCCCTCAAAGAGTTGGGAGAAAGATACGACACCATCGACCTGCATGCGGTTGCTGCATTCGGTGCAGCGCTGAAAGAGGTCAGCGACCTAGGGCCCTTCCAAGCAGCAATTTGGGACCAAGCCAAGGCTGCATACGATCGCATCCGCGAGCGGGAGGCCGACAGTGAAGACCATTCAGGTTCGGGAGGAGAAACAGAAGAGGCAACTGCCGAAAGTGAACCTGAAGAAGAACAGTTGCCCGGGAAGAAGCCGTCAGAGCAGCGGAAAGCAGGGGAAGGGAGTTCCTCTGCGCCCAAAGGATGAAGGCCTGGTTCTTTGCGTCGAGGCGAGCTCGACACCCCGCGAGCCGCCAGGAATGTTGCCACATTTTGCACGGGGTGCCATGTTTTCAAATTTTGTAAGTATGCTGCTCTTCCTTCCCTCCTCCTTCTTTTCCCTTTCTCCACTTTTCCCTTTCTCCCTTTCCTTCAGTTTCATTCCTCCCTTTTTCCCTTGTACTTTCCCCAGTCAAATTCCCAAAACAGAGCAAGTATTCCCTGAAAAATTCTAAGTGTCAGGGCGCAACCCGACTTCGCAGCGAAGTCGGGGTGCGCCCTCAAGTTGGAGCGCACTAGGGGATGCGAAGTGCGAAAGAGCTGAAAAGGAGCAGAATTTGGCTAAGTGTCAGAGCGCAACCCGACTTCGCAGCGAAGTCGGGGTGCGCTCTTCTTCTTGTGCGCACTTGGGAAACAGTGTTGGCAGAAAATTCAGCTAAGTGTTGGAGCGCAACCCGACTTCGCAGCGAAGTCGGGGTGCGCTCCCCTTTTGTGCTTGCGATCCGAACAGCGGCCGAAACAACCAAGTGCTGAAGTGCGCAACCCGACTTCGCAGCGAAGTCGGGCTGCGCCCTCTGACCGGTGCGCAGTTGGGCAAGATCCATCAAGCAGCCCAGAAATTGGCTAAGGCACGGAGGCCTCCCCAACTGCGTTGTTCCCCACCTGCGCTACCCGATGGCGCTCTGATCCCGGGCGAAGTTGGACAAACTGCCTTTCAAGGCAGACATGTGTCACTCATCAGAATTCGACAAGTGTCCAGCCTCGGGATTCGAGCCGAGATGTGACGGGAAAAAGGACAAGCATGGACCGCATTACCTACGCCAGCTGCCTCCATTTAAGCTGATGCAAAGTTCCATCTACCACAGCTACCCGCATTCTTGCTGACTAGAAGTTTCACCCGACGCATTGCCACGTAGCTGTACGGCTTTCAGGGAGACCTTGTTGCAAGTACAGTCCTCGCCGACAGGAGTCAGCATCAGCAGCTCTTCTGCCGCTTTTGTCAGCTATTGTCCGGTCTGGGACTTTGTGCCCGTAATTGTAATCGGGGGGAACTTGGGCTATAAATAGCCACACCATTTCATTGTAAAAGGGTGGAAGGGGGATATCCTGCTAGGGAACCATTGTAGCTATACGTTTGCCTCTGAATGCAAGACACACACTTGGCTCTATTTTGCTGTTGTCATTCTTTTATGCTGCCTGTCCTTGTCATTTCTGCCTCATGTTTCTTATTTCATTGCTTCTTGTTATACTGAACTCTGGATTCCGGTATTTGATGATTAAGTATTCCTGGAATGCATAGATAGAGGATACATAGGATGCATGATAGCTGTAGTTTCTATTGTGTGTTTTGTATTTGATTGTTGTTAGTAGTGGTGATTGATCGTTGTCGTGCTGCTTATTCCCCCCACCCAACTCCAATCACATTTGGATCTCTTTTCGCACTTTATCTCTTTCCTGTACCCTTAGCTAAAACACTAAAAAACCCATAGGAAGCCGGCCTTCTCCGGAGATTGGCACGGAAGGCATTCCTTCCTTCCGGCCTTTCAATATGGTGGGCGAATCTGGGGCGCATTTTACCAAATCCTTTCCTCATGGCAGATTCGTAACCAACATGACTATTTATTGAATGGGTCTCCCTCAACTGTTTTAGGAGATAAAACTCCTAAAGAAACATGAAGTGGGAGAAAACCCTATATTGGTCACTAAGAAGTATTTGGATGTGAAGCATTTATGCAAATTCCAAAGGAAAACAAAAAGAAGCTTCGATTCAAAGTTCATGAAATGCATGTTTCTGCGTTATACAAAAGGAGTCAATGCCTATAGGCTATGGATCCCATTGAAACATAAGATTGTGCATAATTGTGATGTGATCTTCAGAAAAGACATATCTAGCAATTTAAAAGACACCATTAAGTCCACAGAAAGTTGAACCAGCAAGGTAAGTATTGATGAACCTTTACAAGAGTTAAGTCAAAGATATGAAAATTGGATAGAAGCCCTAAATCATGATATCAAGTCATGTCCAAAGGTACTAGTGCAGCAATCAGTCATGCAGAAAAGGTATAATGGCAGGAAAACCAATCCAATGCAATGAGAACTGATCAATCTGAACCAAAACTTAGGAATCGTCTTAGTTCCAAAAGGAGGTGAGGATTTTGACTATCTTTATCTAAGACAATTGAAGAAGATCTTAATATTGTTGAGCAGGCCCTTAATGATGATGAAAATACTCTTTGGAAAAGGGTAATGGAAAAGGTTATGAAGGTTGTGGTTCCTTAAAAACCTTGAGTTTACAAGAATTGCCTATGAGAAGGAAAGCAGTGAGTTGTGCATAGGTGTTAAAGAAGAAGCTTAGTGCTAATGTGAGTGTTGAAAGGTACAAAGCTCGGTTATTTAGCAAAGGATATTCTCAAGTTGAGGGAGTTGATTAGCAAGAAACTTTCTCTCCATTGGCTAAGTTGGCCTTCAATAGATGCAACTAGCATTGGCAATAGTATGGGATTTGGAGATGGAGCACATGAATGTGAAAATTGCATTCTTACATGGAGATCTCAAGGAACATATGTACATGGATCAGCCAATGGGATTTCTTATGGAGGGGAAAGAGAACATGATTTACAAGTTGAAAAGTTATCGTCTAGTCTAAAGCAACTGCACGGGAATGGTATCAAAATTTTGATAAGTATGTGATTGGCCAATGGCTTAGAAGAATAATGTTGATCATTGTATCTACATCAAGCATGATAGTAATATTTTCATTAGTGCTATATGTAGATGATATTCTTCTTATTAGTAATAGCAAAATGTTTGTTAAGTTCAATCAAATGGCATGAGCTCAACTAGTTAAATATGTCAACTTTCAAGGCAAAGACTAGGGTTCAACTCTTGTCATATGATATATGCATAATTGTAGAAATAGAATACAACACTACAATATAATTCCATAATAAATATATAACAAAGGTACGCATGGTGTATATCTTGCACCCAATTATCTGCAATACATTATGATATCTTCCACACATCATTGTCCCGACTAGCATCAACCAACATAATACCTCAACAAACAATTCTATCCAGAAGCATCCCTATATCTCCCACATAGATGCATGCTTAAAGATATCATTGGACTAGTAGGCAGTTGGCGACTACCCAACTGCCATTGAATGACCTGTATACATGAAAAATTAAAATACTCCATAACATTACGATAAATTTCCTACAAACATATATATTATCATGTACACATACAACACTACTTGAAACACTTACATATGCCAACTCTTAGATGTACCACCAACACGTTGCACATGCATTCGTTGACACAACATCTATGCGCTCTTGTTAATGTGCAGTCATGCAAACATGACGTTTATGCATCAATTTGTCTACGTACATCTATCTCGTCCTCTAGACTTGTCGACGTCCTCATTGAAAGACTAATTGAACATGGGAATAGAAGCATTGTACGCAATGCTTGAGCCTTATGTCACGCTCCTAGTTCTTTTTGTTCTGTCCATCTTTTGCAATTTGTTGCACTTCAAATCGCTACCAAAAAATGTTGTTCTCCCATTGCTTATTTTGCTTCGTGTAACCAATCACATTACTAGTATAACGAACAACACCCGTTGCCACTTATGTCAAGGGTCAAGGGGTAGCGCCCCTTACAAAGTTGAGAGGTAATGCCCTTCGTGCATGCCCTATTATATAGGGCAGGGTCGAGGGGCGATTTCCCCACAAGGTTTAGGGCATCATCTAACCTCTATGACCCGATAGCTAATTGCTTCATAGGATGAGCTGAATTTTTCCCATGTACATTTTGGTTGCCTCTACTCGACCCACTTACAACACCCAAATTGTTGCTCAAACATTTTGTTGCTCCAAAGTGGCCTCGATGGCACCCTCCAAACAATTGCCTCACTAAAGACAAATAACAACCCAAAACAAATGGCAACTTCAAACTACTAGCTCCAAATAGTGGTCTTCAATAGCCAACTCTGAACGACTAGGCTAAATGGCTAAACGAATCTAGCATTTGACAGGCCAATGGCCTTGGACGATCACACAACCTTGCCTCTAGATGGCCAAATGACCCTAGATGACCAGACGACCCTACCTTCAGACAACCAAACAACCCTAGCAAATGGCTAGACGACCTTGCCTTTGGATGGCCAAATAGCCAAGTGACCTTGCCTCCAAATGACCAGATGACCCTGCCTCCAAGTGGCTAGATAGCTCTAACAGAATGCTAGACGTCCTTGCCTTCAAACAGCCAACCGACCCTAAAAGATAGCTAAACAACCTTGCTTCCTGACAATAGAACCTCAAATGATAGCTCCCTCATCAGCACCATCTCCTTGGACAGCTTCATCACTCCTATTTGCAATGGTGTAACTTCGAACAAGGCTTGTGTTCGTCGAGGGAACACTTGGTCATTTTTTTGCTTCTCCTTGGATGGCATAGACAACCACCCCTTTTCATCATACAACCTACTTGATTTTTTGGACAACACATTCTCTTCTCTAGATGGCACCTCCCCAAGTCGAAACTACACCCACTTTGGTCCAAATGGTTTCTTTTTTGACCCAAACGACTTCTTTGTTGGGCCAAACAACCAAATAGCTAAGCTAGATAACCGAGGCATTGACCAAGACATTCGAGGCCTTGGGCCAGACGAACAAGGCCTTGGGCTAAAAGACCTAGGCCTAGATAGCCCAAACAACCCAATTCACGGCCTCCTACAATTTTTCCATGGGCCCATACATCTTTGCCTTTGTCTTTTGTGCAACATCTTTGTCCTTTTTCTTCACTCCAACTAAGTTGCATTATCACCGTATGTGAAAACTTTTGTAGGATGGATTGAACCCCACAACAAACTGTAGATTTCCTTGCTCAGATGGCACCCTTCATCATTGAAACATCTTAATTTTTTTGTATTTTTTTATTTTTAATTTGTTACACAAAGTGAATAGTTACAAAGCATACAAGGAATGGAAAAATCAAATCTGAGCTAGCAGATCCAATTTTATTGCCATAACATTCAATTGAGTTCTTGCGGTCCTATTGAAACTGTAGGTCTCCTCCATTGTCATTCAGGTTCAGCAGGGTTTTTCCAAATATGCCACGTTCTAGGAGTCAAGTTCACTCCACAATTAGCCATCTTATATGCTTCCCTGTTATATTTGTTGCACACATGATGTAATTCTATCTTAAAGAATTGTTTCATTAGAATCTTGATAATCTTTGTCACAAGTAAGATGCTGATGGACTTACAATGACCAAATTTGATGGCATTTATAATGAGTTTTGAATTGCCAAAGATCTGAATCGAGTCACATCCCTTTTCTTTTGCTAAAATCAATCCCAATTTCAGAGCATTAGCCTCAGCACTGTTGTTTGAAGAGAGGCCCAGTCCAACAACAAACTTCACACTAATTTTACCATTGAGAAATAAGATACCTCCACCTCCAGCAACTCCTGGGTTTCCTTTTGAGGCCCCATCAAAGAAGAGGGAGTAACCAACAGAGATCAAGGGGGCAGGATCAGAATTTATTGTTTTCTTCTTGACATGAATTCTTGGGGCAGCCTCATTTAAGAGGGCAACAATCTTCGAGGTCGTATCCCATGGAGGAGAGAATTGATTCTTGAATATGGCATCATTTCTTGCTTTCCAAACACTCCAACAAAAGATATCTAGGCATCATTTGCTTCACCTGTATGGACCAAAGAGTAGAATTATTCAAACCTAAAATAAGAGAGTACCTTTTCATAGCTTCTTCAAAGGAATTAGGTGCAGGAACAACAAGAGCAGTATTAGAGAGAATTAATCTCCAGACTTCCTTGACATAGGAACAATGCACAAGAAGATGGTCTCTACTTTCTTCATCTACATGGCATAAAGAACATCAACTTGGACCCTCCAAATTTCTTTTTCAAATGTTGTCCTAGGTTAACTGTTTATTCAAAGACAAGAGCCAAAGAAAAAAATTGATTTTAGGAATAGCGCCTTTGTGCCAAATGTGTCTCCATTTGGGCATAGAAGGGGAGGAACCTTGGATCAGTTTATAACCTTTGTTGACAGAATAAATACCAGAACCTTTCATACTCCCCCAAATTAACTTATCTTCAGCCAAAGGATCGAGAGGAGTTCTACCCTCCATTGAAGTAATAAAACAATTCCAGTCCTCAATTAAATTATGAGGTATTCTAAGATCATGGCAAGACTTGATTCTTGGGGGGCAACAAAATTCACCACCTGATAAAGGAATTGCAAGTTAGAAGAATTTAGCCAATCTCATAATCTATCTGAAATGGCAGGTCTGAAATTTCCCATGATTTTGTCTTCAAGAATTTTTATCTTTTCCCCATTTCCAGGCATCCAAGACAAATGCTTAGAGATAATTTCCATGGCTCTTTCAATATTTCTCCAAATTAGAGATTTCTTCCCAGTGTAAATGCTAAGAATTTTACCATTTTGGATTTTACAGTTATACTTATGAATCAAAAGGTTGGACCACCAACAATCTTTGGCTGTAATCATATTCCAAACAAGTTTTGTTGCTAGAGCCTTTTGATGATCAAAGATGCATCTAAGACCAAGTCCCCCTTCCATCTTACTTTTGATAATACAGTCCCACTTGACTAAGTGATACTTCCTTTTACTATCCTGTTTGCCACCCTCCCACATGAATTTTCTGAGAAGTTGTTCCATTTTTTTCATGATGCCAACAGGAGCACATAGAATACTCATTTGGTAAATAGGAAGGGCAGCTAGCACAGAGTTTATGAGAAGAATCCTTGCCGAAGGGGTTAACCAGCAATTCACCCAATCATTGAGCCTATTTTTCATTTTTTTAATTATTTTTTTCCATATCATCAAACTAGGTTTGGTGAAAGAAATTGGAATGCCCATATAGGTAAAAGTAGAGTCCATACTCACTTTGAAGCCAAGAATTCTAGAAATCTCAGCAATGTCCTTTTGAGAGTGGTTGGAGAGGTAGATAATCGACTTAGAGTTATTAATTTTGTTGCCCGTGGCCTCCAAGAAAACCTTGAGAGATCTTGCAAATCTGCAAGCAATTTGAGGAGAGGCACGCCTAAGCAACAACGTATCATATTCAAATTGAGAATGGTTGAGCTCTTTAACACCATTATAAGTGTGGATACCTGACAACAATCTTTGCACTCTAAGCTGTTCAAGATTCTTGCCAAGAAGTTCAGCAGTTAAAATGTACAATAAGGGGGAAAGAGGGTAGCCCTACCTCAGGCCACGAGAGAGCTTAAAGAAAGGTGTGGGGCTTCCATTGACAAGGGGTGCAATCCATGGGTTACTTATGCAAGCTTTGATCCATTCAACCATGTCCTCCTTGAATCCCATTTTGTACAAAGTTTCAAAGATTGCCTGGTGATTGAGTCTGTCAAATGCATTTGTCATATCTAGTTTTATGGCCATTATATTTTTATTTCCTTGCTTACAAGAGTGGATGGCTTCTTGTGTGAGGATGATTCCTTCATAAATATGACGGTGAGGAACAAAGCCCGTTTGTTATTCTAAGATCAAAAGTGGGATAATTTTTCCCATTCTCCTTGCTATTAGCTTTGTAATAATTTTGTAAGAAGTATTACAAAGTGAAATTGGTCTAAATCTTTCCAATCTTTCAGCTTGAGCTTCCTTGGGAACTAAAGCCAAGAAGGAAGAATTGATCCCACCATGAAGTTTTTGCTTCTTTTTGGAGTCTTCAATCATAAGGAGAAGGTCATCCTTTATTAATTCCCAAAAGTCTTGGTAGAAGTTAGCATTGAAACCATTCGGCCCTGGAGCTTTGTCATGCTTCATGCTGAAAACCACTTGCCAAAGTTCCTCCATCGTAACATCTGAAATACACTTTTCATTTTGCTCTTGAGATACCAAGGAGGGAATGTTCGAAAGAAATTTGTGTATCTGGGTAGATCTGTCCTGAATTTCTTCCTTGACAAGAAGCTGAAAATGATCAAAGACACTGAGTTTTATATCTTACACAAAATCTAAAACCTGCCCATCTAAAGAGACTAGATTGGAAATTGAATTATAATTTCTTCTTTGGAGAGTCTTCCTGTAGAAGTACTTAGTGTTCCTATCACCCTCTAAGAGCCAAGTCATTCTAGATTTTAATCTCTAATAAGCTTCTTCAAAATTTAAAGAATTTAAAAGAGAAGAGGAACATTTCTATTGTTGCTTGATAAGATCCTCTACAGGGCCCTCAATCTCAATCCTTTCCTAAAGTTCCTCTAACTGTTGTTTTATAACTGCTGATTTTTTAAATGTTATTTTTTTTAATCTAGTTTTTGATACCAGAACGAACACTCTGAATTTTGTTAACCCATTGTTGCCCTTGGTAAGGAGAGTCTGCTGAATTAGAACAAGAATTCTTAACCATCTGAACAAACGCAAGTTGATTGAGCCAAAGTGATCATTGAAACATCTTATTACCTCATCCAAATGACATCCTTCATTGTCCAGATGGTTGTCGTCCTCAATCCCATGGTTGACATCCTCAATCTAACAACCCTATGTGTCCATATGGCATCCTCCATCATCTAGATCGCGCTCTTCCTTATGTGTTCACCTCTTCAAACAAGTTGATTTTGAACCCATTCTCATTTTTTGTCTATAGGGAAAAAAATTCAATAGAAAAAAGTACCAATATTTCCTGATATTTCTACGTCTTCCATGTCTAAAATAGAAGTAGATGCCTTTGACTGCTTCAATGATGGTGGTTAAACAACTTGCCGCATGCCCACCACAGTACACTCACCGTCCTCAGCTACAATGAAGTTCACTATCCCCTCTACTTCTTGTCTAGGGCTTTGACTCTTTTTAGGCTTCTTGAACCCTCAACACAACATTAGTTTGTGTTGACTTGCAATATTGACATTTGTGCAAATTGTCCCTAAAGATGACACCTATGGCACTATACAAAGGATTTGTCCTAAATATTATACTCAATGCGTCTACTTTGATTGCCTTGATGGTTGTCACAAAACCTGCCACTAGTGGTATCTCACTAGAACAATGTCCCTATGTGATGCATACATCTGTAGCTTCAATTTTACCTTGTTATGCACGTTCTTTGTGCCATGCTCATTCTCAGAATTATCGCTCTTTTTGATCTCATCTTTGGAGTCCCTCTCTATACTGACTTCCTAACCCAAATAGTTTATTGATATCCTTGAATCATCCTTCAAGTTGTTCTCATCCTTGGATTTGTAACTCCTGTCTTCAGAGTTAATCTTGTGGTCTCTCACCTTCATCTTCGGAGTCATTCTAGTCATTAAGATGACACCACACCTATGGCACTATACAAAGGATTTGTCCTAAATATTATACTCAATGCGTCTACTTTGATTGCCTTGATGGTTGTCACAAAACTTGCCACTAGTGGTATCTCACTAGAACAATGTCCCTATGTGATGCATACACCTATAGCTTCAATTTTACCTTGTTATGCACGTTCTTTGTGCCACGCTCATTCTCAAAATTATCGCTCTTTTTGATCTCATCTTTGGAGTCCCTCTCTATACTGACTTCCTAACCCAAATAGTTTATTGATATCCTTGAATCATCCTTCAAGTTGTTCTCATCCTTGGATTTGTAACTCCTGTCTTCAGAGTTAATCTTGTGGTCTCTCACCTTCATCTTCGGAGTCATTCTAGTCATTAAGATGACACCAACAATTTAGTGATGTATTTGCATTGTTTTCCAAGTTAATAGCCCATTCAAAGGCCTCTTGATATGAAGGAAGAAGGCCCTCCACAAACCACATTTTCTTCAATGCATTTGATGAATCCTGCTCCAAATGGGTAAACAGCCCATTCAACCTTTGTTTTAGGACCAAAAAGACTTTGTCTTACCTTGCTCCATTCTATAAATTTCAGCAATGACCTCACTATCATTGCAAAACAATTTAAATTCTTTCAAGAACCCTCCAATTTGCTCCATTTATCTATCCGTGCCCATATGAATAGGGCAAACCCTTCTACCAAGAATGCAATTGGTACTTAGTTAGTCTCCTGATCTCCCAATATTTTGGCAACACAATCAAGACAATGGGTCTTTCCTTCAATCAATTGGAATAAGGTTGAAGGGAACCAATGTTAGTGTATGGGATGAGATGATTCCTCCTACACTAGGGTGTGATGGGGACCACCATGTAGTTTTTTCCTTGAGTTTCGATCACGTAAGACCCAATAGTAGATGGTTTGGATGTTGGTAAGCCCTATCGCCCCACTTCAACACAAGGATAGTCCTTTTTTTGGAGTTTTGCAAATTAATGGAACTACAAGAATCAAAGATATAACTTTCTTTGTGTTGATATAAGGGACTAGTTGTGCCAAACACGGGATACGTAGGGACCGTAGGGTGATTTCCTAAGGGTTTTCCACTTAAACTAGGTGTCATTTTTAGGACTTTTAAGGAAAGAAAAATTGGCCTTCCACACGTAAGGCAATTTTCCCAATGTCTTACTAGATCTTCTATTCCACCACCATGAAACATGGGACACTTATGCACCATGCAAAAATTGGTCATGATCAATTGTTTTGGTATAGGCAATGGTGTTTTACATCTCTCTCATCACATGCATCAATAGATGTATCACACTGCAATTGCTCCTATGATGAGCTTTTGGCCCATGCACCATGAAACCTACAATTTGTAGTTGCTCTGATGTCAAACTCTCATGCGCTCACTATCAAAGACACCAACCTACAATTGCTTTGATGGTGGACTCTATCACATTCACTATCAAACACACCATCTTGTGTTTGCTATGATGTCAAACTCTTATCCTGCTCACCATTGAACACACCAACATGCAATTGCTTTGATGGTGGACTCCCATCTTACTCACCACTATACATACCAACCTATAGTTGCCTTGCTGTCAAGCTCTCGTTATGTGCATTGTTTAATGCATAGCTAGCTTTAACCATTATCAACATTTCTTGTAGGACCAATATTTCTCCTTTGTCAAACCCAACATCACTTTACCTCTAGTCACACCTTATGTCATCATGCATGCCTTCATCGCAAGTTGCATCATCCTGCACACCTTTACGCTTGTGTCGTTATGCATGCCTTCATCGCAAGTTGCATCATCCTGCACACCTTTATGCTTGTGTCGTTATGCATGCCTTCATCACCCTTCATCACAGACACCTTTGTCTTTGTCATCATGCATGCCTTTGTCACAAACACCTTTGTCATTGTCTTTGTGAACCTATTTGCTTGCATGCATATCTTCATGAACTTGTTCAGTTACATGCACGTCTTCACAAACTTGTTTGAGTGCATGCATGTCTTAGCAAAAAATTTAAGTTGCACGATCCACTCAAACCTTCATGTTGGCTTGCATGCCTTCTTCAATTGGCCCTTTGTTGGCGAAAACAAACAAGTCTATATCATTTTCTTTTGCAAACTCCAATCTTCCCTCCTCCTAGGGGAGCAACAACACACTTAGGCTACATTGTTCATCGACCACAATGTAATCATCCCATTGTCATTGTCACGTACCTTCAAAAATATGCTAGTCACAACTCCATGTCACAAAGTTTAACCCAACTTCGTACAAGCAACGGTGCCAAAATATATAAATAAAATACAACACAATACAATATAATCCCATTATAAATATATAACAAAGGTACATAATGGGAATAACTTACAAATATGTGGGTACACTAACATGCAGAATGTATCTTTCACCCAATTATCTACAATACATCATAACTTGGTCAAGCGTACAACATATACAAACTTGCCTTGATGAGCAACAACCAAAATGATACCTCGACGAACAACTCCACCCAAAAATGTCCTTACATCTCCCACATAAATGTGTACTTATAGGCATCACGAGATCGAAAGGTGGTTGGCAATTACCCAACAACCACCAAACTACCCATATACATGAAAAATTAAAATACTCCATAACATTCCAATATATTTGTTAAAAACACATATTGTCATGTAACACACAAAACTGAGTGACAACACTTATATACAACTCTTGGTTACACATTCCACTAACATGTTGCACATGCATTCATGTGCGCATATGTTCATGTGCTTGTGCAAATGTGTACGCATTAGAAACATGACGTTCATGCATCACTTTGTTTGCCTACAATGATTGTCAAAATGTTGTAATACCACTGCGTGGTTTGTTGAAATGTTGCGGTGACATGGTCATCATGTAACATGGTAAGGCCCATTTCAATCACATATAATAATTTAAGATAAAAAAAAAGTTTGTTAAGTTTAATAAGGGTCAGTTGATGAAGAATTTGGTATGAAATATAAGAGATTTGAATTTATACAACTGAAAAAATATCGCAAAAATAGAAAGTTGCAGATTAGTCAATGGAAGTATGTTGAAGACATGCATCAACTCTTTAGAATGGTTACATGCAAACCAGTTATATTCCCTCAAGTGGGAGTATTGTTGTCTAGTAATATGAATCCAGACAGTGAGGAGGAAGAAGAAGAAACGGAAGGGTACCATGAGTTTGTAAAGCTCATGTATGCAATGGTATGTACAGAAGGAATATTAGCTCATGTAGGAGTTGTGAGTAGGTTTATGGCCAAGCCAGGTAAACAGAATTGGATAGCTATCAAAGAATATTAAGATACCTCTAAGGCACCAGGAACTATGCCATTTGCTATCAAAAAAAAAGAAGCAACAAGCTTCAAGTACAAGTATTTGTTGATTCTGATTTTACTGGTGATGCGGGCAAGGGAAGGTCCACAACTGCATATTGTTTTACCTTGTGTGGAAGAGCAAGAGGCAACAAGTGGTTGCTCAATCTAGTATAAAAGCAAAGTACCTTGCTATTGCAGAAGCTTCCAAGGAATCACTAAGGCTACAATTTTTATGTGAAGATAATATTGATCTCAAACAAAGGCCCATGATTTTATGATGTGACAACAAGGTGCTACTATTTTGACAAAGATATTCAAACGCCATTCAAGAACAAAGCATATCAGCATTAAATACCACTTTATTAAAGAAGAAAAGTCAAGTGAGTTGATGCTACTCATAGTGAAGACTCAGGACAATGATGCTTTAACAAAGGCCTTGAATTGAAAAAGAAAAACAAAAGAATGCATTGTGCAAAGGCAAGGTCGGCATTCAACCTTGATTGCTAAGAGGGAGATTGTTGGGAGGATGTGACAATTACCCCTCTCATGATAGAAAGTTAAAAATTCCTAATTTTAGGAAATCATAACAAACGGTTTTTTTTTGGAAATGCAAGTTGTTATATGCATTTATTTTTCTAAAAGGGAAAAACTATTCCTGAAAACTGAAAAATGTATTATACAAAAATTTAAGAAGCTGAGAACAAGGAGGAAATTCCTTGCAGTCTCTAATTCGAAAAAGAGGTAGGCATTGTTTGTCCCCAACACCCTTCTCATGTGTGCTTCCTATCTCTGTCATTTTCCTTCTGCTTTGTGCACTGTATCTTTTATATTTTCTGTTGTGAGTTCTTGTTTGCAGCACTTTCTAGGTTCAACACAAGGATTAGTTCTCCAAGAGAGGATGATTCTTGGAGATTTAAAACTTTTGGAGAGGTTTAGTTCTTGGAGTTGGTATAGATCTTTGAAGAGATATGGATCTTCAAGGAAATGTGGATCCTTGAGGAGTTATGGATGGTATCCTTGGGAAAAAACCAAGATTAATTGTGGTTGGATTAATCTTAGACATGGAAATCCTTGTGCGCTTATAGAAGAACATACAAGTTCGTTAGCTCCCATGTGGAGGCCTTTTGATGATTTCAATAGCCATATTTTTCTATAAATAGTGATATCTATGTTTTGGGCCTTTTTATGGGTGATTATCCTTAAGATTCAGTGATTGATGGTTGGTAGTTGTACAAGCCAATTTATGTTCTTTGGGCAAGAGATGTACATTTTTTGGGCATGACTAGTTTATAACTATTTTACTCTCATCCTGATGACTTGGTAAGGTGTGGTTGTATGAAAGTTGTTTGTAGCCCAATAAATTTGGACTGCACCTTCTCACTTTGGAGATTACTGGTCTTTCTTGCACCTATTTTATGAAGCCTTTGCATCAAAGGAAAACCGAGATTGTGTTTTGCTTCATTAGGGTCGTTCATGGTTCAAGACTCATTTTACATATCAAAAATGATAGAGAAGATAACGACCTACATTGGCCTATAGTGGTGAGTAGACCATCCTTGAATTGTGCATTTGTGTGTGGAAGACTGCCCCCAATCGAATTTATAGGAAGGATTGCCCGATAGTTACTCTTGAACCTAATCATCATCATCATCATCATCATCATGAGGTTATTTGTTTTAGTTGTGGTTTGTTACAGATGCGAAGAGTGTTGTGCACCGCTCCCTTTAATGGGAAGCCATTGTATTCCTCTATATTGTTGGACATCTTCATTGGCAACATAGAAGCAAAGTCAAAGAGATGCTAAAGTTGCAAGAAGTTGTCATTAAGGGGGGTTGCTAGTGTAATGCCAACCCCCTTGGTCCCTCCAAGTTGTGTTAAAGAGATGGATGTTGGGACATGTAAACACACTTGTTGGGACCTTTGGCATATTCTATAATAGCCTTACAGTCAGCTTATATTTGTCATTGGGGGATTTTTCTTATCATTATTATGTGAAGGGTGGTTGAGACCAGCTATTGTACCTACCTCACCACCTTGAGCCTATATAAGGGTATTTAATTTGATGATTGTAATCATCTTGTCATACTGTGGAATAAGTGATATCCTCTTTCTCTATCTTTTTTATTTATCGGAATCTCTTGACGAGACCACCCAAGTTGTAAGTTCTTCCTCTTCATATATCTTGTGCCACCTCTTCATATATCTTGTGCCATCATGTCATTGCTTTATTACTTTGGAATAATGGATTCCTCTAACACTGAAGGCAGGGTAGCTATAGAATATGTAAAACAATGCATATAAAGACATTTTTCAGTTCATTTACTTATACTACTTCTAGCCTATGAACCGCTTCTTCAAAAAGTGCCGA
Source organism: Wollemia nobilis (assembly GCA_028583015.1). Classification (NCBI taxonomy): domain Eukaryota; kingdom Viridiplantae; phylum Streptophyta; class Pinopsida; order Araucariales; family Araucariaceae; genus Wollemia; species Wollemia nobilis. The sequence goes on from JAQPPZ010007530.1 coordinate 5,888,416, forward strand.
TTGCTAGATCCTTTATTTTATACAAGGCCCTCAATTCCCAGAATTCTTCCACTGTTAAGCCTGAGATTGGCTGTTGGTGGAAAATGTGAGAATGAAGACTCGATTCACTCATTAAATAAGAGTAGGTTTTCTCGCCCTTTCTAAAAGAAAGGAAAGACAATACTTCGATCTTAAGGGCACTGGCATTGTTGCAAAAGATACGCTTGACCTATATCCATTCTACTACTTCAATTGTATTATGTCAATACACAATTAAATGGCTACCAGATAAACATGTTTGCTGCCAATATATCTCGAAAATATAAATTTTCAACGTATTCAAGCAATTGTATTGGTCTGATTAAACAGGATTTACAATTGATTAACCTAACATATAGAATACATATGTTCCCACAATTGAAACACTTCAAATTTAGAACTCGTGTTTTTAAGCATCACAATAATTTCCTTCACACAGGATACCCCAAAACTCTATGCATTTTTCTTAACAGGCACAACAAAAATATTAAATCCTCGTCCAACCAATATCCATAATACAATAAAATCTTGTCACCGTGCTTCGCCTTTCTGTAAGCAGGTAGCAAATTAGTTTCACTTTCACTTGTGTCAAACCTAGCAACTTTGCGATCACAAACTGCAGTGAATGTAGCCCTAAGAAAATATGTGGCATTTTCTGCAAAGGCCACTATTTGTTTCCCATTCTTTCCTTTTCTCTTATTTTAATTTATAGTTATCATTACAAAAACCATGGCATACTCAGCAAGTCCCCTATTTCTCACATTGAGAAAGACAATCTTTTATCATGTAATTTGAAGTATTAATTTGTCTTTATTGTTCTAGCTTACATAAAAAATCATTTTTTCCTCAATGATGTGAAAGAGTTCAATCCTCAAGGAATCAACCAAAACAACATAAGACAAGAAGAGAACCCAAACTAAAGCTAATATTCCATTTACATAATGTCTAGGAATCAACTTTGACATTTATAAATCAAGCACTGTCAATAAATTTTCACCATTGAGTGCCCTGGAACAAAATGGTCAAAGGGAACAACAGGATCCAACAAAAGATAAGCACAAAAGATTCCTTTTATACAGAAAAACTTCCAATCTATTATGGTTGAATGAACACTTCCATGAAAAAGGAAGGTGTGAAAATGGGTAGAAAAGAATGCAGTAACAGACTTTACATCCCTCCTATGCATTTATTTCAACAATCACATGCATTTCCACCAGCAATGATTGCAATCCATGAGGCTCCTTCTCAAGAAGGCATTTCTTTGGAAGCCTTACAGACATATTGAGAACACCATCTTTTCTATAGCCTTTGATCATCACGTTCAAGGTGAGGTCTACCTTATGCCTTCTGTCAAATAAGTAATGGGTTCTATTTGTGCACATTTGTTTACATTTTTTATTTTTACGAGGGTATTAGCAATAACATTTAACAAAACTTACTTTCAATTATTTTTTTAAGGATCTCCATTTTTCATTCCAAAGCTTCTATTTTGTCATATGCTGAAAAGATCCTAACAAGATTCTTGAGCTTGGCTTTACGCCTACCAATTGCATTTTCCCGAAAGTCTTTCAGGTTTTTTTAACAAGCCCATTATGCATATCTTACAATGATTGCAAACATGGAACTAACAAGGTATTTCTTTGCAAAACCTGAGTCTCACCATAATCATAATGTTCAATGTGACTATGTCTGCATTATGCATTTTATCAATAATATCTATATTTTCTTTATGCTTCCACATTTTGCATAAACCTATAAGAGAATTAGCAATTACAATATGTGATTGTAATTGGCATAAAGACACAATGAGGGGGATGAAATGAGTATTTCTCCTATGCATTTTGTCAACATCTCGACCTCTGCTCCGTGAAGTTCAATATGACAGGACAACAAACAGAGGAGAAGAGTTTCTTGTAGGGTAGGGAATAGGAGGGCTTTTTAAAAGAACAAGCAAGGGACATGACAAACATAGAAAGTTAAGTAAAAATAAAAATTAAAGGTTTTTCAAATTAAACTTTATAATGTAACAAGACATTCACCATTCATGAATTGAAACATGAAATGTGTTTTCTCATTGCGTAATGCGGTAAAAGGGTAGAAAAATGTCATATTGATAATATGCAAAAGCATGTGATATAACGAACCAAACTAAATGTCACATGAAATATAATGACATTGTATCTGCTAATGGCTTTCACTTGCTCCTTGGGCTTCAACTTTATGCTTTTCTGTTTGGCAGTAGTACATCATTGCTATCAAAGTTATTTCCAAGATCATTATGTGATTTATCCATCTGGCATCCTCAAGATCAAAATCCCATTGTGGCGTTGGAGTTTGGTGATGCTCCCATGTTCTACCAGTACGTAGGAGTTTGGTTATCCTGAAAGTGTAGAGGACTACATACATTAACATTAAGAGTGACATTTTTCTAGCAACCTTTCATTGGCCATTAATATTAATATGAATGTAAACAATAGAAAGATCAACCCAATGCACAAGTGTAGCATCAAGTACGATGGTAATAAAGGATAACTCAAGGGGAAATACCGGTAGTTTGGCAATCATTTTCATGAAATATTGGCCAACTAATTTTTGCTTGAAATCAATGTTGTTGGCCTAGAAAGAAACAATTAAGGCAAATGGCAAGATCCACAATATTACACTCAATTTCAATTTCATTTGAAGAGAAAGTGGTGAATACCATAGTAACAAGGATCAAAAATCTGGATTCACAGTTGAAGTGAAAAAGGTCAAAACTTTGGAATTTTCAGAGAATTGTAAAATAATTGAATCCAGGTAGGAAAATTAAAAATAAAGATATATTTTAATGATACATCAATATGTAAAATATACACAACGAAATAAAAATATGCAAAAGATTCATAAAATCTTGGAACCAATGCTCCAATCATAATGCTAAATAAATAAATAAGCCTCTGGATCAGATTTGACTAATCCAGACAGTCAAAAAAATCCAATCCTATCCAGAATTGTTCATAGATCCAACAAGATTTTGCTACTAGAGTGAAGAGGATACACAACAGACTCAAAACTCTTCAATGACTCTGAATATTAAAGTAAGAAGCATATAGTCAGATGGCATTAGTTCAACTTTAAATTCCTTGACTTTCAAGGAGAAGACCCAGATTCAAATCTTGCCAAGCGGTACATGCATAATAGCCAAGCTGCTGTAATACCACTATGTGGTCATGATGTGATACATGTGAGGCCCGTTTCAATCCTATATAACCAATCTAAAAAAGAAAAAGTAAGAAGCATGTAATGAGTCTTAGCAAAAATTTACAGCAGGCCGGTGTTGCTGACAAAACCTGTACTGCATCAATTGTCAGGGATACATTCCAAGTAAATAAGCAAGTGGTTTGTGGGGGGGCCCACCTTGAAATTTGTACTGCATCATTGTACTTTAATTGTGATCTTTGCTGTGGAAATGCTTATAACAGCTACAGCTGCTGCAATACATGCTGCTGATGTAACAAAGTCATCTGAGCAGCTTGAAGCTGCTGCATGAAGCTACTGCATGTGTTGATGTTCTTGTCCTGCTGTCCATGATGCAGCCGAAATGACTATTGCCATTTCTTGCTCTGGTTTTATTGATGCCAAACTCCACAGAAATTACAACAATTGTGAGCCTAGCTTTACCAAAGTCAAACTCCATAAAGACTGCAGCTACGTATGCTGACCTCCTTATTCACCACTCAGTCCTCTAAACGACTGTGCCTGTTGCTGGCTTCCTCCCGATCCCAGCACATGCTGACCTTAGAGCTGTTGTAATCCTCTTCCTGCACCTAGTATCATCTCCTGACCTTGCTGTTGTCCTTGTTGGAGAGATATTTGCTGCCCCTGCCCCTGTTGAAGGTGTGACTGTTGCTGCTACTGCTACTGATCTTGAAAATTTTGGGTATTTTGGATTTGCAGAGTGTTGCTGCAACTGGGATTAACCCCTGGCAGCAGATCCCCTAGACATACCATAGACTAAATGGAGCCAAATGATCCTGCAAGCTCAAGGATGCTCAAGATGAAGAAGCATCCATGCTCAACACCAGCCTCACTGCCCCCTTGTCATTCTGAAAGGCCAGAGTTTATATGAAGCAGAAATAAGAATTAAAGTGAAACTGCTGGGCTTCGGCTCACTGCAGTGGGAGGCCCTCATGGTACAATCCTTGATAACCAGAAGTGTAATTCTGTTCCCTAGACTTTCCATGTGTTTAATTGAATAGCTCTCACATACTGAGGCTTTACTGTTGTCCACCAAATGTCTTCTGTCACAAAATCACATAGAACTATCAAGTCTAAGGTTGCTCATTTTGACTCTGATTCACTATGCCAACAAGCAAACATTGATAAGGGGAAAAAGGCTAAAGGATACTGAGTACAATAGACAAATGGAGAGAGCAAAGGAAATAGAATCCAATGAGCTTGAGTTGCAAGAACGATGAAAGGGCTAGGGGTGACGTGCAGGAAAGGAATTGTCACTGTCCTTCATGCTCTTATCTCAACTAGTAATGTCACACTTTCCAGTAAGACATAAAATTAAACTTTCAATATTTAAACTCGCTCTTCTGACTTGGATTCTGTCAAGCATCCACAACCGTCACCAGGATGGCAAGCGCATGATATTGTTCCTAAATTTCTCAGGTCATCTCATGACAAGTCATCAAATAATATTATAGCAGATGGAGAAGAAGGCCAGAGGAGATTGAACAAAGGTTGTAGCAAAGTACAAGGTACAGAAAATATGAAAAACAAGTTGCAAATATCAGGAGATTCACAGAAGCAAAAATGTCATCTGTATAGACTTATCACATTGCTGATTTGAATCAAGTTGTCAATTTTTACTCTGCAGTAGAGTTCAGTAGAACCTCTGTTGAACAGCATATTCAGCCTGAAAAACCAGACAACTATCTTCGCTTTCCACAAGAGTGTTGAGAACAAAGAGAGCATTTTTCCCTTGACCTGATGATATCAATGATATTGGCAGTGATCACGGATTATCAAAACTGTCTGATCTATGGCCAATCCATCTCAGCTTTAAACAGAATTTTTCTGAGCCCTACTCCATCATTCAACTTATTTCTTCAACTGAAGAAAATAAACAACCATTGGATTCAAACGAATGTTTTAATATTTGTTTAGGAGGAATTGTGACTTCCTTTAATCCAGATACCCTCCTTGGTTTGTCCAGTTGCTTGATACAAAATCTAGTCAATTGCCAATTAGTCCTATACAAAGCATTTCTGTATAGCGGGGATTGACAATTGTTGATCTATTGCACTCACTTGTTTTCCGGTTTCCCTTTGTCGAAGAACAGTCAAACTGCCGAGATTCTGAAAGAATATTATACAAACCTGTGAACTTTAGGGAAAACACGTCATTTTGTCATTTTGGTCATCACATAAATGACTGAATTGAAATCAGGATGCCAGGTTTATGATTTATTACTAATCCTTAATGGGTTGTGTCTCTCTTCTTGAAATTGTTTATGAGACCCGTTTCTTGCTCTCCTGCTTGTTCATAAAACAGCTTATGAAGTCCAATCACAGTTATGGAACGAAATCTACACAGGAATTCTTTTGAAGAATTACTCAAAGCCCACCTCCACTTCCAAAGTTTTTGTGTGTAGTTCTTTTTCCCTCTCTCTCTCTTTTTAATACAAAAATTAACCAATGTATATAATCCTGTGGAGTAAAAGATAGAGAAAATGGTATTTACAATTCATACATGTTTTATCATTTTCATTTTGCAATAATTAATAAAAATCATAGAATACTGAATTGCAAATATTTGATAATAGGTCATATTTTTTTCTATTTTAGATGCCTTTTGATTTACTTCGGATATTAATGGATGTTTTTAGCTGATGAATTTGTGTGTAAATTCATTTGGATCCGTCTAGTTTATTCATTTCAATAAAGTTACAGAAGAAGCATCATTGAATGTTAATTATCTGTTCTTGAAGAGAAATTTCAGATGAAGTATTCATATCCTTGTTGAAAAAATGTTTATGCATGTTGAGATTCTTACAACATGCAACATTGGACTGAATATTATAGTTGTCTTAACCCATCTATCAGCATCTCTTAATAGGCTGTCAAGGCCGAAAATAACTATCAATGGAATGTGATTTAGTAAGTCCCAATGATGCATGGAAAAGTAAACAGCATCTGGATACAGTTACAGCTGATTTCCAAGACCCCATAATACAGATACAGCTGGGTATGACATTATAAAGCATATACATTTTATCTATTGCAGCAAAAATATAGTCGATAAAAATATTTATACAAATATAAACTTTCGCATGATATTTTCATTAATTAAGAGGAGGATTTTCATTGTTTATTTAATTTCAAAAGTTATTTTTTAAAAGTTCTATTATTCTTTTAATCCCATCTCATGGATATGGCTCTAGACATGCTTAGGCCACATTCAGATACCATAGATATGGACCACATACAGGCATGTATCCAGGAAGTGCATCCATATCTATATTTGACACATGGATATGGCTATCCAGGTAGAAGAAGTGCCGGAGACAGTATCTCTAGTTAGTTTCCAGTCTTACATGTTACCAATCCTTCACCACCACGAAAAATATATATATATATATATATATATAATAACCGTGCAAAAGTTTGCTTCTAGAGCTTAGCCTGGCCACTAAAACAAACAAAAAGATCCTTTGTTTAAATCATTAAACTCTTTCCTGATCACAACCTTTAAGAAAGGCCCAGCTTTTCTTTAAGGACTGAAACAAGCAACTTTGACAACTGTACCAAACACAAAAATTACTATCATGTCTGTATTACCCCCGTCAAATATAAGACTTCAATGCTATGTTTATTTAAAAACTTTAAATACTCACAAACACTAATGAAAAGAATACATATATGCCACTTGCATTATCGGTGTTGTGGCCGAGTTCAATCCCCATGACAGATGTGTATAAGAAGTATTATTCAAAAAAAATACATATATGCCTATTGAGATATAATCATTGCTGCCCTAATAGTTCTTTCGTTACCGCTTGCAAAAAGCAAGCCTAGCTGACCTATAATACAGAAGGGAGGGTTATCTATTAATAAATTCATATTTCAAGTGCTATGGCATAACCAATAATACATATCAGACTCCTAACTGTTCATATGTTTCTCCATAAAGACTACCTGAATGTCAAATGTAGTTACATCATGCGAATGTACAAAACCAATAGTTGTTTCTAATACAGCCAACCTATTTCAGAGTTCACCTGATTACAGTAATATTTAGGTGTAGCCTTAGCACTGACTTGGCCATCAAAATTCAATATTAAGAAAAGAAGAAAAAAAAAAAAAAGCATCACTTTATAGGTTCAAACTTATTTCACAATATTGAAGCAGCAAAAAATATTTCATCAGTTTGGGAAATTGTACCTGATCAGAAGGCAATGTTTACTTATAGCCTTAACTATTAAAAAACCTAAACAGCAATCAGATGATGAAAACTTTCCATATAAATTGCTACTGCAGTTACACTGGGACCAACAAAAACAAAACTCACCACAAAAAGTGGAAGCCCATCAAAATTCGTTAATATGAAAAATTACCATCCGCCCTCTCTTTTCTCGATAACAAATTTCAATCTAAAAAATCAAGTGACCTGATAATCATCAGGGATCTCCCAAAAAACATAAGTACAAAAAAAACATAGACGTGGTTCGACAGAAGACACTTCAAAGGCTAATGGCGACCACTGTCATCTTTATTGACAGCCTTGGACTTCATATGTTGAAATTCCCGGTTCTTAATGGCAGCTTCTTTCAGTTTAAGCTTCTGATGAAGCGTGCGCACCCTGTCCTCCATGTTTCTTAGTCTCCTCCACTTGTAAGTAGTGTAAATGGCAAGTCCACCCCACACAACAGCATAAGAAGCCCATACGTAGGGGTACGTCTCTGCGTGCTCCACGCTTCTCTTCAATTGATCCTCCACCTTCCTTCGTAATGACTCAACCCCTTCTTTCCCACCATTGTTTTCCATTTCAAAGGTAATCGCAAATATTTAGCTCACGTAAACTGGTCACGTTATTGGCTCCGCAGGTCTTCGCAAAAATCTAGGGTTTCGGAACAACTTTGCAGCAAAACCCCGGCCACTCAGAATTTTAGTTTCAGAATGCCATGCTTCGGTGGGGTTCGCGTTCTGTGCGCTAATGAAAGCACAAAGGTGTCGGGAATCGGAGTCAAAGTCGCTATCATGAACGATTTAACCAATCCTACCAAATAAGCCCAGTACCTCTCACTCAGTGTCGATGTTAAAACTATAGGTTTTATTCAAAGCCCTGCCCTCCGCATTTCAAAAGGTTTTATTGAGAAGTCATGGCATCCTCATATCAAGGTAGTATAATGTGTAGGTGAAGTTTAATTTATATTTTTTAAATATAGAGAAATTGGTTATAGATATATTATTTTTAGTAATTAAGTATAAGGTTTAAATTACATGGGTTGCATTCAACTAGTTTGTTCGTTTGGTTGTTATTGACCCGACACACTCAGAAGATAAAGATCAAACTACTATTTGTGCAAATTTACACTCTTAAAATTTAAACGAAAATCTCTTCTTGATACCTCACTAGCCAAATACTTAATTTATATTTACTCATACCGGTTTTAATTGATTCTAGTAATTTTTTTTAATAATAATGTAAGGCTAATATGGGCAATATGATCTAAGGTTAAGCACACTTAGACCTTAACCTTTGATCTTTTTATAGTGAGCATCTTCCTCTTCAGGTAAAAATTTTATATTATTATAAAAGTTAAAATTTAAAATAATTTTTTTTAGTAATATTTTTTATAAATATTTTTCGTACGATTGAATTTGGGATAAATCATAATTATGTAAGTGGTGTCCTTGTATGTAGACCAACGTTCACGCGAATTAAATGAAATGAAATATTTTCTTATTATTATTGTTGTTAGAAATGAGAACCCTCATATGAGATTTATTACATTTAATATAACATTAAAATTATATAATTTTAGTTTTGATAAAGTATATTCAAAATATGAATTAATAAAGTTAAGATAAGTTTTTTTAAATTATTCATCTTTTAAGAGTTATATCTTAACATTGAGTTGTTTGATCGAGAGAGTACTATTTTGTGTGAAATGTGAAGAGCTTTAAAATGAGTGGTCATACAAAATAATTTAAGTAGTATTAAGGGAGATACAACCATGTGAATATAGTTGTTTGAAATAAGGATAATATTAGGGCAAAATTTTCCAAAAAAAAAAACAAGTCTCATCTTTCAAGAGTTGTATCTTTGTGAAGGGTTGTTTGATTTAAATGGTTCTTAGACTAATTTGTATGGAATTTGAAGAGCTTTATATAGAGTGGTCATTTAAAGGACTCTAAGTAGCATTGAGGGAGATATAACCCTGGGAAGTCAACCATCTAAAATGATGGTAGTGACGATTTTTCAAGTTGTAGGAAACAAAATTGCAAATATTTGTCATTCAGGGTTCGTATTATGGAAGGAGAAATGGAGAAGTAGGGCATTAGCAAGGTGGGACATTCTATCTAGGAGTAGAATTTTTTAACTAAGTTTCATTTATCCCTTCATTATCTTAGAAGTTTTGCATGCAAATTATTGTAGGTTTATTTTCAAATAATACAATTACTATAATATATACTAGTAAATTTCAATAGATATCGAGTTATAGTTTTCTTCCAATGAACCAATTTGTAGTAGTAGAGGTTAGGTAAGACCTCACAAAGCAGCGATCCTCGTTGCTTAAAGATAATGTCATCATTGATAAATTTAATGGGTCTTAGCCAAGGGCTTTGGCTCTAAGAAAATAGATTGATAGGAGATGAAAGTTTTCATGCATGATTCAATCATTTCTTTCCAAAGGTTTCTTTCTAGCCACTTTTTATCCTAGGGATGAAAGAGATAGAATCCTAAACAAGGATCCTTGGTTTATAGGAAGAGTAGGACTCTTCCTTGGTAAGAAGGCTTTGCACCTAAAAACGTAAATCTACCCCTGGTGCTAATTTTGGTTAGGATGTATGGGTTTCCCATTGAATTATGAGAATGAATACCTTTAAGGCAATAGGCAACACTCTAGGAGAATTCTTTGAGATTTTAAAAACTACAAAAGATGGAGTCTTTGGCTATTTGTGCCCGAATATTGGTCATGATTGATATTAGTAAATTTTTACTAGAATCAATCATTCTTAAGTATGGGGATAAGTTGTAGATACAAACCATAGATTATGAAAATATATCTCTCAAATGTTGAAGATGTCATGAGGTGGGGCATATTGAGAGATCATTCCCTAAGAAGACTCCAACAAAAACACGTGTAGAAAACCACAAAAGAAACTTAAAAATGGATATGGACGAGGATGGTCTTCAACTTCCAAAAAATAGGTCCACATAGATGAAAGTAAACAAACAGTACAGACTAGATAGGATATTGAAAGAAATACCAATTCTTTTGAGGCTTTAGCCTATGAATAAAAAGTAGATCATAGCTTAGAGGACATGGTACAACAGGATCAAAATATTAACAAGGAATCATCTACTCAGTATGATCTTGATTTAAGGATGAACATTCCTACTAAACCTAAGGAATGTACCTCATCAAATTTTGAATATTGCCTTAAAGTACCATGCACCATTCAGGAGAAGGAAAGTGGTAGAGAAACGTAATGGTAGATGTTAATACCTCTACCATTAATAAGGAAATACCAAAAAATGAGTAGGATAAGTCAAAAACTTACTTAGAAGAACTAAGAGAGGATAAATCTAATGAAACACGAAATTTGTGGAAGAATATTGAGGAATAAAAATATAAGACCTACTCCCCATACTAACAAAGGTAAAAAGAGGAAAACCTTCAAATTATCAAGCTAGAGCCAAGAAAGCAAGAGCAAACATAGAGAAAAGAATAAAATCTAAGCTAGTTAAACTTATATTTACCAAACAACAAAATGATATTGGTAATTTGCAAGAGGGACCAACAACCCCTAATGAGACATGATTACCATCTCATGGAATATAATGGGTGTTAATGTCCCCTTAAATAAAAGGTGTATCAAGGACCTTTGTTTAAGTAATAAGATTGATATTCTTTGTATCCAAGAAACTAAAATGACAAATAAAAAAGTTTCTAAAATTATAAAAGCAGTATAGGCAAGATATGAATGGGATGTTGTGGATTTTGGAGTAGCATCAAGGGGAATTCTAACATATTTGAATCTAGTTAGAACCTCTTAAATAATCATTCATAAAACTAGGCATTGGATAGCCTCATTAATCACATGCTACTTTATAGATATTTGTTTCATCCTTATCAATGTCTATGGACCTACAACTCAATAAAGCAAATTAGAAGTATGGAGTGGGATTGAAACCTTTATGAGAAGTAAATACCAAGAAACTTGATTCATGATCATAGGAGATTTTAATGCCATAACCAAAGGTGGATGAAAAAATTGAGGAAATTAGGAAAATAACCCAAAGTATGAGATATTTCTCAACTTTTATTCAAAACAATAATTTATGGGAGTTTGAGTTTGAAAAGGATGGTTATACATGGACTAACAATAGGACAAACCAAAACCTGAAAGTATTAGATAGATGCATACTCTTAGATCATTGGCTAGATGAAGGTACTTGTTCTAAAATCAATACCTTGACAAGGATTGGTTCAAATCAATAGCCAATAAGAGTTAAAATGGTGGTAAATGAATTAAAAAATGATCATAATTTAAATATGAGCAGATATGGGAAGACCATCCTCAACTTGTTGATACGATAGCACAAATGTCGAATTCTTCATAAAACAGTGGGTTGTATACACTTCCAAAACAAATTAAATTAATGGCATCTAGATTATAAGAATGGAACAAAAACACTTTCATAAATATTTTTGAGAAGAAAGAACTAAAAGAGAAACTTTCAAATTTCTAAAAAGGTGAGCACAATAATCCAAACTTAGAGGAAAGAGAGTTGCTTAGTGAATATCATAATACTTTGTGTAAGGAAGAGAAATTTTGGAGATTAATATCAAGACAAACTTGGTTAAAAGGAGATAAAGACATAGTTTTTTCATGGGATGACAGTAGTATAGAGATCAACATCCAAAATTAGTTGAATTAAACCAATAGAATGGTTTGGATTGAAGACCAAAGCAAAATCACAAAGGAGGTAAGGATTTTTTACTAGAATGTTCTAAAATTAGAGGATATTGAAGTTCTTAATGATAAACTACTACAAGAAGTACTTTTAATTATAGCAGATGAAAATGATAGCAAACGAATGGAGTCTATTACTCTAAAAAATTTTACTTAGCTCTTTTCACTTTTGATAAGGATAACTCCCCAAGTCTAGATGGACTGTCAACAACATTCTATCGACATAACTAGAAAATAGTGAAGGATTTGTTATTGGTGGCAGTGGAACAGTCTAGGGTAAAATAATATATACCTTATAAAATAAATGCAACATATCTTACCCTAATTCCAAAAAAGAAAGATGTAATTTTTTTTATTCATTTAGATCTACAAGCCTATGTAATATGACATATAAGATAATCTCCAAAGTGATGGAAAATGGGTTAAGACCACTATTAAACAAAATTATTTTAGAGAAGCAAGGAGGATTTGTGAAAGGGAGACAATTCTAGATGGGATCATAGTAGCTCATGAAGTAACGCTTTCAACAACTTCTAAAGAAGATAGAGCAATAATCTTAAAATTTGATACAAATAAAGACTGTGATAGGGTTAAATGAAATCATCTTTTTGTAGTATTAGAATAGTTTAGATTTTGAAATGAAATGAAATGAAAGATTTTAATTACGTCCGCGAGACCCAAATATGGTCTATGGGACCTCAAATATGGAAGTACAATTACTCAAATCATATCATATGATCTTTAATATCTTTGAGAAGGTTGTTCCTTCTCCTGTTGATTTGTGTTAGCAATTCCCCAACTTTTTTATTTTATTGTCTTCAAATAAATCTGCCATAAACTCGTTCCCAAGTGTTTCTTTGTATTTGTCACGGATATCTGAAAAACTCGGGCATTTATAGATGAAGTGTTCCTCTGTCTCTACTCCCTTGTGTGCATAGAGTACATATCCTTTCTTCCCATTGTTCTTTGGGCGTTGTCCATCTCCCTGTTTCACATCTAAGCCTATGAGAGCTAGTCCTTATTTGAGCAATGAGTATTTTTTCCTTCCACTTGATTTCAGCGCCTATATACGCTTTTTCCTTGTGGTCATACGTTGGGTTAAAATTTGCAATATAATATTGTCTTTTCCTGCTTGCATTTTTCCACATTCCACTTCTGAACTTTTCATTCACATAATTTTTTATGTCTTTGTTGACATTTGGGCATTCATTTATGTTGATTTCCCAACGTTTCATCCATTTCTGATTTTGTTTCATCCATGTATTCTTTCGCCTATGCAACTCTTCGTCCCTAGCTGCCCTAGGCCATCTATCATTTGTCATGTTTTCTATTTTTTTCAAGTAACATAACAACTTGGTCATAGCAATTGCTTCTAAAGGGAACATTCCAGTTTCAGCTAGAATAATTTCATAAGGGGTTGTGGCCTTAATTTTGAGAAAGTTTGTGATTAGATATTTTTGAATCCTTTCTATTTGCCTCCATTTTGCATTTGTTGTGCCACTAGCCCACACCTCGCAACCATACAACAGAACCGGTGTAACAAGTAGGCCAAATAAGACCTTGGTGGTCTTCCAGTCCCACAACTCGGCATTCCTACACTGTTTTGAAGTGCATATAGTGCTCTCCAACCACTTTGAGTTCTTTTCATCCTACATGTATTCCAATTAAGTTTGTCATGAAAGTCTATGCCCAGGTATTTGTATTCTACTACTACATCAAGCGGTTCTCCTGCAAACTGAAATTTGAGTTGTTGCTTCTTTTTTGCTGAAAAAATCATAATTTTTGTTTTGCTCGTGTTCACCTGCATCCCAACTTCTTTACAAAAGAGTTCTAGAGCTTGAAGGTGATCTTCTAGATCTTTGGTTATTTTGGCCACAAGAATTACATCATCTGCATACATGAGGAGTTTTACCACATATTTGGCTAAATGCACACCCTCTCCCCCAAATTTGTTTATCCATTCTTCTAACTTGTCAATGTACAACCCAAATAAGGTCGGAGATAGAGGGCAACCTTGTTTGACACCTATGTCACTACCAAAACATTCAGATAACCCTTCTTGTGTTCTGATTCTAGCCTTTACATGCTCATATAGTCTGTGAACTGCTGCCCTGTAGTGAATTGGAACCTCTAGCTCTTCCATTCTGCTCCATAATTTTTCCTTGGCACTGTGTCAAATGCCTTTTTGAAGTCTACAAAACAACAAAAAGCCTCCTCTTTTTTGTCCCATATTTTTTCCACTATGTGTTTGAGCGTGATACAATGATCAATAGTTGAGTGCTTGGGCCTAAAACCTGCTTGCCCCTTTGCTCTCTTTCCCTTTTCTTCTACCCATATGTTGATCCTACGCTCTATCATACTCCCAAACAACTTTGCAAAGAGAGGGTTGATCATGATAGTTCGATAGTTTGAGGGATTATTTACATCTCCACTTTTAAACAAAGGAATGGTCAAGCTAGTTGTCCACTCAGTAGGGAAGCCATTTTGTATGACCTCATTGAAAATTTCTTTGATTTGCGGTGCCAAGATATCTACCCCCCATTTTATATGCTCTGCTTGAAGATTGTCTATGTCACGGGCTTTACCAGTTGCTAACTTTTTTATCCCTTGAATAATGTCTTCAATTGTGAAAAGTTCTTTCTTGACAATGATAGTAGGGGGTGTCTCCTGTTGGTTACTACGTTGATACAGTTGTTTTGAATACTCCAACCATTGATTAACTGTTATGTTATTTTTAGTTTGCATCCTTTTCACGCTTAGTTCCTTCCAAAATTTCTTTGGTTCATGCTTCCCTAAGTAAATCAATTCTTTCCTCCTTGTTCTAGTGTATTCTTCTTTTTTTGCCCTTACCAGTTTCTCATATGCTTTTTTGTTTGCTCTTGTTTTACCCGTTGGTTCCTTTAGTAATCTTCGCATTTTTTTGCAATCTTCATCGAACCATGGGTTGGTTGGGAAGCTATTCCTTTCTTTCTTTTTAGGTTTAGCTCTCTTGCATTTGTTTAGAGCTTCTTGAATAACGTGCATTAACCATTCACTCTTATTGTAATCTCTACTACTGTGATGTAGTTCTTCCCTTTCCTGTAACTTGTTATTTAATATTGCTCTAAAATTTTGTCGATTTTCATCTGTTAAGAGAATGTTTCCCTTGTGAGGATATTTATTTTGATTGCCTTGCAAGTGTTTTTCCCTTGGTTTGTCTCCATGCATTCGAAGTTTCATAACAATTGGGTTGTGATCGACATAAGTTCCATTGGAGAATCTTCCACTTCTAGCTCCTCTATTTTTGGTATGTAATTATGTGAGCATATTACATAGTCTATTACACTTTGTCCCTTATATGTTTTGCATGTATACTTTCCTGAATTTTTCCATTTGTTCATCCCATTGCAAATAATCAAATTGTATATGTTGCAAAGACCTAACAACTCTTCTCCATATTGCGTGATAGCCCCATGCTCATCTTTGAAGTCCTGGTCCACTGTTGATTTTCCTCTTTTGGCATCCAAAGAGGATTAATCTCAATATCTTCATTACCTTCTAGAATGTTAGCTTGCTTATTTGTTGTCCTTGCATTGAAATCTCCAATTAATATAATCTCCCCCAACTTACTGTATATTGAAATGTCTCTTTTTAGGGAGGAGTATGGGTCTTCTCTATTAAGGTCATGTTTCTTATAGAATTTAGAATTCTTGGGAGCAAAATAACATGTTGCTATGCTAATAACTGACTTATTTTCTAGGATCTTTATCCAGATGTACTATTTGTTTTCATCTTGTTTTTCAATTTTAATGACCCTATCCCATTCCTCTTTTATTAAAACCATAATACCCCCATGCCCTTTGCCATTTTCTACTGCTTTATTCCATATTGCTATTTTTTTGTATCCCACAAATTCTGGAGTCCTACATCCATCGTGTTCATGTGTTTCTATCAATATGATTATATCTTTGTCTCTAGCAATGGGCCCTAACCCGGGTCCTCTTCTCCAAGGGAAACCTCTACAGTTCCAACTTACCATTGTAAGATGTTCCCGGGCGGGCCATACTCCCTATTTGTTTTGGATTTGTTTAGATGTGATGTATGCCTTTCCATTTCTTAAATATGCCTGTTTCCCTTCATTCCTTGTTGCCCTCACCTTTTCCCATTCCTTATTTCTTTCTTCCTGCTGTAAAAATGTTAGGTCATCATCTAAATAAAATTGTGACCCTCTCAGCATGCCTCTATTTTTAAGTAACCTTATTTTATCCTCGTAGCTCATCAATGTGACCCGAATATGTCTATCTCTGCCTCCTTCTCTCAGCCTGCCAATTCTGCTTGCTTTTTTATCTGACCCTTCCATTGTAATCGATCTGACAAGAAGTCCCTGGTTAAACGATTTGTGTCTTCCCTGTCCCCATAATCTTTCAACCCTTTGATGATTATATTTGATAACTTCTCATGTCTTTCTTTCTCTTATGTTATTTGAATTTTTACTTGCTTCTCTATCAACTCTTTTTGTTGATTGAGTGGTTCTTTTACTACTTGAGACCATGTCTTTGCCTTTGCTAATTCATTTCGTAGCTCATTTTCTCTTGTTTCCATGTTTTGGAGTGTTTTATGTACCTCTTTTATTTGATTTGCATTTGTTTTTTCCACCTCTATTGCATCATTGATTGGGGGGTGGATGGCTTGTTTGAGGACATGCCATTCACGTTGACCCATGTTTGCAAGGTTTTGTAGCTTTGACACTTGCTCCTTGAGTTGGTTGTTTTCCTTTTCCAGCCTTCGAATGGTGTTTATAACCTCATCTGATTTAGTTTCTCTTAATTTCTCCCTCCTTTCCATGCTTTCAAGTTTCTCTTTCATCTTCATTAGCTCTTGCACATAAAGTCTTGGTGCCCACATGAGTGGTGTAGTTGTGGGACTGTAAGTTTCTTCCTCATCTGAAAACTCATTTTGGTGATTTGCCTTTGATTGTTCCTTATTCTCCACCTGTTTATGTGGTAGAATATTTTTTATTTTTATTTTTCGATATGCCCTCTTCATTGTTGTTGCCCTTGCTCGAGCTTGTCGACGCCTTAATATCCTCCAGTACTGTTTCTCATTGACATATATTGGTTCTTGCAATTGTTGCTTCCCTTCTTCCATTTTCAAACCCTTTATAGCCGAACCCTCTGTACTATTGATCCGATGAAATAAATGTGTAATAAAACCCTCCTTGCTCTGCAAACCCTCCGCTGCAAACCCTTGCTGATAATAAAACCTTCTGCCGCAAACCCCTATAACGAATGTATTTCTCCTATCTACTTAAATTGTTTTATAAATCGAAAGAGGACGGAAAATGTGCTTACCCGATGAAATAGATGTTTAATACAATACTCCGCCGCAAACCCTCCTTGCTCTGCAAAAACCCTTTGCCGCAAACCCTTTAATTTTTTTGTGTTGATATTTCTTGTCTGGTTCAGTGTACAGTTCGAATCTTCTCCGTTCTATCGGCTCTGCTTCAGTATCCCCGCGCTCTGCTTCAGTATCTTGTCGTAAACCCGATGAAATAGATGTTTAATACAATACTCCATCGCAAACCCTCCTTGCTCTGCAAAAACCCTTTGCCGCAAACCCTTTAATTTTTTTGTGCTGATATTTCTTGTCTGGTTCAATGTACAGTTCGAATCTTCTCTGTTCTATCGGCTCTGCTTCAATATCCCCGCGCTCTGCAAAAACCCTTCTCTATTCTATTGGCTCTGCTTCAATATCCCCACGCTAAGTTGGACAACAAGTAGTAGCGGTGCAATTTTTGTGATCATGAGAAACTTGCTAAGGAAACTTGAAAGAAATCATTCAAGTGGATTAAATCTTGTGTCTCTACAATATCATATTTAGTGATTGTAACATCCCTCCCAAATCCACCAATTAGTTTGCTTGCTTTATTTGCAAGAATATGGTACTACTGATGGATCGACGGATGCAGGTACAAGAGAAACTTGATGAAAAATCAAGCAAGTAAAATGGACACGTCCTCCTGATGGCAAATTATGGGTAGATGTAAAAATGTTGTTGGCAATTTTGGGTTTGAGATCCTAGCTTCTTGTCTATGAGTTGTCATTGATGTCAAAAGGAACTGGCATTAATGTCAAGAGGATTTATTGGCTTCAAAGGTTGAAGATTCCAAAGAATATTTTCTAGAAGATTTCGGAGAGATTCCATGTGGCAGATGAAAAGGTTTTTATCAAAACCATGGCAGGTTTAAGGGTTTTTATTAAAACCAGGTGGATGCATTAAGGGTTTTTCTCAAAACCACTCTCACCTTAATGCAAAGGCTGGAGACACTTATTAATTAAATAACTTAATTAATAAAACCTTTTTAAGGTTTTTTAATTAATTATTTATTTGATTTAGTGATTAAATTATTTTAATAATTTAATGGGTTCTCCACCTAAGGTCTAAGGTCTAAAAGACCTTTGATTATTTTTTAAATAATCAAAAGGGTTTCATAAACCCTAAAGTTGTTTCGAAGGCGCCAAAATAATATTAATTCAAAAAGTTTGAATTATCCTCCCGCCGACGTCGTGCATAGCATGGAAGTTTGGCTATATAAGCCATAACCTATAGTCCAAAGCAATGGTGTGAAAGAAATTCGAATTGCGCAAAAGTTGGGAAGTAAAAGCTACGGCTATCATTTTTTTGCCATGTTTATCCACCGCCAAAGGGTTAAGGAGAAGGAGACTCTTGCTAGCCTTCAAGCTAGCACCGTTGGCCTAGTGGCAACGACTGTTCTGCGAAGGCGCTTGAAGGGAGGTCAAGCGTTCGACTCCCGCCGTGGAGTGTGAGAAGAGTTTTTGCGCTCCGATTTTTTCGGAGGCACTGTTGACCCGCGATTTTTGGAAGCATTTTTTTTGGTAAGGTTTTTTAAATAAAATCTGCATTTTGTTAAAGAAGAAGTGGTTGGGCAGATTTATTTAAAATTATTTTTAAGGTTAAATGCTTCTTTGGAGATATAAGGTTGATAGTGTGTGGTTGAGATTTTTGGCTTGATTGTTGAGTGAGATTTGCTTAGAAGCTATTATTCCTTGAGCATGGTTTAATTAATTTGGAGAAATAAGGTGTAAAAGGATATATTGTTTGTATGCTTTATATTTTTTGGTAGTTGACTTCTAAGGATTGGAGTCATAAGGTGTTTTATGGAATAAATATTTTTGTGGTTACTTTTATGATCTAACCCTAACTTGGTGGCAAAGTTGAGGGTGGTGTTGGTAACAGGTTGAAGAACTATTCTCTTCTTCCTCAAACAAAGGTATGGGCAACTTCTTCCATGTATATTGTTGATGGTGTATTTTCTGAAATTGAGTTTGGAGTGAAAAGGTTGTCTACTAGGTATTCTTGTTGGTGTAAATCCCATTTTCTGGATATTGAAGATTGTTTATGCATTAAAATCATTGATGAGTTTTTTGGGTGAATGCATAATTTCGGTTGAGGAAGAGGAAGCATTTTTGCACTAGGGTTTATGTTAGTAAGTCTTGCTACTTGCATTGAGATGGTGAAACCCTTAGTTGGTTGTTTTGAGATTGATGGTTGAGTTGCTTCCATAGAGGTTGTTTTGATCAAGTTAATGCTTTACTTGATACATGATTTGGGCTTACTCCATTGAGATTGATTTGAGCAAGTTATTCTTTGCATTGGTGATTTATGTTGGTGGTTGTTTTGTTCAAATACCTTTGGAGGGAAAAGGATGTCTACTAGTTTCCTTTTCATGTAGTGATTGGTTGAATGCTTCAAGGTTAATGTTGAGTTGAATGATGTTGGTTAAACCTTGTCTATAAGCATTGTTGTTAAAGCCCTAATTGGTTGAGAAAAGATATTGGTTGTGGAAAGAACATGAGTATCATTGTTATATGAGATATTGCATGGTTGGCAATTGTTGGGTTGTGTTTCATGTTCTTGAGAAAAGCATACTACATCTATCTTATTCTTTTGAGATTGAGATTGAGTTGAGATTGAGATTGGGAGTTAAGTATAGAACATATTGAGTCTCTAACAATTCTCTTTATGTTTCTATGAGATTTGAGATTGAGATTGGGAGTTAAGTATAGAACATATTGAGTCTCTAACAATTCTCTTTATGCTTCTATGAGGTTGATGAATCACATTGGGTCTCTAACAATTCTCTTTGTGGGTTCATGCTAAGCAAGTTTTTCTTGATGAACTTGTGAGCTGATTTGGACAGGTTCTAGTGAGGACTTGTGAGCTGATTTGGACAAGTTCTAGGGAGGACTTGTGAGCTAATTTGGATAGGTCCTAGCAGAGGACTTGAGGACAGAGTTGAAGTGGTTCTTTGAGAAGAACCCGAGGATAGTTTTGACAAGTCTTTGAGAAGGCTTGTGTGCAGTAGAGATTGATTTGTTCAAGCTTTATGAGTTGAGCTTGGGACAGATCTGAAAGAGTGAGGAAGACTTGTGCTGGACCGACTGATTGTGTTTAGTACAGGTTGATGAGTTGTTGTGGAGGTGATCAGTGAGGACAGAGGTCTCTTGAGGTTGAGCATTGAGGACAGGAGGTCTTCTGTGGAAAGGAGTTCCACGTGCTAGCGGAATAAGAGGCAGGTGATCTTCTGAAGTATCATTTCCAGAGCTGAGGGGAAGGATTCTCCTTTGGGTAGGAGGCTCATAAATTCGTGAGGAGGGGAAGGATTCTCCTTTGGGCAGGAGGCTCATAAATTCGTGAGGAGGGGAAGGATTCTCCTTTGGGCAGGAGGCTCATAAATTCGTGAGGAGGGGAAGGATTCTCCTTTGGGCAGAGGCTCATAAATACTTGAGTAGGGGAAGGTTTCTCCTTTGGGCTGAGGCTCATAAACATTGTAATTGGGAAGGATTCCCAAAGAACTTTGAGAAAGCTTTTTAGAGAAAAGTTTTGTGGATGTAGCCCATGTTGGGTGAACCACGTTAAAATTGGTGTCTCATTGTGTGTTGCTTTATGCATTGCTTTGATATTGCTATTGGTTCATTGCTTTGCGAAGTTGAAGTTAAATAGAGAAAGTAAAAAGAGGTCTTATACTGTTCACCCCCCCTCTCAAGTATAAGCTTGTGTTCTTCAATTGGTATCAGAGCGGGTTCCTTTGAAAAGTTTAAAAACTTGAAGGAAAATATTGTAAAGAACACAATGGAATCTACAAGTGGTAATGCAACACCTATTCTTGATGGGGCAGATTTTGGGCTTTGGAGTGCTAGGATGAAGGTTCATCTTATGGCTCTTGGAAATGAAGTTTGGGAAGTGATTGAGGATGAGTATACCATTCCTAAGCATGGTCCTTCTACTAAGGAAGAGAGGCTCCTACATCATAGCAATTCAAAGGCAATGAATGCAATCCTAAAGGGTTTACAGAAGGCAGATCTTACCAAGGTGATTCACTGCAAGACAACTAGTGAAATGTGGAAACAGTTGAAGGTGGTTCATACAAGTGATGCAAATGTCCGAAAGGCCAAGTTGAGACACTTCAAAGGTATGTTTGAACAACTCAAGATGAATTATGAAGAAAATATTAGTGACTATATGCTTCGTATGGATGAGATTGTTAACTCTATGAAGGAACTAGGTCTTGAGCTTGCTGAAAATGATATTTGTGATAAGATTTTGAGGTCTCTTCCAAATAGATTTAGTGAAAATATTTTTGCTATTGAGGAAGCTAAGGATTTGGATAAGTTGAAAAAGGATGAGCTTCATAGTATACTTGCAGCATTTGAGTTGAGAACTCAAGTGAAGGTTGATGTTAAGAAGGAGGCAACTTTCAAGGCTACCAAGAAATCCAAGGGTAAAGAGCTTCAAGATAGTGATGAGTCTTCTAGTGATGAAGAGGCATATTACAGACAAGAAGGGCAAGTTCTCAAGAAAGCACAAAGGTATGAAATATGTCAAGTGTTTCAATTGTGGAAAGTTTGGTCATTATGCTACTAACTGTACTGCTGCCAAGGATGAAAGTGATGAAGATAAACAAGATTATAAGAGCAAGGATTCTGAAAGGCACAAGCATCAAAGGAAGAATAAAGATGAGCAAAGCAATCAAGGAAAGAGGTACTCTCACAAACACAAGAAAAGTTTCTACCTAGACAAGGCAAGTAAGTGTTCTAGTAGTGATAGTGAAAGTTCTTCAAGTGATGTTGGAAATGAGATGTTGTTCCTAACGAGAAAAAGAAGAAGAAAAGAAACATAGATTTGTCCTTATGAAATGTTTTAGATGTGGAAATTTTGGACATCTTGAGGATGATTGCACAAATGATGGATTGATTTCTAGTTATACTATGTATGAGGATGCTTCGAAAAATTGTAAGGAAGATCTTTGTATGGCTTTAGAAAAGGGTAGCACCTCTAGTGATAAGAAATCTGAAAAAGTCATTGATGTTTCAAAAGGCAAACAAATAGAGGAAGTTATAGAGGATGGTGAAGTAGATCTTGAAGCTGAACTTGTTAGTGCTCTTAGTGCTTTGAAAAAGGAAAGAAAGAAGAATGCTAGACTCAATGATAAATTGGATGAATGTTGTATTGAGAGAGATGAGCTTATAGAAAGTCTTGACTTCTCTATAGCTAAGACACAAAAACTTAAGGATAAGTTAGAGTCTAAGGTTCTTGAGTGTAGAGAGTTGGAACAGAAAGTGGCTTCCTTGAAAGAGGAAACTAAAGAGTACAAGGAGAAGCTTTACAGGTTTGAAGATAGCACCAAAAAGGTAAAGTCAATCATCAAAGATCAAAGAAGGACAACAGATAAAACAGGTCTTGGTTTTGGTAAGAAACACATGGAACAAGTTGGCGACTCTGCTGGGGAATCTAGTAAGAGATTCCAAAATGAAGAGAGTTCTGATGAGGAAAGTACTTCAGAAAAAGAGTCCTTGAGTGATAGATGCACAGAATCAGAAAACAAGAATCAGAAAAATGGGAGAAAGTTTACAGGACCTAAGAGGTCAAATCAAGGAAAGTTTAATGGCAGATGTTTTGCTTGTCACAAGTTTGGTCACATGGCTTCACATTGCATGACTCAAGTGAGGAAGGTAAATGACAGATTCAGAGGTGGTAATTTCTTTCAAGGGTATTGCTACTCTTGTAAACAGTTTGGGCACAAGGTTGTTTATTGTAAGGCTAATAACAGGAACAGGGTTGGTCAGAACATATGGAGTCAAAGATCAGGTATGCCTCAAAGAAATAACATTGTTAGTTGTTATAAGTGCAACAATGAAGGTCACATAGCTAGACAATGTAGAGCTAAAATTCCAAGGTACATGAACAGGAACATGGGTATGAACAGGCACAAGAATCAAGACATGGATAAGAACAAGAATGATAACAAGAACAACAGTGACATGAACAAGAACAGGAATATGGACAAGGAGAACAAGATAAGACATGGTAAGGTAGCTATAGACACTGATGAAGATCAGTGCCTAATGGGAGTTTTACTCCCACCCCGGAATTAATCACCTCAACAGGAGGTGGGGGAGGGACTAAGCTAAGAGGCTTATTCTTAGTCCCAAGCCCCAAAGGTGACCCTTTGCCATTGATGACAAAGGGGGAGAGATATGAGTAAGGGGGAAAGCCTCAAGTCAAGGGAAGCTGATTTCTATACAACAGTTTTGAGTTTCAATGTTGTTGAGAAGCATGGTTTGCCATCAATGACAAAGGGGGAGATTGTTGGCAATTTTGGGTTTGAGATCCTAGCTTCTTGTCTATGAGTTGTCATTGATGTCAAAAGTGTTGAGCAAGGTGCATAAACAGGATTGTCATTGTTGTCAACACAGATAGATAGATCAGTTGATGCAGTGGATAGGAGTTTAGAGGTCAGTCAGAGCATGTACAGTGAATTTCCAAGAAGATAGAAGTGGCCTAGATTCAAAGGATCAAAGAAAAAGATAAGAAAACTGTCGCGATATCGCGACATGTTTTCTGTCGCAATTTCACGACATCTCAGAGGAGAGAGAAAATGCTGTCAAAATTGTCGTAATTTCGTGACATCTCGGAGGAGAGAGAAAATGTTGTCAAAATTGTCGTGATTTCGTGACATATCGAAGGAGAGAGAAAAATCTGGAAAAGCTATCGTGATATCGCGACATGGTCGAGGAGAGAGAAAGCGCAAGGAAAACTGTCACGATTTCGCAACATGTTGGAGGCAAAGAAGCCAAGTTGAAAAACTGTCGCGATTTCGTGACATGTTGGTAAAGAAGAAGGCAAGTAGAAAAACTGTCGCGATTTCGTGACATGTTTGAAGAAGATGCGCAGGAAAAGAAAACTGTCGTGATTTCGTGACATGTTTGAAGAAGAGGCACAGACAAAGAAAACTGTCATGATTTTGCGACATGTTTGAAGAGAAGGCGTTGGCAAAGAAAACTGTCGCGATTTCGGGACATGTTTGGAGAGAAGGCGCAAGCAAAGAAAACTGTCGCGATTTCGTGACATGTTCGAGGAGAAGGAGCTCGCAAAGAAAAGTGTCATGATTTCACGATAGATTGCAAGGAGGATGGTACGGACGAAAAAGTGTCACGATTTCGCGACAGGTTCGAAGAGAAAGCGCCAAGGAGAAAAAGTGTCACGATATCGCGACATGTCGGGTTTTCGCGACTCGACGGGAAGAAAAGCGCTAAGGAGAAAAAGTGTTGCGATTTCGTGACATGTCGGGTTTTCACGACCCGAAGAGGAGAGAGAGTGTACGGAGGCGAATGTGTCGCGATTTCGCGACATGTTGTGTTTTCGCGGGCCAAAGACAAAAAAGGCACAAGGCAGCGAAAGTGTCATGATTTCACGACATAAAGGCAGAGAAAAGGTAAGGCAAGCGAATGTGTCACGATTTCGCGACATGTCTTGTTTTCGCTGGTGCAAGCCAAGAAGAGTGTACGGATGCGAAAGATGTCACGATTTCGCGACATGTCATGTTTTCGCTAGTGCAAGCAGAGAAGAGTGCAAGGAAGTGAAAGATGTCACGATTTCGCGACATGTCATGTTTTCGCTAGTGCAAGCAG
This sequence comes from Wollemia nobilis, assembly GCA_028583015.1. Taxonomy (NCBI): domain Eukaryota; kingdom Viridiplantae; phylum Streptophyta; class Pinopsida; order Araucariales; family Araucariaceae; genus Wollemia; species Wollemia nobilis. The sequence continues at coordinate 5,913,599 of JAQPPZ010007530.1, forward strand.
AAAAGAGTGCAAGGAAGCGAAAGTGTCACGATTTCGCGACATGTTCTATTTTCACGGGCAAGAGACAGAGAAGAGCTCAAGGCAGCGAAAGTGTCGCGATTTTGCGACATGTTCTATTTTCACGGGAAAGAGACAAAGAATAGTTCAAGGCAGCGAGAGTGTCGCGATTTCGCAACATGTTCTGTTTTCGCAGGTGCAAGCTGAGAAAAGGACAAGGAGGCGAAAACTATCGTGATTTCGCGACATGTTGTGTTTTCGCAGGTGCAAGCCAAGAAGTGGACAAGGAGGCGAAAAAAGTCACGATATCACGACATGTCATGTTTTCGCGGGTAAAAGGCAAGAAGAGCACAAAGAGACAGAAGTGTCGCGATTTCATGACAGGTCGCAACAGCACGATTATAGACAGTTAACTAAAGTAGAACATCAGTTAAAGGGGCAGTTGTAGAAGAAAAGCATGCATCCAAAATAAGAAGAGTTAACTGGAGTCAGTGTGATAGTTACAGGTGCAGTTACAGATAGAAATCATGCAACTATTTTAAGAACAATCGAAGGAGAAATAGAACAGTCGCATAAATAGGATCGAAAAATGCATGCATGCACAGAAAAAAATACGAACAGTCATGGTAGAGGTATATGTTGCATGTAACGTGTTTAACGAAATGCCCACTCTATATATATACAAAAGGAGTTACATAAAGGAGTTACAGTTGACAAGTGGTAGAAGAGAATGTTAATAGACTGCATGCGGGATTATAGAAGTGACAGAAGAAGAGGAGTCTCAATGAGAAATAGGGTTATAAAAGGGCAGTCGCACAGAGAATTAAGTTGCCGTCGAATGTGTGAAAGTGCTACCGAAAGAGGGTTAGAAGAGTGTCGTAAGAGAGAGACAAGCGGAAGCGATTAAGGGTTTACTGAGTTTTGATAAATTGGAGACCAGTCGGGGTCTTTGAAAAGTGAAGGCATTTGTATGTCATTAATATAGCTTTCAAAACCGTGATCCAAGTTGGTGCTTGGATAGGGGTTGGTGCTCCTTTCTGTTGGTGCAGATAAATCAGGGGTTGGTGCTCCTTCTAGTGGGTGCTGGTAAACAGATTATAAAATTGGTGTTTTGCAAAGACTGGATTTGGACCGTAGTCCAAGCAGTCATTCTTGAGGAGTAGCCAAATTGGTGAACCTCATTACATTATGTGTTGTGGTGTGCTCTCTTGTGATAATTGCTTTATCTGTTTTTAAGTTCTCTTTGCTTCAGCTTTAAGAGTGGTAGATTTGAATTTTAAATAGCTACACTAATTCACCCCCCCTCTCAATGTCATTGTGAGAATATCAAAAAGGAACTGGCATTAATGTCAAGAGGATTTTTTGGCTTCAAAGGTTGAAGATTCCAAAGAATATTTTCTAGAAGATTTCGAAGAGATTCCATGTGGCAGATGAAAAGGTTTTTATCAAAACCATGGCAGGTTTAAGGGTTTTTATTAAAACCAGGTGGATGCATTAAGGGTTTTTCTCAAAACCACTCTCAACTTAATGCAAAGGTCGGAGACACTTATTAATTAAATAACTTAATTAATAAAACCTTTTTAAGGTTTTTTAATTAATTATTTATTTGATTTAGTGATTAAATTATTTTAATAATTTAATGGGTTCTCCACCTAAGGTCTAAGGTCTAAAAGACCTTTTATTATTTTTTAATTAATTAAAAGGGTTTCATAAACCCTAAAGTTGTTTCGAAGGTGCCAAAGTAATATTAATTCAAAAAATTCAAATTATCCTCCCGTCGACGTCGTGCATAGCATGGAAGTTTGGCTATATAAGCCATAACCTATAGTCCAAAGCAAAACGTGTGAAAGAAATTCAAATTGTGCAAAAGTTGGGAAGTAAAAGCTACGACTATCATTTTTTTGCCACGTTTATCCGCCGCCAAAGGGTTAAGGAGAAGGAGACTCTTGCTAGCCTTCAAGCTAGCGTCGTTGGCCTAGTGGCAACGATTGTTCTGCGAAGGCGCTTAAAGGGAGGTCAAGTGTTCGACTCCCGTCGTGGAGTGTGAGAAGAGTTTTTGCGCTCCGATTTTTTCGGAGGCACTGTTGACCCACGATTTTCGAAAGCATTTTTTTTGGTAAGGTTTTTTAAACAAAATATGCATTTTGTTAAAGAGGAAGTGGTTGGGCAGATTTATTTAAAATTATTTTTAAGGTTAAATGCTTCTTTGGAGATATAAGGTTGATAGTGTGTGGTTGAGATTTTGGGCTTGATTGTTGAGTGAGATTTGCTTAGAAGCTATTATTCCTTGAGCATGGTTTAATTAATTTGGAGAAATAAGGTGTAAAAGGATATATTGTTTGTATTTTTTGGTAGTTGACTTCTAAGGATTGGAATCATAAGGTGTTTTATGGAATAAATATTTTTGTGGTTACTTTTATGATCTAACCCTAACTTGGTGGCAAAGTTGAGGGTGGTGTTGGTAACAGGTTGAAGAACTATCCTCTTCTTCCTCAAACAAAGGTATGGGCAACTTCTTCCATGTATATTGTTGATGGTGTATTTTCTGAAATTGAGTTTGGAGTGAAAAGGTTGTCTACTAGGTATTCTTGTTGGTGTAAATCCTATTTTCTAGATATTGAAGATTGTTTATGCATTAAAATCATTGATGAGTTTTTGGGTGAATGCATAATTCTGGTTGAGGAAGAGGAAGCATTTTGCACTAGGGTTTATGTTAGTAAGTCTTGCTACTTGCATTGAGATGGTGAAACCCTTAGTTGGTTGTTTTGAGATTGATGGTTGAGTTGCTTCCATAGAGGTTGTTTTGATCAAGTTAATGCTTTACTTCATTCATGTTTTGGGCTTACTCTATTGAGATTGATTTGAGCAAGTTATTCTTTGCATTGGTGATTTATGTTGGTGGTTGTTTTGTTCAAATACCTTTGGAGGGAAAAAGGATGTCTACTAGTTTCCTTTTCATGTAGTGATTGGTTGAATGCTTCAAGGTTAATGTTGAGTTGAATGATGTTGGTTAAACCTTGTCTATAAGCATTGTTGTTAAAGCCCTAATTGGTTGAGAAAAGATATTGGTTGTGGAAAGAACATGAGTATCATTGTTATATGAGATATTGCATGGTTGGCAATTGTTGGGTTGTGTTTCATGTTCTTGAGAAAAGCATACTACATCTATCTTATTCTTTTGATATTGAGATTGAGTTGAGATTGAGATTGGGAGTTAAGTATAGAACATATTGAGTCTCTAACAATTCTCTTTATGTTTCTATGAGATTTGAGATTGAGATTGGGAGTTAAGTATAGAACATATTGAGTCTCTAACAATTCTTTTTATGCTTCTATGAGGTTGATGAATCACATTGGGTCTCTAACAATTCTCTTTGTGGGTTCATGCTAAGAAAGTTTTTCTTGATGAACTTGTGAGCTGATTTGGACAGGTTCTAGTGAGGACTTGTGAGCTGATTTGGACAAGTTCTAGGGAGGACTTGTGAGCTAATTTGGACAGGTCCTAGCAGAGGACTTGAGGACAGAGTTGAAGTGGTTCTTTGAGAAGAACCTGAGGACAATTTTGACAAGTCTTTGAGAAGGCTTGTGTGTAGCAGAGATTGATTTGTTCAAGCTTTATGGTTTGATCTTGGGACAGATCTGACAGAGTGAGGAAGACTTGTGCTAGACCGACTGACTGTGTTTAGTACAGGTTGATGAGTTGCTGTGGAGGTGATCAGCGAGGACAAAGGTCTCTTGAGGCTGAGCATTGAGGACAGGAGATCTTATGTGGAAAGGAGTTCCACGTGCTAGCGGAATAAGAGGTAGGTGATCTTCTGAAGTATCATTTCCAGAGCTGAGGGGAAGGATTCTCCTTTGGGCAGGAGGCTCATAAATTCGTGAGGAGGGGAAGGATTCTCCTTTGGGCAAGAGGCTCATAAATTCGTGAGGAGGGGAAGGATTCTCCTTTGGGTAGGAGGCTCATAAATTCGTGAGGAGGGGAAGGATTCTCCTTTGGGCGAGAGGCTCATAAATACTTGAGTAGGGGAAGGTTTCTCCTTTGGGCTGAGGCTCATAAACATTGTAATTGGGAAGGATTCCCAAAGAACTTTGAGAAAGCTTTTTAGAGAAAAGTTTTGTGGATGTAGCGCATGTTGGGTGAACCACGTTAAAATTGGTGTCTCATTGTGTGTTGCTTTATGCATTGCTTTGATATTGCTATTGGTTCATTGCTTTGCGAAGTTGAAGTTAAATAGAGAAAGTAAAAAGAGGTCTTATACTGTTCACCCCCCCTCTCAGTATAAGCTTGTGTTCTTCAAATGTAAGGTGGGGAAATATGATGAGCGACTAGGTATTTGCAGATATAGGATAAAAAGATCTTATCCAGCAATACACCTGTCCAAAAATCCATATATGTACATACACGTAGTTGCACATAGGGATATGTGATTGTTTGCAGAAGTAACTCTTTAACTATTTACATCTTTAAAATACTATAACAATACTATAAAATAATAATAATAATAATAATAATAATAAATAATATTAATAATATAAATTTATGATAATTAGTATAAAGATATATATATATATTAAAAAAAAAGTATATGCAATCTGTAGCATTCCGTTCATGCAATCAGGGACCACATGGCAAAGCAGAAACTGGGACGATCGCATGAATCTCCACATGTATCAAACATAAACTTACCCCTTCCCATTTATAAATCTGCATAAGAAATTTGAAGGGGATCGTCATGAGATATATCATCTTCGGGCTCGCATATGAATAAAATTGTGGAAGAATTTTAAGAAGAAGAGGAAGCACTGTTTCTTACAGGTCAGGTTTCGATACAGTCGTCTTTTTATGATGGATATTGAAATGTTTGCTTTTGAGCACTACGATATGCTTTCATCTGATGGTAGATTGATATATTTCTTTAATGAATATTGGTAGAAAAAGTATGCAGTTTGCTTAAGAACTGAAGAATTGATTGTTGTAGAGGAAAGATAAATAGATATATATGTAATTTACATCAAATGTATGTATTCTAGAGTAGGATTGCATCCATAAAATAGTCGACCGCTCTAAAAATTCCCTTGTAAACCTTTGGTTTGCCCTCATTTGTCGTCGTTGTGAGATTCTTTGTTAGACAAATGGTTTACTACCAAACAAATATGTGACGGCAATGTCCTCAAACTTACCAACGTTGGAAGAAAAGAAGCTCGAATGGGCTATTTGGAGTACACTCTATTTCCTTGGTCATGAACTTTTTATGGTCACTGTGCAATTAGAGAAGATGTACTTAATAGTGTCTTTTCATGAACTCGTGTTGAAGGCGATGTAGAATACCAGAACAAATTCTATATTGAAAAACATGTATAGGAGAAACATTAGTTAATGCAATTTTCAAATGAACATATTTTATTATCGAAATTCATTTATGTTATCTGATTTCTATGGTTTTTTATTGGGTTTTGCTTTACCTGATGATAATCTAGTATTGAGAAGTTATTGAGGACTTTTTATTAAACAAAGATGCATGGATAATTAGGTATAATATGAGCATTCCCATCTATTCTCTTACACCAATCTGATTGTCGCTGTTGAGATGTATTTATTTTATAAATTCCTTCTATGGTTGTGAATCATTAAAGTATTAAAATAGTATACCTTGAATCACCACATGTAGCTTAACCAATGTGTTTTGATTCGTTGGGGATAAACGTTCTTACTTAGATTAGTCACTCTATGCTTTTGAGGATGAGTCTAAATTAGTAGTTTGAACGACAATATAAACTTTCTTTAGAAAACAAATCTCTCTCCTCTATAGATATACTTATAAATAAGATAGGTTGGAGTCGCGTACATAATTGACATGGTTTTCTTTTAGATAGCTTAACAAGTTGAGTTTACAAGATGATGGGAAATCATTATTTTTTTGAAAGTTGAAAACCAACAAACCATTTAATATCTTCAGGAGAAAACATAGAGTTATCGCTACACAAAAACATTTGCAAATGAGAAGCTTGAGTAATATAAAACAAAATATTTAACCACGAAAGAATTTTGGGTTTCCAAAGATAAGTTAGTCACCCGCAAACAATGAAACTGATAATATTGTAGCATCGAACCAATAGTTAATTATTGATAAGTAAAATTATAAGTAGATATCATATCTCTTTTGGCAAATTAGTAATCAAATAAATAATATTGCATAGATATGTTCAAACTTAACCGTGTTGGGTTTTATGATGGTCTGCCATCCTAAAGAAGATCAAGAATTGTTGCAGTATTGTTTTAATCAAACAAGGTATGGATATTATTTTAATTTGTGCCTTGAAATTTATCCCTTGACGTCATGATAGGATTCTTGGATAATGCTTAATATGCAGGTAGGGTAATTAGAATTTAAAGTGAAAATGCCTCACCTTCTCTTTCGAAATAAAAATAATAGTATAGGTGTAGAACTTGGCTTTAGGGTGACTAAATGGAGGACAAATCACATTTAAATCTTAGTGCCAAGCTTTAGGAAAACATATTAAAAAATCATTTATAGAACCATAGAAGTACTCATGCATATACATTTTTAATCCGTCTGCCATCACAATTGGATTTTCAATTATTGTGTTTTGATAAGAGAAGATGATTACTCGTTCTGTGTGATATTTATAACTTTTATGAAAGCAACCCTGAACTCTTTCTTTACGCATGGAAAAGGATACAAGACATCAGAATTCGTGTTTGAAAGTTCATGTTAATTAAAGGTAGCACATTCATAACCTTGCCAATATATGAAGTTTTCGTAGGACTCAAGTTTTTAGACAGAATGCTCTTTGTCCTTGAAACGATGAAAATGCAGAAACTTCATATTGATATGATTGGATTATATGGTAGTTGTATTAAAAAAATGGGGGTTTATTACTATGGATATACGTTGACTAGTTTATATTGGAATGTTACTTTAGTTCAAGTCATAAAATATGATGTAAAGTTATATGAGTATTATTATATAGCATTGAATTTTGTAGAAATATCAAACTTTAGTCAATTGTATTATAATCGGTTAAGCTTGTCTTTTATAGTCATAGTTATACTAAATAAAAGCATATTTAAATTGTTAAGTTGATCTAGGAAGAAAATTAGAACGATGTTTTACTTAAACAAAGTGTGTTGGGTATTTCCTTATGCAAGAACTTAGTCTATGATAAAAGCTAGATTAATTTGAAGGAATAGTCATAGTTATACTAAATAAAAGCATATTTAAATTGTTAAGTTGATCTAGGAAGAAAATTAGAACGATGTTTTACTTAAACAAAGTGTGTTGGGTATTTCCTTATGCAAGAACTTAGTCTATGATAAAAGCTAGATTAATTTGAAGGAATATTTCATGCTATTTACAAATAAAACCAAGACCTTATCAGATAGGTATAGGTACTTTAATTGTTTAGACCTTCTCTTCAAATAGTAGGTATAAAGGCCAACCGGTTTAAAATTAAAATCATTGAGGAGAAAGACAAAAGATAAAGAAGCATTGACTTTGATAAGTATTACCCAACACCAATGTTTGCAGGAAAGGGCAAGCATTGAGATTCATATTCAGTCACTTTCAAGCAATTCAACCTTGGACAAGTAGGTCCCATTTCTTTGAATAAGTGATGAGGGTTGGAATGGGACACATCCTCTAGAATGATATGCAAGTGGTACATGAGGGTATCTCACGATCCAAACTCAAGTGGGGAATCGTTAGAAAATATTCAACAAGTTCAAGAGTAGTTGAACTTCAAAGCTAAAAGGTCCAATGGGTGTTGGAATGGGACAACACCTCATCATTTGTAGTGAGAAATGAGTTACCTGGTCTTGAACCAGAGTAATGGTGGGCCTTATTTGGATCCTAGGAAGGTAGGATTCAGTTAAGCACCAGGTATTCTAACGCTAATCCATAATATAAGAAAGTCAAACATGACTAGTGAACCAAGGACAAACCTTTGAAATCCATGTTATAGATGGGAAAACTATGTGTTCACCATTTTATATGTTATGGGCTCTGGAAGTACAATCCCCTTGTTGAGAACATCAAACTCTAGCACAGGAGACGAATATGTTCTCATGATGGCACTCTATGTGGGACTTGGCCAGTCTTAAATGATTAAGAAAATGTCTGCAACAGTCAATCACCTTGAAACGAATATTCACATGCCTGTGTACCAATTAAAATATTGGGTGTAAACTAGATTCTCTTTGTTTAATCAAAATTTTTACTTATGATTTTTGGACAACCAGGTGAGTAGACCGGGGTTGTTACAGTGATGGTTAATGGGTTGGTAACATATTCATTTAAAGCCAAGAGGGGTCTTAGATAGAGATATCCTCTATCACCATATCTATGCATAATTATGGTAGAGGTATTGGGAAGGAACTTGAAGAAAGCATACAAATATGGGCTAAAAAGAAGACTTGAGGCTAGTAATATCATCGATGACATCACCCATTAATAGTTTGTAGATGATACAACCCTTTTTGGGAGGGTAGGGAAAAACAAGGCCAAAGCTTTGAATAACTTATTAAAGGAATATGAAAGAGTGTTAGGACAAAAATTTAATAGGACAAAATCTAAATTTTACTTCCTAAAAACTCTAGCTAGAATCAAAGTAAGTATATGCAAGTTGCTTCAAATGGAGAAGGTAAATTTACCAACAACATATTGATGGATGCCATTATTTGAGGGGATAATGAGGATAGAATTTTGGAGTACAATTATAAGTAAAGTTGAAAATAAACTACTAGCAAGGAAAGGTAGATGGTTATTGTTAGTAGGAAGAGTGTAGCTAATTAAATCAATATTACAGACCATTCCAATATATTATATGTCCTTATATATTATGCCAAAATCGATAGAAAAATGTTGAATCTATATTATGTGATTATTTTTATGGTCGATATTACATGATCAAAGGAAATTTCCTTTGGTGAAATGGAGCAAGGTGTGTGATGATAAAACTAGGGGAGGTCTTGGTTTAATAGTTCTTATGGATGGAAACTTACCTCTATGGAAGTAATGTGGAGATTGTACAAAGAGAGTCAAAGACAATGTGCAAGAATTATTTTAAGTACGTTGATTCCAATGACCTAAGATTATTATTTACTACAATCTCACTACCAAATGGTCTACACTATGGAACAACTAAAAAAAATTGATCTAGTGATTAAAGGTCTAATATGGGTGGTAGGAACAAGAGAAATTTTTTCTATTTGGATGGATACTTGATGTGATAAAAAACCACTCAATATAGATCCAATTTTGAAACCATGGATGAGATTACTTAAAGGTAAATATGGTGATAGGGTTTCAAACATTATATACAAGGATCACAAAGGAAGATACAAATGGCAAGACTTTTTTTACAAGTATACTAAATATTTTTGATAGGAGGCAATTGAGCAAAAATATAACAACAATGATTATTTTGAGGGTTGTCGATGATAGCTCATGAAAATACATAACAAGAAGAGGATATAATGTAAAGCACCAACAAAATAAGAATACCACAAGAATATGGAGAGATATTTGGGATAGTATGAGCATTCCAAAAGTCAAAATGTTTATATGGCTAGTAGGTCATAGAATTTTTTTATCTTGGGATAACCTAATGAAAAGAGGTTTTCATGGTCCTTCACAATGTGTTCTATGTAAAAATGAGGAGAGTATAGACTATCTTTTGGAAAATTATTCAATAGTTTGGGAACTATGACAATGGGTTCTTAATATATTTGGTAAATGCATGTTGATGAATGGTAAATTTGAAGAATGGTTAAAGCAATGGCAGAGCACTTGTAAAAATTAGGCATTACAAAATATTTGGAATACATTAAAAGATACAATACTTTGAACTATATGGATGGAAAGGAACAAAAGAATATTTAAAGGAAAGAAAAATAGTTTAGAGGTAATAAAAAGAAAAATTTATTTAGCCATAGAGGAGTCTAAACCAACTTTATCAACTCACCCAATCTATAATCTTGAAGTAGAGAGCCTTAATATATGGAGTCAAGTCATCAAATAGAATTATGATGTTGGGTACAAGGGAAATAAAAGGAAGACAAAGAATATCAAGTGGAAACCATTAGAAGTGGAGTTGGTAAATTTGAATTTTAATGGAGCATCTAAAGGAAATTTGAGACTAGAAAGAGGAAGAGGAGGAATAATTGAAAATAAAAGGGGTGAGATTTTGTCACATTACACTTTCAATAGTGGATTTCAGATAAATTATGAAGTTGAATATTGGGCGGCTTTGGAAGGGTTAAAAGTATGCATACAAATGAAATGGAACTAAGTATCTATGGAAGGCAATCTACTAATAGTAATAAATACAATTTTGAGGAAAGCAAAGGCTTCATGGAACATACAAGAGATAATTAAGAAAATACAAGACCTTGCTATAGAGTTAAAAAAAATTAAGTTTACACATACATCAAGGGAAGGGAACAAATATGAAAATAGGCTAGCCAATAGAGGGATATTAATAGAGGATCATGAAGTTAAATTTTCTTTTCCATGGTTAGAGGAAGTAATAAGTTTACTTGAAGCTAACAAAAAATATTGACTGCCTAAATCAAACAATTTTAAGATTTAGCTTCAAAATGAGTGGCCATATAAAAGATTTTGAGCAATATTGAGGGAGATACGACCCTATGAAGTCAATCATCTAGAACAAGGGTAGTGACAATTTTTCAAGTCACGAAAAAATAAAATTGCAAATATTTGTCAACTAGGGTTCAGATGATGGGAAGAGCAATGAAGGGCTAGGACTTCAGTGAGGCAAGACATTCTATCTGGACATAGAAATTTTTAGCTAAGTTTTTTTTCCCTTTCTTTATCTTAGAAATTTTGCATGCAAATTATTATAAAGTTTTTATCAAATATTATATTTGCTATAGGACATTCAAATAAATTTCAATAGATTTTGAGTTTTAGTTTCCTTTCCATGGATCGATTTATAGTTAAATCCTTAGAATCATCTCTAGTGGTAGAGGTTAGTGAGCGCACCTCAGAGAGATCCTCATTGCTCCAAGATAGGGTAGTTTTTGGTAAATTTAATGGGTATTGGCCAGGGGCTTCAACCTTGAGAAAATGGATTGATAGGAGTTGGAAGTCTCCAGGAGTGATTCTATCATTTCTTCCCAAAGGTTTCTTCCTAGCCATTTTTTGTTCTAGGGAAGAAAGAGAAAGAATCCTAAAAGGGGGTCCTTGGTTTATGGGAAGAGCAGGACTCTTCCTTACCCGTTGGTATGAAGGCTTTTCACCTAAAAATGTAAATCTATCCCTAGTACCAATCTGGGTTAGGATGTTTGGGTTACCCATTGAATTTTGGGAAATAGATACCTTCAAGGCAATAGGCAACACTCTAGGAGAATTCCTTGAGATTTTAGATACTACAAAAGATGGATTCTTGGCTATTTATGCTCGAATATTGGTCATGATTGATATAAGTAAAGCTTTACCATAATCAATCATTCTTAAGTATGGGGATAAGATGTGGATCCAAACCATAGATTATGAAAACATATCTTTTAGATGTAGAAGATGTCATGAGGTGGGGCATATTGAGAGATCATGCCCTAAGAAGAGCCCAACAGAATCATATGTAGAAAACCGCAAGAGAAACTTACAAATGGTTATGGATGAAGATGGTTTTCAACTTCCAAAAAATAGATCTAGAAAAATGAAAGAAAATAAATAGTGGAGACCAAGTAAGGAAGGATATTGGAAGAAAGAATATCAAACATTGATGAAGATCAGACTAAATAGTTTTTCGTAGGACTGCCCAAACTACCGAACTCGTTTTGGCCATATCTCACTCATCCGGACTCGGATTGAGCTAAAATTTTGAGGGTAGATGCCTGAAAAACCCTAGAACGTCTCCACCAATTTTCATATCATTTGGAGCAACACAGATCCTAGTGCATCCCTATGTGTGAACGAGATATTTGGCAAGCGGCTATGCGAGGGTTTCATCTGGGTTGAGTGCAAGCAGCTCCAGAGGTTGGTTTTTAGGGCCTTCTGGGCCCTAGCGGCCAATATTTTTGTGGTTTATGCTCAATATTTTAGTAGGAAATGTTGCAGGGGATCCAAGATGGGTTAGAAATTTATCTTTCAATAGATCATACTATGAACTTGAGTGACAACGACTTCCAATTTGCTGCACAAAAGAAAAGTGAAAACCATACCTTTCCACGACGTCTAGGGCAAGGATTAAAGAGATCACAAAACAAGTTTCAAGTAGTTGATCAAAAAATGGCTCATATCTCAAGTGAATCTGGTGCTAAGGTGCACCCACAAAATAATTCTACTATGAAAACCCCTATCAAGGGTAAGAATTTTGAAGACTCAGTCCCAAAAATGAATTTTAGGGATGCCCTTCATGGTGGACAGCCTCAGCCCAATGCTAATATCAATCTTAGGGCTTCCCATAAACCTCTAAGAATGCCTAAGATTGATCCCAGGAAAATGGAGTCGGGATGTCTTAAAGCAGCTGATGGAACTCCTATTGTTAAGCTTGATATGGGTAACATTCAGACTGGCATTGAAGATTTGGAAAAAAGAGGACTAATTTGTCGGTTCGTGGGTTTTCGTCCGAGTCTATCTGCTTTCAAAGTCTGGGCTGCAAAAAGCTGGAAAACTAAAGGTGAGTTACAAATCTCTATTTATCCAAATGGTTATTTTCTTGTTTTATTTGCTAATAATGAAGATAGAGAGAAAACTTTTCAAGGGGGTCCTTGGTTTTTTGGAAGGGCAGGGCTTTTCATGAAGCCCCGGCATACTAAATTTAAAGTCGAAGAAGAGATGCCTTCTATAGCTCCCGTGTGGGTTAGACTCTTTGGCCTCCCTATTGAATTTTGGAATCCTACTATTTTTTCTTCAATTGGAAACTCTTTAGGAACTTTTATGATGACTCGTTGATTGTACTCAAAATTTTGAACATATTATTTATGCTCGGATTTGTGTTTTAATGGATTTTGACAAACCCCTACCTAAAAATATCACATTACAATTTGGGGAAGACACTTGGGAGCAAGTAGTGGACTATGAGAACATTCCTTTTCGTTGTAGAATTTGCCATGAATATGGTCATTTGGCCAGTGCTTGCCCAAATAAAATTCCTGATCAAAAGAAAGAAGATATAAACTCAACAGGTTTCCAAATACCTAAGAAGAAGAACACTAAAAAAAACCAGTTATGAAGGATCAATCAAAGTCATCTGCTAATATGTTTGAAATCCTTTCCACAAATGATGTCCCAAGTGAGGAAGAGGAAATAATGGAAACTGAAATCTTAGAAACACAATTTAAATATGAAGGGAAGAACTCAGAGACAAACCAACAAATCAAAGGTTTTCAAAGAAAAAAAGGAGAAAATTTACACAAGAAAAACAATCTTTCAAATGTCAAAACTTCAAATAATGCAGGTCCCAATATAGACTCCGTTGAACCATCTAGTAAAATTTTGGCCGTGTACGAGCATTCTTCAAGGTTAGAAGCCATCTCAGATTCAATTGGAATAAGTCAAGAAACAGGGAAAAAAAATTGAAGATGGATTCTAATCAAAAAGCAGGTCGCAAGACCAATCAATATCATATGGTAAAAGAAGGTGAAAATCTTGTAGAGGAAGGTAAGATTAATGCCCTTCCCAAATTTTTTAGCCCTGGTATTAATGAAGATCATCACTTGGAATATTAGAGGACTCAAAGGGAGTCTTTCAAAACAAAATGAAATTAGAAGAATGATTCAGATAAATCATCCACATCTTGTTTTCCTTCAAGAAACAAAGATGTCAATGGAGGATATGGACTCAATTGCCAATAAAATTTGGCCGACTAGAAAAGTGGTTTCCCTCAGTTCCCAAGGGACTTCGGGTGGCATTGCTTGTCTTTGGGACCCAAAAGAGGTAGTTATTCACCATATGGTTGGCAGTTGGGGTTTGTTGGCTATAGCTATTCAAAGTAGACATTCCAACCAAATTATGCTCTGCATTACTGTTTATGCTCCGACTTCTTTGGAGGAAAAAAGAAGACAATGGAAGGATATTACTCATATTATCTCTCATTTTCCTGAAGCTTGGATCTTGATCGGAGGAGATTTCAATACCATCCTCTCTCTGGATGAGAAAAGGGGGGAAATAGAAATTTGGACAAAAGCACCGACCTCATGAGCGAATATATTGCAAACCTCCATCTTGTGGATATCCAACCAGATAATGGCCTTATGACTTGGTCTAACAGAAGGCAAGGCTTAGCTTGTATAATGGAGAGATTGGATAGGTTTTTGCTCTCTAAAAATTTCTTAATCCATGGTCACATTCCTAAAGTGAAGACTCTTAATAATGCTGGTTCGGATCATTGGCCATCATGGTGGAAATGTGGAAAACCAATGTGAGTTTCTCTCCTTTTCATTTTCAATTAATGTGGCTTAGAGACATTTCCTTCAGACCTCGTGTGCAACAATGGTGGAAGGAAGGTAAACCTAGGCATGGGACTAAGATGTTCTGTTTTGCCAAAAGACCGCAATACATTAAATCCAAAATCAAGACTTGGAACCGGAAAGAGTTTGGGGATGTTCATAAAAAAAACATGAAGTTATTGCTCATCTTGAAAATTTGAATAAGAAAATCCGTTTAGATGGCCTCACAGAGAAGAGAAGTGCAGATGAAATTAAACTCACAACTCAGCTTGAGGAATGGGAAAAAAGAGAAGAAATCTTATGGAAGCAAAAATCTAGAATTCAATGGCTCAAAGAAGGAGATCGAAACACAAATTTCTTCCACAAATCTCTTCTAGCTCGAAGATCTCACAACTTTATTTCTTCCTTAAAATCAGATTCTGGAGATGTTGTTTATACTTGGGATGGCATGAACTCTATTGTTGTTGATTACTTTTCCAATATTTTTGTTGCTACTCCTCTTGACTCAACTTCACAACAAAATGTTCTTCAAGCAATCCCTTCTCTTATCACTTCCGAGGAGAACTCTATTTTGACTGCTCCTGTTACTATCAATGAGCTTCAACAAGTAGTTTTTAAAATGCAAAAAGGGAAAACCCCAGGTCCCGATGGTTTTCCCATTGAGTTCTACCAAGAGTTCTGGGATATCCTTCATGTTGATTTATTAGAGGTGGTGGAAGAAGCCAGGAAAGCCAAAGAAATTTTGAAGGTTATCAATAAAACTTATATTACTCTTGTTCCAAAAGCTCAAGAGGTTGATCATATCTCAACTTTTAGACCTATTGCTTTATGTAATGTTCTTCTCAAAATCATTACTAAAATCATGGCAGAAAGGTTGAAGCCTCTTTTGCATAAGATTATTTCCCTAGAGCAAGGGGGTTATGTGGAAGGACGTCAAATAGTAGATGAGATAGTTCTTGCTCAGAAGCCATCCATTCCATGGATATGCAAAAATCTCCTTCCATGTTCATTCGGTTAGACTTATCCAAAGCTTATGACAGAGTGGATTGGCACTTCCTTATCAAAGTTTTGAGGCAATTTGGTTTCTCTAAGGATTGGATGGATTGGATTATGGGATGTATCTCTTCAGTTTCCTACTTAGTTCTTATCAATGGCAGGCCTTCTCAGTCATTCCTAGCTTCCAGAGGTATTAGGCAAGGTGACCCGCTATCCCCTTATTTATTCATCATTCTTGTTGAATGCTTGGGTAGGACTATAACCAAAAAGAGGGAAAACAAAACCCTTGAGGGAGTTACCATTGCTCATGGAGCTAGACCTATCTCTCATCTTCAATTTGTGGATGACTCTACTCTTTTAGGTAAAGCTACAATTAAGGAAGCTTCTAATATTAAGCAAATCATTAGCTATTTTTCTAAGGCTATCGGGCAGTTGATCAATGAAGACAAATCTAAAGTTATTTTCTTTCACTGCTCTGCTAGACAGAATCCATGGTCTTGGATAAATTAAGATATAAGAAGACCTCCCTTCCAATCACTTATTTAGGTATTCCCATAAATATTCAAAGGCAGAAAAATAAATATTGGAATTGGTTGTTGGACAAAGTCAAGAAGAAAATTGGAAAGTGGACCAACAAGTGGCTTTCTTCTGGGGGGTAGAATCACCTTGGTAAAATCAGTCCTTCAAGCTATTCCTATTTATGTTTCTTCCATTTTGAATATCCCAAAGGTTGTTCTTCGAGAATTGGATCAAATCAGTCATCGTTTCCTTTGGAGTGGTACTAAGGAGAAAAGAAAATGGGCCTTGGTGAAATGGGATACTTTATGTCTTCCTAAGAGTGAAGGGGGTTAGGATTCCGGTCTTCTATTAATAACAACAAAGCTTTAGCTGCTAAATTATATTGGAGGATGTTGCATAACCCCAATGCTCTTTGGGCCAATAATCTCCGTGCTAAATATGCCGAGAACAAAAGTCCCGAAGACCTTGTTCGCTATCAACTTCCTACCAAAGGTTCTCCCATTTTAGCAGTTCTTAAGACTGGTGAGGATTTGATAAAGAAAAAATTATTTTGGATCATTCATAATGGTCAACATGCAAATTTTTGGATAGATTCTTGGGATGGTCACAAGCCTTTGATAACTCAGTTTCCCGATTGGAGGCCTTGGATGGAGGAGCTTCACCGAGCTAATTGGATAAAGGTGGCTAATTACTGTCGGTACCATACTGGTAATTCAAAGGTTGGTAGATATTGGATCCCTATTGAGGACTGGCCTATTCAAATCCCAGAAAGGCAAAGACAAGATATCCAAGGCATCCTTCATATGAGATCCCTCTCTTGGTCCCATGAAAAAGATTGTTTTGGATGGAACAACACTACTAAGGGTGAGTATTCAATTGCTCAAGGTTATTTGACCTTATGCCATAATAATCCCAACCATTCTTCTGACATATTTTCTCGATTGTGGGCTCAAAAGCTCTGGCCTAAGGTGAGGTTCTTTAATTGGCTTTTATTGCATCGTAGGGTGCTTACCGGTGAGCAACTTATGAAGCGTGGTTTTCATGGCCCTTTTAGATGTGAAATGTGTGAAGAGAATGTAGAAACTCTCAACCATATTTTTATTGAGTGTACTTTAGCCTCTGAGCTATGGAGGAGAATGGCCACTTTACTTGGCTTACAGTGGTCCAATTTTTTTACTTTTGAACAGCTTTGGAGGGATTGGCCTAATCAAGAGGGTGTTGATCATTTTATTAGGCAGTTAGTTTGGATGGGTTCTACCATTCTTCTTTGGAATATTTGGAATGAAAGGAACAACCAAATTTTTAATCAAGATAGGAAGGATATTCACTATATTTGGCAAAAGACCATAGCCAACTTAGTTGAATCAGTCCATCAACTCCTTAATCACCCCCAAAACTCCCACCAAAGATGGGATCAAGTGATGCAAATATTGAAGATTAAATATTCTAAGGGCAACCAACTTAAAGGGAATGTGAGTATTAGTAAGATGGATAGGACTAGAAATTGGCAACCTCCTCCTAAGGATTTTGGAAAAGTCAATACCGATGGAGCCTCTAGAGGGAACCCTGGAAAAGCCAAGGTGGGAGGAATTGGTAGACTTTCAGATGGCTCCCTGGTTTTTACTTTTGCTGAGAATTTGGGTATTCTTTCCAATAACCTTGCTGAGGGGTATGGTATCCTCGAGAGGCCTTCAGGAGGCTACTAAGGTTGGATGGGAAAAGGTGTTAGTTGAGTCCGACTCTCAACTTATGATTAATCTCTTGAAGACTCCTTCTAAGAATCATAAGGTGGATTGGAGAATAAAAAGAATTATTGAGAAGATTCAATTAATCCAGATGGGATTTTTGAAAGTTGATTACAATCATGTGGTCAGAGATCAAAACAAGAGTGTTGATGCTTTAGCTAATTGGGCTTTGGACAAAGGTGATCTTACTTGTTATGGCCACCCTCCTATATGGTGGGCTTCTCAAATTAGGGAAGCTCTTCTTTCTATCATTTCTTTGGATGGCTCCAGCTCGAAGGTACCTAGTTTCTTCTTGCTTTTTTTTTTTGCTTCTCTTTGGTTCATTCAGTTTTTTTTAGTTCCCTAGCTCATTCTATTCTTTATTTTGTTTCCTATGTTGATTCTTGCCTTATTAGGTCATTGTTATGTTCAATTTTTTTTTCTTTTTTTTTTTTTTTGTTTAGTTTTTTAAGGTGGGTGGGTTCTTTTGTTTTGTTTTGTTTTTGTGTTCTTTGTGTTGTTTTTTGTTGTTCATGTGTTTTTGTTGTTTTGTTTTTTTTTTTTTATGTTTTTTGTTATTGTTCTTGTGTTTTTTTCGTTCTTGTTCTTGGGTTTCTCTTTGTTTGTGTTAATTCATGTTTTTATGTGTGAGTGTTTTCTATGTTTTTTGTTTTTGTTTATTGTCTGTTGTTGGTTGTTTTTTATTTTTATTTTATTTTATTTTTAATTTTTTAGGTTTTGGTTGTGTTTATTTTTCATGTTTTTTTGGGTTATGTCTTTGTAGTGTTCTGTTGTTTTTGTCTTGTTTGTGTTTTGTTATGTGGTTCTTGTGTTTTTCTATGTGGTTTATGTTGTGGTTTCTTTTATCTTATTGTGCGTGTTTGGTTGTGCTTTTGTTTTTGACACACTCAAGGAGCATGTTTTTTATTTTATTTTATTATTTTTGTTGTTATTTACTTATTTTTAAATTGGTTTTGTGTGTTTGTTTGCTCCTTGAGTATGTCAAAGGTGGTAGGCCAGGTCCGAGTCCTGGGCATTTTTGGTGGAATGGATACCCCCGCCTCCTTGGGTCTTACCCGAAAGTGGCATCCCTTTTGGGATGTTTTCCACAAATAAAAAAATATATATTAAAATTTATTAAAGATCAAAACTTAGAGAATACAATACAACAATTTCAACATATTAACAAGAAACTATCTATTCAATATGATCCTAATTTAAGGAAGAACATTCTCGATGAACCTAAGGAATGTGTCTCATCAAATTTTGAAGACTCTCTTAAAGTACCATGCACCATTCAAGAAAAAAATTGGTAAAGAAAATGTATTTTAGAAGTTAATACCTCTACCATTAATAAGGAAATACCAAAAAATGAGTAGGACAAGTCAAAAACTTTGTAATAGAGCCAAGAGAGGATAAATATGATGAAAAATAAATTATGAAAGAATATTGAGGAATAGAATAATAAGACCTACTCCTGATATAGGAAAGGAAAAAGAGGAAAACCCTCAAATTATCAAGCAAGATCTAGGGAAGCAAGAGCAAACATAGAGAAAGGAACACAAACTAAGTTGGTTGAACTTCTCTTTACCAAACAACAAAATGATATTGGTAATATGTAGGTAGGGCCAAAAGCCCCTAATGAGACATGATTATCATCTCATGGAATATAAGGGGTGCTAATGCCCCCTCAAAGCAGAGGTGTATCAGGGACCTATGTTTAAGTAATAAGCCTGATATTATTTGTATCTAAGAAACTAAAATGACAAAGAAGAAGTTTCAAAAACTATGAAAGTAGTATGGGCAAGATGTGAATGGGATGTTATGGATTTTGAAGGAGTAACAAGGGAATTCTAACTTGTTGGAATCCTTCTAGAACCTCTTGTGTAACCATTCATAAAACTAGGCATTGGATAACCTCTTTAGTCACTTGCTACTTTGTAGATATTCATTTCATCCTTATCAATGTCTATGGACCTACAACTCAGTCAGGTAGATTAGAAGTTTGGAGTGGGATTGAAGCCTTTATGAGAAGTAAAGACCAAGAAACCCAATTCATGATCATAGGATATTTTAATGCCATAACCAAGTTGGATGAAAATTTTGGGGGAATTAGGAAATTGACCCAAAGTATGAAATATTTCTCAACTTTTATTCAAAACAATAATCTATGGGAGGTTGAGTTTGAAGAAGACAACTATACTTGGACCAACAACAAGAGAGGCCAGAACCTAATAGCAAAAAAAATAGATAGATGCATTCTCTCAGATCATTGGCTAGATGAAGGAACTTGTGCTAAAATTAATACCTTAACAAGGATTGGTTCAGATCACTAGCCAATAAGAGTTAAAATGGTGGTAAGTGAATTAAAAAAATATCATATTTTAAATATGAGCAGATGTGGGAAGACCATCCTCAATTTGTTGATATGATAGCTCAAACGTGGAATTCTTTAGGTAATGGTGGGTTGTATGCTCTTCCAAACCAAATTAAATCTATGACATCTAGATTAAAAGAATGGAACAAGAACACTTTGGAAATATTTTTGAGAAGAAAGAAGAACTAAAAGATAAACTTTCAAAATTCCAAAAAGGTGATCATAATAATCCAAGCTCAGAGGAAAGGGAGTTGCTTAGTGAATATCATAATATTTTGAGTAAGGAAGAGAAATTTTGGAGATTAAAATCAAGACAAACTTGGTTAAAATAAGGAGATAAAAATACAAATTTTTTTCATAGGATGGCTATAGTACAGAGATCAACATCCAGAATTAGTAGAATTAAATCAATAGAAGGGGTTTGGATTGAAGATCAAAGTGAAATTAGAAAAGAGGTAAAGTCTTTTTATCAGAATATTCTAGGATCAGAGGAGACCGAAGTTCTTAATGATAAACTTCTTCAAGATGTTCCTTTAATTATAACAAATGAAGACAATAGGAAACTGATGGAGCCTATTACTCTAGAAGAAGTTCATTTAGCTCTTTTCTATTTTAATAAGGATAAATCCCCAGGTCCAGATGGGCTCTCTACAACTTTTTACCAACATAATTGGGATATAGTGAAGGATTCTTTATTGGTGGTAGTGGAACAGTCTAGGGTAAAACAATACATACCTTATAAAATAAATGCAACATATCTTACCCTAATTCCAAAAAAGAAGGATGTTGAATTGTTTGATTCTTTTAGACCCATAAGCCTATGTAATATGGCTTATAAGATTATTTCCAAAGTGATGGCGAATAGATTAAGGCCATTGTTAGACAAAATCATTTTAGAAGAGCAAGGAGGATTTGTGAAAGGGAGACAAATTTTGGATGGGATCATAGTAGCTCATGAAGTTATACATTCAACAACTTCAAGAAAAGAGAAAGCAATGATCTTAAAACTTGATATGAGTAAAGCCTATGATAGGGTTAAATGGGATTTTCTTTTTGTAGTTTTAGATAAGTTTGGTTTTGGGAAGAAATGGGTTAGATGGATTAAAGCTTGTGTCTCTATAGTTTCTTATTCAATGTTGGTCAATGGGTTAGTGACAGAATATTTTAAAGCCAAGAGAGGCCTTAGACAAGGAGATCCTCTATCTCCTTATTTGTTCATTATTATGGCAGAGGTTTTGAGTAGGAACTTAAAGAAGGCTTACAAATATGGGCTTATAAGTGGACTTAAGGTTAGTAATAATAACATCGATAACATCACCCATCAACAATTTGTAGATGATACAACCCTTTTTGGAAGGGCAAGGATAAATGAGGCTAGAGCTTTGAATAACTTTTTAAAAGAGTACGAAAGAGCTTCAGGGCAAAAAGTTAATAGGACTAAATCCAAAATTTACTTCCTTAACACTCCAGCTAATATCAAAGCAAGAATTTACAGGTTGCTTCAAATGGAGGAGGCAAATTTACCAACAACTTATCTAGGGATGCCTTTATTTGAGGGGAGAATGAGGATAGATTTATGGAATCCAGTTATTAGTAAAGTTCAAAATAAACTTCCAGCTTGGAAAGGTAGATGGTTATCATTAGCAGGAAGAGTGCGGTTAATTAAGTCAGTCTTACAAGCCATTCCAACATATTATATGTCATTGTATTCTATGCCAAAATCAGTTGAAAAAATTTAATCTATATTATGCGATCCTTTTTATGGTCAGGTTTACATGATAAAAGGAAATTTCCTTTGGTGAAATGGAGCAAGTTGTGTGATGATAAAACTAGGGGAGGTCTTGGTTTAAGAGCTCTTACAGATGTAAACTTAGCTCTTAGGGGAAAAGTTATCTGGAGATTATACAAAGAGAGTCAAAGACAATGGGCAAGAATTCTTCTAAGTAAGTATGTTGATCCCAATGACCCAAGTTTAATATTTACTGCATTCTCTCTACCAAATGGTTCTGCTCTTTGGAATGGTTTAAAAAAATCTATTGATCTTATGATTAAAGGTTTAATATGGGTGGTGGGAACTGGAGAAAAAATTTCTATTTGGATGGATACTTGGTGTGATAAAAAAACCACTCAATTTAGATCCAATTTTGAAACCTTGGATGAGATTACTTCAAGATAAATATGGTGATAGGGTTTCAAACATTTTGTACAAGGATCGAGAAGGAAGATACAAATGGAAAGAAGATTTTTTTACAAGTATACAAGACATTGA
The DNA here is from genome assembly GCA_028583015.1 of Wollemia nobilis. Classification (NCBI taxonomy): domain Eukaryota; kingdom Viridiplantae; phylum Streptophyta; class Pinopsida; order Araucariales; family Araucariaceae; genus Wollemia; species Wollemia nobilis. The sequence continues at coordinate 5,935,915 of JAQPPZ010007530.1, forward strand.
TGCTAGGAGGCAATTGAGTAGAAAGATAACAATTGTGATTATTCCGAGGGGAGCCAAGGATAAATTGATTTGGGAGTTGAATAGCTCAAGAGAATACACAACAAGAAGTGGATATAATGTTCAACACCAACAAAATAATAATGTCACTAGAATATGGAGAGATATTTGGGATAGCCCAAGCATTCCTAAAGTCAAAATGTTTGTTTGGCTAGTAGGTCATAGAAGAATTTTATCCTGGGATAACCTTATGAAAAGGGGTTTTCATGGCCCCTCTCAATGTGTTTTCTGTAATAAGGAGGAGGAGAGTATTGACCATCTCTTGGGACATTGCTCAATAGTCTGGAATCTATGGCAATGGATTCTTAATATGTTTGGTAAATGCATGGTGATGAATAGCAAAATTGAAGATTGGTTAAAGAAATGGTAGAGCACTTATAAAAGTGAGGCTTTATAGACAATATGGGATATATCAAAAGATACAATACTTTGGACTATATGGCTAGAAAGGAATAGAAGAATATTTAAAGGAAAGGAAAGCAATTTAGAGGTAATGAAAAAGAAGATATGTTTAGCCATAGAGGAGTCTAAACCAACCCTATCAACTCACCCAATCCCTAATCTGGAAGCAGAGAGCCTTGATAGATGGAGTCAAGTCATTAAATGGAATTATGATGTTGGGTACAAGAGAAGCAAAAATAAGGTAAATAATATAAAGTGGAAACCACCATATGTGGAGTGGGTTAAATTGAATTTTGATGGAGCATCTAAAGGAAATCCAGGACCAATAGGAGGAGGAATAATTAGAAATAATAGAGGAGATATTTTGTCTCATTATGCTTTCAATAGTGGATTTAAGACAAATAATGAAGTTGAAGCTTGGGTAGCTTTAGAAGGGTTAAAAATATGTAAAAAAATAAAATGGAATAGAGTATGGATGGAAGGTGATTCTCTCATAGTAATAAATGCAATTTTGAGGAAAGCAAAGGCTCCATGGAACATACAAGAGATAATTGTGGAAATTCAAGATCTTGCTAAAGAGTTTGAAGAAATCAGGTTTACACATATATTAAGGGAAGGAAACAAATGTGCAGATAAGCTAGCCAATAGAGGGGTTTTGATTGAGGATCGTGAAGTTAAATTCTCCTTTCCATGGTTAGAGGAAGTAGAAAGTTTAGTTGAAGCTGAAAAGAAAATGTTGATTGCCTAAATCAATTAATGATTAAGATTTACTTTAATGTTTTCCATTGGTAATATCTACTTTATTTTGTAACAATAATGTGTTTTCATTTAGACTATTTATTATAATTTTTGTGGTTGCACTTGTGTTTCAGGAAGGAAACTAGCAATCCATATTTGGTAAAGTGGACTATGATAGTGTGATGTTTTGGAAATATTACTCTACTAAGATGCAAGGCATAGATAGTAGAGGTGAATTTTTGGCATTGTGAAGGATGCTATAGGAAAATGTCAAGAAAGATGCTAAATTCTGGAATAATTGTATTCATACAAAAATTTGAAAAGATCCAAAAAATGAAAATCAAGAATTCAGACATTTTATGTAAAATGATGTAGGTTTCTAGCTATAGCATCTCAATTGAGATGAGAAGTGTATCTATTTGTAAAATCTCAAGCTCTAAAGGATGGGGGACCCGAGTACAACCCCTTATTATTCAATTAAAAAAAAATAATGATTACGTCATGTTTTTCATTGGTAATATTTGTTGTATTTTATAATATTGGTGTGTTTTCATATAAATTATATATTATAGTGCTTGTGATTACACTTATGCTTCAAGGAGGAAACAAACTATATAAATCCGGTAAAGCAAATTATGGTAGCGTGAAGTTTTGGAAATATTAATCTACTAAGATGCAATGAGTAGATAGTAGAGGTGGAGTTTTGGTGTTGTGAAGGTTGTTGCAGGAAAATGTCAAGTAGAAGGACATTGAATTCTGGAATATTTATATTTACAAAGAAAATTGAAGATCTAGAAAATAAAAATAAAGAATTCAAACTTATTGTGAAAAAAGATGTAGGTATCTAGCTATAGCAACTAAATTAAGATGAGAATTTAATCTATTTGTAAACTCTCAAGCTCTAAAGAGAGAGTTGTGATTTGTCAAGGGTGGGAGACCTGAGTACAACCCTTTTTTCTCCAACAAAAAAAAGATGAAACATTTTTTGTTTTTAATTTAGAGTATAATAATTTAATTCAAATATTATTACAAAACTTAGATATCAATATGAAAGGTTTTTTTGTTTCCATGACTTTGATGTATAAAAGGTACTTATTATTTCCTATAAATTTTCTTTTGATTTTTCTATTTAATTATTTCATATTTAATCAACGTGAACTAATAGTTAGTCAGATCATAAACATCTTTACTCTTTTTTTTTAATAAGCTATGTGTGGCTTCTATTGGGGGCCACTACTATTACAAAAATAAAACATTATATTGCTCTCATTACATTTCTATCAAATTAATTAAATCATATCCAACCTACCTTTCTATAAAAAATATTCTTCATCTGCCTTTCTTATCAAAGAGATTTGCCATCTTCCTCACTACTAAGTTTTCGCAATCAACTCATTTTTATCATTTCATACATATGCCTTCCAAATTTGAAATTTTGTTACGATAAAATTTAACACCATGAATGGCTAAAATATTTGTTATCCATTTTTCATATCTATAAGTATAAATATAGTCTATAACAAACTAAGATTTTTTTAATACCTTTTTTAGGGTTCTTATTCATGCCCCTAATATTCCAAGATATTATTTTCATTGTTATTTTTTTTCATTTGTGGGTTTAGCCCCACTTATTGTTTTATTAAAGGAAAAGATTTATTTACTTAACAAAAAGATACAAAACTCTTTGATCAAAGAGATCAAAGTGAACAGAGCATTCTAGAAAACAAAACATGAAGACATAAAAGTACCTCATTATTGGAGTCCTTGTCATCCTCGCATACCACCCCTACCCTTATGCTTATTGATGATTTGGTGACAATAACCAGGGATTATATTTATAGCCTGATTCACTAGTGTGTCGACCTCTTTGTTGAATTCCTACCTTACATGTTGATAGGAGATTCTACCAATTATCCTACTTAGTTATCTGATATTGTCTTGAATAATCTTCATTTGTAAATATTTGCCCCACTTCTTATTAACAGTTGTGATATTTGCTTTTGTTTTCCCATATCAATATCCTTTTTTTTTGTGGAAAACATCCCAGAAGGGATGCCACTTTCGGGTAAGACCCAAGGAGGCAGGGGTATCCATTCCGCCAAAATCGCCCGGGGCTCGAACCTGGCCTACCACCTTTGACATACTCAAGGAGCAAACAAACACACAATAAGATTAAAAATAAATAAATAAAAATAAAAATAATAAAATAAAATAAAAAACATGCTCCTTGAGTGTGTCAAAAAGATAAAGCACAACCAAACACACACACAATAAGATAAAAAAAAACACAACACGAACCACATAGAAAAAACACAAGAACAACATAACAAAACACAAACATGACAAAAACAACAGAACACTACAAAGACATAACCAACAAAAACATGAAAAACAAAAACAACCAAAACCTAAAAAATTAAAAAATAAAAATAAAAAAACAACCAACAATAGACAATAAACAAAAACAAAAAACATAGAAAACACTCACACACAAAAACACGAATTAACACAAACATACAGAAACACAAGAACAAGAACAACAAAAACACAAGAACAATAACAAAAAACACAAAACAACAAAAACACAAGAACAACAAAAAACAACACAAAGAACACAAAAACAAAACAAAACAAAAACACACACACCTCAAAAAACTAAACAAAAAAAAAAAAGAAAAAAAATTGAACATAACAATGACCTTTCTAGACCAAAAGAATTTTAAGGCAAGAATCAACAGAGGAAACAAAAGAAAGAATAGTTTGAGCTAGGGAACTAAAATACCCTGACCGAACCAAAGAGAAGCAAAAATAAAGCAAGAAGAAACTAGGTACCTTCAGAACTGGAGCCATCCAAAGAAATGATAGAAAGAAGAGCTTCCCTTATTTGTGAAGCCCACCATCTAGGAGGGTGGCCATAACAAGTAAGATCACCTTTGTCCAAAGCCCAATTAGCTAAAGCATCAACACTCTTGTTTTGATCTCCGACCACATGATTGTAATCAACTTTCAAAAATCCCATCTGGATTAATTGAATCTTCTCAATAATTCTTTTTATTCTCCAATCAACCTTATGATTCTTAGGAGTCTTCAAAAGATTAATCATGAGTTGAGAGTCAGACTCAACTAACACCTTTTCCCATCCAACCTTAGTAGCCTCTTGAAGGCCTCTGAGGATACCATACCCCTCAACAAGGTTATTGGAAAGAATACCCAAATTCTCAAGCAAAAGTAAAAACCAGGGAGCCATCTGAAAGTCTACCAATTCCTCCCACACTAGCTTTTCCAGGGTTCCCTCTAGAGGCTCCATCAGTATTGACTTTTCCAAAATCCTTAGGAGGAGGTTGCCAATTTCTTGTCCTATCCATCTTACAAATACTCACATTCCCTTTAAGTTGGTTGCCCTTAGAAGATTTAATCTTCAATATTTGCATCACTTGATCCCATATTTGGTGGGAGTTTTGGGGGTGATTAAGGAGTTGATGGACTGATTCAACTAAGTTGGCTATGGTATTTTGCCAAATATAGTGAATATCCTTCCTATCTTGATTAAAAATTTGGTTGTTCCTTTCATTCCAGATATTCCAAAGAAGAATGGTAGAACCCATCCAAACTAATTGCCTAATAAAATGATCAACACCCTCTTGTTTAGGCCAATCCCTCCAAAGTTGTTCAAAAGTAAAAAAATTGGACCACTGTAAGCCAAGTAAAGTGGCCATTCTCCTCCATAGCTCAGAGGCTAAAGTACACTCAATAAAAATATGGTTGAGAGTTTCTACATTCTCTCCACACATTTCACATCTAAAAGGGCCATGAAAACCACGCTTCATAAGTTGCTCACCAGTAAGCACCCTACGATGCAATAAAAGCCAAGTAAAGAACCTCACCTTAGGCTAGAGCTTTTGAGCCCACAACTGAGAAAATATGTCAGAAGATTGGTTGGGATTATTATGGCATAAGGTCAAATAACCTTGAGCAACTGAATACTCACCCTTAGTAGTGTTGTTCCATCCAAAACAATATTTTTCATGGGACCAAGAGAGAGATCTCATATGAAGGATGCCTTGGATATCTTGTCTTTGCCTTTCTGGGATTTGAATAGGCCAGTCCTCAATAGGGATCCAATATCTACCAACCTTTGAATTACCAGTATGGTACCGATAGTAATTAGCCACCTTTATCCAGTTAGCTCGGTGAAGCTCCTCCATCCAAGGCCTCCAATCGGGAAACTAAGTTATCAAAGGCTTGTGACCATCCCAAGAATCTATCCAAAAATTTACCTGTTGACCATTATGAATGATCCAAAATAAAATTTTCTTTATCAAATCCTCACCAGTCTTAAGAACTGCTAAAATGGGAGAACCTTTGGTAGGAAGTTGATAGCGAACAAGGTCTTCAGGACTTTTGTTCTCAGCATATTTAGCACGAATATTATTGGCCCAAAGAGCATTGGGGTTATGCAACATCCTCCAATATAATTTAGTAGCTAAAGCTTTGTTGTTATTAATAGAAGACCAGAATCCTAACCCCCTTCATTCTTAGGAAGACATAAAGTGTCCCATTTCACCAAGGCCCATTTTATTTTCTCCTTAGTACCACTCCAGAGGAATCGATGACTGATTTGATCCAGTTCTTGAAGAACAACCTTTGGGATATTCAACATGAAAGAAACATAAATAGGAATAGCTTGAAGGACTGATTTTACCAAGGTGATTCTACCCCATAAGAAAGCCACTTGTTGGTCCACTTTCCAATTTTCTTCTTGACTTTGTCCAACAACCAATTCCAATATTTTTTTCTGCCTTTGAATATTGATGGGAATACCTAAATAAGTGATTGGAAGGGAGGTCTTCTTATATCTTAATTTATCCAAGACCATGGATTCCTGTCTGGAAGAGCAGTGAAAGAAAATAACTTTAGATTTGTCTTCATTGATCAATTGCCCAATAGCCTTAGAAAAATAGCTAATGATTTGCTTAATATTAGAAGCTTCCTTAACTGTAGCTTTACCTAAAAGAGTAGAGTCATCAACAAATTGAAGATGAGAGATAGGTCTAGCTCCATGAGCAATGGTAACTCCCTCAAGGGTTTTGTTTTCCCTCTTTTTGGTTATAGTCCTACCCAAGCATTCAACAAGAATGATGAATAAATAAGGGGATAGCGGGTCACCTTGCCTAATACCTCTGGAAGCTAGGAACGACTGAGAAGGCCTACCATTGATAAGAACTAAGTAGGAAACTAAAGAGATACATCCCATAATCCAATCCATCCAATCCTTAGAGAAACCAAATTGCCTCAAAACTTTGATAAGGAAGTGCCAATCCACTCTGTCATAAGCTTTGGATAAGTCTAACCGAATGAACATGGAAGGAGATTTTTGCATATCCATGGAATGGATGGCTTCTTGAGCAAGAACTATCTCATCTACTATTTGACGCCCTTCCACATAACCCCCTTGTTCAGGGGAAATAATCTTATGCAAAAGAGGCTTCAACCTTTTTGCCATGATCTTAGTAATGATTTTGAGAAGAACATTACATAAAGCAATAGGTCTAAAAGTTGAGATATGATCAACCTCTTGAGCTTTTGGAACAAGAGTAATATAAGTTTTATTGATAACCTTCAAAATTTCTTTGGATTTTCTGGCTTCTTCCACCACCTCTAATAAATCAGCATGAAGGATATCCCAGAACTCTTGGTAGAACTCAATGGGAAAACCATCAAGACCTGGGGTTTTCCCTTTTTGTATTTTAAAAACTACCTATTGAAGCTCATTGATAGTAACAAGAGCAATCAAAATAGAGTTCTCCTCATAAGTGATAAGATAAGGGATCACTTGAAGAACATTTTATTGAGAAGTCGAGTCAAGAGGAGTAGCAACAAAAATATTGGAAAAATAATCGACAACAATAGAGTTCATGCCATCCCAAGTATAGACAACATCTCCAGAATCTGATTTCAGGGAAGAAATAAAGTTGTGAGATCTTCGAGCTAGAAGAGATTTGTGGAAGAAATTTGTGTTTCGATCTCCTTCTTTGAGCCATTGAATTCTAGACTTTTGCTTCCATAAGAGTTATTTTTTTTTCCATTCCTCTAACTGAGTTGTGAGGTTAATTTCATCTACACTTCTATTCTCTGTGAGGCCATCTAAACATATTTTCTTATTAAAATTTTCAAGTTGAGCCATAAATTCACATTTTTTTATGAATATCCCCAAACTGTTGGACATTTTGAGTCCCTAAGCTAAAATGTTGTCATTGATATCAAAAGGTTATTTGATGTCAAAAGGATCTATGATGGTATGCACTATGTTTTGTGAAAGTGCAAGGAAGGGTTTTTATCAAAACCAAGGCAGGAAAAATAAAAGGTTTTATTTAAAACCATGGATGGTAGATTTGAAATGGGTTTTTCTTAAAACCCAAGTTGGCTTTTTATTTCATCGAAAAAGGTGCCCCGATGATGGAGAAATTTAATTTTAAAGGTTTAGTTTAAATTTTAAATTTAAATTTTAAAATTAAATAAAAAGTTCTATGCCATGTCCAACGACGTCATGAGGGTAGTTTTAAATGTGCCAATGTTTCCAAGCAAAGGGAAAGGCATATAAATATGCCACCAAGTTTTTAAATCGATTATCCTTGCTCCTTGATAATCTTGCGTGGTATATGCGAAGGAAAGAGCTTGTGTTTTATTTTATGTGACACAACGAATGATTAAAAGTAGACAACGACCACTTACCAAATCACATTGGGCAGCGTGGCCTAGTGGCAGCTTGGATTGTGCAAAGGTGTTGATAGCACGGAGGTTGTGAGTTCGATTCTTGCGAGCATCATTTTAGCATTGTATTGGTTGGAGTGTTGTTCGTTGTTTAAAAACTCGTGGGCGAAAAGAAGAAGCATAAGGAGCACAAGATGGAATAGCTTCCACATGGGAAGCTTGGCCCACTTGGTGGGCAGAGGGAGTGCAAAGGCGCACTCACTGTAGGTCTTGGGTTCGAGTCACCCGAAACCCATTTTCGCATGGTTTGCTATCACCGCATTCTTCGGAGCCAAAAAATATTTTATTTTCTAAGGTATGTTTATCGCCACAATTTTCGGAGAATGAATAATTAATGTTTTAATTTGTCAAAGCTAAGGTTTCAAGCACCATTATTGAGGGTATACTATGGTGATGTGATTTATGAGTTGTGGTTTATATTTTGTACTATTTGATGTAGGAATTTTTGCATTAAGGAGCTTAGTGAGTTGTGCATTAGTGCAAAGTGATTTTTAGGAGAAATAAGGGAATGATAAATGGTTGTGGTGATATTCATGCTATGCTTAATTAATTGAGGAAATAATTATTTTTAATTATTTTCTAGTGGTGGATGTGATTTTTTGACTAGGAGAAATAAGGTGTAAAAGGTTATGATATTTGTTTTGTAATTTCTCCTAACCCTCATGAAGTTTGGCAAGAGAATATTGTGATTGTGGCAGATTTCCAAAGAGTCTTCTTCATCTTCATAAAAGGTATAGGCACATTCTCCTATTGATTGATTTGGGTGGTTGATTTTTGAAAATATCATTGGAGTGAAAAGTATTGGTTGTGGTTTCCTTTTCGAAAGTGGTTGAGTTAATGCTTCAAGGTTTTCTAAATTGAGAGTTGTTATTAAACCTTGTTTTATAAGCATTGTTGTTGAAGCCCATTGGTTGTGCAAAGAACTTGAACTTGAGTTAGAAAAGAGCATGAGTATCATTATTATGTGAGATTTGTTGTTGAGCATTGTTGGAAATATTTTGAGTTGATTGATACATGCTTAGACTAGGGTTTGTGAGAAAGGGTTGTTCATTGAGGTACTTGGTTGAGTTGAGTTGATTGAGCCTAGTCAAGTGGATGTATGTTGTTGTTCAAGTTCCATAAAATAAACTATTCTATATTCTTGATTTGAGTTGAGATTGATATTTGAGAATAGAACATATAGAGTCTCTAACAATTCTCTTTATGCTTCTATGAGATGGATTTGAGTTGAAATTGGATATGAGTATAGAACATATTGAGTCTCTAAAAATTCTCTTTATGCTTCTTTGAGATTGAGTTGAGATATTGATTGAGCATTAAGTATAGAATATATTGAGTCTCTAAAAATTCTCTTTATGATTCTATGAGATTGGACAAGTTATGTGTGAGCTTGTTAGGCAGATTTGAGACAAGTATTTGATAAGGCTTGTGGATTGATGTTGAGTAAGCTTTTGTAGAAGCTTGCTATGTAGATTTGAATAAGTCCTAGAGAGGACTTATTGAGCAGATTTGAGCAAGTTCTATGGACTTGTTGAGTAGATTTGAGCAGGTTCTGTGTGGACCTATTGAGCAGATTTGGACAAGTTTCGAGTGAGATTGTTGAGAAGATTTGGACAAGTTCTGAGTGAGCTTATTGAGCAGATTTAGACAAGTTTTGAGTGAGCTTGTTGAGCATATTTGAGAAGGTTCTAAGTGAACCTATTGAGACAGAGCTTTGGAGGTGACAGAGTACAGAGGACAGAGTCTCAGTGGATAGAGATCTAGTAGCTAGGACAATTGAAGACAAATATGAGTGAGGAGTCTTCAAGTGGAGAGAGATCCACCAATCAATGCAGTAGATAGACAAAGTCTTCTAGAAGATCACTAGCCAGAGCAGAAGGGAAAAGAGTTATCCTATGGAAGAGATCCACAAACTTGAGATTAGGAGATAAATATCTCCTTTGGACAAAGGTCCATAAACATTGTAATTGGGAAGGATTCCCAAAGAGATTAATTGAGAAAATTTTAGTAAAATATTTTCTTCGTGGAGTAGCCCACATTGGGTGAACCACGTAAATTGTGGTGTCTCTATTGTGTATGGTGTTTTGTGCATTGCTTTGATTACTTCCATTGATACTGCTATCTATACACTACATAATATTGAATTGGAAAGAAAAAGTAAAAAGTTGTCTTATACTGTTCACCCCCCTCTCAGTATAAGCTTGTGTTCTTAAATTGGTATCAGAGTGGGTTCCTTCAGAAGATTTTGACAGCTTTAAGGAAAAGCGGTCTAAGAACACAATGGATCAAAAGGATCAAAGAGACAAACCCTTCAATAATGTAGTACCAGTATTTGATGGAAGTGACTTCTTATATTGGTGTATGCTGATGAGATTTTAAGAGGAAGAGGAATAGAGACTCAGAAAAGAATAGAGACTCAAAAAAGAATAAGAACAAGAAAAAGGATGAGAATCGTAACAAAAACATGGATCAGAACAAGAACATGAACAAGAACAGAAGTGACGACAGGAACAAGGATGACGACTTGGAAAGAAACAGTGAGCGGATTCAAAAGACTCAGAGAAGAAGAGAGAAAGATAAAGACAAAGAACAGTGCTTTCGAGGAGTAGAAATACTCCCACCCCAGAATTAACCACCTCATGTGGAGGTGGGGGAGGGGCTAAGCTAAGAGGCTCATTCTTAGCCCCGAGCCCCAAAGGTGACTCTTTGCCATTGATGTCAAAGGGGGAGATATTTGTGTATATTGGGAAGAGTTTTGATATGGGGAAAGATTTGATATTTGAGAGAGAATTGAGCCAGGGGGAGCAAAGTCCCAGGGGGAGCAGAAAATAATATCAGGTTTCAGTAAAATGAATATGGGTTGCCATCAATGAAAAAGGGGGAGATTGTTGGACATTTTGAGTCCCTAAGCTAAAATATTGTCATTGATGTCAAAAGGTTATTTGATGTCAAAAGGATCTATGATGGTATGCACTATGTTTTGTAAAAGTACAAGGGAGGGTTTTTATCAAAACCAAGGTAGGCAAAATAAAAGGTTTTATTTAAAACCATGGATGGCATATTTGAAATGGGTTTTTATTAAAACCCAAGTTGGCTTTTTGTTTCATCGAAAAAGGTGCCCCGGTGATGGAGAAATTTAATTTTAAAGGTTTAGTTTAAATTTTAATTTATTTAAAATTTTAATTTTAATTTTAAAATTAAATTAAAAGTTTTCCGCCATGTCCACCGACGTCATGAGGGAAGTTTTAAAAGCACCGACGTTTCCATGTGAAGGGAAAGGCATATAAATATGCCACCAACTTTTTAAATCGATTATCCTTGCTCCTTGATAATCTTGCGTGGTATATGCGAAGGAAAGAGCTTGTGTTTTGTTTTATGTGACGCAGTGAATGGTTAAAAGCAGATAGTGACCACTTCCCAAATCACATTGGGCAGCGTGGCGTAGTGGCAGCTTGGATTGTGCAAAGGTGTTGATAGCAAGGAGGTTGTGAGTTCGATTCCCATGAGCATCATTTTAGCATTGTATTGGTTGAAGCATTGTTCGTTGTTTAAAAACTCATGGGCAAAAAGAAGAAGCATAAGGAGCACAAGGTGGAATAGCTTCCACGTGGGAAGCTTAGCCCACTTGGTGGGCGAAGGAAGTGCAAAGGTGCACTCACTGCAGGTCTTGGGTTCGAGTCACTCGAAACCCGTTTTCTCATGGTTTGCTGTCGCCGCATTCTTCGGAGCTAGAAAAATATTTTATTTTCTAAGGTATGCTTGTCGCCGCAATTTTCGGAGAATGACTAATTAATGTTTTAATTTGTCAAAGCTAAGGTTTCAAGCACCATTATTGAGGGTATACTATGGTGATGTGATTTATGAGTTGTCGTTTATATTTTGCACTATTTAATGTGGGAATTTTTGCATTAATGAGCTTAGTGAGTTGTACATTAGTGCAAAGTGATTTTTAGGAGAAATAAGGGAATGATAAATGGTTGTGGTGATATTCATGCTATGCTTAATTAATTGAGGAAATAATTATTTTTAATTATTTTCTAGTGGTGGATGTGATTTTTGACTAGGAGAAATAAGGTGTAAAATATTATGATATTTATTTTGTAATTTCTCCTAACCCTCATGAAGTTTGGCAAGAGAATATTGTGATTGTGGCAGATTTTCAAAGAGGCTTCTTCATCTTCATAAAAGGTATGGGCACATTCTTCTATTGATTGATTTGGGTGGTTGATTTCTAAAAATATCATTGGAGTGAAAAGTATTGATTATGTTTTCCTTTTCGAAAGTGGTTGAGTTAATGCTTCAAGGTTTTCTGGATTGAGAGTTGTTATTAAACCTTGTTTTATAAGCATTGTTGTTGAAGCCCATTGATTGTGCAAAGAACGTGAACTTGAGTTAGAAAAGAACATGAGTATCATTGTTATGTGAGATTTGTTGTTGAGCATTACTAGAAATATTTTGAGTTGATTGATACATGCTTGGACTAGGGTTTGTGAGAAAGGGTTGTTCATTGAGGTGCTTGGTTGAGTTGAGTTGATTGAGCCTAGTCAAGTGGATGCATGTGGTTGTTCAAGTTCCATAAAACAAACTATTCTATATTCTTGATTTGAGTTGAGATTGAGATTTGAGAATAGAAAATATAGAGTCTCTAACAATTCTCTTTATGCTTCTATGAGATGGATTTGAGTATATAACATATTGAGTCTCTAACAATTCTCTTTATGCTTCTATGAGATTGAATTGAGATATTGATTGAGCATTAAGTATAGAACATATTGAGTCTCTAAAAATTCTCTTTATGATTCTATGAGATTGGACAAGTTATGTGTGAGCTTGTTAAGTAGATTTGAGACAAGCATTTGAGAAGGCTTATGGAATGATGTTGAGTAAGCTTTTATGGAAGCTTGCTATGCATATTTGAACAAGTCCTAGATAGGACTTATTGAGCAGATTTGAGCAGGTTCTGTGTGGACTTGTTGATCAGATTTGATTAGGTTCTGTGTGGACCTGTTGAGAATATTTGGACAAGTTCTGAGTGAGCTTGTTGAGCATATTTGGACAAGTTCTGAGTGAGCTTGTTAAGAAGATTTGGATAAGTTCTAAGTGAGATTTTTGAGAATATTTGAGAAGGTTCTGAGTGAACCTATTGAGACAGAGATTTGGAGGTGACAGAGTACAAAGGACAGAGTCTCAGTGGATAGAGATCCAGTAGCCAAGACAATTGAAGATAGATCTGAGTGAGGAGTCTTCAAGTGGAGAGATATCCACCAATCAATGCAGTAGAGAGACAAAGTCTTCTAGAAGATCACTAGCTAGAGTAGAAGAGGAAAGAGTTCTCATGTGGAAGAGATCCATGAACTTGATATTAGGGGATCGACATATCCTTTGGACAGAGGTCCATAAACATTGTAATTGGGAAGGATTCCCAAAGAGATTGATTAAGAAAATTTTAGTGAAAGATTTTCTCCATGGAGTAGCCCACATTGGGTGAACCACATAAATTTTGGTGTCTCTATTGTGTATGGTGTTTTGTGCATTACTTTGATTACTGCTATTGATACTGCTATCTATACACTACATAATATTGAATTGAAAGGAAAAGTAAAAAGTGGTCTTATACTGTTCACCCCCCTCTCAGTATAAGCTTGTGTTCTTCACAAACTCCTTCTAGTTCCAAGTCTTGATTTTGGATTTAATGTATTGCAGTATTTTGGAAAAATAGAACATCTTAGTCCCATACCTAGGCTTACCTTATTTCCACCATTATTGCACACGAGGTCTAAAGGACCCGTCTCTGAGCCACATTAATTGAAAATAAAAAGGAGAGAAACTCACATTGGTTTTCCACATTTCCACCATGACTGGCCAGTGATCCAAACTAGCATTGTTAAGAGTCTTCACTTTAGGAATGTGACCATGGATTAAGAAATTTTCAAAGAGCAAAAACCTATTCAATCTATCCATTATACAAGATAAGTCTTGCCTTCTGTTAGACCAAGTCATAAGGCCGTTATCTGGTTGGATGTCCACAAGATGGAGGTTTGCAATATATTTGCTCATGAGGTCAGTGCTTTTATCCAAATTTATATTTCCCCTTATTTTATCATCCAGGGAGAGGATGGTATTGAAATATCCTCTGATCAAGATCCAAGCTTCAAGAAAATGAAAAATAATATGAGTCATATCCTTCCACTGTCTTCTTTTTTCCTCCAAAGCAGTCGGAGCATAAACAGTAATGTAGAGCATAATTTGGTCGGAATGTCTACTTTGAATAACTATAGCTAAAAGACCCCAAATGCTAACCATATGGTGAATAACTACCTCTTTTGGGTCCCAAAGACAAGCAATATCACCAGAAGTTCCTTGGGAACTGAGGGAAACCACTTTTCCAACTAGCCAAATTTTACTAGCAATTGAGTCCATATCCTCCATAGACATCTTCGTTTCTTGAAGGAAAACAAGATGTGGATGATTTATCTGAATCATTCTTCTAATTTCATTTTGTTTTGAAAGACTCACTTTAAGTGCTCTAATATTCCAAGTGATGATCTTCATTAATACCAAGGCTAAAAAAGTTGGGAAGGGCATTAATATTACCTTACTCTACAAGCTTTTCACCTTCTTTTACCATACGATATTGATTGGTCTTGCGACCTACCATTTGATTAGAATCCATCTTCAGTTTTTTTTTCTTGTTTCTTAACTTACTCCAATTGAATCTGAGATGGCTTCTAACCTTGAATAATGCTCGTACATAGCCAAAATTTTACTAGAGGGTTCAATAGATTCTATATTGGGACCTATATTATTTGAAGTTTTGACATTTAAAATATTGTTTTTCTTGTGTAAATTTTCTCCTTTTTTTTTGTTGAAAATATTTGATTTGTTGGTTTGTCTCTAAGTTCTTCCCTTCATATTTAAATTGTGTTTCTAAGATTTTTGTTTCCATTATTTCCTCTTCCTCACTTGGGACATCATTTGTGGAAAGGATTTCAAACATATTAGTAGATGAATTTGATTGATCCTTCATAACTGGTTTTTTTGAGTGTTCTTCTTCTTAGGCATTTGGAAACATGTTGAGTTTATATCTTCTTTCTTTTGATCAAGAATTTTATTTGGGCAAGCACTAGCCAAATGACCATATTCATGGCAAATTCTACAATGAAAAGGAATGTTCTCATAGTCCACTACTTGCTCCCAAGTGTCTTCCCCAAATTGTAATATGATCTTTTAGGTAGGGGTTTGTCAAAATCCATTAAAACACAAATCTAAACATAAATAATATGTTCAAAATTTTGAGTACAATCAACAATCATCATAAAAGTTCCTAAAGAGTTTCCAATTGAAGAAAAATAGTAGGATTCCAAAATTCAATAGGGAGGCCAAAGAGTCTAACCCACACGAGAGCTATAGAAGACATATCTTCTTCGGCTTTAAATTTAGTATGCCAGGGCTTCATGAAAAACCCTACCCTTCCAAAAAACAAAGGACCTCCTTGAATTTTTTTCTCTCTATCTTCATTATTAGAAAATAAAATAAGAAAATAACCATTTGGATAAATAGAGATTTGTAATTCACCTTTAGTTTTCTAGCTTTTTGCAACCTAGACTTTCAAAGTAGATAGGCTCGGACGAAAATCCACAAATCGACAAATTAGTCCTCTTTTTTCCAGATCTTCAATGTAGTATGAATGTTACCCATATAAAGGTTAACAATAGGAGTTCCATCAGCTGCTTTAAGACATCCTGACTCTATTTTCCTGGTATTAATCTTAGACATTCTTAGAGGTTTATGGGAAGCCCTAAGATAAATATTAGCATTGGGCTAAGGCTTTCCACTATGGAGGGCATCCCTAAAATTCATTTTTGGGGATGAGTCTTCAAAATTCTTACCCTTGTCAGGGGTTTTCATAGTAGATTTATTTTGTGGGTGCACCTTAGCACTAGATTCACTTGAGATATGAGCCATTTTTTGATCAAATTATTAAAACTTGTTTCGGGATCTCTTTAATCCTTGCCCTAGACACCGTGGAAAGGTATGGTTTTCACTTTTATTTTGTGTAGTGAATTGGAAGTTGTTGTCACTCAAGTTCACAATATGATCTATTAAAAGACAGATTTATAACCCATATTGGATCCCCTGCAACATATCCCGCTAAAATATTGAGTATAAACCACAAAAATATTGGCCTCTAGGGCCCGAAGGCCCGAAAACCAACCTCTGGAGCTGCTTGCACTCAATCCATATGAAACCCTCGCACAGTCACTTGCAAAAAATCTCGTTCACATATAGGGATGTGCTATGATATATGTTACTCCAATGGTTTGAAAATTGGTGGAGATGTTCTAGGGTTTTTCAGGTATCTACCCTCAAAATTTTAGCTCAATCTAATTTTGGATGAGTGAAATATGGCCGAAACAAGTTTGATAGTTTGGGTAGTCTTGCAAAAAACATCCCTCCTCAATCAAATTAAATCTGTGTTCATATTCCTAGGTTAATTACCTTATAAAATTTAAAATTGTCAAGATCTTCCCATATCAATATCCTTCTGAGTTTCTTTCTCTTTGTTTTTGCTTCTTGGGTCTTCCTCTCTTATTTCATTTCTACCAATACTTTCATCTTCATCTATCTCTTCAATCTTCTCACACTGCTTAGAGTAAGACTTATAATCTATAGGTTTGTCTTGTTGTGCAGGATTTGTAGAGCAAGGAATAATCTCAAAAGCACATTCTTCTTTATATTGCCCTGGAAACCCTAAAATGCAAGGACACTCTTCCAAAATAATTACCTTCTTATTCTTCCCTAAAAACCCTAAATTGTTACAAAATTCCTTCATCCTTATTTATTTATTATATTGCTCTTGAAACCCCAAAGTGCAAGGGATAACCTCTATACCACTTTCAATTTTATTACTAGGAAAGGATAATATACTACTTGAGGAAAATGAAGATGATTTACCTAGAAAGATCTTAACCTCATTTGTCATCTTTGTGCTTGGATTTTCCTCCATATTTACCTTTTCACCTTTAATTCCTTTTGAACTTGAACATACATATTGTAATTTCTCATCCCTTATATCCTTCTTTGTTTCTTCTAACTGTTGATCCAAGTGAGTTATGGTGGCATTTTCCATAAGATGTTGTAGATAGAATTTCTTTACCCTTCTTTAGGAGTGGAATATCTTGATATGATCTACCTTATATTAATGTATGATTTATTTGTTTTGCCTTGAATTTTTTCTTATGACCAAAATTTCTATCTCTTTCTTCATAGTTTTCACTTTGCAAACTCTTACCAAGTGGCCAATCTCATAACAATTTTTTTTCAAGAGTTTACACAAATTTTTATGAGGGGTCTTGGTCCCCTCATACTGAGTGGGATTTGAAACTTGGACCTCTCTCAAAGAGAGGCCAAAGCCCTTACCACTACAAGAATATTATAGTTGAGCAAGTCTCATAACATAACAATTGTGGCAATGAAATACGATGTTTTCATAATCCACTTGTTGATCTCATTCTCTTGATTCAGATTTAATCTTAATGGATTGTGGCAAAGGTTTTAAAATATCCATAACAACACATATTATGGTATATATAACATGATTTCACTCCTTAGTTGTTAGTCCTTCCTTGATGAATTCTCCTAGGCTATTTCTAATATTATTCAAAATATCCTTATTTATAAGCTAACGTGGAAGTCCAAAAAGCCTAACCCAAATCAAAAGCTTCTAAATAGCTTCTATCTCAATAGAAATTTTTTCATTCCATGGTATTAAATAAAGGGTATCTCCCCCTCTAAACTATGGGCCACCATTCAATATTTTATCATTTATTTCTAAATTAGAAAAGATGACAAGAAAAAATCTTTAGGAAAAAAACTCATAGAGTAATTTGAATTCAATCCCCACTTCCACTTGATCCAATATTGAATCTCCAAAAACCCTAGCTAGGATCTATGGAACTTACATATTAATCCCATATTTTTCAAAACCATTATATCATGGCCAATCATATCATCCTTGATGGTCACTTTAGGTACAACATCTACTACTTGAATTAAACTTCCCAATATTTGCTCTTCCACTTATCTACAACTTAGGCATCCATACTTCCAGCTAGGGCATCCTCACTTCCCATTAGGGATTTCAAATATGAATTTTATTCTAAACTAACTAGTGGGGTTAGGGTTGGGGATCCCTCTTGGCTTGCACTCCCTCTTGGCTCACATTCCCTCTCAAATCACACTTTCTTCTAACTCACTCCCTCCCAAATTGCACTCCATCTTGGATCACACTCACTCATGTTTCTTATTTTGATCAACGTTCCTTTGCTTCGATAATTTTTTTTAAAACAAAATTTTCCATATTCATGGTAATGGTTTAAAGTATTGATGCACTTTGAACAAATTTGCTACTCTTCTATCATATCTAAAGATCTAAATATTGGCTCGCACCCCCTCTTGGATCACACTCACTCTCGGTTCACACTCCCTCCTAGCTCGCACTCCCTCCCAACTTGCACTCCCTCCTAGCTCACACTTGCTCTTGTCTCTTATTTCTTTGGGTATTCCTTTGCTTAATTTTTTTTTGGAAATAATATTAATCGTATTCATGGTAAGGGTTTAAAGCATTGATACACTCCAAACAAATCCACTACTCTTTTTCCATATCAGAAGACCTCAATATTGGCTTGCACTCATAAGCATATTCTATTTAATTTCATTTTCCATACCCTTTACCCAATCTTCATTAGCACATGCTTCTCTAAAATTTGAAGTTTCACCATTAAAAGAGGAAAATAATGCATAATTTATTATATTTTACCTTGTTTTTATTGTAATATAGTTACTCTCCTTTGATAATTGTCATCCAACAAGACTAAAATGGGAAGCTAGTGCAAGAAGAGATCTTACCATTTTCAATCTAGCAACTAGTGCAAAAGTTTCTTCATAGTCTATTCCTTCTTGTTGAACATAGCCTTTGGCTACCAATCGTGCCTTGTGTTTAGCTATGCTTTCATCAACATTATATTTTAGCTTATAAACCCATTTAACACCAACTATAGTCTTGTCTTTTGGAGGAGAAACAAGCTCCCAAGTATCATTTTTTTAATTTGTTCAATTTCATTTTCCATAGCCTTTACCCAATCTTCATTAGCACATGCTTCTCTAAAATTTGAAGGCTCAACATTAGAAGAGGACAATAATGCATAATTTATTATATTCTTACCTTGTTTTTATTTTAATCATGTTGGGATGGTCCTCTATTCAGAACTACAGAGCTTGGGTAGGGCCATGAACAATGAAGTAGAAGCCTTAGCTATCAAATATGCTTCTATCTGGGTAGTAAGACAAGGCTATAGGAGGATAATCAAAGAATTAGATTCTCAAATATTGGAAGAATATTTGGATTGCATGAGAAAATTTACTTTGGATACATGGAGGTTGAGGATTCTTGTCACCCAAATTAAGAAGTTGTAGAGGGAATTGGATGATGTGATTTCAATTTATGTGGGTAGACCTTTGAATAATGTGGTAGAATTCTTGGCTAAGATGAGTACCAAGAAGGAGGTAGGGGTTCAATGGCATAATGGCATGGCTATTGAGGATGAGAGGATTAGGTAGGTTGGTGAGCAAATCCAGTATTTGGCTAATTTGGACAACCATTATAAACATGTGGTTTAGGAGATTTGGCTCCAATGCAAATCTTCGTTTAATGTTATAATAAAAAATAGTTAGTTCTAAGGATATTGGGTTTAAGACTTGTGGAAGTTTATTGGAAAGTTAAAAGGAGGAAATAGGTGCTCTTTTTTGTTAATGCTAGGATGAGTTTCATCCCAAATTGTAAATAATTATGTTTTAATATATTTTTTCAAAAAAATAATCCAGCTAAATTTAAAATATAAATAAAATTAAAAATAATTTTTTTTAAGTTGCAAAATCATTTTTTTCTTTTCAACTAAAATTTCTAATAAAGTACTTACATAAGAGGTGTGCATATTATATATATATATATATATTAATCACAAGCTATAATTATAAATGCTAAGTGACACACATAAGGAGTGAAACATTAGACATCATCAATTTTTATCCTCCCCCTTGATGTCAATGTTTCATACTCCAATCAATGTTCTCAAATTCTAAAATTTATCTCTATTCAAAGCCTTTGTGAAAATATCAGCAACTTGATCTTCAAATTTTCAAAACATGAGAGCTATAAACTCATCTTCTACCAAGTCACGAATGAAGTGGTGGCATATGTCAATATGTTTACTTAGACTATGAAACATCATATTCTTTGTCATGGATATAGTGTTGGTGTTATCACAATATATCTTAATGGAGTAATCAATCTTCATTCCCAAGTCTTCAAAGAGCCTTGCCATCCAAATGGTTTGAGTGCAAGTGAATGATGCAACCATGTACTCCACTTCAGTTATAGACAATGCAATTGCTTGTTGTTTTTATTGCTCTAAGACACTAATTTACTACCAAAAAAGAAAGCATAATCTAAAGTACTCTTCCTATCATCAAGGATTCTTTCTCAATTTGCACTTGTATAGGTCTCGACATCACAATAATTAGTAGCATAATAACATAAACAAAAAAAATGTACCATTCACATATCTAAGGAATCTTTTAGTTACCTGCTAATGAGACTCATGAGGAGAGTGCATGAGTCTTTCCACAAAGCTAACATAATATATAATGTATGACCTATTAGTTGTTAGGTACATCAAGCTACCAACCAAATACCTATCGACTGTTGCATTCGGTGTTGGAATACAAACTGGTTTGCAACCATTCATTTTAAATCTTACTAGATCTTTAACATACTTGGATTGAGTAATAGATATACCTTGAGTTGATTGCTTTATTTGCATACCAAGAAAGTATTACATTTTTTGAAATCACTCATTTCAAACTCATCCAACATAGCCTTTTTAAATTATTTCAACAAGATAGTGTAATTGCCTATAAACATTATATCATTAACATAAAACATCTGACAATTAAATTTTATTTCACTACCTTTTTATACAATGTACTTGTAGCCAAACACCATTCGTAGCCATTTTATGCAAGTACAAATCAATCCTAGAGTGCTAAGCTCTAGGTGCCTACTATTGCATGATATCATACAGGATCTCATCCTTGTATTATCCTATTTGAAAATTTACTTTGCATTATTTACTAAGATCTAGTGTCCCTTTTACAACCAAGATACCTTGTATGAATTGGGGTGTGCTATCCTCCTCAACCCAGTTTCTCTACCATCTCGATAGCTACTAAGTTATCTATACTTGCACTGTCCACTACGACTTTTCAACATTTGCCCCTGATTTACATATTGTTTTGAAACTCCTTTGAATAAGTTCACATTCCTTATTCTCTAGATTCAATAGTACTCTCTTCATCATGAGATATTCTCCTTGTTCAGTTTTGGCAATTTTACATTTCAGCCACATTGGGAATTTTTTTGGAGTATTTTGATAGAATATTTTCGATTGTAATATTTATTTTGAAACAATCTCATATGTTATTGTTTTTTTTACATATGTATTCTTTTTTGCATCGGCATTATAAATGTTTTGTAAACTTCATTTGGGATTCAAGTTCACCATACTATAAATGCATTAAAAATGAAGGCGTCTTTGGGCTCATAAAAACAAAAACAAAGAAGTATTAAGCTGAAAAACTTGAGGGACTTAAAAGTTTTGAAAGTGCCATCACGTTTACCCCAAAGATAGGGCGAACGCCCTATTTGTCCCATGTTGGGGTGAACAAAATATTAAAGGGCAATAAAAGGGATTTTGGAAATCCAAACAAAAGGGAGTGGCAAAACGCATTCGTGTTCACCCTGGATGAGGGGCGAACATCCCATTTGCCCCTCCCATGGATGAACGCACCCTAATACTGGAACACAATTGCATTCACCTGAAGAAAAACTGCAATCACATTCACCCCGGTTGAGGGGCAAACATCCTGTTCACCCCTCCCATGGGTGCACGTACCTTCGAAACAGAATGTTGTCACGTTCACCCCAGTTGAGGGGTGAACATCCTGTTTGCCCCTCCCACGGGTGAATGCATATTTAAAGGAAATTCATGCAAGCATTTTAAATAATGGACGATTGGGTAAAGCTAATATTTGTCAAAGGGCAGATGCATTTTTTGGGTAAAAATGATTATAGTCAAATTTTTAAGAACGCCAGATTTGCAGGCATTAAATAATGGTGACAATAAGTGAATCGAATTTTGGATCCCGAGTGAAGGAAAAAATTGTATAGAAGCACAGAGGATATTTTTCATGATTTCCAAGGTGGGAGTGTGTTTCCAAGATATTGAATGTCTCCTAATTCTCTGTGCGTTGATGCCCAAGTTGCTATTTTCTTGGGAATGTTTCCCTGAAAGATGGATTATTGCCCCAAAAGGATGGATTTTTAATGATTCCAAGGAGGAACTTTGTCACTCTTGTTCCTGATATGCGATCATGTTGTTCTCATATGCATTTAATGAAAGAGGCAAAATCCTCTATAAATACTAATGAAATTTCTATTGTAAGGGAGGTTGGACATTCTGCAAGAAAATTTTCTAAGTCCTCTACATCAATAGAAGAGACTTGGCTTCTAAAATTTACAAGCATTCTTATGTGTGTGATTTCCTTATGTTTTTAAGCATTTCTATTTATGCTCATGTTCCTGCTGTTAAGTTTAAAATTCTATTTCTAGATTTAAAACATTGTTGGTGAATGAGTTAGTTTTGGAATGCAATCTGGAGGTTGTTACTGCAAAGGTGTAAGTGAAATTTTGCTGCTTGTTTTATTTTACATGTTGTTATAAAACTTGGTGGAATTCTTGTTGCTAGCCTGCCCCAAATACTACACTTCGACCTGTGGCCATATTTTCCATCTCTTTACGTATTTTCCAATTTCTTTCTTTCATCCTAGTCTTCAACCAATTTAATATTAGTAAGGGAACCAACCCTCTCTGGATATTAGCACGGAGGACATCTCTTTCCTCCAGCCTTTCAATGTTGGTCGTATATAGGGTGTATAAACATAGTTTTGTTGATTAGGCAGATATTTGACCAACACTCAGGCTCTTCTAAATGCTTCGAGGAAGCAACACTTTCTTCCTTTGCTCATGCAATATATTTTTCACCTCCTTTCCCTGATTGTTTCTTTGTTATGCCTAATGACCATATTATTTGTATCTATAGCATCTTCCGTAGAATCCTTTACTCCTTCCTCAACCAAAACTACCTCTTCCTCATGAGGAGTCTCCACCTCCTATGGTGTTCTGGCTGAAATTACCATGAGAAGTACTAGATTCTCCTTGTTTCTGCTATCCTCTATCAATGTTTGTTTATCCTCATCCTCGCAAGAACCTTCCTCTTCCTCTCTGATTATATTGTTGCTTTCACAGCAACTTCTCCTCTGTCTTTATGGTATACTAGTAGGATTGCTCTACCATCCTTATCATACTGACTTCATCTTGTATGGACATTCGTAGTCCGTTGATGTACTTCAAGACTTTCTCTTTATCTTTCACATGATCAGCCTAAATGGTAAGCCTATAGAATTCCTTTGTGTACTCTTCACACTCATATATTTTTGTCTTAAATTCTACAACTTCCTAAAAAGACCTAGTTGGTAGTATTATGGCAGTAATCTAGCCTTCACTTGGTGACCATTTTCTCTCATGTCATGATCATTTCCTTTCATTTTCTTCATATTTCAATTTGTACATGGTCCCGCCACAAGGACACATGCCCTTTCAACTTCAAGGAGGCCAAATTCACATTTTTGGGGTCTTTTATTGACTCAAAATCAAAATACTTCTCCATTTTGGAAATCTAATCTATGAGATTCTTTGGATTTAAGCTTCCATTGTATGATGAAATTTCTATCTTTGACTTCCAATCCATATTAGAAATTACATGAATCAATTGTTCTCCCTCCGATTCTCCCTCACTCTTGATCTTGAGTTTCCACATGACCAATCTCCTCTTCTTCATTATCACTAATATCCTCAATATGAACACCTCTTATTTGAGCGGTTCTGGTTGCTTCAAGTCAAGCATTAATTCCCCTCAGCATCTTAGCTATGTCTACAGTTCGGTGTCCTCATGATCGTCCTCTTCCCCATTATGCCATCATTCCTTTGGCACGTATTGATCTTCATAGATCTTCTCGCTCTAATACCATAATGATGCAATAAAATTAGTGCACACCATTAATATATTTGCACACTTCCAATCATACCACTGTACGATCCCTCGTCCACCCATACAATTGTTTGATTCAAGTTACACTCTTCTAGGCCCTTGTACGACTATACAATCACTTCCACCGTACAACAACTTAGTTTATTTAGCAACCTTTACAATCATACAATTGGATAATCATTTCAAACTCCAATGTGGCAATTGGTTATTATAGGATAAATGAGATTCTTCAATAATTTCTTCTTTGGAAACACCACCCCTTTAGTTGTACAATTTCACCATCTTATGAGTACTTCCACTATGCATAAATCCAATCCTCGGTTGACAACAACCAAATTCTCTCGTACAAGGGGCAATATTATTCTTTCCTTTAAAAAAAATATTTTTTCTATTTTTTGGTCGTTTTCTTCATTGATGGAATTCTACATAGCACGTTTTTTCCTCACCTCCCTGACATTCTCCAATACCTACATATATTCCTCAACCACAAGCATCCGCTTTTCCATCCGTTATTCAAATCTTCAATATCCCTCGTACAACATACACATGAGAAAACAACGAGACATACAATATTTCCTATGGAATGGTTAAAATTTACTCACAAAAATGACAAAAATTTAAATAATAAACTTATATAAATCATTTCTTTGTGAGGTTATGTTGGCATTTTTGCCACATTGATTTTCATTGATTGAAGTATTAATGTTTAAGTTGTCGCATATTTAACTTCTATACTGGCTGTGATGTGGTTTTGATGAAAAAAGGAGCAAAAAGACTAAGTCCAGAAACTGTTGCGATTTCAGCTAAGCAAAACCGTCGCGATATCGCGACGTGTTCTCTTTTCGCGACTTGCAACGAGCAAAGGAGGGCGAGCGACAAAATGTTGCGAAATCGTGACAAAAAACTCAGTCGACGACTTAAACTCAAAAGTTGCAGCGATGCGCTGCATGTCTCAAAATCACGGGACGGTTGTCAAAGGGATAAAAGCGCAGCGATTCGCTACACTCTTGGGAAGGAGCACACAGTGAACAATGTGAAAGATGTTGCATTTTTTTCGAAGGAGTTAATTTTAGAACGTGTAGCGATATCGCTACCGTTCGAGACAAGGCCAAACAAAGTAAAAAGTTGCAGCGATGCGCTGCATGTTCCAAAATCGCGAAGCATTGTTGAAAGAGGAGTCACAAAGCAAAAGTTGTAGCGATTCGCTGCACTTTTAAGAAAGGGTTCTGACAAGGTAAAAGATGTCGCATTTTCACGACAAAAAGTGGCAAATGGTACGGAAGGTAAAAGACGTTGCGATATCGCTACATGTTCCAAAATCGCGGCCATTTTGGTCCGAAAGCAAAAAATATGAAAGTTGTAGCGATTCGCTGCACTTTTGGCAATAAGACTGAGCAAGATGAAGACGTCGCGTTTTCGCGACTTGTGACAGTTTCCTCGCCAAAGCACAGTATGAACGCCCGATAAGTTTTTTTTGATTTCCAAGGATTAAATGCTTGCCCGAATTTAATGTTTTGCGGATTTCCAATGCGGTCAAGGTTGAAGAAGCATCCAGGCCACCAAAATTGAAGATTTTATTTGTTCGAGGCTGCTATTCGTGGATTGTTTCAACGGTTTCATGCACATGTTCAAAAACAAATTTAATGAAGGTGACCGCTGACGTCTAATTGCATTCAATTTTGTGGTGCTTCAAGGCTGCGATTAAGGGGATCATGTGCTTATTTTCGGTGGCATAATTGTAGATCTCAAGAAGGTCGGTGGCAAATATTAAATGCTGCAAAGAGGACGGCCCTCTATAAAAACCAATGTAAACCTCATTTGCAAGGGTTGGAAGTTTTGCTAAAAACTGGAAGTGCATTTGCGAGAATAAAGTATTGGCTTCAGATTTTTCAAGCAGTTGTTTGGGTGATTGTCTTTTCTGTTCCTTTTGCATTTCTAATAGAATTTATATTCCTTAAGTGCTGTTACATTCAAATTCTGCATATTGGATTTGAATCTTGCTTGTAAGGATATGATTCCTGGAGTGTAATCTTGGAGAGATTTTCTGCATACAGTTGTGTGAGAGTTGAGTCATTATCTTTTGTTGCTTGCTGTTGCTCGCACTTTAAGTTTTTTGTCGTTGTTCTTCCGATCCCATAACTCCGGCCTGCGGCCATATTTCCATTTCTTTCTGCAACTTTTAATTTCTTTCCAACAACCCTTATCTTCAAACAAAAATTTAGATTAGTAAAGGGAACCAGCCCACTCTGGAGATTGGTCTGGGAGCCATTTCTTGCTTCCAGCCTTTCAATGTTGGCCGGGTCTAGGGCGCACTTGTAAAAATCCTTTCCTGTGGCAGATTCGTGACCAACAATTTTTGGCACGCCCGGTGGGACAGATTTCTTCTGTCTCTAAAAGATCCCATAGTATCGAAGGTCTAATGTTCGCCTTTATACTGTAAAATTAGAGCATTTGGTGACTCTGCTGAATTCAAAAATTATTCATGATCACGAGATCACAGTCCAAGAAATTTGGCGATCTTGTCGAATTTTTCGAACTTGACAGTTCAAGAAGTGGTGAGCATTCTAGGTTAGTTTCCTCATCCCTTCCATCTTCTGCTACATAGAACCCTGGTGTTGTTGCTAGTGTTTCATTTTCCCAACCATATCCACTAGTTCCAATGGCACAATATCCTCCACCTCCACCCAGGAAGTTCTTGGCATGGAACAGCTTCGGGAGCCTTGAACTTGCAGTGCTCGGAATCCACTCCCTCGAGCCGCACCGAAAGCTTTGCCCACTTATGACGGTACGGGTAAGACAACTTATGAACACATAAATGATGTGGCTTCTCTAGCAGCCATCCATGATATTACTGATGAAGATGTAATGGTGAAGTTGTTGGTATGCTCTTTGAGAGGCAAATTGTTGTTTTGGTACCGCACGCTGCCACCAGGCACTATAACATCGTGGGATCAATTCGGTGATCTCGTTGGTCAAAAATTTTCATGAACAGTCGACCCCTTCTCATTGTTGAATCAGTTCATCGTAATACAGAGGCATCCATAGGAGGAAATAGCTGATTTCAACGTTCGATTTACCAGAACCTGGCACAGAATTCCTGATGGTCTTCGGCCTGATGATGAATTGGCTGCACTGTACTATCTTAGAGCATTCAACTCAGATATCGGCTGGGCTGTTCGGTAGTCCAATGTGACAACATTTCCAAAGTTGTTTGAGCAAGCCATCAAAGCAGAAGCTGATTTGGTTGCTGTAGGGAGACTTCCACCAAAGGTAACTATGCCTATAATTCCTGATTTGCCTCAGTATTTATATGCTGGTTCACAACCACAGCCCATGCCATCAATGTATCCTACACCATCATGGAGCTCCAAAGCACCTCAGATTGCACCGTCCAGCCTCCTCAGTTGCCTACTTTAGCTCCTTTACCACTTCCTGCACCTAGCACTCAGCCATCTCCCATTTCCACTTCATTTCCAGCTTTGCCAGCACCACCAGCCTCCTTTGCCCTTGCCAGCACCTCCTACACCTGTGAACCCTGATCCATATACTGCATTATTGCAGGAGGTGAAGTCTGCAAATTCGGCAATTAGGGCCATGGGAAACAAGATCACACTCATTGAGAGGAAGCAGGCTGAGAGAGATTTCCAGCCAAGGAGATTTCAACCTCCTGCAATCACTAGAGATCAAGTCGCCTCCACAAGTAAAGCACCCGAAAAAGGCTTAACCGCTTTAGTAAATGAAGATCCAGCTCTTGCAGCATGTAATGTATTGGTGCTCAACCCGCAATGACCCTCATGGAGAAGATACTTGTATGGTCCATCTAAATTATGTGCAGACATTGGCTGCTAGCTCTTCAAGCGGACAAGTTAACATGATCTCAGAAGTCGGTCATAGTTTGATGACTCCAGTGGAAGATCAAGTTTCAGTTCTGACAAGAACTGGAAAGAAGCCTCGTGAATGTTGATCCCGCTGACTTAGAGCCTTTAAGAGTGCCTGCCGAGGTGAAGAAGCCGATGAAAGCTCCTCGTGCCAGTTCCAAAGTCTGATGCACCTATTTTACCAAAAGATCCTGCTCCCTACAGAGTTCAAGAAAAGGCTGCAGCTGCACCAGTAAGATCAGAAGCAGAGGAGCAAGCTCGTGAAAAGTTGAAGTATCCATCACTGACAAAGAGGCTAAGGGTGGAAGCTACACAGCAGTATCGTACCAGATTTGAACAACCTGCTGAGAAGAAAGACCTTACTGCAGTTTCATACAATATTGTTGAAGAGCTTAAGAAGACCCCAGCTAAGGTAAGCCTCTATGATGCTTTGCAGTTACCCGGTCAGGTAGACTTATTACAGGAATCATTAAAATCTGTCAAAGATAATGAAAAAGGTCCTACCCAGACAGTGTATGCTCAAACCTTACCCACCTCTGCTACTGGGAAAAATAGACCACCTCCATTTTATTTGTCATTGCAAATAGAGGGTTGGATTGTGCATAATTGCATGATCGATTCTGGAGCTGCCACGACTGTAATGCCCAAGGGAGTTTGTGAGGCAATGGGAATGGAATATACACGGAGTAGTCCTGGAGTTCTGCAATTGGATGGTACGCCTATAAAAATAGTAGGTGTAATCAAAGATGTACCCATTGTCCTGCATACAATGCCACAAATTACTCGTTATTCAAGAAATTGTTGTGGTAGATTTAGAGCCCTACTTTAGTATGTGTTTATCCAGGGAATTTATTGCAAAGCTAGGGGGTTATCTGGCATTAGATTATTCACACCTAGAAATTCCTTTCAAGGGTAGACGTCTCAGGATTCAAAATGAAAAGCCTTCCCCTTTTCACATCGAGAAGTTGGAAGATGCAGAAAAAGACATGCGATCTGTCCACATGCTTACTGAAGAGTCTGAAGATTCTGTTTTAATGAGTGAAGTTTTAAATAATCTTCAGTTGGATGACCAGTTTTCTATGCTTAACTTCAATGCCATGTTGGAGACAGAAATCGGCTGTTATGCCATTCAGAAACCTGAGAGTGACACAAAGCAGGAATTGTCTAACCAAGCTGATCAGAATGATGTTACAGATCAATTATGGCAGCTATATTTCGATGGAGCTCGATGCAAGAACGGAGCAGGGGCAGGTATTGTGTTAATTTCACCTTCTGGTATACAGAGAACTTATTCATATCGTCTTACATGGAGTTGTACTAATAATGCTGCTGAATATGAAGCATTGTGTTTGGGTTTGAAGAAAGCAAGGAAGTTAGGAATTGAACAACTCAAGATTTTTGGTGATTCCGAGCTTGTTGTAAATCAGATTACAAATAGATGCATTTCAAAGCAGCATTACCTTAAAGCATATCGAAATCAGGTTTGGGATTTGTTTGAGTTTTTTACTGCTCTTAATATTCAAGTTGTTTCCCGAGAGATGAATAAACATGCGGACTCGTTAGCATCTCTTGGAGCTAATTTTTCCCCTGTTGAACAAGTTGTGAACAAACCCAAGACAGTTAGAATGGTATACAGGCCCAGTGTGCCAGACAAAGAAACTTTCTAGCAGGTCTTTGAAAATGATGAGCAGATTGTTAATTTCTTGATCCATGAAGCTGCTACTGTCGAAGGAAGAACTTTGGAGGATGAAGGAGCCGAAGGGCTCATTCAATTAAGGAACAACCACATTCCGAAGGGTCTCATAACTCGGAGAGCTTGTTCGACCAAGCATGATCGGTCCATAAAACATCGGATCGAGATTGACAAAAAAGAGTACATGGAATTAGAGTTAGAGCCTAACAAAGCTATCAAGGTTGGAACTGACTCTACCCCGTAAGAACTGCAAAAAATCAGGCAGCTGTGTGAGGAGTTTTCTGACATTGTAGCTTGGAGCTATGAAGATTTGAAAGGTTACAACAAACAGATTGTGCAGCATACAATTGAATTGGAGGAAGGAGTCAGACCTTTTCGGCAAAAACAGAGACCTGTTAATCCAAAGATTGAGATGTTGATGAGGGCTGAGCTTGTAAAGATGTTGCAAGCTAAAATCATTTATCCAGTTAAGCACTCAACCTGGGTTGCCAATCTTGTCCCAGTTCGGAAGAAGAATGGAGATATTCGATTGTGCGTTGATTTCAGAAATTTAAACCGTGCATCATTAAAAGATCATTATCCTTTGCCGCGTATAGATCAAATACTGCATGTTGTGGCTGGAGCTCAGCGTTTTTCTTTGTTGGATGGATTTTCTGGATACAACCAGATTTGGGTGAAAGATGAAGATCAATATAAGACAACATTCACAACAAAGTGGGGCACTTTTGCTTATCAGCGAATGCCTTTTGGACTCGTCAAATGCTGGAGCTACCTTCCAAAGAGCCATGGACATTGCATTCAAGGATTTGTTGAACAAGATCATTGTCATATATCTTGATGACATGACAGTATTTTCACACAGACGGGAAGATCACTGCTCTCATCTGAGGCAGATTTTTGAAAAGTGCAGAGAGTTTGGAATTTCCATTAATCCGAAAAAGTCTGTGTTTGCAGTGAAAGAAGGTAAGCTTCTGGGCCATGTGATTTCAGAAGATGGATTAGCAATTGATCCAGCCCGAGTTGAAGCATTGAAGAAATTGTTACTCCCTGCAAACAAGAAGGAACTTCAGTCTTTCTTTGGACAGATCAATTTCATCAGAAAGTTTATTTCTGATTTTGCCCAGGTTGTAAAACCTATGACTGAGTTGTTAAAAAAGGATGCAGATTTTCAATGGACAGCTCGAAGAAAAGAAGCATTCCGAGAAATCAAGGAAAGAATAGCACAGGCTCCTGTTCTGATTAATCCTGATTACTCCAAGGATTTCATTTTATATGCAGTTGGGGAAGATGACAGTTATGCCGCGGTGCTTACACAGAAGGGAGATGATGGGAATGAAAGGCCCATTGCCTTTCTCAGTCAGGTCATTCTACCTCATGAAGCAAAGTACAATTTTATTGAAAAACAGGTATATGCTGTTATGAAATCCCTTAAGAAGTTTAAACATTTTATATCTCAGAGCAGAACCATTGTTTATGTGATACATCCAGATGTAAGAAATTTCATTCTTCAAGGAGAGTTGGGTGAAAAACGTGCTGGTTGGGTCACTAAGATCCAAGAATTTGATGTAGAAATTCACCCTACTAAGCTAGTGCGTGGTAAGGCTCTGTGCCAGCATTTGGCAAAGATGGTAGCATCTGGTGTAGGTGAAGATCATGAAGAAAATCTTGTTAGTAATGACAATTTAATGAATTTCTTAATTCTGGAAAAGGACTGGACATAAGACCTCATTGATTATTTCACAACTGGTAGATGTCCTTCACAGTTGAATGCTTCTCAGAGGAGGAGATTTCGGCTGCAAGCTCTGCGATATGTTTTGTTGCCAGAAGGATTGTTTTTTAAGAATCTTGATGGTGTTCTTCTGAGATGTGTTAAAGAAGCAGACAAGGCTAGGCTCCTGGAAGAATTTCATTCTGGTTTATCAGGAGGACACTTTGCAGGAAGGCCGATGGCTTTGAAGATAATCCGAGCTGGTTATTACTGGCCAACCCTGTTCTCAGACGCTTTCAAGATTGCACAAGCCTGTGACAAATGTCAGAGATACACAGGAAGGGTAAGAAATGCAGCGACTGCCTTTGCATCCAGTTCAGGTTGAAGCACCCTTTCAACATTGGGGGTTGGATTTCATTGGAATCATTTATCATAATTCCTCAGCTGGTCATAGATATATTTTGATAGCTACAGACTATTTCACCAGGTGGTCAGAAGCTATTCCTACAAAGGTGGCCAACCAAACTATGGTGATATCTTTTATTGAAGGTTTGATTACTCGCTTTGGTATTCCTGATGCCATCATTACTGATAATGGGACCCCATTCATTGGAGCTGAACTAGCTGAGTTTGCTAATAAGTATGGCATTTTCCTAAAAACATCTTCCAATTATTATCCACAGGGAAATGGCTTGGCGGAGTCAACAAATAAAAATTTGCTCCGGATTTTAAAGAGGTCTTTGGGAGAGAACAAGAGATCATGGCATCTTTTATTAAATCAAGCTTTATGGGCCGATAGAATTTCAGTTAAGAAGTCTATCAAGACCTCACCCTATGCCCTAGTTTATGGGAAAGAAGCAAAGTTGCCTGTTCATCTTGAGTTGCCTGTTTTGCAGCAATTACAGAATTTTCAGGACAATGAGACAGACCTGAGTTCCTTGGATTTGCGGATAG
The DNA here is from genome assembly GCA_028583015.1 of Wollemia nobilis. Classification (NCBI taxonomy): domain Eukaryota; kingdom Viridiplantae; phylum Streptophyta; class Pinopsida; order Araucariales; family Araucariaceae; genus Wollemia; species Wollemia nobilis. The sequence goes on from JAQPPZ010007530.1 coordinate 5,968,342, forward strand.
CTCAGTTATTGCATTTGGAGGAGCAGTGTTCTGAAGCATATGATCAATTTTTTAAACACACACAAGGTATTTCAAAGTGGTTTTGTAAACATTCTCGCAGATCGTCCACTCAAAACAGGAGATTTGGTGTTGAAATGGAATGAGAATAAAGCTAAACCTGGGAATCACAAGAAATTTGATGCTTTATGGGAGGGTCCCTTCCGTATCACCAAGCACAAGTACAACAAATTCATTCTATTTAGAAGACCTGGATGGCAGTCCACTTCCAATTTCAGTCAATGGCTTTCATCTGAAAGCCTACACTTCTTGAATTATCAGTTCAGTATGAGTTTGTATATAGAAGAATATAAAAAAAAAAAAAAAGAAAAAAAAAAATATATATATATATATATACATGTGTTACTTTTCATTTTTGTCACCTTGGTTCTTGTTGCTTGCGAGCCATAGGTGCCTTTTGTCTTTCTGTGTTTTTTTTTCCCTTTCCCAGCAGTTGGTGGCTTTCAGAAAATTCTTCTTTTCCCTTCCCTGTTTCCTCTTTCCTTTCTTCATCTTCTTCTTCCTTCTTTTTCTTCTACAGAAAAAAAAAAAAAAAGAGAGGGCCACGGCTGTTGTTTCTTCTCCCCATTCTCATTGTTCCCGTTCCTTCCTATCCTTTTCCTCTCAATTCTGTCTTTTGCGCATTTATGTTACAGTTTAGTTCATTTCATTCCACAGCCTTCATATTTCATTTCCATTCCCTAAGTTTATTCACTTTAATTCCACATCCATTGCAGATGGTAGTATGGCAGCATTCTGTTGTTGTGTCCACCACATCGCTTTGTCTCTATATCATTTCATTATTATCATCATTCCATTTGCATTCACCGCCTGCGCAATCGCAGGAGCTCACTCCATTATCTCATTTCATTTCTTTCATTCCATAATCGGTTATATGCAGGTTCTTTCAGCTTTTCAGCAGAAGTATTGCAGCAGTCCCCTGAAATGTATCACAGCAGCCGGCCTCCTGTTCTAATATGACTCTGTGCCCAATGGATTCAGGCCTGGATCCTTGCATACAACGAGCTGTATACCCCGCGAGCCACCAAGAATGTTGGCATTTTTGCCACATTGATCCCCATTTGTTGAAGTACTAATGTTTAAGTTGTTGAATATCTAACTTCTATATTGGCTTGGATGTGGTTTTGATGAAAAAAGGAGCAAAAAGACTAAGTCCAAAAACCGTCGCGATTTCGCGACGTGTCGCGAAATCGCGGTCAACGTGGTCAACGCATGCAGCTAAGAAAAACCGTCGCGATATCGCGACGTGTTCTATTTTCATGACTTGCAACGAGCAAAGGAGGGCGAGCGACAAAATGTCGCGAAATCGTGACAAAAAACTCAGCCGACGACTTAAACTCAAAAGTTGCAGCGATGCGCTGCATGTCTCAAAATCGCGGGACGGTTGTCAAAGGGATAAAAGCGCAGCGATTCGCTACACTCTTGGGAAGGAGCACACAGTGAACAATGCGAAAGATGTTGCATTTTTTTCGAAGGAGTTAAGTTTAGAACGTGTAGCGATATCGCTACCATTCGAGACAAGGCCAAACAAAGTAAAAAGTTGCAGCGATGCGCTGCATGTTCCAAAATCGCGAAGCATTGTTGAAAGAGGAGTCACAAAGCAAAAGTTGTAGCGATTCGCTGCACTTTTAAGAAAGGGTTCCGATAAGGTAAAAGATGTCGCATTTTCACGACGAAAAGTGGCAAATGGTACGGAAAGTAAAAGATGTAGCGATATCGCTACATGTTCCAAAATCACGGCCATTTTGGTCCGAAAGAAAAAAACATGAAAGTTGTAGCGATTCGCTGCACTTTTGGCGATAAGACCGAGCAAGATGAAGACGTCGCGTTTTCGCGACCTGCGACAGTTTCCCGCCAAAGCACAGTATGAACGCCCGATAAGTTTTTTTTGATTTCCAAGGATTAAATGCTTGCCCGAATTTAATGTTTTGTGGATTTCCAATGCGGTCAAGATTAAAGAAGCGCCCAGGCCACCAAAATTGAAGATTTTATTTGTTCGAGGCTGCTATTCGTGGATTGTTTCAACGGTTTCATGCACATGTTCAAAGCCAAATTTAATGAAGGTGACCGCTGACGTCTAATTGCATTCAATTTTGTGGTGCTTCAAGGCTGCGATTAAGGGGATCATGTGCTTATTTTCGGTGGCATAATTGTAGATCTCAAGAAGGTCGGTGGCAAATATTAAATGCTGCAAAGAGGACGACCCTCTATAAAAACCAATGTAAACCTCATTTGCAGGGGTTGGAAGTTTTGCTAAAAACTGGAAGTGCATTTGCGAGAATAAAGTATTGGCTTCAGATTTTTCAAGCAGTTGTTTAGGTGATTGTCTTTTCTGTTCCTTTTGCATTTCTAATAGAATTTATATTCCTTAAGTGCTGTTACATTCAAATTCTGCATATTGGATTTGAATCTTGCTTGTAAGGATATGATTCCTGGAGTGTAATCTTGGAGAGATTTTCTGCATACAATTGTGTGAGAGTTGAGTCATTATCTTTTGTTGCTTGCTGTTGCTGCACTTTAAGTTTTCTAGTCGTTGTTCTTCCGATCCCATAACTCCGGCCTCGCGGCCATATTTCCATTTCTTTTTGCAACTTTTAATTTCTTTCCAAGCAACCCTTATCTTCAAACAAAAATTTAGATTAGTAAAGGGAACCAGCCCACTCTGGAGATTGGTCTGGGAGCCATTTCTTGCTTCCAGCATTTCAATGTTGGCCGGGTCTAGGGCGCACTTGTAAAAATCCTTTCCTGTGGCAGATTCGTGACCAACAGGTTACAAGGCAAATTTTTGTGTCAAATAATCCCTTTTCTCTCTTCTTCCCTTCTCTCTCCCCTACTCTACAATCTACATTTCACTTCTTATTTATAAGCATAAAAAAAGCAATATCTTGCAAGCAACGCATGCTAGTTGAATTGCCAGTGCCAGCTAAGCATTATTATCCATTATTTCACATGAATTTTCTAGCCTTTTGCATAAAAATTCTAGCTATCGCTTCCTTGTCAGTTTGCCACGTGGATGCTCCCACATCACGATTTGAGTAATATTCACCAAAAGTTCATTTAATGCCTCTTATCGATTCACATTTTGCTCCTAATATAGCTACATAAAAGGATTAGAAACATGTTCTTTAATGTCTTTCATTGATTCAAAGATATGTCTACTCGTAGTTTGGACCTTTGTTATGGTATTGAAATTTCTTCTTTGTTGGGTTTTCCTATAGAAAAATTTAGTGTTTCAGTCTCTTGCAAAAATCCAGAGCATTCTAGATTTCAGTCTCCACATGATTTATTCTTCATATAGAATATTAAGTAGTTGAATAGAAAACTATTGGTTCTATATGAAGAGATTTTCATGTAGACCCTCTTCTTCTATTTTTCTTTGAACTGCCTCAAGTTGGAGCTAAAGGTCAGGAATACTTAGTGTTTTCTTGTGGGACTAGAGTCATCTTTGTATACATGCCCTTGTGTGCTAGATTATTTTAACTCACTACTATCCAAGAAAAGGGTGAGTGTGTTGTTGCCATGCTTGAATGACCATTTGAACAAATCCTTTCTCTCGTAAGCCCAATTAGTACTGCCACTAGCCTTCCTTGACCTATGCCTCGCACGACAACTAGTGTTCCTCACGTTACATCTCATTTACCAATCCATATGGCTCAGAATCCTCCACCAAGGTAGTCCTCAACATGGAATAACTTAGGGGCTTTGAACCTGCAGACACAAAATCTAGTGCCCTAAGTTGCTTTGAAGGCCTTGTCGAGCTATGATGGTATCGATAAAACTGTGTATGAGCATATTCAAGATGTAGCTTCTTTAGCGACCATCCATGACATAACAGACGAAGATGTAATGATAAAATTGTTGGTATTGTCGCTAAGAGGGAAATTTTTGTATTGGTATAGATCGCTGCAACTGGGTACTATCACTTCGTGGGATCAACTAGCGGAGTTGCTGATTAAAAATTTTCATGAAAAAGTTGATCCATACTCCTTACTGCACCATTTTACAATGATTCAAAGACATTTGCAGGAGGATATAGTTGATTTAAATGTCATATTTACATAGATTTGGCAAAGGTTTCCTTATGGTTTGTGGCCCACTCATGAACAAGCTGCGTTTTACTACCTCAGGGTGTTTAGCACTGAAATTGGCATGACCGTACAACTGGCCAATGTGACTATATTTTCAAACCTATATACATAGGAATAGAAGGCTGAATCTGACTTGATTGTTGTAGGTAGACTTCCCCTGAAGATGACTATGCCCATTGTTCCTAATCTCCTGTAGTACTTGTACTCAAGTACATTTTCATAGCCCATGCCTTCCATGTACCCAGTTCCCTCATGGAGTTTGAGCTCACCTCATATCGCTCTGATACCTATCCCACAATAGCCAACTTCAAGTTTTCCATAGTTAATTGCTCCATCATTACCCCAACTGCCTTCATTCGTTCGTTTTCCAACATTTCCAACACCTTCGATCTCGTTGCCATTGCCCGTGCTACCAAAAACTTTACCTCTGCCAGTGCCCCCTATGTCATCTAATCCTGATCCTCTCATAGTGTTATTGCAAGAGGTAAAATATAACAATTCAGCTTTGAGAATGATATCAAATGAGATTATGACGGTAAGGAAGAAGAAATCTGAGGCCAAATTTTGAACGAGGAGATTCCAAACTCCACCAATTACTCAGGAGTAAGCATCTGCTAGTAGAGACCCTGAGAAAAGCACCACAGTGCTAGCAAATGAGAAGACTAGTGTAGCAGAAAAGGCGTACTAGTGTTCAATGTGCAATGATCCTCCTGGAGAAGAAACTTACATGGTGCATATAAATTATGTGCAAACACTTGTGAAAAGCTCTGCTGGTGTTCAAGTAAATATGATCAGGGAAGATGATCACAACTTTATGATGCCATATTTGGAGCAAGTTTTGGTTCTTATGATATTAAAAAAAAAACCAGTGACTGTAGACCCAGTCGAGCTTGAGCCTTTGAAGGTACCTGCGGAGCCAAAAGTGCAGAAGGAAAAAGAGAAACCTATAGCTAAAATGCCTAGAAAAAAAGCTAGGGAACAAAGTTCTGTCAAGTTAAAATATTTTTTGTCCAAGCAAGCTCAAGAAAAGGCACAAACTAAGGCATCAACTTCACAACCTGCAACAGAAGCTCAAGTACCAAGTGAAACAAAGGAGCAGGCCAAGGAGTGACTCAAGTACCCATCGTTGATAAAGAGATAGAGAGTAGAAGCCACTCAACAGTACCAGGACAAGTACGAAAGGGTTATAGAGGAAAAATCTCAGACTGTGTCAAGTTAAAATATTGTGGAAGAAATGAAAAGAATTCCTACGAAAGTAAGTTTATATGATGCACTTCAATTTCCTAGACAAGTTGACATGCTGTAGGAGTCTTTTAAGATTGCCAAGGAGCAAAAGAAAAATCCTTCTCAAACAGTCCTTGCACAGACGCTTCCAAATTTAGCCATGGGAAACAATAAGCCTCCCCCAGTTGATTTGTCACTTAGAATGGAGGGGTGGATTATGCATAATTGTATGATCAACTCTGGTGCCACAACTACTGTCATGCCAAAGGCAGTATGTGAAATAATGGGGATGGAATATATGAGAAGTAGCCCAGGAGCGTTGCATCTTGATGGAACTCCAGTCAAGACAGTGGGAGTAATCAAAGATATTCCTATTGTCCTTCATAGTATGCCACAAATCATGGTCATCCAGAAGGTGGTAGTTGTTGACCTAGAACCTTACTTCAGCATGTGCCTTTCAAGGGAGGTTCATCGCGAAGTTGGTAGGATACCTTTCCATAGACTACTCACATTTGGATATACCTTTCAAAGGAAAGAGGATTTGCATATATAATGAGAAGCCTTGAATTTTCCATATTGAAAAGTTGGAGGACGAAGAGGAATCTCTAGGCACAATTAACATGATGATCGAGGAATTGAAAGAGGTTGATTTGATGGAATAAGCATTAGATGAACTTCACCTTGAGGATGAGTTTTTGCTCATGGATTTTAATGTGATGATTGAAACAGACATTGGCTCTTACACTATAACCAAGCCAAAACAAGTTGAGGAGAAAGTCTCCAAGTCCTTGGAACCGATTGTTGACCAGTTATAGAAGTTGTACTTTGACGATGCAAGGTGTACGAATGGTGTAAGGGATGGTGTCATGTTGATCTCCCTTGAGGGATTACAAAAGATTTATTCTCATAGGTTGACTTGGAGTTGCACAAATAATGTAGCTGAGTACGAAGCATTATGTCTTGAATTGAAGAAGGCTAAAAAGTTAGGCATCAAGCAATTACAAATTTTTGGTGACTCTGAACTTATAATCGATTAGACCATTAATAAGTGTATATAAAAGTAGTATTACGTGAAAGTCTATCACAACAGAGTGTGGGATTTGTTTAAATCTTTCATAGCTTTGAACATTCAGCCAATTCCCTAGGAACAAAATAAACATGCAGACATTTTAGCTTCTCTTGGTGCAAATTATTCCCCAGCGGAGTAGGTGGTCCAAAATCGCAAGACTATCAAAGTGATCTATAGACCCTCAGTCCCAGATAAGAATCTTTATTAACAAGTATTCGATAATGATGAACATATAGTCAATTTCCTACTCAGAGAAGCTGCCAGTGTGGATGATAGAGTGCTTGTTGAGGAAGAGAAATAAGGGATGATCCAATTGAAGAACAATCATATCCCCAGAGGCTTAATCTCATAGGAGAGTTTATTTGATCAAAACAACATAAGCGATAGGCATAGGATCAAGGTAGATGCCAATGAGTACACGGAATACAGTTAGAACCTGAAAAGATTATCAAAATTGGAACTGATTACATACCAGATGAATTGGAAGGCATTAAGAACTTGTGTTACGAGTACCCCAACATAGTTGCATGGAGCTATCATGATTTAAAGGGATATGACAAGAATGTGATCCAACATACCATTGAGCTATAGGAAGGGGTAAAACCTTTCCAATAGAAGCAGTGCCCTATCAATCCCAAAATTGAGGTGCTGATGAAGGTGAAATTGTTGAATATGTTGGAGGCAAAGATTATTTATCTGATCAAGCACTCAACATGGGTGGCAAATCTGGTGCTATTACGGAAGAAGAATGAAGATATTCAGTTGTGTGTTGATTTTCACAACCGAAATCATGAATTGTTAAAATATCATTACCCCATATCGTAAATTGATCAAATTCTTCATGTGGTGGCTGGCGTGTAGAGGTTCTCATTGTTATATGGATTCTATGGTTATAATAAAATTTGGGTGAAAGATGAGGACCAATATAAAATAGCGTTCACCACCAAGTGGGGTACATTTTCCTACCAATGGATGTCGTTTGGGCTCTCAAATGCTGGCGCTACTTTTTAGAGGGCTATCGAGATCGCTTTCGATGAGTTATTGAATAGAATTATTGTGATATCTCTTGACGATATGACTGTATTTTCACATCACAAAGAAAACCATGTGGCTCATTTGAGGCAGGTGTTTGAGAAGTGCCGTGAATTTAGGATTTTTATTAATATGAAGAAGTCAATCTTTGTTGTCAAAGAGGAAAAGTTATTAGGTCATGTGATCTCACAAGAAGGGTTGGCGATTGATCTTGCAAGAGCTGAAGCACTTCTAAAGTTGTCATTTCCTACTAACAAGAAGGACCTGCAATCTTTCTTCGGTCATATTAATTTCATTCGTAAGTTTATTGCCAACTTTGCTCAGGTTATGAATCCTATGACAGAGCTCTTGAAGAAGAATACTAAGTTCAAGTGGATTGAGGCCAAGAGAAGATATTTTAAAGAAAACAAAGAAATAATTATACAAGCTCCAATTTTAATTAATCTTGATTATTCAAAATATTTCATTCTCTATGCAATGGGCAAACAAGAAAGCTATGCTACAATGTTGACACAGAAACAAGATGATGGAGAAGAGAAACCAATCGCCTTCTTGAGCCAAGTTATTGCCCCACATTAGGAGAAGTATAACTTTATTGAGAAATAGGTCTACACAGTAATGAAATCATTGAAAAAGTTCTAACACATTGTGTCTCAGAGCAAAACATTTGTTTATGTCATACATCTTGATGTTCAAAATTTTATACTTCAAGGAGAACTAGGTGATAAAAGGGAGGGTTGGATCTCGAAGATTCAAGAATATGATGTGGAGATCCGATCAACAAAGCTAGTTCATGGGCGAGCTTTGTGCAAGGAATTAGCTAAAAGTGTTATCGTTGAGATGTTGGATGTAGTACATGAAGAAGATCTTGGTGAACATATTTGCGTAAACTATGCTTCGAGCAACCGGGACTGGATAGAAGAGTTGATTGATTATTTCATTTCAGGAAGGTGCCCAGCTCACCTTGATGCTTCATAGCGCCGAAGGTTTAGGTTGCAAGCTCTCAAGTATGTTTTGTTACCAAATGGATTATTCCATAAGAACATTGATGGAGTTCTTCTCAGATGCATAAAAGAGTCCAAAAAGGAGAAGATATCAAAGAAATTTCATTCTGGACTATCTAGTGGTCATTATGCAAGCAGACCCATGGCTTTAAATATTATTCGAGCAAGCTATTTTTGGTCCACTCTATTCATCGATGCTCATAAGATAAGTCAACAGTGTGATAGCTATCAACGATACATTGGCAGAATAAAAAAAGGAGCATTGTCTCTATGCCCAATCCAAGTTGAAGCACCCTTCCAGTAGTGGGGTCTTAACTTCATCGAAGTTATTGATCCACATTCTTCTGCGGAGCATAAGTATATATTGACGATGACTGACTATTTAATGTTTCTCCCTACCTTTGGTAGGATTTGTTTATGCTCTTAAATCCAACAAGCCAATTTTTTCTTCCTTATATATTTTTCTAGTAAGTTATATATATAGCTTCTATTAATTGTCACTTCCATCAAAATATCAAAGCATTAAATTTATTATTATGCTAAGTAGACCATAAATACCTTTTATTTCTCTCAGACATATTCATATTCTTCGAACAAGATAACATTCTAATATCTATGAGTATTGCACATACCTTGTACTCCCTTAGATCTAGGATCCATGTGAGCAGGCTTATGTTACGATATTGTTATGTTTTCTCTATCAACTCCTCCATATCACTTTCATTAAGAGATAAAATATCTCTTGGCTAATTATCTTTTAAAATTTGAATTTTATCAAAATGAAGATCAACATCAAGATTAGCTAAATTATTGACAAACTTGTTTCCTTCTCTATACAGATAATAACATTTTCAAGATACTAGCTCCATCAATAATTTATAGAGCTAGTATCTTGGAAATGTCATTATAATAGATCCATAAATAATTTGATGGAAGCCAACAATAATATTTCTATCAATTCAAATCTCGCATCTATTTTTCTTGACATCATTAATAATTATTGTTAACTACGTAAAAGCATCTGATTGAATTTGTACTTGTGCTTTTGTGACAATAGTTGGAGAAGGGGGGGTTTTTCTTTTGGTTGAATAATGAGGGGTTGTACTTGAATTCCCCACCCTTGATAAATTACAATAATCTTATTTAGAGCTTGAGAGTTTACATATAGATACACTTTTCATCTCAATTGATATGCTATAGCTAGAAATCTACATCATGTTACATAAAATGTCTGAATTCTTGATTTTCATTTTTTGGATCTTTTTAATTTTTTGTATGAATACAAATATTCCAGAATTCAGAATCATTCTTGACGTTTTCTATAGCAGCCTTCACAATACCAAAATTTCACCTCTATTATCTATGCATTGCATCTTAGTAGAGTAATATTTCTAAAACATCGCACTATCGAAGTCTTATTTACAAAATTTTTATTGCTAGTTTCCTTCCTGAAACACAAGTGCAACCACAAAAATTATAATAAATAGTTTATATGAAAACACATTATTTTATAAAATAAAGTAGATATTACCAATGGAAAATATTAAATTAAATCTTAATCATTATTTGATTCAGACAATCAACATTTTCTTGTCAGCTTTAGCTAAACTTACTTCTTCCTCTAACCATGGAAAGGAGAATAACTTCACAATCCTCAGTCAAAACCCCTCTATTGACTAGCCTATCTGCAAATTTGTTAACTTCCCTTAATTTATGTGTAAACCTGATTTCTTCAAACTCTTTAGCAAGATCTTGAATTTCCATAATTATCTTGTGTATGTTGCATGGAGCCTTTGCTTTCCTCAAAATTTCATTTATTACTATGAGAGAATCACCTTCCATCCATACTCTGTTCCATTTTATTTTATTATATATTTTTAATCCTTCTAAAGTCGCCCAAGCTTCAACTTTATTATTTGTCTTAAATCCACTATTGAAAGCATAATGAGACAAAATATCTCCTCTATTATTTCTAATTATTCCTTCTCCTCCTACTGGTCTTGTATTTCCTTTAGATGCTCCATAAAAATTCAATTTAACCCACTCCACATATGGTGGTTTCCACTTTACATTCTTTACCTTCTTTTTGCTTCTCTTATACCCAACATCATAATTTTATTTAATGACTTGACTCCATCTATCAAGGCTCTAAGTCAATATTAGGGATTGGGCGAGTTGATAGAGTCGATTTAGACTCCTCTATGGCTAAAAAAATATTTATTTTCATTACCTCTAAAATATTTACTTTAAATATATATATATATATATATATATATTTTTTTTTTTAAATTTACATGGTGGAATCGGTAGCCGCCATGAATCCGGGAAGGCTGTCCAAATTTTATGGCTACCAAAGTATTACTGCACTGTCCACCCCGAAAGCCGCCACAGAGATCTTTGTGTAGTTTGCCCCTATAACCACCATGCCACAATCATTTTAAACCTTTTACGTTGTTGAAAGAACCAGGAAAGGGACAAGCATTCAATCCTACAAGACCCAATATTTGAACCTTGGACCTCCGCCACCTTACGAGGTTTGGTCGGACCAATTGGTCTACACCTCAAACCTCCTTTCCTTTAAATATTATTTTTTCATTTCCATACATATAGTTCAAAGTATTGTTGTAGATACCAGTATATAGCCACTTGTCGTCCATCCATAGTTTCCTGCCACTTTTACCCATTATATATATTTATATATTTAAATAATAATATTATATATATTTAATAAATATATGTATATTTATATGAATTAATCCCAACCATTCATTTGCCTTGATCCATGCCATATGCCCATATTTAATCTCCATCGTTCATCACATTTTAATATTAACCACACAAATTGTTTTGTTGAAACCCTAATGTGCTCTTGGAGATATTATAAATAGGAGTCATTTTGACGACTCAACCCCTAATAATTTTTTACTAAGTTCGCTAAGAAGTTTGAATCTTGAGTTCCTCCCTTCACATCCTCACCCTCGCTATCGCATCTGATACCACCCGCTTTACACAACCAAATCTACTTCTACAGATTTTGTGCCAGTCCTCGAGCACCTATAGGCATATCTTGTAGCTGTCGAGCACCTTTGGGAATATCATTCCACTACTGAGCACCTTTGGGCACCTTCCCTCCATCACCAAGCACATCTAGGTGCTTCCTGCTACTTCCAAGCACCCGTGGGCTTCTCAAACCCTAGTTTTGCTGACTAGCGAACCCTCAGGTGTCGCTAGGGCATTTGCACACCTTTCTCCTACAAAAAATAAAAAAGTGATAAGTTTACAAGGTAAATATTCTATTATTGTATTGATTTTATTATTTTTATATTTGCATGCAATTTTATCATTTGATAGCTAGGGTTTTGTTGATTTCTAAGGGTCCCACCTTGATCGTCATTTGTGAAGATAAAAACACAACACCAAATATATAATAGAAAATGAATGAACAATGCTACAAAAGATTGCACAAAGAATGGATTTTATATTATTATCTTGGGTGGATCTCAATACAATAAAATGTACCCCAAATAGGGGTTTACACTATTTATTATTTTGATACAAATGAATACAATATGCTAGGGTTCTTCGAAACCCTAGCCAACAATGCTTGTGGTGTCTTATACACCCCTCTATCTGAATATTATACCTCCATATTATGAAGGTTATATGACACCAATAGACTTTATTTGCTTGAGGTTAAACCAGATGATCCCACCAGATGTGGTAAAAACTATAGGGAATATTTATTTTGCCCTTATCATAGACAAAATGGGCATGACATAAATAACTACCATGTGTTTAAGGATATAGTACAAGACCTCATTGAATTGGGGGCCATCAAGCTTGACAACCCCCTAGCTCAATAAAACCAAAATCTTGGTATCTTCCAAACACTACTTCCTCATCATGAGGAGGTGCAATCCACAACAGGAGGGTCTAACATCAAGATCCCTCCCAATCAAGTTAACCATGTTCAACAATACCAAGGTTTTGTGGGTGTCATTCATGTGGTAACCCGAGGTCAAAAATGACAAAATGCACGTAGCAACCCATTTAACAACCCATGAAATCACAAGAAAGAGAGTCTTAACCTTTTCCATCACCACACATCCAAATTTTCCCAAATCCTTCTCCACCAATCCACATTCCCAACCATTATAATCCATCAATTCACCCCATCAACCACCCACAATTGACCACACCATTACCCATATAGACATGGCTTAAGTAGAGGATTTCTACAAATCGACTAATTATGTCTTACAACCTATCCATAATGACCTGGATCAAGATACTTATTTACAATAGAAACTTATTCCTTCCTATCCATCCAGCTTCACCCAGGTGTACACTAACCCTCTTTTCAAGGAATCAATTGCACCTTCATTCCATGTCTCTATACCCCTCCATTGCATATAATGACTCAAATTGATAGGAAGACATTCAAAAGAGTCTTAATTGATACTGACTCCTCCATTAACTTCATCACCACATCTACCCTCCATCATCTCAATCTTCCTCCATATCACATAACCAAATCCACCTTCATATTGAAAGCATTTAATGATGCTCTATGCTCTATAGTTGGCACTGTTGTTTTGCCCATTGAAGTAGAGGTAAAAATGTTGCATATCTTTTTCCACATCTTAGAAGGATCCATGGCGTATAATGTACTCCTTGGAAGACCTTGTATGAGGAAAATGAGACGTGTCCCTTCCATATTACATCAATGTCAAAAATACTTATACGAAGGACAAGTACATTGCATACCAACGTATGTTGAGCCATTTAAGTATTGTAATTTCATCTCGAATCCTTATGAATCCATGCTTCCTTCTACCCACCTTTTCCTCACGTCATCCATCACATCATCAATCACTCCATCCAATCCTTCATCAAAAGCTCCCATTCTTGCGGAACTTCCCATCACTAATTCCAACCAAGCATCCACTTCTACACCTTCATTATCATCATCCCCATCATTGGTCACAATAAATCCTTCATAGCCAAATCCATCCCCATCAGCCAATGTTTTACAAGTCAAATTGTCAAAATATGAGATGCACACATATTCTCCATCGTACAAGCCATTAGCCAACCATGAGTCTCCCATGTCCACTTCATCCTCATCATCCCAAGTTGAGGTCCACCTCACCAACCATGGTATTGGTGAAAACACGGTCTAATATATCACAATCACACCGCTCAATATATCAACTACAAAGTATTTCAGTCGTCCACATGATCGACCTTTATCTATTGGAGTGGTATACAATATGGGTTCAATGCCTACTAGATTAAATTTTATGTATGGGGGGGCTGAATATTTGTCTAATCCTATTTCCAAGAAGAATCCAAACAACCACTACCTGCCAATATCCAACAAATGATGGGTTTTCCATCCCGCTATTTTCATAGACATATTGGCAAAGACATGGCTTAGACCGATATGGAGTGCCTCAAATTATTGATGTCCCATATCAATAAGTGCATGACCATTCAGGTCTAGGTTATCACCCACTTCCCACCATATCTTCTTTTGAACAAGCCTTCCAAAGGCTTAATATGAATTCAAAATAAGCCCTCCACCCCGATGACTTTGATGAGGAAATGTATGAATAATTTGACCTCATATCGATAGCTTCTGATGAATCTAATGAGGAATTGGAGCCCATCATTCCCCACACCAAACAATATGACTTTTATCTCAAAATGTTCCCCATCCATGAGTCTATCTTTTACTTGCTTCTTCCACAAGAGCGAGCTGAAACTACTGGTGAACCACCACCCCCATCTCATTAATTCATCTCATCAGTAAAAATTGTAACATATGTATATAATGCAAAAAAAAATAGAAAAACATAAAACAAACAAAAACATTTTTTTTTTTTGCATTTCATGTATATAGCATTTAGTTAAATGTATTTATTTGTGTTGCATACTACTGTCTAGGTTTACCAAGGTCCTAGCATCAGTTCTTAAACTCTATCCATCCCATCCATTTCATCTCCTCCATTTTATCTTAAGTCAACATGAATCCAGCTGACTTATTTGCCCCCCTCTGTAATCCATATAATTTGGCTAAACCAATTTCAATTGACGTGAGCCTTATTGATATGGATCGAATTTCTTTACCACATTTCTTTCTTGAATTTGTCCTATCTGAGGAATTGTTAAGGGCTTCAACCAACTATATTCCTCCATCCCCTCCACCTTCACCTTCACCTTCGAATCCTGAGGTTTTCCAGGCAAATGTATATGAGGATAAGTTAGAAGAGTTTGATGACATCTTAGATCATATTCATATGATCCCAACTCCCTATCAACTTGAGGAAGATTCTCACATGTCAATTGAAGACACCATCAATGTGGACCTTAGTTTAGACAAAGAAAATCCCCAAATTGTCAAGCTTGGTAAAAATTTATCCAAATATGAACAAGAAAAATTAATTGCTCTTCTCTAGAAAAAGGATATTTTTGCATGGTCCTACAAGGACATGCCTGGTCTTGACCCTACCTTGGTTGTCCACAATATTACCTTGCACCCTGATGCTAAGCCGATCAAACAAAAACTTAGAAGGATGCATCCTACCATTGCCCTCTTGGTCAAATAAGAGCTTCAAAAATTATTAGATGTGGGTTTCATTGTCCCCATTGACTATCCTGGGTGGCTCTTAAAAATAGTACTTGTTCGTAAGCCTAACAGGGTGATACACATTTGCACTAAGTTTTGAGATCTTAACAAAGTGTATCATAAGGATGATTTTCCTCTTCCAAACATTGGTACTCTTATCGACACCTACACTGGCCATGAAATGCTTTCTCTCATGGATGGTTTTTCAGGATACAAAAAATTTCAAATAAATCCTGATGACCAACACAAAACAACATTCACTACACCTTGGGGAAGTTTTTATTACAAGGTGATGCTATTTGGCCTTAAAAATGCAGGTGCCACTTATCAACATGCCATGACATACATATTCTATGATTACATGCATAATATCATTGAAGACTATGTGGATGATCTCTTGGTAAAATCCAAAACTTGACAAGAGCACATTGGTGTATTGGAATTTTTTTTTGACCAACTTCTATAACATAAGGTAAGGTTGAAATCCAAAAAGTGTGTCTTTGGTGTTACCTCTGGAAAACTTCTAGGGTTCATTTTCTCCAAAAGAGTCATTGAGGTGGACCCAAACAAGATCAAGGCTATCATGGAGATGCCTCCCCCGACAAATTTAAAGGATTTGCGTAGTTTACAAGGAAATATCCAATTGATCCATCATTTCATTGTGCAAATTTTTGACAAATGTAGGTCATTCAATCACCTTCTACAAAAGGGGGTGCCATTTTCTTGGAAATATGAATGCCAAAAGCCTTTTATGACATTAAGCAATATCTAGCTTCTCCACCAATATTAGCTCATCCTCATTCGACGATCACCTTCTATCTTTATGTTTCAGCAACGGAATTTGCATTAGGGATAGTGCTTGCACAAAAGAATAAAAACAATCAAAAGCAAGTTGTCTATTACATTAGTCGAACATTGGTAAGCTATGAAACCGGATATGCTAATGTAGAAAAATTGTGCTTAGTAGTGGTTTTTACCACTAAAAAACTTTGATATTATATGCTTAGCCACACAACATATGTCATAGCTAGAGAAAATCCTCTACGTTATATGATGTCTCGCACTTACAATAACACTTGCACCGATAAATGGATAATGCTTCTTACCGAATCAGATCTTGAGTTTATTAGCCAAAAATCCATTAAAGGTCAGGTCATATCCAATCAACATGCGAAAGCTCCACTACCTAGTGATCATCCTTTGATTATTAAGCTCCCAGATGATTCGGCATTCACTGTAACCTAATAAGAAGGAGATGTCATTCTAGAGGAAGACGTCGATATCACACTATTATTTGATGATTCTAAGTGTGAAAAAGATCAAGGTGTTGGAGTCATGTTTCATACACCCCAAGGGGTACCTATCCCTTTATCATTCAAACTTGACTTCCAATGCACAAACAATAATTTAGAGTATGAAGCATTAATATTAGGTCTTCAAGTGACCATAACTATGGACATTAAGTTTATTAGGATATTTTGTGATTCTCAGCTTCTTGTCAAATAGGTAATCGAAGAATACCAATGCAAAGAGCCTACCATTAAGCTTTACCATGATGTAGAAATGAAATTGCTCTCTAATTTTGATTGGTATGAAATTAATAGTTTGCCATGTTTGACTAATATATTTGCAAATGTGATGGCCTCTCTTGGATCATTGATTCCAAAGGATACCTTAGGAGAGGTACAACCCCTTATTATTTCAACAATCTCTAAATATGCAATTGTTCGTGTTGAATCTAAAGATGAAAAGAATGTTTGCTTTATCTAGTCGAATCCATATGAGCCTTGGTCAAGCCAAATAGTAGCCTTTATCAAGTTTGGAACACTCCCATATGATATGTCTCAAACTACTAAACGTACTTTCAAGCAGAAAGTAGCTTGTTTTGTTCTCTTGGGAGACATGTTGTATAAACGTGGTTATGATGGAATCCTTCTTCAATGTCTTGAGGCTATTGAGGCACAAGGAACCATATCTGAAGCTCATGATGGTACTTGTGATGGTCATTTTAGTGGTATTGCCATCACAAAGTGTATTCTATGCATGGGTTATTATTGGCCCACCATGGAACGATACTGTTTTACTTATGTCAAACATTGTAAGCAATGTCAAGAGCATGCTAATTTAACTCATGCACCATCACAAGCATTACAATATATTCAAAGCCTTTGGACCTTTTCAAAATAGGGTCTTGACTTAATTGGTAAAATCTTGCCTCCCTCCTCGGGACAACATACATTCATCATCACAGCCACTGAATACTTCACAAAGTGGGTTGAGGTAATTACTTTAACCAATACGACAGGACCTAGAATTGGGGAGTTTATTCTTCACCATATCATTTGTCATTTTGGTATGCCCTCAAAAATTATTTTAGACAATGGTAAGTCTTTCAAGAAAAAGGATTTTCGATCAATATACACAAAATATAACATCCAACACAACTTTTCAACTCCTTTTTACCCACAAGAAAATGGATAAGCTAAGGCTACTAACAAGACATTAATTTCTATTCTCAAGAAACTTGTTAAGGAAAATCATAGAGATTGGTATACATAAATTCCATTGGCATTATGGGCTTATAAAACAAGCATTCGCATGCCTACTAGGGCAAAACCATTTTCATTGGTCTATCGGACCAAAGTAATCATACCTCTTGAGCTTGAGATCTTCTCCTTGAAAATTTCTTTGCAGGAATTCATAGATGACAACACTGCTAGACAAGCACATCTTGACCAACTCACACTCCTTAATGAGAGGCGAGTCAATAATTTAGAGAATTTATGAGTTTATCAAGATCACCTAAAGCGTGCTTATAATACCAAAGTTCATCTATGCAAATTCCAAGTAGGAGATATTGTCCTTAAAGAGAATCAACAAAACACCAATGCATTATCGTATCTTTGTGATAAATTCATGGCTAATTGGTTTGGTCCCATACATTATTACTCAAAAATTTGGTAAAGGTACTTATAGGCTTGCTAGTTTAAAGGGAGAGAAAGAAACTGAACCGCTTAATGTTATATACTTGAGAGCATTCTATGCTTAATGAGATTTATACATATGTATATGTACATGGCTTATACACAAAAACATCATATTTCATTTACACACATTTCATTTAACAACAATTGCATTCATACACTCCATTTCACAAAATTGCATTTCAAACATTCCATCCATATTTCATATTTCATATTAGAGATCATTTATTCAGTTTAAGGTTTTAATTGGTCCAATAAAGTCATGTTGCCTTAATCAGGGGAACCTTCACAACATCATCCACACCATTCCACAAAGGCAAATTGTAATTTGCCTCCATATATCCATAATTCCTAGGTGTTTTCAGTCACTTAGCCACTCCTAGTATTTTAAGCAAACCACAAATACATGTCGAGTTATTTTTATGACCATTACACATCTTCACTAAGAAAATCTTAAGTTTTGGGAATTGACTCCAAAATATTCTTGAACCAAACACAATTTCACATATTAAAAACATCTTGTGTCAAAGAGGGATAACACCATACTTGGTTTGAATCTCGAAGTGAAAAGGGTCATCCTCGCCTATCCCATCATGCAACATAGTCCACAAAAAAATAGTGGTTTTCACCACTATCATAGTTGCTTCCAAATTCAAAATATAGAGTAGTAAGGATAGGGTACAATTCTCATCACACTTAGGTTGAGAATCTGATTCCCCAAAACTCTAAATCTTTTACATCACACACCAATGATCATTGGGTTGTAAGGATTGTACTACATTTCTAGTCAGATGATTAAGTAGTCATCCCAAAAACCTAAGAAATCAAATTTCTTGGACTATGGAGCTAGTCTCCATCAGAGCTATAGATGCTTGAGTAGCAATGGAGTACACTCCTGCATGGTGACACGTCTCTTTCAAAGAGACCTCTGATCGCACATACAGACAAGCTAGCTTCTTGGTCTCATACATAACATGTCACACCCAATTTACTGAAGATGAGTTAATGAATTCACTTGAACACATACTAGTTCTTGATTGCCTTGAGTAATTACCATGCTCTTGATTCGATAAATGAATTCACTGCACACACATTTTGTCCTAGAGGAATTAGGAAGTTTTAGTGAGTTTGTTTGATGCCACTAGTATGTTTGAGTCTCTGTAAAATAGTCAGTTTTCCATATCAACATCCATATCTTCTTCTATATCAACATCCATATCTTCTTCCATGTCAAAATCCATGTCATTTCATGAGCATCCACCTCATATGCCACTAAGTTTGGTGCTCCTGATTAAAAAACAATGTTAAAACATTGGCCAAGCAAAGTCTAAACTATGAATGATCATTAGAACATTTACATTATCACTTGCATTAATCATCTATAACACATCACCACTTGAATTAATCATCCTATAGACACCTAAAATGTGTCATGTCGAGGTGAATACTCATATGGGATATGCTAACAGACCATATGAATGATTTTGGATAGCTCCAAGGTGAAGTAGTGGTTTTAACAACTCAATTTAGGTAGAGTTGGCTAACTCAGCCTTAGTTGCGATTGAAACCCATAGCTAACAGAGCTGACCATGCCTCAGAGCCACGACTAACATCAAAACTATTTTGAATCTTGGGCTGATCCAAATTCGATTACAATGGTCTAGGCAATGAGAATTAAAATGATTTTGGATGGGGAAGCTTTGAGAGTTTTCCTTCCAACTGATCCAACCTCCTAGATCTTGATCTTGGCTTCTCAAGCAAGCCAAGATTGGATATTAGGAGTCCTATAAGACCCCCCTCCAAATTGGGGAGAAGTCTGGAGAAATTTTGCATTTGAACATAGCAAAGCTCTGTCGAAATAGATAGCAAATTGATAACCCTTTGAGGAGAGTCAAAATGCTACCCAATTGTGGAGTGACAAGCATGAATTTGTCAATGAAGCTTCCAAAGGACTAGGAAGCTGACCTATCCAAAAAGCATGCACCTATCTAATGCATCAATTAGAATCAACATAAAAGCATAAAATGATAAACAAGATTGCATATGACAATAAAATGGATGTTTCTTTTATTAATATTGGAAATGAATCTCGGTTACAATCATGCCCCTCTTAGGGTCACCCAAATGTTGATACAATTAATACAATTCCAAAGCCCCCAACGGGGTAGGCACAATACTAATGCTCTCTAAATAGTCACAAACTGCTCTAGGGTGGAGTTGACCCTCTTCTTCATGTTGAGGAAGGAATTAGATGATTGAATCTCCTTTGAACCTACTTTCCTATGGTCAAGAAACAACACAAAAGCATTAAAAGAATAGGCAACCTCTCATGATGAGGCCCTTTGAAAGGATATGAACATGAAAGATGCCATAACAACTTATGAAATAAAGAAGATAGATAAAACATATTAAACTTATGCAAGATTCATAAATATTGTTTGAAACATAAAAATGAAGAGTACAGCTATCTATCTAATGGACCAATTGCATGAAATGATGGCATGGAAACAAGAACATTAGCTATCAAAGTCCTACTTAAATGGAAATGAACTTACATAAACCCTAATTAAACTAGTCAGTGTCTCTAAAACATGAATTAAACCACTAAAATGACTAATCTAACCTAATTAAGCATAATGCAAAAGAAATAGTAAGGAGATCTTACACCTATTGCAAACCATAGCTCTGATGAGCGGTCTGCACTGTACACCATGGTTGTCAGCCATGGCGAGCAACCAAGTAGGTTTGCCCTCCAATTCTAGGGTAGTGGGCTTGATCCTCCTTGTCAAATTGATGATCAAGGGTCGCCTCAGTGTCCTCTGATAGGTTTGGCGGTTGAATTGCTCGATTGGGCCTCCGTTTTCCCAAATTCGTGTTTCTTGGTGTTCTAGCTCCTTAGGGCATCCATGGCATAAATTGTCATGATGCTTGATGAATTGGAAAGTGAATAGCAACTAGGCTCTCTCAGTGCACTCAAGTGAGTCCACAATTCGATAGGGCTTCATTGCTCTAATCTCCAATACTCTCCTCTATATATTTGCCCTAATTTGAAGGGGTACTTATAGGATTACCCAAGGGCTAGGGGTGGCTTCATGGAGAAGCCAAGATCAAGAAGAGGTGGTTAGGATAGTTGGATTGGAAGCTTCCATCCTTTAACTACCTTCTTCTAGAACAAATGGTCATTCAAACCGATTTGGCTCGGATGAAGGCCAACTAAACTTTAGTTTAGACCATAGGTGATAGTTGTGGCCTAGACTATAGACCATAGGTTTTTCTTGTAGGTCTTAGCTATGGTTCACTGTAGACCATAGGTCTCAACCATGGTTCAGACTGATTAGGCCAAGGAGCCCAAATTGAGTGGTTAGAACCATTGCTCTATCTTGGAGTCTATCCAAGATCTTCCATATGGTCTTGTAGCATGTCCCATATGAGTAGTCACCCTCGACATGACATATTTTAGGTGTCTACAGATGCCCCTTTTGAGATGCATTATGAGATTGAACAATGCGTGAGAAAAAATACACCACCTAAAATGATGTCGAAGGTTGCATGATGATCATTAGTCTGATCAACATTAGATGCCCCAGGTCCTGCAAAAGGATGCGCATCCTAGAATCATTGCTTTCAACTGGGTGAAAGGCTTAAATTTACTTCCAACTGGATGGAAGGCTTACATTTGCTTCCAACTAGATGGAAGGCTTACATTTGGTGCTTTGGCATTTTTGGGTATAATCGGATAGGACCGATAGACGGAGTGACAAAGGCTTAACTCATCATTTTTGCTTTTTGCCCCAACAAAGGGTAAGCTTATGATAATTGTTGGCAATGATTCATAAGATGAACATAATTTTGACAAGATCAAGGGATCTAATCAAGGGATCTTCTATTGACTTTGATTATGATTTGATATTATGACTACCCCCTCAAGCGACGAGTCGATGAGGGTAATGACAATTAAATGAAGTGACGAGGTCGCTTGACCACTATGAATGATATTTGAACAAATTAATATTTAGCATTTAAATACTTGGCAAGGCCTAATCAACTATGATTGCAACTATTAATAGTAATTGCCTATTTCTATCCCATGGAGTGGTCCAACCATGAAGGCCTTCTTAGGGAATCGAAATGAAAGCAATTCCAATTAGGCATATGTTGAATCATATTATCGATGATCTGCTAAAAATATCATAGGAGAATTGACATGAATATCTCATTCCCATGGAGCAGTCCAACTGTGTAGGCCTTCTTAGGGATTGAAATGAAGCATATCAATTCTACGATGATGAATTTACCCCAAATGTCCTTATGGTAATTTACTCATCTTTCCGGATTGCATGGAGCGCAAGTCACTGCAACCACCAAGTGTATAGGGTAAATAACTAGGTACGAGGCACATTTGGCTTTTGAGTTATTTGATTTTTTTGTTATTTTTACATTTTTGAGATGCACGTGGATGCAATGCTTATATTGATTTGATGCTATATGATGTGATGTATGGATGACATGCACTAGGTAGATGATGTATGTATGATTATAGAATGCAATGATATACATGTGTAGATATACTACTTATGATGGATGTATATGGATGCAATAATTTTATGTTAAATGCCTATATACTTTGCTTCACTTGTATGCATTTAATTTATGACTGTTATGACATAATCTATGCAATGTATGTAATGCATTTTCTTTTTCTTTGATAATCTAATTTAAATGGACATGTATGCTTTAATTACTTAAAACATAAGGAATGAATGCAATATGTGTTTAACAATCTAATGGATGACACCACAGAATGTATAACAATCATGGATTGTAATTGAATCCTTATTCGAATTTTATGAAGTTAATCACCCATATGTGAGATGCAATTATATATGGTTTCTATTCATAAATTTTGTAATTTGAAAGATATGGATAATATAGTCAGTGGTCATTTAAATATCATTTTTGACATCCATCCGGTATCTAACATATATTATAAATAATTCTAATAAATAAATTCTCATAAAAGAAATTGATGTTTTGATGATTGTATTGAAAATTGTTTGTTGCTATTTGGGAATTTTTGAGGTTTTCCATGAGACTCAAACACCCTAGTAGACTTATCAAAAGTTGTATACTAACCATACTAGACTTCTGAAATGTAAGGCTTTTGCTAGGATAGGCCCTAACTATTCATTATCCCTGTGTGTGCACATGAGTATATTAAGATAAGGCATAAGCATACCTCGATGTCAGGCAGGATTCTTTCAGCCCATTGCTAAGATTAGGGGTCCGCATATGTTTATCCAATCCTAGGTTTAGATTTTAGTTGGACTAGACCACTAGGTGATACAGGACACCTGAAGCTAGCTCTTCCACATTCAAACATTGGTCTGTACATAAGCGAAGTGCTAATGTATCAGATATATCATCATGTGTAAGGTACAGTAGTGCTAGAAATTCCATGGATTCAAGTTCACTCCCTTCTTTTCTTCAATTTTTTGGGATACTTGCTCATATATAGTGATGCAAGGGATTTGATTCCACTTTGAATTTGAACTTTCTTTGGATCTTCATTTGATCTTGCTTTCTAATCTTCATTTGATCTTCATTTGAACTTTGATTTCTGATATTCATTTGATCTTCATTTGAACTTTGATTTTTGATCTTCATTTTTTGGAATTTACATTTGATAATTTTCTTCAAAAACTTCCCTTTGGGGATTTTACTTTGGGAAACTATTTTTGGGATATCGATTGAGTATATCGATCTTATGATATCAATATGGGATATCAATCTAGGATGTCGATCTATGATATCGATCTAGGGTATCAATATTGAGGATTGATCTGGG
Source organism: Wollemia nobilis (assembly GCA_028583015.1). NCBI lineage: Eukaryota > Viridiplantae > Streptophyta > Pinopsida > Araucariales > Araucariaceae > Wollemia > Wollemia nobilis. The sequence continues at coordinate 5,992,276 of JAQPPZ010007530.1, forward strand.
ATATCACTCTAGGATATTGCTCATTTTATCATAAGCAAGGGATTATAGGTAGGGAATAAACTTGTCCTTTTGCCAATTACCAACATTTCCCATACCATCCGCATAGGGGGATAAGCAAGAATAAATCTTTTCACCTTAGGATACCTAGTCCTGCTTCATAGCTTTCATCTTCCCCTAGTCCTTATTAGGATTGTTTAATTTGTTGATTAGTGATAGGATTATGATATGCTAAGGGCTATACTAACTAGACCTCAACTACAAAAGCAAAGCAAGCTTTCTATCAACTCTTGAGAAGACCTCTAGGTATGGTTGAATGACCAAAAAACCCTAGTATATTCTTCATAGCAACAAAATGGGTTGTGTTGAAAAACACAATTACTCACATGAATGATGGATTATGATAAATGCAGAGATGCATGATTGAAACACAAACATGGTATCATTTGTAAGACTAACAAACACAATCCATCCTACTACGGAATGCAACGGATGAAGAATGCCTATATGCAATGCAATGATGAATGCATGTGTGAATGCAAATGAAAAATGCATAATGCAAATGCAAATGTTTTTGGATTTTATGCTTTACCAATTTTTTGGATTTTATTGATTTTTTAATTTTTATTGATTTTGAGCCTTTATATTTGACCAAACGATGAATACATGCCTTTGGAGCCTTTAGGAGTGACCAAAGCAAAAATGCCTTTGGAGCCTTTAGGAGTGACCAAATGACGAGGAAATGCCGTTGGAACCTTTAACTTGACCAAGCGATTTTTAAAAACCCTTGGAGCTTTTTAGGATTGACCAAGCGGTTTTAAGAAACCCTTAGAGCCTTTTGGGATTGACCAAAGGTTTGAAATACCTTTGGAGCTTTTTATTGACCAAACTACTTTTAAGAGCATTTGGAGCCTTTTAGGATGACCAAGTTTTAAGCAAACCCTTGGAGCCTTTTGGGCATGACCAAGCGATTTTAGAAACCCCTTGGACCTTTTTGAGATGACCAAGTGATTATAAGAACCCTCGGCCTTTGATACATGACCAAGCAGTTTTAGGAACCCTTGGAGCCTTTTGGGGAAGGTATGCTACCTTGAAGTACCCCCAATGTGCATGTTATCTACTAAAATGTAATCAACTTGCTTAGGAAGAGTGACAGAAATCAACTCCTCCAATTGAGGCATGGACCTCTACAGAGTGCCTATGTCTTGGTGGGGGTGAACAAGAGAACCATCTTCATGGATCTCATTTTGTTCTACCAAGTTTTGAACCATCTTCTTAAATGAATAACAACCATAAATTTCATGCCCATGTATACGATGATAAATACAAAAGAAGCTTTCATCTATGGACCCATGTTTGGTATTTCTTTGTTTGACCTCAAGCAATACAAATGCATTTGCCTCGTACAAATTTTGGAATAAAGTTGCAGTAGTCATTTGAAATGAAAATACTCATTGAAGAGTCTTGTTAGGCCTACGAGACGATGGGTGCCTTTGAGGTAATGATTGGGATGAGGAAGACTCTACTTTAGTAGGTTGGGGCACTATGAGTGAACCATCTACATGATAAATCCCACTATCTATGAGGTTTTAAACCTTATGCTTGAATCCATAGCAATCATGAATGCCATGACCCTCCATTCGATGATAGAGACAATAATGATCCTCTCTATAACCCTTAGGTTTGACTCGATTTGGGTCTACAGGTTTGATGTCAGGTAAGGTGATGACCTTAGCTTCTTGCAACTTTTGAAGAATGTCAGACATAGACTCACTTAAAGGAGTCCAAATGTGTTACGATTATTTTGGGTGCCTAACCCACATTGGTTTGTCATGAGGACCCAATGGTTGAGTTGGCCGAATTGGCTCTTGCTCTTGCTGAGGTTTTTCTTGTGCTTGCATAGGAGATGAGTCAGCCTCAGATGTGGGTTGCCTTTGTAATCCTAGGTTTTCAAGCTGGTTCATGATAACATGCAATGCCTTATCTTGCTCATCCATTCGATGTTCCATTTTATCTAAACGACTGAGAATGGATTGCAAGACCGACAAGGAATTCATGTGTATTTCCAATGATTGACTCGAAATACCTTTGTCTATTGAAGGAAATGAAAGAGTGGATGCTAAAGATCCATTAGGTAATTGTAAATCACTTATTTCCTTCATTTGAGATGATGTGGATGCTTCTTGATGATCCACTTTGATAGTGGCATCCACATGCTCATGTTCATGACTCAGTTCATATTTTTGTTTCACTTTGTACTGTTGAACTGTGTAAGCCTGAGTACCCCCAGTTTGATGTGGGGAAGGCACCCATTCTTTCTCTTGAAGAGGCACCATGAGCAATGAGTCAGGAGTGACTAATTTCAAAGGTTCTGGCCCTTTCAATGTGGAAGCAACATCTGATTGCCCCCTCTCTTGTTCTATCTGCTTTAGAATCCCTTGATCCTCTAGCTTAATGTCAACCATTCCCATGAACTCTTGAGAAGGTGCTTTAGCTTTTAGACCAGTTGTAAGTAAATCATCAACTAGTCGAGATGATTCTGCATCAGTCATGCTAACTGATGTTTTCTTCTCCTCATCAGGTAATATGATACCATGATTTTTGGTGATGGGAGAAGGTAGCGATTTCTTGATGCAAGCCCTAGTTGCATGTTTGATGATTTTATTCGAATGAATATTTTGAGGCTCGCATGCCACTAGAGTTTCTTGTAGCTCATCGAATTTCTTGTAATATTTGAATGGCTCCGGATCATGGGGGACCACATACACTTGTCCTTGGTGTATGAATTTTAGGTTTTGGTGCACTATGGAAGGCACGCATTCCATATCCCTCATCCATGGTCTACCTAGCAATATGTTATACTACCTCTCACCCCCTAGGATATGGCACAACGTAGGAATTGTCTTTATCCCAACCTGTATAGGTAGGACTGTTGTACCGATTGTTGGGGATGTGGCATCATTGAAGGCTCTCAATGTGAATGTTGAGTCCTTAATGTGCGAAGGTGACAAATTTAAATGCTTCAAAGCTACAGTCATGATGATGTTGATAGATGACCCGGTGTCAATCAAGACTCTCTTGTACGAGATCTGATTGATGCTCGCTATGATATGTAGTGGAGGATCGGGTTCATCCTTAGAGATTGGCTTAATCTCCTATCTATGAAAGGTAATCACAGGGTCCTTTGGTGAGTGAATTAAATTCACTATTGGTGTGGACCATGATAGATTATCAACTTTAGTTGAATTTTTTGGTATGTTGGGCTGATCAAGGCATCTCTTACTTTGTGCTATAATATTGATCATACCGATAAAACCCTCATCAAGTGGGGCTATGTGCACTTCATTGACGTGCTCAACTTGATTGTTGTTGACCTCATGGTTGTGTTGAGGGTTTTTGAATATGTTGATGTTTTGATTATCGATAGCTAAAGGGCTATCTATTTGCAATTTGTTCTTATCCAACATATTCTGCACTACATTCTTGAATGCAACACAATCCTGGATATCATGGCCATTTTGTCGATGATAAACACAATAGAGATCTTCTCTATACCCTTTAGGTTTGAGGTGATTAGGATCCAAGGTGCGTACTTCAGGCAATATTAGGGCCTTAGCCTCGCAAAGGTGATTGAAAATTGATGCCAAAGATTTAGGCAATGGCGTATATTTATGAGGTGGACGTCTCTGTTTGTCCTTGCCTTGATTCCTGTTGCACTGGTTGTGATGTGCAAGAGGAGGTTGAGCTTGATAGTTCTCTTGTTGTTGGCTCTATGCTTCTTTTGGAATATTTAACATGATCTGGTTGACATGCATAGGCTCAACCTATTGTGGTTGATATCGCGTGCTCTTGTTCCATTCTTTCTCGCTATGGAGCTTTAGGTCTCCTTCCTCTAGCTTGATATCTTCAATGACCTTGGCTTGTGCCAAAGCCTCTTCGAATGTTGTATATTGTTGCAATTGGAGCAACAATGATATGTGCTTGGCACAAATTTTAGTAAACATTCGGGTAAGTTCAGTAGTGGGAATAGAGAATGGTAACTCTGCTATTAATTTTTGCCACCTATCCCCATAATCCATGATTGGCTCATCATCATTTTGACATATATTGGCCAAGTCAGATAGATTAGCTTTCTTTTTGGTGCCAAATGAGAAGCGCTCAAGGAAAGCATCCACAAACTATTCGAAGTTGGTGATGTTGTGCCTAGGTAATTGATTAAACCATTCAGTAGCTGCACCTGAGAGGGTCATAACGAAAGTTCTTAACATCAAGGCATCATCATGTTGTAGCTGGAAACATGCATTCATGAAGCCTGTTATATGCTCTTGCGCATCTTCATCACCTTTAAACTTATCCCATTTAGGCATTTCAAAATGCTTAGGATAAGCAGGGCTTGGCACTGATGGACACAATGGTTGATTGTGTATCTTGCTTAAAGTGGGCTTTTGACTAGCCACATCTTGTTTCTCGAGAGATTTGACTCTCTCGATAAGCACCTTGTAGGCTTGAGAAGAGATGATCTCTTCCTCCCGAAGGGATCTTTGAGGTGCAAGCGGAGGTAAGTTCCTTTGAGTATGAGGTGGTCGATTGTATTCATCGACCACGTCTACAGAAGATGGTTCAGGATATAGTTGATCCTGGTCATCTGACTCTGATCTTTCATACTGCCTATGCTCATGCCTGTTTGGCACTAAACGCTCTCGTGGCTGAGAAGCATGTTGAGAAGTATGGCAAACATAATCATCTACTCTCCTATTATGCAGCTCAAGGTGTGAAGTAGCATGTCTCTCATTGTGCTACTGCCTGTACTCACTATGAGGAGGTAATTCAGATCGAGCCAATCTATTTGATCACTTTTCTTGCTCCTTTAAATCGAGGAGGCGTTGCTCTTCTAAGCGGTGTTCATATAACCATTGTAGGTGCAACCACTATTGTTTTGCACTTTCTCATTCTAGATTTTCTAAACACTCATGCTCAATGCGCAAACCCTTCAATTGGTCTTGAAGCATTTGTTCTCTCTGGATTGCATCTGACCTATGTGATCGATTTGATCGATTTGTTGTGCTAGGTCTAGGACTCTACAACTCCTTGTGAGGGTTCTTGTTTGCTTCAAACTATGCAACAAGGTTGGCAACTCTTTTTCCTCGATGAGTCAAGATTGCACTGATATTATGTTCTTCCCTTGGGGTGCAATCCTCATGCAAGGATGTTGCAGGGGTGCCACGTGTTCATTGGGAACACTCACTATGGGTACGGATAGGATGCAACTGCGTGATAGTTCCTTCATCCATGATGTACTCCTCAATAGATCTAGAAGATCCATGAGGGGTATGATCATGACATATGCTTCTATGCTCCAAATTTCCCATGGTGAGATCTTCCAACACCTTGATCTAAGAAGTCAAGGTGATGGGACTTCCAAGGTTGGGCAAGAGGAGTACCTTCCTCGCCAACACTACGGTAAGACAAATGACATCCTCCATGTTCGGAAGGATTTGGCATTATAATAGGTATGTGAATGGTTGTCTTACCTCTATCTCACCCTTCATTGGACTGATTTGAACTCTCAGTGTAATGAGATGTGGTAGGTCTGGAGGTATTCTCGTTTAGGTCACGAGAAGATCTGTTGTTAATTCTCCTGAGTGGGGTTCCTTGATGAGATCCACTATGAGTGGTGTTGTCTCCTATGAGACTACCTGAAGTGCATTCAGGTATGTTTTGGGTAGGTGTGCTACCTCTAGGGTGATCCAGACCCTGTGGTGCATTGGGTGCAACCTCAGTCTTAGATCGGGGATGGCCTCGTGCATTGACCATGACCTTATGAATTTTGACTTCCAAAAAAAAGTTGTAAGTGTTATATATCAAAATGATCAGTGCGATGAGCTGATCACAATGAGCTATAACTCAAAAATATGATTTTCGGGTCAAAATTTAGTATTTTTGGAATATTTGGCCAACCGGGGCTCGTGGGGAAATGACCACTTTTAGGAATTTTTGGGAAATTTTGAACCATGAAGAGTTAGGACCCAAAATTTTTGTGAGAGGTGCACAAGGGCTAAACTAAGACAAAAAAACAAATTTGGCAATTTTTGGAGTTGTCTAGACCATTTTATGATCGTTTTAGTGCAGTTTTTCCCAATTTTCGGCTTCGAAAATAGAGTAATCATAAAACCAAAATAAATTTTTTGTTATAGCTCCGATTTACATGATTCTCGAACCGTTGGATGCAGAATAAAAAAGTATATTATTTAGGGTTAGGGTTTGGCCCCAGATCAAGGATCTTATGTTGATTTCCCTAATAATAATGAAACACACAAAGTAGACAATATGATTATCTCTTTTAAGGATTAGATGTGTGTCCTAAAACTGGTTTAGTGTGTTTTGAAATTTGTTGAAAACTTAAACTACTCTCATCATGTTTGAAATTGTTGATGTAATGCTCAATAGTTTAAGGCTTTCACCTGTATACTCGCAGCTCGACAACTTGGCTATGAACTCCAAGCCACGTAATCCAACCTATAATGTGTGGTAATGAAGCCCACACATGGTCAGGGAGCACAGGTCCTCCCAGATCCTCACCCATTTTCCCCCAGTCAGCGTTATACCCTCCGAAGAGAATACATGCAAATTTTCTAGGGTACGAAAGGTTCTTGGATCCGGTATTGGTCTAGTATCCAAGGGTACGTGGGATTTGGGCCAACGGATGGAAATCACCTCCACCGTCGTTGAAACCCTACTAGTGGTTGGATGTCACTCCCAAATCACTAGCGTTTAAGTGAAACATGGTGTGTGTGGTTCATTTTAATCTTTGCATAGAAATGAAAATGCATAATACAACATGAATGATTATTTCCTATATGATATGCAAAAAGAAGTGAAGAACACAAGCTTATACTGAGAGGGGGGGTGAACAGTATAAGACCTCTTTTCACTTTCTCTATTTAACTTCAACTTCGCAAAGCAATGAACCAATAAAAATATCAAAGCAATGCATAAAGCAACACACAATGAGACACCGATTTTTAACATGGTTCACCCAACATGGGCTACATCCACAAAACTTTTCTCTAAAAAGCTTTCTCAAAGTTCTTTGGGAATCCTTCCCAATTACAATGTTTATGAGCCTCGACCCAAAGGAGAAACCTTCCCCTACTCAAGTATTTATGAGCCTCTGCCCAAAGGAGAATCCTTCCCCTTCTCACAAATTTATGAGCCTCCTACCCAATGGAGAATACTTCCCCTCCTCATGAATTTATGAGCCTCTTGCCCAAAGGAGAATCCTTCCCCTTAGCTCTGGAAATGATACTTCAGAAGATCACCTGCGTCTTATTTCGCTAGCACGTGGAACTCCTTTCCATAGAAGACCTCCTATCCTCAATGCTCAGCCTCAAGAGACCTTTGTCCTCACTGATCACCTCCACAACAACTCATCAACCTGTACTAAACACAGTCAGTCGGTCCAGCACAAGTCTTCCTCACTCTGTCAGATTTGTCCCAAGCTCAACTCATAAAGCTTGAACAAATCAATCTCTACTGCACACAAGCATTCTCAAAGACTTATCAAAACTGTCGTCAGGTTCTTCTCAAAGAACCACTTCAACTCTGTCCTCAAGTCCTCTGCTAGGACCTATCCAAATCAGCTCACAAGTCCTCCCTAGAACTTGTCCAAATCAGCTCACAAGTCCTCACTAGAACCTGTCCAAATCATCTCACAAGTCCTCACTAGAACCTATCCAAATCAGCTCACAAGTCCTCACTAGAACTTGTCCAAATCAGCTCACAAGTCCTCACTAGAACCTGTCCAAATCAGCTCACAAGTCCTCACTAGAACCTGTCCAAATCAGCTCGACAAGTCTTCACTAGAACCTGTCCAAGTCAGCTCACAAGTTCATCAAGAAAAACTTGCTTAGCATGAACCCACAAAGAGAATTGTTAGAGACCCAATGTGATTCATCAACCTCATAGAAGCATAAAGAGAATTTTTAGAGACTCAATATGCTCTATACTTAACTCCCAATCTCAATCTCAAATCTCATAGAAACATAAAGAGAATTGTTAGAGACTCAATATGTTCTATACTTAACTCCCAATCTCAATCTCAACTCAATCTCAATCTCAAAAGAATAAGATAGATGTAGTATGCTTTTCTCAAGAACATGAAACACAACCCAACAATTGCCAACCATGCAATATCTCATATAACAATGATACTCATGTTCTTTCCACAACCAATATCTTTTCTCAACCAATTAGGGCTTTAACAACAATGCTTATAGACAAGGTTTAAACAACATCATTCAACTCAACATCAACCTTGTAGCATTCAAACAATCACTACATGAAAAGGAAACTAGTACACATCCTTTTCCCTCCAAAGATATTTGAACAAAACAACCACCAACATAAATCACCAATGCAAAGAATAACTTGCTCAAATCAATCTCAATGGAGTAAGCCCAAAACATGAATCAAGTAAAGCATTAACTTGATCAAAACAACCTCTATGGAAGCAACTCAACCATCAATCTCAAAACAGCAAACTAAGGGTTTCACCATCTCAAATGCAAGTAGCAAGACTTACTAACATGAACCCTAGTGCAAAAATACTTCCTCTTCCTCAACCAGAATTATGCATTCACCCAAAAAACTCATCAATGATTTTAATGCATAAACAATATTCAATATCTAGAAAATGGGATTTACACCAACAAGAATACCTAGTAGACAACCTTTTCACTCCAAACTCAATTTCAGAAAATACACCATCAACAATATACATGGAAGAAGTTGCCCATACCTTTGTTTGAGGAAGAAGAGAATAGTTCTTCAACCTCTGTTACCAACACCACCCTCAACTTTGCCACCAAGTTAGGGTTAGATCATAAAAGTAACCACAAAAATATTTATTCCATAAAACACCTTATGACTCCAATCCTTAGAAGTCAACTACCAAAAAATATAAAGCATACAAACAATATATCCTTTTACACCTTATTTCTCCAAATTAATTAAACCATGCTCAAGGAATAATAGCTTCTAAGAAAATCTCACTCAACAATCAAGCCAAAAATATCAACCACACACTATCAACCTTATATCTCCAAAGAAGCATTTAACCTTAAAAATAATTTTAAATAAATCTGCCCAACCACTTCTTCTTTAACAAAATGCAGATTTTATTTAAAAAACCTTACCAAAAAAATGCTTTCGAAAATCGCGGGTCAACAGTGCCTCCGAAAAAATCGAAGCGTAAAAACTCTTCTCACACTCCACGGCAGGAGTCGAACACTTGACCTCCCTTCAAGCGCCTTCGCAGAACAGTCGTTGCCACTAGGCCAATGGCGCTAGCTTGAAGGCTAGCAAGAGTCTCCTTCTCCTTAACCCTTTTGCGGTGGATAAACGTGGCAAAAAAATGATAGCCGTAGCTTTTACTTCCCAAATTTTGTGCAATTCGAATTTCTTTCACACCATTGCTTTGGACTATAGGTTATGGCTTATATAGCCAAAATTCCATGCTATGCACGACGTCGACGGGAGGATAATTCAAACTTTTCGAATTAATATTATTTTTGCGCCTTCGAAACAACTTTAGGGTTTATGAAACCCTTTTGATTATTTAAAAAATAATCAAAGGTCTTTTAGACCTTAGACCTTAGGTGGAGAACCCATTAAATTATTAAAATAATTTAATCACTAAATCAAATAAATAAATAATTAAAAAACCTTAAAAAGGTTTTATTAATTAAGTTATTTAATTAATAAGTGTCTCTAGCCTTTGCATTAAGCTGAGAGTGGTTTTGAGAAAAACCCTTAATGCATCCACTTGGTTTTAATAAAAACCCTTAAACCTGCCATGGTTTTGATAAAAACCTTTTCATCTGCCACATAGAATCTCTCCGAAATATTCTAGAAAATATTCTTTGGAATCTTCAACCTTTGAAGCCAATAAATCCTCTTGACATTAATGCCAGTTCCTTTTGACATCAATGACAACTCATAGACAAGAAGCTAGGATCTCAAACCCAAAATTGCCAACAAGAAGTGTTTCATTTCAGAGAATGCATGCTATATCCTATATGGCTTTTTGATGATGCAAATTATGATGATATAGCCTCTGATTAGGCCTCAAGCATGCAAACCGACACACAATTATAATCTAGCACACTAGATTCTAGGGTGGACTGCACTCAGAGGTTCGTTGTTCCTAGCAGTGCCTAGATAAAATATAAAATAACGAAACCCTAGGACCTAGTTCATTTTACCCTTTTCAATGTTGTCCTAATTATATTTCATTTTATGCTCTCTGGAAAAATACAGACAGTAAAGACAGAGATAGAGGCTGAAAATAGGACCTACCTCAGATCCACATTTGAAATAGCTTTGACTCTTTGCTGTCTGGTGTGTCTTATGTGAACTGTAGGTATGATGCATGGTTCAAACTGTAGACCTCGTTTTGAAGCCGTGGGCCAACAATGAGACCGCAGCTGTAACCTGCAGTTTGCACCTGATGACAAAAAAAATAAAATGTCAGAGATCAAATGCAAGAAATGCGGAGTCCCATCGTGATCACCTTTTGACCTACCCAAAAAGCATGCACCTATTTAATAGATCAATTGTAATCAACATAAAAGCATGAAATGAGAAACAAGGTTGCATATGACAATAAAATGGATGCTTCTTTTATTAATATTGGAAGTGAATCTCAGTTACAATCATGCCCCTCTTAGGTTCACCCAAATATTGATACAATCAATACAATTTCAAAGCCCCCAACGGGGTAGGCACAATACTATTGCTCTCTAAATAGTCAAAAATTGCTCTAGGGTGGAGTTGACCCTCTTCTTTGCATTGAGGAAGGAATTAGATGATTTAATCTCCTTCAAACCTACTTTCCTGTGGTCAAGAAACAACACAAAAGCATTAATGGAATAAGCAACCTCTCATGATGATGCCCTTTAAAGGATATGAACATGAAAGTGCCATAACACTAATGAAATCAAGAAGATGGATAAAACATATCAAACTTATGCAAGACTCATACAAATTTCTTAAAACACAGAAATGAAGAGTACTATTATCTATCTAATAGACTAGTTGCATGAATTGATACATGGAAATAAGAAATTAGTACAAAGTTACTTAAATGGAAAGAACTCACATAAACTCCTAATTAAACTAGTCAGTGTCTCTAAAACATGAAATAAATTGCTGAAATTCCTTATCTGACCTAATTAAGCATAATGCAAAAGAAACAGTAAGGGGATCTTATACTTGTTGCAAACTATAGCTCTAATGAGCAGTCTACACTGTAAACCATGACTGACAGCCGCGACCTGCAACTAAGTAGATTTTCCTTCCAATTCTAGGGTAGTGGGATTGATCCTCCTTGTCAAATTGATGATCAAGGGTCGCCTCAGTGTCCTCAGACAAGTTTAGCGATTGAATTGCTCGATTGCGCCTCCATTTGCCCGAATTCACATTTCTTGGCGTTCTAGCTTCTTAGGGCATCCATGGCATGAATTGACATGATGCTTGATGAATTAGCAAATGAATAGCAACTAGGCTCTCTCAGTATACTCAAGTGAGTCTGCAATCTGATAGGGCTTCGCTACCCTATTCTCCAATATTTTGTCTATATCTTTGCCCTAATTTGAAGGGGTACTTATAGGATTACCCAAGGGCTAGGGGTAGCTTCATGGAGAAGCCAAGATCAAGAAGAGGTGGTTAGGAAAGTTGGATTGGAAGCCTCTGGAATCTTCCATCCTTCAACTACCTTCTTCTCAAACAAATGGTCATTCAAACCAATTTGGCTCGGATGAAGGTCAACTGAACTTTAGTTTAGATCACTGGTGACAGCTACGGCCCAGACTGTAGACTACAAGTCTTAGCTGTGGTTCATAATGTAGACCGTAGGCCTTAGCTATGTTTTAGAATGTAGACCATAGGTCTCAACTGCGGTTCAGACTGATTAGGCCAAGGAGCCCAAATTGAGTGGTTAGAACCACTACTCTATCTTGGAGTTTGTCCAATATCTTCCATATGGTCTTGTAGCATGTCCCATATGAGTAGTCACCCTCAACATGACATATTTTAGGTGTCTACAAAAGCATATTCGCACAATCAATCCAATCAAACACAAATCTCATCAAATTCAACCACCAATCCATAAGAGGACACATAGGTGACCCTTAATAATCAATTCCACAAAGGAAATCGGAGACCCAAGCCTTGATTACAAGAGCAAAAGCATTTGCACCTCAGCCACAGCTATCAGCTACGTCTAATAGTGCCCACCGCACCTTAGACCCGTAGCGAGGGTTTGATCCATGATTCCTTTCATTTTAGCATTAGATTTATATTTTCAGTTGTGTAATTAGCTTAGTCTAATATAGATTAACATTTTAGTAGACATTTGACCGATTAATTTAGGAATTAGAGGTAGTTTTGCTTCATTTCCTTGCAATTATCAATTTAGCATAGTTTCTTGTTATTTCATGCAATTCAAGTTTCTAATGGCTAATTAGGTTGCTTATTACCTAGATTACATGCTTTCTTTCTATGCTTCATAGTAATTTGATGATTTTATGCTAATCTTCATAGATTTACATGTTTCTTGTTTCCTTTATCATCATTTATGTAAGTTTCCATTAAAAGCCTCATCAAGAGAGGCCATATTTGCTTCTAATCCTTTCTTGTTGTTTCTTGAATACATGGTTTACAGGATCCATTCATTTCAAGGCATTCAAGGTAGCAAATACCTCTTTTCATGAGAGAAGAAGGTCACCATTGATCTTGAGCAGTTCGTGTCTTTATGGAGAGTTTGTGAATTACACCACCCCTCGTTTAGAGGATCTTCAATACTGTATTAATTGTATCAACATTGAGTATTCTTAAGAGGGACGTACTTGTAATTGGAATTGATAAAATATTTAATAAAAGAAGCGTTCTATTTCTTGTTGAAGTTATTATTGTCAATATTTTATGCTTTAATGTTTGATATCAATTTATGTATTAGTTAGGTGTATGCTTTCTACAAGGTTATAGATGGCGATCATGATGGAAACCCCATAAATTTCATAGTAACTGATGGATTTATTCTGTTCTATTGTTGTAGGTGTTAGCCACGATTAGCATCAGAGCATAAAATAGGTAGGAAGCAGACTACCTCTCCATCGAACAAGGACTCCAAGTAATTCTGACCCTCTGTGTATCTTATTTTTGTTGTATTTCTAGTTTTTAGCTAATTAAAATCACAAAGAATATAGTAAAAGGAAAAGAATCCTAAAAATATCATTATTTTTGTTAGCCGCAGCTGACAACCATGACTAAGATCTTGGCCTGTGTCTCTACCCCGCAGTCAAAAATTTTACCTGCGACTCTATCCCATGGCTAACAGTCAGAGTCTATTTGTAAAGTTTACCTGTTGTGGCTCAATCAGAGGCATGTTAGAACATTTTACTATCCATTCTCTAAAACAATATTTAGATTATTTAGATGCATATTTTTGAATATTAAACACTTTATCATTAGACATTTAGAAAAGAGCATTTGAGTGCTTGGTGTTGCATTTTTTACTTTCATGCAAAATCTAAAATGAACAAACACACACCGCACACTACTTAAACACTAGTGAGTTGGAAGTCATATCCAACCACTGGTAGGGTTCAACGATGGTGGCAGTGATTTCCATCCATTGGCCCAACTCCCTCAAACCCTATTACTTGGCCAACACCGACTCCAAGATCTATCCTAACCATGCAAAATAGCATGCATTCCTCTTCAAAGGGGTGTATCACTACACATGGGGTGCTGGGTTAGGATAGGTAGGACTTGTGCTCCCTTCTCGGGTGTGGATTTCATCTCCACATTTTAAGGGGTTTACATGACCATGAATTTCATTACCGATTGTCGAGTTGTGAGCTTACATGTGAAAACCCTTAAACTATTGAGTATATCATCAACAATTTCCAACACTATGAGAGTAGTTTATGTTTTCAACAAATTCCATAACACATAAAACCAGTTAGGGCTCACAAACAAAATTTAAAAAGAGATAATCATCATTGTTTGCTTTTTTTGCCTTAAAATATACATATGAGATAATACCATATCATGGTTGTCAGACAAAGTGGCCGATATTGGCACAAAATTGAGGTCAGATCCGAGGCTCCATCCAATTCACAACACAACGTGAAGAACCCTCAATCACAAGATCCTCCAGAATGACGTTCGATGAGTATTAGAGGTGATAACTCTACATGCCTTGTAATAGGTAATGATAATATGGGTTCTCTTCAAAATACCCCACTTAGAGGAGGCAATGTACATGCCTTGCGAGATAGATCCGAGTATGAAAGATCCCAACATGGGTCCTTCGAGCATGGGAGTATATATCACGATTGTACACCTTGTGGATCCACTGGATCTGCTGAAGAGTACATCGTTGAGAAAGGAACTATAACTAATTTAGTGCCCATATATACTTGAGACAAAAAAGGCTCAAGGCCCCCACCAATTCAAAATAGACAAGTAGAAAATCTACCCATTCAGGGGTAGGAAGAGAGGGTTGCTTCAAGGCATAGACTCTCATAGACTCCAAACAATAATCAACCTGGCAAGTTCACATTTGACATGTCTAAGGTTGGAGTCAATGGTACGCCACCACATGAGTCATGGCGCACTAGGAAATTGGATGGTCTAGATAGAGTCTTAGGGTAGCTAGGGTATAAACCCTTAGTTGCACATTCTCATTCTACAAGTTCTCATAGTGAGAGCACACGTCGGACCATTAGAGAGCTAGGAGAATGCTCTAAATGTGCTTGTAGTATAATTGCCCCATCAACCCACGTGGGCATAGAGTACAGACAACACCAAAATGTGAATGCCATCTACACAAACAAGGGCAAGAGCATGGTAAACTAGTCTGTTGGATGTCATACCAATAAAGCTACTCGAACTGAACGAGTACACCGGAGACCACACATGGCCGATATTATAGATTGATCACAGAAACTGGTGTTGGAACAATGACAATAGATTCTCCAAGATTAATTGGAGGATGTTTGTGCAGAGTGTGATCACCTTGAGAATGAGGATACGTAGAGATAGAGGTTGCTAAGACAATGTCTTTTTGAGCAATGCATGCATGAAAAATGCATCCTTGATCGAAAGGAGTATGCTGAGCGAGAGGATCGGTTGGCTTGGGCCAATTTACCCCCTCGTAATGAATACAAGGAGAGCACTCATAGATGAGTTGATTCACATCTTGATCTATACCTTGAGCATATTGAGAACCGTACTCATCACATGACCCAAAATACGATGCAGTGCCAAGAATTGGAACATCATGGGAATATGTAGTACGAAGAAGAAGTGAGAGACGATCAAGAGCAAGAATATCTTGAGATCTCCCTAGTAGATGTGGAAGATGATCCCATTCCTCCACCTTGTTCGAAGAAGAATTTACCTAGCAAGGCTCTGCAATGACATCTTAGAGAAGATGAAATTCTATCTTCGAAGGCCTATCAGGCCTTGGCAGACAAGGTTCAAGCTATAGAAAGGCAAGGGATGGCTTATCAAAAGCTGACCTTGAACAAGATTCATAAAGAACCTTTATGCACATTCGTACCCATTCCAGTGTATCCCGAGCACTTCGAGATGCCGAAGCTGGAGAAGTTTCAAGGTGAGGAAGATGCTCAGGAACACGTTACGAGCTTTATGGACACGTGCTTTCAAATTGAAAGCAACGATACTCTATTGCTGAGAACATTCATCAGAACCCTTTTAGGCCCTGCCCAAGAGTGGTTTAATCAACTTAAGAGGTACAACATAACTAGCTTTGAACAACTGGCTAATGCGTTTTCAAAGCAACAACAAAAGAGATAATTGTAAACAATGAACATTATCTAGTATTTAAGCACTAACAAGGCATTGTCATTTAGTGGATATTAGAGAGCACTTACAGAGTACCATCTTGTAGTGAAGGAGCATTGAAGGAGTCAACATAGTTGGAAGGTAATGTCCAAACATTATAACTTGAAAGCATTACTTAGAGGTATTTTTTGGATTTAAGCACTTGAAAAAAGGAAAGGTATATTTTTTTCAATGGGTTATATGGGATTGCAACTCATATTACATCATCACCACATAGTGGTATTACAAAAAATCTTGAATATTATTCATGTATCGTTTGACAAGATTCGAACCTAGATATCCTCCTTGAAATGTTGAGGAATCTAACCGGTTGAGCTAATGCCACTTGTTAAAAAAGTAAAAGTATGTTAAATTATCTTACACATCATTATTATTTGGAGGGAAAGTAAGTAAATTGAATTTGAATTTTATTAAGTTTTTAAAGTGGGATTTATAAGGTTTTCTACAATAATAATTTTTAAAATTTATTTATTTCAAAAGTAAATTTTTGAAAGATTTAAATTGTGAAGCGATAAGGATTTCTACTAAGATTTAAGTTTTTGAATTTGAATTTGATTTTTAAAGTTTTAAATATTGATTTTTGAAGATTTGAGAATTTGGTTTTTAAAATTTGAGGAGTTAAAATGTTTAAAGATTTGAGTTTTTTTAGATTTTGAATTTTTTGAAATTAGAAGAAATTTTGTTGTCACATCCCCACTGTTAGTGATTAATTTTCTTTGAAGAATGTGATTTTACGACCAATATTTTTGGTTGAGGTGCAGGTTTCAAGGCATATAGTGAAGGAAGCACCCACCCCATTGGCCAAGGTGGCAAAATGGGAACACCAGGTAAGTGGTTATGATGCGGTGCCTCGTGCACCCTTGGTCCGTGGGTACATTGAAGCCCATCATAGATTACATTGCATTGCATTTTGCCTGTCATTTGGACCGAGTGCTTGCGTTCGCTGGTTGATGTTCTTTGACTGCTATCTTTTAAAAGATGATTTAATATATAATATATATATATATATATATATATATATATATATATATATATATATATATATATATATATAAAATAATAATATATATGGATATACTTGTTTAGAAGTAATTTTAAAAAGGAGTAATTATTTTATAAACCCATAACCATGGCATTATCTATTAAAATAATAATACTTGTAAATTAAAAAAAAAATATAATAAAATAAAACTAATAATAAAATTAAATATAGAATAGTAATAATTAAAAATAAAGTACATATACCCAGGTGTTGTAGGTGAGTTGGAGAGGAGAGGGCAATCCTCCAAGGGAGGTCCCAGGTTCAAATCTCCACCCTACCAAAAAGCTGAATTGGGTATCCAAAATCCAATTGATAATGTTGGTGCGAGTAGGGTCGGGTGTGAAACCCGGGTGACTTTGACGGTGTAGAACCCCTGTTCGTGGTCTCTTAGACCAAGGCGGCTTCGCAAGGGGTTTTTCGCTTAAAAAAAATAAAAATAAAAAATAAAGTACATATAGTTATATAAACTAAATAAGATATTAAATAATGTTTTAAGTCTATTGTTTTTACATTATGGGGAAAACACCTAATTGCCATTAAGACTTCTAATTTTACATTACGGAGTTTAATCCTAAGTGCTATTCGTTAAAATGGGGGTAAAACTATTAAAATATCATCAAAAAAACTTAAGACAACTTATGATTTAAGCTTAAATAAAATAAAATTAAACCTAATGCTCTTACGTGGAGGGTGATTGCATGTTTTACCTGGCAAAAAAGCCCATGCTGTGTCCTCTTTTTGTTAATCACATTCTTCTATAAATTAAGGTGAGCTAGTTTGAGGGAAGGTGTGTATGTGTGGGTGAAGCCTCTAGGAGCCAAGATGAGAACGGAGTACGTTGATTAAGGAGTTGCGAGAAGTATTAGGTCTGAGCTTTTCTAAACATTATGTGATGTGTTGCTCTAAAACATTTGTGAGAATTATTCTTCACTGATTGAATGGATTTTATATGTGTTTATGGAATGTTTGCTTTTCCTGTTACGTATTAAAGGAGATATTTCTTGAAAACTCGGATGCGCTGCTAAATGTATACCTCTAAGTTGTGAGTAGTAAATGAAGATTTATGATAAAATAATTTATATGTGAATTATATAAATCATAAAACAGAGAGCAAAGTAAAAATATATTTAAAATAATATATACTGCCGCTGTTATGTTTAAAAGAATTTACCAGTGAGAATTGGTCATATTAAGCTTTGCTCAGTGACTGCATTGTTGATACCTGCTAGTCAGTCATAAAAGCATCTATTATATTGTTTGTAAGTTGTGTGAAAATTATTGTGGCTATGGTTATTTTGTAAGAATGCGTGTATGTGAATGGACTGTGCATGTCATTTAGTTTTGGACCAAGCTTGAGCCAAAAACCTTGAATCTCTGTTCGCGTCTGGTCATGTGGGTGGGTGCTGAAGGCATGATTATTTGCATGAGGATGAAATGTGTACATAAACAGGTTTACTAGTTGACAAACTGAATTTACGCCTTGGGATGGAGGCTGCATAGGAGTGGTAGAGAGATTGCTACCCTAACTCCATCGTGGAGTTGTTATGTCAGTAATGGACAACTTAAATGTCTTGGATGATAGTATAGGTCTATAGTATTTCGATAGTGTGATATCACCATCAAATTTGGTATAAGGTTGCTCTTACATTATGTATAAAAGGAAAGATCGCTTGGATAGTATTATGATTTCCTTTCTTTAATCTTTTAAACCCTGAATTAATCACAGTGTTAGTTGTCAATAGAGATATATATTTAATAGATAAATATTCATTTTTATCGCATGAAACATTTCATAGACTAAAGAGGAGTATAAGCTTATCTTTCATTAATGGGTTATGTTTTGATTTATCCAATGTATTTCTGTATAAGTTTACTTCCATTTGCACTATTATGTTGTGATTTATCAACTGCATTACTAAGGAAGAATATAAGTTTATTTCTATTTGCATTATTAATAGATTATGCTTTGATTAGAAGAGAATACATACCTTATAATTGGGAATTATGACATCAGAAGAGCTGTGCGATAAGGTTTTAATATATAAAGGAAACATGATTCGTGTTTAACATTGTTTTATGTATGAATGGCTCTGAAATGCTAGCTTAGTTGATTATTTAAAAAAAATATTATTATAAAATACCTTGAACACTTAGCCTAATCGATATTGGTTGCTTTCTAATTTTACATAAGTATGTTTGAGAAATTATATAGCTTAATTAAATATGATAGCCCATTTTCTTTCTGTAGATGCATGAGTTTAAGAAAAGTAAAATCCTTTCTTAGCTTTATTTGAATTTATAAGGAATATTATCTTGAATTTATGGAGGTTGTGAAAGTATTTTATAAATCATTATATAAGTGGTAAATGATGAAGACACCTTTGAAAACTAATAAAACCATTACCATTTGCTAAAAACCATTATTGTTTTCTATTCTAGAAAAGTTGAGAAAAGACTTTTCCACCCATCCGCAATAGTTCATGAGGTGAATTTTGCGTGACTGAATCACCGTACTTTGGCTAATTTGGGATAGAGATCCTATCCATTGAGTGTAATGAGTGGTGGTATGGGATGTCACTCTAGGTGATCAGCTAGTTATTAGTGGGATAATCATATTTTCACTCGGGATGAGGAAAATCCTATATACAGCATGGCCAGAGGGCCACACTTGCTAATGGCATATCCAATGATAGATGGTTATGGGCAACATTATCATCAGTACAGGATAAAACATGATTATCTAGCCCATGAGCCTTGCGATGGTGGGCTATAGTCAAATCTTAGTAGATGATCACTGACTAGCACTGGCATACGAACGCTGGTTCCAAAAAGATAAGTCAAATATCCCAAAGAACTGCAAGTTCTCCCATTGGACAAGGGAAAAAGTGTACCTCATTTAGGTGATATGGACCCTGAACGGATAACCCTCCATAGGATTTCAGTTGGACTCATGAGTGGAGTCGAAATCCTTCATGGTGAGTCACGAGATGTGGCCGATCCTGAGCACTTAAGACTCTAGCTGCAATGGTGGCCATTCTTGAAGTGTGTATCTTGTATGCCTAGCTAACATTATGATGGGTTACAAGCAAAGCATCTATTTTTTTAAAAAGAAATTTTTTTAGTTGAAATTTTGGGATTTGACAGTTGGTATCAGAGCCTAGGTTTGCGAAACCCTAGTCGACATAGCTATTCTAACAAAAAAAAATGTGTTGTTAGCTATCGCAGGTACCTCAAGGAGGAATAGCCTAAATTTACAATAAGATATTGCAGAGGTCTTGAGAAAAGGACCCAAAAGACTCGTAAGAGAGTCAAAAAGAGTACAAAATACTAAAACACCACGATGAGTGGTTAGAAAAGATAAAGAGCCTTTAGCGACAAAAGCAACCTCTGATTATGGGAGTGTGGCTCGCATGATTCAACTCATGCAAGAACAGTTAAATCAGAAAATAGAGCTGATGGAGAGCTAGAGGGCTCAAATGAATGAACATATGGAACAACAATGGGCACAGATGGCCCAACAGCAGGAACTCATTACCTAACAACAAAAAGTTATTGAAAACTTGACATAAAAGAAGGCAAACAGTAATATAAGATAGTTGCCTGAGGGATCTACCATAAGGACTGTAGAGGAAGAGTTACAAAAAGAATTAAAGAAACTAGATATTTCCAAATTTTATGGGTGTGGTGATGGTGAGGCAACCTTAAATTGGCTAAGTGAGGCTGAAGGTTATTTTGCTATTCAACCCCTAAGTTTTGAAGGAAAAACTACATGGGTAGTGGCTCATTTAGAGGGTCCTGCCAAAATATGGTGGAACACTTATAAGAAGGCCGCTCATAAAGAAGCAACATATATACCTTGGGAAGTATTTATAAGAGATTTTAAAAGTTACTTTCTCACAAATCAATTCTTTATTAAAAAATATGCAGAGTTTATGAATTTACATCAGGGTAATATGTCAGTAGTGGAGTACTACCAAAAATTTGTGCAATTACAAAAATATGCCCTAGAATTTGATGAACAAGAAAAGTTCAAGGCACATAAATTTATTATGGGTTTGCACCCGAAGCTTATTCAACCTATAGGGGAAAACACCTCAGATCCTGACGGATACCTATGATGCTGCTCGATATTTCGAGTCAAGTCATAAGGAGATAAAGGATTTCTATCAACAGGAAAAAGATAATTCAAGGAAAAGAAAGAATCTTGAGCAAAATCATGGTACATATCAAAACCACAGATACGAAGACAAGAGTCAAAGAAGGTTTGACAATAGAAATAGAAACAAGAATCAAGGATATAAAGGATAATAATATCAAAGGAAAATCCAAGAGAGGAACATTTCCTACAAAGAGCAATATAAGAATGAGAATCAAGGCAAAAAATTTGATAAACAAAAGAATATTGGTCGCAATGCTTGTTTTGTATGCGGAGCTCAGGACAATTATGCTAGACAATGTCCGATAAGAGTTGATCGTGGAAATCCTCCTGGTGAAACATCTCACAAAATTTATGCGGCCATAGGTAACCCTAATCTTCAGGGGTAAATCACTCTATTTTTGATTAAAGGAAAAATAGGCATGAGAAATGTGAATATTTTAATTGATAGTGGTGCCACTGATAGTTTCATTTCTAATAATGTTTTGAGGGATATACCTGTGAGACCTGGGATCATGGCAAAGGCATGGCAAGTGGAATATGGATTTGGACAAACCTATCAAGTTAATCAATGTTTATTTGAATCACAAATATAAATACCCTAAGGAAAGATCAACTGACATTTATATGTAGCTCCCTTGTATGCATTTGACATAATCCTTGGAATATATTGGCTTAAGGCTCATAAGGCCATACTAAATTTTGAGGAGATATGGATGGATTACACTAATGAAACTAATCAACGAATTCACATCCATTGTAATAGAGCATATTTTGAACCCTATATGATAAGCAGTATGTAAGCCAAAAGGGCCTAGAATAAGGGATGATGATTGTATGTAATAAATATGAATAAGAAAGAAGAAACTAACTGAAGCTCAACACAGTTTTAGTAGTATCCGATACTAGGAGAGTTTACAGATGTATTCCTTGAAGATTTACCTAGATTGCCACCTAAGAGAGAGTTTGACTTTTCTATTGAACTGGTGCCAGGAGCGACCCCTGTTGTCCAAACCCCTTACCTAATGAAACCACTTGAAGTTCAAGAGCTCAAAACACAACTGCATAATTTATTGGAAAAAGGATATATCAACCTAGCGTGTCATCCTGGGGAGCACTGGTGCTATTTGTAAAAAAGAAGGATGGATCCCTAATGCTATGCATTGATTATAAAATGCTCAATAAAATGACGATAAAAAATAAGTACCCATTGTCAAGAATTGATGATTTATTTGATCAACTTAAGGGAGCCACTATATTTTCAAAAATTGACCTCATATCGGGATATCATCAATTAAGAATTAGAGAAGAAGATACCCATAAAACAACCTTTAGAACAAGATATGGACACTATGAGTTCACAGTCTTACCTTTTGGGTTGACTAATGCGCTAGTAACTTTTATGAATTTAATGAATAGAGTGTTTCAGGAACAACTGGATCGATTTGTGCTCATATTTCTTGATGATATTTTAATTTACTCAGGAAAAAAAGAGGAGCACGATGAGCACATGAGAATAGTGCTTGGGATACTAAAAAAAAATTAGTTGTACAAAAAATTATTTTAGTGTGAATTTTATTCATCGCAAGTACAATATTTGGGACACATAGTTTCAGCTGAAGGTATAGCTATAGATCCTAAAAATATAGAAGCCATAGTAGATTGGACAACTCTGACTAATGTATCTGAAGTAAGGAGTTTTATGGGCATGGCCAGTTACTATCGAAGGTTTGTAAAAGGATTTTCCAAAGTGGCCTATCCCATAACTAACTTACAAAGAAAAGGAAAAGTTTTTACATGGATAAAACAATGTGAGGATGCTTTCAGAACACTAAAGGAATAAGTTAACTACTGCGCCAATACTAAAGATACCAGATCTGCACAAACCATTCACTGTATGCACAAATGCATCAATGGAAGGGTTAGGAGGTATTCTGTTACAAGAAGAAGTTATTGTGGCCTATGAGTCCCAAAAAATTAAGAAATATGAAGTAAATTATGCTACTCATGACTTAGAATTAGTAGCTGTGGTTCAAGCCTTCAAAATTTGGAGACATTATCTGTTGGGAAAACATTTTGAGTTGAAAATTGATCATCAAAGCTTAAGATACATATTTACTTAGCCTTTGCTGAATGCTCGACAACGAAGATGGATAGAATTCCTAATTGAATATGATTTTGGTATAGAATATATCAAAGGAAAGGAGAATAAGCTGGCAGATGCACTTAGTAGGAGAAGACACATAACTACCATCACAAGCTATCGGTATGAGCTTAAGAAACATATTGAGTTATAAGGGACTGATGAGTTTTGTTAGACTCATCGTGAAAAGATCAAGCAAGGAACCAATCCACATGAATATTATGGCATTAAAGAGAATTTGGTATATTTTCGTAATAGGGTTATAGTACCCAATAATGAAGAGCTTAAAAGAAAAATTCTGTAAGAAGCTCATTATGCTCCCTCTTCTGCACACCCAGGAGTAGTCAAGATGAGAGAAAATATGAAGAAAGACTATTTCTGGCCTAGAATGAAGTAGGACATTATGCAATTTGTTGCTAGATGTCTTGAATGCCAAAAATTTAAAGTGAAACATCAGCATCAGGGAGGAAGACTATACTTATACGAGGTACCCAAACATAAGTGGCAAGTTATAACAATGGATTTTATTGTGGGACTTCCGAAAATCCGATTTAAGCATGATGATATATTTGTAATAATGGATAAACTGACCAAGGTAGCACATTTTATAGTAGGCAGTGTTCATCATGATGCTTCAGCTATTACTCAAAAATTTGCATGAGAAATTATAAGGTTACATGGTTTTCCTGAAGTGATAATATCTGATAGAGATTCATGTTTTACATCTGAGTTTTGGTAAGCCTTACACCGAGCCTGGGGAACGAGGCTAAATATTAGCACTGCATATCATATAGAGGTAGATGGCCAGATCGAGAGGGTCAATCA
Organism: Wollemia nobilis; assembly: GCA_028583015.1. Classification (NCBI taxonomy): domain Eukaryota; kingdom Viridiplantae; phylum Streptophyta; class Pinopsida; order Araucariales; family Araucariaceae; genus Wollemia; species Wollemia nobilis. The sequence continues at coordinate 6,016,372 of JAQPPZ010007530.1, forward strand.
AGTGCTTGAGGACATGCTACGCATGTACTGTATGGACCATCAAAGCAAATAGGAAGATTATCTCTTCCTGGTGGAATTTGCTTATAATAATAGCTATCATACCACGTTGGTCATGGCCCCATTTGAGGATCTGTATGGGCGTAGGTGCAAGAAACCATTAACATGGGATAACTTGGATGATCGAGATATGATAGGACCAGAAGCTGTTAAGAAAATGGAAAAGCAATTGAAAGAAATTCGTCAGTGATTGCGTGAAGCCGCTGATCGACAGAAAAGCTATGCTGATCTGAAAAGAACACCCCAAGAATTTTTTGTAGGAGATAAATTTTTCCTTAGAGTCAAAACCACCAAGAGTGCCATCAAGTCTACCAAACTAAGTCCTAGGTTCATGGGACCATTTGAAATAACTGCCAAAATCAGTCCCGTCACCTACAAACTTGCACTGCCGCCCACTTTGTCCAAAATCCATAGTGTCTTTCATGTTTCCCTTCTCCAAAAATTTGTTGCTGACCCATATCACATTTTAGATACTACTCATTTATAGATGCCAGACCCCCAAATCATTGAAGTGCGACCAATCAAGATTTTGGGGTTTAGGACTAAGCAACTTCATAAAAGAACTATGGACTAGAGCAGAGTCCAGTGGGATCAATATTTCAAAAGGAATGCTACTTGGGAAAATATATCCAATATGAGAAACCAATTTCCTCATTTTTTTAAAACATGTTGAAGAAAAACATTATTATTTTTGGATATGAACTATTTTGTAATGTAACTATGCTTGCTGATTTGTTTATTGTACTAGTTTCACTGGAATGAAATGATGATGAAAACATTGTGGTGCTATGAGTTTATTTAATGTAATCATATTTTTGTTGTTTTATAGCTAACACAGGGACTGTGTTAATTCTAATGGGGGAAGTATGTCACATCCCCACTGTTAGTGATTAATTTTATTTGAAGAATGTGATTCTGCGGTCGGTATTTGTGGTGTAGGTGCAAGTTTCGAGGCAGATAGTGAAGAAAGCACCCACCCCATTGGCCGAGGCGGTAGAACGGGAATGCCGGGTAAGTGGTTATGATGTTGTGCCTCGTGCATCCTTGGTCCGTGGGTACATGAAATCCCATCGTAGATTGCATTGCATTGCATTTTTCCTATCATTTGGACTGAGTGCTTGTGTTCACTGGTTGCTGTTATTTGACTGCTATCTTTTAAATGATGATTTATATATATATATATATATATATATATATATATATATATATATATGGATATACTTGTTTAGAAGTAATTTTAAAAAGGGGTAATTATTTTATAAACCCATAACCATGGCATTATCTATTAAAATAATAATACTTGTAAATTTAAAAAAATATATAATAAAATAAAACTAATAATAAAATTAAATATAAAATAGTAATAATTAAAAATAAAGTACATATTTTTTTTTGGTAATTATTATAATATATTAACAGTGGGTTTTTATAGAGGATCCCAAAACCTTATGTACAAAATTAGCCAACTTTCTAATGATGCATCATACCTCTTGGCTGTAACAATAAACCTAAATGAAAATAAAACCATCCTAATGCTGCGAGACTTGAAAACAGCAAAAAGGGCTTTTAGGCATGGAGACCCAACAACAAAAAGAAAACAGGACAGACCTGAGAGAAACCCAAAAAGAGGCCGCAAACAAAGAGACAGACACCATGGACAGCTAATCACGATCCTCCTGTCCTTCCGAATTTGGGCGCTGCTAGTTCTGCTTCAGGATAGAAATCATGGAGTTGACAGAAGTAAGAATGGAAGCAGCCAGGTCCAGGCCTTCCAAAAATGCCACGCCACCCCAAAACACGTCGGAATGGGCCTTCCAAAAACTGCGCAAGGAAAACATCAGGAAGGGATGTACGCACTGGCCAACCTTTCCACCTCGGATGGGAAGCGAGACCGCCACACAGCCGGGCACGTGGTCGCGAGCCCTTTATTGGCCATGTGGTCGGCCACGCGATTTCCTTCTCTCAAAATATGATTTGCTTTCCATCTACCGCGATAGGAGAGAAGAGATCTAGCCTCGAGGATGATGTTGTAGACTTTCCAAGATGGATTTTTGGTGCCAAGAAGGTAATTCACGATGTTGAGCGAGTCACCCTCAATGATAAGAGGCCGGGGATCCTCAAAGAGAATCCGAATACCATTCAGAGCGCCTCGGGCTTCAGCATAATGATTCGTCTGGGAGCCCAAATCTTCACAATAGGCCATCACAATATTCCCGTCATGATCACGGACAACCCCACCAGCGCCAGCGGGCCCGGGATTCCCCTTAGCCGCTCCATCAAAGTTTAATTTAATCCACCCCACGGGGGGTTTGGTCCACACAACATTCCTTCGACAGGGCCCTTTAACAACCTCCAGAAACGGCCAGAGATTCATCATTTTGAGAATAGCTTCTTCGCTCGGAAGATGGGGACGGGGACTGGGAACAACAATAGAATTCTCAATGGCGTAAGATAACGCCCTTTGAGCAACAGAAGGGGGCCCTCTAGGAGCTCTGCCAAAGATTCTGGCATTCCTCTCTAACCAAATTTGCCAAATTAAATGGTGGAAGGAGGCCTCGAGGAGGAAGCGGAGCTTGGGATTCTTGAAAGGATTAGGCCATTGGTGAAAAGCATCTCTAAGGGATCGGGGAGAGCACCGGAGGATCTGGAAGGAGGATAGGACAATGCTCGAAATAGAGTGGGAAAATGGGCAATGCAAGAATAAATGATCCCTCGTCTCACAATCTGCTAAACACAAGTAACACCTGTTGGGGAAGGCAAAACCTCTCTTGTGAAGGTTGTCAATAGTTAAGGCTTTATTGTGGAAAGCAATCCACGCGAAGAAGTTGATTTTAGGAACAACTCCTTTCCTCCAAACAGTATTCCACCTGTAGTCCAGAGCAGTCTTGGTGGTGAGGAGCTCATAAGCTGATTTAACAGAGAAACGCCCATCCTCCGTACCACTCCAGATGATCCTGTCATTTCTCTTGGCAGAAGGAATTAAAACCGACTGAAGGATATTATCGAGGAAGGTAACCTCATTATTAAACCCCTCCACAACAGGAAGCTTCCATCGAGGGAAACGGGTGCTCCGATCTATGAAACCCGCCACCCTGAGCTGGGCGTTAGGGTCGGTCAGGCTTCTCAGCCCAGCGAGGTCCGCCCTCGACCCAAGGGCTTCTTCAGTCGCCCACCTGTCCTTCCAAAAGGAAATGCAGTTGCCATCACCCGAGAATCCAGCGGGCTCCCAGGCTGATCAAATGTCGGGTTTGGAGCACAGATTTCCAAAAGATCGATGCCACGGAGGATGTTTCAGCATCCAAGAAGGGAGTGGGGCCAAGATACTTCATTTTAACCAGTGAAACCCACTCCACCGGGTCGTTAGACATAATCCTCCAAGCGTGCTTCGTGATCAGAGCCAAATTCATAAGTCTTGATCTTCTCAACCCCAGGCCGCCTTGATCAATCCTCGAACACACCTTGTCCCAGGCTACAAGGGGAAGTCTAGATTTCTCTTCGTTACCAGACCAAAGAAAGGTCCTCTGAATCTTCTCAATCTTGGAGTGAACTGCACTCGAAAGCATGAACACCGACATGAAGTAGGTCGGGATCCCCGAAGACAGGCTTTGGTAAGGGTGGCTTTCCCAGCTTGCGATAGGAGTTTGCCCTTCCAAGTGCTCGAGTTTCCTGTGAAGGCGCTCAAGAATCGAGTTCCACATGTCCCCACTGGCCCACCCGCTATAAGATAGAGGCAACCCCGAGATAGGACGTAGGCGAGGGAATCAATAGTGCACTCGAGAATTCTAGCAATCCGAATTTGTCTACGTAGAGGAGTGTTAATAAAGTAAATTTTGCTCTTGATGTAATTGACCTTTTGCCTTGCGGCTTGCTCATAACGGAACAGGATCCTCTTGAGCGACTTGGCTTGAGCAACGGACGCCCCAGTGGAGATGAGGGTGTCGTCCACAAATTGTTGATGAGTGACAGGATTAAATCTAGAAGTCGGCAAGATGCCAGAAATCTTGTTCTGTCGAAGAGCCTCTTTCATGGACCAACTCAGAACCTCCACCAGAAGAATGAACAGGATGGGAGAAAGAGGATCGCCCTGTCTGAGGCCTCTGGAACTTTGGAAATACCCAGCTGGGGACCCATTGACCAAGACAGAAAAAAAGGGAGTGGATATACAGTTGTAGACAAGGTCAATCCAGTGGGGATGAAAGCCGAACTTGAGGAGGACTGCACACAAAAAATTTTGGTCGACACGGTCGAAGGCTTTGTTCATGTCGAGCTTAAGAAAAAGAGTGGCATTCTTAGAGCGGTAAGTAGAATGAAGGGTATCATGAACAGTGATAACACCATCAAGAATGTTTACTGCCTTTGACGGTGCTTCCACGACAAGGATCAATCGGGGAGGGGAGGACTGTTTTGAGTCTATTGGCTATAGACTTGGTAAGGATCTTGTAAAAAACATTGCACGGGCTAATGGGCCGATAGTCAGAGAAACTTTTGCGGGAAGGAGACTTAGGAATGAGGGCAAGAAAGGTGGAATTGAGTTTCGGGTGGATAGATCTGGACGCTTGGATAACCCGAATAGCATCACACACATCCGGGCCCACGACTTCCCACATGACTTGGAAGAATCGGGGGGGGAAACCATCGGGCCCAGGGGCCTTATCTGGTTGCATGGAGAACAATGCTTCCTTAATCTCAGACGAGGAAAAAGGTTCCAGAAGTTTCATGCTTACCTCATGGGGAACTTTAGTCGAAAAGTTGGCGAGCATAGATTTATGGACCTGGAGGTTGCTATCCGGAGGAGTGCCAAGCAAATCCTGAAAGAAATTAACCGCTTCGCTCCTGATTTCCTCAATCTCCCTGGTAATGTGCCCATCCTTACAAGTCACTTCTCTGATCTTGTTGGCCCCCCTATGCCTCATAGTAGACGCGTGAAAAAATCTCGTGTTGGAGTCTCCATTCTTCAACCACAGGTCACGAGATTTCTGGCGCCAGAACGTTTCCTCCCTAGCGAGAATAGAATGAAAGTCCACCAAAAGGCTCCGCTCTTCCTCCCTGAGACCCTCAGTGTAACCTTCGATAGCCATCCTTTCCTCCACAACCTTCAGGTTCTCAGCGATGGATTTTTTGGACTCAAAAATGTTGCCGAACACCTCTTTGTTCCAAATCTTTAGTTTTTCTTTGACCATTTTGAGCTTTAAAGCCACCCTCTTAGGAGCGCTTCCTTCCACCTTCGATTGCCACCACGTTGAAACCAATCCTTTGAAGTCTTTGTGGGAAATCCACATGGATTCGAATCTGAAAGGGGTCATAAAAATAGGCCCATCGTTCGCCTCCAAGAAAATAGGGTTATGGTCAGACCCAATCCTTGGAAGAGCCGAAAGGATAGCCCCGCCAAGGATGGGAATGGCTTCTGGGGAAATGAAGAATCTGTCAAGTTTGACTTGAATCAAACCGCCCCCAATCCTTCTGTTACTCCATGTGAAGGAAGCCCCTTTGAGTTCGATGTCAAGCAGGCCATTAGCAGAGACAAAATCTCTGAAATCTTCCAAGCTGCGGCTGGAGTGGTCAGACCCTCCTTTTTTCTCCGAAGGATGAAGGGGACAATTGAAGTCACCCCCTAAAACCCAAGGAAAGTTGCTAAAATTCTCCCTCATCAGAGAGATAGCTTTCCACATTTTTGCTCTCTCTGTGGCAGAATTTGAAGCATAAACGTTGGACAGAATCCAGGAAAAATTGGATGTTTTGGACTGGAACAGTACATTGATGATTATGTTGGAAGTTGACAGTGAGCTGCCCTCAAACCTCGAAGGGTCCCACAGAACCATGAGTCCTCCTGCTGTTCCCACTGCAGGGTTGGACAGACAATTTGCCTTGGCCCAAATGGCCTTCGCCACTTTGTCAGAGGAGATAGCATCAAGCTTGGTCTCTTGCAAAATAAGGATAGAAGGGTTAATCCTCCTACGGAGATCGGCCACTAACCTTCGCTTGGCTGCACCGTTCAGTCCTCTCACATTCCATGAGAGGACTTTCATCTGGACAGTTTGAAGTTTTTCTTGCCTCCCCTTCCTTGTTGAGGGGGAGGTTTTGATGCATGTGCTTCGTCCGACTGTGAGTCACAGTCATCCAGAACCAGCAAACGTTGGGTTCCATTTGCAACGTCAGTTGCAGTCTCTTTGTCTCGCCTTTCCTTGTTAGGAGGACGGCCCTGCTTCCTCTCACTACCAAAATCCACACTTTGCTTTCGGCTCCTTGTATTTCGGGGGCTAATGTGACCGAACTGTTCACCCCTCCTTCCTAAGAGGTAATCTTCTAGCAGCGTCTGCGACTGACTAAAATCGGGAAGACCCGTATCTTGGAGCAGAGGAACAACCTTAGGCAAAACTTGGGAAGGGGTCCGTTCCATCTCTTCCTGCGATACACTTTCCAAGTGGGAGTCTGCTCCTCGTTGGTTGTCAGCCTCAAGATGCTCGGGGTCCGATTGGAGAGAGGGATTCTCTTCAGGCTGCGAGAGTCCGCCACAGTCTCTAGAGGGGCCTGGGGATCCATGGCCCTTCGCGTCTGGAAGATTTGGTTGCTTTGCCTGGTCTTCCTTGTGCTCCAGGGGGTTGCCGTTTTCACGTTTCTGTTTTCCCAATTTTTGAAGAGGACACTAGGACTGGAGGTGCCCTTGGGACCGACACTGGGTGCAGAAAGCTGGTCTATTTTCATAGACAATAGCTTGTTTATGAAGAAAGGTACCTCCAGACCGAAGAGTGATGGAAGTTGGGAGTTCAGCCTCCAAATCTGCCAGAACGCAAAATCGGGCCTGGACGAACCTTGTTCGAGCTCGGGTGGGAGGGTCGATGGTGACCAACTCCCCAATGGAACGTGCAATACCTCTTATGACATTTTCATGCCAGCCAAAGAGGGGAAGATTCGGGAGCCTAACCCATGCTGGGGCAATGTTGATGTTACGGGTCTCAGGACTGAAATCCATGTCCCACCTCCTGAGAAATAAACTTCTGCGGCCCAGAAACCATGGCCCACCAGCCAAAATTTTACAGTAATCCTCCTTATTGTTCAATCTAATGGCAAAAAAACCTCGGGATAGGGCCGCCAGCTCCAAATGGCCAGAAGTCCTCCATTTGCTTGCTGCCCATTTTCGGATAGTTTCCATGTCGGGACGGCCTCCAATGAATTTACCTATTAGGGTAAATTTCTCAAACTCCATGAAGCTTGAAAGAACTTCCGTCGGGATGTCCAGCTCATCCCCAACCGGAAACAATTCTTTGGTAAAAAACCCGTTTAGGGTTTCTGAGGCCGCTGCCTGGGCATAAGACTTTTGAGCCCCACCACCCCCTTTGTCTGGTGGGTCCTTACCTCGACCAATACCGTTGCCAGCCCGGTCATCTTCAATGGGCCCGGGCGTTTTCGCTCCACCAAAATCTTGATGCCCTTCGATTGTTCCGCTGCGTCCAAGGACCGAACCACCATCGCTCCCGATCTCCCCTGCAGACTTCCCGCCCATCGACATCCTCCCTCAAAAATAAAGTACATATAATTATATAAACTAAATAAGATATTAAATAATGTTTTAAGTCAATTGTTTTTACATTATGGGGAAAACACCTAAGTGCCATTAAGCCTTCTACTTTTACGTTACGGAGTTCACTCCTAAGTGCTATTCATTAAAAAGGGGGTAAAACTATTAAAAGATCATGAACACAACTTAAGACAACTTATGATTTAAGCTTAAATAAAATAAAATTAAACCTAATGCTCTTACGTGGAGGGCGATTGCATGTTTTACCTGGAAAAAAAGTCCATGATGTGTCCTCTTTTTGTTAGTCATCTTCTTATATAAATTAAGGTGAGCTGGTTTGAGGGAAGGTGTGTATGTGTGGGTGAAGCCTCTGGGAGCCAAGCTGAGAATGGAGTACATCGATTAAGGAGGAGTTGCGGGAAGTATTAGGTTAGAGCTTTTCTAAACATTATGTGATGTGTTTCTCTAAAACATTTTTGAGAATTATTCTTCACTGATTGAATGGATTTTATATGTGTTTATGGAATATTTGTTTTTCCTATTACGTATTAAAGGAGATATTTCTTGAAAATTCGAATGCGCTGCTAAATGTATACCTCTAAGTTATGAGTAGTAAATGAATATTTCTGATAAACTAATTTATATGTGAATTATATAAATCATAAAACAAAGAGCAAAGTGAAAATATATTTAAAATAATATATATTGTCGCTATTATGTTTAAAAGAATTTACCAGTGAGATATTAAGCTTTGCTCAATATCTGCATTGTGGATACCTGTTAGTTATTCATAAAAGTATCTATTATATTGTTTGTAAGTTGTGTGAAAATGATTGCGATTGTGGTTATTCCATAAGAATGTGTGTATGTGAATGGACTGTGCATGTCATTTAGTTTTGGACCAAGCTTGAGCCAAAAACCCTGAATCTCTGTTCGCGTCCGATCGTGTGGGTGGGTGTTGAAGGCATGATTATTTCCATGAGGATGGAATGTGTACATAAATAGGTTTACTGGTTGACAAACCAAATTTACGTCTTGGGATGGAGGCTACGTAGGAGTGGCAGAGAGATTGCTACCCTAACTCCGTCGTGGAGTTGTTATGTCAGTAATGGATAGCTTAAATGTCTTGGATGATAGAATAGGTCTATAGTATTTCGATAGTGTGATATCACTGTAAATTTGGTATAAGGTTGCTCTTACATTATGTATAAAAGGATAGATCGCCTGGATAGTATTACAATTTTCTTGCTTTAATCTTTTAAACCCTAAATTAATCATAATGTTAGTTGTCAATAGAGATATATATTTAATAGATAAATATTCGTTGTTATCGCATGAAACGTTTCATAGACTAAAGAGGATTATAAGCTTATCTTTCATTAATGCGTTATATTTTTATTTATCCAATGTATTTCTGTATAAGTTTACTTCCATTTGCACTATTATGTTGTGATATATCAACTGCATTATTGAGGAAGAATATAAGTTTATTTCCATTTGCATTATTAATAGATTATGCTTTGATTAGAAGAGAATACATAACTAATAAAAAGGGAATTGTGACATTAGAAGAGTTGTGCAATAAGGTTTTTAAATATATAAAGGAAACATGGTTTGTGTTTAACCTTGTTTTATGTATGAATGGCTCTGGAATGCTAGCTTAGTTCATTATTTAAAAAAAAATTATTATTATAAAATAACTTAAACACTTAGCCTAATCGAGATTGATTGCTTTCTGATTTTACATAAGTATGTTTGAAAAATTATATAGCTTAATTAAATATGTTAGCCTATTTTCTTTTTCGTAGATGCATGAGTTTAAGAAAAGTAAAATCCTTTTTTAGCTTTATTTGAATTTATAAGGAATATTATCTTGAATTTATGGACGTTGTGAAAGTATTTTATAAATCATTATATAAGTGGTAAATGATGAAGACACCTTTGAAAACTAATAAACCCATTACCATTTGCTAAAAACCATTATTGTTTTCTATTCTAGAAAAGTTGAGAAAGGACTTTTTCCACCCATCCGCAATAGTTCACGAGGTGACTTTTGCATGACTGAATCATTGTACTCCAGCTAATTTGGGATAGGGATCCTGGCCATCGAGTGTAACAAGCGGCGGTATGGGACGTCGCTCTAGGTGATTAACCAGTTAGTAGTGGGGTAATCATATTTTCATTCGGGCTAAGGAAAAGCCTATATACAACATGGCCAGAGGGCCACACTTGCTAATGGTATATCCAGTGATAGATGGTTATGGGCAGGATTACCGTCAGTACGGGATAAAACATGATTATCTAGCCCAATGAGCCTTGCGATGGTGGGCTTTAGTAAAATATTAGTAGATGGTCACTAACTAGCACCGACATATGGACGCTGGTTCCAAAGAAATAAGTCGAATCTCCTGAAGAACTACGAGTTCTCCCATATTTGTAGAAGGGAAAAAACGTACCCCGTTCAGGTGATATGGGCCCTGAATGGATAACCCTTCGCTGGATTTCAGTTGGACTCATGATTGGAATCAAAATCCTTCATGGCGAGTCATGGGATGTGGCCATTCCCGAGCACTTAAGATACTAGCTACAGTGGTGGCCATTCTTGAAGTGTGTATCTTGTATGCCTAGCTAATATTACAACGGGTTACAAGCAAAGCATTTATGTTTTTAAAAATAATTTTTTTTATTGAAATTTTGGGATTTGACATTTGTTTAAAGTTAATTGAAGTTTTTTGAAGATTTAAAGTTTAGAGAAAATTTAAAATTTGAAGATATTAATTTTTTTTCAAATTTAATTTAGTAGGGAGTTACAAGGATTACTACATAAAAGGTTTAGAATTTAAAATTTGCGAATTTATTATTCGAGAAATTGCAATTACTAACTTTGGAGATATAAGGATTTCAACTTCAAAGGAATTGAATCATTAAATTGCAAATCATGAAAAAAATTATTAGAAATGCATTCAGTGAAGATAGTAAAGAAATGATGAATAAGGTTTATTCTCAAAACTTGATAGATGATTTTGATGGATAGAAGACAATACCCAAATGGTTTAAAAATATGCTTGAGAACTCAAAGCTAGATCTTACTACTACGAGACCACAAACTTGTGGTTTAACAAGAAATTTTCTATAACAAAACCTACAACTCAAAATGCCATGGATTTTGAAAATATGCAACTTATTTATAAATAAAATAAAGGAAGAATGACTTTAATATTGCATCAATGGTTGCATTATTTTTTTAAGAATACAGATGATCATAAAGTATTAGCATGGAAGCATAGATCAAAGAAAGGATATTATATTCAGTTGAAGTGTAATTATTGCAATAGAACTAGGCATGAAGAAGCTAATTGTTGGAATCTTTATCCATGTAAATTTTGTGGAAGAAATACTCATTCTCCAATATTTTATTGGTAATAATATTATGAGAGATTTGAAAAAATGCTATTATTTAGATTAGACAATTTTCTTCAAAATATTATTTCTGAAGCAACTCCTAACGTCATGAAAAATAGACCAAAATGTTCTATTTCATAGATGTTGGACAAGATTGAGAAAGAACCAATCAAGGAAAAAAATTGATCTTATTTTATCTAAGGATTAGACTAATGATAAAATGTTTTATTTTTTAGAAAAACAAGAAATAGGGAAATGGATCTCGTATGGTCCAAAATTTTCTTATAGAGTAAACAAGAAAGAAATTACAAGACAATATCAAGTAAAAGAAGCACATGAACCAGAAGCCAAAGATAAAAAAAAGCTCAAGCAATTCATGAACAAGATAATGAATATGCAAAGACCAAAGAAGCAAATAATGAAGATAAAGAAGAATTCAAAGCAAAAATCAAGAATGAAGCTGAAGATAAATTTCAAATAGAGATCAAATATGCAAGTATGTACTAAGAGAATATGTACAAGTGTCGTGCAAGTAAGAGTGCAAGTATGTATTGAGAGAATATGCACAAGTGTCATGTAAGTGTGCAAATATGTAATGTAAGTATGTGCACAAGTATCTTGTATTAGGAGTGCATGTAGGAGAGTAAGAGTCATGTAGAAGTGTGCAAGTGTCATAGATTCAAGTAGTGCATGTAAGAAGAGAGTGAAGAGTCTAGTATACAAGTGGCAAGATAAGAAGCCAAAGGTTAAGAATAGGAAATTTTGCATATCTTGGATATATGAGGAGTGCAATAAACAAGTATTGAAGAGTAACATTTCTATGTTTGTATTATGAAGATAAAGCTCCATACAATGTAAGAGAAAATGGTTTGTAGCGATCACCATATCAAGCATTAATAATAAAGCTTGTATATAGATTTTGAGCAATTTTATTGTAAGTATTCTTCATGCATGTACATGAATGATTTTGTTCATTTACATTCATATTTGATATTATAGTGAATGTTATTTTATTTATATTGGCTTGGATATATATTTGATTGCTCATATATAATATTCTTCTCTTGATTATAAGCCAAGAGATTCCTTAGACAAGGATATCCTCTATTTCCTTATTTTTTCATTATTATGGTAGAAGTTTTGAGTAGGAACATAAATAAGGCTTAAAAATATGGCTTATAAGTGGACTTAAGGTTAGTAATAACATCAATAACATCACCCATCAAAATTTTGTAGATGATACAACCCTTTTTGGAAGGGTAAGGATAAATGAGGCCAAAACTTTGAATAACTTTTTAAAAGAGTACGAAAGAGCTTCAGGGCAAAAAGTTAATAGGACTAAATCCAAAATTTACTTCCTTAACACTCCTGCTAATATCAAAGCAAGAATTTATAGGTTGCTTCAAATGGAGGAGGTAAATTTACCAACAACTTATCTATGGATGCATTTATTTGAGGGGAGAATGAGGATAGATTTATGGATTCCAGTTATTAGTAAAGTTCATAATAAACTTCCATCTTGGAAAGGTAGATGGTTATCATTAGCAAGAAGAGTGTAGTTAATTAAGTTAGTCTTACAAGCCATTTAAACATATTATATGTCATTGTATTCTATGCCAAAATTAGTTAAAAAAAGTTTAATCTATATTATGTGATCCCTTTTATGATCAGGTTTACATGATAAAAGGAAATTTCCTTTGGTGAAATGGAGCAAGTTGTGTGATGATAAAACTAGGGGAGGTCTTGGTTTAAGAGTTCTTACAGTTGAAAACTTAGCTCTTAGGGGAAAAGTTATTTGGATATTGTACAAAGAGAGTCAAAGAAAAGTATGTTGATACCAATGACCCAAGTTTAATATTTACTGCATTCTCTCTACCAAATGGTTCTTCTCTTTGGAAGGGTTTATAAAAATTTATTGATCTTATGATTAAAGGCTTAAGATGGGTAGTGGGAACTGGAGAAAAAACCTCTATTTGGATGGATACTTGGTATGATAAAAAACCACTCAATTTAGATCCAATTTTGAAATCTTGGATGAGATTGCTTCAAGAAAAATATGGTGATAGGGTTTCAAATATTTTGTACAAGGATCAAGAAGGAAGATACAAATGGAAAGAATATTTTTTTTACAAGTATACAAGACATTGATGCTAGGAGGCAATTGAGTAGAAAGATAACAATTGTGATTATTCTAAGAGGAGCTAAGGATAAATTGATTTGGAAGTTGAATAGCTTAGTATTATACACAACAAGAAGTGAATATAATGTTCAACACCAACAAAATAATAATGTCACTAGAATATGGAGAGATATTTGGGGTAGCCTAGGCATTCCTAGTCAAAATGTTTGTTTGGATAGTAGGTCATAGAATAATTTTATCCTACGATAACCTTATGTAAAGGGGTTTTCATGACCCCTCTCAATGTGTTTTTAGTAATAAGGAGGATAGTATATACCATATCTTGGGACATTGCTCAATAGTCTGGAATCTATGGCAATGGATTCTTAATATGTTTGGTAAATGCATGGTGATGAATAACATAATAGAATATTGGTTAAAGCAATGGAAGAGTACTTATAAAAATAAGGCTTTACAGATAATATGGGATATATCAAAAGATACAATACTTTGGACTATATGGCTAGAAAGGAATAAAAAAATATTTAAAGGAAAGGAAAGCAATTTAGAGGTAATGAAAAAGAATATATGTTTAGCCATATAGGAGTCTAAACCAACCCTATTAACTCACCCAGTCTCTAATTGGGAATCAGAGAGTCTTGATAGATGGAGTCAAGTCATTAAATGGAATTATGATGTTGGGTACAAGAGAAGAAAAAGGAAGGCAAAGAATATAAAGTGGAAACCACCAGATGTGGAGTGGGTTAAATTGAATTTTGATGGAGCATCTAAAGTAAATCTAGGACCAACAACAAGAGGAATAATTAGAAATAATAGAGATATTTTGTCTTATTATGATTTCAATAGTGGATTTAAGACAAATAATGAAGTTGAAGATTTGCAGCTTTAGAAGGGTTAAAAATATGTAAACAAATGAAATGGAATAGACTGTGGATGGAAGGTGATTCTCTCATAGTAATAAATGCAATTTTGAGAAAAGCAAAGGCTCCATGGAACATACAATAGATAATTGTGGAAATTCAAGATCTTTCTAAATAGTTTGAAGAAATTAGGTTTACACATATATTAAGGGAAGAAAAAAAATGTGCAAATAAGCTAACCAATGGAGGGGTTTTGATTGAGGATCATGAAGTTAAATTCTCCTTTTCATGGTTAGAGGAAGTAGAAAGTTTAGTTGAAGCTGAAAAAAAAATGTTGACTACTTGAATCAATTAATTATTAAGATTTAATTTAATGTTTTCTATTGGTAATATTTGGTTTATTTTGTAACAATAATGTATTTTTATTTTTTATTTTTTATACAATTTTTGTGGTTGCACTTGTGTTTCAGGAAGGAAACTAGAAATCCAGATTTGGTAAAGTAAACTATGATAGTGCGATGTTTTGGAAATATTACTCTACTAAGATGCAAGACATAGATAGTAGAGGTGAATTTTTGGCATTGTGAAGGTTGCTAAAGAAAAATGTTAAGAAAGATGCTAAATTTTGGATTAGTTGTATTCATACAAAAATTTGAAAATATCTAGAAAATGTAAAACAAAAGTTTAGATATTTTATGTAAAATGATGTAGGTTTCTAGCTATAATATCTCAATTAAGATGAGAAGTGTATCTATTTGTAAAACCTCTCAAGCTCTAAAGAAGAGAGATGTAATTTTTCAAGGATGGGGTACCCGAGTAGAACCCCTTCCAGTAAAAAAAAATCTACTCTTGATTATTGATATTGAGACCTATTATTTTATGGCTTAATTATATTGGGACCTGTGATAATTTGAGATAATTTAGCTTAAAATACAACAATATCACAAGAATATGGAGAGATATTTGGGATAGCCCAAGCATTCCTAAAGTTAAAATATTTGTTTGGCTAGTAGGTCATAGAAAAACTTTATCTTTGGATAACCTTATAAAAAGGGGTTTTCATGGCCCCTCATAATGTGTTCTTTGTAAAAAGGAGGAAAGTCTGAGAACTATGATAATGGATTTCTAATATGTTTAGTAAATGCATGGTGATGAATGGAAGAATTGAAGAATGGTTAAATCAATGGCAAAGCACTTTTAAAAGTGAGGCTTTATAGACAATCTAGGATATATAAAAAAACATAATACTTTGGACTGAATGGCTAGAAAGGGATAGAAGAATATTTAAAGGAAATAAATGCAGTTTAGAGGTAATGAAAAGGAATATTTTTTAGCCATAGAGGAGTCTAAACCAACCTATCAAATCACCAAATCCCTAATATGGAAAAAGAGAGCCTTCATAGATGGATTCAAGTCATCAAATGGGTTTATGATGTTGGGTATAAGTGATGGGCATTAATCATGTTTATATTTTACAAGTTATAATCTATTTTTTTTTTTGCACACAGGTGTTGTAGGTGAGTTGGAGAGGAGAGGAAAATCTTCCAAGGGAGGTCCCAGGTTCAAATCTCCACCCTACCAAAAAGCTAAATTGGGTATCCAAAATCCAATTGATAATGTTGGTGCGGGCAGGGTCGGGTGTGACTCTCGGGTGACTTTGACGATGTAGAACCCCTGTTTGTGGTCTCTCAGACCAAGGCGGCCTCGCAAGGGGTTTTTCGCTTAAAAAAAAAAAAAAATCTGGTTTTTGTATGTCAATCTGATAAATATAAAAATGTATTTTGATTAATATTATATTTTAATTATGTAATTTGTGGTAAAATTGATGCATGAGATATTGAGTGCTAAATGTTTATTATTTTTTGTAAAACCATGTGGAATTGTTGTGTTTTCAAAATATTATATTATAGGTTTGCTTCGAGTATAGCCACAATCTGATGCAGACCGAACATTAGGTAAATCAGATCGTGAGAATGCACGTAGTAGATGGACTACAAAAAGGTGCTACAGAATGGTGCTATAGAAAGATGTTACAAAAAGGTGTTATAGAAAATACCTACAAAAGGGTCTATTATAAGTGCGTTGACTGAGTAGACCACCTGATGCATTGGAATTCTATGTCTGATGACAACATGAAATTATTATGTGTGTTACACAATCAACACAATTGGATGACACGATGCCATTGTATACATGACTTAGCATTTGTTAAATTTGTTATATGATTTGTTATTGAAAGTTGTAAAGTTGTTAATTTATTAAGTTTCTTAGATATGGATGTAAGCTTTATTTGTCCCTTCCCATGAAAAGAGGACAAACAATTGTATTACTTTATCAACAACTTATTTAAATTTAGGACTTTTGATTATGTTAGTTTGGAAATTGCCACTTGGACAATTTCAATTGCAATAAGTCCAAGGTTAGTTGTTAGCATGTCTTAATTTTAGATTACTTTTGTTATGAAAGTTAGCAACCAAATCTTCAAGTATTCAAGATGACAGAAAAACATACATAGAATACTTTTATTGTAAATGTCTAAGTGACATTATAAATACAATGTAAAAGACCTTTGAAAAGGTTTGCTAGTTATTGTCTACTATTGAATATCTAAAATTCATTGTATCATCTATCATCAGCATTGTACGCATGAGGATTTGAATCTATCAATAAAGTAGCAATATTTTCTTTATGAACTTGGTAACTGTCTTATGGTTTCATTATGATTACCTATTTTTGTAATCTTTACTTTATTTCCTGCATCAATGAAATAAATAGTGTTAGAATATTCTTTATGAAAACTACTCACTGAAAATAAATTAGATTAGAGGAAGAAGAAAATTACATTGTCCTCTAGGAGGCAGGGCCCACTCTAACAGCTAGTCCCAATTATCTTGCTCCTAAAATAGATTAGAATTAGTTAGTACATAGGATTAATATTAGATTATAAGTAAATTAAATTGCATCATTTAAAATTATAAAATAATTAATTAATGCATTATTAAATTACACGTGGATCCACAACACATAGAACACAAACACATAGAATTAGCCTATATCATAATTGCACCTTTAATTTAAATATTTTTTCACTTCATTCTCTTTTTTCAATTTCATAACCCAAAATTGAAACTAAGAAAATAAAATTAAGTTAGCAGATTAATGTTATGGAATAATCTATACTAGATTACTGTTATTTAAATCATTTTACCTAGATTGACAAATTTAATGTATGAGACACAACTCGACATTTTGGTGTTGTTGTCGGGGAGAACAATGCCATTGTTTTAATCTAAAGACTACTGGACTATGTGAGAAGGAGGTTTACGTGAATGTGGAGAGTGGCACAAGTAGTTTTAATGCATGTGCAGGAACAAAGTGATAGAGTTCCAAAAAGCATGTCCACCTCAATGTGGACTAGGTTCCATTTTCGTAGTATCAGTTTTACTACTTTCCTAGATTAGCATTTGATTTCTACAAGTTATTTCAATTTTATGGTCGTTACATACTTCGATCTAGGTCCCTTGAGTTGTGAAAAAATGGAGTAGGTGCAATAGTGAGAGCGTTATCGAATAGTTCATAAGCTCCCAAGTAGTAACAACTATTTGTATTTCATAGTGAAATGTTCTTTAGTCTGGGTTCTTTGACCTTGTGAAAACAAGGAAGTAGGTGTGATTGAGTGACACAATCATAGTGAAATGTTCCTAAAAATCAAGTAGTAACAACAACACTTTACTTTCCCTTATTGTGCTAAAATTGGCTGGAAAATTAGACCTAGTTTTAGTGGTAGTAAGAACTATTTTAGAATAGAAATTTTACTTTCCCTTGCTATGTTAAGATTGGTTGGAAATTCAGACTTGGTCTTAATAATAGCAAGACTGTTCTATTGAAATTTATTTTTTTGAAAACTATATCTTAAAAACAAAGACAAAAATAAAAACAAAATAAAAATTGAAAAAAAGGAAAAAAAAAAAGAGACATAAGTAAAAAGTTGCTAGATGGTAAAGAGTTATTTCAGTCTACTTTAATAGACCTCCAAAGGTTGTTTCTAGAATAGGAAATCAACCTAATTTTTGAACAAAGACATAGGTCATCTGAAAAATAGTGGGAATTTATGTGGGAATACCTTGATCTTGTTAAGGAAAGAATACAAGAATTGAGCAACATTGAGAGGATTGACATAGTTAAAGCCCTAGGGCCAGACTATCATTCACCTTATATTGAAATTATTAGGAGTTGTGAACGTTGGCTAGGAGATAGGAGAGCAAGTGTAAATTCAAGTATGTATTCTTGGGGGTAATACTTTGAGGACTCCCTTGCTGTCCAAAAATTTCTTGCAAATATAGAAAATAGAGAAGTGGATCTAGAATACAACAAAAGATATTACAAGACTCCTAGTATCATGCACTTCAAAAAATTGTGTCTTGATTTACATTATGAATTACAATTTGAAAGTCCCATATTAAATAAAAAAAAGCCTTTATTGTTCAACTAATTCTTCTTGTGAAAGAAAAAATGATTTTGATAAGGAACATTACCTGAATTCTGAACAACTAGACCCAATTAACAATATTCATAAGTTGTTTAAGGAGGAATGAATAATTTTTTTTTGAAATTTAATATCTTCATAAATTTATGAGTAGACCTAGAGATTCAATGGGAAGATTCATCAAATTCTATAAAGAAAAATCTAGTGAAAAATATGATAATCCTAGATCAAAAGAAAAAGAACTATGGTAACTAAGGATCAACTAGGATAACAAGTTGAGCTACCATTGACTCTACTAGATCAAAATATTGAATCATTTTTATTACTAGAACCTAAATTTGATAATCACATTGATCCATAAACTATATTTTTCGAACCTATACCAAGTCCAATTCTAGAATTCATCCAATCAGTCATGGCTGACCAAGCTAGTGAACATGGGGAAGTAGATGGAAACCAAAGAGGACATAGAAAAAAAAGTAATTATCATGGAGAAGTAGAATAAAACCAAAGAATATGGATGCAAAAAAATAATTTTGCCTTCTAAATTTCTTCTTCAATAGATAGGCTAACAAGAGAACCAAAACCAGTCTCTATTGCTATTTTGCCTACCTTCCATGGCAAACCACATGAATATCCTGATGCTTTTATATTTGAGTTTGAAGTAGTATGTCAAGCTTATTTTTATACCACGAATGAACAAAAATTAAGAATATTTCCTTCTACCCTTGAGGATGCAGCTTTAAATGATTTATGGGTTTAGGAGAAAGTGTTTGCAATTGATGGGATGGAGATCATGGATTAAAATATATATTCCTTGAAAGATATGAAGATTACTGTAGATTTAGGGAAAAGAAAGCTAAGATTTTTTGTATGAACCAACGAGAAGAAGAATCCCTTGAGGATTATCTTGAAAGATTTTAGTTTGTAGTATCTAGAGTAAATATCGACATAGATGAAGAAGTTTTGAAAGAAATCTTTCTAAAAGGGATAAAATAATATGTCCTTGACGTTCTAAACCTTATGGATAAAAGGGACATTCATATAAAGGCATTTTAGAAGATTGTGAATCTTTGCATAAATTATTTAAGGAATAAACCTCTTAGGAACAACAAATACTTGATGCAGGAGCATCCGGCTGCAGTCGAGCAATCGTGCATTTTCCAGCTTGGGGGAGGTTTGGCAAAGCAATTTTTCGATTTGAGGAAGTTTTGTAAGGCAAAGGGGAGAGGGGTCGCGAAATCGTGACATGTCACGATATCGCGACCCCAAAAGCTGCAGAGTGTCTTTGGCGGGTTTCGTCGCGATATCACGACCGTTTTGCAAGGCAGCGGAGAGGAGTGTAAGTTGTCGCGATATCGCGACGTCACGATATCGCGACGTCGTGATATTGCGACCGTTTTGCAAGGCAACAGAGAGGAGTGTAAGTTGTCGCGATATCGCGACATCGTGATATCGCGACGTTGCGATATCGCGACATCGCGATATCACGACGTTGCGATATCACGACGGTTTTGCAATGTAGTGTGGGGAGGCTTCAGACGTCGCGATATCACGACCGTCTTCAGAGCAAGATAGAGGAGAAGAGCCCTATCGTGATATCACGACCGGTCATGATATCGCGGCAAATCAGAAGCTGCCACGTGGCTTATTTCGAAGGCAGCATCGAGGGTTAAGACAAAGCCAGAATCATAGCAAAGGACTTCGGCAAGGTGAAGACAAAGGTGGAGGGGTCGACCGTGACCAAGTAAGGTCAAGGCCGAAGAAAATAGCGGACGACCGACACGTGGCACAACATTGGTCAGCCGTGGGAGTTAAAGAAGTTAGAGAGCAAATTAAGGCCCGAAAAAGAGAACAAACAGACGATCGAGAGTGGCCGAGTTTGACACGTGGATGGCCACGAGTAACTTGACAATTGTGCAGGGTGCGTGTTCCAAATTAATGAGAACAGCCGTGTGCATTAAAGGGGGAGAACCACCATTTGAAAGTCTTTTCGACAAAACAACTATTTCAGAGCATGGCCGATATGGAGAAGACAACAGTGCAGAGTACGGCGGTGGTTGCAGGTCGAGGGAGACCACGAATGCAAACAGCAGTGTAGATCGGGCAGAGATTGCCATTAATGACAAAATTTTGAAAACCCGGGAAGGAGGGAAATTCAAACTGGAGATCTTGTTTGGTGGAGCATTGATTGCTGGGAGGACCGGGGGACCTCGTTAAAGACCCGAATTTTTGTTTTTGTGGGGGACGGCGGACCGGAGAACAGGGGAGTGGTACAGAGGAAGAAAAGAGCCGAAATCGGCCATTGTAAAGCCTGTGGGCTGTTCCATTCAAGCCTGTAAAATATTTTTTTTTTTTAAATTTTAATGAAAAGGCAAGTAAGTTGAAGTCCGGGTTCCCGGTCCCTCCGTCAATGGTATCAGAGCAAGACTTCCTGAGCGTACAACAGACCATCGAAGGAGAGTGGCAGTTGTACCAGGACATGTGGGAGGGTTTGAGTTTGGGTGAAGATGCCTCTGAGAAGAAACCCGATGGGTGGAAGAGGCATGGTAGTGAAAGATTTCCGGGCATTGCAGCGACAAGTCCAGGCCCTGCAAGAAGAGCTACACAGAGGATGTGAGCCGAGCAGGGATGCAGACAGTGAGGATGAATTGGAAGAGGAGAATGAGTTTGAAGAAGAGGAAGAAGATGTAGATCCGGCCCAGGCCAGATTGTACAAGGCCATATCCTAGATCGGGAAGAGGTCGAAGTTAGAAGTTCCTACGTATTCCGGGAACTTGAACCCGAAGGAGTTGATAGACTGGGTGAATGATTTAGAAGAATATTTTGAATACGAAGAAGTTGAAGACCCTAACCGGGTCAGATTTGCTAAGACCCGATTGAAGGGTCATTCCAGCATTTGGTGGAAGGGAGTACAGTTGGAACGGAACCGAAGAGGAAAAGAACAGATTTCCAGGTGGGACAGAATGGTGGAGAAATTAAAAAGACAGTTCATCCCCATTGACTATGAACTGGACCTGTTACAAAAAATGCAAAGCTTGAGGCAGATGAACAGAACAGTTCAAGAATATACAGAGGATTTTTATAAGATCTCCATCAAAACCAGACATTTGGAAGCAAGCAAGGAAAAAGTGGCCCGTTACATTAATGGGTTGAGACCGAGTGTGCAGGAGGAGTTGAGTTTGGTTCGGGTAAGCACCATTGAAGATGCTTACCAATTTGCTTTGAAGGTTGAAGAAAAGTTGAACAGAAGGTTTGACAGCAAGCAAAAAGTAAAAGGACCGGGAGGAAAGAACGGTGGAATAAAATAAGGAAAGGAAGAGAAGAAAGAAGAGGAGAGCAGCAGCCGAGGTCAGAAAGAAGAAGATGAAGACCCAAAACCGCAAGTTCAGAATGATAACTACCCGAGAGGAAGGGGTAGATCTGGACGTGGGAATGAAAGGGGAGTATTCTGTGGAACATGTTTCCACTGTGGTGAAGAAGGGCATCGTGCATTCGAGTGTCCACAACACCGGGAAAAGATGAACAAGAAACCGGTGGGTCCCGCCAGAGCAGTTGTGGTAGTTGAAGATGCTGGTTCAGAACATTCTGAAGAAGCTAAAAGGGGAGAAGCCATGATTGTGAGAAGGACCAGGCTGGTGGAAGAAGACAAATCTGAACAGAGGAGAAGCCTATTCCGTACCCGATGCAAGAGTGCAGGCAAAGTTTGCAATGTGATCATCGACAATGGAAGTACAAACAACTTAGTTTCTGAGGAGATGGTTACTAAGTTGCGGTTGGAAAGGAGGAGACACCCGCATCCATACCGGATTGCGTGGTTGCGGAAGGACCACAGGGCATGGGTCCGAGAACAGTGCTTAGTCACGTTCCAGATTGGGAGATACCGGGATGAAGTCCTGTGTGATGTATTCCCCATGGATGCTTGCCATTTGCTATTGGGAAGGCCATGGCAGTTTGATCGGTGTGCAGTGCATGATGGCCGTGCCAACACTTACTCCTTGGTGAAAGATGGAGTGCGGCACAAGTTGAAGCCATTGCAGACCGAAGATGAGAAAATGTGCAGTAATGCCAGAATTTGTCTGGTAGAGGGCAGAAAATTCTGCCAGGAAACAAGATTTGAGCAAGTTGTAAAGGTTGATGAGTGTTCGGAGATTTTGCAAAGGAAGCAGACCGAACAACTTAGAAGTTAAGGTCACTTCTCTTGTTACCCCGGGTGTCTGATGTAGGAGCATCCGACTGCAGTCGAGCAATCGTGCATTTTCCAGCTTGGGGGAGGTTTGGCAAAGCAATTTTTCGATTTGAGGAAGTTTTGTAAGGCAAAGGGGAGAGGGGTCACGATTTCATGACATGTCACGATATCGTGACCCCAAAAGCTGTAGAGTGTCTTTGGCGGGTTTCGTCACGATATCGTGATGTCGCGATATCGCGACCGTTTTGCAAGGCAGCGGAGAGGAGTGTAAGTTGTCGCGATATCGCGACGGTTTTGCAATGTAGTGTGGGGAGGCTTCAGATGTCGCGATATCGTGACGTCGCGATATCGCGACCGTCTTCAGAGCAAGACAGAGGAGAAGAGCCCTGTCGTGATATCATGACAAATCAGAAGCTGCCACGTGGCTTATTTCGAAGGCAGCACCGAGGGCTAAGACAAAGCCAGAATCATAGCAAAGGACTTCGACAAGGTGAAGACAAAGGTGGAGGGGTCGATCGCGACCAAGTAAGGTCAAGGCCAAAGAAAATAGCGGACGACCGACACGTGGCACAGCATTGGTCAGCCGTGAGAGTTAAAGAAGTTAGAGAGCAAAGTAAGGCCCGAAAAAGAGAACAAACAGACAGCCGAGAGCGGCCGAGTTTGACACGTGGACGGCCACGAGTAACTTGACAATTGTGTAGGGCGCGTGTTCCAAATTAATGAGAACAGTCGTGTGCATTAAAGGGGGAGAACCACCATTTGAAATTATTTTCGACAAAATAGCTATTTCAGAGCATGGCCGGTATGGAGAAGACGGTAGTGCAGAGTACGACGGTGGTTGCAGGTCGAGGGAGACCACGAATGCAAACAGCAGTGTAGATCGGGCAGAGATTGCCATTAATGACAAAATTTTGAAAACTCGGGAAGGAGGGAAATTCAAACTGGAGATCTTGTTTGGTGGAGCATTGATTGCTGGGAGGACCGGGGGACCTCGTTAAAGACCCGAATTTTTGTTTTTGTGGGGGACGGCGGACCGGAGAACAGTGGAGTGGTACAGAGGAAGAACAGAGCCGAACTCGGCCATTGTAAAGCCTGCGGGCTGTTCCATTCAAGCCTGTAATATATATATATATTTTTAATTTTAAGGAAAAGGCAAGTAAGTTGAAGTCCGGGTTCCCGGTCCCTCCGTCAATACTCATCCATAGGTGGAGGAGTAACAAGAGTTGAAATTGGTAATATGTTGGAAAGTTAAAAAACTGATTTGAAGTACATTAACTACATCTCTTGACCTCATGGATAAGAAACCCAAAGAACAATATATTGAGAAGATATACTATCATAGATGTAGAAAATATACAACTTGATGGAATGCCCTCTCAACATTACAAATATTTCAACCATTTCTACTTGTTGTAAAATCTATGAGAAGAATCATAACACTAAAAACTGTAAGTATATTTCAATTGTGAAATCTACTATAAAAGAGCCTAAAGTTGAGGAGGTAGAGGATGTTTATTTTGTATCTCAAATAAGAAATGAACCATTCAATGGTCCATCTAATTGGTCAAATTCCAATAATTCTAACCAACAAAGACCCAACCAGTGGCCAAATACATAAAATTGAACAAATTGGAACCCATACCCAAATAACTAAGAATAGACTATACCTTCATGGGATCAATTTATGGCCAATGCATATGGAAGTCCACCTCCATGCACTCAAGGAATGTTGGGTCAGAATATGCCAAGTTGGAGCATGAATGGCCAATATAATCAAGGAGGACCTAGCTGGTCTCAAAATCCACCTCAACAACAAAATTTCCAAAACTAGTTTAGGGGACAAGCCCCTCAAAGTCAAACTCAAATTAAACTTCTTCCACCTCAAAACAATATGAATAATCCTCCTAAGTAACCACCTTTACTAGCTCAACCAATTATTAATCCTAATAATAACAAGATTGTTCAACAATTCTATGAAACAAATGACACATGTTCAATATCTGTAGTACCTTACCAATAGATTCATTTAAGGTTTGAAAAAGTGTTGGAAAATAATGTGACTCTCACAGAAGTTGAAGAACCTATCCAATACTTGTTTGAAAAAGTAGATAAAAATGAAAAGCCAATAGAAATTTCACCAAAAAATATCCCATAAAAATAAAAAGAGATCCAAACTCCTCAAAAGAAAGAAATGAAACTTCCATTTCCTGAAAGACTGTAAATACCTAAAGAAACCTCTAAACAAGCTTTCAATTTCCTTCAAGAGTTAGAAAATGTTACCATTAAAATTCCTTTATTACAAGCTATCAAGGATATTCCTATCTACTCTAAGTTGATAAATAATATTTGCACATCCAATTCAAGAAGGAAAAAGAAGAATGAACCTCAAACTATCCAAGTTATTGGATAATTATCAAATATAATTACTGAAGGAAGGTTAGTACCAAAGTATACGGATCCTAGAATACCTATACTCACAATATTCATTGGTGATACAACCTGGCATAATGTCTTGATAGATTTAGGGGCTGCCATTAACGTTTTGACCAAAGAAACAATAGTTTCTTTAGGGGAATACAAATTGCAACTAAACTCTATAATGCTTCAAATCATAGACAAATCTACCATCAAACCATAAGGAAAATTAGAAGCAATCATAGTTTCTATAAGCTCACAGGAGTATCCTATAGACTTTGTGGTCTTACAACCTAAGAAGAAGCTAGGGGGACATCCCTTGTTGGATATTTTGAGCTTATTTAGTTTTCATTGATGTCAAGGTGAAAAGTCGTCATTAATGTCATGGAGCACACCATCAATAGTACCAATAACAATGCAAAGAGTTGAAGAATAAGTTGGAAAAATATTGTTTTATGAAGGTTAATGGTAAACTCATGGTGGAAGATTAAATGGTTTTATTAAATTCATTATGAGGATATAAAAGTCTCCTCACACATTGAGATGGCAGTTAAGATTTTAAAAATACCCACGGTGGAAGAACTATTTACAAATTTAAAGGTTTAAGTTTAAACCCAAGGAAGGCTTTAATCTCATTAAAGCTAAAGTTTAAAAATATAATCTAAAAAAATTTAAATTCCTTAGAATTTAAATAATTTATAAATTATAAAGGTTGGAAAGCGTCGACGACATAAAACAAGTGGGAGCGTCGACGTCTAAACAACAAAGGGATTTCATGTATAAATTAATGCTAAAGAGGTATTCAAAACTTACCCCTCAACATTATTAATGCATGCGATAAGTTTGAAACATTTTTGGTGAAATCATTATCATTGAAGAAGACAAGGATTCGCTTGTATTTAGCACTAGGTAAAAGGCAAAAGGGAAAGAGCTTTTTGGTTAAATCACAAAGGACATGGTGGTCCATTGGAAGTTCAAATTTTTCAAAGGTGTTGGGAGTTGAGGAGTCTACGATCGATTCGTGTGGACGATTGGCATGGTTGAATTGAGCGCCAAGGAAAAGTTTTGATCATGTTTGGTTTTGAGTGCCAGGTGTGGTAGAAGGAGCACGAGGTGCTCATGGAGTGTTAAGAATGCGTTCAGCGCACGCGGTGGCTAAGTCCATGACTAGAGAGCTTGCAGGGGCATAGATTGTGGGTTCGAATCCCACTAAGTGGTAAAGGTAATTTTTGATTAAATTTTTATACTGCCTAAAGTTTTTGCTAAGGTGTTTTTAGGAATTATAAGGGTTTGTGAAGAATTATTTGTTTGTGTTGTTTGGAGTTATAAGGGTTTGGTGAAGAATTAATTTTAGTAATTAATTTGTGTTGTTAGGAGTTATAAGGATTTGTGAAGAATTATTTTATTCGAAATTGTTTTGTGCCATTTGGAGTTAAAATATTTTTTGAAAGAGTATTTTATTGAGAAGTGATTTATGTTATTTTAAGGAAAAAGGATTTGATTCTTGCCAAAGTTATTTTTGACATTAAAATTGATTAAAGAGGTTTTGAGTTATTTTTATGGAAGTTGAAATTATTTTAGTTGGGAGTTTATAAGGTGTTATTGGATAAATATTTTATGTATGTTGTTGGTTGTTTTGAAAGGTGGAGTTGTTGTAATCACAATGACACTGAGAGGGGGGGGTGAATCAGTGTGTTCTTTAAAATTTCTAAAACATATGATTTTAAAACCAGCAGCAGTTTAAAGCAGATAAAAGAGATACTAAATGCATCAAGAAAGCATCACACATAACACAACATTTTAACGAGGTTCACCAATGTGGCTACTCCTCAAAAATACTGCTTGGACTACCATCCAAATCCAATCAATGCAAAGCTACAACTTTACATAATCCTTTACCAGCACCAACTGGAAGGAGCACCAACCCCTTAACTTTATTTGCTTCAACAGAATGGAGCACCAACCCCTTAAATTTATCTGCTTCAACAGAATGGAGCACCAACTCCTATTTTACCAGAACCTACTGGAAAGAGGCACCAACCCCTTAATCCAAGCAACAACTTGGAAGACAATAATAAAAATTACAGAATAAAACTTTCACCTCAATTTTCATGGTCTGCTATTTTTCTACATTCTGCTGCTTCTGCGCAAAATGAGTCGCACTATTCCACCTCTTCTCTGTACTTCTTTGCACTCTCTATTGCATTCAGATGATCAATCACTTCTATAAACTGTGCACTGTCACTTCAGACTTAGAACACAACTTCTGCACATCTCGCTCTTATCTTCACACAAGTCACTCTACTCGCTCTTCGCACATTATCTCACTTTATCTTAACACCCCATATTTCAAACTTGAAGAAGCCCTCCTTTTATAGAAGAAATTTTAGGAACAAACCCTAGAAGAACATCGACTGAGAAACCCTAGAATTTGTCAGCTGCCAAACCCTAAAATCCGTTGGCTGTAACCCTAAGAATGTCAGCTGCAAAACCCTAGAAATTGTCGATCGCAAAACCCTAAAATTTGTCGACCCGATTTAACTTTGTCGACCTCAAACTCTTCTCCACCTTCGTCACCTTCCTGTAGCTTATTGCCGCGAAATAGTAACACGTCGGCCCTTTTAATTTAATTTAATATTTTAATTTAAATTTTAAATAAAATAAAATTTAAAATAAATATTTAAAATTAAATATCTTCATCACCGGGGCATCTTTTTCAATGAAACGAAGAGCCAAATTGGGTTTTAAGAAAAACCCATTTCAAATATGTTATCCATGATTTTAAATAAAACTTTTTATTTTGACTGCCTATTTAAATATCTTCACCACCGGGGCATCTTTTTGAACGAAACGAAGATCCAACTTGGGTTTTAAGAAAAACCCATTTCAAATCTATTATCCATGATTTTAAATAAAACTTTTTGTTTTGACTGCCTTGGTTTTCACAAAAAACCTTTCCGCTTCTTGACATCTCAGGTTCTGAAGACTTCTTCTTCTCATTCTGAATTATGTTTTACTGTTTCTGTGCATCTATCATTTAAGGACTCATGATCTGACTAACTTTTGAACTTTATCCTATGCATCTGAGTGACTTATGAACTGCCTGTCCATTGCATCATTAGATCTAACTGACTGTATTGACAACAATGACAATCCTCCTACAAAACCTTGCTCAACACCGAACTCCTATCCATTGTACTTTGGCTGCACCTTGATGTTCAATAAAATCTTGTCCATTGCATCAATAAATTTGTCTAACTGTGTTGACAACAATGACAATATTGTTTGTTGCACTTTTCTCAACAATCTCCCCCTTTGGAATTGTTGGCAACACATGTGCAATTTTCCTGTAAATCTTCTCCCCCTTTGACAATAATACCAAAGGGTTGCTGCAGACTCCCCCTGAGTCTATGCACAATATTCTTAGACACAAATTATTACAATTAGAAAATATTCCAAGCATGAACAAGAAGAAAAACAAATACACAAATGCTCCCCCTGAGTCCAAGACCACTTCATTTCACTAATTGACAACATCATGATAAGCATAATAGGCATCAATAAAATCAACAATGTGAATAGCAACAATAACCAGTGAATGACACCATCACCGTCAACTTCACCAATATAACATGTGTAAGAACATGACTGAACCACTGTCTTCTGTGCAACTACCCTCTCGTTGCTTTGCAAACTCAAACTTGTCCACTCTTAGTGAAGGCATACAATAATCTTATATAGCCGACTTTTTGTTCTGCAATGCCAAGCAACATCCGCATACAACTTCATCATGCATGTTGGATATATTCTCAACAAGCTTGAACCTAATGACAGTTGTTTGTCTCTCTCTGCAGTGAGAATCCAGCAGGCTACCTCAATCCACTTTCAACTCTATGCAAGTACCAAACACTGTACCACAAGCACAACCAACATTTTTTTTTTTTCAACCAATTAGGGCTTTAGCAACAATGCTTATAGACAAGGTTTAACCAACATCATTCAACTCAAGATTAACCTTGAAGCATTCAACCAATCACTACATGAAAAGGAAACTAGTAGACATCCTTTTCCTTCCAAAGGTATTTGAACAAGACAGCCACCAACATAAATCATCGAGGCAAAGAATAACTTGCTCAAATCAAACTCAATGGAGTAAGCCCAAATCATGTATCAAGAAAAGCATTAACTTGATCAAAACAACCACTATGAAAGCAACTCAACTATTCATCACCAGGCGGGAAATCATCTGGCTGCTCATTAAAAAACTTTTTCTTCAATCTTCCCATTCAACATGCTTGATTTCACTTTTGTCAACAAAATTGACAAGTGACTCACATCTGTACCAATTTTTGTCCAGCACTGCAATTTTACTGCCAACTCTTACTTTCAACTATGCATGTCGGAAGAAGACATTTTGTCAAACACTTTATGGCCAACCGTAGTGCACCTTACTCAGCCTCAAGCTTCTTATCCTTGGACTGGCATTAAATCAATAGTTAAAACAAAACTGTCTATGAATTAAATATATTCACCAAGGTGTCATGAAATATCTGGCAATCTTCACATCAAAGAGTAAAAACAAATACATGCTGCTTGAAACACAAATACACAGCTAGGGCAAGCATTCTTTCATTGAGAAAATTATCTGGACTATTATGATTCGTAATTTTGAACAGTGGTATTAAGAATCATCAACAAGTACAACAATGACATATCTCAAAACTACCAATGGTGACAACTCTCAAATTAAACACCACACTTCACGGCATTTCCACAAACCACTATATAAACTGAAAAACACACTTTAACAACTATACAACATTAACTCGACTACTTACCTTTCATCCTCAGATACCTAGACAAATACATAGGAGCATTAAAATAAAACTTTAATATTGCTCCTCCTAAGGATGTGCCACCTGGAGTTGCTTAGAGCAATGGCAGAGTAGCCTCCTTCAGTCCAAGGAGACACAATTTCCTTTCTTCTGTCTTTCTCCAGACTTTCTTGAACTTGGGCTTGGGTTTTTCAACAACATCCCTATTTTGCTCCTGTTCATGAACTTGAACATTTCTCTTGTGGGGTTGTCTCTTGTGCATTCTTGATGGATGATTATTTTCTTTTCTTTTATGCACATGATATGTTCCTTGTCGGTGTTGTCCTCTTTGTGTCTGATGAAATCTAGGGTTTTGCCTTAGATTAGATATATAAGTGCTTGGATAGAACCTTGCTATGTGCCCTTGACCGTTGCATTTAAAACATTGCACATGTTTTATTCCCTGTCTATATTGCATTCTATGTGTATGATGAAATCTATGGTATTGCCTTAGATTGGATACATAAGTGCTTGAACAAAACCTTGCTATGTGCCCATGGCTATTACATTTAAAACATTGCACAGGGTGTTCACTCAAAAAAACGGAAGTATTTTTATCAGCATAACTCTTTGATCTATTGTTCAGTCCACAATAAATTGCCTTGTGACCAAAGTGGTTGCATTTAGAACAATAGCCATAAAAAGCATTATTATTAAAAGAGTGAGAGTGAGAGAACCTCTTTAGCTGGGGTTGCTTTGCTATAGATCTTCTTTGATATTTTCTTCCTTTTGAGGATTTAGCTTCAGACTTTTCTTGTTTCAATCCTTCAACCGAGGACTTCTTCTTCTCTGCATATTTGGAGGATGAAGGTTGTTCAGCTTCATATCCAAGACCAAACTTAGCTGTGGAGCTTCTTTGTTGATTTATCATTGTATCTAGCAACTTTGTGCTCTTCTCAAATTTGAGATTTATATTGGCCTCTTTTAGTTGTTTCTTCAATGAAACAATCTCTTCTTCTTGTTGGCAGCATACAATCTCTTTCTCATTGATCTGAGACCTAAGAATATCTTCAATCCTTTTGTTCTGTTCTACTTGCAGCTTTAGATCAACCATAACCTGTTTATATTCCTCTTCACTTGTGCTGTATACATCATTCTTATTATCCAGCTGTGTCTTCAAGGCTTCTTCTAATTTCTTGGCCTTTTGAACTTGTAGGAAGAGATCTTCAATCTCATCCTCATATTCTTCTAATTTCTTGGACAGTATTTTGTTCTTTTTCTTTTCTATTCTCCACTCTTCAAGAGCAGATATCAACTCTCCTTCAAAATCTACTTCAGCCTCAAGATTTTCATCACAAAATTCAGGATTCACTTCTTCTACCTTTTTCGGTTCAAATTTCTCTTCTACAGGAACCGAAACTGATTGGGATGCCTTTTTGGATGAGGATCTATTCTTCTTAGCCATTGTGTACTAATCCAAGATCAACCCTGACTGATTTAGCCAAAATTGGGAACCTGGCTCTGATACCAATTGTTGTAATCACAATGACACTGAGAGGGGGGGGTGAATCAGTGTGTTCTTTAAAATTTCTAAAACATATGATTTTAAAACCAGCAGTAGTTTAAAGCAGATAAAAGAGATACTAAATGCATCAAGAAAGCATCACACATAACACAACATTTTAACGAGGTTCACCAATGTGGCTACTCCTCAAAAATACTACTTGGACTACCATCCAAATCCAGTCAATGCAAAGCTACAACTTTACATAATCCTTTACCAACACCAACTGGAAGGAGCACCAACCCCTTAACTTTATTTGCTTCAATAGAATGGAGCACCAACCCCTTAACTTTATCTGCTTCAACAGAATGGAGCACCAACTCCTATTTTACCAGCACCTACTGGAAAGAGGCACCAACCCCTTAATCCAAGCAACAACTTGGAAGACAATAATAAAAATTACAGAATAAAACTTTCACCTCAATTTTCACGGTCTGCTGTTTTTCTGCATTCTGCTGCTTCTGCGCAAAATGAGTTGCACTATTCCACCTCTTCTCTGTACTTATTTGCACTCTCTACTGCATTTAGATGATCAATCACTTCTATAAACTGCGCACTGTCACTTCAAACTTAGAACACAACTTCTGCACATCTAGCTCTTATCTTCGCACAAGTCACTCTACTCGCTCTTTGCACATTATCTCACTTTATCTTAACACCCCATCTTTCAAACTCGAAGAAGCCCTCCTTTTATAGAAGAAATTTTAGGAACAAACCCTAGAAGAACATCGACTGAGAAACCCTAGAATTTGTCAGCTGCCAAACCCTAAAATCTGTTGGCTGTAACCCTAAGAATGTCGGTTGCAAAACCCTAGAAATTGTCGACTGCCAAACCCTAAAATTCGTCGGCCCAGATTTAACTTTTTCGACCTCAAAATCTTCTCCACCTTCGTCACCTTCCTGTAGCTTATTGTCGCGAAATAGTAACACGTCGGCCCTTTTAATTTAATTTAATATTTTAATTTAAATTTTAAATAAAATAAAATTTAAACTAAATATTTAAAATTAAATATCTTCATCACCGGGGCATCTTTTTCAACGAAACGAAGAGCCAAATTGGGTTTTAAGAAAAACCCATTTCAAATATGTTATCCATGATTTTAAATAAAACTTTTTATTTTGACTGCCTATTTAAATATCTTCATCACCGGGGCATCTTTTTCAACGAAACGAAGAGCCAACTTGGGTTTTAAGAAAAACCCATTTCAAATCTGTTATCCATGATTTTAAATAAAACTTTTTATTTTGATTGCCTTGGTTTTCACAAAAAACCTTTCCGCTTCTTGACATCTCAGGTTCTGAAGACTTCTTCTCATTATGAATTATGTTTTCTATTTCTGTGCATCTATCATTTAAGGACTCATGATCTGACTAACTTTTGAACTTTATCCTCTGGCATCCGAGTGACTTCGAACTGCTCGTCCATTGCATAATTAGATCTAATCGATTGTATTGACAACAATGACAATCTTCCTGCAACACCTTGCTCAACACTCGAACTCCTATCCATTGTACTTTGGCTACACCTTGCTGTTCAATAAACTCTTGTCCATTGCATCAATAAATCTGTCTGACTGTGTTGACAACAATGACAATACTGTTTGCTGCACTTTGCTCAACAGGAGTGATAAGGTGTAATTGAGTTTTTGCATTATATTGTGAGAATAATGTATCTTCTAACCTATTTAAGTTTGGCATAGAAGTGATTGTGGTTGTGGCAGATTTACAAGATCCCTTCACCATCAAGAAAAAGGTATGAGCACATTCTTCGATAGTTGAGTTGATTGATTGGTTTTCTGAAAAAAAAGTTTGGAGTGAAAATGACTTGATTTGGGTTTCCTTTTCAAGAGTTTTTGAGTTAATGCTTCAAGGCTTTCTGCAATAAAGAGTTGTTAAAACCCTGTTTATAAGCATTATTGTTGAAGCCATTGGTTATGTGAAGAAATTGAATTAGGGTTTTGAAAAGAACATGAGTATCATTGTTATGTGAAGATTGTTTATAAGCTTTGTTGTTGAAGTGAGTTGTTGTGCAAAGAACTTGAACTAGGGTTTGAAAAGAACATGAGTATCATTGTTATGTGAGATTTGTTGTTGAGCATTGTTGGAAACATTTTGAGTTGGTTGATATATGCTTGGACTAGGGTTTAATGAGAAAGGGGTGTTTTATCAAGTGATTGGTTGAGTAGAGTTGATTGAGCCTAGTCAAGTGGTTGTGTGAAGTGATTGTTCAAGTTCCTTAAAATAAACTATTCTATATTCTATTTTGAGTTGAGAAAGTGATTGAACATTGAGTTGAATTGGAAGCATATTGAGTCTCTAACAATTCTCCTTATGTTTCTAAGAGAGTGATTGAAAGTAATTGAGCATTGTGATGAGTATAGAACATACTGAGTCTCTAAAAATTCTCTTTATGTTTCTATGATATTGGACAAGTTCTGTGTGGACTTGTTGAGCAGATTTGAGCAAATTCTATGTGGACTTGTTGAGCAGATTGGACAAGTTCTGTGTGGAATTTTTGAGTAAATTTGAGCAAGTTCTATGTGGACTTGTTGAGCAGATTTGAGAAAGTTCTGTGTGGACTTGTTGAGCAGATTTTAGCAAGTTCTGTGTGGAATTGTTGAGCAGAATTGAGCAAGTTCTGTGTGGACTTTTTGAGCAGATTTAAGCAAGTTATGTGTGGACTTATTGAGCAGATTTGAGCAAGTTTTGAGTGGACTTGTTGAGCAAATTTAAGCAAGTTCTGAGTGGACTTGTTGAGTAGATTTGTGCTAGAGTGAAGCACTGTGTTTAGTGCAGATTTAAGACAAAGCTTTGGAGGTGATAGAGAAAAGAGGACAATGGTCTCTAGTGGAGAGAGATCCATCAACCACGGTAGTGAGGAAAGATCTTCTGATTGGGGATAAGAGTCTTCAGTTGAGAGAGATCCACAAGCCAGTGCAGTGGAGGTAGTAGTCTTCTAGAGGATCACCATCCAGAGCAAAGGAGGAGTTCTCCTATGGATAGAGATCCACAAACTCGATTTAGGGGATCATCATATCCTTTGGACTGAGGTACATAAACATTGTAATAGGTAAAGGATTCCCAAGAGATTGATCGAGAAAATTTTAGTGAAAGATTTTCTTTGTGGAGTAGCCCACATTGGGTGAACCACGTAAATTATGATGTCTCTATTATGTGTGGTGTTTTGTATATTACTTTGATTTCTGTTGTTGATATTGCTATCTATACATTACATAATATTGATTTGGAAAGAAAAGTAAAAAGTGGTCTTATATTGTTCACCCCCCTCTTAGTATAAGCTTGTGTTCTTCATCCCTTAATTCTAGGATACCCATGGCTTGTAACAACTGATGCTTATATTAGTTGTAGATCTAGGAATATGACTATTTCCAATGGGAAGCACACTAAGGATTTGATTCTATTTCTTGAGTCAATACCAGATAAAGGATTTTCAAAACAACTTTGGTATGATTTTCCTAATGACTTGGATGCTATTCAAAATTTATCAATTAATGTGTTAAGTGAATATTTGTAGCAAGAAATTGAAGGACCATTAGGACCACTTTTTGATGAAGAACAAAGTATTAATTGTTCAAATGAACTTATTATATCCAATGATGAAGCAAGTACAATTCAATCTCATCAATTAGTTGAACATGAAATATTGGGAATAGATGCAAATATTGAAAATTGTAAACAGATAGACTTCACATCTAGGAAGACTTTGAATATTAAAATGAGCTTACAAGAATTTAGGAATCACAATTGATAGAAGTACTTAGAAAACATCAAACATTATTTGCATGGGATTATGAGGATATGAAAGGAATTCATCCAAATATTTAAACCTATCAAATCTTCATTCAAGAAGGTTGTCACCCAATGAGACAAATTCAAAGAAGACTAAATCTAGCTATGAAAGACATAGTCCAAGAATAAATCATTCAAATTTTAAATGTAGGATTTATATATCCAATTTCTGATAGCCAATGGGTGTTACCATTAGTAATAGTTCCTAAGAAGAATGGTAAATGGAGGATCTATGTAGATTATAGATAATTAAATAAGGTGACAAAGAAATATTATTTTCCTCTACCATTCATTGACCAAGTTCTTGATACCTTGGCTAGAAAGAAATATTTTTGCTTTTTGGATGGTTTTAGTGGGTACAATCAAGTCTCAATAGCAGAATAAGATCAAGAAAAGACTACTTTCACATGTCTTGTAGGCACCTATGCTTATAAAGTTTCATCTTTAAAATTATGCAATACACTGTTGGAAATTTTGAGTAGTTTTGTTGTCATTGATGTCAAGAGAGTATTGTTTCAATTTCGTCATCATTAAAGACATCAAGTGGTTTTTCCAAAATCAAGAAGGTCTTGAAAAAGAATAGGATATAATATTTATTTTTAATATTATATGCCTAAAAAGTCCCAAAAGGATGAAGACCCAAGGAAGGAGAAGCAAATTTAAATTAAATAATAATATTATATTATTTAATATTATCGAATAAATTGATGAGGTGAAGTAAACCGGGTCCAAGATATTATTATAATAATTTATTCTTGAAAAGACCCATGAAACAACTTGCAAAAGATTTAAATTAACTTATTTAAATTATAATATTTTAACCCATGATTAAAATTTTAATTTAAATAAATAATGGATGGCAAAGGTTTTTAAATTTTATATTTAAATCTAAATTCGATTTTCAAAATCAAATGATGGGCCGACGAGTTATGTGCAAGTGAAAACGTGTATAAAAGAGAAAGCAAATTCTCATTTTATTACCTTTGACATATGCTATCAAGTGTTGTGCAATGCTAATATAATTCGTGTGCTTTGTGTTTCGAGAGAAGAGATTTCATGCTTTGAAAAAGAAGACAAGAAGCTGGTTTTGAAAAACATAGAAGTCGAAGGAGGTACCATTGGTGGTGGTAGCACAGGTGGTAGTTGAGGCCAAGCGAAAGCATTGAGAGGGCAAAGACATAGATTCAATTCACGCCATGTGCTTTGAAAGGGAAAATATTTGGTTTTTTGCGCTAGAGGATAGAAGACATAAGGTACAAAACGTAAACCGTGCACCTTGAGTTTTGTGTGGGCATAGCCCAACTGGTTACCTAGCATTAGCTAGGGTGTTGAGGAAGAAAGGTTGTGAGTTCAAATTTGGCTGGAAATATTTTGGCCAAAGTGAAAATAAAAGGTATGCAATTTATGATTTAATTTTTCAAAGTTTTTTGATATCCAAAAATTCACTTTAAAGTTTGCATGAAATTTGAAAGGATAGCTTGTGAGTTTTGTCAAGGGAGGTATAAGGTATAAGAAAATTAAAATATTTTATTTTAATATTGGTGGTTAGAGTTTATTCAATGAGATAGGAGTTTTAAGGTTTGCAAAGGAAATTATATTTTATTTTGAGATAAAGCTATGATGTGTTAATTGTTTTGAGAGGAGAAATAATGTGACTAAAGAAAATTATTGTGGTTGTTTTCTTTATCAAAATTGTTGACTTATATTTTGAAAGTGTGGAGATTACAAGGTGTATTTAGAACTTGTTATTTTTGTGTGGAAAAATAATTATTGGGAAAATATGTGCAAGGATATTTTGAGAAATATTGTTGTTACCTAACCTTAATATTGGCAAAGAAGATTTGATTGTGGTTAAGAAAGGTTTTGAAGATATATCTCCATCAAAACAAAAGGTATGGGTATATCTTCCTGTGAGTGAAATATTGTTGGATTGAATGTTTTGAAATGCAAGGTTGGAGTGAAAATGATTGTTTGATAAGCATTGTTGGAAATATTTGAGTGAGTGTTCATATGCATGATTAGGGTTTGTGAAAGATCATTAGTATCATTATTATGTGAAGTTGAGAACTATCTTGAACCAGGGTTTGTGAAAGAACTTGAGTATCATTGTTATGTGAAAATTGGAATTATCTTGAGTCAAGGTTTGTAGTGTGAATTATTGGAAGTATAGTGAAACACTTGGTTAGGGTTTGGATGCAATTTGTGTTTCATTGAAGTGGATGGTTGAGTAAAGTTGATTGAGCATTATTGATTGAAAGCATTGGAGTGATAGTTCAAGATTCATGAAACAAATTATTCTTTATTTTTGAATTGATTTGAAAGTGAGTTTGAAAGTGTTAGAGTGATTTGTGAGTGAGAAATATATTGAGTCTCTTACCATTCTCTATATGTTTCTATGGTTAAACAAGATTCTGAGTGAAACTTGTTTGTGCGATTGAAGAGGTTTTTTAAAAATATTAAGTTGAGTTTTTTGAGTGTGTTGTGAGTGTAAAACATATTGAGTCTCTAACCATTCTCTATAGTCTCTAAGGTCAAACAAGATTCTGTGTGAAACTTGTTTGTTGGATTGAAGAGGTTTTCTATGAGAGATTGTGTTGAGTTTTATATGCAAGTTTGCAATTGATGTGAATAAGATTTTGTGAAAGCTTGTGAGCAGATTTGAGTAAGTCCTAGAGGGGAATTAAGGACAAAATTGAGGAAGATTTTTGTAAAAGCTTAAGGACATATTTGTGTGAGCTTTTGTGGAAGCTTACAATCATATTGGACAAGTTCTAGTGAGGACTTGTTGAGCAGATTTGAGGTAAGTCTTGGTGAAGACTTGTTGAGCATATTGGACAAGTTCTAGTGAGGACTTGTTGGATAGATTTGAGGCAAGTCTTAGAGAAGACTTGAGAGTAGATTGGACAAGTTCTTGAGAGGACTTGTTGGACAAATTTGAGGCAAGTCTTTGAGAAGACTTGAAGAGTAGAGTTGATTTATTGATTTGTTCAAGCTTTGTGTTAAGGCTTGGCATAGATATAGTCGAGTTGATTTGTGATTGAGTCAAGCTTTGTGTTAAGGCTTGAGGATAGATTTGAAGATAGAGTTTGGTGTAGACCTAAGGATAGATTTTTACCAGATCGGAGACAAAGATTGAGCAAATTTGTGCTAGACCAAAGGACTGTGTTTAGTACAAATTTAAGATAGAGATTGAGAATATTTGTGCTAGACTGAAGGACTATGTTTAGTACAAATTTGAGATAAAGTTGAGATCAAGCTTTGGAAGTGATAGAGCAAAGGAAAATAGTCTCTAGTGGATAGAGATCCATTAGCTAGGGTAGTAAGGATAAAGGTCTTTTGAGTGAGGACAAGAGTCTTCAGTGGAGAGAGATCCATAAGCCAGTGTAGTGGAGGAAGTAGTCTTCTAGAGGATCACCAACTAGAGCAGAGAGAGTTCTCCTATAGATAAATATCCAAAACCCAACTAA
This sequence comes from Wollemia nobilis, assembly GCA_028583015.1. Classification (NCBI taxonomy): domain Eukaryota; kingdom Viridiplantae; phylum Streptophyta; class Pinopsida; order Araucariales; family Araucariaceae; genus Wollemia; species Wollemia nobilis. Next base: position 6,055,092 of record JAQPPZ010007530.1, read on the forward strand.
GGGGATTGGTGTCTCCTGTGGATAGATATCCACAAAATTGATTAGGGGATTGGTGTCTCTTTTGGACAGAGGTCCATAAACATTGTAATAGGGAAAGGATTCCCAAGATATTTATTGAGAAAATTTTAGTGAAATATTTTCTCCGTGGAGTAGCCCACATTGGGTGAACCACGTTAAATTGGTGTCTCTATTGTGTGTGTTGATTTGTGCATTGCTTTGATTACTATTGTTGATATTGCATTGATATATTGGATAATATTTTTTGAGTAAATAAAAATAAAAAGTTATCTTATACTGTTCACCCCCCTCTCAGTATAAGCTTGTGTTCTTCAATTGGTATCAGAGTGGGTTCCTTCGAAAGAGTTTAACAACTTGAAGGAAAAGCTCTCAAGAACACATATAGATTCTCAGAATGGATCCTTAGGGAATTCAACACCATTTTTCGATGGAAACAATTATGTACTTTGGAGTATGAGAATGAAGATTCACCTAATGGCACTTGGAAATGAAATATGGGAAGCAATTGAAAATAGATATATACTGCCAACTACTCCACCTACAGATTAAGATGGTAAGCTCCTACATATGAATAATTCAAAGGCAATGAATATAATTTTAAAGGGTTTGTGTGAAACAATTTTATAAAGGTTATGCATTGCACATCAACAAAAGATATTTGGGATAAGTTGAAAGGTATATATGAGGGAGACAAAAAGGTCAAAAGAGCAAAGTTGTAAAATTGTAAAATTACAAGAGAACATTTGAAGACCTAAAGATGAAGGATGAGGAAAATATTGTTGCATATCTACTTCATGTGGATGAGGTTGTTAAATCCATGCAAGGACTTGGGCTTAAGGTTGAAGAAACAAATGTCTGTGATAAGATTTTAAGGTCACTCCCAAAAAGGTATTGTGAAAATATTTCAGCTATAGAAGAGTCAAAATATATTGAACTTTTGACAAGGGATTAGTTACATGGAATCCTCACAGCTTTTGAGATGAGAATAAAATAGGAACCTATTCCCCAGAAATAAGCAGCCTTCAAAGTTACAAAGAAGATAAATGGTAAGAAGTCATATTCAAGCAATGAGTTATCCAGTGATGAGGAAGCAAATTATGGCAAAAGGAACAAGGACTCAAGAAAGTATAAAGGTATGAAATCAGTTAAATATTTTAATTGTGGTAAATATGGTCACTATGCAATTGATTGTCTAGAAGCTATAAATAGTAGTGAAGATGAAGAAAAATAGGATCATAAGAATAGGGAAATAGGAAAACATAGGTATCAAAATAAAAGCAGGGATGGACAAAGCAAGCAAGGAAAGAAGTTTTTCCAAATGCATAAGAAGAGTTTTTATGCAAACAAGGTAAGTAAGAGTTCAAGTGATAGTGATGACAGGTCCTCAGATAATGAAGAAGAAGAAATTCTATTTTTGGCAGAAGAAAAATAAGTGGTTAGAAACTGATTACCAATAATTCTCAAGGGTTTTAGGTGTGGTAACTTTTGTCATATTGAAGATATTTGTACAAGGAATGGTTTTAGTTTCAGTGAATATAAATATGAATATGCTCGTGAAGGTCTAGAAGAAGAAAGTCTTCTTATTGGAATAGAAGAAGAAGAAAGTGCTTCCAATAGAAAAGAGTTAGAAAGGAATGAAGATGTTTTTAAAGATAAAAGAGTAGAGGAAGAATCAAAAAAATTAAATGAAGGAGAAATTGATATTGAGGGTGAGCTTATTTCTACCCTTGATGCATTAAGGAAGGTAAGAAAGTAGAACTCAAAACTCAAGCTTCAATTTCAAGAATGTGATGAAGAGAAAGGAAATATTATAGAAGATCTAACCAACTCAATAGCTAAGACAAGGAGATTTAAAGAGAATTTAGAAGCAAAAGTTTTAGAATGTGAAAGGTTAGAGCATGAAGTAGCTTCATTAAGGAAGGAAGTAAAAGAGTCTAAAGACAAGTTACACAGGTTTGGAAGAAGCTCAAAGACCTTGGATAAGATTATCAAGGTACAAAAATCTTCATCAAACAATATAGGTATTGGTTTTGAACAGGTACAAAGAGAACAAGAAGAGGAGTCAATCTCAAGCTCCAAGGAAGAATAAGCTTTAGAATAAAAGAGTGTAAGAGAGAGTGAGACTTCTAAAGAAGAGTTGAACAATAGAAAGTTCAACAAATAAAGGAACAATGCACAAAGAAGGAACATATGGAACATGAAACAACATGGGGTAAAAGAGACTAAGATAGCAATGGAGTCAAGGTGTTGTGGCAGATCCACAACACACCCCAAAATTGGGGACCCACCTTTTTTGCATGTTTTCAAAGAAAATCTCAGTGACCCAGATGCTAAAAATCAAGAAAAAGGAAAAAATGCACAAGTATGAAAAAGTGTCGCGATATCGCGACATGTCGCTCCGTCGCTGGCAAAAAATGAAAAGTGTCGCGATATCGTGACATGTTGCGCGGTCGCTGGCAAAAAATGAAAAGTGTCGCGATATCGCGACGTGTTGCGCGGTCGCTGGCAAAAAATGAAAAGTGTCGCGATATCGTGACGTGTTGCGCGGTCGCTGGCAAAAAATGAAAAGTGTCGCGATATCGCGACATGTCGCAAAATCATGGGTCAAACCAGTCAAACAGGGCAAGGCACGAAAAGCGTAGCGATATCGTGACAAAAATCAGCAAAGAGGCACGAAGCAGAAAGGCGTAGCGAAATCGCGACGTGTCGCAAAATCACGGTCAACGCAGTCAGCAGCAGCAGGTGGGCGAAACCGTCGCGAAATCGTGACGTGTTTGATTTTCGCGGCTTGCAAGCGGGCGGAAGGCATGAAATAGAAATGGTAGCGAAATCACGACAAAAATGAGCCAAAGGCAACAAGGCGCAGCAGTGTAGCGAAATCGCGACAAAAATGAGCCAAAGGCAACAAGGCGCAGCGGTGTAGCGAAATCGCGACAAAAACGAGCCAAAGGCTACAAGGCCCGGTAGTGTAGCGAAATCGCGACGAAAATTGACACAAAGTTCATAAGCCGAAAGTGGTAGCGAAATCGCGCAACTTTTGAGAAAGCGTGCCCACCAGAAAAAATGTCGCGATTTCGCGACAGGTTGCAGCGAAGGTGCCCGAAGTGGAAAAGCGTCGCGATTTCGCGACAGGTTGCAGCGAAGGTGCCTGAAGTGAAAAGACGTCGCGAAATCGTGATAGAAAGTAGCAAGAGCAGCCCGAAATGGAAAGCGTAGCGATTTCGCGACGGAAAGCCGGTAAAGCAGTACGAAAGTGAAAAACGTCGCGATTTCGTGACAGAAAGCCGCAGGATAGTTTCGAACGAAAAGGCGTAGCGATTTCGCGCAAGTTTTGGAGGAAACATTTCGGAGTGAAAAACATCATGAAATCGCGAAGTGAAAAAATCATGACAGGTTGCGGCTGAGAGTGTACGGAACAGAAAAGCGTCATGATTTCGTGACATGTCACGATTTCGTGACATGTCGCATTTTTGCTGGGCAAGAAGGCAAGAGGGCTGTTGGCCGAAAAACGTCGCGATATCGCGACCTGTCTCATTTTCGCTGTGTTGGCAGAGGAACAAGCTGCATGCATAAAAACATCGTGATTTACATGGGACCGTTACAGAAGGTGCAGAAAGCGTGAGACACGTGGCATACAGGTGTCAGAGTTGCAGAAGCGTTACATGCAACAGAAGATTTCGAACGTTTCGGCATCGAGCATGAATCAAAAGCAACGAAAAGGCGGGGAATTTGAAAAGACGCATTCTGGAAGATGAAACGAAGCGACGCAGGGTGAATCGAAGAGCCGCGCCAGACAGTATAAAATCAGAAGCGCAGATTGAACGAGGGGTTGGAAATTGCTGCTAGCAGAGTTGCAGAGACAAGGGCTGCAAGCCATTCTGGGCCTGCACTTGGAGCAATTTCCTTCATTTGTTCTGGATTTGTAATACCTGGAACATTATGTAATTGCAACTGATATACCATTTTAATACGAAATACAGAGAGTTGGCATCTCATTGATGAGAAAGAAGGAGTCATTTTTGCATGCATGATTTAATGTTTTATCTTTCCCTTTCGGATTTCTAGGCTTTTAGGTGAAGTTTAATGCAAGTGTTCTTGGTTGCTTCATGCGAATGTCTAAATCTGAAATTACATTAAAAACCCCGAAACCCGCACCTAGCTTATCCGGATTGTGTAGATTTGCAGGTTCAATAGGTTAGGTTGCATGCAAAAACCTCATCATCTTCGGTTTTGTCAATCAGGATGGTCGCACTCTGGACATAGTTTAGCTTCATTTTCATTTTGCATTTATTTTATTTTCAAACCCTTATTTTATTTTCTGCATTTTAATTACTATCATTCAAATAAATAACTGAAAATCCATCAAAGCTCAAGATCAAAATAGATTTATTTCTTAGATTTATTCACTTTGAGTCCATTGCAAATTCAAATTGAAATAAACCACAGTGCCCCTTGTTAACATCCACTTGTAACCCTAAGGTATTCCCAGCATTCAAATTAAAACAACATCATTGATATACAAAGAGTTAGCATAACAGGAACCTTGGAGAAATTATCTGTTGTAATTTCTTTGCAAGCAGAGGATTTTGGGACTCGGATCCTACCGGAGAGTGTGCTTTCACAATTGGGTGAAAACACCACTCAACAGATTGGCGCTAGAAGGAGGGCCGAATTGGTTTACTTTATTTTGATTTTCATACATAAGTAATATTTTTTTGATTCGATTTTGAAATTATCTCTTAAATCTCACAAACGGCTAAACTGCAACATTTGTTTTTCTGTTGCAGGTTTTCTTGGTGATAATCGGGAGTTTCGTCAAGGAGGGCTGAAACGGTTTATTGTGATTTAAGGGCTACAGGAATTGCTATGCACTGTTCTTAACGCTTTGATTGTTCATACAGGAATAATATGATTTGGTTTGATTTAAAAAAATAAAGAATAAAATAAATAAAATAATAAAAATAAATAAATAAATAAATTAAAAAAAAGAAGGAATTTTTGGGTATTAAATTTATATTCTTTAAGATTCACTAATGGCTGTGTTTACACCATGGATGACAGGTAGCCCATTGAATATACCGGGAGTTCAACATTATTTGCCCGTTGGTTTTGAGAGATGTCTTCCTCAATTTTTGTCTAATGGGACAAATACTGTAGAAGAACATATTCAAGCATTCAAATTTGTTGTGAATCACTTAACAAGTTGGTATGATGATGTTGCTTGTAAAATGTTCCTTTACACCTTGGACAAAGTGGCATATGATTGGTTTACAAGTCTGCCTTTAGGGTCTATCACTTCTTGGGCTCAGCTAGAGGCAACATTTCTCAATCAATTCAACAAAAAGCGAGTTGACCCAATCCTCATGTACAATCAATTGGTCTATATTAGAAAAGGACCAAGTGAAAATGTGAAGTCATTTTCTGAAAGGTTCTTTGGATTATATACGCAATTAGTGACATTTTATGTTCTTCAAGAAGAAGTGGCTCTCCAAATATACATCAATGCTCTTGACTCACCCATGTCCACATATTTGCGAGGGATGCCTCAAATCTCATCTTTGTCACAAGCCTATACTCAAGCAATGGCAATTGAGCAACAATTGAGTTGTCAAAATTATGGTGTGGGTTTTGGATCATGTAATCTTCAATCATTTAATACCTCCTTTACCCACCCAATGATTTATCCACCTCAACCAAGTTCAAGTGTGAATCAATTTCAGAATCAACAATCATTCCCAAGCTTCAATCAATTTCAAAATCCTCAACCTACTATGCAAGATCAACCATCTTTCTTAAGTATGAATCAACTTCAAAATACTCATCTTGATTCAAAAGATGTTGCTAAAATCAATTTCAATGATTTTCATAAGAATATGATTTTAGGCAAGGGAGGAGTACTAGATCCAACTAGTATGGAAACATGTGACAGATTGGAAACCCTTGACTCACCAAAAGATGAATTTTATGAGGATGAATCTGATTCGGATGACACATTGGATGACATTGTTGAAAGTAATGGCCTAGGAAATTCACACCTTCCAAATTATGTTAAACATGAATCATGGGTTACACATGTGGATTATGATAACCTTATCAATTTGAATACAAGCAATAACCCAATTTTGGAAGTAATTGAACCATTTAAGGAAGGAGATGATAAATTTGATGAGAAATATGTTGATGAATTAAAAGATGATGAAGAAATAGTTGAGCATCACAATCTGATTTTGAAAGATGATTGTTATGATTCTTGGGAAGAGTATGCTCACTCCAAACCTTCTAATGAAATTTGTGTGCCTATTGATATGCAGGATAATACAATTGCCCTTTCATATGAGGATATTACAAGTCCTGTACAATCTGAGAATGTTTTGGAAGAAGGGTTGGAATCTCATCAAAGGTTGGAGACAGATAATGATTCTACTACCATGGATGAAGAAGGAGAATCAATTGTTTTTGTTCCCCTTGGGGGGCAAGAAATCGAAAATATTGATCCACCTATTGTTTTTACAATGTCTATGCCATCTCAAAATGATGAAATTACAAAACCTAAGTGGTGTGGGTTGGATGCTATTGATGATCTTAATGAAAATATGGATTTTGGGGCAACTCAAGCCATTGATTGTGGAAAGGTGTCACGTGACACATATCTTGAAAAATTAGGCTCTTGTTTTGAAAAATATGGACGCATGTTTGATTGGGTGCCTAACTTTGGTGTTTTTGAACAGGTATTGGACGATGAAGAAGACAACGAGAAAAAAGAAAAGGCTACTAATACTCATCAAGTTATGATAAATTTTAATCATGATGGGTTGAGTATGGATGACAAGGGGAAATCTTTACCTTTGGTAGTAGCTACAAAAATTTCAAGTGATAGGTTACATGATGTCCCTTTGGATGCTAACATCATTAATGAGGAAATGCCAAATTTTGTTGATGCTTGTCAAGTTTTGAATGATTCTGATTGCTTTAAAATCCTGGAAAATGATTTGAAGTCAAGATTTTTAGAAATAGGCTCTTGTTTGCAACATCTCACATTTGAAAAGGAAAGCCTACTTCTAAATCATGAATGGAATGATGAAACTTGCACTTTAAAGAATAGACAAGATAAAATTGAATATCAACCATTGTCTAATCAATTTGATTTGAATCTCACCTATGATGTTGGTAATAGAACTAAATCAAAGTGGAATGGTGAGCATGGCAAGTTGAAATTTGTTGCATTGCTTGGTTTGATCTTATTGTTGTTGGATTCCTACAAAATTTGGCATGTGTATTGTGTCATATGTTTTTTGATATATTCTAATCATGTTTGGGATCCAGGAAAGTAATAGTCCAAGCTTGGCATCATCCTGTACAATAGTGTATATAATTTTTGGTTTTTTGGTGTGGGCTTTCAAGTTTTTGTTTTTGGGATTGTTTTTGGGTTTTGGTTTTGGTTTGTGTTTTTCAAGTTTCATTTTTTGGATTCTTAGTTTAATCATGATTTAAATTGTGTGTTTGATTTCAATTGACATGCTTTGTTTGTTTTTATAAAAAAAAAAAAGATAAAAAAAATAATAATAATAAAAAAATAAAATTGAGATGTCAACTTATGCTTAAGATTAGGAGAGTATGAAATATTGGAATTGTCTTGTAAAAGCTCCACAAGTAACACAAACATTTTAAGTTATATCGTTTGAAACTTGTGATGCATGAAGTAGTCAGTTTTGTATGGCAAATATTTCATTTGCAATTCAAGAGATAATGCATTCATGTTACATCTCACTTTACATATACATTCCATCTTAGTTGCATATGCATCTTAGGTACAAATCATTAAAGTGTGTCAAATCCTCTTAGGGTTGTGTTATAACATAAATGTAAAAAAAAATCCTAAGGTTGGAAACTGAGTCTTGAGATATCTAGAACCAAGCACGTCTTATACATTAAAAAGGATCTTGAGCAAAATGATCAAAACCTAACTTGGAAGAAAAGGTTGGGCGAAAGAAGTTTTTCATGTCTATCCTATTATGCAACATGATCCTTAAAACAGTGGTTTTGACCACTTCCATAAAGCTTAAAGCCTAAAATCAGAGTAGTAAGGATAGGGTTAAGTCCTCATCGAACTTAGGTTGAGGATCCAATTCCCCAAAGCTTTGATTTGACCTACATGGAGTAGTAAGGATAGGGCATAAATTCTCATCTCGCTTAGGTTGAGAATCTGATTCCCCAAAGCTCTTATGTCTCATTTCATGATAAATCTTGGATTGGAAGGATCGTACTACTTGTCCTCTCGCAAAGGATGGGTAGTCATCCCCAAGGTCTAAGCAATAAATTAATATTTTCCATTTTTTATCCAAAGCTTGGATTGGAAGGATCGTACTACATGTCCCTAGCAAGGATGGGTAGTCATCCCCAAGGTCCAAGAAGTAAAAAATTAATTTTTCCCATCTCATATTTATTTTGGATTGGAAGGATCGTACTACTTGTCCTCTGCAAAGGATGGGTAGTCATCCCCAAGGTCCAAAGAAATGAAGATAAGTCTTGGATTATGGGGTTAGGTATGCCCATGCATGGCAACATGTCTTGTCTAAAAAACAAGACCACTGATTGTCCAAAGGGTTAGACTAGCATGACCATTTCTTCCATAATTGGTTAAATTATTTTGCTCAAAGTGAGGTAATGAACTCTAAATCAGAATAGTAAGGATAGGGTTAAACTCCCATCTTGGTTAGGTTGGGAGTCCGATTCCCCAAAGTTCTGATTTCACATTCACTTGCACATGGGTTCAAGATAGTAGGGACTCATAACCAACTTTGGGATATAATAAAGCAATTAATTAGTGGATCCTAAGAGGGTTTGGCAATCTTGAATGTTTGTACATGATACTAGAAGAAAGACTATGCCTTTTATAAAAGCAAAATCTCCTAGCATATTCATTAGGTTACACAAATCATTCACAATCTCACATATGCATTCATATAAAACTGACAATGGAATGTTGATCAATTTCAAACGATAGGGAATGAAATTCATTGCACACACTGAGCTAATACTTGATGATTCTGATGATTCATGTACTTCTGATCTTTGGGCATTTGTTTATATTGCTTATGTGCTAACGCATGTTTTCGAGTTTATATATGTTTCCAGGTTGGGTTCTCACTAAAATGCTCAAGAGCATTTGACAGCAGAGTCGCCATTTGTTGTGGCTGATCCACAACACACCCCAAAATTGGGGACCCACCTTTTTTGCATGCTTTCAAAGAAAATCTCGGTGACCCAGATGCTAAAAATCAAGAAAAAGGGAAAAATGCACAAGGATGAAAAGTGTCGCGATATCGCGACATGTCGCTCCGTCGTCTCGAAAAATGAAAAGTGTCACGAAATCGCGACATGTTGCGCGGTCGCTGGCGAAAATGAAAAGTGTCACGAAATCGCGACATGTTGCGCGGTCGCTGGCAAAAAATGAAAAGTGTCGCGAAATCGCGACATGTTGCAAAATCGTGGGTCAAACCAGTCAAACAGGGCAAGGCAGAAAAGCGTAGCGAAATCGCGACAAAATCAGCAAAGAGGCAAAAGCGAGAAGGCGTAGCGAAATCGTGACGTGTCGCAAAATCGCGGTCAACGACAACAGGTGGGCAGAACCGTCGCGAAATCGTGACGTGTTTGATTTTCGCGGCTTGCAAGCGGGCGGAAGGCATGAAATAAAATGGTAGCGAAATCATGACAAAAATGAGCCAAAGGCAACAAGGCAATAGTGTCGCGAAATCGTGACAAAAATGAGCCAAAGGCAACAAGGCGTAGCGGTGTAGCGAAATCGCGACAAAAACGAGCCAAAGGCTACAAGGTCCGATAGTGTAGCGAAATCGCGACGAAAATCGACACAAAGTTCATAAGTCGAAAGTGGTAGCGAAATCGCGCTTGGAAAGCATGGGAAAAGTCGCGATTCGGAAGTTGCGACGAAGGTGGATAAAAACGTCGCGATATCGTGACAGTTCGCGAAGGTCCCGAGTGAAAAACGTCGCGAAATCGTGACGAAAGCGACAAGAGCAGCCTGAAATGGAAAGCGTAGCGATTTCATGACGAAAAGATAAAGGTACGAAGTGAAAAAGTCGCGATTTGAAAGGTGTAAAGGGGTTGAGTGATTTTTAAAAAACGTCGCGAAATCACGACAGGTTGCGGCCGAGAGTGTACGAAACAGAAAAGCGTCACGATTTCGTGACATGTCACGATTTCGTGACATGTCGCATTTTCATTGGGCAAGAATGCAAGAAGGTTGTTGGCCGAAAAATGTCGCGATATCGCGACATGTCTCATTTTTGCTGTGTTGGCAGAGGAACAAGCTGCATGCATAAAAATGTCATGATTTACATGGGACCATTACAGAAGGTGTAGAAAGCGTGAGACACGTGGCATACAGGTGTCAGAGTTGTAGAAGCGTTACATGCAACAGAAGATTTCGAACGTTTCGGCATCGAGCATGAATCAAAAGCAACGAAAAGGTGGGGAATTTGAAAAGACGCATTCTGGAAGGTGAAACGAAGCGACGCGGGGTGAATCGAAGAGCCACGCCAAATAGTATAAAATCAGAAGCGCAGATTGAACAGAGGGTTGGAAATTGCTTGCTAGCGAGTTGCAGAGACAAGGGCTGCAAGCCATTCCGGGCTCGCACTTGGAGCAATTTCCTTCATTTGTTCTGGATTTGTTATACCTGGAACATTCTGTAATTGCAACTGATATACCATTTTAATACAGAAATACAGAGAGTTGGCATCTCATTGATGAGAAAGAAGGAGTCATTTTTGCATGCATGATTTAATGTTTTATCTTTCCCTTTCAGATTTCTAGGCTTTTAGGTGAAGTTTAATGCAAGTGTTCTTGGTTGCTTCATGCGAATGTCTAAATCTGAAATTACATTAAAAACCCTAGAAACCCGCACCTAGCTTATCTGGATTGTGTGAATTTGCAGGTTCAATAGGTTAGGTTGCATGTAGAAACCTCATTATCTTCGGTTTTGTCAATCAGGATGGTCGCACTCTGGACATAGTTTAGTTTCATTTTCATTTGCATTTCTTTTATTTTCAAACCCTTATTTTATTTTCTGCATTTTAATTACTGTCATTCAAATAAATAACTGAAAATCCATCAAAGCTCAAGATCAAAATAGATTTATTTCTTAGATTTATTCACTTTGAGTCCATTGCAAATTCAAATTAAAATAAACCACAGTGCCCCTTGTTAATATCCACTTGTAACCCTAAGGTATTCCCAGCATTCAAATTAAAACAGCATCATTGATATACAAAGAGTTAGCATAACAAGAACCTTGGAGAAATTATCTGTTGTAATTTCTTTGCAAGCAGAGGATTTTGGGACTCGGATCCTACCGGAGAGTGTGCTTTCACAATTGGGTGAAAACACCACTCAACACAAGGCAAGGTAGTTTCAATGGATGATGCTTCTCATATCACAGGTTTAGGTATAAGGCTACACAGTGAAGGACACGTAAAAGACAGGAATATGAGAATTTTAGAAACAATCATCTCTTTTAAGGGTATTTTCATTCTTGTAGTCAATTTGGTCATAAGGTAGTTAATTGCAAGGTTCATAATAGGAATGAATATGGCTTCACCAGGAGGAACTACAAGATATTTGTACCTTAAAGGAATCACAATATTAAGTGATATAAGTACAATAATATTGGGCATATAGCCAAGTGGTGTAGAGCAGAACTTCTAGAGACAAGCAAGAACATGAAAAGTCAGAGGAATTAGAAGGATCAGTTGAGGAAGAAGGTGGACAAAGGTAAATATCAGTGTATGTTGGGAGTAGAGATACTCCCACCCCAAAATTAACCACCTCAAGAGAGGAGGTGGGGGAGGGGCTAAGCTAAGAGTCTCATCTTTAGCCCCAAGCACCAAAGGTGGCCCTTTGCCATTGATGATAAATGGGAAGAGATTTGAGTGAGGGGGAGAGCATTTAGTCAGGGGGAGAAGTTTCTCAGGAGGAGAAAATTTTGAAAAAAGAAAAATGAACGGTTAAAAAAAAGGGGTTGCCATCAATGACAAAGGAGGATATTGTTGAAAATTTTGATTAGTTTTGTTGTCATTGATGTCAAGAGAGTATTGTTTCAATTTCATCATAATTAAGGACATCAAGTGGTTTTTCAAAACGGAAGAAGGTCTTGAAAATGAATAGGATATAATATTTATTTTTAATATTATATGCCTAAAAAGCCCAAAAGGATGAAGACCCAAGGAAGGAGAAGCAAGTTTAAATTAAACAATAATATTATATTATTTAATATTATCATACAAATTGGTGAGGTGAAGTAAATTGGGTCCAAGAGATTATCAAAATAATTTATTCTTGAAAAGACCCATGAAGCAACTTGCAAAAGATTTAAATTAATTTATTTAAATTAAAATATTTTAACCCATGGTAAAAATTTTAATTTAAATAAATAATGGATCGCAAATATTTTTAAATTTAATATTTAAATCTAAATTTGATTTTCAAAATCGAATGATGGGTCGATGATTTATGTGCAAGTGAAAACATGTATAAAAAAGAAAAATGAATTCTCATTTTATTACCTTTGACATATGCTATCAAGTGTTTTGCAATGCTAATATAATTCGTGCGCTTCGTGTTTCGAGAGAAGAGATTTCGTGCTTTAAAAAAGAAGACAAGGAGCTGGTTTTGGAAAACATGGAAGTCAAAGGAGGTACCACCAACGGTAGTAGCGCAAGTGGCAGTTGAGGCCAATCGAAAGCATTGAGAGGGTAAAGACGTGGATTCGATTCACACCATGTGCTTTGCAAGGGAAAATATTTGGTTTTTTGCACTAGAGTACATAAGACATAAGGGACAAAACATAAACTATGTGCCTTGAGTTTTGTGTGGGCTCATAGCCCAACCGGTTGCCTAGCGTTAGCTAGGGTGTTGAGGAAGCAAGGTTGTAAGTTCAAATTTGGTTGGAAATATTTTTTGACAAAGTGAAAATAAAAGGTATGCAATTTATGATTTGATTTTTCAAAGGTTTTTGATATCCAAAAATTCACTTTAAAGGTTGCATGAAATTTGAAAGGATAGCTTGTGAGTTTTGTTAAGGGAGGTATAAGGTGTAAGAAAATTAAAATATTTTATTTTAATATTGGTGGTTAGAATTTATTTAATGAGATAGGAGTTATAAGGTTTGCAAAGGAAATTATATTTTATTTTGAGATAAAGCTATGATGTGTTAATTTTTTTGAGAGGAGAAATAAGGTGACTAAAGAAACTTAGTGTGGTTGTTTTCTTTATCAAAATTGTTGACTTATATTTTGAAAGTGTGGAGATTACAAGGTGTTTTTAACACTTGTTATTTTTGTGTGGAAAAATAATTTTTTGGAAATTATTTGCAAGGATATTTTGAGAAAGATTGTTGTTACCTAACCTTAATATTGGCAAAGACGATTTGATTGTGGTTAAGATAGGTTTTGAAGATATATCTCCATCAAAACAAAAGGTATGGGCACATCTTCCTATGAGTGAAATATTGTTGGATTGAATGTTGTGTAATGCAATGTTGGAGTGAAAAGGATTATTTGATAAGCATTGCTGGAAATATTTGAGTGAGTGTTCATATGCATGATTAGGGTTTGTGAAAGATCATGAGTATCATTGTTATGTGAAGTTGAGAACAATATTGAACTAGGGTTTGTGAAAGAACTTGAGTATCATTGTTATGTGAAAATTGGAATTATCTTGAGTCAAGGTTTGTAGTGTGAATTATTGGAAGTATAGTGAAACACTTGGTTAGGGTTTGGATGCAAGTTGTGTTTCATTGAAGTGGATGGTTGAGTAAATTTTATTAAGCATTATCGATTTAAAGCATTGGAGTGATAGTTCAAGAAATGTGAAACAAATTATTCTTTATTTCTGAATTGATTTGAAAGTGATTTTGAAAGTGTTAGAGTGATTTGTGAGTGAGAAACATATTGAGTCTCTTACCATTCTCCATATGTTTCTATGGTTAAACAAGATTCTGAGTGAAACTTGTTTGTGCAATTGAAGAGGTTTTCTAAAAATATTAAGTTGCATTTTGTGAGTGTGTTGTGAGTGTGAAACATATTGAGTCTCTAACCATTCTCTATATGTTTCTGAATTCAAACAAGATTTTATGTAAAAATTATTTGTTGTATTGAAGAGGTTTTCTGTGAGAGATTGTTTTGAGTTTTATATGCAAGTTTGCAATTGATGTGAAACAAAATTTGTGAAATATTATGAGTAGATTTGAGTAAGTCCTAGAGGGGACTTAAGGATAGAATTGAGGAAGCTTTTTGTGAAATCTTAAGGATAAATTTGTGTGAGATTTTATGGAAGCTTACAATCAGATTGGATAAGTTCTAGTGAGGACTTGTTGAGCAAATTTAAGGTAAGTCTTGGTGAAGACTTGTTGAGAATATTGGACAAGTTCTAGTGAGGACTTGTTGGAAAAATTTGAGGTAAGTCTTAGAGAAGACTTGAGAGCAGATTGGACAAGTTCTTGAGAGGACTTGTTGGACAGATTTGAGGTAAGTCTTTGAGAAGACTTGAAGAGCTGAGTTGATTGATTGATTTGTTCAAGATTTGTGTTAAGGCTTGGGATAGATCTAGCAGAGTTGATTTATGATTGAGTCAAGCTTTGTGTTAAGGCTTGAGGACAAATTTGAATACATATCTTGGTGCATATCTGAGGATAGAATTATACCAGACTAGAGATAGAGTTTGAGTAGATTTGTGCTAGATCGAAGGACTATGTTTAGTGTAAATTTGAGACAAATATTGAGAAGATTTGTGCTAGACCGAAGGACTATGTTTAGTGTATATTTGATACAGAGATGAGATCAAGCTTTGGAAGTGATAGAGCAAAGTAAAATAGTCTCTAGTGGATAGAGATACATTAGCTAGGGTAATGAGGACAAAGGTCTTTTGAGTGAGGACAAGAGTCTTCAGTGGAGATAGATCCATAAGCCAGTGTAGTGGAGGAAGTAGTCTTTTAGAGGATCACCAACCAAAGCAGAGGAGAAGAAGTTATCCTATGGATAGAGATCCAAAAACCAACTGAGGGGATTGGTGTCTCCTATGGATATATATCCACAAACTTGATTAGGGAATTGGTGTCTCCTTTGGAAAGAGGTCCATAAACATTGCAATAGGGAAAGGATTCCTAAGAGATTTTGTTGAGAAAATTTTAGTGAAATATTTTCTCCATGGAGTAGCCCACATTGGGTGAACCATGTTAAATTGGTGTCTCTATTGTGTATGGTGATTTGTGCATTTATTTTATTACTATTGTTGACATTGCATTGATATATTAGATAATATTGTTTCAGTAAAAAATAAATAAAAAGCGGTCTTATACTGTTCACTCCCCCCTCTCAGTATAAGCTTGTGTTCTTCATACACTTGCTACTTTTCAAAGGGTTGTTTTAGCTATTTTTTCTGATTTGATTAATGAATGTGTGGAAGTCTATATGGATTACTTCACAGTCTATTGTAACACTTTTGAAGAAACTTTATCAAATTTGCAAAAAAAATTGGTTAGGTACCAAGAACAAAACCTATCTTTAAGTCATGAAAAGTGCTTCATGATGATGAGAGGAGGTGTTGTTTTAGGACACTACATATATAAGGAAGGTGTTAAAGTAGATTTTGTAAAAATCCAAGTTATCCAATATCTCCAACCTCTACAAAAACAAAGTTAAGGATCTTTTTAGGATATGCAGGGTACTATCATAGATTCATTAAATATTTAAGCAAAGTTACCTCTCCCTTGCTTAAGCTCTTAATCAAAGAAAGTGAATTTAATTAGACTGAAGCATGTCAAGAAGCCTTCAAATTTATAAAGAATAAGTTGACTACTGCTCCAATTCTAAGGGGACCAAATTGGGAATTATCCTTTTATATACATTGTGATGCTTCATGATATGCAATAGGGGAAATATTACAACAAATAGAGAATAAAATATCTTATTCTATCTATTATGTGAGTAGAAATTTTCATGGGGCTGAACTTAATTACATAGCAACTAAAAAAGAATTCTTGGCTATAGTGTGTGCTATTAATAAGTTCAAACATTACATAACAAGGTATGAAGTATTTTTTGACATTGATCACTTAGCCATAAAATACTTAATGAAAAATATATAGTAGGAGTAAGAGTGGTTATATGGATTCTCTAATTGCAAGAATTTAATATCACAATTATAGATAAAACATGTAAAGATAATGTCATTGTAGATAATTTATCTCATATGCAAATATTTGATGATGATGAGTTAATTCCTGATAATTTCCTGGATGAACATTTTTTTGCTCTTTCTGTTTTTACCCCTTGGTATGCCAACATTATAAACTACTTGGTAACAAGAAAAATGCCTCAAAATTTTACATTGCATGAGCATAGAAAATTAATACATCAAAGTACCCCTTATATGTGGATTAATGGAATCTTGTTTAAGTCTTGCCCTAACCAAGTAATTAGGATATGTGTGCAAGTAGGGGATGTATATGACATTGTAAGCAAAACAATACACCCAATAAAGAAACAAATAAAACAAGCAACTTGCAAGAATAAATGGAATCTTTTATATTTTAACTTTTTGATTTTCTTTTACAATGTTTTACCCCATCTATATGGGAGAATGTGATTACAATAAGCGCTTTGCTTATTTTCAAAGTACAATGAAAGCAAAAGGGGATGAGAAACCCATTTTGCAAGGTCGCAATGATGGTGGGTGTTGAGTCTTATTTGCTATATTATAGAGGTTGGATGGGCTTGAATATGCATTTGGACCATCTTGGCTGCAACAGCCTTCAAGAAACCTACAACCTACACAAAATTGAAATGCAAACATAAGGGTTAGTAGCACCTGTTGATATGAATGAAAGTAAATGCTCTAAAACCCTAAAATAAATGCTTGTAGAGACTATAAATAGTGTGTAGGAAATAGAGAACAATAAAACCAAATACCTTGTTAACTCACTAACTTGATCTATCTCTTAATGATCGAAACAATAACCTGAGCAACCACGGGCATGCGGGTGGGGCTAGCCAACCGCGAGAGGGTATTTTAGCAACCATCAGGAGTCGGTTGATTCTATGTAAACACCAATAAGAAATTTGATGGGAACTATAGAAACCCTAAGGATTTAACTCATGATATCGATGGCTTGAACTCCATGAACGTTGATGACTTATTTCTATGATTTTGACAGTGTAACGACGTATTTTTATAATATTTTTTGGTTTATGGAATGAATATGGCTTTATAGGCCTGTTGGGATTTTGGAGGGAAATGGAGGTGGCAAGCTAGGATTGCCAAGTGGTAAGCCAGGGATGCCAAATGGAAGGGACAGTTATAGTGAGTCATCAGAGGTGTCTCACTTAACTAGGGTGATGTGGCTAGTGGGTAGGTGCAAGTGGAGTGATGTGCGGATATGTGGCAAGGTCAGGGGTAGTGGTGGCTAGGACACATATCACATGGGGAGACATGGTATCCTAGGGAATTTTCTAGATTTAATAAAATCTATAAAATATAATTATGTGTAGGATTTTATACCTAAGTCAAAACTTAGGCACATATTATTATGCAGAATTGAAATGTGCAATGTGAATGTGGTTTTGCAAGTGCCTAGGTTTTGGTGTCTATAGATATCCCTTTTTGTATCGTGTTGCATAAAACACAATGTGATGCAAAATAAGAGACACCTAGCTTTATTGGATGGATAAATGGACTCAAATTTTCTTGGCAAGAAAGGATGAATGAATTTTGAAAATTTGATTTTAGCTTACCCCCTCAATTGGTGAATGGGTGAAGAATGAAACCCATAAGCCAATTGACCAAATGTGGATGATGAAAAAGGGGTGGATGTGATGGATGCAAATATTTAAAAATCAAGATCAAATTGATGCCCCAAGTTTGGGGTGGGTCTGTGTTATCAAAAATTTGCCTTTGGTAACAATGAAGTGCAAGATGATGTGGTAAAAGAACCAACCACTCTGGGAGTTCACATACCCTAGAGTCTTTAGAAATTCATACCAAATGATATGGTATTAAAGTAACTAGCCACATTGGGAGCTCATACACCTTAATTATTTTAGCAATTCCTACCAAATTGAGAGTTGTGATAGTTTTTTACATTTTTAACCCTACAAAAAGGGCTTAATGACAATCTTGGGTAAGTTTGCTTGAACACAATCAAAATCAAAAATTGAGGGACCTAATTGATTTAATTTCAACCATGATGATGTGGAATGATTTTGACCAAGTGTCCTTATGGTGAGTTTCCCATCCTACCAGATTGCATGGATAACCAATTGCTACAACCGCCAGGTGACTAGAGTAAACACTAGATACAAGGTTCACTTGAGATGATGATGATGGTTCAAGATGATTATTTGAATGTATTTATGTTGAGTTGAGGGGGGTTTGGATTTTTTTTTGGTATCAAACACGTCTCTATGGTTGGATGCACCAGACAAACGTGTATCCACATTTGGCTCCCACCCAATAAAGAAACAAATGAAACAAGCAGCTTGCAAGAATAAATAGAATCTTTTATATTAAAATTTTTGCTTCCCTTTTACAATGCTTTGTACCAAATATGTGGGGGAATAAGATTACAATAAGTGCTTTACTTATTTCAAAGTATAGAGAAGGTAAAATGGGATTAGAAACCCATTTTGCAAGGTCAAAATGATGGTGGGTGTTGAGTATTCATTGCTAAAATCCATAGGTTGGATGGGCTTGAGTATCCATCTGGACCATCCTGGCTACAATAGCCTTCCAAAAACCTACAACCTACACACACTTGAAATGCAAAAATATGGGTTAATAAAACCTATTGATATGAATGAAAGCAAATGCTATAAAACCCTAAAATCAATGCTTGTAGAGACTATAAATAGTGTGCAAGAAATAGAGAACAACAAAACCAAATACCTTGCTAATTGACTAATTTGATTCGTTTGTTAATGGTCAATATACTTTTTTGAGAAATCATGGGTGCACGGGTGGGGCTGGCCAGAGGGTGGTTGAACAACCATCGGGAGGTAGTTGATTATGTGTAAATATCAATGGTCAGTTTGATGGGAACTATAGAAATGCTAAGACTTTGAACCAAGACCTTGATGGCTCAAACTCCATGAACATTGATGACTTCCTGTAGTGATTTTGATAGCATGATGATATATTTTTCTAGCCTCTTTTGGTTGATGGAATGAATATGCCTCTATAGGCCTCTTGGGGTTTTGGATGGAAAGGGAGGTTGCAATCCAAGGTTTCCAAGTGGTAAGCCAAGGCTTCTAAATGGAAGGGGCAGTTACAGTGAGTCACCTAGGATGTCTCACTTAACTTGGATGATATGGCTAGTGGGTAGGTGCAAGTGAAGTCATGTGTGGAGATGTGGCAAGGTGAGGGGTAGTGGTGGCTAGGACACATGTCACATAGGGAGACAGGGTATCCTAGGGAGATTTTCCAGATTTAATAAAATATAGAAAATATAATTATGTGTAGGATTTTATGCCTAAGTCAAAATTTAGGCACATATTATTATGTAGAATTAAAATGTGCAATGTGAATGTGGTTTTGTAAGTGCCTACGTTTTGGTGTCTATAGACATCATTAGAGCAACACATGAAGAATCCTGTGGAGTTCAATATGCAACCCAAAGAACAACTAGTAAAATATTCCAAATAGGTTATTATTGTCCTACTATGAATAGGGGTACCTATAAATTTGTTGATAGATGTGATGCTTGTCAATGGGCTAGTAAACCTAAACCTACAATGGAGATGCCTTTGGTCCCATAAATAATGTTTGAACCATTCAAGAAATAGGGGATTGAATTTGTTGGACCAATAGACCCTCCAAGTGCAGGCAACAAACACATACTTGTGTGCATGAATTTGTTGGAAATTTTGAGTAGATGAGTTGTCATTGATGTCAAGAGTGAGTGGTCATTGATGTCAAGCTTTCAACACCAGTCAGTGGCAATTTTAGTGGGCAGCATCAGTTTTAGGATCTCTAGTTTCAGTTGATCAAGACCCAGGTTCAGGAAGTCATATGTGGTCCAAAGTGCAAAAGAAGAAGCCCAAGTGAATAATATTATAATATTTTTTTATAATATTATAAATGGAAGTTTTAAATTAATTAATATAATTTTTTATTATAAATTAATTTATAATTTTTTTTATAAATATATTTTTACATACAAAAGGGATTTTTTAATAGGATCCAAAAACCTTATTACAATAGATGCTGAAGCACTATCGAGGCAGAGGAAAACTTGAATCTAACACAGAACATAAAAATGCTATACATAAACCTGTAGAAAAATCCTGGATAAAACCAGGGAACCGGGACCCCAGACAAAACCATACCCGCGTACCCCTAAACCAGGGAAGAACACCACATAGGAGACATACCTGAACAAGGAAAATTACCCTTGTAAACATGCCATAAAAATCCTAGGACAGGGAGACACACTGAAACAAGGACCAAAATCATCACTAGTCATCCCTATAGGACCCTAATCCCAGCCTATGATGAAGCTGCTTGAAGATGCACACTGCGGAGGATGCAACGTTGGCCATCGAAGTCATGGAGTTGATCACCATGTCCAAGATGAGCTTGGTGGGGAAGGCTTTGAGGTCGCTCTCAGAATCTGAGATGACCTCTGGGGAACCCTTCCTCTCCTGTTTTGGCTTTTTGAGTCATGTTGAAGCTCTGACACCACTGGGAGTACTAGGACCGCCAGGGACACTGGGACCGCCCAGAGCACTGGGATCGCCAGGAGCACTGGGATCCTTAATACCATTGGGACTGCCAAGGGACCTATCAGACACCCTTCACTTCATATAAGGGTTGCATTTTCCACTCTTAAGAGGCGTATTGTTAGAGATATCGGGGTTGCCTTCCCTATCAGTGGAATCGAGATCATTGGAGGAGGTTGAGGAATCGGGGGGGTTTGTTGAGAGGGGGGAATCTCCTCGACAGGGGGATGATTAGCAAGCACATGGTGATAGATGACAACCATGAGCTCCTAGTGAATGGGCTTGAGTTGATTTTTCTTAGCTTTATCAATTTTAATGGTAAGAAAATATAAAAGATATCTGGGGGTGCAAAGCTGAGTGGATTCACGAAGGTGGTTCACGAAGCTTAGGTGGAAACTATAGAGGGGTTGTTTAGGGTCATTGCAAATGATAAAATACATAACTAGGATAATGACATCATTGTAGGGTTTGGGTAGCACAAATCTGTAGAGGGCCAATTTATCCCACCCATAACCTTTACCTTGGTCTGGAAATTTTTTGAGCTCTTCCTCCCAGTTATGCTTATCCTACCTGATGGCTGATGAATTTCCCTTTCTCCTCTTGATAAATCCCAGTGACTTTGAACAATAGCTCTTTGGTGACTTTGAAGTGGATACCCTTGATCACCACCTCACCATTTTACCAGAAATCGATGAAATTTTGGGTGAATTCGTCATCAGGGCTAGTAAACTTGCGAAGGAATGGGGTTAGGGATTTGGCTTCCATGAAGACTAAGGCAGTGTCGCTGAGGGACAGGGTGGATGGTTCAGCGTAATAAATTGCCATTAGGGAGGGGGAGGGAAGTAGAGTCCGTAGAAAACTTAGGATGTAGTTCTAGATCCAAAACCATGCACTGAGGAGACAACTGGTGATAGGGCAGGGATGGGGGCGAAGAAGTGAAGTGGATGCTCTCCAACAATGAAATAAAGGTCTCAAGGGAGATGAAGCACCATGAAATTAGTGTAAGCATAGGGACTCAGTGACACAAAATATAGGACACACACTTAAAAGGTGGCAGGGGTGGGGAGTTGGAGGATGGCCATGATAATTGATGAGTGAACGACGGTGGAAGGTGAGCCTCTCGAGAAGTGGGTAGTGAGGTGGTGGCTTGAGGAAGGGTCAACTTGATATCAAACATGGGGAAACAATCTCTTTAGAAAGGTGGAGAGATAAGGTTGGATCACTGTGACGAGTGAGCTAAGCGGGTACGGGCCAAAAGTTGGAAAGAATGATGAGGCTGGAACTATAAATAAAGAGCTTGCTCAGAGCCAATCAGGTACCAAGGGAAGGGGTGAGGTGGTAGCTGTAGCAAGGCCCACCGAAAAGAGGCTCAATAGGAAAGCCCACACTGGGGTCAAAGGGACACATGGGGCTAGGAGAGAAGCCCAAGGATTGGAGCTTCTAAGATTTTTTTTGGGAGATGTCCGCATCATGGCAAGAGGTTTTTTCTTGGGAATCCACAACTGTTAGGTCTTTGAGAAAGTCGTCTCTCCAAATTTGGAGCCCTGATGATGAGGCCGCTAAGCTGGCCATGGTATCCACCAGCTTGTTACCTTCTCTGTAGATGTGGCAAAGGGATGACTGGGGGAGACCTTGGAGGATAGTTCGAGCTTATTAGATAATGTTGAAGATTATCCATAATGGGTCCCTTTGATTTATTATTAATTTTATGGTGTTCAGGGAATCTCCCTCGATGATCATATTTCTAGGGTCTTCCTAGAGGATTACCAATCCATGAAGGAGCATCGATGCTTCCATAAATTTATTAGTTTGGGTGCTAAGAAAATCCGTGTAGGTTAGGATCAAGTTCCCCTCGTGGTTGCGGATGACCTTGCCAGCTCCTGAGAGCTTGAGATTGCCTTTGGAGGCCTTGTCAAAATTTAGCTTTATCCACCCTGGAGGGGGGGCCATCCACCTGACAAAGGCTTTGGGGTTGGGAGGAGGGTGGGGGTCTGGGGGAAGCACCTGGAAGCCAAGGTATCCAAGGAGGGTAAGCTCAATCATCTTTAGGGGGGAGTGGGGTGGGGAAATGAGGTGGATGTTTTTTGAGACATAAGCCAAAGATTTGTTTTCCACCACAAGGGGATCCCTAGGTGGGAAGGAGAAAGCTCTATTGTTGCGCTCTATCCAAAGCTTCTAGATCAGGTGGGGAAGGTAGAATGCCCAAAGGAATTAGATGGTGGGATGAAAGAAGGGATTGAGCCATTGGATGAAAATATCGGGGATGGATTTGGGTGGGACCCACTGAATGGAGAAGGGGTGGAGGAGGTGGTCCAGGGCCGCATAGGAAAAGGTGCAACTCAAAAATAAATGATTTGTCAATTCCCAATCAGAGCAACAGAGGTAGCACTAATTTGGAATTGAGAATCCCTTATTGACCAAATTTTTAATGGTGAGGATTTTGTTTTGGATGGCCACCCAAGCAAAGAAGCTAATTTTTAGGATTATCTTTTTGGCCCAAACTTGCTTGACAAGGAATCGGGACTCTTGGGGATCCCTTTGGATATATTAGGTAGACTTGACTAAGAAGGATACACTACTAGTCCTATGCTAGATGCACCTATCCTCTACCTCACTTGAAGGAATAATAGCTAAAATGAGAAGGGCAGAGAGGTTGACCGCCTGGAGGGGAAACCAAATGTCTTCGATGGGACACCAACCTGACTTTCCTTGGGTCTTGATTATGTAATTGGCCACCCTGGGTCCGTTGGAGGTATCCATTTGGGGTTTGAGGGCCAAAAGGTCTCTACCCTCCCACAAGGCCTCATCTTGGATCCACTTGTGATCCCAAAAATCAATCTTGCTACCATCACCAAGGATCCACCTGGACCCCTTGTAGATGAGTTCTTTAGTTTAGGCCAGGGATCTCCAAAAAGCAGACCCGTCACGGGGTTGGTGGTCATCGAGGAAGGGGTGGTGCTAGAAGTATTTCCTTCTCACTATACAAACCCATTCAGCCTAGAAATTGGTGAACACTTTCCATGTATTCTTGGCTAGGAGGGTAGTGTTCATTTGGGATACCCACCTGAGGCCGATCCCACCTTCGCTCTTGGGCTGACACACTAGGGGTTAGGAAACTAGTGGGATTATTTTCTTATCTTCACTCCCAGACCATAAAAAATGCTTCTAGATCTTCTCAATGTGAGTGCTGATAGAGGTCAGGATTTTGAAAATAGACATGAAATACACTGGGATGCTCTAGATGCAGGCGGATGTGAGGGTGGCTTTAGCAGCCTGGAAGATAAGGTGCCCTTTCCAGGAGGCCAACTTCTTATGTATTATCTCAACAACGTTGGTACATAGGTATTTTGAGGGGAAATTAGAGAATAGGGGTAGCCAAAGATAGGTGGTGGGGATGGCATCTGAGATGCATCCTAGGATCTGTGCTATTTTGACCTGCCTTGCTTGGAGGGTGTGGATAAAGTAGATTTTGCTCTTCAGGAGATTTATCTTCTGCCTGGTCGCATTCTCGTACAAATTGAGAATCTAATTGATGATATTGGCTTGGGCCATAGAGGTGGAGGTGGCCAATAAGCTGTCGTCCACAAATTACTGGTGGGAAATCGGGGCCAGACCTAAGGCCAGTCTAATCCCACATATGAGCCCGCTTCTGGTTGTGCTTGCAATGGTTCATCCAAGGGCTTCGACCAGTATGATGAACAAGATAGGGGATAGAGGGTTACCTTACCTTATTAATTTATAATTTAATTTACTTAAGTTATTTAAATTAATTATTAATTAATTTTGATATTAGTTATAAGATTAATTTATATTAATTTTTAACTAACCCTAAGGAGGGTTATTAAAATTAATTCAAAATTTGAATTCGAATTTCTAGCACCGATGTGGGAAGAACATTTATCATGTGTATAAAAGGGGGATTACCCACCTTACCAAAATCCCCAATGCTTTCGAATTAAATCCTATGCTATGCGAATTTCATGCGAATCGTGGTGTGCAACGAAAAGTTTTTAATTTTTAAAAAGGTGCTTAGAGGAGGTGAAATCATTTCATCCACCAAGGAGGGAGCCTTGGTCACCAACCGCTGGTAGCGCAGTTGGCAACCGTGGTAGTGGCAAGACGTGAGGGCAACGACAGGTGCAGGTTCGAATCCCCGTGGAGGATCATTTTGTTTTGTGTTGGAAAATGCAATGGAGCAAGGTTGAAAGGGAAGGAAGTTCACCTTCCTTCACATGGGTGCCTCTAGCCCACGCGGTGGGCTCCAAAGTGCTAAGGTGCTTGGCGCTTGGGGAGACGATGGATCGAATCACGTCAAAACCCTTTTGGGGGATAACAAGGTATGCATTAAGTTTGAGCACCGAAATTTTTAGAGAAGTTTGTTGAGGTATTAAAAATTAATTTTTGCATATTTTATTTGGTATATGAGGTTTTTGGGGAGTTATAAGGTTGATGCAAAATAAATTTTTGGTATTATTTGTTTTAGGGTTTGAAAAGGAAATAAAGGTGTTTAAAATATTGATTGAGGTTTTTGTGGTGTTGGATATTATTTTAAGTTGGAGATTATAAGGTGTATCCAAGTAATTATTTTTATTATGATTTGATGAATGTTAATTTAAAAGAGGAGCAATAAGGTATATTTGAGATTTGATTATTTTGTGTCTAAGGAATATTTTGAGAAAGTGTTGGAGTGATATTTTGTCATCTAACCATTGAAATTGGGAAAGAAGGAAATTATGATTTAGACAAGTTTTCTAAGGTCACTTCTACATCAAACAAAAGGTATGGGCATATTCTTCCTAGTGAGTGATTGTTGAATGTTGTGAATGCAAATTTGGAGTGAAAAGGATTGTTAAGGTTTTCCTTGTTGAGTGTTTTTGAATTAATGCTTCAAGGTTTTCTAGAATAAAGAGTTGTTGATAAAACCTTATTTTATAAGCATTGTTGTTGAAGTGATTAATTGAGTGAAGAACTTGAACTAGGGTTTGAAAAGATCATGAGTATCATTGTTATGTGAGATTGATTGATAAGCATTGTTGGAAATATTTGAGTGAGTGTTCATATGCTTGGACTAGGGTTTGTGAGCAAGGATTATTTCATTGAGTGATTGGTTGAGTAGAGTTGGTTGAGCCTAGTCAAGTGGATGTGTTGAAGTGATAGTTCAAGTTCTATGAAACAAATTATTCTATATTCTAAATTGATTTGAGAAAGAGATTGAGTATTGATGAATGTGAAGCATATTGAGTCTCTAAAAATTCTCTATATGTTTCTAAAAGAGTGATTGAAAGTGATTGAGCATTATGATGAATGTGAAGCATATTGAGTCTCTAACAATTCTCTTTATGTTTCTATGAGATTGGACAAGTTCTAGTGTGGACTTGTTGAGTAGATTTGAGGTAAGTCTTAGAGAAGACTTGTGGACAGATTTGTGTGAGATTTTGTGGAAGCTTACAATACAGATTTGAGGATAGAGATTGAGGATAGATTTGAGGATAGATATTGAGGACAGATTTGAGGATAGAATTTGGTACAGATTTGAGGATAGGTTTATGCCAGATCAGAGACAGAGATTGAGGATAGATTTGTGCTAGATCGAAGGACTATGTTTAGTACAGATTTGAGATAGAGCTTTGGAGGTGATAGAGTATAGAGGATGATAGTCTCCAGTGGATAGAGATCCATTAGCCAGGGCAGTGAGGACAGGTGTCTTCAATGGATAGAGATCCATTAGCTAGAGTAGTGGGGGCAATAGTTCTTCTAGAAGATCATCAGCCAGAGCAGAGGAGAAAGGAGTTCTCCTATGGATAGAGATCCATAAACTTGATTAGGGGATTGGTGTCTCCTTTGGACAGAGGTCCATAAACATTGTAGGGAAAGGATTCCCAAGAGAATTTATTTGAGAAAAATTTATAAGGAATATTTTCTCCGTGGAGTAGCCCACATTGGGTGAACCATGTTAAATCATGTCTCTCATGTGTGTGATGCTTTGTGTGATGTTTACTACTTTAATATTGTTGATGTTATCATTTGGATTAAAAAGCAAAAAGTTTTATCTTATACTATTCACCCCTCTCTCAGTATAAGCACATGTTCTTCAATTGGTATCAGAGTGGGTCTCTCCATGAAAATACTAACAACTTGGAGGAGGATCCATCAGAAACACACATGACTTCAAAAAATGAAGAAGAGACCATGTTTGATATAAAAGAGGAATTCTTTATTGCTCTCAAGAAATTTGGAAAGAATTAGAGAGAAGAATTCAAGCTTGAAGGAACAAATTCAAGAGGATGAAGAAGCAAGGATGGAACTTCTACAAAATCTCACAGAACTCAAGATAAAGGTAGAAGAAGGAAAGAAAATTGAGCAGGATATGATAGATCTATTAAGAACAAGAGAAACAGAATGTGAAATATTGGAAGCAAAAATTGTTTATCTAAGGAATGAAGTTGAAAGGACCAAGGTACTACAAGATGTAGAGTATGAGAAATAGAAAAAGGAATCAAGTCTTCAAGAAGCAGAAACTTCAAACAAAGATAGGCAAGCAAAGGATATCAGAAAGGAAGAAAGCAAAGAAGAACCTTGGATGAGAGTTAATCACAAGAGGAGAAGCACTCCACCACAATCTCAAAGGCATCCAAATAGGTTACATAATTTCTTCCATGGTCATTGCTTTTCTTGTAATAAATATGGTCATAGAGTTATACACTGTATTGGTCATGCAAGAAACAATGTCAATAGAAATTTCAATTCTTTTGCACCTCTTATGGATAATGATATTATATGTTACAAATGCAATAATTTTGGGCACAAGGCTAGATGGTGTAAAATGATACTTCATGAGTCTAGTAAAAGAAAAACAATTTCAACAACTAGGAAAGATGAAAGGGAAAATGTAAAGGCTAGATCAATGTTAGTTCAAACAGCCCTTCATGCTCAGGATAAAGAAGAACAATGGTATCTTGATAGTGGTTGCTCTAGTCACATGATAGGAGACAAAGATAAATTCATTGTACTAAAAGAAACCAATAGAGGATCAATAAGTTTTGGTGATAATGGATCAACAAGGATTGGTGGAAGAGGAACTCTAAGTTTAGATAATGGGAAAACAAGAACAGAAAATGTGTTGTATGTTAAGGGGTTAAAACATAATCTGCTAAGTGTAAGTCAACTTTGTGATCAAGGGCATATGGTTACATTCCACCCAGATAGATGTGAGATAAGAAAATCAGAAACTGGAAAAGTCATTGCCAATGCAAGAAGAACTCCAAACAATCTATACATGCTTAGTGAGATCAAAGGGGAAAAGTGCTTTCTATCACAAGAAGATGAGAGTTGGTTGTGGCATAGAATATTGGGTCACTTGAATTTTGACAACATAGTCAACATAAGCAATAAGCAGGCTGTCAGAGATTTACCCAAAATAAAAAGGCCACAAAACACAATCTGTGCACCTTGTCAACATGGAAAGCAAACTAGAACAAGCTTTAAGTCAAAAGGATATATGTCATCTGAGCCATTAAGTCTAATACATACTGATCTATGTGGTCCTACCAGAACACAGAGTATTCAAGGTGAGAGTTACTTTATATTGTTTATAGATGATTACTCCAAAATGGTTTGGGTAGCTTTCCTGAAAGAGAAGTCAGATGCTTTTGAAAAATTCAAAGCATTTAAGGAACTGGTTGAAAATGAAACCGGCAAGAGAATTAAGTGTATGAGATCTGACAGAGGAGGAGAATTTACCTCAAATGAATTTGTAGAGTTTTGTGAACAACATGGGATCAAGAGAGAATACTCAGAAGCAAGAACTCCTCAACAAAATGGAGTAGTTGAAAGGAAAAATAGGACTATTGAGAATATGGCTAGAGCTATGTTAAATGAGTCTAATCTCTTAGATGGATTTTGGAGAGAAGTAGTCAACACAATAGTATACATAATCACTAGGGCTCAAATGAGGGTAAACCATCACAAGACTCCATATGAGCTTTGGAAAGGAAGATCGACCACTGTAAAACACTTCAAGGTTTTTGGAAGCAAGTGCTACATAAGATGAGAAGATCAAAACTTAGGCAAGTTTGACCCAAGATGTGATGAGGGAATTTTCCTTGGTTATTCCTCTAAGAGTAAAGCCTATAGATGCTTCAACAAGAGAACACACACTATTGTAGAAAGTATAAATGTAACAATTGATGAGAAGATAGATTCAAGAGAACCAGTTCAACAAATTGTGTATCAAGAAGATGGAAGTTGTCAAGAAGAGTTTCATGAGGAATCAGATGAAGAAGAAGAAGAAACACAAAGAATTCTTCCTAAAACTCCATCCAGGTATGTACAGAAGCATCATCCAAAAGATCTAATCATTGGGAATCCAGATGAAAGACAGACAAGGAGAAGGATAATAACACCATCTCAACAAGTAAATTTTTCTTTGCTATCTAAGATTGAGCCAAAAGACTTCAATCAGGCAAGTGGAGATGAGTTTTGGATCAAGGCAATGGATGAGGAATTAGATCAGATAGAGAAAAGCAAGACTTGGGAACTTGTTCCATGACCAAAGGACAAGAATGTGATCGGCACAAAATGGGTATTCAAAAATAAGCTAAATGAAGATGGACAAGTAGTAAGGAATAAAGCAAGGTTAGTGTGCAAAGGTTATGCACAGGTAGAGGGAATTGAATTTGATGAGACATTTGCTCCAGTTGCACGACTTGAAGCCATAAGAATATTTTTAGCCTTCTCAAGTTTTAAAAACTTCAAGGTATATCAGATGGATGTTAAGTCAACATTTCTAAATGGTGTTCTAGAAGAAGAAGTCTACATTGAACAACCAGAGGGATTCATATTAACAGATAAACCAGATCATGTATGCAGATTGAAAAAGGCATTGTATGGTCTAAAGCAGGCTCCTAGAGCATGGTACTCAAGATTGGATAAGTATCTTCAAGAATAGGGATTCAGAAAAGGAATAGCAGACAACAACTTATACATCAAAAATGAAGGGAATAATCTACTAATTGTGGTTGTTTATGTTGATGACATCATTTTTGGGGAAACAATGATAAGATGTGTAAAGAATTTGCTAAGAACATGCAAAATGAATTTGAGATGTCTATGCTTGGTGAGTTGTCCTTCTTTCTTGGACTTCAGATTTCACAATCAGAGAAAGGAGTATTTCTCTCACAAACCAAGTATATAAAAGAGATGCTAAAGAAATTCAGGTTAGAAGATTGCAAACCGGTAAGTACCCCCATGGTCACAGGATGCAAGTTAAGTAAGGATGATGAATCTCCAGAGGTAGATCAGAGATTATACAGATCTATGATTGGTAGCTTGTTGTATGTTACAGCTACAAGACCAGACATAGTGCAATCAGTGGGATTAGTGGCAAGGTTTCAGGCAGCACCTAAGGAAACACATGTGGTAGCAGTAAAGAGAATTCTTAGGTATCTAAAAGGGACTATGGATTTTGGGCTTTGGTATCCCAAAAGTGATAGTTTCACACTCACAACATATACAGATGCAGATTGGGCTGGCAACATTGATGACAGAAAAAGCACAAGTGGAGGAGCATTCTTTCTTGGAGACTGTTTAGTCTCTTGGCTAAGTAAGAAGTAGGTTTCAGTATCCTTATCTACAATAGAAGCAGAATATATTGTAGTAATAGCCAGTTGTACACAGGTATTATGGATGAAGTGAACTCTAGAAGACTTCAAGATAAAACATGATCATCCTATTCCCATATTATGTGATAATACAAGTGCTATAAGTATCTCAAAGAATCTAGTGATGCATTCCAGGACAAAGCACATTTCGATCAAGTATCATTTTCTGAGAGAATAGGTGATAGATAAATAGGTCAAGTTGGAATATGTTACTACAAAGGAACAGATAGCAGATATTTTCACTAAGCCACTTTCAAAGGAGACCTTTGAGTATCTTCGAGGAAAACTGGGAGTAATACTCCCACCCCAGAATTAACCACCTCAAGAGGAGGTGGGGGAGGGGCTAAGCTAAGAGACTCATTCTTAGCCCCGAGCCCCAAAGGTGACCCTTTGCCATTGATGTCAAAGGGGGAGAGATTTGAGTAAGGGGGAGAGATTTGGTTTAAGGAGAGAGCATTGAGTCAGGGGGAGCAATGTCCCAGGGGGAGCAGAACAGAAAAAGGTCAAGTTTTGGTAAAAAGAATTTGGGTTGCCATCAATGACAAAGGGGGAGATTGTTGGACATTTTGAGTAGATAAGTTGTCATTGATGTCAAGAGTGAGTGGTCATTGATGTCAAGTTTCAACACCAGTCAGTGGTAGTTTCAATGGGCAACATCAGTTTTAGGTTCTCTAGTTTTAGTTGATCAAGACCAGGTTCAAGAAGTCAGATGTGGTCCAAAGTGCAAAAAAAAGCCCAAGTGAATAATATTATAATATTTTTTATAATATTATAAAGGGAAGTTAAATTAATTATAAATTAATTAATATAATTTTTATTATAAATTAATTTATAATTTAATTTACTTAAGTTATTTAAATTAATTATTAATTAATTTTAATATTAATTATAAGTTAATTTATATTAATTTTTAACTAACCCTAAGGAGGGTTATTAAAATTAATTCAAATTCAAATTTCTAGCGTCGACGTGGGAAGAACATTTATCATGTGTATAAAAGGGGATTACCCACCTTACCAAAATCCCCAATGCTTTCGAATTAAATCCTATGCTATGCGAATTTCATGTGAATCGTGGTGTGCAACGAAAAGTTTTAATTTTTAAAAGTGCTAAGAGAAGCAAGGAGCCCATCAAACGAGGATCATTTTTTTTGTTGAAACGTGGAGTAAGGTAGAAAGGGAAGGAAGGTTGACTTCCTTCACGTGGGCACCTCTAGCCCATGCGGTGGGCTCCAAAGTGCTAAGGCGCTTGGCGCTTGGGGAGACGATGGATCGAATCATGTCGAAACCCTTTTGGGGGATAACAAAGGTATGCATTAAAGTTTGAGCACCAAAATTTTTGGAGAAGGTTGTTGAGGTATTAAAAATTAATTTTTGCATATTTTATTTGGTATATAAGGTTTTTGGGGAGTTATAAGGTTGATGCAAAATAAATTTTTGATATTATTTGCTTTAGTGTTTGAAAAGGAAATAAAGGTGTTTTAGAAATATTGGTTGAGGTTTTTGTGGTGTTGGATATTATTTTAAGTTGGAGATTATAAGGTGTATCCAAGTAATTATTTTCATGTATGATTTGATGAATGTTAATTTAAAGTAGGAGCAATAAGGTGTATTTGAGATTTGATTATTTTGTGTCTAAGGAATATTTTGAGAAAGTGTTAAGAGTGATTTTTTGTCATCTAACCATTGAAATTAGAAAGAAGGAAATTGTGATTTAGACAGGTTTTCTAAGGGCACTTCTACATCAAACAAAAGGTATGGGCATATTCTTCCTAGTGAGTGATTGTTGAATGTTGTGAATGCAAATTTGGAGTGAAAAGGATTGTTAGGTGAGCATTGTTGAGTGTGTGTTGAATTAATGCTTCAAGGTTTTTGGAATAAAGAGTTGTTGATAAAACCTTGTTTTATAAGCATTGTTGTTGAAGTGGATGGTTGAGTGAAGAACTTGAACTAGGGTTTGCAAAGAACATGAGTATCATTGTTATGTGAGATTGATTGATAAGCATTGTTGGAAATATTTTGAGTGAGTGTTCATATGCTTGGACTAGGGTTTGTGAGCAAGGATTATTTCATTGAGTGATTGGTTGAGTAGAGTTGGTTGAGCCTAGTCAAGTGGATGTGTTGAAGTGATAGTTCAAGTTCTATGAAACAAATTGTTCTATATTCTAAATTGATTTGAGAAAGAGATTGAGTATTGTGAATGTGAAACATATTGAGTCTCTAACAATTCTCTATATGTTTCTAAAAGAGTGATTGAAAGTGATTGAGCATTGTGATGAATGTGAAGCATATTGAGTCTCTAACAATTCTCTTTATGTTTCTATGAGATTGGACAAGTTCTAGTGTGGACTTGTTGAGTAGATTTGAGGTAAGTCTTGAGAAGACTTGTGGACAGATTTGTGTGAGCTTTTGTGGAAGCTTACAATACAGATTTGAGGACAAATATTGAGGACAGATTTGAGGATAGAGATTGAGGATAGATTTGAGGATAGAATTTGGTACAGATTTGAGGATAGGTTTGTGCCAGATCAGAGATAGATATTGAGGATAGATTTGTGCTAGATCGAAGGACTGTGTTTAGTGCAGATTTGAGATAGAGCTTTGGAGGTGATAGAGTATAGAGGATGATAGTCTCCAGTGGATAGAGATCCATTAGCCAGGGTAGTGAGGATAGGTGTCTTCAGTGGATAGAGATCCATTAGCCAGAGTAGTGGGGGCAATAGTTCTTCTAGAAGATCATCAGCTAGAGCAGAGGAGAAAGGAGTTCTCCTATGGATAGAGATCCACGAACTTGATTAAGGGGATTGGTGTCTCCTTTGGACAGAGGTCCATAAACATTGTAGGGAAAGGATTCCCAAGAGAATTTATTTGAGAAAAATTTATAAGGAATATTTTCTCCGTGGAGTAGCCCACATTGGGTGAACCACGTTAAATCATGTCTCTCATGTGTGTGATGCTTTGTGTGATGTTTACTGCTTTAATATTGTTGATGTTATCATTTGGATTAAAAAGCAAAAAGTTTTATCTTATACTGTTCACCCCCCTCTCAGTATAAGCACATGTTCTTCAAAATTATGTCACCAAGTGGACTGAAGTAAAAGCCTTGCTATGAGCACAAGCTAAATCGGTTGTTGATTTTCTATACTCACAAATTATGCAATACTTTGGAGCACCTAGAGAACTAGTTTCAAACCATGGGTCTCAATTTCTTTCCAAAGTAATTGAACACTTTGTTAACATCTATCAAATAAAACACAAAAAAACTTCACCATATCACCCTCAAGCTAATGGATAGGTAGAAGTGATAAATAGGAAACTTGAAAATATAATAACAAAAACTATAGCCATTAGTAGGGTTGATTGGGTATATTAAAAGAAGTTGTATGGGCATATAATACAACTTGGAAAACTACCACAGGACTATCACCTTATGAAATGGTTTATGGCAAACAAGTTATTATACCTTTTGATTTTGAAATAAATACTCTCCACGTAATGGTACAACTTGATATGAATTTGGATCAGGAAAAAAAAGCTATATTGGAAAATTTAAACATTCTAGATGAAATAAGGCTATAGGCATTACACATGATTGAATTAACTCAACAACAAAGAAATAAATGGCATTATAAACATATCATACCATGAACATTTCAACCAGGATATTGGGCCTTTTTATTTGACTCTTAATACCAAGGTTTTCAAGGCAAGTTAAGGATAAGATGGCTAGGACCCTATGAGATTGAAGAAATATTTGGGAATGGTACAGTAAAACTTAAGCCTATAGATGATTCAACAAGAAGATTACTAGTTAATGGACATAGGCTTAAACTCTATAGGAAGCCATTATCTAAAGAAGAATTCATACACCATATTAATCAACAGGTTGATTTGTAGTGCATATATGAACTGTAATCAACTACTATTAAAAAAAATCTCTTTCATATCCTAAGCAACAAAAATACTATCTACTAAATAAAATTGTTGCTATATACTTAGTAAATAAGTACAATCATTAAAAAAAATGTAGTATAATTAGTCCTCTTGTTTGGAAAAGCAAGGCACTAATAAATAATATGGATGACAAAAATATTTACACTACTTGGCCAATGAAAGAAGATTATCATGGAATAGTAATATTTCTTGAAAATAAACTAGAAGATCACTCTATGTTCTTTAAAAGTGCTTCCTCTGTTTCATGATGGAGTTCTAATATCTACAATATTTCATCTTATTATTCATCACTTTTTAGTCTCAATATCAGGTTTAAGCCTAATGGGAGGGAGGATAACTAGTCATGATGGTATCATTAGTTTTAAAAGCAAGGTAGTGAAAAATCTTCTAGTCCATAAATAATACAAAGTAAGGAGAAAGAACCGTAAGGATAGAATTACATTTTCATCTAGATGGAGATGTGATCCGAATCCCCAAAGTTCTACTTCCTTCTTCAAATCATAATAATAATAAAAAGAACCGTAAATAGAATTACGTTTTCATCCAGATAGATATGTGATTTGAATCCTCAAAGTTATAAAATAAAATGTTAGTAAGGATAGGACTACATTTCCATGCAGATGGTTATGTGGCTTGAATCCCCAAAGCCTTAATATTCACTTGTAGGGATAAATTAGTAAGGATAGGGTGACAATTCCCATCAAGACTTTGATATAGTGGTTGGAAATCTGATTCCCCAAAGCTTTGCACCCCTATAAGGTTAACAAATAAATGCACATTTCTATAAAAAAGGGTCATCAAGATGATACCATAATGACTATCTTATTTCTCCCCTTCCAAAATGGGTTTCGAGTGTGTCCAAACCTTAGATGAAGACCTATTTTGCAAACCAAAGTATTGATGATTGATATCAGGTTTAAATTCATTATTTTTCTATCACATGGAACTCCTTAATGAAGCTAAAGGAAGTAGAACAAGAAAATGACCTTTCTAGGGCATTGGAAGGATTTGTTGGTAGACCATGGAATATTTTATTCAGAGGCTAGGGAGGTAGTAATGTTTTGCATAATATCTTTGCTATTGGTAACAAGCAATTCTGTTCTAAGAAGATTTATTATCCTACAAACTTATTTTATGGCTTGACATGCATAAATAGCATATAAGTAAAACCTACCATATCCTTAGTTAAATAAATAAAATAATATTAAAAATTATTATATATATAGAAGATTTGCCATAGTATAAACTTTTACAAAATAAGAATTTCTCTCCTTGTCCTGTTTTGGCTATATAGCCAAAAATACAGTTTTGGGGGAAAGTAAAGGCTTAAAACAATCAAATCCATGATAGAGTTTGAAGGAAAAAAAAAAAGATAAGAACAAATTGGGATGAAATCAGGTAAGTATTTCAATTTCCTATAACTAGTTTTCGTAGCTAGTTTTTGTAGCCATTTTTTATAGACATTTTTGTAGATGTTTCAGGAGTGTTTGAATTCATAAATTTTTTCCAAGTGATTGGCTGTTAGATTCACACATGATTAAGGACACGTGGCAATATGGAATCAAATGATGCAAGATGATTTTTATTATTTCTCATTTACAAAGGCCTTGACATGGTAAACTTGCGTGCGGTTGTTCAAATTTCTACCACAAGTGATTTACGTGTAATTTAGAACATGTGTGAATGACTTAAAGAAAATATTATATCTCATTTACAAATTTATTGACATGGAAAAGTAAAACTTGCATGATATGTCTACCATGAAAACCATAGCATGGATATTCAAATTTTATCCTGTGAAGTATGGCTCAAAAAGTCAAACGATGGAGTAACCTTGGAAACTGTGCATAACAAGTTTGGATGATCAAAGAGAATGGATTAACAAGCTAACAAAGACAATTTAGAGATTTCCAACAAAATAACCTGGAGCATTTGAGTGATGATGTGGATATTTACAAATGACTTATGGTTGGAAGTGTTGTACAAACTACCAATCATGCACAATCATGACTTGTAGCATAGAGAGGAATGGTGCAAACATCCAAAGTTCAAACAAATGTATATGCAAGTTTGGTTTCAAATTTCAATGAAAATGAAAACACATATGGATTATACTTTTGAAGAAGTTAATACAAGCAACATAGTAGTTTGAAGAATGAATCAGGGGTAAATCATAAGTTTTGTTACCTCTTATATACGCCATGAAATAAAATTTTCCAAAGAATGAAATAATAACTAAATTATATACACCAAAGAAAAATTAAAATAATAAAATTTTTATCACAATGGACGATGTAACAAATACCACCGTGCACCTAGGAAAAGGTGGAAAGATAACGTCACACCAAGATAGAATGGCATGGTATTTTCTAAGGGAGTATGAATCATGTGTGAGGGATTATCGATTATCGGTATATTTCTACAAAAACAAATGGGTAAAACTAATACGGATCAAGTATGGAAGTCATCGATCAAAATTTTGATCGACGACTAGTCTTTTTGTAGTAAATTGAATAAAATAAATACAAAGAAAATATAATTTCATCAAAGCCTCCTCTACAAAAACAACAAGCAATCCATGATTAAATATTTGCATAGCTCGACCATAGTAAAAAATATGATAGTTTGTTGCAAACCGCATCTAGCTAGAATGACAAAAGTTGTGATTGGGTGATGAAAGAAGAATAGCTAGATTAAATGACCTCAACTAGGGCAGAAAGCATACTATAAGTAGTTTGAAGATTGTAATGGGGAATTGAAATTACAAATTAGCTTTTTTTTCTTTCTTCTATTATATGATGAAAATATTGAAATTCTCATGAGAAGTAATGAGTGTTTCTGAAAATGCATGCAATATTTGAAACTTCATAGAAAAACATTAGGATTTTTCTTTTGTATATTGTCATCTTTATGATAATCAATGCATGCATATGCTTCAAACCTTTTGCAAGTTTTGTTTTACGATAGAAATTGAAAAAAATATTATTATTATTAATTTTTCCACCTTATCAAATCCTCCATATACTATACCTCTATTCCCTTGTTTATCTATCCTATCACTATACCGAGAGCCACCTTTCAAAAGTGCACTGAGCCCTAATCCGTGAGTACCCAGAACCCTAGAAACCATGTCAAAAAGTTATCTCAAGAAGCTCATTGGTGGGAAGAATTAACTAAATTCCAAGGGCATGACCAGGGCGTGGTGAAGCAATTCATACTAAACTGCAACCCCACAACCATGGTCACCTAGGTGGACAAAATTAAAATTAATATTACCCCTAGTCTAATCTTTGGGGTTTTGAGTCTTTCGGAGGTTGGCTAGTAGTATTATAAATCTACTTACAAGGATGTAGACCAAACGGTAATTAATTTGAGGAAAAGTGTACATTCATGAGATAAAAAGGGATGGATCAAATATGTAGCCACATATTTACTCCCTTTGAAGTGGCAGGAGGTTGCCACTATTTTGATGAAATTCTCTATGGTTGAGGGGAGGTTATCTATCTGTGGGGGATACCACTTAAAAATAATGATAAATCTCAAATATCTTGGACATGAATACTACATTATTAAACTACCCTACTTTATATATAGATCCCTAAAATCTGCCATTACCAGAGTTCAGCCTAGGACATCTAGTGATGAACCTAAATTTCACCTGATTTCCCATCATGGGCTTAAAAATTACTGGTTTTGCATAAAGCTTCTAAAATAAGAATTATTTGGGACAAAGTGGTCAAGGAAGAAAACCTATCCATCCAGTATGATTCGAGTGAGTCAAAATCCATTGAAGGCAGTGAGTCTAAAGAACTTCTCGATTTTGAGAGCAAGGAAGAGAATGAGCTTCCAGTATGCAAGCATCCTACCCGTGCCAAACCACTTAAGTCTTCTCCACCTGTAAGAAAACCTAGACATAAAACTTATGATCCTAAAAATCTAGAGAAAGCATAAATGTCTAACCTATGATTGAGCCTACCTACCTCGAATCCTCTTGCCAAAGTCTTGGATGAAATCCAAACACAGTAAACCTTGTTGAGCATCAAGCTAGAAAAGCTCAAGAACAAGTTTTCAGAACATGTACCATGGGTGAAAATAGCTCTAACTCATCATCTTGATCTCCTAAAGCATATTTTAGCATATAAGGTGACAAAATCGGTTGAACCAATTGACCAACCGATAAATTTTAGTGCATCCCTAAACAAAAGCTCCATGTCAGGGAGAAAGATAAGGAAATCAATAAATTTTAGCAAGTATTTTAAATTGACTATTATACTAGATGAGGATAGCTCACTTTCATGGTCCTAGTACTTGCTTCAGAATTACCCTACACATAGCACTCAAAAACTACAATCATTCATTGAATATAGGATGCCTCGTGATTTCGACAAGGTGATTAACCAAATCATCGAATCTATGGGTTTGTTACCACCTCCAAACGCAAAATATTTATCGTGTGATTTGGGCGATAAGGAAAAGGAGCCTGAGGATGTTGCATACATAAAGACCATAGCTATTGAAACACAACTTGATGCCAAGATAGAAAAGGTGTAGGTCGATAAGGTGAAACATGAGAAAATACTACCAGCAAAAGTGCCAAACCCCACCCGAGATTCAGCTCGAATTAGATCTAAGCAACATTAATCCTTGGAAGAATAAAAAAAAATTTATCGTATTTTATTTCAAAACTTTATATTTGCAGTTGTATATTTGTTTTGTTTTGCAGTAGTTTGCTTAATCATGTGTGAAATGATTTATCAGTCAAAATTGCTATGTTTTACATTTTTTTATCAGTTATATTTGCAATTTTATCAGAATACATTGGTTTTGTTGAATATAACTTTTACAACATGAGGACATGCATTTCCTTCAGTTTGGGGGAAATGATGGGTGCTAAATCATGTTGATATTTTGCAAGTTATAATCTGGTTTTTATATGCCAATATGATAAATCTAAATGCATTTTGATTACTATTATGTTTTATTTATGTGATTTGTGGTAAAAATGATGCATGAGACATTGAGTGCTAAATGTTTATTATTTTATGTAAAACCACATGGAATTGTTGTGTTTTTATAATATTATATTGTAGGTACACTTTGAGTGTAGCCACATTTGGATGTAGACTGAACATAAGGTAAATCAACTTGTTAGCATCTCAAGAAGTATTATACCCTAATATACCTTAGTGGGGACCTTGTTGATGATGTATGTTGCATAAATGATAGCCTCTCCATATAGTTTATGTTCCATCCCCTTGGAATGAATCATAATTTGTGTTATCTCTATGATTACCCTATTCTTTCTTTTAGGCAAATTATTTTGCTCATGGGTATAGTGAATAATGCTATGATATGCAATCCCATGAGAAGATAGAAAATCATGGAAGGCATGATTAATATAGTCACCTCCTTTTTCTATCCTTAGAAATTTGATTTTCTATCCTACTAATTCTCAATAAGAGCCTTGAAGATCTTCAATTTCTCAAAGACCTAATCCTTAGTTTGAATAGTATACAATCACACACGTCTAGAAAAATCATTAATTAAAATAAGAACCTATTTCCATAAATAGATTTTATACCATAGATCCACAAATATTACTATGTGATATGCAAGAGGTGAAAATCCCATGTCATAATCCCTTTTGTAAAAGTCTTCCTATTATGCTTTTCTAGAATACATCCCTTAAATTCCCCACTTAGAGGAAAAATATACAAAATTCCTATAGCCATCTAATGGCAACTCATGTATCTCAATGATCCATAGCTGGGATGCCCAAGCCTATGATTCCACTTTTGAATTTAAGTATCTACATATGCAACCATAGCAACAATATTTATTTTCCTACAAGAGAAAATTAAAGAGGTTTGTCATTCTCCCAATTTATACATTTGGCTGAATCGTCACAATAGCTAGAAGTAACAATTTTAAAACCATTATCTATATCTTCATTTACCCATCAATCAAGCCAAAATTCTACCTTTTATTTGTATGAGTGGTGTGATAAATACATAAAGGTTAGGGACAACATAAGGAATGTGAAGTACCTCTTAAAAATATGTAGATCTAATGTTCATTTTTCCATACCTACAACCTATAAAGAAGAATCATCTCCAATAATAATACACTCCTCTAAATATATTTTTTGTAACCCTATAGGATATGTTTATGTGTAATGATGTTCCTAGTTGCTCTTGAATCTATAATCCACTCATCCCAAGAGTTGGATGTTCAATAAGTTGAATGAATAAATACATGTGTTTGTGAGGTTTGTCCATAAAATCTACTCTCATCTTGTGCATAGATACGAGGAGCAATAATATCTATTTTCTTGTTGTTTCCTCAAGTTTCTTGATGAGAACATAAAATTATTTTCTTTGTGACCTTCATTTTTATAAAACTCACATGTAGGATTCATGGAATTTTTTGTTTTTTATCATTGTGTTTTGGCTTCTTTTCATTTTGAGTTTTTACAATAGCTTCCTTTGGGTGAGACTGATTGAAGATAAAAAGTCCCTTACATATTTAACTTCTAGCTTGATGATGCAAAATACATGAATTCCTCATCAATTGATGATGTAGGAGAATTTGGAAAGTATACATGAATCATCTCAAAGACAAGTATTTCATATATCTTTTAAACATTTTGGAAGACAATATTCAGTAGTTCCATGTTATTTTCCTTGTCCAAAGTTTCTTTTCCTTCTCCTCTCTCCTTCAATAGTCCTCTTGCAGTCCAAATATATTATTATAGTTTCTTGAAACAACTAATAAACTCATAAAAAATATCAACAAAGCCCACGTACATAGTTGTAAGCTCAACCTCCATCCTACTAAATTATGTGGAATCAATATGATCACGCAATCCATAAAATTTCTCAAATAAAACTATGATTCATGATGCTAATAACATGTGTGTCATAAATATTTTCAACATGAAGAGATATGACACAATGAGCCTCATCCTTCTTATCTTTATACAATTTCTTCAACTCTTCAATATTAGTATCACAAGGCTACTCATTCACATACTTGAGTAACACCTTCCTTCAAAGCAAAGCTTTAACCTTGAGTTTCCAAGTACCATAGTTTGGAACACTCAATAATTATACATAGTAATCGATGACTATCCTACTAAAATACAAAATATTGCATGCAATTATAACCCAAAAAAATACTGCCAATGTAGAGTTCTCAAAAAATTATGCAATTTAGAAAAAAGAACAAAATGATTTTGTATGCAAAAGTTATGGTCCCAAGAAATTTAGCCCTCAACTCAAAACAAAAAACTCCAAAATCTTTGGAAAATATTTTATCACATTTAGTGAATGAAAATTCACCATGTATCATTCCATGAGTGGCTAAGCGGTGTCAAGCATGCACTAACTAGG
The DNA here is from genome assembly GCA_028583015.1 of Wollemia nobilis. Lineage (NCBI taxonomy): Eukaryota > Viridiplantae > Streptophyta > Pinopsida > Araucariales > Araucariaceae > Wollemia > Wollemia nobilis. Next base: position 6,096,902 of record JAQPPZ010007530.1, read on the forward strand.
CAATATACCAACAAATTATGTGATGCTATTTGTCATGATCAAAGTGTTGCCACTTGTATGTTGATTATGTAGGTCATTTGATAGGGTACCAACAAACCATAATGTACCACTTTCCATTCTTTGATTGGTTGCTTTATCTTGGAACCATATTGCACCACTTGTTGCATCCTAATTCACTTTGAAATGTGTGATTTGCCAAGTTTATTGTTGACTATGCAACCTACTTGTCAAGTTTCATGAGTTGGTTCCATGTCAACCCTCTATTTTCCACCACGTTAGCATCCACATCAACTATCATATGTTATGACACCTCATCTACCATGTCAATTGTATAGATTTTTGTGTCAACTATATGGGTTGCCATGTTAGTAGTACAAATGACCACCTCATTTGCCCTATTTTACTTTGCCTTATCTACCATGTCACCTATTTAGACTAGCACATTAGTTATATGGATTGTCATATGTCATGTCATGTTGCTCACCACATTAGCTATACAAATTGCATGGAATATCATGTCATAAGGTGCCACATCAATAGGCATAGGTTGAAAATAAGTGATGTCATTAGATACCACATCATCATATTTTTTATGTTATCATATTGTGTCATACTTACACCATCATGCATCATGCCTCTGTCATATTCATTTAAAAAATAATGGCTCTATGGGTTTTTGAACCAAGGACCTTCCCTTTGCAATGCTATAACATAGGCTTGGCTAGCCATCATCACAAGCACTTTTCTTGGGAGAAAAAAGAGAAGTCAATGCTTAAAAATATAAACAAAGCATGTCCCATTTCTTTACCTTTTGTTAAAGCAGTTATATGTCAATGTTATAAAAGCATGTGCCTATGCATATCCTTTTTTTTCTATGCCAAGAAATATTCCCTAGAATATTCTAATTTTAAAATTCATAATTTTCAGTTTTGAAAGGAGAAAGAAGAATTTCTCATATACAAATTTGAGGTACCTAGATGTAGAATGAGCAATGGTGTTGAATTGGGGTCCCTTTTAAATTTTATAAATAATCTAGAATTTTTGAGTATTCATTTATATTTTTCATGGTATTCCCTACATAACCTTTTTATAAAATTAAATAATAAATATGTCCTCTCATTCCTATGTAGCAAAAAATTTGTTCGACAATTTTTTCAACTTGTTAAGTGGATGGTAGTATTTGCCAAGAATGAAAGCCTACCCATGGCTTTTCTAGCACTAAAGTTCTATATAAATATATTCAACCTCTTTTCTTCTTCTTTCATAGTGGCCAAGTAGTCTATCCTTTAATTTGAGATGTTATTGGACATAAGAATCCAAAAAAAAGGAAATATATATTTTTAATATGTAAAAGACAAATGATATTTTCAAGAAACATTGAAGAATTTAATCCTAAAGCTATGGTATTTGTCTAGTCAAAAATAAATTAAAAAACATTGAGTACCAATTAGAAAAAAAATAAACCTATTAATGAATGTTTTCCTTGGAGCAAATTTGTTAATCCCAATGAAATATTCATGATCCAATTCCACCTACAGTTTATTAGAAAACCCTTCTTCCAATCTAGTCATTAGCTTTTAAAAACCCTTCTTAGTTGCTCCAATCATAGTTTTTGGTAGAAGTTATAACCATATTACCATAGAAGCAATTGAGTAAAGGATATCCAGACCCACTCTGGTACCATGTTAGATTTCATAACAATTTCTAAAAAGGAATGAAATCAACACATTACCCAATAATGCTAAAAAGAAATTCACACTAAGGAAATAACATAAAATATGTGGTTGTGTCCTTGGACACCAAATAATCTCCACCATCAAAGAATAGAATTAGATTCCAACCATTGAAAAAATAGTTGGTGTGATGAAATATTTAATTACCTTTAGTTCAAGGTTGTAAGACCAACTTTCCAGAATAAAATAATAAAATATTAAAAAAAAAAAATTTCAAGTTTCCCAAGGGCCCAAGAGGCTAATATGAACAATGCAATACAAAATTTAGTCATGGCCTCAAGAAAAGCTTAAACACCATATATTTCACTATATACACTAGCTTTTATTTGGCCTTGATCTTAAATTTCTACATTTTTTATTATCCCTCACACTCTTAACTTATCGATTTTACTTTGTGCATTTAGATTAGTTAGATTAGCATAGGTTAGTGGGGATTCAGCCCAAATATAGAGGTCAAAAGATATTCATCATTTTCTTTCAATTGGTCAAACATGACTTTAGAAACACATACCACTTCCATATATCAATGGCTTGTAAAATACTTGATGGAACATATCCCATAATACTTGATCATTTCATTTCTAGATCTATGCCAACCTATTATAAACTTTGTTAGATCTACAAAATAGTTTTTTGAATACATTGAAACTATGAAACCCCAATTTTTTTTGGCAAATCCATGCTTCATTGTACCAAATCTAACTATTTTGCATCCTAAGTCGATGAACAACACTATTATGGAATCTAATAAATTAGATGTGAATGGTGACTCTATTGAAAATTAAACTTAGAAACATGCTTTAAATTATAAACTTTAAAAATCCATCATGTTTTTTATTTTATTTTACATGGTGGAATCGGTAGCCACCACGAATTCGGGTAGGCTATCCAATTTTTTATGGTAGCCATAGTATTTTGTGTTGTCCGTCCCTGAAGCCACCACACAGATCTTCGCATAGTCCTCCCCTATAACCACCATGCCATGATCATTTTAAACCTTTTATGCTACTAAAAGCACCAGAAAAGGGATAAGCATTTAGTCCAATGAGGCCTGAGATTTGAACCTTGGACCTCCACCCCCTTATGGGGTTTGGGAGAATCAATTGGTCTACACCTCATACCTGAAATCCATCATGTGTCAAAAACCACTGATTTATAGATTTGAATTGTGGAAAATTTTAGAAGGATTAAAAAATTATAAGCATATTTTCCATTGATTCATTGGCATCCTTAGTGACCTCTAGTCAGTCATTTTGAATCTAGTTTTCCGTAATTTCTGACCTCATTGATTCATTGTTTTAACATGTGATTCATAAAAATATCCTTGCATCATCCTTTTGAAACCCCTCTCCAAAGAGTATTTTATATTTTCTAATTCAATTGTTTATCAAATCGCTACCTGATCCAATGATTTGTTTATTTACTTGGTAACAAACAATGATTCATCTAACTCCTCCATTCACTATCACTTGTCCAATGTTTTATTAGCTTTCCAATTATTTACTAGCATATGTGCAACCCTCAATAGATTTACCTGCCAAAAAATTCAAGTCTCCAAGTCAACAATTCATTGGTAAATCTAGTGATTCTTCACCTCTCTGATGATGTCATGTTGACTAAATTGGCAACTAATGGCATACTTAATAAATATTTTCCAATTCTAGTTACCTATCGTTCCAAACACTTTATTACCCTAGTACTCAAATTTTCCAAGATAAACAATATTCTACAACATCATCAATCCCCTCAAAACTAACTAACCATGTAGAATTATCAGATAGTGTAGAATCTTAGACCATAGTAGGTATATCAGAGCCAACAATCAATGTAATAGTTCATGCAGCAGTAACCAACAAATACACTGATTAGAAAAACTATGAACCAAATTTTGTGTGGTCAATGACAATATGGCTCACAAATGGAATACAAACAAGCTAATATGGGTATGTGTTGGGTCATGGATTTATGCCCAAAATCTAATTTTTATGCTAACCACAATAGTAGGGGCATAACTTTGTGCTTGATAATCCATTTTGATCCATTCCAGAAGTGTTGAAAATATTAGAGAGAGAACAATAATTTTAGTAGGCAAATCTATCATAAAAACTTGTTGATAAATTTGTGGAAAAATGCTCTATAGGCCTTCAAAAATATAAAATAAAAAATTTACTAGGAATAGTAATTCTAATTTTTTTATATCATAGCCAAAATGCATGTCTAGCCATGTTGACACATTAGTAGAAGGTAAAACACAAAAGGACAAGTCATCTATATGTAATTTTCAAATGTAGCTCATGGAAGGTGAATCACCACATTTTCATATGGGTGAACTTCTAACTAATGGAAGGTGAACCACCACATTTCCATGTGATTGATCTTCTATATTCAATATGGTGGATTTCCAACATATCAAAAATACTATATAAAGAGAGATGCATCCCTAATTGTGAAAGCATGAGTAATGGATGCAATTTTATAGGCTCACATCTCTTCTTAGAGATTGATTGTATTATACCCTCTTTTTTAAGCAATAAAATTATTATGTTATTTTGCTTTTATATTTTTATGTTTTGGTTTGTTATACTTTGTTATTTTTGAATTGCACTATTTTATGATAGTAACTCAAAATTTTGAGTTTTTGTATCAATAAAAAATTCTAAGTTTTTGATCAATGGTATCAGAGCAGTTGGTCTTTTAAGTATATGTCCATAAACATGATATCAGGATATTGAGAGTTTATGCATTAGATATGAGACCTCTCTGATTATATCCCTTTCCATTCCAAATGATCTTGGGTGAGGACTAGAATGGAAAACATTGAGATAGTAGATCCTTTCAAGGAGATGCTGAAGAAAGCCCTTGTAAAACTAAGGAATGAGATGATGGATCAATTTGCTCAAATTATTCAATGACACTCTAATATAAATTCTATAAACTCCTTTACACTACCTCTCGCTACCCTAGTACCATTTACTACCTCCACACCTTTTAAGGTGTAGGTGAACTTTGATATTTCTACTTTTGAAGGAAAAATTAATGCTTATACCCAAGATAATCAGTTGGATCATTTATATTTATATTTATTTGTAAATAAATTTATCGACAATGAGAAAATTACTTTGACACTTTTAAAATATTCTTTACCTACATGAAATTAATGGGAAGCATATTGTAATAGGGTTACAAAAGAGAATGAAAATGTAGTGTTCACATGGTATTATTTCATGGAGGTCTTCAAGGAGGAATACTTTCTTGTGGGAGCCTATGAAGACCATTTTATGTAATGGAAACAATTGTATCAAGTTAAAGATCAATTTGTTTAATATTATATTGATGCTTTCCATTCTATGATAGAAAAAATAGGCATTTAAGATATTGACAAGCATTAAATCCTCAAGTATCATAAGATGTTTAAGATATTGAAAAAGGCATACAAACTTGCTTTTAAATTATAGTAGAAGCAAAAAATAAAAGGAGCAAACAAAAAAACTAGAACATTAAGTACCTATTGTCATCTTCGATTATCCCGATCAAAATAATCATGCCTCACAATGAATGATACAACAGGGCTACATCCGAGAGCATAGGTTTTGTCTTAATTAGGGACCTCTGGTAGTTTTTACAAGGTTGGATACTTGTTAAAATGTTATCTTGATGACACATTTGGAATTAAAAGGGAAAAAAATGTGAGGTAAACAACTCAAAAAAATAAAAATGAGTGGCAATTCACCAATGGATCCACTAAGATACCTCTATACAATATACTTGAATGCTATGTGTCAACAATGAATGCTTCCTCTCCCCAACACAGTTAAGCATAGATGATAGTATCAACATAAGCATGCATAAATATGTAGGTCTATAGGAAGCCATAGATGGTTGATCCAAAAATTGATGTAGGCCCCTCACACATACATACATCAACAAAACCCAAAGCAAGTAAAGACTACAAGCACACACACATTATATATATATATATATATATATATATATATTATATATATATATATATATATATATATATATGCAAATAGTACAATTATAGAGATTGTGCTAAGAGCAAGGGTTCAATTTTCCCATAAGCCACCCATGAGCCAACTGCTATACAAAAGGAAATTAAGGGAAAGCCTATAAAAGAATACAATTACAAACTTTTCAATTCTTCATAAAGCTAACATACTCCTATTTATAATTTACAAAGAGGAGGGTCTGCCTCCAAAACTCATGTAGAGATTTCAATATGAATACTACTTTTGAGACCATATCATATCTTTTTTGAGTCGTTAATCCTCCCAACGTTCTCTAGATCTAGTATATTAAATGCCAAATAATTTTGAGCCTTCAAATGAGCAACTACCACCATTATTTCCAACTACCCCTTTTGGGGATCCTCACAATTTGGGTGTGAAGGATTTTTGCTTTTAATGCTCTAGATTTGGGAGTGGCCTCATCATGGATTTCTAGCTATTGCTATGCTTTCCAAGAGAAATGCAACATTTCTTTTATAATAAAGGACAATACTCTTTAGTGGATTGTGCACCTTAGAAAATCTTAGCTTTTTGAGATGTGGTGCCTTTTCTTTGGAAGTTTTCCTCACCATACCACCTCAAAAATTTCTTGCCTCAAGACTTTTGACCGTCAAACCTCCAATGTCAAAGATTTTCCTTTCTCCTTTTTGATTGGACCTAATAAAATTCCAACCTTCAAAATTTATTTTGGTTGACCTTTAAATACTCAAAAAATTCAATTGAAGGTTTATCTTTAGTGTTAGTTCACTTCTTACAATCCGCTTTTGTTGCCAAAAAATATAGTGAGAAATCACTATAGTGATTTAGAGGGGATTTTTAGCCTACTAAAGATAAGGAACCTAGGTATATTGGTACCTTAGCTCATTTGGAATGGAGTCTGATGAGGCCAGGAATTGCCTCATTCATGGACTATTTTGGATATTTTACAAACTACTTTATAAACCTTATGCTATGTTTTTATTATAATTTTTATGGTTGAATGCATTATGTATTAATGTTTGCATTGTTGAATGTTCAGGAGCACAGTACTCTATTTTATCCATTTTTTGTATTTATTTACACTGTTTCAGCTGATTTACCTAGCAAAAAAAAGTTTATTTGAAATATGTAATAATGATTGTTGATATGTATTCCATTCTGGAAATATTTCATTTTTTTTCCTTGCCTTCTAACCAGTTCAAATTGCAAAAAGGTGCCAAATTGTTGTGACTGTACATAAAACAGAATTTGACCATACAAATTCCAACCAGCTGTTCACAAATAGCATGGCTTGGAATTTGTCAACTCCAGCGTGTAAATTCTATGGAATTGGTCTTTTGAGGACTTATGGAGATTACTTAGCTGATCAAACTCACTTTCCTACACATCTAGAGTATGGATAAGGGTCAAAATGGTTAAACTACAGATATTCTGGAGCAGCTCTGGAATGAGCGAAGCAGGGCCAGTTCTTGTCAATAAAGTGAATAGAACGCCTAAAAATATGGAAAATGGTGATATGAGGATGGATATACAGGTGTGTGAGAAGTTTTATCACCCCTTTCAACACATTTCCACCAATGGATGACACACAACAAGGAAAATGGAGGTGTTGCAGTAAAACAATTTCCCGCACTTCACGAAGATAGCTTCAAAATAGTTGTTGAATCCCTGAGAAATAGCAACATAACGGATTAGAATATGTAGTATATTAGTATAAATAAAAAGCTCCTATTTTTGTTGAGCATATAGATGTTCCCAAAGAAGGATAGGGATAGAATAGTTATTTCAGCTATAACAGAGTAGTAATTCAGTAGGATTTTTCTTGCAATGTTATTTCATATCCAATAAAAGTGCAGTTCTTCATGTATTTCTGTCCTGGGTGAATGTGTAAGCATTAGGTAGTTAATAAGTAGTCTTCTTGCCTTCTTCTGGATCAGAGAGCAAGGACCACTTCCAGGCCCAGGAGAAAATTGATAGGTTTTTTCTGTTCATTTCTTGTTGCAGCAGGTTAACAAAAAACTTGGCAAATTTCGTTCCTTGTTACTAATTGTGTTTTAGGTGCATATAATATTTGTAATGGATGTGTGTACATGTCAGCTGACTCCCTAGCATAGGTTTTATAGCATTTATGGTTGTTCCCCTATTTCAGCAATTATTTCTAGCTTTCTGGCATTTTTCATTGTGTGGGTGATTAAGTAGCTTATGTGTTTCCATTTCAGCAATTCTTCCATTACTGCCATTTTAATTCTACAAATTTAGTTAGGTTTTATTTTCTGCAACTCTTTTATTCCTGTCATATTCATTTTGCAAGAGTAATTAGGTTTCATTTCTGTCATTTCAAAATTCTGCAAAAGTAATCAGATTTCACTTTCTGCAAAATTCCTATTTTTGCAACTTTACTTCTGCAAGCATAATTAGATTCAATTCTTAGGATTAGAAGTGACACCAAACTCCCCAAAAACTAACCTGTTCCACCAATAAAGCATGTTTCCTAAATGAATTGATCTTCAAGCTATTTACCTCTGCTATCGTATACAACCATTAGGACACCGCCCTGGATTGACACTTAAATATTAAATGATGTGATTGACGACACTCATCAGAGTCAACAAAAGATTCCACCTAGCAAAGTTGGGTAATTTCAATAGTCTGCATCTCCACGTCTCTACTATTGTTAGGACTTTTATCATCCCATTATTTTGGGATTATTATGCTACATATGATACATATGTATAAGGTTTTAGGTGGGTAGGATTTATCCATTGGGCATGGAGTCAAATAGGACCCCCACTAACTGCTCAACTCCATCCATTTTTCCTTCTTTTTTAGTTTCTTGACCAAAAAATATTTACCCATATAGAAGTGGGGCTTTGGAGGTGCTAGAAATGGTATTTATTTTATTATTGGAACCACCATATTAAGGTTCCTATTCATCGATCGATCCTCATGATGTCCCTTTATCCTTGCAGATAAAGAGGTTCTTTGCATGTGTTTTCTCAACCTCTTCATCAGGATCTTTGTCCAAGATATTAGTTGCTCATTGTATTTTCTAGTCATCACAGAGGTAGAAAAGGTTTGACCCAAAAAATTCCTCTTCTCCATGGGTTTGACTAGCTCTTGATAGAGTTGTGGGCCCATGCCCCTCTTGACGCCTATGGAGAGGCTCCTTTGAGATCTGCTCTTGTTATTTAGGGAGCTCGTAGATCTCATTTTTTACCTCCACAAATGCTTTGCACCTCCCCTTCTAATGTGTCCTTGGAGGGAGTGTTTGGCTCATGTTCTACTTTATCTACCTCTCCTCTAAAATTTCATGGTTGAGGTAGCAAGCTAGTCCTAGTTAGTGACTAAATGTGGAGACAGAGAGTCATTTTTGGTAATCCTTACCCTTTAGTGAAGCCACCAACAATTTGAGAGTTATGTCTTGCTTTGTGATATTATGCACCTGATATATGAAGAGCATTTATTGTAAGTGATCCAATGGATATGTTACGTCTTCACCGGTGTATTATGGAAATATTTCCATTAGTGACTTTAGAATTTTTTCCCAAATAGTTGGTGGATCTAGAGGTTGCAAGAGACTCTTATCTTCGAAGGTAGGAGATAGTTATTGAGATGAGACAACCATCTTAACCTATGGGTCCTTTCAATTGTAATAGGGTCACTAGGTGAATGTGGATTTTGCTTCTTGAAAGTAGGTAGACTAAGGCCTTCACCAAAACCTTAATATCATATTTTAGTGGTGGTTTCTTCTGATGTTTTTTCTAGAGCAGAGTCGTTAGGTGAGTGAGAGATGTTTCAACAAGAAAGAGTAGGCTCAGACCCTCACCAAGTCTAGCCTAACTTGTTGTCATTATTATGGGATAAATGATATGTCGTTAGGGTCCCACCAAGCATGTCATTAAACTATTGTTATATTTTATTGTCCTAGTAGGAAAAATCATGCCTCGTGAGGAGCAACACAAGAGGGCCACAATCAAGAACGCAAAGTTTGGCTCAATTAGGGACCTTCAAGAGTTTCACAAGGTTTTTTCCTTGTTAAGATGCGATTTTTATGGCACACTTGGAATCAAAAGAAAAAAGTGGATGTGAGAGATAAAAAAGTAAAGAACTCAATAAATAAAAAAATGTGATAATGTGCCAAAATATTTGCTAAGATCCCTCTACACAATAGGACTAAACGCTATGTGTTAGTGATGAACATTTCCTCTCCCCAACATAGTTAAGAATAGATGAGGATTATCAATATAAGCATGCATAAAGAGGTAGGTCCATAGGAAGCCATAGATGGTTGATCCAAAAATTGATGTAGGTCCCTCACACATACATACATCAACAAAATCCAAAGTGATGAGGCCAGTAATTACCTCATTCATGACATGTTTTGGATTATCATAAACTGCCTTATAAACCTTATGTTATGTTATTTATGTTAATTTAGATGGTTTGAATGCATTATATATTAGTGTTTGCATGATTAAAATGTTTAGGAGCATATTACCCTGTTTTAACAGTTTTTTGCATTTTTTGCACTGTTTCTGTTTGAATACTTAGTGAATAAAATGTGTAATTTAAGTAGCAGAATGATGTATGCTAAGGTATATCCCTCCATAATGGTATTTAAATGCTTTTTCCACTTTCTAATTGGTTTGAATTGCAAAAGAGCACCAAATTCCTATGACTGTGCAACAAATCTGGAAAATGCAGAAATTAGCCATACAAATTCTAGCCAGCTGCCAATGAATGGCATGGCTTGGAATTTGTCAACCAAAGCATGTGAAACCTATTGGAATCATATTCTGAGGGATAGGGCAGACATCCTATCCACTTTTTGGCCATTTTTATCGCACCTGAGCATAAAGTAAGTTGCACGACCGAACATTTCGAAGAAGCTTCGAAATGAGGGGAAAAGAAGCTAGTTTTAGCCAAACGGAGGATATAGCACCCAAAACGATAGGGAAAGGATATTTGAATATGGATACAGGTGTACAAGACCATTTCTAACCTCCTCCAACTCACTCCCACCACTGGAGATGCATCCCAAGGACCAATGAATGTCACTGTAGTACAAACTATCCTAATTTAGACTAGGTCAGTTTCAGAACTGATTAGCAAATCACTGTTAAATAACAACACAATTGATATTGAGCACGAGATAAATGTAATAGGGTAGTATAAATAATAGATCTCCCTTATTGGTTGAGCTAGTAGATGTTAAATAGGTGATAGCTAATAGGAAATAGATGTTGTAACACATTTGCAACCAATAGCAGGATTTTCCTATAGTATTGTAATGTATTGTTTCAGTCAATAAAAGTGCAATCTTTTTAGTCAAACTTTTGTTCATGAGTGAGTGTGAATTCTAAGTAGTTAGTAGCACTTTTTCACCTTCTTCTAGATCAGGAAGCAAGGGCCACTTTCAGGCCTAGAAGGAGGACTAACTGGTGACAGGTTCTTCTGATAAACTTTGTTGTAGCAGATTTAGCAGGATGCTTGTCCATTGTCATTTCTTGTTGATTACTAACCCCTGTTTTGAATCAATGTGATGTCTTCATGTCTTCAATTATGTTTTTATGTAGCAAATATGTGTGTTAGCTGACTAAGTAGCATAGACCAGTGATTCCTCTATTTTCCCCTATTTTTCATGTTTTAGCAATTTTTATCAAGTCTTTTAGCAACTTTCATTTTATTGTCAGCCACTATAGTAGAAATCTGACAACCTCCTACAATAGGACACTAATAGTTTTTTTTAGCATGTGTGTTTCCTTTTCAAGCAACATTTCAATTCTATCATTTCAATTCTATAAGTGTAAACTAGGTTTCAATTCAGCAACATTTACATTCTTGCAATTTCAATTCTTGCAAATATAGTTAGGTTTCAATTTTAGGTCTTAGAAGTAGTTTTCAATTCTTGCAAGTAATTAGTTTCATTTCATGCAAAATAGGATTAGAAGTGACCTAAAACCCCCAACAAAACCTATTTCACCAATAAAATCCTATTGTCTAAATGAGTTGATCTCCAACCTGCTTAAACCTTCTCTCGTATATAGCCTTGGACACCACCCTGGATTGAAAAATCATAAATATTAAATGATGCTATTAATGACACGCATCATTTTTGGCACCATTGCTAAGGAAAGGTGTTGTTAGAAGATGAAAGCAGCCCAATAATTGTTAAGTGTGCTAAGTTGTGAACTTTAGAGTGAAATATGGATAAATGACTGGTACAAGTAATAATTTTTGGTAAAGTTGTATTTCAGTCCATCTAGATACAAGCATGAATGAATAGGCTAAGGGATGAAAAAGGTAGATTTATCTGAACTACCCCTTTGCCTACCACAGGAAGGTGATCTTCATGCTCAAGAGGTGAATTTCTTATGTTTGAAATTCTTGATAGACTTAAACAAAAACAATCATCTTCATCATCAAGAAGTGTAGGATCTCCTGAACAAGAAATTTTAGAGGAACTATCTACTAGTACTCCTCCATCTACTCCTGTTGAAACCATACCACCAGGGCAATTTGGACATATCTACACCAAGGTTTGGAACAATATTATGGTAGATTTACCAGAAAACCTAGATGGGGATAGTAATATCCACAATCGAGCAGATAATCCTCATCCTTCTAGGACTTTCGAATATCCCATTCGATTAAATCCTACGCAAAATTCTCCTATGAAAACAATCTCACCTTCAGTACTTCCAACTTTTTGAGGGGTTGTATCTGAAGATCTTGATCAATTCTTGTTTGAATTTAAGGTTGTATGTCAGACTTATGACTATGTGAATGATAATCAGAAGCTTAAAGTATTCCCTTCCACACTTAAATATGCAACTCTATGTTGGTTTATGAGTCTAGAACTAGAATCTATTCAAACTTGGGAACATATGGAGAGTGTATTCTTGGATAAATACCAAGAATATTGTAGGGTAAGAAATAGAAAAGATGAATTATTCTGAATTAAACAAGAAGAGGATGAGATCTTGGAGGATTATCTTGATAGGTTTACCTTTATTCAAAAAATATGTGGACCTGTAGAGCCAAAAATGTGTAAGGCTATATTTTTGAGGGGATTACAAGATGATTCCAGGGAGGTATTAGACTTAATGGGTAAAGGGGATGTAAATACCCTTGACATTGATGAAATTTTGGACTTATGCAGAAATTACTCCTACACTAGGCAAAGAAGATGAAAGTAGAGTACTAATGGCAATGATGTGAAAGATCTAATGGAAGAATTGGCAAACATGAAAACTGACATTCTTGTGTAGTTAAATACAACTCTAGGGGAGATGAATGCAAAATCAAAATCTATGGAACCCCTAGCTATTTACTACCCAAGATGCAGAAATAAACATGCTTTGCAAGACTATCCCTTGAATAAAACTTCAATTTTAGCTATTTGTAGCATCTGTACAAAGGAACATCCTACTGATAAATGCCATCTGCTTCCACAACTCAAAAATATTTTGGAAACACAAACTGAAGAACTCAATTTTATTAGGCAAAAATAGGGGAAAACTTTTCACAATATCAAAATACCCCTCATTTTCCTACAAATTGGGGATAAAATCCTTGGAATATGCCATGGGGTTATTCAGAATCACCCCAACAATCTTGGAATCACCCTACTTGGACATCTCCTCAATATTGGTCACAATATGGGTGGAGTAATCCATATTGGAATCAATTCAATCCACCTTGGATGCAAAACCAGTCCTATGGATCAAGCTGGGGATAACAATATCCACCTTATCCAAGGCAGCAAAGATATCAAGGTCAAACTCAAAACTTGTTGCCTACCCCTAATAAAAATTTTCAAGGAAGATCCAACCAACCACAACAACAACCATCACAATAGGTGAAGCAACCTCCACTTCCAGCCCAACCTATGACTAACCCAAATAACACAAGATAGGCAACCCCTATCTATGTGGCTAAATCTGAAGAAAATATTGCAGTTCATGTTCTTGACTACAGTAATATCCAATTACATTCAAGAAATATTCTACCTAAACTAGTTCCACCTACCATTGAAGAACTTGATGGAACACAAGAACCTTCTCATCCAGACCAACTAAAACCAGCCCTAGAGAAAGAAGGAGGAAACATAGAGAAAGTACAAGCAGATAATTTGCCTTCCTCAAGGATAGTTCCATACCCTAAAAGATTCAAAAACTCTACAAAAAATCTTGAATCAGACCTGGTTAAAGAGCTTAAATGGTTAACCATATCACTTCCCTTATTGCAAGAAATTAAGGATATGCCCTTGATTAACAAAACTATCCAAGATTTGTGTATCAAGAGACCAGGCAGAAAGAAGAAATCATTTCCTAAGACTGTTCAAGTTGAAGGGAAGCTAGTTGATCTCCTATCAGGGAAACTAGTACCCCCAAAGTATAGTGACCCAGGGAGCCCAATTATTACAGTCACCATAAGGTCAATAACAATTTCAAATATCTTGGTTGATTTAGGAGCTACAATAAATGTTATGACTAAAGAAACAATGGAAAAATTGTAGCTCAAACATCTAAATCCTACATCTACAATTTTAGAAATGGTAGATAGGTCAGTTGCAAAACCTGAAGGGATCATAGAAGACATCCCCATAGAAGTTTCTTCTTGGGAATACCCTATAGATTTCCTGGTTTTACAGCCCAAAAATTTAGCAAATGGCTACCCCATCATCTTGGGAAGACCTTGGCTTGCAACTGCAGCTGCATTTATAAACTGTAGGTCAGGAGAAATGATAATTTCCAATGGCATTGACCTAAAGCAGATTTCTCTTTACCCACCTGCAAAACCTTCAACCAAATTCTTAGGTCAGTTATGGTTTTCTGATTCATATGAAGAGCAAGAAGAGACCATTTCCACACTAGCTACTTTAGTAGTGAAGGAACACATAGAAGAGATAGACTCCCAGGAAAGAGAAGTTTTTGAGGATGAAACCATCCTAGTGAGTGCTCTGCATGAGCAAGGAATGGAAGATGAACCAGTAGTTGTTCATCACCTGTTATGGAATGATGAGGGCCAAAGTTCTAAAAATATGTCATCTACTCCACTACAAGATAGTTCTTTTACACTACCACATGGATGGCACCATCACCTCCTCTCCTCTTTCCACTATCCCATGCAAGACATGCTTCCACTAGGAATCACTATTGATAAGGAGACAAGAGTCTTTCATTCTCTCAAACCACACCATTGTCCACTAAACTCCTTGATAACCAAGTATGAAGGAGTAAACTCTATCCTCCTAGGGACAAAGCAGATTGAAGTGCAACCAGGAAAATTCTTGAATATTAATAGTTGGCTGACTAAAGGAGAAGAAGCAAAATTATTTGTTGTTCTACAGAAACATGTTCATGCCTTTGCTTGGGACTACAAGGATATGTCAGGGATCCACCCTGATGTATGCACTCACAGAATTTATACTGAGGATGTTAAACCTATGAGGCAGCCCCAAAGAAGACTGAATCCTACCTTGAGAGATATTGTCAAAGAAGAGATTGAAAAACTCTTAGAGGTAGGGTTCATCTATCCAATTTTTGATAGTCGATGGGTCTCTCCATTGGTTATAGTTCCAAATAAAAATGGGAAAATGTGAGTGTGTGTAGATTACAGGGAATTAAACAAAGTCACACACAAGGACCACTTCCCATTACCATTTATAGATCAAGTGTTAGACACTCTTGCTGGAAAAAATATTTCTATTTTCTTGATGGTTTTAGTGGGTACAACCAGATTCGGGTTGCACCTGAAGACCAAGAGAAAACTACTTTTACATGCCCTTGGGGAACATTTGCTTACAGGGTATTACCCTTTGGTTTATGTAATGCCCCAACAACTTTTTAGTGGGTTGTTTTAGCAATATTTTCTGATCTAACTAATGAAAGTGTAGAGATTTACATGGATGATTTCACAGTGTGTGGAGAAACCTTTGAATTTACATTGGAACATCTTGATAAGGTCTTAACACACTGTGAAACCTACCATTTATCCTTAAATCCTGAGAAATATTTTATGATGATGGAGGAAGGCATTGTTCTTGGTCACCACATCTCTTCTCATGGGATCAAAGTTGACCCCAAGAAGGTTGAGATCATCAAGAACCTTCCACCTCCAAAAACTCAAACTGATGTTAGGAGTTTCTTAGGACATATTGGCTTTTATCGTAGGTTTATTCCAAATTTCAGCACAATAGCCAACCCCATGTTTGCACTATTGACTAAATATTCTGAATTTACCTAGTCTACAAAATGCCAAGAGTCTTTTGAGGCTTTGAAGGAAAAATTGACAATCCCACCTATGTTAAGAGGACCTAATTGGAAGCTATCATTTCACATCCAAACTGATGCTTCCAATACTACAATTGGAGCAGCATTAGGGTAGATTGAAAATGGTGAGCATTATGCCATATACTACATTAGCAAGAATCTGATAGGAGCAGAAAATAACTATACCACTACTGAGAAAGAATTCTTGGTAGTAGTATATGCTATCAACAAGTTCAGATATTATATCATAGGATATCAAGTATTCATCCATACAGACCATGTAGTGATTAAATATTTGATGAATAAACCTATGGTAAGTGCAAGAATTATACATTGGTTACTGTTGTTGTAGGAATTTGACATCACTATAATCAACAAACCAGGAAAGGCTAATGTAGTGGCAGATTTTTTGTCAAGGTTACAAAACACAGGGGAGGAAGAGTTGGTTGAGGATACTTTTCCTGATGAACAATTGTTTGCTATATCTATCCAATCACCATGGTTTGCAGATATAGCTAACTACTTGGTAACAGGAAGAATTCCTCTACATTTCACTCCTAAACAAAAGAAATAGTTAATAAAATAGAGTTCCTCTTTCAAATGGATTAAGGGTCTACTTTTTAAATGTAGTCCTGACCATGTTTTACGTAGGTGCATCCGAAAGGATGAGGTGTATGATGTCCTTCGAGCTTGCCATGATGAACCATCAGGTGGACATTATTCGATAAAAAGTACAATTAGGAAAATTCTAGGTGCAGGTTATTATTGGCCATCTCTTCACAAGGATGTAAAAAATACATCAGACATTGTGATGCATGTCAAAGGATGGGGAAACCCACCCACACAAATGAAATGTCGTTGCAGCCTCAAGTGGTTTTAGAACCATTTGAGAGGTGGGGGCTAGATTTTGTGGGACCTATTGACCCACCATCTCAAGGAAAGGTGCATATCTTGGTATGCACTGACTATGTGACTAAGTGGGCAGAGGTGCGTGCTTTCAAACATGCTCATGAAGAGAAGGTTGCTGATTTCCTATATACTCAGATTTTTTAGAGGTTTGGAGCTCCATGGTCTATTACCACAGATCATGGACCCCAATTTGCATCCAAAGTCATTGAAGATTTTACTGAATTATATGAGATTAAGCATAGGAAATCATCACCCTACCACCCACAAGCAAATGGTCAGG
Organism: Wollemia nobilis; assembly: GCA_028583015.1. Lineage (NCBI taxonomy): Eukaryota > Viridiplantae > Streptophyta > Pinopsida > Araucariales > Araucariaceae > Wollemia > Wollemia nobilis. The sequence goes on from JAQPPZ010007530.1 coordinate 6,114,108, forward strand.
TTGAAGTAACAAATAGGGAGTTAGAAAATATCCTGACTAAAATAGTAGCTTCTCATAGGAGAAATTGGCTTGATAAATTACCTGAAGTAGTTTGGGCTTATAACACTACATGGAAATCCACCATGGGTTTCACACCTTACGAACTGGTTTATGGTAAGAAGCCTCTTTTGCCTATTGAGTTTGAGCTACTAACACTTTAGACGACTTTGGAAATTGGAATTGATTTATCATAGGCACAGACGGATAAGATTCTATAATTGAATGCATTGGATGAACTCTAGTTGGATGCATTGCATCAAACTAAGGTGATTCAAGAGCAACAAAAGTTGTGGCATGACAACCACATTCAATAGAGAAAATTTTAGCAAGGAGATTGGGCTTTATTGTTTGATTCTCATTATGAGGATTTTCTTAGGAAGTTGTAGACTAGGTGGCTTGGACCTTATCATATTGAAGAAGTGTTCAAAAATGGGGTAGTTCATCTTTCTCCCATCGATGACTCATGGAGGAAGTTGGTAGTGAATGGGCATCACCTTTGGGTATACCATGCACCACTAACTAAAGAAGAGTTCTTGCAAAAAATTGACAACTTGGACATATGCATGATGGAAGAGATTCCCTCTTCCATCACAGATTCAATAGATTCAATACAACAATGAAGAGTTTCAAGAAAAAAGAAAAAAAACAAGAAAACAAAAAGAGGAATAAATCTTGGTTGTGAACTTCCTTCATGGGCATAATTTTAGGGAAATTGTGAAATTCCTTCATGGGCACAACCAAGATTAAAAAAATTGAAAAGAGAGAAAATAAAAAAGGGAGAGATGAAAAAAAAAGAGAAAAATGAATAATTCAGAAAGTGAAAACCTTCTAGGAGGCACTTCTGAATTGGTTGGCATGAAAACTAGTTTTTCGATATGCTTTACCTTGAATTGACCTACCCATTCCTATCCCACCATTGTATAAATCTCATCAGACTGCACCTATTTTTTTTTATTGCAGAAAAATCAGCTAGTAATCAGTAGAAACAACCATCTGTAAAAGTGTGAAATAATTGTTCAAATCAGGTATGTGTTTCTTGCATTTTTTATCATTGTAGGCATTTAGTATGTAGTGTATAAAAATCACTAGTTAGCATAGAAACATTCATAGGGTTTGGCAAACCCAAAACATCCAACTTATCCAGAAGAAAACAAAAGGAATTCCTTGTTCTAAAAATTGTAGGTTTGAGGGGCAGAAAAGGGAGAATGGATGAAAAATTGTAGACCCATGGAAATAAGTGTAGTTTTGATGGCATGAATACCTAGATATTTCATAGAGCTTCAGAATGATACCAAGATCTAGAATAAAAATATTGTTCTATTTGTTTTATAGTAGAAAATGTAGAGCTTCAGAATGAGAAACTATTTGAGCTTCGGAATGAAAAATAACTTCGAAATGAAAAAGGGTAGATTTGAAATTCAGGTTTCATGAAATTTGAAATTTGAATTTCCACGTGGCATGTGCATAAAGGAAATAAGAAAATTTGTTTCTTTTGCCACATCATCTGACACCAATGTAAGGTCAAGGCACGAGTAACTAAGGTCACATGTTTGCATTTAACCGAGTGATGTTGAATCAAGGTTTTTATGGAAAATATGTGCCTCGGTTTCTTTCACAATATTTAGGCCATTCGATCAAGATGCCTCGACAAATGAGGGTACGACAACCAAGATAATCTGCATTCTCTTTCCATGGAACAAGCCAAGTCATCACCAATAACAAACTTCCAATTCAGCTAACCCATAACCAACAACAGGTAATCAACACAAGCAATCCCATCACCCAAGATGCACGTTCTAAAATTGAAAATTTGGAAAAGCAATGAATAACAGTCTACCATGCATCCAATCAAAACATACCAAAGGTTTCCCATATTCTACACCACCTTCTACAACTGATTCAAGCACCTCTAAAATTCAATGTCATGTCTTGTAATCACTATAGCTTAGAATCATAAAAATTATAAGCACGAGTTTCAAATCACAAGATTTTGTAGAACTAGAGTTACAACACAATTAGATGAAGGTAAATACAAAAGAAATTGTAGTGCAGGAAGTGCAAAAGTGAGGTTGTAGCAGATGCGGGTGAAGTCAGATAATGGAGTGAAAGAACAAAATAGAATTATAAAATGTAGAGAGCCCATATAATAGCCTACAACAGCAGGTAGGACAAACACCACCTAATAAGGAGACCACAAATTTTAAGGTGGTTCCACTACTAGTAAGTCCAATTCTGCACCAACTCCTTGAACAAGTTTTTCCATCAAATTTACATTAAATTGAAATAGTAGAAATTGGGGTACAATTTGATTTGTTACCAAAGAACCAACCGATAGTTAGGCCCCCACAAATAGTTCCATTGGTTAAGTATAATGAGGATATTGCATACTAGGCATTGAAGTGTCAAAAATTAGAAGCCCAAGTTGCAACACTCAAACCATTAGAACAATAGGTTGAAGCTAAAACTGTAGAAGTGAATAGGTTACAGGAAAAGGTATAATATCTCTATCAAGTTATAGAATACTTAGTACAATGTAGGAGGCCATCTAGATTTTATAGTTTGATCCTTAAGGAGAAGTACCTACATTGGTAGATAATGAGGATTCATTCTAATCTCTCCTATGACTTGAACACTACTGAAGAATTTTTGGATGCTTACCTGCATAGCCCAGAAGAACAAAAAATTTGATGTGTGAGTTGTTCCTGCACAAATTTTTCATGGTAGGAGATGTGGAGTTCCTACCTCATATTTTCATAGGGGATGTTCAATTAAGGTCTTTTGTGTCCACATTGCAAAATCAAATATACTAGGACCAAGAAGAGAGGCAGAATAAGGAGATTGAATTGAAAGTTGAGCTATTGATAAGACATATCCAACCAAATCATAAGATCCCCACCAGTCAACATTTTACTATGATGAACAAACCAAAAATTAGGGTTGTTTACCTAAACAATATTAAGGATTGCATGACTAGTTTCCAGATGTTCTATGCAGGATAGTTTACAAATGCTTTATCAACCTGTAAGGCCAGGTGGGTAGAATTGCCAATATCACTATAGAAGAGAGAGCCCATCTCACCAAACAACCTATTATGGTCTAGAAGAAGAGTAGAGGGTGTAATGCAGGCCATCCTAACACTAAAACATCAATGGATAGGCCTAAGGTACATATTGCCTACCATCATAACCCCTATCCCTTACTATTTTGACAATGATCCTCAACCGGATGAGCAGTTCCAGGATTGGCTCAGGAAGCTACAGAAGAGCAGAGGATACTATATAGGGGATGTATTATTTTGGGAGATATGGAATCAATAAATGGATCTATGTGCCTCTATAGCCCTACAGAATGCATGAGGGCATGCATTAGATTAGGTTGGGGGGAAATGATGAGGCCAAGAATTACCTCATTCATGACATGTTTTGGATTATCATAAACTGCCTTATAAACCTTATGTTATGTTATTTATGTTAATTTAGATGGTTTGAATGCATTATATATTAGTGTTTGCATGATTAAAATGTTTAGGAGCATATTACCATATTTTAATAGTTTTTTGCATTATTTCTGTTTGAATATTTAGTGAATAAAATGTGTAATTTAAGTAGAAGAATGATGTATGCTAAGGTATATCCCTCCATAATGGTATTTAAATGTTTTTTCCACTTTCTAATTGGTTTGAATTGCAAAAGAGTACCAAATTCCTATGACTGTGTAGCAAATCTAGAATACAAATTCCAGCCAGCTGCCAATGAATGGCATGGCTTGGAATTTGTCAACCAAAGCATGTGAAACCTATTGGAATCATATTATGAGGGATAGGGCAGACATCCTATCCACTTTTTTGGCCATTTTTATCGCACCTGAGCATAAAGTAAGTTGCATGGCCGGACATTCCGAAGAAGCTTCGGAATGAGGGGAAAAGAAGCCAGTTTTAGCCAAACGGAGGATATAGCACCCAATTTGATAGGGAAAGGATATTTGAATATGGAGACAGGTGTACAAGACTATTTATAACCTCCTCCAACTCACTCCCACCACTGGAGATGCATCCCAAGGACCAATGAATGTTGTTGTAGTACAAACTATCCTAATTTAGACTAGGTCAATTTTAGAACTATTAGCAAATCACTATAAAACAACAACACAATTGATATTGAGCAGGAGATAAATGTAATAGATTAGTATAAATAATAGATCTCCCTTATTTTGTTATAGTTAATAGGAAATAGATGTTGTAACATATTTGCAGCCAATAGCAGGATTTTCCTGTAGTATTGTAATGTATTATTTCAATCAATAAAAGTGCAGTTTTTTTAGTCAAACTTTTGTTCATGAGTGAGTGTGAATTCTAAGTAGTTAGCAGCACTTTCCCACCTTCTTCTAGATCAGGAAGCAAGGGCCACTTTCAGGCCTAGAAGGAGGGCTAACTGGTGATAGGTTCTTCTGATAAACTTTGTTGCAGCAGATTTAGTAGGATGCTTGTCCATTGTCATTTCTTGTTGATTACTAACCCCTATTTTGAATCAATGTGATGTCTTCATGTTTTCAGTTATGTTTTTATGTAGAAATTGTGTGTGTCAGTGACTAAGTAGCATAGACCAGTGATTCCTCTATTTTTCCTTTTTTTCATGTTTTAGCAGCTTTCATTTTATTGTCAACCACTATAGTAGAAGCCTGACAACCTCCTGCAGCAGGAACTGATAGTTGTTTTTAGCATGTGTGTTTCCTTTTCAAGCAACATTTCAATTCTATCATTTCAATTCTGCAAGTGTAAACTAGGTTTCAATTCAGCAACATTTACATTCCTGCAATTTCATTTCTTGCAACTGTAGTTAGGTTTCAATTTTAGGTCTTAGAAGTAGTTTTCAATTCTTGCAAGTAATTAGTTTCATTTCATGCAAAATAGGATTAGAAGTGACCTAAAACCCCCAACAAAACCTGTTTCACCAATAAAATCCTGTTGTCTAAATGAGTTGATCTCCAACCTGCTTAAACCTTCTCTCGTATATAGCCTTGGACACCACCCTGGATTGACAAATCATAAATATTAAATGATGCTATTAATGACACGCATCACAAAGCAAGTAAATACTACAAGCACACACACATATAGAAATGGATCCATAAGAATTCATAGATTATTGATCCAAAAATTAATGCAAGCCTTCATATATATGCAATTAGTACAATTACAAATATTGTGCCAAGAGCAAGGGTTCAATTTATCCACATGCCATTTAGGAGCTTACTACTATATAGAAGGAAATGAAGGGAAATTCTACAAAAGAATACAATTGTAAACTTATCAATCCTTTACAAAGTTGAAACTACTCCTATTTATAATCTATAGAGAAGGTTTCCCTCTAAAACTCATGCAGATATTTCAAGATGATTTATGCTTTTGATATTGGATCATATCTTTTCTGAATTGTCATTCCTCCCAAGGTTCTCTAGATCTAGAATATTAAATGTCAAATGGTTATGATCCCTTTTATAATGAACCCTTTACCACCATTATTTATAATGAACCCTTTTGGAGATTCTCACAATCTGGAATGAAGGATTTTTGCTTTTAATGCTCTAGATTCAAAGGTGGCCTTGTCATGGATTTCTAGCTACTACCATCCTTTTTGAGAGATATGTAGCATTCCTTCAATAATAAAGCATAGTACTCTTTAGAAGATTATGCACCTCAATAAATCTTAGCTTTTCAAGATGTGGTACCTTTTCTTTGGAATTTTTCCTCACCATCTAACCTCAAAACTTTCTTGTGTTAGGACTTCTGATCGTCAGACCTCCGATGTCAAAGTTTTTTGTTTTCTCCTTTTTTATCGGACCTAATAAAGGTATGACCTTTGGAATTTATTTTGGCTGACCTTTTGATCCTTGAAACTTTCAATGAAATTTTTCTCTTTAGTGCTAGTCCACTTCTTGCACTCCACTTTTGTTGTTAAAAAATGATGTAGTGAGAAATTTGTTATAGTACCAACCAAACAAATCCAAGAGTGCTCTCTAAAGAATCAAGAAAAAGGGTTTCAATCCCAAAAATTAGAATTAAAAGCAAAAAAACTCCCAAGAAATGAATCCCTTAAATACCAATACTGGTAAATGATGTGATTATCATAAGATCAACTGATAATTGAAGGATAAGTGTTGACCAATTCATTTATTGTTTGTGAGTTGCAACCCTCTACATCCACTGCACCACCACCTTCACATCCATAGGCTAAGGATAGAGGGAAATGAATCATGGAAGCTAAACCAAATATGACCATTGCCACCACACATGTTGCACTAAGAGGAGGAATGTCTATTTCACTCATAAATATGGATCAAGGATAAGCCATTACATTTCATTATTGATAGTGGGAGTCAAAACAATATGATTTCGGTTTGAATGGTGAAGGATTTGAATTTGCCTTCCACACCACACCCACAACCATATAATGTTGGATGGTTACAACAAGGGAGAGACATTTGTGTCACTCAAAAGGGTCTCCTCTCTTATGCCATCAATCCTTTCAAAGATAAAGTTTGTATGATTTTGTGCCCTTGGATGTTTGTGATGTGATTTGGACCAACCATTTATGTGGAAGAGGCATAGTGTTTATGAGTCTAGGCCCCAAAGTGTCATCATCATTGTCAAAGGTTAGTGTTACAGGATACTAGAGGTATCTCCTCCTACCTCTGTTTCCTTAATCAATGCTAAACAATGTAGGAAGATGATAGCCAAAACAAGGAAATTTATTCTGTTGATGATCAAGCTGCAAAGCAAAAGGAGGATTGTTGCTATATCAATCGTGGGCTCTGCACAACAGAAGTAAATGGACTAGATTGTAGTAGAATATGATGACTTGTTCAAGTCACCAACTAGGGTTCCACTTCATTGTGAGGTAAAGCATTCCATTGATTTAGTTCTTGGTTCTTTCCCCAACCAATCCTTGAAAATGATGAAATTAGGAGGCAGATCTAAGAATTGATTCAAAAGGGGCACATCAGACCAAGTGCTTCACCATGTGGTAGTCCAATTGTCTTGGCTCCAAAGAAATATGGAACATGGAGACTTTGTATTGACTATAGAGCTTTGAATAAAATCATTGTGAAGAACTACTATCCACTCCCTCATATAGATGACTTGTTGGACCAGCTCCATGGTGTAAAGTTCTTCACCAAAATTGATCTCAAATATAGCTATCATCAAATACCCATAGAGCCCACTAATGTATGGAAGACTGCATTCAAATCCAAGGAGGGTTTATTTGAGTGGCTGGTTATGCCTTTTGGCTTGACCAATGCACCTGCCACATTCATGAGGATGATGGATGACATCTTGTATCCCTACACCAACTCATTTGTGGTAGTCTACTTAGATGACATTCTCATCTATAGTAAGACATGGGAGGAACATCTGCAACATGTTTGATAGGTACTTCAGATTCTTCGAAGACACAAGCTATATGCTAATTTGGAGAAGTGCTCATTTGGCATGACGAAGATTTAGTACCTTGGGTATATTGTTGACAAAGAGGGAGTCCATGTTGATCCTGAGAAGATTCAGGTAATTAGAGATTGGCCTACCCCAAAGACTCTAATAGAGCTTCACAGCTTTTTAGGTCTTGCCAATTTCTATCAAATATTTGTATTGGGGTTCTCACATATTGCTTGGCCACTACACCAAGTGACAAAGGAGGTGCCAAATCCAAGTTCCATTGGGGAGATACACAATAGAGGGCATTTGAGAGGTTGAAGGACCAATTGTGTTTAGCTCCTACACTTTCCCTACCTGATCTGCATCAACCTTTTGAGGTAATGACTGATGCATCAGAGTATGCATTGGGAGCTATCCTCACACAGCATGGGCATCCAATTGCCTATCATAGTGAAACATTCAATGAAGTAGTTCGAAAATACCCCACATATGACAAAGAGCTCTATGCCATTGTCCAAGCATGTAAATAATGGAAGCACTACATCTTGGGCAAGGAAACCATCATCCATACAGATCACAAACCTCTGGAGTTCATTCAGATATAGAGTAAGCTAAGGAATGAAAGACATCAAAAGTGGGCCACATATCTACAGTAGTTTCATTTGATCATCAAGCACAAGAAAGGGAGTGCCAATTCAGCAGTAGATTGTTTGAGCCAACCTCCAATCATAGCACTCACCACCATTCTTGATTCTTGTGGGCATGATACTTCCAATTGGTCCACCTTGTATGAAGTAGATTCTGATTTTGTAAATGCATACCAAGCTCTTCGTGTGGGTAAGCATGTTTCTGATTTTTATTTGCAAGATAACCTCCTCTATCACATGGGACATATTTGTGTACCAGCTAGTGAGCACTCAAAGATGATTTGGGAAGCGCACTTCAGCAAAGTAGCAAGTCACTTTGGGGTGGAAAAAATGTTGGTAGTACTTCAAAAGTACTTCTATTGGCCCAAAATGAGGAATGATGTCAAGAGGTACATCAAGTCATGTACCCCCTACACTATTTCCAAACCAACCAACAAGAAGTAAGGACTGTATACACCATTTCTAGTGCCATCCAAGCCTTGGGAATCTATCTCCATGGATTTCCTCTTAGGTTTACCCACATCTAAGCATGGTAATGATTGTGTTTTTGTAGTAGTTGATCATTTTTCAAAAATGGCTATCATGATTCCTTGTAAGAAATCCATTTTAGCTAAGGAGACTGCTAAGCTTTATTTTAGTCATGTGTGGCTCAACTTTGGCTTGCCAAAGTCCATTGTATCTAATAGGGATAGCAAATTTCTGAGCATTTTTTGGTCCACCCTATGGAGCATGATGGACACCAAGTTGACCATGTCCATAGCCTTCCATCCTTAGATTGATGGCTAGATAGAAGTTGTGAATCGATTGATTGTACATCTTCTTTGAATGTACAATTCCAAGCATCCATGCACATGGGATGAGAGCCTCCCCTACATTCAACATGGGTACAATTGAGCTCTACATAGCTCTACCAAACACAACCCATTTCATGTTTGTTTTGGGTTCCAACCCTTGGCACCCATTGATGTAGCTCTCCCTATGCAACCCATGGAGTACTCACCTCATGGACAAAAAGAAGTAGAAAAGGCAGCATGATTTGTGGAATAGATTCAACATATCCAACAATAGGTCCATGACCTCTTGGAAAAGACAAATAAAAAATACAAGCAATGCCATGACCAACATTAGGTCCCACATCAATTCAAGGTTGGAGATAAGGTATGGTTATGTCTTTAGAAAGAGAGACTTGTAGGACCCCATAGGAAGATTAGACCTCTTTGCTATGGACCATACACCATCACCAAGAAGGTGGAAGAAAATGCCTTTGAATTGAATCTTCCATCTTATCTTGGTTTGCATCCAATCTTCAATGTTGAACTTCTTAGGCCCTATCATCCACCTCTATTGGACACTTCCATAGTAGTAAAATAGTTGGACATTGAAGAACTCAATCTAGATAGTTTAGCACCAGTGGAGGAGGATCAGATTGTTGACACATGGACTAAGACCACTAGAAGGTAGTCCATTTAGATGTACAGAGTGGTCAAGGTAGGACAACTTGGTCACCAAGGGGAATGGCTCACAAAAATCAGATAAAGAAATAATTTTTGCACCTGATGTCAAAAGTTGATGCAATGGGGACCATTGCTTTTCAAGAGGGACGAATGATCTAGGCATGTGACCTTTTGGGGCATGGCTTTATGCTAAAAATCCAAAAATCTATTTTTTATCCTAACCACACTGTTAGGGGCATAACTTTGTGCTTGGGACTCCATTTTGATCCATTCAAGAAGCATTGGAAATATTAGAGGGAGAACAACAATTTTAGTAGGCAACTTTGTCATAGACAAGTTTCAATAACTTTGTAGAAAAAATGCTCCAGAGGCCCTCAAAAATGCAAAACAAAATACTTACTAAAAATAGTAATTTTCTATTTTTAGATTTTCGTAGCCAAAATGCATCTCTAGCCATGTTGACACATTAGTAGAAGACAAAACACAAAAGGACAAGTCATATGTATGTAATTTTTATTTAATATGCACTTTGTAACTCATGGAAGGTGAATCACCACATTTCCATATGGGTGACCTTCTAACTCATGGAAGGTGAACCACCACATTTCCATGTGGGTGACCTTCCATATTCAATACGATGGATTTCCAACACACCAAAAATATTGTATAAAGAGAGATGCACCCTTGACTATAAAAAGCATGAGTAATGGATGCAATGTTATAGCCTCACATCTCTTCTCAGAGATTGCTTGCATTGTACTCTATTTTCTGAGCAATAAAATCATTATGCTATTTTGCTTATATATTTTTGTGTTCTGATTTGTTATACTCTATTATTTTTGAATTGCACTCTTTCATGATCTTCCTTAACTCAAAATTTTGAGTTCTTCTAATTCATGGAAGGTGAACCACCACATTTCCATGTGAGTGACCTTCCAAATCAATACAATGGATTTGCAACACGTTAAAATTATTATATAAAGAGAGACACAATCCTAATTATAAAAGCATAAGTAAATGGATACAATGTTATAGTCTCACATCTATTCTCAGAGATTGTTTGCATTGTAATTTATTTTCTAAGAAATAAAATCATTATGCTACTTTGCTTGTATATTTTTGTGTTCTAAATTGTTATACTCTAATGTTTTTGAATTGCACTCTTTTATGACCATCTTTAACTCAAAATGTTGAGTTTTTTGATCAGTCAAATTTTTTAATTTTGGATTACAAGCACCTTAGTGGCCTCAAACCCAACAACAAAGCATAATGACTCTTAGTGTTGATGTATTAAAAGGGTTTATTTTAAGCCTTAGATGTTTTTCATATAGTAATACAAGATCATAAACTCGAAGAATAATTGGCAAATTCAACTACCAAAAAATATGTAGTTGATCAATCAAGAGCCTTAATGGACGATATATTGAAAACAAGACCTTCCAACTCCCACTTCTAGGTAAATTTTGTCTTGTAACGAGTCCTTTTGGTTATTCAATATGTTTAGGACATAAAATTATGAACTCAAAGAGAAAAATTGGTAGATTCTCCAAGAGGTAAACATGTGGATGACTAATCAAGAGCACAATGGCATAGGAAATATAATTTTAAAATTCTAGTGCTTTATCTTTAAAATGGGTTAATGGCGTGACAAACTATTGGTATGGAATCCACTATGCCTATACAGTGAATCAACAAGTGGCAAATCAATCTGCAATAGCAAGTCAACCCACAATAATCCGACCAATGGTAAATCAAAGTGACTAAACCTCAAATTAATGTGACACAAGCCTATATAATGCTTGAAGCATTTGAAATGAGATGTTACCTCCCTACCCAAAGGTACAATAGTGTACAATTCTCATTTTGGCAAGTTAACTCATCTAAATAATACCTTGCTTACTCCCTAGGAAGCCACTCCCCTTAGCCAAAGAAAGAACCCAATATTATAAGGAAGACTCAGATAATAAAGATCAATGATTGTTGTGGAAAGCCTCAATATTCTAATTGAGGAGCATATCACCTATGGTTTAAGGAAATACTTGAAATAGAAAATAATGATCTTGAAGAAAAGAATTAAACATTGAAGAATATTTTGAATATTTTAATCCTTTCTCAGATGAGAAGTCAGATGTTGTATAAAAAAGTGAGGTGTTCAATTTTCCCTTGGAAATATAAGGGTCTATGTGCAAATATTGAGACAAAATACAAGGGATATGGGTTGCCCTTTGAGGATGTGGTGCCTATGGAGGTAACAAAGGCAAATTTATAATTAGATTAAGGCATTGGTTATTTTCTCAAATGATAAATTGACACATATAAAAGCAATGAAAAGAGAGATTAAGCCAAAATATAAAGGAGAAGGAAACACTACAAGTTCTAAATAATTGACATGTGAAACCTCTTTTATGAAGGCATTTTACTTATTTGAAGGGAAAATTCTAGAAGAAAATCATCAGATTCTTGGAATACCATGTGAAACAAAAACCTTTGCAATACTTGAAGCACCTCGGATGAGAATGTTTCATCTTCCTTCCAATATGTCGTGTAATTTTCATGAATCAACGACTCCTTTAGAGGAGCTTCTATATACTTAGAGTTGAATTTTCTTCAATCAAAAAAAGAACATGAGATAAAAAAATGGATATTTTAAATTTGAAAATTCAAAGGTTATAAAAGAATGTGAAGTGTTTGATTTTGATTTCTATTTAGGAGAAGAGGAATTCATGGAGGTAATAAATATGAGTTTTCAATCAGAACATGAGGCATTGCTCTTTCCCTCAAATGATGAATTGGATCCCATGAAAGCCATAGAGGAATACACTAAGCTATAATATGAAACATAAAACTTTATTCTGGAGAAAGATACATTGGTAGCATTCAAAAAAATCCCATTGAGTAGAAGTATTTTTCTCTATAGAGAAGATTCTAGAAGCAAATACCACTCAACAAATAGAAAGGGTTCATCTGCAACTCCTAAGGTTGTTCAAGTGATTCCAAATAAATGATAAAATTGAATAACAAAGAGGCCATGATTCTAGAAATTAGACATTTTTATACAATCTTGGGGTTTACAACCAAGGTCAATTTTGCATTCCAATAGTTTAGCACTTTGAAGGATGACATTTGATTAGTCAAAGAATAACAATAAGAGACGTTGTTGAGTAATGATATATTGCTTTGTTGCATAAAGGTAGGGCCCAAACTAATATTCAACATTAAAATCCATCACATAATAAGATAAAAAGTGAAGTCTATCGTGGTTATACAAGTTCTAGCACTCACCTATACTCCTGAAAACTTAAGGATAAAAGGGATTATAACTTTCAAGATAGTTAGCATCAAGAGGTAGATCATAAGGGGATAATGGAGAGAAGGTTGTTCCAACTTCCTAGACCTTGGCATCCACCTATGGTCTTGACCTATTTGACAAAAAACATGCTATCTCCCATAATGCATTCATGAAGCTCTGAATTGCGGAAGACCCCTTGGCAAAAGCCTGTTGTATGTGCCATCAATGTTGTCTAACTTACTATGTTTACATAGGTGTTGTAAAGTCTTGATTGGAACATTGGCATCATAAAGGAAGAAATATATTTTCCTAAGCCTATAAATGGGCTTGTTTTTCACTTAGTGAAATAGTTGCTAAAGTATATGTTCCTATAAACTCTTGTTCCTCTATTTTTTATTTTATGTTTTTTTTTAATTTTATCTCACCTAGGTGAAATCAAACAAGAGACATGTTCTCATTTCTTCTCATTCCCTTCTAAAATTAGTGGACGGTGTCTTCAAATTCAATAGTTTTTTCTTGAGATTGATTTGGATAAAATAATGTGCCAACCTAGGAAAATGGTGACAACAAGTCAAAAATAATAATCAACATAGGAGTTGGTGAATGTGGCTCATTATTATAAATCATAATGATAAGAAGAAGGTTCAAATATCAAGAAAAGAGTAGCAAGAATGGAAGTTGTTGGTCTAGAAGCACAAATTATTCCATCATCCACCCCACAACCATCTTTATTTTTTACCACTTTGTTTCTTTTAATTCTTATTAATCTCTCTTCCACTCCTATTTCTTCTATTACCACTTCCCAAATCCCCCTAAATTCTTTTTTGTACCCATACCACCTTGAATAATCATAGCCCTAGTCTTAGGGTCACCAGCAAGTTTACATGTCCAAGATGTAAGTTCATCCCACATGTCATCTCCACCTTAGTTTGTCCCATCATCATTGACAACTCAATCACCATCCACTTTTCCTTTGGGTCCCCCATACTACAAGTGTCATTGCATCACTCAATGTATCCTCATTTCAACCCCTCACATCACCCACCAATACTTAGTTCACTCAATCTATGTTGTAACATCAAACTAGTTTCCTCACCCTTGTAGTCCATAGATTGTTACAAGTACAATGACAATTCTTTCCAACCATCCAGTGTATGAATAAATCCATACTACTCCAAATAAACATCCCAACCTTTAAGTTAGTTAATTGTTCCCTCACTAGATAATAGAAAATCGTAAAAATAGATAAGGAGGGATGTATCAGGCATCATATAGGATGCAAGAAAGCAGATTGATCAAGAAATTACCAAGAGCTTTAGCATTTACTTTACATGTGATCCTACAAACCTAACTGACTAAAAGGGTAAAGACATTTTTGATTACAAAGGCACTTCAAATAGATCCAAGTAGGCTAGCAACTACCTCAACTAACTATACTGCTAGATTTTTTGCCTTAAACTTATCAAGAATCAATCAATTCCATATGGTATGGCTAATAGGATTGTTACAACAATCAATGATTATTGGATGTGCACAAGCAACTATAAAAAATGACAAGTATGAAACAAGCCCTAGACAATACAAGTAGTAAAGCAACTAGTAGAAGACATGCAAGGGCATTGAAGAAAGAAAACAATGGTTCAAGGGGGTAGGTCATAGCAAGGGGTGAATTGAAGAAACAATTATCAAAATTGAAAGGGTAGTGGTATCTAGTGCAAGAGAAATATTAGTTCAAGCAATAGTTCAAAAAAGAGATATAAACTTACAGCCTCAAGTCAATAAATTGAAAGTAATAATGCAAAGTGGAAGATAGTGTTGTGTTGATGTTTCAAACAAGATAACTACTAGACATACTAAAGAGCATGGTAGATCAAGTAGAGAGCCTCTCAAAGGGCCAACATGAGGAGCAAGCATGACATGGTGAGGTTTTGGGCAATCTAGACATGCCTTCCAATGTAGAATGGTAGACACTTTTAGAACCTACTACCTTAGAGCTTAATATAGATGACCCACAAATTTACAATTTTGTTGAGTTGATCCTAATTTTGAAGACTTTGTGCCTAATAATAAGGCATCATCTGGATCTCTCATCAGTTGAGCTTGGCACCCCACGAATTCGCAAAAAATGTAGTAACTTGGCTACTAACTTTAAATTCCTGGAAGTAATTAACCAATGGATGACAAAGGAGAAGGGATTTTGCAGCCCCAAAAGCAATGGTGTGAACAAACACCCGATTTACCAATCTCCTGATTCATCAACTTTCCTTCTAGTGTCAACATGATATTATCCATATTTTGTGATATGTTGACCAAGTGGCAATCCATTGGCTAACCAACAATTTGTCAACCAAGTTGTGATTTGTTGGCTAACTAATGTTTCATTGACCAACAAGTAGAACTATGGGGTATAATGGCTTGAAAGTGATATTTTTGTCTTTTATAGTAAATGCAAATATAAATCATAGTTATTTAGGGGGAAAAGAGGTTTAAACCTCTCCTATAACTAAGACCCATAGACTCAGTTGCATCATCATTTTGTGATTTTGAGTCAGACTAAAGCTACATTGTAGCTCCTTTTCTTACATGAAGGGAAAATTGTGCATGGAATTTGTGTTTCAACTATCTCATTTGTTAGACTCTTGATGCATGAATTGATGGTGTTTGTGGCATTGCCTTCTAACATGCATGTAAGTCATTTTTCACTATTTTAGATGATGAATGGATAGCAATCAAGTTGTTTTTTATTCATAGGAGAGTTGGTTATAACCACATTATTTTTAGTAACTGACAAGCACAGGGTTCAAACCACAGGGGTTGCTCCCACCAAACCTATTCCACCTCGTTGTTGTTGACCCGACGTGAGGGGGACCACCGTTCACTCAGGATTTGTATCGTCGTTGTCGATCTGGCATGCACTCAAAGGATTCAGATCAAACTACTACCTGCCTCTTTATGCATGCTTACATCAAATTTTGGATCAACCATCTATGGCTTCCTATGTACCTACCTCTTTATGCATGCTTATATTGATAATCCTCATCTATTCTTAACTATGTTGGGGAGAGGAAACATTCATCACTGACACATAGTGTTTAGTCTTATTTTGTAGAGGGATCTTAGCAAATATTTTGGCACATTGTCACCTTTTTTCTTTATTGAGTTCTTTACTTTTTTATCTCTCACATCCACTTTTTCCTTTTGGGTCCAAGTGTGCCATAAAAATCACATCTTAACAAGGAAAAAACCTTGTAAAAAATCTCGGAGGCCCCTAATTGAGTCAAACTTTGCGTTCTTGATTATGGCCCTCTTGTGTCGCTCCTCACGAGGCATGATTGTTCCTACTAGGACAATCAAAGATAACAATAGTTTAATGACATGCTTGGTGGGACCCTAATGACATATCATTGGTCCCATAATAATGACAACAAGTTAGGCTAGACTTGGTGAGGGTATGAGTCTACTCTTGCTTGTTGAAGCGTCTCTCACTCACATAACGACTCTGCTCTAGAACAAACATCAGAAGAAACCACCAATAAAATATGAGATTAAGGTTTTGGTGAAGGCCTTAGTCTACCTACTTTCAAGAAGCAAAAGCCACATTCACCTAGTGACCCTATTACAATTGAAAGGACCCATAGGTCAATATGGTTGTCTCATCTCAAGAACTATCTCCTACCTTGGAAGATAAGAGTCCCTTGCGACCTCTAGATCCACCAACTATTTGGGAAAAATTTCTAAAGTCAGTAATGGAAATATTTCCAAAATACACCGGTGAAGACCTAACATATCCATTGGATCACTTACAAGAAATGTTCTTCATATATCAGGTGCATAATATCACAAAGCAAGACATAGCTCTCAAATTGTTGGTGGCTTCACTAAAGGGTAAGGCTTATCAAAAATATGATCTTTGCCTCCACATTTAGTCACTAACTAGGATTAGCTTGCTACCTCAACCATGAAATTTTAGAGAAGAGGTAGATAAAGTAGAACCTGAGCCAAGCACTCCCTCCAAGGACACATTACAAGGGGAGGTGCAAAGCATTTGTGGAGGTAAAAAATGAGATCTATGAGCTCTCTAAATAACAAGAGAAGATATCAAAGGAGCCTCTCCATAGGCATCAAGAGGGGCATGGGCCCACAAATCTATCAAGAGCTAGTCAAACCCATGGAGAAGAAATTTTTGGATCAAACCTTTTCTACCTCTGTGATGACTAGGAAATACAATGAGCGACTAATATCTTGGACAAATATCCCGATGAAGAGGTCGAGAAAACACATGCAAAGAACCTCTTTATCTGCAAGGATAAAGGGACATCATTAGGATCGATCGATGAATAGGAACCTCAATCTGGTGGTGCCAATAATAAAATAGATACCATTGCTAGCACCTCCAAAGCCCCACTTCTATATGGGTAAATATTTTTTTGGTCAAGAAACTAAAACAGAAGGAAAAATGGATGGAGTTGAGCAGTTAGTGGGGGTCCTATTTGACTCCATGCCCAATGGATAAAGGCTACCCACTTAAAACCTTATACATATGTATCATATGTAGCATAGTAGTCCCAAAATCATGGGATGATAAAAGTCCTAACAATTGTAGAGACGTGGAGATGCAGACTGTTGAAATTACCCAACTTTGTTAGGTGGATTATTTTGTTGACTCTGATGAGTGTCGTCAATCACATCATTTAATATTTAAGTGTCAATCCAGGGCAGTGTCCTAATGGTTGTATACGATAGCAGAGGTAAACAACTTGAAGATCAATTCATTTAGGAAACAGGATTTATTGGTGGAACAGGTTAGTTTTTGGGGAGTTTGGTGTCACTTCTAATCCTAAGAATTGAATCTAATTATGCTTGCAGAAGTAAAGTTGCAGAAATGGAAATATTGCAGAAAGTGAAACCTGATTACTTTTGCAAAATTTGAAATGACAAAAATGAAACCTACTTACTCTTGCAAAATGAAGATGACAAGAATAAAAGAGTTGCAAAAAATAAAACTTAACTACATTTGCATAATTAAAATGGCAGTAATGGAAGGATTGCTGAAATGGAAACACATAAGCTACTTAATCACCCACACAATGGAAAATGCCAAAAAGCTGGAAATAACTGTTGAAATAGGGGAACAACCATAAATGCTATAAAATTTAGAAACCTATGCTAGGGAGTCATTGACATGCACACACATCCATTACAAATATTATATGCACCTAAAACACAATTAGTAACAAGGAACGAAATTTGCCAAGTTTTCTGTTAACCTGCTGCAACAAGAAATGAACAGAAAAAACCTGTCAATTGTTGGTCCTTCTCCTGGGCCTGGAAGTGGCCCTTGCTCCCTGATCCATAAGAAGGCAAGAAGACTGCTTCTTAACTACCTAATGCTTACACATTCACCCAAGACATAAATAGATGAAGAACTACACTTTTATTGGATATGAAATAACATTATAACAATGCAAGAAAAATCCTACTGAATTACTGCTCTGTTACAGCTGAAACAACTATTCTATCCCTATCCTTCTTTGGAAATGTCTATATGCTCAACCAACGTGGGAGCTTGTTATTTATACTAATCTAATACATATGCTAATCCACTCTGTTGTTATTTCTCAGGGATTCAGCAACTGTTCTAAAGTTATCTTCGTGAAGTGCAGGAAACTGTTTTACTGCAGCACCTCCATTTTCCTTGTTGTGCGTCATCCATTGGTGGAAATGTGTTGGACGGGGTGAGAAAACTCCTCACATACATGTATCCATCTCCATCTCGTCATTTTCCACTTTTCTAGGCGTTTTGTTCACTATATTGACCAAAACTGGCCCTGCTCCGCTCATTTTGGAGTTGCTCCGAAATATCTGCAGTTTAACCATTTTGACCCTTATCCGTACTCTAGATGCACAGGAAAACAATTTTGATCGGCTAATTCCTCAGAATACCAATTCCATATATTTTACACACTGGAGTTGACAAATTCCAAGCCATGTTATTTATGAACAGAAGGCTGGAATTTGTATGGTCAAATTTTGTTTTCTACACAGTCACAATAGTTTGGCGCCTTTTTGCAATTTGAACTGGTTAGAAGGCAAGGAAAACAAATGAAATGTTTCCATAATGGAATACATATCAACACTCATTATTACATATTTCAAATAAACTTTTATTTGCTAGGTAAATCAGTTGAAACAGTGTAAATAAATGTTGAAAATGAATAAAACAGATAATTGTGCTCCTGAACATTCAAACATGTAAACATTAATACATAATGCATTCAACCATAAAAATTAGCTTAAAAACATAGTTTAAGGTTTATAAAGCAGTTTGTAAAATATCCAAAATAGTCCATGAATGAGGCAATTCTTGGCCTCGTCAAACAGGCTGCCCCTAAGGTTTGAACCTGGGTGTCTTCTTGGTAAGTGCCTTGCTAGACAAGCAACTACCAATCCACCTAGCTCTTGGGGGCTTTTCAAATTTTACATAGGTTTTTATGAGGGGTCTCGGTCCCCTCATACTGAGTGGGGTTTGAACCTTGGACCTCTCACAAAGAGGTCAAAGCCCTTACTACTATAGCAAGATTGCAACTCTTATTTTTCAATGAGCTTACACATGTTTTTATGAGGGGTCATGGTCCCCTCATACTAAGTGGGGTTTGAACCTTGGACCTCTCAAAGAAAATTCAAAGCCCTTACCACTACAGTAAGCTTGCAACTACATTTTTTAGGTTAAAAGGAAACCTCAAGAGCCACTCTTAGGTGGCCGACAATGCCATCCCATCCGGGTATACCACTATCTAAAGGAAAGCCACAAGAGATTTTTGTGTCCCCTTCACATTTCAACGATTCAAACCGTGTGAACATGACCAAGCTCGCCTTCTCCACTTGTGCTACAAAGGCGGACTAAACTTTTAGGTTAGAAATAAACCTCGTGAGCCGCTCTAGGTGGTCGGCAATGTTGTCCCATTCGGGTATACCACTATCTAGAGGGAAGCCACAAGATATTTTTTGTCCCCCTTTGCATTGTAGGGGTTGGAACCATAGACCTCCCATTCAACGGGGCCAAGCTCACCTTCTCCACTTGTGCTACAAAGGCGGACATATAGCAATCAAGTTGTTATTTGATCATTCCTTGAGGGCACAATTGATCACACACTAGCCTCGGTACACCCTTGGTCATATACAATTTTCTACATTTGCTTTCATCCCGTGTACTCTTTACCTCATCTATTTTACTTTTTGCATTTAGATTAGTTAGATTAGAGGAGGTTAGTGGGAGGCCAACCCAAGTCTAGAGGTTGGTAAGGATTCATCCTTTCCTTCCAATTTTTGAAATGCAACCTCATGGGTTTCACGGATCAATAGTAAGACAAACGATTTTGATCATTTCAATCCAATAAGCATTTGCAACATGATTTATAAGATAATTTGAAAATTCATAACAAAAAAATTGAATGGCAATCTAGAATATGCTATCTTAGAGGGAAAATGTGGTGTTTTGTAGAAAACAAATTCTTGATAATATAATCATTTCCCAAGTGGTCATGTATTGACTTCAATCCATGAAAAGAAAACCTACTTATGCTTCTAGAATTAGATATGAACAAAGCATATGATGGGGCCTTTTCTAGAGTTTTCTAAATGATGGGGTTTTGATCAAGGTTGATGTGAATGGTTTACATGTTGTAATACTCCAAAATATTCTATTTTGATTGATGGATCCTTATTTAATGTTTTTCTTAATCTTGTATACTTCATCAAAGTGACCACATATCTCCCTATACTTTCCTTAATTTATTGAGGCATTGTGCATAGTACTATCAAAGGAGAAAGAGGGACCCACAATCAAAGGCATTTAGGTTTCCCACAAATTGTCCTTTTAGACCTCATCTCCAGTTTGCTAATGACACTCTTCTTTTAGGTTATCCTTTTGGTTAGAAAGGCAATAGAACTAAAATCAATTCCATCATGCAATAAAGGCAATTGGACAATTGGTGACTATGACAAAGTCCAAAATCTATTTTATTAGCATTGTTGTTGCTTTACAAATTGTAGCATTTAGAATGGAAAAACTTCCATCAACATAAAAAAAGATATTTGGGATTAGATTTTGGATATAATGAAGTCTTGATTGGCAAGATAAAAAGTACTGACCATGGCTAGAAGACTCCAACTCATAAAGGCTACATTGCAATCTACCCCACCACATATTATGTCACATAATATTACTAGCTCCTAGGTTTTCTTTAGAAAGGATGTGAAGAGTACTTTAGCTGATGTAGGAGCATCCAGTGGCAACAGAGCAATCTTGCATCAATTAAAAAAAAAAAATTAAGTGTTTTGCCTGTGTTTGTCGGCCGCCAGTTGCGTGGGAAAGTAGAATTTAAAATTTTGTCAGCCGCCAGTTGGGTGGGAAAGTAGAATTTAAAATTTTTTCGGCCGCCATTTGGGCGGGAAAGTAGAATATAAAATTTTGTCAGCCACCAGTTAGGCGGGAAAGTAGAATTTAAAATTTTGTCAGCCGCTAGTTGGGCAGGAAAGTAGATTTTAAAAGGGGATTTTGGATCTGGAAAAAGGATTTTCGATCGTTGGATTGGGGCTCCAATATTGAACAAGTCTGGCATTGTAATTTTTGCCCCTTTGGGTTGTCATTATTAAAAAATTCTAATTTAACTCTTTGGCATTTTTTGTTCGTGTTTGTTCATCCTCATCAAGTGGTATCAGAGCGGGAGTTCTTGAGTGTGTAAGCAGATCGTCGGACGTGAGGCAGTTTACACCAAGATCTGTGGTTCGGGTTTGGAGAAGCCAGAGCAAGATGCCCCCACGAAGGAACCGAGGTGTTGCCAGTAATGCCATAGTGCCAGTAGAGGATTTCCGAGCTTTGCAGAGGCAAGTCCAGGCATTACAAGAAGAGCTACGTAGAGGGTTTGACCCAAGAAGAGAGGAAAATAGCGAAGATGAAGCCGAAGAAGAGGAAGACCAGTTTGAGGAAGAAGAAGAGGCAGTAGATCCTGCCCAAGCGAGGTTGTACAGAGCCATATCCCAGATTGGGAAGAGGCCAAAGATGGAGGTTTCCACATACTCAGGAAATCTTAACCCGGAGGAGTTGATTGACTGGATCAATGACCTGGAAGAATATTTTGAATATGAAGAGGTGGAAGATCCTGATCGGGTCAAGTTTGCTAAGACCAAACTGAAGGGTCATGCTAGAATATGGTGGAAAGGAGTACAACTTGACAGAAATAGAAGGGGAAAAGAGAGGATCACCAGATGGGAACGAATGGTGGAAAAGCTGAAGAGGCAGTTTATTCCGGTAGATTATGAGTTGGATCTGCTAAAGAAGATGCAAAGTTTGAGACAGTCAGGAAAGTCTGTCAAAGAATACACCGAGGAGTTCTACAAGATCTTGATCCGAACCGGCCATTCTGAGGCTAACAAGGAGAAGGTAGCCCGTTACATCAATGGGTTGAGAACCAGTATTCAAGAAGAGTTGAGTCTGGTTAGGATGAGCACCATTGAGGATGCTTACCAGTTTGCTCTAAAAGTTGAAGAGAAGCTGAACAGAAGGTTTGAGGGTAAGCAGAAAGGAAGAGGTCATGGAGAAAGAACTGGTGGAAGAACAGATGGAGGACGAGGTGAGAAGAAAGAAGAAGCTAGCAACAGTCAGGACCAGAAGGGAGATAATGCTTACAGATCCCATGGTCAGAACAACAACTACCCAAGAGGAAGAGGTAGATCTGGCCGAGGAAATGGAGGAAGAGGGTTTCATGGAACCTGCTTCAACTGTGGAGAAGAAGGACATCGAGCATATGAGTGTCCACAACACCAAGAGAAGCCAAATAGGAGGCCAACGGGTAATGCCAGAGCTGCTATTGCAGATGAAGGAGCTGAATCAGAGCACTCTGAGGAGGCAGAGAGAGGAGAAGTTATGGTCACAAGGAGAACCTTGTTGAATGAGGAGAAGGAACCAGACCAAAGGAAGAGCCTGTTCCGCACAAGGTGCAAATGTTCAGGTAAGGTCTGTAATGTTATTATAGATAATGGTAGTACTGATAACTTGGTCTCTGAAGAAATGGTTACTAAGTTACAGCTAGAGAGGAGGAGACACCCGCATCCATACCGGATTGCGTGGTTGCAGAAGGACCATAGGGCATTGGTCAATGAACAATGCTTAGTCAAGTTTAATATTGGGAGATACAAGGATGAGGTCCTGTGTGATATCCTGCCTATGGATGCTTGCCATATGTTGTTAGGAAGACCATGGCAGTTTGATCACCGTGCAGTCCATGATGGACATGCCAACACTTACTCCCTGACAAAGGAAGGAGTGCGCCATAAACTGAAGCCACTGAAGGAGATGGATGAAAAGGTATGTAACAGTGCCAAAATTTGTTTGGTTGATGGTAGGAAATTTCTAGATGATTTGAAGCATGAGCATGTGTGCTATGCATTAATTCCTAGAGTTAGGGAAGAACCAAGCAAATATGTCCCTGTAGAAGTCTCAGGTCTATTGGAAGACTTCTCAGATATTATATCTGATAATGTGCCAGAGGGTTTGCCACCCATGAGAAAGATTAGCCATCATATTGATTTGATACCAGGAGCTAGTTTGCCAAACAAGGCTGCCCATAGGATGACTCCTGTGGAGAATGAGGAACTGAACAGGCAAGTTCAGGAGCTACTGGAGAAGGGACTGATTAGGGAAAGCCTAAGTCCATGTGCAGTGCCTATAGTACTAACACCAAAGAAGGATGGAGAGTGGAGAATGTGCACAGATTCCAGAGCTATTAACAAGATCACCATCAAGTATAGGTTTCCATTGCCAAGGATGGATGACATAATGGATTGTTTGAGTGGGTCCAAGTATTTTACAAAGATTGATCTAAAGAGTGGGTATCATCAGATCCGCATCAGAGAAGGAGATGAGTGGAAGACAACTTTCAAGACCAAAGAGGGTTTATATGAGTGGTTGGTCATGCCATTTGGGCTAACCAATGCACCCAACACATTCATGAGGCTTATGAATGAAGTATTGAAGGAGTTTATGGGAAAGTTTGTCATTGTCTATTTGGATGACATTCTAATTTTTAGCAAGACCTTGGAGGAACATCTGAGGCACATCAGAAGAGTTCTGGAGAAGCTGAGGGAGGAACATCTACTGATAAATTTGAAGAAGTGCAGTTTTGTGAAGAAGGAGTTGGTGTACTTGGGATTTGTCATCTCAACTGAAGGTCTGAAGATGGATCCAGAGAAGGTAAGGGCTATCATTGACTGGCCTACCCCAAGGAGCATAACTGAGGTAAGATCATTTCATGGTCTAGCAAGTTTTTACGAAAGTTTATTAGAAATTTTAGCAGTATTTGTGCACCCCTAACTGAAACAATGAGAGGGGATAAGAAATACTTTAAGTGGACCTTAGGAGCTGATAGGAGCTTTGAGTTGTTGAAGAAGAAGGTCACTGAGCAACCTGTGTTGGCACTTCCAGATTTTAATAAGGTGTTTTAGGTAGATTGTGATGCTAGTGGTAGTGCCATAGGAGTTGTATTGAGTCAGGAAGGTAAGCTTGTTGCCTACTTTAGTGAAAAGCTTAATGATGCCAGGAAGAAATATTTTGTCTATGATCAGGAGTTTTATGCTATAGTTCAGGCTCTAAAGAAGTGGAGACACTATTTGTTGCCAAAGGAGTTTGTTTTGTATACTGATCATCAGGCTTTACAGTATATTAACAATCAAGGGAAATTGAATCAAAGGCACTTAAAATGGGTTGAGTTTTTACAGAGCTATACCTTTGTGCTGAAGCATAGGAGTGGGAAGTCAAACAGAGTTGCAGATGCCTTAAGTAGAAGGCAGAGTTTACTGACAACAATGAGAGTGGAAGTTGTGGGGTTTGAAGAACTTAAGAGTTTGTACCCTGAAGATCCAGATTTTGTTGAAGCTTGGAGAGCTTGTACAACACCAGTTACTCTGGATAGGACTAAGTGGTTGGATTTTATGATCCAAGATGGAATGTTGTTTAAGGGGAACCAATTGTGCATTCCTAGGAGTTCAATGAGGGAGAATATGGTCAAAGAGAAGCATAGTGGAGGATTGGCTGGACATTTTGGTAGAGACAAGACCATTGCCTTGGTGAGTGAGAACTACTATTGGCCACAATTATTGCAAGATGTGAAGAAGTTTGTACAAAGTTGCAGAATATGCCAGATGGCCAAGGGTGTGAGGCAGAACACCGGGTTATATCAGCCATTGCCTGTACCAGAGAGACCCTGGGAGGACATCAGCATGGACTTTGTTCTTGGTCTGCCAAGGACACAAAGGGGAAATGACTCCATATTTGTGGTAGTTGATAGGTTTTCAAAGATGGCACATTTTATTCCCTTCCAGAAAACCAATGATGCAGTTCATGTTGTTGGACTATTTTTCAAGGAAGTGGTACGACTTCACGGTCTACC
This sequence comes from Wollemia nobilis, assembly GCA_028583015.1. NCBI lineage: Eukaryota > Viridiplantae > Streptophyta > Pinopsida > Araucariales > Araucariaceae > Wollemia > Wollemia nobilis. The sequence goes on from JAQPPZ010007530.1 coordinate 6,139,415, forward strand.
AAAGAGTATAGTCTCCGATAGAGACACAAAGTTCGTTGGGTATTTTTGGAAGACCTTGTGGAAGAAATTGAAGATAGATTTGAAGTTCAGTTCTGCATACCATCCACAGACTGATGGACAGACAAAAGTGGTGAACAGGAGTTTGGGTAACCTACTGAGATGCCTGGTAGGAGATAAGCCCAAGGGATGGGATATGATTTTACCACAGGCAAAATTTGCCTATAACAATTCTGTCAACAGGAGTACTGGTAAATCACCATTCCATATTGTATATGGGAGTAGTCCAAGAAATGCTTATGAGTTGAGGAAGTTGGACAGGGGAGAAAAGAATAGTGCTGAAGCTGAGAACTTTGCAGAGCATCTGAAGGATTTGCATGAAGAAGTCAAACAACACATCAATAAGATGAACACTCAGTACAAGACAAAGGCTGATCAGAAAAGGAGGTTTAAGGAGTTCCAGGTTGGTGATGAAGTCATGGTGCACTTGAGAAAGGAGAGGTTTCTTGCTAAAACATATAACAAGCTGAAAATGAAGAAGTTTGGACCATGCAGGATCATACAGAAAAGGGATTCAGGAAATGCATATGAGGTGGAGTTGTTGAGTGGATTGAACATATCACCTGTGTTCAATATTTTTGATTTGGTAGAGTATCATGAAGGTGACAGTTCTAAGGAACCAGTTGCAGAGTTGTGGAGTGTTCCGGCATCGGCTCCAATGACAGAAGAGATAGAGGAAATCTTGGATACCCGCATCGACAGAAGTACAAGAAACAAGCAGTATGAAGAATATCTGGTGAAATGGAAGGGAAGGCCTGTAGAAGATTCGACTTGGCTGTCCAAGTCCGAGGTTGACCGCCTTGGTTTTCCTCCAACAACAGAGAAGTGAGGTCACTTCTCAAACTTACCCTGGGTGTCTGATGCAGGAGCATCCAATGGCAGCAGAGCAATCTTGCATCACCAAAAAAAAAAAAAATTTAAGTGTTTTGCCTTTGTGTTTGTCGGTCACCAGTTGGGCGGGAAAGTAGAATTTAAAATTTTGTCAACCACCAGTTGGGCGGGAAAGTAGAATTTAAATTTTCAGCCGCCAGTTGGGTGGGAAAGTAGAATTTAAAATTTTGTCAGCCGCTAGTTGGGTAGGAAAGTAGAATTTAAAATTTTGTCAGCCGTCAGTTGGGTAGGAAAGTAGATTTTAAAAGGGGATTTTGGATCTGGAAAAAGGATCTTCGATCGTTGGATTGGGACTCCAATATTGAACAAGTCTGGCATTGTAATTTTTGGCCCTTTGGGCTATCATTATTAAAAAATTCTGATTTAACTCTTTGGCATTTTTTATTTGTGTTTGTTAATCCTCATCATTAGCCTATTTCTTTCTAAATTGAATAGGGTTTGCTTGCAAGGGAAATAAAGTGGGAGGGATAAGCTTTCAAAATTGTTGATAGATGAGTTGGCATTGAGGGCAAAGCTTGGTGGCTATCATTCAAAAATCAAGCAAAGAGCTGCACAAAAATATTACTTCATAAATATATAGGCTCGATGGATGTGAAAAAAATGTTGAGGAAACCAACCCTTGCCTAAAAGATCCATAGCAAGGTATTTTATATCATTCAGTTTGCAGTTGTCAAATAACATATATATGGTTAGACACTAAAGAATTCCATGAATTTCTGGTTTGATTCTTGGTGAAGCCTTAGTCTAATATTTCTGGCCTAAAATTGCAACCAATAACTTCAATCTTGAATTTCCATTAGCAATTTGGTCAAGGTAGAGACCCTCACCAATTAGTAAAGGAGCTTCAAAAGATATTGCTAAGAGTATTATTTGACTTGTTTTCATAGAAGAATGAGTTGGTTTAAAGGATACCAAGGGATGGTGGATAACGGGTTAAATTTGGATATAAGGAACAATCTAAATTCCTGTCCCAACAATTTCCTTAGAAGAAAATATGGTCGCATAAGGTCCTCCCAAGACCTCAACATTTCTTTGGTTAGAAATCTAAAGTGAAATTCAGACCCAGAAACATCAGATTATGTACTTATTTATTGTGCTCTTGCTTCTAATATTTGGGGTTGCTTTTACAAGAAAATGAAAACTATTAGGCTGCTTCCTTATATTAAAAGAACCAACAAAAGTTAGATAATATGTTTCAAGACATAGGCATTAGGCATTTCATAGAGAATTGGTGTTGGCTATTGTTTGTTGGAATCTTTGGATTCAAAGAACCAATAGAATGTTCAAGAACAAACCTTGGAATTACAAATTAGTTTAGCTTTGTATTATTCCCTATCATGCAATGTTTGCAAGCATAGTGCTTATAATGGGAAGTCTCAAATGTGAAACAAGATGTCTTGACTCCTTGGTTACAAGATTACGAGGTTGTTTTGAGGAAATAGACTTGGCACATAGTACTTGTGTTAATTGATGGTTAAATAGAATTATCTCTAGAAGTTAGATGTGTTGACCTCTTGGTTACAAAATTAAGAGGTTGTTTTGTCAAAACAGACTTGGCACATAGGATTTGTGTCAATTGACGGGAAAATGGAATTATCTTCTAAAATTATTTTCATCCATCTTAATTTTGATGGTGCTTCATAAGAAAACCCTAGAAAAGTTGCCATAAGTGTTTTTTGAAATGATGCTAGGCAAAATTCTTCTCACCTATTTAAAATCATATGGAACTTTAGTGAACAACTATGTGGAAGCTAGGGCACTTTTATAGGAACAAAATTCCCATCAATAAAAATTCTTCTCACTTCTTTAAAATCATATGGAACTTTAGTGAACAACTATGTGGAAGCTAGGGCACTTTTATAAGAACAAAATTCCCGTCAATAAACCCAGGGGTTGTAGGTGAGTTGGAGAGGAGAGGGAAATCCTCCAAGAGAGGTCCCAGGTTCAAATCACCACCCTACCAAAAAGCTGAATTGGGTATACAAAATCCAATTGATAATGTTGGTGCGGGCAGGGTCGGGTGCAACTCCCGAGTGACTTTGACGGTGTAGAACCCCCTGTTCGTGGTCTCTCAGACCAAGGCGGCCCCGCAAGGGGTTTTTTGCTTAAAAAAAAAAATTCCCATCAATAAATAATGTAGATATTTTTATATACTTATATTCTATTACTAATGTTGTAAAGCAGAACATATATGTACATTGGATTGACAATAAAATTATTTTGTCTAATTATTGATGAAGACAGTTGCATGGAAATGCCAACATATCTACAAGGAAACAAGATGGCAAATAATTTAGCCAATGACAATGTTAATCTCTGCCTCAGATAATCAAGTGGCATTATCCCAAACTGTTAGATCCTCAACATTTAAGTAGGAGACCAAGGTTCAAATCTTACCAAGCCATAGATGGATAATATCCAAGCTTTGTTGTAATACCACTATGTGCTGATGATGTAATACAGTTGGGGCCCATTTCAATCCCATATAACCAATAGTAAAAAAAATCTCGGCCTGAGATAAAATTCAAATTTTAAAAGGTAACTAAGAGAGATTCCCTCAATAAAAAAGATATTAAAAAAGATTTGACAGAGGGTAAGTTGCTGCTCAAGAAGAAGAAAATAAAATCTAAAAAATATTTTCAGCTACTTGACCTGATAGCAAATATAATTTTTTTCTATTTGATGAGTGGCTCCAAAAATAATAATAAGATTAATAAATATAAAAATAAAAATAGATACATTCAAACAACTAAAAATTAACCTCTTGTATGCATATTCTAGTTTATACAATTGTTAAATATATTATAATCACACCCCATGGTCCAATCATATCTATCATAATCATATCTATCATCAATTCAATTTGGATGCCTAAGATGAATGGGTTATTTCCAAGAACTCATGTATAATAAAAATAGATTTCCTCTCGTCCTGATAATATAAGCTGATACTCATCAGATATATTGATGTTTTTATACCTTCCGTCTGCCAAGGCTTACAACATATCTTGGCACCATCTTTCTATCCAAGGTATAATCTCAGCCTTTTACATCATAATATGTTGTCAACCGGCACATCCATTATCAAAAGATTCTCACTGGCATCACTTCGTTTAAAATCGAAGGCATAGAATGCCCTACTTTCTGCTATGTGGTCATGCTTGTCGTGGCAAGATACGCCCTTTGAATCAACATGGGTAGCCTAAATAAAGTTTGAAATGCAACATCTGGCTTGCAAGCCTAATACACTTTCACAACATACCGAACAAAATTGATAGAAACGTTAATATCTTGTTAACTCCAGGGGTTACCAATAAGGAAACTTATCTTCAACTTGTCCGCACCAGTCAAATCATTTCAAACTGTCCCCTTTCTTTTCCATGCTTCTTACTTACAAAGGAGCTATTGGCCTTCTAATGGTTGGACTCCCTTCTTATGAGTTCAGAAGTCTTTTAATAGTATTGCTGCAGCCCTACAAGTCATTTCTTTCCTACATTTTATTTCACCCCAAGCAAGATCTGTCCAAGCATGTCTCTTTCTCTGGCATCTCTAGCATCTCTTGTATAGAGTTTTAAAGGCCACAAAATTTTAGAGCAGGAAAGCTTCCACAAAAAGAATTTTTAAAAACTAATAATACTAGAAAATGTACAAAAATATTTTGAAAACTCATAAAAACGGCAAATGTATTTGATGCATTATTTGCAGCAAAGCACATTACTGTCTTTGTTAGTGGAAAATTTATACACATCCACTCTGATTAGTAGGCTTGGTTCAAACTAGTGCATCTATAAGAGATCCTATCAATAAGTATGTAGAAGCATTTCCAACATCCATCATATTACATCTTACTGAGCACAACCTTGAGAAATGAAATTCATATTTCCATTTTCCCTTCAAAATGGATGTTCCCAATGAAATGAGCGAAATTCTAAAAACGCAGACTCGTCAAGCATAAAATACATGATCAGACTCATCAAGCATAAAATACATGATCAAGATATGAAGTCTTTACAAAATCCTATTGACTACGAAAAATTCATGTTCTAAACAGAGAGAATGCAATCTTAAACAATAAAAGCTTTTTCATGTTCCTCTTTCACTCCACAGAGGACCTATTCAATTTTTTTCAAATTTCTCATGTACACCAATGCAGACACTTTGTTTCATTTCTTTGGCTTGACAATGTTTTATAGACGGAAGGAAATCTACATCACCACAACCATAACAGGAGTTTTACGCATATGGTATAACAGTCAACTGCTACCTTTTCTAAATCTAACAAACCTGTGTCTACAAATTAAAGCTGAAAAAAGACACTTACAAAACCCCATTAATGTGTAAATCATGAAAGGATTATGCAGAAGTGAAGCTAACTTCCATGATGCAAAAACTCTGTAATTCACATACAACTCTGATAAACATATATAGCAAAAAACGGTTATGTGGAGCATTATCCAAACCTACAAATCCTGCAAGTATTTTTCCGAAATCACTTTGGAGGATTTTGCATTTTCACAGTTGCAAAAAACAAATGCATTTGATGCAACATTCATGGTGGGTCAGGTCACTTCAAAAGACCAGGTAGCAAGAGTAGCGTATGAACACCTTGAAAATTGATGTGTGTCGCATGCATGTATAACACCTTGAAAATTGATGTGTGTCGCATGCATGTATAACACCTTGAAAGTTGATGTGTTGCATGATACATTGCATCCACCTCCCAATGCCATCAAAGTTGATGTGGGATGTATAAATGCATTCATAGATGGCATCTACCTCGCCATCACTATTTGCTAATATGCCATCAACAGTGCTTTCTGTTGCAAAGAGGGAAGCGGGACCCAACTTCCAATAAATACGCAGAGAGGCAAGGGCATATCAGTCGTTTAGATTCCACCCCCTCTTTGGCTCTCCAAAAGTGGATATAATTAATTTAAGAAACTTTTATCTTGCAGTATAGATTGCTCCTTTCTTTGTTTTAATTTAATGAATCAGCCACTTGGAAAAAGCCCTACAATGATATGGGCACTCGATTCTCAACAAACCCAAACTAATACAGTTATGTGACCCCAACATTACATGGGCCACCAACAATAGTTCTCCCATAAAAACTGCCACAAGCATAGTCTTTAAAAGCTGATGAAATCATTAAAAATATATAATAGAATAGGGAATCCAGAAGTATACAATGCCCTAAAATTGGACTGACAGTTTTCTAAACGTGTTTCCCACCAACAACAAATCTGGTTTTATTGAAAAAGAACTAGTCAATTGGCAAGCATGAAGAAAGAGAGAAGAAAGAGAGAAAAAACCAGAACATACTAAATCCCAAGCAAGGTCAAGTAATCAACAAAGAATAAAAATAACAAGTGGTTGACAGAGGACTTGAACTGCCCACCACAAATTACTATCACAATTGTTTGAGATTCAAGTCCATAGATGTCTTTTGCAAGTGCCTTTGCTGTATTCGCAATTCTTAGCAAATAAGGTTCTCAGACAGTCACTTGATCAAGATGTTAGTGGAAAAGTCCTGTGAACAGGAAGAACACAAATACAATGATGGCAACAACCTAAAGGAAAAGACACTACCAAGAATTACAGGAGCACGAACAAAGATCCCAAGGATAAGGTCAACAAACTGCTAAAAGAACAAAATAAGTGATAAATGGGCTATTCAGAAAGTGCAGAGAACTGCAGGGGAAAAGCGAGGAAGAAACTGGCATGTCAGAGCTTCTGAAAAGATTATTGTTTCTCTGCAAAAACTGATGTTGTATTATTCACTTCAACTTTAATGGAAAGTAAACTAAGTCACTAATTTCCTAAAACAGGTCAAACAGTGCGTTAAGAAACTGTGGAGGGGGGAAATAAAGCAGCTCATCAAAGGCAGTCATATCCGTGAAACAATCTCCTGTCATAAACTGTGCAAAACTGCTCATAACTTATATCAAATAAAATGTGACAGATAAGAATGGATGTTGTAATAAAAAGCAAAGTAATAAAGTGGCCCCACCATCCAATGACTACAGTTCTGGAAATATAAGCTGGATAGAGAGCCTGTACCTTATTGACAAAGGAAGCTAAAATTTAATTCTAGAAATCAAATCTAAATGATAAATAAAGACAGTTGAGTAGGAAATACATAAAAACAAAGCGGCAACAATTCTTTAATAGAATCAGTAAGATCCATCAAAAGCTACAACCATGGACCAAAATTCAACAGATACACTACAGTCCTTGAGACCGAATCAATACAATGACGAAATTGTAAATAACCATTTCAAACAATTTGTTGCATTGTTATTGCAGTTACCTGTAGAGATCCGTTTCACATTCCATGATAAAAGGACACATGCAAAGCAAATGATTGATTCCCATGTTACCTCAAAACCATACTAATGTACATTTACATACTTCTTATCTTTGACTTGCATACTACTTCACTTTCACAATATTAAGCCTTACCCTAATACATTAAATAACATGAGTCCCTTCACTTAAATTATATAAATTATTATCATCTACCATTCAATTAAGTAATCTTCTGTACAGGAGCTGCAAGCTTACTGCAGTGGTAAAGGGCTTTGGCTTCTCTTTGAGAGGTCCAAGGTTCAAACCCCACTCAGTATGAGGGGACCAGGACCCCTCATAAAAACCTATGTAAACTTATTGGAAAAAAAGTAATCTTCTGTAAACTATATATAAAGGACAACTTAACAAACTGTCCATCTACACAAACTACCTGCAATCAATAACATTTACTCTTATCACATCCATACCAAGAATTGGTGCCTGGGTACCTCGGTCTTATATCTCACTCATTCTAAAGCAACTCATCTTTCTGGCCAGTACTGCGTACTCGAAACAAATGGCTGCTTCCCCTCTTTTTAGTCATTCATAACAACAAAAAGGCAAAATTTTATGCATTTCAAATTCTATTGATCATAAATACATTTCTGGATCAAATTCTTCCCAAAGACAACTCCTTTTAGCAATGGTAAAGCCAATATCAAATGCTCATGGCAGAATTAAGTATACAAACTATATCTGAATTGCATATAAACAACAATACAACCAAGTGACAAAATTATCAATGAAGAACAAAAGCAATGGAGCCACACAACAGCCAACATATGCTGTGTTGCTTTTTATTAGCCATTAAGACCTCTTAACAAAAAGTAATCATAACCATAGAATTTTGGCATCCATCCCATCATTCATACCTATATCCCAACCCACTGCTAGCATTATCTTGGGGGAATTCCACAAGCAGGCACAACAAAATGAACATTAATCTCTAAGACAGTACACAAGTCAAAATGATCCATATCTGCATCGAAATAAACCCAAGAGCTTCCACCATCTATCAATATTCCAAGAGTACTGGAAAGAGGATACACTTGGTCCTTTTCTATTTACCTAATTTTGTCAATGTGCTATCCACTACTCATCTACTGCATATGATCTTGCGATGCAGTCAATCTATTTCCAATGGTCCTGAGAATAGGAATGATTCCAATCAAAGCTAACTGAAGTTGGTCTGAACTACTTGTACGAATACTAATTTGCCCTGCACCCCGATTATTTAAATTTGCACGAGCAGTCATATTTGTCTTTCTTCCTACAGGAAATTGAGATTGCAGATTACATCCAATTGCAAGATCCCCATGCCAGTCCATTAAGGAAAGCCCCAATGTAGAAAGTGAACGAACTATTGGGTAGTCCTCATCTCTCAAACTAGCTTCTATACTTCCTCCATATGCTACATCTCCACGACCAGTAATGGCACCCCCATTTAGTACAAGCTTAAGCCTCTTACCAATCATCAATCTATCCTCAAGCTTCATGCCAGCTGCTATGGCATCACCCAATAATGTAATGGCAAGTCCTGCCGTAGTTTTGTTGTGCTTGAAATTACTAAACCTAGTTTCACTGCGCAAGCTATAAGCAAGGTCCTTGCCAACAGTTTGAACATCCAATCCAGCCAAAGTACTTTTGCCCTCTCCATGCTTTAAAGAGGTAGCACACTCCATTTGTAGGTTGGACTCCTTTTTGTCTTTTGTAACTTGACCTGAAAGTGAGATAGGAATCTTCTTTCCAATCACAAACATCTTTTCTACATTCACCCCTTCATATCCAACATCATGGTCCCAACCATGAGTCTCCAGAACAGGTCGCACAAGCCACTGATCACCCTGATTGGATGCATCGTGATAGCGATACCTATAAGAAGGATTATCAGCATCAAATGATGGTGGCAAAGCCATATCTGGCATTTCTACAAGCACGGGTTCTGGACCAAGATTCTCCCCTTCTATGTTATCTGTCTCAGGATTCTCCTCTACCGTATCATCATAATTTTGTGCATCTGCTGACTTCTTCTTCATGAACCTTCGATGTTTCCGTTCTTCTTTCAACTGTTTCTTCATGAATAATTTCTCCCTTTCCTCCAACTCACTATAGTAGGCGTCTTTCATTTCTTTACTTAAATTATTTAACTCAGATTTATTTAGATATCTGAATGGAGGTAGCTTATCATACTCGGATTCATCTTCTGAATCTGAAGAGTCGTCCAATTCCTCATCAGAATCCTCATCTCCCTGTTGTTCTGCTGGCAGAGCTCTTGACTGTAGCAGAGAAGAAAGTAGGAAAGGCAAAGGTGGAACCCTTGGACGTGTGCCATATGCCTTCCCCGTTGGGCTGTCTTGCAACTTCAAAAGTGCATTTGCTTCAGCCAGGATCTTAGATGCAAAACAAAGTAACAGTAATTGTGGCTTCCAAATCTGTCCATTTGGCAGAACTCTCTGCCCTGCCCTGTTGGTCCTGCAAGCAGAGTGATTCTCCACGAGAGATACAGGATTCATAAGTCGCATGTCCCCCGCAGCTTGGCGAATAGCCTGTTGCACCACATGGGACCGCTGGCTTACAAACATCTCGTAGCTCAAAGGAATTCCATTTGGCCCCTCAGGTGGTGCAGAGGCAGCATGGGTGAGGACTATAATTGCATTAAACCAGACAGCTGGAGAAAAAATTTCTGTGATGGTTCGCAACAATGGAAGATCTCCAGAATCCCTAGACTGCATGTCTAGACGATCAAAATACAATACAATATCTGGGGGTGTCTTCTTAATGAAACGCTTGACTGATCGCAGAATCTTCTCATTGTGATGCTGATCAGCCGAGGAAGCTAGAAGCCCAGGTGTATCAATTACCCTAATCCTAATTCCTTGAACTGTTCCTACAATCTCCTGAACTCTCTTTGTTCCCAACTGAAATGCACTTGTACCAGATCTCACCTCATCAAAGACTGAATTGATGGTTGCACTCTTACCAACTCCGGTCTTACCAAGAACCATGATGGTACACGTGAAATCAAGGCCCTCCCGCCCGACTGCTTCTTGCTGCTCTGCAATAGAACTTGCTCTGTCAAAGCTGAAGGGTCCAGTTCTACTAGAATTCCTGCTTCCCCTTAACTGCTCAGCTAATCCAAGCCTGTACAAGACCTGTGCAACCACAACATTGTGTGGAGTCTGACCTAATCTATGTGCAAGCCGCAAAAATTTCACTCTAATCATCTGAAGCTTCTCACGGGTTTCATTATTCTCATCTGAATCTCCATTGGTCTGATCCTCTGCAAGTTGAGATGTACGAGATGCTGAGGTGCCATTTGCTCTAGAATGTTGCACTGCACGAGGAGCAGGCCCTAACAATGGTACAGATGATCCTAGACCAGCAGGGCGAGCTGGAAGAGACAATCCAGAACTGCTAGAGGAGGTTGTGCCATTGGAAACTGTTGAGCCAGCTGTTTTAGCAGGCAATGTAGGACTTGTCTCATTATTTTCTTCATCTTCCTCGCTCTCATCCTCTGCCGACTCAATATCTGATTGGGGATTATCCATGGACCTTGACATATAATTAGACCATTCTATTTTTTTATCCCTGCTTGACTCATCTGCCAACACTGCATCTGGCACAGGCTTCTTTTCTCTCCCATCAGTATTATTAAACGCTTCATGAATCTCTGTTGTAGAAGCATCTTGTTGTTGAATGTGGTCATTCTGCTTGCCATCATCATCCAGGATTACCTTTTCCTCAATCTCCATAGGAATTGCTTCAACCACTACCTGTTTCTCATCATTTACTGAAGAGGGTTCTGAGATTGTGTCAAATGGGATGTCAACCTTACCCTCTACTTCAGCAATAGCTTGTCCATTTTTGGCATCCTTAATGTCTTGATTTGCTAAGTAGTCATCCACTGTTTGTGCTTCCTGAACAATGTCTCTGGCCCCCTTATCAAATAATTCCTGCTCGCTTTCGCCTTGGAATTCCTCTCCTGAACCATTAAATTTTCCTGCCTCCCAGTCATTACCTTCAGAGTTTCTTTCATCGGCATTTAGGTTTGCTCTTGTGCCCAGACTTTCTAAATGCTTATTACCAGATTCTTCACCTTCCTTGTTTTCTCCTTCAATATCAAGCTCTTTGCTAACTGCAGAGTCTTCAAAATTGCTTGGCTCTACTGATATGTCTTCTGCTCTATTCATCTCCATCACACTTGATTTTGCCTCCACTCCATCAGAATGTAGAAAATGATCATCTTGTACATATGTCTCAGGGGTGTTGCATGAATGGGATAATGGTGTCCCTGCAATACATTGAACAGCAAGACCATCTGTTTCAACAGATGTTGCCAAACCTGTCTCATTGTGGTCCTCCAAAGCTTCAGAGGGACCTTTCCTTCCCTCTAACTGCTTGTCCTTGTCAATTCCAGAGTCTACACTCTTTTGTTTGTGGTCTTCACAAGCTTCATACAACATCTTTTCAAATGGATTCTCAGGACTTAATGGAGAAGGTTGCAGCACAATTTCCTGACTATGATCTTTAACATCTGCACGAGTTCCTTCTGTGTGCTCCTTGCTTTCTTCTCCATCTTCCTTCTGATTTAATTTCACCTCATTTCCCAATTGTAAACCATCCTCTTCATGTATTTCTGTGGCTATTTCAGAAATCTCTGCTTGACCTTTGCCGTCTTCTGACGCTTGATTCTCTTCTCTAAGCTTTTTGTTTACATGGATGTGTTCCACCCTGTCATGATTTATTTTTTCATTTACATCTTGCTCCCTTGCCAACAAATGCTCATTTTGTAGTCCAGTTTCCTCCTCCGTTCCTTTGAATATGTCCTCCTCATCTTCACCCTTACCTGGTTCAGAGGACTCCTGGCTTCCTTCAAAATATTTTACCTTTTCTTCTCCATCCTTTTTTTCTTGAATTTTATTATCATTTGCCTCTTGCTGATTATTCATTTGAAGCTCAGAGCCTCCTTCGTATTTCTCTATTTCTTGTATGCCCTGCATGTCTTCCTTTTTCTCATCATTCCTTGTTGCCGCTTGTGTCGCTTGTGTCTTATCTTCGATCTCCACATCCTCATGTTTAGGATTAACATCCATTTTATCGTCAATCACAGGCATGGTTCAAACTTGTCCTGATTACACAAAGTAAAAATTGGTAAAACTACAGACAAGCAGAGATCTATCCTTCTGAGTAGTTCATCACCAAGATAGAGGTACACTTACGGGTGGGATTATTTATACAGGATGCCTCTTGGTTATGAGAATTGAAATCTCCGAGAAAAGGAGCTTCTTTCTGATTAAGAAGCAAAACACCTGCAAAGGAACAGTCCCCTCAGGAAATAGGTTATAATAGGTTTTTTTTGTTTCTCAAAAGTAGCAATACCAGAAGAACAGCAACCGGTTTCCACAATCAAATAAGTTAATCTGATTATCAACACCAATGATGATTTATACTCAGATCTTAATGCATGCATGCCATCATTTGAATTATAATTTGATAATGAGGTTGAATGCCTGTGGGAGAAAACTAAATATATCTACTCCAATTGCTAATGTAAAATAATACTTGTCAAATTTGCAATAGATTTTTTAGAATAAATATGAAATTTAAAAACTTTGCCAAACTTCGCAAACAAGTAACAGAAAAGAGCTTTAGCACTCATGTAGATATCCTGATTCGCACTAAAATATAGCACTCATGTAGATATCCTGATTCCCACCAACATCTAGGAAAGGATGCTAGCAAATGAAAAAAAAATATCACACAAACCAAGAGAGAGCAAAGAACTGACCTCGACAACAAAGTCAATCAGAGCAGCTGACATGAGGCATCTGAAGGAGGTTATCATAGGCCTTACAAAGTATAGAAGACAAAACAGAAGTCTGGTTGACAACACTCAACAACGCAAAAAATAGATATGAGACAGTAGTCTACAATTCAAAAGCTCTGCAACAAGGTCCATCAGACAGTGGTCTGGTGTGGTGATTGACAAGGGGGATCAGCATGTACACAGCCCAATTTCAAATCTCCCTAGGTTTAAAGCCTCGAATAAGCGTAAATGGCTGTGCGTTTGGCGCACTCAAAAAAAAAAAAACAATTTTATATTTAGAAAAGAACCCTATAATAAAATATCTGCGTCCCTTCAGAAAATTTCGAAAACATCGGTTCTTAAAAAGGCCCCGAGAGAAAACCTTCATCAAATCCGCCAACTAAAGCTGGTATACCCCAAAAAAAAAAAAACTTATCCAACAGAGCAATCCAAAGACACTATGAAGAGGGTCTTCAAAAAAATTTCATGTCATTTCTCGAAACTAACAAATCCACAGCTGAAAATTAATAAACATATCAATTGTGCACAAAACAACTTCATTTCGGATCAAGCCGTAAACGCCTAGGTCAGTGGAAGGGTTTTAGACTTACAAATCAAAGCAAATGATTTAAGCATTTGTTCTGGAACTAATTTCCCCTATATTTAAACGATCTGCCCTCGAATTTTCTCTTAACAAATCCATACCAAATATAAATAGATAAAATATGCAAAATTTGAGACTGGTCAACTGAAAAGATGCCAAAAAAATTGGTTCCTTGATATTTTTGCTAATATTTGCCGAATACTTGCAAAAGACATTAGAGCAAATCTGAGCAGAAAAGCAGAAGGGACCTGACTAACCTGGTAAGCCCGCAGTTGTCGCATCCGATATCAGAGCTCCCTATAATGCACAGCCAAAGAAGGGAGGCATGGCATGGCCTTTGACAATAAATGTTTGTATCTATGTATACAATCGCATCCCCACTAGAGGAATAAATGCTTTCGTGCTCCTCCCACGAGGTCAAGGTTAAGGTCGCTACTAGATAAGGACCCTTTAACCGTTGATCTAAATGACCCGATCGCACGGCAGAGGAGTAATTTGCTAAGCCTAAATCCAAGAGTCCTGGGGATTCTTACGTTTGCATGCATGCGTTTTATGTGAGCTGAAGAAGAATATTTTTTGTTTTTTTTGGATTTGGTTAGTGTGAGAAAATTTTTATAATAGAAGATAGGATATTTCATCTAATAGAAGAAGATGAAGTATTTTTATTTTAAGAGAAAATTTAACTCATCAATATAAAATTTAACCTTGTACACTCCCCACATACACATATTATTTAATATTAATTTAATTTATTATTATAATATTATTATATAATTATTATAAAATATAAATAAAAATATATTTTATAACTAACCCTAACCTCAGCCAAAACCTTGGTGAATCTTTATAAGCTTCTCATAAACGTGAAACAGGTTGAAAAGATTGATGTTTAATAAAAAAAAAATTAAAAATGGTTAGATTGCTCTATTTACTAGGATTTTAAAGCAAACAAAATTCAAGCCTAAATTAATTTTTTTTATGGTTAGGAATACAAGACAAATAGTAGCTCAAGAAAACGAAAATATACTTGAAGGGACCTGCTTAAGTGTTTGATACATGAAAAGTATCATAACATCTTCTCACTAACGACCTCCTCTCCTCTTCTATACTTTGATTAGTGTTTGGTACATGAAAAGGTATCGTAACATCTTCTCACTAACTCTCCTCTTCTATACTTTGATTAGTGTTTGCTACATAACATCTTCTCACTAACTCTCCTCTTCTATACTTTGATTAGTGTTTGCTACATAACATCTTCTCACTAACTCTCTTGATTAGTGTTTGCTACATAACATCTTCTCACTAACTCTCTTGATTAGTGTTTGCTACATAACATCTTCTCACTAACTCTTCTATACTTTGATTAGTGTTTGATGCAGGCAAACGTATCATAACATCTTCTCACTAACGACCTCCTCTTCTCTACTTTTGATTATGTTGAGGTAATGTTGGGTCGCTTCTAGATTAAAACAAAGGTCCTCTCGTAAGTTTAGTTTTTTTCCTTAAATTTTTTTTTTAAAAGAAAAGGTATCTAACATCTTCTCACTAACGAATTTCTCTTCTCTACTTTGATTATGTTGGAGTAATGTTGGGTCGCTTTTAGATTAAAACAAAGGTCCTTTCATAAGTTTAGTTGTTTGCTTAATTTTTTTTTTAATATAAAGAAATCGGTTATATTTATATTATTTTAGTAATTATGAAGTGTAAGGTTTAAACTAAAGGGGTTGCTCCTTTCAACAAGTTTATATTATTTCGTTATTGTTGATCGGGTATAGAGGAGGATTTAAATTAAAGGGGTTGCTTCTAACAAATCTATATCACCTCGTGATTGTTGATTTGGCATAAGGGAGGGTTTAAACCAAAGGGGTTGCTCCCAACAAGTTTATACCACCTTGTTATTGTTGATCCGGTTTAAATCAAAGAGATTGCTCCCAACAAGTCTATACCACCTTGTTATTGTTGATCCGGCATAGGGGAACTACTGATTGCTTGAAATTTGTATCGTCTTCTTCAGTTTGATGCACACTCAAAAGATTTAAATCAAATTGCTACCTTTGCAACAAGCATACCCCATGGTTTGAACCAAGGTCTCTTCTTGGTAAGTGCATGCGCACTCAAAGGATTCAAATCAAACTGCTATCTTTGCAACATGCATGCCCCTGAGGTTTGAACCAAGGTCTCTTCTTGGTAAGTGCGTGGCGAGACAAACAATTACCAGTCCACCTAGCCCTTGGAAATTAATTTAGTTAAAATATTATGATGGAAGTGGCCAGGCTTCCCACAAATCTTCAAGGTATGAAATCTTTATATGGTATGGGGATTTGGAAACATGCAAGTATAGTCATTTAAAACCTTTAGATGGTATAAGAAATTTGAAAATATAAGAGTTAATTTTTTTTTTTTAAATTTACATGGTGGAGTGGGTAGTTGCCACGTATATAAGTAAAGTTTTTAAATATGATGATAATTAATATATAAGATGATATTTGTATGTCTTATAGAATTTTTTAATTTAATGGTCAAAAATATTACTCACATGAGAGTGTTTATGCATGGTGGTAGTTTCTCATGTATGAAGGATTATATGTAAATAGATTCACCTCTTGTAACTGTTAATTTGAAGGATGGTATATAAATAGATTTATTGTTTATAGTTGTTAATTTGAGGATGATATGTAAACAAAAGAATTGTTTATGTTAAGTGTATTTTTTTCAATCGTAGTTTCATTTTATTCTTAGTAACATGGTGATGATTATAAAGCATTATCAATTTAGATTATATCAATTCAATCACTAATCATGAGGTGAGGAAAATGTGAAATTTGTCCATTTTATTTAGAAAAATATAATGACAATATGCTTCTTATAAGAAAAACCTGTGTTCAATGTTTTTATTAGCAATGGATTCATGCAAGATTTTGATAAATAACCTTAGCAATTCCATCCTCAAGCTCAATTTTAAGGTATATTATGATTATGAATATGGCTTAAAGATAATAAGTTATATAAGTGGTGGTTATACATAACAAGTTAAACAAAGACATATTATAGAAGTGGTGGTTATACATAACAAGTTAAACAAAGGCATATTATATAAGTGGTGGTTATACTAACAAGTTAAACAAAGACATATTATATAATTGGGTTTAGTTGAAGAAATTCAAATGTAAGTGAAGGGAAGAGGTTGAGTTACTCTTTTGAGAATACATTTGCAGTATTTAAAGATTATAGCTAATGAAAATAAATTACCTTTAAATTAGTAGACAAATAGATTTTTAAAATAATAGAATAGTGTTTATGATTATGATATATGTCTTTTATAAAACTTTATCTCAACCTTTAAAGATTATAGCTAATGAAAATAAATTACCTTTAAATTAGTAGACAAATAGATTTTTAAAATAATAGAATAGTGTTTATGATTATGAAATATGTCTTTTATAAAACTTTATCTCAACCTCTAAAGTTGATTGTTAGTAAAAAAAAATATAAAATCATTTAAAATTGCAATATGCATATAAAATCAAACCTTGATAATATAGAAGATAAATATTATGTATGGGTTAATATGCATCTATTCACCAAATTTAGACCTATTTCAAATATTTTTTTATGAACCCTAAGTTGGCCCAAAAGGGCCATACAAAAGCAAAAATCTCATTGTTCATCACAAATACAGTAAGAACTTTATATAAACATACGTTAAAATACAATGAGAACTTTATATTAATATAAATTATGTTTATAGTATATATGTGTATGTATGTGTTTATAAAAATATACACTCTTCCCTAGGCATAAATTTATAAAAATAAAACTTTACCTTCCTCAAAAGCTATTTTCATAATTGTAAAATCATGAAACAATGCCAATGAGGCCTTGGTTCAATGGTTAGGACATATGAAGGTTCAAATCTTAACGATGTCAAATAGGTTATATAGCTCAATGTGACCAAGTTGATGTAAGGAAAGGACAACCCTTTCAAAATCCTACTTTCTTATATAAAATAAAATTCATGAAACAATGTGATATTACCTATGTAATTACTAAAATAAAGAAACAACTAACCTTCGTACAAGATACATAAAAATGAAGTGTGCTAGTATATTTAGGATATGTTTTAACCCCTATAAGTGATGTCGCTACTAGAACTACAAACTCTAATGCAAAGTTACAATATAGATGATAATTCTAACATAAAAATATTAAATTCCAGATAAGAAATAAATTCATAAATAGTAATTTCATTTTCACATGAAGTAAAAAGCTTTTTAGAGCATTTTTCTAGTGATTTTATAAGCTTAAAGCATAAATAAGATTTTGTGATAGACAATGGTGCATGGAAGTAGAAGTGATTTTATCCATGTAGATAGTTCATCTAATTTTTAGTTTAATTAAAATAAAATTAGCACTAAATATATGCATCATAGATAGGTTATCTAGGAGTAGTGCAAGAACATGTAGAATAAATGTTGTCATACTAAATTGGTTAATGGGTTCCTAATGAATTTTTTAAGAGTGCTCAAAATAAAGGGGTTTGAGGCCCCACGAATTTTAAAAATGCTCATATGATAATATTTATTACTTTTACTAGTGATCTCATTATGATTGTGAAATTTCTAGAAACCCTAAGGTCTTTAGGGTTAGATGGAGAAAAAAGACCAAAAAACTAAAATACAATAAACATTGCTAATATCTCAATAATAAGCAAAAGCAATGAAATATTTAATGTTATAATCACAAAAAGATATAACAATAAACTAGTAATAATTGCAATAAAATGTAAATAAGAATTTATTTAAAAATATTGTAAGTTAGGAATGAGTGTGAGCCAAGAACTATTCTTTTCTTGTTTTGGATCTTTGGCTAAGAGTAGGAAGAAAGTGTGAATAGGAATCAAGTGTGAGTAGGGAGTAAGCCTTGCTTTTTCTTGTTATAAATCTTTGGGAAAATTCAAAAAATTAAGTATTCATGTAAGGAAAAGCTAGGTAGCATGGAAGGAAAGCCATGTTTGAAAGCCCCAATTGGAAGTAAGGATGCCTTAGGTGGAAATATGGATGTCTATGTTGGAGATAGGAGGAAGAGTAAATATATGGCAAGTATCATCTTGGCAGTAGTTGTTACACTAAAAGTGATTGTCAAGGATGAGATGATTGAGCATGATATACTAATTCTTAAAAGCAAAGGGCTAATATGTAATATCTATGGATATTGGTCAGTGTTCTTAAAGATTTAAAATTGGCTCAACTAGAAGTGGGAATTAAATTTCAATTACTCTATGAATTTTCTTCCTAAATATCTTTCCTCATCATTTTTTTTAGTTTAAAAATGAGTAGTAGCTTATGGTTTAGGTGGAGAGATGCCCTGTATTTAAGACCATAAAGTGATAATATTTCTATTGGGACAAAAACTACTAAGGATTTTTAAACTTCCATATATGTTTATCAATAAGGATGTTTTAAATAATAGTGGCAATATCTCGAGGAATTTCATCCAAGAGGGACCAACTACTAAGGAGTGAAGGCATGTTGTATATACCCATATAAGTATTGATATATATATTTCAAAATCTTTTCCATAATCAATGAAGATTAACTATGAATCAAGAGAATGGTCTTAACAAGTGGATAATAAAAATACTATATTATGATGTTGTAAATATTATGAGAATGGATACATGACAATAGATTACAAACTGAAAATAATGAACAAAGAGAAATAAATTGTTCATGAGATAAAATTCAAGATGAAGCAAGTAGATCAAACTATAGTAGAATTTGGATTCAATTAAGGATATTCCAATCCCAAAATAGAGGTAAAGAGAGTCTGTCTTTAGCGTCAAACGACAAAATCCACCGTAGTTCACTTGGATCGACCATTAGAAGAAATAAAGAAGGATACAAAAGCTGAGGAAGTACAATGTGAAAGTTCAAATTCACAAGGAATTGAAGGTGCAAAGGAAGATGTGGAGGAAAATGTTAAAATGAAAGAGGTAAAATAGGTCAAATTTATTCTAGGTAAGTCGTCTTCATTTTCCTCAAGTAGTATTACAATAGAAATGAAAGTAGTGTAGAAGTTATCCCTTGCATGTGAGGGTTTCAAGAGAAACATAATAAAGAAATTATAATGGAAGATATTCATAATAATTTAGGGTTTTAGGGCAACATAAGAAGGTTATTACTATTTATGACAATCATTACACTTTGGGGTTTCTATGGCAACTTAAAGAATAATGTATTTAAGAGGTTACTCCTTGGGCTTCAAATCCTTTAGAGCAAGGCATGCTGACTTTTTAGCCAAATTATCTTAGGTCCCAATATTTTGGATCTTGATTAGTCTCAAATATAATAGCAATCAATGTATTAAATGGTCAAAATAATTAACAATAATATTCATTATAATGATAATAATATGAATATAAATGGCCAATATCATTCAAGAAATAACAAAAAGAGAACTTATGATAGAATTGCTCAAAATATGCATACAAGCTTCAATATTAATGCTTAAATATAATCTTCAATTTTGTTTATATTTCATGGAGCTTTGTCTCCATTATATAACCTTAGAAAGGTGACTCTTCAATACTTGACTATTGCACTCCTCACATATCTAGGAGTTGCAACCTTTCCTATTCCATACATAAGATAAACCTCACATGTCCTTTGGCTTCTCATATTGCCACTTGTATACATGACTCTTGACTCTTTATTTACTTACACACTTAACTCTATGACACTTGCACACTCCTATATATGTGACACTTGAACACTTTCTTACACTACATAATTGCACACATGATGACATGACACTTGTGCACATTTGACACATAAACACTTACATAGAGGGGAAATATAAATTATACTCCTAAACTATAGATAACCTTGTTCTAATATTTACATTGTACCATAAGGTTCCATGGGGGTATAATAGCATGTACCAAATAATGAAATATTCTCCAACACTCCCTTGTATTACATTATTTGGCTATTAAAGACTTTAGTCTTCAATATGATTCTTCATCTTGTTCCTTGTATTCATCAACTACCTCTATCTATAGTATCTACTAGATAATCTTGGACTATGCCTGATCCATCTTTTTATTTCTTGTCTGTTTGAAAAATCAAGAAATTCAACAATAATCTCATCTTGAGGCAAAAGATGCTCTAAGATTTCTTGAGAGAATCCCATTGTATGTAGAGTAAATATTCCATCTTTTATAGAACTCATAACTTCAATTTTGCTTTGTTTTCTTATGACAGTTTTTCTATTTCCATTTATGAATTTATTTATTTTTCAACTAATTGAGCAATTGAGATAAGATTAATGGCTAACCTTGGAACATATAAAAACATCATATAGCACAAAATTTGAAAAATTCAAGCTAGGTATAACTTTTCTAGATCCTTGAACATAATAAATCTTATCATCTGCAAATTTTAGTGGATTATTTTGTTAGACTTCCAAGAATTTAAAGCAATGCAAATTTCTAGTCATATGATAATTGACTCCTACATCTATATACGATGAGGCGTTTTATTTCCTCATATTTTGATGGGATTCAAATGATTTAATTTCATATATTTGATAGAAGTTTTGAAGATCTCTTCTATTATTTGGTTCCTTATATTCAAAATATTGTCTTTGAAATCTTCCTCTCATAAGATATGGTTCTTCATATGAATTTTGAAGATTTCTCCACTTATAAGAATGTTGTGATGCACCTATTCTTATTTGTCATTTATCCATTTCTTCAAATGTACAAAACACATTTTCAAATCCTTTAATTCCTTTGAAGTTGAAATCCTTATTACTCCAAAGTTTAAAAATAAATTTTAAAAATTTACATTTTTAATTCTTCAATAATCAAATAATCAAATCCTTATTTTTAATCTAAAAAATATCTCATCTTTTAGGATTCATATCTTCATGAAGGGTTGTCTGATTTAGTTGAATCTTGGACCAATTTGTGCAAAACTTGAAGAGATTTAAAATGAGTGGTAATATGAAGAAATCTAAGTAATATTGAGGGAGATACAACCCTATGAAGTTAGCCATCTAGAATAAGAGTAGTGACGATTTTTCAAGTCATACAAAATGAAATTACAAATATTTGTCAACTAGGGTTTGGATGATGGGAGGAGTAATGGAGGGCTAGGGCTTTAGTGAGGCAAGACATTCTGTCTAGGCATATAATTTTTTAGCTAAGTTTTTTTCCCTTCTTTATCTTAGAAATTTTGCATGCAAATTATTATATTTTTCTATCAAATAATATATTCACTATAGGATGTCTAGTAAATTTAAGTAGATTTTGAGTTTTAATTTCCTTCCCATAGAATTATTTAAAGCTAAATCCTTAGAATAATCTCTAATAGTAGAGGTTCTTGAGCACACCACAAATGATCAATCCTTGTTGCTAAAAGATAGGGCAATTTTTGGTAAATTTAATGGGTATTGGCTAGGGGCTTCAACCTTGAGAAAATGGATTGATAGGAGTTGGAAGTCTCCAAGAGTGACTCTATAGTTTCTTCCTAAAGGTTTCTTCCTAGCCATATTTTATTTTAGGGAAGAAAGAGATAGAATCCTAAAAGTAGGTCCTTGGTTTATGGAAAGAGTAGGACTCTTCCTTACCCATTGGTATGAAGGTTTTTCACCTAAAAATGTAAATATATTCCTATACTAGTTTGGGTTAGGATGTTTGAGTTGCCCATTGAATTTTAGAAAATGGATACCTTTAAGACATAGGCAACACTCTAGGATAATTCCTTGAAATTTCAAAAACTACAAAAGATGAATTCTTGGCTATTTATGCTTGGATATTGTTCATGATTGATATAAGTAAAGCTTTACCAAAATCAATCATTCTTAAGTATGGGGATAAGATGTGGACCCAAACCATAGATTATGAAAACATATATTTTAGATGTAGAAGACATCATGAGGTGGGACATATTAAGAGGTCATGTTCTAAGAAGAGTCCAACATAATCATATGTAGAAAATCACAAGAGAAACTTACAAATGGATGTGGATGAGGATGGTTTTCAACTTCTAAAAATAAATCTAGATAAATGAAAGAAAATAAACAATGGATACTAGTAAAGGAGGATATTATAAGAAATACCAACTCTTTTGAGGCTTTAGCCTATAAATAAAAGTAGATCAAAGCTTAGACAACATATTACAATAGGTTCAAGATATTAACAAGGAATTGTCTATTCAGTATGATCCCGATTTAGGGATGAACATTCTTGATGAACCTAAGGAATGTGTCTTATCAGATTTTGAAGACTATATTGAAGTACCATGCACCATTCAAGATAAAATAATTGGTAAAGAAAATGTAGTGTTATATGTTAATACCTCTACCATTAATAAGGAAATACAAGAAAATGAGCAAGACAAGTCAAAAGCTTCTATAGTAGAGCTAGGAGAGGATAAATTTGATGAAAAACAAAGTTGTGAAAGAATATTGAGGAATAGAATAATAAGACCTACTCCTGATACATGCAAGGCAAAAAGAGGAAAATCCTCAAATTATCAAGCAAGATCCAGGGAAGCAAGAGCAAACATAGATAAAGGAATACAAACTAAGTTGGTTGAACTTCTCTTTACTAAACAACAAAATGATATTGATAATTCACAAGCGGGGCCAATAGCCCCTAATGAGACATGATTATCATCTCATGGAATATAAGGGATGCTAATTACCCCTCAAAGCATAAGTGTATTAGGGACCTCTATTTAAGTAATAAGCCTGATGTTCTTTTTATCTAGGAAACAAAAATGATAAAAGAAGTTTCCAAAACTATGAAAATAATATGGGTGAGATGTGAATGGGATGTTATGAATTCTGAAGAGCGATAGGAGAATTCTAACTTTTTGAAATCCTATTAGAACCTCATGTGTAACCATTCATAAAACTAGGCATTGGATAGCCTCTTTAGTCACATGCTACTTTGCAAATATTCATTTCATCCTTATCAATGTATATGGACCTACAACTCAATCAGGTAGATTAGAAGTTTAGAGTGTGATTGAATCCTTTATGAGAAGTAAAGAATAAGAAATCTGATTCATGATCATAGGATATTTTAATACCATAACCAAGCTAGATAAAAAAAATTGGGGGAATTAGGAAATTAACCCAAAGTACAAGAGATTTCTCAGCTTTTATTCAAAATAATAATCTATGAGAGATTGAGTTTGAATAAGACAACAATAAATGGACCAACAACAAGAGATACTATAACCTAATAGCAAAAAAAATAGACAGATGCATACTCTCAGATCATTGGCTAGATGAAGGGACTTGTGCCAAAATTAATACCTTGACAAGGATTGGTTCAAATCACTGGCCAATGAGTTAAAATGGTGTTAAGTGAAAATAATCATATTTTAAATATGAGCATATGTGGAAATACCATCCTTAATTTATTGATATGATAGCACAAACATGGAATTCTTTACGAAACGATGGGTTGTATACACTTCCAAAACAAATTAAATCAATGACATATAGATTAAAAGAATGGAACAGGAACACTTTTGGAAACACTTTTGAGAAGAAATAAGATCTAAAAGATAACTTTAAAAAATCCAAAAAGGTGATCCTAATAATCCAAGCTCAGAGGAAAGGGAGTTGCTTAGTGAATATCATAGTATTTTGAGTAAGGAAGAGAAATTTTGGATATTTAAAATTGAGATAAACTTGGTCAAAAGGAGATAAAAATACAAATTTATTCATAGGATGGCTATAGTACATATATCAACATTTAAAATTAGTTTAAGGGGTTTGGATTGAAGACTAGAGTGAAATCATAAAGGAGACAATGTCTTTTTATCAGAATATTCTATGATCAAAGGAGTTTGAAGTTCTTAATAATAAACTTCTACAAGAAGTACCTTAAGTTATAATAGACAAAGAAAATAGGAAATTGATGGAGCTTATTGCTTCAGAAAAAGTTCATTTAGATATTTTCTCTTTTAATAAGGATAAATACCTAGGTGTAGATGGTCTCTCTACAACATTTTATCAACATAATTAGGCTATAGTAAAAGATTTTTTATTTGTGGCAATGGAATAGTCTAGGGTAAAACACAATACATACCTTATAAAATAAATGCAACATATCTTACCTTGATTCCAAAAAAGAAGGATGCAAAATTCTTTGATTCATTTAGACCCATAAGCCTATGTAATATAGCATATAATATTATCTTCAAAGTGATGGCAAATCAGATAAGACCATTATTAGATAATTATTTTAGAAGAGCAAGGAGGATTTGTGAAAGGGAGAGATTCTGAACGGGATCATAGTAGCTCATGAATTTATCCATTCAACAACTTCAAGAAAAGAGAAAGCAATGATATTTAAAACTTGATATGAGTAAAGCCTATAATAGGGTTAAATGGGATTTTCTTTATGTAGTATTAAAAAAGTTTAGATTTGGAAAGAAATAGGTTAGATGGTTTAAAGCTTGCATCTCTACAATTTTATATTTAGTATTGGTCAATGGGTTAGTAACAAAATCATTGAAAGCCAATAGAGGTTTTCGATAGGGAGATCCGTTATCACCATATTTTTTTATTATTATGACAGAGGTTTTGGGTAGGAACTTGAAGAAGACTAACAAATATGGGCTTATAAGTGGACTTAAGGCTAGTAATAACAATAACAACATCACCCATCAACAATTTGTAGATGATACAACCCTTTTTGGGAGGGCAAGAAAAATGAGGCTAGAGCTTTGAATAACTTATTAAAGGAACATGAAAGAGCATCAGGGCAAAAAGTTAATAGGACAAATCCAAAGTTTACTTTCTAAACACCCTAGCTAAAGTCAAAGCAGGGATATGTAGGTTACTTCAAATGGAGGTAAATTTACCAACAACTTTATCTAGGAATGCCCTTATTTGAGAGGAGAATGAGGATAGAATTATGGAATTCAATTATAAGTAAAGTTCAAAATAAACTTCTAGTATGAAAAGGTAGATGGTTTTTATTAGCAGGAAGAGTGCAACTAATTAAATTAGTCTTACAAGCCATTCCAACATATTACATGTCCTTGTATACTATGTCAAAATCAATAGAAAAAAGTTTAATCTACATTATGCGATCATTTTTATGGTCAAGATTATGTGATAAAAGGAAAATTCCTTTGGTGAAATGGAGCAAGGTGTGTGATGATAAAACTAGGGGATGTTTTAGTTTAAAATTTCTTACAAATGTAAACTTAGCTCTTAAAGGAAACACATTTTGGATATTGTACAAAGAGAGTCAAAGACAATGGGCAAGAATTCTTCTAAGTATGTTGACCCCAATGACCCAAGATTAATTTTTACTGCATTCTCTCTACCAAATGGTTTTGCACTATGGAATAGTTTAAAAAAATCAATTGATCTAGCAATTAAAGGTTTAAGATGGGTGGTGGGAACTAGAGAAAAAAAATCTTTTTGGATGGATACATGGTGTGATAAAAAATAAATTTTAAATTTTAAGAACCGTGGCTCAAAGCTGCAGTTGGCAAACCCTAATTTTGGGACCACGATTATCAACTGCAGTCCGACAAAATTAGAAAAAGTATTTAAATTTTCCCATTTGAAAATTGCATTATTATTCCTTGAAAGCGATTGCAATTAGAGATCTTTAAGAGGTGAGGAAGAAAACTTGATGTGACACGCTGCTGAAACAACTTCATACGACCTCACACACATATTGATGGTAGACCCTACACAACCTTCATTCAGTCGAGGCCTCGGTGCAAGAAAGGTAACTCGAAACTGAGTCTTCGCACTCCTTACCAGTTTAAAATGAACCATATTAAATAATGGGTAAAATTAACCTCACTAAACTGCTGGTAAAGAACCTCATATTAGTTTTAGGCTAGATTAGGATTTCATTTTTTTGGGTGTCGGGCTAGGAAGTGACCCTAAAAGGGTCACGTTCCTAGATCGCAACTGGCAGACGCGGCTCCCAATTGTCAAATTGGGAACCACGACTGTCAACTGTGGTGGGATTCAAATCCTGACGGTCATATTTTTGATCGTTACGTGGACTGCAGATTTGACCTGCAGTTTCGCAATTTAAAAAAAAAAATCAATTTTTTATTTATTTGGTTTTTCTTGGCAATTAATGCCATTTATTGCACTTCTGAGATGCATATTTGGAATTTTTGATCACTTTTAGCTATTTTTTGTATTTTTAGAAATTTTTCGATTTGTTTAACATTTTTAAGGTTGATTTTTAAATGTTTTAGTTATTTTTAGTTATATTTTTCCCTTATGCACTGCTTCTATTTAGAAATTGACCTCTAGAGCCTGGGAGTTGGATCTCCTCTACACCCTCCATGGACATCTCACTGGTCAGGAGCGCGAGTGGTTCGGTGTGGTTGGTTTTGGATATGTGCTTAATTTGCCCACGATCAGGGTATGTCAGGCCTACATGACTGCATTAGCCCAACGCTGGGATATGCATACCAACATATTTCACGTGCCCATAGGTGAAATGACAGTGACATTAGAGGATGTCTACCAGATCTTCAGGATCCTGATTGATGAGAAGCCCGTCACCTCCACTCTATTTTCTAGCAGAGGAGCTATGTTTGATACCATATTCGATGACCACAGCAAGGATGTCCAACGCAGGATTGACCATGGAGGTGTCCATCCACATTAGATATTGGTAGGGGAAGGACATCTTCTTGATTTGAGAGGTGGTCTTCATGTATTTAGTTATCTAGATTGTGCTTCCAGACTCCTCAGGCATCAGGATTCCCTGGAACCTCCTAACCATCGTCAAGAGAGTTAATCAGAGTTCTACATAGTAGCCAATGCTCTTAGACTGAGGGAGCACATTATTAGCCTAGTTATATCATGAGTTGTACTAGGTTATCCATAGGAGTTGGGTTGGTATTAACTGTAGCCTACTGCTTCATATCTAGGGTTGGCAACATATTTGGATTGAGCGGCCCATAGACTTGTTGCTCTATATTACTACTATTCTTGTCACACATCAGTGCTATGTGGCATGCTATCCTCATGAGGAGGAGGGGTTCCATAGTAGGTCTCACATTGGGGACCTGGACCATTACATTACCAGATTTGCATAGATACGAGTGGATGACATAAAGTGGCGCTCATACATGGACTGCCCCACATGGGAGGAGTTTGGCAAGAAGCTACATCAAGAGAGGAGGGATAGGTGGTTACTCATCTACAAGGCTGAGATTCATGATTATTAGTTCTATTCATGCATCCTCCACCAGTTTGGGATGGTTCAGGATATTCTAGTGCTCCTGACTATCTACAAGCACCTAGTTTTGGAGAGAGAGCTATAGTGGGTCCAGTTGAAACTGCTAGGGGATGAGGTTGATGACTT
This sequence comes from Wollemia nobilis, assembly GCA_028583015.1. NCBI lineage: Eukaryota > Viridiplantae > Streptophyta > Pinopsida > Araucariales > Araucariaceae > Wollemia > Wollemia nobilis. The sequence continues at coordinate 6,167,500 of JAQPPZ010007530.1, forward strand.
TCAAGAGTCAGGCATGGCTAGGGTTGGCACCATCATAGAATATGATACTTGGTGGTCACTCCTACAATGGCAGGGAGAGGGGCCCCTAAATCAGACATATGACCATGCAGAGGTTTATCTAGATAGGTGAAATGTGTGTCAACGTACCGAGGGTGGATGAGGCATAGAGGCCATTGTGGGTGAGGCTCCTTAGGTTGAGGCAGAGGAGGACATAGCTGAGGAGGGTGAGGTACCTCCTGATAGTAAGGTTTGGTAGTTACTAGCTCAGGTAGTAGGCTTACAGACTCAGATTGGCACTTTGAGGAGCCAACTGCACCATAGAGATACAAATATTGCTATGTTGTAGGTACATCTCGTAGTAGCTCAAAGGTAATGGGGACTTCAACTATGAGGAGGGAGACCTCCTACAGTACCATCTACTCTACTACTAGTAGGTCGTGACCTTATGTCTGAGATATAGAGGCTTCGTTCCCTCGTGGAGGAGGGTAATGATCGGTAGGATGGGTATGTAGCTCACATATCCCAACTGGAGGGCTACATCCAAATAAGTATTTTGGAGGTGCCATAGGACACTCACACCACAAGGATCCACAGGAGCGGATCCCACACTAGGACCAGGGAGACAAAACGGTCTACTACCATTTCTAGCCACAGGAATCATAGTACCGAGAGGACTCACAGGTCTTCAAGCACTCATGATACTAGCTCTTAGAGGATTCACAGGGGTGGTAGAGGTGATGAAGGTGCCTCACATACTGGGGTTATAGGCCCTATGTAGTACAAATAGTATAGATACTTTTGTACTATTTTTGAGTGTAAGGTCGAGGACCTACACAGTTGTAGCCTATGGGAATTTTTGATATACTCATCATGTACTCTTTTTGGACATACATATATATATGTGATTGATCATTTTGGATCATTATGTGTACATGTTTATTTTTTATTTTATGTTTATGTTATGCACATGGATGCAGATGTTTATATTGATGCTATGCTTATATGATGTGATGTATAGATGACATGTAGTAGATATCCATTTAATTTATGATGATGATGATATGAAGTGATCTAGATGCTTATATGTGTTATTTATAATGGATGCATATGGATGCGATGTTTACTTTTAAACGCATATTTGATTTTACTTTATTGTATGTATTTAATTTATGACTATGTCACGATATGTTGTTGAAATATGCGTAATGCATTATTTACACGATAGTAATCTAATATAAATGAACCTGTATGCTTTTAATCACTTAAAATACAAGGAATGAATGTGATATGTGTTTTAAAAATCTAATGGACGACACCACAAGATGTGTAAAAATCATGACTATAATTGAAAATCCTCATTACAAGAATTTAATCAATTAATCACCCATATATGAAATGCAATGATATGCAGTGGTATTATGCAAATGATATAATATGTCATTCTATATTTTCTTTTACAATTTGAAAGATATGCATAATATAGTCAGTGGTCATCTAAATATCATTTCTGATATCCATCTGGTATCTATCATATATATTGATTGTGCTCAATGTAATGATGTATCACGGATTCGATACTTTGCAGTTTGATGATTCAATGATTTTTATTTTTTATGGTTTGTGATCTTTGGTATTTTGTTGCTATTAGAGAAATCTTTGAGGGTTTTCCATGAGACTCAAACACCCTAGTTAACTGATCAAAAGTTGTATACTGACCAAACTAGATTTCTGAAATGTAGGGCTTTCACTAGGATAGGCCCTAACTGTTCATTATCCATGTGTGTGCACATGAGTATATTAAGATAAGGCATAATCATACCCTAATGTTAGATGAGATTATTTCAACCCATTGCTAATATTGGGGGTCTGCATATGTTTATCCAATCCTAGGTTTAAATTTTAGTTGGACTAAGCCACTAGGTGATACAGAAAACCTGAAGCTAGCTCTTCCACATTCAAACATTGGTCTGTACATAAGCGAGGTGCTAATGCATCAGACATATCATCATGCGTAAGGTATAGTAGTGCTGAAAATTATAGGGATTCAAGTTTGCTCCCTTATTTTCTTCAATTTTTTGGGATACTTGCTCATATAAAGTGATAAAAATCATTGTTTATTTTTGTACTTTAGTGACAATAATCACTGTTTATTTTGTACTTTTTTTTTTTTTATGGAACAAGGGATTTGATACTAATTTTTCTTCCTTTGTACAATTTGTCTTCATTTTACTTGACTTTATGGAACTTACATTTGATAATTTTCTTCAGAAACTTCCTTTGGGGATTTTACTTTGGGAAACTATTTTTGGGATATCGATTTTAGGATATTGATCTATGATATCAATATAGGATATCAATCTGGGATGTCGATCTATGATATCGATCTAGGGTATCAATATTGAGGATTGATGTGGGATATCACTCTGGTATATTTCTCATTTTAACGTAAGGGATTCTGGGTAGGTAATACACTTATCCTTTTGCTAATCACCAATATTTCCCATACCGTCTGCATAAGGGGCTAAGCAAGAATAATTATTTTCACCTCAGGATACCTTGTCCTACTTCATGGATTTCATCTTCCCCTAGTCCTTATTAGGATTGTTTAATTTGTTGATTAGTGATAGGATTTTGATATGCTAAGGGCTATACTAACTAGACCTCATCTGCAAAAGCAAATCAAGCTTTATATCAACTCTTGAGAAGACCTTTAGGTATGGTTGAATGATCAAAAAACCCTGGTATGTTCTTCATAGAAACATTATGGGTTGTGTTGAAAAACACAATTACTCACATGAATTATGGATTATGATAAATGTAGAGGTGCATGATTGAAACACAAACATGACATCGTTTGTAAGACTGACAAACACAATCTATTCTACTGCGGAATGCAATGGATGAAGAATGTCTATATGCAATGCAATGATGCAAATGGAATGCAAATATTTTTGGATTTTTATGCTTTACCAGTTTTTTTATATTTTGGGCCTTTATACTTGACCAAATGGTGAGTACATGCCTTTGGAGCCTTTAAATTGACCAAGCAGTTTTTAGGAACCCTTGGGGCTTTTGGGTTGACCAAAGTGGTTATGAGCACCTTTGGAGCCTTTTAGGGATGACCAAGTGGTTCTTAGGAACCCTTGGGGCTTTTTAACTGACATGACCAAGCAGTTTTAGGAACCCTTGGAGCCTTTTTCGGTTGACTGAGCGATTTTAAGAAAACTCTTAGAGCCTTTTGCTGACATGACCAAGTGGTTTTAGGAACCTTTGGTGCATTTGTAGCTTTTGGATTGACCAAACTACTCATAAGAGAGTTTGGAGCCTTTTAGGATGACCGAGCGGTTTTTTGGCAAACCCTCAAGGCCTTTAAATGACATGACCAAGTGGTTTTTAGGAACCCTTGGTGCCTTTTGCTATGCTCTCAAGCATAGAATGCCTTAATATGGATGATGTTGAGAGGTTCAGGCTCTTCAACACCCCCTAGAGATGTTAGGCGATAGGTACTTGGACCAATATTTTTAGATATGATATAAGGTCCTAGCCAATTAGCTACAAATTTTTCTCGTATATTAGGCAGAAAATTAGAGTTCTGTTGGTTCTCTTTTAGCACAAGATCACCAACCTCAAAGTCTCTTTGATGGACTTTGTTATTATAAGCCCATTTTAATCACTCCTGATAAATGTGGTGATGCTCTAGGGCATTCACACGACGTTCATCAAGTAGCATCAATTGATCTATGCAAGCTTTCTGCGTAGTGTTGTCATCAATGAACTCTTTGAATGCAATGCGCAGCATTAGAATTTCCAACTCTAAGGGCATAATGGCCTCAGTTCCATATACTAGTGAAAATGGAGTTGCTCCAGTGGGTGTCTGAATGCTAGTCCTGTAAGACCATAATGCAAGGGGCAGCTGGATATGCCAATATTTGTGGTGTTCTTGTACCATATTTTTCAAGATGGAAACCACTATCTTGTTTGAGGACTCAGCTTGTCCGTTTGCTTGCAGATAGTATAGAATCACAAAACTGTGTTTGATTCTATACTTAGATGTCAAAGTTCTCATAGTTTTGTTCTTAAATGACGTTCCATTATCCGAAACTATCTTGGATGGAATCCCAAAATGATATATGATATGCTCGAGTATAAACTCTGTTATGCGAGCTCCAGTCATCATTGTTAAGGGTATTGCTTCCACCCACTTTGTAAAATACTCAATAGTCATGATAATAAATTTATTCAGACCCGATGACGGTGGAGAGATCTTACTGATGAGATCAAATCCCCATTAAGAAAATGGTCAAGCCGCTTGGATTTGTTGTAAGGCCTGTGATGGCAAGTGTATAATATTAGCATGATGCTGACATTTGATGTAATTCTTGACATACACAATGCAATCCTTCTCCATAGTGGGCCAATAGTAACTCATTCAAAGGATGTGCTTGATGATATCCATACCGTTGAAAGGGCCACCACATGTACTGTCATGAGCTTGTGAAATCACCCAAGATGCCTCTTGGGGCTCTATTAAATGAAGGAGAACTCCATCGTAACCTCATCGATACAAAATATCTCCTAGCAAAACATATTTAGTCACTTTTTGCTTGAATGTGCATCTTGCGGCAAGCGACAATATCTCAAGGATAAAACCAAGTTTTAAGAAGTCTTAGGTTTTTGACATCCAACTCTGATAAACCTCAGCTTCAACTACAGATATGACTTGCTCCTCCTGCTTATCTACATGTGCAAATGCAGAGTAGAAAATAACCTTGTGGTGAATGGTAGTACCACTCCTCGTTAGACTCTGAGAGGTTAATGACCCCCAGGGTGCCTTATTTAGAAATTATTTAGCTTTGTAGAACCATTTAGCTTTTGGTTCCACACTAATCATGTTGATTAACACTTTATTATCAAAGGCTTCACACTCCACTATAGGATGCGAGAGCGTTTTAACATGAATGGTAGTAAAATCGACAGACAGATTCTGGGGATTAAGGATCCCAAAGATGACATTGTGTCTGTGAATCTATTTCATGAATGAGGGATTACCTCGATGCCATACCATTCCAACTTAGCAAAATATGTAACAACTAGATATTTATAAGCTTTTAACATGAGACATTGGCACTGGAAAAGTTCCTTAACTTGGTTAACTATGAGAAAGGAATCGCCAAAGATGTTTAATATTTTAATTTTCATGGTGATGGCTGTGTTGAGGCCCAAAAGTAGGGCTTCATATTCAACATTTTTGTTGGTGCAAGGAAAGTCTAATTTAAATGACAAGGGCATTGGAGCTCCTTGCAGTGTGACAAACACTATTTCTGCACCACCCCCTTGCTCGCACTTTGAACTGTCAAAGAACAAGATCATATTAGCATTATTTTCTGGTTCTTTGGGTTTAGGAGCTTCGAATACGATGAAGATCACATCATCTGAAAGCTCAATGGTAAGAGGCCTACTATTTGATAGTGGTGCCTTAGCCAACTGATCAACTATGACTTGTCCCTTAATGGAATTTTGGCTTATGAATTCCAAATTGAATTCTATCAATAGCATGATCCACTTTGCAGTACATGTATTATGATATGTCTTGCTCATCATGTACTGCAAAGGATTTTGTTTTGATATTACATATTTCGTATGACTTAGCATATAGTGTTATAGTTTCCTTGTAGCGAACACTATTGCTAAACACAGTTTCTTCATATATGCATATCCTAGCTCATAACTCACCAAGGTTGGCTAATATAATATATGGCTTGCTCTTTGCCTTACACGTTCTTCTGGGCTAACATGGTCCCTAATCCAAAGTTGGTTGCTGATATATATAGAAGAAATGGCACATCTGGCCTTGGTGGAGCTAGCACTGGTGGAATCACCAGGTATTGTTTGATTTTTGCAAAGGCTACTCAACAGTCCCCATCCCAATTGAATGGGACTCCCTTATGTAGTAGTTGATTCATGGGTCAACACGTATCTGATAATTGAGCGATAAATCACTTTATGGATGCTACTTTGCCCTATAGGCTTCTTAATTCCTTGATGTTTGTTGGAGGACACATCTCTAAAATAGCCTTGACCATGGGTGATACTGTGCTTCTTCAACTGATTAAACCACTCTCGAGTTGGGCCTGAGAGGGTGGTGATGAATGTACACAAAAGCAAATCATCATTGCTTGCAATCTAGAAGCATATGTATAGAAAGATTATGATATGCTCTTAGGCATCTTTGTCACCTTTGAATTTGTGTAGCCTGCGCATGTCAAAATGCTCAGGGTACGTTGGAGTAGGCACTGAGGGGTCCAAAGGCTCATTATGAATCTTTCTTAATGTTGACTTTTGAAAATTCATGCCTTGCCTCTTGATTGCTTTCATTTTCTCATATAAGGCCTTATAGGCCTATGAGGATAGAAATTCCTCCTCCCTAAGCTAACGTGGAGGCGATCTTGGAGGTACATTCTTCCTTTGTTAAGGCAGAGGACGATGATCTTCCTCCTCATCAACCTGGAAGATTTTGGGATATCCATGATCGAATTCATCTCCCTCTTATTCCTCATATTTTCTCTACCTCTAATTTTTGAATGGTGGTGGTCATTCTCTTTGTTGGGCACTAACATGAGTGTGAGCATCTCTACACTCCTAATGCACATCAGCTTGTGAGAAAGCCTTCCTATGAATGCACTCTTTGTGCTCAGCATGAGTGTATAAACCAGCCCTGGCTAGCCTATCCTCTTGTTCCAAACACTCCTTTTGGGCAAGGATGAGTTCCTCATGCATATGTTGCTCATATAATATTTTTCTAATGAGCCTCTATACCTAAAGATTCTCATCTTCAATGTGCTACCTCTCTGCGCAAGCATCCTCCAACTGATCTTGGAGGATTTGTTGTCTCTGCTCGGATACTAGTCTATACAATATATCAATGTGATTGGCCATAAGAGGCCTCTGATATGTGTTCTCCCTGCGAGCGAACTTATGGGTTTTATATCCTTCTGATAGATTTGCTATGCTTTTACCTTTATCCATGAAGACAACATTGGCATCATGCTGAGTCTTGTGTTGCGTGCCACCATGCATGGATGGTGGATGTGAACCATGAGGGCTCTTGGAAGCCTCCCCATGTTCTTTGGTAGTACTAATAGTGTTCTTGCTATGCTCACTCAGAGCATGAGTGGGCAGATCCAAAGGCTTGCAGTCTAACTACTCAAGGACACTACCCAAACCATCCAACTATCTGGATCACCACCACTCATGCGGTGGTGTTCCATTGGATCCCACCTTGGATATGGCGATAGCGATCTTGTGAGTTTCACCACACGTGGGAGTGTGAATAGGCCTATGCTTGAAAGCGTGACTATCTACACACCCCTGAATGGGCAGGTCTCGATCTCTTCTATACTCTAAAGTTAGAGGTATGGAACCTCCTGTAGATCTATTATGTAGGGGTACCAACTTGGCCCCCTGTATGACTTACGCATCGGTTGATCCCATGGATGCACATGCAATGTGATCTTGATGATGTATTTCAAGTGGAGCACCCTCATGCTAAGAGGATCCATGCTTTATCTAAAAGCACTTGGATACGGAAGCACAGGCGCACCGGGTGCGATGCAAACAAAAGCAGTTGTATTAACGAAACGCTAAGTGCATGAAAAAGGGAAAGCGAAGCATGAATGAAATGAGATGTAAAGCAAAAACAAAGGTGCAGCCTCTTTTATTAATTTTTCTTATGATCAGGTTACAATACGTCTCCCCCCCATTTTCAGGGGCTCGGAGCGTTCGATACAATTTTGTTACACCAACGGATGGTGCGCTTCCCTTCGGGATCTTCCGCGTGCCCACATTCGAAATGGGCGGGCCAAACGTCACCGCCGCTTGTGTGAATACATTCTTAGTTCCTTGCTGCCCCTCCGATGTTGAGATCCTACGTACAGAGAAACAACAAATGATTAATAGCACATGCGGATGGAGGGAAACATGCAATCCCCAAGGCCTCCGGTTAATGCATACATGAAATAATTAAAATAGTGATCAAAACTTATCAGAATGGAATGAAATTTGAACAGAAGCATGTAAACACCATCAGGGACACATTGCAAAAAGAACAGTCGAGAAATCTGTTGTAGATTTCTAATCGCTCCGGGGTGGGACGATTAGGACTGTCATAAAATGTCCGAAAGTGACCTCCCAAATGTCCCATCCAGAGGCCTCCAAAACACCTACAAACTTGGGGTTAGGCAAAATGGGGCATTTTGAGATGACCCAGAAGGTCGGATTTTGTAGATTCTACCTCGATCACCCTATATCCGAAGGCGCTCCCTGTATGTTAGTAAAAGCGTAAAACAATGAAAACACAGTCAAAACAAGTCAGAATGCATTGAAATTTGAACAGCAACATATATGAATCACATAAAACATGATGCAAAAGAAATAGTGAAGAAATATGCTATAGATTTCTAATCACTCTGGGGTGGGGCGATTAGGACTGCAACAGTGCGAGGGGCGCCCGGGGGCAGGACGCCCACCGTTTGGGGCTTGGTTTTGACACCAATCCACTTGGGATGGGTCCAAAACCTCCTAGGGGGTTGTGTCAAAAAATTGGGTGTGGGATTGTGGCCAATTGTTTAGGTTTTGGGTCTAGATTGTGCTCCTAATGTTCACCCGATAACCTCCCTTCCAAAAGAGAGATCAAGGATGTAGGAAGCACAATGAGGGTGAGGGTATAATTCGGCAGCACTCCATTGCTCCAAATGCTCCTGCTCTATCCTCTTTTTGGGGTGAGAAGACTCACCATTTTATAGACCTGAAGGTCTACTTTGAATGTGCATGCAGGGGCGCCACTTGGCCATCATGCCTTGTCAGGGGAGAGAAGATTCCTCCCTGATTAAGGGCTCCATGACTGCCTCTATGACTGCCTCTTTGAGCTTTGAAATGCTCACTCGCACTCCCATGCATTGAAGGTGGAGTTGAGTGGCGGATCTGGGCTGCCATTTGTCAAGGTTTGACTTTTTCCCATCAAACCTGCTATTCGCCCCACCCTGGAGCGATTGCTGCTAATCATCCCGGGGTGGGGCGAATAGCATTCTAATCATCCCAGGGTGGAACGAATAAGGAGCAGGGTGCTTGAAAGGTGCCAAATTGACCTCTGACCTTCCAAAACTACTTTGGGAGTGGTTAGGACCACTTTTTAACCTCTGGGGGCTGCCCTAGGGGCTATGTATGCCAATTCGGTCAGTGCTTGTAGCCACATAATCAGATTGGTGTTGTTTTGGTGTCTATAGATGCCCCTTTTTGGGATGCATTATGCGTGGCGTAGTGCTGAGAAAAAATAGATAACCAAAGCACTTAATGATTAGGGTTTCTCAGTAACCTAACCAAATTTTGATGCCCCAAGTATGGAAAGGGCACGCATTCTTGAATCCTTGCTTCTGACGAGCTAAGGAGCTTAATTCAAGTGTTAACCTTTTTCGGTGAGGTGTTACTTGATCTTGGACATTGTTCAATCATGAATAGGCAAAGGGCGCAACCTTTTGTCTATGGGAACCTTGAGTTCATGATTCTAGAATGCCAAGTGTTTGATCAGCTTGTGATTATTGCTTGTTTGCTGCCCCAAGCAGGAGCGTGATTGTCTTTGTCAATGATTCTTTGAATGCATGCCATTTCCTTGATTGGGTGTGTATTTGTTGATTGGTGACTAAGTGTGACTACCCCCTCAAGCGATGAATCGATGAGGGAATGACCGACATGAGAAAAGCGATGAGTCGCTTGACCCAAGATGACTTTTGTAAGGGTGCCTTCAGTTGTTTTCCATTGAATGCTTATGCAGTTTCCCAACAATCGGACCTATTTTTGGTGGGTTTTAACCCTTTTTGTGACGCTTATTGGGGCTGAAATTGTCAAAAATTCGTCCTCCCATGGAGCGGTCCAGCTATGGTAGCCTTCTTAGGGAGTAGGATATTGATAATTTGTGGCCCCAACATCAATTTTGTATGCCAAGAATGTCAGGCAAAGGCACCTTTGTTCGGCAATTTTATTATTATTTTTGGTGGGTTTTGACCCTTTTTGTGACGCCTTTTGGGGATGAAATTGTCAAAAATCCGTCCTCCCATGGAGCGGTCCGGCTATGGTAGCCTTCTTAGGGAGTAGGATAGTGATAATTTGTGACATTTTGTATGCCAAGAATTCCCAAAGGTGCCTTTGTTCGGAATTTTATTTATTTTTTGGTGGGTTTTGACCCTTTTTGTGATGCCTTTTGGGGATGAAATTGTCAAAAATCATCCTCCCTGGAGTGGTAGCATGGTAGCCTTCTTAGGAGTAGTATAGAAAGTGACAATGTTATGCCAGCAAAGTGCCTTTGTTTATTTTTTTTTGTTTTACCCTTTTTATGAAATTGTCAAAACCGGAGGAGAGGAGAGGAAGGACAAGGCCGTATGCCAAAGCAAAGGTGCCTTTGTTCGGTTTTATTACTGTTTTTGGTGGGTTTTGACCCTTTTTGTGATGCCTCCTTTTGGGGATGAAATTGTCAAACCAATCCTCCTCCTCGTGGAGTGGTCCGAGCTATGGTAGCCTTATTAGGGAGTAGGATAGTGAGAATTTGTGACCCCAACTATTGGTTTTGTATGCCAAGAATCTCAAGCGCAAAGGTGCCTTTGTTCGGCAATTTTATTGTTATTTTTGGTGCATTTTGGATGCAGTTTTGGTTGTTTTTTATTTTCTTGCTCTGTAATCATCCCAGGGTGGGATGAATACCAGTTTTGTAATCATCCTAGGGTGGGATGAGTGCTAACTAGAGTGCTCATCCCAGGGTGGAACGATTATAGGCCTAAGAGCCTATATAAGGGCCAAAACTAGGTTTTGGGCTCATTTGCAATTGTTTTTTCTGGCGATTTGGAGCTGTGGGGAGGAGGAGTTCGAGTTTGCGAAGTGGAGCGCTACCAAATTTTTATGGACACCATGAGTTCAAGGACCAGATCCTCGAGTGGTAGAGCCGAGGCGAGACCGGTAGGTGCTCCTTCCTTCTTCTTGTTTTTTGTTTGTTTTTATATGAATTTTTAAAACTCGCATTTTATCATTGTTTTTTGTCACATTAAGGTTAAAACCCTAAATGAATGTTGTGGTTTTATTTGTTTTTTTTGTTCATAATAAGGTTAAAAACCCTAGTATGATTTTTTTTTTTTTTTTTACACTTAAGGTTAAAAACCCTAGTATGATTTTTTTTTTTTTTTGTCATAACTAAGGTTAAAAACCTTAGTATGATTTTTTTTTTTGATTTTTTTGTTTACACTTAAGGTTAAAAAACCCTAGTTAATTTTTTTTTTTTTTTTTTTTTTTTCTTATTTATTTATTATTGATTTTACTTTGTTTATTTTATTTTTTTTTATACATTTTTTTTATATTTATTTGAATGTTTTTTTAAATTAAGGTTGAAACCCTAATTTTTTTTTTTTTTATTTTTTTTTTTTACATTTGTTTTGTTGTCATGTTTTAATGTTTTTGTGTTGTTTTTGTTTTTCAGGTTGTGAAGAGTCGGTACCGTCAATCGACGATATTATTTTATGCATGGGATGTGTTGACTATGGCGGATTGGGAGTGGCTTGATGCCCTTGGGCTCAAGCAAGTGACGCGATTGGAGCCTATGGTGGGGGATCGGGCATATCTGACTGCCCTGATCAATTTGTGGGATCCCCGCACCAACACCTTTCATCTCCCAATAGGGGAGATGATAGTGACTCTGGAGGACGTGTATCAGATTCTATGGATTTCGATAGACGGGCTGCCCATTCGGATGACTCCTCGTGATCAACGGATGGCGGTGCTGACACGGTGCTTTGGGCATGCGACGGAGATGGGGGTGGATAGGGCGGTGGAGAGGGCAGAGGGGGACTGCCTGATTGGCGGGATTCTAGTGCGATGGTGGTTTGAGAAGGGCATGTTAGGGGTGAGGCATGCTCTGATGATGACCCTCATCTCTAACATGCTGCTTCTTGACTCCTCAGGTGCGAGGTTCCCTTGGAACCTGCTTGAGGTAGTGTTCAGACTGGTGGAGTGTCCGACAATAGTGCCACTGATTATGAGGTGGGGTCAGACACTATTGGCATAGCTGTATGATGAGTTGTACGAGGTCCGCTACTAGAGGCGGAAGGGGATTGGGTGCAGCTATCTATTGTAGTGTTGGGGGTGGCAGCACATAGCTATGGAGCAGTCGTAGGGGTTGCCTTGGACCACTCGGGGAGAGATGGTGGATAGGGAGATTGGGTATGCTGCTCTATGGTGGAGGTCAGAGGAGCAGGGGTAGAGTCGATGGTGGGTAGGTGTCGTAGGGCACTATACTGATGCCTTCTCTCGTCTTGCTCTAGGGGAGGTGTTCTGGCGGCCATATCGGGACTGTCCAGCCTGGCCTGAGGCTGGAGAGTGGCTTCGATGGGTGCATAGGGGGAGATGGTTGATCGGGTGACATGGGACCGAGTAGGAGTACTTCTCGTACGTCTGGGTGACTCGACAGTTTGGGGTGCGCCAGGGATTTCCTGGTGAGCCCTTGATCTATCGATGTCGGGGTGATGAGAGGACTCTAGCCTGGCCGATTATTGAGCCACTAGGTGAGGAGTCTGATGCAGTGATTGATGTCCTCGATATGGACAATGTCGGGGTGACTGCAGAGTACGACCAGTGGTGGACGATGCTGCGATGGTGGGGTGAGGGGCCTCTAGGAGGTCCGGATGTAGCAGCAGTAGGGGTGGGGTTGTGGAGGCACCGAGGGAGGGTTGGGGGGCTCCGCTCGATGATGCGGATATGGTGGAGGTAGATGACTTGACTGGGGATGATGTAGGGGTTTCGAAGCAGCCGGATACATAGGACATCCTGGAGCAGTGGGTGTGGAGCAGCATGTCATCCCGGAGATGCCCATGCCTCAGGCAGTCCCGGGGGATATGGAGGCTAGGTTTCATGCTGAGATAGCATGATTGGAGGACCTACTACGGAGATGGGATGAGGAGCACAATGTTGAGAGGGATCGCCTACGGGCTCAGTTGGCGTAGCGGGATGAAGCATTGGCTACATACCACCGATGGGATGTGGAGTGGGGTCGATTACAAGTGGAGTTGGAGGTCGAGATTATCCACCTCGGTGGATAGTTACCTGAGCTCACTGGAGGTGGATCGTCACACCGTACGAGAGGTAGTGAGACTGAGCAGTCAGCATCCTCTCATCGTAGGTGGGTGGGTGAGGGTAGCGCTAGTGGGCATGATGCGAGGGTTGGTAGCAGCCGCCCTGAGAGGTCCCATAGGACCCACACCACTAGGGGTAGTTCCAGTCGCACCGATCCTGCGTGATCATGGTGGCCGACTCCCTAGGCTTGGGGTTTTTGAGTTTTTGATTTTTTTGTGAGGTCAGAGGACCGACTTATTGTAGCCTACGAGCATTTTTGATGATATATATACATGACTCTCTTTTTGATTATACACTTGTCATGATTTATTATTACTTTTATGCACATTTATTTACGTTGATGTATGCATATGTTATTATGAATGCGACTATTTCTAATTATATGATGTATGCATATGGAATGGATGAAATGATTTGTTGATAACTTGGCGGTGGCACCATAGACTGTACAGGATTTGTTGGCTTTCTGTACTATGTGATTGCTTTGTGGAATGACTTTGCATGTGTAATATTTTTTTGTTTTGTATTTTTTGATGGTGATGTAAGAATGGAATGTACCACAGGTGTTCTAGAATGTAGTTAAGGTTTTTCTGAGACTCAGATGTTTTAACTAACTAGCCAAGACTGTACATTTATCTCACAAGACTTTTGAACAAGGTACGAATCAGACTTGAGTTTGACCAAGTTATTTCACATCCCTGTGTGTGCGATTGAATTTGTTTATGTGGTAGTTGTCAGGATACCGCCAGTGCCAGATAGGCTGTCAACCAAACCTGTATTGAGGATCACCTAATTAGCTCCACTAACTCCTTTGTTGTATTTAGTAAGATTAATCTGTGGTGCAATCTAGGATACCATAAGCTAGCTCATCCACATGCAAACATTGATCTGTACACAATTTAATGCGATAGATATATCGTCATGCGGGAGGTTTGCCGCCAGTGACCAACAGGCTATCCACCAAACCGGTACTGAGGATCACCTCATGACCTTTCGAATGCTGAGAGTTCCAGGGATTCAAGTTCGACTCCCTTCTTTTCTTTACTTTTATTGGGATACTTGCTCTCGTATGTAGTGATAAAAATCATTGTTTATTTTTATTTTTTTCTTTTGAGCAAGGGATTGGAATTTTGAGTGATGAGAATCACTATTTCTTGTGCTTTTTGATGTATGCATTGTGTGGGTTTTGATGTCAAACTTTGGAGTTTGTACTTTGAATTTTTGCAATTTTTTTTGGATATTTGCAACTTTTTGAGAATTTGGGATGCTTGGGGAATTGGGTAGGGAAGATGCTTGTCCTTTTGCCAACTCTCAGCATTCTTGGGGTCATTCGCATAGGGGGATGAGCGAGATAACCTTTTCACTATATGGTATCCTAGATTGCTTTGCAGGTTTCATCTTTCGTTCACACAACTTGGGAATTTTTTATGTGTTTTAACTTGTGTTGGGATGCGACGTAACAAGGTGTGATCCAAGTAAAACTCTACCTTTGTAAAAATCTGTCTGACTTTGTACAGTTTTTGGCTAGAAATCTAAAGACAGCTGAATGACGAAAGCCCTGGATACATTAGAAGACAACTGATTATGATATGGTGAAAAATGTGGATGGCGTTTATTTTTGCTGGACTATTTACAAAGTGGAAAAATGCGGAAAATGATGGAATTGTCGAGTAATTATAGTCTATGGTGCATTTGACCTGTATGACCAACAAATATGCAATGTATGTTTGCGATGCCTAATGCAACTTATTTTTTTGTGTTTTGATTTTTAAGAGTATGCATGGAAGTGAGATGCAATTTTTTTGTTATTTTTGATTATTTTATTGTTTTTGAAAATTTGTTATGGTTGGTTTATCCCGAGTGGGTGTGGACCAAGTGATTCTTTCGGATCCTTGGAGGTTTTGACCAAAGGGATTATAGATACCTTTGGGGCATTTTGGGTGACCAAGCGGTTGTGGGAACCCTTGGGGCTTTTGGTTTGACCAAAGGGTTTATAGATACCTTTGGGGCATTTTGGGGTGACCAAGCGATTGTGGGAATCCTTGGAGCTTTTGGTTTGACCAAAGGGATTATGGGCACCTTTGGGGCATTTTTGGGTTGACCAAGCGATTATGGGAATCCTTGGAGCTTTTGGTTTGACCAAAGGGATTATGGATACCTTTGGGGCATTTTGGGTTGACCAAGCGATTATGGAATCCTTGGAGCTTTTGGTTTGACCAAAGGGGTTATGGACACCTTTGGGGCATTTTTGGGTTGACCAAGCGATTGTGGGAATCCTTGGAGCTTTTGGGGTGGGCCATGGCTCTTTTAAATGTGGAATGGCCTCAAATGACTGATGTTCAAGGGTTCTAGTTCCTTGATTCCATCAAGAGAGGCTAGCCGGTATGTTCCAGGTCCTATTTTACTATCAATTACATAAGGACCTAACCAGTTTGCCATGAACTTGTCCCTTAGATGGGGTGGCAAGTTAGAATTTTGTTGGTTCTCTTTTAAGACCAAGTCACCAACCTGAAAGTCCCTCAGGTGAACTTTCATGTTGTATGCTTTCTTAAGTCGCTCTTGATAGATACGTAAATGCTCGAGAGCATTGATGCGTCGTTCGTCAAGCAACGTAAGCTGGTCTAACCGGGCCTACCATGCAGTGTCATCATCGATGAACTCTTGCATTGATATGCGCAGGGAAGGTATTTCCAACTCGAGAGGCATGACTGCCTCGGAGCCATACACCAACAAAAATGGAGTTGCCCCAGTGGGCGTCCGAATGCTAGTGCGATAAGCCCAAAGAGCAAGTGGGATTTGAATGTGCCAATCCTTATGACTATCTGTGACCATATTTTTAAGGATGGCAACTAGCATTTTGTTTGATGCCTCTGCTTGCCCATTTGCCTGCGGATAATAGGGTGTTGAAAAACTGTGCTGAATTTTGTACTTTGTTGTCAAAGCACGCACATATTTGTTCTTAAATGATGTCCCATTATCCGAGATGATCTTGGATGGAATACCAAAATGACATATGATGTTATGTAAAATAAACTCCGCAATGCGGGGTCCCAGTCGTAGAGGTAAGCGGAATTGCTTCCACCCACTTGGTGAAGTACTCTATGGCCGTTATGATGAATGTGTGATGGCCTGACGATGTAGGGGAGATCTTTTCGATTAGATCTAAGCCCCACTACAAAAATGGCCAAGCCGATTGGATCGGTTGCAAGGCCTGAGAAGGTACGTGTGTCAAGTTAGCATGGTGTTGACACTTCATGCACTTCCTCACATACGTGCAACAATCTCGCTCTAAATATGGCCAATAATAGCCCATGCGAAGGATGCGCTTTGCGATGGCCATACCGCTGAAGTGGCCACCGCATGTACCATCGTGCGCTTGGGTGATCGCCCAAGTGGACTCCTGCTGGTCCAAGCAATGGAGGAGGATCCCTTCATAGCTTCGACGGTACAAAATGTCTCCTAGCAAGACATGTTTTGCCACTTTCTATTTGAATGATCTTTTTGTGGCATGCGACAATCCAAGTGGGAGGCTACCTAACTTGAGGTAGTCTCTTATGGGTGTGTACCAATCCTGCTGATCAGAAACCTTGATGGTATGAACGACCAATCCCTCTTGAAGTTCATCCCTAGCAAAAGTTGAGTGGGAAAGAACTTGTAAGAATAGTGTTGTGTTGCTATTAAGAGGGGTTGGGGAGAACAAGGACCCCTAGTTGGCATGATTCAGATTATCATGGATTCGAGAGAACTTATCCTGAGATGGTTCAATCTAGATCAGGTGGATTCCTGGTGTTAGGTCAGAGCTTGCACGCTCCATCATGGATTGCGATAATGTTTTGACTTGAATGGTTGTCATCTCACCAGAAGTGTCTTGCGGGATTAGTGACCCCAAGGAGGCCATAGTGTCCACAAAATGATTCGATGATCGAGGGAGTGCCTCGATGTCATACCATTCAAGCTTTGCTAAGAATTTATCCATAAGGGCTTTGTAGGCCTGCAGAACTGGGCATTTACATTGGAATACCCCTTTCACTTGGTTGACAATTAACAACGAATCACCAAAGATGTTCAAGCATTTGATGTTCATGGTGATGGTTGTCTGAAGACCTATGAGCAAGGCTTCGTATTCGACATTGTTATTGGTGCACGAGAAATCAAGTTTAAATGATAGAGGCATTGGAGCCCCTTGCGGTGTGAAGAATATGATTCCCATGCCACCCCCTTGCTCACATTTAGAACCATCAAAAAATAGGGTTATGTCGGCCTGTGACTCAGGCTCATCAGAATCTGGCGATTCTGAGACATGGAAGACCCCATCATCGGGTAGCTCTATGGTCAGAGGTTGATCATCTTCGAGAGGAGCCTCTGCTAGTTGATCGACGATGACTTGACCTTTGATGGACTTCTGTCCAATGAATTCGATGTCAAACTCCATCAACAACATGATCCATTTCGTCGTGCGACTACTATGATAAGTACGACTCATCATGTACCACAATGGATTCTCCTTAGACACAACATACATCGTATTGCTCAGCATGTAATGGCATAGCTTTTTGGTGGCAAATACCACTGCTAAGCATAGCTTCTCGACGTATGCATAGTTAAGTTCATAACTGACCAGGGTGCGGCTAAGATAATAATTAGCTTGTTCTTTATGTAGTTCATTTTTTTGGGCTAGCATGGCGCCCAGTGCCACCTCAGTAGCTGAGATGTATAAATAGAATGACACTCCTGGTCTAGGTGGTGCCAATACTGGTGGTGAAGCCAAGTATTGTTTAATGTCATCGAAGGCTGATTGGCACTCATCATCCCAATGAAATGCTACCCCCTTGTGTAATAATTTATTCATGGGTCGGCACTTGTCAGATAGCTGTGCTATGAAGCGCTTGATCGACGTGACCTTACCCTGCAAGCTTTTGAGCTGCTTGATGGTGGTTGGGGGAAGCATTTCAAGGATTGCCTTGAATTTATTTGGATCTACCTCGATGCCTCATTTTGAGACTATGAAACCCAAGAGTTTTCTAGATGTGATGCCAAATACGCACTTCTTGGGGTTTAGCCTAACTTTGTGTTCGATGAGGCGATCAAGGATCTTGCGCAAGTCATCGAGATGATCTGGGCGCAAAAGAGATTTGGCCAACAAATCATCCATATAATCTTCCAAAGTTTTATGCATGTGATCATGGAAGATGTATGTCATAGCGCGTTGGTAGGTGGCGCCAACATTTTTAAGGCCAAAGGGCATGACCTTATAACAAAATGTCCCCCAAGGCATTGTGAACGCCATTTTGAGTTGATCATCGAGATTGATACGAATCTGGTTGTATCCCAAGAAACCATCCATGAGGGAAAGCATTTCATGGCCTGTTGTAGCATCTACCAATGCATCGATGCTAGGCAAGGGGAAATCGTCCTTGGGACTCGCTTTGTTTAGATCTCAAAAATTGGTGCATATGTGAATCCTCCCATCGAGCTTTTTGATGGGTACCATGTTGGACAACCATGGTGGGTAATCCATGCAGATGACAAACTGTGCATCCAACAGCTTTTGTAGCTCATATTTGACCATTAAGGCCATTGTTGGGTGCATCTTACGTAGTTTTTGCTTGACTGGCTTGACTGTCGGATCAAGCGTTAGATTATGCATGACTAGCTACGGGTCTAGCCTCGACATGTCTTTGTAGGACCATGCAAAAACCTCCTTCTTCTCTTTGAGAAGGGCAATGTAATCGGCTTGCTCTTCGGGGGATAGACTTACCCCTAGCTTGATGATTTGTGGATTCATTGGATCAGAGCCGATGTCTACGTCAGTCATCTCTTCGATTGACATGTGGGACCCGTCCTCCAACTGGTGTGGAGTTGGGATCAGGTGGATATCATTTGCTGAATTTAGATCTATGTTTGGAACGTCGGGTTCCTCTTCAGCATGGAAGATATCCTGAGTTGGTCCTGGGGTGAAATGAAGCATCTCACCGCAAGGCCAGTACTCTGATGGGGATGGTGGCGAGTTAGCATGATCCTAGTCTATGGCATCTAGGTTTAGATACAATGGTCATGTTGGATCGGCTAGATTGTGGATGGGGGCGGTTAAGTCAATGGAGATCATGTTGATGAAGTGAATTTGGTCTCCATTACCACGTGGGTGGTGACTCGGACATCCTTGGTGATCTTTGTGCTCTGGATCTGGCTCTGTGGGTATTGGCACAAATGGATCGGCCCTATGTGTGGATAGAAGGACAGGGTCTACCTTTGGCACTGATGGCTCTATAGGGTCTCCGGGTGGAAGGTGCTCTCTGTATGCCTGAAGTGGTGGATGCAGCACTTGGTCCAACTGTGCTTGGTTCAAATGCCACCTATGCCTTGGCCCCATGTTTAGCTGTTCAAACATGTCATCAATGTCCATGGGGTATTGTTGCTGCCGCATATGGTTGAGATATGCCATCTCAGTCTCATCTTCATAATCGCTATCGGAGATCCATAGGCCTTCATTGGCTTCGACAACTATTTGTGGCATGTGAGGCTCGTTCTATTCGAGCAAGTTGATTTGGTCCCATCGGGGTTGTTCCGCTCTCTACGGGAGGACCTGATTCTCTTGAGGTGGCAATCGCTCGATTGGAGCATTCAAGGGGAACATCGCCACGAAGTTCTCCTGATAGTCATCTATGGGTGTCACTTGCGAGTGATTGCTATCGAACTCGAAAGGGTCCCAAGGTGCTACCTCATACTCTGACTCATCTTCTAAAGATCCTTCTTGACCTTGTCTATATCCCTCTTGGAGGCAAGTTCTTGAACTTTCCCCTTTCTCGATCAAAGGGGAGGGGTTGTTGAGGCCCACAAGGTTGGTTGTTAACAATGGGAGATAATCCCCCAATGTGTATGTTGTGTTAGGATTGGCATATGGATCTTGTGCCAACCCATCCTTGTTGCCTAGCCCTAGGCCTTGCATGTTCTCTACCAAGATGTCAAGGGGCAAAGGGTGGTTGAACCCTACTCCTGATTTGTCGTATGGCATCTGATATCTTGGTTGACAAAGAACGCGCACTCCTTGTTCATATCTGCCCAACCCATATCCATGCCAATTACATTGGCCAAGGTATTTCAAAGCGAAGTCCGGGTTGGACAGATAGTTGACATTCTCAGCAAAGGGCTCTTCGTCCTCTTCCTCTTGTAGGTAAGGTTCAATGCCATTGTCGAGGCCCCCATATACAAAATTTGTCTGATTTGGTGGGTAGCCCAAAGGGACAATAGTGTCGATGGGGAGGCGAGGTCTCCCCATGTCCTGCATGGACTCAAGCGTGGGTGTTGCTACAATGTTCCACACTAGATACTCCCCCAGGCCCATATTGGCCATCTCAACGGTGATCGTTGGTGGTTGAGGGGGAGGGAATGGGAGTTCTTCCTGGGTCCACTCCATGTTGGGTGAACCAGGCGTCTCGACTTCCATTCGGTTGGGCACCTCTTCGGTAGAGATGGTTGAGACCAATGGTGGTATCTCTTCCAGGGGCTTCTTCCCATTGTCCTTCGATGTGGCCATCGTAGGTGGTGTCATTGGTGAAGGACCAGACGATGAAGATGGGCCCGGTTGGTGATTTGATGGACTTAACAACGGGGATGTATGCGAAATCAGACCCTGTTTGGATGGATTCAACTGAAAGTCCAAATGTGTCGATGGGAGGGTCGATTGTGGCATCAATTGCACCACATTGCAATACTTGAAGGGCTCTAAGTCTGCCGGGACTACATGCACTTGCCCTTCGTATGTGTACTTTAGGCATTGATGGGCTATCGAAGGGACACACTTCATGTCCCTGATCCAAGGCCGGCCCAACAAGATATTGTAGGCCATCTCACCTTCCAGGATGTGGCACAACGTAGGAATAGTCTTTTGTCCCACTTGGATGGGCAGGACAATTGTGCCAACCATCGAGCATATCGCGTCATTGAATGCTCGAAGAGTATAGGTGGAGGCCACAATGTGAGATGCTAGCAACTTGAGGTGTTTCAATGCCGTTGTTGTGATTATATTGTTGGATGAGCCAGTGTCCACCAACACCCTCTTAAATGGAATCCCGTTGACCCATGCAATGATGTGCAGGGGTGGATCCACCATATCACCAGTCATCGATTTTAGTTCGTCTTCTCTAAAGGTGATGACTGGTTTTGTACATCATTTTACATGTCCCACAAAGTTGTTGAAAGAGTTTGCTTCATGGGGCTGTAGCTCGATGGCTTTGAGTATCTCCATTAGAGCCTCCCGATGGGGCGGTGATTGTTGGATGAGCTCATAGATGGAGAGCCTAGCCGACGTGGTCCTTAAACTTTGGGTAAGTTTAGTCCGAATCGTGGCCACTGGTCTAGGCGGGGGAGGTTGCGTAGGGTGTTGTTGAGGTTGTGACGTTGATGGAACCTCTCCTGTAGCTGCAACGGGGGCAGTTGTGCTTGGGTACCTCTTGTTCCATGTCACTATGCTTATCATCCCTACATACCCCTGCATGGGGCAGTTTTGTGTCACCTCATTGACTTGTAGAGTCTTTGCCTATGCATCATGGGCAGGCAGGGGGTCTTTGAAGACCTCCATCTGTTGGTTGCTTGGTGCTACGAGATTATCCATCGCTAGCATTTTGTTGTCTATTAGGTCTTGCACTAAGCTTTTGAACTTCCAACATGCGTAAAGGTCATGTCCTTTCTGTCGATGAAATCTACAATATAGGTCTTCCCTATAGCCCTTGGGTTTTGGCACGTTGGGGTCTACGGGTCGACTTTCTGGCAGGTTTATCAAGTTTGCCATGGACAAGCGATCAAACAAGGAGTCTTTAGACTCTGTGAAGGGTGTGAATTGTCGCCTAGGGTGATGCTGCTGATTTTGCTCTTGCCTATGATTTTCCTTCTCATAGTTGTCAAGAGGAACTGCCTGATAATTAGCCTTTGGGGGTTGTGTCGTCTGTGCAGGCTTTGGTATGTTTATGGCAACCTGATTGACTACGACGGGTTTCGGTTGCATGGACCCAGTTTTGGCATTTTTGGGCCACTCTTTCTTGCGTGGCTTGGCAATCTCGCCATCCTGTATCTTGATCTCCTCAATTATTTTGGCTTGCGCCAGGGCTTCCTCGAGAGTGGCATATTGCTGTAGCTACAATAGCATGGAGATCAACCTTAGGCAACTCTTCGAGAACATTTGGGTCAGGTCGGCCATGGGAGGGAGGTAAGGCAGCCTTGAAAGCAATGTCCTCCACCGATTTCCATAAGCCGCCATGGTCTCTTCCTCATACTTCCTGAGGCTAGCTAGGTCACTTAATGATGCCTTCTTCTTGGTGTTGAAGGCAAAACGTTCGAGGAACGCGTCCACTAGCTGGTCTAGGTTGCTGATGCTATGCTTTGGCAACTGGGTAAACCAATCCGAGGTAGGGCCTATGAACGTGGTTATAAATGTTCTTAGAAGCAAAGCATCATTGTCCTGAATGCCAAAGCATTGACTTAGGAATCTTGTCACGTGCTCTTGGGCATCCTCATCCCCTCTAAAAATCACCAATTGAGGCATTTTGAAGTGTTCAGGGTATGGGGGTGCCGGCACTGAAGGATGCATAGGGTGACTATGGAGCTGGCGTAAAGTGGGCTTTTGGGGCCCAAAAGTCTTGGTCTCCATAGACTCTAAGCGCTCTAGCAGCGCTTTGTATGCATCGAAAGATTTGATCTCTTCCTCCTTGGTTTGTTCCTATTGTGAATTGCGGGGAACTTGAGGCCTATGGAGGGGTAGCCGGATAGCACCCCCTCTACCTTGGTAGGGCGTTTCAGCCCGCTCTTCTTCTTGCTCGAATTCCTCATAGGCTTCTTGAGGAGTTCTTGGGCGTGACCTATAAACATGGGTGGGTACTTGTAGCACCCTAAAATTGGTGCAGTAAAACCTTAAATAATTACAATTACTCTAGTAAATATTCAAATTCAAATTTTAACCCCCAAAATCGCTTCCAAACCGTCGTTTAACCCGTTTCCTCCTTTCCCGTGCCATTTTTAGAGTTTGTTTTGACCGTTTGACGATATCGTCGCCGATCAGACGATATCGCCTCAGATCGGATGATTTCGTCTGGACTAGGACGTCCAGACGATCTTGTCCCAAAACTAATTTTTCTCAATTAGCCTCTATTCCAATGATGTCTCTAATCCGGGCAGAAGCGTGTCTGCACCGTTAGAGACCCTCCCCATTGGAGATCTCCCAAATTGGGATGATCTCCAACCTCCTAACCTCCCTCCTAAGCCTATTTAAACTTAGGCCCTCCCCTTGGCATCCCCTTGGCTGAAATTTCTTGTAACTTGACTTTACACGCACTAAAACATCCTAAATTACCATCTGCACTTGTCCTATCCAAATTTTGTTGCAGGAACCTTAGTATTTTTCAGCCGAAGCAAGCTCAGTTCATCGTGGATGATCCTGTTCAATACGAGATGATTTCGTACCAATTCGAGATGATCTCGACTGCAATCAGCATTGGGGGCAATCAGTGCCCAGAGTTTGCATTTTTCTCTTCTCATCTGCTATTTTATTCTGCATCTAGTCAGTTTATTCATTATTTTTTGCTATTCTGCATCTTGGAGTTCACCCATGTAGTTTAATTGCATAATGAAATCATGATTAACTATTAAAACATCGTAATTTGCTTGCATTCCTATTTAGGATTATCTTATTAACATTCTTATTATTATTTCACATCATTGCCCTCTGTTTGTATTGCTGTATTTTTTGTATTCTGTGCCTATTTCTCTGTTTGTAGGTCTCTGACGAATTCGTTAGATCTCAGACGATCCTGTAGGTCGGAGATGATCCCGTCAAATTCTAGACGATCCTGTCTGCTTCAAGAATTAGAACCTCCATCAGACATCCGGATCAGGTATGGCTCTGTAATTTAGCTTTTTCTCTCTATTTTCTGTTTAAAATTTGTTTTTTGTATTTCATTTAGTCTGCATTTTCATAATAGAATAACTTAGATTCATTTGGCCAAACCTAGGACTCGAATGTTTAAAGATAAAACTGAACACATTAAACACATTCCCAACCTAGGCGTGGAAACTGCCATTCAAACGTTTCCTGGTGAACCCACCATCCGTCAAAAAATCACCATAATACACCTCCCCCGAGAGGCGGGACCTTCGCAAGGCCTCTCAGTCCGAGGTACCGCGCCATCCTTTTCCCATCCTCCTTCCGGGCATGGATCCTATAGCCTAAAGGTAAGGATGCAAAAAATTTGGAGCGATACATTTTGGTGAACCCGACGTGAATGCATTTAAAACCTTTTGAAAAAAAAAAAAAAAAAAAAAAACAAAAAAAACATAGATGCATTTCAAATCATTTAAAAATACTAAGTTGCATATCATGTCTAGATGGTAGCTCCTAAGAAAATATTAGCAGTTACTATAAATGTTGAAAACCAATTAGCAGCCATAGAAATCAATTCCGTGCTTAGTGTGCTTGAAACAGATAGAAACCAACTTTTGTGGGATGAACTTGATAGGAGACTAGGTGTCATTTCATCTAGGTCAACAAAACTTAAACAAATCAAAAGGCTTGTCCTAGATAGAATCCTGGATCCTCATCAACTCGTATTTTATCATGAACTTCAGAGAGCTTGCCATAGATGGTTAGCTTATAGGAGAGCTCTTGTGTCTTCAGAATTGTTCACCTTCGAGGAATACCTCGAGAACGCAGCCACTATACACCAGTTCCTAGGTCATGTAGAAGACCAAGAGGTCGTTCTTATGGATAGGGAAAGATGGAATAGAGTTCCTCGAGCTGTGTTATATCGAGAGTATTGCCACGAGCTTTACTTCTATCAACCAGAATCTGAGACAGATAATATCACTATAGCCCTTTTCATTAAATTCTTGAAAGAAAATTTTCAATTTGAAGAAGAACACTTCATGACTCTTGAAGAACTTGAGCCCATTAATGACATTTATAAATTATTTATAGAAAACTAGATCATTGCTTTCATTATTATTTCTTGCATTTATTGTGTTGTTTGTTATCTTTACAATATTATTACAAAAACAAGAAAAACTAAAAAACATAACAAAAACCAAAACATTTCATTTTAAATATTATAGTAGGTATATAATTAATATATACCTCTTAAGCTTGTTGCATATATATATATATATATATATATATATATTTGCTAAAATCTAAGTTAAGCACAATGCCTAAACTTAGGAATGGTAAACAAACTGAAGGAGAAGAAGAAGATTGGTTAGAAGACAAAACAAGAAACCCAAATGTCCTTCCTGAGGATCCAATCCTAGAAGAAGAAACTCTAGACCAACAAGACGATGAGCTTGCTGTAGATGAACAAGAAGAAAATGTTAAAGAGGATGGATCCTCATCCCCTAGAGTAGCTCCAGATGGAACTATTGCTTTTGATAACTTAGATCATTTCTGGAAATTTTTCAATAATAACATTGGTGCTCTTAATATGGCAGTTCGTATTGATAAAGGACAAATTAGTGACACTCAAGCAGCCATGGAACATATGTTTGATGTGCACACTAATCCCTTGTCTTTTATTGATCAAGAAAGTGATAAGGCTGGACCATCCAATAGAGATATGGTCACTATGATTCAAAACATGCCAAAACAACAGGTTACCCAACCTCCTAAGGAACCTCGTTATTGAGCCTAAAATCATTCCCACACAAAAGAAAACTTCCTTCACCGCTTTACTTCGCCAAACTATTGATCAATATGCTTCAAGTAAACAAAAATCTAAAATGAAGCCAAACACCAATTTTCAACAATCCGGGATACAACATAATACAACTTCAAAATTTCTTCATAACACCTTTCCTACCAACAATTTACACAATAGCAACATAGCATCTAATCTTCATGTCCCTCCATCATATGCTCACAAATCCCATATTAATGCCCTACCGAACCAATATGGTGGGCAAACTAGTAATCTGGAAGCCATGGTGAAACAGTTAGCTTCGCGTATGGACCAGATAGATCCCTACCATCCCTCGTACAATTATCGAGAGATATGTAGTCAACCTTTGGATCCCATAGTTGTAGCACAACCGTACCCTAAGCATTTTCCCATGCCCATCCTGCCTATATATAAAGGAACCGAAGATCCCATAGAGCATCTTCGCATGTTTAGGATAGCATGTCATGATATATCACATGATGACTTGCTATTACTAAAAATGTTCTCAAAAATTTTAGGTGGAATGGCATTAGAGTGGTACTATCAACTGCCCACTCATTCTTTGAGAAATTTTGAAGAAACAATTGAATCTTTTGTCCATCAATTTAGTGCCTACATCGAGAGGCATGTAACCATTAAATATTTATACAACTTAAAACAAGACAAAGATGAATGTTTTGCTGATTTCTTAGCTAGATGGAGGTAGTTGACAGGAAAACTGCACTTTGTGCTACCTTATAGGGAAATGTTGGACATTTTTATCAATAATTTGCAAGAACAAATATCTTATGAGTTATCAACTGCTACTTTAACTACCTTCGATCAAGCTATAGATTTAGCTCAAAGAGTAGAAGATGCCCTCATTAGGAGAGGCCAACTTAGGAAGAAGGATGATGAGAAAACATCCAAAAATCAATATAAAAACAAACAAGTCATAGGTGACGGAGTCACTGATAGTAGAAATGTTGCTAATATCAATGCAACGAAGACAACAAAAAAATTTATATTGAAACCTCCTGATAAACCTCCTCGAGAATTTACTAGATTGAATCAACCATTATCAACTATTTTACCTCAATTACTCGAAAGAGGTTTGATTCAATTACCAGCTATCCGGGAACCTGATCCAACCATACCCGGATACAGAGTTGACTTACACTGTGATTTCCATAGAGGACCTGGACACTCTACCAACGCTTGTAAAAGGTTAAAGCATAAAATACAAGATCTGATTGATAATAATGAAATGGAGGTGCAAGCCTTCCAACCTAAACAAAATGCTCCTAATAATCCTCAAAAGAACATTCCCCAAAATCAAAATCAAAATGCTAATCAATCATTAGACATATTTCAACATCCTTTACCAAGACATGGTAAAGAGGTGGCCAATCAAATTGAGCATCATAATGTTCCTCCTCCTACCCGATATGTAGGGACTATTAGCGGACAATTACCTATTCAGGATCCTCAAATATTTGACACAACTTTATCCTTGGTCACGACCAGGCCCCTACATAATTTTCAAACTCCAGATCCTAGTGATGTAGAATCAGATACTGAAAGTGAAATAGACATCACCTCAAACCAATCGAATAGTTCTGAAAATGAATCAGATCCTATTCAACCCATCACAGATGCTATGGTTCCAGAAGAACCATTTCCTAGAAGAGTTACTACTCGACCCTCTTCTAATCAATTCCTCCCTAATGAACAAGCCATAAACGCTCAACCGAGGACCAGTTCAACGTCTTCAATATAACATTGTAGGTACCATTGGAGTCGTTACCCGACAACAGGCTCAAAATTCTCAACAAGAACCAAACCAGAATGATGGATCAGCTCCATTTGTTTTGAAAAATCCCAATAAAGGGAATCATGCTCCTAATGTTCAACCTAAACCCCCTTACAATATTAATGAGCAATTATCCAATACTACAGCCAGAATTTCCCTTTTGGATTTATTAAGATCTTCTCCTACCCATAGGGATGAGTTAATGCTTACATTAAGCCAAATGATGGTACCTCAAAACATTCAACCTGAAGCCATGGCCAATACTATCATCACTAGAGAAGTCGATTGTATTGACTTCCGAGATAAAGATATCCCACAACACAGTTTACATAAGGATAATCCCTTATATATTACTGCTCTAATTGGAGATGTAGCTGTTAAAAGAGTCCTGATTGATAATGGTTCATCTCTAAACATTTGCACTTTTGACTTCTACCAACGATTTGGCTTTAGAAGTGATGAAATGAAGAAAACTGACATGATCATAAAAGCTTTCAATGACGAAACACAAGAAACGTGTGGAGTTATTACCATCCCATTGCAAGTGGGTCCTAGAACCTTAGATACGACCGTGTTTATTGTACATTGCCCCGCATCGTACAATATACTCTTGGGTCGTCCTTGGATCAATGCAATGCGGGCTGTCCCATCCACTTTACACCAATGTGTTAAATTCAAATTTAAAAATCAGTTGGTCACTATCCGGGATGGCCTCTAGCCTTCGATATGTGGGCTTAGACATTATTGGCAGTAAATTAATCCTGCTGTCATCCGATGGACACATCCTAATTCTTCATCATAACCGCCATCGAGTATTTCACGAAGTGGGTTGAAGCTATAGCCTTTAGCTTCCTGCACTTGCACACAAGTCTCTAAATTTATCTTTCACATCAAATCATTTATAGGTTCGAAGATTCCTTCTAAATCTCATGCTCCCGATGACATGGAACTTGTTTCAAAAATAAAGATGTCAAGAAATTATGCCAAAAATATAAGATTCAACATCGCTGGTCATTGTGGGCTTCACTCAAGGCTGATTTGGATTCTTCTAAATTCAAACATCTTAATAGGTTACCTTCAAAAGATCTCCTATACAAAGTATTGCCAATTATTACAAATCGACTTGCTTGTCTACGTAATAATCGACATCTCCTTGGCCCTTTTCAAAATGGGGCTTAGACATTATTGGCAAAATTAATCCTGTGTCATCTGATGGACACAAATTCATCATAACCGCCATCGAGTATTTCACGAAGTGGGTTGAAGCTATGCCTTTAGCTTCTCGCACTGGCACACAAGTCTCTAAATTTATTTTTAATCAAATCATTTGTAGGTTCAAAATTCCTGCAAATCTCATCTCTGATAATGGAACTTGTTTCAAAAATAAAGATGTCAAGAAATTATGCCAAAAATATAAGATTCAACATCGCTGGTCCACTCCCTATTATCCTCAGGGTAATGGTCAAGCAGAAGCATCTAACAAAACCTTAATCAAAATTCTCAAAATATTGGTCAATAAACTGCGTCGTGATCGGCACATTCAATTATATCCAACCTTGTGGGCCTATCGAACTAGTGTTCGAACCCCCACTCGAACTTCACCTTTTGTTTTGGTTTATGGTGCTTGAAGCCATTTTTCCCTTTGAATTAGAAGTTCCTTCTTTGGCTCTACTACTTCAAGATACCGAAGTAGGAGATGAATATCGAGCTGGCAGACTCAGTCAGCTGGAACTCCTAGATGAAAAGTGCATCAATGCTTTGGAGCATCTCCGTGCCTACCAAAACAAGCTTAAAAGATCATATGCTAAAAAAGTTCGTCATCGATCCTTTGAGATCGACGACCTTGTTTTAAAAGAAAATAAAAAAAATACTAATGCAACTAAAGACCTTAAAGGTAAATTTGAGCCCAACTGGCTTGGACCATACATTATCACTGCTAAATTTGAATTAGGAGCATACAAATTAGCTACCTTAGATGGTAAATATTTAAAAGAACCTATGAATATTATGCATCTTAGGCGATATTACGCATAAAATTTAGTCATTTCATCATTTGTACATATTTTGCATGTTGTCTTATTTTAAAAATATATCAAACTCGTTTACACAAAAACAAAAACAAACAAAAATAATAAAAATAAAAACAACAATATTCTTGACTCTTTCGAAACCAAAACAAAATAAAGAAGAAAGAGAGAGTCAACATTCTCAAACTTCTCAAAAAAGTATTTGTATATATTTCTTCTTACAAATGTTGTAGTTATATATTTCAAATTATTTTGGATAAATTAGCATTTATTTGGAATCCCTCACTTTCACAAACACAAAATAAATATCTTGATTTTTATTTGGCATGATTACTAATCTCTCTTATATCAAAGTCCACAAAATTCAATTAAATAAAGTTTGAGCACAGAGAATTGATCTTGTTATTTACTTAAACCAAGCACATCCTTTCACAATAAAATGATTATATTTGTAATGTCCATGCTATGCTACATAGTAGAAGTGGTTTCTTGAGCAAAAAGTTTCCCCACCTATCCTATCATGCACATGGTCTAGAATCTTTGAGAATTGGCAAAAGGACAAGCTCACCCCTACCCAGAATAAAAATCCCTTGCTCTACAGCTAATCCAAGCAAGTATCCCTAGCATAGGAAGAAAAGCAAAGTTCAAGAAAAAGAGAAAAAATAAAAAAAAAGAAAAATGTTATTTTATATCATTACAACAATGTTTCAAGCATTATCTCAAAAATCAAGCAAAAATACAAAAGAAAAGCAAAAGGAAAGCAAAAGAAAGCAAAAGCAAAAGCAATAAAATCCCTCTCCCTACCCTTTGAAAAGAAAAGAAGGGTTGATGAGCTTGAATCCCTGGAATTCTCAATTATTCGAAAACTGTGAGGTAAGCCCCATAACAGGTGGTTTGTGCCCAACCCGCTTGGCCTTGGGTAACTCCTAGCGTGGCGATATGTCTATCACATTAGTGACCTTCTTTTGTACAGACCTATGTCTGCTTATGGATTAGCTAGCTCTTGATAATCCGACTTACATAGTAGTCTCGGTATGGTTATATGCATCTAAATCATGGTTAATGAACACTTATTTGGTTCATTCAAATCACTTGTATCAAATTATCTTGCTCAAAACTGGTAAACGAACATAGCAATTGCACACACATTTGTATTTGAGAGATTTTGTGTATCATTATGATAAATCAAGATTGGAAATGAACTCACATACGCACATGGGATTCCTTATAAATCTAACTTTTGTCTTTAAGATACTTTGAAATATTTTTTGCAAATCGTTTGGAATAAATTCATTTTCTTCTTTGAAGAACAGTTGTTTAGTATAAAGACAACTATATGCATTATCAAAAATCAAAATCATTTTCACAACATACAATCAAGTTACATCTATATATAACTTTTGACTTTCGCGATGATGGTATAGTTCCAAAACTAAAATTGGAATTTTATGACTAGCGCAAGTCCTCATCTTCATATTTTTTGACTATTTTCAAAAATTAAAAATCAACCATGCAATAAAACAATCTATTTTCTTCTTTGATTTTCGCGATGATGGTATAAGTCTATACCTAAATATTCTATGCCTAGCGCAAACCATTATACCAATTTTATTCTCCATTTATTTAAAAATCATAAAAACCATATGACTTAAATCATTATGTTATACAATTATGCTTTAAAACAAACAAACACCTATCACTATTTCATGTCATTATGTCAATATGCAAATTTGCAATGATGGTATAATTCCTAAGGAATTATCCAAAAATTTTATCACACTTAGGAATTTATGCCTAGCAAAAATCATTTTAAAATATTTCATGCATAATATTTTCATGAAAAGTCTGAAAACAAAATCATCATCATCATCATTTGCATCATCACACCAAAGTCTTAAGACAGTCTCTTAAGCACTCTTTTACTTTTAGCAATATTTCTATACTGGGATTAGCTTGACGACCGAGTGAGCGGCGACTCCATGAAATGGTCTATAACAGCGACAATGTCCTTTGAAATTATTGTTAAAAGTCCCTTTTATTTTTTATCAAATTATCATCACAACAACCAATTTGTTACATCAGATTATTTCATTTAAATTTTTAAAGCATGACATTTAAACCATAATATTTTCCAACGACATAATTACATGAATCATCAAATCAATCACACCAAAACATTAAAAGCATCATACAAACGCATAAGACAAGTCATATGATCAAAAAATATCTCATCTATATATATATCAAATATATGTACATCATATCAAAAATAGATTGGTATGCCACAATCTACATCTTGGCATACTCAATCCTCTCAATCAAATATACAATCTCTGTGTAGTGTAGTAGCCTCACCTCGAGAACCCCTCAAGCTCTCAGCCTCATCTCCTCCCCCGCCCTGAGGTGGAGGAGGTGGCCCCATCGCAGTCCGTGTGGTGCCATGAGTCCTGGATGTCGATCGTGATGATGTCCTAGATGACCCCATCACGACAGGCTCTGCAATATGAGCTGGTAATGGCACCCTCTGCTCTGCTGGCACCGCCTGGTAATATAGAGCCTGATAGAATGTAACCTGGGCAATAGCACATGCTAAATCTCGAGTGCTCACTCCTCCGCCCCGAGCTCTGAGCCGTGTAGCCTCATCTTGCAATGTCTGCACCTGAGCCCGTAGGTGGGCAACCTCAGCTCGGAGAGTCGCTGTCTCGCTGCTCTCCCCAGTGTCAACACCCTTGCCCTTATCGGGTGATGGTGGCCTCTCTCTTTGTGGAGAAGGGGGTCTCTCCTCCCTCCTCTCCCACTATCGTGGCCTCTGCTGAGCCTGTGGCCTCCTCTGCTCTCTCCCATCGTGACCCTGTGTTGCCTCAATGGCTGCCTGGCACCGCCTCCCCATCCGATGCACAACTACATGAATCGGACCCTGAGCCCTCGTCATTCGAGGAGGGCGGATGCCTATGTACCAGGCATCGTAGCCGTCGACTACCCCAACATCGTCCCCATCCACTGGCTGAATGGGGGCATCATCTACGTCCTGAATCTAGAATCGTTGCATATCTGGAGCCCCGCTAACTGTAGTGTTATCCCGGACAGTCCAAGAAAACTCGTAGTCTCTCAGAGATGGGATCCCCTACTATAGACCGAACTGCCTCAAAACTCGGTCATACCGATGGAGCTCCACCTCTCCCCTCTCCATCCTCAGCCAACAGACTCGCCTGATGCGAGCCAGCTCCTGTCCATCCTCGGCCCACCCTGGATGATCTCTCCAAGGCCTCCAGGTGATCTGGTCGGAGACAAGGTCGTCTAGTAGTCTCCGGGACGTTGGCAGATCTATCCGCCACTGTGCCCCTCTTTGGAGCCACCAATAGAAAACTCGAGGCCTCTCTCCATCAATCCCTATCAGTGGGAGCCCTATCGGCCTCCGCACCGCAATGTGCTCCTAGCACCAAACCTATAGTAGTGATGTCATAACCAGACATTGGCCGCCCTTGTATACGACCCCATGAAGGATCCTATACAACCAGTAGAGTACAAAGCTCCCCCAAGCAAACCTGTATCCGTGGTCTCTCATGTCGCAGACCACATCTGTCAGTACCCATGGTACCCTGCATCCGCTCTGGTGGCACAGCAGAAGACCACCTACTACCCCAACCAAAACCCGTGTGAGTCTAGATGCCCCAGGCATCTGGCGCAGTGACTCGATATTCACTCCGCCCTTCTCCAGGGCGAAGCTCGGATCGCCACACAGTCGCATCATCGCGTGGCCCTGATTGGCCGTGGGAGTGATCAACCGTCCTTGTATGGGGATCCTCAAAATCCTCCATACATCCTCTAGTGTGGGAGTCATCTCCCCTATCGATAACCAAAAATAGGAAGAACCCGGATACCACCTCTCTGCTAGGGCTGTCAATAGCCCCATATCTGTAGAAACCTGTGGCATCTCTGCCACATGCTGCAAGTCGACCTGAGCCAGCTGATCTCGCTCTACCTGAGACAGGGCGGCCAAGTCATCCCTTAGTCTACCGTATTTCCATTCTCTACTCTTTAGTAATCCTCTCTACAAAATAAACAAAATCAACAATAAAAATCATTAATAAATCATTAATTAAAAATGCAAGTCAAACTAAGTTCAATTTTATAAATGATGATATCGTCCACAATTGGACGATATCGTCCCCAATTTGAGCAAATTCGTCTCCGATTTTGCATAAGGAAATCGTCCCTTATTGACGAAATCGTCCCCCTATCGTCGATTTCGCCCTTAGACGAAATCGATGATATCGAGACGATTTCGACGAAATCGAGACGATTTCGTCTCGATGACGTCGACGACCCAAAAACGGCCGTGATGCTCAAAAATCAATCAAATCTAATCTAAAAAGCATGAAATTCTAAAATTAAGCATTCTAAACTAAGTTTAGATCCTTACCCGTAGCCCGTGCCGGACCTCTGTCGATCTGTGTGCTATCTCGACCATCTTGTCTCTAGAGCTCTAAAAACTAGGAAAATGAACAGTAACAATGAATTAGGGTTTTACCCTATTTTTCTTAATTTTATTCAAAAACACTTAACAACTTTTTTTAAAATTTTGCTTTTTCGTGTTTTTACCTCAAACGTTCGATTTGGGTAAAAACACGGAGGGGGCACCATAGTAAGTTGTCGTATGATTCGACCTAGAATCGTCGCCTAAAAATGGGAATAATTTTTGCTTTCTCGTAGATCGAGAAGAACTCATCTTTAACGCATTTTCTTCAAAAAATTCGCTAAAGAGGGGGCAAAATGTAGCACCCTAAAATTGGCGCAATAAAACCTTAAATAATTACAATTACTCTAGTAAATATTCAAATTCAAATTTTAACCCCCAAAACCGCTTCCAAACCGTCGTTTAACCCGTTTCCTCCTTTCCCATGCCATTTTTAGAGTTTGTTTTGACCGTTTGACGATATCGTCGCCGATCAGATGATATCGCCTCAGATCGGATGATTTCATCTGGACTAGGACGTCCAGATGATCTTGTCCCAAAACTAATTTTTCTCAATTAGCCTCTGTTCCAACGACGTCTCTAATCCGAGCAGAAGCGTGTCTGCGCCGTTAGAGACCCTCCTCGTTGGAGATCTCCCAAATTGGGATGATCTCCAACCTCCTAACCTCCCTCCTAAGCCTATTTAAACTTAGGACTCCCCCTTGGCATCCCCCTGGCTGAAATTTCCTGTAACTTGACTTTACACGCACTAAAACATCTTGAATTACCATCTGCACTTGTCCTATCCAAATTTTGTTGCAGGAACCTTAGTATTTTTCAGCCAGAGCAAGCTCAGTTCGTCATGGACGATCCTGTTCAATACGAGATGATTTCGTACCAATTCGAGACGATCTCGACTGCAATCAACATTGGGGGCAATCAGTGCCCAGAGTTTGCATTTTTCTCTTCTCATCTGCTGTTTTATTCTACATCTAGTCAGTTTATTTATTATTTTTTGCTATTCTGCATCTTGGAGTTCACCCATGTAGTTTAATTGCATAATGAAATCATGATTAACTATTAAAACATCGTAATTTGCTTGCATTCCTATTCAGGATTATCTTATTAACATTCTTATTATTATTTCACATCATTGCCCTCTGTTTGTATTGTTGTATTTTTTGTATTCTGTGCCTATTTCTCTGTTTGTAGGTCTCTGACGAATTCGTCAGATCTCAGATGATCCTGCAGGTCGGAGACGATCCCGTCAAATTCCAGATGATCCTGTCTGCTTCAAGAATCAGAACCTCCATCAGACATCCGGATCAGGTATGGCTCTGTAATTTAGCTTTTTCTCTCTATTTTTTGTTTAAAATCTATTTGCTGTATTTCATTTAGCTTGCATTTTCATAATAGAATAACTTAGATTCATTTGGCCAAACCTAGGACTCGAATGTTTAAAGATAAAACTGAACACATTAAACACATTCCCAACCTAGGCATGGAAACTACCATTCAAACGTTTCCTGGTGAACCCACCATCCGTCGAAAAATCACCATAATACACCTCCCTCGAGAGGCGGGACCTTCGCAAGGCCTCTCAGTCCGAGGTACCGCGCCATCCTTTTCCCATCCTCCTTTCGAGCACGGATCCTATAGCCTGAAGGTAAGGATGCAAAAAATTTGGAGCGATATAGTACTCGAGGAGGGCGTCCATCATTGGTTCTAGGAGTGGTCTCCCGCTTGGGCCTAGGAGGTCTGGGAGGCAACGCTTGATAAGGTCGTGGAGACCTGTCTCGTACCAAGGGGTTATGCCTCTCATAAATCTCTGTCCTATGTGTGCGAGGGGTTGAAATCCTCTCATGCATAGTGTTCTGGAGAAACTCATCCGTCTGACACTGAATACGCTCTTTGCTAAGGCGGTATAGGTGCTCTAACTATTGTTGATCTTGCTCAAGCTGTGTTATTTGTGCTTGGTGGATGGTATGTTTTGCAAATGCCAAGTCGATTTGTTCTATCGTCATAGGTCTAGGAGGCCTAGATGCCTCCCCTACATATCTACCTCGGTCATAGTGATCCGAGATCTCTATAGGTTGCTTCCCTCTATCAAGGTTAGCAGCATTCACCCAAGGCTCTGGCCTTAGTAGTTGATCCTGATAGATAGCAGGTGTGGAGGCGCATTGCTCCCACGCTGTGTATTACTCTTGAGGAATATAGTGGTTTTACTCGTGCTTCCTTTCATATATGTGAAAGGGGCAGATAGAGTTGGCTCGCCCTGTCTGAAGAACCTTGTGCTCTGGATTTGTCCTATTGTTTTTGACAACAATGAGGGGTAGAGGATGGATGATATAATCATTTGGCACTTCCTTATGGACCTTATGCTATTCTAGCACTTCATCACACAGTGGCCACTCATAATGAGTGTCTAAGGTGTCCTTCCTATGTATGCACTACTCCTGAAAGGGTCTGTGTTGAATGGGAGTGCCCCTCAAAGGGGTGCCTCTATAGTCCTATTCCGTCATGGTATGATGTGGACTATTTTGTGGGTCAGACCGCCAAGGTGGTATGACCAAGTCCTTGGGGCTATAACGGAGGTGACTTGTACCCCCTTGTACATTTTCTATAGCTTCTGCCCATGATTGGGCTTCGCTACGGGTGTACACCATGGTGGTGGTTCTCTAAAATATATGTATGTTTTTATCTTCTTTACGATTTTTTTATGCTACACCAAACAAAAAGGGGCCACACAAACAAAGAAGTGATTATCTCATTTACAGATTAAATGTGTGCCATAAATATGGTTCAGTGTGTTTTGATTTTTGTTTTGAAAGCCTTGTAAGGAAAATTTTGTTGTACATGCAATATGAGGGCTCTTATGTCTCCCAAAATGGTCGCCCCTTCAATATACCACTGCCAAGCCGTTATACCGAACCTCTCAATATACCCGCCCTTACATGAGGGAAACTATTGGTACGCGAGAGTAGAATAGTACGTGGAACATAGGTAGTATAGAAGGAGAATCACTCTATTTTTGAAACCTACCATAGAAGACTCATCCTCATGTGCTAGGAATCACCCCAGCTACACTTGGTCAGCTTTCGTCAGGATTTACGTCTAGCAACAGTCACGATCGGGGTTATGTATGCAAAATTCAAGCCAAGGTGGTGATGAAATCCACCATTGGTCTTGATCAAGTGTTGGGGTTTTACGACCAACTCCTTGATGTTTATATTATCATGTGGTGTGTGTGGTTCTTTTTACTTGCGCAAAGAAAGAAAACATGCAACAAACTTCTCTATGCAAGCAAAGAAAGCAAAAAAATCATAGAAATAGAGATAGAAAATTATAGAGGATGTTCAAAAAACCTACCTCTTCTCTGCCCAACCCGGATGCCCCTGAGTTTCTACTTAGAAAATGCATAGAGATCTAATCATTATGGGGTGGGATGAATAGCAGATTTGTATTCGTCACAGGGTGGGATGAATGCCTATTCGTCCCTAGGTGAAACAAATACCAACTCTGTATTCGTCATAGGGTGGCACGAGCAGCAGTCCAGCGCCTGAAGGATTAACACCTGCAAGAAAAAACACAAAATTTTGATCAAAAAATTGATCCCAAAATTAGGGGACAGGGTCCCACCATGATCACCATTGAAAGCACTTGGATACAAAAGCACAGGCGCACCGGGTGCGATGCAAACAAAAGCAGTTGTATTAACGAAACGCTAAGTGCATGAAAAATGGAAAGCAAAGCATGAATGAAATGAGATGTAAAGCAAAAGCAAAGGTGCAACCTATTTTATTAATTTTTCTTATGATCAGGTTACAATACGTCTTCCCCCCCCTTTTTAGGGGCTTGGAGCGTTCGATACAATTTTGTTACACCAACGGATGGTGTGCTTTCCTTTGGGATGTTCCGCATGACCACATTCAAAATGGGTGGGTCAAACATAACCACCACTTGCATGAATACAGTCTTGGTTCCTTGCTGCCCCTCCAGTGTCGAGATCCTACATACAGAGAAACAACAAATGATTAATAACACATGCGGATGGAGGGAAACATGCAATCCCCAAGGCCTCCGATTAATGCATACATGAAATAACTAAAATAGTGATCAAAACTTATTAGAATAGAATGAAATTTAAATAGAAGCATGTAAAGACCATCAGGGACATATTGCAAAAAGAACAATCGAGAAATCTGCTGTAGATTTCTAATCACTCCAGGGTGGTACGATTAGGACTGTCATAAAATTTCCGAAAGTGACCTCCCAAATGTCGCATACAAAGGCCTCCAAAACACCTACAAACTTGGGGTTAGGTAAAATGGGGCATTTTGAGAAGACCCAGAAGGTCGGATTTTGCAGATTCTACCCCGATCACCTTGTATATGAAGGCACTCCCTATATGTTAGTAAAAACGTAAAACAATGAAAACATAGTCAAAACAAGCCAGAATGCATTCAAAATTGAACAACAGCATATGTGAGTCCCCTAAAACAAGATGCAAAAAAAATAGTGAAGAAATATGCTATAAAATTCTAATCACTCTGGGGTGGGGCGATTAGGACTACAACAGTGCGGGGGGTGCCCGGGGGCAGGACGCCCACCGTTTGGGGCTTGGTTTTGACACCAATCCACTTGGGATGGGTCCAAAACCTCCTAGGGGGTTGTGTTGGAAAATTGGGTGTGGGATTGTGGCCAATTGTTCAGGTTTTGGGTCCGGATTGTGCTCCTAATGTTCACCCAATAACCTCCCTTCCAAAAGAGAGATCAAGGATGTAGGAAGCACAATGAGGGTGAGGGTATAATTCGGCAGCACTCCATTGCTCCAAATGCTCCTGCTCCATCCTTTTTTTGGGATGAGAAGACTCACCATTTTATATACCTAAAGGTCTGCTTTTAATGTGCATGTAGGGGCGTCACTTGGCCATCATGCTTTGTCAGGGGAGAGAAGATTCCTCCTTGATTAAGGGCTCCATGACTACCTCTTTGAGCTTTGAAATGCTCACTCACACTCCCATGCATTGAAGGTGGAGTTGAGTGGTGGATCTAGGCTACCATTTGTCAAGGTTTGACTTTTTTCCCGTCAAACCTGCTATTCACCCCACCCTAGAGCGATTGCTACTAATCATCCTAAGGTGGGGCGAATAGCATTCTAATCATCCCAGGGTGGAACGAATAAGGAGAAGGGTGCTTGAAAGGTGCCAAATTGACCTCTGACCTTCCAAAACTACTTTGGGAGTGGTTAGGACCACTGTTTAACCTATAGGGGCTGCCCTAAGGGCTATATATGCCAATTTGGTCAGTGCTTGTCGTCACATAATTGGATTAGTGCTATTTTGGTGTCTACACTATCCTATGTCTATAAGAATGCACATAAGATCCTCTATTAGGGGTATGCTCAATGGTGTCCCCTCTTGTCGAATTGTTTCCTCTGATGCTCATCGAATGACGTTCGATAAGTGCATATGGGCAAGGGTTTGACACATTTTGTTGTGAATCTATTGGGGCTTGGTCAATGGCATCAGGATTAAGTCTCGGCCGACCTCCTCGTGTCTCCACCATGGTGCACCTAGTGTGTAGATTTATCTTTTATTATGCAAAAAAGGTATACAATGGTGATTATCTTGAATTAAATTTTAAATGTGAGCCCTAAAATATTTGATGTTGTTTAAAATTTGTTGTATCAGTAAATAACTCTTATCATGTTTGAAAACTTGTTGGATGATAATCTCAATTTAATTGGCTTTCACCTGTACAGTCGTAGCTCGACAACTTGGCTATGAACTCCAAGTCACGTAATCCAACCTATAATGTGTGGTAATGAATCCCACACACAGTCAGGGAGCATAGGTCCTCCCAAATCCTCACCTATTTTTCTTCAGTCAGCATACCCTTCGAAGAGAATACATGTAAATTATCTAGGGTATAAAAGTATGTGGGATTTGGGCCAACATATGGAAATCACCCCCACCGTCGTTGAACCCTACTAGTGGTTGGATGTGACTTCCAACTCACTAGCATTTACTTTGGAACATGGTGTGTGTGGTTCTTTTTAATTGTTGCATGAAAAATGAAATGCATCATACAACATCCATGCTCATTTCTTATGTGCTATGCAGCAAAAGAACTTTTCAAATTCAAAAAATTCAAGCTACATCCTACATGTTCTATTCGATAATGCACCTTACGATGTAGATGGCCACTAATTGGGCCTTAGACATGTAAACCAACACACAAATTAATCTAGCACACTGGATTCTAGGGCAAACTACATTCAGAGGTCCATTGTTCCTAAAAGTGCCTAGCTAAAATACCAATAAAGAAACCCTAAGGACCTATTCAAATTTTATGTTCTTTTTTTATCCTTAATCAGTTTAGGTTTCAATTTCACTTTCTGGAAAAACACAGAGGCAAAATACAAAGATAGAGAGTGTCAGAAGGGTCTATCTCAGGTCCTCATCTAATTTAGCTTTGAACTCCTACTATTTGTTGTGTCTATTGTAAACCATATATCTATTGAACAGTTGCTACTGTAGACCGCTTCTTGAAGTTGTGGGCCAATAATGAGACCGCAGCTATCAACCATGATTTACACCTGATATAAAAAGAACACAAAACTGTCAAAAATCATATGTTAAGAATGCAAAGTTCCACCGTGATCGCCTGTTGTGATCACCAAAATGGCCTCACACCTATGCTTCCTACACGTAAAAGGAAACAAGAGTAACAAAGAAGATGCATGTGAAATTTACAACAAATAGGAAGAATAAGAACACTTTTATTCCATTATAAAGAAGGCCAATTACAATTACAATTACGTCCCTCTTAGGGATACCATTTTGATACTCTTAATACAGTAAAAGAAAGCAATATGTTCCCTCCCAAGGGTAAATGTGAGTTTCAATCCATTCGAGGTGACACGAACTACTCTAGGGTGGAGTTTACCCTCTTCTCCGCATTGGGAAAGGAATTGGATGATTGAATCTCCTTCAAATATGCTTTTTGTGGTCAAGAAACAACACAAGAGTATTAATAGCATAGGCAACC
Source organism: Wollemia nobilis (assembly GCA_028583015.1). NCBI lineage: Eukaryota > Viridiplantae > Streptophyta > Pinopsida > Araucariales > Araucariaceae > Wollemia > Wollemia nobilis. The sequence continues at coordinate 6,208,687 of JAQPPZ010007530.1, forward strand.
TCTCATGATGAGGCCCTTTAAGGAATGTGAACATAAATATGCCATAACACTAATATAATCAAGAAAGTGGATAAAACATGCTAAGCATATACAATACTTGAAAATATTAATGAAAATATGTAAATAGAAAGTATAACTATCTATCTAGAATATTGATTACACAAAATGGAGCATGATAGCATGAAAATGAGCTAATTATATCCTACTTGCCATAATGAAGTAAACCTAATGAAATCCTTAATTCGGTCAGTCAAAGTCTCTAAAATGCTAAGTAAACCACTAAAATGCTTAATCTAACCTAGTGAAATATAATGCAAAAATAATAGTAAGGAGATCTTTCACCAATTGCAAATCATGGCTCGAGTGAGCGATCTACACTGTACACCACGACTGTTAGCCGCGGTGAGCAACCAAATGATTTTGCCTTCCAAATCAAGGGTTGTGGGCTTGATTCTCCTTGTCCAATTGATGATAAAGGGTTGCCTTGATGTCCTCTGACTAGTGTGGTGATTGAATTGCATGGTTGGGCCTCTGTTTGCTTGAATTTATATTTCTTGGTGTTCTAGCTCCTTAGGGCATCTATGACACAAATTGACATGATGCTTGATGAATTGGCAAGTGAATAGCAACAACACTCTCTCAGTACACTCTGGTGAGTCTACAATTCAATAGGGCTTCATTGCTAAAAATGCTTTCTCTCCTTCTATCTCTTTGCCCTAATTTGAAGGGGTACTTATAGGATTACCCAAGGGCTAAGGGTGGCTTCATGGAGAAGCCAAGATCAAGAAGAGGTGGTTGGGACAGTTGGATTGGAAGCCTCTAGAATCTTTCGTCCTTCAACTACCTTCTTCTAGAACAAATGGTCGTTCAAACCGATTTGTCTTGGATGAAGGCCAACTGAACTTTAGTTCTAGACCACATATGATAGTTGCAGTCTAGCATGTAAACCATGGGTGTCACCAGTGGTTCATACTGTAGACTGTAGGTCTTAATAGTGGTTTGAGTTGATTAGGCCAAGGAGCCCAAATTGAGTAGTTAAAACCACTACTCTATCTTGGAATATGTCCAAGATCTTCCATATGGTCTTGTAGCATGTCTCATATGAGTAGTCGCCATCGACATGATGTGTTTTAGGTGTCTACAATTTATTATCTTATTTTATTGCATATTTAAGTACCATTATCATATACTTACCATAGCTTACATATTTTACATCTTGTGGTTGCATCTCTATTAATATACATCACCAAAATCTAACAGTGCCATGTATCCTAAACATCCTCTTCTACGTTATATTATGTGATGTAATATATAACATACTCCTTAGAAGGCTTTGGATACATGCCATGAAGTCAATACCTTCTACCTTACATCAATGTCTCAAATAAAAATATCAAGGGTGGAGTATCGATGTCCCTAGGTATCCAGAGCCTTTTGCCTTATGCAACTTTACTTATACCCAAGAGATTAATCTTTGTCCTTTCATACAATAGGTGCTACCAACTAATCAACCCAAAATAGACAAATGGAAGAAAATACTAGAAGAACCCCTCATAAACCTAGTGGATGATCCCTAATCATCCACTCCCAATGATAAGTCAATTTAATCCACCAAAAATCAAATCCCTTCACATAATTAGTAAGCATGGTCCTATATCCTCATGACATAGGCATGCCAAATAGGAAAGGACTAAAAGTCCAAATAGGGACTTATGCTTTCATTTATGGGGAACCACCTTTGATGAAATAATTCAAGGATGCAATTTCTTTCCAAGTGAATGAATACACACCGCATGATACATATCACTCTCATTATCTATAGCTAAGTAAATGCTAATCAACATGGGATACCAAGGTAAAGGGCTAGGTCATTATGAATAGGGCATCAAAGAGCCCCTATAATTCAAACCTTGGATGATACATGTGGAATTGAATTCATCCCTAGCAAAAACTAACCCTCATCTTTATTAGAAGAAGGTGATGATGATAACTATCCCAAATTATTACATGGCTCTCAGTTGGGTGATGAAGATAAAGAAGAACTATGGTCACTCCTCAACCAAGCACCTTGCAAAACCATATGATTTGGTAGCATTATATTTTGGAAATGGCTCATCCAAAATCAACAGTAATAGAAGAAAACTTTGAGGGCTCTTTGGATTACTATCGTATGGAAGAATACCTTAAGCAAATCTTCAATTTAAACTCTTCCCAACTTCTTGAATAAAAAAAAATATCTCTAGATCCATAAGATATTGAATAATTAGGGGTAATAAACACCCCTCTTAATTTGAGAATGAATCACAAGCATTAATTGAAGAAACAATAGATATCAATATAAAAAAATTCACGATCCTCACCTTATTAGACTTGAAAAAGTCTTGACTCAAGAAGAATGGATGGAGTACACAAAATTATTAAAATAATTTCATGACATTTTTGCGTGGGCATATGATGATATGCCAAGAATTGACCCCTTGTTGGTGGCTAATAATTTGGTAGTGTGTCCTAATGGCAAGCCCTTTAAACAAAACTTAAGGAAAATACATCTGAAAGTCGTTCTTTTAGCAAAAGATGAACTTTAAAAACTTCTAGACATTGGCTTCATAAAAGACATAGATTATTCATATTGGATCTCCAACATTATTCCTATAGCTAAGAAGGAAGGATCCATTCAAATTTTCATATACTTTAGGGATATAAACAATGGTTTTCCAAAAGATAATTTCCCTTTACCAAATATAAACATGATAGTAACTGAACTACAGGATATAAGATTCTACCTTTGATGAATGGATTCTTAGGGTATAATCAAATTAAAATTATGTCATAAGATCAATCTAAAACAACCTTCACTATGCCTTGGAGAACCTTTTGCTATTAGGTCATGTTGTTTGGCCTTAAAAATGAAGGAGTAATATATCAAAGAGCCATGGCATATATATTCAATGACCTTATGCATAAAACTGTAGAAGACTATGTGGATGACCTCTTAGATTGATCCAAGAAAAAACACAACCATGTTCTAGATCTTGGTGCATTTTTGAAATATTACAAACTACAAACTAAAACCCCAAAAGTGCATCTTTGGGTTAACATAAGGAAAACTATTAGGGTTCATCGTATCCCATTGTGGGATTGAAGTTGATCCTTCCAAGATTATCGACATAACAAACATGTGTCCACCTACAAACCTAACTAAATTACGTAGCTTTCAAGAAAAATTTTAAGCTATATGTAGGTTCATATCACAACTCGTAGACAAATTTCAACCCTTCTCTAAATTACTAAATAAGGGAACAAAATTTGAGTGGGATGATAAGTTTCAAAAGTTATTTGAAGACCTAAAGACTTATCTCTTAACACCACCTATCTTAGTACCACCAAATCTAAATCGATCATTGTTGCTATACATAGCTACTACTGAACATGTCCCTGGAGCTTTATTTACCCAATATGATGAACAACACCAAGAAAGGGCAATCTACTATATAAGTAGAACTTTGGTGAAGTATGAAACTTACTATACACCATTGGAGAAGCTATACTTGGTTGTTGTCTTTGCATCCATAAAATTAAGGTGTTATATGCTTAGCGAAAATATCTACATCTTTGAAAGGGTATACCCATTGTGTTACCTTATGTTAAATCCTTACCTATCAAGAAGGACCATAAACTAGGTCATAGCCCTTAGTGAATTTGACATAGAATTTTTCAATCAAAAATCACTAAAAGGGAAAGTTATAGCTAACCAAATCATCATAATCCCTTTAAAAGTAAAGCACCCCATAGACATATCCTTCCCTGATGAAACAATCCTCTCAATAGAAGCTCAAGAACCCAAAAATAGGATCTTTTACTTTGATGGAGCTAAGTGCACTAAATGCGCAAGAGCAGGAATTATCTTAGTCACTCTGTAACAACTCCTCATTTCTTTATCTTTTAAAATTTGCTTCTCATGCACAACAACACAAAAAAATAGGAGGCATTGATCTTAGGTCTTAGGGCCACATTAAAATTAAGGATCAAAAGCATAATAGTGAAGAACACAAGCTTATAATGAGATGGGGATGAACAATATAAGATAAAACTTTTTACTTTTCAATCCAAATGATAACAACAATAATATTAATGCAATAATAAAATAAATCATCACACATATGAGAGACATAGATTTTACATGGAAACACCCTTTCGGGAGAAAACCATGGCAAAATATTGCTTATATATTTTCTTCAATAAATTTCATGGGCACCAACCCACAGGAGACACCAATCCCCTATTACAATGTTCGTGGACACCAATCCATAGGAGACACCAATTCCCTTTGCTCACAAATCTAGTCCAAACTCTGCTCAAGTCTTCTCTCAAATCTGCTCTATAATTATGCTCAAACTTGCTCCAAACCTGTTCATAAAACCTACTCAAATATGCTCCAAAACTTGCTCAAATTTGATTAAAAAACCTGCTCATAAAACCTGCTTAAATCTACTCCCAAATCTACTCAACTATTCCCAAAACTTGCATATAAAATTTTCTTCTCAAATCTGATCTATAACCCTTGCACATATACTCTCAATTTCAATAAAAAACAAATGCACATTCAATAATTCCTTATTCCTCCAACCATATGCCAAAAATAGTTTCTTTAAGCAAAACCACTTTTGATAAAGGAATTAAATCACTAGACCTCCAAATAAGCCTCAATGATGATGATGAGCTTTCCAAACCTATTCTGAAAAAAATAATATTCTCTTTATTTGTTCCTTCAAAATCTGGTTAACAATTTTATTTTTCCCTTTTTGATCAAATATCAAATCAACCACTTTAGAAACCCTTATCAAAACATACACAATAAAGCTTAAAAATAACTCCTTATATCTCCCTTTTGAAACTCATAATATAAAGCTTTATTAACAACAATAACCCTTATTTCTAATTTTGCAAAATTTAATCACATTTATCATTTGCAAAAATTAATTTTCAAAATTATACCTTGTAGCTCCCTTTTATCATTTGCAAAATTTAAATCACAAAACTATACCTTATAGCTCCCTTTTATTATTTGCAAAATTAAATTTCAAACCATACCTTATAGCCCCTCAAGTATCAATTTTAATAATGCAAAAATTAAATGCCTCTCACTTTCGCCAATGGGATTCGATCCCTTACCTTGCGAGGCATAATGCCCTATCACGAGCCCTTTAACCAACTGCGCTATTGCAGTGCTTGGAACCTTAATGCACAAAAACAAATTTATTTCTTCTGCAACTTTGTCTTCAAAAAGAAAAATGATGTTGAAGGGTTTCAACCCCTCAACCTCCTACCAGGCAGCGCTCCCCACAAGCTTCGTAACCAGTTGGGCTACCTCGACGGTTGAAACACAAATTACACTGTATCGGATTTATCCTTCATTTTTCACTGTTGTCAAAACTTCTCCACTCTCCTCTTTCACCGCTGCCTATTCACCACTACTTTTCTTGATTGAATTTTTTCTCACTAAACTTAGCTTATTCAAATTAATTAAAGCATATATTTATATGCTTTGTCCTTTGTTTTCCAATGAAGTCGGCTCCACCATTATGTGCTTTGTCCTTTGGCACCAAAACATTTGAATTTTGATTTTTTAATTTTTAAATATTTTGCAAGGAGGTCACCCAAGGTTTTAAATATTTAAACTTTTAAACTATTAAACTATATTTAAATCCTCTCATTTAAATATGAACCTCCGTATTTAATATTTAAATATTATTTAAATATTAAACATCCTTGAAGATATCTGCCTTTGACATTGACATTTATCCTTGGAGATATTTCTACCTTTGACACCTCTAAATATATTTCTACCTTGACACATTTGAAGATATTTTTACCTTTGACATCAATGACAACTCAATATTTCCAACAATCTCCCCCTTTGTCATTGATGGCAACCCAAAATAAATTTTCTTTTACTGCAACTGGATTCACAATATGCTCCCCCTGACCAGTTGCTCCCCCTTACTAAAAACTCTCCCCCTTTGACATCAATGTAAAAGGGCTCCTTGGGGTTGAAATATAAGACACTAAGCACAACCCCCTCACCACCTCCTTTTCTTGAGGCTTTAATTATGGGATGGGAGTGAAACTACTCCCAATTTTCTTCTAAGATACTCAAATGTCTCCTTTGGAAGTGACTTGGTAAAGATATCAGCATTATGTTCCTTTGTAGCAATGTATTCCAACTTAACTTGATGATTAGTCACTTGCTCTCTCAAAAATTTATACTTGAATGAAATATGCTTGGTCCTTGAATGCATTACTAGATTATTTGAAATATTGATAGCACTTGTATTATCACAAAGTATGAAGAAGGATGATCCTGCTCTATTTTGAAATTTCTTAAAGTTTATTTCATCCATAAAACCTGAGTGCAACAAGTAGTTGCTGCAATGTACTCTACCTCTACAGTGGATAAGGACATTGATGCTTTTTTTTACTTAGCCAAGAGATCAAACAGTCTCTAAGAAAAATGCTCCTCCACTTGTGCTTTTCCTGTCATCCACACTGCCTACCCAATATGCATTTGTATATGCAATGAGAGTGAAATTATCACATCTAGGATACCACAATACAAAATCCATAGTTTCTTTCAAATATTTGAGGTTTCTTTTTACTGCCTGTACATGTCTCCTTTGGTGCATCTTGAAATCTTGCCACCAATCTGATTGCCTGCATTATATATGGCCTTGTAGTTGTGACATATAGTAAACTTCCAATCATGGATCTATACAAAGTTTTATTTACCTCAGGAGACTCATCATATTTACTTAACTTACATCCTATAACCATGGAGGTACTCATAGGATTGCAATCCTCGATCCTAAATTTTTCAACATTTCTTTTACATTGTTTGAGAAAGAAATATACCTTTATCTGATTGTGAGATTTACAAACCAAGAAAGAAGGATAGCTCACCAAGAATTGACATCTCAAATTCACTTTGCATACATTTTATAAATTTTTGACACATCTTGTTGTTACTGCCTCCAAAAATGATGTCATCCACATAGACCACTACAATCAACAAGTCATTTCCTTCATTTTTGATGTATAGATTGCTATCATCTATACCTTTTTTGAAACCCTATTCTTAAATATATTTATCCAACCTTGAGTATCAAGCCATAGGGGCTTGCTTTAGTCCATAGAGAGCCTTCTTTAATTTTCATACATAGTCCAGCTTATTTATCAGGTTGAAACCATTTGGTTGCTCAATGTAGACCTCTTCCTCTAAGTAACCATTAAGAAACGTTTATTTTACATTCATTTGATACACTTTAAAGTTTTTAAAACTTGAGAAAGCCGAGAACATTCTTATGGCTTCAAGAAATGCAACGAGAGCAAATGTTTCTTCAAAATCAATCCCCTCAACTTGTGCATAGCCTTTGCATATAAGTCTTGCTTTGTTTCTGACAACCTAAACATCTTCATTCAACTTATTTCTATAAAACCATTTGGTGCCAATTACATTCTTGTATTTTGTATGTGGGACACGTTCCCAAGTCTCACTCTTCTCTATTTGGTCCAACTCTTCTTCCATTGCCTTAATCTAATATCTATCTTCACTTGCTTCATTGAAATTATTGGGCTCAACTTTAGACAATAAAGAAAAATTTGCATGTTCACATGTTCCTGTTATCTTCCTTCTTATTTGTCTCTCATCTAGATTCCCAATAATCAGTTCTCTTGGATGGTTCTTTTGCACATACTTGGATGGTGTCTTAGGTGGTGCATTTTGTGTCTCATCTTATTTAGTTTCTTCACCTTCTTCTTCTTTGCAACTTTCTCCTTCTTAATACACAATCTCTTGAGTTGGTTCTCTTAGATTTACTTCTTCATCAACTCTTACATTTGCACTTTCCACAATTGTATGTGATCTTTTATTGTAGCATATATAGGCTTTGCTCATAGTGGAATATCCAAGAAATATACCCTCATCACACTTGGAATTAAACTTGCCCAAATATTTCTCTTCTCGTCTAATGTAGCATTTGCTTCCAAAAAATTTGAAGTACTTCACAGTAGCTGGTCTTCCCTTCCAAAGCTCATATGGGGTTTTGTAATGATTTACTCTTATTTGAGATCTATTGATGATATAAAAAGTTATATGAATTACCTCCTTTCAAAAAGCATCCAAAATCTTAGACTCATTTAGCATAGCCCTGGCCATACCCTGAATAGTTCTATTTTTTCTTTCAACTACTCTATTCTGTTATGGAGTTCTTGCTGTTGAGTATTATCTCTTGATTCCATGTTATTCATAGAATTATATAAATTCACTTGAAGTGAATTCACCTCCTCTATATGATCTTAGACACTTGATATTTTTATCTGTTTCATTTTCTACAAGTTCCTTGAATGCCTTAAAATTTTTAAATGCTTCTAATTTTTCTTTTAAGAATGTTACCCAAGTCATTTTAGAGAAATCATTAATAAATAACATGAATTAATTCTCACCTTGTAAACTCTTTGTCCTTGTAGACCCACATAGGTCAGTGTGAACTAGTTCCAAAGGCTTGGAAGAAGAAAAATCCTTCAATTTGAAACTTGATCTTGTTTGCTTACCATATTGGCATTGTACATAAATCGTGCTTGGGGGTTTTGCTATTCTGGGAAAATATTTGATTGCTTGTTTTTTGCTTATTTTCACTATGTTGTCAAAGTTTAGGTGACCCATTATTCTATGCCATAACCAGATCTCATCCTCTTGTGATAAAAAGCATTTTCCTCCCTTAATTTTTCTCAACATGTAGAGATTGTTTGTAGTTCTCCTCCCGCCTCCAAAATACTTTTTTTTCTTGTTTTTTTTCTCTCCCACCCCCTTTGAGAAAAAGAGAGAGTGTGCTCTCATACACATTTTTTTTTTATTCTATTAATTTTTTACTCCCCCCCTCCACCACAAACTCTCTCTTCTTCTCTCCTTTATTTCTTAATATCCTCATTCCCCCTTCCCCCTCTTTTTTTTTTGAAAAAAGAAAATTTCTTTCTTTTTGTCCCTTGCCTTCCCCCCCCACCACCCCCACAAAACCCACCACTTTTACCTTCTACATTAAGGAAAGTTGGTTCGACCTTTCCCTTCTTTTTCTTTTTTTTTTTTCTTTTTTTTTCATTTTTTTTTTATTTCCTTTTTTTTCGCCTTCCTCTTTCCCCTTCCTCTTTTGTTAATTATAGAAATAAACATATAACTCTCCCAATCTTTTTTTTCTTATCATAAAATTAATATATTTATAACTAATTTTTTCTACAGCAATAAAAAGAAGAAAATAATATATTTAATTAATAGCAAATATATTATAACTACCCCCCCCCCCCATACAACCCTAATAATAACAATAAAATAAAAACAAAAAAACAAAAAAAAAAAAAAAGAAATGTAGTTGGTTGGGTGGGTGGGGTGGGATGGTTGTTTGGTTGTTTTTTCTGTTGGTTCCCCTATGCCCTCCTTCGGTTTTTTCTTTTTTTTTTTTTTTCTTTTTTCCTTTTTTGTTTTTTTTTTTTTTTCTCCTCCTCCCTTTTTCCTTCTCCCTTTCCCCACATCGTCTCTGGGCTTTCTTTTTTTTTTTCTTTTCTTTTTTTTTTTCTTTTTTTTCTTTTTTTTCCTCCTTTTTTTCTTTCTCCTTCCCTCCTCCCAACCCAAACCCCCCTCATTGAAAAATTTGATCTTTTTTATAATTATATAATTTTTTTTGTTTTTTTCCTACACCCATATATATTTTTTTTTATTTTTTCAATCCCCTTCCTCTTTTCATAAATCCCTCTTCTTTTCTTTTTCTCTCTACCTTTTTTTTTTTTTTTTCTTTTCTTCTTTTCCTTCCTTTTTTTTTTTTTCTCTTTGATTTTAACTTTTAGGTCAATGAGTTCTCGTGTCAAATTTACCTTTGTCATCTCATCCTCTTGTACTTAACCCTTCAATATTGAGTTCTTCTTTCTAACCCTCTTCAACTCTTCAAGAGCAACAACAAGTTTTTTTTCAATGTCAACCTTGACTTCTTCACTTTGTGAATCTTTCTCTTATTCTTGGCCTTTGACAATATGAGCATCTTATTTCTCTTCTATGGCCATGTGTGTTCTTGTAATACCTTCCTTCAAGTTGTTTAGGCTTTCACGAAGGAACCCACTTTGATACCAATTGAAGAACACAAGCTTATACTGAGAGGGGGGTGAATAGTATAAGATAAAACTTTTTACTTTTTAATCCAAATGATAACAACAATAATATTAATGCAATAATGAAACAAATCATCACACATATGAGAGACATAGTTTTTACGTGGAAACACCCTTTCAAGAGAAAACCATGGCAAAATATTGCTTATATATTTTCTTCAATAAATTTTGTGGGCACCAACCCACAAGAGACACCAATCCCCTATTACAATGTTCATGGACACCAATTTATAGGATACACCAATCTCCTTTGCTCACAAATCTGGTCCAAACTCTTCTCAAGTCTTCTCTTAAATATACTCTATAATTCTGCTCAAAACTACTCCAAACTTGCTCATAAAACCTCCTCAAATATGCTCCAAAACCTGCTCAAATCTGCTCCAAAATCTACTCATAACATCTTCTCAACTATTTCCAAAACTTGCATACAAAATTTATTTCTCAAATATAATTTATAACCCTTGCACATATACTCTCAATTTAAATAAAAAACAAATACACATTCAATAATTCCTTATTCCTCCAACCATATGGCAAAATTTTTTTCCTCAAGAAAAACCACTTTTGAGAAAGGAATTAAATCACCATACCTTCAAATCTGCCTTAATGATGATGATGAGATTTCCAAACCTGTTTTGACAAAAATAATATTCTCTTTGTTTTTTCCTTCAAAATTTGGTTAGAAATTTTATTTTTCCCTTTTTGATCAAATATCAAATCAACCACTTTAGAAAACCTTATCAAAACATACACAATAAATCTTAAAAATAACTCCTTATATCTCCCTTTTGAAACTCACAATATAAATATTTATTAACAACAAGAACCCTTATTTTTTCTTTTGCAAAAATTAAATCACATTTATTATTTGCAAAAATTAACTTTTAAAACTATACCTTATAGCTCCTTTTTATCATTTGCAAAATTTAAATTACAAAACTATACCTTATAGCTCCCTTTTATTATTTGTAAAATTAAATTTCAAACCATACCTTATAGCCCCTAAAATATCAATTTTGATAAAGCAAAAATTAAATACCTCTCACTGCCATCGAAGGGATTTGATCCCCTCATCTTGCAAGGTGTAGCGCCCTATCACGGGCCCTTTAACCGGTTGTGCTATCGCAGCGCTTGGAACCTTAATGTGCAAAAACAAATTTATTTCTTTTGCCACTTTGTCTTCAATAAAAAAATGACATCGAAGGGTTTCGACCCCTCAACCTCTTGCCAGGCAACGCTCCCCGTGAGCTTCGTAACCAATTGGGCTATCCCGACGGTTAAAATACAAATTGCACTATATTAAATTTATCCTTCATTTTTTTTTGCTGTCAAAACTTCTCCACTCCCCTCCTTCGTCACTGCCTTTTTGCCACTACTATGCTTGATTGATTTTTCTCTCACTAAACTTAGCTTGTCCAAATTAATTAAAGAATATTTATATGCTTTATCCTTTGTTTTCCAATGAAGTTGGCTCCACCATTATGCGCTTTGTCCTTTGGCACCAAAACATTTGAATTTTAATTTTTCAAATTTTAAATCTTTTGCAAGGAGGTCACCCAAGGTTTTAAATATTTAACCTTTAAATATTTAAAATTTAAACTATTAAACTATATTTAAATCCTCTCATTTAAATATGAACCTCTATATTTAATATTTAAATATTATTTAAATATTAAACATCCTTGAAGATATCTACCTTTGACATTGACATTTATCCTTGGAGATATTTCTTCCCTTGACACCTTTGAAGATATTTTTGCCTTTGACATCAATGACAACTCAATATTTCCAACAAATAGTGTATGGCCATTCATAATTGGTGATCAACCAAGTAAATGAAACTTATCAAACCAAAATTAACAAATTAAAACCTTACAAAGACATTGTAGACATATTAAAAACCCACTTTGACCAAATCACCATAGAAGCCATAATGTGATCTAGAAATCACCATGTTGATACTATGGTTACTAATGCATCACTTATCCCATTAGATTTGGAATATGAAGGAGCTTCTATTATCATGAGATCAAGCAATGAGTCCTCCACACTCAAATCATGCTTGCAACCCCTCAACATATGCACCATTGAAATATCTCCACCTTAGGAACCTTGGTACCAAGACATCTTTAAGTTCCTCAAAGAAGGAATATTTCCCAAGGGATTCAACTCTCAAAAGCAAAAACAATTTAGACAAAAATCTTGTAAGTATGTCATCACTAGAGATATCTTGTATCAACGCTCCTTTGAAGGTATACTCCTCAGATGCGTGAATACAGAAGAAACCCAAACTATCATAAAAGAAGCCCATGATGGATCATGTGGTAAGCATTTCATTGGATTAGTTGTAGCCAAGGAACTCCTCAAGATGGATTATTATCAGCTCTTTATAGAAAAAGATACAACTATATTAGGAAGTGTGACAAGTGTCAAAGACATGACAATCTTGTCCAGGACCCTTCTCAAGAATTACAACCAATCACATCTCCTTGGCCTTTCTCCTCTTAGGTATTAGACATCATATGCAAAATCAACCATCAATCATCATATGGGCATAAATTCATTATCACTACCATAAAATATTTCACTAAGTGGGTTGAGGCAATGCCCCTATCCACTGCAATAGGAATTCAAGTATCCAAATTCATTCTTAATAAAATCATCAATCATTATGAAATACCTTCTACCCTAATTGCTAATAATGGCACCCCCTTTAAAAACAAGGAAGTTGCCAAATTATGTGCCAAATATAAAATTCAACAAAAATGGTCAACACCATATTCCCCACAAGGGAATGGACAAGTTTAATTGTCAAACAAAAAACTAATCAAAATCCTCAAGAATCTAGTAAATAAAAACAATTGATTTTTACACTTACAACTTTATCCTGCCTTATGGGCATATCACACTAGTGTGCGAACTCCCATGGAAGCAATGCCTTACACCCTGGTCTATGGTACAGAGTAGTTTTCCCTTTCAAACTAGAAATACCCTCTCTAAGGATATTATTACAAGATTCTTTGGTAAGATATAAATATAATCTAGGTCTCTTACAAAAACTACAACTCTTGGAGGAAATACATGTTAATGCTTTAGAACACCTTAGAACATACTGGAAGAAGCAAAATTTACATCACCTTAAGGGCTCTTTATTGCAATGTAAAACAGATTAAAGCAAGCATTCAAAGGGAAAGTGCACAATAAGTAATCTATGAAACAAAGAGTAATATGCAATAAAAGAGGTGGATTTATCCTTGTATTCATTCACTCATGGATTCAAATAGGATTACAATACATCCCCTTGAGGGCTTTATAATTTGATACATTTCAACATTACAATGTGCAAAGGAATCTAATCCCTTGCAAGGTCTTAATGGCGTGCTCTAATGTTCATTTCGCATCCCACACTCGAGAGCTAGTCTTGGGCCTATCATTATGTGCCTCTTAGCTCCTCCCTCCTATCTATAATACCTGCACCTACACACAAGGGATTGAAAAGGGGTTAATAGCATATGCGTTCTAGATTTAAAACCTTGAAAATATAGAAAAGCATGAATCTAGAAATAACAAAACTTATCTATAATAAATCAAAACTACTCTAAATGATCTATAATTCAAGCATGATGTTATCTAGATGGTTTTGGAAAGATCTAAGCATGAAATGAAGGGAAAATGTTAGCAAAAACTATGACCATCCCTGACAGGGACAACTAGACCTACAACAATGAAACCTCCAATTGGACCATCAAAACAGCTCCAAATCTCACCAAATTTGACCACAAGGCTAATCTAGACATTCCTAAATGATCTATGGTGGAATTTACTCAAAATTCCCTACTATTTTCTAACCATCCCTAGCAGGTGCAACTAGCTACTGCTAACCATCCCCAGGTGGGATGGTTACAAATCTGCTTGGAATTTGTCACCAATTCCAATGGGATATGGTCCGAAACTATCCTAAAGGTGTTGTCAGCAAATGGGGTCAAATTGCTCTTCAATATGAATGGTTTTGGAATGGATTTATTGGATTTGGTATGCCCTTGAAAGCGCCTTCGAATGAAGAGGGTTTCAAGGAAATGTGAGGGTAAATGCGATGGCAAAAGTGAGGGTAGAATTGGGTAGCACTTCATTGTCAAAATGCTTCAACTCTTCTTCTTGAAATTGGGTGAACACACCTCATTTTATAGCCCAAATAGGGAATCTAGGGCAAAGGGGAAAGTCTTGGCATGCAAGGCAAGTGCTACCACTTGTCAAAACCCTTGCCATGATTGGGTAGAAGAGGTTGCCCATTTGGGGCCTCTAATTGGGAGTTCTTGGTCTCCATGACAGGCTCCCAATCAATTTTTGGTGATTGGGCAGAGAATATGGTAGTAATTGATTACCATTTCTCCACCCCTTTGAATTTTGGGGTGTCTATTTAGGGACCATCCCACCCAGGGATGGTTAGGAGTGGCCGTCCCTGGGTGGGACGATCACCATCTATGACCATCCCAGGGTGGGACGGTCATAAGAATATGACCCTAAACCTCCCAAAACTGCTGGGAACCTTCCCAAAAGTGCTATGGAGCCCTATGTTACCCTATAGGGTTGCCCAATGGGGCCATATGATGTCAATAAGAGTGGCACATGTGATGCATTAGCAGTCTTATCCGATTTACATGATTTTAGTGTCTATAGATGCCCCTTTTTGGGATGCGCTATGTGCAACAAAGCACTGAGCAAAAATAGATGACTAAATCATTAAATGATTAAGGTTATTCATTAACCTAATCAACTTTGGATGCCTCTATTGTGGAAAGAGCATACATTCTTGGAATCCTTGCTTTTGACATAGTCGAAGGATTAATTTGGGTATACCTTTTAGCCACGTTGTAATGACAGTTGTAGGGGCTTAGGGTATACTAGGTCTTGATGCCTTGTGTTCTTGTAAGCCTTTACATGGGTGGATTCCCGAGGCTTCAAGGAGGTCAATCCCTATTTTTTTTTCTTATGCTGATTATTTGCCCCAACATGGGCTTGAAAATTTATCTTTAGCAAAGATTCTTTTGAATGTATGGAAATTACACTTTTGAGTGTTTTAGTGTTGATTTGATTTATGAAATCATTATTATGACTACCCCCTCAAGCGATGAGTCAATGAGGGCATGACCAATGATAAAGCAATGAGTCACTTGACACATATGACTAAATTGGGATAACTCTCTATTTTACCCATGGTACTATATACCTGTTTGGAGGGGATTTTTGATCATTTTGATGAGCATTTCTGGAAGCAAAAGGCTAAAAACTTCATTCCCGGGGAGCGGTCCAGCCATGGAGGCCTTCTTGGGGAATAAAATGAAGAATTTTAATGCATCCATAAATGTTGTTGGTTTAATCTTGATCCCTGCTAATTTGGTGACCATTTTGCCTTATTTTTGGTGGGTTTTGGACCCTATTTTTGATGTTTTTAAGTTGTTTTTGAATTTTTTTTTTTTTGGAGTGTGAGGTCTGAGGACCCACTTTATTGTAGCCCATGGGCAGTTTTTGGATTATGATGTATCTTTTGGTCCCATACATACATATATTATATATATATATATATATATATATATATATATATATATATATATATGAGTTTCTATTATCATCATGTGTTTCCTTATTGCTTTATGAGATGTATGCAATGCTTATATTTGCTATATGATGTTATGATGGATGTCTAACATGGATGCATGTATTTATCCTATGATGTGATTTGATGATATGATATGCAATGTAGATGCATAATGAAATGGATGATTTGATTTAATTTTGTATGATGGATTTATGATGACTATTTGACACATTATATGCTAGCACCATAGATTGTACAAAATGTATCTTTATTATTTTCATGTTATTATGACACTATGTAATGGATTTTGTAATTTTGACAAATATGTGACAACATGATGTAAAATGGAATGGATAATGTAATGTGATATGATATGTTTAGTAGTTTTTAGGAGACTCAAACACTCTAGTTACCTAATCAAAAGTTGTATAATAACTATGCAAGACTTTTTGACAAAGTATACACCTACTAAGATAACCAAGATAATCAACATCCATGTGTGTGCATGTGAGTTCATTACCATGATAACGCATAAAGTTACCCTAGTGCCAAACGGGATTCACTCAACCCATCTGTACTAGAGATCACCCTACGAGTCTCATTATCCTGAGTTTTGTACTTAGTTAGATTAGACTACTAGGTAATATAGGCTACAACAAGCTAGCTCATCCACATTCAAACATTGGTCTATACCTAAGCAAGTTGCTTATGTGACAGACATATCATCATGCATAAGGCTACCGCCATTGACAAGTAGGCTATCCACCAAACCTGTAATGAGGATCACCTTATGGTTCTCTAATGCTGAGAATTCCAGGGATTCAAGTTCAAGACTCCCTTATTTTCTTTTAATTTTGAAGTATTCAAGGGAGTTGCTCATTTTTGTTTTTTGAGCAAGGGATTTTGGTAGTGGTGAGAACCACTGTTTATTTTTGCTTTTTCTAAAGTGATAATAATCATTGTTTCTTTTTGCATATTTTGAAGTGATAATAATCACTGTTTGATTTTTCTCTTTTGGATACTTGCCCCAGTGTAGGGCAAGGGATTTTTGGGTAAGGAGGAACTTGTCCTTTTGTCAATTCTCAGCATCTTTGAACCATTCACACAGGGGGATGAGCGAGATAACCTTTTTCACTTAAAGTAACCTAGACCACTTTATAGTTTCATCTTTCCTTGTGCTAGACTTGGATTTATTAATGTGAAAATGTGTTGGGATTTTGATGTATACAAGGTATAATCTAAGCAAGATTCTACCTTATAAAAAATCATGATAGCTTTCTACAAAAATCTGAAAAGAAAACTAGATATGGCTGAGTGACCGAAAAACCTTAACTATGTTTTACTAACAATGGCTAAGTGACGGGAAACAGACATATAATATGGAGTGTAAATATAACTGGTATATGTAATGTAAATAGGTGGTAATATTGACATATAATAACAATGATTTTAATAGATGCCTAGTGTACAGACCTGGTGCTAGACATGTATGATCAATTTTGAATGATGCATATATGCAATGATGAGTATGCCTAATGCAATTTATATGAAGTGCAATGAAGCAATATTTTTGTGTTTTTGATGATTTTAATGATGTTTTTGTATTTTTGATATATGTATATACAGGTTGACCAATGGGCTTAATGAATGCCATTGGGGATTTTTGGGTGACCAAAGGGCTTATAGATGCCTTTGGGGCATTTTGGGATGACCTAGACAATCGTAGACTACCTAGGAACATTTTAATTTGACCTAGATGGTCATAGACCACCTAGGGATATTTTATGGTGACCAAAGGGCTTATAGACACCTTTGGGGATTTTTGGATTGACCTAGATGATCATAGACTACCTAGGAGTATTTTTATTTTGACCTAGATGGTCATAGACCACCTAGGGGTATTTTAGGTTGACCTAGATGGTCATAGACCACCTAGGGGCATTTTATGGTGACCAAAGGGCTTATAGATACCTTTGGGGCTTTTTGGATTGACCTAGACAATCATAGATTGCCTAGGAACATTTTATTTTGACCTAGATAGTCATAGACCACCTAGGGGTATTTTAGGTTGACCTAGATGGTCATAGACTACCTAGGAGCATTTTATGGTGACCAAAGGGCTTATAGATACCTTTGGAGCTTTTTGGATTGACCTAGACAATCATAGACTACCTAGGAGCATTTTATTTTGACCTAGATGGTCATAGACCACCTAGGGGCATTTTAGGTTGACCTAGATGGTCATAGACCACCTAGGGGCATTTTATGGTGACCAAAGGGCTTATAGATGCCTTTGGGGATTTTTTGTAACTTTGATTACTTTGTGATTCTAGGAGGAAGGTGCAATACCTTGTGTACCCCCAACATTTGTGGTGATCAAAGGAAGCGAGGAAGGTGCAATACCTTTAGGATCCTCAATTTGCTTCATTTCTTGTGATGTGACTAGTGGGGAAGGTGTGACACCTTGGATACCCCTAATATGTACTATGTTTGATGCAATGTTATTGGCTTGGCTAGGAGGAGTGATAGAGACTGACTCCCCCTATTGTGGCAAGGGATTCTTGGTAATACCAATATCTTGATGGGGTAAAATGAGTGACCCACTTGTGGATACAACTTCCCTATCAATAAGATCTTGGACCACATGTCTAAAATTATGACAATTGCTAATGTCATGCCCTCTTATTCGGTGATAGAGGCAAGAATGATCCTCTCTATATCATCTAGATCTAGACCTATTTGGTTTGACCAGGGGTATGTCTGGCAAGATGATTGCCTTTGTTTCTTGCAAGTTGTGAAGAATGGTTGACATGGGCTCAGCTACTGGAGTCCAGGTATGATGTTGATGCTTTAAACGAGGTGAATGTGATCGACTCATTTTATGAGGTGATAGGGTTGTATGCATCTTAGTCACCTATTTAGGTTTTTCTTCTTGACTCCCATCTATAGGTAATAGGTTTTGACATATGTCAATCTGTTGATTGTTGATTTGAAGATCATTCTTGTCAAGCATATCCTGTACCTTGCTCTTGAAGGCAATACATGACTTAATGTTATGACCATTTACTTGATGATAAGGACAATGTTGGCTCTCTTGATACCACATTGGTTTGTACCTATTGGGATCCAAAGGGTGGATATCTAGAAATGTGATAGCCTTGGCCTCGCATAATCGATTAAAGAGTGACACCAAAGATTCAGGCAATGGTGTATATATGTGAGGTTGATGGTGTTGTTGCCTTTGCCCCTACTTCTGTTGAGATTTAACCTTGGAATACACAGGAGGAGGTTGTTCTTGATGATCAAGGGGTTGAGGTTTTGGATGACTCAATCGTAACTCAATGCTTGCGAGTTGATTTAAGATCTGTTGTGAGTCATTGTGTTGGTGACTCACTTGTAACTCAACATTGGCTAGCCTATCCAAAATTATCTGAGTAAATATGGATGGTTCATGATGATTGTGGGTAGTGAGTATATCCACATGCTCTTGTTCTTGATTTAGCTCATGCTCTTGTTCCACCTCAGAGTGTTCAATTGTGGCAGCTAGATTATCTCCACTTTGGTGTAGTGGGTACACTTGTTCTTGATTTTGTTGAGATGTTGAATGAGATGGAGTAGGTGTGACCGAATCCATCGATGATATCTCTTGTGGTATGGATGGAATGTTGGATGGAGTCGCAAGTGGCCTAGATGAATTCAGAGGACTTTGGTTCTCCATCATCACATTGATCATTCCCACAAACTCATGAGAAGATGCATTGGCACTTGGACCAGTCATGGCTACCTCATCAACTTGTTCAAGGTGATCTACTTGGCCCCCATGCTCAGGGGGTGCATCAAAAATACTATCAATGGGTGGCGACTCGGTAGGAGGACAACCTAGATCCTTGATCAACTCGATGATATGCATGAATTTAACATCGGGTACTATGCATTCATCAATTTCAAGATTGGTCAAGTGAATTGTGTCCTCAAGCATGGTGGATGAAGATGGTATGATATGATCTGATTCATCCGTATCCACCATGGGTTCCTCCTTGTTGGTAGGAGTGGGAAGGTCTTCTTCTAATGTGTCAAAAATGGCTAAGAGAGCTTTTGCAGTTAGCCTTTTTGACTCTCCCTCATTTGAAGAAATAGAGGATGGTACTAGCGATGGTGGTGAAGGTAGCTTCATGACTAACCATGGGGTTGAATCTGGACTCTGGATAAGGTCATTGGGTTTAGTATCCAAAGGTGTGGATGGATGAGTAGACTCCTATGGATGATCATCCTTATTGTAATACTTGAAGGGGTCTAGGTCGGCATCAACCACATGGACCTGACCTTCATGAATGTATTTAAGGCATTGATGTACAATGGAGGGGATACACTCCATGTCTCTCATCCAAGGTACTCCTAACAATATGTTGTATATTCTTTCACCTTCCAAGATATAGAACAATGTAGGCATAGTATTTTGTCCAACTTGAATAGGTAGGATTATTGTGCCCACAGTGGAGGACAAAGCATCATTAAATGCTTTCAAGGTGAATGTGGACTTCGCAATGTGCAAAGATGGGATGTTGAGATGTTTTAGTGCGGTTGTGGTAATGATGTTTATTATGGAACCTGTGTCAACCAACACTCGCTTATAGGGGATCCTATTGATGCACGCAATGATGTGCAAAGGAGAGTCTGGTAAATTGGCAGACCTAGGTTTGATATCCTAATTTCGAAAGGATATAATAGGATCTTTGTGCATTTGTATGTATCCCACAAAGTTGGTGAAAGCATCCAAATCATGGGGTTGTAATTTGATAGAATTTAAAACCTTCATGAGAGTTTCCCGATGCTTGGGGGATCTTTGTATTAACTCTCCCATGGTCATGTTGGTTGATGACGTATGTGAACTTCGCATAGGCCTACTCTGGCTTGCTACCACTTGTTGGATGGGAGTTCTAGGTGGTGTAGAGGGAGTGTAGACTTCCCTACTAGGCCTCTTGGTAGGTTGGTTATCTTTGGTTTGGGCTTGGACTCGATGTTGGCTAACCGAATAGTCCACTTGATCACATGAATAACCCATTGGTGTCCTCTTGGTAGAGGTACCTCGTGCTTGCATGGAATAATGTGACCGAGGGTAATTAGGATCTTCCTTAGGTCTTCCTTTATAAGTGAGGAATGGTAGGGCAGAATTGACTCGCCCACTACGATGAGTATCATACTCATCTAGGTTTTGGTACCTTGGGGAAGGGTAATTTGAAAGCTTAAGATGATCATTTAACCCTACCCTAGGTATATCAGGTCCTCTCCTAAAGTTTTCTGCTTCGCTGGCTCGTGAGTGAGCTCGACTATGCATAGTTGTCATAATGCATTGACTAGGCAAACCCTGAAGGAACCCACACTAAAGAAAATTTTGACTTCCAAAAAAGGTTATAAGTGTTATATAAAAAGGTAACTAAGACAACAAAAAAAATTTGGCAATTTTTGGAGTTGTCTAGACCATTTTATGACTATTTTAGTGTAGATTTTCTCTATTTTTGGCTTTGAAAATAGAGTAATCATAAAACCAAAATAACTTTTTCGTTATAGCTCCGATTTGCATGATTCTCGATCCGTTGGATGCAGAATCAAAAAGTATATTTTTACTTATTATTAGGGTTTGACCCCTAGATTGAGGATCTTGGGTTGATTACCCGAACAATAAAGAAACACCTAAAGTAGACAACATGATTATCTCTTTTAAGTTTTATAGATTCAAATACACAATCAATAGAAACACACAAGAATACAAATGATTATCTCTTTTAAATATTTAAATGTGAATTCCTAAGTTGTTTGTTGTGTTTCAAGATGTGTTGCTTTTGTAAAGAAAATACTTCGCGTGTTTGATTTTGTTGATGTAATACTCAAATGTTTAAGTGGTTTTCACCTATACACTCACAAATCGACAACCGGTATTGAAATTTTGGTCACGTAAACCAACCAAAGTATGGTGATGAAATCCATACCCGATCAGGGAGCATAGGTCCTACTAATCCTCACCCAGAACCCCATGCACAACGATACACCCCTCCAAAGAGGAATGTATGCTATTTTGCATGGTTAGGATAGATCTTGGAGTCGGTATTGGCCAATAAAACAAGGTACATGGGATTTGAGTCAATGGATGGAGATGAAGCCCATCGTCATTGAACTCTATCAGTGGTTGGGAATGAAGTCCAACTCACCAACATTTAAGAAGATCGTGGTGTGTGTGTGTTCCTTTTAAAATATTGAAATAAAACAATACAACATTCAATGATGATTCACTAAATGCATGAAAGTACATTTTATATTTAGAATTTGTTAGTAGCATAAAAAGGAAACCACTAAAATTGATAACCTATATGAACTTAACCTTCTTTTTGGTAAGTTGCAAGCAGGCAAACCAAACAAAAAGCATATAAAATACTATTATTTTTCCTATTTTTCTTGATTTGATTAATGCAAAATTTAGAAGTATGACATCTAACCTTCACATGCACAAAGAGGACAAGAAAATTTGAAATTTAAGCTAATTTGAATAGTATAATTGCAAATTGAAGGTTGGGAAAGGTGTATTTTCTGACCTGTAACTCTTTGTTTCTGCAAATTTTTGCAGAAAACCTCTGGTTTTGTAACCATCCCTAGTAGGGATGGTTAGAAATTTGGGGGTCATCCCTGGTAGTGTCACCTAGTTGGTCGTCCCACCCTGTGTCACCTAGCAGAAAAGGGGTTGTTTCTGCTCAGAACGGTCAAAACCTGCAACCTACAAAACAAAAAATGGAGGTCAAAATTGACACATTCAAAGGGGAGAGATAAATAATCTCAAATACCATGATCGCCACTGAAGAAGAAAAATTTACGGCATCGCCTTAAGGGCTCTTTATTGAAATGTAAAGTAGATTAAAGCAAGCATTCAAAGGGAAAGTGCACAATAAGTAATCTATGAAACGAAGAGTAATGTGCAATAAAAGATGTGGATTTCTCCTTGTATTTATTCACTCATGGATTCAAATAAGATTACAATACATCCCCTTGAG
The DNA here is from genome assembly GCA_028583015.1 of Wollemia nobilis. Taxonomy (NCBI): domain Eukaryota; kingdom Viridiplantae; phylum Streptophyta; class Pinopsida; order Araucariales; family Araucariaceae; genus Wollemia; species Wollemia nobilis. The sequence goes on from JAQPPZ010007530.1 coordinate 6,231,532, forward strand.
GGATTTATAATTTGATACATTTCAACATTACAATGTGCAAAGGATCTAATCCCTTAGGGGCCTTAATGGCGTGCTCCAAAGGTCATTTCACAACCCACACCTTGGAGATAGTCTTGGGGCCAAACCCTTTCTGCCCCTTGCTCCTCCTCCTATCTAGAATACCTGCACCTACACACAAGGGATTGAAATTGGTTAATAGCATATGCATTATAGATTTAAAACCTTGAAAACATAGAAAAGCATGAATCTAGAAATAATAAAACTTATCTATAATAAATAAAAACTACTCCAAATGATCTAGAATTCAAGCATGATGTTATCTAGATAGTTTTGGAAGGATCTAAGCATGAAATGAAGGGAAAATGTTAGCAAAAACTGTGATCGTCCCTGATAGGGACAACTAGACCTGCAACAATGAAACCTCCAATTGGACCATCAAAACAACTCCAAATCTCACCAAATTTGGATGGAAGGCTAATCTAGACATTCCTAAATGACCTATGGTGGAATTTACTCAAAATTCCCTACTATTTTCTAATCATCCCTAGCAAGTGCAACTAGCTACTACTAACCGTCCCCAGGTGGGATGGTTACAAATCTGCTTGGAATTTATCACCAATTCCAGTGGGATCTGGTCCTAAACTCTCCTAGATGTTATGTCAGCAAATGGGGTCAAATTGCTCTCCAATATGACTAGTTTTGGAATGGTTTTAGTGGATTTGGGATGCCCCTAAAAGTACCTTCGAATGAAGAGGGTTTCAAGGCAAAGTGAGGGTAAATTGCAATGGCAAATGTGAGGGTAGAATTGGGCAGCACTTCATTGTCAAAATGCTTCAACTCTTCTCCTTGAAATTGGGTGAATACACCTCATTTTATAGCCCAAATAGGGCATCTAGGGCAAAGGGGCAAGTCTTGGCATGCAAGGCAGGTGTTACCACTTGTCAAAACCCTTGTCATGATTGGGTAGAAGAGGTTGCCCATTTGGGGCCTCTAATTGGGAGTTCCTGGTCTCCATGACAGGCTCCCAATCAATTTTTGGTGATTGGGTGGAGAATATGGTAGTAATTGATTGCCATTTCTCTACCCCTTTGAATTTTGGGGTGTCTTTTTAGGGACCATCCCACCCAAGGATGGTTAGGAGTGGCCGTCCCTGGGTGGGATGGTCACCATATGTGACCATCCCAGGGTGGGATAGTCATAAGGATATGACCCTAAACCTCCCAAAACTACTGGGAACCTTCCCAAAAGTTCTATGGAGCTCTATATTACCCTAGAGGGCTGCCCAATGGGGCCATATGATGTTGATAAGAGTGGCACATGTGATGCATTAGCAGTCTTATCCGATTTATGTGATTTTAGTGTCTACACATACCATAATAGAATTTGACATGCTTATCACAAGAAAGTATGTCCGAGATCCTTCAAAGTTGGGGATCTAGTCCTCAAAGAAAATCAAAATAACACCAACATTAACAATGACCTCAAAGGAAAATTTGAACCTAATTGGTTAGGACCTTTCATCATCATGGCCAACATTGGATTCAAATCCTACCACCTAGCCACATTGGGTGGCAAATAACATAAAGAACCAATCAACATCATGTACCTTAAAATATATTATGCATAAAACACTATGTTGCTCACTTTCTCATGCGATTGAAAGCATAACTTACTAAACCTCACAATAAAACAATACATTACGCCCATTGCATGACTGCTTGATTTACTTGATCATACAATATAGTTAGGAGGATTTTGTTATGATGTAAAATCCAATCCTTGTTAAAAAATCCATTTGCATTGCATTCACATAGAAAAGCCTCATGTTGAGGAAACCTTTCAATCCCAAAAGGCCCATCTCCTTCAAATCTTCTTCTATATCCAACTTTACTACTATCATATTCCTTCTCTTCTTCTCTCTCTCTTGGTTTAAGTGATTTATGATGTGATCATCCATGACCCTAATGACCCAACCTTCCCCATTTATTTTGTCCCAATCTTGGGACACCCAACAACAAACAACAATCAATTACATTTATTCTTCTATATTCCTATCTCTTGTCTATCATATTTCTTCTCTTCTTCTCCCTCTCTTGGATTAAGTGATGTATGACATGATCATTCATGGTCTTGATGACCCATTCTCATACCTTTCTTCTATCCCACATACCTTCACATCACTACTATCAAAATTATATATCTACAATATCCTTCAATAAACAACTTTTTATACTAACACTCATGATTATTTAATAGGCCCCTTTGGAGTGCTACTTCTTCTCCTCTAATACATCACAATATTGTAATTCTTTGTGGGCATGCAATGCAACATAGAAGAAGAAATTCAGAATGGGATACCAAATAAATCATGACATCTGTTCATCACTTTCATCAAGCGCAACTTATTTGATAAACCATCCATGGATGGAAAATTGCATTCGATCAATATCTCATAAATTCATAATAATTTGTGAATTTCACTAGGCATTGGTTGAATGGGGTTCTCTTCCCTAGTTGGCCTATCATCTAAGTTCAAAAAAGCATACCTAATACAAATTCATCACTAGCCTGCTTACTTGGTAGATTACATGGGCCAAGAAGCCTTATTTATCTATTGTTTTGTAGGTTTATAATTATTTATGAATCTTATAAAGGAATGGATAAATATGGTCCTCTTCCCCATTTTATTTATCATTTATGTATGCAATCAAACATAAATAACAAGGTTCATAGAGTTTCATTGATCCAATATATTATAGATTTACAATTTCTTGTGAATCTCACTAGGAACTGGAACAATGGTATCTTTAATTTCCTTTTGATTCATTGCATTAGCATGCTATCATGCCTAAATCACAATATTGTTGATTGCTTTTTATAGACCGTATATATTAGGAAATTTCATAGATCCAATATATGGTAGGCCTATAATTATTTGTAAGTCTTACTAGGTACTGGATCTATGTTGTCTTCCTATATGTATGGTTTATTACATTAGCATTCTATCAAAAATAAATTAAAATCTCACAAACTATTATTTAAATAGATCATTAAAACTATAAATCTTCTTTGATCCAATGTCTTATGAGCCTACAATTATTTGCAAGCTTTACCAGACACTATATTGATGGTGTCCTTGTAGGCACATAGTCTTCTACAACAACTAACCATCCATAAATCATACTCTCTTCACTAGCTACTTGTCTGATAATTCATTTGGATTATAGGGTTGTGTTAATCCAATATCTTGTAAGTCTACAATTGTAAACTTCACCAGTCACTATATTAATAGAGCTTTTTTTCTCAATTGATTTATTATCCAAGTACATGATAATAATATATTTTAGGAATATACACAATTACATAAGCACCTATTAAGACAACTAGGTATTCTCTATCTATTTATACAAACATCAATATGTTAGTCAATGGATAGAGAACTTCCTTCATATTGATATGCTACAAAAAACTATCATTTTCTCTTTTCCTCATTATTTATTATATCATCAATTTAGAAAATATCCTAGCTGACTTAGTGATCAACACTTTATGTATCCATAACCATTTATGTATCTATAACAATTGTGCCAAGTAGTCGATTATCAAATTCCTATGCTTCCTAGTGGTCTATAAACCAATACAAATTTTATATTTGCATCTTTAACAAGATACTTTAGACTAAATTCCATGTTATCATATGGACCTCCTATAAAAGGGGATTCCTTTTTCCTATGTTCTGCAAATATGCAATTCTTTGTACACACGTCGAACAAAGGAGAAGAGCTTCTTCTTTTCTCAAATTATCCATATGAATGTGTTGCCCTCAGTCTAAAATATTTTATTTGTTTCACAAATTCTCAAATTTTTTAATACATTAAATATGCTCTAGATACTAGCTCTATGCCTCACATATCATTAAATTCTTATATATGCATTAGATAATGGACATGTATCCTTGGAGTTTTATCTTATGCATTCAAAATTTTAAGGAACAAACACTCTTAAACAACTCATTCTACACGATAAAAACCTTGCCTCTTAGTCAAACTTTTTTATCATATCTCCATAAAATGCATACTTCCAATGACATTGTAGATACACTGATTTGGGACATATGATCTTCAAGACAACCCTTACTGGTAAATTTTCACAATACACTCTCATTCAATTTTCCTAACACATCAGAGGTGGAAATGAGTATTAAGTCCACTTACTCACATACATGTAAATATTTATATATGTGTTAGGTAGCAGACTATATACTCTTGTTACCCTCTCTCATGTGTCAAGAAATATACAACATTATATCATCATCTTTACGAAAGCATTTGCTTGCAAACCAAGGTGGAAATTTGCTCCAACAACATAAATCAAAGCACCTATTCTCACATGCAAATCCAAAAACAACCATTATATATTACTAATACAAAGTCCTTGTATGAGAGACACTTATCAGGGCAAAGCATACAAATCACTCATTACAAAATGACATTGCAAGCATTTATGCATCTCTTTCAAAGGCATTACATTACTCTTAAAATATTATAAAATATTACAGAAGCATATAAAATACATAGGGTACATATCTCAAAGCGTGTATATAAAATCCTTTGGGTATACCTCTCAGAGCATGCATATAAAATCCTTTGTGTATGCCTCTCAAAGCATGCATATAAAATCCTTAAGGTACACCTCTCAAAGCGTGCATATAAAATCCTTTGGGTATACCTCTTGGTGAGTGGAAATTTTACCCAATTGCAAAATCACCATCACACTTAGGATTTTGATTAGAAAACACTCTTTCAAAGAAATATAAATTCCTCCAATGTTCCTTTTACTTAATGTGTGCTTGTAGTCTTGTAAATATGTGTTAGAATAAATGCTAGGAATACCTTAGTGATTTACAAGTAACTATTAACAAGGGGCCTGTGTTGAAATTACTTTATTGTGCTATGCTATTGATTGTTCATGAAACTTAAAGGAAAAGAAAATGTGATTGGCCCTCATATGACCACGATATAAAACCTTAGTTCATTTTATCTTGATGTATTTTAGGTAGATTTTATCTTCTTTTGGTTAAGCAGATTTTAAACAAGTTTTATCTTCCTTAAACCCTACTTTGAGCATGAAACAAAATATTAAAATATATCTCTAAAATGTGAATCTTAAATTATGGTTGGATTCATTTTAACTTGTTGGACATTTTGAGTGGATAAGTTGTCATTAATGTCAAGAGTAAGTGGTCATTGATGTCAAGCTTTCAACACCAGTCAGTGGCAATTTCGATGGGCAGCATCAGTTTCAGGTTCTCTAGTTTCAGTTGATCAAGACCCGGTTCTAGGAAGTCAGATATGGCCCAAAGTTCAAAAGAAGAAACCCAAGGGAATAATATTATAATATATTTTATAATATTATAAAGGGAATTTTTAAATTAATTATAAATTAATTAATATAATTTTTATTATAAATTAATTTATAATTTAATTTATTTAACTTAAGTTATTTAAATTAATTATTAATTAATTTTAATATTAGTTAAAAAGCTAATTTATATTAATTTTTAACTAACCCTAAGGTGGGTTATTAAATTAAATTTGAAATTCGAATTTGAATTATTAAGCGCCGATGTGGGGAGCAAATACCCACATGTGTATAAAAAGGGGATTACCCACCTTACCCAAAATCACCATGCCTTCAAATTTTTATTAATGCGAGCTTGTGCGAATCGTGCTAAAAAGAGGAGTACTTCTTGATTTTCATGGGAAGTCAAAGGCACATGGAGGTATAAGAGGAAGGAAGTCCTCCTTCCTTCATGTGGGCACCAATAGTCCACACGGTGGGCTCCCAAGTTCTAAGGCTCTTAGGCTTGGGGAGACGGTGCATCGAGTCACACTGAAACCTCTTTTGGGGGAAGTCAAAGGTATGCTTTAAAGTTGAGCGCTGAAAATTTTGGGGATATTAGTTGGGCATTTAAAAATTATTTTTTTGCATATTGATTTGGTTTGTAAGGTTGTAAGGGGAGTTATAAGGCTTATGCAAAATTAAATTTTTGGTGTTATTTGCTTTAGTGTTTGGAAAGGGTAGTAAGGTGTTTTAGGAAGTTGTTTGATGTTGGATATTATTTTAAGTTGGAGTCTATAATGTGTATCCAAGTAATTATTTTTCATGTATGATTTGATGGATTTTAATTTTAGAAAGGGAGCAATAAGGCATAATTGAGTTTTGATTATTCTTGTGTCTAAGGAATATTTTGAGAAAGTGTTGGAGTGATATTTGTTATCTAGCCATTGAAATTGAAGAGAAGAAAATTGTGATTGAGACAGGTTTTCTAAAGGTAATTTTATATCAAACAAAAGGTATGGGCACATCTTCCTAGTGTGTGATTATTGAATGTTGTGAATTCAAATTTGGAGTGAAAAGGATTTTTTGGTAAGCATTGTTGAGTATGTGTTGAATTAATATTTCAAGGTTTTCTGGAATAAAGAGTTGTTGATGAAACCTTGTTTTACAAGCATTGTTGTTGAAGTGATTAGTTGAGTGAACTTGAACAAGAGGTTGTGGAAATATCATGAGTATCATTGTTATGAGAAGTTGTCAAAGATCACGAGTATAATTGTTATGTGAGATTAGCATTGTTGTTGAAGCAATTGGTTGAGTGAGGAACTTGAACTAGGGTTTGCAAATATCATGAGTATCATTGTTATGTGAGATTTATTTATAAGCATTATTGGAAACATTTGAGTGAGTGTTCATATGCTTGGACTAGGGTTTGTAAGCAAGGATTAGTTCATTGAGTGATTGGTTGAGTAAAGTTGGTTGAGCCTAGTCAAGTGGATGTGTTGATGTGATAGTTCAAGTTCTATGAAAAAAATTGTTCTATATTCTGAATTGATTTTAGAAAGAGGTTGAGTGTGGATAAATGTGAAACATATTAAGTCTCTAAAAATTCTCTATATGTTTCTATGATAAAAGAGAGATTGAAAGTGATTGAGAGTTTGTGAGTATGAAACATATTGAGTCTCTAACAATTATCTGTGTTTCTAAAAGAGTGATTGGAAGTGATTGAGCATTGAGGTGAATGTGAAACATATTGAGTCTCTAACAATTCTCTATATATTTCTATAATAATAGAGATATTGAAAGTGATTGAGAGTTTGTGAGTGTAAAAAATATTGAGTCTCTAACAATTCTTTGTGTGTTTCTAAAAGCGTGATTGGAAGTGATTGAGCATTAAGGTGAATGTGAAGCATATCGAGTCTCTAACAATTCTCTATATGTTTCTAAAAGAGTGATTGAAAGTGATTGAGCATTATGATGAATGTGAAGCATATTGAGTCTCTAAAAATTCTCTTTATGTTTCTATGAGATTGGATAAGTTCTAGTGAGGACTTATTGAGCAGAATTGGATAAGTTCTAGTGAGGACTTATTAAGCATAATTGAACAAGTTCTAGAGAGGACTTGTTGAGAAATTGGATAAGTTCTAGTGAGGAATTATTGAGCATATTTGGACAAGTTCTAGAGAGGACTTGTGGTCATATTAGTGTGATATTTGTGGAAGCTTACAAGGCATATTTGAGATAAGAATTTGATAAGACTTGTGAGCAAATTTGATTGATTGATTTATTCAAACCTTGAGTTAAGGTTTGGGGCATATCTAGTAGAGTTGATTTGAGATTAAGTCAAGCTTTGTGTTAAGGATTGAGGATAGAGATTGAGGATATATTTGTACTATACTGAAGGATTGTGTCTAGTGTATATCAGAGGATAGAGATTGAGGACAAATTTGTGCTAGATTGAAGGACTGTGTTTAGTACAGATTCGAGGATAGAGTTTGGTATAGATTTGAGGACAAGTTTGTGCTAGACCAGAGATAGAGATTGAGCAGATTTGTGCTAGATCTAAGGACTATTTTTAGTGTAAATTTGATATAGATCTTTGAAGGTGATAAAGTATAGAGGATGAAAGTATCTAGTGGATAGAGATCCATTAGCCAGAGCAGTGAGGACAAGTGTCTTTAACGGATAGAGATCCATTAGCTAGTGCAGTGGGGGCAACAGTTCTTCTAGAATATCACTAGTCAGAGCTAATGAGAAAGGAGTTCTCCTATGGATAGAGATCCATGAACTTGATTAGGGGATTGGTGTCTCCTTTGTATAGAGGTCCATAAACATTGTAATAGGGAAAGGATTCCCAAGAGATTGACTAATAAAATTTTAGTGAAATATTTTCTCCATGGAGTAGTCCACATTGGGTGAACCACGTAAAATTGGTGTCTCTATTGTGTGTGGTGATTTATGCATTAATTTGATTACTGTTGTTGATATTGCTATCTATACATTGCATAATATTGATTGGGAAAGAAAAGTAAAAAGTGGTCTTATACTGTTCACCCCCCTCTCAGTATAAGTTTATGTTCTTCATAACTTGCTTTGAGTATGAAAATAAAATAAATATACATGACTAACTTTGAAATGTGATAGCCTTTGATGTACTATATAAATTACACCTCTTTGATGAAATTACAATTTTTATAAAGAGAAGTCAATTTATTGCTCTAAAAACAATGGATTTTGAAATACCATATAAATTACACCCCTTTAATGAAATTGCAATTTTCATACTTGCGAATAAAAATGCAAAGCTTGAAAATTGACCTTGTCTTCAAAATGTGAAATTATGCTAACTCTGAAATTTCAAAATTGCTTAAAAAATAGCAACTTTAAATATTTTCTATAATTTATAATTTACTTCAAAATAAAATTCAAGTTGTTATAAATTTAGTGTTAAAGCTTATTCTTCACAATCGTGCATCTATTTTTAGAATTTTAATTTTTTTTTAATTTCTATTTTATTTGTCGAAGTTAAAAAAAATCTGCAAAAAAGGAAGGGTTAGAAAAATAAAAATAAAATCTAGAAATAGACCAAAATGCTGAAAACGTTGAAGGTAAACTACCATCAGTCTAATGCTACCTTATCCTACAAAATCAGAGATGTGAGAAATTTTTAAATGTAACCTAGTTTATCTGAATCTACATTTGCACAATTCGCAATAACCTAGGTGAAATCTTCTGAGTAAAATAAATTTCCTATTTCTAAGCATTCTATAGTGCAACTAGTAAATTACATTTAACACTATCTATAAGCTAAGAAAATAGGGAAGTGACAAATAAACAGTTAATCCAAACATGCAGAAAAAAAATATACTTCAATATTGCTAACAAAGTGCAGGTTTTTGAAATAATATTCCTAGCCTCTTCCAAAAAATGTCTAACCCTTTCTACTGCGTTTCCATAGAGATTTAAAGTTTTGATAAAACCTATTATTTTACTTCCCTCATTTGGATTTCACTCTTTACTTGGTCTAATGGCGCTCTCTCTACGTATTTTGTTTGTCTTCATTCTTCACTTTTATTTTTTGTTTGTTTGGATTTTGAAAATACTTTTTTTTAACCCTCGTCCCTCCTCATTAAAGTTTCTTTTAATAACACTTGCATGCTCTACTTGTTTAAATATTTATTTAATAACGCTCCCTTTAATAACCACTTGTTTAAATATTTCTTCAATAACATTCCTTTCAATGACACGTTCTCCTTTTATCCTTTGTAGCCCTTTGAATAGGATGATTCATCCTTTATAGCTTGATGATATCAAGGTAACTCGCAAGAAAAATTGTGACTATGTGTTACTGCTTCTCATGCTGCAAATTGACCTATCTGGGACATTCACTGTCTATTTAAACATGATATTTTTTTTGACCAATTTGAGGACCGCGTTCTCGTGTCCCATTCACTATACCATGTGCTTCAGATGGAGATCAAAGATAAAACCCTGTGCTTCATTATGGCTCCCTGAAGCTATTATTGCCATAACAATTTAAATGATAAATATGAAACAACAATCGATACCCTTGTGTTTCATTGTAGCTGTATCAACAACATAGCCACTGGTTCTCCATTTGTGTAATGTCATCCCAGTTGACTTGGGTTTTGTAGTCTATGCTTTGCATTCATGATCACCATATGCTCAAGCCAAACGTGCATGTATTCATTCCATTTGTGCACTCTTGTATGCTATGTAATCTGACACCCCACTCTACCCTCGATTTTCAATGATCCACAGTGTAAATCTGCATACACACGGTAGTCCACATCAGTTTTTGTGGTCTTTGTCCCTGGTTCATGGTTCATATGTAGTCACAGCAACATAAAATAGTGTAGACATCATCAACTATGGAATCTCTATGCAGCTTGGTAGGCCCCTTTTGGTAAGCTTTCCATGTTCACCATCGAGTCATCACCACCTATTTTTTGCATTAGTATGTCCATATTACTACCTGACATCTTCAGATATCGTGTCATATACACAATGTCTCTACATATCAAATCATCACCATCTAAGTGTTCATCTTGAGTGGGTCCTAGGTCTAGGAGTATAGTGCCACAATCTACCTCCCATGTGCCTTTGTTGCGTCCATCCACTATGTTAGCATTGAATCATGCATGCCTTCACGCATCCGTCCTCATCTATTTGTCCACGTGTCTAGCTAACCTTGTGTTGATTTGGTCATCTTGTAAGTCTTCGTCCACGTGTAAACAATAAACCATTTAGTTGAAACTCCACACAACCACATCCTTAAATTTTAATAAAACCAAGTTCACAAAATTCACTTTATTAATTAAAAAATAAAGTGACTTATGTAACATGAGCTAACACCTTTTTCGCATGTGATTTTATTTTACTTTTATTTGTTTTTTTATTTTATTATAAATATAATCTTTTAATTTATTCTAAACTTGTAAAGCTTTATTGACTTAATCCATTTCAAACATTTGAAATGATTAAATCCAAAACACTAATATTAACCCAAAAATAACCAACCAAAACAAAGAAACCAAAAGCTAGCCTACACACTAAATGAAAATGAAAATAGACCCTAGTCCAATACTGACTTTGGACTTTACAGAAGAAATCACTAGAATAAAACCAAAAGTCCAACAAAAACTCAAAACAAAAATGTGGGTCCCCAAGTTTTGGGGTAAGTTGTGCAATGGCCACAATAAATGGTGACTCTTCTAGGAAATATTCCTGAGCATTTCAAATGAAAAATCTAGTTATGAAAACAAACAAATCAAATATTAGAGAAACATACATCGTCTAGCAATATTCAAAGAAAAGAGTAGACAACTTCAATCAGAAACACATGAACCATTTGCCCTATCTTAATGTGTGTATGTGATTTTATTTTACATGCTTGAAAACATTCGGACTCCATCACCTAATTAGCATTTAGACTAAAGAAATACTGCTCATTAAAATAATTTTTTTTAGATAGAGCCCTACTACCAGTTAGGCATCCATAGCCCCAGTAGAGTTTATCTAAATTACCCTTGTGTTTAATTGATGTTTTGAAATACTTTTTTTTAAACAAGCTTTGTCTAGACGAAGCCCTACTACCAGTCAAGCATCCATAGCCCTGGTAAGGTTTATCCTAAACCTGATAACTTATTTTAACATGTTTTTCTTTGCTTGTATTTTTTTTAAATGGCATTGCAAAATTTTATGCACCACATGGGTTAGAAAGAATTTGATGGAGTGTACTGGATTTTTGCCTTAATTTGCATACCAGAATGATTTCATCCTTCAATATTTTAAAGCATACCCCTTAATATGATGTGTTTGTGTGTAGCTTTAACAAAATGATTCAATATTCCAAGATTCATTGTCTAAGCCCCCAAAATCTAGGAGAGGTTACTAAACAATTTCATCTCCTTTTATTCGATCCACATGATAGTCAACTCACCCTTCATGAAAAAGGAACACAAAAATGATCAAGAGGCCATTAGTAGCTACCAAAAAACATTAAAACAAATTGGGAGAACAACCCAAAACACAAAACTTGCAAACTAACACTAAATCCTAACTTAACAAAAAATGACAAGAAAGCTAACACAAAAAAAACTTGCCAAACCCAAAATATTAGGGACAAAACACAAAAATGACAAAACTAACACAAAAGCATAAAAACCAAAACTATATACAATAATATACAATAATGTACAAGATGATGCATAAATTTGGACTATCATTTCCCTAGATCCCAAACGTGATTCACACAATTTAAATATTTACCATGATATGAATACCAAGCTCTACAAAAATCTAGCCAAAATAGGATTAATCCAAACAATACACCAATTCTCATTTTGCCTCTTTCTCCCCACCAATTTGATTCCAAGATATTAACAATTCCATGTTGAAACCTTGATTCATCAAATTTGCAAGCAAATACATGGTTTTCAATTATATTTTGCTTATTTAAATAGGTGTAAATTTCAAGCCCTAATTTATGATTCCAAATTAAGTTCTCATATTCACAAACATATATAAGTTCTTTCAAATAAGAAGCTATTTTTAAAAAATTTGAATCCAATTCATTAACTACATCTTTAGGCCAATCATGCTTGTGTAACAATTGAAGAACACAAGCTTATACTGAGAGGGGAGGTGAACAGTATAAGATCACTTTTTACTTTTATTTCCCAATCAATATTATGCAATGTAAAGATAGCAATATTAATAGCAGTAATAAAAGCAATGCACAATTCACCACACACAATAACGACACCAATTTTATGTGGTTCACCCAATGTGGGCTACTCCACGGAGAAAATATTTCACTAAAATTTTCTCAATCAATCTCTTGGGAATATTTTCCCTATTATAATGTTTATGAATCTCTGTCCAAAGAAGACACCAATCCTCTAATCAATTTCATGGATCTCTATCCACAGGAGAATTCCTTTCTCCTTAGCTTTGACTAGTGATCTTCTAGAAGAACTATTACCCCCACTACACTGGCTAATGGATCTCTATCCACTGAAGACACATGTCCTCAATACTCTGGCTAATGGATCTCTATCCACTGGAGACTGTCATCCTCTATACTCTATCACCTTCAAAGCTCTATCTCAAATTTGCACTAAACATAGTCCTTCAATCTAGCACAAATATGTTCAATCTCTATCTCTGGTCTGGCACAAACCTGTCCTCAAATATGAACCAAAATCTATCCTCGAATATGTACTAAACATAGTCATTTGTTCTAGCACAAATATGTCCTCAATATCTATCCTCTGATCTGCACTAAACATAGTCCTTTGGTCTAGCACAAATCTGTCCTCAATATCTGTCCTTAAGCCTTAAAAAAAGCTTGACTCAATCATAAATCAACTTTGTTGGATTTGCCCCAAAACTTAACTCAAGGTTTGAACAAATCAATCAAATCTTCTCACAAGTCTTCTCTAAGACTTATCTCAAATCTATCTTGTAAGCTTCCACAAAATCTCACACTAATCTGTCCACAAGTCCTCTCTAGAACTTGTCCAAATACTCAACAAGTCCTCACTAGAACTTGTCCAAATCTGCTCTCAATCTATATTGTAAGCTTCCACAAAATCTCACACAAATTAGTCCACAAGTCTTCACAAAGACTTGCCTCAAATATTCTCAACAACTCCACACTAGAACTTGCCTCAAATCTTCTCAACAAGTCCAAACTAGAACTTGTCCAATATCTTATAAAAATAAAGAGAATTTTTAGAGAATTAATATGCTTCACATTCATCATAATGCTCAATAACTTTCAATCACTCTTTTAGAAACATATGGAGAATTTTTAGAGACTCAATATGCTTCACATTCACCTCAATACTTAATCACTTTCAATCACTCTTTTAGAAACATATGGAGAATTGTTAGAGACTCAATATGCTTCACATTCACCTCAATACTTAATCACTTTCAATCACTCATTTAGAAACATACAAAGAATTGTTAGACTCAATATGCTTCACACTCACAAACTCTTAATCACTTCCAATCTCTCTTTTATCACATAAACATATAGAGAATTATTAGAGACTCAATATGTTTCATACTCATCAACATTCAAAATCTTTCTCAAATCAATTTAGAATATAGAATAATTTGTTTCATAAAAATTTGAACTATCACTTCACACATCCACTTGACTAGGTTCTACCAACTCTACTCAATAAATAACTCAATAAAATAATCCTTGCTCACAAACCCTAGTCCAAGAATATGAACACTCACTCAAAAATATTTCCAAAAATGCTTATCAACCAATCTCACATAACAATGATACTCATGTTCTTTGCAAACCCTAGTTCAAGATCTTCACACAATCACTTCAACAAAAATGCTTATAAAACAATCTTCACAATAGCTCAAAAACTCAATAAGGAAACCTAATCAAGTCTTTTTCACTCCAAAGTTGTTTTCCAGAAAACCAACCAATCAAATCAATCAAGTAAGAATGTTCCCATACCTTTTTCTTGAAGAAGAAGGAACCTCAAAATCTATCTCAATCGCATATAATACTTTGCCAATCTGAAGAAGGTTAGACAACAATACAAAGCATATAATAACTCACAAATACACCTTATTACTCCATTCTTAAAATAATATCCAACACCACAATATTTAATTAATCACTTCTTCAAAACCCTAACTCATCACAAGATCATCTCAACCATTTAGATTTAACATAACTCACTTCAAAAAATTATCTTCAAAGAATAAACCAATATCTACTTATGACTCCCTACTTTAATATTGCATTTATTAAATAACTCACTTGTAAAACAATGCAATAAAATAATTTTCCCTTTTTCTAAGATAAAAATATTTTTACCCTCAAATCTATCTCAACAAAATAACCTTTCAAAACTTAATAATATTTCCCTTATGAATTTTGGCTAATCCTCAAAAATAAAACTATCACCTTATTTCTCCTAACTTTAACTTTAGCCCATGCAAAAATTAAATCATAAACCAAAATGTTACCACTTTAGCATGCGTAGGAGTCGAACTTGGCACTTCTCTCCAACGAGCACCTTGGTCGTGGCTTCCACATCGTGTGAGCCACGTGCTCCTCTTGGAGCCACCAAGCACCTACCATGCTTTGACCTCCTTAGCACCCACGAGCCAAAAGGCTCCTTCACCCTCGCTTTTCGAAAACCACGCATTGCATGAACTATCACTGCAAAATATGTGCATGAGTCTTAGGCATTAATATTAGCGAATGAGGATGGATGCTTTGGCCTTTGGAAAGGCTATGGTTTAAATACCATGCACCTTCCAATAATATCCTATGTCGGTGGAGGGAGTATGTCATCTCCACTTGTCCTCCATCCATGCTTTCCTACCATTTCCACCACCAAAATCTAGCCACTTGTCCTCCATCCATGCTTTCCCACCATTTCCACCACCAAAACATAGCCACTTGTCCTCCATCCTAGCTTTCCCACCATTTCCACCCTATTATATATATATAAAATAATATTTTATATATTTAATAAATATATATTTATATAAATAAATTAATCCCAGCCATCCGATTTCATTTAATCTCATCCATCCATTTACCTCAATCCATGCCACACCCTAAATTTAATATCCACCCTTAGATATGCTTTAATCTCAGCCACACGATTAGTGTCATTGAAACCCTAGCATGCCCTAGGTTGGATTATAAATAGGAGCCATTTTGATGGCTCAACCCCTAAGTTTTCCTTAAGTTTTTGAATTCCTTGAGTCCCCTAAGGTTCCTCGAGCTTTCAAAGTGCCTTAGAGTTCCAACCCAGCATTTGTGCCCTAACCCCACTCCATCCATCATATTCACTATTCCCTCACTCATCACCACCACCATCGCATCCCTCACCTTCATCAAATCTACTTCATAGATCTGATTTGACCTCTCGATCACCCTATTTCTCTCCACCATAGTCTTGAGCACCCTGCTACTCTTCGCCATAATATTGAATGCCCTACTACTCTCCACTATAGTTCTGAATGCCCTACTATTCTTTGTCATAGTCCCAAGCACCTTCTGCTCTCCATCATAGTCTCGATACCCATCGCTCTCCCCATCCCAAGCACCTACACTTCTCGAGCACCCTATTACATTTTAGAGCCCTATTATGATGACAAGCGAGATCCTTAAGTGTCGCTAGGGCACACCCTCACCATCGACCTACAATAGATCCAACCATCAATAGACAACAAGCAAGGAGCAAGGTAAATCTATTTCATTTTGTCATATTTTCATATTATTTAATTTTGTTCACATTTCATACTATTATAGCTAGGGTTTTAGTTGTGATTTTTGAGGGCTCACATAATGGAGCCCTCATTATTATTACTAACTCTTTGGTGTTTCTTTGTGTGCAGATTAGACAGTATATCAGAAGCATTGGATAGTTGATTAAGCTGGAGTGGCTCGACATCGGATACGTAGAAGCCCACTCACACCTGTTGGGAGCAAAGATGCAATTGAAGACACCACCATTTGTTGTAGCTAGGGTTTTAGAGAACCCTAGAAATATTTGTAATAATTGTATCAAAGAGGATTCTTAAATCCACTATTGTAACAATGGAGTTTTTAGGCTCCCCCATTTAATATAAATCTCATTTGTTGTGCAATATCTGGTTTATTTGAATTCTATTTTATTTAGCATTGTTTGGTGTCATATTTTTAGCTCTACAAATGGTGATCATGGTGGGACCCCCTAAGGGTTTCATTTTTTGATTTATATTGAATTCTAACTTGTTATTTGTTGTCTTATTTTACAGATTTTTAGGAGCACAAATCAGGTATTTTTCACCTATTAGGGTTTCTGAGGAGTTGCAAAAAATTGTAGGAAGTGCATGAACACACTATGACACTCGAGGATCATCCAAAAATACTTGGAGGTATTCCAAAAGTGCCCTAGGGCATCTCAGAAGTACCCAACTATATTTTACAATGATTTGGAGCAGATACGTAGGTTGTCCAGTAAGTCCACTATCTAAAATCCAAATTTTCTATTTTACGTATTTTGGGTTCTTTGATGTATTTTTTAGATTCCAAGCATAAAATGAACAATCATTAAGTAATATAGAAAATAATTCATTCTAGTTTGCATTTTAGGTTTCTTTTTGCATCCATTCACACATTCCAGTTAGGGTTTATATTTTTGATGTATTCACAAATATAAAATGTTGCATTCTGATTGCATTTGAATTGACAATTTGCATAAATTAGAGTTGCATTTTAGGGTTAGAAGTACCTTATTTTATCTATCTAAGTAGGAACATCATTAGGGTGCCAAGAGTATTCCTACCATTGGGTGATTCCAGGTAGAGGGGTGGATGAACCCTCCGATTGTCTTTGATAGGGGGTCTTAAGCGGTGTACTTCACACCCTTTGGAGAAATTGGCATTCTCTTATTGGATTCTAATTTAGATTTATGAAATTAGTTGCTCCTAACATTGTTTGTCCACATTAATAAATAAAAACCTTAAAAGGAACAATTCACACACAACACGTTTCACTCAAAATAGTAGTGGTTGGATTTCATCACCAACCATTGCTTGAGATTTGGTGATGGTGGCATTCATCTCCATCCACCAATATCTACCCATAGAAACCATAGGATACCCTCGAGCAAACTTGTTGGATTTCATCACCAACAAGAATCTTGTTGCCCTATCTTCACCATAGTTTTTACCTTTGTTTCATTAAGCAATATTAGAACATCAAAACACACAAGACTGACACCTAAAATGAATACACATTAAAAAGGAGATAATCAATGAACAAGGTAAGCCACACTAGTTGAAACTTAGCATTGGTTGTTTGTTTCCTTTTTGCTCTTAAAATATTTTAGTTTTGTGTTACATTTGATAGTTTAATCTGTATTTTGATTTATTTTCTTATGGTATTAACTAGAAACCAAAAGAAATCTATAAGTCAAGATAACTTAATGGAACCTTCATCCACCTTCCCCACCACTTCTGTGGTAGATTCCCTGAATGTGACACAGGCAGATTTATCTATAGGTCCCTCACATTCCTTACCATCCACAACCTTCCATATGGCCATGCCCCAAGAGGAGTCAACCTCCCCTACCATAGACAATCACATTACCCATATAGACATGGCAAGAGTAGAAGCTTTCATGAAGTCTTCTAGTTATGTCTTAGAGTCCATTCCCAATTCACCTAGATAGGATTCTACTTTACAGCAAGAGCCTATTTATTCCCAACCCCCATCCACCTTTACCTAGGTGTATACTAACCCTCTTTTTGAGGCATCAATTGCACCTTCATCCCATATGTCCATTCCCCAACCTTCATGTGCTCCTAGCACCTCATATACCTCCACTTACACCAACCCCTTGTATGAAGCACATGTAAATGTTGCTTCACAAGTTCTAACCTCACAAGTTGCCATACCTAGTGTAACTTGTACCCAAGCCACATCTTCCATACCATCTACCTCCATACCCTTAGCCTCTGATAGAGAGATTAGTGAGGCATGGGAACACCTAAACAAATTGCTTAGACAATATCAAAATGCTCAACAACAAGTACAGGTAAACCCTAAGCCTTTACATAACTCTACTCAGACTATCCTTGTCAACCAGGGTCCATCATGGGCACCATAATATTCTATGGTTTCTATCCCTATTCCCCCACCAAGCCATACCATCACCCATCCTATTCCCATTGGCCAACCTAGCCATAACCTTCATCCATCAACATCATTCCATAATTCCCCATATTTTCATCAACAATCTCCCATTCATCAAATTCCATCAAATTCACCTAGCCATCAATACCAATCTCCTCATCACTTAGTCACTCCACAACATTTCTCCACTCCACCACAAACTCATCAGGTAATTCAGGGCTTCCACATTCCTAAGGAAGACCCTCAAATTAAGGCCATGCAAAAACAAATAGATCAATTGATGCAATTTACTCCTAGTTTTTCAAACCAGAAACCAACCTTACACCAATTGATCAATCAACCAATTCATCCTTCAATACCATCACCACCATATCTGAAAGACTTTACGATACCTAAGTTTGAAAAATTTAAGGGAACTGAGGATCCCAAAGAACATGTGAGCACCTTTGTACATGCATGCTTTAGAATTCAAAATGACAATGCTCTCATGCTTCAAAATTTTCCTCAAACATTAGGAGGGGATGCCATAGAATGGTACAATCAATTGCCAAGCCATAGTATCTATACTTTTGAGCAATTGATTGATCAATTCTTTGATCATTTCATCCTAAATGTTAAAAATAAGATCTCATTATCTGATGTCTATGCTTTAAGGCAACATGATGATGAATCTATCTATGATTTTGGAAACCATTGGAGGGTTATCATCACTAAATTGCCATTCACCCTACCAATGGATGAGCTAATTAAGTTATTCACCAAGATTTGCTTAAAACCTATCTCTTGGATGCTTCAACTACGAACTTATCAATCATTTGAAGAAGCTTTAGCTCAGGCTAGTGTCATTGAGGATATCAAAATCCAAGAAGGCATACTTAAGCCTAAAAAGAAAGAATGGCAAAATAAGGGCCAATACAAAAGCAACTATTCTGGCCAACAAAAATCAACATAGGCTACCCCAACCACCCAATCCAATCAAGTCAATCAAGTGGTCATGAGCCAATCGGTAATGGCTCAACAACAACCTATGCAACAAACACCACAACAAATTTCATATCATGTGGTCCCCTCAACAACACAAGCTCCAATAGTGCAAAACATAGTGCCAACTATGGAAAACCATCCCCGATGATAGTCTATCCAACAAAATCACCAATATACACCTTTAGCCGAGTCATATGCTTCCATTTTTAGAAGGTTGTATGAGACAAATAAACTTGCTTTACCCGAAATTAGACCGGATGATCCCACCAAACATGGGAAACATTATCGAGAACATCTATTTTGTCCTTATCATAGGCAAAATGGGCATGACATTAACAATTGCCATGTATTTAAAGACATAGTCCAAGACCTCATTGACTTGGGGGCGATCAAGCTTGATAATCCCCTCGCTCAACAAAACCAAAACCTTGGTATATTTCAAACACCACTTCCTCATCACGAGGAGGTGCAACCAAATGTAGGGGGGCTAACACCAAAACTCCTCCTAATCAAGTCAATCACATACAACAATACCAAGGGTTTGTAGGGGCCATTCATGTGGTCACTAGAGGTCAAAGGAATAACCAACAAAGGCAACCACCTCAAGCAAGTGTGTCACAACCTTCTACATCGCCACCCATCCAAGTTTCCCCTAATCCTTCATCACCCATCCATATCCCTAGTCAATCAAATCCTCCAAATCCACCCATCAATCATCCACCTCGACCAATCATCTCATTGAGTAGCCGATTAACTACAAGTCTAAAAATAGCTTCCACCAAATTGTCAATCTATGAGTTAATCCAAAAATCTCCTCCACATCATGAGGCATTAATGGATATTTTGAAATCCATCGAATTACAATCGCAAGATCCTAATGCCTTCAACAACTTTGTGGGGAGCATCCAAACATGCATGGAGCCTTCCATCACATTCTATGACTTTGAGATTAAGCCAATCTCATCAGAATCAGTAGACCCTCCATTGCATATCATGGCTCTAATTGACAAGAAGCCTTTTAAAAGAGTCCTAATTGATATCGGTTCCTCTATCAACATCATCACCACATCCGCTCTTCATCATTTGAACCTTCCTCCATCTCACATCACCAAGTCATCCTTCACCCTCAAAGCATTCAATGATGCTTTGTGTTCCATAATTGGCACTATTGTTTTGCCCATCGAAGTAGGGGTTAAAATATTGCACACAATGTTCCACATCTTGGAAGGATCCATGGCATACAATGTACTCCTTGGAAGACCTTGGATGAGGGAAATGAGATGTGTCCCTTCAATACTACATCAATGTTTGAAATATGTTCATGAGGGACAAGTACATTGCATACCGATGGACGTCGAGCCATTTAAGTATTGCAATTTCATCTCAAATCCTTATGAGTCCATGCTTCCTTCCACTCACCTTTTTCTTTCACCATCATCCAATCCATCCACCACTTCACCAATCTCTTCATCAAAGGATCCCATTCCTAAGGAGCTCCCTATCACCAACCCTCATCAAACTTCCACACCCCCATCATCTTCATCATTGACTACATGCACATGTGGTCATAGTCCACATCATCAACATCATTGCCATCCACATCATCATCCACTCAGCAACCTTCCCAATCCAATCCATCGCCATCACCTAATGTTTCACAAGTCGAATTGATAGATTGTGAGATATCTCCATCTTCACCATTCCTCGAGTCATCATCCGACCATAGTCCTCCCATGTCATCCCAAGTCGAGGTCCACCTCACTAATCCTAGTATTGGTGAATACATGGTCCAAGACATCACCATCACACCCCTCACCATCCCTAGTGCTAAGGATTTTGATCACCCACGTGACCCACCTTTAGCAATAGGAGCAGTCTATAACATGGGTTCAACTCCAAATAGCATAAATTTTATATATGGGGGAATTGATTCTTCATCAAGTCCAACTCCCATAGAAGAACCCAAAGAACCAATTCTTGCCAACATTCCAAACATGTCGGGATTTCCATCTCGATATTTCCACATTGTCAATTGGCAAGGCCATGGCCTAGGATTGCATGAACAAGGAGTGCATCAACCTATCGATGTTCCATATCAAGAGGTGCATGACCATTCAGGTCTAGGTTACCACCCACTTTCCACCACCTCTTCTCTTGAACAAGCCTTCCAAAGGCTTAATCTCAATTCAAGAGAAGAAGCCCTCCATCCCAATAATTCTAATGATGAAATCTATGAAGAATTCAAACTTATATCAATAATTTTAGATGAATCTAAAGAAGAATCAGAGCCCATCATTCCCCATACCAAACAAGATGAGTTTTATCTCAACATGTTCCCCATCCATGAGCCCATATTTCACTTGCTTCTTCCACAAGAGTGAGCCACCCCTACTAGTGAACCACCACCTCCATTCCATTAAGCCATTCCATAAGCCAAACTTGTAACATATGTACATAACACAAAAATAGTGGTTTTCACCACTACAAAAAAAAAATCAAAAATCAAAAAAATATTTTATTTCTTTACATTGCATATGTATATATCATTTAGAAAAATGCATTTATTTGTGTTGCTTGCTGCTATTCAGGTTAACCAAGCCCCTAGCATCGATTCTTAAGTTCCTTCCATTCCATCCACCCTTATCCACCTTGCCCATAAGTCAACATGAATCCTATTGATTTATTCACCCCACTCCATAATCCATATGATCCAGCTAAGCCAATTCCAATTGACATAAGTCTTATTGATATGGATCAGATTTCCTCACCTCCATCCTTTGCCAAATTTGTCTTATTCAAGGAATTGTTAAGGGCTTCCACCAACTACATTCCTCCATCCCCTCCACCTTCACCTTCACCTTCACCTTTGGATCCTAAGGTTTTCTAGGAAGAAATAGATGAGGATAAGCCAGAAGAGTTTGATGACATCTTAGATGACATTCATTTGATCCCTACACCCCATCAACTTGAGGAAGGTTCCCACATGTCTATTGAAGATACTATCGATGTGGACCTTAGTTCAGACAAAGACAATCCCCAAATTGTCAAGCTTGGCAAAATTTTATCACCCGATGAACAAGAGCAATTTATTGCTCTCCTCAAGAGGAAGAAGGGCATATTTGCATGGTCATACAAGGACATGCCTAGTCTTGACCCTAGTTTGGTTGTCCATAATCTCACCTTACAGCCTGATGCTAAGTCGATCAAACAAAAACTTAGGAGAATGCATCCTACCATGGCCCTCTTGGTAAAAATAGAGCTTCAAAAACTCTTAGACGTGAACTTCATAGTTCCTATCGACTATCTTGAGTGGCTCTCAAACATGGTACCCATTCGCAAGCCTAACAGGGTGATACGCGTGTGCACTAACTTTCGAGATCTTAACAAAGCGTGTCCTAAGGATGACTTCCCTCTCCCAAACATTGATACTCTTGTCGATACCTACGTTGGCCATGAAATGCTTTCACTCATGGATGGTTTTTTAGGATACAACCAAATTTGAATAAATCCTGATGACCAACACAAAACAACATTCACTACACCTTGGGGAACTTTTTGTTACAAGGTGATGCCCTTTGGCCTCAAAAATGTAGGTGCCACTTATCAACATGCCATGACATACATTTTCCATGACTACATGCATAATATTATCGAAGACTATGTGGATGATCTCTTGGCTAAATCCAAAACTCGACAAGAACATATTGGTGTATTGGAGAAAGTTTTTGACCGACTCCTAGAGCATAATGTAAGGTTGAATCCCAAGAAATGTGTCTTTGGTGTTACCTCAAGAAAACTTCTAGGATTCATTATCTCCAAAAGAGGCATTGAGGTGGACCCTAACAAGGTCAAGGCTATCTTGGAGATGCCTCCCCCAACTAACTTAAAGGAATTGCATAGTTTACAAGGAAATATCCAATCAATCCATCATTTTATTGCGCAACTTTCTGACAAATGTAGGCCATTCAATCACCTACTACAAAAGGGGGTGCCATTCTCTTGGATAGATGAATGTCAAAAAGCCTTCGATGACATTAAGCAATACCTAGCTTCTCCGCCAGTCTTAGCTCCTCCTCATCTAGGGGTCCCATTTTATCTTTATATCTCAGCAATGGACTTTGCATTAGGGACAATGCTTGCACAAAAGAATGAAAAAAATTGAGAGCAAGTTATCTACTACATTAGTCGAACATTGGTAAGCTATGAAACTAAATACGCTTATGTAGAAAAACTATGCTTAGCAGTGGTTTTTACCACTAAGAAACTTTGACATTACATGCTTAGCCACACAACTTATGTCATAGCTAGAGAAAATCCTCTACATTACATGATGTCTCACACTTACAATACCACCCACACCGCTAAATGGATAATGCTCCTCACTAAATTTGACTTGGAATTCATTAGCCAAAAATCCATTAAAGGTCAGGTAATAGCCGATCAACTCATGGAAGCTCCACTACCTAGTGATCATCCTTTGATTATTGAGCTCCCAGATGATTCGGTATTTGTTATCACTAAGCAAGAAGAAGATGTCATTCCAGAGGAAGACATCGATATCACATTATTATTTGATGGCTCTAAGTGCATGAAAGGTCAAGGTGCTAGAGTCATATTTCACACACCACAGGGGGTACCTATCCCCTTATCATTCAAACTAGACTTCCAATGCACAAACAACACTATAGAGTATGAAGCCTTAATCTTAGGTCTTCAATCAACTATAGCTATGAGCATTAAGCGTATTAGGATATTTGGTGATTCTCAACTTGTCATCAAGCAAATCAATGGAGAATACCAATGCAAAGAACCTACCATTAAGCTTTATCATGAAGTAGCAATGAAATTGCTCTCTAAGTTTGATTGGTATGAAATCAATAGCTTGCCACATTCGACTAATAGATTTGTAGATGCGATGGCCTCTCTTGGATCATTGATTCCAAAAGACTCATTTGGAGAGGTACAACCCCTTATCATTTCAATAGTCTCTAAATCTACAATTACTCATGTTGAGTCAAAAGATGAAAAGGATGTTTGCTTTATCCAATCAGATTCATATGAGCCTTGGTCAAGCCAAATAGTAGCCTTTCTCAAGTTTGGAACACTCCCATATGATATATCTCAAACTGCCAAATGCACTTTCAAGAAAAAGGTAGCCCATTTCATTCTTTTGGGGGACGTGTTGTATAAACATGGTTATGATGGAGTCCTCCTTCATTGTCTCGAGGCTAGTGAGGCTCAAAGAGCCATAGCTGAAGCCCATGATGGTACTTGTGGTGGTCATTTTAGTGGAATGGCCATTGCAAAGTGTATTTTATGCATGGGTTATTATTGGCCCACAATGGAACGTGATTGTTGCACATATGTCAAACATTGCAAAAAGTGCCAAGAACATGCTAATTTAACTCATGTACCATCACAAGCTTTACAGCCTATTCAAAGCCTTTGGCCCTTTTCACAATGGGGCCTAGATCTAATTGGAAAAATTTCACCTCCTTCCTTGAGACAACATACATTCATTATCACAACCACTGAATACTTCACAAAGTGGGTTGAGGCAATTCCTCTAACCAGCATGACAAGACCTAGAATTGTGGAGTTTATACTTCATCATATCATTTGTCATTTTGGTATCCCCTCAAAAATCATTTTAGACAATGGCAAGTCTTTCAAGAACAAGGATGTTCAAGCACTTTGCGAGAAATATAACATTCAACATAGTTTCTCGACTCCTTATTACCCACAAGCAAATGGACAAGTTGAAGCTTCCAACAAGACCTTAGTTGCTATTCTCAAGAAACTTGTCAAAGAAAATCATAGAGATTGGCATACACAAATTCCCTTGGCATTATGGGCTTATCGAACAAGCATCCACATGCCTACAGGGGCAACACCATTTTCATTGGTCTATGGAGCCGAAGCAATCATGCCTCTTGAGCTCGAGATCCCTTCCTTGCAAATTTCTTTGCAAGAATTCATAGATGATGACACAGCTAGACAAGCACGTCTTGACCAACTCACACTTCTTGATGAGAGGTGAGTCAATGCTTTAGAGCATTTACGAGTTTATCAAGACCGCCTCAAACGTGCTTACAATGCCAAAGTCCATCTACATGAATTCCAAGTAGGAGATCTTGTCCTTAAAGAGAACCAACAAAATACCAATGCATTACCGCATCTTCATGATAAATTCATGGCTAATTGGTTAGGTCCATACATTATTACACAAAGAGTGGGTAATGGTACTTATAGACTTGCTAGTCTAGAGGGAGAGGAAGAATCCGAACCACTTAATGTTATACACTTGAGAGCATTCTATGCATGATTTGATTACTATATATGTATATATATACATGGCTAATACACAAAAATATTTGCATACACTTCATTCATAACATTGCATTCTACATTCCAAAAACAATGCATTCACCCACATTTCATATTACATTTCACAAAATTGCATGTCATACATTACATTCACATCATTTCACATTTCATATTAGGGATCATTTATTAAGTTCAAGGTCTTAATTGGTCCAACAAAAATCATGTTGCCTTAATCAAGGGCACCTTCACAAAGTCATCCACACAATTCCACCAAGTCAAATTGCCATTTAGCACAACCACATTCACAATTCCTAGGTGTTTTCGGTCACTCAACCACTCCTAGTGTTTTAAGAAACCTCCAAAATACATGTCGAGTTCTTTTAGGACCATTACACATATACACTAAGAAAATCTTGAGTTTTGGGAATTGACTCCAAAACATTCTTGAACCAAACACAATTTCACATCTTAAAAACATCTTGTGTCAAAGAGGGATAACACCATACTTGGTATGAACCTCGAAGTGAAAAGGGTCATCCTTGCTAGTCCCATCATGCAACATAGTCCATAAAAATAGTGGTTCTCACCACTATCACAATTCCAAAAATAAAAGAAAGAGTAGGGAAAAATCCCTAACAAAAACTCTAAATATTTTACATCACACACCACTAATCAATTGGGTTGTAAGGATCGTACTACATTTCTAATCAGACGGTTAGGTAGTCATCCCCAAAACTTAAGAGATCAAAAACAAAATCATGGACTATGGAGTTAGCCTCCACCGAGCTATAGATGCTTGAATGGTAGTGGAGTACGCTCATGCATGGTGACATATCTCTTTTAAAGAGACCTCTGACCACTCATACGGACAAGCTAGCTTCTTGGTTTCAACCATAATAGGTTTACCCAATTTACTCAAGATGAGTTAATGAACTCACTTGCACACACATTGGTTCTTGATTGCCTCGAGTCATTACCATGCTCTTGATTCGGTAAATGAATTCACTCACACACATTTGGTCCTAGAGGGATTAGGTAGTTTTAGTGAGTTTGTTTGATACCACTAGGATGTTTGAGTCTCTACAAATAGTAATTTTCCATATCAACATCCATATCTTCTTCCATATCAACATCCATATCTTCTTCCATATCAACATCCATATCTTCTTCTTCCATGTGGATAAGTCATTCATCCCATATGCCACCAAGTTTGGTGCCCTGATTAAACAACAATGCTAGAAAATGGTCAAACAAATATCTAAACAATAAATGATCATTAACATGCCATCTTGCATTAATCATCCATATATTCCATCTTGCATTAATCATCCATAACATAGCATATGCATTCATCATAAATAGAAAATATGCATTCCACAAAAGCATTCACAAAAACATATAACACAAAAGGTAAAAGCCATGTATATATATGTATAAATATCAAATGTACAATGAGTGCCCAAAGGCTACATACAATAGAGCACCAAGGCTCATATACAAAAAGTGCATCTAAGCACTAGCTAATGCCTATGAGTGGACCCATATGACCTACTAGGAGCCCTAGACCTAGAACTCTACCTAGACTCAGCTGGCCTAGTCGACTACATCATAGAGAAAGATGGAGGATCTAGAAACATGATATGATTAGCCATACATAAATCCTCCAAGGAGTGCACATATGCCTCACTCACCCAAAGTCACCATAAGTCCAACCCATGTCGATATTCCTTACCTAGAAGCTCTACCTAGAGCCTCATGATCATCTCTCGATCATCTCCACCAGCTCCTCCCATCACCCACTCTACCTACATCTGAGCTATAGTCGCATCCCATGCACTAAGCTCCACCCATAGCTATGCTACAGCCTCATCATGAGACTACACCAAAGCCTCTCGCTCTACTCGTAGCTACTCCATCTCTACCCATAGCCTCACCACCTCAGATATCTCCCCCATATCATCCTCCTCCTCATCCTCCCTTCACCAACCATAGGAGTCTATTACCCTACACCTCTCAACTTCTTCCTTTGACTACTAGCTCAAAGGTATCTCGATCACTTTAGAGTCTCATCAGACTCCTCAACATCATCCTCACCATCAACCACCACCTTAGGTACCCATACTAGTTGGGCACCAAACCATGCTACATACTCGAAGGTCATCCCCACATCATCCACATCAAGGACCTCTAGCTCCTCATCATCCTCAATCACCACCCTCCATGGCTCCACACATGGAAGCCCCACCTCCTCTCGATACCTCCTATAAAGCATCAACTCATTAGGTACTCCCTATGACAAGCCAAACTACCACAACACCCACAAGAACTAGAAGTACTCCACCTCACTCTACCTCCTCCCAACTATCCACCTAATGCCTCACCCATCACAACTACTCCCTATCTCTAGTCCACCTAGTCCCCCACCAAGGCCTCCACATCACTTGGGTGGATGTTAGTCCAGCCCACATATCCTAGTACCACTAGCTCGATCACACCGGATGACTCGATTGTACCTCCACCACTACCCATCTCCTAGCATAGGGTTGCACACCATCCCACTCACTACAAGGTAGACCCTCTAGTCATGCCACACTAAAGTGCTCCCATCCCCAACACTAAAGAAGAAAGCTACATCCCAAGCCCTTCCTCTTCCATCATATCACCTCATACAACTCTTAGTACACCTACACCAACAAAGCAGGAGCCCATGCATATGGTTGAAATGTAGTGAGCAAATCACTCACCAATCCCAATAGGTTCCATGGGAACCTACAACCAATACTATTGGGGATCACTATGTTCACCAACATGAACATCACCAAGGTCGGGAGGGGATCCAACTCCTTGGCCACATACATGGTCAAGTATGGAATCCCCCACACTCCACCTTCACCTCCTCCCACCTATCCCCAAACATCCTGCTCATCTGGGCCTTCTTATCATAGCCCACCTCCACCTTCACCCCTCCACTAGCACCTTGAGAATGTGATACACATCCTCAAGGGTAATGGTCACCTCCCGATCGGTAGCTGGAAGGTCCCCCTATCCGCATCCCATATTTCAGCCAAAGCTGAAAGATACCCCTCATCCACCCTCACCACATCAAGTCAGGCCGCACCCTCTATCCCCACCACCTTCAGTACACCCCAATCTACCTCGACAACAATTTCCTCATCCCAAGAACAAGAGGAGAAAATCAATGTCGGGGCTCCAAAATCTACAACTACAACAATCAACACATTTCATTAAAAAAAACAAAAACAACAAAATTTTGCACAACACAAAAAGTCTTCAAAAGCATTACCTTGGAAAACCTTACCTCCGCTCTAGCCACAACACTCGTTCCCTCTACCACCATAGCTTCCACACCAAATTCCACTACCTCACTTCACTCCACTCCTCAGAACGCAACTTCTCAAACTTGCAAACGCACAAATGAGTTACATTTTCCAACCTGTAGGCTATTTATAGAAAATGTAGGTGCATTGAAGCACCTTGGGGTATTTTAGATAAGCTTAAGTGCACATGGGGCTTGCAAATGCTGAAGCATGCAAGGGCATTTTCTAGGCACCATGAAGCGCACCTAGGCATTTCTGCACCTCAGAAACGCATGCGAGCATTTGATGCATAAATCAAGAAAAGGTAAAATCGATCAAATTGGTAGCTTACCTCCTCCAAATTTCACCAAATTTCACCCACACATCAATTCCATCATAAAATCAAGTTTTGTGAAAACAAAAATCAGTTTGGATGCATAATTTTTATTTACGACCAAAAGTCATAAAAAGCACAATTCCAATTACAAAACATATCAAACTAGTCCAAATTTTCACAAAATAACCATCTTCATCATCTACATCATAATTCCCATCATCCCACCAATTTATATGAAAATATGAGTTGATTTGGCCCAATAAATTAAATTTTATGTCCAAAGATGTAAAATTGACCAATATGCTATCCAATGTTCACCAATCAGTTCTATTTTTCACAAATCATCACATTTCTTCCTCAAAATTTCAAATTTCACCAACATCTCCATCATCCATTTCTTTCCACATGTGCCAAATTTTAAGTGAATCTTGTATATAGTGGTTTGTTCTATATACTTGGCGATTGCAACGATTTGCATCCATGCAATTCGGTAAGATGAATGAATCACCATAAGAACACTTGGTCATCATCATCATTCTATATCTCCTAGTTCGAAAGCACAATCAAATTTGCTTCCTCACATTTCAAGTGAACCTTTGACAAGATTAATCTTGCTAAAAAGCTATCATTGATGGCCTAGTTCATGGGGCTTAAAACATGGACAAAATTACATCACATCATTCCCAATTTCCTTGATAGTCATCATAGCGACTGGCTCTAGCTAGGGTGATTGGTTCCATTTGAAAGGAATTATCCTACAGTCACTAGCAGGCCCTCCAAAGTTGACTCCTTTTTTTTTTGCATCTTCATATTGCATATCAATGAGGCCATACGATAAAATTTATTCAACATCATGGAATCACCCCAAATTTGGGGTAACTAAATTTGATTATGATTTTCCCACAAAGGGATACATCTTACATGATCATGACATCTACATTTGGCACAAAACCCTTCATATATTGGGGCAAAAATAGATGCAATCATCATCATCATTTCTCCCAAAACCCTTCATCTATTGGGGCAAAAATAGATGCATTCATATTTCCCATTCCACAAATCACCCTTCAACCATTGGGGTCAAAAATGGTCGCACATTCCATCATTCCCATTTCCTTATTTGCACAACATTTTCTTCCATTCATTATTTTTCAATTGGCTCATGAGATTCATCCACAACTCATTCACCAATTGAGGGGGTAAGCTACACAATAACTCCAAATTATTTATTCTTTTACCTTCAATTTCATCTTCACATTCCAACAAGAGAGAGAAGTTACTTCTATGCCTAGCCCGATCAGGTGTCTCATATTTTTACACCATATTGTGTTTCATGCAACATGGTACAAAAAGGGGCATCTATAGACACCAAAATACTAGCACTTCACTTGTCCATCCATTTTTTCCTATTTTCTCATTTTCTATTATTTATATATTTATATATATTTATTATATATATTTAAATAATAATATTTTATATATTTTTAATAATATATATTTATATAAATAAATTAATCCTAGCCATCCGATTTCATTTAATCTCATCCATCCATTCACATCAATCCATGCCACACCCTAAATTTAATATCTACCCTTAGATATGCTTTAATCTCAGCCACACGATTAGTGTCATTGAAACCCTAGCATGCCCTAGGTTGGATTATAAATAGGAGCCATTTTGATGGCTCAACCCTAAGTCTTTTCCTAAGTTTTTAAATACCCTGAGTCCCCTAAGGTTCCCTAAGATTTCGAAGTGCCTTAGAGTTCCAACCCAACATTTGTGCCCTAACCCCACTCCATCCATCATATTCCCTATTCCCTCACTCATCACCACCATCATCGCATCCCTCACCATCATCAGATCTACTTCTATAGATCTGATCTAACCTCTTGAGTACCCTACTACTCTCCACCATAGTCTCGAGTGCCCTACTACTCTTCCCCCCCCCCCCCCCCCCTCTCCCCTCTCCTCCATTCCCATCCCTCTCTTAACCTCTTTTCTTCTCTTTCAGAGCCCTATTCTGATGATAAGCGAGATCCTCGAGTGTCGCTAGGGCACACCCTCACCATCGACCTACAATAGATCCAACCATCAATAGAAAAAACAAGGAGCAAGGTAAATCTATTTTATTTTGTTATATTTTCATATTGTTTAATTTTGTTCGCATTCATATTATTATAGCTAGGGTTTTAGTTGTGATTTTTGAGGGCTCACATAGTGGAGCCCTCATTATTATTACTAACTCTCTGGTGTTTCTTTGTGTGCAGATTAGATAGTATATCAGAAGCATTGGATAGTTGATTAAGCTGGAGTGGCCCGACATCGGATACGTAGAAGCCCACTCACACCTGTTGGGAGCAGAGACGCAACTGAAGACACCACCATTTGTTGTGGCTAGGGTTTCGGAGAACCCTAGCAATATTTGTAAAAATTGTATCAAAGAGGATTCTTAAATCCACTATTGTAACAATGGAGTTTTTAGGCTCCCCCATTTAATATAAATCTCATTTGTTGTGCAATATCTGGTTTATTTGAATTCTATTTTATTTAGCATTGTTTGGTGTCATGTTTTTGTCTCTACAACTAAATTTGAATTGCTAGTTTCCTTCCTAAAGCACAAGTGTAACCACAAAAATTATAATAAATAGTTTATATGAAAACACATTAATTTTATAAAAAGAAGACATTGCCAATATAAATCATAAAAGTAAATCTTAATCATTATTTGATTTAGGTAGTCAACATTTTCTTGTCAACTTCAGCTAAACTTACTACTTCCTCTAACATGCAAAATAGAATTTAACTTCATGATCCTTAATTAAAACCCCTCTATTGGATAGCCTATCTTCACATTCATTTCCTTCCCTTAACGTATATGTAAACCTAATTTATTCAAACTCTATAGCAAGGTCTTAAATTTACATAATTATCTCTTGTATGTTCCATGGAGCCTTTGATTTCCTCAAAATTGCATTTATTACTAGGAGCAATGAAGGGATAGGACTTAAATGAGGTAAGAAATTATATCTAGGCATAGAATTTTTTAGCTAAGTTTCTTTTTCCCTTCTTTATATTAGAAATTTTTCTAGCAAATTATTATAATTTTTTTATCAAATATCACATTCACTATAAGATATTTTTATGAATTATAGTAGATTTTGGCTTTTAGTTTCCTTTCCATAGACCAATTTATAACTAAATCCTTAGAATCATCTATAGTGGTAGAGGTTAGTGAGTGCACCATAAAGGATCAATCCTCATTGCTCCAAGATAGGGCAGTTTTTGGTAATCTAATAGGTATTGGCTAGGGGCTTCAGCCTTAATAAAATAGATATAGGTGTTGGAAGTTTGCATAAGTGATTCTATCCTTTCTTCCAAAAGGTTTCCCCCTATCCAATTTTTGTTCTAGAGAAGAAATAAATAGAATCCTAAAAGGGGATCCTTGGTTTATGGGAAGAGCAAGACTCTTCCTTACCCACTGGTATGAAGGAATTTCACCTGAAAATATAAAACTATCCCTAGTACTAGTCTAGTTTAGGATGTATGGGTTGACCATTGAATTTTAGGAGATAAATACCTTCAAGGTAATAGGAAACACTGTAGGAGAATTCCTTGAGATTTCATATGCTATAAAATATGGATTCTTGGCTATTTATGCTTGGATTTTGGTCATGATTGTTATAAGTAAAGCTTTACCAGAATCAATCATTCTTAAGTATGAGGATAAGATGTAGATCCAAACCATAGAATATGAAAACATGTCTTTTATATGTAGAAGATATCATAAGGTGGGACATATTGAGAGATCATGCCCTAAGAAAAGCCCAAAAAAATCATATGTAGAAAACTACAAGATAAAATTACAAATGGATATTGATGAAGATGGTTTTCAAATTTCAAAAAATAGATCTAGACAAATGAAAGCAAATAAAAAATGGAAACTAGTAAGGAAGGATACTAGAATAAATATCAAATTTTTTTAAGCTTTAGCCTATGAAGAATAAGTATATCAAATCTTAGAGGATAGTACAACAGGTTCAACATATTAACAAGGAACCATATATTCAGTATGATCCTCTTTTAGGGATGAACGTTCTTAATGAAACTAAGGAATGTGTCTCATCAGATTTTGAAGACTCTCTTGAAGTACCATGCACCATTTAAGAGAAAGAATTTGGTAAATAAAATGCAGTGTTAGATGTTAATACCTCTACCATTAATAAGGAAATACCAAAAAATGAGCAAGACAAGTCAAAAGCTTCGTAGTAGAGCTAGGAGAGGATAAACTTGATGAAAAATAAAGTTGTGAAAGAATATTAAGGAATAGAATAATAATACCTACTCCTGATACATGCAAGGAAAAAAAAGTAAAATCCTCAAATTATCAAGCGAGATCTAGGGAAGCAAGAGCAAACATAGAGAAAGGAACACAAACTAAGTTGGTTGAATTTATCTTTACCAAACAACAAAATGATATTGGTAATTCACAAGAGAGGCCAATAGCCCCTAATGAGACATGATTATCATCTCATGGAATATAAGGGGTGTTAATGCCCCCTCAAAGCAAAGGTGTATCAGGGACATCTATTTAAGTAATAAGTCTGATATTCTTTATATCGAAAAAACTGATATGACAAAAGAAGTTTCAAAAACTATGAAAGCAGTTTGGGCAAGATGTGAATGGGATACTACATATTTTGAAGGAGTGGCAAGGGGAATTCTAACTTTTTGGAATCCTACTAGAACCTCCTATATAAGAATTCATAAAACTAGGAATTGGATAGCCTCTTTTTTTTTTTGTTATATGGGATTGAAACGGGCCCCACCCATATTACATCATCACCACATAATGGTATTACAACAAAGCTTGGATATTATACATGTATCAGTTGGAAATATTTGAACCTAGATCTCCTCCTTAAACATTGAGGAATCTAACCAATTAAGCTAATGCCACTTGATATTGGATAGCCTCTTTAGTCACATGCTACTTTGCAAATATTCATTTCATCCTTATCAATGTCTATGGATCTACAACTCAATTAGGTAGATTATAAGTTTGGAACGATATTGAATCCTTTATGATAAGTAAATACCAATAAATTTGATTCATGATCATAGGATATTCTAATACCATAACCAAGTTGGATGAAAATTTTGGGGGAATTAGGAAATTAACCTAAAGTATGAGAGATTTCTCAGTTTTTATTTAAAGCAATAATCTATGGGAGATTTTTTGAAGAAGATAAATGTACATGGACCAAAAATAGGAGAAGCCAAAACCTAATAACAAAAAAATTAGATAGATGCATGCTCTCATATCGTTGGCTAGATGAAGGTTTGTGCTAAAATTAATACCTTAACAATGATTGGTTCATATAACTAGCCAATAAGAGTTAAAATAGTGGTAAATGAATTTTAAAAAGATCATATTTTAAATATGAGCAAATGTGGGAAGATCGTGCTCAATTTATTGATATGATAGCACAAATGTGAAAATCTTTAGGAAATAGTGGATTGTATGCACTTCTAAAACAAATTAAATCAATGAAATCTAAATTAAAAGAATGGAACAAGAACAATTTTGGAAATACTTTTGAGAAGAAAGAAAAAGATAAACTTTCAAAATTTTAAAAAGGTGATCATAATAATACAAGATCATAGAAAGAGAGTAATTTAGTGAATATCAAAATATTTTGAGTAAGGAAGAGAAATTTTGGAGATTAAAATCAAGACATACTTGGTTAAAATGAGATAAAAATACAAAGTTTTTCATAGGATGGCTATAGTATAGAGATAAACATCCATAATTAGTAGAATTAAATCAGTAGAAGGGGTTTAGATTGAAGATCATAGTGAAAGTAGAAAATATATAAGGTATTTTTATCAAAATATTCTAGGATTAGAGGAGTGTGAAGTTCTCAATTATAAACTTCTACAAGAAGTACCTTTAATTATAACAAATGAAGATAAAAGAAAACTGATGGAGCCTATTACTCTGGAAGAAGTTCATTTAGCTCTTTTCTCTTTTAATAAGAATAAATGCCCAAGTTTGAATGGGATTTCTACAATATTTTACCAACATAATTGGGATATAGTGAAGGATTCTTTATTGGTGGTAGTGGAACAATCTAGGGTAAAACAATACATACCTTATAAAATAAATGCAACATATCTTACCTTGATTCTAAAAAAGAAATATGTTAGATTGTTTGATTTATTTATATCCATAAGCCTATGTAATATGGCATATAATATTATCTACAAAGTGATGGTGAATCGATTAGGGCCATTGCTAGACAAAATTATTTTAGAAAAGCAAGGAGGACTTGTGAAAGAGATATAGATTCTAGACAAGATGATAGTAGCTCATGAAGTTATGCATTCAACAACTTCAAAAAAGAGAAAACAATGATCTCAAAACTTGATATGAGTAAAGCCTATGATAGGGTTAAATGAAATTTTCTTTTTGTAGTTTTATAAAAGTTTGTATTTGGGAAGAAATGGGTTATATGGATTAAAGCTTGTGTCTCTATAGTTTTATATTCAGTATTGGTCAATGGGTTAGTAACATAATCATTTAAAACCAAGAGAGGTCTTAGATAGGGAGATCCTCTATCACCATATATGTTCATTATTATGGGTGAGTTTTTGGGTAGGAACTTGAAGAAGGCTAACAAATATGGGATTATAAGTGGACTTAAGACTAGTAATAACATTGACAACATCATCCATCAACAATTTTTAGATGATACAACCTTTTTTGGGAGGGCAATGATAAACGAGGCCAGAGCTTTGAATAACTTATTAAAGGAATACAAAAGAGCATTAGGGTAAAAAGTTAATAGGACAAAATCCAAAAATTATTTTCCTAAACACTATAGTTAAAATAAATGTAGGTATTTCCATGTTACTTCAAATGGAGGAGGCAAGTTTACTAGCAACTTATCTAGTGATGCCTTTATTTGAGGGGAGAGTGAGGATAGAATTATGGAATACAGTTATAACTAAATTTTAAAATAAACTATCGACATGGAAAGGTATATGGTTATAGTTAGTGTAAGAGTACAACTAATTAAGTTAGTCATATAGGCCATTCCAACATATTATATGTCATTGTATAATATAATAAAATCAATAGAAAAAAAGTTTAATCTATATTATGTGATTCTTTTTGTGGTCAAGATTACATGATAAAAGGAAATTTCCTTTGGTTAAATGGAGCAAGGTCTGTGATGATAAAACTAGAGGATATCTTGATTATGAAGAACACAAGCTTATACTGAGAGGGGGGGTGAAAAATATAAGCCTACTTTTTACTTTTCTTTCCTAAAATAATATTATCCAATATATCAATGGCATTATCAATAGTAGTAATAAAGTAATGCACAAATCACCATACATAATAGAGACACCAATTTAACGTGGTTCACCCAATGTGGGCTACTCCACGAAGAAAATATTTCACTATAATTTTCTCAAAAAATATCTTGGGAATCCTTCCCTATTACAATATTTATGGACCTCTGTCCAAAGGAGACACCAATACCCTAATAAATTTTATGGATACCTATCCATAGGAGACACCAATCCCCTTTGCTGATTCATGGATCTCTATCCAGAGGAGAAATCCTTCTCCTTTACTCTTGCTGGTGATCTCTTAGAAGACTTACTACCTCCATTGCACTAGTGTATCTCTCTCCACTGAAGATTCTTGTCCTCACTCAGAAGACCTCTATCCTCACTACCATAGCTAATGGATATCTATCTACTCGAGACTACTATCCTCTGCTCTGTCACCTCCAAAGCTTTATCTCAGCTCTACTCAATCTCTGTCTCAAATCTGCACTAAACACAGTCCTTTTGTCTAGCACAAATTTGCTCAATATTTGTCCTCAAATTTGTACTAAACACAGTCCTTCGATCTAGCATAAATCTACTCAATATTTATCCTCAAATCTGTACTAAACACATTACTTCGATATAGCATAAATATTCTCAATAATTGTTCTCAAATATTCACTAAACATAGTCCTTTGATCTAGCATAAATCTGCTCAATCATTGTTCTCAAATCTATCCTCAAGCCTTAACACAAAGCTTGAATCAATCACAAATCAACTTTGCTAGATCTATCCCAAACATTAACTCAAGGTTTGAACAAATTAATCAATCAACTCTACTCTCAAGTCTTCTCAAAGACTTACCTCAAATCTGTCCACAAGTCCTCTCTAGAACTTGTCCAATTTGCTCAACAAGTCTTCACCAAGACTTACCTCAAATATGCTTAACAAGTTCTCACTAGACTTTGTCCAATCTGCTCAACAAGTCTTCACCAAAACTTACCTGAAATATGCTTGTAAGATTTCACAAAAGCTTACACAAATCTGTCCACAAGTTTTCACTAAGACTTGTCACAAAATTGCTCAAAAAGTCCTCTCTAGAACTTGTCCAACTTTGATTGTAATCTTCTACAAAGGCTCACACAAATCTATCCTGAAGCTTTCACAAAAGCTTTCTCAACTCTTTCCTTAAGTCCACTCTAGGACTTACTCAAATCAGCTCACAAGCTTTCACAAAAGCTTGCTAAAATTTGTCCTTAAGTCCACTCTAGGACTTACTCAAATCTATCCACTAGCTTTCACAAAAGCTTATTCAAATTAATTACAAAACTTGCATACAAAATTCAACTCAATCTCTTTCAGAAAACTTCTTCAATCACTCAAACAAGTTTCACTCAAAATATTGTTTAACCTCAAAAACATATAGAGAATGGTTAGAGACTCAATATGTTTCACACTCACAAAAATCAACTTAATCTCTTTCAGAAAACCTCTTCAATCACACAAACAAATTTTACTCATAATTTTGTTTAACCATAGAAACATATAAATAATGATAAGATATTCAATATGTTTCACACTCATAAATCACTCTATCACTTTCAAAATACTTTGCAAATAAATTTAGAATTAAGAACAATTTGTTTCACATAATTTGAACTATCACTCCAATGCATTCAATCAATAATGCTCATCCAATATTACTCAACCATCCACTCAATGAAACACAAATTTCTTGCAAACCCTAACCAAGTGTTTCACTATACTTCCAATAACTCACACTATGAATCTCAACCCTTGACTCAAGATGATTCCACATTTACATAACAATGATACTCATGATATTTTCACAAACCCTAATCATGCACATGAAAGTTTACTCAAATATTTCCAACAATGCTTATCAAACAATCTCACATAACAATGATACTCATGATCTTTCACAAAACCTAGTTCAAGATAGTTCTCAACTTCACACTCAAATGTTCTCACAAACATTCACCAATCATGTACATGAAAGCTCACTCAAAAATGCTTATCAAACAAACCTTTTCACTCCAACTTAGCATTCACAACATTCAACCCAACAATATTTCACTCACAAGGAAGATGTGCCCATACCTTTTGTTTTGATGGAGATATGTCTTCAAAACCTATCTCAATCACAATCAAATATTCTTTGCCAATATCAAGGTTAGGTAGCAACAATCTATCTCAAAATATCCACTCATAATTTTATTTCACCATACAAAATAACAAGACTCAAGTAAACCTTATAATCTCCAATATTTTCAAAATACACCTAGCAAAGGTTTAATTAGCAAACTTTCACAATAATCCATTTCAGAATTTTAACGCATAAAAATAATCAAAATAACTCCCTTATATATCCCTACTCAAAAATGCATTATCAATTAATCAACACACCTTTCCAGAAATAATTCAATTTACTTTTAAACCACACTTAAATCCTTCACAACCTTTAATTAAAATTAAAATTAAAATTTTCTTTAATCACCTTATATCTCCTTAGGCGCTCACAATACAACATTAGACCACATGCACTCATAATACAACCTTAGACCACATGCACATTTTCAAAAATTAAAGTACCTTAGAAAACACCTCGATGGGATTCAATCCCAGGTCAAACTATTTCTTGTGCCTTAGCTGCAACTACCCTACCATGTGAGCTAAGCGCTCACGTGGGAGGTAAAAGCGCTTTGAGCACTTTGTCTTTTCCTCCAACACCAAATCCAACAAAAGGCTTTGTCCCTTTGCAACCGTCGAGACTCGAACGCAAAACCTCTATGTACCCTGTGCCTTACACACATCAAACTTTCCGCTAGCCCAATCGATTGGTTGGTGTCAAGGCTTTATGCCTTGGTCGCTTTGTCCTTCACGTTTTTCAGGTGCAATTAAAATAAAAAACTCTTGTCTTTATTTGTTCATGAATCTTTCATATTTCCTTTCACAAATCACATGTGCTTAATATTCAGAGACTTTATTTTGTGAGGTAAACCTTATGGTATTTATACCATAATCTCCTTTCCTTCGAACGTCGATGGGGGGATAAAAATTTGAATCAAATTTTGCGCTCAACCCAACTTTGGGTTTTAATAATATTATTTTATAAATTAATTTATAATATAAATATTATAAATAATTTATAAATTACCTTAGGCTTTAATTTTAACCTTTTAATATTATAATAAAAATATTATAATATTATTTCCTTTGGGCCTAGGTATTTTTCTCTTTCACCCTTAGACATTTTTTGACTTCCTTTAATATTATAATAATAAATATTATAATATTATTTCCTTTAGGTCTTTCCTTCAGGGTATTTAACCATCCTTTTGACCAATCAAGTGAAGCCCTTAAACCAAATCTCTTGGGCTTAAAATATACTATTTTAACCCTTATTTTACCAAGTCCTGCACTGATCACTGACACTTACTCTTGACATCAATGACAACACAACTACCTCAAAATTTCCAATAGATTGAGTTCTTACATATGCAAACTTAGCTCTTAGAAAAAAAGTAATTTGGAGATTGTACACAGAGAGAAAAAGATGGACAAGAATTTTTTTAAGTATGTTCAGCCCAATGACCCAAGCTTAATATTTATTGCATTCTCTCTACCAAATGGTTTTGCACTTTGGAATGGTTTAAAAAATATATTGATCTAGTAAGATGGGTAGTCGAAACTAGAGAATTTTTTCTATTTGGATGGATACTTGGTGTGATAAAAAAACCACTCAATTTAGATTCAATTTTGAAACCTTGGATGAGATTACTTCGAGATAAATATGGTGATAAGGTTTCAAATATTTTGTACAAGGATCAGGAAGGAAGATACAAGTGAAAAAAAAAATTACAAGTACACAAGACATTGATGCTAGGAGGCAATTGAGTAGAAAGATAACAACAATGATTATTCCAAGGGAAGCCAAGGATAAGTTGATTTGGGAGTTGAATAGCTCAGGATAATACACAACAAGAAGTGGATATAATGTAAAGCACCAACAAAATAGGAATATAACAAGAATATGGAGAGATATTTGGGATAGCCTAAGCATTCCAAAAGTCAAAATGTTTGTTTGACTAATAGAATAATTTTATTTTGGGATAACCTTAAGAAAGGGAGTTTTCATGACCCCTCATAATGTGTTTTTTGTAAAAATAAGGAGAGTATAGACCATCTCTTTGTACATTGCTCAATAGTATGGAATCTATGGAAATGGATTCTTAATATGTTTGGTAAATGCATGGTGATGAATGGTAGAATTGAAGAATTGTTAAAGCAATGGCAAAGCACTTTTAAAAGTGATGCTTTACAGATAATCTGGGATATATCAAAAGATACAATAATTTGGACCGTATGGCTAGAAAGGAATATAAGAATATTTAAAGGAAAGAAAATCAGTTTAGAGGTAATGAAAAGGAAGATATGTTTAGCCATGTAGGCGTCTAATCCAACCCTATCAACTCACCCAATTTCTAATATGGAAGTAGAGAGCCTTGATAGATGGAGTCAAGTCATCAAATGGAATTATGATGTTGGGTATAGGAGAAACAAAAAGAAGGCAACAAATATAAATTGGAAACCACCAAATGTGGAGTTGGTCAAATTGAATTTTGATGGAGCATCTAAAGGAAATCCAGGACCAGCGGGAGGAGGAGGAATAACTACCAATAATAGAGAATTTTTTTTATCTCATTAGGCTTTTAATAGTGGATTTAAGATAAATAATGAATCTAAATCTTGGGTAGATTTAGAAGGGTTAAAAATTTGTAAACAAATGAAATGGAAGAGAGTATGGATGGAAGGTGATTCTCTCATAGTAATAAATGTAATATTGAGGAAAGTAAAGGCTCCATGGAACATACAAGAGATAATTGTGGAAATTCAAGATCTTGCTAAAGATTTTGAAGAAATCAGGTTTACACATACATTAAGGAAAGGAAACAAATGTGTAGATAAGCTATCCAATAGAGGGGTTTTGATTGAGGATCGTGAAGTTAAATTCTTCTTTCCATGGTTAGAGGAAGTAGTAAGTTTAGTTGAAGTTGACAAGAAATTCTTGATGACTTGAATCAATTAATGACTAAGATTTACTTTAATGTTTTCCATTGGTAATATATGCTTTATTTTGTAACAATAATGTGTTTTCATATAAACTATTTATTATAATTTTTTTGGTTGCACTTATGTTTGAGGAAGGAAACTAGCAATCCAAATTTGGTAAAGCGAACTATGATAGTGCAATGTTTTAGAAATATTACTCTACTAAGATGCAATGCATAGATAGTAGAGGTGAAGTTTTGGTATTGTGAAGGTTGTTATAGGAAAATGTCAAGAAGGATGTTGAATTTTAGAATATTTGTATTCATATAGAAAATTGAAAAGATCTAGAAAATGAAAATCAAGAATTTAGACATTTTATGTAAAATGATGTAGGTTTCTAGCTATAACATCTCAATTAAGATGAGAAGTGTATCTATTTGTAAACTCTCAAGCTCTAAAGAAGAGATTTATAATTTATCAAGGGTGGGGGACCTGAGTACAACCTCTTATTATCCAGTAAAAAAAAAATATATTCTCCATCTTCCTTAAATTGTTGTGTTCATAATCAGCTCCTTTATATCATTTTTTAAAGAGAAAATATTACTCAGAAAATTTCCTTCTAAAATTTAAAATTTTCCAATATGAAGAACAACACCACAAATGGCTAAAATATCTAATACCCTATTTCCTTCTCTATACATATATTGGCTATAACAACTTATTAATTACCTAATACCTCTTTTTAAGGGGTCTTATTCATGCCCCTAATATTCTAAGATATCATTACTTTTTGTTTTTATTTGAGGTATTAACCCCTATTCTTGTTACTTGTGATATTCGTTTTTGTTTTTGTTTTTCCATATCAATATCCCTAGAGTCCTAGTCTTTGTTTCTAAGACGAGTGAAGACTAGGACTCTATTCAAAGGTATTATTGGAGAATATCTATTGTCATAAGCTTGGACATTTGAAGATTGATTAGGAGACATTATAAGTCACCCCTAATTGAAAGGATTATCTAGAAAAGAAGAACCAAAATATTAAAGTGGTCTAAGCCACCATTGAAGAATGAAAAGTTCAACATTTAAAGCATTTGAGGACAAAGAGTCCATAAGCATTCGAAGCATTAAAGGACAAAAACATCCATAAGAAACCATAGTTTTGGAGAATGAAAAACTCCATAATCATCCAATGAATTGGAGGATGAAGATTCTAATAGCATTTAGTGCATAGGACAAAACATCCATAAACAGAGCCTACAAATCAAAGTTTGTGAGCAAAAAATAAAAATAAAGGTAAACTAAAATTGTGTTGTAGAGAGAGTTGCTTGATCTGGTGATGAGCCAAGCCAACCTAGCCAAAAAGAGACTTTATCTATCATAGATTATTGGGTCTATGTTTCTGAAGATAGAGAGATGGTATTTATGAAGGTTTTAAGCTAAAGGAAGATGAAGCACTTGGTTTGAAACATATGTAGAGCCTAATGTTACATCTCTGTGTAACGTCCAATCACATAGACCTAAGAGGAACAAATGCCAAGGTGCAATAACAAGTGTTTCATTATATTTATGGAGTAGAGAACCTTTCATTTCTAA
The DNA here is from genome assembly GCA_028583015.1 of Wollemia nobilis. NCBI lineage: Eukaryota > Viridiplantae > Streptophyta > Pinopsida > Araucariales > Araucariaceae > Wollemia > Wollemia nobilis. The sequence continues at coordinate 6,275,044 of JAQPPZ010007530.1, forward strand.
TGTGTAGTGGTCAACGAGAATCTTGTGACCTAATTCACTAGGCATATGAAAATAAAGGTAAGCAACATTACCTTTGACTTTTATTAAATCTAGCACAAGATTAAAGTCCTAAGTTGAGTATTTAAATTTGAAGTTTGGAAACTTAGGGACTTTAGAATTAATTAAAGGTGGGAGTTAAAAGGAATTCAACTCCATTGGAATTATAAAAATTAAAGGAGGGAGTTAAAAGGACTTCAACTCCAATATTTTTTAATATTGAAAATATCGATATTTTATATTTGCAAATTAATTTTGCAATTTATTTCAAAAATTTGATTTTTGAAAATTTGATAGATTAATTAGATTTTGGAGAGATAAGGATTTATACTCCAAAAAGTTTTTTTTTTTAATTTTAATTATTTTAGAGAATTTGTAGTTTTGATAAAATGTTAGGGAGACACAAGGTCTTCTACTTCAAAGAATTTGCAAATTTATTTTTGAAAAGGATTTGATTATTATTTTTATTTTTTGTTGGAAAACAAGGGGTTATACTTGGGTCCCCTGCCCTTGACAAATCAAAACTCTCTTCTTAATATATTTAAAGTTTACAAAAATATTCAATTCTCATTCCAATTGAGTTGTTATAGCTAGAAACATACATCATTTTACATAAAATGCCTGAATTCTTGATTTTCATTTTTTTTTTATCTTTTTCCATTTTTTGTATGAATACAAATATTTCAGAATTCAACATCCTTCTTGACATTTTCTACACCAACCTTCATGATACCAAAAATTCACCTCTACTATTTGTGCATTGCATCTTAGTAGAGTAATATTTCCAAAACATTGTACTATCATAGTCTGAATTTACCATATCTGGATTGCTAGTTTCCTTCCTAAAGCACAAGTGCAACCACACAAATTATAATAAATAGTTTATATGAAAACACATTAATGTTATTAAAAAACATATATTACCAATAGAAAACATTAAAGTAAATCTTAATCATTATTTGGTTTAGGTAGTCAACATTTTCTTGTCAATTTCAACTAAACTTACTACTTCCTCTAATCATGGAAAATAGAATTGAACTTCATGATCCTCAATTAAAACCCCTCTATTGGTTAGCCTATCTGCACATTTTTTTCCTTCCCTTAACATTCGTGTAAAATTAATTTCTTCAAAATCTTTAGCAAGATCTTTAGTTTCCATAAGTATCTCTTGTATGTTCCATGGAGCCTTTGCTTTCCTCAAAATTGCATTTATTACTATGAATGATTCACCTTCCATCCATACTCTCTTCCATTTTATTTGTTTGTATAGTTTTAACCCTTCTAAAGTTGCCTAAGCTTTGGCTTCATTATTTGACTTAAATCCACTATTTAAAACGTAATGAGACAAAATCTCTCCTCTATTATTTCTAATTATTCCTCCTACTACTACTACTAGTTCTGCATTTCCTTTACATGCTCCATCAAAATTCAATTTGACCAACTCCACGTCTAGTGGTTTCCACTTTATATTCTTTTCTGTTTCTCCTATACCCACCATCATAATTCCATTTCATGACTTGAATCCATCTATCAAGGATCTCTAATTCCATATTAGGAATTGGGTGAGTTGATATGGTTGGATTAGACTCCTTTATGTCTAAACGTATATTCCATTTCATTACCTCTAAACTGCTTTCCTTTCCTTTAAATATTCTTCTATTCATTTCTAGTCATACAATCCAAAGTTTGTATCTTTTGATATATTTTAGATTGTCTATAAAGCCTCACTTTTAGAAGTGCTCTACCATTTTTTTAACCATTCTTCAATTCTACCATGCATTTACCAAACATATTAATAATCCATTGCCATAGTTTCTAGACTATTGAGCAATATCCCAAGAGATGGTCTATACTCTCCTCCTCCTTTTTACAAAGAACACATTGTGAGGGGCCATGAAAATCCCTTTTCATAAGGTTATCCCAAAATAAAATGCTTCTACTATCCAAACAAACATTTTAACTTTTGGAATGCTTGGGCTATCCCAAATATCTCTCCCTAGTCTTATGGTATTCCTATTTTATTGGTGCTTTACATTATATCCATTTCTTGTTGTGTATGCAACCCATGAGCGCGGTTTGCAATTGTCATTAAATGCACCAAAATCCCATTGTGGGAAGGTTTTAACTGATAAATTAATGACTTCTAACATATCAAAATTTCAATAAGAGTAATCAATTTAACAAGTTTGGTGATTTTCAAATGACCAAGATCAATTAAAAAAATCAAAAAAGTAAAAAACAATTATTATAAAATAAGTCAAAAGCCAAATGTACCTCGTATTCAGTTATTTACCCTATATACTTGGCGGTTGTAGTGACTGACGCTCCATGAAATCTGATGAGATAAGTAAATAACTATAAGGACATTTGGGGTAAAATTGTCATCGTTGATTTGATATGATTCTTTTCATTCCTGAAGAAGGCCTTCGAGGCTGGACCACTCCATGGGAACGAGGTCTTTCATGTCATTTCTCCTATGACATCCTTTTAGTAGATCATCAACAAACTGATTCAACATAAATCTAATTGGAATTGTATCATTTTTATTTCTTAAGAAGGCTATTGCAGCTCGACTGCTTCATGGGATAGAAATGTGCAATTACTACTAACAGTTGCAATCATAAGTTGAACTAAGCCAATTCAAGTAATTCAATGCTAAATTCTAAGTTTGTGCAAATCATTCATAGTGGTCAAGCGACATCATTGTTTCATTCAATTGTAATTACCTTCATCGACTCGTTGCTTTAGGGGGTAGTCATACTATCATAATCATAATCAAAATTAGTAAAATATCCCTTGATATTATCAAAATTGCATTCATCCTTGCAAATCATTATCAATGACTATCATAAGCTCACCCATTTGCTTGGGGAAAATAACATATATGATAGTTAGTTTGTAGCTATTCTCATTTTAGTTATATAGGCCTAACTCCTATTGTAGCACCAAAGCTACCCGAATTCCTGATGATGAGTGCAAACCCTTTCAAATTAAGCCTCCAAAGAGTTGGAAGTAATGATTCCAGGATGCGCGTCCTTTTACAGGACCTGGGGCATCTAATGTTGATCAGATCAATGATTATCATGCAACCTTCAATATCATTTTAGGTAGTGTATTTTTGCTCATGCGTTGTTTTATCTCATAAAGCATCTCAAAAGGGGCATCTGTAGACACCTAAAACATGTCATGTCAATGGCAACTACTCATATGGGATATGCTACAAGACCATATGGAAGATATTGGATAGATTCCAAGATAGAGTAGTGGTTTTAACCACTCAATTTGGGCTCCTTGGCCTAATCAGCTCAAACCACTATTGAGACCTATGGTCTACAGTATGAACCACTGTTGACACTTGCAGTTTATATGCTAGATCATAGCTGTCATCCACAGTCTAGAATTGAAGTTCAATTGGACTTCATCCGACCCAAATCAGTTTGAATGACCATTTATTCTAGAAGAAGGTAGTTGAAGGACATAATATTCTAAAGGCTTCCAATCCAAATGTCCCAACCATCTCTTCTTGATCTTGGCTTCTACATGAAGCCACCCCTAGCCCTTGGGTAATCCTATAAGTACCCCTACAAATTAGGGCAAAGAGATAGAAGGAGAGAGCATTCTTAGTAGTGAAGCCCTATCGAATTGTAGACTCACCAAAGTGTACTGAGAGAGTGTTGTTGCTATTCACTTGCCATTTCATCAAGCATCATGTCAATTTGTGTCATAGATGCCCTAAGGAGCTAGAATTCCAAGAAATATAAATTCAAGCAAACAGAGGCCCAACCATGCAATTCAATTGCCAAACCAGTCAGAGGACATCAAGGCAACCCTTGATCATCAATTGGACAAGGAGAATCAAGCCCACAACCCTTTATTTGGAGGTCAAAATCATTTTATTGCTCATCGCGGCTAACAACCATGGTGTACAATGTAGACCGCTCACTCGAGCCACAATTTGAAACTGGTGAAAGATCTCCTTACTATTCTTTTTGCATTATATTTCACTAGGTTAGATTAAGCATTTTAGTGATTTACTTAGCATTTTAGAGACTCTGACTGATCGAATTAAGGATTTCATTAGGTTTACTTCATTATGGCAAGTAGGATATGATTAGCTCATTTTCATGCTATCATGCTCCATTTTGTGTAGTCAATATGCTAGATAGATAGTTATACTTTCTATTTACATATTTCCATTAATATTTTCAAGTATTGTATATGCTTAGCATGTTTTATCCACTTTCTTGATTATATTAGTGTTATGGCATATTTATGTTCACATTCCTTAAAGGGCCTCATCATGAGAGGTTTCCTATGCTATTAATACTCTTGTGTTGTTTCTTGACCACAAAAAGCATATTTGAAGGATATTCAATCATCCAATTCCTTCCCCAACGTGAAGAAGAGGGTCAACTCCACCCTAGAGTAGTTCATGTTACCCCGAATGGGTTGAAACTCACATTTACCCTTGAGAGGGAACATATTGCTTTCTTTTACTGTATTAAGAGTATCAAAATGGTATCCCTAAGAGGGACATAACTGTAACTGGAATTGGCCTTATTTATAATGGAATAAAAGTATTCTTCTTCTTCCTATTTGTTGTCAATTTTGCATGCATCTTCTTTGTTAATATTGTTTCATTTTACACAGTAGGAAGCATAGGTGTAAGGCCATTTTAGTGGTCACATAGACTTCTGCAATAACTCAATAAAATACCATTAATGAAAGCTCACAAAAATAGTACAATGCAATATAATGGAGGACTATGAACACTCCAAAATTTTTACAATGAAGATCTACATTGTACCTACTCACTACTCTATAGTAACTTTGTCTCTCACACTCTCACACTCTTCTATAGCTCAAGGCCCATACATATATAGGAAGATAAGTTCCTTGGGCTTTACTCTACCTATTCCTATGACTCATGTACATGTGGACTACATGCACATTTACATCATTGCACATTCTAACACTTGTGCATTTATTACTTCTTCCCCAAGTAACTACTTAACATAAGATAAACTCCTAATCTAATAATGTACCCAAGGTGGTACATTGACATGTACCAAATAATGTAATATACTCTAACACCCCCTGTATTACATTATTTGGGTATTGAAGACTTTAGTCTTCAATATGGATCTTCATCCTTCAAATATTCTTTTGCTGGATTTGGTTCTTCTTGTTTGTTTGGTTCAGTCTTTATGTTGTCTCTCCATGTTTTCTTCATTCCACTATTTTTTGGTATTTCAAAGTGTTTGATAGAATTCTTGAAGTCTTCTAGATAACCTTGTTGAACTAGAGAACTGATAATCTTGTGAGTCATAAGTGGATCATAATTGCTTCCTCTTATGTTCCTGTATGACCTGTATCCTTGATCTTCAAAAAATTCAAGCTTGAGCTCATTGTTAGTGAATGCTTCTAAAATAAGAATTTGGAAGAAATAATCTAATCTGAATATTAGTCTCTCCTCATATCTTTTATAGTACTTGTATTTGTTGTAACAATAGTAATATGGATGAGATTTTCCTCCACAATATTTACATGGATGGAAACTCTAGTAGTTAACCTTTTCATGACCAAATTTGCTGCAATAAGTACATAGTAAAGATATCCCAACTTCTTTGTTATCTGGTTTAGGAATATCATGTTTATCTATTTCCTTGATGAAATAGTTAAACCATGTGTGTACAATTGAAGCTATTCTATCTTTACTTATTTCATAAATCTGTATGAGATCTTTTTGATCAATATTCTTTTCTACCTTTTGAATATGATCTTCAATTTCCTCATTGTCATTAATTCCCTTTACTATTTCATTGGAAGATATTCCTGAAGAATCCACTTTCACCAAACTATTAGTTTGTGAATTTTCAAAAATCCTTTTAAATTCCATTGATTCTTCTTTTCCATTTTCATCTTCCTTATTATCCAATGAATTATTTGAATCATCAATCATGCTTTTAAGCCATATTGGTATTTTCCTTGCTCCTTTTCTAATTACATTATTTAATATGTTCTTTGGAGTAGACATCCTTATAACTCCCTAGTTTAGAGTATGTGAACCAATTTGATAAAACCTATCCAAGACTTAGGTTTTGTAGGATTCCTTATGTCTCCCAAGTGATTTAATTAATCTAAGGTTTTGATAAAGTGCTTGATAGTAAACTTAGCTTTTAGGTTTACTTTGAGTTGAATCCCTTTTGACTCCCTAATGGTTTGATGATATAATGTTCAACTCCTAATTTCCTTTCTCCTTATGCACTTTTCAATTTGATGAAGTTCTCTATGGTTGGATTTCTTTTATCCCTTTAATGTGACTATGGGACAAGTATAAGTAAATAATTCCAACTCTTTTAAGTAAGTAATAAATTTACTTCTTTAACCTTTAATAACCAATAGTTTGATTTTCTAAATTCCAATAAACTATGTTTGATGTAGTATTCCTTATAACTCCCTAATTTGGAATATTAGAAAATAATAATATTTGCAATATAATAAAGTTTTGATTTTCCAAGTAGAAACCCTTATATCTCCTATGGTATTTAATTGTAAATATTAAAATACTTGTATTTCAACTAAAGTGATTTGAAATACTATGTACTCCTTTGATATGCTTTCAAATGTATTAAGGTTGATTTTGCTAAAATTCCCAATGTAAATGATGAATGAACTTCAACCTTATGTTATACACCTTATCACTCCTGAATGAAAGTAATTTTAATTAAGGTAAAACCTTACCTCTATAATGTTGTAACCTTCTAAATAGTGGGCATTGTATTCCTTTGATGGTGGATGTATGATAGTGATGGCAGTGTGTATGCTATCAGGATTTAATGCTCCTTTGACTCCTTTTCAACTCCTTTGGATATTCGCTCTTAAACATGCCTTGAATTTGCTCTTAATCCCACTTAGATGTCCCTTGACTTCTCTGCATTCAATGCATGCATAAGATGTGCTTCCTCCTCTATGAGCGTTCTTACTTCTTATGGCTATAAATGTGCTTCCCTTGTCTTTAAATGAGTGCCAAGTGGCACGAGGTATTACCAAGATCCTTCTATCTCCTCTTTCAGTGGCACTAGTCTTTGAAGAGTGTTAGACCACATGACATATGTTGAATACCTTCTTGGGTGTTAAGACTATGATGGAAGGTATTACTTAGATGAGCACCTTTCTCTTGAGTATTAGAGATAATAGGGTGAATATGCCCTTTGTGCCAAGTGGCACAAGATGCTTGGGCTCCATGTTGCAAGTGGTGCTCAGGTTTCATGCATGTAGACCTCCTTCCAACATTTCTTTCTTTGTGTACTTCTTGCCCACAAACGCCTTTAGTAACTTGTCTTCTATGCCTTCTTTCCAAGTGAACAATGATGCTACGAGGGTGGCTCTAGCTAAGATGTATCAAGGGCACTATAATGGAGGTTCTATGGCTCTTCGATGATGGCTTTAGGTGCTTCATTTTAGCTGGTGGTTCATCTAAGTCAAACCTTGGGTAATGCACCTTGTAACTGCATCTTTAGCACTATTCCTTCTTTGTTGATATACAATAGATGATAGCCACTTTATGTAGACCCTGATATGCTATCCCTCTTACATGGATATGTGCTAGATAACAAGCTCCTTACATTGGCTTAATGCTTGTAGGTAACTACTATTATGGGCGCTCAATTTGATGGTAAATATGGTGCCTTTTAGACACCTTGAGACTTGATTGATGTGAGCCCTCCATTGGCTCTCTTCTCTTACTCAAAATCTACCCCTTTACTAGCTAGAATGGCCACTTGAAAACTATGTATTGATGGTCATTGTAATACCTTTTAGAGGCTATATCATTTGTCCTTCTCTTGTTGTTCTAAAGGACAAGAATGGTGCTTTTTGCAATGTAAATAGTTAAGATAGTGTACCTTAACTTGCACCAAGGTTTTAGACCGAATGTCTCCTTTTTCAAGCTCTCTAACTTCTCTGATAAGGTGGCTTCCTGAGAGAAAATTATGTTGCCTTCCTTACTAGACAACACTGACCTTCTAACTCACTTTACTTGGATAACTTAGTAACAATGAATCCAAGCTCTTCACCATGCAACTAATATGCTATTTGAGAGGTTTAACTTTGCACTAATGTTCACTTTAACTAAAATCCTTAGTGAACTTTGAATAACTAATATAGTGCAATAATGAACTCTCAAAGTAACTCGAAGTATGCACTAATTTTCACTACAACTAAAAATACTTAGTGCATCTTAAGAAACTCTTTAAGAACAACTAGTATAGTGCAATATTGATCTCACCTTATTACTCCTACAAATGAACCTTAAATCATGCACTAGTAATTGCTCCTAAATGCACTATAATCTCTGCAACTTAATGAAGTCTTCTTTGCTGTAACTAGATAATAGGAAGATGATATTTTTCTTTCTATTAAAATATATCTAACTCCTATTTTAATGTGCAGGTATATAAACCTTAAAAGAAACTTTCTTCTGCACTCCCTTGAAGACTTTAAAATGCAACCTTCTCCTTGCAACTTTAACTCTGATATGGTGCTTAATGAAACTTAATAATGAACTAAGTAACTTAATGTTCAGTAATGAACCTATTGCACCAAAGTTGCTTACCTTAACAAACTCTGTAGATGAAGGATTGCAAGGTGATTAGATTCACCTTATTGTTGCCTTTTACTGGATGGACTTGCAGCTCTTCTTGGCTGTCCAAAATAACTCTTTAGCTCACCTATTTGTAGCTATGAAACCCTCTAACTTGCTGCCCTGAAACTATAGTAGGTGACTTCAACTCTCCTTCAAAATGCACTCTATAAATTTAAGTTTGATGCTACCCAACTTGTTACTTTCTTTCTATCCTCAAATTTGAAATATTTTAGATTGTAAAGTAGTCAATATCTCCACTAAAATGTTATCCTTGAATCTCAAAAATTTGGTAGGGAACTCCTCCAAATCGTAGTTGAGATTTTCCTTCAAGAACCCTTCAATATTCTATTGTAGATTCAACAAACCCCTATCTCCTTTCTCTGAATGAGCCTTCTAGCCTTCAAAGGTAATCTTCAAACCTTTCAGGTTTGGTAGTAATGTTTGGCTCCTTTCTCCTTCAATCTCCTTGTCAAATTTTGACTTCAATCTAGGCCTTCTTCTCAAGAATCTAAAAGTCTTGAGGTCTTCACCAATCTCCTCCAAAATTTGGCAAGCTTCTTGCCAAATCTATCTTCATTTGGGCTTGTTGTCGGATGGTGATAATTGTCCCAAAATATTCCTTTATCAAGAACTTCTCCTTGGTGGTAAATTTCTCCAATGAGTTCTCCTAGGAACTCCTTTAATGGCCTTCTTTGAATCTCCTTCAATGAGGCTCACCAAGCCTTCTCCTTGTTTCTCCTTGAGACCTCTTCTCTAGGGTCTTCTCTCTCATAGCTTCTCTGGTCTTCCCAATGAGACCTTTCCTTCAACATTCTACTATGGAAGTGTTGGCAATGAGATCTCCTTCCTGGATCTCTAAAATCTACTACTACTAGAATCTGGAATGGGACTTGTTGCTTGTCCTTCTTTAGTCTTCTATCTTCCTGAACTGGAAGTTCTTCAATGGGACCTCTTGTAGGTCTTTTTCAGCTTCTTGAGCTATTTTCTCCTTCTGCAATCTGTAGGCTTCAATCTTCAATGGAGATCACCAATATCCAATCTTCTCCTAGACTCATCTCTAGAGTCTCTTCTTCCTTGAGTCTGCAATAAGGTTGCTATGGCCTTTTCCTCTCTTCTATAATCTACAGGTCTGCAACTCTTGTAATGGGACCTTTTCTCAGGTCTCTAAAATCTTTAGTCTTCTACTTGTTGCTGCAAGTGCTGGAATGATTCTAATGAAGATATTCTTCCTAGCGCTATGTAGGAAGCTTCCCAAATTTCTCTGAATCTCCTTTTCCTGCAACAAGATGTTAGAAACTGGAATGGAAGAATCTATAATTCTAGAGATAATGAACTTCACTAGTTGATTTGTCAATCTAGTGGAATTAACGTTGAGTCCTAGTCTTCACAAGTTTTTCTGCAACTCTATGGAAAGACTCTAGCCACCTGCAATCTCAAAAATTCTAGAACTAAGATTTTTGAACTCCTCTCAATCTCTCTTTGTGGCTCTCCCTATTTCCTATCGATCTACCATGTGCTCTGATACCACTATTAGCTTTTGGTGATGTATGTTAATGGAGATGCAACCACAAGATGTAAAATATGTAGGCTATGGTAAGTATATGATAATGGTACTTAAATATGTAGGAAAATAAGAGAATAGACTTCTGCAATAACTTAGTAAAATACCATTAATGAAAGCTCACAAAAATAGTACAATGCAATATAATGGAGGACTATGAACACTCCAAAATTTTACAATGAAGATCTACATTGTACCTACTCACTACTCTATAGTAACTTTGTCTCTCACACACACTTCTCTCTATATATCTATAGCTCAAGGTACATATATATAGGAAGATAAGTTCCTTGGGCTTTACTCTACCTATTCCTATGACTCATGTACATGTGGACTACATGCACATTTACATCATTGCACATTCTAACACTTGTGCATTTATTACTTCTTCCCCAAGTAACTACTTAACATAAGATAAAATCCTAATCTAATAATGTACCCAAGGTGGTACATTGACATGTACCAAATAGGCCCTACTTTGATAGGTAGGTTAATAGTGCTTGTTACTTATCTTTCTTCATTGTAAAAGGATCTAATGATAAGATTAGATTTTTGTAAATTGTTTGTGCTTAAGTCAAAATTTTATAAAAAATTAACATTGCATACATTTTAAGACTGACTCGTTATCCACTAGAACACTTTTGATATGTTTATTATCTATTTGAGTTATGTTGTGAAGAAGTGAGTCTCCTAATATTGATTCAAGAGGGGTATCTATCTCATGGAATGCTAGGATAGCATTGTTCATTCTAGCGAACCCAAATATATTGTTGATATCATTCAAAGATATTTCTTGAGGGACTTCTTGTTCACTTAAGAGTTTCAAAAATATTTTCCTATGAGCAGATGACATTTTAAAAATTTAAGAAGAGATATTTTTTGGGGTACCTCATCTAGTTATCGATGGAGATCAAAGGTATGTAAGGTATTTTAAGAAGGTGTGAAAACCAAAGGTGATATATTAGGAAATTTTACTTTAGTGTTTCTTGGGACAACCAAAGGAGGTTGATTCAAGGATTTATTCTTTTCTTGTTGCCTAGTCACAAAGTAGGAAGGTTTCAACAAATGCATAGTGCATACAAAGTTGGTCAACTTTTGATTATGTTTTGGTAAGATATTTTGGAAGATTTCCAATTTTTTGTTGGGAGTCTTTGGTTGACTGAATTTTATTTTTCCTTCTTCTATGTGGTCTTGGATACTATCCTTTAAGGTTATGCATTTTTTGGTGGTGTGTCACTCTATACAGTGATATTTGTGATACCTTTTGGTAAGGTATTTTTCTAACTTGTTATTTGTCTACCAATTGGGATATAAATTTTTGAATTACTTGGTGGTTACCTTGCAAGCTTCTAAGATCTTTTAAGTTTTTGGGAGATGGCATGTCGGCTATTGCCAATATATTTTTGGAATCTACCTCAATTCCCCATATAAACACCATAAAGCCTAATAAATTGCCAAATGTAACCCTAAATATATATTTGAGGGGTTTTAGGTAAACCTTGTACTATCTAAGTCATTCAAAAAATTTGTCTCAAGTCCTTGACATGATCTTCTCTTTTCATTGATAATTTAAGAATATCATCGATATAATATTCAATAATATTGTGCATCATATTATGAAAGATATATGTCAAAGCACATTTATTAGTAGAACCACCATTCTTAAAAATAAAGGGCATGAATTCATAACAAAAATTCCATTAAGAAATAGTGGACATTATTTTGGCTTGATCTTCTAGTGTTATACAAGTTTGATTGTAACCAAAAAACACATCCATCAAGGATAACAACCCGTAATTGGTAGAGAATTCAACTATCATGTCTATGTTTAGCAAAGAAAAATCATCCTTAGGATAGGATTTGTTGATGTCTCAAAATTATGTGCAAACTTGCACAATATTTTCTTTCTTGGAAACTGGGACTATGTTCGAGATCTAGTAAAAATAGTTAATAGATTTAATAAACTTGACTTCTAGAAGATTTTGGACTTTATTTTTTATTAGAAGAGCAACTTTAGGGTGCATATTTCATAATTTTTGTTTCATCGGCTTAGAATTATGCTTAACTACTAAAGAAAAATCTAATAATGGCATATCCACATAATATGATGCATAGATATTATAGTATTTTGTTAATAACTTTGTCTACTCTTCTCTATATTCCAAAGTTAGGATATTTCCTAATTTTATATCCTTAGATTATCATTTGATCCTATGTTTACATCTATGGTTTATTCTATTAGGATGTTTGACTCATATTTATAATGTGGAGGAGTAGGTATAACCCTTAGAATCTGGAGTTCATTGACCTCTAAAATCCATTTATCCATGTTTTTTTTGTTATATTGGAGGAGTGGGTTTTGAAAGGGCCCCAAAACCTTATTTACATATGAAGCAAAAAAAATAATAGGTCAAAAAACCTATAATAACAAAAAAAATTAGGGGATTAGAAGGTAATCCTAGTAGACCAAAAGGGAACCATCGAGGGTTCCTAGATGAAGAAACAAACAAGGAATAGTAGAGCATAGAAAGAGGGTCTCGATCCTAGGTAGATTCAGTGTTATTTGTAAAAGTCTCATCACTGGTCTTCTAAAAATATTTGAGTTGGTGATAAAGGTCATCCATAACATTTGAAACTTGGTTGTATAGGGTCCATGCAATCTTGGATGCATTAGCTACAAAAAAAAGCATTACCATAGTGCTAGCAAAAGGATCCAGAATGGTCTTCCAAAAAATGTTGACTACGGGCTCCCCCATTGGTACATAAAGATTCACACTGGGGATTGTCTTCAAAAATCACCTTCAAGAGAGAACATTTAGTCTTTGCCAGTTTTGGCTGAAGGGGCTCCCAAACTATATCATAGTTATCCTTACACATGTTTTTGGATTTTTTGCTTCTTGGTGAGTGGTGCTGAAGCTCAAATTTATCACACAATAGAGTGCATTCCTGTAGAGTTATAGGGATTGGAAATATACCTAATTTGTATGATTTAGGGGACCCAAAATCTAAGTTGTCATCATCATTGACCACTTCATTTATAGGGGATTTCTAGCTCAAACTTTGGTTTATGGATAGGTTAGGAGGGGTGATGCTATAGGATACAACTACTTTATAGGATTGCTTTTCAAGGGTATATATATAAAGGATTAAGTGTAATATTGGTGGCTAGAATGAGAAGTATTTCCTTTTTTGAAGCCATTGATGGAAATTTTTAGGCATTTATATAGATAATCAGGAATATTAACCACTTTGATATCCCTAAGGTGATTTAGAAAAGCAAGGTGGAAACTATGCAGGGGGACATTAGGTTTATCACAAGTGAAATATGGCATTACAAGGATCATTAACCTATCCCAAGGGACCAGAAGGGATATTATCAAGACTCAACATTTTTTCTAAAAATATTCTTGCCTTTGTTGATGAAGTGATTGGTATCCTCCACCAAGGAATGCATATTGTGAAGGATATCCAACCTATCATTTGGAATCTTAGTAACCTCAACCAAAATCTAGATGCTAACTTTGAATTGAATACCATGAATGATGACATGCCCTTAGTTCCATGAATTCATGAACTCATAAAAAAGCTCTGCATCACTTCCACTAAATTTCTTCAGAAAGGGAAGAACCCCTTGGTTGACAAAGATGTCCTCCACAATTGGATCGAGCTACAAATTATCAGGTTCTAACATAGCCTTTCTTTTCCAGTGGAAGGGCTCTCTAGTGATAAAATCACTCCTTGAGCTTAGGAAGGGAGGGAGACTCAAGAAATGGCATTGACTAAGATTTTACCTATAAATAAATATATAGATATTCGAGGGGTTTCCTTCAAAAACTTGTATAAGAACATGTTGAAATTTCTAGAAGTTTTGGAAATGACTCAATTCAAAAGCCGTTGATGCACATCATAGCCAAGGATCTTAGTAGGAAGGGCACCTTGGAAATGAGTAGACAGGGAGTTTGGTGGAGGGATGCTTTGGAAATGATTAAACTAGGGGTTGCCAATGAATGTGCCTAAGTTAGTTAGGTTGAGGATGAAATGGAGGCCCACCATGAATGCGAATGGAGTGGGGATCCATGGTGGAGGTGGGATTGCCAGGTAAGTGGTCCAAGGGTGGAAAAGTTGCTAAGGGATTGCTAATGGAATGTTAGGATCCTACTATAAAATAAACTCAAATAAACACACTCTCACACAATTGCTTGGAAATAAACTCACATAAACATCATATTAATATTCAGAACAAAATACACATTATAACAAAAATTTGCATAAAGGAACAATCTCACAATAAGATAGAATCGCAGGCCTCTTCGAGGGGGCAACCTCCTTCAACACTTCATTAATTTGCAAAAATATGAATACATTGGTGCCTTCTCGGGTATTTAAAGAGTTCCCTTCCATGGTTGGCTTACATGCAAAATGCCACCTGGATTACATGCATAATGCCACCCGAATTACATGCATAGTGCCACTCGAATTACATGCACAATGCCACTCGAATTACATGCACAAGGCCACCTTACATAACCTATCTACCATGTGTTACATAAAAAGGGTGCCATTTGTCATAGGCACTATATAAGCTAAAACTTAGAACATTACAAAATATTAATCATGGGTACTACCCATGTTATTTAGGAATTATTACATCATGGAAGTTATTACATTAAGGGTTAGGATGGGATCCTAACATGTCCTTCCCCTTGAAGAAGCTTTGTCCTCAAAGCTGAAATGAGGAAACTATTGCTGGAGTTGGTGGAGAGATTCCCATGTAGCATCTTCAAGGTTGAAGCCCACGCCACTGAACCAAGATCTCTGTAATTGTACGGTTGCGAAGAGTGCGAGTCCGACGATCCAACAACTGCTCAGGTTCAAGTAATATGGAGCCTTCTTCAT
This sequence comes from Wollemia nobilis, assembly GCA_028583015.1. Taxonomy (NCBI): domain Eukaryota; kingdom Viridiplantae; phylum Streptophyta; class Pinopsida; order Araucariales; family Araucariaceae; genus Wollemia; species Wollemia nobilis. Next base: position 6,290,184 of record JAQPPZ010007530.1, read on the forward strand.
CCAATTCAGGAAGTGTGGATTGAACCTATACCTGTGTGCCCACAACTTTCTTGAGAGCGGAAACATGAAAAATAGGATGAAGCTTGGAAGTAGGTGGGAGCGCCAATTTGTAAGTTGTGGGGCCAATCCTTTGTAGAACCTGGTAAGGACCATAGAATTTTGTAGCAAGCTTCTGGCACCTGCGAAGTTGTAGGGATGATTGTTTGTACGACTGCAAGCGAAGGAAGACCATATCACCTACATCAAAACTACGCTCAGAATGATGTTGATCAGCTTGTTGGTGCATCCGATTCTGGGCCATGTTCAAATTTTGCTTAAGTTGGCGAAGGACCTCGGTGTGTTGACTCAGAGTGTTGTCGACGGCCTGGACCTTGGAGCTGCCAGGAATGTAAGAGGAAGGCGTAGGTGGAAGGCACCCATAGACTGCTTCAAATGGTGTGAGTTTGGTTGCGGTATGATAGGAAGTGTTGTACCACCATTCGGCCAAGGATAGCCATTTGGCCCATTGAGTGGGATGATCTGAGACAAAGCAACGAAGGTAGGTTTCCAAGCATTTATTAACAACTTTTGTTTGACCATCCATTTGTGGATGGTAGGCTAAACTCATTTTGAGCTGAGTCCCCTGCAACTTAAACAACTCTTGCCAAAAATGACTAGTGAAGGTGGGATCACGATCAGATACAATGGAGGTGGGCATGCCATGAAGGCGAAATATGGAGTCAAGAAAAATTTGTGCAACAATGGATGTTGTATAAGGATGGGCAAGGGCACAAAAGTGAGCATATTTTGAAAGGCGGTCCACTACCACGAAAATAACTGACTTGCCTCCAGATTTAGGGAGCCCTTCTATAAAGTCCATGGAAATGTCGGTCCAAACCTGATCCGGGATAGGCAATGGCTGAAGAGTGCCCGGAGAGTGCACTGTTTCACCTTTCATCCTTTGACATGTGTCACAGGAAGCAACAAAAGAGTGGATGTCCCATTTCATACCTTTCCAAAAGAAGGTGCGCTTGAGTCGCTCATATGTTTTAAGGAACCCTGAATGGCCTGCAGAGGGAGTGGCATGCAATTCCTTCATGAGGAGCTCTCAAAGTGGGGACTTATGAGGTAGAACCAGGCATTGATGGTAGCATAGATCATGGCCATTCCAATTATATCCTGGTGCAAAATCTGGATCATCCATTAGTGAGGCTATCAAAGCTTGCAAATCTGCATCCTGACGTGCTTCTTGACGCAAGGAATCAATCCATTGGGGAAGTGGTGCTGAGATGGCACACAACATACTTACGGTCTCCATTTGGTGAGAAAGAGCATCAGCCACAATATTCTCCTTTCCCTTTTTGTAGGTGATATCATAATCATAGCCCATGAGTTTAGACACCCACTTTTGTTGGTCGTGCATGGCAACTCTTTGTTCCAAAAAATATTTGAGACTTTGATGGTCGGTTTTGATGGAGAAGTGACGCCCAATGAGGTAAGGTCACCAATGTGTGACTGCATGCAATATGGCTAACATTTCCTTAGCATATGTGGATTTCCCAGATTACGATCATAGAGTGCCTTGCTAGTAAAAGCCACAGGTCATCCTTCTTGCATCAATACCGCCCCAATACCATGACCAAAAGCATCACTTTCAATGACAAATGGTTTAGAGAAATCTGGCATGGCTAAGACGGGAGTGGTGGTCATAGCATGCTTGAGTTCAATGAAGGCTTGGTCAGCAGGCCCCGTCCAAGTGAAGGAATATTTTTTCAACATGGAGGTGAGGGGGGCAGCTATCTTCCCATAATTGTAGATAAATTTGTGATAATAGCCTGTAAGCCCTAAAAATCCTTGAAGTCCCTTGAGGGTGTGAGGTTTTGGCCACTCTTGAACTGCTTGAATCTTCTTAGGGTCAACCTTGACGCCATCCTGTGAGACAATGTGTCCCAGATACTCTACTTCAATAAGACCAAAGGAACACTTGGACCTTTTGACAAAAAGGTGATGGGTGACCAACAGCTGTAAAGTTTGATCCACATGATTGAGGTGCTCTTCCCATGTGCGGCTGTAAATCAAGATGTCATCGAAGAACACAAGGATGAACTTTCGTAGAAAGGGCCGAAAGATGTTGTTCATAAGACTTTGGAATGTAGAAGGAGCATTTGTGAGACCAAATGGCATTACCAAGAATTCATAATGACCTTCATGAGTGCGAAAGGCAGTTTTGGGGATGTCCTCATCCTTGAGCCGGATCTGATGGTAGCCAGAGCGGAGATCAAGCTTGGTGAAATACATGGTCCCATGTAGTTCATCGAGTAATTCATCAACCACTGGAATAGGAAATTTATCCTTGATCGTAGTCTTGTTGAGTTCCTGGTAGTCAATACATAGGCGCCATGAGCCATATTTCTTGGGAACAAGTAGGACAAGTGAGGAGTAGGGGCTAGTACTAGGCCGGATGACACCAGCCTTGAGTAATTCCTGTACCAATTTTTCTAGTTCTGATTTCATGGCATGAGGGTACCTGTATGGCCTGATATTTGGTGGTGCACTACCCGAGAGCAATGGGATAGCATGGTCGTGAGAGCGACGCGGTGGTAGTGTAGTTGGTTCTGCAAAGACAACATCATGTTTGTGTAGAACTAGTTGTAGGTCTGATGGAATTTCAGCCATTAGTGAAGTGGTTGGTTGGATGGAGAAGAGTTGTGCAATGACCCCACATTTTGATTTCTTTAGCACTTTCTCCATACGATTGGAACTAATGAGGTGAGGTGTTCCTATAGGGGAGCCCTTGAGTAAGTGTGTTTGTCCATTTTGGGAGAATTGCATCCAGAGTTCTGCAAAGTTCCAACTGATAGTGCCCAACGTACTCAACCATTGAGATCCCAAAACCATATCACATCCTCCCAACTGGAGGGCAAACATGTCCTGCTTGAGTTCATAGTCCCCTATCCTGATCTTGACATTGTGGCATTTTCCTTTACAAGGTAATGTTCCCCCATTGGCTACCATGACCTCGAATGAATTACAAGTGTGGATATAGCAATTTTCCTGCTTAGCAACTCTAGGATCAATGAAGTTGTGTGTGCTGCCCGAATCAATAAGGATGGTAAGACGTTGGCCCTTGAAAAATCCCACAACTTTCATGGTTTGTGGAGTGGTAATGCCTGCAAGAGCATGGACTGAAATCTCTGCCTCAGACCCTTGTGTATCTTCTTCCTGTGGAGAAGGTGTTTCAGGGGGGTCCTCATCCTCATCACTCTGTCGTTGTTAGCAGTGTTCCTCAACATCTATCAAGAATAGTATTTTGTTTGCACACTTATGTCCTTTAAAAAACTTTTCATCACAATTATAACATAAGCCTTGGGCACGACGTGCATCCATCTCCTCTGTAGTCAGTCGCTTGGGTGTAGTAGGTTTACTATCCACTAAATTTTGGGTTCGAAAAGGAAATGAAGGTCGGTTTGGAGAAAACCATGGGGGGCACCTTTGGTTTGAGAGTTTAGATTCGGCCAGACGGGCCAAACTGATAGCTTCCATCATGGAATGTGGTTTCAACATCTTTACTTCAGCTTGGAGATCCCCTTTTAACCCACTGATAAAACAACTCGTGAAGAACCCTTCCGTCAATCCTCTTGTCTTATTGGCCAATTTTTCAAATTGAGTTTGGTAATCATGGACTGAGGATGTTTGTTGTAGTTTGGTCAAGGCCCCTGTGAAGTCCTCATACTCACTAGGCCCAAATCGGGTCAGTAGTTGGGACTCAAATTCCTCCCAAGAGAGATTTGGGTTGGAATTACGTAACCACTGGAACCAGTGTAGAGCCTCGGATTCCAAATTGAAGGAAGCCATCTAAACTCGATGATATATGGGAACATTATGAAGTCTAAAGAATTGATCAACCCTACATAACCACCCATCAACATCCTTCCCATTAAATCGAGGGAAGTCCAATTTTGGCATTTTAAAGGATGGGTCATGGTCATTCCTTGTAGAGTTTTCAGCCTCGTGTTCTATTTTGAGTGGTCCCTTATGTAACTTGCTACCCATATTTATCAGTGTTTCTTCTAAGCGAGCGCTAGTGGCCTCATGATCTAGACGAAGACCTTGGACCTCTTCCCTTATGGAGAAAATTGCCAAGTTCAAATTCTCAATGGCTTTGGTTAAGGAGTCCATCCTGTTCTAGCTCTTTTTGATGTCCACGAGTACCCTGGGCCATTTTGGAACCTTTTGTGACCAGTTACTAAAATTAGAATTGGGTTTCAGGACTTACTATTTTTAGTAAGTGTCCAAAAAAGTGCTTGGGTGCTATATATCAAAACGATCAGTTCGAAGAGGTGGTCACAATGAGCTATATCCCACAACACTACTTTTGGGCACCCTAGACATTTTTTTTATCTCCTATTTTGTCGAGTCTAACGGTGTTTACAGTTTTTTATTTTGAGCTACAGTGCAAAAGTTGGGTACTGGAGCACTATCTATAATTGGTCCTTGGTCACTCGCTCACTATTTTGCTCAGCCTGGATAGTCTCTCTGACACTGCTTACCTCACTAGTCTGAAGATTCTCTGTATTGTGTAGGTTACTGTTATGACAGTTCTGTTCTGACACTGAAAACTGTAGTCTCTGACCTGACTGTGCTGACCTGACTGACCTCACTGTTACTGCCACTATAAATTTGACTGTTATTCTCCAGACTGTCAACTTAACTGTCACCCTCATATTCTATCCCGAATCCATGCAATGTATGTTATTTTTTTGGTAGAGGATTCCTTTCTTATATGCTCACTTTTGGGAATTTGGAATGCAGGTTTACAAACAGGGAGTTTTGGTTTGTGATTTTGTTGCAGGTTGAAGTTTTAATAGAACCAGGGTATGCTAAGTAAAGGAGTATGTAACACCCATAGGCCCTCTGTTATACCGTAGTGATGAACAATAGTGCTCGGACCAATATTTTAGGCCACTACCCAAGGAGGATTCCACACATACCCTTGAGCACACTATCTCGCCTCTCGACGAGTACGGGAGGGTAATCGTCCGGGATGTTGTGTCCCATGGACTATGGATGATACAAGGCCGATAAGCTTCCTACTGGATAAAATTTTGTTAACCCTAGAATGGTCTCCCGATACACCCGAAGATGCGTGGGAGCTCAAGTCCATGCGCGAGTTCTGTCTGAGGCCTGGGTATTGGAGCCTGATCGCCCCTCACTTCACTAGACGTTGTATGGGCTATCTAGCTTAGCCAATAACGACAGATCCTTCATGATATTTTAAAACCCCCGACATAGGGTTTCTACCTACTCAACTAAAAAGGACTATTTTTTTTTGACTGGTATTTGTCTTTTTTTTTTTTTTTGATAATAGTAAAAAAAAAATTACACGAAAATAACAGAGGATTATACCTAACAGGCAAGAATCGTTACTGTTGCAGTAGAACTTGGCCCTAGAAAGTGCTCTGATACCACTTGTTAGGATCCTACTATAAAATAAACTCAAATAAACACACTCTCACACAATTGCTTGGAAATAAACTCACATAAACATCATATTAATATTCAGAACAAAATACACATTATAACAAAAATTTGCATAAAGGAACAATCTCACAATAAGATAGAATCGCAGGCCTCTTCGAGGGGGCAACCTCCTTCAACACTTCATTAATTTGCAAAAATATGAATACATTGGTGCCTTCTCGGGTATTTAAAGAGTTCCCTTCCATGGTTGGCTTACATGCAAAATGCCACCTGGATTACATGCATAATGCCACCCGAATTACATGCATAGTGCCACTCGAATTACATGCACAATGCCACTCGAATTACATGCACAAGGCCACCTTACATAACCTATCTACCATGTGTTACATAAAAAGGGTGCCATTTGTCATAGGCACTATATAAGCTAAAACTTAGAACATTACAAAATATTAATCATGGGTACTACCCACGTTATTTAGGAATTATTACATCATGGAAGTTATTACATTAAGGGTTAGGATGGGATCCTAACATGGAAGGAGTGTGGACTTGCAAGGTGGACCTAAGACTAAGAGGGGCATAGTGGTGGTGAGGATGATAGGTGGTAATGGTTCCCAATGCTAAATGGTAGTGGGGCCAAGGGCTGATAAGGATAGTGCTAGGCATGACAAGAATAATTCCAAGAATGATGCTAAGGTTTATAGGTATAGTGACAAGCATGAAACTAAGGTAGGAGGCCAATAAAAACCACAAATAGGGCTTAGGATGATGTGGATCAATCATTAGAGGAAGCATCAATGAGGGATTGGGGAAAGGTATCATGCTAGACTTCAAGGGACTCTATGTGAAAACCCAAGTTGGCCATCAAGTTGGTAGCCCTATTTCATTGTAAACATGTTGAATGGCAGTATTAAGGTGAATTTTAAGGAGTCATTTAGACTCCTAGATGTGATTGAAGACTCTCCAAGTAGGGAATTTACACCTTTGAGGTAGTTGATGGTGTTTAGTAAATCTTCTTTGATGATAAGATTGCATGGATGATCATTGAGAATGGAGAGTCCTTGGAAAATAGCTCTAGCTTCAATGACATGGTTTGTTTGGGATCCTAGATTCTCTACAAAATAAAAAATGATCTTGCCATAGTGATCTCTAGTGATACCACCACTTATTTATTTTTTGGGATTGCCTTTTGCAACACCATCAAAGTTTAGTTTTAACCAACCTTCAAGACGAGTCCATATAACACTAGCTCAAACTTTGGTTTATGGATAGGTTAGGAGGGGTGATGCTATAGGATATGACTACTTTCTAGGATTGCTTTTCAAGGGCATATATATAAAGGATTAAGTGTAATATTTGTGGGTAGAATGGGAGGTATTTCCTTTTTTGAAGCCATTGATGAAAATTTCTAAGAATTTGTATAGATAATAAGGAATATTAACCACTTTGATATCCCTAAGGTGATTTAGAAAAGCAATGTGGAAACTACGTGAGGGGACATCAGGTTTATCATAAATGAAATATTGCATTACAAGGATCATTAACCTATCCCAAGGGACTAGAAGGGATATTATCATGACTCAACATTTTTTTTGGAAAGCTTCTTGCATTTGTTGATGAAGTGATTGGTATCCTCCACCAAAGAATAAATATTGCGAAGGATAGCCAACCCATCATTTGGAATCTCAGTAACCTCGACCAGAACCTAGATGCTAAATTTGAATTTAAGACCATGAATGATGACATGCCCTTAGTTCCATGACTTCATGAACTCATTAAAAAGCTCTACATCACTTCCACTAAATTTCTTCAAAAAGGGAAGAAACCTATGGTTGGCGAAGATATCCTCCACAATTGGATCGAGCTACAAATTCTTGGGTTCTAACACGACCATTCTTGATCAGTGAAAGGGCTCTCTAGTGATGGAATCACTCCTTAAGCTTAGGAAAGTATAGAGACTCAAGAAATGGCGTGCCTAAGATTGTCCCTACAAATAAAGATATAGATCTTCGAGGGGTTTCCTTCAAAAAATTGTATAAGAACATGTTGAAAGTTCTAGAATTTTTGGAAATGACTTGATTCAAAAGTCGTTGATGCACATCATAGCCAAGGATCTGGTAGTAAGGGCACCTTGGAAATGAGTAGACAAGGAGTTGGCTGGAGGGATGCTTTGGAAATGATTAAACTAGGTGTTGCTAATGAAGGTGCCTAAGTCAATCAGGTTGAGGATGAAATGGGGGCCCACCATGGATACAAGAATGGAGTGGGGATCCATGGTGGAGGTGGGATTGCCAAGTAAGTGAGCCAAGGGTGGACAAGTGGCTAAGGTATTTCTAATGAGAGGAGTGTGGGCTTGCATGGTGGTGAACCTAATTCTAAGAGAGAGCATGGGGGTGGTGAGGATGATAGGTGGTAATGGGTTCATATGCTAAAGGGTAGTGGCACCAAGGGTTGATAGGGATAGTGTCAAGCATGACGTTGAGGTAGGAAACTAGGAAATACCACGAATAGGGTTTAGGATGATGTGGACCAATCATTAGAGGAGACATAAATGAGGGGTTGGGGAAAGGCATTGTGCTAAACTTTGAGGGACTCTATGTGAAGATCCAAGTTGGCCATCAAATTGGTAGCCCTATTTCCTTGTAAACATGTTGAATGGCAGTATTAAGGTGAATGTTGAGGAGTCATTTAGACTCAAATATGTGATTGAAGACTCTAAAAGTATGTAATTTATCACCTTTGAGGTAGTTGATGGTGTTTAGTGAATATTATTTGATGATAAGCTTGCATGGACGATCACTGAGAATGGAGAGTCCTTGTAAAATAAATTTAGCTTCAACGATATGGTTTATTTGGGATCCTAGATTCTCTACAAAAGCGAAAATGATCTTGCCATAGTGATCTCTAATGATACCACCACTTCCCATTTTTTTGGGATTGCCTTTTGCAACACCATCAAAGTTTAGTTTTAACCAACCTTCAAGAGGAGTCCATATAACACTAGGTCTATTAGTTAAGGGGAAAGACAAATATGAAATATCCATAGAGAGATTGAGATATTTTGCAATGGTTGCTTTTGAGGCTAGGGTTAGGGACTTTTGAACAAGGGACAAGCTGGGCATTATCAATGGCGACACACAACACTCTCCTTCCAATAGAAAGGGGGTTCTTGAAAGTGTTAAAGAAGGCTCTATTATTTCATTCAAGCCACAATTGCCATAAGAAGTTATGGAGGTAAAATGACCATAGGATTTTGATCCAACTGTTAATAAAGGGATTGGGAAATTGGGTGAATAATTTAGATATAGTGTTTTTTTGGACCCACTTGATACTAAATATGGAAAAGAGGAAACTAAGGATAATATTTAAGAATAGAAATCCAAGGAAAATATGGTAGGTTGAATCCCACTTAGAATTGCAAAGATAACAACAGTTGGGAATGATCATACCTCTAATCATGAGGTTTTTTATGGTCAGAATATTGTTTTGTGCCACTAGCCAAGAGAAGAAGGTGATGTTGAGGATTAGATGCTTAATCCAGATGGACTTGCATAGGAGCATACATGTATATGGGATATTCTAAAGGAAATAGGTGGTCTTGAAATGAACAAGCCACTGTCGTAATCTCTCCAAATAGGGTAGTCTGAATGACCACTACTAGGGATGACATAGAAATTGGGGAGGGAAGATAGAGAGTTGGAAACGATAGTGAGGGCATTATTGAGATTTTTCATAGGGGTCAATTTTTAAGCTAGCCTACCATAAGTATGAGTTAGGAAGTGTGATACTTTATTTCCAAAAATGTGATCAATGACAGGCTTAACCATGGAAATATTGGGGTCATCAATTAAGGGGTGATCACAGATCCATGAATCCTCCTAGAAATCAATGATTTTTCTATTACCAAGTTTCCATCTGGTCCCTTTCTAGATTATGATTCTGGACTTGATTACTAAATTCTAGAAAGTAGAGCCTCTTTAGGGAGAGTCTTCATCCATGAAACCATGGTTCTTAGATATTTCCTTTTGACAATGGAGACCCACTATGAATTGGTATTAGTGAAGATTTTCCAACCTTATTTGGAAATTAGAGCCATGTTCATTTTTCTAAATTTCCTAAATCCTAGCCCTCCTTGAGCTTTCCTAGTGCACATCTTATCCCAAGCCACAAAAAGAAAATTTTTCTATTCTAAGGCCTAGACCACATAAATATTTTTTGTATTTGTTCAATTTTGAGATGTATCAGTATGGGGGATTTTAATATTGACATGAAGTAAATTGGAATACTTTAAAGGCAAGCATGCGTGAGAGTTGCTTTGGCTGCCTAACTAAGGAGAGATCCTTTCCAACCAATAATTTTTTTGAAGAGTCTTTCGAGAATATTATTCCACATGCTTTTAGTTGGATTACCGATGAAAAATGGGAGACCAAGATAAGAGGATGACAATTCAAATATGGTACATTTGAGGACATGAGTAATTTTTATCTGTCTAGACATAGGGGCATTAATAAAGAATATTTTTCTCTTTATATAGTTGACCAGTAGCATCTTCGTAAAGATTGAGGATGATATTGATAGTTTTGGCTTCAGTTATGGATGCTAGGGTGGCCAAGATGGTATAATATACAAATTATTGGTGGGTGACTAGTCTAAGGAGAGATGATGCCTTGATGCAAATGATGGATTCATAGGAGCATGTAGCTTTAAGGGCTCTTCCTAGGGATTCCACAAGGATGATGAAGAGGAAGGGGGATATGGGATCACCTTGTCTAAGTCCTCTTGAGATTTTAAAATAACTAGAAGCAGATCCATTGATGATAATAGAGAACCAAGTTGTCATTATGCAGGCTTTTATGAGATCAATCCATTCATTATGGAAGCTAAACTTCTATAGGATATCAAAAAGGAAATCCCATGACACTCTGTCAAAGGCTTTATTCATGTCAAGATTGAGGAAGAACCTAACATTTTTACTTTTGGAAATAGAGTGCATGACTTTATGGATAGTGATGACCCCATCGATGATGGTTCTACCTTGGATGGTGCTTCCCTAACAAGGATCAATGATGAGTGGAAGAATCTCCTTCATTCTATTGGTCATGACTTTGGTGATGATTTTATAGATGACATTACATAGACTTGTAAGCTAGAATTCTAAGAGACTCCTACAAGTTGAGGATTTAGGAATGAGGGCTAATAAGGTTGAGTTGATGTCCTTAGGGATAGAATTTGAATTCTAAACATCTTGAATGGCTTTTCAAATGTCTCTGCCTACAATATCCTAGAAGCTTTGGAAAAAGTGAGGTGGAAACCTGTTTGGACCTAGGGCTTTGTCCACTTGCGTGGAAAAGAGGACTTTCTTGATTTCATCATGAGAGAAGGTTCAAAGAAAGCATGAGTTGGTTTTAGGAGTGACAAGGATTGGGATTTTATGTAGGAGGGAGTTATAGGATTGGGTAAAACTAGAGGGGTGAGATCCTAGGAGATTTTAAAAGTGGATAAAAACTTCAAAGTGGACCTTGGAAATGCTGGACATGAAATATCCATCACTCTTGACTAGCTCCCTTATCTTTTTAAAACTATGGTGCCTCAAAGTTGGTGCATGGAAAACGTTTGTGTTAGAATATCCCTCTTTTAACCAAAGGGCTCTAGATTTTTACCTCCAAAAAGTTTCCTCTACAATCATGTTGAGATATTCAACTAGGAGCCTTCTTTCTTCATCCCTAATCTACTGAGACTGATTCCCTATCTATATTTATTCTTCTATTGTTTCCAACCATTCCATGATGGTCTGCTTATTTTCAAAAATATTACCAAAGATCTCTTTGTTCCACACACAAAGGTTACTTTTGATGAAATGCAGTTTCTTAAAAAATTGAGATATGAGGGGCCCAAACAAATTTTGATTCCACCATTCAGCTATGCGAACCCTAAATGGGGTGATGGATCCATATGGCTTCAAAATTGAAGGGAGTATTAAAACCTATTGTAGGTTTAAGATCTTAAAAAATTAAAGGATTATGATTGATCCAATTTTGAAAAGGGAATGGAGGGTGGCATCCCCAAACAGGTGAATGACCTCCTTAGATAAAATAAATCTATCAAGACTGAGTTGGATAAGTTGGCTACCAATCCTCCTATTTATCCAAGTAATTTTTATTCCTTTGATTTGAACATACATAAGTTTGTTGTTATCAAAAAATTCTCCAAAATCTTCATAGCACCTTGGTGAGATGGCCATCCCTCCATTTTTATTGGATGGGTAGAGGGGGATTTGAAATATCTTTCAAGAATATAAGGTTCATTTGAGAAGATGACCCTCATATAGCTGAGGGTATTCCAAAAAGTTTGTCTCCCTTGAGGATTATTAGGGACATAGATGTTGGAGAGAATCCAACTTGATTTGCTATATTTGTAGTAAAAGAGAATGTTTGTAATCCTTTCAGAATATGATAGTATTCTTCCTTCCACTTTGGTTGTATCCTATAGGCACAAAAGTCCTGAAGTTACTTGAGCTAGGTTGGCGATGTACTCATTATTTTTTTCAAATAAGCTTGAAAATTCTCTTGATATTATTCTCTTCAAGTTTAGTTTCCTAGAACATAAAAATGGCAGGTCTAATTTCTTTCTTCATGGTCAAGACTAGTCTTTGCCTGATAGGACCATTGAGGCCTCACAAATTCCATGAGAGAATCTTCATTTGTGATTTTTGGCAAAGGATTTTTTGCCCTCTACCTTGCTATGATGGGGGTTTGGTTATCTTTCCATCATCATTGGATGGGTCAATAAGGGCTAATAAAAGGATGGTTTGGGCACCAGTTGCAATCTCATCTTCAACCTCTTTTTTTATTTGATCATTATAATAAGGTCACCCCTTCTTTTTATCATTACCCACATCAATGGAGGCTTTTTTATAGCTTCTTGTGTGTATTATGATTGAAATAAGGGAAGAATAAAGGTTAGCATGACCAACATGCTTAAGAGGACTAAATTTGACACTTGAATCATGATCAGTGCGACCAACAGTCTTGAGAAAATTGAGATTGTCAAGAGAGTCATTTCCAAGACACCCATAATACTAGTATGAAAGGAAGAAGGATTCCTAGGAAGGTCAAGAAGGGTCAGACCTGGTCGAGGAATAGGAAACCAAATCATCAAAGGGGACAAAGTCCCCAGGGTGGTAATGAAGAGATTCAGGGAATAATAAATCAACCAGGTGATTTAATTTAGTGATATCTTTAGGTGAAATAGATAAAGGATTGAATCTATTAGGAAAGGATAAAAAAGAGAATACCTGGTATTGGGATTCTGATTGAGGAGAAAAAATAAATTTTTTACACTTGGAAGCATGATGGTCCACCTTAGGAGAGTGTTGGACTTTAGGTTCTATTTGCAAATATGAAATAAATTGATTACCTTTGAGAGCAGGATGGTCCACCTTGGAAGGGAACTTCTTGTGAACAAGGGCACTCTTCGATGGAGCTTATGAAGACTTATTAGAATGGGCATCCTCTTTATTTTTGGAATCCCTTTTGAGTGATGGACATTAAGCTCTGAGATATCCTTGAGTGTGACATTCGATGAAAAATGTTGAATTATTTTCATACTCAATAGCTTAATTTCTATGATAGGAGCCATATATAAAGTTCTAATACGTAGGCAACTCAGATCAAGGTTGGAATTGCCACAAATACGAGCATACACCAATCAACTTATAGATTTAGTTTCCAGGTCAAAGGTAATAATATCTCCAATGATTTGAGAAATCCCTTTAAGAATTTCATCATGCCAAAATTGGACTAGGAGTCTTGGGAGTCTGATCTAGATAGGTGTAATATTTATGCTCTAAGTTTCAAGATTAAAGTCCTCTACCCATATTCTGATAAAGAGGCTTCATCAACTAAAGAACCAAGGTCCATCGGTTAGAATACAACTGGTGTCAGCTGGGTTGTTGAGTCTGGTGAGGAAGAATCCTATGGGAAGGGCTACCAATTCCATGTTGCCATAGGGACACCACTTGGAGAAGACCCATTTATGTATAGATTCAATATATGACGTGGAGCTAATAAATTTGTTGACTAAGGATAGAGACTCCTGAGAAGCTAGGTTGACCATTATGCTAGAAGGAATGATTAAATATCTACCTTTAGGAATGAGAGACAAAGGACCAAGCTTATGATGAGGAATAGTGGTCCTTGAGCCAATCTGTACTATCTCTACAAAGGAACAATGGTCCATTTATCCATGTTAAATTATTATGAGTGATGTGTATTTAAAGGAATAATTCCTTCAATAGGAATATTGTCAAAAGGAGAAACAACGTTAACCCAAATAGGAGAGTGAGGAAACATTTCCACCTCACAATTGTTAGAAGTATTGAGTTGTCATTGATGTCAAAGGTGCATGGTATTCAAGGAAGAAATATATTCAAGAGAAAATATAAGTTGGATGTCAAAGGTGCATGGTATTCAAGGAAGAAATATCTTCAAAGAGAAAATATAAGTTGTGACATATAAAATGGTATTCAAGGAAGAAATATCTTCAAAGAGAAAATGGTATTTGATTTTTGAATATTTAAATCCACCAAAGATATATGGCTTTAATATTTAAATTAAATATTTAAATATTAAAAGTAATGTTGAGATATGAGTATGTGTTAATATTTAAATCAAAATATTTAAATATTATAATCAAAAGTTTCTAATGTAAAGCATTCAAATAGTGATGGCCGATGTCCTTGAGTGCAAGTAGCAAGAAGTGAAAGCATATAAATATACATGCCAAAATTCAATTCAGATAATGATTCAATGAATATCTTCGATGTGCACATCGTGCAAAGGAGGTAAAATTTGAGGGAGTGAAGGGAGTTCAAAAATGGCAAGGACACAACAGTGTAAAGAGTTGTGTGCATCGAAAGAGTAAGTGAAGCAGTGAAAAATTGTGTGCATCATTGATATCCAAAAGAGTGAGCACATCTATGAAGAGTTGTGTGCATTAAAGAGTAAGCAAAGAAATAAAGAGTTATGCATATCATTGATATCCAGAAGAGTGAGCAAAGAAGTAAAGAGTAGTATGCATCATAGAAATCAAAAATAGTGAGCGAAGTATCACAATAGTGAAAAAAAATTATCTTGGAGATCTTCGATAAGGAAGCTGACGGGCATCAAAAACAATGCAACAATGGTGACATCGAGGGTGCTTGAGAAAGTTTGAAAAGCAATAGCTAAACCTGAATGAAGGGATGGACATATAAGCAATACGACAGTGAGGAAAGTATATTACAGTGTGTCTTTAGCATTGGAGTGAAGTAGTGAAGGATATTGAAGTGTATCTTCAATATCAAAGAGGAGCAGCAAAAGACACTGGAGTGTGTCTTCGAGATCAATGTAAAACCTGGGAAAGAGAGTTGCAGGTCCAAGACAAACCATGTTGTGAAGCCAAGCATTGAAGAGCAAAAGAATAAAGTTGAGCAATATTTTCATCAAATGATGAAGAAAACATAACACCGGTGGAGCCAAGTAAGTTGTACAAAACTCTCCTGATAATTTATTGAAAGCTCATTGGAGGACTGTGAAAAGATATCATCAAAAAACGTTAACTTCCAGATAGAGGTAAATCACATGAAGATGTCAATGAAGCTATCACAATCATTTTTGAAAGCATGCAAGAGTTTGAATTTGAGTTGTGATTGAAGGGTTTGTTTTGAAGTGAATAGTTTTTGAGCCCACAAAGACAAGCAACCCATCAAGGACCTCCAACAAACGTGAATAGGTAAGAAAATATTTTAATTTTCTAAGGGTGCAAATTTTCATTTAAATTTGTATGGGTATGTTGATCCCACATCTATCCTACAGAGGACATGGGATGGTATAAAATAGAATTTGTGTAGATAGTTGATTGCGAGCACCTCACAATTCATGCAACACCCCATACGGGTACGTCCAATCGGAGAGCACACATGGTAGGTTTCAAGGATAACACTTTTTGAGAGTTTGACGCTTGCTATGACCGTTGGATTGCGAAAGCATGTGACTATTGGATTTTGAAGCTTGTGACTGTTGGATTTTGAAGCTTGTGAGTTGACTGCGCTTGCAAGGAATATAATATTTTGTTTGAGGTAGATTTGGAGGTATAGTGAATTAATTTCTTTTGATTATTTGAGAAAAATATTTTTGTCTCTATGAAAATAGGAGGAATAAGGAAATGATATAAGTTAGAAAAGAGTGTGGTATTTTGATCTTTATTTGAAACAAATATTGTTGGATAGGAGGAATAAGGAATTGAAATGAGTTAGAAATGAGTTTGGTATTTTAATATTTATTTGAGGTAAATATTATTGAATAGAAGGAATAAAGAATTGAAATGAGTTAGAAAATGATTTATTATTTTTGAAGTACACATGGGAATGAGTAAAAGAGTAGAGTTTCACACAGATAGAAGGATTGTTTTAAATCAATTCAAGGTGAAGAAAAGCAAGGTTTTGGAGCAAATTTGAGCAGGTTTTAGAGCAGATTTAAACAGTGATTATGAGCAGGTTTTGGATTAGATTTGAGCAGGTTTTACAACATATTTGAATAGTGATTATGAGAAGGTTTTGGAGCATATTTGTGTAGGTTTTATGAGCAGGTTTTGGAGAAAATTTGAGTAATTATTGTGAGTAGGTTTTGGAGCAGATTTGGATAGTGATTGTGACCAAGTTTTAGAGCAAACTTGAGGTAATTTTGGACTAGACTTGTGAGTTGATGGGATTGGTGTCTCATGTGGGTTGATGCCCATGAAATAGTAGAGGGTATTGGTGTCTCCTATGGATTGGTGTCCATGAACCTGAGTAGAGGGGATTGGTGTCTCTTATGGATTGGTTTCCATGAACCAGTATAGTGGATTGGTGTCTCCTATGGATTGGTGTCCATGAACCTAAGCAGAGGGGATTGGTGTCTCTTATGGATTGGTGTCCATGAACTTGAGCAAGGGTATTGGTATCTCCTATGGATTGGTGTCCATGAACTTGAGCAAGGGGATTGGTGTCTCCTGTGGATTGGTGTCTACGAAATTGAGAAAGGGGATTGGTGTCTCCTATGGATTGGTATCCATGAAATTGAGCAAGGGGATTGGTGTCTCCTATGGATTTATGTCCATGAAATTGTATGGGGATTGGTGTCTCCTATGGGTTGGTGCCCATAAAATTTATTGAAGAAATATATAAGCAATATTTTCATGGTTTTCTCCTAAGAGGGAGTTTCCACGTAAAATATTTGCCTCTTATGTGTGTGGTGATTTGTGCATTGTTTCATTATTGCATTGATATTATTTGAAGTTATTACTTTGGAAAGAAAGATTAAATTTTTATTGTCATGACCCACCCAATTGAACACTTGAGGAGGAAACAATATAAATTAGACTTATTATTTTTTATCTAATATTGATGATGCTATAGCTATGCTTGGATGCGATTCCACATTTGGTTGCATTTATGTTTATGATGATGCTATGTCGTTATAATTTTTGTAGGGCTAACCGTGCTTGCAGGTGGATGATTTCAAGCTTACAAGGTAATATCCACTTTAATGATATTTTTAAATGATTGATATTATTTATGCATTTAATGGTTTTATTAAACTGACTAACCATTTATGATGGTAGACTACAACATACTATTCGCCTTGATGGATGCTTTAAACTGCATAGCAAGGAAAATTTTATTATTTCCGCTTGAACCTATTAGTTAAATTAAAATGATTAACCACTTGACTATATTAATTTAGCAATTCAATATTTGCTTAAATTTAACTAAGCAAGATGGATTTAATTTATAATTATTTTATTTTAGATGGCAGATTCATTTATTATGGCAGGTGTATGGGCAATTTAAAATAAATGTTTAATTATGCCTAACCTCTTTTGAATTTTCTTACAAGGTAAGAGTGTAGTCTTATCTTGAAAATATGACATTTTCTATGAAAGAAATGAATGATCTCAGGCCAGCTGGGACTGAGCCAGTAGGCTGCCATAATGGAGCTCTACCATCCTACCACATGTAAAAAGGTGCACACTTCCTTGGAAATAGGAGGATGCTAGTGAAGGGGAGGTTCTAGGGGGGGTTTGGTGAGAAAATAAGGGGATGATGGACTAGAAAATGGAAGGGAAGAGAACCAAAGGAAGCAAACCCATGAGGCATTTGAAACCATTTGCAGCTTGGACTTGTGATTGGGTAGATTACTAATATTTTCTCTTTCTGTTCTCTCCACAAGATTTGCTTTCAAAATATTGTAGAATACCTGTTTGTTCTTTTTTATGTTTGTTATTGTTATAATGGCATTAGTTTTGACACCTCTGAAGGCACATAAGTTATTTCTTGCAAAATAAAATCACGATGCCACGACCCTGTTTGGCTTTGTTTAAACCCTTTTTACCCCTTTGTCGACGTCATTCCTCTTGTGACTGAATCCACACACTCAAAAAATTAACTCCTTGAGATTCGAGGGGATAAATCTATTTTGGGACACATATTGTACCGATCATATTAGAATTAAAATCCTTAAAAAATGCCATTTGTTTAATTTAAAAAAAATGTAGCTTTCTAGGATTTAAGCTTTTGGGTTATGATTAAAAGGGACTACGCCTGTTTTAAATACCATAGTTGATTGGTGAAATCCTTTCCCTCATTGCCACTTTTTGGTGTTGACGCCCATCCCCTAAATGATATCCTTGTTTTGTTCTAAGGTTTGAGTAAGGACAATAATTATATTTTTAATTGTTACTGGGAAACTCTTTATCTTATCCATCGCTACTCATTTTAATTATTACCACTAGAAAGTGGGTCCATCACTATGATCTAAGAGTACCCTAAAGTTTAGTTAGGGATACAATTACATTTTCTAGTGCCCACATTCATCAATTGGATTGTGTGGTATAAATTGGATTATGAGGGGAGTGGTTCGGATTTATAAATTAAATATTTATAAATTGTTGCAGTTTTAAAGAGGGCCTTCGATCAATTAAAAATGAGGCACGAGTGAGTTTGTTAAATATTTTATGAACTTGAAGGGGGTTATTCAATAATAAATTGAAATGGGCACCATGTTGTTAACTTATAGGGAGCATATCGACAAAACTAAAGAGAGAGGCGAGATGATTAAACACATAGCATGTCTGATTTCTGTCATGGATCATGCACTTTAAAATTATGCATGTAACATGGAGACCACCCATGTACCATGGCCGCATTTTGGAAACCATGACTAAAGTTTAATGTTTAATTTTATGAGTGCTTTCAGGTGCCTATTGTTTTAATTTAAAATTATAGGGGCTTTCAGGTTAAGGAATAAAAGAGGACCATGGGGCCATATTTAAGAAGTATATATATGACATAAGGCCATGAAATATTAAATAAGAGGGCCTTGGAAATATTAAGGTCATGAAATAAATAAGGGCCTAGGTTAGACTTGGCCATGTAATAAATAATTGAAAATAGGGGGGTTAATTTAAATAGAAGATACCCTTTCTTAAAAGAAGGTTTTAATTAAATAAAGACCTCTTACTATTTTAAAAGGGGTATAACAAAATAGAGGTTTCCTTTCTTTGAAAAGGGGTTCATTAAATAAGTTCTCTTTCGGACCTCAGTGAATGATTATTCATAGACCTATTTTATTTCAGGATTAAGACACCTTTGGGAGGTTTATAATAGAGTATATTTGTTTTTAAGGAAAATGGGCCTTAGGATAATTAAAAGAGGGGTGTATTCCATATTAAGAAAAAGAAATCCTTAGAGTAATGCTAAGGGGGTTTGGAGTCAAACTAGTAGAAGAATTGAAATATAGTTGGATCTATTGCATGTAGGAATTGGTTTTTTAATGGGACCAATCTCATGGAGGGATTGAGGTTTTTTGAACTCAATTTTGTAAAAAAAAAAAACTTAATTAGAATTTTGGGTTTCTAGTTTGACTCTAAGGATGGATATTTATTGATGTAATGAGATTTAGTTAATATAAGGTTATATTTTAGACCTTATGAATTAGAAGATACATTAGAGGTTAATGAATCTCATTTATTTTTGAATTGAAACATTTTAGGGGTTAATATGTTTCAAGAGGAGGATATGTACATTAGTGGTTAATATGCCTTAATTTGATATGATGAAAAAATACTAGTAGCATGTGATAGATTTATGAATTAGTGGATAAGGTTTTCATCTATTTTATGGGGTGAATTATGTTAGTGGATAACTTAATTCATGATGATAGACTAAATGATCTACCTATGATTTGGAAAGGATAGATCAAATGAACTATCTATGATTAGGCTAAAGTTTTAGACTGTATAATTTGTCTATGATTTGGAAAGGTAGATTAATTGATTATCTATACTTATGGATATGTGTAAACATATAATTAAAGGAAATAATGGAAGGGGAGTTCCATTATTTGAGAGATCATGGGGTCTCTTCTTGTTACAGGTAAATAGATTGTAACAACATGGTACATATTTAGTAAAAAGGATTTTTGGTATTTTAGAAAGTTTGTAATGTATTGTTAAAAGGAAGATATGTATTAGAGCATGGGGATTATGAGGTTCCTATGCATGTGTATTGATGGAGAATATTTATGGATAATTTCTAGGAGATAGGAATTATGGAGCACTTATATCCTTGGAAAGAGGGGATTATGGGGTCCCCCTTATAGCTTTGTGACATGGAAAGGGTCTATCCATGTATTTGGACATAGGAACTAGGGGGTTCCTATATATTGTATTTGATGATATATAAAAAGGAATTGGGTATTCCTTGTATACTATTGTACTGGAGGTAATTAAATTTAATAAAATAGAACATGGATATTTTGAGGCTAGGTTTATTCCCCGTGAGGGTTCCCAGGATATATGATGCGTCTCATGTGTGTGATGACTATTATAATCTTATGATTTTGTTCTTATGGCTTTCTAGAGATAGCTTGCTATGGATGTATTTCTCTAATTTTATGAAGGATGAATATGGACATGAATGTATAATGAAATGAATATGAATGGTCTTATATATTTTTCTCCTTGTAAAATCATAATGGTTATGATAATGGGTTGTAGCTAGAAGGAATGATAGATAGAAAGAGATAGATGGCTTAGTTATGTTGGGTACACTTGTGTATAAGGACTTGCGCAAGGTGGGTATAGTTGTTTTTAGGGAATGTAAAAAAAAAAATCTCTCTCAAGTTCAATTGGAACTTTTGGGTTGTTACATTTATCTTATACTATTCACCCCCCTCTTAGTATAAGCTTGTGTTTTTCAATAATCATTTATGTGTAATTTTGATACAAGATCAACCATTGAATGAGATGTTATATCATTATATTCTTGTAACAAAGTTAATCTCTACTCATTTCTGAGGATATTATTGGAGTCTTACCTCATCTCCTCAATAGGCTCAATACTTATGGTGTTAATTTATGTGTAATGCAAAAAGAGATTGGAAAAGGAAAAAGGAAGAGGTTCAACTTTATCATCCTCATCCTAGTCTAGACCTATTGTCAAAGATACTTCTATTGGAAGTTCAAATGAGCATAGCCAAGCATCATCATCATCACTTTAAGAAGAAGTACATATCACTATATTATGGTTGTGAAAATACCCCAATCCATAATTCTAGGGTTAGATTTTAGTTTCTATAGGCTCTTTGATTCCTTGTCCTTGAAGCCTGAGGTATTTTCCTATGTAGATAAAGTTAAAAAGGATTTATTTGGGGATAGGGTAAATATTTGAAACAAAACATGAGGTATGTCTCCACTTTATTGGTTATGGATTAGCTCCATGTATCTTTCCTCATATGTCATTCCTATGGATACAAAGGTGTAAGTTCATATTTGTATGATTTTTACTCACCTAGAAGATAATCCAAAAGCATGAGATGAAGAATGTAATCTAACCAAGTCCAAAGCTAACAACTCATGGTACTAGTTATTAAGGTTTATATTATGTATATTTTTAATCTTTTCTTTACCTTTGGTTATAGTCTGACAATTGGTTCCTTGTTCTTGGTGGATGCTTGTTTCTTTAGGTGAATTAAATATTAAGGTATCATCAATTAAGGGATGAGAATAGCTCAATGAAGGGTAAATTTAGGGTTCTCTAACTGGATGTTCTAGCAATAGATAAAAGGATCATGGTTAGATACTATGCTATAGAACTTACCTTGATATTTGAACTTGATACATTGATGATAAGTTGATGGGGTAGCCTACATCACATGGCTCCAAGATCATCCTAAAAAAAGGTTATAGTTCATCTCACATTGTAACACAAAATAGTGAGTTCAAAATGTGAGGCCCTACTTTTATTGGTAAAACTATAGTCCCTATAGCTTCATATTCTTCATTGTCATAATATTTTATGATAATATCTATTTTTTTTGAATCTTTATTATTGAGCCCTATATTATGAATAAAGCTAAGGCTGAAACATTGATTGGCAACCCATGATTGATGAGAACCCTTTTGATGGATTACTCACCAATACTACAAGTGATATACAAGGCTATCTCTCCAAACATAGAGGTGGGTGGAATGTCATCCATAAATAAGGATATAGTCACATGGTTCGTGCTAAGTGACCTCACCAAATTAGATAAATCATTAAGAGTGATATTTTTAGGCAGTATTTATTCACTTAGAAGTTTAAAGAAATTCTCTCTATGACTTGAGGAGGTTTGCAACAACTCAAGTGTGGATATCTTAGCTAGCGTGTCCTCTAATTATTGTTGAAGGTTAAAAGTTTTTTTCTTGTAACTTTAAAAACAATGGAGGTTATTTAGGAGCACTCATATGTCTTGGCCAAAAACCTAAAGGAGGTTTAGAAGGTTGTTCTGAGGCTTGAACTTTCTCTTTGGCTCATTTTCTAGTCATAGTACAAACATGAATCATCCCTACCATATTCTAATTTGGTGGAGGGACGTTATTATATTGTACTTGATTGATAATATTTTTTCCATGTTTAGGTAGGGGGCCTTGGAATATCCTCAAATATTTGTTGGAAGATATCACTTGTTCAAGATCGTTGACCACTAAATAACCTTGATCAATAAGATCTTGTACCACATTCTTGAGGGAGATATACTTGTTTGTATTATGGCCATTAGTAAATTGAAAAACACATTGCTAGTCAGAATTATACCAATAAAGCTTCTCCATTTTAGGATTATGTTGTATTATAAGGAATAGTTCTATCATATTATAATCTAGTAGTTGTGTCAACACATAAGATAGAGACTGATTTAACTTAGTAAACTTCCTATGATGGTTTTCTTGAGTTTTAGCCAAGATTAACTTACTAATACAGTAGAATTACTAACATTATCTATTTTTGGGTTAGGATTGGGGAAATAGTTGGTTATGCCATCACCCATAACATATTTATTTTTATATTGTCCTTTAGTGTTAGAAGGAGATTGTTTCACCTCTTTCCTTTTAATTTTTAGCTATCCTCTTCATTGAATGATAGCTTCCATTTATTTTACGACATCAATCACATCATAAAAGAAACAACATGACTTATCTCTAAAGGATGTGATAAATGCTCTTGTAATTTACATGTGAATATACACATTAATTCTCTAGGTGATAGAGAAAAATGTATTTTTGTAACTAGCTTTCACCACCAAGGTAATAATTCATTCATAAATTTATTTTTCCTTGCTTAAGTTGATATAAGTCATCAACTATATAAATTTCCATGATGTAAGCAACAAAATATTGTATGAACATTTTGGATAGGTTAGAAAAGTTCTTGATTCAATGATGAGGTAATTGATAAAATTATTTGAAGGCTTCACCACCAAGACTCATGGGAAAAAGCTTTAACAACAACATTTTATTGTACTTGATGTCATGGCTTGTTTCTCAAAACATTTGAAGGTGATCTATAGGATCACCTTCTCCTTTATATAACCAAAAATTTGGAAACACAAATCTTAGAGGATAAGACCTATTTATTAAATTTTGGTCTATAGGTTCATTACAACAATCTTTGTAAGACTAATTTTTAGGTGTGCCTCATTGAATAAATGCTAACTGTTATTTGAACTTAGAATTTTATTTTTCTAATTTCTTTAACCTAGCATTTAAATCCTAGAATCTAGAATAAGGCACTGATGATACTTTAGACTGATACTGAGGGTTAAATAAATGGTAATAGTGAGCACTCATATGGGATGATCCAAAAGGGATTGATATATTATTAATTATGGGGTTACCTTGGAAAGGCATGCTAGTAGGATGAGTGTTAGAAAAGGTGATTTTAGATAGCATAGGTATGCTATAGAATGGGTTAGAAGCAATCACATTCAAAGCATAAGATGTACTAGGAAGAACATCCACATGTTACACTTGTGGGTGGATTAGATGTGGAGAGACTAGAGGGTTTAGCTCGAGTGGATCCATGTTAGGAGGTATAGGTCCAAAATTCCATGAGGAGGCTAGTATGCTTGGCAATATACCTCCAAAAGTTGTGGTAACAGTCAAGTCTCATTGTTGAGCACTCATGATGTTTGATCTTGGTTGGTGTGGAAGTTTTATAAAAGGATATTCCATGGCAAAGTGAAGCATTTCTGTTGAGTAATATTACATTATTTGGTACATGCTAATGTACCCCCATGGTACCTTCATATTACAATTATAAATATGTAATAGATAAGGGTTGAGTCTATAGGTTAGAAGTGTGATTTATATTTCCCATTTTATTTAAGTGTTAATGTGCATAAAATTCACAAGTGTCATGTAAGAGTGAAATGTGCATGAAATGCACAAGTGTCATTTAAGTTAGAGTGCAAGTGTATATTGAGAGAATTTGCACAAGTATCATGTATGTAAGAGTTAAAATATGTAATGTGAGGATGTACACAAATATCTTAGATTTTGACTTCATGTAGAAGTGTAAGAGTCATGTAGATGTGTGAAAGTGTCTTAGAGTCAAGTGTCCATGAAGAGTCTTGAATGCAAGTGGAAATATTATTAGCCAAGAATCATGAGACTTGTCATATGGAGAGAAATAGTAAAGTACTTGAAGAGTCACATTACTATGGCTATATTATGGAGATAATACTCCATGAGAAAGTAATCCAAGAAGGAGAAACAAAAGTGTAATATGTTTAAGAGATCTAGTTCAGAATAAATCTTGTATACATATTTGAGCAATTAATATTGTAATTTTTCTTCATGCATAGTTCATGAATGACATAGGCCATTTACATTCATATTTTATTATATAAATGAATATTATTTTAAATATTATATAGGACTTGATATACATATTAATTTACTCATAGATTATTCTACTCATTATATATTTATTTTGACCTTTAATATTATGGCTATTTTATACTAGGACCTATGATATTTTGTGGTAGTAAGACTTAAACACTTTCTTCTGATCTAAATGTAGCTTCCATGGTTTCTTTATTTCCTCATATAAATGCAGAAATATGATCCATGTATTTGAAGAGTAACTCTACTTGTTCATTGTGAACAAAAGAGAGAGTTTTAGAAGTAGGATCTTCTTCCTCATCTTCCTCATATATAGGATTTTCAATCAAAGGTTTCTTCTATGGAAGTTTAGATGAAGCATTAAAATTTTAAACCATTTGTCATGCAAAATTTTGAGTGATATAGGGGGGTTCATACATGGTAATAAGGATTTTAATTTATGATTTTTTTAAGAGTAATTATAAAAGAGAAGAAGATGTTTGATATCCTTATGTCACCTTGAAAAATAACCCTCCTTGTGACTCCCACTAGTCTATCATAATATACTAGCCAACAAGGATTTATCCCCAAGGTTTGTATGTTGGTTTACCCAAGTGGTGATTAAAATTCCCCTAGTAGGACTAACAATTGGTTATATTCTTATTATCTTGATTTAATATGATTTATCTAGGCAAACAAGATTAAGTGATCTTGATTAAAGTGTGATAGATTTTATTTGTATAAAGGATAAAGTCCTAAGTCAAATATGCCTTCATAGGGGACCTATGTGATGTGTTCATGTTGGGTTCACCAAATATGTGGGATACCAAATAGCACACATGGGGGTGCTGGCCCTAAATGTGTTCCTTCTGGGATTGTCCACACTCAAGCAAGAGAGTGTTGTTGCTAATTTTCTAATCTAGTTTAATTTATTCAATTTAGAAAATACCTAGGTTTTATTCTATGCTAGAAGCTAATATGCAAGATGAGGATGCAATGCAATGTGAAAAAAAGAGTGCATAAGACAAAGAGCTATCCTACATGCAAGTTTGGTTTAATGAATTCTAACTAAGATAGAGGTTACAAAAGATAATTTTTTTTTTCTTTTATTGAAAGCAAAAGTGCAAGATAGATGTAAACACATAAATTATCTTAATACAATGTTATGTGTAATATTTATTTTATATGCCTAAGGAAGCAAAATAAAAGGTTAAACTAAGCTATAGATTCTTTTTATTTTCTCTTTTATTTATATGCTAAAAAAGGGTAAACAACAAAGTAGATAAGGAGAATATACTTTATCCTAAAAATTTAAAATTGGAGGATTAGAAGTACTTACCTATTATAGCATTTGATTTGAATATGTCATTTGGAATAAAATACACATTTTGAGTGAATATGTCAACTAGAAGTCTTATAGTTGGCAGATTCATACAAACCTATGAAATGGATAGAAAAATAAAGATATTATAATTTGGGTCTGCCAAATAGTATAGAGACTATTTCTTCCTAGTTTGCATAGTCAAGCGCTCTATTTATACAAAAATTAAGGTCACATTGCCTTAGATTTGGATGTTGAGTGCTCTATATCAAATATGCCAACTAATTCTAGTTTGAATATTTGTGATTGTTACTAAACTAACTTGATAGAAAATAAATTAATAATTAAAACTTGATATATTGCTAAAATGAAACACAAAATCAAGTTTGATCGAGTTGGATGTTGGAAGGATTGGAAATATAATGTTTTTTAAATATTTTACAAATATGCCAACTAGAAATGTTATAATAGCCATATTCATTAAGATAAAAAATGGATTGACAATGAACATGATAAAGGATGAGGATTAATGAGTAGTCAATATAGTTTACAAAGGGTTAATTTTGCTAGACTAGGTTCTAGGGGTTAGAAATTTCTAGGATATATCAGATAGATTGTGAATATACCAACTATATTAGTTATAACTAATGTATTCAATCTATAGGCTAAAAGGGTGAACAGTGTTACTGTTGCTAGGATAAGGGTACAATGACTCAGAGCGAATACACTATATAGACCAGGCATAGGTGGTAGATTTATTCAATCCTATAGTAGTCTATGAAATATAGACATGATAAGACTATGGAAAACTCTTATCAATACAATAAAGATTTTGGTAGTTTTTTTTTGCCTAAAAAACCTTCTAGGATACCTATAGAATTGAAGAGATGCAAACTTCTAACAACAATGATAGTTAAATCTAGAAACAAAGGATATAAGAGCACTAGTTATAATTTTAAATTGTTAAGAATATCAATACAATGAACATGAAATAAAGATGCATAATGCATGAATATTACCAAGGTATCAAACGTGAGATGCCTCCTTTCCTTCATTTGAAGCCAAATTGTTAACGACTTTGTAGAAGAATTTTAGTAGCACTTCTTTATGCTTAGATGAGTTTTAATTTTGATAGTTATTTGTTGTTAAAATGGTATGCATGTAAATGTTACCCCAAGGAGAAAATTTATATAAATTGACCCTCTAGAGGTTTCCCAAGTGGGAGGGTGAGGTGGTTGATAAGCTAGCTATTTTGGTTGGTTTGCAGAGTGGTTTAGCTATTGATTACAACCTACAATCAACTACCCTCTAATTTGAGTTTGATTAGGACAAGCAAGAAGATGGAATGGAATACATGTCATTACTTCCTAATATAATGATAATTTGTACTTGTATAAGGGTAGTCAGGTGATATTTATACCTTGATAAGCCATTAAAGGTGTAAATTTGAGTTTTGGTTTTTTGTGTGAATATGTTGCCTAAACAAATACACCAATCAATGTATTCACCATAAGGTGTATTCATGCACTTGATCATTAGAGGTAAAATTTGGATGAGGGTAGAGGAATTTGAATTGTTCATAAGTATGTCAAGATGAAATCTTATTTAATCTATGGAAAATTTCCCCTGAGATGGTATATTCACCACTGTTAGATTTTATCTGTAATTATTAGGGTTGGGTTAATTATTAAAGTTAATTTGATCTTTTTGTTGGTTTTATTTAAATATCGATGTAAAATAGGTGATGTAATTTTAGATATCTACACTTAGTAAATAAAACTACATAAAATATTTTGAGTTGGATGCTACTATCCCTCACTTCATAGGGATGTAAAGAAGTATGTATCCCATTGTGATCAATGCCAATGAATGGAGAAACCTATTAAAAAAATTTAGGTATCCCTTAAAACTCTAGTAGTTTTGGAACCATTTAAAAAATGGAGATAGATTTTATTGGATCCATTGATCCACCATCTCGAGGAAAGCAACAAATCCTAATGTGTACAAATTATATAACAAAATGGACCAAAGTAAGTGATCTCTAGTATGCTCATGAGGAAAAAGTGGATGATTTCTTATATAATCAAATATTTCAACACTTTAGTGCTCCTCATACTGTTGTGTCTAGTCATGTAGAAGTTACCAATAGATAATTAGAGTATATAGTAAAAAATAGTAGCTTTACATACGAAATATTAGGTCAACAAACTATAAGAAGTTTTGTGGGCTTATAACATCACATAGAATTTCACCACTAGATTCACCCCCTATGAGTTAGTTTATGGTAAGAAAATCATTCTACCCATTGAATTTAAATTACAAACACTTCACACTACACTTGATGTTCATATTAACTTATCATAGGTACTATAGAAAAGGATTTTGGAGCTTAATAATCTTGGCATTATGAATAGATGCTCTCAATTAAATAGAAATAATTCTATAATAACAAAATATATGACATGACAAGTATATCAAGAGTAACGAGTACAAGCCAAGTGATTGGGAACTACTATTTGATTCATGCTATCTTGCCTTCAAGTAAAATATCCAAATATTGTATCTAGATCCTTATGAGATTGACTAAGTCTTTGATAATAGTGTTGTTTGACTACTACCTATTGATGGTTTGAGGAAAAAAAATGGTGGTAAATGGGCATCTTTTGAATCTATATCACAAACAAATGTCTAAGGAAGATTTTTATATTTATTTACTTTCATATTTTGATATGGACATTGTGGGAGAGACCTTATCTTCCATAATGAATGAAGAATAATTGTTTATTTTTTATTATAAAAAATAAAAAGAAAAAAGAGTTAATCTAATTGTGAAGACCCCTTTGGGGAGGCCATTAGGCTAGGGTTAGTATGAAAACTAGCTTCTAGCATGCTTGCCTTGTAAATTAAAAAATCATGGTTGTGAAAATACCTCATGGTTGTAGCCAAGGAAAAAGTAGATTGAAAACTAGAAATGACACTCTTCTATTTAAAAAAACAAAGAATATATATCTATATCTATATATATACATGTGTGCATCCAAGAATTATTTTTTGGTGCTGATATCTAATACTTAAATATTAATTTGGTATGATCATAGATTCATACCTTATTCAAGGTATTATAATTCATCTCTCCTAGGTAAGGTACCTATTTTTATTTCTTACTATTATTTAATCAAGAAAATTTTGCATGATTGTAGTGAATTCATGATTTATGGTGCATGGAAGAAGGCTTTTAGGAAGACTCAAGTGATTTAAGGCATTTAGAATAGCACTATACCTTCCCTTTGTTACATGGTAAAGCATTAGACTTATCTAGATAACACTAGAAAAAGACTCTTTATATTAGGTGATATACTAACTAACATCACACAAGATTTTTTGGTGTCAATTGATTGCAATCTCTACATGGAACTAATATACAAAAATCATAGAAGTCATATCAATAATGTGATTGCAAGATACACATAGAGATATAAATTTTGTTAGCAAATGGGCCCTAATATCACAGGTCTATAATTCCTAGGACCATATAATATCATTCAATCATAATAATAAAAATATTGCATAAAATGGAAAACTTTATTGATAAACCTTAATTCTTCCTTGTATTGCATTACATAAATAGAGATTTACCTTCAATATTTAGCCTTGCATGAGACTCTTAAATACACCTAACTCTTGAACTATGCACTCCTCAAACTCACAAGAGATGCATGACACTTCATATTCCTTTCTGACATAATGAATCTCACATATTACATAATGAAAAAGTCTATCATGATTGCATAACTCCCTACTTCTAAAATGACACGCCATGCTCATAATTCTCACTTATATACAAGACACCTCACACACCTCTTCACTTACACACATGATACCTTTCACTAATAACTCTCACTTGATTACATGATACATATCCACACTTCACAACTTGACATATACTAAATAATAAACACACACCCTAATCTATATTTTTACAAAGGTGACAAAATAGTGCAATACCTCCTACACCCCCCATATTCATTATTTCATTATTATCTAGAAAGAATTTTTGCCTTCAATATTTGATTCTTGTATTTGTCCTTCGAATTTGGATTTGAAACTCCTTCAACATTTTATTTTTAATCTCTCTTTATGTCATTCCATGTGCTTGTCATACTTAACAATTCATATTCTTGTGAAGACTTCAAATCATTGTAAATAATTCTACAAAACACTTTTTGAACCAATACACATACCCTATGTACATTCTTTATTTATATTTAGGTCTCTTTTGTCAAATACCATATCCACAAGATCATATCCTTCATTTTTTGTCATTGTTTTATGAGTATCACAAAGAATATTTATGATGAATTTCTTTGTACTTGGATTATACATGAAGAATATTTTTCTTATCCATATTGATTGGTTTTGTGTGATATCATTGTTTGGAAATTTCCATGATGCCTTAGTTTATTCCATGTTCAAATATATTATTGAAAGGCATTTTGGAACTTCATTATTCTTGGATGATATCTATTTATATTGAACATTTTTTGAATAGTTACAAAAATTTCAAATTAACTTTCAACTTCCTTATTACTTTATAATGCTTCAATCAAATTAATCTTCAAACACTTCTTTCATGTCTAGTTCATAATTTTCCACTTCTTATATCTACCTTTAATATTAATTTCTCATTTTATCTCCCAAAACCTTTAATAGAATTCTTCAAATTTCACTTTCTATTTTATGACACTCAATAAATCACTAAAAAATGTCATTTTGTAAACCTTTCAAATGAATTTGGTTGGATACAAATACTTGCATGTAATTGTCTATTTTTTTTAGCTAATTCTATTATGTACAATTCTAATTCTTGAAAACTTTGTTTTGCATTAGTTTTTTCTAATTGAGTGTTTCACATTTAAAAAATCTCCTTCCAAATTAAAAAAACCCCGACTACACTTTTTTATCTTCCTTGTAACATTCTCTAATAATTTGTAACATCCACTATTAATTTTTTTATTTGAAATTGCTGCTAGATTCATATTAGCCAAATATTAAGGGAACAAATACAATATAAAGGCTAATTGCAGTTTGGGTGCCTACATCCAGGCATGAACACCTAACAGCCATCAAAGCCATGATAAACTTCCCTCTAGTGAAGATAAAACAAAAACAAGTGCATTCACAGGACCACGTAGGGTACCCATCACCAGAAATAAGTACAATAGAGGCCACACTTAGATCCCCACTACTATATTACAACATGAGGCCATGAGGGACCAACACAAAGGAAAACTGAGAAAGATTGTGACACTCAGGTACCCGACTACAAGCATTGGAAGTAAACAACCACACATGTGATCCCCTGGTGACACATCAAAAACTAAAATATACCTAGTGGCTATCATGGGGATGAAAAAGCATGCCATAACTAGGACTCTAAAAAGACATGCTAACATAAAACTAAATAACCAGATACATCCACTATTAATTTAATTTCTTTATAGCAATGTAAATACTTTGAATGCAACATTTAACTTATAATATGCATGCAATTTCAATTTGGAATTCATCTATGACCTTTTTAATTCTAAAATATTTTTTGTTAATCAAACTGTTATTTTGTGAATGGCATAGTTGGTCCAAAATAATTGCTATGGTTCTAGAAATACATATAGCTTTTTTATTGAATCAATCAATTTGAATATTTCTTAATCTTCTTATATATTCCTAATTCTCTATTCCAATTATTTCATCCAAATTTCAATTCTTCAAAAAATTTAATTCTCTAATTCACAAAACAATTAATTAATTTCCTTATATTTCCCATTCATTTTAATATTTTTATTAATTAAAAATACCTTATGATACCTCCAAATCCTTCAAAAACCAAAATTATTTCCAAATAAAAAATACACTTGATATTTTAGCTAATGAAAAGGATAAAAGTTATCTTTGATTGTGCTTTAATCTCTATTCATGGAATGTGGCACATCTTAGATTGCATTAGGATGGTTTTTCTTCCTTCTTTCATGTTGTTAAAAAATATTAACATAGTATTTTGTAAAAGTCACTACATTCCACTAGAATGTTACTCCTCCTTAAACATTTCTACTCCATCATTTACCTTCGACTCCACCAGAGTCTCCCTAAAATGTAATATCCTTTGTATGGGCTAAAATACTTCCATCACAACTCCTCTATCAAATGT
Source organism: Wollemia nobilis (assembly GCA_028583015.1). NCBI lineage: Eukaryota > Viridiplantae > Streptophyta > Pinopsida > Araucariales > Araucariaceae > Wollemia > Wollemia nobilis. The sequence continues at coordinate 6,322,394 of JAQPPZ010007530.1, forward strand.
TTCAATGCACTATACAAATCTGTATCACTCACTATTTTTATACCTTCTCACACGATCATAGCCTTTGTTAACTATCATGTATTTTTGGATGTTATCTTGTATTACTTTCTTATAGCTCTAGACTTTCTCACATAGCTTACTTTCATAGACGTGTCCTTTATTCATAGTTTGGACCACAAGCTCTTCACCTCTTGTATATTTGGACATAGATTTTATTCTCAATATTGGACCACTAGTCCTTCACCTCTCAAATATCTAAACATAGCTTTACTCTCAATAAATACCACTAGTACATCATCTCTCAAATATCTAGATATATCTTTACTCTCAATATAGACCACTAGTCCATCTCTTGTAGCCTTTACTCTCAATATGGACCATCGATTATTTTACCATCGTAGCCTTTAATATCAATCTAGATCATTAGTCCTTTCCTTAAAATATCCTTACCAATACTCCACCTTCAATATCCAGTGGGTGTTCTTTCACACCTTTCTTTCTAAACTCCTATCAACCTCTATTTCTCCACCTTATATAGATCTTACTCAAGTTAAATTTACCAACAAGGATCTAAAACCACTATTAGCAAATGGGTCCAAATATCACAAGTCTATAATTCCCAAGATCATATAATCTCATTCAATCATAATAATAACAATATTGCATAAAATGGAAAAAATTATTGATAAATCATCATTCTTCCTTGTTGTATTCCGTTACATAACATAGACCTTTACCTTTAATATATAGCCTTACACGAGACTCCTCAATCCACCCAACTCTTGATATTTGCTTTTCTCAAACTCACAAGAGATGCATGACTCTTCATATTCCTTTCTTATATAATGAATATCATAAATTACATAATAATAAAGTCTCACATGATTCCTTACTTCTAAAATTGACACATCATACTCATAACTCTCACTTACATGTAAGACACCTCACATAACTCTTCACTTACACACATGACACATTTCACTCATAACTATCACTTGATTAAATGACACATATCCACACTTCACAAATTGATACATACTAAATAAATAACACAAACCCTAATCTAAATATTTACAAAGGTGACCAAATAATGTAACATTTCCAACAAAGTTGTGTCTATACAACATGCCAGGTGCCTTAGAAATAGAAAGAGATATAGTTTGCACATAGGGGAGTGATACCCAATAATCACTTTAGGTGCACAACATGTTTCTCCCATGCATATGATGTTCTAGCATGCTCCTCAAGTACAATTGGGAGTTAACAACCACATACATGACATGCATTTGTTTGGGGAGGGAATTGAAAAAATATCCACCACATTCTAAGATACAAGAAGAGACAATGATATCAACCTCAACCAAAGCTCTTTCCATGCATGCATAAATGAAAATAATCTTGTGAAATTTTTTCTATCTCTATAACTCAAAACCTTCATTATTGAGATAGGTCATCCATATAACCAAATCCCCTACAATTTTATCTAAGCACCATGGGCCAAAAAATAAAGTTTGAGACTAATAATGCACAAGAGCTTCTGAAAAACATAAAAGTCATGCACATATTTTTTTATTAGATGCAATAAGGGATTTTGGAAAGGTCCTTGAATAATTTACAAAGGGGAAACACCAATTCCCAAGATCAAATTTAAGTGAAAAAGGGGAGATGACACCCAATAGGGGATGCCATATCCAGCCAGCTAATTACAAAGCAAGAGGAAATAAGATAGAACAAAAAGGTCTCGAGAACCTAGAGACCATGTTACCAAAATAAGGATAGCTAAAATAGAACTCAATACATCAACTCCATACTTGAAAATGATCTACAATAAAAAGAACAAACCAAGCACCACCAGGTCAACTCCAAACTGCAAGGACTAACAACACGACAATCCTAGATAAACCATAAAGAGCTTAGTCCATCATAATTTGTAAATCTTCTATGCTAAAAATAGCCATCTTAAGGGTGCTGATCTAGGTTCTCAGCAGATATTTTTTCATGTCCTTACCTATCTTGGGGGAGATTGGAGTCTCCTAAGGTTTGGGTATTTTTCTTGATGATATCTCGCTCTATAATTCTAGCTTCTTTTTCTTAATACTTAGAGTCATTCAAATCAGAGTCACCAAAAAATAAGGGGGCCTTCTCCACTTTAGTCACTTTTGAGGATAGATATTTAGAATACCTGGTTTTACCATTTGTCCCACTTGAACCACTTGGGGGAACACTGCCTTTAGTCTAGATATTTTTTGCAACCTTATCACTCGGGGCAACCTCTGATTAGTATGGGCTTACAAATTTTTAGATTTCCCCAAAGGTGAAAGGTCCTCATCAAAATAGGATTCAGTTGAATAATTCACCAAATATGCCTTAAAATTTCTTGAGCTGCCACTTTTTTAATGACATGATCCTAATCATATTAATTAATCCTTGGTGCAAAGGATCTAAGGCATCTCTATTTTAAAAACTCTACATTGATTTCTCCAAATATTTCTAAAGAAAAGCCAAAATATTTAACAATTTACCATGGTAGAGTTGGTTTAGGAATGTCAAGTGGAAGCTTCAAATGATATCTTTATTACTATCCAATGTAAAGTAGTCCATGATAACAAGGACCACCCTATTCCATGGTGCCTTAAGGGATTTTCAAGAATAGTCATTCTGAAATCTCTCCACCACCTTGTGCTCACCTACAAAATTCATCTCTTTGGCTAGGGAGTGTTTCTCCCTATTTAGACAAACATCACCAACTGGTAGCCTCATTAATTTCTCAATGAGAGGTATGGAGATCTCAAACTCAATCTCCCCTACCTTCACCATACCCCATTTCTAGGAATATACAAGTCATCAGACCAAATTTCTATCATAGCCATTAAATTTTTTAAGATAATCCAATAGCCCACCAATTTTCATAATGGTCAAAACCTCATCATCCAGATTAAGGACTATAGGTTCCTTAATGAAGTCCATTATTAGTAAGAAAAAGGTACAATTGCAATGAATAATGGTAACAAGGACAAGACGAGAAATAGGGGCCGTTGGAAGACAAAATGAAAAGACATAATCTAGATCAATTGGTCCTTCTATAATACTGCATAGCTTAAACATGCATGAATAAGTTATGATACATCTCAAGCCACAACAATTATGGCCTTGAGAGGGATATCTCAAGAAAAGAAGTTGTGCCCAAGCAAATCCATATTGAAGAATATCATGTCTACTAATCCTCACTAATCCGCATGATAATGGTAATCATGAGAATGATAGGGGCTTTGATATTTAAAATAAAACTTCATGATCCAAGGAAGTGCCACTTGGTAGTCAAATAGAAGGGGTCAAAAAAATACACATTAGCCACCTAAGGGAAATGAAGAATGTTAACCCTGGGAATTAGGTAATACCACTAGAAATTTAGATCCTGGTTGCAGAAACAGAATGGAGCCTCCTTAGGAAGAGTGCCAACTATAAAGCTACCAAAAAACATATCGATCATCCACTTAGAAATCATCTCATGAACTTAAGTGATAGGAATCACTCCCGAGCTATGGTTAGTTTCAAAGTTACTTGAGTACACCAATTGAGACCAAAGAGAACCCTAAGGCCATGTTAGCCTAAGCCTCATCAAAGGTTGTCATCTTGATCCCTTTGATGTGAGTTGGCTATATCGATATTAACTAAGTACCACCTGTGCAAACCTTTGAAAACACTAAGCTAGCCATTACATGGAGGATTATCCACATTAAGTAAAAGGATGTCCTTGCCCCCAGATTCAAATTTGAATTTCAAAATTTGATTATCAATGAGAAAATGGGACTCCTTCCCAAGAAGCTAGGCATCACCAGAGATACTAATCGACTCTACTAAAAAAACCACCTTTGCATCCAATCTAATATTCATAGCAAACTAGAGGCTAGGCCTCCAAAAGGGAAAAAGAAACCACACCACCTTAAACAAGTTATTCAAATCCATGAGAATTTTTTTTATTCCAAATATAGAGATCCAATTTTTCCAAGCCCAAATTCACTAAAACATTGGTGCTTTTATTGCCTTCTCTATATGTGTGGATTAATTGAAAGTATTCCTAGGACTGTAGTATCCTTTTAATTTCTTCGATCATATTAGCTATTTTCTAGCTAGGGGTTTGAGACCCTAAGACTGCCTTGAGATATTAAGCGAGTCTCCTTCAATAATAATTTTTATTGCAATACAAATAAGCCATAAAATTTATTCCTTGGAAGAGAGCTTTGGCTTCTACAAAGTGATAGGCTTGAGTGCCCAAATTTTTTATAGAGGCAAGCAAGGTCTCCCCTTTATGATTTTTGAATAGCCCTCCAACCCTCACAATTCTAGAGTTCCCTTTTGATGCACCATCAAAGTTTAAATTTATCTAATCAGGTGGAGGAAGGATCCATTTAGTTAAGGCTCTTAGATTCCCCACAAAATTAGGAACGTTGCTCCTTGTAGCTTGGATCCCTAGCCTCATAATTAGTCTATTCTTAGCCAAGCTACCTTCTATGGAATCAAGGGCCAAATATGACACATTATCCACAATGGTTTGGAGAATCCTAGACCACACAACTGAGGCATTTATTTTTGAATATTTGAACACCCTATTGTTCCTTTCCTTCTAAGTTCCCCAAAGCACATGGGGGAGATTGAAATGCCAAAAGGATTGCAAGATGAGGTTAAATAAGGGGGACGCCAGTTGAATGAAAACATTAGGGGGATGATCAAGAAGGACCCAATATATCCCAAGGATATTTAGAAGGAATGAAAGGATATCTAATGAAAAGGAGCATTGAAATAATAGGTGCAAAGAGGTTTTCACATCACACCTACAAAGGTAGCATCTATTTAACAAAATTATTCCTCTTCTCTACAATATTTCAACCGTTAGAATATTGTCTTGGATGGCTAGCCAGAGAAAGTTCACTTTTGGGGTCAAAGAATTTATCCACATATTTCTATATGGAAGCTCTTCATTTGATTCCACAACATAGAGGTCATAACCAGACTTAACTATGAAGGACTTCACACAATCGATTTCCTCAAGTCATGCACATATTTTTTTTGATAAGTTAAAAAATTGTATTAATGTGGGTTTTGAAAATAATTCTAAAAGCTTGTTACAAAATCAACATTAAGGAATGTTGTGAAGAAGAAAACAAAAATCAAAGAGGCATTCTTCCTAAAAGAAAAAATATGCACAAAAATATTAGCCAACTGGACGCAAAAAATAGGCTCTAAAAATGCAGCCCAAAAACTGCTCATAACCACAACCTTAGAAGCATCCCAAGTCATGCACATCTTTGATACAATAGGATGGCTATAGTATTTTTGTCACTTGGATGTCCATGATGTTGAATTGGGGGAGGAATTCACACAAAATTTGTAGGAAGAAGTTACCAAGGTTAAGGACATCATAATTTTAGTTAGCTTGGCAATGTTGAGTCAAATTTCTAGAATTCCTCTTGTTGACTAGAGTTTTTTAGGATCCAAGAGGCACCTTTTGAATTGTTTAGCCAATTCAAGGAGGAAGATGACTTAGACTTGATTTTTACAACCACCACAAGCATTAAAATGATTGAAGTGGACTAATTTAGCGAAGCCCTAATATTTTTTCACCCTATGGGCAATGAAATTCCTTACCTAAAATGGATAGTTTTTGTTGGAAATATGAACATGTTTTTTTGTCATTTGTGACAACCCTCCCAAAAAAAAATCTAGTATCTGTTTTATATATTTCTGCTGCAAGGATGAGGTACTGCTAATTCATCTATGGATGCAGGGACAAATGTCTTCACTTGTGGGAGCAAATCAAAACAAAGATGTCTTTTTCATTTGTCGCAAAAGGGTTACCCGACAAAAGGTGAGTCAAGGAAAATGATGAGTGGTGGAGTATTCACCGTAATTAGGGTCAAAGAACCTTAAAAACAATGCTGTAGCTGTATTTTCATATAGTTGGATTATTAGGAGTATTTTTGTATGTCATGCTTTGGTATTTAATTCTTTAAAAATATAACAATAAGGAATATAGATTAAATAAATAATATAAATAAAATAATAACATATAATGATATATATATATATATATATATAATATTTAATTAAATAAAAATGCAAATAACAAAATAATATACACATATATAAATAAATATAGAGGATGGGTATTAAAACTCTAATATAAGAAATTAAAATGATGAAATATATATATATATATATATATATATATATATATATATATATATATATATATATATATATATATATATATATATATATATATTTTAAGGGATAGGCCTTGTTTTTCCACCTGGAAAGTCTTGGATGGGAACTTTGCACGAGGATAACAGATGTACTTCAATGGGGTATTGACTTCTTCTATAAAAGGAGTTGTTTTAGTTAGTCGGGGATCATCTGAATTGCGACGGTAACCCACATAGGAGAACGAAGTGATTTCTAAGACAAGGAAGGGAATTGCGTCGTTGAGGTTGGTCCTTTACAATGAACCTCATGTATGATGTGATAGCATTATGATTTTTGGTGTGCTTATATAACTGATGAATTGTCTTGATTATAAAGGAAATTTTAGTCTGCAAGTAAAATGGAATTTTGTGTAATGAATGAGTCTAGTACGAAGTTAGAAAATAGTGTTTGTATTTTTGATAATGGACTACGTAGAATTTTCTTTGCGTGTGAATGTTTGCATATAGGGATACTAGCCACATTGCATTTTTAGTTGATCACTTTGACCCTTAAATTTCAGAATTACCCTTACACAAATTTTATGAAAAGACTGCCTAGAATATTTAGTTTTGTATTAAAGAGAGATCGCCTTGCGGATTGGGTTCGAAGTATGAAGTCTTGTATGAAGTTACAAGAATGTCGTATTCAGAAAATATATTCTCATTTGTGTAGTAAGCCTTACACCATAGATAGAAGGATTGATTTCTCCATAAAATCTGAATGTAAGTGTCAAAAATTCTGACTATGGTCAATATGACCAGACCATTCATTCTGCGATTGTTGTATCCATGTGATATGTCATTTCAAATAAACTATCGAATGTGAGATAGTTGGATTGAAATGCTATGGCTTCATTAATTAAAGGATTTTCTCTCATACTATAACCTACTTTTACATTCGTTCAATACTTTAGAAAAATTTAAGAACATATTTTATATATAATGTCTTTGTTGAATTTCTTGTAAAACTATGTGATTTCTGAGAGTGACACACTTTTGGAAGCAATCCGTGGACTGAAACCATTTTAGGGGAGAGAGTGCGCTATGACATCATATCTGTATACAAATATATTAGGTTTCCTTATCAAAGCTTCAGAACAAAGATATAACAATGAGAACCAAAATTATATGTATTAAGGCGGTATAGGATCAGACAGAGTTTGGTAGTATACTACCCACTATACCTTATGGAGATTCGCACTTCACCAGAAAATTTGTATTTCAAGACTAATAATGAAATCCACTTAATAATTCCTTATAATGACCTCAAGGAAATTATTATTAGTAGGCACTTATGGGGATATCATTCTCGTCTTGAAACTCATGATGATTCTATAATCAAGACCTGTCATCTATGTTTAGAATACTTAAATTTGAATATCATTTGGTGATTCAGTTTATAAAATGCATTTGATTATTCTATGATGATTTTAGAGAATGAAGACTATTCCTTTAGGTTCGTGAGTTCTAAATAAATAATTATGATGTTAAATTTATGAAGATTTTAAGTTCGAGTACCTTATACAATTTAGTTTAGGAAGCGCATTGATTATACAATGATTCATGCTCATAATACTTAAAACTTGATATCCCATGGAGATTTAGATTGAGAAATGTATTAACAATTTGATGACGATTTTATAACTTCAAGAAATTAGTATCTTAGGAAACAAATATTCGTCAAATAGACTTTAATACCTTTCAGAGATCATGTCTTCATATTAATATTTAAATAATTGCCATTTTAGAGAATGAAAGAGAAAAATATATATGTAAGGGATCGAGTTGTCCAACTGTTGCAATGTTTTAATTAAGGACCTTTAATAAATAAATAAAATAAATAAAAATAAATAGAAGGTAAAATTATTAGTAATTAGATGGGTTAATTAAATAATTACATTAATGTGATATTTTTTTTGGTAAGTTAATAACTTTATTAAAAATAGGGCATTTGAAAGTGCCCTAACGCCTTGTACAATAGAGGAGCAAAAGAGGAACAGATGAAAGGAACCTCAGAACTACGAGCTAGAACAAAATTACATCCTCAAACTAAAAGGAGCTAAAAGAAACAGAATAGGCAAAAATATGATAGAGCCCAAAAAGAAACGATCCTCCACTAGAGCCAAAAGAAACAACCTTTGACAAAAAGGAACAAAGAGACAACAGGCAGGAATATGAAAGAGCCCAAAAAGAAACAATCCTCCGCCAAAAAGGAACGCGAAAGGAGACGATCCTCCGCCTCAGAGGAACCCGAATCAGAGGAATAGCCAGAACCGTTAACTGTCAAGGGGAATATCCATCTGAATGAGGGACAAAGCAACACCTTCCAAACCCAAAAATTTCGCATCTGTTTTAGAAATCTCTTTAGAACTATCCTTAGGAACAATAGTGCAAGCATCCTTAGCAATATCCATAACATATTCATTGTTGGCAGCATATTTGACGTCAGTTTTGGTATCAAAGGATACCTCAGCACCGACTAGGGCTGAAATGTTCTTAAAATTATCATAGAAAAATAAGAGGCTTAGTGCATGACACTGTTATTTGAGAGTTGAAATCGCCTTTCCAATGGCAAAATGAACAGTTTCAAGATGATCAATGGTGGCTGAAGTAGCATGCACAACGAGCTTGTGAAGATACCTTTCAACTAGGTCAGGAGAATTAGACTTGTCCTTTGGAGTTTTTATAGAGGTGGATGGGGGTTTTGATAATTTCTTTATGTTTCAACCTTTGGGAGCTAGGGACAGGGGTCTTTTCAACTTTGACCTTCTTCTTGGCAGAAAACTTAGAAATGGATTTTCCCCCTTTGTCTTTTCTTTTGGATCTAGAGGTTCTAGGGCTTGGGGTTGAGGAATAATTCTCTTCATTAGAATCAGGGGCAGGGAGATTACCTGAAGGGAAAAGCAGAAGGAGGAAATTGTAAAGGACCTTGAAAAGACCCTGGTGACAAGGTTTGGCCTCATCCTTCTTGTAACGATTAGTGGTGATGGTATAGTCCATGGACCAAAATAAGGTGGCAGGAATGTTCATCATATTTTTAAATCACCATCCCAAGGAGGATGGATCTTTTGATAATACTCACACAATGAAGCCAATAGCAAAAGCAGGCATGAGAACTAAAAAGGATTGGGATGCTCATTCTAGGAGGCCTTGGGAGAATGCAAAAGATAAAATTTTGTGACAGGGTTCTCGAAAAGGCAAAAGTATAAACATCATTCCACATGAGGAAGAGATGATTTAAAATTAGGGTGGACCTAGCATCGAGATTCCTCATGGAAACAATTATCAAAAAAGAAGGGGCATAAGTGAGAGGCGGCGAAGAACTTGGAAATATAAACATAGGACCCCTTTTCAAAGAAATATAGTGTGAATAATGAATAATATCTTCATTTTGGATTTTTTTGGAACTTTGGACATGGACCCGATGAATCACAAAAAAAAAGAGGTCTTGAGCAATGTAAAAATCAAGGATTTTGATATTCATCACGATTGATGGTATTTTGATCGCATTTGACCAACTCGACAACTCCATTGGGGAGGACATCCATCCAAGTCATTAATCCTTGTGCATTGGTGCCAATGTTGGCCAATTTGTCAGCTACAGAATTGCCTTCCCTAAAAGTGTGTTGAATCACAAAATTGACTTGCTGACGCAGAATTTTCTTGCTTGATTCCTGATCCTCCAACTGCTAGGTTTGGAGATTTTAAAAAAATTGATGATATTAAGAGAATCTCCTTCAACAATGACTTTTCTAGGAATGTATTTTAAGAACTGAAGACCTCTCCACACCACTTTAGCTTCAATAGAATTATTGGACGGGATTCCTAAAGGTTCAAAAAAGGCAAATATGGAATTGCCAAGGTGATCACAGAGGATTCCTCCAACGCCAGCAATGCCAAGATTACCTTTTGTAGCACCATCAAAATTAATCTTAACCCACCCAACTGGAGGAGGTTGCCATTTAATATTGGTCCTAGATGAAGACTGATTAGCAGGATTTGGGGTATCAATAATAATATCACAGGACTTCAGGATGACCTTTTCAAAATATGAACAAGGAAAATGATCAAAAGGAGCAGCAAGGGCATTTTCCTTAGCATAAAGGATAATTTTACTAGCAATAATGTTGGCATCCAAGGCTGTCATTTCAAATATTATTTTGTTGTATTCTAGCCATATTTGAAATTTCATTATTGTGATCAGGGACATGAATCCTTCTTCATATTTTATGACCATCGATACAAGATATGAAATTTTCCACAAGAGGTCCAATCAACTGGTTAGTAATATTCGTCGGCCTTCGAAATAAAGGATTTTGATTGAGAGGTCGGTCCCCAATCCATTTGTCATCCCAAAAATAAATAGATGTGCCATTACCAAATTTCCACCTTAGACCTTTGAGTAGGAGGGAACGAGCTTCACATATAGCCTTCTAGAAAGCAAAACCTGAAGAAGGCACCTCTCCATGAAGGAAATGAGATCCCTGAAGATATTTCCTCTTTATGATATTGACCCAATGAATATTTTCATTAGAAATCAAACGCCCAAGTCCTCCCTACTCTTTAGGCTTACACACTTTATCCCAAGAAACCAACTGAAATCGATGTTTATTTTCAATTCCTGTCCAGAGGAAGTGTTTTTGGATTTTTTCGATTTTTTCATAAACACTCACAGGAGCTTTAAATAGAGAAAGGAAGTAAATAGGAATACTCTAAAGACAAGCCATGGTGAGTGTAATTTTCCCTGCTTGAGATAAAATATTGCTCCTCCATGTGGTGAGTTTTTCTGAAGCCTCCCAATGACATTGTCCCATAAGCTGTCTTTGAAATTCCTACTGAAGAATGGTAGTCCTAGATAGGTTGAAGGCAATGGAGATATGGAACAATTAAGGATGTCAACAATGATGTTCTATCTTATTGGAGGAGTTTTGAGGAAATAAATTTTACTCTTTTGAAAATTTATCCTTTGACCTGCAACAAGCTCATAAAGGAAAAGTATCTTCTTGATAATCTTTACTTCATTGACAGATGCGATAGTGGACAACATAGTATCATCAACAAATTGTTGATGTGTGATAGGATCACATTGGGATGTTGTCTGGATTCCAGAAAGAAGACCCACATTTTTTTCTACAATTATTGCTCTTACCAAAGCCTCCGTAGTGATTATAAATAAGAGAGGAGATAAAGGGTCTCCTTTCCTTAAACCTCGACTGTTTTGAAAATATCCCGCAAGAGAACCATTTATGAGGATAAAAAACCAAGCATAAGAAATGTAATCTATAATTAGAGAAATCCATTCAGGGTGGAAACCAAACTTGCTCAGGATAGAAAAAAGGAAATCCCAATTTAGTCTATCATAAGCCTTAATCATGTCCAATTTGAGAAGGAAGACAACTTTTTTGTTGATTGAGACTGAGTGGATTGCTTCATGCACTGAAATGATGCCGTCCAGGATTGATCTACCTTTGAAAAAAATTCCTTGGCTTTGATTAATAATCAAAGGCATGACTTCCCTCATGCGAATGGTGGTGGATTTTGTTTAAAATCTTGTAGATGACATTCCAAAGACTAATTGGCCTAAAGTCGTTGAAATTACATGCATTGGGTTTTTTTGGTATAAGTGCAATGAAGGTGGAATTGAAACCCCTTGGAAATATTTTGGAGTGCTGAATCTCTCTTATAGCTTTGCAAACAACCCTATTGACAAGATCCCAAAAGGCTTGATAAAACCTTGGGGAGAAGCCATCCGGTCCAGGATATTTGTCAGTATCCATGGAGAACAAAGCATCTTTAATTTCCTTATCAGAGAGAAGCCATGTGATATTACTTTAACATTAGAAGTGTATTTATTTACTTAAGTTGTAGAAGGTATTGAATGTTATTTAATTAATTAATAAGACACTATGTGGTAAAAATATATTTGGCTTAGGATAGATTGTATGGTTCAAAATAATACTTTAGCATGTTATTAGTTTTGGTTTAAATTATTTCTAATGAATATAAATAGCATTAGCCATTTAAAGTAGATTATTTCCTTTGATAGATTAAGGAGAAGGTTTTTATAAAATTTGGAAATTACTTCTTGTCATGAATCCAAGGATAATAGCTCAACATTCACTTTTAGGAATTAGGGTAAACCTTGAACTCATTTCCTAAATAGAAAGGTCTCAATATTGTGGGAAGGACAATATTGATTAACACCTTCATATTATGTGCAGATAATTCTATTAATAATACTCTTTGGTGCTTGTGGGTAGACAAACACCATTTTCATGGGATAACCGCATTCCTGGCAGATGTGGTCAGGGCGAGAGGTAATGAAGGATGAATTGCGCATCACTTCTAGGTTAACCCTGCTAGTATTTGAGTGATGAATTTTGTGCTTGACTCCTAATGAGAATATGAAAAACATGATGGTATGGGACATCATGTTGGTTAATCAAGCCAAATCATCAAGTAGTTACCAGGGTATTGGTAGATCCTAGATGAACTTTAGGAAAGGTGGACATCCGTCTAGCTCAGGCATGCATACACTAAATCTTGCATAAAAATAAGTCTTGTAAGATATGGGTGAAATGGGCCCTAAAGGAGAAACCTCTATCTAAACTTGGGATCTCGGGTGGAGAGTGAATTTCAATAGAGGTAACTTTACCAAGATTTGACTAATCTCGATCTCATGGGTATTTTGACTGTAGTGAAATGGCACTCATGTAGATTATTTTAGCATGCTATTACCAAATTAGAAAGGAAGAACTTTTTTTTTACTATGACCCTTGATTTAGAACAACCATATGGGTAGGACATGGGGTGTTACATCATTGATGTCAAGAGGATGATGACCAAGTTTTATTGTCATCCATGCATTCATGTCAAGAGGTTGATGTCCAAGTTTCATTGTCATTAATGTCTTCCAGTGGTTTTTCCAAAAAGGCAAAGAAGCAAGTTTAAATGGAAATAATAATATTATAATATCTAATATTATAATATTCCAGGTTACAGGTTGGTTTGAAGAAAAATGAAGGCCAAGGAGTTATCAAATTTTAATTTCTCCAAAAGACCCATTTGGCAGATTTTAAAGACTATGGTTTAAATTATTTAAATTTAAATATTTTAACCATAGGTTAAAATTTAAATTTAAATAATAAATTAAGGTGCCAAAGTTTAAATTAAATTTGAATTAAATTCAAATTTCTAAAGTTTACTGATGTGTTAAAAAAATTGGCATATGGTATAAAAGGGGGCAAGTTTGTTTCATAAAAATCATCCATGCGAATGTTAATTGCCCAAAGGAAATCATGTGCTGCGTTGGTGAGGAAAATATTTGCATGTGTTTAAAGACTTAAGAGGGCAAACGTGGCAATAAAGACAAGGGGAGCACCAACGAAGGTTCAAGGCGCTTGGTAGCGCAAGTGGCAGTCGAGGGCTGCATTAGGACATTTGTGAAGCATGAGGTCGTGGGTTCGATCCACGCGATCGTCATTTTGCAAAGGGAGGAAAGTTTTTGTTTGCACCAAAGTCGAGGAGCCATAAGGTTTAGAGGAAGGACATGTGCACCTTATTATCTCGTGAGGGCACGTAGCCCAAGTGGTGGACGTGCTTTGCGCTAAGGCGCTTGGTGAGGCAAGGTTGGGTGTTCGAATCTTGTCGAAGGTTTTTTGGTTGGTTTAATAAAAGGTATGTGCTCACATTATTATTTGCCAAGGTTTTGATAATCTGAAATTGCATAGTGTGGAAATATTTTATTTTGCCCAAGGTTTTGATAATTTGGAAATTGCATAGTGGGAAAAATTAAAAGGTGTTTATGAGTTATTGAGGGAGATAAAAGGGAAAATAAAGTTAAAATATTTTATTTTAATTTTGGTGGTTAGAATTTATAAAGGAGGAGAAATAAGGTGTAATTGAGATTTAATATTTTTGTATGGTGAAATAATTTTGAGTGAAATAATTGAGTGAAGATTTTTGATATCTAACCATTGAGATTGGCAAAGAGGTTGATTGTGATTGAGACAGGTTTTGAGGTCAAATATTCATCAAAACAAAAGGTATGGGCATATCATCCTTGTGAGTGAAATATTGTTTTGTTGAATGTTGTGAAATGCAAAGTTGGAGTGAAAAGGTTTGTTTGATAAGCATTGTTGGAAATATTTGAGTGAGTCTTCATGTGCATGATTAGGGTTTGTGAAAGATCATGAGTATCATTGTTATGTGAGATTATTTGATAAGCATTGTTGGAAATATTTGAGTAAGCTTTCATGTGCATGAACTAGGGTTTGTGAAAGATCATGAGTATCATTGTTATGTGAAGTTGAGAACTATCTTGAACTAGGGTTTGTGAAATATCATGAGTATCATTGTTATGTGAATTTGGAATCATCTTGAGTCAAGGTTTGAGTTCCATAGTGTGAGTTGTTGGAAGTATTGTGAAACACTTGTTTAGGGTTTATAAGCAAGTTGTGTTTCATTGAGTGAATGGTTGAGTGATGAGCATTATTGATTGAAAGTATTGGAGTGATAGTTCAAGTTCTATGAAACAAATTGTTCTTTATTCTAAATTGATTTGAAAGAGAGTTTGAAAGTGATTTAGTGTGAAACATATTGAGTCTCTAACCATTCTCTATATGTTTCTATAAGTTAAACAAGATTCTGAGTGAAACTTGTTTGTGTGATTGAAGAGGTTTTCTATGAGAGATTGAGTTGAGTTTTTGTATGCAAGTTTTGCAATTGATTTGAATAAGCTTTTGTGAAAGCTTAAGGATAGATTTGTGTGAGTTTTGGGATAGAAGTTCTAGAGAGGACTTTTGAGAAGATTTAGTATAGTTTTTGTGAAGACTTTGAGCATATTTGAGGTAAGTCTTGGTGAAGACTTGTTGAGAAGATTGGACAAGTTCTAGAGAGGACTTGTTGAGCAGATTTGAGGTAAGTCTTGGTGAAGACTTATTGAGCAGATTGGACAAGTTCTAGTGAGGACTTGTTGAGCATATTTGAGGTAAGTCTTGGTGAAGACTTGTGAGCAGATTGGACAAGTTCTTGAGAGGACTTGTGGATAGATTTGAGGTAAGTATTTGAGAAGACTTGAGAGTAGAGTTGATTGATTGATTTGTTCAAACTTTGAGTTAAGGTTTGGGGTAGATCTAGCAGAGTTGATTTGTGATTGAATCAAGCTTTGTGTTAAGGCTTGAGGATAGATTTGAGAATAATTTTTTTTATTTGAGAGAATATTTGTGCTATTTTTAGATAGATATTGAGCAAGATTTGTGCTAGATCGAAGGACTATGTTTAGTGCAGATTTGAGATAGATATTGAGCAGATTTGTGCTAGATCAAAGGACTATGTTTAGTGTAGATTTGAGATAGAGATTGAGTAGAGCTAAGAGTAAGCTTTGGAGGTGATAGAGTAGAGGATAGTAGTCTCTAGTGGATAGAGATCCATTAGCTAGGGTAGTGAGGATAGAGGTCTTCTGAGTGAGGACAAGAGTCTTCAATGGAGAGAGATCCACAAGCCAGTGTAGTGGAGGCAGTAGTCTTCTAGAGGATCACCAACTAGAGCAGAGGAGGAGTTCTCCTATGGATAGAGATCCATAAACTAGTTGAGGGGATTGGTGTCTCCTATGGATAGGTATCCATGAAACTTGATTAGGGGATTGGTGTCTCCTTTGGATAGAGGTCCATAAACATTGTAATAGGGAAGGATTCCCAAGAGATTTGTTGAGAAAATTTTAGTGAAATATTTTCTCCATGGAGTAGCCCACATTGGGTGAACCACGTTAAATTGGTGTCTCTATTATGTGTGGTGATTTATGCATTACTTTGATTACTTATATTGATATTGCCATTGATATATTGCATAATATTATTTGGGAAAGAAAAGTAAAAAGTGGTCTTATACTGTTCACCCCCTCTCAGTATAAGCTTGTGTTCTTCAATTGGTATCAGAGTGGGTTCCTTCGAAAGAGTTTAACAACTTGAAGGAAAAGCTTACAAGAACATAGATGGATTCTCAGAATGGATCTTCAAGGAATAAGGCACCATTGTTCGATGGGAACAATTATGCACTTTGGAGTGTGAGAATGAAGATTCACCTAATGGCACTAGGGAATGAAATATGGCAAGCAGTTGAGGATGGATACATACCGCCAGCTACTCCACCTACAGATAAAGATGGTAAGCTCCTACAACTGAATAATTCAAAGGCAATGAATGGAATTTTAAAGGGTTTGCATGAAATAGAGTTTATAAAAGTTATGCATTGCACATCAGCAAAAGAGATTTGGGATAAGTTGAAAGGTATATATGAGGGAGACAAAAAGGTCAAAATGGCAAAATTGCTAAATCACAAGAAAACATTTGAAGACCTAAAGATGAAGGATGAGGAAAACATTGCTGCATACCTACTTCATGTGGATGAGGTTGTTAACTCCATGCAAGGACTTGGGTTCAAAGTTGAAGAAACAGATGTTTGTCACAATATTTTAAGGTCACTCCCTAAGAGGTATAGTGAAAATATTTCAGCCATAGAAGAGTCAAAAGATATTGAATTTTTGACAAGGGATGAGTTACATGGAATTCTCACAGCTTTTGAGATGAGAATAAAAGAGGAACCTATTCCCCAGAAAGAAGCAACCTTCAAAGTTACAAAGAAGTCAAAGGGTAAGAAGTCAGATTCAAGTAATGAGTTATCTAGTGATGAAGAAGTAAACTATGGTAGAAGGAACAAGGACACAAGAAAGTATAAAGGTACGAAATCAGTTAGGTGTTTTAATTGTGGTAAATATGGTCACTATGCAACTGATTGTCCAGAAGCTAGAAATAGTAATGATGATGAGAAACAAGATCATAAGAATAGGGAAACAGGAAAACATAGGTATCAAAAGAAAAGTAGGGATGGACAAAGCAAGCAAGGAAAGAAGTTTTTCCAAAGGCATAAGAAGAGTTTTTATGCAGATAAGGTAGGTAAGAGTTCAAGTGATAGTGATGGAAGGTCCTCAGATAATGAAGAAGAAGAAATTCTATTTATGGTAGAAGAAAAAGATGATGTTAGAAAAAGGGCACCAATAATTCTCAAGTGTTTTAGGTGTGGTAACTTTGGTCATCTTGAAGATAGTTGTACAAGGAATGGATTCAGTTTCAGTGAAGATGAATATGAAGATGCTCTTGAAGGTCCAGAAGAAGAAAGTCTTCTTATGGCAATAGAAGAAGAAGGAAGTGCTCCTATTGAAGATAAATCAGAAAGGAATGAAGATGATCCTAAAGGTAAAGGAATAGAGGAAGAATCAGAGGAAGGAGAAGTTGATCTTGAGGGTGAGCTTATTTTTGCTCTTGATGCATTAAGAAAGGTAAGAAAGTAGAACTCAAAACTCAAGCTTCAATTTCAAGAATGTGATGAAGAGAAAGGAAAGCTTATAGAAGATCTAACCAACTCAATAGCTAAGACAAGGAGATTTAAAGAGAGGTTAGAGGCAAAGGTTCTAGAATGTGAAAGATTAGAGCATGAGGTAGCTTCACTAAGGAAGGAAGTAAAAGAGTCTAAAAACAAGCTACACAAGTTTGGGAGAAGCTCAAAGACCTTGGATAAGATTATCAAGGTACAAAGATCTTCATCAAACAAGACAGGACTTGGTTTTGAATAGGAACATAGAGAACAAGGAGAGGAGTCAATCTCAAGCTCCAAAGAAGAAGAAGCTTCAGAAGAAGAGAGTGTAAGAGAGAGTGAGACTTCTGAGGATGAGTTGGACAATAGAAAGTTCAACAAGGAAAGGAACAATGCACAAATGAGGAACAGATGGAACAAGAAACAACATAGGGTAGAAGAGACTAAGAGACCAATGGGGTCAAGGCAAGGTTTCTTCAATGGATGTTGCTTCTCATATCACAGGTTTGGGCACAAGGCTACACAATGTAGGACACATGAAAGACAAGAATATGGAAATTTTAGAAACAGGCATCTCTTCCAAGGGTATTGCTACTCTTGTAATCAGTTTGGTCATAAGGCAGTTAATTGTAGGGTTCATGATAGGAATGGATATGGCTTCACCAGGAGAAACTTCAAGATATTTGCACCTTCAAGGAATCACAACATTAAGTGTTATAAGTGCAATAATATTGGGCATATAGCCAAGTGGTGTAGAGCAGAATTTCTAGAGACAAGCAGGAACAGGAACATTCAGAGGAATCAGAAGGATCAGTTGAGGAAGAAGGTGGACAAAGGTAAATATCAGTGTATGCTGGGAGTAGAGATACTCCCACCCCAAAATTAACCACCTCAAGAGAGGAGGTGGGGGAGGGGCTAAGCTAAGAGTCTCATTCTTAGCCCCAAGCCCCAAAGGTGGCCCTTTGCCATTGATGTCAAAGGGGGAGAGATTTGAGTTAGGGGGAGAGCATTCAAGGGGAGCAGTTTCAAGGGGAGCAGAACTGAAAAAGGTAAAGGAAATGGTAAAAGGAAAATGGGTTGCCATCAATGACAAAGGGGGAGATTGTTGGAAATATGAGCAAGTTTTGTTGTCATTGATGTCAAGAGGATGATGACCAAGTTTCATTGTCATCCATGCATTCATGTCAAGAGGTTGATAAAGATATCAAGATTTATTTTCATTAATGTCTTCCAATGGTTTTTCCAAAAGGCAAAGAAGTAGGTTTAAAAGGAAATAATAATATTATAATATTTAATATTATAATATTCTAGGTTACAAGTTGGTTTGAAGAAAAAAGAAGGCCAAGGAGTTATCAAATTTTAAATCCTCCAAAAGACCCATTTGGCAGATTTTGAAGACTAAGGTTTAAATTATTTAAATTTAAATATTTTAACCATAAGGTTAAAATTTAAATTTAAATCAATTAAGGCACCAAAGTTTAAATTAAATTTGAATTTCTAAGGTTCACCAACGTGTTAAACAATTTGGCAAATGGTATAAAAGGGGGCAAGTTTTAATAAAAATTATCCATGCGAATGTTAATTGCCCAAAGGAAATCGTGCGTTGCATTGGTAAGGAAAATATTCACATGTGTTTAAAGACTTAAGAGGGCAAATGTGGCAATAAAGACAAGGGGAGCACCAACGAAGTTCCAAGGTGCTTGGTAGCACAAGTGGTAGTCGAGGGCTGCGTTAAGGCATTTGTGAAGCATGAGGTCATGGGTTCGATCCACGCGATCACCTTTTGCAAAGGGAGGAAAGTTTTTTTTTTGCATCGAAGTCGAGGAGCCATAAGGGTTAAGAGGAAGTAGGTGCACCTTATTATCTCATGAGGGCACGTAGCCCAAGTGGTGGATGTGCTTTGCGCTAAGGCGCTTGGTGAGGCAAGGTTGGGTGTTCGAATCTCATCAAAGGTTTTTGTTGGGAAGAATAAAAGGTATGCACTCACATTATTATTTTCCAAGGTTTTGATAATCTAAAATTGCATAGTGTGATAAAAATATTTTATTTTCCCAAGGTTTTGATAATTTGAAATTGCATAGTGGAAAAATTAAAAGGTGTTTATGAGTTATTGAGGGAGATAAAAGGGAAAATAAAGTTAAAATATTTTATTTTAATTTTGGTGGTTAGAATTTATAAAGGAGGAGAAATAAGGTGTAATTGAGATTTAATACTTTTGTATGGTGAAATAATTTTGAGTGAAATAATTGAGTGTAGATTTTTGATATCTAACCATTGAGATTGGCAAAGAGGTTGATTGTGATTGAGACAGGTTTTGAGATCAAATATTCATCAAAACAAAAGGTATGGGCATATCATCCTTGTGAGTGAAATATTGTTTTGTTGAATGTTGTGAAATGCAAAGTTGGAGTGAAAAGGTTTGTTTGATAAGCATTGTTGGAAATATTTGAGTGAGCTTTCATGTGCATGATTAGGGTTTGTGAAAGATCATGAGTATCATTGTTATGTGAGTATTTTGATAGAGCATTGTTGGAAATATTTGAGTAAACTTTTATGTGCATGACTAGGGTTTGTGAAAGATCATGAGTATCATTGTTATGTGAAGTTGAGAACTATCTTGAGCTAGGGTTTGTGAAAGATCATGAGTATCATTGTTATGTGAATTTGGAATCATCTTGAGTCAAGGTTTGAGTTCCATAGTGTGAGTTGTTGGAAGTATTGTGAAACACTTGTTTAGGGTTTGTAAGCAAGTTGTGTTTCATTGAGTGAATGGTTTGATTGAGCATTATTGATTGAAAGTATTGGAGTGATAGTTCAAGTTCTATGAAACAAATTGTTCTTTATTCTAAATTGATTTGAAAGAGAGTTTGAAAGTGATTGAGTTTTTTGAGTGTGAAACATATTGAGTCTCTAACCATTCTCTATATGTTTATATAAGTTAAACAATATTATGAGTGAAACTTGTTTGTGTGATTGAAGAGGTTTTCTATGAGATATTGAGTTGAGTTTTGTATGCAAGTTTTGCAATTGATTTGAATAAGCTTTTGTGAAAGCTAGTGGACAGATTTGAGTAAGTCCTAGAGGGGACTTAAGGACAAAGTTGAGTAAGCTTTTGTGAAAGCTTAAGGATAGATTTGTGTGAGATTTTGTGGAAGCTTACAATCAGATTTGAGTAGATTGGACAAGTTCTAGTGAGGACTTGTTGAGCAGATTTGAGGTAAGTCTTGGTGAAGACTTGTTGAGCAGATTGGACAAGTTCTAGTGAGGACTTGTTGAGCATATTTGAGGTAAGTCTTGGTGAAGACTTATAGTTAAGTATTTGAGTAAGTTTGAGAGCAAAGTTGATTGATTGATTTGTTCAAACCTTGAGTTAAGGCTTGGAGAAGATCTAGTAGAGTTGATTTATGATTAGATCAAGCTTTGTGTTAAGGCTTGAGGATAGATTTATTAGATAAAAATAAGGCTATGTTTAGTGTAGATTTGAGATAGAGATTTGAGAAGATTTGTGCTAGATCCAAGGACTATGTTTAGTATAAATTTGAGATAGAGCTGAGAGTAATCTTTGGAGGTGATAGAGGAGAGGATAGTAGTCTCTAGTGGATAGAGATCCATTAGCTAGGGTAGTGAGGATAGAGGTCTTCTGAGTGAGGATAAGTCTTCAGTGGAGAGAGATCCACAAGCCAGTGTAGTGGAGGTAGTAGTCTTCTAGAGGATCACCAACTAGAGCAGAGGAGAAGGAGTTCTCCTATGGATAGAGATCCATAAACTAGATGAGGGGATTGGTGTCTCCTATGGATAGGTATCCATAAACTTGATTAGGGGATTGGTGTCTCCTTTGGATAGAGGTCCATAAACATTGTAATAGGGAAGGATTCCCAAGATATTTGTTGAGAAAATTTTAGTGAAATATTTTCTCCATGGAGTAGCCCACATTGGGTGAACCATGTTAAATTGGTGTCTCTATTGTGTGTGGTGATTTGTGCATTAATTTGATTACTATTATTGATATTGCCATTGATATATTGCATAATATTATTTGGGAAAGAAAAGTAAAAAGTGGTCTTATACTGTTCACCCCCTCTCAGTATAAGCTTGTGTTCTTCAATTGGTATCAGAGCGGGTTCCTTTGAAAGAGTTTAACAGCTTGAAGGAAAATCTTACAAGAACATAGATGGATTCTCAGAATGGATCTTCAGGGAATATGACACCATTGTTCGATGGGAACAATTATGCACTTTGGAGTGTGAGAATGAAGATTCACCTAATGGCACTAGGGAATGAAATATGGCAAGCAGTTGAGGATGGATACATACCACCAGCTACTCCACCTACAGATAAATATGGTAAGCTCCTACAACTGAATAATTCAAAGGCAATGAATGGAATTTTAAAAGGTTTGCATGAAATAGAGTTTATAAAAGTTATGCATTGCACATCAACAAAAGAGATTTGGGATAAGCTGAAAGGTATATATGAGGGAGACAAAAAGGTCAAGATGGCAAAATTGCTAAATCACAAGAAAACATTTGAAGACCTAAAGATGAAGGATGAGGAAAACATTGCTGCATACCTACTTCATGTGGATGAGGTTGTTAACTCCATGCAAGGACTTGGGTTCAAAGTTGAAGAAATAGATGTTTGTCACAAGATTTTAAGGTCACTTCCTAAGAGGTATAGTGAAAATATTTCAGCCATAGAAGAGTCAAAAGATATTGAATTTTTGACAAGGGATGAGTTACATGGAATTCTCACAACTTTTGAGATGAGAATAAAAGAGGAACCTATTCCCCAAAAAGAAGCAACCTTCAAAGTTACAAAGAAGTCAAAGGGTAAGAAGTCAGATTCAAGTAATGAGTTATCCAGTGATGAAGAAGCAAACTATGGTAGAAGGAACAAGGACTCAAGAAAGTATAAAGGTACAAAATTAGTTAGGTGTTTTAATTATGGTAAATATGGTCACTATGCAACTGATTGTCCAGAAGCTAGAAATAGTAGTGAGGATGAGAAACAGGATCATAAGAACAGGGAAACAGGAAAACATAGGTATCAAAAGAAAAATAGGGATGGACAAAGCAAGCAAGGAAAGAAGTTTTTCCAAAGGCATAAGAAGAGTTTTTATGCAGATAAGGTAAGTAAGAGTTCAAGTGATAGTGATGGAAGGTCCTCAGATAATGAAGAAGAAGAAATTCTATTTCTGGTAGAAGAAAAAGATGATGTTAGAAAAAGGGCACCAATAATTCTCAAGTGTTTTAGGTGTGGTAACTTTGGTCATCTTGAAGATAGTTGTACAAGGAATGGATTCAGTTTTAGTGATGATGAATATGAAGATGCTCTTGAAGGTCCAGAAGAAGAAAGTCTTCTTATGGCAATAGAAGAAGAAGGAAGTGCTCCTATTGAAGATGAATCAGAAAGGAATGAAGATGATCCTAAAGGTAAAGGAATAGAGGAAGAATCAGAGGAAGGAGAAGTTGATCTTGAGGGTGAGATTATTTCTGCTCTTAAGGAATTAAGGAAGGTAAGAAAGTAGAACTCAAAACTCAAGCTTCAATTTCAAGAATGTGATGAAGAGAAAGGAAAGCTTATAGAAGATCTAACCAACTCAATAGCTAAGACAAGGAGATTTAAAGAGAGGTTAGAGGCAAAGGTTCTAGAATGTGAAAGGTTAGAGCATGAGGTAGCTTCACTAAGGAAGGAAGTAAAAGAGTCTAAAAATAAGCTACACAGGTTTGGGAGAAGCTCAAAGACCTTGGATAAGATTATCAAGGTACAAAGATCTTCATCAAACAAGACAGGACTTGGTTTTGAATAGGTACAAAGAGAACAAGGAGAGGAGTCAATCTCAAGCTCCAAAGAAGAAGAAGCTTCAGAAGAAGAGAGTGTAAGAGAGAGTGAGACTTCTGAGGATGAGTTGGACAATAGAAAGTTCAACAAGGAAAGGAACAATGCACAAAAGAGGAACAGATGGAACAAGAAACAACACAGGGTAGAAGAGACTAAGAGACCAATGGGGTCAAGGCAAGGTTTCTTCAATGGACGTTGCTTCTCATATCACAGGTTTGGGCACAAGGCTACACAATGCAGGACACATGAAAGATAGGAATATGGAAATTTTAGAAACATGCATCTCTTCCAAGGGTATTGCTACTCTTGTAATCAGTTTGGTCATAAGGCAGTAAATTGTAGGGTTCATGATAGGAATGGATATGGCTTCACCAGGAGAAACTTCAAGATAGTTGCACCTTCAAGGAATCACAACATTAAGTGTTATAAGTGCAATAATGTTGGGCATATAGCCAAGTGGTGTAGAGCAGAATTTCCAGAGACAAGCAGGAACAGGAACATTCAGAGGAATCAGAAGGATCAGTTAAGGAAGAAGGTGGACAAAGGTAAATATCAGTGTATGCTGGGAGTAGAGATACTCCCACCCCAAAATTAACCACCTCAAGAGAGGAGGTGGGGGAGGGGCTAAGCTAAGAGTCTCATTCTTAGCCCCAAGCCCCAAAGGTGGCCCTTTGCCATTGATGTCAAAGGGGGAGAGATTTGAGTTAGGGGGAGAGCATTCAGTCAGGGGGAGCAGAACTGAAAAAGGTAAAGGAAATGGTAAAAGGAAAATGGGTTGCCATCAATGACAAAGGGGGAGATTGTTGGAAATATGAGCAAGTTTTGTTGTCATTGATGTCAAGAGGTTGATGACCAAGTTTCATTGTCATCCATGCATTCCATGTCAAGAGGTTCAAAAGATATCAAGATTTATTTTCATTATATGTCTTCCTAAAGGTTTTTCCAAAAAGGCAAAGAAGCAGGTTTAAAAGGAAATAATAATATTATAATATTTAATATTATAATATTTTGGGTTACAGGTTGGTTTGAAGAAAAATGAAGGCCAAGGAGTTATCAAATTTTAAATTCTCCAAAAGACCCATTTGGCAGATTTTAAAGACTAAGGTTTAAATTATTTAAATTTAAATATTTTAACCATAAGGTTAAAATTTAAATTTAAATAATAAATTAAGGTGCCAAATTAAATTAAATTCTAATTAAATTTGAATTTCCAATCTCACCGACATGTTAAACAACATGGCAAATAGTATAAAAGGGGGCAATTTTTAATAAAAATTATCCATGCAAATTTAATTGCCCAAAGTGAAATCATTTGTGCATTAATGAGGAAAATATTCACATGTGTTTAAAGACTTAAGAGGGCAAACATGGCAATAAATACAAGGGGAGCACCATCTAAGTCCCAAGGTGCTTGGTAGTACAAGTGGTAGTCGAGGGCTGCATTAAGACGTTCACAAAGTGCAAGGTCATGGGTTCGATCCACACGATCACTTTTGAAAGGGAGGAAAGTTTTTTCTGCACCGAAGTCAAGGAGCCATAAGGGTTAAGAGGAAGTACGTGCACCTTGTTATCTCATGAGGGCACATAGCCCAAGTGGTGGATGTGCTTTGTGCTAAGGCGCTTGGTGAGGCAAGGTTGGGTGTTCGAATCTCTGAAGGTTTTTGTTGGGAAGAATAAAAGGTATGCGCTCACATTATTATTTTCCAAGGTTTTGATAATCTAAAATTGCATAGTGTGAAATATTTTAATTTGCCCAAGGTTTTGATAATTTAGAAATTCATAGTGGAAAAATTAAAAGGTGTTTATGAGTTATTGAGGGAGATAAAAGGGAAAATAAAGTTAAAATATTTTATTTTAATTTTGGTGGTTAGAATTTATAAAGGAGGAGAAATAAGGTGTAATTGAGATTTAATACTTTTGTATGGTGAAGTAATTTTGAGTGAAATAATTGAGTGTAGATTTTTGATATCTAACCATTGAGATTGGCAAAGAGGTTGATTGTGATTGAGATAGGTTTTGAGATCAAATATCCATAAAAAAAAAAGGTATGGGCATATCATCCTTGTGAGTGAAATATTGTTTTGTTGAATGTTGTGAAATGCAAAGTTGGAGTGAAAAGGATTGTTTGATAAGCATTGTTGGAAATATTTGAGTGAGTTTTCATATGCATGATTAGGGTTTGTGAAATATCATGAGTATCATTGTTATGTGAGATTTTGATAAGATTTTACTATTTATGTAACTAGGGTTTATGAAAGAGATCATGAGTATCATTGTTATGTGAAGTTGAAGAAATATCTTGAACTAGGTTTTTGAAAGATCATGAGTATCATTGTTATGTGAATTTGGAATCATCTTGAGTCAAGGTTTGAGTTCCATAGTGTGAGTTGTTGGAAGTATTGTGAAACACTTGTTTAGGGTTTGTAAGCAAGTTGTGTTTCATTGAATGATTGGTTGAAGTTGATGAGCATTATTGATTGAAAGTATTGGAGTGATAGTTCAAGTTCTATGAAACAAATTGTTCTTTATTCTAAATTGATTTGAAAGAGAGTTTGAAAGTGATATTTTTTGAGTGTGAAACATATTGAGTCTCTAACCATTATCTATATGTTTATGTAAGTTAAACAAGATTCTAAGTGAAACTTGTTTGTGTGATTGAAGAGGTTTTCTATGAGAGATTGAGTTGAGTTTTGTATGCAAGTTTTGCAATTGATTTGAATAAGCTTTTGTGAAATCTAGTGAGCAGATTTGAGTAAGTCCTAGAGGGGACTTAAGGATAGAGTTGAGTAAGCTTTTGTGAAATCTTAAGGACAGATTTGTGTGAGATTTTGTGGAAGCTTACAATAGATTTGAGGTAAGTCTTGGTGAAGACTTGTTGAGCAGATTGGACAAGTTCTAGTGAGGACTTGTTGAGCAGATTTGAGGTAAGTCTTGGTGAAGACTTGTTGAGTAGATTAGAGCAAGTTCTAGTGAGGACTTGTTGAGCAGATTTGAGGTAAGTCTTGGTGAAGACTTGAGAGATTGAACAAGTTCTAGAGAGGACTTGTATAGATTTGAGGTAAGTCTTTGAGAAGACTTGAGAGCAGATTTGATTGATTGATTTGTTCAAACTTTGAGTTAAGGTTTGGGGTAGATCTAGCAGAGTTGATTTATGATTGGATCAAGCTTTGTGTTAAGGCTTGAGGACTTTAATTAAGTAAATTAGATTTTCAAAAGTATATTTAGTGCAGATTTGAGATAAATTGAGAAGATTTATGCTAGATCAAAGGACTATTTTTAGTGCAGATTTGAGATAGATATTGAGCAAATTTGTGCTAGATCAAAGGACTATGTTTAGTGTAGATTTGAGATAGATATTGAGCAGATTTGTGCTAGATCGAAGGACTATGTTTAGTATAGATTTGAGATAGATATTGAGCAGAGTTGAGAGCAAGATTTGGAGGTGATAGAGCAGAGGATAGTAGTCTCTAGTGGATAGAGATCCATTAGCCAGGGTAGTGAGGATAGAGGTCTTCTAAGTGAGGACAAAGTCTTCAATGGAGAGAGATCCACAAGCCAATGTAGTGGAGGTAGTAGTCTTCTAGAGGATCACCAACCAGAGCAGAGGAGAAGGAGTTCTCCTATGGATAGAGATCCATGAACCAGCTGAGGGGATTGGTGTCTCCTATGGATAGGTATCCATGAACTTGATTAGGGGATTGGTGTCTCCTTTGGACAGAGGTCCATAAACATTGTAATAGGGAAGGATTCCCAAGATATTTGTTGAGAAAATTTTAGTGAAATATTTTCTCCGTGGAGTAGCCCACATTGGGTGAACCACGTTAAATTGGTGTCTCTATTGTGTGTGGTGATTTGTGCATTGCTTTGATTACTGTTGTTGATATTGCCATTGATATATTGCATAATATTGTTTGGGAAAGAAAAGTAAAAAGTGGTCTTATATTGTTCACCCCCTCTCAGTATAAGCTTGTGTTCTTCATTTTTGCCTCTCTATCTAGACCACACATGAAGATTCCCATTCACTTGATGGATGGTAAACATAACCCTAACCTTTGTATCAATCTGCCTTATTATTTAAAAAATTTCATCACATAAAATGATTGAGAGGTTTTAGGAGGGAAGGTGTATGCTCAAACATCAACTTGGAAATGATGAGGGGAGTACTAGGAGGTGGTGGATTTTTTTAGAATAAGGGATTAAGCACAACAAGATGGTAGTGGAAAAACACCAAAAAATACTAGTGCTACCAAAGCAATCAAAGCACCAAAGTAGTCTGGTGCATCCAAGATATTATTGGAGTCTAGTGTTTCCTAGGCTCTAAAATCCTTTGAGTCCAAAACCTTAAATTTACTATAAAAAATCAAACACCTACTAGGAATTCTAAGCTTCTTTAAGAAAATAAAAATTTGCTAAATATCCTAAGCCTAATCCCAAGGAATAGAAACAAGTAGGATATGATGTTGAGGAAGAAACCTAGGAGCACAACCCACTAGAACAACAAAAATATTTTCCAGTAGCCTTTCAAAAATCATTAGAGTTAAACACACCTAGAGAAAGGGATGAAAGAGGGAATGTAGAAACTATAGAGGATTTGAAACTAAGAGAAATCATAAAAAATTAAAAGTGATTTCTCCTAAGGAACTAGAGTTTATTAGGTAGATAGTCCTCCAATGCTAAATACAGGTTTAGAAGAATGACATAGGCAGAGGTAGCTAAGCAAGAGGAATAACAACAAACTCCCTTGAAGATATAGTGGCCTAAAAAAGGAGAGCCTCTACTAGAGATTGAAGTTCTTAGTAGTGGTAGTAGAGAAGAATATTGGTTACCCTAAGATAAGAAGATGATCAATAAGAGGAGCTAGTAAGGCCTCAAGAGGTAATACCTATTGAAGAAGCATTATAACCTACACATCCTAAAGTGGTAGTACATCCAAAAATAGGGAAGAGCCTTTTTAAGATACTATTCAAAAACCCCCAACACCTAGAACATAAATAAATCAACATGAATTGTTAAAAGAATATGATATAGACCTAAATTGCTTGGACTTAAAAAGGGCTAAATTGGTTATCTAGGATCTATATATAAGACTTGTAGTAGATGAAAACCTATTGTATTAGAACAATGAATAGATATCCAAGCTTTAATACCAATTAGCTAAGGCAAGAGTTCAAAGAAATATTATTTTGATTCTTGACCTTGAAAGTGTACCTAGAGTAACTGGGGAATCCTCTAATGAAACCTTACTATATATCCTAGCACAAGTAGCAAAAATTTCAAGTCAACAAATAAAAATAAGGAAGCGATCTCAGAGTTGAAAACCAATATGATGCATAAGGACATGCCTCACAATAGGTCAAGGAAAATGATGAGGATAAAAATACCTCATCTTGTACAACCTTTTTGCTTCCTTATTGCACCATTTGACCATGTGTTTATCAATAATTCACATTAGTATTTTGATTAAGCATAGTAATTAAGATAAAAATAGGGCAATTTGTAATACAAAAAATAAAAATAGGAAATTTGTTAATTAATGCCAAGTTTTGTGGGTTAAAAAATATCATCTATGTTCCCTAGGTTTAGAACAGAGTAGTAGGAGCACAAAGAATTATGCAAGGGCTAGCATTAGAAGTAAGCTTACACCTCGCACTAGAAATGAGAGCTTTAGTAGGTGTAAACTCAATAGTAGTTAGTTAGCACCAGATATGACAACTATTGACTAGAACCAAACATGATAGTACTTGACAGACACTAGATGCTAGTCTAGTTGGCTTTGAATGTGGCAAAAAAATGGTAATAGAGGATGTGGTAGAAAACCATTGGTGTTGTGTGCTTAAAAAATGTATTCCCACCATTATAGCCAAGTGTGATGTCATTTTAGTAGTGTCTTAGCAATGAAATCAATATTTGGTGAAACACATACTGACTCAATATAGATGGCACCAATATTAGAGTAGTAGCAATGGAAAAAAACTATCCTCTATGAATAGCAATGGAAACCAACCTTGTAACTAGAAATCCTTTATTTTTAGCCCTACAACTATGATAGTTAGAATTTAACAAAGGTGGGTAAAATAAATTAAAATTAATTATACCTATCTTTGTATATATCCCTTGAAGCAAATTTTTTAGCATTCTATTGTTATAACAAACTATTATGATAGGAGGGATCTTTGTCCTCCCTATCTATAAGTATGATTATAATCTTGTGTAATAATAATTATTGCTTGTTTTTCTTATTATAGTCTATAATATTTAGCTACTATAATTTTTTTATTTGATCTAAAACCTAGAATGAAATATTGAATCCGAGTGCTAGAGATATTCTTGCTAGTGTGAGTTGAGTTAAACCTTTCCTTTTAACAATGCTATAGAGCAAGGTACCACTCTCAATGAGGTGGAAGGTAAAATTTATGTGTTATAGTTGTAAGTTAATTTAGATTATACCCCATGATGTAGGTGAGTTGGAGAGGGTAGGGCAATCCTCCAAGGGAGGTCCCTGGTTTGAATCTCCACCCTACCAAATGCACATTGGGTACCCAAAATCTAGTTGATTATGTTGGTGCGATCAGGGCCAAGTGTGTCTTTTGGATGATTTTAATGGTGTAAAACCCCTTGGTCATGGTTTCTTAGACCAAGGTGGCCCTGTAAGGGGTTTTTTTCTAAATTAAAAAAAAATACATTATCTATGTTTTATGAATTCCATGAGAATTAGAAGCATTTTTATGTAATATCATGAGAGGAACAAATAATATATTAGCTTCATAGAAGGAATTATTTCTATTATATAGTGTGCTATCATAGAATGCTTTATTTTGTATTTAGTCTATAGATTGTCCTTTTTTATTTCTATTGTAATTATATTTAGTTCCAATAATTGATATTTACCAGCATAGTAGTTTATTATTTTTGCAAGAGTGAGTTTTTTACTATTCATTAGACACTTAGAATAATAAATTCTATACCTAACCTTACATAACCTTTCATAGCCATACAACCAAGGACACTACCCTAGATTTGATATATTATTAAAATAATGCAGACATTAGTATCCATCACCAGATGCATGTTATGATAATACAATATTAAGTTTAAAATGATTAGATAGGGTTGTAGGCCCAAAATGGCCACATCCTTAGAAAACTTTTGAAAATATTTTCTAAGGCAGAGAGATGTCCTAGTCCACGTACGCTTCAGTGTATTTTGCGATGCAGTGCAAGATGTCCTACGCCACTGGTCAGAGTGGTCAAAGTTGCATTTTGGTTACTTTCAAAGAGCGGGATACAACATATTTTCTAAGGCAAAGGGGAGATGTCCCAGCCCATGTGAGACTTAGTGCATTTTCTAGTGGCACAACACAAGATGTTCTACACCGCTGTCAACCTTGGTCAAAGATGATGTCATTACTTTCCAAACAGTGGCACAACACATTTTGTTCTAGCCCACGTGAGGAAAAGACTAACTTTAAGCATTGTTCTATCCCACTGAGGTTCAAGTGTATTTTTGAGTGGATCAGAGCACATGTTCCACATTGCAGTCAAAGTAGTCAACATGCATCAAATGAAGTTACAATGCAGTGGGCTAGCGCCAAGTTTCATAAAGCACATTTTTACACTGCATTTCGAGCAGATCAGAGCAAGATGTTCTATCCCATGGTCAGTGATGGTCAAAGTTCGATGGAATGAATTTCAAGGAGCGGGCTACGAACACTTTGTTCTACACCATGGATGCGAAAAAGATTTAAATAAATTTAAGAGCAAGGGCAACGGTCTAGCGAGATGTTCCATCCCACGTAGATTGAAGTGTATTTTCCAATATGCTCTAGCCCATGGTCAAAGTGGTCAACTTAAGCCATAAGCTTTTCTAAAGAGTAGACTACAACATGTTCTACGCCATGCACTCCCAAGCATTTTTAAAGTATTGATCTTGGTCATTCATGAGCAGATCAATGGTTGGTTTATGCTGATGATATCCTAGGCATACAAAAGTAGAGTCTTTACAAATATGAACCAGTTGATTGAAGCAAGCTAGAAGGTGAAGCATCCATAAGGCCAAGAATCAAGAACATAATTAGTTATAGATCTACGACTAGTTAAAGTCTACAAGAATGATAAATGACCTAGATCTCAGTTTTGATAGCCTAGAGCCGAACCATCATGAAAGATCAACAAGTTGTAGAGCCGAGCTACGAAGGAGCGCAAGATCACATGATTTTCTTTAGGTCTCAAAGATGAATGAAATGATGCCACCTCAACATTCTACCGATCTAGCATTTCTTTCTCCTTGTAATGTTCCATTTTCTTCCTTCAATGTAAAACTATTAATAGAGGT
Organism: Wollemia nobilis; assembly: GCA_028583015.1. Classification (NCBI taxonomy): domain Eukaryota; kingdom Viridiplantae; phylum Streptophyta; class Pinopsida; order Araucariales; family Araucariaceae; genus Wollemia; species Wollemia nobilis. The sequence continues at coordinate 6,354,178 of JAQPPZ010007530.1, forward strand.
CGAACCCTCGATTTTTAGGGTCAGCTCTAGAGTGTTTGCTTGCCCTGCTATGTAATATTTTTTTGCAAGTCAATAGAAGGAACATTACTTGGATGTTTACCTCAAAACTAGTATCTTCAATAATTCTATCGAGAGATTCAAGTTGTGAATTGCTTTTCTGCTAATGTTGTTATGGTTAGTCTATTCTACTGATATTGGATTACTAGCTTAGAGCAATTGAAATCTTTTCATAATTGAATCTATGCTTGCAAGAAGTTATTTTCTATTAAATCTTGATACTGATATTATTCTACTAAATTGGATTATTAGTATTATAGATGTTGAAATAGCTTCTTGGAGTATGTCTCTGTTCTATGTATCTTGATGAAGATTATCTATTTCTTGAATGTTGTTAATCTCAAGTGTGGGACACTGGAAATTGTTTGTTAGAAAGGTTTTCCCTATGGATGCCTATGTTGTTAGCTCTATCCAACCACTATTTTGATTATAATTTCTTAACCCTAAACCTCTTTCTATCCCTATCTCTTAAAATTTTAACTGAGCTTATATGAGTCAACACCTTATCAGTTGACAAGGAACCAACCTACTCTAGAGGTTGGATTAGAGTAATATTTAATCCATCCAATGTTGAGGTCTGAACTATGATTAGCGGGTGCAAGCCTAATCAAAAAATTAGAAGATAGACAGTCACAGTTTTGAGTTTTTCTCGATGTCAATTTGGATCCCAATAGTTTTGGCATGCTCGATGGGACCTATTTACAAGAAACATTAGTTAACCCACCCTTTCTTTATTTTGTATCTTTTCTCAAAGGAATCAAGATTTGGTGAATTGTCTTGACCTTGTTAAGTGGTGAGCAGTAAATTCACCTAGTGACTCCCTGAATGCAAGAAACCAGAAATCCATCCCTATAGCTTGTAGTTTTTCATGAATACTAGGTCATCTGCAAAGAATAACCCAGGTTCTTTCATCTACTACGAGCTCCCTTTTAGAGGATCTACCATCATAAGAGATTTGAACCAATATTTCCATTCAGATGAAACTCCTCCTGAGCCACCTACTATAGGACCCCCAAGGCCACCTCCAACAAGAACTACACAAGTAAATATGGCTCAAAATGTACCCCCTAATCAACCCCTATAGAAATATCCTAACTGGAATACAGTTGGTCCCCTAAGACTAGCTCATATGCATGATATTCCTTAGGTTATATCTAAAGCCATTCCTACATATGATGGATCAGGAAAGACCACATATGAACATTGTCAAGATATTCTAAATTTAGTAGCCATCCATAACATAAAGAATGAAGATGTCATCATCAGAATCCTAGCCCTATCCTTCAGAGGGAAAATTTTGCACTAGTTCAGGACTTTAGAGGATAATACCATTACATCATGGGCAGCATTAGAAGAACCCTTTGTAGAAGATTTCAATGAGTCTACTGATCCATTTTCCCTCCTCAACCAATTTACATCCATGCAAAAGCATCAATAAGAGTCCATTTTAGACTTTAACCTGAGATTTAGTAGGTCCTAGAAAAGAATTCCACCTAAAGCCAGGCCAACTGCAACCCTTGCTTTCATGTACTACATCAGAGCCCTTGGATCTAAATTGGGTCTACAAACCCAATAGTCAAGAATATGTACCTTCCCCCAAGTCTACAATGCAATTATCCAAGCTAAAAATACTCTTATCAATGTGGGAAGATTACCCCCTAAAGTTATCATACCCTATTGTTCAAAAATTTCCAATGTTCAAAACTAGGCAGCTACATCTTCTTATATGGATCCTCCTTCTTTATCATCCTCACTTCCTCATATGACCCCATTACCTCACCCCAAAGTATCATCTGCTATAGTTCCTTTCCCACCACTTCCTGCTCAAACATCCCAAGAATCCACTATGCTTCTTGATATACAGAATACCCTTAAAATACTCAGTAACAAGATGAGCTCAATGGAAAAAGAGAGATAGAGAGATCTCAACAAAGAATATTTCCCTATGTCAATAGGGACCAAAAACTTGGTACCAACAATAGCACAAGAATCAAAGTAAATACAATGCAAGAAGATCCAAGATGTTCCTCTAAAATAAGCCTGGTAAATGTGTGGTGTCTTGTATGCAATGATCCCCATGATTTAGAATCATGTGTCATGTACCAACATCATGTGCAGTAGGCTATGGAAATGGTAGAGAGGAATCAGAAGGGTAGGGTCAATATGCTTTGGCAACTAGACTAGATCATGGTTGGATAGGACCTAGATGAAGAAGGGTCAATTTTAGTTATGACAAGATCAGGGAAGAAGACCTTGCAGGTTGATCCACAAAATATGGGTCAGTTTCAAGTCCCTTCCCAAAAGAAGAAATATGCTCTCCCTCAAGGTAATGATATTTTCCCTATTCCCCAAGCAAAGGAAAAGAGGGATATGGTCCCAAAAGGCCAAGAAAAGGAGGTCAGCTTCCCTAGAAGATATGACAAAGAAAATGATAAATAAGGGATGAGATCCAAGAGTGAAGCACAAGAAAAACTTAGATTTCCCTCCATAACCAAGAGGTAAAGGATTGAGGCCACACAACAATACAAAAGGAAGTATGGTGAACCAGAGAGAAAGTCTGAGAATTCCTCTTCAGTGAAATCAGAGTATAACATTGTAGAGGAGATGAAAAGAATACCCTCAAAGGCTAGCCTTTATGATACTCTCTTTATCCCTAGCCAAATAGACCTACTGAAGGCTTCTCTAAGAAAATATCCCTAAGAAAAGTAGGCTACTACAATCCTCAGCATGCCCTCTAGGAAAGACAAGATGTCCCCTACTACCCTAAAGAACAAACCCCCTCCCTTTTACATTTCTCTGAGGATGGAGGGTTGGATTATCCGCAACTGCATGATTGATTCAAGGGCTTCCACCATAGTTATGCCCAAGGTAGTCTACGAGGATATGGGAATGGAATATACTAGGTCCTATCCTAGAGTTTTGTAGTTGGATGGGACCCTAGTAAAGATAGTAGGGGTAATAAAGGATGTTCTAATGAGGTTGCATAGAGCTCTAGAGGTAACCATTGTGCAAGAAATAGTGGTGGTAGACCTAGAGCCTTATTTTAGCCTATGTCTTTCAAGGGAATTCACTACCAAATTGGGAGGATGTATGTACATGGATTACTCTAGTATGGTGATTCCCTTTAAGGGAAAGAGAATAAGGATTACACTTGAGAAGCCTATGTCCTATCATATTGAAAAAATTGAAGAAGACATGTGTAACCTCACTCCTCTGGATGAGTTCGAACTGGTGGAAAGTTTTGAAGAACTAGAGGTTGAGGATGAATTATCGTTCAAAGAAGATTACAGTCAGTTTGGAATAGGCATGGGTACATATAGCATTTCCTTAGAAATAGAGAAAAGGGTCCCTACCATATCCAATCAGTCATTAAGGGAGATAGAGACTTGGACCATGCACTTTGATGGTGCAAGATGTAGAAATAGGGTTGGTGTTGGTGTATTGTTGTAGTCTCAATCAGAAGGTGCAAAGAGTTTCGCATATAGATTGACATGGTCCTGTACCAACAATGTTGTAGAGTATGAGGCTTTGTACCTTGGACTAATGTAGGTTGAGAGTATGGGCATCAAGATACTGAATATATATGGTGATTCTGAACTAATTGTTAATCAGGTAAGAGAGAGGTGCAGTAGTAAGCACCATTACCTGAAGGTATACAGGAATAGGGTATGGGATTTGATGGAATCCTTTGATGCCCTAAATATTAATTTTATTCCTAGAAGATAGAACACCTTGGATGATTCCTTGGTAGTGAGGGGAGCTAATTTCAACCCTTCTGTAGATATAGGAGTTACAAAAGACAAAGGGATCAAAATGATTTTTAGGCCTACAGTACCAGATAAACATATCTTCTAGTAAGTTTTTGAAAGTGATGAATAAATCATTGATTTCCTAGTAAGGGAAGCCTATCTATCAACCATTCAAGAGGAAATTCTAGAAGAGATAGACCAACAAGATGTCATCCAACTAAAAAACAATCATATCCCTAGGGGTTGGTCACTTTGGAAAGCTTGTTTGATAATGAAGATAGGAAGAAGATCAAATCCATGGAGATCAATGAAAATATCTACAAGGAAATTGAGATCAAAAAGGAAAAGAAGCTCAAAGTTGGAGTCAGATGTTCTCCAGAAGAAGAGGAGGATATCAAAGTTCTATGCCTGAAATACCAAGACATTGTGGCTTGGTCATATGAAGATCTTAAGGTATATGATAAAAAGGTGATCCAACATACAATTGAGCTAGAACCAAATGCAAAACCTTTCAGGTAGAAGCAGAGGCCTGTGAACCCTAGAATTGAATCCATAATGAGAGAGGAACTATTAAAGCTACTGAAAGCTAAGATTATATATCCAATCAAACACTCCACCTGGGTAGCTAACTTGGTTCTAGTAAGAAAGAAGAATGGAGACATCCACTTGTGTGTGGATTTTAGGAATCTTAACCAAGCATCATTAAAAGACCACTATCCACTCCCTCAGATCGATCAGATCTTGTAGATTATTGTAGGAGTAGAGAGGTTCTCACTATTAGATGGCTTCTCTAGTTACAACCAGATTTGGGTGAAAGATGAGGATCAGTTCAAAATAATATTTACCACAAAATGGGGTACTTTTACCTATCAGAGAATACCTTTTGGTCTATCCAATGTAGGAGCCACATTCCAAAGAGCAATGGATTATGCCTTTGGAGAGCTGATCAACAAAGTCATTCTAATCTACTTGGATGACATGACTGTATTCTCACATAAGAAGCAAGATCACCTAGCACATTTAGAGCAAGTGTTTAAAAAGTGCAGGGAATTTGGTATCTCTCTCAACCCAAAGAAGTCATTTTTTGTAGTCCATGAGGGAAATTTGTTAGGCCATGTGGTCTCTAAAGAAGGTATGGCTATCGATCCAGATAGAGTCAAGTCAATTCTTGCTCTCCCATTGCCTATGAATAAGAAATCTTTGTAGTCTTTCTTTGGCTAGATCAATTTTATCAAAAAATTCATCTCTAATTTTGCTCAAAAGGTGAAACCTATCTCAGAATTGTTGAAGAAGAATGTAGATTTCAAATGGACTGAAGTGAGAAAACAAGCTTTTGAGATCATCAAATAGTCCATTGCCACTACTCCAGTTCTAGTGAACCCTGACTTCAGCAAAGATTTCATTTTGTATGCTTATGGAGCTGAAGAGAGCTATGCATCTATCCTCACTCAGAAAAATGATGAGGGAGAAGAACACCCCATATTATTTTGGAGTCAAACTCTCCATGAGTATCAGGTCAAGTACAATTTTATTGAGAAACAAGTATTTGTAGTGATGAAGTCATTGAAGAAATTTAGGCAATACTTGGTTCAGAGTAAAACCTTGGTCTATGTAGTTCACCCAGATGTTAGAAGTTTCATTTTACAAGGTGAACTAGGAGATAAAAGAGTTAGTTGGATTACTAAGATCCAAGAATATGACATGGAAATACATCCTACTAAACTAGTCAGAGGTAGAGCATTATGCCAAGGTTTAATAGAAAGAGTAGTTATAGTAGAAGTGATAGCTTGTCAATCATCAAGAGAAGATCAGACTGAAGAGCTACAATCAGGAGAATCAGACTAGGTTGATCAGATGACCAAATACTTCTAGATAGGAGTTTGTCCTAATAATATTAACCCATCACAAAGGAGAAGATATAGGCTTCAAGCCTTGAAATATGTCTTACTACCAGAAGGACTATACAAGAAAAATCTTGATGGAGTCCTCTTAAGATGTTTGAAAGAAGATCAGAAACAAAAGGTCATCGAAGAGTTCCATGGAGGATTATCTGGAGGACACTTTTTAGGAAGGGTCATAACTTTGAAGATCATTAGGGTAGGTTATTACTAGCCTACTATTTTTTTGATACCTTCAAGGTTACAAGAGCCTATGATGAATGCCAATGATATGTGGGGAGAACCAGAAATGCATCATTTCCCCTCAAGCCGATTCAGGTTGAAGAGCCTTTTCAACAATGGGGGCTAGACTTCATTGGGATAATTAATCCAAATTCCTTAGTAGGACATAAATACATTTTGACTACCATAGATTACCTCACCAGATGGGTAGAGGCCATCCCCATAAAGAAATTAGATCAAGAGGTGGTAATTGACTTCATGGAGAGTTTGATCACAAGGTTCGGTATCCTAAAAGCTATAGTAAGTGACAATGGCCCAACATTTATAGGAGCTAGGTACATTGAGTTTGCTAGAAAGTATGGCATTACTATAAAAAATACCTCCAACTACTATCCCTAGGGGAATGGATTAGCAGAGTCAACTAACAAAAATCTACTTAGAATCTTGAGGAGATCATTAGAAGATAACAAGAGAAGTTGGCACCTACTATTAGAACAAGCTCTATGGGCAGATAGGATCACCATAAAAAAATCCATTAAGACCTCTCCTTATGCCTTGGTGTATGGCAAAGAAGCAGTATTACCTATTCACTTGGAAATTCTAGCTCTCAAGTTGATAGACACAGAGGAAGAGTCTGAGCAGAATCCAATTGAAACTAGGTTAACACATTTACTTCAGCTAGAAGAAAAAAGGACTCAAGCATATGAAGACTTCCAGAAGCACTCATTTGATATTAAGGGATGGTTTGACAAGAAAGCCATATTTAGAAATTTCAAAGTAGGAGACTTTGTTCTAAGGTGGAATGTGGAAAGAGCCAAGCCAGGGCACCATCAAAAGTTTGATTCTTTCTGGGATGGTCCTTTCAAAGTAGTTGAGGTTAAAGAAAGCAATGTTTTCCAGCTCAAATATCTAGAAGGAAACATGCAACCGATCTCGATCAATGGTTTTCATATAAAACTCTACTTTGATTAAGATATACATTTATTGTAACATATGTACATATATTGTATTATATTATTTTTCCTTTGCTAAAAGTTTTTATTTTGTAAAGTAAAAAAAAAAAGAGAAAATTTTACTTCAAACAATTCATAGTTGAAATTTTTAAAGAAAGGTTGTAAAATAAACTAAGGGTAGCAATAGAATACAACATGTGTTCCATCGCTCTCCAATAAGTGAATATGGCAGCGAGATACAACATGTGTTCCATGCCACTCTCCAATGAACAAAAGGAGTCATGAACTACAACATCTAATCTCCGCCACTCCAAGAAAAGGAAAGTGATGAAAGCACCATGAGTTTAGTGAGTGCTTCATGCCACAACCAATCAACAATGGACATGATGATTCCTACCACCAAGATTCATACCTTTGAATTAAAAAGTATGCAACGGATAATTTTTGCATCGACCACATTAATGGTGGAAGGTATGCATGCGAGAGCATTTAAAAATTGAAATGCAAAGCCCATTCATTTCATGAAGTAAACTCACTTAGAAGAAATAGCCAAAGGAGTAGAGAGACGAAGCTCACAAATAAAAAGGGAGAGAACATTCTAAGAATTTCCATAGAAAATGGCTCCCAAAGTAGCCCAAAAAGCAGTACTATCGACAAATAAAGAGTTGGGAAACTATATTGATAAAACAAAAGTTAGTAGAACACTATAATGATTCATATAAGGAGAACTAAACTCAGAAATAATATCAATGTATAAATACTTCGAAGAGGTGAATCCATATTTAGTCCCAAGGTAATTAGTTATAAATTCTTTCTTATCCTTTTACATCTATGATTCAGTCCATCCCTATCCAAAATTAATAGCAGCCATGGTCAAGTTTTATGATCCTAGATAAAAGTAGTAAAATAGATGGTAAAATCCTATTTAGTATCACAGCCAAAGCTTATCATGATTTATTCGCTATAGGAGTAGACCCACCTGTAGAACCTAAACCATTTGATATAGTAGAGCAAACTAGATATTATTCTTTACAATGGATGCTCATGAAGGAGGATATTTTAAAAATGGGTTTACATTCAATTCAAAACTATCAAGCCAAGATGGACTACCCAAAACCCCAATTCCTATTGAGCAATTCGCTAACCTAAAACTCTTCTCCATGTTGGCCTACTTAGAAGGTTTAGACTCTGACCAGTTTGTGAGAGATTGGAAAATAGCTACTATATATTGCATTTCAAATGAGAGAATGTATAAACCTAAAGTAGAAGAAGAAGGTATCAAGGTAATTTAATTTGATTAGCCAGCCTTCCTCGCTAAGTGAATGCATGAGCAATTGGTTAGAATGAAAAGAGGTTCAGAACCCCCTTCTTTCTAACACTATTCGAATTTGTTATGGATGTTTTATGCTATTGTAAGGCACATGATGCCCTAGATTCTAGTGAAATATAAGAATGAAAAAGGAGACCCTATTCCTATCTATTATTGGACCGCTCATCTGAGGAGCACAAAATCATTCTACAGGTTCAATTTAGAATTTCTAGGGCCAACATTGAAAATCATGTATGGGAAATGCCCTAGATTGCCATCTTTGGCTAAAAAATTGCTAAGAGTAATAGAAATCGAAGAGGGAGACTGGTATATCCTCATAGAGGGCACTATCATCAGACTCTATGGTTTCACTGGTAAACCTTTTCTGCTACCACATTTTGTGACTAATAGGTTGTTGGCCTTGGAGTACTTGAGGTAGGCAGACTTCATCAACATGAATTATGGCTCTGGTAAAGGGAGGAAATGTTTGTTGACTTACTCCCATAATATTGATGATATAACAATAGTCAGAAGGGGTCAAGGTGAAAAAATCACCCAATATTTGGAGAGGTTAGGCCTTTTGTACATCCCACAGAGATGGAGGTATGACCCTGATGACAAGTTCACAAAGAGGAATATCACCCTTAATAAAAAAAAGCTCTCAAGTTCGAGAAAAATTTGAGGCCTCACTTCAAAAAGGGGAGGAATAACAAAGAAAGTGCTCCATTGGAATGGAATGTCACCAAAATGGAACAATTACCCCCATGGAGAGACTTTTATGAACAGATAGTCGATTTTGACCCTACAAAAAATAAAGACCATTGTTTAAAGGAGTCTAAAATTAAGGATGTTGAAAAGAAAAAGGGATGGGATGAAGGTAAAATTGTAGATTGGTGGAAGATGAGAGTAGAAATAGGTGCAGAAAAGGCCAGACTAGGTCGATCATCAGACGATGAATTTTTTGAGTGATATGACAAACATATTAAGACCTGGAAAGCTAAGGATGCTAAGAATTTGGTATTGAGTTATAAGAAACTAAAAAACTCAAACAATGTCATATTCTCCTTCTCCACATTCACAGGAAGAAATGCAAGAAGTGGAGATTAATGCTCCACTAATTACTAAAGAAGTCCCTAAAACATTTGAGCCCTCACAAGAGCAACTGAAGAAATATTTTGTAGGGGCCCAGATTATGAGTAAAATGCATTACTCTGATGATAGGGCAGTAAATACAGAAGTCATTCAGATAGAAAATAGGCCCAAACATCTAGCCTTGGGTGGAGAGCCTCCTAAGGCCAAGATAAATTGGAAGAAAAAGGATGAAGACTTTGTATTCATGCCTGTGAGTTTCACTACTACAACTACAACTAAGTCAAACCCTACCATCAAAGATGTGTCGTAGGAAGATCAATCCAAAGAGGATACAGAGAGTGATAAGCCTACAGTGTTTCAAGTTTTTAAAAGAAAGGCTAAAGACACACTAGGGGAAACCCAGAAGGAGGTCTACAAGAAACTAAAAGTGGATAAGGGGTAGAGTGTTGAACAAGTCCCTATTTTAGTTGTAGAGCTATCAGTACAACAAGTGCAACACCAAAGTGCAGAGGAGATTCTCAAACACCCTACTTCTATAGGTGAAGGTATTATTTCTATCCCTTCTTCTCCTTCTTCTTCCCCAAAGAAATCCCCTTCCCATTCTCAAGAAAATTTTGAACAAAAGGTGCCCTCTCCCCTTCATAACTCACCACCTATTTCATCAACTGATACAGAGGGTCAAACCAATCCATCCCCTCCACATTCATCTAAAATCCTAGTCACATCATCTCCTATCATTCTATCTCCACCCTCAAAACCTCCAATGTCATCAGAAGGACAAGTTGTTTCATCCCCTTCAACTCATTCCATGAGTTTTACTTCCATTCCTATGTCCTTCTCAATTGCAACTCCAACAATAAGCATAGATTCAACTATTGTCACCACTACTCCACTATCATCAACCTCTGAGTCTATCCTCCCTTATTTTATAACTTCCCCTCCCCCTACAAGTCATCCCACCTTGGCTTCTCTACAGAAAGGAAAATAAGTTTCACAGAAGATTCAATATTTTTGGGTGGAGAAACTCTCTAAGCCTTCAAAGAAGATGGCTATGAAGAGAAAGACAATGAATGTTGATCCAGTAACAAGGCAAAGAATAACCAAAAATATTATCCCTCTAGTGAGAAAACCTAAAGAAGAGATGACTACACAAGATTATCATCTAGAGGAGTATACTAAAGATATTGAGCAACTACTAGAAGAAGATGATTTGGTCATAGCAAAAGCTCATCTTGAGACTTTTTATGTCAAGATTGACATCTACAAGGAGAAGGTTGGAAAGTTAGAGGAAAATATAGAGAGGCTAGAGAAGATAGTTAGAAATCAGAAGTAGGTAGAAAAGGCTATCAAAAATGAAGTCAAGAGCTGGTAGAACCGATATCAAGAGGTTATAAAACTCAAATATCAAGTTGAAGAGCAGAAGAGAAAGAATGAAGATCAAGCTAAAGAAATACAAGATTTGAAGCACCAACTTCAGATTGAGAAAGCTAAGACCTCAAGATTTTCAAAAGGAGTAAAGAAGGTTAGAAAAGAGCTATGGTCTGAAGTCCTTGAGAAATGCTCTAAAATACAACCCATCATTGATTATATGGATGATGCCAGCCATTTGCTCCAAAATACCAAAGAATATTTGGATAAATTCACTCAAGAGCTACAGCCTATGGTGATACCGACTGAACAAATATACAAGTTATCTGAGTGTAGGTTCAGTGAAACTGCTAAGCCTATCCCCAATAAGGCATGGAGTATTTCTAGACTAGCTTCTAGAGTTGTGGTTAAGAAGAATAGATTACTCTAGAAAGCTTGGTTGTTATCAGATAATATTGAAGGCACAATTCAAGATGTAGTAGATATCAACCAAGAAATGACTCAATATGGTTTTGGAGGACTCTAGATTGAGAATAATACTTTATTATCAGAAAAGGAGATCAAGAAGAACATAGCCTCGATCATCCAGGATGAATCTGAGATAGATGCCTAGGAAGATCTGATCGATCAAGAGCAGGTCTCCCAAATGATTCAAGACTTAACTAGGCTCAGGGATCTGATGGAGGAACTGGTGAATAAAGGTAGCTCTACGAATTATGAAGAGACCTCTAAGTTGGAATATATCCATAAATAGCTTAAAGAAACTTCCAATCCTTCTGAGGCCATTTGGAGTCAAGCTTTGCAGACTCTAAAATTGATGATCCAGTTGTTTGGGAATGATACAGAGCCCAAAGATAAGCAAGAAGCTTCCCAAGAAGAAGAAGTTGATCAAGAATAGGAAGGCAATGATGAAGAAGGAACTCAGTAGGAGGAAGAACAATCAGATAAGGTTGTCGAAGACTCTGAAGATACATAGAAAGAACAGCTCAATGGTCAAGTTTCAATGAAAGAATGAGCAGGAGTAGAAAGCCCTATAGCTTAGTCACTTTTTGTATTCATGTAGAAAGTGTTGTATATTGTTTTGATTCTGACACTGTTAGAAAAAAATCATAAAAGCATGAAGTATAAGAGCAGAAAATGAGAAATTCATGAAGATATTTTGATCATGTTGGTCAGGGTTATAAAGGAGAGCATAGTTCCATATTGCTTGACATGAAGCAATTTTCAATAGGAGGAGTTGCAGGTATCATTATTTCCAGCATGATTTCCATATGAACCGTTATCCTCTGAATGACTTCACAAAGGTTCCAGAGGGTGATGGTCATATAGAAGTTATTCTATGAAGCATAGCTCATAGATTTCATATTTTTGACTCCTGATGCCCAATGGATAAGATTCTGAGTTCGAAGGCTTTGCGAGCAAATCCCCCAGGAGGCGCCAGAATGTAGGCCCAAAATGGCCACATCCTTAGAAAAATTTTGAAAATATTTTCTAAGGCAGAGAGATGTCCTAGTCCATGCACACTTCAATGTATTTTGCAATGGTGCAATGCAAGATGTTCTACGTCATGGTTAGAGTGGTCAAAATCGTATTTTGGTTACTTTCAAAGAGCGGGATACAACATATTTTCTAAGGCAAAGGGAGATGTCCCAACCCACATGAGACTTAGTGTATTTATTAGTGGTACAACACAAGATGTTCTACCCCGCTATCAACCTTGGTCAAATATGATGTCATTACTTTTTGAACAGTGGCACAACACATTTTGTTCTAGCCCGCACGAGGAAAAGACTAACTTTAAGCATTGTTCTATCCCACTGAGGTTCAAGTGTATTTTAGAGTGGATCAGAACACATGTTCCACACCATGGTCAAAGTAGTCAACATGCATCAAATGAAGTTACAATGCAGTGGGCTAGCGCTAAGTTTCATAAAGCATATTTTTACACTACATTCCGAGCGAACTAGAGCAAGATGTTCTACCCCACGGTCAACGATGGTCAAAGCTCGATGGAATGAATTTCAAGGAGTGGGCTATGGACACTTTGTTCTACACTATGGACATGAAAAGGATTTAGATAAATTTAAGAGCAAGGGCAGTGGTCTAGCGAGATGTTCCATCCCACGTAGATTGAAGTGTATTTTCCAATATGCTCCAGCCTATGGTCAAAGTGGTCAACTTAAGCCATAAGCTTTTCTAAAGAGTGGACTACAACATGTTCTACGTCGTGCACTCCCAAGAATTTTTAAAGTATTGATCTTGGCCATTCAAGAGTAGATCAACGGTTGGTTTATGTTGATGATATCCCAGGCATACAAAAGTAGAGTCTTTGCAAATATGAACTAGTTGATTGAAGCAAGCTAGAAGGTGAAGCATCCATAAGGCCAAGAATCAAGAACATAGTTAGTTATAGATCTATGGCTAGTTAAAGTCTGCAAGAATGATAAATGGCCTAGATCTCAATTTTGATAGCCTAGAGCCGAACCATCATGAAAGATCAACAAGTTGCAGAGTCGAGCTATGAAGGAGCGCAAGATCACGTAGTTTCTTTGGGTCTCAAAGATGAATGAAATGATGCCACCTCAACATTCTACCAATCTAGCATTTCTTGTTGGAAATATAAGTAGGTTTTGTTGTCATTGATGTCAATAATTTAGCACCAGTAAGCGTCAGTTTCAGTGAGCAACATCAGTTTCAGGTTTCGTAATCAAGTGTAAAAGGAAGTTTTCTCCCAAGTGGTCAGATGAGGTTTAAAGGGCAAAAGGAAGGCCCAAGCCAAATAATATTATAACATTAAAAGTGAAATACCCAAAGAGTTAATTAATTATGAATTAATTATAATAGTTTTATTATAATTTAATTTATAAATTAATTTAATTAACTTTTAAAGTTATTAAGTTAATTGTAAATTAATTATAAGTTAATTTATAAATTAATTAAGCTAACCCTAAATATAGGGTTATAAATTTTATAATTCAATTTTTTGAATTATCGTTGACATCATCGAAGACATAGCCTAATGTATACAAAGAGGGGTAAAAGTTTGGTAAATATCCCCATCCGTGATCAAAGTATTTTGTGAGCATTGAAAAATGAAAGCGATCATGTGTTTCAAAGGTTGTGCATGGCAACATATAAGACAAGGAGGAGAGGTGTTTCTTACATATTGAAAGTGCTCTATAGCACAAATGGAAACAAGGGAGGCACCAAGTCATTGGAAAGAGTGAGGTGTAGGGATCGAATCCCGAGAGTTTGCATTTTACAAAGCGGAGGAAGTTTTGTTTGTGTAATTTGCACACTCAGTGAAATACAAAGGAAAGGTGTTAGCCTTTTCCTTTTTCTAGAGGCTCGTAGCCCATGTGGTGGGTGCACATCTTTCTAAGGTGCTTGAAGGGGTGAGGTTAGGTGTTCGAAACCCATCGAAAGTGTTTTTTTTGGGCTAAATAAGGTATGCACCGATTTTGATTTTCTTGCTAAGGTTGTGTAATTTTGGAGGTTGCTTTGCTATGAAAAATAAAGGTTGATTAAATTTTTTGAGGGAGATATAAGGGTATTAAAAATTAAATATTTTATTTTAATTTTTGGTGATTAGAATTTATGAAGTTGAATATTATAAGGTGTATAAGGACTTTTCTATACTTGTTGTTAAGTGTAGTGTTATAGTGAAATTATTAAATTGAATATTGTGAGTTTGGAGATTATAAGGTGTACAAAAGGATTTGTTATTTTGTATGAAAAATAATCTTTGACAAAATTATTTTGTGGAGATCTTGAGAGAGGTTGTGGTAACCTAACCATAGTATTGGTAAACAAAATTTTGATTGTAGTTAAGACAAGTTTTGAAGACATATCTCCACCAAAATAAAATATATGGGTAAATATTCATTGTGAGAAAAATATTGTTGGATTGGATATTGTGAATGCTAAGTTGGAGTGAAAAGGATTGTTTGGTAAGAATTGTTGAGTTTTCTTGTTAAAGGTTTTTCTGAGTAAGAGTTGATGATAAAAACCTTGTTTGATAAGCATTGTTGAAAGCATTGTATGAACCTTCATATGCTTGAACTAGGGTTTGTGAAAGAATATGGGTATTATTGTTATGTGAAGTTGTGAACTATCTTGAACTAGGGTTTGTGAAAGATCATGAGTATCATTGTTATGTGAGATTGTTTGATAATCCAACAATTAATTAAGTGAGGATTCATATTATTGGACTAGGGTTTGAAAACAAGGAGTGTTTTATTGAATGATTAATTGAGTGGAGTTGATTGAGTCTAGTCAAGTGGAAGTGTTGAAGTGATAGTTCTTTGTTCTATATTCTAAATTGATTTGAGAAAGATATTGAAAGTGATTGAGCATTGTTGTGAGTGTGAAGCATATTGAGTCTCTAACAATTATCTATATGTTTATGTGATATTGGACAAGTTCTAGTAAAGACTTATTGAGCAGATTTGAGGTAAGTCTTTGTGAAGACTTGTTAAGTAGATTTAAGGTAAGTCTTGGTAAAAACTTATTGAGAAGATTGGACAAGTTCTAGAGAGGACTTATGGATATATTAGTGTGAGATTTTGTGGAAGCTTACAAGACATATTTGAGATAAGTATTTGAGAAGACTTGTGAGCAGAGTTGATTTATTTATTTGTTCAAACCTTGAGTTAAGGTTTGGGGTAGATCTAGAATAGTTGATTTGTGATTGAGTTAAAATTTGTGTTAAGGTTTGAAGACATGTTTGAGGATAAATTTTGATGCAGATTTGAGGATAGGTTTGTGCCAGACTAGAAACAAATATTGAGTAGATTTGTGCTAGACTGAAGGACAAATTTTAGTGTATATTTTAGATAGAGTTGAGAGCTAGCTTTGGAGGTGAAATAGTATAGAGGATGATAGTCTCCAGTGGATAGAGGTTCATTAGCTAGGGTAGTGAAGATAGATATTTTGAGTGAGGGAAGGAGTCTTCAGTGGATAGATATCCATAAGCCAGTGCAGTGACATTATAGTTTTTCTAGAAGATCATAAACCAGAGCAAAGGAGTTATCCTATGGATAGAGATCCATAAAATTGATTAGGAGATCGATGTCTCCTTTGGACAGAGGTCCATAAACTTTGTAATAGGGAAAGGATTCCCAAAAAAATTATTTGAGAAAATTTTATAAGGAATATTTTCTCCGTGGAGTAGCCCACATTGGGTGAACCACATTAAATCATGTCTCTCATGTGTGTGATGCTTTGTGTGATGTTTATTGCTTTAATATTGCTGATGTTATCATATGGATTGAAAAGCAAAAATTTATATCTTATATTGTTCACCCCCCTATCAGTATAAGCACATGTTATTCAATTGGTATCAGAGTGGGTCTCTCTGTGAAAAGACTAACAACTTGGATGAGGATCCATCAAAAAAGCACATGACTTCAAAAAATGAAGAAGAGACCATGTTTGATATAAAAGAGCAATTCTTCACTGCTCTCAAAAATTTGAAAAGGATTAGAAAATAAATCAAGATTGAAGGAACAAATTCAATAGGATGAAGAATCAAATATGGAACTTCTATAACGTCTCACAGAACTCAAGATAAAGGTAGAAGAGGAAAATAAAATTGAACAAAATATGATAGATCTATTAAGAGCAAGAGAAACATAATGTGAAATATTTGAAGCAAAATTGTTTTATCTAAGGAATGAAGCTGAAAAGACCAAGGTACTTCTAGATATAAAGTTTGGGAAATAGAAAGAGGAGCCAAGTATTCAAGAAGCAGAAACTTAAAACAAAGATAAGCAAGTGACATATCCTCCATAAATAAAAGATATCAGGAAGGAAGAAATCAAAGAAGAACCATGGGTGAGAGTTAATCACATAAGGAGAAGCACTCAATTGCAATATCAAAGGCATCCAAAGAGGTTACATAATTTCTTCCAAGGCAATTGCTTTTCTTGTAACAAATATGATCATAGAGTTGTACACTACACTAGTTATGTAAAAAATGAAGTCAATAGAAATTTCAACTCTTTTGCACCTTTTATGAATAATGATATCATATGTTACAAATGCAATAATTTTGGACATAAGGCTAGATGTTGTAAAATGATATTTCCTAAGTCTAGTAAAAGGAATACAACTTCAACAACTAGGAAAGATAAAAATGGGAATGAAAAGGCTAGATCAATGTTAGTTCAAACAACTCTTCATGCTCAGGATAAATAAGAACAATGGTATCTTGATAGTGGTTGCTCTAGACACATGATAGGAGAAAAAGACAAATTTATTGTAATAAAAGAAACCAATAGAGGATCAGTAAGTTTTGGTGATAATGGATAAAAAAAAATTGGTGGAAGAGGAACTCTGAGTTTAGATAATGGAAAAACAAGAACATAAAATGTACTATATATAAAAGGGTTAAAACATAATATGCTAAGTGTAATTCAACTTTGTGATCAAGGTCATATGGTTACATTTCACCCAGATAGATGTGAGATAAGAAAATAAAAATCTAGAGAAGTCATTGCAAATGCAAGTAGAACTCCAAACAATCTATATATGCTTAGTGAGATCAAAGGGGAAAAGTGCTATCTATCATAAGAATATGAGAGTTGGTTGTGGTATAGAAGATTGGGTCACTTGAAATTTGACAACATAGTCAACATAAGCAATAAGCAGTCTGTCAGAGATTTACCCAAAGCTAAAAAGGCCACAAAACATAATTTGTGCACCTTGTCAACATGGAAATAAAACTAGAACAAGATTTAAATCAAAGGGATATATGTCATATGAGACATTATGTATAATACATACTGATATATGTGGTCCTACCAGAACATAGAGTATTCAAGGTGAGAGTTACTTCATATTGTTTATAGATGATTACTCCAGAATGGTTTGGGTAGCTTTCCTGAAAGATAAGTCAGAAGCATTTGAAAAATTCAAAGCATTTAGAGAACATGTTGAAAATGAAACTGGCAAGAGGATTAAGTGTTTGAGATATGAAAAAGGAGGAGAATTTACCTCAAATAAATTTTTAGATTTTTGTGAACAACATGGAATCAAGAGAGAATACTTAGCTGCAATAACTCCTCAACAAAATGGAGTAGTTGAAAGGAAAAATAGGACTTTTGAGAATATGGCTAGAGCTATGTTGAATGAGTTCAAGATTTAAGATGGATTTTGGAGGGAAGCAATCAACACAGTAGTATTATAATCACTAGGGCTCAAATGAGGGTAAACCATCACAAGACTCCATATGAGATTTGGAAAGGAAGACCGACCATTGTAAAACACTTCAAGGTTTTTGGAAGCAAGTGTGAAGAACATGGACTTATAATGAGAGCGAGGGGTGAACAGTATAAGACTTAACCAATTAATAATTTTAACTTTAGATAGCAGTGGCATCAACACAACATTAATAAAGACAGAAAGCATCACACATTGAAGACCCATTTTTAACGTGGTTCACCCAAAATGGCTGGGCTACGTCCTCAAAACTTTTCTCTAAAAATTTCCTCAAAGTTCTTTGGGAATCCTTCCCAATTACAATTTTTATGAGCATCGGACCAAAGGAGATACCTTCCCCTAATAAGAATTTATGAGCCTCTGCTCAAAGGATATACCTTCCCCTCTGATCTGGAAATGATCCCTCAGAAGATCAACTGCCTCTATCTCTTGCCAGCACATGGAACTCCTTTTCACCGAAGACCTTCTGTCCTTAATGCTTAGCCTAAGAGACCTCTGCCTTCTATGATCACGTCCATAGCAGCTCAGCACCCTGTACCAAACACAGTCAGTCAGTCTAGTACAAGTCTTCCTATGTCTTTCAGATATGTCCAACGCTTAAGCTTGAACAAATCAATCCTCTACACACAAGCCTTCTCAAAGACTTGCCAAATCTGTCCTCAGGTTCTTCTCAAAGAACCAGTGCACCTCTATCCTCAAGTTATCTGATAGAACTATCAAACTCAGCTCACAAGTCCTCTACTAGGACCTATCCAAATCTGCTCACAAGTCCCCACCAAAACCTGTCCAAGACTGCTCACAAGTCCCCACCGAAACTCGTCCAAAACTCAAGCAAGCTCACCAAGAAAAAAACTTTCTTAGTAGGAAATCACAAGGTGAATTTTTAGAGACCCAATGTGATTTTTCAAACTCATAGAAGCATAAAGAGAATTTTTGGAGACTCAATATGTTCTATACTCAACTCCCAATCTCAAAATTCAACTCAAATCAACTCAGCTCAAACTCAATCTCAAATCTGAAAACTCAACTCAATATCTGAAATGGATAGGATAAAATGCTTTCTTTCAAGAACATGAAACCCCAACAATTTCCAACTATGCAAAGAATCACATAACAATGATACTCATGTTCTTTTCACCATCAATTAGGGCTTCAACAACAATGCTCATCAAACAAGGTTCAATCAACACCATTCAACTCAAAACACAACCTTGAAGCATTTCACAATCAAAATTAGAAAAGGAAACAAGTAGAACTCCTTTTCTCTCCAATATTGTTTGAACAAAAAGCATCCACCAACTCAAATCAACAAGAGCACACACAAATTTTCAAATCATCAACAAAGGAGTAAGCCCAACACTTTAACCAAGTAAAGAATAGCTTGATTATTACCAATTTAATGAAAGCAAATGTCAATCTCAAAGCTGCCCACTTGAGGTTTCACAACTTCACACAAGAAGCAATTTTAACCTTAAAACATCATGCTTTCATTTCCATAATCAACCAAAAGCACTCTCAACATTACAAGAAAAATTTATCCCTTATACACCTTATTTCTCCCTTATAGTCTTATCAAAAATAAAATTTATTTCTCATAAGAATGCAATAAGATATTTCAAAAAACACCTTCAAAAGAATCTTTTATCAAAATAAAACAAGCTTTAAACTCCTTATAACTCCTAAGCTGTTTTTCCCTCTAATAAACTTCCTCCATCCGCAAAATACACTTAGCAAAAATTAATTTCAAAAATACCTTGGCCAACATAAAAAATCGCACTATGGAGAAATTGCACATGAATTATAACACCACCCGCTGCGTCCACTTCATGATGAAAAACCCTTTCGCGTTATTCAAACACGAAACCTCTCGTTCAGGTAGCGCACCAACAACCTAGCTGCTACCGGTGCGCCAAAGGTGCTCGATGAGGTTTAAACCTCACGCTGTTAGCCTTGTTCCTTCTACGCCAGGGATTAAATAAAACAACAGTGCCTCCCTTTCTTTTGACGTGAACACGAAGATGAAAACCTTACGATAGATTTACGACAAATGACGAGTGTAAAAAAATGAATAGCGGATTCACAAAAATAGTGAAGACACAGTCGAACAGTAGATCACGAATTCACAGTGAGCAACTCTTTTCAAAATGTGGATTAGATATTTCTTGATTTTCATTGAGGGAGATTTATATGCATTTTACCATAAGCTCTTGACGTCGACGAGGAGTTTAACATGTCGACGGAGGTCTTGGCTAGCGCCCATAATCTTAAAACATAGCGCCCACATAGTTAAGACATTTGCGCCATGGGTTAGGAGAACCCATTGCAAACAATAATTTAATATTTATTTAAAAATAATTAAAGGGAACCTTAACAAGGTTTTTAATTATTTAAATAAATACTTCCTCCTGGACCCAAATGCATTAAACTAATGCATCCACCTGTAATATTTAAACCTTCCAACTTGGGGTTTAAAAAAGACCATTGAAACTGTCATGTCGTAACCTTCATCAAAACAAATTATTTGACATCAAATCAAATTCCTTCAAGAGCTTCTTGACATCAATGACAACTTATACACTTGAGCAAAGGCAATGTACTCAAAGTACCCAAAATTGCCAACAATCTCCCCCTTTGTCATTGATGGCAAACCTTTACTAAAAACACTTCTCAAGAGCCAAAACTGAAACCAACTTTGCTAACAACTGACCAACTATGCCCACAACTGAGAATATTCCTTTGAAGTTTTGCTCCCCCTGACTTGAATCTCTCCTCTTCACTTTGAAGCTCTCCCCCTTACTCATATCTCTCCCCATTTGTCATCAATGACAAAGGATCACCTTTGGGGCTCAAGACTAAGAATGAGCCTCTTAGCTTAGTCCCTCCCCCACCTCCTGATGAGGTGATTAATTCTGGGGTGGGAGTACAACTCCCAATTTCTCCCTTAGATACTCAAATGTATCTCTTGGAAGAGGTTTGGTGAAGATATCTGCAATCTGCTCTTTAGTAGACACATACTCTACCTTGACTTGCTTGTATTGCACTTTCTCCCTTAGAAAGTGATACTTGATGGAAATATGCTTTGTCCTTGAGTGCATTACCGGATTTTTGGAAATACTTATGGCACTTGTATTATCACAAAGTATGGATATGGGTTGTTCATGCTTGACTTTGAAATCCTCCAAGGTGGTTTTCATCCATAAAACCTGTGTACACCCGACCACTCATCGCTATGTATTTAGCCTCTCGTTGTAGATAAGGAAACCGAAGGTTGTTTCTTACTTAGCCAAGAAACCAAACTCTTTCCCAAAAAGAATGCTCCACGACTAGTACTTTTCCCTGTCATCAATACCGCTCGCCCAATCTGCATCTCGTATAAGCTCGTGAGAGTGAAATCATCACCTTTGGGATACCAAAGCCCAAAGTCCATAGTGTCCTTCAGATATCTGAATATCCTCTTAACTACTATAACATGAGAATCTTTAGGAGCTGCCTGAAATCTTACTACTAACCCAACTTCTTGCATGATATTTGGTCTGGTAGCTGTAACATATAATAAATTGCCAATCATTGATCTGTACAACCTCTGATCTGTTGCTGGAGATTCATCATATTTACTCATCTTGCACCCTGTAATCATTGGAGTACACACTGGTTTGTTGTCCATCATCCCAAATTTCTTCAACATTTCTTTGATATACTTTCCTTGAGAGAGAAATATACCATATTTTGATTGAGCAATATGAAGACCTAAAAATAATGACAGCTCTCCAATCATAGACATCTCAAATTCCTTTTGCATGGTGTTAGCAAAATCTTTGCACATCTGAGTATTATTTCCCCCAAAAATAATATCATCAACATAGACAACCATAATCAACATATCATCACCTTCATTCTTAATATACAAATTGCTATCTCGCCACACCTTTCCCGAAGCCTTGCTCATGAAGATACCTATCAAGTCTTGAGTACCAAGCCCTAGGTGCTTGCTTTAACCCATACAAGGCCTTTTTCAGTTTACACACATAGTCCGACTGTTCCGAGAGAGACACTCCTTCTGGTTGTTCTATGTAGACTTCTTCTACCAACACCCCATTTAGAAAAGTTGACTTTACATCCATTCGATATACCTTGAATGATTTGAAGCTTGAAAGGGCCAAAAACATTCCGATAGCTTCAAGACGAGCAACGAGGAGCAAACGTCTCTTCGAAATCAACACCTTCTACTTGAGCATAACCTTTGCAGACTAACCTAGCTTTGTTTCTGACAATATTTCCATCCTCATTGAGTTTATTTCTGAATATCCATTTTGTGCCAATGACATTCTTGTCCTTAGGTCTTGGAACCAATTCCCAAGTTTCACTTTTCTCTATTTGATTTAGCTCTTCATCCAGTGCTTTTACCCAAAACCTATCTGCACATGCTTCACTGAAATATTTTGCCTCAATCTAAGATAATAATGAAACATTTGTAGAATCATGTGAGGGAATGAATCTTCTTCTTGTTTGCCTGCTATTTAGATCACCAATGATCAAATATTTGGGATGATGTTTTTGAACATATCGTGAAGGAGTTTTAGGAAGCAGTTGTTGTCTTTCCTCTTCTTCATCTGAACCCTCTCTGAATTCTTCTTGACAAATTTCATCACTGAGTTCCTGGACTAGTTCTCTTATCCCTATATTTTCATCAACTGTTACATTTATGCTCTCTACAACTGTATGAGTTATTTTGTTGAAGCATCTGTAGGCCTTGCTTCTGCTGGAATACCCAAGAAAGATTCCCTCATCACATCTAGGATCAAAATTACCCAAATTCTGATCTTCCCTTCTAATGAAGCACTTACTCCCATACACTTTGAAATATTTTACTGTAGCTGGTGTTCCTTTCCACAACTCATAAGGAGTTTTATGATGATTGACTCTAAGTTGGGCCCTGGTGATAATGTAGACTCGTTGTACTGATCGCCTCTTTCCAAAAGCCATCCGAAAGTTTTGACTCATTTAACATAGCTCTAGCCATATTTTCAATAGTTCTATTTTTCCTTTCAACTACTCCATTTTGTTGAGGAGTTCTTGCTGTTGAATATTCTCTTTTGATTCCTTGTTGCTCATAGTATTCCAAAAATTAATTTGAAGTGAACTCTCCTCCTCTATCTGATCTTAACCATTTGATTCTCTTGTCAGTCTTATTTTCAATCATTTCTTTGAACGCTTTAAATTTTTCAAAAGCTTCAGATTTTTCTTTGAGAAAAGTAACCCAAGTCATTCTAGAATAATCATCTATAAACAACATGAAGTAGCTTTCTCCCCGAATGCTCTCGAGTTCGGTAGGGCCACATAAATCAGTATGAATAAGATCCAATGGTTTTGAAGAAGTATACCCTTTTGATTTGAAACTGGTTATGGTCTGTTTTCCATGTTGACAAGGACCGCAAACGATGTTATGGGGCCTTTTTATTTTGGGCAAGTCTCTAACTGCTTTCTTGTTACTAATATTGACAAGATTATCAAAGCTAAAATTCCCCAATATTTTATGCTATAACCAACTCTCATATTCTTGAGTTAGAAAACACTTTTCCTTTTTTATCTCACTTAGCATGTAAAGATTGTTTGGAGTCCTTGTAGCACTAGCAATGAGTTTTCCAATTTTTTCTTTACTTATCTCACATCTATCTGAAAAGAAAGATACTATGTGCCCTTGATCACAAAGTTGACTCACACTTAGAAGATTGTGTCTTAGACCTTCTACATAAAGCACATTTTCTATTTTGTATTTCCCATCCAAACTAAGAGTTATCTCCAAAACTGACTGTTCCTCTATTTGTTTCTTTTAAGACCAAAAACTTTTCCTTTTCACCAGTCATATGTTTTAAAAAACCACTATCAAGATACCATTTCTCTACTTTGTCTTGAGCATGAAAAGCAGTTTGAACTATCATTGACTTAGATTTGATCTCATTTCTCTTTTTAGTGAACTCAAGGCTAGATCTATCCAAACTGCACATCCTTGCTATATGCCCAAAATTATTACACTTGTAACACATGACATCTTTATTCATAAGAGGTGCAAAAGTGTTAACATTTTCCTTACTATGGCTATTCACAGACTTATTGCAATGCATAGCTTTGTGACCAAATTTCTTGTAGGAAAAACAATAGCCATGGAAAGTATTATGTAACCTATTTTGATGCCTTGGATGATTGTTCTTCTTGTGACCAACTGGAATACACCGCTCTTCAAGATGAAGATTGATCTTGCTCGAAGCCCCTGTTTCTTGAATGGTGATACCATCCTTCTTTTGCTTTTCACACGGAGTATTCTATCTGAGAGCCAACTGTTCCAACTTCACTCTAAGAGACATAACCTCTTCTTCTAGTTTCTCGCAATCGACTTCCTTTCCTTTGAGAACCTCTCGTCGAACCTCGTTCAACCTTATTCCCTTATTCAACTAGAATTTTGGAGTCTATAACACTTTGAGACAATTCTGATCTTGCTATCTCTTCTTCCTGACATTGATGCTTGAGAACAAAATTCTCTTCCCTAAATTTCTTAGATTTATTAAAGCCAAGAAGAATTCACCTTTGAGATCGAACTCAACCTCTTCATCTCTTTCTGAATCTGTATGTTCCTCTGATAGATCCTTCTCCAAGATGTTAGGCTCTTTCTGGAGAGACCTACTCTGATACCAATTGAAGAACATGGACTTATACTGAGAGGGGGGGGTGAACAGTATAAGACTTAACAAATTAATAATTTTAAATTTAGATAGCAGTGGCATCAACACAACATTAATCAATACAGAAAGCATCATGCATTGAAGACCCATTTTTAACGTGGTTCGCCCAAAATAGCTGGGCTACGTCCACAAAAATTTTCTCTAAAAATTTCCTCAAAGTTATTTGGGAATCCTTCCTAATTACAATATTTATGAGCCTCGGCCCAAAGGATATACCTTCCCCTAATCAGAATTTATGAGCCTTTTCTAAAAGGAGATACCTTCCCCTCTGCTCTAGAAATGATCCCTCAGAAGATCAACTGCCTCTACCTCTTGCCAACACATGGAAATCCTTTCCACTAAATACCTTCCGTCCTCAATGCTTAGCCTAAGAGACCTCTGCCTTCTATGATCATGTCCACAGTAGCTCAACACCCTGTACCAAACACAGTCAGTCAGTCTAGTACATGTCTTCCTCTATCTGGCAGATTTATCCAACGCTTAAGCTTGAACAAATCAATCCTCTACACACAAGCCTTCTCAAAGACTTGCCAAATCTGTCCTCAGGTTCTTCTCAAAGAACTAGTGCACCTCTGTCCTCAAGTTCTTTGATAGAACTATCAAACTCAGCTCACAAGTCCTCTGCTAGGACCTATCCAAATCTGCTCACAAGTCCCCACCGAAACCTGTCCAAGACTGCTCACAAGTCCCCACCGGAACCTATCCAAAAATCAACAAGCTCACCAAGAAAAAAACATTCTTAGTAGGAAATCACAAGGTGAATTGTTAGAGACCCAATGTGATTTGTCAAACTCATAGAAGCATAAAGAGAATTGTTAGAGACTCAATATGTTATATACTCAACTCCCAATCTCAAAACTCAACTCAAATCAACTCAACTCAAACTCAATCTCAAATCTAAAAACTCAACTCAATATCTAAAATGGATATGATAGAATGCTTTCTTTCAAGAACATGAAACCCCAAAAATTGCCAACTATGCAAAGAATCACATAACAATGATACTCATGTTCTTTTCACCATCAATTAGGGCTTCAACAACAATGCTCATCAAACAAGGTTCAATCAACACCATTCAACTCAAAACACAACCTTGAAACATCTCAAAATCAACATCAGAAAAGGAAACAAGTAGAACTCCTTTTCTCTCCAATATTGTTTGAACAAAAAGCATCCACCAACTCAAATCAACAAGAGCACACACAACTTTTCAAATCATCAACAAAGGAGTAAGCCCAACACTTTAACCAAGTAAAGAATAGCTTGATTATTACCAATTTAATGAAAGCAAATGTCAATCTCAAAGCTGCCCACTTGAGGTTTCACAACTTCACACAAGAAGCAATTTTAACCTTAAAATATCATGCTTTCATTTCCATAATAAACCAAAAGCACTCTCAACATTACAAGAAAAATTTATCCCTTATACACCTTATTTCTCCCTTATAGTCTTATCAAAAATAAAATGTATTTCTCATAAGAATGCAATAAGATATTTCAAACAACACCTTCAAAATAATCTTTTATCAAAATAAAACAAGCTTTAAACTCCTTATAACTCCTAAGCTGTTTTTCCCTCTAATAAACTTCCTCCATCCATAAAATACACTTAGCAAAAATTAATTTTGAAAATACCTTGGCCAAAATCAAAAATCGTGCTATGGAGAAATTACGCATGAATTCTAACAGCACCCGCTGCATCCACTTCACGATGAAAAAAACTTTCACGTTATTCAAACGCGAAACCTCTGGTTCGGGTAGCGTGCCAACAGCCTAGCCGCTATCGGTGCGCCAAAGGCACCCGATGAGGTTTAAACCTCATGCTGTTAGCCTTGTTCCTTCTGCGCTAGTGATTAAATAAAACAACAGTGCCTCCCTTTCTTCTGACATGAACACGAAGACGAAAACCTTACGATGGATTTATGACAAACGACGAGTACAAAAAAATGAATAGCGGATTCACAAAAACGATGAAGACACAGTCGAACAGTAGATCACGAATTCACAACGAGCAACTCTTTTCAAAATGCAGATTAGATAATTCTTGATTTTCATTGAGGGAGATTTATATGCATTTTTACCATAATCTCTTGACGTCGGCGAGGAGTTTAACACATCGGTGGAGGTCTTGGCTAGCGCCCACAATCTTAAAACATAGCGCCCACATAGTTAAGACATTTGCGCCATGGGTTAGGAGAACCCATTGCAAAAAATAATTTAATATTTATTTAAAAATAATTAAAGGGAACCTTAACAAGGTTTTTAATTATTTAAATAAATACTTCCTCCTGGACCCAAATGCATTAAACTAATGCATCCACCTGTAATCTTTAAACCTGCCAACTCGGGGTTTACAAAAGACCATTGAAACTGTCATGCCGTAACCTTCATCAAAACAAATTATTTGACATCAAATAAAATTCCTTCAAGAGCTTCTTGACATCAATGACAACTTATACACTTGAGCAAAGGCAATGTACCCAAAGTACCCAAAATTGCCAACAAAGTGCTACATAATACGGGAAGAGCAAAACTTGGGCAAGTTTGATCCAAGATGTGATGAGGAAATTTTTCTTGGTTATTCTACAAAGAATAAAGCTTATAGATGCTTCAAAAAGAGAACATGCACTATTGTAGAAAGTATAAATGTAACAGTTGATGGGAAGATAGATTCAAGAGAACTAGTTTAGAAAATTGTGTATCAGGAAGATGGAAGTTATAAAGAAGAGTTTTGTAAAGAATCAGATGAAGAAGAGGAAGAAACACAAAAAATTCTTCCTAAAGGTATGTACAGAAACATCATCCAAAATATCTAATAATTGGGAATCCAATTGAAATAAAGACAAGGAGAAGGATAATAACACCATCTCAACAAGTAAAATTTTCTTTGTTATCTAATATTGAGCCAAAAGACTTCAATCAGGCAAGTGAAGATAAGTTTTGGATTAAGGAAATGTATGAGGAACTGTATCAGATAGAGAAAAGCAATACTTGGTAACTTATTCCATTACCAAAGGACAAAAATGTGATTGGCACAAAATAGGTATTCAGAAACAAGTTAAATGAAGATGGATAGGTAGTCAGGAATAAAGCAAGGTTGGTGTGCAAAGGTTATGCACAAGTAGAGGAAACTGAATTTGATGAGACATTTGCTCTAGTTGCATGACTTGAAGCCATAAGAATATTCTTAGCCTTCTCAAGTTTTAAAAACTTCAAGGTATATCAGATGGATGTTAAGTCAACATTTCTAAATGTTGTTCTAGAAGAAGAAGTTTATATTGAAAAACCAGAAGGATTCATATTAACAGATAAACTAGATGATGTATGCAAATTGAAAAAGGCACTGTATGGTCTAAAATAGGCTCCTAGAGCATGGGAATCAAGATTGGATAAGTATATTCATGAATAGGGATTCATCAAAGGAATAGCGAACATCAACTTATACATCAAAAATTAAAGGAGTAATCTACTAATTGTGGTTGTTTATGTTGATGACATAATTTTTGGGAGAAATAATGATAAGATGTGTAAAGAATTTACAAAGAACATGCAAAATGAATTTGAGATGTCTATGCTTGGTGAGTTTTCCTTCTTTCTTGGACTTTAGATTTCACAATTAGAGAAAGGAGTATTTCTTTCACAAACCAAGTATATAAAATAGATGCTAAAGAAATTCAAGTTAGAAGATTTTAAACCAGTAAGTACCCCCATGGTTACAGGATGTAAGTTAAGTAAGGATGATGAATCTCCAAAGGTAGATCAAAGATTATAAAAATCTATGATTGGCAGCTTGTTGTATGTCATAGCTAAAATACCAGATACTGTGCAGGCAGTATTATTAGTGGTAAGGTTTCAGGAAGCACCTAAGGAAACACATGTGGTAGCAGTAAAGAGGATTCTTAGGTATATAAATGGGACTATGGATTTTAGGATCTGGTATCTCAAAAGTGATAATTTCACACTCATAGCGTATACAAATGTAGATTGGGTTGGCAACATTGATGACAAAAAAAGCACAAGTGAAGGAGCATTCTTTCTTGGAGACTATTTAGTCTCTTTGCTAAGTAAGAAATAGGCATCAATATCCTTATCTATAGTAAAATGAGAGTATATTGTAGTAGTAGCTAGTTGTACACATGTATTATTGATGAAGCAGACTCTAGAAGACTTCAAGTTAAAACATGATCATCCTATTCCAATATTATGTCCAGTGATGCACTCCAAGACAAAGCACATTTTGATCAAGTATCATTTAATGAGAGAACAAGTGATAGATAAAAATAGGTTAGGTTGAAATATGTTACTACAAAGGAGCAGAAAGTAGACATCTTCACTAAGTCACTCTCGAAAGAGACTTTTGAGTATCTTCGAGGAAAACTGGGAGTAATACTCCCACACAAGAATTAACCACCTCAATAAGAGGTGGGGGAGGGGCTAAGCTAAGATTTTCATTCTTAGCCCCAAGACCCAAATGTGACCCTTTGCCATTTATGTCAAAGAGGGAGATATTTAAGTAAGGGGGAGTAATTTGATTTAAAAGGAGAGCATTGAGTCAAGGGGAGCAGAATAGAAAAAGGTTAAGGAAATGATAAAATATAATTGGGTTGCCATCAATGACAAAGGGGGATATTGTTAGAAATATGAGCAGGTTTTGTTATCATTGATGTCAAGAAGTCAGAACCAGTAAGCGTCAATTTCAGTGAGCAACATTAGTTTCAGGTTTCGTAATCAAGTGCAAAAGGAAGTTTTATCCCAAGTGGTTAGATGAGGTTTAAAGGGCAAAAGGAAGGCCCAAGCCAAATAATATTATAATAATTTATTATAATATTAAAATTGCAAGACCCAAAGAGTTAATTAATCATAAATTAATTATAATAGTTTTATTATAATTTAATTAAATTTTAATGTTATCAAATTAATTGTAAATTAACCTCCCACCAAAGATGGGATCAAGTGATGCAAAGATTGAATATTAAACCTTCTAAGGGCAACCAAATTAAAGGGAATGTGAATATTAGTAAGATGGATAGAACTAGAAATTGGCAACCTCCTCCTAAGGATTTTGGAAAAGTCAATACTGATGGAGCCTCTAGAGGGAACCCTAGAAAAGCCAGTGTGGGAGGAATTGGTAGACTTTCAGATGGCTCCCTGGTTTTTACTTTTGCTGAGAATTTGGGTATTCTTTCCAATAACCTTGCTGAGGGGGATGGGAAAAGGTGGTAGTTGAGTCTGACTCTCAACTTATGATTAATCTCTTGAAGACTCCTTCTAAGAATCATAAGGTGGATTGGAGAATAAAAAGAATTATTGAGAAGATTCAGTTAATCCAGATAGGATTTTTGAAAGTTGATTACAATCATGTGGTCAAAGATCAAAACAAGAGTGCTGATGATTTAGCTAATTGGGCTTTGGACAAATGTGATCTTACTTGTTATGGCCACCCTCCTATATGGCGGGATTCTCAAATTAGGGAAGCTCTTATTTCTATCATTTCTTTGGATGGCTCCAGTTCTGAAGATACCTAGTTTCTTCTTGTTTTTTTTTTGCTTCTCTTTGGTTCATTCAGTTTTTTTAGTTCCCTAGCTCATTCTATTCTTTATTTTGTTTCCTCTGTTGATTCTTGCCTTAATAGTCTTCCGGTCTAGATAGGTCATCATTTTGTTCATTTTTTTTTCTTTTTTCTTTTTTTTTTCGTTTAGTTTTTTAAGGTGGGTGGGTTATTTTGTTTTGTTTTTGTGTTCATTGTGTTGTTTTTTTGTTCTTGTGTTTTTGTTGTTTTTTTTTTAATGTTTTTTGTTATTGTTCTTGTGTTTTTTTCATTCTTGTTCTTGGGTTTCTCTTTGTTTTTGTTATTTCGTGTTTTTATGTGTGAGTGTTTTCTATGTTTTTTGTTTTTGTTTATCGTCTATTGTTGTTTGTTTTTTATTTTTATTTTATTTTTTTTAATTTTTTAGGTTTTGGTTGTGTTTATTTTTCATGTTTTTTTTGGGTTATGTCTTTGTAGTGTTTTTTTTTTTTGTCTTGTTTGTGTTTTGTTATGTGGTTCTTGTGTTTTTCTATGTGGTTTGTGTTGTGGTTTATTTTATCTTATTGTGTGTGTTTGGTTGTGCTTTTGTTTTTGACACACTCAAGGAGCATGTTTTTTATTTTATTTTATTATTTTTGTTGTTATTTACTTATTTTTAAATTGGTTTTGTGTGTTTGTTTGCTCCTTGAGTATGTCAAAGGTGGTAGGCTAGGTCCGAGTCCTAGGTGTTTTTGGTGAAATGCATACCCCTGCCTCCTTGGGTCTTACCCGAAAGTGGCATTCCTTTTGGGATTTTTCCACAAATAAAAACAAAACTGTAAATTAATTATAATTTAATTATAAGTTAATTTATAAATTAATTAAGCTAACCCTAAATATAGGGTTATAAAGTCTATAATTCAGATTTTTAGATTATCATCGACGTCATCGAAGACATAGCCTAATGTATATAAAGAGGTGTAAAAATTTGGTAAATATACCCATCCATGATCAAAGTATTTTGTGTGCATTGAAAAAGGGAAGTGATCGTGTGTTTCAAATGTTGTGCATGTTAGCATATAATACAAGGAGGAGAGGTGTTTCTTACATATCCCAAAATGATCTATAGCACAACTAGTAGAAATGGAGGCACCAATTCGTTGGCAAGTGTGAGGTGCAGGGATTGAATACTACGGGTTTGCATTTTGCAAAGCAGAGGAAGTTTTGTTGGTGTAATTTGTGCATTCGGTGGAATACAAAGGAAAGGCGTTAGCCTTTTCCTATGTTTAGAGGCTCATAGCCCATGTGGTGGGCATTCATCTTGCTAAGGTTCTTGGAGGGGTGAGGTTAGGTGTTTGAAACCCATCGAAAGTGTTTTTCTGGGCTAAATAAGGTATGTGTCGATTTTGATTTTCTTGCTAAGGTTGTGTAATTTTGGAGGTTGCTTTGCTATGAAAAATAAAGGTTGATTAGATTTTTTGAGGGAGATATAAGGATATTAAAAATTAAATATTTGAATTTAATTTTTGGTGATTAGATTTTATTAAGTTGGAGATTATAAGGTGTATAAGGACTTTTTTATACTTGTTGTTAAGTGTAGTGTTATGGTGAAATTATTAAATTGAATATTGTGAGTTTGGAGATTATAAGGTGTACAATTTGTTATTTTGTATGAAAAATAATCTTTGAGAAAATTATTTTGTGGAGATCTTGAGAGGGGTTGTGGTAACCTAACCATAGTATTGGTAAATAAAATTTTTATTGTGGTTATGACATATTTTGAAGACATAATTCCATAAAAATAAAAGGTATGGGTAAATATTCCTTGTGAGAAAAATATTGTTGGATTGGATATTGTGAATTCTAAGTTGGAGTGAAAAGGATTGTTTGGTAAGCATTGTTGAGTTTGTTTTTAAAAGGTTTTTCTGAGTAAGAGTTGATGATAAAAACCTTTTTTGATAAGCATTGTTGAAAATATTGAATGAACCTTCATATGCTTGAAGTAGGGTTTGTGAAATAAAATGAGTATCATTGTTATGTGAAGTTGTGAACTATATTGAACTAGGGTTTGTGAAAGATCATGAGTATCATTGTTATGTGATATTGTTTGATAATACAACAATTAATTAAGTGAGGATTCATATGCTTGGACTAGGGTTTGAAAACAAGGAGTGTTTTATTGAGTGATTGATTGAGTGAAGTTGATTGAGCCTAGTCAAGTGGAAGTGTTGAAGTGATAGTTCTTTGGTTCTATATTCTATATTAATTTGAGAAATAGGTTGAAAGTGATTTAGCATTGTTGTGAGTGTGAAGCATATTGAGTCTTTAACAATTCTCTATATGTTTATGTGATATTGGACAAGTTTTAGTAAGGACTTGTTGAGCAAATTTGAGGTAAGTCTTTGTAAAGGCTTGTTAAGTAGATTTGAGGTAAGTCATGGTAAATATTTGTTGAGAAGATTGGACGAGTTGTAGAGAGGACTTGTGGATATATTAGTGTGATATTTTGTGGAAGCTTGCAAGGTAGATTTGAGATAAGTATTTGAGAAGACTTGTGAGTAGAGTTGATTGATTGATTTGTTCAAATATTGAGTTAAGGTTTGGGTTAGATCTAGCAGAGTTTATTTGTGATTGAGTCAAGCTTTGTGTTAAGTCTTGAAGATAGATTTGAGGATAGAGTTTGGTGTAGATTTTAGGATAGGTTTGTGCTAGACCATAAAAAAATATTGAGAAAATTTGTGCTAGACTAAAAGGACAAAGTTTAGTGCAAATTTGAGATAGAGCTGAGAGCTAGCTTTAGAGGTGACAGAGTATAGAGGATGATAGTCTCCAATGGACAAGGTTCATTATCCAGGGTAGTGAAGATATGTCTTCTGAGTGAGGGTAGGAGTCTTCAGTGGATAGAGATCCATAATCTAGTGTAGTGAAGACTACAATTCTTCTAGAAGATCCTCAGCTAGAGAAGAGGAGAAGGATTTATCCTATGGATAGAGATCCATGAACTTGATTAGGGGACCGATGTCTCCTTTGGAAAGAGGTCCATAAAATTTGTAATAGGGAAAGGATTCCCAAAAGAATTATTTGAGAAAATTTTATAAGGAATATTTTCTCCGTGGAGTAGCCCATATTGGGTGAACCACGTTAAATCATGTCTCTCATGTGTGTGATGCTTTATGTGATGTTTACTACTTTAATATTGCTGATGTTATCATATGGATTAAAAAGAAAAAAATTATATCTTCTATTGTTCACCCCCCCTCTCAGTATAAGCACATGTTCATTTATTTCTCCTTGTAATGTTCCATTTCCTTCCTTTGATGAAAAAACTATTAATAAACTTCAAACCCTTGATTTTTAGGGTCAGCTCTAGAGTGTTTGCTTGCCCTATTATGTAATATTTTTTGTAAGTAAATAGAAGGAAAATTACTTGGAGGTTTACCTCATAATTGGTGTCTTCAATAATTCTATAGAGAGAAACAAGCTGTGAATTGCTTTTCTTATAATGTTGTAATGGTTAGTCTATTTTGTTGATATTGGATTACTAGCCAATTAAAATATTTTCATAATGAAATATATGCTTGCAATAAGTTTTTTTCTATTAAATATTGATATTGATCTTGTTTTTCTAAATTGTATTATTAGTATTATAGATGTTGAAATAGATTCTTGAAGTATATCTATGTTCTGTGTATCTTGATGAAGATTACTTGTTTCTTGAATGTTGTTAATATCAAGTGTGGGACACTGGAAATTGTTTGCTAGGAAGGTTTTTCCTGTATATGCCTATGTTGTTAGCTCTATCTGACCACTATTTTGATTATAATTTCTTAACCTTACAACTATTTCTATCCCTTTCTATTAAAATTTTAATTGAGCTTACATGAGTCAACACCTTATCAATTGACAAGGAACCAACCTACTCTGGAGGTTGGATTAGAGAACTATTTATTCCATACAATGTTGAGGTCTAAACTATGATTAGCAGGTGCAAGAATAATTAGAAAACTGAAAGATAGATAGTTTTAATTTTTGAGTTTTGATCGATGTTAATTTGGATCCCAACAAGGGTGATTAAATATCAAATTATGTAATGTATATCAACAATGGAGTTGTTAAAAGATACAAAATACCATAAAATAGATGAATGATAGAGCTATTAGAGAATATAAAATGGTGCAAGGTAAAGGAAAACTTTAGCTATTAACAAATACAAAGTACATCAAGGTAAATGAATGAGAGGACTATTAAAAATTTTAATATACAACAAGATAAATAAATAGGATAATTGTTATAAATGATGTAGCTATTAGAAATGTATAATGTAATAAGATAATAGCAATATAAACCAAAATAAAATATCTAAAGAGATTAATGCAAGAGGAAGGAAATACAACCAAACCTAGTGAGTGTCTCCTCCATGGCTAAATATTTCCTCAATGCTTGATGGAAGAGAAGGAAAATTTATTTGCTTGGATGTCCCTATGCATTTCCTTGTATGCCCCAAAATGGCAATGGAAGAGCTTGAGAATGCAAGAGGAAATAAGTGCAAAGGAAGGTGGAATAGAGGCAAGAGAAATAGAAATTTAATGTTATTAATAATTCAAATAAAATATCAATAGATATTGGATGCATAAAAACTTGTTGTCTAATGCTCCTTCCAAAGGCTTCATTTATTGATTTTTGGGAGGGATTATTGGAGGGAAATTGATAGTCAAAGATACCTTTGGAATGTTTTTATGTTTAGGATTATGGGATATGAAACGGTATGTGTGATCATGCCTAGGAGTGGTGGAGGGGATCCACATGTTGGAGAGACATTCTCCTAATATTTTGCATGTGTCAACAAAAGTGCTACAAAATGCTTACGCTTTTAATTGACCATTTTAGGGTTAAATAATATAAAAATTGGTCAAATACACAAAAGTTCTAGTCAAGGAGCAATCACTACATGGTACTTTTTCTAGGATCCAACACTTTTAATTTGGAGCATTAAATGCCCTGAGTGTGGGAAATTTTTAATGTAGGCTAGTTTGGTTAGCTGAAGGATCAACTACAATTGTTCTAGTGCATAAAACTGGGTATATACACCTCTCACAAAAAATCACAAATCTTATATTTCCATTCTCAAAAAAATTAAAGAAACTTTTTTCCAGTTCATCAATCATTCCCTTGTGTCACTATCATCCCTTCTAGTGAATATTGGCAACTCTATAGCCTCAACCCAAAAATAAATTAAAAAAAATCCCAAAGTAGCTAGGGTCTTCAATAACCAAAATTCTCAAAAATAAAATTTCTAAAATCTCATCTATTCCTTTCTTTAAATAATTAAATCTATAATTTTTCTTCAAAGCAAA
Source organism: Wollemia nobilis (assembly GCA_028583015.1). Lineage (NCBI taxonomy): Eukaryota > Viridiplantae > Streptophyta > Pinopsida > Araucariales > Araucariaceae > Wollemia > Wollemia nobilis. The sequence continues at coordinate 6,389,644 of JAQPPZ010007530.1, forward strand.
TTATTTGGGAACTAATTTGTTCACCTATATTGAGAGATGAATTTTATCATTGGAATTTTTTTTTGTATATCCAAAATAACATTGGTATCCCAAATTCAAACAACACACCCTCAATACTGATTAGAATTTGACAACTTACCAGTCTTTTTTATAGTACCTAAATTGATCTCCATGATGGTGTAAGAATATTCTAAAAATGTCTGCTAAAAAAAAGATGACTTTTTTATCTTTTGAAAAAAATTCAAGTAGCTAAAAACAACATCAATAAACCAACTTCAAAAACCATAAACCCCTCAATATATATCAAAATGTAACAAATGACTAGTTATTTTTGTAGTACTTTAAAATATCTACAAAATGGTTCAAAATATTCTAGAAATAATTGTTAATAGAAGATATAGCTCCTACAAGATGAGATATTTTTGTAGAAAATATTTTTCTAACTCTACAATTCACACAAAACACAATCTCCCACTTTGCTAGAATTTCCACTTTAATACCACTTGCTATGAACCTCAATTATATTTAATAGAACATCATTCACTCTTTATGTATAAATATCAAACATCCATCCACAAATAATATTCCACAAAAATAATCCACACAAAGAGATAGAGATAGATAATACCCTTGAGGTAGGGCAACATCCAAGATATTTTTTAAGGAAGGAATCACTCCATATTCACTCCATGAGACAATACTATTACAAATAATACTTGATAATACTTTCTTACAATGACAATACCCATTCTTTATATAACCTTCTTAAATACTTCAACTTCCTAAACCCTTATTCCACACCTTATTATAATAATATACTAAAATATAATCAACCTTGGGTTATATGTGGTCCATTCCATAATACCCATACATAAATATAATATTATATACCACATTTCTATTTGTATGAACCTAATGAGGTTGATTGGTACCTAATGAGAACTTGATCTGAGGTCAATTGATAAAGTATCAATCCCCTTATATTTAGTTCAATATGCTATTAATTCATGACAACCAATACTTATTCTTTACTATGATTTAGATTAGTGCTTTATAATCAATAGATAGGTGTCATAGCCCATCCTTATTTGGTATTATGATAATTGGACTACCACCATTATTATGAGCTTGTATTAATCATACACTAATGAATAATTCGTTTTATTTGGCCTTATATCTTATTGTTCTCTAAGAGTATCTAATAGTACATGGAACTATTGGGGAGTGTTAAGCCAAGAATTAAGTCCATATAATATTTCACTAAGTAATATAGTGGGAGTCCCCTAGGATCATTGAAAAATTAAATATATATTTTTATTGCTACTATAATTGGACTATTACATGGCAATGAGTTTGGGTTAAGTTTCTCTTGATAAATTATCTCTTGTATCTAGCCTCAGATATTTTCATTCTCCTAGACTGACTAATGGTATAGAATACTATTTGAGAGTATTAATATATGATTTAGTCTAATTTATTATTTCACTAAGTAATGTAATAATACTATGGATGGAGTAGGTTGTCCATTTATTAAGACTACAAGGACCAATATATAGATGGTGAAGCAAGGGTAAACTTATTGGTGCTATTTGTTACATACCCATTAAATGTAACTCATGTTGGCATATGATATTGTACCACATGGGGTATGTAAAGTGGGCCACATGTTAAGTTAGAAATAGGTAGGAAGGTGTGTCATAGAATCATGTATGTAACTACTTTGGAATCATGTATATAATTGTCATAGAATATATAGTCAAGAATATTGTCATAGAATGTTATGAAATATGCTTGTAAATATTATAAAAATGAAAGGATGTAACCTTCAGAGGACTAGTAAATATTTAGAACATTTTGTAAGTGTTAGAGAATATTACATTATTTGGTACATGCTAATGTACCTCCATGGCACCTTTATGGTACAAATATAAATATGTAATAGATTAGGGTTTGAATCTATAGTTTAGATGAGTTATTTATATTTCCTCTTTATGTAAGTGTCTATGTGCAGGATATGCACAAGTTTCATGTAAGAGTGCAAGTGTGTATTGAGAGAATATGCATAAGTGTTATGTATGTAAGTATGCAAATATGTAATATGAGGATGTGCACACGTATCTTGTATTAGGAGTGCATGTAGGAGATTAAGAGTCGTATAGAAGTGAACAAGTGTTATAGAGTTAAGTAGTGCATGTAAGAAGAGAGTGACGAGTCTAGTTTACAAGTGGCAAGATGAGAACCCAAAAGAACAAGAATAGAAAAGGTTGCAACTCCCGGATATGTGAGGAGTGCAATAGTTAAGTATTGAAAAGTCATATTTCTATGTCTATATTATGAAGATAAAGCTCCATATAATGTAAGGGAAAATAGTTTGTAGCGATCACCATAGCAAGAATTCATAATAAAGCTTGTATATAGATTTTGAGAAATTTTATTGTAAGTATTCTTCATGCTTGTACATGAATGATTTTGGCCATTTACATTCATATTTTTTAAATAAGTTATTTACATTCTTATTTGATATTATAGTGAATGTAATTTTATTTACTTTGGCTTAGATATATATTTGATTGCTCATATATTTAATTCTACTCCTAATTGTTGATATTATGACCTAAGATATTGTGGCTTATTTATATTTGGACTTGTAACAATTTGAGATAGGCTGGCTTAAAATCCAATAGTAAGGAGGTTTACCTCTTGAAGAGGCAAATTATAGTAAAATTACTTATCCCAAATTTATGCATTTGTTGTTATTATGAATTTCCACGTTTTATTTAAATGCTTCTACCATTTGATATGCAATATTAGTGTTGATTTTATTAATAATCCTTGTAATAATAGTTAGAATTATCTTTGGCACTAAATTTATTATCTTAGTATAGCTTAAAATTAATATTTTTTAGGTGAAATATTTGCATGATAAAAATACTTTCATTATAGGTGGTATTAGAGTGCTTTCTAGGGTGTGATAAGCTTCTATTATGAGCAAATTATTTTTATAACCTAGGCCTATATATTAGAAATGATGTTCTCACTATTTTAAAACATCATAGAGTAGTCTTTAGTTTTGGTTCATAAAGCATCTAGTGAAGTGAGGGGTGATCATACTCTGATACCCAATCCCAAAATAATACTTGTATATGGATTTGAGCTACCATGCACTTTACACATTTTAGGAGACAATTTTTAGGAACCTTGAGCCAAACCTTTAGATATAGGATACCATTCGGTCATGTAACTATCCATAGTGCATGGAGTATAGCATTTAGAAATATTACCATCTAGTATTGATTAGAAATATGAGTAGTTCACCCAAGGATATAGTATATATCCTCTTTAAGTAGTGACTTGAAATATTGGTCCAAGTATTATCAATCATTGTTGCAATATATTAGAGGGCTATGGGTGTTAGAGTTAGATTCTATTACATCATTTGGATCATGTAAATGTACCTTCCTAGGTACATACTCAGGACATTAGATTACTTTAGGGGGAAGTTATTGGTGGGATCTGAATTGACATCAAGGAAACCTTGAACTATGATTATGCATATTTGACTTCTGGGAGATGCATACCTGCTAATCATAGCTCAAACCCCGATATTGGATGGATTAGATATTAAATTCAATCCAACCTCTAGAGTAGGCTGGTATACCTTGTCAACTAATTTAGGTGTTGACTCAATTAAGCTCAAAATAATGTGTAAGTTTAGGGATAGAAATGAGATAAGGGTTAGAAAATGGTTGAGAAAATAATGGCCAGATAGAGCTAACAACATTGATAAATAGCAAGAATATGTTGATCAATCACATTTCCAGTATGCCATACTTGAGACTAACAACAATCAAAACTCAGTATCTTCACCATTAAAATAATAAAATTTCCAAAAAACTATTTCAAACATTTAAATGCTAATAACCGAAATAGCAAAATTAGATAAACACTTAGACTAACAGAAATAGAAGTCTTCTACAATATTTTTTTAGGCATAAACCATTCCAAGGTGCTCCAAATCAGTAATCCAATATCAGCAGAGTTGACTAATCATGACAAAAGTAATAGAAATGCATTCATAGAATAAAATAATAATTGATGAAGATAGGAGCTAGAGGTAAACATCCAAGTAATGCTCCTTTTATTGATTTCACAACAATTACAATAATATATTAGGCAATAACTCCAAAGCAGACCCTTAAACATGAGGGTTCGAACTCTTTATATAGATTTTTATAATGATAGTACAAGATTGGAAATATTATAAGGATCTTCTTTCTAGATAAACAAAATGCTAAGGTGGCAACCTCTCATTAACATTAAAGAAAAAGAATCAAACTATTATCTGTTGGAAATATTAAGTTTTCATTGATGTCAAAGGATGTATGATATTCAAGGTAAAAAATATTCTTCTAAGGTTGGACAATTATTCAAGGCAAGGTATATATCAAAGCAAGGAAAATTGTTCTAAGAAAAGGATTATAATATTTAATTTAAATATTATAAAGAAGGGCAGAAAGGTTTAAGAGTTGATTGGGACAAAGGTTTAAAAGATAAGTTAAGGTTTAAATATTATAGAATAAGGTAATATTTAAATATTAAAAGAGAAGGCCAAAGGTTTAAAAGCTATTATTATAATATTTTTTAAATATTATAATATAAAATGAGTTTATACGTTTTGGCACCAATGTTTTTGGAAAGCATGAATTAAATAAAAAATAAATCACGGGCCAACTTCTCAAAGGACAAAGGAAGGCATATAAATATGGAGCAAAATATTTCATTATATTATCCATGAATATGCAATGCTATATTTGAAAATATTCCAATGCGAGTAATTTTTGAAGATTTACAATTCGTATGCAAAATTTGAAATATCTCCAACCTGAACGATTGATGAATGAGAAAAGAGGAAAGCATGTGATTGCGTGGCAAAAATCTAGGGTAGAGTGTTTGAACAGTGAATTCCCAATAGGTTCCACCTATTGGGGTATCCCAACCGAACATCTAGCCTTGTGTGAGGGTGTTACGAAGTAGAGTGTGCAGAGTTTGAAATCCTACGATACCATTTTGGTTTGTGATGTTTTTGTGAAGGTGTGGAGGTTAAGAGCCATTTGTTTCTTCTTTATTCTTAAGCTATGGTGTAGCCCAGCCGATTGGCTAGGCCATGGTAAGTTTATATTGAGTGTGAGATCCAAGGGATGAATCCCATTGGGTGCATTTTGTTTGGAAAAGTGATAACAATTCTGTCTATTTGGAAGTACATGAAGGTTTATGTGAAGAGAAACCCTTTTTGGTTCTAACTAGTGGGCTAGCCTAGCTAGTCAAGGAGGATGTGGGTAATAAATTGTGCTTGGAAGATCTAGGGGTCAAATCCCCTCCACGACAGTTAGAATTTTGGTGCAAGGTAAGGTAAATTAATTTTATTTTTAATTCAAGGAGTTATAAGGTGCTACCTGTTTATTATAAAAGTGGGAATCTGTATGTCATAATTTGGAGACAAGGTGTAATTTTGACCATTATAAAATTATATTATATATGGTTTAATTTGGAGTTACAAGGTGTAATTTTGATTGTTATAAATTTGTATTATGTATGTTGGAGTTATAAGGTGTAACCTTGGAATTTTAATGTTGTATTTTTACATGACATAAAAGGATAAAATAAGAAGTGGTTTTATTGGTTTAAAAGCTTCATTGTTTATATTTATTGATAAGGGTTTTTGAGTGGATGATTTGATATTTTATTAAGAAATAAAAATAGAGTTGCTAACCTGTTTATGAAGTGGTAATAAGAAAGGAAAAATTATTTGTCAAGACAGGTTTGGGAAGCTCATAGAGAATCAACATTATTGAAGTAAATTTAGAGGTATGGTGATTTAATTCCTTTCATAAGGAGATTTTTGTTAAGGAACATATTTTTGTCATAAGGTTGGAGGTATAAGGAATTATTGGATGCACAATATTTTTTCTTGAATTTGAAAATAAATGTGCAAAGGTTTTAGGTCAAATTTGTGAGTAAACTTGTACATTTATTTTTATTAATATTGGGAGTAAATATGCAAGGATTATAGATCATATTTGAAAGTAAAGTTATGCATTGTATATGATTGTTTTGGATATAGATGAGAATTATTTGTATGCAAGATTTTGGATAAGATTTAAGCAGGTTTTTGTGAGTAGATTTGAGTAGGTTTTTGAGCAGATTTGAGCAGGTTTTGTGAGCAAATTTGAGTAGAGTGGTGAGCAGGTTTTGGAGCATATTAGAGCAGAGGGGATTGGTGTCTCCTGGGGATAGAGGTACATGAACCAGAGTAAAAGGGGATTGGTTTATCCTATGGATTGAGGTCCACAAACATTGTAATAGGGAATTGGTTCCCAAGAAACTTGTTGAGAAATTTATAAGAAATATTTCTTTGTGGATGTAGCCCACATTGGGTGAACCACATTAAACCTGTGTCTCTTATGTGTGTGGTGATTTGTGCATTGTCCCATTATTGAAATTTATAATATTAGATAATATTTCTTTGGAAATAAAAGTAAATTTTTTTATCTTATACTGTTCACTCCCCCTCTCAATATAAATATGTGTTCTTCATTCTCCATGAACATTACACTTTTAAGCAGTGCAAGTTGTTCAGATCTCAACTGAATTCAATAGTTGGAATGGTTATAGGTCAATATGGATCATCCTTTGTTCTTGAGAAGACTTTCCATTGTTTATTTGCAACTAAAAATGCAGGCGAGTATTGTTTTCGATGATGTTTGATCTTCCCTAATTTTTTGCTTTATTTCTTTGGTTCCACTATGTTCTCCTCTTCTTTAGAATTCACTACTCTAAATTCCACTAGGATAGGTTTGACTAGTTTGACTATGGAAATGAGGTTCTTGTAGTGCTTGACGATTTTCTACAAAATCCACTACTTTACTTTCTACCAAGTCAAAGTTGACTAAGTTGACCATGGAATTATCATTTGGTAGCAAAATTTTCTTTTCTTTGGAATCCACTACTTCAGTTTCCGCCATGTCCCGATTGATCAATTTGACTACGGATTTTCAATCTTGCATCAAATTTAGGTGAATTTTGATAATGCTCTATATTTTGACCTTCAAAATTTGTAACTTTGATTTCTGACAGGTTTTAACCTTTTCAACACTTAGTCATATTTTCACAAAACTGATATGCTTGTGATCTTCTACCATAGAAATTAGCCTTATGTTAGTGTCTCTCTTCTAGATTCCACAACTTCAGATTTTTTTAGGCTCTATTTTATCATCTTGACAATGGATTCTGCACCCTAGTGGAGTTTAGCATTGCTTAGGAGTTTTCTCTTGGACACTTAGTCAATTTTACAAAAAATGCTATGTAGCCTTTTGGGCCTATATTTTGGTGCCTCATGGGGAGTGTTGCTAGCAAGGCTTACGAACTCAAATCCTTATCCATTGGGTACTAGAGTCAAAAAATATGATGTGTGAGCTTAGCACCAAGGTTTTGTACCTCCACAATCCACTGTCTTCACTTTCGTTGACTAATATTCTTATGAGAAAGTAGAACTTCACTCTAGTTGATCATGAACTATGCTTCCAGGAATAATTTCCTTGCAAACTCCACTCTCTTAAGTCACTATTTGTAAATCTCAAAGAGTAACGGTTCACATGGAAACCATGCTTAGAAGTAGCTATTGCTATACTCAAAATGTATGAGAGCATGTTCTTTTATACACCCAAATATCCCCATTTTCATAGTTTTTTCATGCCCAAATAGGCTTATGCCTTTTCTTCCTTCTAACACTGTCAAGCTCAAAAATACTCTTACAAAACTACCTTTATAGTTTATTCTACTAATAATTATTATTCAAAACTTATGAATTATGTTAAAACAAAATTATTGGTACTTCTACCTTTATTTATGGTCTTGACATTGGGCAACATATTTTGTTGCCTCTTCATCTGATATATTTATGGTTACATTTTCTCCTTAAACCTCTCCCTCCTGTTCCTCTTCATGTGTATCTTCCCATTCCTCATCTTAATTTCCCTCTCCATCATGGTCTTCTACCTTCTCACCTTTTTCTTATTCTTCTTCCTCCTCTACTTCCTCTATATGTTGCTACTCTTATTTATCTTTAAACTCCTTTGATATAGGCTCTCCTGCTAGAATATGATTAGCTAGATTCAATATATCCATGGCCTTGTTTCAGGATTCTAGTGTGGTATTTTAAATTTACAAAAGCTACAAATGGACATATCATAGTTTCATCATAATATTGTAGGAGGAGGAAGTTACCAATTCTATAAAATTGATCATTAGATATTTCAATATGGCTAATCTCTTTATCAACTGAGTGACCTTGTCTTGGTCGATTGGCTCCTGCCATGCATCTATTTTTTATTCATCTTCAATCAATGCTTGTATAATATTATGGAAATATTCCTTTGATGTCATAAATTTATTCTCCTCCAAAGATCTACTAAAACTACATTGCACCAGTTATTCATTGATATCAATGATCCTCTAAAGCTCATCATTTAATTTATCAATTAATGGCCACCCCTTCTGAAGTAAACTATTCTTTTTCACAATGATTTTGGCTATAATTCTTGAGCTATTCTAATCCTTATTCAAAATAGGCTTACCCAACTAGTTACACTTAGCCTTAGAAAAATTGAGGAGCTCATTGGCCTTAGGAGAAATTGGTTGTATTTGTTTGGTGATGGCTTCTATGTCTTCTCTTGTTGTTGGCAACACCTCACTGGATTCTTCCATGAAGTCAAATATGTGTTGGATTCTAGAGCACCTCTCCAAGATTTTAGATAGGATTTATCTTCTGACTTGCTTCACCTTGGTCTTGGAGAATATGACTACATTTTATCTCTCAACTTGGAAATGTTGTTGTAAAACCTAAATTTGGTCCACATATTTTTTATTCTACTCCTAAAGCTGCTAAACCTATTCCTTGAAATTGACCATATTTTCAAACATATTTTACCATTTTTTAGCATCATTTTCCAAATATTGCATTTATTTCTTTTGGTCCTTGATGATAGCTAGAAGCTTGGTAACCTTTTCCTCCAATTTGGTAGATTTCTCCCTATAGATGTCGGTTTTGACAAATATGGTTTCTATCACTGCTTTGACCATGACCATCGCATATTCTATGGCCAATTAATCTATATATTCTATCTACTCAGCTATATGATAGTCTTCCACTATCATATATTCCTCTATTTTTTCAACCAAGGGAATCATCATATTATTTATCCTCTATCGAGCCACAAGATCGACTATTATTGTCCTTATCACCTTAGTTGCTCCTTTGGAAGATTGGACCAGCTTCATACTCCAAAAATTTTATGCTCTTGATATTATATAGGGATGTTACTAAGGGGTGATCCATAGGAGTGGATGGAGTGACATTTTTAGGTAAGGGGAGAAGCACCATAGTGAAAAGAGGAGTGCGGGTCATAAGAGTGGAATTTGTATCCACAACAAAAATAGCAATTGAAATGGAAATAGTTACCATGGTTTATGGAGGAGTTAATGGCAGTAATATCACCATAATTAATGGAGAAAATGATGATGGAGTAGTTGGATTTATGGAATTTGGAGGTGGATAAGATAATGGAGAGTGTGATAAAAGAGGGGGAGATGAAGCTTTGGGATTCTCAATAGTATGGAGTGGAGAGTGGACTGAATGAAGAGGTGAATGTGGATGAGGTAGATATGGTTGTGGGGAATATGATTTTGATGAATATAGATGTAATATATTTTTATATTAATAATGGGAATGAGATTTATCTAGGGAATAAGTAGGAGAAGAAGGAGGAAAGAGATCAAAATCATACCTAAGATTACCATAGTAGACTGTCTAAGATTCTTCTCAACATTCTTCTGTTGGTATTCTTGAATATCCTAACCCCTAGATGTAGTGGGATATTATATTACCTCATCTAATTTATAATTAATCTTCTGTGTCAATTTCCAATACAATGCCCTCTACCTTCCTATTGAATGAAATAGCTGGCTACGATATTTATTGAGGAAGTAATTATGTAGGTTATGTAGTTGGAGCTGATTTACCCTTCTTGGAGGGGGCTACAGTAGTGAGGTCTAAAACTTTTCTCTTTTTCTTCTGATATTCTTGTATAGGGGTTTTAGCCTCAGCGGCTCTATGTTTGGACCTTATCCTCCTTGGAGTATCTTCTACTACCCCTACTTCTTTCAAATTTTCCTCCTCTTGTTGTAATGGAGTAGTGGATGGTGGAGTGGACTCATGATGTTTCTTGGCTATTCCGACATTTTAACCTTTTATTTTTCCTTTTATAGCCTTACTCATTTATGATTTCCCTAGAACTAATTTCAGGCTTTTCTTTTTCTACGACTTCCAAGTTGCAACCTGTTCATTGTATCTCTTCTTGAACTCTTCATCAATTTTAGGAGTGGAATACTTGCTTTTCATTACATTTATCTCCACTCTCATTTTCCACCATTCAAGGATTTTGGCCAAAGACCACTTGTAGGTTTCTTCCATTTCTTTTGCTTTTACATCGCTGAGCTGATGAGAGACCTTGGTTGGATCGTAGTCATTCACATGCACATAGAAATATCTCCATGGTGGAAGTGGTTCTATTTTACTTACTTTACATTAGATGGGGGACTACTCTCTATTATTTTGTTCTTATCCATGTGTAGAAATTTATATTTCACTAATTTAGTTGTTCTCTCTCCATGCAACTCAATAATTTCTACAAATAAGTAATCTTGATCATATCCCCACCTCTATAGAAGCTAGATAAGACCTAGTTTGTCCAAAGTTATCATGATTTTCTCACATTTCTACTTCTTCCATACACTAATATCATATTCATTGAAACCATATTCCATAGTATCTCTTCTTTTATTTTTGGAACCAAACTTACAATTTATGTAGTCTACCTGCCTTCAATATTCTAGTGCAAATAAGCGATGGGTGACATAATGAGGTAACAAGAAAGGTTTCTTTATGAAACCATATAATCTTATGATCATACCCTCTATTAGGATTTACCAGTATCCTTCCTCTATCCATTTTACTCTGATTTTCTTTTCAATCTCTAGGGCTAGTCTGGGATAGCCACCATACATAACTTTAAGAGCTGGTCCAAGGAATTAAAAATTGAAAGTGTAAATTTACTATGTTCTTCTAAAAACCCTTGTTCAATAATATACTAGTAATACATGTCCATATGCATCTTTATCGACCAATGATATCCATAGGTATTCATCCCTAGTAGCACTAAAGAACATCCAAATTAGATTGGAACAATACCTGAATATTTATTTTTCTTCTTAATTATTCACATCTACGAGCTACTCATGCATTTTCTTGGTAAGAAATGTAGGCTAGTTGAAGTAAATAGAGGAATTGCTATTATATCCTAGATACAGGGTATACATCCTAAGGTTGGAGATGTAATATGCGGTGGCCAAATTCTAATCTCTTACATCTACGTCTGACTCAAGGCCTACTATGATTACTAACATGGAGTAGAGCTCTGGTTCTACAAACTCATTGGTGGGAATAGGAGTTGTGGGTAGGGCTTGATTGGGCTTAATAGTATTGAGTTGGCCATACACCCAGTCTCTAAAATGACTTCCATTTTGTGCCCAATTTCTTAGAGTAAAAATTTTTCTTGCTGCTCCAAGTTGAACTCTTTAGGGGGTACTCGAGGTTTCTATCCTATTGCAAACAAATCTTGATAGGTTTGTTCAGTTATGTGAAATTTTACCCAACCATGGGATGTTCTCATAGACCTAGATGCAGGATCATAGTATTTTGCTATAGTAGAAACTAACTTAGGGCACAAATGTACAACATCACAAATATAGTAAGCAAGGAAAGAGTACATAGCCCCTTTACCTTGGTTTGGAAGATGCTCGTCCTTGAAGAACTTATCTTTGTATCCTCATCTTAGGTTATATCTGGTCAAGTACATCATCCTCGTGTCTACGACCCCTGAATTATTTTCTATGTAGTATGACTTGTCCAGCTTGCTAGCCTACCTAGTCTACTTTGCTGAAGATGATGCCATTTCAGCTTTTGAGTAACCTTTTCTTCAAAACTCTAGGAGTTATGCAACAACTATTTGTTAGGATTAAATCATAAAATATGAGCAATAAAATATGGAAAATAAAATACAAAAGAAAATAAGGCAATACACAATAGAAACACTCGTTGATTCCATAACTGGCCATGAGATGATATCGCTAATGGATAGATTTTCAAGTTACAACCAAATCAAAATGAATCCTGTTGATCAACATAATACATCATTTACAACCCCCTGTGGGACATTTTTCTACAAGGTCATGCCATTTGGCCTTAAGAATGGTAGGGCAACCTACCAGTGCGCAATGACCTACATTTTCCATGATTACATGCATAAAATTATGGAATACTACGTAGAAGATCTCATTGCTAAGTCCAAGAAACACCCATAACATCTTGAGGACCTTTGTCACATATTTGATCACCTGCTAGAACACAACATCCACCTCAATCCAAAAAAGTGTGTCTTTGGTGTTACCTTAGGTAAAATCCTAGGATTCATCATCACCCAATGAGGCATTGAAGTCAACCCTAACAAGGTAAAAGCCATCACCGAGATGCCTCCACCTACTACCCTAAAATAGTTGCATAGTATCCAAGGAAAAATCACCTCTATCCATTGATTTATAGCATAACTGTTAGACAAGTGCAAACCCTTCAACCACCTCCTAAAAAATGGAGTAAAGTTTAAATTGGATGATAACTACTAGTAAAATTTTGATGACATAAAAACTTATCTTAATTCACTACCAGTTATGTCACCCCGACATCTGTAGCTACCACTTATCCTATATATTTTTGCTATATATTTCGCACTAGGCACAATTCTAGCCCAAAAAAACATGCTCAACAAAGAGTAAGCTATCTACTACATTAGTTGCATGCTAGTTAGCTACGAAGCTAGATACGGATACATGGAGAAACTATACCTAGATGTAGCATTCACTACCTAGAATTTACGCCACTACATGCTTAACCATACTATCTTTGTCATTACCTGAGACAATACCCTTTGCTACATGATGAACAAAAGCTACCACAATTCTCACACAGCTAAGTGGATCATGCTTCTAATCGAATTTGACCTCAAATTTATTTCACAAAAGTCCATCAAAGGGTAATTCATAGCGGATCAACTGGTGAAATATCCCTTGTCTAATGACCAACCCCTTCTCATTCAACTCCTAGATGATTCCATATTTCACATAATATAATATGAAGAATATGTGGAACAAAAAATGATATCCTACTTAACACTATTCTTTGATGGTTCCCGATGCATGCATGCTGGGGGTGTAGGCATTGTATTCTTCACACCTAAAGGTGAACCACTTCCTTTTTAATTCAAATTGGATTTCCCTTGCACAAAAAACAATGTAAAATATGAAGCCCTAATCCTAGGATTGAAATAGGCTCATTCCATGCACATCAAATGCCTCCACATCATAGGTGATTCCCTTCTAATTGTAAAATAAGTACAAGATATCTAGCAATGTAATTGCCCAATCGTCCAACAATACAAGCACATTACACAAAAACTCCTCTATCATTTTGAATGGTATGACATCTAAGCCATGCCACGATCCTCCAACCATTTTGTAAATACAATGGCCTCCTTAGGATGATTAATCCCACAAAACCCAACATCAACAACCACATCCGTAACAATTCATACACTCACTCAATTTGCCATATCACCTACATATCCTAAATATTATGGTGGTATTCATGTGGTTGATACTAAACCACATGACCCATGGTTTATGTAGATCAAATATTACATTAAACTAGGATTTCTACCATACGACTTACCCCATGCCCAACATTGAGCATTTAAACAAAGAGCAATATGCTACACATTATTGGGGGAAATCCTCTATCACCGTAGTTATGATGGCATGCTCTTGCATTAATTAGAACCACATGAATCTTAGTGGGTTGTACAAGAAACCCATGATGGTACTTGTGGTGGCCACTTCAATGGTATGGCAATCACAAAATGCATCCTTCGCATGGGATACTATTGGCTAAATATGGAACATGACTATTGTGAATACATGAAATATTGCATCAAGTGCCAACAACATAAAAACCTCACACATATGCCATCTCAAGAACTCCAACCAATTCAATCCATGTGGTCCTTCTCCTAATGGGGCCTTGATCTTATTAGACAAATTACACCTTCTTCCTCCAGCAATCATAAGTTCATCATCACTGCTATAGAATACTTTACAAAGTGGGTTGAAGACATTCCACTTGTCCAAACCACATGGGCAAAGATAACAACATTCATCACATATTATATCATATATCACTTCATAATCCCTTCCCAAATCATCTCTGATAATGGGAAATCCTTAAAAAACAAAACCATCCGAGCACTTTGTAGCAAGTCCAACATTCATCATAGCTTCTCTACCCCATACTACCCACAGGGTAATGGCCAGGTAGAAGCCATAAAAAAAAACATTTGCTCCATCATACACAAAATAGTAGCAGAATCACATTGTGACTGGCACAACCTGAAGAAGCTAAATTCACGATATCGCCTTAAGGGCATTTACTTGCAATGTAATGTAATTATAAAGCATTAAAAGGGGAAGCATGAAATAAGCTTATAATATAGTGAAATGAAATAAAATAGGCAATAAAGATGATCAAATTTTCTTCTCTATTCATTCAACCATAGTTTCAAAACCAGATTACAAGGCATCCCCTTGAGGGCTTTACAAAAGTGATACATTTCAATTACAATAACCAAGGGATCTAGTCCCTTGGAAGGAGGCCTTTAAGGCGATAACCAATGGTGTTGTGAATTCCTGCTTCCCACACTCGAGAGCTATTGTTGGGCTGATAATCTTGTGCCTCCTTAGCTCCTCCTCTTGCCTAGCATTCCTGTTCCTAAAGACAAGGGATTGAAAGGGGATTAGTAGCACCTATGTTATAGAAGAAACCCATAAAAACCATAAAAGGAGAGCATATTCTATGACAATAAAAGGTGATCTACATGCATAAAAACTAATCTACATTAAGCATAAACATATTTTACTATAATCTAAATGCAAATAAAGATGTTTGGAAGCAATATCTAAAGTGAAACTATGCAAAAATGATGGTCATCCTGGGGTGAGCCAACTAAACCTGCAACATTGGGGACTCCAAATCCTGCATCAATACTCCTCCAAATTGCTTCAAATTTGGACCAGAGGTTCCTCTAGACATTCCCAAGGGGTCTATGGAGGAATTTATCTAAAATTCCAACCTATTTTGTGGTCATCCCTAGGTGTGCCATGGACATACTGTTGACCGTCCCTAGGTGGGACGGTTACAAAACTGCCTTAGTTTTGTCACCTATGGCTATGGGAATTGGTCCAAAACTTGGTAAGGGTGTTGTCGATAGATGGGGCCAAATATTTCTTCAATTTGGCTGGTTTGGGTTTGATGGTTCGAGCCTTTTTCCCCTAAAATCACCTTCGAAGTGAAGAGGGTTTCAAGGCCAAGGTAAGGTAGGTTTTGGTTTGCAAAGTTTGGGTTTCAATTTGGGTAGCACTTCGTGGCATTAATCTCCAAATTCTCCTCCTTGAAATTGGGAGTTTGGAGCTCCTTTTATAGCCCAAGAGGGCACTTAGGGAAAAATGGCATCTTTTCCATGTGAGGCAAGTGATGCCATGTGTCCTAATCGTGTCATGGGGTGATTGGGAGAAGGTTGCCCCTTTGGGTGCTCCCAATCAATTGCCCCACTATCCATTAGTAGGTCCCCAATCAATTTGGGGTGATTGGATGCGCTAATGGTAGTCTTTGATTGCCATTTAGTGCATCCTTTGACTTTTTCAAGGGTCTAGTTAGGGGTCATCCCACCCAGGGATGGTTGTGGATGGTCATCCCTGGGTGGGACGGTCACCAACTATGACCGTCCCTGGGTGGGACGGTCACCAGTAGGAGCCCCAAAACTGCCCTAGACTGCTAGGAACCCTCCAAAATGAGTTTTGGAGGCTTTTGGAAGCCTTTTTCTAGCCTAGAGGGGTGCCCAATAGGGCCATATGTTGTCGATAAGAGGGCATATGCAATGCACTGATAGTCTTATCTGATTTACGTGATTTAGGTGTCTACAGATGCCCCATTTTTGGGATGCATGATGTGAAACAAAGCGTTGAGCAAAAATAGATCACTAAATCATCGAATGATCAAGGTTTTTCATTAACCTAATCAACTTTGGATGCCTCCATTGTGGAAAAGCATACATTCTTAGAATCCTTTCTATTGACATAGTCGAAGGATCGATTTTAGGTATACCTTTCAGTCGTGTTGTAATAACAGTCTTATGGGGCTTAGGGCATACTAGGTCTTGGTGCCTTGTATCCTTGTAAACCTTCACATGGGTCAATTCCCAAGGTTTCAAGGAGGTCAAGCCTATTTAATTTGCTTCTTATGCTGATTCTTTGCCCCAGCATGGGCTTGAAAATTTATCTTTAGCCAAGATTCTTTTGAATGCATGGAATTTACACTTCTGAGTGTTTTAATGTTGATTCGATTTTTGAATTCATTATGATGACTACCCCCTCAAGTGATGAGTCAATGAGGGCATGAAAAATGCTAAAGTGATGAGTCACTTGACACATATGACTTAATTGGGGTAACTCTTTGTTTTGCCCATGGTACTAAATACCTGTTTGGAGGTGATTTTTGACTGTTTTGATGAATAGTTTTGGAAGCAAAAGGCCAAATATCTCATTCCCGTGGAGTGGTCCAGCCATGGAGGCCTTCTTGGGGACTAAAATAGAGTCTTTTGATGCATCCAAAATTATTATAGGTTCAGTCTAGATCCCTCTCATTTTCTTGCCCATTCTGCCTTGTTTTTGGTGGGTTTTTGGCCCATTTTTTGATATTTTTGATGTTTTTAAGTGCAATTTTCTTGTGACCATCCTAGGGGGGATGAGGAAAGCCTTTATGACCATCCTAGGGTGGGACAGCCAGCCAAAAGTGTGCTCATCCCACCCAAGGGCGGTCGACTTCTTTTAGAGCTATAAAAGGCCAAAATGGGCCATATGAGCTCATTTATGCATTCTACTTGGAGGAGTTGGAGAGGAGAGGAGTAGGAGAGGAAGTTATAAAGTGGAGTTCTATAAAAATATCAACCCACAACATGATCCAACCAATGGATGCGACAGGCGGTGGAGCCGGTGCGAAACGGGTATGGATTACATGCTTTCTCTGCCCTATTTTATTAAGTTTTTGCAATTTTTGCTCTAATTTCATGACTACAGCCACACCCATGATTTAAGAAACCCTAGGAGGACTGAAATACATAAAATTTAACTTTTATTTATGTTTTATTTGCAAAAAATTAGGGTTAAATACCAAATTTTTAATGTTTTTTAGGGTTTTTAGGGCATTTTTAAGGGTCAAATTGACCCTATTTTACCCCTATTTGGGGACCGTCCCTGTGAGGGATGGTCACTGGTGGCCATCCCTGGGTGGGATGGCTACCAAATTAGGGGCCGTCCCTAGGTGGGACGGCCAAAAACTAGGCCAAAAAGGCCCTTTTTAGGTGTTTTTTAGTGTTTTTATAGCAAAATTTTGCATTTTTAGGGCATATTTGACACCCTAATTTGCATGAGCAGATAGTTAGGAGTCGGTATAGGGTACCGAGTCTCTTTCAGGTCACTAGAGACCATTTTAATACTATATACTAGCATTGGCTTGATGCCATCGATCTGAAGCAAGTTACGCGGTTAGATCCCGTGGTGGGAGACCATGCCTATCTGACTGCTTTGATAGACCTATGGGACCCTCACACTAACACTTTCCATTTAGATATGGGGGAGATGATAGTGACACTAGAGGATATCTATCAGATACTATGTATTCTGATAGAGGGGCACCAGATAGTATCTTCTTCGATAGAGTGATGGGAGGTCATAGTGCGGAGGTACTTCGATGCATGTTGGGAGGATGTACTGATTGATATTATCAGTGGAGGGATTCTAGTGGCTACATGGTACCAGGATGGTGTGCTTGGAATTAGGCACACTTTTTTGATGACCTTGATCAGCAACATGTTGCTACCTGACTCTTCAGGAGCTAGGTTCCCATGGAACCTAATAGAGCTGGTCTTTACTCTAGTGGATTGCATAGAGGAGGAGCCCATAGTGATGGCTTGGGGTCCTAATTTATTGGCATAGTTATATGATGAGCTGTATGAGATCCACTCTCATGGGTGGAAGGGCTTGGGCTATAGATTTCTACTATAGTCTTGGGCTTGGTAGCATATTGTGGTGGAGAGACCATGGGGACTACCATGGACCACTCGAGCAGAGCTACCAGATAGGGAGATTGGTTATGGAGAGCTATGGAAGAGGTCACATGAGTCAGGGCATAGCCGATGATATGCTAGGGAGGTAGAGCACTATGCAGAGGCTTTTGCATGGCTTAGGGTAGTGGATATCGAGTGGAGACCCTACAAGGATTGTCCTAACTAGGAGGAGGTTGAGACACATCTACGTCGAGTTCGATGAGGTAGATGGTTGATAGGGTGACATGGGATAGAGTGAGAGTACTTCCCTTATGATCATGTGCTATGATAGTTTGGGCTACGCCAGGGATTTCCCAGTGAGCCGATGGTCTATCATCATCATGGGGATGAGAGGACTCTAGCATGGCCTATGGTAGAGGAGTTGGGAGATGAGTCAGATTTTGAGGTGGCAGTCTCAGACTCAGATGATGTGGGCACTACAGAGGAGTATGATGCATGGTGGGTCATATGGAAGTGGTGAGGGGAGGGACCACTAGGAGGGGATGCAGCTACCAGGGTAGCAGATGCAGCTAGGGGTGCTCTAGATGAGGAGGGTTTTGGTGAGTCTCCAGATGATGAGGAGGTAGACATAGGTGAGCGAGTTGTGCGTCAATGTGTGTCAGTGGATAGGGTGGAGCTGATAGATGTTCAGGATCCAGTAGGCTTTGATGAGGGAGACTTGGGAGATCAGGGTCTATAGGTAGAGTTAGTAGCATGAGATGCTAGGATCATAGAGTTGTAGAGTGATCGAGATTTACTATAGGCATAGGTGTAGAGTGCATAGGAGGATATGGAGAGGTAGGCAGTAGTGATAGCTACATTTTAGGCATAGGTCGATAGATAGGGCCCTAGCCATGGGGAGTCCAGTAGTGGTGAGCTAGCCAGGATGCAGGAGGAGATAGCACATCTCCAGGGTTTGGTGGTGACCTATCAGACTAGGTGTCAAGAGGAGCGCACCTACATGGATATGATGGAGGATGAGATAATGCATTGTAAGGGGTGCATACCAGATCGAGCATTAGCCATTGGATCACAACATAGCCAGGGGAGCGAGATGGGATAGTCATCTACTCGGATGAGGGCTCTGAGCTCTTCTCGAAGGATGGAGGTATCTGGGAGTAGCAGATCAAGGGGTAGCAGGTCTGGGAGCTCACGATGGACTCATACTAAGAGTAGGAGAGAGAGTCAAGGTACCGGTCCTACGTGACCATGGTCAATAGACTCTGATGGTTCTTTTTGGTTTTTTGGGTTGCGAAGTCGGATGACTCACTTTTATTGTAGCCTACGGGCAGTTTATGGACTATGATGTAGCTTTCAACTTTTACATATATGGACATATATATATGACTTAGCTTTGATCATTATGTCATTTTACTACTTTATGATATGAATGCAATTTTTATATTTGCTATATGATGTTATGATGGATGTCTAACATGGATGCATGTATTTATCCGATGATGTGATTTGATGATATGTAGATGTGGATGCTTCATTTTATATGCTTTTGTAAATTAAAAGGTATGCATAAAATAGTCAGTGGTCATCTAAATATTATTGCTAATATTTAACCGGTATCTATCCTAGATCATGAATACCACTTAATAAACAAAAGTTTTAAATGTGTATGATTGAAAGTAATGATTGATTAGATTTAATTTTGTATGATGGATTTATGATGACTATTTGATGCATTATATGCTAGCACCATAGACTATACAAAATGTATCTTTATTATTTTCATGTTATTATAACACTTTATTTAATGGACTTTTGTAATTTTGACAAACATGTGACAACATGATGTAAAATGAAATGGATAATGTAATATGATATGATATTATTTAATGGTTTTGAAGAGACTCAAACACTCTAGTTACCTAATCAAAAGTCATATAATAACTATACAAGATATTTTGACAAAGTATGCACCTACTAAGATAACCAAGATAATCAATATCCCTGTGTGTGCACGTGAGTTCATTACCATGATAACACATAAGATTACCCTAGTGCAAATGGGATTCACTCAGCCCATCGACATTAGAGATCATTCTATGAGTCTCATTATCTTGAGTTTTGTACTTAGTTGGATTAGACCACTAGGTAATCTAGGTTACAACAAGCTAGCTCATCCACATTCAAACATTGGTCTATACCTAAGCAAGTTGCTTAAGTGATAGACATATCATCATGTGGGAGGCTACCACCATTGACAAGTAGGCTATCCACCAAACCTGTAATGAGGATCACCTTATGGTTCTCTAATGCTGAGAATTCTAGGGATTCAAGTTCAAGACTCCCTTATTTTCTTTTATCTTTGACTTTCTCAAGGGAGTTGCTCATTTTGATTTGGTGAGCAAGGGATTTTTGTAGTGGTGAGAACCATTATTTCTTTGTGCTTTTCCTAGTGATAATAATCATTATTTCTTTTGCATATTTTGAAGTGATAATAATCACTATTTCTTGTTGGAGTACTTTGAAGGGATGATAATCACTATTGATTTTTCTCTTTGGGATACTTGCCCCAGTGTAGGGCAAGGGATTTTTGGGTAAGGAGGAACTTGTCCTTTTGTCAATTCTTAGCATCTTTGAACCATTCGCATAGGGGGATGAGCAGGATAACCTTTTCACTTAAAGCAACCTAAACCACTTCATAGTTTTCATCTTTCCTTGTGCTAGACTTGGATTTATTAATGTGAAAATTGTGTTGGGATTTTGATGTATACCAAGCATTATCCAAGCAGGATTCTACCTTCTAAATATCATGATAGCTTTCTACAAATTTGAGAAGACAACTAGATATGGCTGAGTGACCAAAAACTTTAACTATGTTTTGCTAACAATGGCTAAGTGATGGGAAACAGACATATAATGTAAATGGTATATGTAATATAAATAGGTGGTATAACTAACATATGATAACAATGAATTTTTACCAGATGCCTAATGTACAGACCTGGTGCTAGACATATATGATCAATTTGGAATGATGCATAATGCAATGATGAGTATGCCTAATGCAACTATGATTATAATGCAAGTGATGAGAAATGCAATACAATGCAATATTTTTGTATTTTGATGATTTTAATGATTTTTTTGGTATTTTTGATATATATATATATATACAAGTTGACCAATGGGCTTAATGAATGCCATTGGGGCTTTTTGGGTGACCAAAGGGCTTATAGATGCCTTTGGAGCATTTAGGTTTGACCTAGATAGTCGTAGACTACCTAGGAACATTTTAGCTTGACCTAGATGGTCATAGACCATAGGGGATTTGGGTTGACAGGGTATAGGGCATTTGAAGGTGACCAAAGGGCTTATAGATACCTTTGGAGATTTTAAGGTTGACCTAGATGATCGTAGATAGTCTAGGAGCTTTTTTATGTGACCTAGATTTGTTTTTTAACCTAGGGACTTTCAAAAGGTATCTTCATAGTCAGGGTTTTTTCCAGTTTGGTCAAAACCATTTATATCCTTTGACTAGATTGATAGTAGTCTAGGGGCTTTTTATGTGACCTAGACTATCTAGGAGCCTTTAGGGTGACCTAGGGCAAACTCTTAGAAGTGTCTACTACCTAGGGGATTTTGGTTGTGACCAAAGGGCTTATGATGCCTTTGCATTTAAGGTTGCCTAGTATCTAGATATCTAGGGGTTTTGTATTAATAGATGTGTAGGATTATTAAAGTCTATTATGGTTTATTTTTAATATTTAGTATTTTTTATTATTAAGGTTATATGATTTTGGAGAATTTAAGGTTGACCTAGATGTTAGATAGTCTAGGAGTTTTTATGTGACCTAGTGGTCAAACGCTAGGAGCCTTTAGGGTGACCTAGGCCAAACACTTAGAAAGTGTTCTACCTGCCTAGGGGTATTTGGTTGTGACAAAAGGGCTTATGGATGCCTTTGGAGCATTTAAGGTTGACCTAGATGATTCGTAGATAGTCTAGGAGCCTTTTTATTGTGACCTAAGATGGATAAAACAAAAACCGCTAGGAGCTTTTAGGGTGACCTAGGCGGGCAACGACACTTAGAAAGTGTCTACGACTACCTAGGGGTATTTGGTTGTGACCAAAGGGCTTATGGATGCCTTTGGAGCATTTAAGGTTGACCTAGATGATCGTAGATAGTCTAGGATTTTTTTATTTGACCTAGATGGTCAAAACCGCTAGGAGCCTTTAGGGTGACCTAGGCGGGCAACGACACTTAGAAAGTGTCTACGACTACCTAGGGGTATTTGGTTGGTGCTCTAAGCATGAAATGGTCACAAATGACTTATATTCATGGGTTCAGGCTCTTCACTTCCTTCGATGGATTCTAGGTGATAAGTTCCAGGTCCAATCTGATTTGTAATGATGAATGGACCTAACCAGTTTGCTGCAAATTTGTCTCACAAATTGGAGGGCAAATTTGAGTTTTGTTGGTTCTCCTTTAGAACTAAATCACCTACTTGAAAGTCTCTCTGATGTACTTTCAAGTTGTAAGCTCTCTTAAGATGCTCTTGATAAACACGTAGATGCTCGAGGGCATTCACACGTCGTTCATCAAGCAACGTTAACTGATCTAACCGAGCTTGCCTAGTTGTATCATCATCGATGAATTCCTGCATGGAAATGCATAGCGATGAAATCTCTAACTCTAGAGGCATGATGGCTTCAGCACCATACACTAGTGAAAATGGAGTTGCCCCAGTGGGCATCCGAATGCTAGTGCGATAGGCCCAAAGGGCAAGAGGTAATTGATTATGCCAATATTTATGATTTTCCTGAATGGTTTTCTTCAAGATGGCTACTACTATTTTATTTGATGCCTCTGCTTGCCCATTGGCCTATGGATAATAGGGCATGGAAAAGCTATGCTTTATGTTATACTTTGTTGTTAACGCACGCACATCCTTATTTTTAAAGGGTGTTCCATTATCCGATATTATTTTGGATGGAATACCAAAATGACATATGATGTTATGTAGCATGAACTCCATAATGCGAGGTCCAGTCGTTGTGGTAAGGGGAATTGCTTCCACCCATTTTGTGAAATACTCGGTTGCCATTATGATAAATGTGTGATGGCCCGATGAGGCAGGTGAGATTTTCCCAATTAAATCAAACCCCCATTGTGCAAATGGCCAGACCGATTGAATCGGTTGTAAGGCCTATGAAGGTACGTGTGTCAAATTTGCATGGTGTTGACACTTCATGCACTTCTTAACATAAGCGCAGCAATATTGCTCTAAAGTTGGCCAATAATAGCCCATGCAAAGAATGCGCTTGGCGATGGCCATGCCGCTAAAGTGGCCACCACATGTACCATCGTGTGCTTGGGTGATGGCCCAAGCTGACTCCTGTGAGTCTAAGCAATGAAGGAGGATACCTTCATAACTTCGATGATACATTATGTCTCCTAGTAAGACATATTTTGCCACCTTTTGTTTGAATGCTCGCTTTGCGGCATGCGACAATCCAGGTGGAATATTACCCAACTTAAGATAATATTTAATCTGGATGGCCCAATATTGCTTTGAAGAAGCCTCAATATTATGAATCGTGCTATCCTTTTGATGTTTGTCTCATGTGAATGCTGATTGAGAGTGAACTTGGAGATATAGCATTGTGCTAGTATCAAAAGGATTATGAGGGAACAAAGTCCCCCAGTTAGCATTATTCAAATATTGGTGTAGTTGAGAGAACCTTTCATGAGAAGGCTCAATCTGAATCATGTGAACAACTGGTATAGCATTATGCTCTTCACGCTCAGTCATAGATTGCGCTAGCATTTTTACTTGGATAGTTGTGATATCATCTGAAGGGTCATGCGGGATTAGCGACCCTAAGGAAGCCATTGTATCCACAAAATGATTAGATGAGCGAGGGAGTGCCTCTATATCATACCATTCAAATTTGACTAGGAGTTTGTCCACTAGGGCTTTGTAAGCTTGCAATATGGGACATCGACACTAGAAAATCCCTTTAACCTGATTAACTATGAGCAAGGAATCATCAAAAATGTTTAACTTTGTTATTTTCATGGTGATTGTCATCTGAAGTCCTATGATGAGAGCTTCATACTCGGCATTGTTGTTGGTACAAGGAAAATCGAGTTTAAACGAAAGAGGTATGGGAGCCCCTTGTGGTGTGAAAAACATGATACCTGCACCACCACCTTGCTCACATTTGGAACCATCGAAGAATAGAGTTATGTCCACCTGTGACTCAGGCTCTGCAGAATCAGGTGATTCTAAAATTTGAAATACTCCATCATCGAGAAGTTCTATATTTAGAGGTTGATCATCCTATAGAGGAGCCTCGACTAGTTGATCGGCTATGACCTATCCTTTGATAGATTTTTGTCCAATGAACTCTAGGTCAAATTCCATCAACAACATTATCCATTTCATCATGCGACTATTATGATATGTTCTACTCATCATGTAGCGCAATGGATTTTCTTTAGATACAACATATGTGGTATGATTAAGCATATAATGGCATAGCTTTTTGGTGGCAAAGACCACTACTAAGCATAGCTTCTCAACATATGCATATCTAATTTCATAGCTGACCAGTGTGTGGCTAATGTAATAGGTAGCCTGTTCTTTGTGAAATTCATTCTTTTGGGACAACATGGTGCCCAAAGCTAACTCAGTAGCTGAGATGTATAAATAGAATGACACTCCTGGTCATGGTGGAGCCAATACAGGTGGTGAAGCCAAGTATTGTTTTATCTCATCAAAGGTATTTTTACATTCTTCATCCCAATGAAATGAGACCCCCTTGTGTAGCAACCTATTCATGGGTCGACACTTATCCGATAACTGTGCTATGAAGCATTTTATGGATGTGACCTTTCCTTGCAAACTGTGTAGTTGCTTAATGGTTGTGGGGGAGGCATTTCTAATATTACCTTGACCTTGTTTGGATCTACCTCTATGCCTCTCTTGGAGACTATGAATCCCAAAATTTTACCAGATGTGACACCAAAGACACACTTTTTGGGATTAAGCCTGACATTGTGCTCAATGAGGTGATCTAAGACCTTACATAGTACACTGATATGCTCATGACGTTCTAAATATTTTACCAATAAATCATCCATGTAATCTTCCAAAATCTTATGCATATAATCATGGAAGATGTACGTCATAGCTCATTGATAGGTGGCGCCAACGTTCTTAAGGCCAAAAGGCATGACCTTATAACAGAATGTCCCCCAAGGCATTGTGAATGCCATTTTGATCTGGTCTTCTGGATTAATACGAATCTGATTATATCCAGAGAAACCATCCATAAGGGAGAGCATTTCATGTCCTATTGTGGCATCTACCAATGCATCAATGCTAGGTAAGGGAAATTCATCCTTAGGACTCACTTTGTTAAGATCTCTAAAGTCGGTACAAATGTGAATCCTCCCATCAAGCTTCTTGATGGGAACCATGTTTGAAACCCATGGCGGATAATCTACTGAGATGATAAATTCTACATCCAACAACTTTTGTAATTCATATTTCACCATCAAGGTGACTATTGGGTGCATTTTACGCAACTTTTGCTTGATTGGCTTGATCTTTGGGTCCAATGTAAGATTATGCATGACTAGATTTGGGTCTAGTCCTGGCATGTCTTTATATGACCAAGAAAAAGCTTTTATCCTTTCTTTTAGCACTCTTGTGAAATCATCTCTCTCAACTAGGGATAGACCTTCCCCTAGTTTGATAATGTGAGGATTATCGAGATCTGTACCGATATCCTTGTCAATTGTTGGCTCAATTGACATATGAGACCCATATTCCAACTGATGTGGAGTGGGAATCAAATGAATGTCATCAACGAGGTTTGCTTCATCCATAGGAAAATCAGGATCAACCTCAGCTTGATAAACATCTTGAGTAGTGCTTGGAGAAAATTGAAATGGTTGTAACATTTCCTTGCAAGGCCAGTACTCTAAGGGTGATGGGGGTGAATCTCCCCGATCAAAGTCAATTGCCTCAATATCGAGATGCAAAGACTTTAATGGGTTATTCGGATCTATCAATGGTGTAGTTAAATCTATGGAAATCATGTTGATGGATACATGATCTCCTACTCTAGGGTGAGTGGGTCTAGAGACCTGATGTTGCCTCATAACTCATGGGTGTGGCTCTAGTGGAAATGGAAGGAATGGTGGTGGCCTATGTGGAAGAGGGTGAGCCTGCTCTTCATGAGCAAGCAGCTGGCATCAGATGGGTCCTTGGATGGGGAATAACATATGAAGATAATATTCATCCTCATCATCCAAAGGGAACACATGCTCGTGTTCATCATCTGAGCTAGGGTAGTTAATGGGTGTGATGCCATAGTCATCATCATCATCACTCATCCATTCATGAGGAGGACCTTGGTCTTGTTCCTCACTATCATATTGCAAGGTGTGTGAGCTCTCCCCCACTTCATGGGGTTGGGCGACATCACTGGATAGACCTTGATCTATCATTTCTATGGGGAAATGATCTCCCAAGGAATGGACATGATTCAGATTAGCATATGGGTCATGGGTGAGCTTATCCTGATAACCTAGGCATAGGTTTTCGAGACTCTCGATGAGGACATCCAATGGTACCGGTTTATTTTGTCCCAACCCAGATCTATCATACGAAAGTTGATATTGGGGTTGACAAGGAACATGAGTACCCTGCTCATACAGGCCAAGACCAAACCCATGCCAATTACAGTGGTCTAAGTACCACAATGCATAGTCTAGATTCGACAAATAATTTACATCCTCAGAAAAGGGTTCATCATCATCTTCTTTCTGAGGAATGGGCAGAGCTCCATACTCTAAACCTCCATATATGAAATTCATTTGATTAGGAGGTATACCAAGAGGTACAATGCTACCTATGGGAAGACGAGGTCTCCCCATGTCTTGCACTATCTCCAGTGATGGAACTATCATGATATTTCTCACCAAGTATTCCCCTATCCCTGTACTAGACATCTGGACTGTGACCTGGGATGGCGAAGATGGATGAGATGGAATGGAGGTTTGAGGTGATTCAATGTTCACCTCTAGAGGTAATTCCTCATTAATGACACAAGGAACCTCCTCCATGGATATGGTGGAAACTAATGGTGGGATCTCATCAATAGGCCTCTTCGACATGTTCCTCGATGGAGGGTTTGATGATGTCGAAGCCTTCTCTGAAGGTGGTGATGATGAGGATGGAGTAGATGATGATGAAGGTGGTGGAATGGGTAGACTCTGACCAGGTGTATTCAATTGGAAGTCTACGTGAGTCGAAGGTAATGTCGACTCTAGCATCTACTGCAACATGTTGCAGTATTTGAAGGGCTCTAGATCGGTAGATACTACATGTACTTGCCCTTCATGAGTGTATTTAAGACATTGATGCGCAATGGAGGGGACACACTTCATATCCCGTATCCAAGGTCTTCCGAGCAAAATGTTATAAGCCATATCACCCTCTAGCACATGGCACAATGTCGATATAATCTTTTGCCCCACCTGAATGGGTAAAACTATGGTACCGATAGTAGAGCATATTGTGTCATTGAAAGCGTGAAGAGTGTAAGTTGATGCCACAACATGAGATGCTAGCAATTTAAGGTGCTTTAGTGCTTTAGTTGTTATGATGTTACTTGAGGAACCAGTGTCTATAAGCACTCTCTTGTATGGTATCTCATTTATACATGCAATGATGTGTAAAGGAGGATCTACCACATCGCTAGCTATTTCCTTAAGCTCATGCTCATGAAATTGTATGACTGGTTCCTTGCACTATTGCACATGACCCACAAAATCTATGAAGGAGTTGGACTCCTATGGTTGCAACTCTATGGATTTTAAAATGTCCATCAAGGCATCCCGATGTGGAGGTGATTGTTGGATCAACTCATAGATGGACAATCATGTTGATGTGGTCCTCAAGCTTTGTGCAAGCTTGCTCTTAATTATCACTATTGGCCTAGAAGGAAGGCCCTATACTATAGGTGGTGTAGTTTATGACGTAGTTGGAACATCATTCGAAGCTGTAGGCTATGCAACTTGACTTGGATATCTCTTGTTCCTGGTCACAATACTCACCATCCCAACATACCCTTGCACAGGGTGTTGTTGCTTTACCTCATTCATCGGTTTAGCAGGCACTTCCTGTACCTCATGAGTTGGTAAAGGGTCTTTGTAAATACCCATTTGTTGATTGGTAGGAGCTAATGGAGCATCTACTGTAAGCTCATTCCTCTCAATCATGTCTTGTACTACATGTTTAAAACCATAGCATGATTGTAAATCATGGCCACCTTGCCGATGAAACTTACAATATTGATCCTCTCGATATCCCATAGGCTTGGGTTTACCTATTTCTAGATCGTTGGGTTTAATATCTGGTAAATTAACCATCTTTGCAGCCCACAATCGATCAAAAATAGAATCCATGGATTCAATGATGGGAGTAAATTATCATTGAGGGTGACGTTGTTTTTGTCCCTGATTCATTGTACCATTATTGTTATAACTCGCAGGAGGAGGTTGGGCCTGATAGTTCACCTTTTTGGGAGGCGTAACTTGAGGAGACATAGGGACATTTATGGCCACTTGATTGACCATAGCTGGCTTTGTAGGTGCCGAGCTATTCTTAGGATTCTTTGTCCACTCCTTCTTACGAGGTTTTGTTATTTCTCCCTCTTGGATTTTAATTTCCTCTATGTTTCTAGCCTATGCTAGAGCTTCTTCCAAGGTAGGGTATTGTTGTAATTGCAATGTCAAAGAGATGGGTCTCAAGCAACTCTTTGAAAACAAATGAGTTAATTCAGTCACTAGAAATAGATAGGGTAGCTTAGCCAAAAGCGTTCACCACCTATTTCCATAGTCAGTGATCGACTCATCCTCAGTTTGTTTCATCCCTGTGAGGTCGGTTAATGTCACCTTCCTTTTGGTGTTAAAGGTGAAACATTCCAAAAATGCATCAACAAATTGTTCAAAAGTGTAGATGCTATGTTTTGGAAGTTGGTTGAACCACTCAATGGTAGGACCAGAGAGGGTACTCAAGAAAGTTCTTAGGAGCAATGCATCATTGTCCTATATGTTGAAGCACAGATTTAGAAATCTAGTGACGTGCTCTTGAGCATCTTCTTCGCCCTTGAATCTATCAAATTTGGGCATTTTGAAATGCTCAGGATAGATCAGGGAAGGAATGGATGGGTGTAATGGTTGGTTCTTTAGCTGATGCAAAGTAGGCTTTTGAAGCCCATTGCCAGTTGTCTTACCTTCTATAGTTTCTAAGCGTGCAAGCAAAGCTTGATACGCATCCGAGGATTTGATCTCCTCTTCCTTATTTTGAACTCGTAGAGGTGGACAAGGAATATTAAGCCTAGGTTGGGGTGGTTGATTGACATCAGCCACGCCTCCATAAGGTGCTTCTACATAATCCTCATCTTGTTCCAAATCATCGTAAGCCCCATAAGGTGTTTCAGGTATGGGCCTACAAGGAGGAACTAATGCCTGTTGAAGGTGATCTATGTTTGGCCTATCATATGCATTCTATTTAGGCCTACGAGGTCTAGGAGGCAACATAGGATTAGGTCTAGGAGACCTATCTTGTTGGAAATTTGGTTGCCTCGGGTGAGCCTCTTGTCTATGCGTACTTGGAGTTACAGCTCCATGACGCAAAGTTTCTTGAATTTGTCATTCAAGATTTTCTTTCTCTATTTGTTGCCATTGCTCTAAGAGATCTAAGCGATGTTTATCCGACCTAAGTCGATTAAACTTAGCTTGGTGGTCAACATATCTCTGGACCAAATTATTAATTTGATCAATTGTATGAGGTCTAAGTGCCTTAGCACTATTGCCTTGTTGTCTATCATGTTCAGGAGGATCTATGAGATCAATTACGTGCTTCCCTCGATCGAGGGTAGTCACATTGACTTGAGGTTCTCTCCTAAACAAGTCTTTTTGAGAGACTACTGGCGCAGAGGCACAACGTGCTTGCATTGACACATTTTCATGAGGATAATCTAGATGTTCCTCAGGTCTTCCCTCATAAACAAGGTAAGGTAAGGTGGAATAAGGTCACCTAATTTGATGAGTATCATACTCATCATGATTTTGATACCTTGGAGTAGGGTGACTTGAAATCTTGAGATGATCATTCAACCCTACTCGAGGTGTGAGCTCTTGCTCCTATGTATGAACAGGAGTAGAAGATCGAGTAGGCATGTGAATGTATGGTATTGCTCTATGTGGAGGCACCTCATTGCATGGTGACTCTTCTCTAAAGAAGGTATTTGTAGCATGTGAATTAGGGAGATATTTTCCCAAACTAGGACTATGACCTATAGGGGTACCCTACGAAGGAGTCCCTTGTAGGCTAAGCCTTCTAGTTGACACTCTAGGACTAACCATCCACTCATCTATCGGTCTACGACTAGGGAGAGTAGCTGATTTCCAAGGAGGAATGATCCTATCCCTAGGCTCGACATGAGGATGTCCTATATCCTCTTCTCTATTACCCATAGCTTCTACCCCTGAATGGGCTTGGCTATGGGTACGTACCATAGCTATGTACTCTAACTACTATGTGTTTATCTTCTTTACAATTTCTATGAATTTGAAACAAACAAACAATAGAGACACACAAGCATAGAAGTGATTATCTCATTTTAAATTTTTTAGATGTGAATCCTAAACTGTTTGTTGTGTTTCAATGATGTGTTGCTTTGTAAAGAAAATCCTTTTCTCATGTTTGATATTTCATTGAATGATATTCTCAAATTTTAAGTGGATTTCACCTATATACTCTATGTGAACCAATCAAAGTATGGGGATGAAATCCATATCCGATCAGGGAGCATAGGTCCTACCGATCCTCACCCAACACCCCATGCACAATGATACACCCCTCCGAAGAGGAATGCATGCTATTTTGCATGGTTAGGATAGATCTTGGAGTCGGTATTGGCCATAGAGGTCTCGATAGGATTCTGAGTCAATCGATGGAGATGAAACCCACTCATTGGTCTCTATCAATGGGTTGGGAATGAAGTCCAACTCACCAATATTTAAGTGGATCATGGTGTGTGTGGGTTCCTTTTAAATATTTGAAAGAAAACAAAAGAGCACTCAATGATTATTTACTAAATGCATGAAGGTGCATTTTTCTTTTAGAAATATTAGTAGCATAAAAGGAAAGCACTAAAATGCAAACACCTATATGACCTTAACCTTTGTGGGCAAGGTTCCAACAGGAAAACCAGACAAAAAGCAAAAATTCTACTATATTTTTCTTCTATTTTTCTTAACTAATTAATGCAATATTTTGGGAAGAGATAGTCTAACCTTTTCTATGCATCCAGAAAGCAAGAAAACATGAAATTTAATCATTTTAAATAGTAAAATTCAAATTTATGATGAGAAAGGTGTAAAAATGAACCTAAAGTTGTTGTTTCTACAAATTTTTGTAGAAACCCTCTAGTTTTGTGGCCATCCCTAGTAGGATGGTCATATATTGGGGGCCATCCCACCCAGTGCCATGTAGTTGGTCATCTCACCCAGTGCCATGTAGCAGCAAAGGGGTCATTTCTGCTCAGAACGGTCACTACCTACAACCTGCAAAACCAAAATTTGAGGTCCAAATTAACATCATCCAAGGGGGAGACTCAAAAATATTAGATACCATGATCACCACTAAAGAAGTGAAATTCATGATATCACCTTAAGGGCATTTACTTGCAATGTATATAATTATAAAGCATTCAAAGGGAAGCATGAAATAAGCATGTAATCTAGTGAAATGAAATAAAATAGGAATAAAGATGATGAAATTCTCTTTCTATTCATTCATGTATAGTTTCAAAATGATATTACAAGATATCCCCTTGAGGGCTTTACAAATTGATACATTTTCATTACAATAACCAAGGGATCTAGTCCCTTGGAAGGAGGCCTTTAAGGCGATAACCAATGGTGTTGTGAATTCTTGCTTCCCACACTCGAGAGCTATTGTTGGGCTGATAATCTTATGCCTCCTTAGCTCCTCCTCTTACCTAGCATTCCTATTCCTAAAGACAAGGGATTGAAAGGGGATTAGTAGCACCTGTGTTATAGAAGAAACCCATAAAACCATAAAAGGAGAGCATATTCTATAACAATAAAAGGTGATCTACATACATAAAAACTGATCTACATTAAGCATAAACATATATTAATATAATATAAATGCAAATAAATATATTTGGAAGCAATATCTAAAGTGAAACTATGCAAAAATGATGGTCATCCCGAGGTGAGCCAAATAAACCTGCAACATTGGGGACTCCAAATCCTGCATCAAAACTCCTCCAAATTACTTCAAATTTGGACCAGAGGTTCCTCTAGACATTCCTAAGGGGTCTATGGAGGAATTTCTCTAAAATTCCAACCTATTTTGTGGTCATCCCTAGGTGTGCCATGGACAGACTTCTGACCATCCCCAGGTGGGACGGTTACAAAACTACCTTAGTTTTGTCACCTATGGCTATGGGAATTGGTCCAAAACTTGGGTAAGGGTGTTGTCGATAGATGGGGCCAAATATTTCTTCAATTTGGCTAGTTTGGGTTGGATGGTTCGAGCCTATTTCCCCTAAAATCACCTTCGAAGTGAAGAGGGTTTCAAGGCCAAGGTAAGGTAGGTTTTGGTTTGCAAATTGTGGGTTTCAATTTGGGTAGCACTTCATGGCTTTAATCTCCAAATTCTCCTCTCTAAAATTGGGAGTTTGGAGCTCCTTTTATAGCCCAAGAGGGCACTTAGGGAAAAATGGCATCTTTGCCATGCGAGGCAAGTGATGCCATGTGTCCTAATCGCGTCATGGGGTGATTGGGAGAAGGTTGCCCCTTTGGGTGCTCCCAATATACTGCCCCACTATCCATTAGTAGGTCCCCAATCAATTTGGGGTGATTGGATGCACTAATGGTAGTCTTTGATTGCCATTTAGCGCATCCTTTGACTTTTTCAAGGGTCTAGTTAGGGGTCGTCCCACCCAGGGATGGTTGTTGATGGTCATCCCTGGGTGGGATGGTCACCAACTGTGACCATCCTTGGGTGGGACGGTCACCAGTAGGAGCCCCAAAACTACCCTAGACTGCTAGGAACCCTCCAAACTAAGTTTTGGAGGCTTTTGGAAGCCTTTTGCTAGCCTAGAGGGGTGCCCAATAGGGCCATATGTTGTCGATAAGAGGGCATATGCAATGCGCTGATAGTCTTATCCGATTTACATGATTTAGGTGTCTACACAACCAAATACCCCTAGCCTTGTGGGCCTATCGTACAAGCATTTGTACCCCCATTGGGGCAACCCCATTTTCACTTGTCTATGGGGCTAAAGCTATCATGCCCCTTGAGCTTGAGATACCTTCCCTACGGGTATCCATGAAAGAATTCATAGATGATGATACCGCTCATCAAACCTATCTAGATCAACTCACACTCCTTTATGAACATCATATTCATGCAATCCAGCACACACAAGTCTACAAAGATCATCTTTGTCATGCCTAAAATAGTAAGGTACATCAATTCAAGTTCCAAATTGGTGATTTAATCCTCAAATAAAATCAACAGATCACAAGTTAGCCTCACCAACATCAAGAAAAATTTACCCCTAACTAGCTGGGTCCATTCATCATCACACACAAATATGATTCAAGTTCCTATAGTTTGGCTAATTTTGAAGGCCTTGATGACCCTAAACCTATTAACATTCTGCAACTTCATGCATTCAATGCCTAACACACACAAGCATAACTTATCACAAGTGGTACTCACTCTTATGAAAAAATATATCACTCACTAAACATATCATGACAAATGCATGTTTTTTTACTTTATATATGTTACATGTACTTTCTTCTTTATGTCATTTTTATGTTGCTGATATATGTTTTCCTTTGAGCAATATCTACATCATTTACAACCACATCGTCAGCAACAAGACACACCAGCATTTACATACATCATCATGTAGGACCTTCCACCATCGTAGACTGTACCAAACATGTTGGCTAACCTAGCCCAACCACCAACAACTAATCACACTAGATGGTATTCCCATTCCTCCCATTTAGACCATAACACTTCACCTTGATGCCTCTCACCTCACCATCAAGATTCATCCTACTCACCCCATTCAAGAGACAGTTAGGTCATCCTATCCTCATTTGATGAAAAGGAGGAAACATCCCATCCCTGAACACAAGGGTCACCTTCTCATTCACTTGAAGAGACTATGAATCCTTATTCACCAACTAATTCCCCCCATCATACTCTTGGAGCCTACCACCCTCATAATAGAGGATACACTCCCAATATGGCCCATCCTTCATGCCTACTAGCCCCACTCCCCAATGGATAATCTTATTACACCTATCTTACAAGCTCGTGTGGCCAAATATGCCCAAGCTGGTCATGCACACATGCTCCCATACCATTCACACTATCATCTAGAGCCATATTCTATGTCACCAATACTTAAAATGCTACCTTAACCATTGCAAGGCTTACCTTTCTAGCAAACTTACCAATCCCCAAGGCCATTCCACTTCTCCCCATCATCATCATGACCTTATCAAGTTTTCCCTGCCTACCAGGCCACTCCATACATATTGGAATCCTGATCACCACCTTCCCCGACACCATCACCTCCACACCATGACATACAACATCTTTATTCTTGTATCGAGTATCTTGAGCTATAGATGAGCCATTACCATTGCCATGTTCATCCATGCTAGTCTCCAATGACCCATGCATCCTCACCGCTATGCAGATCCATTCCTCAATCCTGGATTCAATCCACATTGGACCCTCAACCTGCATCTCCACTATCGAACCACCATTCATCCAACCCCCGTTCACCTCTAGTGGAACCCTACATTTACCCCATGCCTATTCCATTCACTCCACTATCAAAAATATTTTACCACCTCATGCATCAGGGCCTTATTGATTTACCTATTCGACCCATAGATCCGTCACGTCCTAAATCGTGTAACTACCATAAGAACCAATATTGTATCTATCATCACCAACTAGGTCATGACATTGAAGAGTACCAAACATTCAAGAACTTAGTCCACAACATGTTGCATGGTAATAAAACTCCATCACCTGAACATTCCATCTCATTTAGCCAAATATTGAGTCCTCCATACCGCATCATCCCTAGAACTTTGCCATCATGTGAAACATTGATAGCACCAACTCACTACATTCACATCTCTAATAACACCAGCCATCACAATCCAAGTTGTACCATCACTTCACCATCTCGTTCCCGACCTAACACATGATACTTCACCCATCAGTAGTTCCTATATCTTGTTCTTTCTCTCTTCTTCTTCTTATTTCCTCATATAGTTGTATGGTCACGCTTTGAGCAGCTACATACCTACACTGATCTACCCCCCTTCTCCTATTATACTTCTAAATTTGAAAATCCCCTTTTATTGCTAGTTTTCAAAGACTACTTCTAAAGTTCTTCTAGTTGTACATTCCATCTTCATCCATTTCCTCCTTTCAATATTACCGCATGCATCTAACATACTACAACTTATTCACCTACTACACACACCCCACACATCGGGGAAACCATTATTACAACATCATGCTTTTTGGTCATTATGATACACCATACTCATTTGTACATAAGTTTTCTAAACTTATTCTACACACCGTAAATTTCCTCTTGTAGATATTGTATTTCCCCACTTGCATCATTTACATTACATCCATTGCACATATCTATATGTTTTTCATATTAATTTCATTTTAATTTTGTACATTCTTCCTCCAAAAAATAAACCTTCAACAAGAATAATACATGCACTTGTTAGCATCACCACCTGGATGTCCATTCCCCCTTTTCAGGATTAGGGTACACATAGGTGTCGTGTCTAACTTTGACTACTTACTAGCTCAGTCAATCAACTGTCACTCTTAGCTAACAATTTTTACATTCTTCTTATGGTTCTTTAGGCTTGTTCAACTTCTCTCATGAACCATTCAAAACAGGTTACACATTAAACACATTTTGAGCCTAGGAAAGATGACACCTAGAGTAGACGTCACCATCTAGCAAATGGTTTTCCCAACTTGTCCTATCACTCGCATGGTCAACATATGACCTACGGATAAAAAAATATATAAGCATTTGAAAAAGTAAAATAATGGGGTAGAAAACAAAAGCCAACACCTGTAGAATAGAAATATTGAGAAAAATATAATAGAGAAAAAGAAAATAGAAAAAGACAAAAAGAAATACAAAAAAAAAAGAAAAAGATAAAAAGAGCACCACAATAAATAGGTTAACAATAGATGAGGGACAAAAAACAAAAGGAAAAGCCTCCTAATATCACCCATGTTATGCTTCATCGCCTTTGGTCCTTAGGTTTAACATAACACCATGGGATGATTTCCATCGCTAGCAATAGGCTCCAAGAGCCTACCTACCAGTGGAATAGTCTTACAAGTGGTGATATATCTATTGCATTAGCTACTTGATTTTGTACATATCACTATTCGTGTATGGATAAGCTAGCTAGTTTGGCCACATCTACAATGGATTAATCCTACCTACCTCAGAATGGATAAATGAACATCACTCATTTACATACACAGGTCCATGATAGATTTTGAACTTGTCTGACTAGTTATGAGTTGCCACATAAATTCACACAGTTTGGAGTCCAAGATTTGATTGCTAAAACTACATTGGTCAAAGCCATTACATGTCTCCTATACCATCCTACATCTCTAAGATAACAAAATGGATAACATCCACATAGGTACATGTAACGATACAAGTGCTTCCTATGTACATTTTAACATTCCCATACATGCATACATGCATCTATGTTACACAGATTCATCAAATATCACATTATTGCATTTCCATTACATGCATCACATCAAAGATCATATTATTGCATTTACATTACATGCTTCACATCAAATACTAAATCAAGGCATTCATCATGCATATACTATCTCACACTCCATCATTTACATTACATGCATTTACTCCAAATATCATTTCATATTTTATCACTTCACACTGCATTCGAAATAAAATCATGCAAGTCTACTCTACCGCATACTCACACTATAGCGTGATAATAGATCTAAACCACAATACACATGAATATCCATTCATCATACATACTTAAAAATCATGTTATGATATCTACACAAACATAAAGAAAACACATTGCAAAACCATAACACATGTATATATAACAACCAAAATCAAAAAAAAATATATATATATATATATATATATATATATATATATCATCCATCAAAAATGCTCGTAGGCTACAAACTGGGACCATGCCCATCATCTATCATCCAAAATACCCATAGGCTACAATCATAAATAAACCTAACTACCACCAGGAGTCTCCCCACATCCCTCATGACTCACCCGCATCTCGGTAGCTCTGCTCAACTCCGTCCTGACTCTTGAACTTGAACCATAGCAGGTGGATCTTGCATCTCAACCCTAGCACCCACCTACTATATTTAAGTAGCACTCTTCTAGCTATGATAAGAAGGTTCCTGCACTCATGATCCTGACCTTATCCTGAGTCACCACCCAACTATAATCAAGAAGTGCGATCCCATGCACTATCAGAGCAAACTCACACAATGATATCTTCACTGACTCTACAGCCAACTGACCTGTTAGTCGCTCAATAACTCAGGAAGCCTACTCCTATTCCTACTACTAGCTAAGCATATCGATCCTCATATGCTCTATCTCTACCCTATACCTCTCCTCCTATAGGTGAAGTGTAGTCTCCAACTATCGAACTCTATCTTGTAGCCCTTGAGCCTCCTCCTTTGCATCCTACCTCTCTTGCACCTCAAAGGGAATCTCCTCCATATCCTCAAAAATACCAATATTAATGGTGTCATCAACACCATCCCTAGTGGCAGACCCACCAACCTCCTCTACACCACCCATAGCAGCAATACCACCTCCCTCCTCTGCTGCCCCACCTACCTACCCCATTGCCATGTCAACATCTATAGGTGCCTCCTCCACCCTCACTCCCTGAGTACTCGGTGTGCCACCCAAGTGTTATTGTGACCACCATAATGGAACCTCTCTCACCGCCACCTACATCCACTGACCTAGCTCATGTACCCCTACCTACTCTCCTCTTTGATGGAGGAACCCCACCATCTGGTGGCACCCATCAATCAATCATGCCCCTGCTAGGCTCCCAAATTTGCATCACCCACTAGGCCTCAAACTCTGGTGTCATCCTAGAATTATCCATATTTGGGATAGCCATAGGTGGATACCTCTCCCTAACCCAGGTTAGAACCACAAGATGCTCTCCCTTATCATCTTGTTGTGTGAAATACACGACAGGAACCCCTAGAATATCCTATTGCAATCCAAACTATCGCCTCACCTGATCAAACTAGAAATACTCAGCCTACCGAGTGTATATCCCCACTAGCCATCTGCCCTAATGAATGGCTTGCAACTACTCACCATCCTCATTATATCTCACCCCACCCAACCAAGGCCTCCACTTAATGTCATTCGGTGTCAAGTATCCAAACTTGACCCTCCACAACAAAGGATCACCCTCATGCGGCCTCTTAATACCCATCTCTACCTCTATACTCCACCTCAAAGCATAGGGTAAATACTCCTTACCCCTAACATGAACAAGATGAGGTAATAATGATGACCTCTCAATGGCTATATTCTCCTAGGCACATACCTACAACAAGAGAGTCAAACTCAAACCTGTCCACCCACCGCACACAACATCGTGTAACTCAATGTACACCTGGGCCAATAGTGTAGACACCCATGTAAACACAACCCTACACTCCACCATGTTACTCACCATATCCAATATATTCCAGGTGAACAGTACCCTAGAAGTTTCAAGTAAGGCATAGGTAGATATCATCATCATAGTGGCACACTAACTGTATCGCTCCAAATTTTTCGCATCCTTACCTTCAGGCTATTGGATCCGTGCCCGAAAGGAGGATGGGAAAAGGATGTCGCGGTACCTCGGACTGAGAGGACTTTGCGAAGGTCCCGCCTCTCAAGGGAGGTGTATTTTGATGATTTTTCGACGGATGGTGGGTTCACCAGGAAACATTTAAGGGCGCTTTCCACGCCTAGGTTTGGAATGTGTTTTAATGTGTTCGTTTTTAACTTTAAGCATTCATATCCTAGGTTTGGCCAAATGAATCTAGATTAATCTACATGAAAATGCAAATTCAATGAGTACAAAAAATAGATTTAAAGACATAAAACAGAGAATTTATAGAATACAAATGAGGAATACCTGATCCGGATGTCTGGTGATGATTCTGATGTTTGAAGCAGTCAGGATCATCTGGAATTCGACAGAATCATCTGAGATCTGACAGAATCGTCTGAGATCTGACGAATTCGTCAGACGAATTCGTCAGAGACCTGCAAGCAGAAAAATAGATACAAAATACAACGAATACTACTGTGCTAACAGAGGGAAACAACACCAAATGAATGTATGAATATTGAATAATAGTTATGAACAGAAATTCAAGCAAATTACGATATTCTAATGACAAATCATGATCTTAGTATGCAATCTAAGCTAAATGGGTGAACTCCAAATGCAAAATAACATAAACACTGAATAAACTATCTAATTTGCAGAATAAAACAGCAGAGAAAAGGTTGAGAAGTGCAAACTTCAGGCACTGATTGCCTCAATATGGACTGCAGTCGAGATCGTCTCGCATCAGTATGAAATCGCCTCGAATTCGACAGGTTCGCCTCCGATCTGAACAAGTTCGTCGACGACGATGTGTGCTGGCTTCGACTGAAAAATAGTGATGTACCTGCAACAAAATTGGTATGGGACCAGTGCAAATGAAAAATTGGGATGGTTCAACGTAGATGGAGTTAAATTGCAGAGAATTTCAGCCAGGGGGTGCTAAGGGGATAGCTTAGGATTAAATAGGCTTAGGGGAGTAGTTAGGAGGTTGGAGATCATCCCAATTTGGGAGATCTCCAACGGGGGAGGGTCCCTAACGACGCAGACACGCTTCTGCCCGGATTGGAGACCCGTTGGAACAGAAGCTAACTTTGCAAAATCAGTTTTGCGACAAGATCGTCTGGACGTCCTAGTCCAGACGAAATCGTCAGATCTGGGGCGATATCGTCTGATCGGCGACGATATCGTCAAACGGTCAAAACAACCTCTAAAATTGGCACGAAAAAGGGGGAAACGGATTACCCGACGGTTAACGGGCGGTTTGGGAGGTTAAATTTGAATTTTAAATTATTTACTAAGGTGAATGTAATTATTATAATTTTATCGCGCCAATTTTAGGGTGCTACATTTTGCCCCCTCTTTAGCGAATTTTCCGAAGAAAATGCGTTAAAGATGAGTTCTTCTCGATCTACGAGAAAGCAAAAATTATTCCCATTTTTAGGCGACGATTCTTGGTCGAATCGTACGACGGCTTACTATGGTGCCCCCTCCGTGTTTTTACCCAAATCGAACGTTTGAGGTAAAAACGCGAAAAAGCAAAAAATTATTTTTGAATAAAATTAAAAAAAATAGGGTAAAACCCTAATTCATTTTTACTGTTCATTTTCTGGTTTTTAGAGCTCTGAAGCAAAAATGGTGGAGACGACGCACAGATCGACAGAGGTCCGACGCGGTCTACGGGTAAGAGTCTAGACTTAACTAGGATGCTTTAATTTAATTTTACATGCTTTGTAGGTAATTTTTAGGTGATTTTTGAGCATCGCGGCCGTTTTTGGGCCGTCGACGTCGTCGGGACGAAATCGTCCCGATTTCGACGAAATCGTCTCAATTTCGGCAATTTCGCCCGAGGGCGAAATCGTCGAAAGGGGGACGATTTCGTCAAATTAGAGACGATTTCGGCTTGCGAAATCGGAGACGATTCTGCTCAAATTTGGGACGATATCGTCCAATAGTGGGCGATATCATCAATTGCATAAAATTGAATTTTAACTTGCATTATTGATTACTTGAATTGTTTATTAATGATTGTTTATTGTTTTGTTGTTTATGTTTGCAGAGAGGATTACTAAAGAGCAGGGAATGGAAGTACGGAGGGTTGAGAGATGACTTGGCCGCTCTCACACAGGCAGAGCGAGATCAGCTGGCACAGGCCGGCTTGCAGCATGTGGCAGAGATGCCACAAGTGTCCACAGATATGGGGCTTCTAACAGCCCTAGCAGAGAGATGGTATCCGGGTTCCTCATGTTTTTGGCTACCTACAGGGGAGATGACTCCCACACTAGAGGATGTATGGAGGATTCTGAGAATCCCCATACAAGGACGGTTGATTACTCCTACGGCCAATCAGGGCCACGCTATGGGACGACTGTGCGGTGACCCGAGCTTCACCCTGGAGAAGGGCGGAGTTAATATCGAGGCACTACGCCAGATGCCTGGGGCATCTAGACTCACACGGGTACTAGCTGGAG
The DNA here is from genome assembly GCA_028583015.1 of Wollemia nobilis. Taxonomy (NCBI): domain Eukaryota; kingdom Viridiplantae; phylum Streptophyta; class Pinopsida; order Araucariales; family Araucariaceae; genus Wollemia; species Wollemia nobilis. The sequence goes on from JAQPPZ010007530.1 coordinate 6,431,545, forward strand.
TGGTTGGTGGACTTTTGCTGTGCCACCAGAGCGGGTGCAGGGTGCCGTGGATGCTCGCAGATGTGATCTACGATATGCGGGATCACGGCTACAGATTCTCTTGGGGCAGTTTTGTTCTATGCCGATTGTACAGGATCCTATATGGGGTCGTGTACAAGGGCGGCCGATGTCTGGTCATGACATCGCTCTTACAGGTTTGGTGCTGGGAGCACATTGCAGTGCGGAGGCCGATAGGGCTTCCTCTGACAGGGGTTGACGGGGAGAGGCCCCGAGTCTTCTACTGGTGGCTCCGGAGAGGGGCACAACGACGGATAGATCTGCCTATGTCCCGGAGGCTACTGGATGACTTAGTCCCGGATCAGATCACCTGGAGGCCATGGAGGGAGCATCCAGGGTGGGCCGAGGATGGACAGGAGTTGGCTCGCGTCAGGCGAGTCTGCTGGCTATGGATGGAGAGGGGAGAGGTGGAGCTCCACCGCTATGACCGAGTTTTGAGGTAGTTCGGTCTGCAGTAGGGGATCCCATCTCTGAGGGATTACGAGTTTTCTCGGACTGTCCGGGATAACACCACAGTTAGCGGGGCTCCCGACATGCAGCGGTTCTGGAGCCAGGACACGGATGATGCCCCCATCCAGCCAGTGGATGGGGACGACGCAGGGGTAGCCGATGGCTACGATGCCTGGTACGTAGGCATCCGCCCTCCTCGGATGACGAGGGCATAGGGTCCGATTCACGCGGTTGTGCATCGGATAGGGAGGCGACGCCAGGCAGCGATGGAGGCAGCCCAGGGTCACGACGGGAGAGAGGTGAGGAGGCCACAGGCACAGGAGAGGCCACGGCAGAGGGAGAGGAGGGAGGCGAGACCCCCATCTCCACAGAGGCCACCATCGCCCGATAAGGGCAAGGGTGTCGACACAGGAGAGAGTAGCGAGATGGCTACTCTCCGGGCGGAGAGAGATCGTCTCCAGGCCCAGGTGCAGACTCTACAGGATGAGGCTGCACGCCACCGAGCTGAGGTGTCACAGCTACGGGACGAGATTGCACGCCTCAGGGCACGGGGCGGAGGGGCGAGCTCTGGAGAGCTGACACGGGCTATCGCCCAGCTGACATTCTATCAGACATTGTATCACCAGCTGGTGCCAGAGGCAGATAGACTACCCCTGCCAGCCAACATTGCAGATCCGATCAGGATCGGGTCATCGAGGACCACGTCCCGATCGAGGACTAGGACTACGCAGACTGCGATGGGGCCACCTCGTCCACCTCAGGGCGGGGGAGGAGATGAGGCAGAGAGCTCGAGGGGCTCTCGAGGCTAGAGGGCTAGACTGACACTGTACAGACTGACATTGTATTATATGATTATTATTTTGTTGATAGAGGATTGAGTATGCCGAGGTACAGATTGTGGCATACCAATCCAGTTTTGATGATGTATATATACGGTTGTTGATATATATATGATATGAGATATGTTTTTGATCACATGACTTGTATAATGTGTATGCTTATGATGCTTTTATGTTTGATTGATTGATTTGATAATTCATGTAATTATGTCGTTGGAAATATTATAATTTTGATGTCATGTTGTGATATTTTAAATGAAATAATCTGATGTAACAAATTGGTTGTTTGTGATGTGATAATAATAAAAATAAAAATAAAAAGAGACTTCTAACAATAATTTCAAAGGACATTGTCGCTATTATAGACCATTTCATGGAGTCGCCGCTCACTCGGTCGTCAAGCTAGTCCCATTTATAGAAATATTGTTAAAAGTAAAAGAGTGCTTAAGAAACTGTCTTAAGACTTTGGTGCAATAGTGCAAATGATGATGATGATGATGGTTTGTTTTCAGATTTTCATGAAAATAGTATGCATGAAATGATATTAAAATAATTTTTGCTAGGCATAAATTCCTAAGTGTGATAAAATTTTTGGATAATTCTTTAGGAATTATACCATCATTGCAAAATTGAAGGTTGACATAATGACATGAAATAATGAAAATGGGTTTGCTTTTTAAAAGCATAATTTGTGTAACATAATGAATTAAGTCATATGGTTTTCATGATTTTTAATAAATGGGGAATAAAAATTGTTACAATGGTTTGCGCTAGGCATAGAATATGTAGGTATAGACTTATACCATCATCGCGAAAATCCAAAAAAAGATAGTTTTATTGCATGGTTGATTTTTGATGAACAGAAAAATATAAAAATGAGGACTTGCGCTAGGCATAAAATTCCAATTTTGGTTTTGGAACTATACCATCGTCGCGAAAGTCAACCAGATATATGTATATGTTTTGATTGTATATTTTGAAAGAAATTTTTGATTTTTCTATTATATAGTTGTCTTTGTGGTAAACAACTGTACTTGATTTATTCCAAACAAGTTGCAAAAATAATATTTCAAAGGATTTTGAAGACAAAAGTTAGATTTATAAGGAATCCCATGTGCATATGTGAATTCATTTCCAATCTTGACTTATCATAATGATACACAAAATCTCTCAAATACAAATGTGTGTGCAATTGCATTGTTCATTTACCAGTTTTTGAGCAAGATAATATGATACAAGTGATTTGAAGAAACCAAATAAGTGTTCATTAACCATGATGTAGATGCATATAACCATACTAGACTACTATGTAGGTCGGATTATCAAGAGCTAGCTAATCCATAAGCGGACATAGGTCTGTACAAAAGAAGGTCGCTAATGTGACAGACATATCACCACGCTAGGAGTTACCCAAGGCCAAGCAAGTTGGGCACAAACCACTTGTTATGGGGCTTACCTCACAGTTTTCGAATAATTGAGAATTCCAGGGATTCAAGCTCATCAACCCTTCTTTTCTTTTCAAAGGGTAGGGAAAGGGATTTTATTGCTTTCTTGCTTTTGCTTTCTTTTCTTTTTCTTTTCTTTTGAACTTTGCTTCTTTTTCTTTTTGTATTTTTTTGCTTGATTTTTGAGATAGTGCTTGAAATATTGCTGGAATGATATAAAATAACATTTTTCTTTTCTCTTTTTTCTTGAACTTTTCTTTTCTTTTTCTTTGCTAGGGATACTTGCTCGGATTAGCTGTAGAGCAAGGGATTTTTATTCTGGGGTGGGGTGAGCTTGTCCTTTTGCCAATTCTCAAAGATTCTAGACCATGTGCATGATAGGATAGCAGGGGAAACTTTTCGCTCAAGAAATCAGTTCTACTATGTAGCAAAACATGGAAATTACAAATATAATCATTTTATTGTGAAAAGATGTGCTTGGTTTAAGTAAATAACAAGATCAATTCTCTATGCTCAAATTTTATTTAATTGAATTTTGTGGACTTTGATATAAGAGAGATTAGTAATCATGCCAGATAAAATCAAGATATTTATTTTTGTGAGTGTGCAAGTGAGGGATTCCAAATAAATGGTAATTTATCCAAAATAATTTGAAACATATAACTCGCAATAATTGTAAGAAAATATATATAAACACTTTTGAGAAGTTTTGAGAATGTTGACTCTCTCTTTCTTCTTTATTTTATTTTGGTTTCGAAAGAGTCAAGCATATAGCTGTTTTTATATTTTTATTCTTTATTTTTGATGTTTGGTTTTATTTTTGTTTTTGAGCAAAAAAATTTAACAAGTGCCTTAAATAAATGCAATAGATAGTTTTTGAAGATTTTTGATGATTATGAATATTTTTGATGTTTTTGGATTTTTATAAATTTGAAAGAAATATAAGATAAAAATTTTGAAAGTATTTTAAACAATTATATACAAGGATGAAATGACCAAATTTATGCATAGTAACGTTTAAGATGCAAAATATTCATGGGTTCTTTAAGTTCTTTACCATCTAAGGTAGATAATTTGTATGCTCCCGATTCAAATTTAGCAAGTAATAATGTATGGTCCAAGCCAATTGGGCTCAAATTTACCTTTAAGGTCCTTAGTTGCATTTGTATTTTTTTGATTTTCTTTTAAAACAAGGTCGCCAATCTCAAAGGATCGATGACGAACTTTCTTAGCATATGATCTTTTAAGCTTGTTTTGGTAAGCACGGAGATGCTCCAAAGCATTGATGCATTTTTCATCTAGGAGTTCCAACTGATTGAGTCTGCCAGCACGATATTCATATCCTACTTCGGTATCTTGAAGTAGCAGAGCCAAAGAAGGAACTTCCAATTCAAATGGAAAAACTGCTTCAGCACCATAAACCAAAACAAATGGTGAAGTTCCCGTGGGGGTTCGAACACTAGTTCGATAGGCCCACAAGGCTGGATATAATTGAATGTGCCAATCACGGCCAGTTTTATTGACTAATATTTTGAGAATTTTGATTAAGGTTTTGTTAGATGCTTCTGCTTGACCATTACCCCGAGGATAATAGGGAGTGGACCAACGATGTTGAATCTTATATTTTTGGCATAATTTTTTAACATCTTTATTTTTGAAGCAAGTTCCATTGTCAGAGATGAGATTGGCAGGAATTCCGAACCTGCAAATGATTTGATTAAAAATAAATTTAGAAACTTGTGTGCCAGTGCAGGAAGCTAAAGGCATAGCTTCGACCCACTTCGTGAAATACTCAGTGGCGGTTATGATGAACTTGTGTCCATCGGATGACACAGGATTGATTTTGCCAATAATATCCAAGCCCCATTTAGAAAAGGGCCAAGGAGATGAAATAGCCTGCAGCTCTTGTGCAGGCGCATGGACAAGGTCAGCATGTTTTTGACACTTGTCGCAATGGCGCACATACTCATGTGCATCCGTTTCCATGGTAGGCCAAAAGTATCCTATCCGAAGGAGCTTTTTAGCAATGACACTACCACTAAAGTGTCCTCCACAAGATCCATCGTGGGCTTCACTCAAGGCTGATTTAGACTCTTCTAAGTTTAAACATCTTAATAGGATACCTTCAAAAGATCTCCTATATAAAGTATTGCCAATTATTACAAATCGACTTGCTCGTCGACGTAATAACCGACGCTGGTTTCTATTAGAATTGGCAGGGAAAGTCCCATTTTGGAGAAAATCAAATATGTCTGTATACCAAGGTTCAGGAGTAGTTTCATTGATTAGAAACACATCCAAAGGCTCTAAGCATGACTTATTTGAAGCGGGTTCCTGGAGTCGATGAATAATGATAGTGGCATATTCGTCATCTAACTCCAAGGGCAGGAGAGATGCAACTACGGCCATAGCATCAGCTGCACGGTTGCTAGTTCGAGGAATAGCTTCCAAGGTAACTTGATCAAATAAAGACATTAATTGTAAAACATAGGCCTTATATGGGCGCAGTTTATCATCTCTGGTTTGATAAACTTCATTAATTTGGTTTATAACCAGTTGAGAATCACCAAAAACTAAAAGATGTTTAATTTTTAGTGCTAGGGCAGCTCGTAATCCAAGGATTAGAGCTTCATACTCAGCAGTATTGTTGGTGCAAGCAAATGTCAATTTGAAGGACAGAGGAATAAGATGTTTTTGTGGAGATATTAAAATAATACCCGCACTCGCCCCACTCATGCATCGGGCTCCATCAAAGTATAAGGACCATTGTTCGGTATGGTCTCCCTCTAATTGAAGGCATTCATCTGGAAACTCGATGATGAGGGGATGGGTAGACCCTAAGGGTGCAGCAGACTAATTGATCTGCTATGATTTGACCCTTAACAGACTTCTGTCCTATGAATGTGAGATCAAACTCGCTTAGAGCAAGAACCCACTTGGCTGTGCGACCCGATAAATAAGGTCGACTCATGAGATACCTTAAGGGATCATATTTAGCAATGACATAAGTTTTTTGACTAAGCATATAATGTCGTAATTTTTGCGTAGCAAACACGACTGCTAGACATAGTTTTTCCAACGCTGTGTAGCGGGTTTCATAACTGATGAAGGTTCGGCTAATATAATAATTAGCACGTTCTCGCTTTTCATCATCAAGTTGAGCTAACATAGCCCCTAAGGCAGAATCTGAAGCGAAAATATATAGGAGAAATGGGCGATCGGATTTAGGTGGTGAAAGCACAGGTGGATTAAGGAGGTATTGTTTGAGAAGTTCAAAAGCTTCTCTACATTCTGTGTCCCAATTAAAAGGGACATCCTTCTTAAGGAGTTTAAGAAAGGGACCGGTTTTATCCGCCAGCTTATCGATGAAGCGACGGATGGCTTGAAGTTTACCTTGTAAACTTCGTAACTCAGATATATTAGTAGGTGCGGGCATATCAGTGATGGCCGCAATCTTGAGAGGGTCGATTTCAATACCACGTAAAGAAACTAAAACCCCTAATAGTTTGCCGGATTTAACTCCGAATATGCATTTTGCTGGATTTAATCGAATGAGATATTCTCGTAATCGATTAAAGACTTTCCTCAAATCATCTAAATGATTATTTTCAATAATAGAGCGAGCTATAATATCATCCACATAATCATGTAGGATATCATGCATCATATCATGAAAAATGTAGGTCATAGCTCGTTGATAAGTTGCACCGGCGTTCTTTAAGCCAAATGGCATCACTTTCCAAAGAAAAGGTACCCCAAGGGGTAATAAAGGCTGTTTTAGCCTGGTCTTCAGGAGCTATCCGAATTTGATTATAACCGGAGAATCCATCCATTAAGGACATCATCCCACTTTCGACAGTGAAGTCAATGATTTGATCCATGTTTGGAAGAGGAAAGTCATCTTTAGGGCATGCAGCGTTAATATCTCTAAAATCTGTGCAAACCCTAACTTTGGTAGCTTCTTTCTTGGTGACTGGAACTACATTTGAGATCCATTCAACATAATCAATAGCTTGTATAAAGATAACATTCAGGAGTTTTTCTAACTCCCCTTTGACTAGCAGAGCCACTTTGGGATGCATTTTTCTAAGTTTTTGTTTAACAAGTTTAGCATCCGGATGGACCACTAGATGATGCATGACTACAGAAGGGTCTAGACCTGGCATATCTTCGTATGTCCAAGCGAAGACATCTTCATACTCTTTAAGGAATGCAATGTATTGTTCTTGTTTTTCTTGACTTAATTCTGATCCAATATTGATTATGTGAGGATTGTCCTCAGTTCCAATATTAATTTTAATGACGTTTTCTACCTCCATATGTAGATCTCTTTCAAAGTTAGGTGGGGCGGGTGAAACGCCCAATTCTTGTAATTCTTGTAAGGTTAATTTAGATAATTCATTCTGAGGATTAGTGGCCTCAAGTTGGGCTATAGTTGGTATAGAACCATCAAAATAAAATCCATTGTGTAACATCTCTTCAACAGAGACATCATGGAAGATATCTCCTTCCAACTCTTCATCGGGGTCAGCAATCATTTCAGGGTATGCTATGGATAGCATGTTGCATGAAAACGACTGATTTTTAAGAGGCAAATCAACATGCCTATCCAAATAATCTTGATAGCATATGAGATGATCATCATCCTCAAAAGGAAAGGGTTGACCCTTATTAGGAAATAGGCCCACACCACAACGGGCAGGCCACGGTTCTACCTCGAAAGGTTCTTTCATGCCATTTTGGGAAGGTCCCAAGCCTTTCCCTTTATATCCCATTTTAAGCATCATGGGTTTAGCTTTAATATAATCATTGGTAAAATAACACCGAGCATATCCTTCATGATGAGTTTTGATATTCCGAGGGATTCTTCCCCGCTCATATCCTTTATAAATGAAGGCACAACTCCCGACTTGGTAAGTACTTCCCATAGGTTGTGGGAGGCCCAAAGTACGAGGAGATGGCGGCAAGTTATTTAAAAGGTTTGAATCTTGCATGAAAGCATTTGTTTTTTCTGATATTAAGGTTGTAGATAAGTCTGGTAAAAGTTCATCAGAAAGGGCATAAGATGTAGAAGGCTTATTACCTATATCTTTAGATGTGGAAGGTATGATAGATGTGTCTATAGGTTTTGAATTTATAGGGATAGAACTTGAAGGATTGGTTGTAGATTTAAGATCTTTTTGAGGTTCTAAAATGATTTGTTTAGAGGGTTGTTGGTCTATATAGGAGGATGAAATTAATGGAGGGGAAATAGGTGAAGTTATGGGTGTATGTTTCATAGTTTTAGATGAAAAATAAGAACTAGGATGTGTGGATGACAGAGCGAGGCAAAATTGCACTCCAACGGGTTCTGCCAAAGCACACATATCAAAAGGTCTAGGGTCACCATGAATAGTGACCAACTGATTTTTAAACTCGAATTTAACACATTGGTGTAAAGTTGATGGGACCGCTCGCATGGCGTTGATCCAAGGGTGACCCAAAAGTATATTGTACGATGCTGGGCAATGTACAATAAACACGGTTGTTTCTAGGGTTCTAGGACCAACTTGCAATGGGAGGGTAATAACTCCACATGTTTCTTGTGTTTCGTCATTAAAAGCTTTGATAATCATATCACTTTTCTTCATTTCATCACTTCTAAAGCCAAATCGTTGGTAGAAGTCAAAAGTGCAAATGTTTAGAGATGAGCCATTATCAATCAAAACTCTTTTGACAACTACATCTCCAATTAGAGCAAGTAATGTATAAGGGATTGTCCTTATGTAAACCGTGTTGTGGGATATCTTTATCCCGAAAGTCAATACAATCAATCTCTCGAGTGATGATAGTATTGGCCATAGCTTCAGAGTTGAATGTTTTGAGGTACCATCATTTGGCTCAATGTAAGCATCAACTCATCCCTATGGGTGGGAGAGGATCTTAATAAATCCAAAAGGGAAATTTTGGCCGTAGTATTGGACAATTGCTCATTAATATTGTAAGGGGGTTTAGATTGAATAGTAGGAACATGATTCCCTTTATTGGGGTTTTTCAAAACGAATGGAGCCGATCCATCATTCGGTTTGGTTCTTGTTGAGAGTTTTGAGCTTGTTGTCGAGTAACGACTCCAATGGTACCTACAATGTTATAGTGAAGACGCTGAACTGGTCTCGGTTGAGCATTAATGGCTTGTTCATTAGAAAGGAATATATTAGAAGAAGGTCGAGTAGTGACTCTTCTAGGAAATGGTTCTTCTGGAACCATAGCATCTGTGATGGGTTGAATAGGATCCGATTCATTTTTAGAACTATTCGATTGGTTTGAAGTAATGTCTAGTTCACTTTCACTATCCGATTCTATATCACTAGAATCGAAGTTTGAAAATTATGTAAGGGCCTGGTCGTAACCAGGGATAAGGTCGTGTCAAATATTTGAGGATCCTGAACAGGTAATTGTTCGCTAATGGTTCCTACATATCGGGTAGGAGGGGGAACATTATGATGTTCGATTTGATTGGCTACCTCTTTACCATGTCTTGGTAAAGGGTGTTGAAATATGTCTAGAGTTTGATTGGCATTTTGATTTTGATTTTGGGGAACGGTCTTTTGAGTATTATTAGGAGGGTTTTGTTTAGGTTGGAAGGCTTGCACTTCCATTTCATTATTGTCAATCAAATCTTGTATTTTATGTTTCAACCTTTTACAAGCGTTGGTAGAATGTCCAGGTCCTCTATGGAAATCATAGTGCAAGTCAGCTCTGTATCCGGGTATAGTTGGGTCAGGTTCCTGGATAGTTGGTAATTGGATCAAACCTCTTTCGAGTAATTGAGGTAAAATAGTTGATAAGGGTTGATTTAATCTAGTGAATTCTCGAGGAGGCTTATCAGGAGGTTTCAATATGAATTTTTCTATTGTCTTCGTTGCATTGATATTAGCAACATTCTTGCTGTCAGTGACTCCATCACCAACAACTTGTTTGTTTTTATATTGATTTCTAGATGTTTTCTCATCATCCTTCTTCCTAAGTTGGCCTCTCCTAATGAGGGCATCTTCTACTCTTCGAGCTAAATCTATAGCTTGATCGAAGGTAGTTAAAGTAGCAGATCGATAGCTCATAAGATATTTGTTCTTGTAAATTGTTGATGAAAATGTCCAACATTTCCCTATAAGGCAGCACAAAGTGTAGTTTTCCTGTCAATTGCCTCCATCTAGCTAAGAAATCGGCAAAACATTCATCCTTGTCTTGTTTTAAATTGTATAGGTCTTTAATAGTTACATGCCTCTCGATGTAGGCACTAAATTGATGGACAAATGATTCCACTGTTTCTTCAAAGTTTCTCAAAGAATGAGTGGGCAATTGATAGTACCACTCTAATGCCATTCCACCTAAAATTTTTGGGAACATTTTTAGTAATAGCAAGTCATCATGTGATATGTCGTGACATGCTATCCTAAACATGCGAAGATGCTCTATGGGATCTGTTGGTCCGGCTTTCATGCACACCCCGGGAAAAAGGATGGAGGCAAGGAAAGCTCCGGAGACACCCACGGGACTGATCCCACTCATCTTTAGGATCTAGCTGGTTATCCAAGGTGCGAGTTACAGAGTTGGGTCGAATGGCAATTCACTCTTTTCCACTTCTGGAATAGATTTCGATATGTACTGCTCTGTTACCTTACAGGGGGTTCCTGAACTTGTTCGGTAGTTGCAAAAGTTGTTGACAATCAGATTTGACTTGAATTCTTTGATCTAGCTCTCATGGGTCAGCAGATTTAAATAAAAGGCAAATAAAGAAAATAAAAATGGATCATTCACGGAAAGCAAAGAGAGGGTAGGGTAAGGCGAGAAAGAGAAGTTTATCAAACATAAACTGTAAAACTTAAAACTACCAATCTTATCTATGCTATCAACTTCACAACAGAACAAATCCAAGAAGAAAGTGTCCAATCAGTCTAAGATCACTTTCAACTAAGAGCACAAGGCGAGTGAAACGGATCTAGCAAAAAATTATAAATCCAAGGGCAGCTGATTAAAACTGGTATCTTTCACCGGCAGCCTAGCTCGCACAGTGAAGACAGAGCAATTAGAACAAACTTACACCTAAAATCTGTAATTTCCCCTAGCAGACAATAGAACAACTGAAGCCTAACAGCATATTTAATCTTGACAATGGCAGATTTATAGCATATATCTAACAAACTTTAAATGGAACGGATAACAAAAGAAAATACACTTATCACACTCTACAAAAGATTAGGCTCCTGGCCATGCTATCACAGAAAAGCTAAAGCACATCAACTCCAAGTCCAGAAACAAAGGATTTCACAAAATTTGCAAGAAATTGCTTATAAGCCTTTATTTCTAAGTCTCCGCCTCTCGCGATTACATTTAGAATTTGTATTTATAGACTCAGGAAAGACCCTGATCTTTTCCAAAATATCTTGCTCAAACCCTAAATCTTATCGCACTTAAACCCTAGGACCCGGGTTTTACAATAAAAATCCATTTAAAAATCAAAGTCCGGATAGAACTTAACCCTTTTGCAAATCAGTGCAGTTAGCTGCCATAAATGGAGAAGATAAAATAAAATGCAATTTGCATTCATCCGCAGCTGCAAATAAATGCCTCCATTAATTCTGTTGGTGAGCCGGATGAGTCACCACTTCTCCATCAATTTGATCCCGTAAATCCATCCCGAGTTGAAATGGTCTCCATGCTATCAATTCTGCAATAAATATGTCATTGAATGCTTTTACGGCTTCTTCTCCTCTAGCATGGTGGTCCTTGACTAAATCCGCACTTTATATTTGCCTTTATGGTCTTTCCCGGTTGTCCCGTAAGTGCCAGGTGGAATCCTGCATGAAAGACAAAAAGATGCATTAGATTAGAATTTTAATTAAATCAGAAGCTTAAAACATTAAAAATAGATTAAAAACCTCAAAGTAAGCTTGCATGTCAGCTTCTGTTTGTCTCATTCACACTTTGACACGTGTCGCTACCCCAGGAAGCCTTCTATTTCCGCTGGAATGCACTTTCGGGCCCTCTGAAGACTTTCTCTCTCCTACCGCGATTTCGTGACATGTCGCAAAATCGCGACCCTGCCAGCGCATCGGCAACTTCCTCCCTCGTCGGCCGCAAAAACGCGACATGTCGCGATTTCGCGACATGTCACGAAATCGCGACCCTTCCTGGCCTCCGTACGCTTCTTGATTTTCAACCGCGATTCTAGAACACGTCGCGATATCGCGACAGTTCCCTACCTGCATGCGTTGACCGCGTTGACCGCGATTTTGGAACATGTTTGCGACTTAGCCGATTTTTCATCCTGCAGCCCATTTTCTCTCTCCTGCCGCGAAAATACGACATGTCGCGATTTCGCGACATGTCGCAAAATCGCGCCCTCCGTCATGACTTGCTTCTCTCGTCAAAAAACTATCGCGATTTCGCGACATGTCGCGAAATCGCGACCTTCTCGCCACTTAGCCGCATTTTGACTTACCTGTCGCGATATCGAGACATTTCCGAAAAATGGAAGTGTCGCGATATCGCGACACTACCAAAAATGGAAAGTTTGATTTTTCAGGTGAATTTATGCAAGCTGTTTTCCGGATTTTTCTCGGTAATGGTGCAAGATTTTGCTTGTGCATGAATGATTCTAGCATGTAAAAAGTGAATTCTTGGATAACACAACTAAAATGCAAGAAAAAGCACAACTTTAAAAAGGAGGCAAGCAAAATATGGATTTAAAACCTGAAAAGATCAAGAGGGTCCTCGCTTGCAAAAATGAAAGTTCATAATTTTCTAAGGATGGAATCTCATTTTTCAAGGTGGGGGTGTGTTGCTTATCAACAAATGGCGATATCTGCGGGTAAAATAGTAGCACTATTTTAGAACCCAAGACTACGGTTTCAAAACAAAAAGACCATGCATCATGCCTTGCCACGGACATTCTTCACAATAAATTGACTACTAACTGCCAATTGTTAAAATTTCCCAAGGACATACTGGGCTGGATTACTTCAAGGAAGATTTCTGATGTGCAATTACAAAGGTATAGAACTTTCTTCAAGGATGACTGAATTGAATGATAAACTTGGATTAATCAACTTTTCTAGATTGTAAAAGGGGAAACCGAGTAGAGCTCTGTTTACTAGTTTAGCTTTTTACAGCCTAGACAGAGTTACCCTTTAGATTTACACGACCCAATTTACAACTGTAGGGCAGAATCTAATATTGGCTGCCTCTTTTGATCATATAACTCTTTTTTTTTTTTTTTTTTTCTTTTTTTTTTTTTCTTATCTCTCTTTTTTTTTATCTCTTCTTTTTGAAATATATCACTATCTGGAAGACCTTAGAGAAATTACAATTTTCTTTTAATATTTGATCAATCTGGAACTGTTTCAGTCTAGGCATTGATAGCCTCTGGTGACACCCAAATAATTGCATGAACCATAGTCCCCTCTTATAACCAGCTTTTCTTGGATTCCTCGGGAGTTCCTCCAACTAAACAGCATAGCAGTTTTTCTATCATTAAAACAACTGTGGCAAGTAAGACACAAGATCCAATCATCTCTCTACCTTCATCCTGGATAACAAAATAGTTCCACAGTTCGAGTAAGTAGAGTATCTCAATTAGAATAATGAGCGAAATGGGGGCATTGGATGGAGGATTGATCGACTTAGAATAAACAATTTTTTAGCAGGTTGACTTTTCATTGATTGCTCAGGCAGAGGCAAAGGACAAAAAATTTCAGAAGCCAAAGGACTTTGTATAGGCTTCCAAGGACAGGCACAGGCTTCTAAAGCAAAATAGAATCAAAACTGCACAGACTGCAAATAAAATAAACTAAACACTAAAAACATACAAAGGAATAAAACAAACCAAGGATTTACAAAGGATGCAAAGCACACAGTACAGAAGCAAAACTAAGAACTAAAACAAAAGACTATACAGACAACAAAGAAAAGGAAAAGCAGGGAAGAAAATAAAAACTGTACAGAAGCAATAAAAGAAATAAACTAAAAGAACTAAAGCAAATAAAAACGCAACTGAAATAAATTAAACTGCAACTGTACAAACAACAAAGAAAAAGAAATGCAATAAAGAAAAGACTATACAGACTAAAATAAAAGCAAGCTAAAATAAAAAGACAAAGAAAGGAAATAAAAAGCACTGACAAAAGAAATAAACTGCACAAGCTAAAACTGAAAAACAACTAAAGAAAACTGAAAAACTACAACTGTACAGACATTTAAAAAATAAAACTGCACTGACAAAGAAATAAACTGAAAAACAAATAAATTAAAACTGCAGAGCATTAAAATTAAATCGAAACAGATTAAAAGCTGCACAGACATTGAAATAAAAACTGCACTGACAAAGAAATAAAACTGAAAAAATTCAAAGCTTATTTACAATGCATACATATGTTACAACTTCCCTTCATACTCAAAAAATGCAGCAGTTGGGAAAGCAGAGAAATGGTGCTTTTAAAAAATTTTGACCATGCAAGTAATTTAAAAAAAATTACCTTTCAGGTCCTGTTGACGAAATGCACTCCAGACTGTGCTTCAAAAATTTGCTATCTGGGAAAGACTTGGGTTTACTGTCTTCCCTGTCCCATTTGAAAAACAAATCTGCAACTCCTTCAAATTAAACAAATCATATAATAACAAATCATATGATAACATGTTTATGCTTCTAATTAAAGGGTTTGCAGAGTTCTTTCAAAAGGACTGAATGTAAAAAACCCCCAGGATCAAATACTTTAAAACCTTGACAGACCCAGACCACCACATTTTCAAAATGATGTGACAACTGAAAGAAATCATGTTTTATCTGTATGCCCTGGTTCTTAACAACTTGAACATTTTGTGGTTGCTGCACTACTTCAATATCCAGGACTTCAATTTTTATCCCTCTAGCAGAATGCTTACAATTTTCCTTTTCACCTGAGCCTTGCTTAGACTTAACCTCATCAATGTGCAATGTCCAAACATCATTGTTGTTATTGATTAGGGCTATAATTGTTCTCACCTTTTCAGTTGCCAAATCATAAACTCCAATATCTGCATCAACACAGTTTATAGCCTCCTCTTTGACATTATGTTCAGAAGTTGCAGGCTTATGTTGAGACAGTTCATCAATTCCAAGTTGGCTGACCACATTCATATTTACCATCTTTTCCTCCTTTTCTTGAAATTCAACAGGTGGTCCAAAGTAAGCCTCAATCAAGTTAATGTTTTGTCCAACAATCTGAGGCAGTTCATAGAGGGTGATGTCGACTTTAAGTTCCCTCATATCCTCAATGATGCTATCCTCCTCAGTTACTTCTGCATAGTGAGATTGAATCTCACTTTCATCATCCTCTGATGAGGAAGGATCATTGTTAAGTTCTGGACTCTCACATTTCAAGTCATAACTATCCATTTTGAACTGTTGAAAATCTTGCATTTCATCCACAGAAGTCTGTATAAGACTTTCTGTCTCTTCGGGAAAAGTGACAGAATCTGAAACCCTGGTTGTACTATTTTTGGGTGAACTAGAAATATCAATATTTCTTTGATCTCTAGGAAAATTTAACTCACCGGGAAAAACTTCGATTTGGGTGGTGCTAGATCACAACTGTTCGGTTCAAGCACCTGCACTTTGAATTTGTCAAAACTTTTCTCCGTATTTTGCACATGTTGAGTGGATGTGACAGTTAACGTAGTCTCCTTGGGTAGAGCATGACATGTTGGCACTAACTCATGATGTGGAATGGGGTCTGGAACAAGCATGTTCTGTGTAACATAGGATATCAAAGGGCTGCTCAAAATTTGAGGCCCTAGCTGTCTTTCAAGAATTAAGGCTTCTTTATAAGCCTCTGCCAGGGTTGTAATATTAATGTCTCTCTTGAGGAAAATAGAGGTCACCGAATCCAATGCATTCTTGTAGATTTCTAAGGCCAGATTTGCATTTGGGATGTAATGGCCGGTCATTCTACCGTAAGCTCTTTGGAACCTCATATTGAAAGACCTGACAGTTTCTCTCGACTCTCTCTTGATGCTTGGAAAATTGTTGATATAAAATCGTCGGGATCTATCACTTCACCGAACTGTGATATAAAAGCTTTCTCTAGATCATCCCAGCTAGTAATGGAATTCCTGGTGAGGTTTAAAAACCAGTCATAAGCTCCCTCCTGGAGAGTGAACGGGAAAAATCTGTAGGCAACATCTTCATGCTGTATATTCAATAATCTTAAAGCATTTTTAAAAGCTAGCAGATGTTCTTCTGCAGTTCTTGTCCCATCATGTTTGTACCTGGGGAGATACCTTTCTGGACTTCTGGGCAGGTCATGGGCTATACCCGGAATGTTCAAAGCGGTGGGGCCCAACCAATTTGCCATTATTACTTGGCTGACAGTGATGTTCTGATTTGTAATTGGATAACTGCAAGTGATGATAGAACTGTTCTTGAACTTGAGGTCTTCCCTGGCAATTTTAAAAACTGTACTGACAACTTTCAAAACTGTACTGACAATTTAAAAACTGCACTGACAATTTAGAAAACTGTACTGACAATTTAAAAACTGCACTGACAATTATTTGCAAAATTGTCCGGAGTTCACTGTGGGTCCTTCAAATGTTGTTGTTATTCCCTTAAAATACTTGAAATGAGTTCAACAGCCCTCCTTCTAGCACCAATTAGATGTTAAAGATGAGTGGGATCAGTCCCGTGGGTGTCTCCGGAGCTTTCCTTGCCTTCATCCTTTCCCGGGGTGTGCATGAAAGCCGGACCAACAGGATCTTTGGTTCCTTTATATATAGGTAGGATGGGCATGGGAAAATGCTTATGGTATGGTTGAGCTACAACTATGGGATCCAAAGGTTGACTACAGATCTCTCGATAATTATACGAGGGATGGTAGGGATCTATCTGGTCCATACGTGAAGCTAATTGTTTCACCATGGCTTCCAGATTACTAGTTTGCCCCCATATTGGTTCGGTAGGGCATTGACATGAGTTTTATGGGCATATGATGGAGGAACATGCAGATTAGATGCCATGTTACTATTGTGTAAATTATTGGTAGGAAAAGTATTATGAAGGAATTTTGAAGTTGTATTATGTTGTATTCCAAATTGTTGAAAGTTTGTATTTGGCTTTGTTTTAGGTTTTTGTTTACTTGAAGCATATTGCTCAATAGTTTTGCGGAATAAATTAGTGAAGGAAGGTTTATTTTGTGTGGGAGTGATTTTAGGTTGAAGAACAGGTTCCTTAGGAGGTTGGGTAACCTGTTGTTTTGACATGTTTTGAGCCATAGTGACCATATCCGTATTGGATGGCCCAACCTTGTCACTTTATTGATCAATGAAAGACAAGGGATTAGTGCGCATATTACACATATATTCCATGGCTGCTTGAGTGTTACTAATTTTCCCTTTATCAATACGAATTGCCACATTAAGGTCATCAATGTTATCAATGAGAAATTTCTAAAAATGCTCTGCATTGTCAAAAGCAATAGTTCCATTTGGAGCTACTCTAGGGGATGAGGATCCATCCTCTTTAACACTCCCTTCTTGTTCCTTATCTTCACCTAAGTCTTCTTCTGATTTACCTAGAGATTCTCCTTCCGAATTTGGATCTCCAAGAAGGACATTTGTGTCTCTAGTTGTATCTTGTAACCAATCTTCTTCTTCTCCTAAAGTTTCTTTACCATTCCTAAGTTTAGGCATGGTGCTAAATTTTGATTTCAGCAAATATAATATATATATATATATATATATATATATATATATATATATATATATATATATATATATATGCAAAAAATTAAGAGGTATATGTTTACTATATACCTACTACAATATTTGAAAATGAAATGTCTAAGTTTTTGCTAAGTTTTTTGGGTTTTTTTTTTTTTTTAGTTTTTTCTTTGCTTTTTGAAATAATATTGTAAAGACAATCAACACAATAAATGCAAGAAATAAGACTGAAAGTAATAATCTAGTTTTCTATAAAAAATTTATGAATATCATTAATAGGTTCGAGTTGTTCCGGAGTCATGAAGTGTTCTTCAAATTGAAAGTTTTCTTTTAAAAATTTGATGAAAAGAGCTATAGTGATATTATCTGTATCAGATGTTGGTTGATAAAAGTAAAGCTCATGGCAATACTCTCGATATAGCACAGCTCGCGGAACTCTATTCCATATTTCCCTATCTATAAGAACAACCTCTTGGTCTTCTACACAACCTAGGAACTGGTGCACAATGGCTACATTCTCGAGGTATTCCTCGAAGGTGAACAATTCTAAAGATACTAGAGCTCTCCTATAAGCTAACCATCTATGGCAGGTTCTCTGAAGTTCATGATAAAAAACTAATTGATGAGGATCCAGGATTCTATCTAGGACTAGCCTCTTGATTTGCTTAAGTTGTGTGGACCTAGATGAGATGAGACTAAGTCTTCTATCAAGTTCGTTCCATAGGAATTGATTCCTACTTTTTTTAGGCACACTAAGGATAGAATTGACTTCTATGGCTACCAATTGGTTTTCTACGTTTATAGTAACTGCTAACCTTTTCTTAGGAGCTACCATCTAAACATGATTTCAAAGTTAAAGGATTTAAAATGCATCTATGTTTTAGTTGTTCTATATATATATATATTTTGTTTTGTTTTGTTTTCAAAAGGTTATGATGCATTCATGTCGGGTTCACCAAAATGTATCGCTCCAAATTTTTTGCATCCTTACCTTCAGGCTATTGGATCCGTGCCCGGAAGGAGGATGGGAAAAGGATGGTGCGGTACCTCGGACTGAGAGGACTTTGCGAAGGTCCCGCCTCTCAAGGGAGGTGTATTTTGATGATTTTTTGACGGATGGTGGGTTCACCATGAAACATTTAAGGGCAATTTCTACGCATAGGTTTGGAATGTGTTTTAATGTGTTCGTTTTTAACTTTAAGAATTCATATCCTAGGTTTGGCCAAATGAATCTAGATTAATCTACATGAAAATGCAAATTCAATGAGTACAAAAAATAGATTTAAAGACATAAAATAGAGAATTTACAGAATACAAATGAGGAATACCTGATCCGGATGTCTGGTAATGATTCTAATGTTTGAAGCAGTCAGGATCGTCTGGAATTCGACAGATTCATTTGGGATCTGACAGAATCGTCTGAGATCTGACGAATTCGTTTGACGAATTCATCAGAGACCTACAAGCAGAAAAATAGATACAAAATACAACGAATACTACTGTGCTAATAGAGGGAAACAACACCAAATGAATGTATGAATATTGAATAATAGTTATGAATAGAAATTCAAGCAAATTACGATATTCTAATGACAAATCATGATCTTAGTATGCAATATAAGCTAAATGGGTGAACTCCAAATGCAAAATAACATAAACACTGAATAAACTATCTAATTTGTAGAATAAAACAGTAGAGAAAAGGTTGAAAAGTGCAAACTTCAGGCACTGATTGCCTCAATATGGACTGCAGTCGAGATCATCTCGCATCAGTATGAAATTGCCTCGAATTCGTCAGGTTCGCCTTCGATCTGAACAAGTTCGTCGATGACGATGTGTGCTAGCTCCGACTGAAAAATAGTGATGTACCTACAACAAAATTGGTATGGGACCAGTGCAAATGAAAAATTGGGATGGTTCAACATAGATGGAGTTAAATTGTAGAGAATTTCAGCCAGGGGGGTGCTAAGGGGATAGCTTAGGATTAAATAGGCTTAGGGGAGTAGTTAGGAGGTTGGAGATCATCCCAATTTGGGAGATCTCCAATGGGGGAGGGTCCCTAACGGCGTAGACACACTTCTACCCAGATTGGAGACCCGTTGGAACAAAAGCTAACTTTGCAAAATCAGTTTTGTGACAAGATCGTCTGGACGTCCTAGTCCAGACGAAATCGTCAGATCTGGGGCGATATCGTCTGATCGACGACGATATCGTCAAAAGGTCAAAATAACCTCTAAAATTGGCACGAAAAAGGGGGAAACAGATTACCCGATGGTTAACGGGCGGTTTGGGAGGTTAAATTTGAATTTTAAATTATTTACTAAGGTGAATGTAATTATTACAATTTCACTGCGCAAATTTTAGGGTGCTACACTAACGCTTTGATATCTTCTCCTTCAACCATAACCACTCATAATCCATATTTGAAGAATCGATATCCTACCATCCCTCACCAAAGAACCGCTCCAACACTATCACCTTACTATCATCTGGCGCTGCTCTAACTGGAACACCCTCAATCGACAACTTGTAGATCCGGTATATATCCTCTAATGTGATCATCATTTCCCTAGTAGGAAAATGAAAAGTGTTCCTATCCACATCCCATCTCTCACACAACATGGATATATATGCCCGGTTGGCATGTATACTCTTACACTCCCATACACCCCAAAACCATATATCATCCAACCACTCAAGATCATCCTCATTGTTCATTGATTTGTCAAAAGTACTCTTCATATTTCAAACCCGATGACGGGGCTCGAGCATCTTCACCTGTTCATCCAAAAACAAACACAACAAAACATACATTAGTCATCAATACAATAATGCAATCCATTACAAAAAAAATAATTAATAAAAAAAATCATCAATCAAATTAAAAAATTAAACTATTTAATTTGACACGTAATTCAAGATATAAATAGTGTACAAGTCACATGTCAAAACATATCAATAAAATAATAACATATTTGGATACCCATTTTGTCATTTTGTGACAAAAGTTTGAATAGATGCGATAAATAATACATATTTGGC
Organism: Wollemia nobilis; assembly: GCA_028583015.1. Lineage (NCBI taxonomy): Eukaryota > Viridiplantae > Streptophyta > Pinopsida > Araucariales > Araucariaceae > Wollemia > Wollemia nobilis. Next base: position 6,452,111 of record JAQPPZ010007530.1, read on the forward strand.
TTCCAATAGCCAAAAATAAAATTTCCCACATACCCATTGTGGCATGAAATTCAAAACACAATTAATTCATAAAACATACAAAAAAAAATACATTTTTGAATACCCATTTGCCCACTTTACGGTAAAAATATCGACAAAATTCAAAAACAACATACCAATCAACATGGATTTCAAGGTCAATTTCACTACATAAACACCCAAATGGAACACACATCAATACACACAATACAAAAATAACAGTCATATTTTTGAACACCCATTTGCCCACTTTGCGGTGAAAGTTCAAATAGATGTGGAAAATAGTACAAATCAAGCTCCCCATAGCTCATTTTCAATTTAACACTACCTACATCTTGGCACACAAATCAAATGCAGGCCAAATGAAATCATCTACAAAAACAAATAACATTTTTGGATACCCATTTTGTCCTTCTATAGTGAAAGTATCATCGGTTTCTACAAATACTATCTCTAAGGTGGCAAATCTAACAGTTAAATTTTACTACCTTACACCCAAAAATAACACATTCAAAAAACATGCCAAACGAAGGTACAAAAATATAACAGTCACATAACGGGATACCCATTTCCTACTTTACCAGATAAAATTCAATAACATTCCAATAATAGTATCTCATTCCTCCAAAAATGGATGATCAAACTTGTACCCCACTCTACCCATTACCCGATCAAAATAGCACAAAAACATGTCAAACTTAGAAACAAATCATGTTTTTTGGTACCCATTTGGCTAGTTTTATACTTTGTGTTCGAATTTCAATTAAAAATCGCACAATTTTTCAAAACATGATGAAAGCCTCCCCCTATTAATTTTCTCTAGAAAATTAAAAACACAAAAAATAAGGTAAATAAGAGCACTTACCATTAGATCTCCACGCTTACTTCTAGATCCAACTCGTCCTCTCACCATCCTTGCATATGAACTCGACAACCGCCTTGTCCACACATCGCTAAATACTCCTATTGAATGCTCCGTGCAACTTGTCATCATTCAAATGAGCCCCTTCCCACTCAAAATTATCTTAAAAATACCTAAAACCCTAATTTTCCCCCTGCCTCACGATTTAGGCCTGATTCATCCCCTACCCTGTGAATCAGGATCCAATTCATCCCTCACCCTGTGAATTGAGCATATAACCCCCAAATACAGTCAAATTCCTTCCAAAACCCTAGGAACCTTCTTAAACTGTTCTCTCACCTCATTTTTCACCATTTTTCATCACACATTGGTATTCTATCAATAACTGCATCACCAAATCACCACATTCCATTCACCTCATTGTTGATTCCTCATTTGAGGGGGTATTCATATCCAAAGTCAGATTTGCATGCAACCAACCAATTGAACATTCAAAAGCATGGATATCACATTTTTCTACAAATTTTTTTTCTGAAGATTATATTACGATTATAATATCAATCCCAACCAGATATTTGTTATATCGCGAGAGCTATGCGTTTCGATGGAGAAGTCAATCGAGCATTCATGTATGTCAAATACAGAACAAATGATACATTTGACATAATCCTAGTGCAACATTTGGAAAAGGATTTCTGGCATTCATGATCCATAATGAATGACATGTTTGAATAATCCAAATGTCCCTTTAGCTCAAATGGTTTGACACTTGTCACCATGTACTCATCAATCAATCGACAACAAAGATTTGAATAGGCATTTTTTCTATGTACTTTTGGATCACGCTGAACTTGTCACAAAAGCAAAGCAGTCAAAATTTACCTACCCCAAGCAACTAGTATGACATCAAAAATATCATACGGACTCAGCAAAATCACCGTGTTGCATCCACAATCATCCATTTCCATTTACCGATATTATTTTCATTGCATTTTATCCCTTTCCTCTTCTCTTCTTCTCCTTCCTCCTTCTTGGCTATCGATCAATGTTGTATGGTCATGCTTCGAGCGGCTACATACCTTTGATTATATCCCATTCTTTTCTTTTTCTCCCCCTAGATTCCCAATCAATGTTGTATGGTCACGCTTCGAGCGGCTACATACCTTTGGTTGGATTCCATTCCCTTTCTATCCCTTTTCCTCTACACAACCCTTCACATTTTTGTATTAAACTGTGTCCCACATAGTATAGTACAAAAAGAGGTAAAATATAGACACCTAAAAGTCGCACATTGCTATACCTACATACTTGTAGATCTTTTTGGACACTTGTAGGTTCACATAGATCATCCTAGGTACCCCTAGGCTATTGTAGACCAGCGTAGACTATTTTAGATCATCCTAGACATGTGTATATTGCTATAGTCATGTGTAGACAGTTGTAGTCATGCATAGATCATCGTAGATTATCATAGCATTGCATAGACTTCCACATACCACTTTGCTAGTTTTCAGTTCTAAAACCCTAATAAGTTAACAAAATCACATCACAAATATTTCCTATGCATCGGGATGCCTTCCATTAGCTTCCCAAGGTGATACAAAACCTATTTGCACTCAATTGAGGCCCCCACGGGCTATTAATTGGCAAAAGCAATTATCAAGTCAATTCCTAAAATCTAATTTAATGTTGACTTCACTTAAGTCACCTTTTTAGGGCAAAATTGATTAATTAAACTCTTAATTCTTAATTAACACTAATTACACCCTCCCACATGTGTGTAATTAGGGTTAGCTAAGATATTTTCCTAAGAATCCTAATCAAGCCCTAATTTGATTTAGGACCTCCTAATCCTGATCAGATCTAATCCTTTCTCACACATGTGTAAGGATAGGATATTTCCTATGGGGAATGTGAGGCTTCCACCTCACAAACCCTAACCTAACTCTAGTCAGACTTCAGCCTAGGGTTATTTTCCTTAACTCTCCCCCTGCACCTTGCCATTTTCTATATATAGTGGGCCCAAACCCTCATTTATCTCTCTCCAAATTATGTCCAAAGTACAAAAACTCTGCCAAAATATGTACTGAAGCACAACAAAGCATATATGAGCTTGCACATGGACATTACAACAACAAAGGGACCTCTCCACCGAATATTTTTTGTAGAATAGCTCTCAGGGTCTGATTCGTCCCCCCCTACGAATTCGACACCAGTTTTCCCCTTGGGTGGCGAATTGGTTCTACATGTCCCAAATTAGCTCAGATTTGGAAGGTAAGCTTTGTTTTGTTATTTTATCAACTTTTGCACAGTTTATTTTAGTTTTTGACATGCTTTTACCATCTATTTGTCTTCCTAAACATGGGGCCTAACTAAGGCAAGCCCCCCAATGAACTAACCCCATTTTGTAGGCCTAGCGTAGGAGCAAGGAGGGAAACAACTACCAATTACAACCCTACGGTGGTATGCAAGCCCATATACACTGAGGAACGTGAAAGGAAGGCATCAGGCCTATTGTATCATTTATGAAAAGAAAGGATAAAGGGGAATTTGCCCCCATTGTAACCTATGCACTCTTTACATGAATAAAAATACATTTCCCTGAATAACATGTGTCATTAATATGTTGTTAGATCAAATGCCACTTTTTGGCCATTTCACCTCTATCCTTTTCAATGGATGGAGAACGAATAACACCAACTCATAGTAGTCACCCCTGTGAACCACCAAAGTTGGGTGGATAACATCCTACTCAATTCCATCATATATTTTATAATGGTTTCACTCCATTCTTCTCAATGGTAATGGTCTTAAAATGTCATTCTCCCTAATGGAAAAGAAAAATGGTTTTAATCTATATTGTTTTGGATAAAATAGTCTCAATCTCTTCATAAAATATCATGCTATGGTGTCAAAAGAATATACCCAATTGATTTTAATAAGTATGAATATCATATAAAAAAAACATCTACCATACTTCTTAATTAATCAAGTTATTTTTATTTCCAACCATTCATTGAATGGCTTGCTAAGTCAAGAGTTTATAAGTTTACACTTATTAGATCCTACACATTCCATGAAAATATTAATGTTATATTAATCTAAATATTATAATAATGCTTGGACCATCATCTTCATTTAGACATTGAATATCATATTAATGTTATATTAATCTAAACATTCTAATAAGGCTTAGACCATCATCTTAATTTAGACATTGAATATCATATTTTATTTTTATTTTTATTTTTAAATTACTTAACCTAAATTTAGGTTCAGTAGCATCACCATTGATCTGATTTTTTACCCAATATATTTGAATCAAATATTCCACGGTAGGGATATTACTATAAGAATGTATATCCTATTAAGTTTCACTATAAGAATGTATATCCTATTAAGTTTTCTATTAAGTTTTCTACCATAGCAAACATCTAGAAAACATCAACTATAGAAATGGTTATACTATATACAATTTTGAGAACTATAAATTAACTTAGAATTGTTATGTACTATAATTACTTACGTGTATAAAATTCCTATCTAAACTAAAAAGCTACTATTAGCTTTTTCTATCATTCCCCGTGTCTACACAACTTAAAAAATACTAAGGTTTTTATAAATATATTCCCAACCCTAAGTTTTTCATGTTTGAAATAAAAACTTGACCCAAGAATATTTTAATCCTTCAATAATTAAATATCTAATTTAGGTACAAGGATATTGGGGTTCAAATACCACCCATACCATCGCAGTTTGGTGGCCCTTGAATTAGGTTACTACTTCTCTACACAGTCTAGTTATAAGACCTTTCACGTTAGTCAACAAAGTGCCATGTTTATTTTTTAAAATAATAATTTCTATGGATGCATGACTACTTATTTGAAGGTAACCTTCCTCACAATATGTACATACCCCATCGAATTAATCCTACTGATTCCACTTAATAATTGTTGTACCCTTTCCAAATAACCTGTGCTGTAATTTGGACATTGGACAAAACAAAAGAACCTATGTTTATATTTAAAAATTTTGGTATTGCTAATCTTTAAAATAATATACAATTGTATTTTTCTTGCATTCATGGCCCTATTATTTATTTATTTATTGAGATGTAGTTATAATGACAATAATTGCACTTCACCGTCATAAGAAATTAAAAAGATATTATACTAGGTTGTTTATTACATAAGGTATAACATATACATAAGTTTGAATCACTTCTAAATCCTAATGTGTTGCTTCTCATACATATTGATTTAATGGTAAGCAAAAATTACACTTTATTCATAAACAACGACACTCGAATTCCATGTGCGAAAGTTTCACATGATTCTCCCTAATACTTGTTTTATAAATTAAACTATTTTATTGCTTGTGATGATGCGCTAAGCTTAGGGTGTTTATATCATTATCTAATGAAGTTGCTAAGAAACCTATATGTGGCTACCCAATGGAAGCATAATAAAGACATATAAGTATAGCTTAAGGCAAGAGCTCATGTGTTGAGATATTCCTAAAGTTTTCGTTTTAGTAGGAAGATTTTTTTTTAAATAAATACTCGGAACACTATTTTCATTCAGTCGTAGCTTAATTCTCATTACACACTATAGAGACCAAATTTTGTTCTATGAGGCACGTATATATCATTTTGTGCTACACATCTTGAGAGTGAGTGATTACACATAGATTTTAGTTTTAATATATATACATATACTACTCCACTGCCAAAGAGAACAAAGGAGTATGCAAGGTAAAATCTGTTTTCCATATGTTTACATGACAAACTAATTTCTTCCGTAAGCTATTCGATAATTACTCCAAGGTAATTAAATTTCTCATATCAATTTCTACACAGTCCTCTAACATATCCAACCAATTTAACATATGGAAGTGATGTTACTAACTGGCAAAATTTCTCAATTAAAAGTAACTATGTTTTTAGTTTTTAAATTTTGTTTTGAGTGAACATAATACAGATTGCACAGGCTCATTGTATGAAAACATATAATAATATGATATAATCAAAATATGGTATCCATTAGAGAAATGATTTTATGCATTAAGTTAAATATTTAGGAATATCAATCTCTCCACACATTTTTTCCAAAAACAACCTAATATACCAGTCAATAATTTAGGAAGAAACACACACTTGAATAACTACTAAAGAATTTATAATCATTTTATCGAAGATTAAAAAAAAAAGATAGATTTATTTACCAATATAGGTCTAAAGGAATTAAAATATTTATAAATACTTTAAATAAATTTGAATGTCCTCCCCTTTACAGTACAACTACTAGAGAAGGATGGATTTGTGACATCTGAGATATTTAAAAACATTGAGCTTACTCCCTATCAATTCTATAGTTTCACAACGGCATTCTGAGGAGGAGAAATGAACAAGTAAACACAACAGACACCAAATAAAATTCTATACATCAATTTCTACATTATTATCCATTTGAGGGTAAATTTCCTTCTAGAGTATATATAAAAAATAATATTTATAGTAATTGAGGACAATTGATTCTTAAAAGCAAATACAATTTCTTTGGCGAAGGCAGGTTATAAATAGACATTTAGACATTTATTAAGTAAGAATATGAATTCTCTAAATGCCACCCTTGGTAGTCTCCACATACATCCATCCAGGCAATAACACTATATACTCCTCACCGTAGTACCTTCTCGAGCAGCGAGATGACAGGGTTGAAAACTTAATTTTTGGGTAAGCTTGGCCCAAGTATGAATGCAACTACATTTTATGAATACAAATGCAGCAACCAGATATTACACACCCAGAATTTATTTTCAAGAATCTCATAACTAATTATATAGTTAAATTGTATATTACATTAAATATTAATGCCCCACCCATTATTCACGATATTATCACACAAGTTTAATAGTAACACACACATCGTATTCTCTAAATATAGGTCCACATTCAACTTATTTCCACCCATAGACAACCATCCAGACAAACACAACCAAAAACCTCACAACGAAGCATTCAAATTTTACATATCTTTAAGTGAGCAACGAAATTCAACACAAAATCCAAAAATTCAAGATAGCCCAACCTGAAAGAAAGCGGGCGTTGTTCTTTGTCGAGCTATTGTTATCACCCTCTTATGCAGCCACACGACCATTACTCAAGCTCTATCATAGAAGTTTCCCCAAAATCCTCACCAATGGCTCACACCCGCTTATCTTACTTCATTTATAAAAGACTTCCATAGCTACCTCGGAGACACATATCATCAAAATATGCAGAAAGTTTCTTAACTAGCTGCCAAGTGGATACATCCTTCCTTGCCCGATGGAAAGAAAATTATGTAGGCATTTTATTAGTTATTTTATTTATATATAATATTATATATATATTTTTATAAATACATATATTTACTTTTTAACATATATTTAATTTCATTATAACATATTTATATACATTTATATATATTTTTTTATAATAAAAAAGAATATTACAGTAAATCAATTTAAAAAAAATCATGCAATCACATAAGCACAAAATGTAGCAACAGGCATGATGACCTATATGAAAATTTTTAGTGGTCTTCCATGTACCCAAGGGCCAAGGTGAATGAGGCAAGGCATCATATCCCACATTACCTAATGCTTTCAACCCCTGTCTCCGTCAGGAGGTGGTATTCGCTCGTTTATTTTTTTCCTTCTTCAAAGTGAAAAACTCGCACCTGCAATCACAAACACTTAAAACAGTATCGCATTCTTCCATATAATGATAAATAAGTAATGGGGATGTTATATTCTTCCCGTCCAGGATTTAGCACAGTACATGTGCTAGTCAATTCAGATATAACAAAGTTTAAATTAACTGAGCATATATTTATAACATCCATAGATTAAGCAAAATTTCACCTAGCATCATCACATAACTATCTTGGATATGTATTAAAATACCAATTATTAAAATATAACAATATCCAAATTGTCTTTTAGATTAATAGTTTTCAAACAAGAAAGGGAATTATTTTTCCACCTCAACTACATTTTCCCAGGTAGCATTTCTCTCTGAGTAGTGATCCCACTATACCCTACATTGTTTAGCTATTTAATTCTATATTCCAATATTTTTTTAACCAGTTGAACCTCATTGAGCTACGGGTTTGACACCTACAAATGAGAAATATCTAGAACATGAGATAGGTCAGCAACATATTCGTGGAAAGAGACACATGGAAAACTTTATGGATTTTAGACAAGTTTTGTGGCAGGACGAGCTAGTAGGCAATAAGACTTAATTTGGCAACAATGTCAAAAAGGACTAACAAATTTGGGACTCAATTTAGTAGACTTAATGGAACTATTGGATAAACTCTGATAAAGACCCTATTGCCAAAAAGAAAGGTTCATTTTAGATCATCATAACTCTTCTAACGTCCTGTGGCTTTACAAAGTCACTGACGGTTTTAATTCAATTGGACCTCCATTTTATTAATAACATCAAGATCGATCGTCCAAATTTTATCTAATAAAAAAGTGTATAACACTTACGCCCATATATATTTATGCCTTGTATGGCAAAATGACCCTCCTGGTCTGTAAAGAACAAATATCAGTTAAATATACTGGTTGGTTCATATTCTTACTCAATCTATCCACCAATCCATAACATATCATTGGACCCTCATCATGGTCAGACTATACTCAAAGCATTTATGGAAATGAGCAATTTGGAACCCAATAGACGTTGGTTGGCTTAGTAGGTTAGACTAGACCCTAACTCAATATGCCACCTATTTTATCACAATCCAAGGATTCCAACATGTCTCTTAAATACTAATTGAAGTAAAACTATAAGCTACACCACATATTTCAAATATGGAATAACTTAGCTTGAAAAATTAGGTATACCTGTAGAAGCATAAATTTTGTGTGGAGCCTCTTCAGTGAGATTCCTTTGATCAGATCTGTGTAGGTATTTTTGAGCAAAATGATCTAAGGCTTTGTATGCATAGCATGCATTTGATCACATATTCTTCATCTTATCCTCTCCCTTGTCTTGGTTGATATCTTTACCCCTATCTTTATTATTATACCTTTTATCTTGGAAATGCCTTTGTTCTAACTGCTCCTTGTTTCCTTGATACTTTTCTTTATTTTTGCTGTCACTTCTATATCGACTATTATATCTATTCTTATCATACTAATATTTTCTTCTATCATGTTTAGGGTATCTTCTTTTCTTGGAACTCTCTCTTTCAATTTTCTAGTAATAAGCCTTTAATTCATTCTCACTTACTTCCTCATACTGAGCAGTGTCATAAGCAACTGTTAATGTTTCAGGTACTTTACCCCAACTGGTTGACTGTATTTTGGATGTAGCCCCATTACAAATTTATGAGCTTTAAATTTTTCTTGTCCATCATATTTTGGGGTGTATTTCAAAAGTTGCACAAACCTCTAATAGCACTCAATTACTATCATATTAACCTATCGTAAGTTAGTGAAATCACCATGTTTTTCAATATAGAACTGTGGTGTAAGGAAAAAATCCTTGAATTCTCTTTCAAATTATTCCCATAGTATATCTGTAGCTTCATTTTGTGTGATTTTCTTATATGCGGTCCACCAATATCTTGTTGGACCCTCTAGGTGTGCCACAACCCATGTTGTTTTGGATTCAGAGCAAAGTGGCTAAATAGAAAAATATCCCTCGGCCTCACTTAGCCAATTGACCACTGTCTCTCCATCTCCTCTACCATTAAATTTAGAAATATCTAACTTATTAATTTCCTTTTGTAATTCCACTCCCACTTTTTCCTCCTTGAGGAACCTTCTAGAAACTCATTTATTATTTTTATTTCCTTTCCCTTAGAAAAATTCTCAATAATGTTTTATTGTTGGGTGATTATCTCCTACTGTTGGGCCATCTTTGCCCTCTGGTTTTCCATTTGTTCACATTGTTCATTTAGTTTCTCCTACATGAGATGAATCATTCGAGCCATATTCTCATCATTTTGCGTAGCTCGTGCAACTACCAACTCCTTTTCTTTCCTAACCACTCACCATGGTACTTCAATATCTTGCACCATTTCAGACTCCTTCATGAGTCATCTTGGTCCCTTCCTTGGGACCTTTGCAATCTCTTATTATAGATTAACACTTGCTCTTTTTGAGGTCCCTGCCATTCTTGAAGATAAAAGAGTTATGTTAAAATAATTCACACTTAATAGCCTAAGGTTTCACAACCTAGGCTCTGATACCAACTGTCACAACCCAGATCTGCTCACCCAATTTTGAAAACACAAATTCAAAAATTTGTAAAACACATTCATAAATTTTGCTTATTTATGTAGTCTCACCCAACTTGATATTAGTACTCGGTATAGAGAAATCACACTTCAAGTTTTCACACCATTGCAATTGGTGACTTAAGTGCTCAGGACTATCCAAATCCCCACCATAAGTTGCTTTTTTAGAACCTCACCCCTCCCTCGGGTGTTTTTTGATCTTGGCAAGGGGTTGCCTTTCCAGGGCCCATAACACCTGGAAGAGTGTACACTAATTTTCCCTTGTTTCAAAGCATGATGAATGTGGATTCCTAATCCTTTATGGTCCATGAGGTCTAATGACCTGTATGAACTTAATATATTCATAATTTGGAACTAGTGTAACTATACCAGTGCCTGATCATTGACCTTCAACTAAGGTTTAATTAGGGTTCGCTATCGCATGGATTTCGGGCCAGATGTCTCAGACCCAACTTCGATTGACAATAATGTTGCCCATACCATCTATCGCTGGACCTTCCAACTTCATGGACTAGCTCTCTGGCCATGTTCATGTTGGCAATTCTACAACTAGAGTAGGTTCATCAGCATCCTCACATACTACTCATATGTTATTCTAGATCGACATCCCATTTCACCATCCTTTACTTTCAACAGCAAAGGACATATATCATTTTTAATGGTTGGAGAATGAATAACACCAAATCATAGTAGTCACCCCTACAAACTACTAGAGTTGGGTGGATAGTATCCTACTTGATGCCATCATATATTTTATAATGGTTTCACTCCATTCTTCTCAATGGTAATGGTCTTAAAATGTCGTTCTCCCTAATGGAAAAGAAAAATGCTTTTAATCTATCATTGTTTATGGATATTATTTTTGGTAAAATAGTCTCAGTATCTTCATAAAATCTCATGCTATGATGTCAAAATAATATACAAACTTTATTTTAATAAGTATGAATATCATATAACAAAAACCTCTACCATACTTCTTAATTAATCTAGTTATTTTTATTTTCAACCATTCGTTGAATGACTTGCTAAGTCAAGAGTTTATAAGTTTACTCTTATTAGATCCTACACATTCAATGGAAATATTAATGTTATATTAATATAAAAATTCTAATAAGGCTTAGACAATCATCTTCATTTAAACATTGAATATCATATTAATGTTATATTAATCTAAACATTATAATAAGGCTTAGACCATAATCTTCATTTAGAAATTGAATATCATATTTATTTTAGAATTAATTTATTTAACCTAAATTTAGGTTCGGTAGCATCACCATTAATCTAAGTTTTTACCCAATATATTTGAATAAAATCCTCCACGGTAGGGATATTACTATAAGAATGTATATCCTATTAAGTTTCACTATAAGAATCTATATCCTATTAAGTTTCCTATTAAGTTTTATACCATAGCAAACATCTAGAAAACATCAACTATAAAAATGGTTATACTATATACAATTTTGAGAACTAAAACTTAACTTAGAATTTTTATGTACTATAATTACATACGTATATAAAATTTCTATCTAAACTAAAAATATACTATTAGTTTGTTCTATCATTCCCCGTGTCTACACAACTTAAAACTACTATGGTTTATATAAATATATTCCCAACCCTAAGTTTTTCATGTTTGAAATAAAAACTTGATCCAAGAATATTTTAATCCTTCAATAATTAAATATCCAAATTGGGTACAAGGATATTGGGGTTCAAAGACCACCCATACCACTGCAGTTTGGTGGCCCTTGACTTAGGTCACTACTTCTCTACACAGTTCGGTTATAAGACCTTTCACGTTAGTCAATGAAGTGCCATGTTTATTTTTTAAAATAATAATTTCTATGGATGCATGACTACTTCTTTGAAGGCCGTCTTCCTCACAAGACGTAAATACCCCATTATATTGATCCTATTGATTCCACTTAATAATTGTTGTACCCTTTCCAAAGAACCTGTGCTGTAATTTGGACATTAGACAAAATAAAAGAAACTATGTTTATATTTAAATATTTAGGCATTGCTCATCTTTAGAATAATCTACAATTGTATTGTTCTTGCATTCATGGCCCTATTATTTATTTATTTATTTATTTTATGTGCTGTTATAATGACAGTAATTGCACTTCACCGTCATAAGCAATTAACAAGATATTCTACTTGGTTTTTTATTACATAAGGTATAACATATACATAAGTTCGACTCACTTCTAAATCCTAATGCGTTGCTGCTCATACAAACTAATTTACTGGTAAGCAAAAATTACACTTGATTCATAAAAAATGACACTCAGATGCCACGTGCAAAATTTTCACATGATTCTCCCTAATACTTGTTTTATAACTTAAACTATTTTAATGCTATGTGATGATGCGCTAAGCTTTGGGTGTTTATATCATTATCTAATGAAATTTCTAAGAAACCTATCGATGGCTACCCAAAGGAAGTTTAATAAAGACATCTAAGGATAGCTTAAGGCAAGAGCTCACGTGTTTAGATATTCCTAAAGTTTTCATTTTAGCAGGAAGATTTTTTTTTTCTAAATAAATACTCGAAACATTATTTTCATTCAGTTGTAGCTTAATTGTCATTACACACTATAGAGATCAAATCTTCTTCTATGAGGCACGTATATATCATTTGATACTACACAACTTGAGAGTGAGTGATTACACATAGATTTTAGTTTTAATAATATATATATATATATATATATATATATATATATATATATATATATATATATATACTCCTCCACTGCCAAAGAGAACAAAGGAGTACGTAAGGTAAAATCTGTTTTCCAAATGTTTACAAGACAAACTAATTTCTTTCGTAAGTTATTCGATAATTACTCCAAGGTAATTAAATTTCTCATATCAATTGCTACACAATACTCTAATTTATCCAACCAATTTAACCTATGGAAGTGATGTTACTAACTGGCAAAATTTCTCAATTAAAAGTAACTATGTGTATTGTTTTTGAATTTTATTTCGAGTGAACATAATACAGATTGCACAGGCTCATTGTATGAAAACATATAATAATATGATATAACCAGAATACGATATCCATTAGAGAAATTATTTCATGACTTAAGTGTTGACCACCAAACCATGCTTAAATATTTAGGAACATCAATCTCTCCATACATTGTTTCCAACAACAACCTAATATACCAGTCAATATTTTAGGAAGAAACACACACCTGAATAACTACTAAAGAATTTATGATCATTTTACCAAATATTAAAAAAAAAAGATAAAGGGTTATTTACTAAGATAGGTCTAAAGGAAAAAAAGCTTTATAAATACTTTAAATAAATTTTAATGTCCTCCCCTTTACAGTATAGCTATTGGAGAAGGACGAATTTGTGACATATGAGATATTTAAAAACATTGAGCTTACTCCTTGTCAATTCTATAGTTTCACAGTGGCGTTCTGAGGAGGAGAAATGAACAAGTAAACACAATAGACACCAAATAAAATTCTATACATCAATTTCCATATTATTATCCATTTTAGGGTAAATTTGCTTCTAGAGTATATATAAACAATAATATTTACAGTAATTGAGGACAATTGATTCTTAAAAGCAAATACAATTTCTCTAGAGAAGGCAGGTTACAAATAGACATTCGAATATTTATTAAGTAAGAATATGAATGCTCTAAATGCCACCCTTGGTAGGATCCACATAAATCCATCTAGAAAATAACACTATATACTCCTCACTACAATACCTTCTCGAGCAGCGATACGACAGGGTTGAAAACTTAATTTTTGGGTCAGCTTGGCCCAAGTATGAATGCAACTAAATTTTATGAATACAAATGCATCAACCAGACATTACACACCCAAACTTGATTTTCAATAATCTCATAACTAATTATATAGTTAAACTATATATTACATTAAACATTAATGCCCCACCCATTATTCATGATATTATCACGTAATTTTAGTAGTAGCACACACATCGTGTTCTATAAATACAGGTCCACATTCAACTTATTTCCATAGACAGACAACCATCCATACAAACAAAACCAAAAATTTCATAGCAAAGCATTCACATTTGACATATCTTTAAGTGAGCAATGAAATTCAACACAAAATCCAAAAATTCAAGATAACCCAACCTGAAAGAGAGCGGTCGTCGCTCTTTGTTGAGCTATTGTTCTCACCCTCTTACGCAGCCACACAAGAGTTACTTAAGCTCTATCATATAATTTTCCCCAAACTTCTCACCAATAGCTCACACCCGCTTATCTTCCTTCATTTATAAAATATTTCCATAGCTACCTTGGAGACACATATCATCAAAACATGCATAAAGTTGCTTAACTAGCTGCCAGATGGATACATCCTTCCTTGCCCGATGGAAAGAAAATTATGTAGGTATTTTCTTAGTTATTTTATTTATATATATAATATTATATATATATATATTACAAATACATATATTTAATTTAATTATAACTTATTTATATACATTTATATTTTTTTTATTTATAATAAAAAGGAATATTACAATAAATCAATTTAAAAAAAATCATGCAATCACATAAGCACAAAATGCAGCAATAGGTAGGATGACCTATATGAAAATTTTTAATGGGCTTCCATGTACCCACAGGCCAAGGTTCATGAGGCATGACATCATATCCCACCTCACCTGATGCTTTTAACACCTGTCTCTGTCAAGAGGTGGTATTCGCTCGTCTATTTTTTTTCCTGCTTCGGAGTGAAAAACTTGCACCTGCAATCACAAAAACTTATAGCAGTATCACATTCTTCCAATAAATGATAAAAAAATAATGGGGATGTTACATCTGTAACAACAACATACTCTACTTCTATTGTTGATAGCGCAACAACCTTTTGTAATTTTTAAATCTAGCTTACTACAATTTCACCTATAGTAAAAACATACCCTGTGGTACTCCTCCTACTGTTTATATCACCTACCATATATGAATAAAAATATCCTTGTAAAGTAGTATTAGATCCTCCAAAGCATAATTCCTGAGTGACAGTACCTCTCAAATATTCAAGAATCCACTTCACTACCTCCCAATACTTTCTTCCTAGATTGCTCATAAAACTGCTCACAAATCACACTGCATGTGCAATATCTAGCCTTGTACACACCATCGCATACATAAAAGTTCAAACTACCAACTATTTATGAATAAGGAACCTTGGACATGTAGTTCATCTCCTCCTATGTCTTAGGACACATATCTTTGGTTAGTTTGAAATGATTTCCCAAAGGTGTGCTAACAAGTTTTGCATCCTGCATACTAAATATTTCCAACACCTTCTCAATGTACTCACTCTGAGACAATGTTAATTTACAATTTTTCCTATCTCTTGTTATTCTCATACCAAGGATTTGCTTTGCAACACCCAAATCCTTCATTGTAAATAACTTTATCAATTTTATTTTGAGTATAATTATATCCTGCATGTTAGACCCTGTAATAAGCATGTCATCTACATACAATAACAGGATAATATAGTTACCATTATCCAAACTCTTAAAATAAACACAGTGGTTTGAATAACATCTACTATAAACTTGATCTGACATAAACCTGTCAAATTTCATATACCAATTCCTTAGAGCTTGCTTCAGGCCATACAGGCTCTTTTTCAACCTGCATACTAGTTCCTCCTTTCCTTTGACCTCATACCCTTGTGGATGCATCATATAAATATCTTACTCAAAATACCCATAGAGAAAATCTATTTTTACATCGAACTAATCAAGATGTAAATCCTCTACAACCACTAAGCTTAAAACAGTTCTTATTGAAGTAATTTTAACAACAGAAGAAAAAAATTTCATCATAATAAATACCTTTCTTCTATGTAAACCCCTTTACAACAAGTCTAGCCTTATACCTCTTTTTACCTCCATATTCTTCTTTCACCCTGTAAAACTATTTATTCTACAATGCTCTTTTTACTACAAGCAACTGAACCAGATACCAAGTCTGATTATTTATCAAGGAGTCCATCTTCTCTTTCATGCCTTGCTCCAACTTCTTGGTTTCTACCTGCATTGCTTCTTCATATGTTTATGGTTCACTAGAGTCAAACAATAATACATAATATAATGAAGGAGAGTAACATACAAGAGGTCTACTTATCATGGTAGATTTTCTAACAATAATTGTAGGAGTTTGAGGTGCTAGTTGCTATTGTTGTTGTTGATTTTCTAGCACCTTTGGAGTTTCAATTTCATCAAACACTATGTATTCTAAGTTTACCTTTTCCTATTTATTTTCCTATAACTGATACTTATACATGACCTTCTCATTGAATATTACATCTCTACTCCTAATGATTTTATGATTTGCATAATCCCAAAAGTGATAACCAAAATCATTAACTCCATATCCAATGAAAACACTTATTGGATTTTACCTCAAGTTTAGTTCTATTTTCTTTACTAATATGCATGAATGCTTCACAACCGAAAGTCTTCAAAAATGATTAGTTAATAGGCTTACCTGTCCATGCCTCTTCTGGAATCCCACCATCTAGGGAACTTGAAGGTCCTCTATTTATTAAATAAATTGTAGTATCCATAGCATCTACCCAAAACTATAAGGGTAATCCTGCATGTAATCTCATACACCTAGCACGTTCCATAATAATCCTATTCATCATTTTTGACACACCATTTTCTTGTGGAATTCTTGGAATAGTATTCACTCTACGAATCCCATGGTATGAATAGTAACTATAAAACTCTTTGCTGTAAATATTTCATATCTCATTCTCAACCAAAGTTTTCCATTTCTTAAAGGTATCAAAGACATTTGATTTCTTTTGAATATAGTAAACCCAAGTTTTTCTAGTTGCATCATCAATAAATGTAACATAATAATAAGAGCCACCAAGAGATGATACCTGAGCTGGTACCCATACATTTTAATGTACAAGCTCTAGCTTTTCACTATTATTTTCTTTTCCAACCCTGAGAAATTTGAATCTTTTTTATTTTCCATAAATGCAGTTCTCATAGAAGTCTAAATCAACCTGCTTCAAACATGGCAACAAATTCCTTGAGTGGATAATCTGCATCTCCTTTGCACTCATGTTCCCAAGCCTATGATGTCACAAAGCTGTATCCGCTCCTATAGAAGCTAAAGCAATAGAAAAATCAATATTACTGGTACATACATACAATGTACCTTTTTTCCTTTTGCTAATAACAGTGATCCTTTAGCAACCTTCCATGAATTTTTTGAGAATGTAACTGTACATCCTTCACTGTCCAAATGCCCCATGGAAATTATATTTCTTCATAAATCGGGGATATGCCTTACCTCTTTCAACAACCATTGGTTTCCATTTGGTAACTTTATTTGTATGTTACCCTTTACAGTTATTTTACATGGTCTATCATCACCCAAATATACCTATCCAAAATAACCTTGAACATAATCTAGAAAATATTTCCTATGGGTGTGGCATGATATGATGCACCATATTCTAGCACCCAATAATTATTAATATTATTTAGTGAAATAATTAAAGCATCTTGCAATACATCACCCACTACATTTGCTTCCTGATTACCCTATTTTTCTTTTTGAGTCTAATAGTCTATTTTTAGGTGTTCTTTCTTCCTGCAATGCTAGCATTCCAACTACTTCCCTTTGCATTTGATCTACTTTTCTTTGATTTTACATAATTTCCTAGGTTTTTTCCTCTCTCCCTTTGTCTCCCCCTATTATCTATAGTCAAATAATTACCTGATGTCTCACCTGTGATTTTTCGTAACATTTTCTCACTAAGGATAACACCAAAAACATCATCAAACTTTAAAGTATTTGAACTAGATATAGAGTTACTCATAGTCATCACCAAGTCATTCCAGCTTTCTAGCAATAAGCACAAAATCAAGATAGCCCTAACCTCATCATCAAAGTTTACTCCTACAGAACTTAATTAATTGGTAACAATGTTAAATTCATTTAAATTATCAATAACATACCCACCTTCTGACATCTACATATTAAATAAACATTTCATAAGAAATACCTTGTTCGAAGTCGAGGGTTTTTCATATAGTTTATCCAATGCATTCATTAAACCCTTTGTTATCTTTTCCTTTGAAATATTGAAGGCCACCAATGATGCCAAGCACAACCATATTATTCCTAGTGCTTTTCTATCCAGAAATTCTCATTCTTCACCTATAATCGATGCTAACTTCTTTGCTATTTCACGTAATGGTAGGTAAATATATTTTTGATAAAGATAATCCTCCATTTGTATCTTCCATAGCTAGTAGTTTTAGCCATTAAACTTCTCAACCCTAAATCTGCCTTCTTCTCCCATTGCTCCCACTCGAATTAGAAACCCTATTTTCAAGTAATTTTTTTAAACCCTAAGCTCTGATACCAATTTTTAAGATTAAAGCATAAAATACGAGCAATAAAATGTGGAAAATAAAACATAGAAGAAAATAATGCAATATTCAATAGACATAGATTTATGTGGTTCACCCAATATGGGCTACATCCATGGAGAAAATAACCAGGCCTTATATTCCATCCAAAAAACCCCTCTGTACACAGTCGCACACTGAACATTACAATTAGCTGCCATACAAAATCCTCTTATAAAAGTGCATTACAATTTTAGGGCAAAAACTTGCCTAAAATCTACCGTTCGATCTATGATCTAATATCAAATGGTCCAAATTTACATAGAGGAAAAACATCTTCGCTAATGTTGCCCCCCTAGACCCCCCTGGTGGACACTATTAGGGGGGGTTAATGCCCACCCTACACCCCTTTATTTCACATTGTGGGTTCAAGTGCGATTGAAAACAAGACCTCCAAATTAATCAGGCTCCAGAATCAACAACTATTCTCCATAGCACTCTATTTCCTCAACTTGCTTGCTCATAAATGATTGAAAATTTGAATTTGTCTACTTAAATAGGTTTTTGAGCACTCCTTCATCATTAATGGGAATGAGTGGATGGTTACCTCCCATGATTTCAAATGAGTGAATCATATGCTGTGAAGCATGGCTTGTCAGTGAAGTATGCATCTCTGATTGGATGGAATTCATGGTAGATGGTGGTAAACTATCCATTGGTACACTTCTCAAGGTGCATTTATTTACCCATCCTTGCGGTGGAATAATGGACCTAGCATATTTTTGATGTTATACTTGCTTTCTCGATTTTGCTTGACTAAAAATGCATGCTCTTTTTCGTGCTTTCCTCAAAATTCTACAAGTTATATTTCCGCAAAGGTAACTTTGACCAAGTTGACTATGGATTTTGGGACCATGCCTATTTTGAAAGCTGTTGAAGGGTTTAGGCCTCTTGAAAACTCCGCTGGAACTAGGATTCCACTGTTCTAGATTTTGGTAAGAGTCGTTTGACCACTTTGACTATGGATTCTTCATCGCGTTACTTCTTGGTGGATTATATCATAGACCTTTTCGCAAGTGGAAAAATGACCTCCTTTCCCTCATTTGCTTTTGGAAATATAATACATAAAGAAAAATAAATATAATACAACATATGTACATATATTACAACAAGAGGATTTCTCTAACTAAAATATAGTTTGAGATGATACCCATTTATAGGGATGGGTTGTATGTTTCCTCTTTGATCCTGGAGCTGAAAGGCATTGCTCTCCTTTACTTCGACAATCTTGAAGGGTCCCTCCCAGAAAGAGTCAAATTTTTGGTGATTACCCGGCTTAGCCTTTTCAACATTCCACCTTAGCACTGAATCTCCTTCTTTGAATTTTCTGAACTTTACCTTTTTATCGAACCACTCTTTGGTATTCATGGAGTATTTCTGAAAGTTCTCATATGCCTGAGTTCTTTGTTCTTCCAAGTGCAACAGATGCATCAGTCTAGCTTCTAGCGGACTTTGATCGAGCTCCTGATCTTGGTTGGCCCATTTTAAAGCTGGTATCTCCAGATGAGTAGGTAGAATGACCTCCTTGCCATATACTAATGCATAAGGAGATGTCCTAATAGACCTCTTGATAGTGATTCTATCTACCCATAAAACCTGGTCAAGTAACAGATGCCAACTCCTTTTGTTCTCCTCTAGTGCTCTTTTCAGAATTTTGAGCAAGTTTTTATTGGTGGATTCCGCCAATCCATTTCCCTGAGGGTAATAGTTGGAAGAATTTTTAATATTTATACCATACTTGCTTGTAAATTCGATGTATTTTGCACCTATGAAAGTTGGGCCATTGTCACTTACTAGTGCTTCCGAAATTCCAAACCTTGTGATCAGATTTTCTAGAAAATCAATTACTACTTCCTGGTCCAATTTCTTGGTTGGAATAGCCTCCACCCATTTGGTGAAATAGTCAGTTGTGGTAAGGATGAACTTATGAATTACTGATGAATTTAGACTAATGACTCCAACAAAGTCGAGTCCCTATTGTTGGAAGGGTTCCTCTACCTAAATTGGCTTGAGCAAAAATGTTGCATTCTTGGTTCTTCCCACATACCTTTGACACTTATCACAGGACTTAGCTACTTTGAAAACATCTGCAAAGATAGTGGGCCAATAATATCCTACCCTTATTATCTTCATGGTAGTTATTCTTCCTAAAAAGTGACCTCCTGATAGGCCTCCATGAAATTCTTCGATGACCTTCTATTTTTCATTATCTCTCAGACATCTTAGAAGCACTCCATCCAAGTTCCTTTTGTATAGTCCTTTCAGGAGTAATACATACTTCATAGCTTGCAATATGAATCTCCTCCATTGTGAAGGATTGAGACCTTGCAAACATACCCCTATTTGGAAATAGGCTATCAATTGATCTATCCAATCAGAATTGCCCTAAAAAGTGACCTCCTGATCATCCTCTGCTCCTTGATAGGCTACTGTTTGTTCTAAATCTGCCTTAGCTACGAGTTCCTGACATAATGCTCTCCCTCTAACCAACTTTGTAGGGTGGATTTCTACATCATACTCCTGTATCTTAGTAATCCAACCAGCCCTTTTATCACCCAATTCTCCTTGGAGGATAAATTTTCTCACATCTGGGTGTACCACATAGACCAGAGTTTTACTTTGGACTAAGTACTGCCAAAATTTCTTCAAAGATTTCATTACAACAAATACCTATCTTTCAATAAAATTGTACTTTATCTGATACTCATGCAAGGTTTGACTCCAGAAGAAGATAGGATTTTCCTCTCCATTCTCACCCTTTTGAGTGAGTACTGATGCATAGCTTTCCTCAGCTCCATAGGCATATAAAATGAAATATTTGCTGAAATCTAGATTTATCAATACTGGTGCAGTTGCAATTGCTTGCTTTATAGCCTCAAAGGCTTGTTTTATTTTCTCAGTCCACTTGAACTCCATATTCTTCTTAAGTAGCTCTGATATGGGTCGGACCACTTGAGCAAAGTCTGATATGAACTTTCTTACAAAGTTAATCTGCCCAAAGAAGGACTGCAACCCTTTCTTGTTTGTAGGTAGGGGAAGGGCTAGAATTGATTTTATTCTATCTAGATCTATTGCCATCCCATTTTTGGAGACTACATGTCCCAATAATTTACCTTCATGAACGATGAAGAATGATTTCTTTGGATTGAGAGATATGCCAAACTCTCTGCACTTCTGGAAAACCTTCTCTAAATGTTCAAGATGTGATTCTTTCCTATGCGAAAACACTATCATATCATCCAGATAAATCAGAATGATTTTATTGATCAGCTCACCAAAAGCATAGTCCATGGCCCTCTGGAAGGTGGCTCCTGCATTGGATAGACCGAATGGCATTCTCTGATAAGCAAATGTGCCCCACTTAGTGGTAAAAGCTGTTTTGAACTGATCTTCATCTCTAACCCAAATATGGTTGTATCCAAAGAAGCCATCTAGCAAGGAATATATTTTCACTCCTGACACCATCTACAGAATCTGATCCATCTAGGGAAGTGGATAATGATCCTTCAGGGAAGCTCTATTCAAGTTCTAAAAATCCACACATAACCGGATGTCTCCATTCTTCTTTCTCACTAGGACCAAGTTGGCAACCCATGTGGAATGCTTAATAGGATAGATAATTTTCCCTTTTAGAAGCTTAATCAATTCCTACCTCATTATGGACTCGATCTTTGGATTCATAGGCCTTTGCCTCTATCTGAAAGGTTTTGCATCAGGTTCCAGCTCAATGGTATGTTGAATGACCTTCTTATCATAAACTTTGAGGTCTTCATAAGACCAAGCAATAATGTCTGGATATTTAAAACATAGTGCCTTGACTCCTTCAACTTCTTCTGGAGAGCATCTTATTTCGACATTAATCTTCTTGTTTGCTTCTATTTCAATTTCATTACAAATTTTACCATCAACTTTCATAGTCCTTGACTTCTTTCCATCCTCATTGTCAAACAAGCTTTCCAATGTGATCAGGCCTTTAGGAATGTGATTATTCTTCAACTGAATAACATCTTGTTGATCTAATTCTTGGGAAATCTCTTCCTGCACATTAGCTAGACAAGCCTCTCTGACTAGAAAATCGATTATCTGCTCATCATTATCAAAAACTTACCAAAATATTTATCTATCTGGGACTGCTGGTCTGAAGACTAATTTGACTCTTTTACTTGCAGCTGACCCAAGGTCTGAGGAAGGATTAAAATTAGAACCCTTAACTACCAAAGCATCCACCAGTGTATTCTATTCTCTAGGGATAGAGTAGATATTTAGTGCATCAAAATATTCCATTAAGTCCCATACTCTATTCCTATACATCTTCAGATAGTGATGTTTACTACTGCACTTTTCTATCACTTGGTTGACCACTAGCTCTGAATCACCATAAATATCTAATATCTTGATTCCCATATTTTTTGCTTGCATCAATCCCAAGCACAGAGCTTCATATTTCATAACATTATTTGTGCAAGCCCAAGTGAATCTGAAAGAAAAACTTTTCACTCCTTTTGAGGGAGATTTCAACACTACACCAGCTCTAACTCCATTTTTGCATCTTGCTCCATCAAAATGCATTGTCCAGACCTCTGTCTACCTGAGTGATTGATTGGATATGGCAGGGATATTCTTCTTGACTTCTACAGAAATATTGTATGTACCTAGCCCAATTTTTGATAGGTTGTAATCATCTTTGAAGGGTAAATCATCTTCTATTTCTAGATCTTCTAAGATTTCCACTAACTCTGGCTCTTCCATCACTGAGTGATTGTACAAGTCTTCTTCAATTTTTCCAATATGAAAGGACATAGGATTTTTTAGGGTTATTCTTATCCTTTTGCCTTTGTAGGGGACTATCATAGTGGAGTAGTCTAGATACATATATCCTCCCATCTTGGTCATGAATTCCCTTGATAGGAAAATACCAAAATAAGGCTCCAGGTCTACCACCACAATTTCTTGAACAATGGTAATTTTTGGGGCCCTGTGCAACCTCATCAATACATCCTTTATGACTCCCATGGTCTTTACAGGGGTGCCATCAAGTTGTAAAACCCCCTGACAAGATCTTGTATACTCCATACCCATCTCATCACAGACTACTTTTGGCATAATAGTTGTTGAGGCGCTTGAGTCTATCATACAATTGTGGACCACCCATCCTTCCATTCTAAGTGAAATGTAGAATGGAGGAGGCTTGTTCTTCAAGGTGGTAGGAGATATTTTTTCTTTATCTTGTGCCACATTGAAAATA
The DNA here is from genome assembly GCA_028583015.1 of Wollemia nobilis. Lineage (NCBI taxonomy): Eukaryota > Viridiplantae > Streptophyta > Pinopsida > Araucariales > Araucariaceae > Wollemia > Wollemia nobilis. The sequence goes on from JAQPPZ010007530.1 coordinate 6,476,016, forward strand.
GTGGCGGTTTATTTTCCTTGGGACCTTTTATGAAGAGATGCCTTCAACAAATCTATTTGACCAGGGAGAAAAAGAGTATCATACAGGCTTGCTCTAGATGGAACTCTCTTTAACTCATCCACAATGTTATATTCCACCTGAACTAGTGAAGGTCTTTCATACCTCTTTTCTGGTTCTCCATAGTTCTTTTTGTATTGTTGTGTAGCCTCAATTATTTGGCTTTTTGTAATGGAAGGGAAACTTAGCTTTTCTTGGGCTTCTTTTCTTGCACTTTCTTGCTCTTTGTTCCTTTCCTTTTCACCTCCTCTTGGAATGCTTATCTCCCTCTCTTGTCTCCTAGGTGCTACATTACTTTTATCCACTGCTTGCAGAATAGGAAATTGATCATTCCCCTATAGTGGTGGTTCTCTCATTTTTTGAGAAGGCACTTGGAAACTACCCATATTCTATGGGTCTACTTGTAAGGGTTTCTTTTCGAACCTGGTCATGACTGAGACTTGTTCTTCTTCAAGAAAATCTTGTCCGACCATGACTTGATCATACTACCACAACATGTTAACTCTCCCCTTCTGGTTTCTTTCTGCTCTTTCCATAGCTTGTTGCACATGATGTTGGTACATAGCACAAGATTTTGAATCATGAGGATCATTGCACACCAGACACCACACGTTAACAAGACTGGTCTCAAGAGTATATTCTTGATCTTCTTGATTTGCATTAACTCTGATTCTTGTACTATTGTTGGGACCAAGCTTTTGATATCTATTAATATAGGGGAATCTCCTTGGTTGGGACCTTTCTATCTCTCTCTTCTCCATCACATTCATCTTATTACTGAGTGTTTTGAGAGTACTCTGAATATCAAGAAGCATAGTGGATTCTTGAGGTGCTTGAGATGGTAGTGGTGGAAAGGGGATGGAAGGAGATGGTATTTTAGGAGGTGGAATAGGAGTCATTTGAGGGAGTGGTGATGACAAGGGAGGAGGGTCCATGTAGGAAGATGAAGTTGGCTGACTTTGGGTATTAGGAATCTTAGAACAATAAGGTATAACAGTTTTTAGAGGTAACCTTCCTACATTGATAAGGATATTCTCAGCTTGTACAATCGCATTGTAAACCTAGGGGAAGGTGTAGACTCTGGACTATTGAGTTTGTAACCCGAGTTCTGACCCCAAAGCTCTGATATAGTACATAAAAGCAAGAGGGGCAGTGGGCCTAGCTTCAGGTGGAATTCTTTTCCAAGTTCTACTGAATCTTAGATTAAAATCTGAAACTGACTCTTGTTGATGCTTTTGCATGGATGTGAATTGGTTTAGGAGAGAAAAAGGATCAATAGACTCATTGAATTCTTCAACAAAAGGCTCAGCTAATTCAGCCCATGAGGTAATGTTGTTGTCTTCTAAGGTTCTAAACCAATAAAGGATTTTTTCTATAAAATATAGGGCAAGAATTCTGATAATGACATCCTCATTTTTGATATTATGAATTATTGCTAGATTGAGGATATCTTGGCAATGCTCGTACATAGTTTTTCTGACCCATCATAAGTTGGTATAGCTTTGGATACAGCTTGAGGGATATCATGCATATGGGTAAGTCTCAAGGGACCACCTATATTCCAATTGGGATATTTCTGTAGGGGCTGGTTTGGGGTTATGTTCGCCATATTTCTAGGTATTATTCTTGCTAGAGGTGATCTTGGATGAACTTTAGGGGGTGGTCCAGTTGGAGCTTCTTCTATATAAAAATCTGAGGATAAATTTCTTATGACAGTGGATCCTTTTAAAGGGAGCTCATAAAAGATAAAAGGCTCTAGATTATTTTTCGTAGATGACCTAGTATTCATGAAAAGATTTGATCTATTGGAATGGCTTTTTAGTTTCTTGCATTCAGGGGAGTCACCAAGTGAATTTATAGTTCACCACTTAACGAGGTCAAGACAATTCACTAAATCTTGATTCCTCTAGGAGAGATAAAAGAAATAAAACTTTGTGGGTTAACTAATGTTTCTTGTAAACAGGGTCCCACCAGGCGTGCCAGAACTATTGGGGTCTGAATTGACATCAAGGTAAACTTGAACTATGATTATGAATATTTGAATTATGGGAGGTGCATACCCGCTAATCACAACTCAAACCCTGACATTGGATGGATTAGAGATTAACTTCAATCCAACCTCTAGAGTAGGTTAGTATACCTTGTCAACTAATTCAGGTGTTGACTCAATTAAGCTCAAAATAATGTGTAAGTTTAGGGATAGAAATGAGATAAGGGTTAGAAAATGGTTGAGAAAATAATGGTCAGATAGAGCTAACAACATTGAAAAATAGCAAGAATCTATTGATCAATCACATTTCCAGTATGCCACACTTGAGACTAACAACAATCAAAACTCAGTATCTTCACCATTAAAATAAGGAAATGCTCAGAAAACTATTTCAAACATCTAAAATGCTAATAATCCAAATAGAAAAATTAGATCAACACTTAGACTAACAGAAATAGAAGTCTTCTACAACATTTGTTTAGGCATGAACCATTCCAAGGTGCTCCAAATCAACAATCCAATATCAGTAGAATTGACTAATCATGACAATAGTAATAGAAATGCATTCATAGAATAAACTAACAATTGATGAAGACAAGAGCTAGAGGTAAACATCCAAGTAATGCTCCTTCTATTGATTTCATAACAATTATAGTAATATATCAGGAAAACACTCTAGAGTCGACCCTTAAACATGAGGGTTCGACCTCTTTATATAGATTTTACAATGATAGTAAAAAAACTAGAAATATTACAAGGAATTTCTTGCCAGATCAGCAAAATGCTGAGGTGGTAGCCTCTCATTGATTTTCAAGAAAAAAAATGGAGTTGTACTCCATGAATGCTACAATTCTGAGCTCTACAAGTTGTTTGGCTCTCAACTGAATTCCATAGTTGGAATGGTTACAGGTCAATCTGGATCATCCTTTATTCTTGAGAAGACTTTCTACCATTGATCTACAACTAAAAATGCAGGTGAGTCTTGATTCCAGTGATGTTTGATCTTCCTTGATTTTTTACTGCATTTCTTAGGTTCCATTGCATTCTCCTCTTCTTTAGAATTTGCTACTCTAAATTCCACTAAGATAGGTTTGACTAGTTTGACCATAGAAATGAGGTTCTTGCAGTGCTTGATGATTTTCTACAAAATTTGCTACTTTACTTTTCACCGATCAAAGTTGACTAAGTTGACCACAAAATTATCATTTGGCAACAAACTATTCTTTTCTTTAGAATCCACTACTTCAATTTTTGCTAGGTCCAGGTTGACCAATTTGACTATGGATTTTCAATCTTGCATCGGCTTCAGGTGGATTTTGACAATGCTCTACCTCCTGACCTTCAGAATCTGCAACTCTAATTTCTGCTTGGCCTTGTTTGACTATGTTGACTATGGATTTTCAATTTTTGGTGGATTTTAACCTTTTCGACACTTAGTCACATTTTTGCCAAAACTGATATGCTTGTGATCTTCCATCATGAAAATTAACCTTATGCTAGTGTCGCTCTTCTAGATTCTACAACTTTAAATTCTGCTAGGCACTGTTTGACCATGTTGACCATGGATTCTGCACCCTAGTAGAGTTTAGCATTGCTTAGGAGTTTTCTCTTGGACACTTAGCCAATTTTACAAAAATTGCTAAGTATGTAGCCTTTTGGGCCTATAGTTATCTAGTTACTTCATGCAATGTAATAAATGCACAAGTGTCAATGTGCAAGTTGTAAAAGTGCAAGGTGTCCCTTGTACAACTAGTTAGAGTGTTGGGCAAGCAATCTATTTTCCACTATAAGAAGCCCTCATTGTAAGAGTTTGATAAGCAAGTCAGTAGGTAGTAGTAGTAGTAGTAGGTGACTCCATTAGTGATGGAGCACATTATGGTTTTGTAGCTTCTTGCATGGAGTGTCCATTTCCTCCATAGCAATATTGTATTCATTTTTGACATTTCTATTTATAGCATACTTCAGAAATCTGATGAGTTTACTTTCTTTCATATTTCAGCATCTTGTGATTGTCATATCTTATTGTGATCTACCTCAAAAGCTAATAGTGGTATCAGAGCCATGGTAGATCTAGTCATAGTAGGTCAATAGGAATACCACCATTATTATCGAGTCTAAGTTTTTTGTCAACCTGATGCGCCATTGGACCAATCACTATAAAAAATTCTTAGAAGAGTCTAGGTGGTAGAATTAGGGAGAGTCACAAGAGAGGACTAAAATAAATCTTAGTTTTAGAAAGTACTGAGATTGTATTTGACTGGAGTCTCTCCACAAAGTTACAAGAAAACTCGTGAAGACTAGGACTCAATATTCAACCCACTAGATTGATAGATCATCTAGTGAAGATCATCCAGAATATCTAGAACTTGGTAATTATTACCTGAAGGTTCTTCTTACTATAGGGAACTAACTCTCAGATGATTGAGACACCTCCTACAATAGAAATCTAGGAGATTTCAACTTCATTTCCCAAAGGTCGGAGTGCCTTCATAGTGTAGAGATTAGTTGTTGTAAAAGAGAAATACTACAGAAGAGACTCTAGGAGAAAGAGTCATAGTGAAGACTAGAGATTGAAGATATCTATTGGTAAAATCAACTTCACAGAAGAAAAATGCCATAGAAGCCTTAATCTAAAAAGGCCATAGAAGCCTTGATCTGAAGAAGGCCATAGAAGCCTTAATCCAAAAAGGGCCATAAAAGCCCTAATCCTAAAAAAGACTCTAGAAGGGAGTACCTAATTCAGAAGCAGATTCAAATTTTAGTACTAATCATTTGTTGCAGGAAAAGAGGAGTTCCAGTGAAGTTGAGAAACTTCCTACATTCAAAGTTAGGAAGAGTATTTGCTTTAGAATCATCCAGCACCTGAAGTAAACCTGAAGGTGAAGAGATCAGGAGAATATCTCATTGAAGAAGCTTCCATTCTTGGAAGGATGAGAAGGACCAGGAGGAACCTGTTCAGATCCAGAAGTAGTAGAATCAAGAGATCTAGGAAGGAGATCTCAACTCCAAAAGAATAAGGCCTCAAGGAAGACTGAAGTAGCTATAGAATCGAAGACCTAGGAGAGGTCTCAAGGAAAAAGGCTTGGAGAAGCCTTGTTGCTAAAGCAAGATCATCAAAGAGTTCTTGGAAGAACTCATTGGAGAAATTCTCCATCAAGGAGAAACTTTCTCACAAGGGAAGACTTGGGACAATTGTCACCATCCGACAACAAGCCCAATCAGGAGAAGATGAATTGGCAAGGAGTTCCAAAGAAGATATAAAAGACCTCAAGACATTTAGAGTCTTGAGAAGAAGAAGATCCTGCTTGAAGTTAGAATTTGACAAGAAGACTCAAAGATAAAAGGAGTTTGTCAAAGCTGAGAGACTAGAGGATTTCCCAAAGAATCCTCTGTATCCATAATAGAAAGGAGAAGACCAAATCACCAAACTTCAGGCTCATGAAAGCAAGTTCGAGACCTCATTTTTGTGAAGGAGGAGCTACTTGAAAAGCTTTCAAAAAAGGTAAGCAACTATTGGTGCAAGTGAATTCATTATTCAAATTACTCAGTAGATTTGTTAAAGCACCTTATGCTAGATCAAAAATTGCAAAGGGGAAGATTGCATTATAAGTCTTCATAGAAGTGCAAAAAGGAAAGTTCATTTTAAGGTTCATTTGCACATTATTTTTGGAGTTGATTAGATTACAAATTACATCTATCTATCAACTACCTTACATCTTGAAATAGAAGATTGGATCCTACAACTGTGTTTGTAGTGAAATTTATAGATTATATTTGAAAAGTTGCAGTGGGATTATTAAGAGCATATTTAAGAAATCAGTGGAGCAATAAGGTGAATTTATTGTTACCATTTATAGTGCATCTATTAAGCACTATTCTAGTTAAATTTTTAACTAGTTGCTCTATATTTGTTTGTGTTGATTAAGAAGCACAAAAAAATATGCAACACTATAGTGGCCAAAAGAAGCCACCATTATAAGCAAAAAGGTGGAGTAGAAAAACCACCATTGAAATCCTTGAAGGAAGCCTCAAATCGAGACCTTGGTAGTCTCAAGACTCAAGGAGAATAAAAGGATTCTTTCTTCAAGCACAGAGTGTAGGAATCCTTACTTTCAATAACTTGGATTGACTATCATCCAAAAGAATAAAGAAGGATTATAAATATTATTCATTTTAGGTGAAAAATTATATATTACAAAAGGCACCTCCTTTGTTCCTTGGAAGAACAAAGGCTTTACCATTTACAGGGGGCAGAAGGATGTTTTTTATCTAGCAGGTCTACGACCAAGTGAAGGAGCTATCTAAAGCTCACACAAGTAGTACATCTACGGCCAAAAGGAAGAGCTATCAGAGAGCTCACACATCCTCATTTCAATAGAGTTGTAGCTAGGTGAAGGAGCCCATACAAAAAATAGAGTTGCAGCCAAAGAAGGAGCTACCAAAGAGCTCACACATCTAGGAGCTAAGGTGTTTAAAAACACCATTCTTGCCATCAGAATTAGCCCTATAAGGTAGTGCATCACCTACAATAGTAGAGCCATTGGAAGAAGATATTAATACTCATGCATACATAGAAAGGAGGATAATATTCAGTAGAGGAATATCTACGTAAAAGAAGCAGCATTGGGTGTTCTAACCAGTGACAAAGGAAGGAGGAAATAAACATTAGAAGTGTAGAAAGAGAGTGGAAGCTATACCTAAAGCCTCCATTGAAGCAAGCATCCACCAAGAGAAGAGATCAAAGGTGTGTCGAGAAGCTATCCAGTTGTAGCCATCTGTTGCCCTCTCCAAGCCAGCTAGAAAAAGAAATCTTGCATACCAAGGAAAAGCAAGCTCACGTAGGGTGCAAAGATAAAGGAGGAATTAGGGTTACTTGGAGCATTAGAAAGAAATCTTGCATGCACAAGCCACTTGGCATGAACTCTCTACGTCTACCAATGTTTGAGCACTCACCTAAAGGGAGTTACACATAGTTGGAGGGAGTTGAGATTCGTTGGAGGTTACCACCAACCTCATCATTGCCAAAGAAATGCTCATTGTCGAAGAAATGCTCACTATCGAAGAATGTTCATTATTATCGAAGAGAGTTGGCTAGTAATGCTTCGTGTGACACTTGTCATGAAGCCCATCCTTATTAAATATGTCAATCCAGGAGAGTGAAGGATAGAGTAGTAGAATGCAGTCAAGCAAGCAAGGAGCAGTCAAAAACTAGTTAATGCTTCAAGGTGAAACATCCATACGGTGTAAGGAAGATAGTAAAGATGCTATCATTTGGAGAAGACCAACGAAAGAGATTTGAAGCCATCATATTGTAGAGGTGTTCGATCACCATTCGAAGGAAGATTTACATCGATCAAAGAGGGCTCTAAATTACCCACAAGTGCTACGCAGCACGTAGCAATGGATCTGCCTGATGTACAATAGTGAGGAGCTATTAAGGTAAAATTATTTATGCTTGTCTAAACATAAGGTTTATGGAGTTATAAGGAAATACATTCTTATTAAACAAGCATACTTTAGATATAATTATTTGCAAAAGTTATCAAGGAGGAATAAGGGATATTATAATTGTTTAAATTACTTGCAAATATTATTTTTCTAATTTTTCCAAACTTGGGAGTTATAAGGAATACAACATCAACTTAGGAATTGGAAATTAGAAAACATCAAATCAATCAAATAAGGGTATTAAAAGAGGTTTATTAAAAGGTCTTCAAAATTTTGTTTTTTATAGTGTTGTATCAAAACACTTAAAGAAAAGAAAATATATACCAACTTCAAAACCTCTTCAAAATTGAAAATAGTGCTTAGTTCAATAGGAGTAATAAGGAGATTGAAAAGTTATTTTTTGTATTTACAAAATTTTACAAAATCAACTTAGACTTGAACTACAATTTACAAAAGCACTATATTGATAATACATTCTATCCAAAAACATCATAGGGAGTCATAAGGCATTCTACAAAACTTGGTAATATTAGCATCAAACAAAAATTATCAAGTTCAGAATTTATTGGGTAGATGTAAGCTTGATACAAAACCTAAAACTTATTAGGTTTGTGAACTCTCATCATTAGGGAGATATAAGGAAGTCTACATAATCTAAAGGTTAACAAATTTCTTTATCAAATCAAGTCTATATATTCTAAGGGTTATATATAACCAAAATACTGGAAGCTATAAGATATACTACTAAAATTTCATGGATGAAATTCTGAGAAAAGCCTTCAATAATGAAGAACTATTCCAAGAAGTAAAATTTTACTCTCAAAATTTAATAGATACTCTTGAAGGATACAAGTATCTATCAACTAGCAATAAAGAGAAATTATCCTTATTTCTTAAGGAATCCAGAGAAGGTAACTTTACAGCCTTGATTAATTATCTCCATGAAATCCTCTTCACAGCATGGTGGAACTCACAAAAATTGATTATATTCTCACAAGAAGAGTGTCTAATGATTTATCTATCATTTATTGTGTTTGTACTTACTCAACACAAGAAATAAGGTTTCAACAAGGAACAATATTATTGTGATGATCAACTAATTTGTCATGAAGCAAAAATTACACCAGCTCCAATGCAGAACCGTAGAAAGAGAAGAAGGAAGAAGAAGAAAAAGCATATAAAAAGAGGACACTACACTACAAATACTGAACCTATTGAGCACACTCAAATGAAAGAGGAACCTACAACATCAACTTACACTGCATCAATCAAAGAAACAAACTACTGGATGAATCTGATCACAACTAGAAATGAAGGAGAATACAAGTTCCATTATCTAATGGATGAAGATGTATATTGAAGACCAAAAGTCTTCAGTACCCAAATAATGTAATACAAGGGATGTTAGAGTTAGAGTCTATTACATCATTTGGATCATGTAAATGTACCTTCCTAGGTACATACTTAGGACATTAGATTACTTTAGGAGGAAGTTATCTAGTTACTTCATGCAATGTAATAAATGCACAAGTGTCAATGTGCAAGTTGTAAAAGTGCAAGGTGTCCCTTGTACAGCTAGTTAGAGTGTTGGGCAAGCAATCTATTTTCCACTATAAGAAGCCCTCATTGTAAGAGTTTGATAAGCAATTTAGTAGGTAGTAGTAGTAGTAGTAGTAGTAGGTGACTCCATTAGTGATGGAGCACATTATGGTTCTATAACTTCTTGCATGGAGTGTCCATTTCCTCCATAGCAATATTGTATTCATTTTCGACATTTCTATTTATAGCATACTTCAAAAATCTGGTGAGTTTACTTTCTTTCATATTTCAGCATCTTGTGATTGTCATCTCTTATTGTGATCTACCTCAAAATCTAACAATGGGAAGTATGCACACCTCTACATAGACGACCTTCATTTATTTATTTTTTACTCGTGTTAGCCTTATCAATAGTAGGATAGAAAATACAAAGTATAAATGAATATAGAGCTTAGTTATAGAGTATAAAGGTCTAAAGATCTCAGTCTATAAAAATTAAAATTAAGTTTGAGATGTTAAAACTATCATTTTGGGTTATAATCCATTGTGATCTTCTCATCAAGATAGTCAATTTGGTATATAGCATCCATGCAATTTTTTTGGGGACTCCAAAATCATTATTTTGTGATATATCCCATTTTAATCATCTTTTCAAGCTTATCATTTTGGTATATAACATCCATACACTTTTTTGGGATCCATACTAAAAATAGTAAGCCATCAGAGATCCAAACTTAAGGAATGGAGGAAAAATTGCATAATATGGAGGAATAACTCACCAAATTGGATGCTATAGTTGAAATCCAAGGTTAACTATCTTCTCTAATCATCATGATAGTACACATTTGAAGCAAGACACAATGAGTCAGGATATTGAAATGCTTAAGCTTAAAAATCTAAATTTTGATGGGTATGCTAAAAATAACCTAGAATATCAAAGAGGGAATGTTATTGACATGAAAAATTTCTTTAGGGTCTTTACCAAGGAAAGTTATCAATGATTATGTAATAGTAGAGGTATGACTCCTAGACTTCCTAAAATAGTTTTTTCAAGGTTTTATGAGACTCATCCACAAAGTTGGTTAATTAAAGTTGAGCAATGGTATGAACTACATGAAACAACCATCAATAAATGGATCTTTATGGTCACCTTTAATTTTGACCTTGACACACTCCATTGGTATCAATGACTAAGAAATAATTCCTAAAACTTGGATGGCAATAATTCAAGAGGAAACTCCGTGGTTAATTCGGCCCATAAAAGTTTGACAATTTTACTAGAAACCTCATAAAGCTTTGATAAACAAGTACCATACCTAAATATGTTATGAATTTTAATAAGCTAGACAACAAAACTAAAAGTCTTTTTAATATATTCTTCTACAGTTATTTCATCAATGAAACTAAAGAAGAAATAAAAATTGAGGTACAAATGCTCAAGCCAACCACATACATGACTACCATAGGGCTAGCTAAAATTTTAGAGAACAAATGGAATACCCAATAGAGATCCTCTAGACCCCCACATTCTATAATAGAACTTCTATCCACACACAAAATAATGTTCCAAAGGCTCCAATAGTCAAGATGCTACCACCAAAGGAGATAGCTAACCATTGAGCCAAGGAACTATATTATAATTATGATGAAAAATAGGCCATGGGATACAAATGTAAAACAAAATATCTCTTATATATATGAGAAATATGGGATGGGTTTGTGGACTCAATAGAAGAACAATTGGAATCAATGGGGAAGAAATCCCACCCAACACACCAATATAAGAAACTCATTTATTATTTGAATGCTATGGTAGGAATATCGAAACTCAATGCATGGTACAAGGTTTTCTTAAAGGACATATGGTCTTAATACTATTGGATTTTGGTAGCACAAGTAACTTTACTGACCCTAGTGTAACCAAAAGAGCATATTGTTTCATCTATGGTCATGATCAAATCAATGCTAGAATTTCTAATGGGGATATCATGACTTATAATGGGTAGTGTTAAAATGCTCACTTATCCATAGGTGACTACTAGTTTCAAATTGATCTGAAGCTCCATTGGGAGGCATAAACATTATGTTTGGTTGTCCTTGGTTGAGAACTTTGCAGCTAATGTTGTGGGATTTTTTAAAGCTTTGGATGTATTTCATGGCCAACAATAGAACACACACCATTAGGTGTATAAATGAGAAAAAAATCAAGGTCATAACATTCCATCAAATACAACAAGTGATTAAAAAGGGTCATAGGGTAGTGGTTGGTAGATTTTTCCAAATGTAGCTATGTGCTATGTCATATGACAAGGTGTCTCCAAACTTGCTAGCTATTCTAACCAAGAATTTAAAGGTTTGTAATGAGCCTAAATAGATACCTCCTAGTTGACCTAAGAACCATAGAATCAACTTGTTACCAAGTATTCAACCCCCAATCATATGACCATATGGGTACCCCTATCATAAAAATAATAATATTGAGTCAATTGTAAAGGATTTGTTGGATGTAGGACTAATTCATCTAAGAACAAGCCATTTTTTAGATCCTATCCTATTGGTATAGAAAAAGGATGGATCATGGAGGATGTGTATGGAGTTTTGAGAGATCAACAATATCACCATCAAAGATAAGTTCCCAATTTTAGTGAATGATAACTTGTTGGATGAGCTACATGTTGCTAAATATTTCACCAAATTGGACTTAAGGTCATGTTGAGTGGTAATTTTACCTAATTGCAAAACCACACTCACACTTAGGATTTTGATCACAAAATCCTCTCTTGCAAAGAAATATGAAATTTTTCCAAGGTTCCTTTTACTTATGTGTGCTTGTAATCTTGTGAAGATATATCAAGTGAGTGCTAGGAATACCTTAGAGATTTGCAAGTAAATGTTAACAAGGGGTCTCCATTGGTGTTATTTTATTGTGCTATGCTATTAATTGTTCATGAAACTTAAGAGAAATGAAAATATGAATTTGCACTCATATGACCACGATGTAAGCCTTAGTTCATTTTATATTGAAGGATTTTAGGTAGATTTTATCTTCTTTTGTTAAGTAGATTTAAACAAGTTTTTAGCTTTTTTAAACCTTGCTTTGAACAATGAAATGAAAGATTAAAATCTCTCTAAATATGAATGTGAAATGAAGATTGGATTCCTTTTAATTTGCCTTGATGAATAAAATAAAAGGAAATAAATATGCATGAATAACCATGAAATGTAAGGACCTTAAAATATCATTATAATTATCTATCTTTAATGAAACAATTTTCATAAAGAAGAAATAATTTAATGTTTTGAAAACAATAGATTTTGATATAATAATAGATTACCACTCTTTAATGAAATCATAATTTTCATACAGAAAAGGTAATTTATTGCTCTAAAATGATGGCCTATGAAATGCCATAAAAATTACCCCCCTTTGATGAAATTGTAATTTTCATAAAGGGAAGTTCATTTATTGCCTGTGAATAAATATGCACAGCTGAAAATTTTGATTTACCTTCAAAATATGAATTATGTAAAATTTCAAAATTATAAAACCCTTATAAAACAACAATTTTTAATAATTTTATAAAATAAAAATGGCTTCGGAATGAGTTCAAATTTGTTTTGTATGAAATATTGAAGCTCATTCTTCACACCCATGCATTTATTTTTGGATTTTGAATTTTTTTATTTTTATTTTTATCACTGAAAATTAAAAAAATCTACAAAAAGAAAGGTTAAAAAAATAAAAATAAAATAAAATGAAACAAAAGAAGTGTCACAACTTATAATTCCTCCACAGACCCTCCAAGCATTAGTATTCTGCACAAAACCAGCATTAGTGTGATCCAAATTCACACAATCTACATCTAATGCGGTTCAAGCTTCAAAGGAATAGGTGCAATATACTAAAAATGAAATCAAGTCAACCATAAAAATGCATTAAAACTTGAAACATCTCCAATAAATTACAGAAATATATTCAATGTTCAATCACAGTGCATAATCCATGTCCAAAATTGGTATCAAGTGGTGAAATCAGTCCAGTGGTGGCCTTTCTCTTCCAAAAGATCCAACCCTCTTCCTCTCTTTTGAATGCACATTTAACCTTCTTTGTGATTCTTCATTTTGTCCTCTTACGTTTCATCTTCTGCTGAATTGTTTTCATTTCCAAGCTTTTCATTTTCTCTTCTGTTTGGTATAGCTTCGTAACTAAAACGGTTACTTCAAGGTGTCTTAAACAACCTTTTATATTTAATGCGATCCTTAGTGTGCACCACATGTACACAAAGGTTCTCCCTTTTCATTGGCTCCCATAGACTTCTTTGGGGGGAAGATGAATTTTCCCACTTTAGTTTTAAATTGTTTATCTATATTATGCGTTACCTTTTTAGTATCATCAACAACTATTTAATTGATCCCCCATCCACTCATTACTTTCATAATGCTTTGAACTTTGATTACCCGAATGAATTGTAATGGTCCATTATTGATGTACAAGCTTTGGTCTTCATAGAATGAACCTTTTACATTATTTCCACCCAAAATAAACAATGGTCACCTCTTTGTTGAAAATGTACTCTGTACCGGTATATCCAACGACCATATCCACTCCTCATAGTGACATATGCCTATTACTACTTCTCAAGACTACGTCGAGGATTTTTTCGCTAGTCGATGCTTGCTACTGCCATCCGATTATCATTTGATGCATCACTATCACATATTCCCTGTGTATGCCATGTTGGATTCTAGCTACCTTGAATAGTGCTCCTCTTCACTTTTTTGACAATGATTTCTCTATACTCTCTGTTCACATCGCTGCTAGAGATATGGCAAGTCCATTGCTCGTTGTATTTGTGCCAACATTTGGCAATTACTACAACATTCAAATGAAACAATGATAATCCCCATTTTCATAGAGAACATATGGATGTTGATAAATTCCAAAATGGTTTTACCCGATGAATACATGGTCTTGATGTTGTTGCTGAGCAAGGTGCAATGACAGTATTGTCATTGTTGTCAACACACTCAGATGGACAGGTTGATGCAGTGGATAGTTGTTCGGAGGTTATTCGGAGTATGTACAGTGGTGTTCAATTCTTATGAGAATTTTTGTGATGTTCAGGTGAAGTTGTTACAGGTTGTTCATGCAAATTTGCAAAAGTTGAAAAAATCGTTAGGAAGTTGTCAAAGTAGCAAAACAGAAAGTTGTCAAAGAGGTAAAATATCAATGGAATGTGTTAGATAGTCCAAGATACTATTTTGAGGTTTTTTTATCATTATCAAGTGTGGTTGCAATGTTGGAACGATCGGTTGCTTCACCGGTGCATTGTTGGTCATGAAACTGCAATAGTAAAATATGCATCGGAGGTCACTTTGTGGGAGGAATATTAAGAAATCAATGAGGAAGTGGATATCAATTTTTTTGCTGGAGGTAGATGGATATATTTAGATCTTACGTTTTAAATTTCAGCCCAAATGGAATCCGGAGGAAGAAACGGTGAGAGCTGCAAAATGGCTCTGGAGCACTTTTTCCAATTTATGTGACATGTAAAATCAGCGCCGGAGGCCACTTTGTTAGAGGTATATTAATCAATATGTGAGTAATAAAACTTTTAAATTTTTACTGGAGGTAGTATGATATATAGAGAGCTTATGTTATAAATTTTAGCCCAAACGGAGACCCGAGGAAGAAACGGAAGCAGTTGCAAAATGCCTCTGTAGCACTTTTTCTAGTTTTGGGCAGCCAAGTGCTTTTGCGCTCGAATACTCAAATTCATATTTTATTGTTGCTGAATGTGTCGTTTAAGTGTTTTTTCACGTATAGCTCATCGAATTGAACACTCCACTCCTCCAACCGATGCTGTCGGTAAGAAAATGTTTGAGAATGACTCAAAAGCAAAGAATGCCATCATGTGTGGATTAGTGGACAATGAACTGGTAAATATTATGGGTTGTAAAACGACAAAGGAAATATGGGACAAACTGAAGAGCATTCATGAAGGAGACGATAAGATCAAGGAGGCCAAGTTACAAACACATCGAGCTCAGTTCGAAGGATTAAAGATGAATGAAGATGAGAATATAGAGGCCTACTTGTTAAGAGTAAATGAAGTCATCAATGCTATCAGAGGACTTGGAGAGGAAATCAAAGACTCGATAATCATCAAAAAGGTATTAAGATCTCTTCATCAAATGTTTGATTCTAAAGTTTCTACAATAGAAGAAGCTAAAGATTTAAATACTCTTACTATGGATGAGTTGTATGGTTCTTTAACCACCTATGAAATGAGAATAGGAAAAGCTAAATCTACAGATAAAGAAGCTGCCTTTAAAGCTCAAAAAAATGCAAAAATGAAACCAGAGTCAGATGAAGATGAAATGTTAGATGAAATGGAAGCTAACTTCGTGAGAAAACTGAAAAAGGGAAAAGGCAAATACAGAGGAAAGTTACCGTTTAAATGTTTCAACTGTGGAGGCGTTGGGCATTTTGCAGCTAAATGTCCACTTAATGAGAAGAACAAAAGTGATGAAGGATCACACGGAGAAAGAAGTGACTGGAAGAAAAAATCAAATTTTAGAAAAGGTAACTTCAAGAAGAAAAGTTTCATCTCCAAGAATGTTAGTTCATCAGAAGACAACTCTAGTGAGGATTCTGAAAAAGAAACAGGTGAAGCTCTTTTCATGGCATTCGAAGAAGAAAAACCAGAAAAAGAACAGGAATGTGATGAAGAAGAAATTGATGCATAAGTGAATTTGGAAGAGGAACTAATTGCAGCTCTGGATGAATTGAAGATAGAAAGAAAAAGGAATAAGAAAATTTCAAGAAAGCTTGAGGATGCAAATGAAATCATAACAAGTTTGAAAGTGTAGATAGAAGAATCCAAGAAGATCTTCGAAGATCTCGAAGTACAAATAACCATGAAAATAGATTATTGCAGCAAGTTAGAAGAAGAGATTGTTGGTTTAAGGATGCAGCTAGAAGAAATGAATCAGAAAATTAGCTTTTATCACAAACGTGAAGAGAGTTCTATAAAGCTGGATAAGATCATAAAGAACCAGAAGACTACAAGCATCAAATTTGGTTTGGGTTTTGACGAAGGAGAATCATCAAATGGATCAAAGGCCACAAATGAAGAATCCACAAAGAATGAAGAAAAGAAACATGTTAATCAAGCAAAAATGAATCATGCAAAGGAAAGCAATAATGCAAGGCACGAAAGAAGAATTGACAATGATGGTTTCACCAATGTCACACATCAAAGAAGAAGAAGATTTATGGCTCCTACAACAACATGGCAAAGACCACCACCCAGGTTCAATCATCTCTTTTTTGGTTACTGTTTTAAATGCAATGGTTATGGACATAAGATTTCAGATTGCAAGTATAATGTAGGACCAAGGAATTTTTCCAGTAGAAATGTTTTTTCACCTTTGATGGATTATGCAATAGAATGTTATAACTGTCATAACTTTGGGCATATTGCAAGAAATTGTAGAAGTACATTTGCATCAAATCAATTTCAGGGAAGAAAATTTCAGCCAAATGGAATAAGACAAAATAGAAAATTTCTCGAAAAACATGCACAAGCTACTGAAAAAGAAAAGCCAAAACAAGAGCCCAAAACTGTAATCAAACCGGAGTGGAAAGAAAAAGAGCAACCTAAGGAAGAAAAGGAATCCTTGATCGTACATATGACATTTAAAGCACATAATAAATCCGCACCATGGATACTTGATAGTGGATGCTCCAGTCATATGACAGGTGACAAACAAAAATTTGAGAAGTTGCAGCAATATGAAGGTGGTTCAGTGAAATTCGGAAACAATGATGGAGCTAAGATAGTTGGCAAAGGTTCAGTTAAGATCAGTGATGGAAAAATCAGGTCAGAAGAAGTCTTGTTTGTGGTTGGTCTGAAGCATAACTTGTTGAGCGTAAGTCAGATTTGTGACAGAGGTCATGATGTGATCTTTAAGAAGCAGGGTTGTGAAATCAGAAAGGCAAACAGTGGGAAGTTGATAGCAGCTGGATCAAGGACATCTGGAAACCTGTACACTCTCTCGGAGACTTCAGAAGGAGCTTGCTTGATTGGACAGGAAGAAGAGAATTGGTTGTGGCACAAGAGGCTCGGTCATATCAGTTTTGACAATCTAGTAAAAATCAGTTCAAAGAAAGTAGTGAGAGATATTCCCACCATTGGCAAACCATCAAATAACATTTGTGCTTCATGTCAAAAAGGGAAGCAAACTAGAGTCTCATTTAAAACAAAAGAGTACTACACGAGCAAACCTTTGGAACTAGTACATACCGATTTATGTGGACCCATGAGAACGCAAAGCATAAACGGTGACAAATATTTCATGTTGTGTATAGATGACTATTCCAGGATGACATGGGTATTGTTTTTGAAGCATAAATCAGAAGCTTTTGAGATGTTCAAGGTTTTCAAAAACCAAGTTGAGAATCAAACAGGAAAAAAGGATTAAATGTTTAAGGTCAGATAGAGGAGGAGAGTTCATTTCAGAGGATTTCATAGAGTATTGTGAAAAATATGGCATCAGGAGACAATTTTCAGCAGCCAGGACACCTCAGCAGAATGGTGTGGTAGAAAGAAAGAACAGGATAGTGCAGGAAATGGCATGGACTATGTTGACTGAGAGCAAAGTAGCAGACATATTTTGGAAAGAGGCAGTCCATACTGCGGTATACATCCAAAATAGGTGCATGTTGAGGACGCATGAAAGCAAAACTCCTTATGAGTTGTGGTTCGGTAAAAAGGCAACAACAAGATATTTTAAAGTTTTTGGCAGCAAGTGTTACATCAAAAGAACCGAAGAAAACCTTGGTAAGTTTGAAGATAGAGCGGATGAAGGTATTTTTCTTGGCTATTCATCAAAAAGTAAAGCTTACAAATGTTACAACAAGAGGCTAAGAAAAATTGTGGAAAGTGTCGATGTTAAAGTTGATGAAGGAAGGGAACGAGTAATTAGCTATGAAGAGAACTACCCAATTTATGAAGAGGTCATTGAAGGAGATGAGGAAGAGGAAACAAAAAAGAAATCAAGAATTGACTCAGAGGATTCGAAAAGTGATTCAGAATTGGAAGAAAACAAGAAATTCAAAACAGGTAGCTGGCAGAAAGATCATCCTAGAGAGCAAATAATTGGAGACCCCACAGTTGGTGTTCAGACAAGAAGAATATTAGTAAGTAACTACTCTTTACTATCCAACATTGAGCCCAAAAATGTTGTCGAAGCAAGCAAAGATGAAAGTTGGGTAAAGGCAATAAATGAAGAATTAGATCAGATCGAGAAAAACAAGACTTGGGAGTTAGTACCAAGACCCACAAATAAAAATGTAATCGGTACTAAATGGGTCTTTCGAAACAAATTGAATGAAGACGGACAAGTAGTCAGGAACAAAGCAAGATTGGTATGCAAAGGGTATGCGCAAGTTGAAGGTATTGACTTCGAGGAAACCTTTGCACCTGTGGCCAGACTAGAGGCAATTAGAATGTTTCTTGCTTTAGCAGTTTACAAGAATTTCAAAGTTTATCAAATGGATGTGAAATCAGCATTTTTGAATGGGAAACTTGAAGAAGAGGTTTATATTGAGCAGCCAGATGGATTTCAGCTTGGTGATGATCCCAACTTGGTTTGCAAGTTGAAGAAAGCGTTATATGGCTTAAAACAGGCACCCCGGGCATGGTATGCAAGGCTAGACAATTATCTTACTCAGCAAGGGTTCAAGAAAGGTATGGTGGACAGTAATTTGTATGTCAAAATAGAAAATGGTCATCATATTGTTGTTGTTATATACGTAGATGATATCATATTTGGCAGCAGCAAAGATGAGTTGTGTAAAGATTTTGCAAATAAGATGCAGAAAGAGTTTGAAATGTCAATGATTGGTGAACTTTCGTATTTTCTCGGATTGCAAGTTAATCAAAAGGAGAAGGGCATATTTATTTCTCAAATCAAATATGTGAAAGAGATGCTGAAAAAGTTCACAATGGAGGATTGCAAGCCAATTAGCACTCCCATGACGACAGGTTGCAAGTTGAGCAAGGATGACAAATCTCCACCTGTTGATCAAACTATGTACAGATCCATGATTGGGAGCTTACTGTACTTGATAGCTACTAGACCAGACATTTTGTAGGTAGTATGCATGGTAGCACGATTTCAGGCTAGTCCCAAGGAGACTCATGTGATAGCAGTGAAGAGGATTTTTCGGTACCTCAAGGGTACTATGGAGTATGGGTTATGGTATCCGAAAGGTAAGGACTTCACCCTTATTGCGTATTCAGATGCAGATTGGGCAGGATGTGTAGATGACAGGAAGAGTACCAGTGGAGGTGCATTCTATCTTGGTGATAATCTTGTTGCGTGGCATAGCAAAAAGCAGGAGTCAGTCTCATTATCCACAGTAGAGGTAGAGTATATTGCAACGACATCATGTTGTACACAGGTATTTTGGATGAAACAAACTTTGAAGGATCTTGGAATAAATTTTAGTGAGCCCATATCGATCATGTGTGACAATACAAGTGCAATCAATATCTCAAAGAATCCGGTTATGCATTCTCGCACAAAACATATTGCTATCCGGTACCATTTTTTGAAGGAGAAAGTTGCGGAAGGTGAGGTTAAGTTGGATTTTGTTCCAACAATAGAGCAAGTAGCGGATATCTTCACCAAACCATTGCCCAAGGAAGTCTTTGAGTACCTTCGCAAGAAATTGGGAGTGGTCACACTTCCCAAGCATTGACTAGCTATCGGGGTCACATTCTCAGGGGGAGCATTTGTGTCTTTGTTTATCTTTTTGCTCATGTTTGTGATTTTTGCTAAGTGTAATAATTTTTGCCTGAGAATGGTGTGCATGGACTCGAGGGGGAGTTTGCAGCAGCCCTTTGGTCTTGTTGTCAAAGGGGGAGAAGAGTTACAGGAAATTGTGCGTGTGTTGCCAACAATTCCAAAGGGGGAGATTGTTGAGCAAGGTGCAACGACAGTATTGTCATTGTTGTCAACACACTCAAATGGACAGGTTGATGCAGTGGATAGTTGTTCAGAGGTTTTTCAGAGTATGTACAGTGGTGTTCAATGCTTATGAGAATGTTTGTGATGTTCAGGTGAAGTTGTTACAGGTTGTTCATGCAAATTTGCAAAAGTTGCAAAAATCGTCAGGAAGTTGTCAAAGTAGCAAAAAAGGAAGTTGTCAAAGTGGTAAAATGTCAATGGAATGTGTTGGACAGCCCAAGATACTATTTGGAGGTTTTTTGATCATTAGCAAGTGTGGTTGCAGTGTTGGAACGGCCGGTTGCTTCGCCGGTGCATTGTTGGTCATGAAACTGCAGTAGTAAAATATGCGTCGGAGGTCACTTTACGGGAGGAATATTAAGCAATCCATGAGGAATTGGACCTCAAATTTTTTACTGGAGGTATATGGATATACTGAGAGCTTAAGTTTTAAATTTCAGCCCAAACGGAGTTCGGAGGAAGAAACGGTGAGCGTTGCAAAATGGCTCTGGAGCACTTTTTCCAATTTATGTGACAGGTGTAAAATCAGCGCCAGAGGCCACTTTGTCGGAGGTATATTAATCAATATGTAAGGAATAAAACTTCAAAATTTTTACTGGAGGTATTCTAATATATAGAGAGCTTATGTTTTAAATTTCAGCCCGAACGGAGACCCGAGGAAGAAACGAAAGCAGTTGCAAAATGCCTCCGTAGCACTTTTTTCAGTTTTGGGCAGCCAAGTGCTTTTGCGCTCGAATACTCAAATTCATATTTTCTTGTTGCCGAATGTGTCATTTAAGTGTTGTTTCACGTATAGCTCATCGAATTGAACATCTTTTCTTTTTGGTCGGAGTAATTTCGAGGCCTCCAAGTGTGAGAACGAGTAATGTGCACAACACTTTGTCCGTGAACTGTTTGACAAAATGCCTCTCCAAAATAAAAGTGAAATTTAAAAAGGTCATAACTTTTGATCCGTAACTCCTTTTGAGTCCGTTCTTTTTCCAGTGCGTGCAGAATTTTAAAATCTAGAAGAACATTATGTCTCCCATGGGAGACATTATTGAATGCTGAAACGGTCATCTTGCAACTCGAAATTTGTTAGGAAGTTGAAGTGTTGGAAGTTGAAGGGATTGCAAAAAGGTTTTTAAAAAGGAGTCAGTGTGAGTACAGAGAAATGTGTGTGAGATTAAGATTCATATCAGATGAGATTAGTCAGAGTGGATGTGTAGAGAGAAGCAATGAGCTAGACCACTCAGGGTCTTTTAGAACGGAGATCAGATTTTCTACTACAGTTTTTGTTTTTGTCGAGTGGGTGCTTGGCGATCGGGGTCGGTGCTCCTTGCAGTTGGTGTTGCTAAATTCCAGGTTGGTTGGTGCCATTCCCTAGTTGGTGCTACAAAAATATTGTAAAGACCAAATATTTTTGAGGTTGGATTTGGATGGGAGTCCAAACAGTCCATTGGCACAATGGTTTTCCCACATCGGGTTTCCACTATAAATCTGGTGTTATGTGATGCATGTTTGTGTGATTGCTTATTTTGATTTGATTTCGTAGTTGGATTAAATTTTTAATATACACTGATTCACCCCCCTCTCAGTGTCACGCTTAGTTCAACAGTTGTCATATGTTTCATTGTGTTTCTCCACTCGTGCAATTGGAATTAATGATGACAGTCAAACACTGTGTGACACAACCTCCAACTCTACTTCAAAAGTTTTCTTATTTCTTTGTCGAACATAACATCTCTTTAAATGGTACTATAATTACAGTTTCAGACAACAGACTGCATAGATAAAGGTATAACTCCTCCGTCTAAAATTGAATGCCATACTGATGGATAATTACCATCGATGACCTTCATCATTCTAAAATTTTACAATGATCACATGTAAATTCTGGATAGCTAGTGGGAAATATTGTGGTCATCCATCAGTGACACCTGGCACATGAGGTGACCTCACATTGGTGCTCAATGATAGTGTTTATCGACCAAAATTATCTGTCATGAACAAAATCCTATATGCACCCCTCATGCTATTTGCTACATGGCTGCCGAGTGTGTCCTGTAGCAACATAAATATCCAAATTACCTTCACGCTTTTGAAATTTTCTACTTTATAGCCATATTTATTACACACCCTACACACAAAAATGGGAAGGGAAGATGCTGCTCTATCAAGTGTCACTACTCTATCAAACATCCTAAGAATAGATCGATGATGAAGTCTATGTAATCTATCCACTACACACTACTTACTCACCGTGTCAACCCGATCATGTAATCCATTTGAGTTCTCAAGTCCTTGCCAAGCTGTCATACTGCTACTGTGCTACTGTGGTATATACCCGATCTTTGTCCAATCTACATATCACCAAAATTTTGTTCCACTTTAATACCTCTTCTACTTCCTCTGCACAGTGTCCCATTGTGTTGTTAATACCATCGTGAAACTTTGGATGTTGTCAATAATTACAACTCCTATGTTGGAAATTAGTTCCACTTTAATACCTCTTCTACTTCCTCTATCGTTCATCGAATTACTATATGTTTCAGGAATCATGTTGACGTCTACTATCTACTATTGAAAACACACTACACTGTAACTTCTGGTACTAAGAAAAATCCCACAGATGTATAAGCCTTCATAAACCTCCTACATCAAACTGGTAGTCTGCTCAATGGATGCTCTTACCGTGTGGAAATACCACTGTTCATCGATGACGCTCTATGGTCCATCTTTGCTATCGAACCCACAAAACCTTTGAAACATTGTTGTATACCTTTTTATATATGGCTACCTTTGGCCTCCATTGTCTCATCCATTCAAATCCAACGCTCACCAGAATGAACCAATATTCTCTGCATCCATATCCTTCGTTCTCACTTGCAAATCTATGCGGAATTAGAATTAGTCATCCAACCCTCATAATCATCCATTTACACAATATAACCTCATATATAACGTCATATTTCAATGCCATGTATCATATACATATTATCCCACATGATATAAAATGATCTTCTACCTTAATGTGATATGGTAGTATATGATATGGTGGTACATCAATAGGATGATATTTGCATTCGTTTTTGCTTTTTTATTTTTATTTTTATTTTATTTTAATTTACATTCATATTTAAACAAATGTGAATATAAAAAAAAAACTATTTTATTTTGTTATATATATATATATATATATATATATTTAGTTTTTCATTTTTTTTTAATTTATATATATATATATATTTATTTTTCTCTATTTTTTTTAGACTATATATATATATTAATTTTATCTTATTTTTAAATTTTAAAAATTTCTTTTTAAACTTTAAATTTTTTATTTTCTAAAAACTTTTTTATATTTATTTTTTAACTAAGGACAATCCTATTAAAACAAGCCCTAATAAAAACAACTAATGGACAATAACACAAAAATCTTAAAGGGCTACTAAGACAAAATGCTCTTATTTATAAAGCAATTCTAGAAGACAAAGCAGACACCAATGCACTCCTACTAAATGAATAAGAAGCCCAAAATCAGTTTGAAAATGTGCCTTCTCAAGAATAGTTGTGGCTTGCGTGTGATGGGTCAAAATCATAACCCCAAATAAGGACCAAATCTCTAACTTAGATAAAATGACAAAAGAGATTTCAATGATATTATCCCAAAACTATCAGATGAAGGTAAAGCAGTAACGCACTTGCACAAAATGACAACCAATTCTCAAATTTTTAGGTGGATCCCCAAGTTTTGGGGCTAGTTGTGCAATAGTTACAACAAATGGTGACTCTGTTGGGAAATGCTCTTGAGCATTTTGGGTGAAGAACCCAATCTAAAATGAGAACACAAATGATCAATGAAATACAAATTATTTAGTGATGTCTCGAGAAGGTGGGGATCAATAACTTTAAATAAAAATAACTAATCCATCTACCTTTGCTAAGTGTGTGAAAAAGTGATTCATTTTTGTACCTCTAAAAACCTTCTAAATTCCATCATCTGGTTCATATTTAGGCTTTGAAGGATGGCTCATAAAAATAAAATTTTACAGACAGAGCCCTACTGCTATTCAGGCATCTATAGCCTTGGTAGAATTTATCTAACTCACCCTTATGTTTGCTTAATACTTTGCAAAGTCTTTTTTGTAATCGAGTTGTGTCTAAACAGAGCCCTACTATCGATCAAACATCTATA
The DNA here is from genome assembly GCA_028583015.1 of Wollemia nobilis. NCBI lineage: Eukaryota > Viridiplantae > Streptophyta > Pinopsida > Araucariales > Araucariaceae > Wollemia > Wollemia nobilis. Next base: position 6,500,267 of record JAQPPZ010007530.1, read on the forward strand.
GCCTCGATAGAGTTTATCTAGACTTTGTGACTGATTTTATCAAGATTTTCAATGCTCATTTTTTTTACATATCTTTGCAATAATTTATGTATCACAATGTTTAGGAAGCATAGAGATAGAGTGTGTTGAATTTTCACCTTAATTTGCAAACCAAGATAACTTCATCCTTCAGGACTTCCAGAAACATCCTTTAATATGTGAGTTATAAGTGGAGATTTAGCAAAATGTTTCTTTGTTCTATTATCCACCATTTTAGTCCCAAGATTATGAGCATGATCATAAAATAACTCATCCCCCTTTTCTCAGGTTCACCTGCTTTCAAACTAGGTATTTCAACCTACTTAACAAAGGAACACAAAATGATCAAGAGGCCATTAGTTAGCAACCACAAAACATCTCATCAAAAAAAAAGAATAACCCAAAACACAAGAACTAAAAAAACACAAATGAAATCCTAACCTAATGTAAACTAATGAGAAAGCAACAAAATCAACAATTAAGGATAAAATGCAAAAACCACAAAGCTAAAACATGTAAACCAAAACTATATGCAAAAATATACAATATGTACAAATGGATGTAAAAATTTGAATCATCACTTCCTTGGATCCCAAACATGATTATCACATCTCGAAAGATATATAACATGATAAGTACACCAGGTTTTATAGGAATCCAACGATAGTAATATTAGGCCACACAATGCTACAATTTTCATCTTGCCTCTATCACCCCACCAATTTAGTATAGCTCCATTAAAAATCCCATATGTGAGCTTCAAATCATTAATTTTATTAGATAATAACTGATTTTCAATTATTTTTTTTGTCTATTCCTTAACATGTCAATTTCACAATTCGATTCATGATTTAGAATTAGGCTTTCTTTTTCAAAAATGAGGTCTTGCAAGTAGGAGACTATTTCTAGAATTTTTAAAGCTAAGTTATTTTCCATGTTTGTAGGTCAATCAGACTTATATAACATTTTGCAAGTATCTCGGATATTTATTAAATGAGCATCATTATAAGTTTTTATCCTAGATTCAATTATTAATTGTTTATGAACTTGATTTAACACTTCAAGCACATCAACTTCTCTTTCATTCAACAAAGCAATATCATTAGTGGTGTGAGTAGAAATCAATTCTAGTTCTTCATTCACCTCCAATGGCATTTCATCATAGATAACATTTGAATCCCATAGGCAATTAGGTAAGCTTTCACCTGCAGTTCATAAGGCTAAACATAAAATGTGAGCTTCTACTTTTTGTGTACTTTCATTTACAAAGGATTGGTGAGGATTTGCATTTCTATTTTCTTCATGTCTTTCATCATCATCAGGCATCTATTCAAAAATACCAAATTTAGGCACCCAATCAAACATATGTCCATACTTAAAAAAAAAAAAAAAAACCTAGATTTTCAAGATATATGTCACATAACACCTTTCTATGATTAATGGATTGAGTTATTTCAAAATCCACATTTTCATTAGGAACATCATTAATATCAAACCCAAACCACTCAGGTTTTGGAATTTCCTCATTTTGATGCAGCATAGACATTGTACAACCAATATGTGGATAAATATTTTTAATTTTGTACCTCTCAAGAGGGAACAAAGCAAGTGGTTCTCCTTCTTTATCCATTATAGTAGGATCATTACCATCTTCCAACATTTGATGAGTTTCCAAGCCTTCTCCCAAACATTCTTAAATTGTTTAGGATTCGTAATATCCTCATGCGAGAAAGCAATTGTATTATCCTGCATATCAATTGACACCAAAATTTCATTATAAGGTTTGGAGTGAGCATATTCTTCCCACTTATTTCAAGAATCATAGTAATCATCTTCCAAAATCAAGTGGTAATGCTCAACTACTTCTCCAATGTCTTCCAACTCATCAACATGTTTCTCACCAAATTCGCCTTCACATTCCTTAGATAGTTCAATTATTTCCAAAAGTGGTCTACTTTTTGCATTCAAACTTGCAAGATCACAATTCGTATTTGTAACCCAAAATTCAATATTATCATAGTTTGGAAGGTGTGGGTTTTCTTGACCATTAGTTTCAACAATCTCATTCAAAGTGTTTTTCGAGAACAAGTGGTGAAATTCTATTATGTCTTCAAATTCATTTATTGGTTCTCTTTCAACCTCATTTTCAACCACTTTTTATGGCTTAGGGGTTTCCATAATGGGATTAATTTTTGCATTCTTCTTTCTATGATCATCCCAATCCTCATTTGTGAATAATATTTCTAAACCCTTTCTTTCCCAAACAAGAGGGTCATCATTTGGTTCCAATTCCTTGTTAACCATCCATAGTATTTCTTCCTCAAAATATTTAATACAATCATGTGAATTCACACCTAGGTTTTCCGCATTCTGCATATCCAATAAAATAGCAGTTTCATCATTAGGGGTAACCAATGATTCTACACATTTCTTTAAATAATTATCATCTAGACCCATGATATGGAATTCTATTTCATCTTCCTTATAATCTTCAAATTCTTCAAGAAACTCTTCTTCGAATTATCCTTCAATTATTTTTGGTGATTCAAGGGTTTATATGGTGGAATCCATACTTGTATTCAAATTTGCGTGATCACCATAATCCTCATTGGTGGGTGTTGTTTTTGATACTTGTTCCTCATCTTGGATGATATTTAGGGTGGTTGTAAAATTTGGATGTTCAACCTCATCCCATTGATTATTCACCTTAGGCATCATTTGATTCAAGGGTGCTACATTGGATGGTTGGCATTGGTTGGAATCCATACCTCCTAAGGAATAATTCATCATAGGAGGAGGTTGATCCTTAGTATGACTCATGGGTAGTTTTTGAGTGTGCACCATCTGCCATTGATCCAATACTATTGCGGCATTGTAGGCTCTAGGCAAGGACAACTCTTCAAGACCTACCTCTAAAAGTTTAGTCATTGAAGGGTCTAAGGCTTCCATGTATACTTGAATGGCTTATTAAACTAAAATAATGTAATGGGTATCCATTTGATATATGCCCCATCGTTATGTATAGTGGTGAAACTTTGTCATTGGGGCAAAAAACCTATTTTCGAAAATTAAAATTCGCAAAATTTTTGAGACTCGGACGTCGGCCATGTAGCCAAAATTTTCAAGAAAAAATAAATTTTCGGTGTCGGTTAGCCATCCTTTGATGAGAGTATCACGAATATTTTAAAAAATTTGCAAGTAATACCTCCTAAATAAAGTACCCTTTTAGCCCTAAATTTTAGAATTTCTAAATTATCCCGCCAAACTCGCCAAGTATACCTCTATATATAATTAAAACCCTAGGGAAAATACCTACACAATTCGTCACAACATCGAAACCTTTTCTACCACCGACCGCAACAAATTCAGCAACTAAATAGAATAGTGTCCTTTTATGCTACCGGGCAGAACTAATTCTACAACTGATCAGAATAGTGTCCTGCTCTGCAGTTGGATGGAACTAATCCTAAAACTGGCCAGAACTATGTCCTACTCTACAATTGGATGAAACTAATTCTGTAATTGACCAGAACAATGTCCTGCTCTACAGTCGAATGGGACTAATTCTGTGCAACCAAACAGAACCTGTTGTGCAACCGACCAGACAGAACCTTCTGTGCAGCTAGGCAGAACCCTCTGTGCAACTAGGTGAAACCTTCTATGCAGTCAGATGGAACCTTCTATGCAGCCAGATGAAACCTTTTGTGCAGTCGGACGGAACCTACTGTGCACCCAACCAAACACTTTTGTATTTGTAACCTACAATCGGACGAAACCATTTCTAAGTCCAAACACTTTCGTGCAATCAAACGGACCTGTGTTTACCAGGATCATTGTCTGCCTTCGACCAGTACCAGTATCTCTGCATACAGACATACTATATTTTAGCACCAAGTTCTCTATCACTTCTCTACTTTTCTTTATATTGCCATGTTCTACTTGTTATTTTTCCAGGTTTTGAATGTCATTGCTCTGTTGAGTGTGTTCCCTTGTTTTCTTTGTTTTGCTTTGATTCTTAGTTTTAATTAAGATCTATTTTTATTGCTAAGATTATACATAGGTAAATGCTTTGGTTCTCTATTGACATATTGATGCTCTTTTTCTCTATTAGAGTGTTTTCACCAGAATAATAACTAGTGGCATAAACTGATAAATTTACAATAAAGAATGGCTGGAAAAAAGTATATATGATTTACTAACCAACAAGTGTTTATTCTATTTACAATATGTAGCACCCTAAAATTGGCGTAGTTAAACCATCAGTAAAAAGTAGAAATTTGAATTTTAACCCCGAAATTGCCCGTTAACCGCTCACCTCATTTTTTGCACCATTTTTAGAGGTTGTTGTGACCGTTGGACGATATCGTCGTCGATCTGACGATATCGTCCCAAATCGGACGAATTCATCTGGAACAGAACGTCCAGACGATTTCGTCCCAAAACCAAATTTTTGCAATTAGCTTCTGTTCCAACGACCTCTCCAACTTGGGCAGAAGCATGTCTGTGCGGTTGGAGATTCCCACATTGAGGATCTCCTAGATTGGGATGATCCCCAACCTCCTAACCTCCCCCTAATCCTATATAAACTAGGATTTTTCTAGTTTATCCCCCTGACTCCCTGACTCCCTCCCTGATCTCCCATCATTCGCACTTGTGTTTTCAAGTTTTGTTGCAGGATTTTATTGTGTTTCAGTCGGAGGTAGCTCGGATCGTCGTAGGTGATTCAACTACAATCTTAGATGATCCTGTCAAGATCGGCGATGATCTTGTACGATTACGGATGATCTGGTCTGCAATTCAGCTTGGGGGCAATCAGAGCCCGGAGTTTGCATTCTCTATCTCATTTTCCTTATTCATTGGTGCATTAGATTAATTTACTTCTATTTTGCATCTTGGAGTTCACCTCATTTAGCATAATTGCATGATAAAATTTAAAATAAGTTTACAAAATAGTGCATTTCATTTAATTTGATATCTAGATTTATCATTCAAACATCTATACTCTTATTTCTATCATTTTGCATCATTCTTGCAATCGTATTTTTGGTTTTTGGTGTCTGTTTCCTTGATTGCAGGTTTTTGATGAATTCTCCTGACGAATTCGTTAGGTCACTGACGATCTTGGGTGATCTCGGATGATCTCCTGTGATTTGGGATGATTCTGTACAATTACAGATGATCCTGTCATATTCGGGATGATCTGGACTCCTACAAGCTTCAGAATCTTCATCAGACATCAGAAATCAGGTGTACTCTTCTCCATTTTATATATTCTCTGTATTCAATCACATTAGGATTCATTTATGTCTTCTATTTTCATGTAAATCAGAATCTTCATATAGAATAGCTTAGCTTCATTTTGGCCAACCTAGGAATCTGAATGATTGAACATAAAACGAACAAATCAAACCCATTTTCAAACCTAGGCATGGAAACTGCCACTCAAAGTTTCCTGGTGAACCCCACCATCCATCAAAAATTCACCTTTATACCCCTCCCCCGAGAGGCGCGACCTTCAAAGGGCCTCTCCGTCCGAGGTATTGTTCCATCCTTTTCTCACCCCCATTTCGGGTACGGATCCTTTAGCCTGAAGGTAAGGGTGCAAAAAATTTGGGCGATACATTTTGGTGAACCCGACGTGAAACTAAAAACACCTTTTGAAAACAATCCAAAAAAAAAAACACATTATTAAGAACATCTAGAATCATTAGAAAACTATTAAATTTGCATATCATACTTAGATGGTAGATTATAATAGAAGACGAGTTGTCTCCATAAATGTTGAAAATCAATTAACGGCCATAGAGATTACTTCTGTGCTTAGAGTACCTCAAACATATAGAGCCCAACCTTTGTGGGATGAACTTGATAGGAGATTGGGTATTATTGAATCTAGATCTGCAGAACTTAGGCAAATTAAGAGGTTTGTCCTAGATAGAATCCTGGATCCTGATCAGGTGACTTTGTATCATGAACTTCAGAGAGCTTGCCATAGGTGGTTAGCCGATAAAAGAGCACTTGTATCTTCTGAATTATACACCTTTGAGGAATACCTTGAGAATGCAGTTGTAGTACATAAATTTCTATCTCATGTAGAGGATCAAGAAGTCGTTCTTACGGATAGAAAGAGATGGAATAGAGTTCCTAGAGCTGTGTTGTATCGAGAGTATTGCCATGAACTTTATTTTTACATGTTCGAGTCTAAAATAGATCATATTACCATAGCACACTTTGTCAAGTTCTTGAAAAACAACTTCCAATTTGAAGAGGAGCATTTCATGACACCTGATGAACTTGACCCTATCAATGATATCCATAAACTATTCATAGAAAGCTAAGTGATTCTTTCTACTATTGTTTCTTACAACTAGCATGTTGTTTGTTATTTTTATTCTCGCAAAATAATAATATAATAAAATCACACAAAAAAAAAAACAAAAACAACAAAACATTTCCTTTTAAAATATTATAGTAGGTATATAGTTAAAATATATACCTCTCAACCCTATCTATATATATATATATATATATATATATATATATATATATATATATATATATATAAAGTATATATATTTGCTAAAACCTAAGTTTAGCACAATGCCTAGACTCAGGAATGGAAAACAAACCGAAGAAGATGAAGATTGGTTAGGAAGACCATTAACTGACCAAAATGTCCCTCCTGAGGACCAAGTTCAGGAAGAAGAAACCCTAGACCAGCAAGAAGAAGAGCTTGTTGTAGGAAATGAACAAGAAGAAACTATTAGAGAGGAAGGATCCTCATCCCCTAAAATGTCTCCGGGAGGAGCTATCACTTTTGAGAACATGGAACAATTTTGGAAGTTCATTAACACTAATATTGGTGTTTTTAATAGAGCAGCCCATATGGACAAGGATCGAATTAGTGACACTCAAGCAACTCTAGAAGAAGTATTTCAAACACACACTAATCCCTTGTCCTTTATTGAACAAGAGAGTGATCAAGCTGGACCATCCAATTTGGATATAGTAGCTGCGATCCAGAGCATGCAACAACAACAGGCTACCCAATGATCTAAAGTGCCTGTTAACAAGCCTAGAGTCATTCCCACACAAAAGAAACCATCATTTACTGCTCTATTTTGCCAAGCTCTTGATCAACATACCTTAAATCAACAAAAACCCAAGACAAAATCGAACACCAATTACCAACAATCTAAGGTACAACATAATACTATTACAAATCCCCTTCATAATACTCTTCCTACCAACACTTTGCATAATAGCAATATAACATCTAATCCTTGTGTCACACCATCATACGCTCATAGATCCCATACCTATGTGCCACCGAACCAATATGGTGGACAAACTAGCAACTTGGAAGCCGTGGTGAAATAGTTAGTTTCCCGCATGGACCGGATAGATCCCTACCATCCCTCGTACAATTATCGAGAGATGTGTAGTCAGCCTTTAGATCCTATAGTCGTAGCACAACCGTATCCTAAACATTTTCCTATGCCTGTTCTTCCCATATATAAAGGAACCAAAGATCCCATAGAGCATCTTCGTATGTTTAGGATAGCATGTCATGATATATCACATGATGACTTGTTATTACTAAAAATGTTCTCGAAAAGCTTGGGAGGAATGGCATTAGAGTGGTATTATCAATTACCCACTAATTCTTTGAGGAATTTCGAAGAAACTGCCGAGTCTTTTGTTCATCAATTTAGTGCCTACATCGAAAGAGATGTGACCATTAAAGATTTGTATAACTTAAAACAGGGCAAAGAGGAATGCTTTGCTGATTTCCTAGCTAGGTGGAGACAGTTGATAGGAAAATTGCACTTTGTGTTACCTTATAGGGAGATGTTGGACATCTTTATTAATAATTTGCAAGAGCAACTATCTTACGAATTATCAACTGCTACTTTGACCACCTTCGATCAGGCTATAGACTTAGCCCGAAGAGTGGAAGATGCTCTCATTAGGAGAGGCCAGCTTAAAAAGAGAGACGATGAGAAAACATCCAAAAATCAATATAAGAATAAACAAGTTGTGGGTGATGGAGTCATCGATAGCAAAAATATTGCTAATGTTAATGCTGCGAAGACAATAGAGAAGTTTGTACTAAAACCTCCTGATAGACCTCCTCGAGAATTTACTAGGTTAAATCAACCTTTATCAACTATTCTACCACAATTATTAGAACGAGGTTTGATTCAATTACCAAATATCTAGGAACCTGATCCAACTATACCCGGATACAGAGTAGATTTACATTGTGACTTCCATAGAGGACCTGGACACACTACCAACTCTTGTAAAATATTAAAACATAAAATACAAGACTTGATTGATAACAATGAGATGGAGGTGCAAGCCTTTCAACCTAAGAAAAATCCTCCTAATAATGTTCAAAAGAACACCCTACAAAACCAGAATCAGAATGCCAATCAGTCATTGGACATATTTCAACATCCCTTACCAAAACATGGTAAGGAGGTGGCTAATCAAATTGAACATCATAATGTCCCTCCTCCTGCCCGATATGTAGGAACTATTAGTGGGCATTTACCTGTTCATGATCTAGAAATTTTTGACACAACTTTATCCGTGGTTACAACCAGGCCTCTATATAATATTCAGATACCTGATCTTAGTGATACAGAATATGAGACTGAGAGTGATATGGAAATCACATCAAATCAATCGAATAGTTCTAAAGATGAATCGGATCCTATTCACCCTATCACAAGTTATATGGTTCCAGAAGAGCCATTTCCAAGAAGAGTCACTACTAGACCATCGTCTCACCGATTACTTTCTAATGAGCTAGCTATAAACGCTAGACCAAGACCCATTCATCATCCATAGAATAATATTGTGGGTACCATCGGAGTTGTTACTAGACAACAGGCTCAAAATTCTCAACAAGATCAAATTCAGAATGGTGGATCAGCTCCATTTGTTTTGAAGGTTCCTAATAAAGGGAATCATTCACCTAATGTTCAACCTAAACCTCCTTATAATATTAATGAACAATTATCAAATATTACGACTAGAATTTCTCTCTTGGACCTTTTAAAATCTTCTCCTACACATAGAGATGAATTAATGCTCACATTAAGTCAGATGATGGTACCACAAGACATTCAACCTGAAGCCATGGCCGATACTATAATAACTCATGAAGTTGATTGTATTGACTTCCGGGATAGAGACATACCGCAACATAGTTTACATAAAGATAACCCCTTGTATATTACTACCTTAATTGGAGATGTAGCAGTCAAACGAGTTTTGATTGATAATGGTTCATCTTTAAATATCTGCACTTTTGACTTCTACCAAAGATTTGGGTTTAGAAGTGATGAAATGAAAAGAACTGATATGATCATAAAAGCTTTCAATGATGAAACACAAGAAACGTGTGGAGTTATTACCATTCCATTGCAGGTTGGTCCAAGAACCTTGGATACGACTGTGTTTATTGTACATTGCCCTGCATCGTATAATATACTCTTGGGTCATCCTTGGATCAACGCGATGCGAGTTGTTCCCTCAACTTTACATCAATGTGTTAAATTTGAATTTAAGAATCAGTTGGTCACCATTCATGGTGATCCAAGACCCTTTGATATGTGTGCTTTGGCAGAACCTATTGGAGTTCAATTTTGCCCCTCTCTGTCATCCACACATCCTAATTCTCATTATCCATCTAAACGTGTGAAACTCACACCCACAACGTCATCTACTTCTTCTCCATCAGTTGCACCTCCACATATAGCTCAACCATCTTCTGAACAAACCGCATTAGGACCTAAGAAAGATCCTAATCCCACAACCAATGTCTCTTGTTCTACTCCTATAACTTCCATACCTTTAATAGACCCATCTATCGAAACCTCTACACCGTCTACATCCACCAAATTCATATTTTCCACATCGAAAGACGTAGGGAATGTTCCTTCTACCTCTTATGCTCTTACTTGACGAGCTCTTACCCGATCTATCTAAAATTCTTATATCGGAAGAAACGAATGCTTCTATGCAAGATTCCCTTATTTTAAATAATTTGCCACCATCTCCTCATACCTTGGGCCTCCCATAGCCTATGGGAAGTATTTACCAAGTCGGGAGTTGTGCCTTTATTTATAAGGGATATGACTGGGGTAGAATACCCAGAAACATCAGAACTCATTATGATGGATATGCTCGATGTTATTTTACTAATGAGTATATTAAAGCCAAACCTATAATGCTTAAATTGGGATATAAAGGGAAAGGTTTGGGACCTTTTTAGAATGGTATGAAAGAACCTTTTGAGGTAGAAGCGTGACCCGCCCGATGTGGTGTGGGCCTATTTTCTAGTAAGGGTCAGCCATTCCCATTTGAGGATGATGACCATCTTATATGTTACCAAGATTATTTAGATGAACGCGATACTTTGCATTTAATGAATAAGACATTCACATGTAATATGCTATCTATAGCTTATCCTGAGATGATCGTTGAATCCAACGATGAGTTGGAGGGAGATATCTTTCACGATGTCTCCATTGAGGAATTATTACATAATGGATTTTATTTTGATGGCTCTATACCTAGTATAGCCCAGCTTGAGGCCACGACTCCTCAAGACGAATTATCCAAGCTAACCTTGGAAGAATTACAAGAATTGGGCGTTTCACCCACCCCACCTAATTTTGAGAAAGATCTACACATGGAAGTAGAAAATGTCATAAAAATTAACATTGGAACCAACAATAACCCTCACATAATCAACATTGGATCAGAATTGAGTCAAGAAAAATAGGATAAATACATTGCATTTCTTAAAGAATATGAAGATGTTTTTGCTTGGACATATGAAGATATGCCAGGTTTAGACCCTTCTGTAGTTATGCATCACCTAGTAGTGCATCCGGATGCTAAACCTGTTAAGCAGAAGCTTAGAAAAATGCATCCTAAAGTGGCCTTACTAGTCAAAGGGGAGTTAGAAAAACTCCTGAATGTTATTTTTATACAAGCCATTGATTATGCTGAATGGATCTCGAATGTAGTTCCAGTAACTAAGAAAGAAGCTACTAAGATTAGGGTTTGTATAGACTTTAGAGATATTAATGTTGCATGCCCTAAAGATGATTTTCCCCTTCCCAATATGGATCAGATCATTGATTTTACTATTGGGAGTGGAATGATATCCTTAATGGATGGATTTTCTGGTTATAACCAGATCAGGATAGCTCCTGAAGATCAGGCTAAAATAGCCTTTATTACCCCTTGGGGGACTTTTTGTTGGAAAGTGATGCCATTCGGTTTGAAGAATGCAGGTGCAACCTATCAACGAGCCATGACTTATATCTTTCATGATATGATGCATGATATACTACATGATTATGTAGATGACATTATAGCTCATTCTACTAAAGAAGATGACCATTTAGATGACTTGAGAAAAGTATTTGATCGGTTAAGGGAATATCTTATCCGATTGAATCCAGCCAAATGTATATTCGGAGTCAAGTCAGGTAAATTATTGGGGGTTATAGTTTCTTTACGTGGCATCAAAATTGACCCTCTCAAGATTACGGCTATCACTGATATGCCCGCACCTACAAATATATCTGAATTACGGAGTCTACAAGGTAAGCTTCAAGCTATCCATCGCTTCATCGATAAGCTGGCGGATAAAACTGGACCCTTTCTTAAGCTTCTTAAGAAGGATGTCTCTTTCCATTGGGACGACGAATGTAAGGAAGCATTTGAACTCCTCAAACAATATCTTCTTAACCCACCTGTACTTTCACCACCTAAACCTGATCGCCCATTTATCTTGTATATTTTTGCTTCAGATTTTGCTTTAGGAGCTATGTTGGCTCAACTTGATGATGAGAAAAGAGAGCGTGCTAATTATTACATTAGCAGAACATTAATTAGTTATGAAACCCGCTACACAACATTAGAGAAGTTATGTCTAGCAGTCATATTTTCTACACAGAAACTATGCCATTATATGCTCAGTCAAAAAACATACGTTATTGCTAAATCCGATCCCTTGCGGTATCTCATGAGTCGACCTTATTTATCTGGTCGCACAGCGAAGTGGGTTCTTGCTCTAAGCGAGTTTGAACTCATGTTTATAGGACAAAAGTCTGTTAAGGGTCAAATCATAGCAGATCAATTAGTTGTTGCACCCTTAGAGTCCACCCATCCCCTCGTCATTGAGTTTCCTGACGAATGCCTTAACCTAGAGGCGGATCATTCAGAGCAATGGTCCCTATACTTTGATGGAGCCCGATGCATGAGTGGGGCTGGTGCAGGTATTATTTTGATATCTCCATAGAAACATCTCATACCTCTATCCTTTAAATTAACATTTTCTTGTACTAATAACACTACTGAATATGAGGCTCTAATCCTTGGATTACGAGCTACCCTAGCACTAAAAATTAAAAATCTATTAGTTTTCGGTGATTCTCAACTTGTTATAAATCAAATTAATGATGTTTATCAGACCAAAGATGATAAATTGTGCCCATATAAAGCATATGTATTACAATTAATATCTTTATTTGATCAAGTTACCTTGGAAGCTATTCCTAGAACTAGCAATCGTGCGGTTGACGCTATGGCCGTAGTTGCATCTCTTTTACCCTTGGAGTTAGATGACGAATATGCTACCATCATTATTCATCGACTCCAAGAACCCACTTCAACTAAATCATGCTTGGAACCTTTGGACGTGTTTCTAATCAACGAAACTATTCCTAAACTTTGGTACACTGACATCCTCAATTTTCTTCAAAATGGGACCTTCCCTAAAAGTTTTAATAGAAACCAGCGTCGGTTATTACGTAGACGAGCAAGTCGCTTCGTAATAATTGGCAATACGTTATATAGGAGATCTTTTGAAGGTATCCTATTGAGATGTTTGAATCTAGAAGAGTCTAGATCAGCTTTGAGTGAAGCCCACGATGGATCTTGTGGGGGACACTTTAGTGGTAGCGCCATTGCTAAGAAGCTCCTTAGGATAGGATATTTTTGGCCTACCATGGAGAATGATGCACATGATTACGTGCGCCATTGTGACAAGTGCCAGAAACACGCTGACCTTGTCCATGCACCTGCACAAGAACTGCAGGCTATTTCATCTCCTTGGCCCTTTTCAAAATGGGGCTTAGACATCATCGAAAAAATCAATCTTGTGTCATTTGATGGACACAAATTCATCATAACCACCATCGAGTATTTTACGAAGTGGGTCGAAGCTATGCCCTTAGCTTCTTGCACTGGAACGCAAGTTTCCAAGTTTATTCTTAATCAAATTATTTGTAGGTTTGAAATTCCTGCAAATCTCATCTCGGATAATGGAACTTGTTTCAAAAACAAATATGTAAAGAAACTATGTCAAAAATATAAAATTCAACATCGTTGGTCCACTCCCTATTATCCTCAGGGTAATGGCCAAGCAGAAGCATCTAATAAAACATTAATTAAAATCCTCAAGAGGCTGGTCAATAAATCTGGCCGTGATTGGCACATTCAATTATATCCTGCTTTGTGGGCTTATCGAACTAGCATTCGTACTCCCACGGGCACTTCACCTTTTGTTTTGGTTTATGGCGCTGAAGTTGTTTTTCCCTTTGAACTAGAAGTTCCTTCTTTGGCTCTGCTACTTCAAGATACTGAAGTAGGAGATGAATATCATGTTGGCAGATTTAGTCAGCTGGAACTCCTAGATGAGAAGCGCATTAATGCTTTGGAGCATCTTCGTGCCTACCAGAACAAGCTCAAACGAGCATATCTCAAGAAAGTTCATAATCGATCCTTTGAGATCGACGACCTCGTCTTAAAAGAAAATCAAAAAAATACTAATGCAACTAAAGACCTTAAAGGCAAATTCGAGCCTAAGCGGCTTGGGCCATATATTATCACTACTAAATTTGGATCGGGAGCATACAGATTAGCTACCTTAGATGGTAAATATCTTAAAGAACCTATGAACATTATGCATCTTAAGCGCTATTATGCATAAATCTGGTAATTTCGTCACTGTATATATTATACATATTGTCTCATATTAGTAATTCATATAAAAAATTTCAAAAAATAGTAATATTATGTATTCTCTCCATTCATAAATTAAAAATCAAAATATAAAAAAATCAAAATCATCAAAATCCTCAAAAACATTTTCTATTTTGCACCTGTCAATTCTTGAAGTATTGCAGTTATATTTTCAGTTATTTTGGATAAATTAGCATTTATTTGGAATCCCTCACTTTCACACTCACATGAATAAATATCTTGATCTTATTTGGTATGATTATTAATCTCTCTTATATCGAAGTCCACAGTTGAATTAAATAAAGTTTTGAGCATAGAGAACTGATCTTGTTATTTACTTGAACCAAGTACACCTTTTCACATTAAAATGATTTCATTGCAAATTCAAAACGATGCTACACAGTAGAAGTGGTCTCTTGAGCGAAAAGTTTCCCCTGCTATCCTATCATGCACATGGTCTAGAATCTTTGAGAATTGACAAAAGGACAAGCTCACCCCTACCCAGAATAAAAATCCCTTGCTCTACAACCAATCCGAGCAAGTATCCCTAGTATAGGAAGAAAAAGAAAAAGAAAAAAAGAAAATCAAGAAAAATCATGAGAAAAAGAGAAATTATTCAGAAGCATTATTGCAGTATCATTTTGTACCATCTCAGCAATATTTCAGCATTATCTCAGTGTCAAGCAAATACAAAAAAAAAATAGAAAAAGAAAAGAAAAGAAAAAGCAAAAAGCAATAAATCCTCCCCCCTACCCTTTGAAAGAAAAGAAGGGTGAATGAGCTTGAATCCCTGGAATTCTCAATTATTCAAAAATCATGAGGTAAGCCCCATAACAGGTGGTTTGTGCCCAACCTGCTTGGCCTTGGGTAATTCCTTTTTGTGTGGTGACATGTCTATCACATTAGCGACCTTCTTTTGTACAGACCTATGTCCGCTTATGGATCAACTAGCTCTTGATGACCCGACTTACATAGTAGTCTGGTATGGTTACATGCATATAAATCATGGTCAACGAACACTCATTTGGTTAATTCAAATTACTTGTATCAAATTATCTTGCTCAAAATCGGTAAATGAACATTACAATTGCACACACATTTGTGTTTGAGAGATTTTGTATCATTATGATAGATCAAGATCGGCAATGAACTCACATATGCACATGGGGTTCCTTATAAATCTAAATTTTGTCTTTGAGATAATTTAAAATATTTATTCAAAACTTCTGGAATAATTTGACTTTCTTACCTGAGAATATCTGCTTAGCGTAAAATCAATTAAATACATTTTTTTCAAAAATCCAAAATTTTCTTGCAAAACATGTTCAAAAATCTAGCAATAAAGTCACATTTATATATTTTCGACTTTCGTGACGATGGTATAGTTCCTAAACCTAAATTGGAATTTTATGCCTAGTGCAAGTCCTTATTTTTATGTATTTTCTATTTATCTCAAAATCAAAAATCAACTATGCAATAAAACTATTATATCAATTTCTTCTTTGGATTTCGCGATGATGGTATAAGTCTATACCTAAAATTCTATGCCTAGCGCAAACCATCGTTCTAATTTTATTTCCCATTTATTTAATCCATAAAAGCATATGGCTTAAATCATTATGTTACACAATTGTGCTTTAAAAAGAACGAAAACTTTTCTATTTCATTTCATTATGTCAAAACATTCATTTTTTTTTGCAACGATGGTATAATTCCTAGGGAATTGTTCAAATTTCTATCATACTTAGGAATTTTATGCCTAGAAAAAATCATATTTTTAATATTTCATGCATAATATTTTCATGGAAATCTGAAAACAAATCATCACTATTTTTCATCATCACAACACAAAGTCTTAAGAAAGTCTCTTAAGCACCCTTTTACTTTTAGCAATATTTCTCTCATACCGGGATTAGCTTGATGACCTAGCGAGTGACGACTCCATGAAATGGTCATGTAACAACGACAATGTCCTTTGAAATTATTGTTAGAAGTCACTTTATTTTCATCAAAACACACCACCACAACCGGTTTGTTTACATCAGATTATTTCATTTAATTTTATAGCATGACATAAAATTATAATATTTTCAATGACATAATTACATGAATAGTCAATCAACAATTAAAATATTAAAGCATCATAAAACATATGCACAAGTCATATCACAAAAAAAGAACATCATATATATATCAAGAAGTATATACATCATATCAAAATGGATTGGTATGCCACAATCTATACCCTGGCATACTCAATCATCTCAAAAATAGTCTATGTACAATATGCATCTAGCCTCGAGAAGACCTCGAGCTCTCAGCCTCATCTCCTCTCCCACCACTGAGGTGGAGGAGGTGGTCCCATCGAAGCCCATCCTATGTCGTGGGTCCTCGACGTCGATCGTGATGATGTCCTCGATGACCCCATCCTGATCGGCTCTGCAATGCTAGCTGGCAACTGTATCCTCTGGCCCTCTAGAACCAGTTGGTAGTACACTCCCTGATAGAACGTGGTCTGAGCAACCGACCGTGCCAGCTCCAGAATGCTCGCCCCTCCGCTCTGAGCCCTGAGCCGTGTAGCCTCATCCTATAGAGTCTACACCTGAGCTCATAGGTGGGCATTCTCTGCTCGGAGAGCTGCCATCTCATTGCTCTCCCCCACCTCGACACCCTTGCCCCTATCGGGCGATGGTGGCCTATCCCTCTACTGAGGAGGGAGTCTGTCTCTCCTCTCCTCCCTCCTCTTTGGCTGTTGCTATCTCTCCGGAGCCTGTGGTGCTCTCTGGCATCTCTCCTAAGGAGGCCATCGTTGATCCCTCCCTCTATGACCCCTCACTGCATCGATGGTAGCCTGGTGCTGCCTCTCCATCCATTGCACTACAGCGTGCATCGGACCCTATGCCCTCATCATTCGAGGAGGGCGGATGCCTGCATACCAGGCATCATATCCATCTGCTACCCCCACGTAATCCCCATCCACTAGCTGAATGGGGGCATCATCAGCATCCTGACTCCAGAACCTCTGCATGTCTAGAGCTCCACTCAGTGTGGTACTATCCCGCATAGTCGAGAGTACTCATAATCCCTAAGACTAGGGATCCCCTATTATAGACCGAACTGCCTCAAAACTTGGTCGTAGCGATGGAGCTCTACCTCTCCCCGCTTTGTCCTCAACCATATGACTTGCCTGATGCGAGCCAACTCCTGTCCATCCTCTACCCACCCTGGATGCTCTCTCCATGGTCTCCAGGTGATCCGATCTGGGGTGAGGTCATCCAGCAACCTTTGAGATGTCGACAGATCTATCCACCGCTATGACCCTCTCTAGAGCCACCAGTAGAAAACTCGAGGTCTCTCCCGGTCAACTCCTATCAGTGGAAGCCCTATCGGCCTCCGCATCGCAATGTGCTCCTAGCACCAAACCTGTAGAAGCGATGTCAGCACCAGACATCGACCCCCCTTGTATACGACCCCGTAAAGGATCCTATACAAGTGGCACAGTACAAAGCTGCCCCAAGCAAACCTGTATCCATGGTCTCTCATGTCACAGACCACATCTGAGAGTAGCCATGATAATCTACATCTACTCTGGTGGCATAGAAGCAGGCCACCCACCACCCCTGCCAAAACTTGGGTCAACCGAGATGCCCCAGGCATCCACCTCAATGCCTCGATGTTCACTCCACCCTTCTCCAGGGCGAAGCTCGGGTCCACGCACAATCTCATCATGGCATGGCCCTGATTGGCCGAAGGCATCATGAATCGACCATGTATGGGGATCCTCAAGATCCTCCATACATCCTCTAGAGTGGGAGTCATCTCCCCTATCGGTAGCCAGAAGCAGGACGACTTCGGATACCATCTCTCTGCTAGGGCTGTCAGTAGCCCCATGTCTGTAGGAATTTGTGGCATCTCTGCCACATCTTTTAGTCCTACCTCTGCCAGTCTGTCTCGCTCGACCTGATCGAGCATGGCCAAATTATCTCTTAGACCATCGTATTTCCACTCCCGACTCTTTAGCAATCCCCTCTACAAAATAAGCAATAAAACAACAAAAATCATTAGTACATAAATCATTAAAATCAAATCATCCCATAAAAGTTGATATCGCCCATTATTGGATGATATCATACCAATTTAGATAAAATCATCCTTAATAGGATGAAATCATCCTTAATTTGGGGATCACCCCATATTGGATGGGATCGCCCCTATTTCTCCGATTTCGTCCCTAGACGAAATTGGCAATATAGAGACGATTTTGTCTGTGGCTTACAAACGGCCGCGACGCCCAAAAAAATTAAAATTCAAGTAAAAAAATTAAGTAAATCAAGTTAAAAACACAGTAAAACTAGGTTTAGATCCTTACCCGCACCCCGCATCGGATCTCTATCGATCTGTGTGTCGTTTCCACCATTTTTGCCTGTAGAGCTCTGAAACAGTGAAAGTGAACAGTAAAAATGAATTAGGGTTTTACCCTATTTTTCTTATTTTTATTCAAAAATGACATTTTTTTTAATTTTTGTTTTTCCGTGCTTTTACCTCAAACGTTCGATTTGGGTAAAAACTCGGAGGGGGCACCATAGTAAACAGTCGTACGATTCGACCTAGAATCATCGTCTAAAAAATGGAATAAATTTTTGCTTTCTCGTAAAGCATGAAGAACTCGTCTTTAACGCATTTTTTTGGAAAATGCGCTAAAGAGGGGGCAAAATGTAGCACCCTAAAATTGGCGTAGTTAAACCATCAGTAAAAAGTAGAAATTTGAATTTTAACCCCGAAACCACCCGTTAACCGCTCACCTCATTTTTCGTGCCATTTTTAGAGGTTGTTGTGACCGTTGGACGATATCGTCGTCGATCTAACGATATCGTCCCAAATCGGATGAATTCATCTGGAACAGAACGTCCAGACGATTTCATCCCAAAACCAAATTTTTGCAATTAGCTTCTGTTCCAACGACCTCTCCAACTTGGGCAGAAGCGTGTCTGCGCGGTTGGAGATTCTCACATTGAGGATCTCCCATATTGGGATGATCCCCAACCTCCTAACCTCCCCCTAATCCTATATAAACTAGGATTTTTCTAGTTTATCCCCTGACTCCACGACTCCCTCCCTGATCTCCCATCATTCGCACTTGTGTTTTCAAGTTTTGTTGCAGGATTTTATTGTGTTTCAGTCGGAGGTAGCTCGGATCATCGCAGGTGATTCAACTACAATCTTAGACGATCCTGTCAAGATCGGCGATGATCTTGTATGATTGCGGATGATCTGGTCTGCAATTCAGCTTGGGGGCAATCAGAGCTCGGAGTTTGCATTCTCTATCTCATTTTCCTTATTCATTGGTGCATTAGATTAATTTACTTCTATTTTGCATCTTGGAGTTCACCTCATTTAGCATAATTGCATGATAAAATTTAAAATAAGTTTACAAAATAGTGCATTTCATTTAATTTGATATCTAGATTTATCATTCAAACATCTATACTCTTATTTCTATCATTTTGCATCATTCTTGCAATTGTATTTTTGGTTTTTGGTGTCTATTTCCTTGATTGTAGGTTTTGACGAATTCGCCTGATGAATTCGTCAGGTCATTGATGATCTTGGGTGATCTCGAATGATCTCTTATGATTTGGGATGATTCTGTACAATTACAGATGATCCTATCATATCCGGGATGATCTGGACTCCTACAAGCTTCAGAATCTTCATCAGACATCAGAAATCAGGTGTACTCTTCTCCATTTTATATATTCTCTGTATTCAATCACATTAGGATTCATTTATGTCTTCTATTTTCATGTAAATCAGAATCTTCATATAGAATAGCTTAGCTTCATTTTTGCCAACCTAGGAATCTGAATGATTGAACATAAAATGAACAAATCAAACCCATTCTCAACCTAGGCATGGAAACTGCCACTCAAAGTTTCCTGGTGAACCCCACCATCCATCAAAAATTCACCTTTATACCCCTCCCCCGAGAGGCGCGACCTTCAAAGGGCCTCTCCGTCCGAGGTATTGTTCCATCCTTTTCTCACCCCCCCTTTCGGGTACGGATCCTTTAGCCTGAAGGTAAGGGTGCAAAAAATTTGGGTGATACACAATAATATCTAAAGACCTCCAGAAAATACACCCTCTTTAACTTTATTTTGTCACTAGTAAATTGTCACCCAGTGATGGAAAGAAGGGCACCAAATCTTCTCCTGAAAAGAGTATCCTCAAATATTTTAGCCAAACTTCGAAATGCGACGAGCCAACGACATCTATGCAAATTCAAGGTACAAATGATTTTTTACTTCCCAGTATGTGCTTGATTGACGATTTGTATATTTTTTTGTAAATTTTTTCATCCAATAGTGATAAAAAATATTATGGTATCCTACTATGCAGAATACCCTGTCGATCCTGATATGCCTCCACTTGAAGATATTCCCCAAGAAGAGATGACTTTCATTGAAAATCCCCTTAGAAATGATATCCAACAAACACCTGATGACAACACGCAAAATGACATCACAATTGAAAATGAAAGTGATAAATCAAAATCATTACAAGCGTCAATTGAATCTTCAACCAAAAATTCCAAAAAAAGAAAAGCATCTCTCTGGATACTTGGAAGGGGATTTAGGAAAGAATGGGCAGAAATATTTCCCTGGCTTGAGCCTGTCATGACTGAGGATAACCAAATTGATGAAAAAGAATGTAGATGCAAAATTTGTAGTTGGAGACTTGGTAAGGATCATAGGCTTCAAAACAAGATTGATACAATTGAAAAACATGTTGGCAAATGTTATGTTAAAGTTATAAAAAGTAATGGTGAAGTTAGTAAAGAAGTTAAGTGGAAGGATGCATCAGAATGTATGCATTTAAGATATGCTATAGAATATGACAATCACTTAAAGCAACAACAATCTCTTGTTGAGAAAGGTGGAACAATTGGAGCCCAATTTGACAAATTATAGAAGACTATTTTTGCTTCAAAAAGTAAGCAGTTTGCCATTGTTTACAATATTCTCAAGAAAGGTAGACCAATGTCCGATTTTATTGATTATAAGCAGCTATTATGCCTTTTTAATGTGCAAAACCTTCCTAGTTCTCATTGGTCAGACCGAAGTGGTTGGGAAATGGCAAAATGTTTATCTTTGGTTGAGAAAGAAGACCTAAGGCAACAAGTAAAACTTGCCAAATTCATTTCACTTTCTATTGATGAGGTAACAACTGTGGATAACACTTCTTGGATTTGCATGCATGTGTACACATTTCAAAATCATGTTAGAAGGCCTATTTTGTTGGGAATACATAAGATGTTGGAAAGTTCAAATGCAGAAAATATTTATAATGTTGTTGTTAAAAGTTTAAAGAATATTGCGGGAATGAATGATATAGACATTGCAACAAAGTTAATTTGTGTTGGAGCTGATGGAGCTGCTATTATGCAAGGTCACAGGTCTGGTCTGTGTGTTCGACTCCAAACCACAGTTGCACCATATATGATCCCCATTCACTGTATGGCTCATAGAGTAAATCTTGCATATAAAATTGTGAGCACATTTTCAAATGTTGCTAAAGTTGAAAACCTTGTTCGTGATATTCATTCTTATTTCTCATTAAGTCCGAAAATATTTGCAGAGTTTCAGCAATTTGCACTAGGAGTTACAGAAGGGAAAAAATTGTTAAAAGATGTGGATACAAGATGGATTTCACTGTTTCAACCTGCTCAGAGAGTTTTGGCAGAATATCAATCACTGACAGGGTTTATGCATGCAAATCGCATAATAGTTGATAAGGCAAAAGATATGTTGTTCCGTTTGACTGACTTGGAAACACTTTTGACATTATGTGGTATTCTTCCAATGTTAAAAGAAATGAACAGATTAATTAATCTTGCACAAGAGAGATCTATCTATATCGTTGATTTTATGAGGATGAGAAAACAAATATGCATGCTTCTTGATTCATTATATGTGTCTAATGCAGATTTTACAGAACCTGTATTTGATAGTTGGAATACATTGATAAACGTGAACAATCCAAAAAGCTTTTTGAAGTTTGACATCAATGATCATCTCTGTATTAATGTTCATGAAAAGATGATACCTGTTTATTGTTTTGAAAGGCAATCAAGTATTGTTGTGGAAGATTTTGAAGAAGTTCCTGTAACACATAATAGATTTCATGTTGTAATACAGAAAACAAAGAGTAATTTGTCAAATATAGCAAAAAATTTGACAGGTGAGATAAGAGAACGGTTTCAGAGAGATGAGTTGCTTGAGTCCATGGGTGTGGTTAACCCCATGTTTTGGGGGCCTTGTACTGAATACAGTTCTGCAAATAAGTTGTTTATTAAATATATGGGTAATCTCATTGACCATTTCAGTAAGAGTGTGGAAGTCAATGGTGTAGCAATTAATGGTCTACTCAACAGTGAACTTTTGAAAGAACAGTCATCGCATTTTGGAAGAACAATGGTTTTGCAAACATCACTTATGACAGATATCCATGAGATTGGTTCCACTACACGTTTGTGGCAAAAATTGTATCCAAGCACAGTCTTAAAAGATACTATAAGTGAATACTTTCGTTTATATGAATTATGTGAAACAATGATTTTGGGGTCAGTCGAAGATGAAAGAGTTTTCAGTGCACTTGCTTTTGTTAAATCTAAAATCCGCAACAGACTTGACAAGAATTTAGAAAATTGTTTAAGAATTTATGTGTCCTCATATCAGTTGGATACATTTTCGTATGACAGGGCGTTGGAATACTGGAGTTCCTTGGTAGACAGAAGAGGAACGTTGAATACGATTGATAACGATGATGATGATGCTTTCAGTGATCAGATGGTGGAGACACAGATTTCTGGACAAGCTGATATGTTTCAGCTTCCATAGTGATAATTTTCCATGATTTCATTGACAATAATAAACACGAAGTGATTTGATAGCAAATTTCTCAATATTGTTCCAGATTTATATGATTTCAATGAATTGTTGTTTTAAATCATATTATTGTTTTAAAATTACATGGCTAAAATCATTTTTTGTAGATTGTAAAATTTTATGTTTGGGTCTTAGTGTCTCAACTCTCATTTCATGGAATATGATAATAACGAATTGATTTGATAGCAGATTTTGGAATATTGTTCCAGATTTATATTATTTCAATGAATTGTTTTTTTAAATCACGTTATTGCTTTAAAATTACATGGCTTAAATCATTTTTGTAGATTGTAAAATTTTATGTTTGGGTCTTAGTTTCTGAACTCTCATTTCATTGACAATGATAAACACAAATTGGTTTGATAGCAGGTTTATGTATATTGTTCCAGATTTATATTATTTAAATGAATTATTTTTTTCATAACTTTCATGTGCATCATAACTTTTTCAAACCGAAATAAGCTATTGCAGTCCTTTTAAAACATTTTCAAACAAAACTAGATATTGCATCATAACTACAAATTAGATATTAGATATTGCAGTCTTTTTCAAACCCAAATTATGTGCATCATATCTTTTTCAAACCGACATTAGATATTGCAGTCTTTTTAAAACATTTTCAAACAAAAAATTTCAAATTAACTAGTTCAAAAAGATTTATATTACATCGTTCAAAATTAGATATTACAATATTTTTAAATCAAACATAAATTACATGACATTTTCAAACAAAATGTTTCATATCAACTAGTACAAAAAGAAACATAACATTTTCAAACAGAAATTAATATATTGCAATCTTTTTTTAAACATTTTCCAACTCATATCTCAAATTTTACATACCAATTACAAACATAAATTCCCAAATATTAGATAACATTTTCAAACTCAAATATTACATAACATTTTCAAACCCAAATTTTACATTTTACATACATTTTATCACTCAACTACAAATTAACTATTTCAAACCAAAATAAATATTCACATCTTTCAATACACTTTAACTCAAATCAAATAACAATTTCTAACCTCTATTCATTATCATAAAAAACAATAAATAAGACATTTTAATTTAATTTAAATAAACATAATGTTTCATATCAACTAGTTCAAAAAGAAACATATTACATCATTCAAACATTTGTAAACATAAATATAACATAACATTTTCAAACAGAAATTAATATATTGCAATCTTTTTTAAACATTTTCCAACTCATATCTCAAATTTTACATACCAATTTCAAACAGAAATTCCCAAATATTAGATAACATTTTCAAACTCAAATATTACATAACATTTTTAAACCCAAATTTTGTGCATCATAACTACAAATTAACTATTTCAAAAAGACATATATCACATCTTTCAAACACTTTAAACCCAAATATTACATACCATTTTCTAACTCTACTACATAACATTTTCAAACAGAAAATAAATATTCCAGTCTTTTTAAAACATTATCAAACAGAAATTACATCGTTCAAACATTTGTAAACTCAAATATAACATAAAATTTTCAAAGAGAAATTAATATATTGCAGTATTTTGAAAACATTTTCAAACTCAAGTCTCAAATATCACATACCAAATTCAAATAGAAATAACATATTTCAGTCTTTTAAAAACATTGTCAACATTTTCAAATTTCAATTTTTTGATTGGTGCATGGATGCTTCACTAGTGTTTGGAGTTGTCGTTTCTTTTCCTTTATCAACTTCTGTTTCTTCTGGCAGTGCTCCAACTCTAACAAGGTTGTCACGTACTTTCACAATACTTGACACACATGCAACTTCTTCTTTGTTTGGATCTTCAAGTATTGTTGGAAGTGTTTCTTTCATTTTATCAAGCACCATTTTCGGATCTTCATGCAACTTCTCTCTGATGAATTTTTTTAACTTATTGTTTTCTGCAATCTTTGACTGCATTTTCTTTTTCATTTCCATTGATTTCATCAAACATGATTTTGTTGTAAGAATATTGACATCCATGCTCTTAACCTGTGTTTTCAAGTTTTCAAAGTTTGACTGCAAAACAAATTGAAAACTTTATTCAAAAGGGATACATTGAAATTATTACAAATTTTCAAGAAATATAAAAATGTAAATGCAATAGAAAATTGGAATATATATAACTTTTTTACCTCAGCCAATTCTTTTGCAGCCTCAACAACTGCAACCCTTTCCTTATCAGAAGCCCATAAGTTGTAAAATGCTTGGGCTTCAACATTAACATTCTCCAATCTACCAACAACAACATTTAAGACATCATCCTCATAAATAAAATCAGATTTAACTATTCCTGAAGTAGCCTGTTTTAGCAAGCCATCAAGTTTTTCAGGTTCATATTTGACTAAAGAATAAATAGAATCTCTTTTTTCATAATTTTTATATCGGGCATTAATTTCCTTAATAAGGACCTTTGCCCGATATTCCCATTCTTTCAACTCTTGCAAATATTTCAAAACAAACTCCTGAATTGTTGACTCGGTACTGGCTGCCAATGAAATATTTTCATTAAAATTGACAACATCATCCTCAGTTTGAGGACCTTGAGGATGACGGTTGTCTCCTTGGATGGGTGGTTCTGATGTCTACTGAGTTGCAGGGACTTCTTCTCATGCTCTATATTTAAGCACATATGTTGCCCTGAAGCCTTCAATCGGGCCCTGCATCATGTAATCATCATCAAGAGGAATATTGTCCAATCCCTATCCAGAACATTCAGGTGCCTATGAATTTGAAGAAAATGTAAACTGAGAGAATCCAATTCCTGCCAAACTTGGTGTTGGTCTTTGTGATGTCTGTGGTTGTGAAATCCCATGCCCAGAATTTTGTGAAGTGGCTTGTGAAAACAAACGTTTTCCAACACCGACTTGCCCTCGCATAGGTTGAGGGTTGTTGATTGCATGTAAAGGGTGACTGTCCCTATTGTTGATTGCGTGTAACCGATGAGTGTGATGCTTGTGGAGGAGGTGGTGGTGGCATATGCCCTCTAACTTGTGATGTTACTACTTGATCACGAGAATCAACTAAAAATAGTCAAAAAAATTGTTATAATTCTGCTTAAAATAAAAAGAAATCTAAATTTTAATTAACTACACATAGAATCATAGATTTACCAGATGAAATGTGATGCAATTGTTCTACATTGGGGGAGGGGTTGGCCACACTAGATTCGGCTTGCACATTTTGTGCAAACCTAGGTGTACGAGACACCCCATGAGTAGTTGCTTGCCTGGCACGTTTGTGTGACCTCTGCATAGTAACAGGTGTTGCTTCAGAGCTCGTATCTTCAGAATCACCTGTTTGCTCTGGCCTGTGACCCCTATTGGCAGCAATTTGTTTAGTCCTTGAAATTTTTGCCTTCGCCTGCATATAGATGAAAAAAATTAAAAAAGAAATATGGTAAACTATAAAATAGTATGTCAAAGACAATGATGTAGTTATTACCCTCAATTCCTCTGGTGTCATGGCAATAGACAATAGTTTTGAATGCATAACAGTTGGTACAGGAGTAGTTGACAAATTATGAAAAGACTCAAAATATAAAGCTAAAATATAATTTACACTGCCCATAATGGGTTGAGTCTTGGGGGGCTGAGTCTTGGCGGTTGCAAGTTTGACCGCGTGCAACTCAGTCCTGACTCGATCAGAAATATATGTACACCAATCAAACTTTTCATTTTTTTCAGACTGAACAATATAATACAGTGCCCAAAATGGAATTTTTGGTCTTCCCAATAGAATAAGCCTGGCCTGGAAAAACTCGATAATGGCCTTCAGAGTTTGATGGTTAACATCGTTAATCGCTAAACCTCTTTTTGTTTTGGCGTTAGAAGCTGCATAAAAAAATTCGATGTCAATTTAGAAATTTAAAACATTGAAAATTAATAAAATACATTTAACAAGATTTATACCTGCCAAATATTCTGATGAAAGACCGTAATTGTTATCGAGGTGTTCTTTGTCATCTGGAGAAAGTTGTGACCTCGGTGACACTTGATTAAAACCAATAAATGGAAGACCTATCAATCTATGAATATCTCCAGGGGTGATGCTGAAAACAATATTTTTAGATCGTAGATTAATGCTTACAGTACCCCTGTCATGGTCATAACCAGAGATAATATGTTGTAGGAGCACTTTGTCTATTTTGAAATGTGGCATGGAAACGAGGGTTGATAAACCTACGTTATACAACCACTCAAAGTTCATCCCTGACATTGTCATGAGATCTGAAATCAAAGTGCACGCAAAATTCTTGAATTTTGGTTGGATTGTGGAAGGGGTATCCATTGGAAGTAGTTGGAAGTGGAAGAAAAAGGATTGGGAATGGAAACTGAAAGGTCGATCAGAAAGGTTAGCTCTGGTTGTAGCTGTCATAGAAAAGAAATGGGAAAATGACTTGTTGATGCCATTTTATAGACTTGAAACATATTTGACACGTGGCAACATCGTATTAGACATGCAGGATGGGACATGCAGTATTAGACACGTGGTAGTACGGTGGCGGTCGGACTAAACTATGCTACCGGTTCATAATATGCATTCGATTTAATGATGAAGCATAGTATGCATCCAGGCACGGTGATTGCATATTATGCAACCGATTTAATTTCGGAGCATGGTTTACATCTACCCTACACCCGAACACATAAAATGCACCCGTTCGACACCCGAATGCATAATATGCTTCGATTTTAAATCGATTGCATAATTTGCAACCGTTCAACACCCAAATGCATAAATGCATCCTATGCATAAATGCATCCTCTTGGTGCTCGAATGCATAAATGCACTCGCCCGGTGTCTGGGACCATTGTACCGTCGTGACATTAAACGCATCCATCCGTTGCATCCGGTTCGTGGTCGTAAAAGGCCAAGATCCAGGACAAGACACGTTGGTCTTCTTCCTGACGGGTGTAGTTGATTTCTTGCCTACTACACCCGTCAGAAAGAGGCCACCCTTCTTGTCTTGAATCTTCGCCTACTTTACTATGAAGGAAGTTTCTTATTTAAGCTTTGAAATTAGAGTACACTAAATCATGTGGGATAAATAGTTATGTGGGATAGATAGTTATGTGGGATCAACTTTGCCAATATTGCATGTGTTTTCCCCCTAACAACGTCAATAGCGATAAGTTGCGTCGTGCTACAATCCTTATGTTTACTAGACGCCATATCATATCTCTTACTCGAATATCCGGTACTTATTATGCACCCGACTCGAGACCGTTTCATGTTTTGCAACCCGTTCAAAACCGGATCATATTATGCATCCGTTCCATGATCGGACCGCAATTCGCGTCCAAGATTTTGCCAAGATTTTAAACGTAGCCGGTATATTTTTGGCCTGGTCCGACAAAACTTTAAAATTCACCCTTTTTTGCCAATTTTTTGAGAAAAATTAAAATCATTCGCCATGCCAGCATACATGCAGTTCGACAGATTTCATCGTCGTTTCGAAATAGTTTCGCCATTTTTTTATAAGTACCTTTCGGGTCCTACCTCTTATGCATAACCTTGATATGCCCTATAGAACCTATCATTGAATTGGCTCATGGACTCATTAGGCTCCTTAAAGATAGTAACAAACTAATTCTTTATCACAATTGGATCAACCAAACTTTCAAAATGGTTGATAAATGCTTCTTGTAGTTGAGCCCAAGAAGTGATAGTAATTTGAGGTAAGTGGATGTACCAATAAAATGCAACCTCATCCAATGTGTATGAAAACAACCTACAAGGAAAATCTACATACATAATTCATAGATGAATCAACATGTCCTTGTATCTCTGAATATGTTCCTTAGCTTGATCCACATCATGCCTAAACCGAGGTAAATAATCTTCTACACCTTCAAGAATTTGGTGGATAGGCATGTTTAAATGGCTATAATAATCCCCTATCCAAGATGCTATCCATCCTAGAGTAAGCCTTGCCATTAGTGAATCTTAAAGAACACAACTTTAGTACCAAATTTGTTAGTCAAAGAAATATCTTGCAAAGAAGCATGCAATGACTAACAATTTTCAAATGTTTATATAGATAATCAACTTAGCATAAACCAAAATATGCATCAATTAAACCATGAAATTAAGGAACATTCTCAAATTTGTAAAAAAAGGTTAGCATCAATGCATCATCAATTAGAGAATGTTTGAATCAATGAAAGTGATCATACGTCAACAAAATCTCGTTAGTCAATACCAATGCTTTCAAATAAATCTTTCAAGTAAACATGAACAATTTAGCATCCAAATAGCAATAAAGTAAACCAATTCATGCCCTCCTTCTAGCACCAAAATGTTGAGTGGTAATTTTACCCAATTGCAAAACCACACTCACACTTAGGATTTTGATCATAAAACCCTCTCTTGCAAAGAAATATGAAATTTCTCCAAGGTTCCTTTTACTTATGTGTGCTTGTAATCTTGTGAAGATATATCGAGTGAGTGCTAGGAATACCTTAGTGATTTGCAAGTAACTGTTAACAAGGGATCTGCATTGGCATTATTTTATTGTGCTATGCTATTAATTGTTTATGAAACTTAAAGGAAATGCAAATGTGAATTGGCCCTCATATGACCACGATGTAAGCCTTAGTTCATTTTATCTTGAAGGATTTTAGGTAGATTTTATCTTCTTTTGTTAAGTATATTTAAACAAGTTTTAGCTTCTTTAAACCTTGCTTTGAACAATGAAATGAAAAATTAAAATCTCTCTAAATATGAATGTGAAATGAAGATTGGATTCCTTTTAATTTGCCTTGATGAATAAAATAAAAGAAAATAAATATGCATGAATAACCATGAAATGTAAGGACCTTAAAATATCATTATAATTATCCCTCTTTAATGAAATAATTTTCATAAAGAAGAAATAATTTAATTCTTTGAAAACAATAGCCTTTGATATAATAATAGATTACCTCTCTTTAATGAAATCAGAATTTTCATAAAGAAAAGGTAATTTATTGCTCTAAAATGATGGCCTATGAAATGCCATAAAAATTACCCCCCTTGATGAAATTGTAATTTTCATAAAGGGACATCCATTTATTGCCTATGAATAAATATGCACAGCTGAAAATTTTGATTTACCTTCAAAATATAAAATTATGTAAAATTTCGAAATTATAAAATCCTTAATAACAATAATTTTTAATATTTTTTATAAAATCGAAATGAGTTCGAAGTTGTTTCGGATGAAATAATGAAGCTCATTCTTCACACCCATGCATTTATTTTTGGATTTTGAATTTTTTTATTTTTATTTTTATCACTGAAAATAAAAAAGAAATCTGCAAAAATAAAGGTTAAAAAATAAAATGAAACAAAATAAGTGATGCAATGTAGAATTCATCCATAGACCCTACAAGCATTAGTATTCTGTATAAAATCAGTATTAGTGTGACCTGAATTCACGTAATCTACATCTAATGCGGTTCAAGCTTCAAAGGAATAGGTGCAATATACTGAAAATGAAATCAAGTCAACCATAAAATGCATTAAAACTTGAAACATCTCCAATAAATTGTAGAAAGATATTCAATGTTCAACTACAGTGCAGAATCCATGCCCAAAATTGGCATCAAGTGGTGAAAACAATCCAGTGATGGCCTTTCTCTCCTAAAATATCCAACCCTCTTCCTATCTTTCGAATGGACATTTAACCTTCTTTGTGACTCTTCATTCTATCCTCTTACGTTTCATCTTATGACAATTTGTTTTCATTTCCAAGCTTTTCATTTTCTCTTCCATTTGGTATAGCTTCGTAACTGAAATAGTTACTTCAAGGCACCTTAAATAACCTTTTATATTTAATGTGATCCTTAGTGTGCACCAAATGTACACAAAGGTTCTCCTTTTTCATTGGTTCCCGTAGAACTTATTTGGGGGAAGATGAATTTTCCTACTTTAGTTTTAAATCGTTTATCTATATTACGCATTACCTTTTTAGTATCATTAACAACTATTTAATTGAGCCCCCATCCACTCATTACATTTCATAATGCTTTGAACTTTGGTTACCAAATGAATTGTAACAGTCCATTATTGATGTATAGGCTTTAGTCTTCATAGAATAAACCTTTTACATTATTTTCATCCAAAATAGACAATGGTCACCTCTTTATTGAAAATGTACCATGTGTTGGAGTATGCTATGACCACATCAACTGCTCATAGTGACATACACCCATTACTACTCTTCAAAACTACACCGGGGATTTTGTCATATGTTTCGTCATGTTTCTCCACTCGCGTAGATGGACTTAATGGTGATAATCGAACACTGTGTGACACGGCCTCCAAATCCACCTCAAATATTTTCCTATTTCTTTGTCGAACATAGCATCTCTTTAAATGACA
This sequence comes from Wollemia nobilis, assembly GCA_028583015.1. Taxonomy (NCBI): domain Eukaryota; kingdom Viridiplantae; phylum Streptophyta; class Pinopsida; order Araucariales; family Araucariaceae; genus Wollemia; species Wollemia nobilis. Next base: position 6,531,667 of record JAQPPZ010007530.1, read on the forward strand.
CTATAATTATGGTTTTAGATAGCAGACTACAGAGAGAAAGGTATAGCTCCTCCGTCTAAAATTGAATGCCATATTGATGGAGAATCACCATCGATGACCTTCATCATCATGAAATTTTAAAATGATCACATGCAAGTTTTAGATAGCTAGCGGGGAAGATTATTTCTATCCATCGGTGACACCTGGCACCTGAGGCGGCCTCACATTGGTGCTCGATGATAATGCTTATCGACCAGTGTATCCTTCATGAACAAAATCCTATACGCACCCCTCACGCTATTGGCTATGTGGCTTCCGAGTGTGTCATGTAGCAACATCAATATCTGGATTACCTTTGTGCTTTTGAAAGTCACTGCTTTATAGCCATATCGATTATGCACCCTGCACGTAGAAATGAGAAGGGAAGATGCTACTTTGTCAAGCATCATTGCTCTGTAAAAATTCTTGAGAATAGAACAATGATGAAGTCTATGTAATCTATCCACTGCATACTATCCACTTGCTGCGTCAACCCAGTCATGTAATCCATTCGAGTTCTCAAGTCCTTGCCAAGCTATCAAACTGCTACTGTGCTGTTGTGTTATATGTCTGATCTTCTCCCAGTTTGCATATCGTTAAAATTTTGTTCCACTTTAATACCTCTTCTACTTCCTTTGCATAGTGGCCCATTGTACTTTTGATATCATTGTGAAATTTTGGATGTTGTCAATAATTGTTGGAATTTTGTTCCACTTTAATACCTCTTCTACTCCTCTATCATTTACCGAATCACACTGCTACTATATGTTTTGGGAATCACGCTGACATCTACTGTCTACTATTGAAAACATACTACACTGTAACTTATGGTACTAAGATAAATCCCATAGGTGTATAAGCCTCTGTAAACCTCCTCCATCAAACTGGCAATCCACTCAATAGATGCTCTCACTATGTGGAAATATCATTGTTCGTCAATGATGCTCTATGGGCTATCTTTACCATCAAACCCACCAAACCTTTGAAACATTATCGTATGGCTTGTGATATATGGCTACCTTCGGCCTCGATTATCTCATCCAATTTATAATGGGCTATGTTTACCATAAAAATGCTCCTATTTATAAAGCAATTCTAGAAGGAAAAGCAGACACCAATGCACTCCTACTAAATGAACAAGAAGTCCAAAACTGGTTTGAAAATGTGCCTTCTCAAGAATAGTTTTGGCTTGGATGTGATGGATCAGAAATCATAACCGCAAATAAGGACCAAATATCTAACTTAGATAAAATGAAAAAAGAGATTTCAGTGAGATTATCCAAAAACTATCAGATGAAGGCAAAGCAATAACACACTTGCACAAAAGAACAACCAATTCTTAAATTTTTAGGTGGGTCCCCAAGTATTGAGGCTAGTTGTGCAATAGTCACAACAAATGGTGTATCTTCTGGGAAATGCTCCTGAGCATTTTGTGTGAAGAACCCAATCTAAAACGAGAACACAAACTATAAAAAAATACAAATTATTTAGCGATGTCCCAAGAATGTGGGGGTCAAGTAGTTGCTTGAGATTTGTGAGAGGAGGCATCTCGACAATGAATTTGACTTTGTTGGGATCAGCTTCAATGCCTCATTGAGAGACAATGAACCCCAAGATCTTACCTGAAGTGACACTAAAGACACACTTATTTGGGTTTAGTCACATGTAATGTTTGAGAAGTTTATCAAAGATCTTATGGATATCTGTGAGATGTTGTGAGTGCTTTCTATTTGACGATGAGGTCATCAACATAGTCTTCCATGATCTTATGTATGTAGTCATGGAATATGTAAGTCATAGCATGCTAGTAAGTTTCCCTAGTGTTTTTAAGGCCAAATAACATGATATTATAGCAAAAATTCCCCCAAGGGGTTGTAAAGGATATCTTGTGTTGATTAGCAGGGTTGATCTTGATCTGATTATAGACAAAAAAACCATCCATGAGAGATATCATTTCATGGCTTGCTATGGAATGAATAGCATATCAATGTTGGGGAGTGGGAAGTTGTCCATAGGACAAGATTTATTTAGATTCCAAAATTCAATGCATACACGAACCTCTCCAGTGGGATTTGGTATTGGTACCATGTTGGATACCCATTTCGGATAATCAATTGGTTGTATGAACCCCATATCAAGGAGCTTTTAGAATATAAATTTAACCATTAAGGAAATCATGGGATGCATGTGTCATAATTTTTGCTTAACAGGTTGTGTCTCCATCAAGTGTGAGGTTGTGGATGACTAATAATGGATCAAGTTCAAGCATACCCATGTAGGACCAAACAAAAACTTTGATGTACTATTTAAGAAAAGAGGTAAACGAGGCATGTTATTCTAAGGAGAGTCTGATGGCAAGTTTAATGATGTTGGAATTGGTGGGGTCATCATCAATGTCCACATCGATAGTATCTTCCACAAGCATGTGGGACATGTCTTGGAGTTGAGCAAGAACGGGAATGATATGGAGGTCATTGATAGCCTCAAGTAATTCAAATTCATAATATAAATACACATCCATATGATTAACTCATGGAATTTGAGATGGAGTAGATGGTGAAGGAGAATTTACAATGTGTAGTATGGGTGGCGATAGCAAGAAATCTTGCAATGAAAGTGTATGTGATATGTGAGTGAAGTCGATGAAGTCCTGGTTGGGTGCATTGGTGTGATCCGAATGAGATGTGTATAGAAGTAGGGTGAATAAGTCGACACCAACTATATTGATTGAGGTGGTTGAGATAGTGAAATATGGGGAGCCTAGATATGAAGACTCAAAAGGATGTAAATGGTATACTAGATTCAATAGAGGACATAGAACCATGGGTGGAGAGAAAGGTTGAGTTGTAGAGTGGTGAACCTACCAATGATTATGCAAGGGCATGAATGAATGAATAGGTAATGGAAGGGAAGGTGAAGGAGTGTGATATGAGTAGGGGTATGTGAGAGAAAGGGTAGCAAATCTATGGACAATATCCTTGATGAAGTATATGAACATAGCATCAGAGGGTGGTACTTCATGAAAGAAAGTGTGTAGAATTATGATGGTAGAATGAGAGGATGAAAACTCATCAAGGATGTTAGTGTCAAATTATTCTTCTAATGAATTCATAGGAATTGCTAGAGTTGGAAGAGTGAGGTCTTGAAGCTCATCTTCAAGTGAGTGAACAGTTGTAGGTGATAATCCAAACCATATCTATCTATGGGTAGTTGAATGTAGGGGTTAATGGGTATCCACAAGCCCTGTTCATAGCATCCTAGCCCAAATACATGTCAATGGAAATATTTAAGGTAGCTTAAGGTAAAGTGTGGATTGGATATATGGTCTAAGGTGCCACATAAGCTAGATTATGGTGGGGGGGGCATAGCTATTGGGAGTGACAAATCAAGGCCCACATAGATGAAGTTTATACAATTGTTTAGTGACCAAGTGGTACGATGGTATCAATGGTTAGCACTAAGGTATAAGGGTGACCAAAGTCATAGGTAGATTGGATCATTGAAGGACACACATGAGAATCATGACTATTATATTCACCAGGACTAGAACTAGTCATAAAAATGGATACTTGTGGTGATGTACGTGGTGGTGAACAAGGTGGTGAGTTTGAATCAGAGGAAGAAGATGAAAGTTGAAAATCATGGAAGGGATGGGATGATATGCATGTGGAAACTATGATGTGGGGTAAGCCAAAGTATTATTACAAGAAGAAATGAAAGATCAAAGTTAGGGAAAAAATAGAAGGAGAGGTGTATGAGGAGTAGGAAGGGTAGGAGGATCCGTAGAGGAATATGTATGGGAAAGAGAATAAGACCATGAGAAAGGTAAAAAAAAAGGTATGGACATAGGATGGGAATTCATGGATGCATATGGTTGAGAGGGAGGAGGAGACCACAAATAAGGTGGTGAAAAGGGTATAGATATAGGAGGGGGATCCATAGAAGAGGATGTAGGCATATTGGAAGTAGATGTAGGGGAATGTGTGTGTGGTCTAGGTGAGTGATGTGAGGATGAGGTAGGTGGTGGAGAGGACATAAATGTATTTTCTTGATGATGTGAAGGAATAGGAAAGACCTAGGTAGAATATGATGAAGATCTTGGTAGGAGCTTTACAATGTTGTAGAATTTGAATGGATCACTGTTGGTGGGAATACAATGGACTACTCTATCATACACATATTTGAGATAATGATGTAAGGTTGATGGAATACATTGCATGTCACAAATCCATGGACATCCAAGAAAAATATTATATTACATCTCATATTGAATGATGTGGAATAGGGTATACATGGTCCTTACACTTACGTAGATGGGTAGGATGATGGAACCTACTGTGGGGTGCATACAACCATAAAAAGCATGAAGGTCGTGTTATGGTGTAGCAAAATTATTATGTGGAATATGTAGGTGATGAAGGGAAGTAGTATATATGATGCTAATGAAAGAACCAGTATCAATGAGGACACACTTGTAGGTGATATCATTGATGGTCGCTTGGATATGGAGGGGAGGATCAGCTTCCTCACCCATAATTTTGGTAATCTCATCATCATGGAAGCTGATAGAAGGCTACATGTAGTGAGGGATGTTCCCAATAAAATTCACAAATGCATTTGGGTCATGGGTTTCAAGTTTAATTAAGAGAAGAATATCATTTAACACCTCATGATGAGGGTGAGATTGTTGTAAATGATTAAATATGTACAATCTAGCTAGGACATTGCATAATTTATGCATGAGGCTATCATGAATAGTGATGATATTGTGTGGTAGGGGTGGTGAAATATTTGATGTTGTGGGTGAGTTATGATAAGTGAATGGTGGTGGAGGTGAAGCGATGGGTGCATATTGACATGGAAAATAATGTTGGGTATGAGTAGTAAGGTTAATCATGCCAACCACTATGTTAGAGGGAGGATTATGATGGACATATTAACCTGCCTAGATTGGGCTTGTGGATTGTATTGGGATCCTTGGGTATTGGTCCCCCTGTGTTCTCATAGTGGATTTTGATAGATACCAAAATTTTGATATTATGGCACAAGGGGATTCAAAACTTGGATAGTGCCCTGATCGATGAGATCTTGTACCAAGCAATGAAAGAAACGACATGACCCTACATCATGGTTGTGCTGTCGATGGTAAGCTCAAAAGGTCTAATAATTGAGCCCATAAGATTTTGGTTGACTCAGATCAATCGGTATAATATTAGGTAAGGTGATATGACCAACATCATACAACCTCTGGAATAGAGTTGGTAGTGGTTCAGAAAGCGGAGTATAGTCACATTATGAGGGTTGAGGATGGATATCATGAGCTTGTTGTGGATTATATGGAGGAGGTGTATTACTCTAAAACATCTATTATTTTGGAGGAGGGGGTTACAATATTGGTGAAGAGACTAGAGAGGCTTCTGCCACCTGATTGGTTTGTGGTCGTTTGGAGAAGGGTTAATTCAATGTATTGCGATTGAAGAAAAAAATTGAATTGTAATATGGATTCTATAAGAGTTTGATTTTGTTAGATTGGACTTTTATATCCTTGATGACCTTTGCTTGAGCAATGGCTTCATCAAATGTGCAACTTTGATGAATTTGCAAAGGCATATAGATATTTTTGTGATAGATTTTGGTAAATAGTGTGATGATTTTGGAATATGGGATGTTATGAGCTAGGTCATGGATGACTGATATCCATTGAGAAATGAAATTTGTAATAGGTTCATCATCAACCTGTTGTAAGACATAAACATTAGAAAAGTTATTTTCTTTTTAATGTTTATAGAGAAATATTCTAGAAATAAATTAGCCAACTATTCAAACATGATTAGGTTATGGCATGGGAGCATGTTGTAGCAATCTAGGCTTGTCCCCCAAGTGAGAGAGTGAAGGTACGCAACATGATGGGATCATTGATGTGTAACTGGTAGCATGTGAAGTAATAATTACTGATGTGTTCTCAAGGATCCTCTTTACCTTTGTATTTGTCAAAATTTGAAATCTCAAAATAGTATGGGTAAGAAGGAATGAGAACTAAAGGATGAATAGGTTTGTTTCACAACTCATTATATGTGGGTTTATAGGACTTGTAATAGTTGTACGGAGATCCAACATCTTAACTTGTTCTCGTAAGAGTTGGAGTTTAGGTGATGGGGTGTGATGAACTACGATGATATGATGAAATACTAAAAGTGAGGGGTATTGGAGTTGTTGTTCCTCCCATTGTGAGAGAGGAGTATACTAAAACTATTCCTATGGATGTGATTGCTAAATAGTGTGAGAAGTGGAGGTCGGTGGGAGAATCTATTATGGGGTTTACATCTACTATGAGTGGTAATATTGTGGTTGTGGAGTCTATACCTTTTGTATAAGAATATACTATGATGGTTGCATGATTGGAGAGGATGACCAGGAAGGAGGTGTCATGAAGAATGTAGGTGCGATAGAGTGCAGAGGGGAAATCAGTGTTTGTATAGAGGACAAATGTGGATGGCAAGATTATGTACCAAAATATGGTAACTACACTAAAACATATGAACGATGAATGAAGAGCTCAGGTTGGGTAGAATAACATGGGGTATTGACAAGATAATATGGATAGAGTGGATTATAGGTAGAGAGAGGAATGGAAGGAGGAGCATAAAACAAGAGAGGTGGAGGAAGTCGAAAGGTGGAAGTAGATGAAGGTGAAAGTAGAGTGGAATATGGTATACTATACATCTCAAAAGAGGGGAACGTAGGTGGAGGAAAGGATGAAAAAGGAGTATAGGTATCAAAGTTGAAAGTCTTAGAAGAAGGCATGGTGAACGTATCCACAAATATTTGTGAAGATAGGATTTATTGATATTTTTGGGGAATGAATTGTTGTGATTGGTATGGTGGTTGTGATGTGGAATTAAAATATAGAAAAATATGATTCCTGGGAAGGTGTTTGTTGTGGCACTTGAGAAGCATATTGGTGTGATGTATGTAAGTGGAGTGTACTATTATTACAATAATGAATGTTGTGAGGGTGATTGTTATAAAGGTGCCTAAGTACCCAAAGTAGAGGACTGGGGATCTAAAATATTCCTGACTATAGGAGAAGATGATGTAACCTCAGGGTGAGGGTGATTTAGCAAGGAGGGATCATCCTCGAGAAGGGAATGAGATGGATCCTGGAGGAAAGGATGGGTGAAAGTAGGTGAGGTAGGTGGAGTCTCCTTGTATCGCTCCAAATTTTTCACACCCTTACCTTCAGGCTATAGGATCCGCGCCCGAAAGGGGGATGTGAAAAGGATGGGACAATACCTCGGACTGAGAGGCCTTTCGAAGGTCCCGCCTCTCGGGGGAGGTGTATTAAGGTGATTTTTCGACGGATGGTGGGGTTCACCAGGAAACGTTTAGTGGCAGTTTCCACGCCTAGGTTGGGAATGTGTTTTATGTGTTCAATTTTATCTTTAAACATTCAAATCCTAGGTTTGGCCAAATGAATCTAAGTTATTCTATATGAAATGCAGATTTAAATACAGAAAATAGATTTAACAGAAAACACAGAGAACAAACTAAGTGAAGAAATCCATACCTAGTTTCGGATGTCTGATGGAGGTTCTGATTTTTGAAGCAGTCCAGATCATCTAGAATTTGACAGGATCGTCTCCTATCTGACGAGGATCGTCTGAGATCTGACGAATTCGTCGAGAGACACTAAACGAGAGAAATAGATACAAAATACCAAAATTGCAACTATTACGATAAAGGAAAATGATATGAAACAATAATAAGGATGTTAATAAGATAATCCTGAATGGAAATGCAAATAAATTACGATACTTTAATAGCTAATCATGATCTTATTATGCAATTAAACTACATGGGTGAACTCCAAGATGCAAGATAACAGGAAATAATAATAAAACTGACTAAATGCAGAATAAAATAACAGCAAAGTATAGAAAAAGCGCAAACTACGGGCATTGATTGCCCCAATGCAGATTGCAGTCGAAATCATCTCGGATTGATACGAAATCGTCTCGAATTGGACAGGATCGTCTGCGACGATCTGAGCTTGCTCCGGCTGAAGAATGACAAGGTTCCTGCAACAAAATTTGGAAAGTACAAATGCAGATGGTAATCCTGGGTATTCTAATGCGTGTAAAGGTCAAGTTATAGGAAATTTCAGCCAGGGGAAAGTCAAGGGGGGTCCTAAGGTTTAAATAGGCTTAGGAGGGAAGTTGGGAGGTTGGAGATCATCCTAATTTGGAAGATCTCCAACAGGGAGGTCTCTAGCGGTGCGGACACGCTTACGCCCAACTTAGAGACGTCGTTGAAACAGAGGCTAATTATGAAAAATCAGTTTTGGGACAAGATCGTCTGGACGTCCTAGTCCAGACGAAATCGTCCAATCTGAGGCGATATCGTCTGATCGGCGACGATATCGTCAAACGGTCAAAACAAACTCTAAAAATGGCATGGGAAACGAGGAAACGGGTTAAACGGCGGTTTTGGAGCGGTTTTAGGGTTGAATTTGAATTTGAATTATTACTAAGGTAATTTTAATTATTGCTAAGGTTTTACTGTGCCAATTTTAGGGTGCTACATTTTGCCCCCTCTTTAGCAAATTTTTTGAAGAAAATGCGTTAAAGATGAGTTCTTCTCGATCTACGAGAAAGCAAAAATTATTCCCATTTTTAGGCGACGATTCTAGGTCGAATCGTACGACAACTTACTATGGTGCCCCCTCCGTGTTTTTACCCAAATCGACGTTTGAGGTAAAAACGCGAAAAAGCAAAATTTTAAAAAAGTTGTTAAGTGTTTTTGAATAAAATTAAGAAAAATAGGGAAAAACCCTAATTCATTGTTACTGTTCATTTTTACTGTTTTCTAGAGCTCTGCAGACAAGATGGTCGAAACAGCGCACAGATCGACAGAGGTCCGGCGCGGGCTACGGGTAAGGGTCTAAACTGAATTTAGAGTGCTTTAATTTAGAATTTCATGCTTTTTAGATTATATTTGATTGATTTTTGAGCATCGCGGCCGATTTTGGGCCGTCGACGTCGTCGGGACGAAATCGTCTCGATTTCGCCAAAATCGTCTCGATATCGTCGATTTCGTCCAAGGGCGAAATCGGTGATATGGGGACGATTTCATCCAATAAGGGACGATTCCCTCATGCAAAATCGGAGATGAATTTGCTCAAATTTGGGATGATATCGCCCAATGGTGGATGATATCATCATTTGTGAAAGTGAACTTATTTTACTTGCATTTTGATTAATGATTTAATGATTTTTATTGTTGATTTTTTATTGTTTATGTTGTTTATGTTGCAGAGAGGATTACTAAAGAGCCGAGAATGGAAATACGATGGACTAAGGGATGACTTGGCCGCTCTATCTCGAGCGAGTGAGATCAGCTGGCTCGAGTAGGCTTGCAGCACGTGGCAGATATGCCACAAGTGTCTATGAGACATGGGGCTATTGATGACCCTAGCAGAGAGGTGGTATCCGGGTTCTTCTTGTTTTCGGTTATCGACAAGGGAGATGACTCCCACACTGGAGGATGTATGGAGGATCTTGAGGATCCCCATACAAGGATGGCTGATCACTCCTACGGCCAATCAGGGCCACGCTATGATGAGACTATGCGGAGATCCGAGCTTCGCCCTGGAGAAGGGCGGAGTGAACATCGAGTCTCTATGCCAGATGCTTGGGGCATCTAGGCTGACACAAGTTTTGGCTGGGGTGGTAGGTGGTCTACTGCTATGCCATCAGAGTGGATGCAGGCTGCCATGGCTACTGACAGATGTGGTCTACGACATGAGAGACCATGGATACAGGTTTGCTTGGGGGAGCTTTGTACTATGTCGATTGTATAGGATCCTGTATGGGGTCGTATACAAGGGCGGCCGATGTCTGGTCATGACATCACTACTACAGGTTTGGTGTTGGGAGCACATCATGGTGCGGAGGCCGATAGGGCTCCCACTGATAGGGATTGATGGGGAGAGGCCCCGAGTTTTCTACTAGTGGCTTCGAAGAGGGTCACAGCGGCGAGTAGATCTGCCAGTGTCCCGGAGACTACTTGATGACCTTGTCTCCGACCAGATCACCTGGAGGCCTTGGAGAGATCATCCAGGGTGGGCCGAGGATGGACAGGAGCTAGCTCACATCAGGCGAGTCTGTTGGCTGAGGATGGAGAGGGGAGAGGTGGAGCTCCATCGGTACGATCGAGTTTTGAGGTAGTTCGGTCTACAACAGGGGATCCCATCTCTCAGAGACTACGAGTTTTCTCGGACCATCCGGGATAACACTACAGTTAGTGGGGCTCCAGATATGCAGTGATTCTAGAGTCAGGACATGGATGATGCCCCCATCCAGCTAGTGGATGGGGATGATGCAAGGGTAGCCGATGGCTATGATGCCTGGTACGCAGGCATCCGCCCTCCTCGGATGATGAGGGCTCAGGGTCCGATTCATGTAGTTGTGCATCGGATAGGGAGGCGGCACCAGGCGGCCATTGAGGTGGCACGGGGTCATGATGGGAGAGAGGAGAGGAGGCCACGAGGCTCAGCAGAGGCCATGACAGTGGGAGAGGAGGGAGGAGAGACCCCCTTCTCCATAGAGAGAGACCACCATCGCTCGATAAGGGCAAGGGTGTCGAGGTAGGAGAGAGTAGCGAGATGGCTACTCTTCGGGCGAAGATTGTCCGTCTCAAGGCACAGGTGCAGACTTTACAGGATGAGGCTACACGTCATCGAGTGGAGGCTACACAGCTTAGAGATGAGGTTGCATGCCTCAGAGCATGGAGCGGAGGAGCGAGCACTCAGGAGCTGGCATGGTCGATTGCTCAGACCATGTTCTACCAGGGTATCTACTTCCAGCTGGTGCCAGAGGGCCAGAGGGTATAGCTGCTAGTCGGCATTATGGATCCGATCAGGGTTGGGTCATCGAGGACTTCATCCCGATCGACAACTAGGACTCGTAGTACCACACATACTGTGATGGGGCCACCTCGTCCACCTCAGGGCGGGGGAGGAGATGAGGCTGAGAGCTCGAGGGGTTCTCGAGGCTAGGCTACTACACTGCACAGACTGGATATATGATTGAGAGGATTGAGTATGCCAAGATGTAGATTGTGGCATACCAATCTAGTTTTGATATGATGTACATACATTGTTGAGATATATATATATATATATATATATATATATATATATGATATTTTTGATCATATGACTTGTCTTATGTATGGTGCTTTAATGTTTTTGATGTGATTGATTTGATGATTCATGTAATTATGTTGTTTGAAAATATTATAGTTTGAATGTCATGCTTTAAAATTTAAATGAAATAATCTGATGTAAACAAATTGGTTGTTGAGATGATAATTTGATAAAAATAAAAGGGACTGTTAACAATAATTTCAAAGGACATTGTCGCTATTATAGACCATTTCATGGAGTCGCTGCTCACTCGGTCGTCAAGCTAATCCCGGTATAGAAATATTGTTAAAAGTAAAAAGAGTGCTTAAGAGACTGTCTTAAGACTTTGTTGTGATGATAGAAATGATGATGGTTTGATGGTAATTTGTTTTCAGATTTTCATAAAAATGATATGCATGAAATATTTTAAAATGATTTTTGCTAGGCATAAATTCCTAAGTGTGATAAAATTTTGAATAATTCCTTAGAAATTATACCATGGTTGCAAAATTGAATTTGAACATAATGACATGAAAAATAGAATAAGTTGCATTATGTTTGAAAGCATAATTGTGGAACATAATGATTTAAGTCATATGTTGGAATAAATGGGAAATAAAATTAGTTCGATGGTTTGCGCTAGGCATAGAATATTTAGGTATAGACTTATACCATCATCGCGAAATCCAAAGAAGAAAATAAATAGTTTTATTGCATGATTGATTTTTAATTTTTGAAAATAAACAGAAAATATGAAGATGAGGACTTGTGCTAGGCATAAAATTCCAATTTTGGTTTTGGAACTATACCATCGTCGCGAAAGTCAAAAATTATATGTAACTTTATTGCATGTTTTTGAAAATGATTTTGATTTGTTGGTAATGCATGTAGTTGTCTTTATACTAAACAACTGTTCTCAGAGAAGAAAATGAAATTATTCCAGACAATTTGCAAAAATATTTCAAAGTATCTTAAAGACAAAAGTTAGATTTATAAGGAATCCCATGTGCATATGTGAGTTCATTTCCAATCTTGATTTATCATAATGATACACAAAATCTCTCAAATACAAATGTGTGTGCGATTGTATTGTTCATTCACCGAGTTTGAGCAAGATACTATGATACAAGTGATTTAAATTAACCAAATAAGTGTTCATTAACCATGATTTAGATGCATATAACCATACCGAGACTACTATGTAAGTCGGATTATCAAGAGCTAGCTAATCCATAAGCAGACATAGGTCTGTACAAAAGAAGGTCGCTAATGTGACGGACATATCACCACGCTAGGAGTTACCCAAGGCCAAGCGGGTTGGGCACAAACCACTGTTATGGGGCTTACCTCACAGTTTTCGAATAATTGAGAATTCCAGGGATTCAAGCTCATCAACCCTTCTTTTCTTTTTAAGGGGTAGGGAAAGGATTTTATTGCTTTTGCTTTTGCTCATTTTGTTGTCTTTCTTTCTTTGCTTTCTCTCTTTTTTTTTTTTTTGTATCTTTTGCTTTGATATTTGAGATAATGCTGAAATAGTGGTAAATGATTTTGCTTGATTTTTCCTTTTCTTTTGCTTCCTATTCTAGGGATACTTGCTCGGATTAGCTGTAGAGCAAGGGATTTTTATTTCGGGTAGGGGTGAGCTTGTCCTTTTGCCAATTCTCAAAGATTCTAGACCATGTGCATGATAGGATAGCAAGGGAAACTTTTCGCTCAAGAAACCACTTCTACTATGTAGGATAGCATGGACATTACAAATATAATCATTTTATTGTGAAAGGATATGTTTGGCTTAAGTAAATAACAAGATCAATTCTCTATGCTCAAAACTTTATTTAATTGAATTTTGTGGACTTTGATATAAGAGAGATTAGTAATCATACCAAATAAATCAAGATATTTATTCATGTGAGTGTGAAAGTGCGGGATTCCAAATAAATGCTAATTTATCCAAAATAATTTGAAAATATAACTGCAATGCGTCACAATGTGAGAAGTACAAAAATAAAAGATGTTTTTGATGATTTTGAATGTTTTTTAGATTTTTAAGTTTATAAATTGAAAGAAATACAAGATAGTGATTTTTTTGAAATATTTTAAACAAATATATACAATGATGAAATGACAAATTTTGTTATGCATAGTAACGTTTAAGATGTAAAATGTTCATGGGTTCTTTAAGTTCTTTACCATCTAAGGTAGATAATTTGTATGCTCCTGATTCAAATTTAGCAGTGATAATATATGGTCCAAGCCAGTTGGGCTCAAATTTACCTTTAAGGTCTTTAGTTGCATTAGTATTTTTTTGATTTTCTTTTAAAACAAGGTCGTCGACCACAAAGGATCGATGACGAACTTTCTTAGCATATGATCTTTTAAGCTTGTTTTGGTAGGCACGAAGATGCTCCAAAGCATTGATGCGCTTTTCATCTAGGAGCTCCAGCTGACTGAGTCTGCCAGCTCGATATTCATCTCCTACTTCGGTATCTTGAAGTAGTAGAGCCAAAGAAGGAACTTCTAATTCAAAGGGAAAAATGGCTTCAGCACCATAAACCAAAACAAAAGGTGAAGTTCCAGTGGGGGTTCGAACACTAGTTCGATAAGCCCACAAAGCTGGATATAATTGAATGTGCCAGTCGCGGCCAGATTTATTGACCAATATTTTGAGAATTTTGATTAAGGTTTTGTTTGAAGCTTCCGCTTAGCCATTACCCTGAGGATAATAGGGAGTGGACCAGTGATGTTGAATCTTATATTTTTGGCATAATTTTTTAACATATTTATTTTTGAAACAAGTTCCATTATCAGAGATGAGATTTGTAGGAATTCCGAACCTACAAATGATTTGATTAAAAATAAATTTAGAGACTTGTGTGCCAGTGCGGGAAGCTAAAGGCATAGCTTCAACCCACTTCATGAAATACTCGGTGGCGGTTATGATGAATTTGTGTCCATCAGATGACACGGGATTAATTTTGCCAATAATGTCTAAGCCCCATTTTGAAAAGGGCCAAGGAGATGAAATAGCCTACAGTTCTTGTGCAGGGGCATGGACAAGGTCGGCATGTTTATGGCACTTGTCGCAATGGTGCACATAATCATGTGCATCATTCTCCATGGTAGGCCAAAAGTATCCTATCCTAAGGAGCTTTTTAGCAATGACACTACCACTGAAGTGTCCTCCACAAGATCCATCGTGGGCTTCACTCAAAGCTGATCTGGATTCTTCTAAATTCAAACATCTCAATAGGATACCTTCAAAAGATCTCCTATATAAAGTATTGCCAATTATTACAAATCGACTTGCTCGTCTACGTAATAACAGATCGTTGGTTTCTATTAGAATTGGCGGGGAAAGTCCCATTGTGAAGAAAATCAAATATATCCGTATACCAAGGTTCAGGAGTAGTTTCATTGATTAGAAACACATCCAAAGGTTCTAAGCATGACTTATTTGAAGTGGGTTCCTAGAGTCGATGAATAATGATGGTGGCATATTCGTCATCTAACTCCAAGGGCAGAAGAGATGCAGTTGCGGCCATAGCGTCAGCCGCACGGTTGCTAGTTCGAGGAATAGCTTCCAAGGTAACTTGATCAAATAGAGACATTAATTGTAAAACATATGCTTTATATGGATGCAATTTATCATCTCTAGTCTGATAAACTTCATTAATTTGGTTTATAACAAGTTGAGAATCACCAAAAACTAATAGATTTTTAATTTTTAGCGCCAAGGCAGCTCGTAATCCAAGGATTAGAGCTTCATACTCAACAATATTATTAGTGCAAGCAAATGTTAATTTAAAGGACAAAGGTATAATGTGCTTTTGTGGAGATATTAAAATAATACCTGCACCAGCCCCACTCATGCATCGGGCTCCATCAAAGTATAAGGACCATTGTTCAACATGGTCTGCCTCTAATTGAAGGCATTCATCAGGAAACTCAATGATGAGGGGATGGGTAGACTCTAAGGGTGCAGCAGCTAATTGATCTGCTATGATTTGACCCTTAACAGACTTCTATCCTATAAACGTGAGTTCAAACTCGCTTAGAGCAAGAACCCACTTGGTTGTGCGACCCGATAAATAAGGTCGACTCATGAGATACCGCAAAGGATCATATTTAGCAATGACATACGTTTTTTGACTAAGCATATAATGGCATAATTTTTGCGTAGAAAATATGACTGCTAGACATAGTTTTTCTAATGTTGTGTAGCGGGTTTCATAACTAATTAAAGTTTGGCTAATATAATAATTAGCACGTTCTCTTTTCTCATCATCAAGTTGAGCTAACATAGCTCCTAAAGCAAAATCTGAAGCTGAAATATATAGGATAAATGGGCGGTTAGGTCTAGGCGGTGAAAGCACGGGTGGGTTAAGGAGGTATTGTTTAAGAAGTTCAAAAGCTTCCTTACATTCATCATCCCAATTAAAAGGGATATCCTTCTTAAGGAGCTTAAGAAAGGGAGCGGTTTTGTCCGCCAACTTATCGATGAAGCGACGGATGGCTTGAAGTTTACCTTGTAAACTTCGTAACTCAAATATATTGGTAGGTGCGGGCATATCAGTGATAGCCGCAATCTTGAGAGGGTCGATTTCGATGCCATGTAAAGAAACTATAACCCCTAATAGTTTATCGGACTTAACTCCAAATATGCATTTAGCAGGATTTAATCGAATAAGGTATTCTCTTAACCGATTAAATACTTTTCTCAAATCATCTAAATGATCATCTTCATTAATAGAGTGAGCTATAATATCATCTACATAATCATGTAGGATATCATGCATCATGTCATGAAAAATATAAGTCATAGCTCGTTGATAGGTTGCACCTGCGTTCTTTAAACCGAATGGCATCACTTTCCAACAAAAGGTACCCCAGGGGGTAATAAAGGTTGTTTTAGCTTGATCTTCAGGAGCTATCCTGATCTGATTATAGCCAGAGAATCCATCCATTAGGGACATCATCCCACTCCCAGCAGTAAAATCAATGATTTGATCCATGTTTGGAAGAGGAAAATCATCTTTAGGGCATGCAGCGTTAATATCTCTAAAATCTGTGCAAACCCTAACTTTGGTAGCTTCTTTCTTGGTGATTGGAACTACATTCGAGATCCATTCAGCATAATCAATAGCTTGTATAAAAACAACATTCAGGAGTTTTTCTAACTCCCCTTTGACTAGCAAAGCCACTTTAGGATGCATTTTTCTAAGTTTCTGTTTAACAGGTTTAGCATCCGGATGGACTACTAGGTGATGCATGACTACAGAAGGGTCTAAACCTGGCATATCTTCATATGTCCAAGCGAAGACATCTTCATATTCTTTAAGGAATGCAATGTATTGCTCTTGTTTTTCTTGACTTAATTCTGACCCAATATTGATTATGTGAGGATTATCCTCAGTTCCCATGTTAACTTTAATGACGTTTTCTACTTCCATGTGTAGATCTCTTTCAAAATTAGGTGGGGCGGGTGAGACGCCCAATTCTTGTAATTCTTTTAAGGTTAACTTAGATAAGTCATTTTGAGGAGTAGTGGCCTCAAGCTGAGCTATAGTTGGTATAGAACCATCAAAATAAAACCCATTGTGTAACATCTCTTCAACGGAGACATCATGGAAAATATCACCTTCCAACTCATCATCGGATCCAGCAATCATTTCAGGATAAGCTATGGATAGCATATTGCATGTAAATGGCTGATTTTGTAGAGGCAAATCATCACGCCTATCCAAATAATCTTGATAACATATGAGTTGATCATCATGTTCAAAAGGGAAGGGTTGACCCTTACTAGGAAATAGGCCCACACCACATCGGGCGGGCCATGGTTCTACCTCGAAAGGTTCTTTCATACCATTTTGGAAAGGTCCCAAGCCTTTCCCTTTATATCCCATTTTAAGCATTATAGGTTTAGCTTTAATATACTCATTAGTAAAATAACATCGAGCATATCCCTCATGATGAGTTTTGATGTTCCTGGGTATTCTTCCCCAGTCATATCCCTTATAAATGAAGGCACAACTCCCGACTTGGTAAGTACTTCCCATAGGTTGTGGGAGGCCCAAAGTACGAGGAGATGGCGGCAAATTACTTAAGATAATGGAATTTTGCATAGAAGCATTTGTTTTTCTGATATAAGAATTTTAGATAAATCAGGTAAGAGTTCATCAGAAAGAGCATAAGATGTAGAAGGATCATTCCCTATATCTTTAGATGTGGAAGGTATGATAGATGTAGATAATGTAGAGGTGTTAATAGATGGGTCTATAGGTTTTGAAATTATAGGGATAGAACATGAAGGATTGGTTGTAGATCTAAGATCTTTTTGAGGTTCTAGTGTGGTTTGTTTAGAAGATGGTTGAGTTAAATGTATAGGTGTAGTTGATGGGGTAGATGAAGTTATGTGTGTGTGTTTCACACTTTTAGATGAAAAATAAGAATTAGGATGTGTGGATGACAGAGCAGGGCAAAATTGAACTCCAACGGGTTCTGCCAAAGCACACATATCAAAGGGTCTAGGATCACCATGGATAGTGACCAACTGATTTTTAAATTCAAATTTAACACATTGGTGTAAAGTGGATGGGACAGCTCGCATCGCATTGATCCAAGGGTGACCCAAAAGTATATTGTATGATGCGGGGCAATGTACAATAAACACGGTTGTATCTAGGGTTCTAGGACCAACTTGCAAGGGTATAGTAATGACTCCACACGTTTCTTGTGTCTCGTCATTGAAAGCTTTGATAATCATGTCAGTTTTTTTCATTTCATCACTTCTAAAGCCAAATCTTTGGTAGAAGTCAAAAGTGCAAATATTTAGAGATGAACCATTATCAATCAAGACTCTTTTAACAACTACATCTCCAATTAGAGCAGTAATATATAAGGGATTATCCTTATGTAAACTATGTTGTGGTATATCTTTATCTCGAAAGTCAATACAATCAACTTCTCTAGTGATGATAGTATTGGCCATGGCTTCGGGTTGAATATTTTGAGGTACCATCATTTGGCTTAATGTAAGCATCAATTCATCCCTATGGGTAGGAGAAGATCTTAACAAGTCCAAAAGGGAAATTATGGTTGTAGTATTGGATAATTGCTCATTAATATTGTAAGGGGGTTTAGGTTGAACATTAGGAGCATGATTCCCTTTATTGGGATTTCTCAAAACAAATGGAGTTGATCCATCATTCTGATTTGGTTCTTGTTGAGAATTTTGAGCCTGTTGTCTAGTAACGACTCCGATGGTACCTACAATGTTATATTGAGGATGTTGAATAGGTCTCGGTTGAGCATTTATGGCTTGTTCATTAGGAAGGAATTGATTAGAAGAGGGTCGAGTAGTAACTCTTCTAGGAAATGGTTCTTCTGGAACCATAGCATCTGTGATGGGTTGAATAGGATCTGATTCATTTTCAGAACTATTCGATTGATTTGAGGTGATGTCTACTTCACTTTCAGTATCCGATTCTACATCACTAGGATCGGGAGTTTGAATATTATGTAGGGGCCTGGTCGTGACCATGGATAAAGTTGTGCCAAATATTTGAGGATCCTGAATAGATAATTGTCCGCTAATAGTCCCTACATATCGGGTAGGAGGGGGAACATTATGATGTTCAATTTGATTGGCCACTTCTTTACCATGTTTTGGTAAAGGATGTTGAAATATATCTAATGATTGATTAGCATTTTGATTTTGATTTTGGGGAATGGTCTTTTGAGCATTATTAGGAGCATTTTGTTTAGGCTGGAAAGCTTGCACCTCCATCTCATTATTATCAATCAGATCTTGTATTTTATGTTTTAACCTTTTACAAGAGTTGGTAGAGTGTCCAGGCCCTCTATGGAAATCATAGTGTAAGTCGGCTCTGTATCCGGGTATGGTTGGATCAGGTTCCCGGATAGCTGGTAATTGAATCAAACCTCTTTCGAGTAATTGGGGTAAAATAGTTGATAATGGTTGATTCAATCTAGTAAACTCTCGAGGAGGTTTATCGGGAGGTTTCAATATAAATTTTTCTGTTGTCTTTGTTGTATTGATATTAGCAATATTTCTACTATCAGTGACTCCAGTCACCTACAACTTGTTTATTTTTGTATTGATTTTTGGATGTTTTCTCATCATCTTTCTTTTTGAGCTGACCTCTCCTAATGAGAGCATCTTCTACCCTTCGAGCTAAGTCTATAGCTTGATCGAAGGTGGTCAAGGTAGTAGTTGATAATTCATAGGATATTTGTTCTTGCAAATTATTAATAAAAATATCCAACATTTCCCTATAAGGTAGCACAAAGTGCAGTTTTCCTATCAACTGCCTCCATCTAGCTAAGAAATCAGTGAAACATTCATCTTTATCTTGTTTTAAGTTGTATAAATCTTTAATGGTGACATGCCTCTCGATATAAGCACTAAATTGATGAACAAAAGATTCAGTGGTCTCTTCAAAATTTCTCAAAGAATGAGTGGGCAATTGATAGTACCACTCTAATGCCATTCCTCCTAAACTTTTTGGGAACATTTTTAGTAATAGCAAGTCATCATGTGATATATCATGACATGCTATCCTAAACATGCGAAGATGCTCTATGGGATCTTCGGTTCCTTTATATATAGGCAGAACGGGCATGGGAAAGTGTTTAGGGTATGGTTGTGCTACAACCATAGGATCTAGAGGTTGACTACACATCTCTCGATAATTGTACGAGGGACGGTAGGGATCTATCTGGTCCATGCGGGAAGCTAACTGTTTCACCATGGCTTCCAGATTACTGGTTTGCCCACCATATTGGTTCGGTAGGGCATTAATATGAGATTTGTGAGCATATGATGGAGGGACATGAATATTAGATGCTATATTGCTATTGTGTAAATTGTTGGTAGGAAGGGTGTTATGAAGAAGTTTTGAAGTTGTATTATGTTGTATCCCAGATTGTTGAAAATTGGTGTTTGGCTTCATTTTAGGTTTTTGTTGATTTGAAGCATATTGATTAATAGTTTGGCGAAATAAAGCAGTGAATGAAGGTCTCTTTTGTGTGGGAATGATTTTAGGCTCAATAACAGGGTCCTTAGGGGGTTGGGTAACCTGTTGTTTTTGCATATTCTGAATCATAGTGACCATATCTCTATTGGATGGTCCAGCTTTATCACTTTCTTGATCAATGAAAGACAAGGGATTAGTGTGTATGTCAAACATATGTTCCATGGCTGCTTGAGTGTCACTAATTTGTCCTCTATCAATACGAACTGCCATATTAAGAGCACCAATATTATTATTGAAGAATTTCTAGAAATGATCTAAGTTATCAAAAGCAATAGTTCCATCTGGAGCTATTCTAGGGGATGAGGATCCTTCCTCTTTAACATTTTCTTGTTGTTCATTTTCTTCAACCGACTCATCTTACTGGCTGTTCTAGAGTTTCTTCTTTCGGAATTGATTCCTCGGGGAAGGATATTTGGGTTTTTTGTTTTGTCTCCTAACCAATCTTCTTCTTCTTCTTCTTCGGTTTGTTTACCATTCCTAAGTCTAGGCATTGTGCTTAAATTTAGATTTCAGCAATTTAATTTTATATATATATATATATATATATATATATATATATATATATGCAACAAGCTTAAGAGGTATATATTTTAATTATATACCTACTATAATATTTGAAATAAAATGTTTTTGGTTTTTCTTGTTTTTGTAACAATATTATAAAGATAACAAACAACACTCTAAATGCAAGAAATAATAATAATGAAAGCAATGATCTAGTTTTCTATAAACAATTTATAAATATCATTAATGGGCTCAAGTTCTTCAGGAGTCATGAAGTGTTCTTCTTCAAATTGAAAATTTTCTTTCAAGAATTTGACAAAAAGTGCTATAGTGATATTATCTATCTCAGATTCTGGTTGGTAGAAATAAAGTTCGTGGCAATATTCTCGATATAACATAGCTCTAGGAACTCTATTCCATCTTTCTCTATCCATAAGAACGACCTCTTGGTCTTCTACATGACCTAGGAATTGGTGTATAATGGCTGCGTTCTCGAGGTATTCCTCGAAGGTGAACAATTATGAAGACACAAGAGCTCTCCTATAAGCTAACCACCTATGGCAGGCTCTCTGAAGTTCATGATAAAAAATGAGTTGATGAGGATCCAGGATTCTATCTAGGACAAGCCTCTTGATTTGTTTAAGTTCTGTTGACCTAGATGAAATGACACCTAGTCTTCTATCAAGTTCGTCCCACAAAAGTTGGTTTCTATCTGTTTCAAGCACACTAAGCACAGAATTAATTTCTAAGGCTGCTAATTGGTTTTCAACATTTATAATAACTGCTAGTCTTTTCTTAGGAGCTACCATCTAAACATGATATGCAACTTAGTAATTTTCTAATGATTTTAAATGCATCTATTTTTTTTTGTTTTGTTTTCATTTTCAAAAGGTTTTAGTTTCACGTCGGGTTCACCAAAATGTATCGCTCCAAATTTTTCACACCCTTACCTTCAGGCTATAGGATCCGTGCCCGGAAGGGGGATGTGAAAAGGATGGGACAATACCTCGGACTGAGAGGCCTTGCGAAGGTCCCGCCTCTCGGGGGAGGTGTATAAAGGTGATTTTTCGACGGATGGTGGGGTTCACCAGGAAACGTTTAGTGGCAGTTTCCACGCCTAGGTTGGGAATGTGTTTTATGTGTTCAATTTTATCTTTAAACATTCAAATCCTAGGTTTGGCCAAATGAATCTAAGTTATTCTATATGAAATGCAGATTTAAATACAGAAAATAGATTTAACAGAAAACACAGAGAACAAACTAAGTGAAGAAATCCATACCTAGTTTCGGATGTCTGATGGAGGTTCTAATTTTTGAAGCAGTCCAGATCGTCTAGAATTTGACAGGATCGTCTCCTATCTGACAGGATCGTCTGAGATCTGACGAATTCATCAGACGAATTCGTCAGAGACCTACAAACAGAGAAATAGATACAAAATACCAAAATTGCAACTATTATGATAAAGGAAAATGATATGAAACAATAATAAGGATGTTAATAAGATAATCCTGAATGGAAATGCAAATAAATTACGATACTTTAATAGCTAATCATGATCTTATTATGCAATTAAACTACATGGGTGAACTCCAAGATGCAAGATAACAGGAAATAATAATAAAACTGACTAAATGCAGAATAAAATAATAGCAAAGTATAGAAAAAGTGCAAACTCTGGGCACTGATTGCCCCAATGCAGACTGCAGTCGAAATCATCTCGGATTGATACGAAATCATCTCGAATTGGACAGGATCATCTGCGATGATCTGAGCTTGCTCCGGCTGAAGAATGACAAGGTTCCTGCAACAAAATTTGGAAAGTACAAATGCAGATGGTAATCCTGGGTATTCTAATGCGTGTAAAGGTCAAGTTACAGGAAATTTCAGCCAGGGGAAAGTCAAGGGGGGTCCTAAGGTTTAAATAGGCTTAGGAGGGAAGTTGGGAGGTTGGAGATCATCCTAATTTGGAAGATCTCCAACAGGGGAGGTCTCTAGCGGTGCAGACACGCTTCTGCCCAACTTAGAGACGTCGTTGAAACAGAGGCTAATTATGAAAAATTAGTTTTGGGACAAGATCGTCTGGACGTCCTAGTCCAGACGAAATCGTCCAATCTGAGGCGATATCGTCTGATCGGCGACGATATCGTCAAACGGTCAAAACAAACTCTAAAAATGGCATGAGAAATGAGGAAACGGGTTAAACGACGGTTTTGGAGCGGTTTTGGGGTTGAATTTGAATTTGAATTATTACTAAGGTAATTTTAATTATTGCTAAGGTTTTACTGCGCCAATTTTAGGGTGCTACACTCCTAATCAATAGTGAAGAAAAGAGATGGGTCTCCTAGAGCAATATAGATAACATGATCACAAAATATAGATTAAGGATTAGGTGGAGGTAAATGAGAAATAAGGGGATGATCCTCACTAGAATATGTGGCAAGCATATTATTGGAAATAGATGTCTCACCATGGGATATGGTGTGTATGCAATATGGTTCAAAACTAGTAAGAAGATTAGGTGTGAGAGTGGATGTTTCCCTCATGAACGGAGGAGGAGTACTAGATTGGCTAGAGGTGGCATGAGTGGCCTCCTCATTAAGATGCACTTGCTTTCTTGCCTAGCTATGAGTAACCATACGTATGGTGAAATATACCATGATTAGGTGTTCAAAACTATTCAAAAATGCAAATCTAAACCTATGGGTGTGTTTTGTGCAAGATTTTCTACAAATCAATGAGTGTTGGTGTGTTTTCGTGCACTATAGTAAAGTTTGCACACTACTATGTGAACCTATACTATAAAAATTTGGTTCAAACAATGTTGTGTGAGCCCACTCCAAAAAGTGAATCTAACAAAAAAATTATAGTGATAGACTATGAATGGCCAACAAGTGGGATGCTAGAAAGTGAATGTGCTAAAATCGATTTCTATGAGAATGCAATACAAAAATACAACTGGAATCAATGTTAGATAAAGAAAGACAAATATTTGGTTGTTTTGTATTTTTAATGATAGTAACTACTCTAGGATATGATACTAGAAGTGAAATGAAACTTTAAAATGGAATATCGTCAACATAGAACCTCCTGCAATACCCGAGGATGCATAGAATAGAACAATGTATCAATAGGTGAGTGGTGACTAAATTGAAGGTGCATTGAAAATACATCCAAAATGGAGGAACTAAAAATGCACTAAAGAGTCAAAATCCTCTCACAAGAATAGGTGGTACTATCTAAGACCTACTACTAGTCTAATCGAGTGATCACTTCACTCTCGGGTGAGCTTAGTCAAGAATGATAGTTACATGTTCATATATTATATGAGCCTTGTGAACAAAGGAATATAATCCTATCCTATTCTGAAGATCCCTTTTGGTGATGAAATTTGAAAAACCAATCTCAATAGTAGGGGATCTTCTGGTGATGAAGTCCAAAAAATTGCTCCTAGGAGCTACTGTGGTGTCTAGGGGGCGAGCTGGTGGAAGAAGATGAATTCCAATGTCACTAGTCTCGAGTGGATATTGGTGATGAAGTCCAATATTATCACTGTGTATTAAATGTAAGTGTGTGGTGGTGAGTTTTCTACCAATTATGTGAAAGCAAAAACTAGCTAGATGCATTTTCAAAAAAGGAAACTAAATCTAGATGCTTTTTGAAAAGAGAAACTAAAACCTAGATGCTTTTTGAAAAAAGAAAATAAAACTAGATGCCTTTTGGTAAAGGAAATTTACTCTAGAAATATTGAAAGAAATCAAAGATGAGGTGCATGAAAAAAAGAAATTTAAAATCTATTTATGTGCGTTGGAAAGTAATGTGAAATATGATATAATGACTTGAAAGAGAATTTGAAATTTACCTAGAGGATTTGTGAAAGAGATGGAAAATTTAACCTAAGTGTGCTTTGAAAAGAAATTGAAACCCTAATTTAGTGACTTGAAAATAAATATGCAAGTTACCTAGGGGATTTGTGAAAGAGATTTAAAAATTCTAATCTAGATTATTTGAAAGGAAATTGAAACCCTAATTTAGTGACTTGAAAAGAAATATGCAAGTTACCTAGGGGATTTGTGAAAGATATTTGAAAATTCTAATCTAAATGATTTGAAAAGAAATTGAAACCCTAATTTAGTGACTTGAAAAGAAATATGCAAGTTACCCAAGGGATTTGTGAAAGAGATTTTAAAATTCAAATTTAGATGTTTTTTAAAGGAAATTGAAACCCTAATATGGTAACTTAAAAATAAATATGCAAGTTACCTAGGGTATTTGTGAAAGAGATTTAAAAATTCTAATCTAAATAATTTGAAAGGAAATTGAAACCCTAATTTAGTGACTTGAAAAAAATATGCAAGTTACCCAGGGGATTTGTGAAAGAGATTTGAAAATTCTAATCTAAATGATTTGAAAGAAAAATATAATTTTTTTGATCTAATACGATTTTGAAAGAGATTAAAAGCTTAATCTAGTGCTCTAAAAGAAATTTGAAAAGTGATTTGATGTTTTTGAAAAGGACTAAAAATCTACTCTAATGCTTTCGAAAAGGAATTAAAATTTTAACCTAATGATTTGAAAGAAGACTTGAAATTGCTAACCTAAGTACTTTGAAAGAAATAAAAATAGAAAACCCTAATTTATGTGCTTTTGAATGAAATTGAAAAGTGAGTTGATACTTTTGAAAGAGAACATTCTTTGCAAAAGAATAATGAAAAATAGTTGTTTTGAGAAGAATACCTACCTCTTGGGGTATTGGATGATATTCCTTCTATAGAGGCTGACAGTTCTTGACTATTCATATACTATTTGGCAGGGTTCACATGGCAGTGTTCGAATATGACTGGGGGTTCACATGGTGGTGTGCAAACTAGATTTAGAAGCTTGTAACTTCTAAGCAGAAATATTGAGATATGTTTCAGGGCTCTTATAGACTCTATTATGGATTTATAGTACCTAAAACACCAAAAATAAAATATGATGATTTAGATAGCATGAAGGCTAATCTAAAATAGTTTTGTGGGGGTCCCATTAGGCATACCAGAATGTAACACACAAAAAGTAGAACATCAATTTCAAAAATAATAAATTATGGGCTAAATGCACTCTTTATTGATTTTAAAATGGGGTTACAAAATAGTTTCTCTTAAGATATATTTTCCTCTCTTTTCAATGTGCATATAGATGCACTTGCTAACACTTTTCGGTGCCCTCAATGTAGGTGGTATTATTTGCATGTGTACCACCGGTTAGATGCTTGGGGATGTCTTTAATACCTATTTAAACCTACAAAAATGAGTTAATGTGTTTGGGGACCTGTCATAGATTAGACCCCATGTTTATACATATAAAAATGACCTTGAAATATGATAAAACATGTTGAAAATTATAGGAAATATTGTAAAAACTATACATAGAGTATACCTAGCTTATATGTAGTTGAAGATTTGTTGTAGACCAGGTTTGAATGGTAGTGTGTGAACCTCTGCTTAGGTTTGCACAGTGGTGTGTGAAACTTATTATTTTTAACTGATTACTATAACTTTATATCTAGATGTGCTCTGGGTATTGTTGTCAGATGTTTGACCAATGTAGAAATGGTAGATAATGTTATAGAGTAATTTCAACAGAGTTTTGGTAAGTTAGCCAAAAGGGTGAGAGATATTTTCATGGTGCAAAAGGCCCTCTATTTATAGAGTGGGCCAAGGCTAGGGGGTGAGGTGTTCTTTGTGAGGTGGTATAAACTATGGGTTAGGTTATACCATGGTGAGGTTAGGGTGATGAAGTGGCATGTGAGTCATCCCTTCATATGCCCTAAAGAAATATCCTAGGTGCACACATGTGTGAGCAAAGGTTGGGGTTAACCTTGATTTAAAAATTCCTAGGTTAATTGGAGGTTAGGTTAGGTATCTTTTTGAAATATACTAACTAGATAGTGGGTGCACACATGTGTAAGGATATAATTAGGGCTAATCCTGATTTAACCCTAATTAAACCTATTTAGGTAATAAAGTACACTTAAGTGAAAAAGTGACTTTCAAAATAGAATTTGAATTGTCCTAATTAGTGTTTTTGGAGGAAATAGTTGCATGGGGACCCTAATTAGGTGTATGAGAGGGATTATATGGACTAAAGAGGCTTTTAGATGGCCCTTTAATGAATAGGAGGTGTTTTGGGTACGATTAATGTGGTTTTTATGTTTTACAACTATGTTTGACTACGTTTGCCCACACATGTCTATAGGTTTCTATGCATGTCTATAGGTGTCTACGCATGCCTGCAGGTGCCTATGAATACCTACAGGTGACTAGGGTGATTGTGTGCAACTTTTAGGTGTCTACATAAGGACCTCAAATAGTGAAAGTAAATTTGGGAACCGATAATGAACCAATATTGATCCATTGTGGAGGCAATTGGGACCCAATGTTGAAAGAAACAACTTTCAAAATATTCTTAGAATATAAGGATGTTTTTGCTTGGATGTATAAGGATTTGAAAGGGATACCATAAAAATTATGTGTTCATAAAATTCCATTAATTTTAGGAGCTCAACCAATTAGAAGGAGACCTTATAGAATGAACCCAAAGTATGTAACTTTGGTAAATGCAAAAATAGAGAAGATGTTGGATGTTAACATTATTTTTAAAGTTACCACAAGCAAATGGGTTTCACCTATTGTGGTCACCTTGAAGAAGGAAGTAGACAAAATTTATATATACATGGACTTTCATAGTCTGAATGTAGTAACGATTAAGGATCCCTTTCCTATTCCATTTATGGATTCCATCTTGGAGGAAGTTGTAGGACATAAAATTTACTCATTCTTTGATGGATTTTTTGGCTATAATCAAATTAGCATAGCAAAAGAAGATAATATAAAGACCACATTTGTCATGGAAAATGGTATTTATGCTTACAATAGAATACCATTTGGGCTATGCAATGCCCCTTCCACATTTTAGAGAATTATTTTATACATATTTGATCAATTGGCAATAGGAAAATTCAAAGCATTCCTAGATGATTGGTCTATATATGGTAAAATTAAGGATCATTTACCAGCTCTAAGTGAATGTATGAGTCATTGCAAAAATGCACAGATATCCTTGAATCCAGGGAAATGTTTCTTGATGGTACCATATGGCAAGTTGTTGGGACACATAGTGTGTAGTGAAGGGTTGAAGCCAGATCCTGATAAGATTCACGTCATCTAAATATGGAAGAACCATATGACATGAGCTTGTTAAAAACCTTCTTGGGATCCATAAGGTATTACTGAAGGTTTATCAAGAATTATGCACATGTGTCCTATCCATTAGATTTGATAACAAAAAGAATATTTCCTTTAGTTGGACAGAGGAGCATCAAGGAGATTTTGAGGATTTAAAGGCAAAGCTTGTATGTAGCCCTATTCTGGTATTTCTAGATTGGGATAAGGAATTCCATGTTCATATTGATGCATCCAATTTTACAATAGGTTGTGTGTTAGCTCAAGAAGGGCAATTTAGACTAGATCAACCTATTTATTTTGCAAGTCATCTACTATCAAGGGCATAGAGGAACTATAGTACAACAAAATGAGAGGTTTTGAAAATGGTATATGTGATGTAAAAGTTTAGGCATTACCTACTGGCAAACCCATTTGCCTTTTATGTGGATCATCAAGCTTTGTTGTACCTTATTAAAAAACCAGTGATACAAGGATGAGTTAGCAGGTGGCTTGTCACCTTGCAAGAATTTGTGTTTTGGGTGGTGGTCAGACCTAGTAAAAAATATGTAATAGCATATCATTTGTCAAGAATTTCCTTAGGAGAACCTATGAGAAAATGAGTGTCATATGAGTTTTTTGATTCTCGATTATTTGTAATAAATGTGGTACCATCATGGTACAAGTTAATTGATCAATACCTATCCATAGGAGAATTACCCCTAGAAATGACAACAACAAATAAAAAAGTTATAATGAAGTCAACACCTTTTCAGTTGATAGCTAAATTGTTGTATAAAATGGGTGTAGATGGTATTATGAGAATATGGGTAATGGAGGAAAATGTTAAATTATCCTTAAAATAAGCTCATGAAGGTTTGGTAGGAGAACATATGGGACTAGATGCTACCATGAGGAAGGTACTTTTGGTAGGATTGTGGTGGCCTACACTATACCACAATGCAAAAGAATATGTGCAAGCATGTGACACCTATCAAAGAGTAGGAAAACCATTACATCATGATTTTATGCCTTTACATCCATCTCAACCTCAAGAATTGTTTGAAATATGGGGTTTGGATTTTGTTAGACCACTTAAAACAACCTAGAGGTAAAAGTGTTGATATATCATGGTAGCAACAAAATACCTAATCAAATGGGTAGAGGCAAGGGCACTACCAGATAATACGACAAAAAGTACAACCTATTTCTTGTATGAACAAGTAATCACAAGATTTAGAATTCTACTACAAATAACAAGTGATAGGGGTGGTCACTTTTTTAATGAGGTTATCAAGAAGCTAACAACTAACTTTTGAAATTTTACATTCATTTTCAAGTCCATATTATCCTAGAGAAAATGGGCAAGTGGAGGTAACTAACAAAATTCTAGTTTCTACACTATACAAAACTTATGGAATAGAAGGGGTAAATTGGGAGGAGAGGTTTCCATATATTCTATGGGTATATAGAACAACCTTTAAACCAAAAAACCATATACCATTTTAGCTCATGTATGGTCAAGAGGTAGTGGTGCCAATAGAGTTCTTGGTACCTAGTCTGTGGGTAGCCATGGAACATCATTTAGGTGACCAAGAAAATTTAGAGGAAATATTGGTAGCATTGATCAAGTTAGATGAAAGATGAGTTATGGCACAATGGGAAATTGAAGTAGCCCAAAAATAAAGGAAGTTGTGGCATGATAAGCATCTTCAAAAATTAGAACTTAATCAAGGTGATTTAGTTCTAAAGTATAATGGTAAGTGAGAAATCAAGCTAGGGAAATTGAAAACACTATGGCTTGGTCCCTTTAGAGTAATGGAGGTGATGAACAATGGTGCAATTAAATTATAGAAGTTGGATGGGACAAGTGGTACCCAAAATGGTAAATGGTTCAAATTTAAAACCATATAAAGCACAATGCTTGTTCATTTCTTTAAATAAAATAGAATAAAGACAACAACAAGAGGAAAAGTTTTGTGAACAACAACAAGCAATCCAAAATAATTAGAATCCTTCACAAGGGGACAATGATATTGGGATTACATATTTATTTGTAGAAAGGAGATGGAACACAGCTGATTTTGGAACAACGAGAATTGGCACCTCACCTTGGTGAAAGAAGAAGGATGCAATTGTGCAAGTTGTTCGTAGATGAGATAGAATGAATTAAAGAAGAAGAGGATGAATGAATTCCTCCAAATGAAATAAGAAATCAAGATGTGGTACCATTGGTAATGAAATTTGGAGATACAAGAAGAGGCTCCCCAACCATCAAAAGTAGTTATGTATCCTCAGTTGGAGCAACAAGAATTGCCTCAACAAGTAGAAGGATGATGAAGGATATGACTAACGGTCTAGTATTTAGATAGAATAAATACTTTTGATATGGAAATACCAAAGATAGAAAAATGAGGTGTCATAGATGAGGATTTAGTAGGACTTACCCCATTAGCCCAAATAGGTATGATGCATTAGCGGATGCATCATCAAGCACAACAATTGCAAGAGGAGTATGAGATATTGCAAGTGCATAATGCAAGACTTTGGGGATAGATCATTCAAGAATTGGATGATATAATACAATGACTTGATGAGCAATAGACCACAAGGTAAAGGGAGCTTGAATTACAAAATGAAGAGAATGAAGAGGTACCATAGGTACAAGAGAGAATACAAGAACATCAAGAAGGCTCAAGACAAAGTGAAGAGGAGAGATCACAAGTGGAACCAAGGGACTCAATGCAAGATCTACCAATTATAGATGAAGTAGAAAAAATAGTCTATGGGAGATCAAATAAGAAATAATATCACCTAAATTATGAAGAGGTTGGAAAGAATATTCTAGTGATTCTAGTGATGAAGGAATTCCCTTACTGACTAGAGATAGTAGTCAGGATAGTAGTAGTGATGAATTTTTTCCAAGAATACAAGAACCCCATACTCATCCTAAACCAGATACTTATGTCACAACATATAGACAACTAAGGAGGCAAAGGAGGGAAGTGAGGAGACTCCAATGAATAATGGAGATGCCACCAAAATGGTCCTTGCAATGAGATGATAGTCATAATGACTCAAGCACTGGCTCTGAATTTTTAGATCAATATAGGGAAGCCTTGGCAAGTTTCTCCCCACAATGTCATTTTGAAGAGAGAATATGGATAATGTGACTAAGGCATGTGGATCATAGACTGAGGGTCCTATGAAAATTATCACTAAGAGCCCAACATAATAAAGGATACTTTTCCAATATATAATTTATGGAAATGACTCCTAGCACTTGGGAAAGAGGGGAGTCAAGTCAACAATATGATCACCAACAAGGAATTCCAAGTACTATAAGATGATAACTAGGTCATAGAGGAGGCTTACAACAAGGGAATGAAGGTAGAAATCATTCAGACCCCTTTCCCAATGGAATGAGGGGAAGGAATCAACCTCCTACTCCAATATGGCCTAGGTAGTAGAATGAAATATGACCCACACCCTTAAATTTGACAAGGAATGCACAACAAGGATGTATATTTTGGGGTGGATCCTTGTAAAACCTTAGGGGATTGCATCCTAATAGAGGGAATTTAGGGTGACCACCAATGCATCAACAAGGACCAAGAAGGATAGAAGTAGGGAGAGGTTTATTCCAAAGAGAGGAAGTCCCATTCAATATTCAATGAGGTTTTGTAGCAAGGGGACAAGGCTACAAAATACAAAGATGAGGAAGAGAGCCTACTGAAGGCAAGAGA
The DNA here is from genome assembly GCA_028583015.1 of Wollemia nobilis. Classification (NCBI taxonomy): domain Eukaryota; kingdom Viridiplantae; phylum Streptophyta; class Pinopsida; order Araucariales; family Araucariaceae; genus Wollemia; species Wollemia nobilis. Next base: position 6,563,382 of record JAQPPZ010007530.1, read on the forward strand.
GTGTGATATTAGAGAGAATAGAGTAAAAGTAGGAAAGGAACTTGTTCACTAGGTTTGGAGGCCAACTTAGTTCAAGGAGATAAGAGCAAAAGCCATCCAAATGAAAGTAGGATAACTAGGGTGTCTTTTCCAAATAATAATTCAAGAGGACAAAGAGGAAGCCTAGAATAAGGTATTGGTAAAGAAATAATAAATGAATAAGAAATTATAGATTATATGATTGCAAAAATGGAAGATTGTATAATTCCAAATTGTATAGTTGATAATTGTATACTTCCATATCGTACAATTGATAATTATACAGTTCTAAATTGTATAGTTGATAGTTGTATAGTTCCAAATTATACAATTGAGAATAATATAGAGGTAAATCATATGATTGATCAATCCACAATTGTTTTGGATAATCCATTGGAACCACAAGTTGATTTGTAACTAAGTGAAATTATACAAGTACAAATGAATTTCACCATATGGTTTCCACGATGGTAAGTGAGATGCAAAAAAATAAAATGAAAAATAAAAGCACATGCAAAGAGCTAAGTTGGTAGTCATCCATATAAAATAAGAAAAACACATGCAAAAATATAATTTGGTAATCATCCATGCATAGGGAAGTTAAAACAAGACCTAGCTTATATAATATGTGTGAGAAAAAATTTAAAATTAGTTGGAAGCATAAAGGGCACCAAGGTTGAAGAAATTTGGAAAGTGCAAAGTCTTGCACAATGTGAATCTGTAAAGTAACAAATAGAAAGTGAATACATAAACCAAAATAAGCCTAGACAATTTTTATCAACCAACCTTTAAACAAATTGGGTAGAAGGGTTATTTTATTTTCTCAGATTTCCAAGAAAAAGCTAGGGCATGGGTGATTTTTCCAAAAAAAAAAATGGATAAAACTAGAGGGAAAGAAGGGTAAAATTGAACCCTAGGCATGCATGTGAAAAATATTACCAAAAAAAAGTAATTTTTAGAAATTTTAGGCTAAAAATTGGAGGAAGCAAACTTTATAAGTAGAAATTGAATGAATTAGAAAGTGAACAAAATTGTATGAATTAAGGAGGAAGAATTATGAAATCAAACATTTGCTAAAAAATCCTAAGGATAAATTGTACAATTTTAGAGCCATTCATATGCTTCTAGGGAAAATTGTATGATTTGGGGTATATTGTATGATTTAGGGATAAATTGTATAATTTTGGAGCTCATTATACAAAACATTGGTGAATTTGTATGATTTTTATGCAATTGTATAGGTTTTTGGATTAATCATAATTGTACAAATTTTTGGATTAACCATACAAACTAGCATAGACTATATGGATTCCAAGTAGATGGTATGGATGTAAGTGGAAACATGAAAGGCCTTTGAAGTATGAGTAATGAGCAATAATTTTGAACTCATATACGAAGAATTATGGCGAGCAGGATAGAGCGCTCACTAGGACCACTACATCAAAGAAATATATGGCCTAGATAAAGAAGAGGATCTCCATTGTTGTAAGAGCTAACCCACACTTCACAAGGGCAAGGATGAGGATTTCATACAATATTGGGACATGGATACCATCCTTGGAGGGTAAAAGGTTATAGTCCATGGAGGGGACACGATAATTGGCATGGAGGTAGAGGAGAAGAGTGACCATAATTCATAATGGAATCACAAATAGAACCTTCAAGGGCACATTAGAGAGAAATTTCGAGTGAAGTTCACAAATAAGTTACACCAGAAGAGCATAGTGACTTATCAAGTGAAGAATATGGTAGTCAAGTAGTATTTTAGGACATCACCTTTACTTAATTGATAGGGAAATTTTGTCAAAAATGGTAGAATGAACACTTAGAAAATCACAAGCTAAAGTTGGCATTGGAAAAAACTAGTGTAACTGATATGGCACAAGTACCTCCCTTTGATAATTTTTTATTCAATAAATACTTATTGTAGATTATACAATCATATGATGCTAATAATAACTGCACCTTCATCCATTTGGGAAATTGATACCTCAAAGTTGATTTTTTGGCTAAAAATTTCAAATGAACATTTGGATTGCCACGTGAATTACAACATATAAATAAGAGGCATTTTGATCCAATTGAGACACATAGGATGATAAATGAGTTGAAAATGATCATCTCCAACAATAACTAATTCTTTTGGTCCCAAAGGATGAGGAATCAAGTAAAACTATTTGAATAAAAGTGACCTTTAGTGCACCATGAATGTTGTAATGTCACAACTATTAGGAGAGGTAAGATCATAAAAGATGCCATTTTGGATGGTATGATATGTGTAAGGCATTATGTAAGGTGTATAGTATGATTGGGATACATATTTGGCTCAACAGATTTAGAGATTGTTGTAACGCTCGACAAAGAACTTTCCAATAACATTCCATGTGATAACAATAATGTTTTATGTAGTATCCCAAGCATGTATATCATTTTATGGACTAACCATACCAAGAGACCTATCAAAATATCAACCTTCAATCCTGAGGTTTTTAAATATAGTTTTGATCAAGAAAGCCACTCCAAAAAAGCTAAATAATAAGGGAAGGAAGATATAACTAGTGGTGGTAGAGGAAAATAATACTTCAGAGGAATAAGTGTGCCATAGGAGGAAATGACATAGGAAGTTGGAGTTAGATTCTTATTAGGATAAGAATACACCTAAGTAGTTGCCATATTAGCAGCCAATGTTATAATAGGAGGAATAGGTAGAAGAACCTACGCCTGTCCCTATAAATATAAGACAACAATGAGAAAAAATAAAATAAATAACACAAGAGAAGCCCCCAATACAAAGTAAGCAATAAAAAATAATGCTCACAAACCCTATAGATGAGATGCACTTATGATTGGATAAATTAGAATTAATAAATATTAATCTACCAATGGAAATAAGCTGACCAAGTGGGGAAATGGGTTCTCCCATGTTGATTGATGCTAATTAATTTGAACTATTAGAGGAAGCCAAATAGTGGCTAGATAAAATGGCAATACCACCATGATCAAAAGGAAAAGTAGTGATGAGACCACCAAAATAGGAGGGTAATAAGAAGCCATAGTTTCAAATCATCATGAGAGGTGGCAATACCAACCCAATGGAGGATAATATGGTGAAATAAGGAGAATGAATTGATCTAGTACCTGCACCCCAAGACCAATTTGAGGAGCTACTAAATATATAAGAAGAAGTTTAGGTACCAGGTCAAAAACAGCATCTAGTTACAAAAGTGATAGAAAGGAGCAACAAAGTTAACTATAATATAAATTTTGCTACATAAGGAGATTGGAATGAGACCAATCAAGAAGATTGGGGAAAAATACCTTTCATAGGATGAAATGGAGGATAAAAAAACAAAAAAAATGGATAAGGAACTTCAAACATAATTTCAAATTGAAGTACCTATGTTTGTAATCTTTGATGGGGAATGAGAAGAAACAGATGAATGGGTGGATCATTTATTTGAATAGGAACTAAGATATTTTTGAGAACTCGATTATAGTTTTGCATGGGTTATGTGGGATAGCTAAAGAATTGGAAAAAAAATTATCGATATGGAAAAATTCTTGGAGTGGATGCATTAGTAATATAGGACAAAAAAGATAGCAAAGATATATGCACACCATCCATGGCAGTTACTTATAGGAGGGGTAACAAGCATGTTAGGAATTGGTGACTTACTAGAGGAGACAAAGACTAATTATAGAGTGCCTCCATAGATGTATCCTAATTTGTATTAAATTAAAATATTTCCACTAGATATAGTTGAGATGGAATATCGACAAGCACCACCAGTGTTAGTTTTTCTATTTTAAAAGTACAATTTCCTAACACATTGGATAAAATGGCTTACTTTGAGACTAGAGTACATTTATTAAGATAAGGAAGCCCAATAGGGAGAAGTAGAAGCAACATGAAAATAAATGGCTATAATAGAAGATGATTTGAAGTGTAATAATAAATAAATAGAAGTAAAACAAAAGGAAATATAGATAGAAATGAACAACATGAAGCAAGCCTTTGAAGACAATCTAAAAATCTAGGAAGAGCAAAGATAACTTCTGACACAATAGATGTAAAAACAAAGTAGTTGTAGGAGCAAGAAGATATGTTACAAAAATATGTTGTGTAGTAAAAACAATAAGAGGAGCAGTTAAACTCAACCAATCAGCAACTCAAGCAATAGGAAGAGTAACTGGCAGTAAAACAAGAACAATTAATGAAATAAGAAGATCAATTAAAAATATATAATGGGTAGTTGCAGCTAAAGGACCACAAGATGATTGATATGGAAAAGGATATAGAATATTATCACTAGATGATATTGGAATACAAGGTTATGCTTTAGCTAAAGGAAGAACAACAAAAGACTTATCAAATAGAATTACAGCAACAAGATCAAGTGATTTTTGAGAATAATGAGGAACTCACCATTGCTACAAGAACGGAGGCAACTTTAACTAAGAAAATTCATAAAGGAACATTTTATTGAGAGAAAGAGTTGTTTTATGCCTTATCTAAAGCAAAATATAAGGAAAAAATATTGACTAAAGGCCTAAGAACTCAATAACTATGCTACCAAATTATGATATGAGCAAGCCATTATTCAAGTATAGGTTCAAGATCTCCAAAGGACCATCCAAACAAGGGAAAGTAGAACAAGTTGACAAGGATATTAAATTATTTAAAGGGGAGGGTAGATGTAGGTAGCAAATCCACCTCCCAAAAGAAAAAGAAATGAAAATGTACAATGTAGGGATTTGCACAATTTTGAGTAAATGTACAATGTAGGAAAAAAAAAAGTAAAATGAAATGCAAATTAAAAGACATGCATGTGAAATATAATTTGATAAAAATTAAATTAAAACCTTAGTAAACTTTAATAAAGTTGTTGATTGCGAAGTTGCAGGTGACAATTGCGAATGATGCACCGTCTCAAAAACCACTTTGAAATGGCCTAGGCAAGCATTATAAACCCCCCATTAAATTTTTTTTAGGGTTCATTCGGTTGTTAATGCTATGCTAAGGTTATTCATTGATGCTAATAGTATGTTCATATTGGTTCATAGGAAGCACATGTTGATATGATTGTTCATATGCTTGTGCAAAGACAATAATGGAAAATTGTGAGGCTCTTATGATGCAAATTGTGTATTGTGTGTGATTGTACAATTATTGTGTGGAACAACCATGAGGAATATAAGTTATATTTAACTTAGATCTGTGTATGCATGCAATGGGAATGAAGCATATGTCCAATAAAAATATTGTCTATGGAGTTGATTGTTATTGTAGGTATTGATAATCCAATTATGGTAGATATACATATTCAAGAATCATATAGTTAGATATGTAATATTGTAGCAAACATACAGTGAGGAAATACCAAGTTAATTGATAATTATGATCATTGGCCATAGTATTCATGCAATCATTATGCAATCAGGAATTGTAGTATTAAGTTTATTTGACATATTGATGGTTTACCAATCATACAAATTGATTATAAAATTGTACAATTGATCAATTACCCTCTAATTATAGTATGAATTCATCATTGTACATCCTAGAGTGAGATCGATTATTTTCCAAGTGAATGATTGCAAGATATGACCAATAAGCCTAAGTGATTACCAATTGAATATTTTGGTAGATTGGATGTTCTAGCAAATCATACAATTCAAGGTTATTGTACATTTGTGATTGTACAATTGTACATTGTACATTTTGTAAACGTGCAACTACACATTGTATGTTTTGTAGATTTGTATAGTTGGAATCGTACAACTATACGATTGCTTTATTTGTAAACCAAAATTTTTAAATTCATCTTAAAATCTATCATCACATCCTCCCTTATTGGGAATACTACCACATGTGCTATATTTGATAGGTTGTTATGGCATTCTTAAAAAAAAAAAGTATGATTTGGTAATAAAATGTGCCCCAAGGATTCATAAAAGTAGTCTTGGATTTATCTTTAGGGGTGATTTTAATTTGGTTGTACCCTAAAAATCCATCCATTAAGGACAACATTTTAGACCTTGCAGTAACATCTACCATCATATCAATGTTTTGTAATGGAAAATTGTCTTTGGGAAATGTTTTGTTTATATTCTCAAAGTTTGTATAAATTTGAATGAGACCTTCTTTCTTTGTGATAGGCACTATATTGGAGATCCATTCCAAATAATCTAATGATTTTATGAAATTGATAGCTAAAAAAATTTTAAGCTTGTATTTGAATAGAAGGGAGAATTTTGGGTGCATTTTTTCTCAAGTTCTGTTTTATTAGCTTATCACTGGCTTGTATGATGAACAACAAGCGATGGATGAAGAACACAAGCTAATATTGAGGGGGGGGGGGTGAATATTATAAGACCACTTTTTAATTTTCTTTCCCAAACAATATTATGTAATATATCAATGGCAATATCAACAACAGTAATCAAATCAATGCACAAATCACCACACACATTTAACATGGTTCACCCAATGTGGGCTACTCCACGGAGAAAATATTTCACTAGTATTTTCTCAAAAAATATCTTGGGAATCCTTTCCCTATAAAAATATTTATGGAATTCTATCCAAAGGAGACACCAATACCCTAATCAAGTTCATGGATCTCTATCCATAGGAGAAATCCTTCTCCTCTGCTCTCACTAGTGATCTTTTAGAAGAACCGATGCCTCCACTACACTGGCTTATGGATCTCTATCCACTGAAGACTCTTGTCCTCACTTAGAAGACCTATCCTCACTACCCTATCTAATGGACCTCTATCCATTAGAGACTATTGTCCTCTATACTCTGTCACCTCCAAATCTTGCTCTTAGATCTGTCTCAAATTTGCACTAAACATGATCCTTCGATCTAGCACAAATTTTCTCAATCTCTATCTCTGATCTGCACTAAACACAGTCCTTTGGTCTAGCACAAATCTTCTTAATATTTTTCTTTGATATAGCACAAACCTATCCTAAAATATACACCAAAACCTATCCTCAAATCTATCCTCAAGCCTTAACACAAATCTTGACTCAATCACAAATTAACTCTGCTAGATCTGCCCTAAACCTTAACTCAAGGTTTGAAAAAATCAATCAATCAACTCTGCTCACAAGTATTCTCAAAGACTTACCTCAAATATATCTTTAAATCCTCTCTAGATCTTGCTCTCACTACTCTCAAGTCTTTACCAAGACTTACCTCAAATCTGCTCAACAAGTCCTCACTAGAACTTGTCCAATCTACTCAACAAGTCTTCACCAAGACTTGTCTCAACTCTGTCCAACAAGTCTTTCTCAAATCTTCATTGTAATATTCCACAAAATCTTATTCAACTCAATCTATCACAAAATCCTCTTCAATCACACCAACAAGTTCACATAGAATCTTGTTTAATCTCATAGAAACATATAGAGAATTGTTAGAGACTCAATATGCTTCACACTCACAACAATGCTCAATCAATTTCAATATTTTTTTACCATTGAAATATATAGAGAATTGTTAGAGAATCAATATGCTTCACACTCACAAAAATGCTCAATCACTTTCAATATTTATTTCAACTCAATCTAGAAATAAATAACAATTTGTTTCATAGAACTTGAACTATCACTTCAACACTTCCAATCAACTAAGCTCAATCAACTCCTCTCAACCAAACACTCAATGAAGGCTTTTTAAACAATGCTTATCAAACAAACATAACATAACAATGATACTCATGATCTTTCACAAAACCTAATCATGCACATGAAACATCACTTAATATTTTCAATAATGCTTATTAAACAAGGTTTCTATCATTGACCTTTATTCTAGAAAAAACCTTCATCAATCAATATTGGATATTTCAAAACCAAACTCAACAATGCTTATCAAACAATCCTTTTCACTCCAACTTAGCATTCACAAAATCCAATTCAACAATGTTTTACTCACAAGGAAGATGTATCTATACCTTTTATTTTGATGGAGATATGTATTCAAAACCTATATTAAGCACAATCAAAATTTTCTTTACCAACACTAGGGTTAGGTTACGACAACCTATCTCAAGATCTCCACAAAATAATTTTCTCAAAGATTATTTTTCATACAAAATAACAAATCCTTTTGTACACCTTATAATCTCCAAACTTACAATATTCAACTCAATAATTTCACCATAACACAACACTTAACAATTTTCCATGCACACCTTATAATATCCAAACTCACAATATTCAACTCAACAATTTCATTAAAACAACATGCATAGCAAACTCCCTTATACACCTTATAATCTCCAAACTCACAATATCTAACTCAAAAATTTCATTAAAACAACATGCATAGAAAACTCCCTTATACACCTTATAATCTCCACACCTTATAAATTTCAATCACCAAAAATCAAAATTTTAATAAAATATTTTAATTTTTCTTTACCGTATAACTCCCTTAAGCTCTTAACATTCAAGATAATCTCAAAACACTTAAATTTCAACACCAAGTAAAATCGAATGGCATACATTTTGTTTTTTCTGCCCACAAAAGAAACTTCGGTGGATTCGACCACGTGATATTTTCACTTCCATCACCATAGGTCCAAGATAGGTCACCAAGTGGTTTGTGCACTCACATGAAACACAACGCGTACACTGTCCCACAAAACCTGTTGCCTCAAAAAATACCAAATAAATCGAACGATGGGATCTTTCTCCAAAACATCGATCACGTGGATTGAACCACGATCTCCTCCATGCAAGCCTCAACACTCTCCCAACTACCATTTGCCCTACTATCGGTGGGATGCCAAACCACTATGCAACCTTTGTTGTTTTGTTTCCCTCAAAACTCTTTTAAACTTTACTTTGCCTTCCTATTAGATGTAGTGCTCGATGTTCTCTATTTGCATTTGAAGGTGTGTTTAAGACTTTTGGAAATAGAAATAATTTCTTATATAAATACACATTCACATTTTTATTTCTCACGTCGGTCCTTTTTCGAATTTAAAAATTAAATCTAATTTTTAAATATTAAATTAAAAAACCTTTGCCTTCTTTACTAATTTAAATTAAAATTTTAATCAAAGATTAAAATATTTTAATTTAAATTAAACCTTTGAAAATTGCTCATCGGTCTTTTCAATTTGAGCTTTTTTTTTCTTCACCTTGTTATTGTTGCAAGTATGAAGAGGGGTATTATCTAAATGGCTCAAAAATAACTCGAATTCTGGCCTTAGTGTGAAAATGATTGAGTTTGTCGGCAGTTTATTTGACGACAAGATTTTTAATCCTTCGAACTCCCCTCACCTACATTCTCTCCTAAATTCTCTCACCTCCTTCCTCTCTATTCTTCCGCCACCTTCCTCACTTCCTCCATATCCCCTTATTCCTCCTATATCCTCGCATTCCTCCCTTAATTCCCTCATCGACATTCCCTCCTTATTCCTCCACCGCCTCCTTCCCTTATCCCTCCATCTTCTCCCTATAAATACCCCAACCCCTTCATATCTAATATGCGCGCTGGTGTGAGGTTTTGAATGTATTTTTAAAAATAATTAAATATATTATTTTATGCCCAATCGACTCACCGTATCGAGCCATACCAGTCGAGCATGATTTTGGAGGCGTAGCAGAACGTAGAGGCACGAGAGCCGAGGTCGGGGGCACGGATCCTGAGGTGGGTGCAGAGAACTAAGTTGACATGGATGCTGACTGGGTGGCGGCATGTAGTTTGAGGTGGCACGCAGACGCTGACTAGGCAGGCTGAGTTGGCAGCCTGGGCATGAATCCCAAGGAGCAATGACGTGGCAGCTGAGTTGGTAAGTGCTGACATGGCTAGCAAAGGAGGTGTTGACGTGGCGACAAGGTAGAAGCTGATGTGGAACAGTGAGGTGGCGTGAACGCCATGTGGCAATTTTTGATTGGTCATCTCATTGGCAAAAGGAGTGAGAGGACGATTTCCCGAAGGCAATCGATTTAATACTCTTGTTTTAGAGTATTTAAACACCCTCAGACCTTTATCCCAATGAATGTGGGATAATTCGCATTAGTTTTTAAAAATAAATAAAAATTCGTGCGGCCCTGCATGCTAAAAGGAAGCTCGCAACATTTGGTTTTCATCCGACGAGTAGCCCGAGTGGCTAAGCGTATTGGTTGTGGTGTGAGAGGTCCCGGGTTCAAAACCCGTCGGGAGGTAAAAACAAAAGTTTTTTATATTATTTTTTGTTATTTCGTTGCCAGTAGGAAAATATAAGGCACGAGGTGCCTTGTGCCTTCAAAGTGGTCACGTGGTGTAGCGGCTAACCACCTTCCTTGCACAGCGGCAGGTCGGGGGATCGATTCCCCTCCGCTTCAAAACAAAAGAAATTTTTGTTTAAAAGGTTTGCATTTTTTATTTTTTTATTAAAGTTTTTTAAAATCAATTTAATAGTTTATAATTTATATTTTTAATTATTTTTAAATATATGTTTATTTAAAAAATAATTAAAGATATAAAAAATTATTAAATTTTTTTTATAAAAGACTTTATAAAAAAAATATAGAAAACCTTTTAAGAAATTTTTTTAAAAAGGGATATTGAAAAGTTTTTTAAGATCATTTTTTGAGCACCTGGAAATTTTTCAGCTAAACTTTTGCCATAATGAGTAGATGATCCGGTCAACCGGATGTTACCACGCCCTATGCTCTCTGTTGAGGAGAGAATCAGCTGAGTCATTTGATGAGCGGGTTCGGTGAAACGGACTACATGTTGTATTCAGCCAACTACAAAATTCAGTGATAGCTCACCAGAGGAAGCCTAATTTTGGATACGAGGCTGACTCAGAGGACAATATTTTTGGACAATGAGTGGAGGAGTCCGATTCAGTTGCATTTGAGCCTGAGGAACAATCCAGTGAGAGCTATACCCCATGCTCTCCAAAGCCGAGCTAGAGCCTGAGCCAACAGAGCCTGAGCCAGTAGAGGTCGAGCCAGTAGCAGTTCCTGAAATCATCATCATCAGTGATGATGAGGATTCCATTGCAGATAATTTTGGGCCTCTAGTACTAGGCAATCCACAACAAGAAGAACAAGAAATCAGTGAGAGAATTAAGAAATCTAGATTTGATTTGAATCTGTAATTGCTTTGTACTTCCTATTTTCAATCAAATCAAAGTTTGCTTTCAAGTAGTAGAAATGGCCTCAAATTCAAATCTCCCAATTCCTGAATTTAATGGTAGTGATTATGAATACTGGTCAATAAAGATGAAAACTATGTTGATTGGTAAAGGTTTATGGGAAATAGTTGAAGAAGGTTACACAGAACCCTCTATTGCTGACTGGTCTGCTTTAAGTGTTGTCGATAGAAAAGTTAAAAAAGAAGCCCAAAAAAATAATTCCTTTTCCCTATACCATTTACAAGCAGCCCTAGATAAAAGTATATTTCCTAGAATAGCATCCTGTATAACAGCTCAAGATGCTTGGAAAGCTTTGAAGGAAAGCTTTCAAGGTAGTGATCAAGTAAAATAGGTCAGACTTCAAACTCTGAAAAGAGATTTTGAAAATCTCAAAATGCAGGAGAATGAGAAAGTAGGAGACTACTGCATGTGAGTCAAAGCCGTGGTAGATAAAATGGTCACTCTAGGAGAAGAAGTTAAACCTGAGGGTGTGGTGAAGAAAGTGTTGCGAACACTTCTTCCTAAGTGGAATCATGTAGCAATCATTATTGAAGAGTCGAAATATTTGACTACACTTTCCTTTGATGCACTAATTGGTTCTCTTCTTTCACATGAAGAGAGATTGCAGGAATCTTCTTCCACTAGCCACGGAGGCGATGACAAAGCCTTCGCTTCACAAGAAGAAAAAGGCCAAGGTAGAGGTCATGGCAGAGGTCAACAAAAAGGAAGAGGTAGGAATAGTCCACATAGAGGAGGATCTTCAAACAAAGGTGGAGGTCAAAACAGAGGTGGTCAGCAGAACAAAGGAAAGCATCCAGGTCGAGGAAAAGGAAGTGACAAGTCAAAGCAAGTTTTCTACAATTGTGGCAAACCTGGCCACTTCACTCGTGACTACTGGTCAAAACCCTCACAAGGGAGTAGCAGTAGCTAGAGCAGTCAATATGGCAATTTTGGAGAAGAGGAAGGGACCTCAAATCTCTTTCTCTCATATGGCAAGTCAGATCAGAACTTGAATGACACCTGGATCTTGGACATTGGGTGTTCAAATCATATGAGTGGCAAAAAAGAACTCTTTGCTACCCTGGATTCTTCCTACAAATCCAACATCAAGTTGGGGGATGACAAGTCATTGGCGGTTGAAGGTATTGGAGCCTTGGAGGTTCCAACAAAAGAGGGCATCAAACAGGTGAATGATATCTATTACACACCTCATCTCCAACACAATCTTCTTAGTGTTGGTCAAATGTTAGAGAAAAACTATAAGTTGCTATTTGATGAGGATAAATGTACCATTTTTGATAAAAGTAATAGTGATAGAATCATTACTCAAGTGCCAATGACAAAGAACAAGTTATTTCCTTTAAATTTTGGCCAGCTAGGGGGAGATAAATTAGCAAATGTTGCTATTTCAAATCCAAGTGTGCTGTGGCACTTGAGATATGGTCATCTAAATTCAGCTAGTTTGAAGATGTTAACTTCTCAAGCGATGGTGACCGGACTTCCTAAAGTTCAGGACAATAAGGAAGTCTGTGAAGGTTGTGCCTTGGGCAAGCACGCTAGAACCAAATTTCCTCATGGGCAAGCATGGCGGGCCAGTTATCCACTCCAAACTAGTGCATTCAGACATCTGTGGTCCAATGCAGACCAAGAGCATTGGTAACAACTCTTACTTTCTTCTTTTCATTGATGATTTTTCAAGAATGTGTTGGATATATTTTTTGAAGCATAAAGATGAAGCATTTGACTGCTTCATAGATTTTAAAGCAAGATTTGAAAACGAAAGTGGATATTCTGTTAAGTGTCTCAGATCAGATAAAGGAGGAGAATACTCCTCAAATGATTTTTTGAATTTTTGTAAAAAACATGGAATAAAGAGGCAGTTCACTGCTGCCTATACTCCATAGCAGAATGGTGTGGCCGAAAGAAAGAACCGCACCATTGTAGAGATGGCAAGATCTATGCTTCAAACGAAGCATTTGAGCAATATGTATTGGGCAGATGCAGCCAGAACCAGTGTATATATTTTGAATAGGAGCCCTACTTCAAGTTTGAAAGGGAAAACTCCTTACCAAGCATGGTATGGTAAGAAACCAAATGTCAAGCATTTTAGAGTATTTGGTTCACTGGCTTACTCACACATTCCTGATGAACAGAGGAAGAAGCTCGATCCTAAGAGTCAAGCATGCATTTTTGTAGGGTACTATGAGAACACAAAAGCTTACAGACTCTACAATCCCAGGACTCAAAAGATAATACTTTCTAGGGATGTGATTTTTGATGAAGGGGGAGAATGGGGACATCCCCAAATTTATAGTGATGTTGAATCTCATGATGTAGGTTCTTCACAAATTCAACAGGCACCACAGAAAGGCAAGAAGTCTCCTCCTCCAAGCCCAAGCAGACATTCTACATCCAGTTCATCATCTTCTTCACCAAGTCCTTCTCCACAAAGGTCAGTCAGTTCCTCACCAATGGATATTGATTCTCCATCCAGAGGTAAGAGAACTCTCCAACATCATCCATCTTATCAGATGTTGGATAAAAAATTTTCAAGAAGATATACTAGAAGTCAAGCTAGTGAAATGAGTTTTGTTTTGCAAAGACTTGAAAATATGCATTTGTATGGTGATGATGACTCCCAAGAACCTCGGGGAGATGTAGTTAACTATGCTTTGTTAACTAGTGCACAACTTGAACCTTCTAGTTATGAGAAGGCATGTACTCAGAAAATCTGGCAAGATGCCATGAAAGAGGAGATGACCTCTATAAAAAACAACGATACTTGGGAGTTGGTAGAGCTTCCTAAAGGAAAGAAGTGTGTTGGATGCAAATGGGTCTTCAAGACCAAATTCAATGCTGATGGAAGCATTGAAAGGCACAAAGCAAGATTGGTTGCAAAAGGATTTACATAGAAATATGGTATTGATTATGAAGAGACATTTGCTCCTATAGCCCGACAGGAGACCATCAGAATAGTTCTTGCTTTAGCTGCTCACAAGGGTTGGAAAATCCAACACATGGATGTGAAGAGTGCCTTTATTAATGGGTACTTGATAGAGGAGGTGTATGTTGAGCAACCTCAAGGATTTCAAGAGCAAGGTAAGGAGCACCTTGTTTACATACTGAAAAAGGCACTCTATGGCCTCAAGCAGGCATCACGAGCTTGGTACTCACACATTGATGGGTACTTTAAAGATTTTGGGTTCACCAGAAGCAGAAATGAACCCACCCTTTACTACATGAAGCAAGGTAATGACATCCTCATAGTTTACTTGTATGTGGATGATCTCATATTCATGGGTAGTAATAAAAAAATGAATATGGAGTTCAAGCGCTCCATGATGAAGCAGTTTGAGATGAAGGATCTCGGCTTAATGCACTACTTCCTTGGAATGGAAGTCCATCAGACAGATACAGGGATCTTCATCTGTCAACATAAGTATGCTCGGGACATGATCAAGAAGTTTTCTATGGAGCATTGCAAACCAGTTGCAACTCCAGTTGGACATGGGATCCAATTAAGCAAAGATGATGGAGCACCAAAAGTTGACGTGACCACTTTTAGGAGCATGGTTGGGAGTTTGATGTTTCTCACCAACACCAGGCCTGATATTCAAGTATGTTGTTTCTCTTGTCTCTCGATTTATGGCTAGCCCATCTGAACTGCATTTGCAGGTAGCTAAAAGAATTCTCAGATATGTGAAGGGTACATTGGATTTTGGAATCCAGTACCATAAATGTAACACTATCAAGCTTGTAGGCTTTAGTGATAGTGATTGGGGCAACAATATTGATGACAAAAAATCAACTTCAGGGAACTATTTTAGTCTGGGATCAGGGCTAATAACATGGAGTTCCAAAAAGCAAACTGTGGTAGCTTTGTCTTCTACAGAAGCTGAGTATATAGCAATCACCTATGCTAGTACTCAAGCCTTATGGCTAAGAAAAGTGCTGGAAGAGATTGGAGAGCAACAAAGTGGTCCGACCAGGATTTACTGTGACAACATTAGTGCCATTCAGTTGGCATACAATCCGATCCACCATAGTAGAACGAAGCATTTTTATATGAAGTATCACTTCATCCGAGACATGGTGGAGCATGAAATTGTTGAGCTTAAATTTTGTCGCACTTTGGAGAACGTCGCAGACATCTTTACCAAAGCGATGGCTAAAGCTCAATATATAAAGCTGAGAGACTGTGTAGTCAGTCCTCTCAACTTTAAGGGGGAGAATGTTGCAAGTATGAAGAGGGGTATTATCTAAATGGCTCAGAAATAACTCGAATTTTGGCCTTAGTGTGAAAACGATTGAGTTTGTCGGCAGTTTATTTGATGGCAAGATTTTTAATCCTTTGAACTCCCCTCACCTACATTCTCTCCTAAATTCTCTCACCTCCTTCCTCTCTATTCTTCCGCCACCTTCCTCGCTTCCTCCATATCCCCTTATTCCTCCTATATCCTCGCATTCCTCCCTTAATTCCCTCGTTGACATTCCCTCCTTATTCCTCCACCACCTCCTTCCCTTATCCCTTCATCTTCTCCCTATAAATACCCCAACCCCTTCATATCTAATATGCGCGCTGGTGTGAGGTTTTGAATGTATTTTTAAAAAATAATTAAATATATTATTTTTTATTGCCCATATCGACTCAGTTAGTTGGCCCGAAATATTATTTTTAATTTAAAATTGCTTCTCATTTCTTGGGTTTTCATACTTTGGGCCCTTTTTAGGCATATAATATTAAAAATAAATATTATATCCTATTCATTTCCAAGACCTTCTTGCTTTTGGAAAAAACACTTGATGTCCTTAATGACGAGGACATTAAACCAATATTCTTTTGACATCAATGACAATAAAACTTATCAAAATTCCAAAAATATCCCCCTTTGTCATTGATGGCAACCCCTTTATTCTTACCATTCATTTTTCTTTTTCAAAAGTTTCTTTCCTTGAGAAACTACTTACCCTGACTGAATGCTCTCCCCCTAAATCAAATCTCTCCCCCTTTGTCATCAATGGAAAAGGGTCACCTTTGGGGCTCGGGGCTAAGAATGAGATTCTTAGCTTAGTCCCTCCCCCACATCCTCTTGAGGTGATTAATTTTGGGGTGGGAGTATTTCTACTCCCAGCATACACTGATCTTTACCTTTGTCCAATTTCTTCCTCAATTGATTCTTCTGATTCCTTTGACTATTCTTGATATTGCTTATCTCTAGAATTTCTTCTCTACACCACTTTGTTGTATGCCCATTATTATTGCATTTATAACACTTAATGTTGTTATTCCTTAAAGGTGCAAATATCTTGGGGTTTCTCCTAGTGAAGCCATATCCATTCCTATCATGAATCCTACAATTTACTACCTTGTGACCAAAATGATTACAAGAGTAGCAATACCCTTGAAAAAGTTACCTATTTCTGAAACTTTCATATACCTATATTTTATGTATCCTACACTGTGTAGCCTTGTTCCCAAGCCTATGACATGAGAAGAATCATCCATTTAAACTACCTTGCCTTGATCCCATTGGTCTCCTAGTTTATTTTACCCTGTGCTAGTTCATGTTCCATCTATTCCTCATTTGTGCATTGTTCCTTTCCTTGTTGAAATTTCTGTTGTCCAACTCATCCTCAAAAGTATCACTTTCTCTTACACTCTCTTCTTCTGAAGCTTATTCTTCATCGAAGCTTGATATTGACTCCTCTTCTTGCTTTCTTTGTTCCTGTTCAAATCCAAGTCCTATTTTATTTGATGATCGTATCTATACCTTGATCATCTTATCTGTGATTTTTGAGCTTCTCCCAAACCTGTGTAACTTATCCTTAGACTCTTTTAATTCCTTCATTAATAAATCTACCTCATGCTCTAACATTTCACATTCTAAGACCTTTTCTTCTAAATTCTCCTTGAATCTCCTTGTCTTAGCTATTGAGTTGGTTAGATCCTTTATAATATTTCCTTTCTCTTCATCACATTCTTGAAATTGAATCTTGAGTTTTGAGTTTTGTTTTATTACCTCCCTTAATGCATCAAGGGCATGAATGAGCTCACCCTCAAGATCAACTTCTCCTTTCTCTGATTCTTCCTCTATTTATTTTCCTTTGGGATCATCTTCATTCCTTTCTGACTTGTCTTCTATAGGATCACCTCCTTCTTCCTCTAATTCCAAGAGTATATTATCTTCTATTACTTCAAGTGTATCTTCATATTCATCATAACTGAAACTAAATCCATTCCTTGTACAACTATCTTCAAGATGACAAAATTTACCACATCTAAAACACTTGAGAATAATTGGTGCCCTTTTTCTAACAACATCTTTTTATTTTTCTAGAAATAGCACTTCATATTTATCATTATTTGAGGAACTTTCATCACTATCACTTGAGCTTTTACTTGCCTTTTTTGCATATAAAATCTTCTTATACCTTTGGAAATACTTCTTTCCTTGCTTGCCTTGTCCATTCCTGCTTTTCTTTTAGTACCTGTGTTTTCTTGTTTCCCTGTTCTTATGATCCTGGTTTTCTTCATCATTGCTATTTCCTGCCTCTAGACAATAAGATGCATAGTGATCATATTTTCCATAATTAAAACATCTAACTAATTTTTTACCTTTATATTTTTTGGATTCCTTGTTCCTTCTACCATATTTTGCTTCTTCATCAATGGATGACTCATTGCTTGAATTTGACTTCTTACCCTTTGTCTTCTTAGTAACTTTGAAGGTTACTTCCTTATGGGGAATAGATTCCTCTTTTATTCTTATCTCAAATGCTATGAGAATGCCATGTAATTCATACCTTGTCAAAAGATCAATATCATTTGACTCTTCTATAGTTGAAATATTTTCACTAAATTTTTTTAGGAGTGACCTTAGAATCTTATCACACACATCAGGTTCTGTAACTTCAAGCCCAAGTCCTTGCATAGATTTAAAAACATCGTCCACGTGAAGTAGATATGCAACAATGTTTTACTCATCCTTCATTTTTAGGTCTTCAAATTCTCTCTTGAAATTTTATAACTTTACCCTTTAGACATTTTTATCTCCTTCATATATGCCTCAACTTATCCCAAATTTCCTTTGCTTATTTGCAATGCATAATATTTATAAACTCTATTTCACACAAGCCCTTTTGAATTACATTCATTGCTTTTGAATTGTAATGATGTAGAAGCTTACCATATTTATCTATAGGTGGAGTTGTTGGTGGTGTGTATCCATTTTCAACTGCTTCCCATATTTCATTTCCAAGTGCCATTAGATGAAACTTCATCCTTGTGCTCCAAAGTATATAATTGTTCCCATCAAACAATGGTATTGAATTTCCTAAAGATACATTCTAAGAATCTATCTATGTTCTTGTAAGCTTTTTATTCAAGCTATTAAACTCTTCCGAAGGAACCCACTCTGATACCAATTGAAGAACACAAGCTTATACTAAGAGGGGAGGTGAACAATATAAGACCACTTTTTACTTTTATTTTCCAAACAATATTATGCAATATATCAATGGCAATATCAATAGTAGTAATAAAAGCAATACACAAATCACCACACATAATAGAGACACCAATTTTATGTGGTTCACCCAATGTGGGCTACTCCACAAAGAAAATATTTCACTACTATTTTCTCAACAAATCTCTTGGGAATCCTTTCCCTATTACAATGTTTATGGACTTCTATCCAAAGGAGACACCAATCTCCTAATCAAGTTTGTGGATCTATATCCATAGGAGAACTCCTTCTCCTCTGCTCTAGTTGGTGATCTTCTAGAAGAACTGCTACTTCGATTGCACTTGCTTATGGATCTCTATCCACTCAAGACTCTTGTCCTCACTCAGAAGACCTATCCTCACTGCCTTGGCTAATGGACCTCTATCCACTAGAGAATTTTGCCCTCTATACTCTGTCATCTCCAATATTTCTCTTAGCTCTATCTCAAATATACACTAAACACGGTCCTGCTCAATATCGATCTCTGAAATGCACTAGACACAGTTCTTCGATATAGAAAAAATCTACTCAATATCTATCTCTGATCTGGCACAAACCTCTCCTCAAATCTAAACCAAACTCTATCCTCAAATCTATCCTCAAGCCTTAACACAAAATTTGACTCAATTACAAATCAACTTTGCTAAATCTGCCCTTAACCTTAACTTGTGTGACCTCGGGAAGTGTGCACCTCTACCTTACTTGTAATATTATTATATCAAATGAAAATGAAGAAGCACACAAGCACATATAATGCAAAAATAATAAGAAAAGAAATATTATTTTATTAATGCTTCTAGATCTTGGTTACATGTACGTCCCTTTGAGGGATACTTATTTTGATACAATAGATTACAAGTAGAACAACGGTGAATGTATCCCCTGCAAGAAGATAGTGTGTCTCCACAGGCCTCCTGATATCACACACCAAACTTTTTGAGGGCTTACAGATGCCTCCTTCACCTGATTTCATCCTGGAGGGATCTCATGCTATGGATACCTTGAACTAATCCTATGAACCTGTATCTGCATGCATGGAAAAATAGAGCACAATAAGTAGCATGAGTAGCCTCTCTATATGAGGCTTTATGTTAGCAAATCCTATAAACCAAATAAGCAAGCATAATAAGAACTGAAATACAGTAAATCTAAGCCATGTACGTATGTTAAAACTCAAAAATATTAATGTAAAAATATTAATGAAATCAGATCTATGCTACAGTTATCCAATAGAACAAAAATAAATATGGATCTAATGCTAAGAATAAGGAAAATGACTATTCTGACCCTAGCCACTACTGCTCAGAGTGGCTATGACTATGGGCTGCTATCAAATATAGCAGCCACGACCTAAAATATTTACCTCAAATTTTTATGGGTTGTGACCATCGATCTCTTCGCTCGAATTAATGTTCAAGGATCATCGGGTGTGTCTCCTACACTGGTTGGTAGTTGGTAATGATGGATCTAAATACTGATGCATGGACATGGCTCAGTTGGATGATGCTCCAATTCTCCTCAAAGTGAGGTATATTGGATCTCCATTTTGATAGGGCTCCGTTGCACACAATTTGAACTCTCTATATATTTTACCTTCCTAAAAGTTTGCATATGTAGGCTTCCTAGTTTTAGATCCAGATCCAGGGTTTGGCTTCTTGGGGAAGTCAAGCTCTAGATCTACATGCCAACTGACTATCCTAGAGGGATGGTTCAGTATTAAATGGGTATGGAAGGGGTAGTCAGGAGGAACTCTAGGAGTTCCTCATTGATATTCCTTCGAAATACGTGTAAACTACTATTACTACCTGTGATTTGGGCAATTACTCATGGCAATTTGTGTTTCAGTCCTAGCCACTGATATCGCTAGTGACTAGCGTTGGTTGCTCTAAGGTTTAGCGGCCAGGTTTGGCAACCGCTTTGACTAATAGTTTCTAAACCTAAATGGGCTAGAACTACCCCTTTTCAGTGGTTAGGACCACTACTTACTCTTGTAAAGGTCCAATATGATTCATATGGTCTCCAAATGTGTCCATATGGGTAGTCTCCTAAACATGACATGTTTTAGGTGTCTATAGATGCCCCTTTTTGGGATGTGTTATGGGAAAACACGGCACAAAGTAAAAATAGACCACCTAGGGTCACATTGTAGGTTGTGTGATGATCATTTATTTGATCAATATTGGATACCCCAATCATGAGAAAGGTCACGCATCCTAGAATAATTACTTCCAATGGGGTGGAAGACTTAAATTTGCAAAATCTTGCACTCATTCATCAGATAATTGGGTAGCTTGAGTGCTACTATAGGCTTTAGTGTGCTATAGATCCTAAAGGAGGAGAGCTACAAACTTAACTGTCATGTTTACTTTTTTCCCCAGCAAAGGGTAAGCTTATGCTAGTTGTTGCCAATGATTCATAAGATGAATGCAATTTGACATGATTGAGTGATCTTTTGCTGATTTTTGTTATGATTGTTGATATTATGAATACCCCCTCAAATAATGAGTCTAATGAGTCTATGAGGGAAGCACAATAAAATAAGCGACGAGTCACTTGACTAATATGAATGATTTAGACCCTTTTAGAGGTTTGCTTTGTTGTTATAGGGTAGGCCCCACTGTAAGTATAATTTCAACCATTTCGATGATTGTACATCTCTATCCCATGGAGAGGTCTATCCACAATGGCCTTTTTAGGGAATCAAGGTGATAGCAATTCTATTTAAGCTTATGTTGAATCACTACATTTGAACAATGTTATAGGGGAAATGAGATGAATCTTCATTCCTGTGGGGTATTCCAGCCACCATGGCCTTCTTCTGGTTTGAATTGAAACTTCTCAATTTTGCCATAAAGAATTTACCCCAAGTGACCTTATGGTAATTTACTCATCTTGTCGGATTGCATGAAGCACTAGTCACTGCAACCGCCAAGTGTATAGAGTAAATAATTAAATATGAGGCTCAGTTGATATTTTGTTATTATTTGATTTTTATAATAATTTTAATTTTATGATGTTTTTAGATTTTTGATATATAAAGGCTAGGAGGTGAGGTGCTAAAGAGATTTTTTTTGGCTCTCCACCGCAACATGTGACACCCTCCCGAAACTTATTGCACACACATGTGAATAAATTTACATGGTGCTGCAATTTACATTGTTTTTTATTTTGATTTATGTAATTATTTTGGTATTTGGTATTTTTTGATTGTTTTGGACCGATAGGTATGATTACTGGCCCATTTTTAGATGCCTTATGGTGAGAAATTGAGTAAATTTCTCTCTGTTTCCTGGTCATTGTTAGGTCCAGTGATCCCTAATTGCCTCTTTGTGGTCATTGTCAAGTCTAGTAGCTAGAAATTTTTGGCCACTGACAACAGTAGTGGCTGAGGAAAAAATTGAAAATATAAAAGAATTCTAGGGTTTTGACTTTTCATTATTGCCAACTGGAAATTTACAACTTTGAGCTCTAAGTTGAGAGTGACTGATTGAGACCTAAGATATTACCGATTGGACACCATGGATGAGCAAGGCAAGGCTTTGAAAAGTGGAGGAGTTGATGCCTCATGGGTATCTCTCAAACCCTCACTCTTTATTTGTTTTAATGGGTAAAATGAACCTCACTAAATAATCGGTAAATGAATAAAACTAAACCTATTGGCAATGAACTGAAACCGTAGGTAGGCTTAGTTTTAGGCTAATTTTAGATTTTTTTTTTGTGATTTTTAGCTGAGGGTAATGTTGTTTGTGTGCCACCCCATGGCCGATGACACTCAAAGCAGCCTCGAATTGGCAAAGAGGAGTCATTGTCGATGTTAGGGACCAGCCTAAATTCCAACGATCAAATTTATGACCATTTGTGGATGACCACTATTGGCTTCAGCGACCACTGTGTTGCTACTCTTGGCATGAGAAGCTACATGGTATTAAGGTTATTTTTGAAAATTTTGAATTTTTAATAATTTAATTGATTTTTTTTGCAATTTTTAAGTGTAGAATTTTTTTTTTTTTAATGTTTAGGTGCATTTAGTCATTGTTTTCATAGCCTTAAGCTTATCTTAGCTAAATTCTACACTATTTTTGTTTTATTGATTCATTTATCTTGTAAGTGCATTTAATTTAGGTATTTATTTTGCACTCTTGAATTTTTTCTACACAATATCGAGACCCTAAATTGCTCATGGATCTTCTGCCCGATATGGATAACATGAACTGGGCTTGGCTTGATGCTCGTGGGCTCCAATATGTTACTAGGCTTCCGAAGATCATATAGTATTAGGCATACCTTATCACCCTAGCACATAGGTGGGACTCTAAGACTAATACATTTCATCTCCCTATAGGTGAGATGACGATTACATCAGAGGACGTCTACAGGATCTTTTAAATCCCCTTTGATAGAGTCCCCATTGTTTCTTCCCCTACTGATGCTAAAGAGAAAATATTCTCGAGGGTATTTGGGACACATGTAGCTGTTGTGTTCTAGGATACCCAGTTTGGTAGGATTTACATTGCTCAGTGGTACTAGGAGGATGTCTTTTCTTGGAGATATGCCATTCTATTGATGGTCATATATAATATTCTTTTGCCTGACTACTCTAGAGTGAGGTTCCTATGGAACCTCTTGGTGATGGTTTAGGACTTGATTTATATTGAGGTATCTATCATCATGGATTGGAGTAGCACACTATTGGCTTAGTACTATGATGAGCTCTATAGGATCCAACAATGAGGACAAGCCAAAATTGCTTGTAGCCTACTCCTATAGATATGGATCTGGAAGCATATAAGGCTGGACCACCCAGGAGGACTACCTATTGAGATTTCTACCATAGTTGATGTTACTCAGTGCTACAGATCTAGGTGGCTCTAAGAGTATGAGGAGCACAAGAGTCGGTGCTTCACAAGAGAGCTCTCCCACTACACAACATCTTTGACTAGTTTGCAAGCTAAGGACATTATCTAGAGGTCCTATCATGATTGCCCCACCTAGGCAAATGTAGATAGGTTTACGACCAGGACTAGGCATGACCGATGGGTTATCAACTATAAGGACAACATTAGGGATTTTTTCCACTACTCTAGGGTGCTCTGATAGTTTGGTCTGAAGTAGGACATACCTCTTTAGCTAGTTTTGTATAGGTTGATTATTGTAGAGAGAGATTTTTTGCTACCTCAAGTCACAGTAGTCATAAAGGATGATGATAATCTAGTAGTGGATGATGGTATCACAAATTGTGGGGTCATAGAGGCCTACACTCAGTGGTGGGTCACATTTTTATGTAATAGTAGTGGTAGCTTAGGCTTGAACCGAAATGAGGCAGTTGTATGGGAGGATCCTTATGGGCATCGAGTGTGGGCCCATATAGAATACTGGGGGTAGGTAGAGCAAAAAGTGGTAGAGTAGTAGGTTACTCCTAAGGAGGTGGAGGAGTTATCTCCAGAGGAGTAGGATTCCCCTCTTCAGGATCAGCTACATCATGTGGAGGTTGAGCTTCAATTAGCTCAGATATAGATCTTGTAGCGATACTGTACTATCACTGGGCTTCAGGCATAAGTACAAAGATTCAATGAGGAGTGGATCACCCTCTAGACTCAGATTGACTTAGCATAGATCAATATAGATCAAATTACAACTAAGAGGGATGATTCCAAGGGATAAATTATGCTCGCTATGCCAGTACCTTGGGGACCTAGTGGGCTAGATGTAGATACAGAGATCATATGTTTACAAGGACTCCTATAAGACGACTTGGAGTAGTGCACCCTAGATAATACCTACATCCTAGCACTAGAGCATGAGGTCAAGCTTTGAGGAGGTCATATACCAAATAGTCCTATGGTAGGAGGGTCATATAGGACTAGGCAAAGCACATCAAGGTAATCGTTAGTGTGGTCGAGCCACAAGACCAAGACTCGAACAAAGTATACCCCAGGGACTAGCTCTCGCTATACTCATAGGGACATAGTCAAGGGTGGAGGTGAGGCTAGAGGTGTAGGCACATGATGATGACTTTGATTGTACTAGATTTATTTTTGTGTGTAAGGTAATATGGCCTAAACAGTTGTAGCCTACGGGTATTTTTGTACCCTTATGTACTTATTGGACACACATATATATATGATATCACTTTGAGACTCATTATGTGTATTTATATGTTTTTGATTTTATGTTTATGTGATGCAATATTATGATTTTATGCTACATGATGTGATGTATTGATATGCATTTAGCTAGATGATATATGTATGCTTTAGATGATGTGATATATATGTGTAGTTACATTATGATGATGGATGTCTATATGGATGCATTGCTTATTGTTAAATGCATGTTTAATTTGATTCTATTGTATGCATCTAACTTATGTTATTATTGTATGGTGAATGCAATATGTGTAATGCAATATGATGATGATCTTATGTAAATGAACCTATATGCTTTAATCACTTAAAACATAAGGTATGATGTGATATGTGTTTTGAAAATCTAATGGACGACACCACAAAATGTATAAAAATCATGAATAAATAATTTCTTATAATAAGAATTAATTATTTAAGCATTCAAGTGTGAGATGAGATGATGTGATACATATGTGTTTTATTTATAAGCTTATATAAATTAAAAGATATATAAAAAATAGTTAGTGGTCATCTAAATGTCATTACTAACATTCATCTGGTATATATCCTATTTCTTGCACACCGTTTAATGAACAAAACCTCCTTAAGAAAGTTGATGATTTGATTGATGACATGATTTATTGCTATTAGAGGATTTTTTTGAGGTTTTCCATGAGGATTTTTTTGAGGTTTACAAGGAAACCTGAAGGATCAATGTGGAACATAGTTCTGGAGAGGATCCAAAAAAATCTAGCAGGTTGGAAAGGACATCTGTTATCTCAAGCAGGCAAAGCAGTTTTAACTATGGCTTCACTTCAAAATATACCTGTTTACTTCCTATTAGTGTTTAGAGCTCCCAACAAGGTGTATCACAAAATTGAGCATCTTCATAAAAAATTTCTCTGGTCAAGGACTAAGGATAAGAAAAGGATCCATTTAGTATGTTGGAACAAGGTTTGCAAACCTAAAGCTGATGGAGGGTTAGGATTGAGGAGAGTTGCTCATCTCAATACGACTCATGTTAGCCAAACAAGCGTGGCGGTTATTGACTAAGGTCGATAATGAATGGACTACCATAGTTAGGAGGAAATACCTCCAAGGTGTGAACTTCCTTAATGACAACTTAGCAAGTAGGGGGTCTACTTTTTGGAAGGCAATCCTCATGAGCAAGGATTTTGTCAAGAAAGGTCTTAGATGGATTCTAGGAAATGGGCAAACAATAGACTTTTGGAAGGATCGATGGGTGAGAGCTGAGGAGTTATCCCAGAATCCTCATTTGGCTAGGATTCAAGAGCATATGGAGCAGCATATTGGGAAGAAGGTTGCAAATTATATGTGGTAGGATATAAATATCAACAGGTGGAAACCCATTAGAGTACAGGGTTTTGAATTGGAGTCTGAAGAGCTTTATAACATTTTAACTCAACAAATTATTCCCTCTGGAGAGGATGAAGATCACATTTTTTGGGCTAATACTGAAAGTGGTGACTTCACAGTTAAGACTGCCTATAATTTTCTTCTCAATGTGGAAGGTCAACAATTTCAACCGATTTTGGTTTGGATCAAAGGCTTGATTCCTAAAATATCCTTTTTTCATGGCTGGTGATTCAAGGAAAAATCCTCACTATGGACAATATGTTATCCAAAGGTATGGTTATTGCTAATCGTTGCTACATGTGCAGGGCAGGAGGGAGACAACCCAACACCTGTTTCTGGAGTGTTCGATAGTGGAGTCCATCCTGGATGAACTTTTCCAAGCCTTTCAGATCTCGTGGGTTAAGCCTGCTCTTCTATTCGAAGTGTTCCATAAATGGCCTCAACCCTTTGTTAGCCTAAAACTTAAGTACTTATGGAAAATTTGTTGGCATAATTTTCTCTGGCATATTTGGCTAGAAAGGAACCATAGAGCCTTTAAGGATACCATTCACAACATAAAAACCATCTTCAATAGGATTATTGTCTTTGCAAAAGAAAACCTTAGCACCTTAGTGGATGAGAACCACTCAATTTCTCCCCAAGAAAAACAATTAGCTTGGGCCTTAGGTATTGAGGAAAAACCTTCCATTCCTTTTCCCAATCCCAAAAATGGGATTTCTTGGGAGCCACCCCCCCAGGTTTGGTTTAAACTAAATTTTGATGGTGCAGCCAAGGAGAACCTAGGAAGAGCTGGATATGGAGGAATAATCAGGGATCATCAAGGAAATCTAGTCAAGGCCTTCGTTGAACCATTAGGAATCAGAACTAATAACAAATTAGAAGCTAGAGCCCTTTGGAGAGGGTTGCAAGTAGCCCAAGCAACTCAAGGTAACTTGATTATTGAAGGTGATTCGATGAACATCATCAACCTGTTAACCAATGGCAAAAAAACTCCATGGAGAATCGAGGGAGTCATCCATGAAGTGAGGATCCTTTTTGCAGAAAGACATAACAGGAGGTCTCGTCACATGTACCATGAGGCCAATAGGTCAGCTAAAAAATTAGCCAACATAGGTGTTGATGTTGGTAGTTTGGTGACATGGACATAAGGTGTGCCACGTGAAGTGGAAAACATTATTAGTCATGAAAACAAACCTACCCGTTAAGGAGAAATATGAATGGGTGTTCTTTCCCAATGGAGCTGGTAATAACTATGGGGTTTCCCTCTAAATCATACCAAATTGGAAATGAAGGTAATAGGGTGTAAGCCTTGGAAGATTCGACAGAGAATAGGAAATGGGAAAGCAACAGGTTTCACAAGTGCAAAGTTCCAAACTTCAATTTCTTGTCAATGTAAGTAATGTTTACGATTATGTTTAGGTATGGGTGTGCCTTGTTAGTAAGGTGTTGTAGGGGATTCAACACAAGTTCTTGTAAGAAAGTTTCAAGGATGACTAGGATCTACAATCTCAGCAGAAGGCTGGATATTGTAATAGGTTTTGGGTTAACCTGCAAAACCCAGTAATTAATGAAGAATTTTATTTACCAAAAAAAAAAACACCCTAGTTACTTCATCAAAGGCTATATACTAACCATACAAAGCTCCTAAAATATAAAGTTACTATTATGAAGACCTAGATACTCATTATCCCTATGTGTGCAAATAAATATATTAGATAAAACATAAGCATACCCTAGTGTCAAGTGAGATTCATGCAACCCATTGCTATATTGGGGATCCTCAAATGTTCATCCTGATCCTAAGTTGGACTCAGTTGGATTAGACCACTAGGAGATATAGGATACCTTAAGCTAGCCCTTCCACATGTAAACATTAGTCTGTACAAAAGCAAGATGCTAATATGACAGACATATCATCGTGCATAAGAATACCACCATTTCCAAGCAGGCTTGATGCCACCAAACCTGTAATGAGGATCACCTTATGGTTCATCAAATGCTGAGAACTCTAGGGATTCAAGTTCAACACTCCCTTCTTTTCTTCATATTTATTTGGGATACTTGCTCATGCTTAGTGATGAAAATCACTGTTTATTTTGAATTTTTTTTTCTTTTGAGCAAGGGATTTATGTAGTGATGATAATCACTGTTTATTTTGTTTTTGAATTTTGCTTTGTTTCAGGATTTTTGCTTGTTTTGATTAAAGCAAGGGATTTCTTTGGGTAGGGGGAACTTGTCCTTTTGCCAATTCTCAGCATTTCCAAACCGGTCACATAGGGGGATGAGCAAGATAAAATTTTCACTTAAGGATGCCTAGTACCACTTTGCAGCATTCATATTTCCCTTGTTCCAACTAGGATTTTAGTGTTTTTATTAGTGATAGGATTTTGAAATATACCAGGTGCTATCAAAACCAAACCTCATCTATTAAAAGCAAAGATAACTTTCTACAAAGTTTGATAAAACCACTAGGTATGGCTGAGTGACCGAAAAACCCTAGTATATTCCTTATAGCAATAGGAGGGGTTGTGTTGAAAAACACAGTTACACACATGGGTTATGGATGATGATGGATTTTGATGATGCATGATTGAGGTACAAACATGGTGTCATTTGTAAGATTGTGAACACAACCTACCTAATGTAAATGCAATGGATGAAAATACTTATATGCAATGCAACTATATGCAATGCAACTATATGGATGCAAAATGCATAATGCAAATATTTTTGTATTTTTGATGCTTTCAATTGTTTTTGAGTTTTGATTATTTTGAATGTTTTTGAACTTTTTGACTTTAAATTTTTTTTGTGCTTTTATGTTTTGCTTTTGACCAAAGGGCTTATGGTGCCTTTGGGCTTTTTGAGTGTGACCAAAGGGCTTCAAGATGCCTTTGTATTTTTTTATTTTTTTAAAATTTTTTTGAACAAAGGGCTTTAAGATGCCTTTGGAGCCTTTTTGATTTGACCAAAGGGCTTTAAGATGCCTTTGGAGCCTTTTGTGATTTGACCAAAGGGCTTTAAGATGCCTTTGGAGCCTTTTGTGATTTGACCAAAGGGCTTTAAGATGCCTTTGGAGCCTTTTGTGATTTGACCAAAGGGCTTTAAGATGCCTTTGGAGCCTTTTGTGATTTGACCAAAGGGCTTTAAGATGCCTTTGGAGCCTTTTTTTTTACGGTTTTCTATTGTTTTTGTGATTTTGAAATTTATGAATGTTTTTGATATTTTGTTGGTTTATTTGAATGTTTTTGTATTTTGTTGTGCTTATGTGTGAAATACCCTTAGATGAATAATTTTGAGAGGCTCTGGCTCCTCAACACCTTCTAGAGATGTTAGGTGATATACCCTAGGTCCAATATTCTCAAAGATGATATAAGGACCTATCCAATTGGCCATAAATTTGTCTCATAGGTGCGAGGGCAGATTTGAGTTCTATTGGTTTTCTTTAAGCACAAGATCCCCAACCTTAAAGTCTCTCAGGTGGACTTTATTATTATAAGCTCATGTTAGATGATCCTAGTAAACACAAAGATGCTCAAGAGCATTGATGCAACATTCATCCAGAAGGGTCAACTGATCCAAGCGAGCTTGTCACATAGTGTCATCATTGATGAACTCTTTCAATGTGATGCACAATATTGGAATTTCCAACTCTAAGGGCATAATGGCCTCAGCACCATATACAAGAAAAATGGTGTTGCCCTAGTGGGCATCTGTACGCTAGTCCTATAAGCCCATAATGCAAGGGGTAATTGCAGATGCCAATCCTTATGATTTTCTTTCACCATCTTCTTTAAGATGGCTACTATTATCTTGTTCGAGGCTTCTACTTGCCCATTTTCCTATGGATAGTATGGTGTCACAAAACTATGTTGAATGTTGTATTTGGTCGTTAAAGCTCACACATTTTTATTTTTGAATGATGGACCATTATCCGAGATTATCTTGAAGGGGACCCCAAAATGATAGATGATATTGTGAAGTATGAACTCCATAATTCATGGTCCGATTATCGAGGTTAAGGGGACCGCTTCCACCCATTTGGTGAAGTACTCAATGGTCATTAAGATAAACATGTGTCAGCCAAAGATGGGGGAGAAATATTTTTGATCAGATCAAAACCCCACTAAGAAAATGGCCAAGCCACCTGAATGGGCTATAAGGCCTGAGATGGCAAGTGCATCAGATTTGCATGATGTTGACATTTAACACATTTCCTGACATACTCACAGCAATCCTTCTCCATGGTGGGCCAGTAATAACCCATTCGAAGGATGCGCTTGACAATGGCCATGCCACTAAAGTGGCCATCGCATGTACCATCATGAGCTTGCAAAATCACCCAAGCTGATTCTTGGGGCTCTAAGCAATGAAGGAGGACTCCATCATAGCTTTGATGATACAATATACCTCCTAGTAAGACATATCTTATCACTTTATATTTAAATGCTCATCTTTCAACATGTGATAGTCCCTATGGGATAATTCCAAGCCTCAAGAAATCTTGTAACTAGGATAGCCAATCCTGATAAGCTACAACCTCAATAGATAAGATGACTTGTTCCTCCTACAATTTGATGTGCACAAATGTAGATTGAGAAATAACCTTGTGGTGAATGATGGTACCATTCTCCGTAGGACCCTACGAGATCAAGGACCCCCAAGGTGCCTTCTTTAAAAAGTCTTTGGCTTTATAGAACTAGTCATGGTCTGGTTCTATATGAATCATGTTGACTGATTCTTTGTTATCAAAAGCCTCATGCTGCATCATTGAGTGCGAGAGCATTTTCACATGAATGGTAGTGAAATCAGTAGATGGATTCTGAGGGATCAAGGATCCCAAATATGCCATGGTGTCTACAAATATATTTGATGAATGAGGGATTGCCTCGATGTCATACCATTCTAGTTGGGCTAGATAGGTGTCAACAAGCTCCTTGTAAGCTTTCAAGATTGGATCCCTACATTGAAATAGTCCCTTGACTTGGTTGACTATGAGGAGGGAGTCACCGAAGATATTTAGCCTCTTGATCTTCATAGTGATGGTTGTTTGGAGACCCAATATTAGGGCCTCATATTCGGTGTTGTTATTCATGCAAGGGAAGTCTAGCTTAAATGACAAGGGTATTGGAGCACCTTGTGGCATGAAAAAGATAATCCCTGCACCACCTCCTTGCTCACACTTTGAACCATCGAAGAACAAAGTCATGTCAGCTTCATTTTTAGGTTCTTCAGGTTTGGGTGCTTCTGATAATGCGAAGACTGCATCATCAAGAAGTTCTATGGTGAGGGGCCTACTATTCTGAAGAGGTACCTCAGCCAGCTGATCAGCTATGACTTGTCCCTTGATGGACTTTTGGCTTATGAATTCTAAGTCAAATTCTATCAATAGCATGATCCACTTTGCAGTACGTGTATTATGATATGTCTTGCTCATCATATACTACAAAGGATTTTGTTTGGATATTACATACGTCGTATGGCTCAACATGTAGTGGTACAATTTCTTGGTTGCAAAGACCACTGCTAAGCATAACTTTTCTACGTATGCATATCCTATCTCGTAGCTCACCAAGGTGTGGTTGATGTAATATATCACTTGTTCTTTATCTTGCACATTCTTTTGAGCCAACATGGTGCCCAAAGCAAAATTGATAGTAGATATATATAGCAGGAATGGCACGTCTAGCCTTGGTGGAGCTAGAACTAGTGGTGTTGCTAGGTACTTCTTGATTTTAGCAAAGGCTTGCTGACATTCTTCATCCCACTGGAATGGGACCCCCTTGTGTAGCAGTCGATTCATGGGTCGACATTTATCTGATAGTTGTGCGATGAATCACTTTATGGATGCTACTTTGCCCTGTAAGCTTCTCAGCTCTTTGATGTTAGTGGGTGGGGCCATTTCTAGGATAGCCTTTACCTTTGTTGGGTCTACCTCAATGCCTCATTTAGAAATGATGAATCCCAAGAGTTTTCTAGAAGTTACACCAAAGATGCATTTCTTGGGATTCAACCTGACATTGTGCTCAATCAAGTGATCGAAGACCTTTCTGAGGATCTCAACATGCTCTTCACATAACAATGACTTGGCCAGTAAGTCATCGATATAGTCTTCTAAGATCTTGTGCATGTAGTCATGGAAAATGTATGTCATAGCCTGCTGATATGTGGCACCAACATTTTTAAGACCAAATGGCATTACTTTGTAGCAGAATGTTCCCCATGGAGTGGTGAATGTGGTTTTATGTTGGTCTTCAAGTTTAATCTGAATCTGATTGTAACCAGAAAAACCATCCATTAGGGAGAGCATCTCATGACCTATAGTTGCATCTACAAGAGCATCTATGTTTGGCAATGGGAATGAATCCTTGGGTGTTGCCTTATTGAGATCCCTAAAATCCATGCAAATGTGGATTCTTCCATCAAGTTTTCCTATGGGCACCATGTTTGATACCCATTCTAGATAGTCGATGGGAACAATAAAGACTACATCCAATAGTTTTTGCAACTCATTCTTTACCATCAAAGTGATGGTTGGATGCATCTTTCTGAGATTTTTCTTGATCGATTTCTTTGTGGGGTCCAATGAAAGGTTGTGGACAACCAAATTTGGATCTAGCCTCGACATATCTTTGTAGGTCCAAGCAAAGAGACTTGGTCTCTCTTTCAATAGAGGAATAATGATGGCCTATTCTTCTAGAGATAAGCTTTCTCTAAACTTGACTTTCTTTGGATTAGAAGGGTCATCATTGATGTCCACTTTGAAAGTCTCCTCTATTGCCATATGTGACCCCTCCTCAAGCTGGTGAGGAGTGGGGATTAAGTGGATGTCATCTACTAGATTTATAGGTCCAATTGAATCAGGGTCAAGACCAACATGATAGACATCATGTGTACAGCCTGGTGCAAAATGGAATGGTTGTAGCATCTCTTCATTAGGGAAGAAATATTCAGGCTCTAGGGGTGAATCAACATGATCCCAATCAATAGCATCTAAGTTAAGACATAATGGTTTTGAAGGATCTACTAGGTTGTGAAGTGGAGTGGTCAAATCAATGGAGATCATGTTGATGGATGGGATGAAATCTCTAGGACCACATGGGTGAAACTCTTCATTAATGATTTACCTTCCATACCCAAGATGTGGCTCTAGGGGTATGGGGATCTCAGGATCTAGTCTATGAATAGATGAGATGATGGGATCATTAGGCTACAATAGCTCTCTAAATATTGGTAGATCCAGGAAGACCATGTGATAGATGACATCTAGATTTGGTGGTCTTCCCAGGAAGTGAAGGTCAGGATCTATGGTGTGAAGTATCACTTCTCTTTCAACAAGTAGATTGACTTGATGTAAGTGATGCTCAAGGTAAGCCATCTCGACCTCATTCTCAAAGTCATCATCACTTATAAAGAAACCCTCATTCCTACCCACTGGAATTGGGTGGTGACTTACCTATTGATGCCTAAGATAGGCCATTTTAGTCTCATCTTCATAATCATCATCGCTTATGAAGAATCCATTGGCATTTACTATTGGCCCTATGATTTGGTATGCATGTCTTATGAAGGCCATCTCAATTGAGTCCTCTGACTCATAGCCACTCTCATCCGAGATGTATCCACTCTCTGCATGGCCAGACCAAGTGAGGTTTTGTAGATATTGAGGCCCATGATGAGCCAAGCCAATTTCATCTTCATCCTCACTTGAGACATATTCATATTCCTCTCACTCATATCCATGGATTGGCTCATCCTCCCATAGGATGATTCCTGATGGGTGTGCTTCAAGAGAGGAATCAAGGTGATACTCATCGGGTGGTTCGATATTGACCATAGACACCCATCCATCACCCAAGTAGTTTCTTCTAGGGGGTTGATAGGGATTCTAATCAATGTCTTCCTCGAACCCCAAGCTTAGCCTATCTAGGGCTACTACCAAAGAATCATCATGGCTCTATATTTGATACCCTAGACCACACCTATCAGTAGGTAGTTGGTACTATAACTGGAATGGAAGTCGATGCCCTTGCTCATATAGACCTAAGCCATAGCCATGCCAATGGCACTACTCAAAGTACCTTAGAGCAAACTCAAGATTTGACAAGTAATGAACATTCATGGTGAATGGTTCATCCTCATCCTCTTCAATATCAGAAGTAGTATGGGCATAGTCCAAACCAACATAGATGAAGTTGGTTTGGTTAGGGGGAACCCCTAATGGAACTACTATCCCTACTAGAAAATTTGGGACTCTTGGCCATCCCATGTCTTGCGCAGACTCAATAATAGGCATGAAAGTCATATTCTACACAAGATATTCACCTAACCCTATGTTGGCTAAGTGAACTATCACCTACGGTGTAGATGATGTTGTTGATGAAGCAGGTGAGGCAGGTTGAGGTACCTCCTTGGCTATGTCCTAGGAATCTTCCTCCTCCATGGGATTTGGAATTTCCATAGCTACTATAGTTGGAAGTTCCTTAGGTCCTTCCTCCACTAGGGGTGCTTTCAGCTTCTGATTATCTTTTGCTTTAGATGTTGAAGGCTTCTCAGAAGTGCTAGTAGTCTTAGATGCAGGAGGTGGTGCCGATGTGGATGGGTCACCTCGCACTGATTTGCTCTTATTTTCTAGCTATGTGGTTAGGGATGAAGGTCTTATGTACAGATGTGTTGATGGAAGGACAAAGTCTCTCAAAGTTGACCTGATGCATATATTTAAATGGCTCTTCATCGGATGGAACCACATGAACTTGTCCCTCATGCACATACTTGATGCATTGGTGCAAGATTGAGGGAATGCACTACATGTCCCTTATCCAAGGATGCCCTAGGAGGATGTTGTACTGCATTACCCCTCCAACATGTGACACATCATGGGGATGGTATTTTTCCCTACCTGAATAGGTAGAATGACTGTACCCACTATGGAGCACAATGCATCATTGAAAGCCCTTAACATGTAGGAGGTTGGGACAATGTTGGACCTAGGGATCTTTAGGTGCCCTATAGCCTTTGTCATGATAATGTTGATCGATGAGCCCATGTCGATTAGAACCCACTTGAAGGGTATGTCATTGATTGACATGATGATATGCAAAGGTAGGTCTGCTATGGTAGTAGGTACTACCTTGATTTTATGATCATAGAAATGGATCATAGGCTCTTGGCACTACTGCACTTGCCCCACAAAGTGTGTGAACGCATCTAGGTTCTGGGGCTGGAGCTCGATCGATCTCAAGATCTCCATCAAAGTCTCCCTATGCCTAGGAGATTGTTGTATGAGCTCATAAATTGACAACTTGGTTAGAGTCATTTGTAGGTTTTGTTCTAGTCTACTCTAGATAGTTACCATAGGTCATGTTGGTAGACCTGGAGGATTGTTTTGCACCTATCTCTATCGAGGTGCAGTCAAGATATGAATAGGAGCCATTGGAGGCTCTGGTTGACCATATCATTGACTCCTAGTTGCCATGTTGACTATCTCAACCATTCCGATGCATCCATGAGTGGGCGGCTCGACTCAAACTTGGTTGACTTGGGCACCCTGATCTCTAGGGGCCTCATGATTTGGCAATGGGTTCCTGAATATACCCATATCTCTATTATCAGGTGCTAATGGGTTGTCAAATTTTAGCTCACCCTTCTCAATCATGTTTTGCACAACATTCTTGAATCTGATACATGTTTCGATGTCATGCCCCTGTATTCTATGATATGGGTAGTATTGATCTTCCCTATATCCCTTGGGCTTGGGATGATTAGGGTCAAGAATTTGTGCATCAAGAAATCTGATTCTTTATGCCTCACTTAACTGATTAAATATCGATTACATCAATTCAGATAGAGGTATGAAATAGTGAGGTGGTCGATGCTCCTTATTTTAGCCTTGGTTGTTCTTTGGGTCATAATTAGTCGATGGGGGTGAGCCTGATAGTTTTATAGTTGTTAGCCATTGCCTCCCTTTGGCATGCTTAAAACAACCTAGTTGACTTGAGCAGGCTTGGCCTACTTCTATTGATTCTTGTTATAATTGGCATTATTCCACTCCTTGTTCTAGAGCTTGAGGTCTCCTTCATCAACCTTTATGTCCTCTATAAGCTTGGCTTGAGCCAAGGCTTCTTCGAATGATTCATACTACTATAGTTGCAATAGCAATGAGATGTGTTTGGCATAGCTCTTTGTGAACATTTAGGTGAGCTCTTTAGTGGGAATGAAGAATGGTAGTTTCACCATGATTTTCCTCCATCTATTCCCATAATCCATAACTAGCTCATCATCATATTGCTTTAAGTTGGCCAGATCAGATAAGTTCACCTTCTTCTTGACATCGAAGGAGAAGCATTCAAGAAATGCATTCACCAGTTGCTCAAAGCTGATGATGTTGTGCTTGGGTAGTTGATTAAACCATTGAGTTGTTGCACTCGATAACATCATGATGAATATTCTTAGCATTAGGGCATCATTCTACTCAAGCTGGAAGCATGCATTCATGAAATTTGTAATGTGTTCTTGTGCATCTTCCTCTCCTTTAAACTTGTCTAGCCTAGGCATCTCAAAGTGCCTAGGGTATGCAGGACTCGATACTGAGGGGCACAGAGGTTGGTTGTGTATTTTTCTCAAAGTTAGCTTTTTCCCAATTATGTCCTACTTCTCAAGAGATTTGACTCTCTCAATGAGTATTTGGTATACCTTCAAGGAAATAATCTCCTATTCCTGAAGGTTTACTCATGGTGGTAAAGGAGGTAATCCTATATTTGCCTAATTTGGGTGTCTGTATTCATCTCCCATAACCATGGATGGAGGTTCAAGATATGTCTATTCCTGATCTTCCATCCCTACCTATTCCTCATTAAGTTGTGTCTATTCAAGATCCAGGTATTGTTGATGTTGTGAGGCATGGTGAGTGTGCTCATCTCTTTGTCTAGTGCATCTCTCATGCTGAGAATCGACATGTCTATCATGTTGGTATTCCTCACCACCTATGTGTAAGTTAGCTCAAGCCAACCTATCAGCTTGCTCTTCATGCTCAACCCTTTCTTCTCTCAAGCATTGCTCATGTAGGCATACACCTTTTCCTTCATTCTTCTTGCTCGAGAGTTTCCACATGCTCTCACTCAATATGCAATGCTTCTTCTAACCTACGTATGTAGTTGGACCGACCTACTACTGAAGGTTCATGCCTCTCTAACTCTATGCAAGGAGTTCTAATGGATAGGCCTCTCGAAGAGGCTCCTACTATGTTCTTGCCCTTGTCTACCAGGGTGACTTGTTCTATGTACTATGATCTATGTTGTGTACCCCCATGGTCGAAAGTAGTGTATGTGTTACGGGGCCACTTTGAAGCTTCCCTTGGTTCATTGGTGTGCCTAGTAGTTATGCTACATGAACTTCCTGAAGTAGAATGTGTGGTAGCAATGCTTCTTGGAGCTGGTCTCGAGGGAACTCGATCCAACTCATCAAGTTATCTAGTCCTCCATGATCGATCCCATGGAGTCCCATTAGCACCAATGAGCTCATAATCTAGGGGTATCCTCCCATATATAAGGAGACTATAGGATGTCCTAGGTCTATGATTAGGTGTAGCCCTAATGTCTTACCCCTCAGTGGGTTGATCTATCCTAAGTGTATCATGTGAAGTTTGGGGCCTTGCAGCCCCTACATGCCTATGTGATGATGGAGGTCTTGATGCCTCCTCATGTCTATGTGATGATGGAGGCCTTGAGGCCTTCACATGTCTATGTGATGATGGAGGCCTTGAGGCCTCTACATGTCTATGTACTGATGGAGGCCTTGAGGCCTCCGCATGTCTATGTACTGAGGGAGGCCTTGAGGCCTTCGCATGTCTATGTGATGATGGAGGCCTTGAAGCCTCCTCATGTCTATGTGATGAGGGAGGCCTTGAGGCCTCCTCATTTATGTGTGATGATGAAGGCCTTGAGGCCTCCTCATATCTACCATGAGAGGAACCAAGATATGGCTCTCTCACTAGGGTTTCTCGAGGAGTCCCCCAAGGGTTGAGTTGTCACCCCTAAGACTTGCTGAACTTCATCCAATGACACTATGGGTGGGTGGCTCAATGCCATTATGATGGTGAGTGTGTGAAGCATCAATTTCCACCTCGATATTGGACCGAGGGTGGTTGCTCCATGTGTATACCATAATGAACTATGAATTATCTTCTTATGTCAATTTCAAACCACACAAGCAAAGAAAACAAATGTTTATCTCATTTAAGGATTAATGTGTGTTCCCTAAGCTATTTTATGTGTTTTGATGTATTGTATATAAATAAGACCTTATGTCACATATTTTGCATTTCATTGGATGATATTCTTGTGTTCAAATGGATTTCACCTATATACTCACAACTCAAGTGATGAAATCCAGCCATAATCCAACCTATAATGTGTGATAATGAAGTCCACACATGGTTAGGGAGCACAGGTCCTACTCAATCCTCATCCATTCACCCTATATGATATACCTCTCTAGAGAGAGATACATGTAAATTTTCCATGGGTTATAATAGATCTTGGAGCTGGTATTGGCCAATAATAATAGGTACATGGGATTTGAGGTAGAAGTGGTAGATGAAAGCCACCTTGATCTCTACCAGTGGTTGGTCATGACCTCCAACTCACTAGCGTTAAAGTGATACATGATGTGTGGGGTTATTTTTAGATTTTTATAATGGAAAGCTATGCATCAGAGAGCATTCATGACTATTTCCCTACATGCCTAAAAAGAATGTTTGATTTCAAAAAATGCATCTCTAACTGATCTAAATGACTTTGATGCAATTTCTACTTTATGATGTAATGACCTCTAGCTGGGCCACATGCAAGCAAGCTTAAACACACAAAAGCCTAGCACATTGGAGACTAGGGTAGACCTTGAAAATAGAGGCCCATTGTTCCTAGAAGCACCTAGAGGAAAGCTAAAAAATCTAAGAAGCTTCAAATGCATTTTTCTTCCATATTTTCTTATATTTCCTTAATAAAAATCGATTTAAGTTGTTTTCTGAAAATAAGTTGCAGACAGAGAAAGATAAAAAATCAGAGAATGCTACCAACCTCAAATCCTCATCTGATGATGAAAAGGCTACCCTCTACTACACTTTTTTCTAGCCACTATCGACCAGAGTGGCTCTACTGCATGACTGCAAGAGTGGCTAAGCTCTATTGGTCACTATCGACTAGAGCGGCCAAACCTACACATAAAAAATACAATAAAACATTAATAAATTGATAGAAAACAAAAACCTGGTGGGGGTCCCACCATGATCACCATCTGTGCGACCTCGAGAAGCGTGCACCACTCTACACTACTTACAATATTATATCAAATGGAAAACACAAAGCAATATATAACATGAAAATAATAATAAAGAAATATTCTTTTATTAAATTCTTGGAAATCTCGGTTACATATCGGTCCCTCTAAGGGATACCCATTTTGATACAATAAATTACAAGTGGAATAATGGTGAATATATCCCCTACAAAGGGGTGGTGCACTTCCATAGGCCTCCCGATCTCACACAGAACTTGTATGAGGGCTTATAGATGCCTCCTTCTCCTTTTCTTACCTTGGAGGGATCTTATGCACTGGATGCCTTGAATCGATCCTATAAACCTGTAACCTACATGCATAGAAACAACAGAGCACAATCAGTAGCATGGGAAGCCTCTCCAGAAGAGGCTCTTATTAGTAGATCTGATAAACATGATATATGAGCATGATAATATTAAAATATAAGCATAAACTAAGTAATAAATGCATAGAAAACTTAAAAATATAATGTAAATGCATTAATGAAATCAGATCTATGCTAGAACTAATTAATAAATCAAAGCAATAATGGATCTAAGCTAGAACAAAGGAAAATAATATGTCTAAAATCCCTAAGGCTATGCTCCTCGGAGCACTATCGATAGGAGCCCATGAAATGAAGCTCTTCTCCTTCATGAACAGGGTTGTACCGCCACTATATTCCTTGATTCAATTGATGTTCAAGGGTCACCTATTATGTCTGGTACACTTGTTGGTGGAAGAATAAATGGATCTAAAAGCAGGTGCATAGATGTAGCTCAATTGGATAGTGCTTCATTGCTCCTCAAAGGGGGCATGGATTCACTCTCCATTTGGCTAGGGCTTCATTGCACAAAATTTGAATATTCATGGATATCTTTTCTTTGCTTGGGAGAGTCCATATGTAGACTCTCTATTTTAGATCTAGATCTAGATCTTGGCTTCCTAGAGAAGCCAAAATCCAAATTGCATGCAACTGACCATCCCAGAGGGAAGCATCAATCATAAATTGGCATTGAAGGGGCAGTTAGGAGGAACTCTAGGAGTTCCTCACCAAATATCCCTTAGAAAAGCAATGCAAGGGGTATTATTACTGCCCATGATTTGGGTCCATCACTCATGGCTAGTGCATGGGTGCTAGCCATTATCATGAGTAGTGGCTAGGTGTGGCCACTATCAGCTTTAGTGGCCAGGTGTGGTAGTCACTCTACTTGAGAGTGGCTAAGCCTGGATGGGCTAGAACTACCCTTTTTGAGTGGTTAGGACCATTGCTAGCTCTTGGAAAGGTCCAAGATGATTCATATGGTCTTTGAATGTGTCCATATGGGTAGTCTCCTAAACATGACATGTTTTAGGTGTCTACATAACTCAATATTTGAATAAATCAATAAATCAACTCTGCTCACAAGTCTTATCAAAGAATTGCCTCAAATAGTTTTGTAAGTCCTCTCTAGAAATTTCTCTCACTACTCTCAATTCTTCACCAAGACTCACCTCAAATCTGCTCAACAAGTCCTTACTAGAACTTGTCCAATCTACTCAACAAGTCTTCACCAAGACTTGTCTCAAATTTGTACAATAAGTCTTTCTCAAATTTGCATTGTAAGATTCCACAAAAGCTTACTTAACTCAATCTATCACAAAATCCTCTTCAATCACACCAACAAGTTTCACACATAATCTTATTTAATCTCACAGAAACATATAGATAATTGTTAGAGACTCAATATGCTTCATACTCACAATAATTCTCAATCACTTTCAATATTTCTTTTTACCACTAAAACATATAGAGTTTTGTTAGAGAATCAATATGGTTCACACTCACAACAATGCTCAATCACTTTCAACCATTCTTTCAACTCAATCTAGAAATAAAGAACAATTTATTTCACAAAACTTGAACTATCACTTCAACACTTCCAATCAACTAAGCTCAATCAACTCCTCTCAACCAAACACTCAATGAAGGCTTTTTAAACAATGTTTATCAAAAAAACCTCACATAAAAATGATACTCATGATATTTCACAAACCCTAATCATGCACATGAAGCCTCACTCAATATTTATAATAATGCTTATCAAATAGGGTTTCTATCATCAACCTTTATTCTAGAAAAATCTTCATCAATAAATATTGGATATTTCAACACTAAACTCAAAAATGCTTATAAAATAATCCTTTTCACTCCAAATTATCATTCACAACATCCAATCCAATAATGTTTTACTCACAAGGAAGATGTATCCATACATTTTATTTTTATGGAGATATGTCTTCAAAACTTGTCTTAACCACAATCAAATTTTACTTTACCAAAACTAGGGCTAGGTTACCACAACCTATCTCAAGATCT
Source organism: Wollemia nobilis (assembly GCA_028583015.1). Classification (NCBI taxonomy): domain Eukaryota; kingdom Viridiplantae; phylum Streptophyta; class Pinopsida; order Araucariales; family Araucariaceae; genus Wollemia; species Wollemia nobilis. The sequence continues at coordinate 6,605,230 of JAQPPZ010007530.1, forward strand.
CCACATAATAATTTTCTCAAATATTATTTTTCATACAAAAAAAAAATCTTTTTGCACACCTTATAATCTCCAAACTTACAATATTCAACTCAATAATTTCACCATAACACAACACTTAATAATTTTCCATGAAAACCTTATAATATCCAAAATCATAATATTCAACTCAACAATTTCATTAAAACAACATGCATATCCAAACTCACAATATCTAACTCAACAATTTCATTAAAACAACATGCCTAACAAACTCCCTTATACACCTTATGAAGAACACAAGCTTATACTGAGAGGGGGGTGAACAGTATAAGACCACTTTTTACTTTTCTTTCCCAATCAATATTATGCAATGTATAGATAGCAATATCAACAACAGTAATCAAAGCAATGCACAAATCACCACACACAATAGAGACACCAATTTAACGTGGTTCACCCAATGTGGGCTACTCCACGGAGAAAATATTTCACTAAAATTTTCTCAATCAATCTCTTGGGAATCCTTTCCCTATTACAATGTTTATGGACCTCTATCCAAAGGAGACACCAATCCCCTAATCAAGTTCGTGGATCTCTATCCACAGGAGAACTCCTTTCTCCTTAGCTCTGACTGGTGATCTTCTAGAAGAACTGCTACCCCCACTACTCTAGCTAATGGATCTCTATCCACTGAAGACACCTATCCTCACTACCCTAGCTAATGGATCTCTATCCACTAGAGACTATCATCCTCTATACTCTATCACCTTCAAAGCTCTATCTCAAATCTGCACTAAACATAGTCCTTCGATCTAGCACAAATCTTCTCAATATCTATCCTTTTATCTGGCACAAACCTATCCTCAAATATACACCAAAATCTATCCTCAAATATATACTAAACATAGTCCTTCGATCTAGCACAAATCTATCCTCAATATCTATCCCTCTGATCTACACTAAACATAGTCCTTCGATCTAGCACAAATATATTCTCAATATCTATCCTCAAGCCTTAACACAAAGCTTGATTCAATCACAAATCAACTCTGCTAGATCTGCCCCAAACCTTAACTCAAGGTTTGAACAAATCAATCAATCAACTCTGCTCACAAGTCTTCTCAAAGACTTATCTCAAATCTACCTTGTAAGCTTCCACAAAATCTCACACTAATCTATCCACAAGTCCTCTCTAGAACTTGTCCAAATATGCTCAACAAGTCCTCACTAGAACTTATCCAAATCTTCTCAACAAGTCCTCACTAGAACTTGTCCAATCTACTCAATAAGTCCTCACTAAACTTACTCAAATCTACTCAACAAGTCCACACTAGAACTTATCCAATCTCATAGAAACATAAAGATAATTGTTAGAGACTCAATATGCTTCACATTCATCACAATTCTCAATCACTTTCAATCACTTTTTACCATAGAAACATATAGAGAATTGTTAGAGACTCAATATGCTTCACATTCACCACAATGCTCAATCACTTTCAATCACTCTTTTAAAACACATAGAAATTGTTAGAGACTCAATATGTTTCACACTCACAAACTCTCAATCACTTTCAATCTCTCTTTTATCACAAGAAACATATAGAGAATTGTTAGAGACTCAATATGTTTCACATTCATCCACACTCAACCTCTTTCTCAAATCAATTCAGAATATAGAACAATTTGTTTCATAGAACTTGAACTATCACATCAACACATCCACTTGACTAGGCTCAACCAACTCTACTCAACCAATCACTCAATGAACTAATCCTTGCTCACAAACCCTAGTCCAAGCATATGAACACTCACTCAAATATTTCCAACAATGCTTATCAATCAATCTCACATAACAATGATACTCATGATCTTTGCAAACCCTAGTTCAAGTTCCTCACTCAACCAATTGCTTCAACAACAATGCTAATCTCACATAACAATGATACTCATGATATTTCCACAACCTCTAGTTCAAGTTCACTCAACTAATCACTTCAACAACAATGCTTATCAAACAAGGTTTCATCAACAACTCTTTATTCCAGAAAACCTTGAAGCATTAATTCAAAACACACTCAACAATGCTTACCAAACAATCCTTTTCACTCCAACTTTGCATTCACAACATTCAATAATCACACACTAGGAAGATGTGCCCATACCTTTTGTTTGATGTAAAAGTGCCCTTAGAAAACCTGTCTCAATCACAATTTTCTTCTTTCCAATTTCAATGGTTAGATGACAAAATATCACTTCAACACTTTCTCAAAATATTCCTTAGACACAAAAATAATCAAAACTCAATTATGCCTTATTGCTCCTTTTTAAAATTAACATCCATCAAATCATACATGAAAAATAATTACTTTGATACACCTTATAAACTCCAACTTAAAATAATATCCAACACCACACAATCTTCCTAAAACACCTTACTACCCTTTCCAAACACTAAAGCAAATAACACCAAAAATTTAATTTTGCATAAGCCTTATAACTCCCCTTACAACCTTACAAACCAAATAAATATGCAAAAAATTAATTTTTAAATGCCCAACTAATATCCCCAAAAATTTTGGTGCTCAACTTAAAGCATACCTTTGACTTCCCCCAAAAGGGGTTTCGACATGATTCGATCCACCGTCTCCCCAAGCCTAAGTGCCTTAGCGCTTGGGAGCCCACCGCGTGGGCTATTGGTGCCCACGTGAAGGAAGGAGGACTTCCTTCCTCTTATACCTCCATGCACCTTTGAATTCCCATAAAAATCAAGAAGTACTCCTCTTTTAGCACGATTCGCACAAGCTCGCATTAATCAAAATTCGAAGGCATGGTAATTTTGGGTAAGGTGGGTAATCCCCTTTTTATACACATGTGGGTATTTGCTCCCCACGTCGGTACTTAATAATTTAAATTCAAAATTTAAATTTAATTTAATAACCCACCTTAGGGTTAGTTAAAAATTAATATAAATTAACTTTATAACTAATATTAAAATTAATTAATAATTAATTTAAATAACTTAAGTAAATTAAATTAATAAATTAATTTATAATAAAAATTATATTAATTAATTTTAAACTTCCCTTTATAATATTATAAAAAATATTATAATATTATTCACTTGGGCTTCTTCTTTTGCACTTTGGACCATATCTGACTTCCTAGAACTAGGTCTTGATCAACTGAAACTAGAGAACCTAAAACTGATGTTGCCCACTGAAACTACCATTGATTGGTGTTGAAAGCTTGACATCAATGACCACTCACTCTTGACATCAATGACAACTCATCTACTCAAAATGTCCAACAATCTCCCCCTTTGTCATTGATGGCAACCCAAATTCTTTTACCAAACACTTGACCTTTTTCTATTCTGCTCCCCCTGACTCAATGCTCTCTCCTTAAACCAAATCTCTCCCCCTTACTCAAATCTCTCCCCTTTGACATCAATGGCAAAGGGTCACCTTTGGGGCTCGGGGCTAAGAATGAGTCTCTTAGCTTAGCCCCTCCCCCACCTCCTCTTGAGGTGGTTAATTCTGGGGTGGGAGTATTTCTACTCCCAACAAGCACTATTCTTTACCTTTGTCCTCTTTCCTTCTCATCTGATCCTTCTGATTCCTTTGACTATTCCTGTTCATGTCCATGTTCTTGTTCCTATCCATATTCATATTCATATTCATGTCCATATTCATATTCCTATTCATGTCCATGTCCATATTCTATTCCTATTCCAGTTCCTATTCCTGTTCCTATTCATGCTTGATTCTGGAATGTCTACTCTACACCACTTTGTTGTATGTCCATCATTATTGCACTTATAACACTTAATGTTATTATTCCTTGGAGGTGCAAATGTCTTGGGATTTCTCCTAGTGAAGCCATATCTGTTCCTATCATGTACCTTGCAATTCATTGCCTTGTGACCAAACTGATTACATGAGTAGCAATACCCATGGAAAAGTTACCTTTCTGAAGTTCCCATACTCTTGTCTTTCATGTGTCCTGCATTGTGAAGCCATGTGCCCAAATCTATGACATGAGAAACATCATCCATTGAAATTTCCTTGCCTTGACCTCATTGGTCTCTTAGTCTCTTTTTCTCTATGTTGGTTCATGTTCCATATATTTCTTCTTTGTGCATTGTTCCTTTCCTTGTTGAAATTTCTATTGTCCAACTCATCCTCAGAAGTCTCACTTTCTCTTACACTATCTTCTTCTAAAGTTTCTTCTTCTTTAGAACTTGAGGTTGACTCTTCTTCTTGTTTCTTTTGAGCCTATTCAAAACCAAGACCTATTTTGTTTGTTGACCTTCTTTGTACCTTGATCATCTTATCTACAATCTTTGAGCTCTTCCCAAACTTGTGTAGCTTGTCCTTGGACTTTTCTAATTCTTCCCTTAGTAGAGCTACTTCTTGTTCTAACCTTTCACATTCTAAGACCTTTGCTTCTAGCTTATCCTTGAACTTCTTTGTCTTAGCCATTGACTTGTTTAGATCCTCTATAAGCTTTCCTCTCTCTTCATCACATTCTTGAAACTGAATCTCAAGTTGGGAGTTTTGCTTTCTTACCTTCTTTAAAGTTTTAAGAGCATAAATAAGCTCTCCCTCAAGATCAACTCCTCCTTTTCTGATTCTTCCTCTATTTGTTTGCCTTTGTCAACATCTTCATTTTATTTTGACTTGTCTTCTATAGGATCACCTTCTTCTTCTTCTAGTGCCATTAGAATATTCTCTTCTAGTCCTTCAAGTGCATCCTCATATTCATCATCACTAAAACTGAAACCATTCCTTGTACAACTATCTTCAAGATGTCCAAAATTACCACATCTAAAACACTTGAGAATTATTGGTGACCTTTTCTTAACTTCTTCCTTTTCTTCAATCAGAAATAGGACTTCATCTTTATCATTACTTGAAGAACTATCATCACTATCACTTGAGTACTTACTTGCCTTGTCTGCATAGTAGCTCCTCTTTTGTCTTTGAAAGAACTTCTTTCCTTGTTTGCCTTGTCCATCCTTGCCTTTCTTTTGGTACCTGTATCTTTTTGATTCCTTGTTCCTGTGATCCTATTTTTCTTCATCATTGTTATTTTTAGCTTCTTGACAATCAGTTGCATAGTGACCATACTTTCCACAATTGAAACATCTAACAGATTTTGCATCTTTAAATCTTCTTGAATCCTTATTCCTTCTGCCATAATTAGCTTCTTCATCACTGGATGACTCATTGCTTGAATCTGACTTTTTGCCCTTTGTCTTCTTAGTAGCTTTGAATGTTGCTTCCTTCCGAGAATTAGGTTCCTCTTTTGTTCTTAACTCAAAAGTTGTAAGAATACCAAGTAACATATCTCTTGTCAAAGAATCACCATCTTTTGATTCTTCTATAGCAGAAATATTTTCACTAAATATTTTTGGAAGAGATCTTAAGACCTTATCACAAACATCTGATTCTTCAACATTAAGTCCAAGTCCTTGCATGGCATTAACAACCTCATCTACCCGAAGTAGATAAGTACTAATATTTTCTTCATCCTTCATTCTTAACTCTTCAAATTGTCCTTTGAGATTTCGTATCTTTGCCTTTTTGACACTTTTATCTCCTTCATATATGCTTTGCAACTTATCCCAAATTCCTTTTGCATCTCTACAATGCATAACTTTTATTGATTATGTTCTATGCAAACCTCTCAAAATTGCATTCATTGCTTTTGAATTGTAATGTTGTAGAAGCTTACCTTCCTTATCTGTAGGTGGATCAACTGGTGGTATGTATCCATTTTCAACTGCTTCCCAAATTTCATTGCCAAGTGCCATCAGGTGAATCTTCATTCTCATACTCCAAAATATATAATCACTTCCATAAAATATTGGTGTTGAATTATCTGAGGACACATTCTTAGAATCCATTGTGTTCTTGAAAGCTTTTCCTTCAAGTTGTTAAACTCTTCCGAAGGAACCCGCTTTGATACCAATTGAAGAACACAAGCTTATACTGAGAGGGGGGTGAACAATATAAGACCACTTTTTACTTTTCTTTCCCAATCAATATTATGCAATGTATAGATAGCAATATCAATAATAGTAATCAAAGCAATGCATAAATCACCACACACAATAGAGACACCAATTTTACGTGGTTCACCCAATGTGGGCTACTCCACGGAGAAAATATTTCACTAAAATTTTCTCAATCAATCTCTTGGGAATCCTTTCCCTATTACAATGTTTATGGACCTCTATCCAAAGGAGACACCAATCCCCTAATCAAGTTCATGGATCTCTATCCATAGGAGAACTCCTTTCTCCTTAGCTCTGACTGGTGATCTTCTAGAAGAACTATTACCCCCACTACTCTGGCTAATGGATCTCTATCCACTAAAGACACCTATCCTCACTACCCTAGCTAATGGATCTCTATCCACTGGAGACTATCATCCTCTATACTCTATCACCTTCAAATCTCTATCTCAAATCTACACTAAACACAGTCCTTCGGTCTAGCACAAATATGCTCAATATCTATCTCTAATCTGGCACAAACTTATCCTCAAATCTACACCAAACTCTATCCTCAAATTCTACTAAACTACTCCTTCGATCTAGCACAAATCTATCCTCAATATTTGTCCTCTGATCTACACTAAACACAGTCCTTCGGTCTAGCACAAATATATCCTCAATATCTATCCTCAAGCCTTAACACAAAGCTTGATTCAATCACAAATCAACTCTGCTAGATCTACCCCAAACCTTAACTCAAGGTTTGAACAAATCAATCAATCAACTCTGCTCACAAGTCTTCTCAAAGACTTATCTCAAATATGCCTTGTAAGCTTCCACAAAATCTCACACTAATCTATCCACAAGTCCTCTCTAGAACTTGTCCAAATCTGCTCAATAAGTCCTCACTAGAACTTATCCAATTTTTCTCAACAAGTCCTCACTAGAACTTGTCCAATTTCTCAATAAGTCCTCACTAGAACTTATCCAAATCTACTCAATAAGTCCTCACTAGAACTTATCCAATCTCATAGAAACATAAAGAGAATTGTTAGAGACTCAATATGCTTCACATTCATCACAATGCTCAATCACTTTCAATCACTCTTTTAGAAACATATAGAGAATTGTTAGAGACTCAATATGCTTCACATTCACCTCAATGCTCAATCACTTACAATCACAACACTCACAAACTCTCAATCACTTTCAATCTCTCTTTTATCACAGAAACATATAGAGAATTGTTAGAGACTCAATATGTTTCACATTCATCCACACTCAACCTCTTTCTCAAATCAATTCAGAATATAGAATAATTTATTTCATAGAACTTGAACTATCACATCAACACATCCACTTGACTAGGCTCAACCAACTCTACTCAACCAATCACTCAATGAACTAATCCTTGCTCACAAACCCTAGTCCAAGCATATGAACACTCACTCAAATATTTCCAACAATGCTTATCAATCAATCTCACATAACAATGATACTCATGATCTTTGCAAACCCTAGTTCAAGTTCCTCACTCAACCAATTGCTTCAACAACAATGCTAATCTCACATAACAATGATACTCATGATTTTTATATTTGCAAACCTCTAGTTCAAGTTCACTCAACTAATCACTTCAACAACAATGCTTATAAAACAAGGTTTTATCAACAACTCTTTATTCCAGAAAACCTTGAAGCATTAATTCAAAACACACTCAACAATGCTTACCAAACAATCCTTTTCACTCCAACTTTGCATTCACAACATTCAATAATCACACACTAGGAAGATGTGCCCATACCTTTTGTTTGATGTAAAAGTGCCTTTAGAAAACCTGTCTCAATCACAATTTTCTTCTCTCCAATTTCAATGGTTAGATAACAAAATATCACTTCAACACTTTCTCAAAATATTCCTTAGACACAAAAATAATCAAAACTCAATTATGCCTTATTGCTCCTTTTTAAAATTAACATCCATCAAATCATACATGAAAAATAATTACTTGGATACACCTTATAAACTCCAACTTAAAATAATATCCAACACCACACAACTTCCTAAAACACCTTACTACCCTTTCCAAACACTAAAGCAAATAACACCAAAAATTTAATTTTGCATAAGCCTTATAACTCCCCTTACAACCTTACAAACCAAATAAAATATGCAAAAATTAATTTTTAAATGCCCAACTAATATCCCCAAAATTTTTGGTGCTCAACTTTAAAGCATACCTTTGACTTCCCCCAAAAGGGGTTTCGACGTGATTCGATCCGCCGTCTCCCCAAGCCTAAGCGCCTTAGCGCTTGGGAGCCCACCGCATGGGCTATTGGTGCCCACGTGAAGGAAGGAGGACTTCCTTCCTCTTATACCTTCGTGCGTCTTTGACTTCCCATGAAAATCAAGAAGTACTCCTCTTTTCAACATGATTCGCACAAGCTCGCATTAATCAAAAATTTGAAGGCATGGTAATTTTGGGTAAGGTGGGTAATCCCCTTTTTATACACATGTGGGTATTTTCTCCCCACGTCGATGCTTAATAATTCGAATTCAAATTTTAAATTTAATTTAATAACCCACCTTAGGGTTAGTTAAAAATTAATATAAATTAACTTTATAACTAATATTAAAATTAATTAATAATTAATTTAAATAACTTAAGTAAATTAAATTATAAATTAATTTATAATAAAAATTATATTAATTAATTTATAATTAATTTAAAACTTCCCTTTATAATATTATAAAAATATTATAATATTATTCACTTGGGCTTCTTCTTTTGCACTTTGGGCCATATCTGACTTCCTGGAACCGGGTCTTGATCAACTGAAACTAGAGAACCTGAAACTGATGTTGCCCACCGAAACTGCCACTGACTGGTGCTGAAAGCTTGACATCAATGACCACTTACTCTTGACATCAATGACAACTTATCCACTCAAAATGTCCAACACCATATAATCTCCACACCTTATAAATTTCAATCACCAAAAATCAAAATAATTTTTTTAAATTTTTCTTTACCTTATAACTCCCCTAAGCTCTTAACATTCACGATAATCTCAAAGCACTCAAATTTCAACACCAAATAAAATTGAATGGCATACCTTTTGTTTGTTCTACCCATAAAATAAACTTTGATAGATTTGACCACGTGACCTTTGCACTCCCAACATCCTAGCTCCAAGTGAGGCCACCAAGTGGGTTGCGTGCCTACATGAAACACAACGCGCACGTTGTCCCACAAAACCTGCCACCTCATGAAAATACCAAATAAATTGAATTATGGGATCTTTCTCCAAAACATCGATCATGTGCATCGAACTATGATCTCCTCCACACAAGCCTCAACACTCTCCCAACTACCACCCGCGCTACCGTCGTCGATGGGATGCCAAACCACTATGCAGCCTTTGTTGTTTCATTTCCCTCCAAACTCTTTTAAACTTCACTTTGCCTTCCTCTTAGATGTAGAGTTCGATGTTCTCTATTCACATTTGAAGGTGTGTTTAAGACTTTTGGAAATGGAAATCATTTCCTATATAAATACACATTCACCTTTTTATTTCTCACGTCAGCCCTTTTTCAAATTTAAAAATTCGAATTTAATTTTTAAATATTAAATTTAAAAACCTTTGCCTCCTTTATTAATTTAAATTAAAATTTTAATCAAATATTAAAAATATTTTAATTTAAACTAAACCTTTGAAAATTTCTCATGGGTCTTTTCAATTTGGACTTTGTTTTTCTTCACCTTGTTATTTGGCCCGAGATATTATAATAATAAAATATTATTATTTAATTTAAACTTGCTTCTCCTTTCTTGGGTTTTCATCCTTTGGACCCATTTTAGGCATATAATATTAAAAATTAATATTATACCCTATTCCTTTCCAAGACCTTCTTGCTTTTGGAAAAACCACTTGATGTCCTTAATGACAATGACATTAAACCAATATTATTTTGACATCAATGACAACAAAACTGCTCAAAATTTCCAACAATGGATCAATCCCAATCATATTTGCATAGGTCAAGGAAAAAGTATCATTGGATTATTTTAAAATATTAGTGTATTCTATGAATTCATAATCTATTATACTTTGCCTAGTTTTAGTATTCGAGGATTGTCTTTAATACCAATGTTGATGTCTATGGTTTCTTCAATCAAGATTTATGGTGCATATTCAAATTAAGGGGGAGTGGATAACACTCATAGATATTCAAATTCATTGGGGTCTAATGATGATTTTTTTGGCTCAGTTAGTTGCAAGGAAGAAAATGAAATATTTGAGTGAGAGATCCCCTAAGGAAAACATCATCTTGGTCATAAGGACTGTAGGAATTTTTTCTTCCTCAACTTCATTAATTTTTAATATTATCTTAGGATGGAACATAGTTAAGTAATTAACACTAGAAAAATACAAGGTTTTATAATATTTTAAACTAATAAGGGACCATAATTCATTCTCATATTGATCACCTCATTGCAATCCATGCAAATACTTTGTATAACTAGCTTCATCATCTTCTTCTAGTAATAGAGACAAAGGTAATAGTTCATTTATAATAGGTATGTATCCTATCCCACAATATCTTTTCCAAGCTTTAATTTTTATTGGATTTAATACCTTGTTCACTTGACCTTAAAATTTTTCCTAATATCTCATTTTAGCTAACATTTGTTTAGGAATGGGGTACATAGGAGACATGGAACATGAAGCATAAGAATATTCAGTTGGAATATTGTTACCACCATTAATATATTCATCATGAGTAGTACCAAAATAAATAAAGGAACAACTCCCTATTTAAAATTTTAACCCCTTTATATTAGGCAAGCCTATGACAGAAGCAGAAAGAAAAAGGCTAACTAGATTTACAAAGGGATCCTTATTTTGATTAGTTAAATTAATTTGATCTTTTATTGGAGATTGATGATCATAATTCAAATTGAGAAGAGGCTCTTTATATATCTTGCTATATTTATTTTATTGCAATGGTAATATGGATTGAAGTGATGGACAAAGGTGAAGAACACATGCCTATACTGAGAGGGGGTGAACAGTATAAGATCAACTTTTACTTTTCTTTCCTAAACAATATTATCTAAATTATGAATGACGATAAGAATAGTAGTAATAAATCAATGCATAAATATTAACACACAAGAGAGACACGAATTTAATGTGGTTAACCCAATGTAGGCAACTCCACGGAGAAAATATTTCTTCTAAATTTTCTCAACAAATCTCTTGGGAATCAATTCCCTATTACAATGTTTATGGACCTTTGTACAAAGGAGACACCAATCCCCTATGCTATAATTTATGGATATCTCTCCGTAGGATAACTCTTTCTCCTTTTCTTTGGTTCATGTAACTTGATCCAAGAGAACTCTATCTCCTCAATTGGTTCATGGATCTCTCTCCACCAGAGAACTCTATCTTCCTAGTTGGTTCACAGATCACATTCCATAGAAATCTTTTCCCTTACTCTAGTTCATGGATATCTCTTCACGGGAGAACTCCTTCCCCTTGCTCTAATTTATGGATCTCTCTCCATAGGAGAACTCTATCCCCTTTCTCTGGCTAGTGATCTTCTAAAAGACTTGTGTCCCCACTTCTCTGGCTTGTGGATCTCTCTCCACATGAGACCTCTATCTCTACTGCACTGGCTTACAGATCTCTATCCACTGGAGACTACTGTACTCTTTTCTCTATCATATCCAAAGCTTGTTCTCAACTCTATCTCAAATCTGTACCAAAATCTATCCCAATTCTAGCACAAATCTGCTCTAACTTTACTCATAAATTTGCACCAAACTCTACCACTAGTCTAGCACAAATCTTCTCTAAATATTATTTCAAGTCTTCACAAGACTTTCTCAATTCTATCCTCAAGACTTCTCAAATACTTGCTCAAATCTACCCTCAATACTTCTCAAGGACTTGCTCAATTCTACTCTCAAGCCTTCTCAAGGACTTGATCAATTCTATCCTCAAGCCTTCTCAAATACTTGCTCAAATATACCATTAAGCCTTCTCAAAGACTTTCTCAATTATACTCTCAAGCCTTCTCAAGGACTTGCTCAATTCTGCTCTCAAGCCTTCTCAAAGACTTGCTCAATTCTACTCTCAAGCCTTCTCAAAGACTTGCTTAATTTTACTCTCAAGCTGTTTACAAAACCTACTCAAATAATTCCAAATCTTGCATACAAAACACACTTTAAATATTTTTCAGAAAAACTCTTTTCACACATCCAAATTCTACTTGCCAATTTTCTCTCAAATATCAATCACACAAATGCTCAATTTCCCTTATTAAAATTGATCTAAAACACCTTCTCAAATGCTATCAATATCTCTCAAATCAATGTTCAAAATATTTCACAAAGATGCCTAACTTGTTTTCAACCCTAGTACAAGTAGTTCACATTATTTATATCAAAACTATTCAAATCATTTCAGCAACAGAAGCATAGATTGTTCTCAAAATCTATCCCAAATGTTTCCAAAATATTCAACAATGAAGCACACAAAACTCACTCAAATATTTCCAAAAATGCTTATCAAACAATCATTTTCACTCCACCTTGTGTTTCACAACATTCATTCCAACAAACACTTCAAACCAAGGATGATGTGCCCATACCTCTTAATTTCTCTTTTGGAGATATGTCTTCAAAACCTATCTCACAAATAATTTATTTTTCTAATGCCACTTCAAAATGTTAGTTTGCAATTTACTTCCTCAAAACATCCACATGATTTTTCACCTCAACAGATATTTCACCATACAAATATTCAATAAAATGTCAAACCACTTTTACACCTTATTACTCCTAACCTTGCAAATAAAATTTCATCAACAAATATCACCAATTACATAAGCAAAATATTTCATTTACACCTTATATCTCCTACTTGTCATTAATGCATTTCCAAAAGATAAACAAATCACCACATCAAAAATTTCCTCCAAAGCACTAGCAAACAACTCCACTTAATTCTTGCACAAGGAAAAAATATTTCATAACTCCTTTTATTTCAAAAATAAAATCATCACAAAAACTCCTTATGACTCCCTAGGTTAGATGCATACCTTATAAACCTTGGACTTTAACATAAATCACTTTTAAAAAAAACTTTGCTGTTGCATGCCACCGAGAATAAAATATATGCTACCTGCTGGCCTCACACCCTAGCCATGGCCAGGCCACCACATGGGCTAGCCACCCACATGAAATAAAAGGGACACTGCCCTTCCTTTAACATGCCTTCCACCATGCAAAATAAAAACCACGATGTAAAACCTCCCACTACCTTCATCGAGTCTCGAACATGAGACATGTCAGCTACTATGCTTTAGCACTGTGACCATAGCCATATGGGCTACCCATCTAGATGGTATGTGAAGATGGATCCTCTGCTCCTTATTTTCTACTTGCCTCAAACTCTGAAAAAATAATGTTTTCCACCTTTCTCTATGGTGAATTTTTTTTTTTAAGCGAAAAACCCCTTGTGGGGCTGCCTTGGTCTGAGAGACCATGAACAGGGGGTTCTACACTGTCAAAGTCACCCGGGAGTCGCACCTGACCCTGCTCGCACCAACATTATCAATTGGATTTTAGATGCCCAATTCATCTTTTTGGTAGGGTGGAGATTTGAACCTGGGACCTCTCTTGGAGAATTTCCCTCTCCTCTCCAACTCACCTACAACACTTGGGTAAACTAATTTATAGTGGAAAACACCCATTTCGAGGTGCCACTTTCAACAAGTTGGGCATAGGAGGAATGGAGCCTTGTCGGCCTCTACCAACACATAGGACATTCCTAACTATACCATATATCTACAAGATGGAGACAAGGGGAATGGAACCTAGGTCGGCCTCTACCAGCACCTAGGGCATTTACCACTACACCACAACAAGCAAATTTTCTCTATGGTGAATTGATCAATGAACAAAGTGCTATATTTTTTCAATGATAGAACTACCTTTTTCCCCATTAACCTTTGCAATATTAATATGATTTCGATAGCATTAACCTTCGATGTCGACGCTTTGAAAATAACATTTTGCACTTCAAAAAATATATTATATTTAATTATAATAATTTAAACCCTATGTATTTAAATATTATAATTTAAATATAAAAAATCCTTTTAGGCCTTTTATTTAAGGAGAAACTTTTGCACCACAAATAATTATTAACCTTTACAAAATTGCCATCAAGGTAAATCAAATAGACTTACAAATTCTTTCTCAAACACCATTGAGAGGAATTCCTTTCTTCTTGCTACCTTATACCTCATGTGCCACCATGAACAATATTCTCACAAATATTTCCATCAACTTAGGACATTAAACCTCTTGACATTAATTCCATCAACTTAGGACATCAAACCTCTTTATATCAATTCCATCAACTTAGGACATCAAACCCCTTGAAATCAATGACAACAAAACATGCTCAATTTTCCAACAATCTCCTCATTTGTCATTGATGGTAATCCTTTTTGCTTAAATATTTATTTTCCTTTCCTTTTTTCTTTTCCAAATATGCTGCCCCTAAGAAAATGCTTCCCCTGACTGAATGCTCTCTCCCTAACTCAAATATCTCTCCCTTTGGCATAAATTGTAAAGGGAATTATTTGGGGCTAAATATAAGACTCTTAGCTCAGCCCCTTCCCCACCTCCTCTCCTTGAGGTGTTTAATTTTTGGATGGGAGTATCTCTACTCCCAGCATACAATGCTCTTTTTCTTTGTCCATATTATTTCTTAACATACCCTTTTGATTATTTTAAGTGTCCTTGTTCTTTATTATCTTTGGAAATTCTATTCTACACCACTTGGTATTATGCCCCACATTATTGCACTTATAACACTTAATGTTGTAGTTCATAGAAGGTACAAATATCTTGAAGTTCCTCCTGGTGAAGCCATACTCATTTTTGTCATGAACCCTATAGTGGATTGCTTTGTGACCAAATTGATTACAAGAGTAGCAATACCCTTGAAATAGATATCCATATTTGAAGTTCCTCTTAGTAAAACCATACTCCTTATTTCCATGAGTCCTGCAATGCATAGCCTTGTGATCAAACCTGTTACATGAAAAGCAACGTCCTTTGAAGAAATCTTGCCTTGAACCCACTGGTCTCTTAGTCCTTTCTTCTCTGTGATGATCATTGTTACTTTATGGTGCATTGTTTTCTTCCTCTTTGATGCTATCACCTCTCAAAACATCAACATAAGTCTTAGGTTATTCTTTAGTCACTTCTTTTTATGCTTTCTCTTCCTCCTTTGAGCTTGACTCCCATTTTTGTACTTCTAGAATTTATTCATTGCCTAGTCCTATTTTGATAAATGAAGATATTGTGTTTTGGTAATGTTATCCAAATATTTTGAACTTTTCTCAAACCTGTGTAGCTTATCATTGGTATCTTTCACTTCCTTCCTTAGTGAAACTACTTCATGTTCTAATATTTCACACTCTAGCTCTTTTGCTTTTAACTTCTCAGTCATACCTTCTTCAACTCTTCTTACCTTTTCAACCTTAACTTTCAAGTCAAAAAGATCTTGTAGAAGCTTTGTCTTAGTTTTATCATCCTCTTGTATTATAACCTTCAATTCTAAGTTCTCCCTTTCCAACTCAACAAGTTGCTCAACTGTGGATCCATTATTTTCTTTTTCTAACTCTTCCTCTATATCTTCAATAGTATCATCATATTCTTCTTCACTGCTACTATATCCAATTATTGTACAATGATCTTCAAGGTGACCAAAGTTACCACAGCTAAAATATTTGAGTATTCTTAGTTCCTTCTTGTTCCCTTTTTCAAATTTATCTTATTTTTCACTGCTTGATTCATAACTTGAATCTATTTCCACTTCTCCTCTTAGAGCAACAATATTTTTGAGACCAAAATCAAATTTATTTTCCTCTTTACTGCTACTATACCCATTTTATGGACAATAAAGTGCCATGTGACCAAGCTTACCACACTCAACACATCTCATAGATTTTTCTTCTTCCCTTCTATTAGTCTCAAGATCAAATCCTTCTTCTCTTTTAGATATCATGGTTATTATTTTGCCTTTATTTGCCATATGTGTTATTTTAGATCTTCCTTCAAGCTGTTAGGCTTCCCTGAAGGAACCTACTCTGATACCAATTGAAGAACACAGGTTTAGACTGAGAGAGGGGGTGAATAATATAAGACCAAATTTTAATTTTCTTTCCTAAATAATATAATCCAATATTATCAATGGCAATATCAATAGCAGTGTTCAAGCAATGGATAAATCATCACACACAAGAGAGACACAAAATTAATGTGTTTCATCCAATGTGGGCTACTCCACGAAGAAAATATTTCTTCTAAATTTTCTCAACAAATCTCTTGGGAATCAATTCTCTTTTACAATGTTTATGGACCTCTATCCAAAGGAGACACTGATCACCTATGCTCTAATTTGTGGATCTCTCTCCATAGGAGAACTCTTTTTCCTTTTCTTTTGTTTATGGAACTTGATCCAGGAGAACTCTATCTCCTCAACTGGTTCATGGATCTCTCTCAACAAAATAACTCTATCTTCCTATCTAGTTCACGGATCACACTCCACAGGAGAAAAATTTCCCCTTGCTCTAGTTCATGGATATCTCTCCACACTATAACTCCTTTGGCTTACTCTATTTTGTGGGTATCTCTCCATAGGAGAACTCTATTTCCTTGCTCTGGTTGGGGATATTCTAGAATACTTCTTCCCCCACTACTCTGGCTTGTGGATCTCTCTCCACAAGAGACCTTTTTACCCATATAATTGGTTGATGGATATCTATCCACTAGATACGACTATCCTCTTTTATCTATCACCTCCAAATATTGCTCTCAAATCTATCTCAAATTTACACCAAAATTTACCCCAAGTCTAGCACAAATATGCACCAAACTTTACCACTATTCTAGTACAAATATACTATTAATTTTGTTTCAAGTCTTCGCAAGACTTTCTCAATTATATCCTCAAGTATTCTCAAATACTTGCTCAAATTTACCCTCAAGACTTATCAAGGACTTGCTCAATTCTTATCTCAAGCCTTCTCAAAGACTTACTCAATTCTATCCTCAAGCCTTCTCAAATACTTGCACAAATTTCACCTCAAGCCTTCTCAAAGACTTGCTCAATTCTGCTCTCAATCCTTCTCAAAGACTTGCTCAATTCTACTGTCAATACTTCTCAAGGACTTGCTCAATTCTTCTCTAAAGCCTTTTCAAATAATTACTGTATTCTACTCTCAAGCCCTCTCAAATACTTGCTCAATTATGCTCTCAAGTCATTTACTAAAGCTGTTTAAATCTTGCATACAACACACTTTAATTTTTTTTTTTTTAATATTTTCACACATCCAAATTCTACTTGCCAATTTTCTCTTAAAGATCAATCACACAAATTCTCAATTTCCCTTATTAAAATTTATCTAAAACACCTTCTTAAATGCTAACAATATATCTCAAATTAATGTTCAAAAGATTTTATGAAGATGCCTAACTTGTTTTCAACCCTAGCACAAGTAGTTCACACTCTTTCTCTCAAAACATCTCAAACCCTTTCAGCAATAGAAGCATATATTGTTCTCAAAATCTATCCCAAATGTTTCCAAAATATTCAACAATGAAGCACACAAAACTCACTCAAATATTTCCAACAATGTTTATCAAACAATTATTTTCACTCCACCTTATGTTTCACAATATTCATTCCAACAAACACTTCAAACCAAGGATGATGTGCCCATACCTCTTAATTGCTATTTTGGAGATATGTATTCAAAATATGTCTCACAAATAATTGATTTATCTAATGCCACTTCAAAGGTTATTTTATAATATACTTCCTCAAAATGTCCACATGAGTTTTTCACCTCAACAAATATTTCACCATACAAAGATTCAATAAAATGTCAAACCACTTTTACACCTTATTACTCCTAACCTTGCAAATAAAATTTCATCAAAAAAGATCACCAATTACATAAGAAAAATATTTTATTTACACCTTATATCTTCTACTTATCATTAATGCATTTCTAAAAGATAAATAAATCACCACTTCAAAAATTTCCTCCAAAGCACTAGAAAACAACTCCACTTAATTATTGCACAAGGAAAAAAAAATATTTCATAACCCCTTTTATTGAAAAAATAAAAATCATCACAAAAACTCCTTACGACTCCCTAGGCTAGGTGCATACCTTATAAAATTTGGACTTTGGCATAAATCAATTTTTTTTAAAGCTTTTCTGCTGCCTACCACCGAGAATTGAACCCGCACTGCATTGGCCCTGCAACCTAGCCATCGCTAGGCCACTACATGGGCTAGCCACCCACACAAAATAAAAGGTATACTTACCTTCCTTTAACACACCTTCTTCCACACAAAACAAAAACAACAACGTAAAATATTCCACTACCTCCGCTGCAGCTTAAACACGAGACTTGTCAGCTGCTATGCTCTAGTGCTGCAACCATAGCCGTCTGGGCTACCTGATCGGATGGGATGTGAAGATGAAGCCTCTACTCATTATTTTCCACCTGCCTCAAACTCCAAAAAAGAAATTTTTCCACCTTTCCCTATCACGAATCGATCAATGAATGAGGCACTAGATTTAATCAATGATAAAACTACATTTTTCCTCCTCAACCATTACAATATTAATATGCTTTCGATAGCATTAACCTTAGACTTCGGTGCTTTGAAAATCACATTTGAAGCTTTGAAAAATATATTATATTTAATTATAATAATTAAAATCCTATGGATTTAAATATTAAAAATCCTTTTGGCACTTTTCTTTAAGGAGAAACTTTTGCCACCACTAATAATTATTAACCTTTGTAAAATTACCATCAAGGTAAATCAAATAGACTTATAAATTATTTCTCAAATACCATGGAGAGGAATTCCTTTCTTCTTACTGCCTTATACCTCATGTGCCACCATGAAGAATATTCTCACAAATATTTCCATCAACTTAGGACATTAAACCTCTTGACATTAATTCCATCAACTTAGGACATCAAACCTCTTGTCATCAATTCCATCAACTTAGGACATCAAACCTCTTGATATCAATGACAACAAAACATGCTCAAATTTCCAACAAAAGGTTGAGTCCTGATTGTTTTGCTTCTATTATTTGACAATAAGCAAAGGGTTCTGGGTCAATAGGGATATTAATAATCCATCCTTGATAACTATATTTTAGATATTGATTCAATGTGTAAGGAACTACTTTCATAGAATGAATACAAGGTCATTCAATCAAATTATTATAACTTATGTCACATTGAATAATATAAAAAAGGTATTGAGAATTTGGGGTTCTACATTGAGGGGTAAGGTTATGGTACCAATGACCTCTTGTTATTCATTTTCAGAATATCTAATGATAAATTTAGATTCATTTAAATATTCCTTACTTAATCCAAAGTGTTAGAGGAATTATATATTATAAAATTTTGGTGTTGACCCATTGTCTACCAAGACCCTATTAATGAGCTTATCTCTAATATGGGTTGTTGTATAAAGACGTAAATATCTTGATCTTGAGTTTAAAGGAATATAATTTTCATGAATGCTAAGACAACATCATTTGTTTTAGTAAATCCTACTATGTTGATGATATCCGTAGGTGGAAAACTTGGAGAGACATCATGTTCACTTAAAATTTTAAGCAAAATGTCGCTATTACCAAGTGTAGTTCTTTGTAATTAGAGGGAGATTTTGATAGGAATATTTTCTAATTGTTGTTTAAGGTTAAAATAATTTTGACTACCTTTAGGAGGTCTAAGGACCAAAGGTGTTTTGAAGGTATGTGTCTTGGTATTTTAAGGAAGAACTAATGGCATATGTGTATATTGTTATACCAATTGATTTCTTACCTATTGTCGAGTAACTTTATAGGATGGATTAGTTAGATAATTTATTCCTACAAAATTAGCACCTCTCTGATTATGGGTCGGTAAAGGATTTTGGAATATTTTAAAATTTTGATTAGGGGAAGGTTTTTGATGGAATATAGTTTTGTTAGCTTCTATAAGGTCTTGGATAATATTGTGCAAAGAATTATATCTATCAATTTTGTGCCCATAGACATGATGATAATCACATTGCTTCTCTTGTTGATACCAATTAGGTAATTATTTTTAAGTGTTTAAGGGTTTTATGGGTGTTATATTTATCATTTTTGTATCAAGAAGTATTTTAAGGATGGTTGTTTGATTTTTAATAGTATTTATAAATTGGCATATAAGTTTATCTTGGTTTGATAATACAAGTTTTTGAGGAGTAATGTAAGTTGTATTTGTATTTTTTGTCCTCGTGAGTATGGTCTACTGGAGAGGATGCCACTTGAATTATCGGTGATGTGACCTAGGTTCAATCCCCATGGTGGATGTGTATAAGAAGTATTACTAAAAAAAAATCAGTTACATCATCCACTAAAAAATTATTATTCTTATATTGTCCTTTATTTTTGGAAGGTTTATCTTCTTCTTTCTTATATTTTAGCTATCTTTATCTTAAGAGAGAAAATTATACTCTTTTTTCCATGTCTATTACTTCCTCAAAATAAGTGATATTAGTAATTTCCAAGGGATAAGATAGTTGTCCATGAAAGTTATGTATAAAGATGTGTAAAAGTTTTTTTTGTGGGGGAATATATTGGAGTAATCCTTTTAATGTTATCCATTTTTCTAAGAATTCTATTAAGTGTTTTATTTTGTCATGTTTAAGTTTATATAAATCATCTATGATGTTTTTTCTTCAATGTAAATTGAAAATTGTTTAACAAATGCTTCCATGAGTTCTCTAAAATTCTTGATGGAATGGAAAGGTATTTGGAAGTACCATTCTAAATTTAAGCCACTAATGCTTTTAGGGAAGATTCTAAGTAATATTTCACCATGGTTTACATCACTACAAATTATTTGAAATAATATTAAATGATTAACGAGATCTTTCTTATCATTATACATTTAAAATTTAGGTCTCTCAAAATTTGGTAGAAAAGGGTGATTAGTGATCATGGGATATAAAGGTTGACTACAAAATTTGTCAAAATAATATTTTTGTATTGACAATGTTCCTTGAAGAGAGGTGATTTGACATTCTATTTATTAAAAATTGGAATCCCTCTTCTCAGGGTGCTCTAATTTAGCATTTATGCTTTATAATTCTAAGGTTGATTGATTTGAAGGCATAGGTTATACTAGCAGAGTTTGAGAATAAGCTTGAGGTATTGGAGGTAATGTTGCTAAAGGTTGTGTAACTTGATTAGGTGTAGTGGTAACATGAGTATAATTATTCCCTAACTCATTTGTTAAGAAAGGATTATTGAAAATAGATTATAAATGGATAGTTACGGGGACACTAGAATATGACATTAAAAATATGAATACCTATAGATATGATTGAGGGCGTAGTGGATTCTATATGGTGATCCATAGCCATGTTATGACTAGAAGAATTAATTCAAGCTCTATTTGAAAATGATATAATAGATTATCTATTAGAATGTTCAATATTTTCATTTCGTAAATTGGAATTAGAATGTTATACTCTACTAAATTCTTTGTGTTATTCCCTAAGAATATATAAGACAATGTTTGTATTCCTTTTTACAGATTATCTAATGTAATATGCAAAATCAAATGTTATATTTTTCATAATATGCTCTAGTTATCTAAAGTTAGGGTTTACCCATAGATTGTATTCTTCTTCTTCTTCTTGAGCATGTGCAAAAGAAGGATAAGATGTTGATGACAGGAATTTGCTACGAGTATTGTATTAATGTTCAACCATAGGTTATATATTTTTATAGAGGAAGAGTAATTAATTTTATTAAGTCTTGATTAATATAGGTAGCAAATTCTATGAATATCAATCAACTAGCCAATATACCTTAGGAGGATCTCCTGATATACTTGAACTTACCCAATGCACCTGTCCTTCCAATATACCTATCAATATTAGAGGTGACTCAATTCAATCAATATATGCAATTGTATGTGAGGGAAAACCTTGAGGTACATGAATAAGGAATGATATAAGGATCAATCACACCTAGATATATGACTCAGTATCAATACTTCATGCTAATTAATGGAACTAATTATTAATATTTATTAATGTAATATAACTAAACAAATAAATTTAAATGATCCTCCTTAAGTTTAAATATTTTTTTATATTTCAAAAACATGTGTATCGTTTAAGTCAAGTTCACCAAAATGTAGTCATAGCTTATCGTGTGAGATGATAATTTGTGTCTCTTTTGAAAATATATCTGAATACTTTAATGTGGGTTGGCTTACCCCTATGTACATATATACATTATACACACACACACACACACACACATATATATGTGTGTGTGTGTGTGTGTGTGTGTGTGTGTGTGTGTATGTTTATATTCATGTGATGCTTGATGAGTTAATTGGTAAACACCTAAGGGTTTTGTCTCTAAATCTAAGTAAAAATGCCAATGAATATGAAAGATAATTTACAATACCACCTAACTAGTGTGCTTTTCAATTTTAAATGATTTGCAATAAAATAAAAGGGGCTTTTATTTTTCCAAGGAAAACAAGGAATAATGCAACATACAATATAACCTTAAAATGCAACTATATGACTTTCAATTTTTTTCCTAAGTACTTTGAAATGAAAGATTTAAAATATTCTAAATATTTATTGATTTAACCCACAATAAGTGTGTTTTAAGTCTAATTTAAAAAAAACAAAGAATTTGAAAGCAAAAAATAGCAAACCAAGAGTAAACAAAGGGTCCTTAAAATTGAAATACTCCTTTTTTGAAGCCTGTGCAAAAGTGTTAGAGGTTTCAAAACCATTGTTGGTGCTTTTGCTGAACCTACAAAACTAGGGAAACAATTATATGGTAGTTTGGTTTAGGAGGTCTATCTGATAATAGGTGAAATGTAGACTATTTGGCTAGACTGACCAAAACCCAATTCATAAAGCAAGATTAGAATATGCTAAAAATTTAGAAGGAAAAATTATTCATGCAAAAACACTGCAAATTAAAAGTGCTACCAACACTTTTACCAATGGTGTTTTTGATTACTATAAAATAAATAAGTAGATACATTGATTTTATAAAAATGTCAATGCTTTTATGCTTACAATTAGTTTTATGATATTTCTAGGAATAATTTAGGAGCTAATATAACCTTAATATGACCAAAGATCGACAAAATGGTGAAAATCCTATTTATGATGCATTGATGCTTGGATATTTGCAAAACTTCACAAAATTAATTCCAAAATTTCTAAAACTTGCAAGGATAGTGAAATGTGCTAGGGAGAACTAAGAAATGACAGTTGATTATCTAAAATACCTACCATTAGACTCTATGTATGTCTAAAAGGCAAAATAATGGACTTAAAATGCTTACAAAAATTTGTAAGAGAACTACAAAACCTGATTGAAATTGAAATTTGATGAGGGGAAAGCAATATTATAGTGATCTAATGTAGAATAGGGTAGGATACTTGTACAATGTTCAAATAAAGCTTGAAAATATTGAAAATAAAGTGAACCAAGTTGGTGTAGATGATCACTAAAGAAGGACTGAATACCAAATCTTAGGTGATTATCATAATATTTTGGCTTGTGAGAAAGTATTTGAAAATAAAAATCAAGGCTAGTTTAGCTTAAAGAAGGTGATAGAAATACTAGATTATTTCATGTATCTACTGTAAGATATAAAGGTAGCAATAATATAAAATATTTGGTTAGGGATGATGGCTCAATGGTAGTGGAACTAGAGGATGTTAGGACAACAATTGTTAGTTATTTTTTAAACCTCCTAGGAGAATTTGTGGCAATGAATGTTGAGCAAGGTGCAGCAAAAGAATTGCAAAAGTATTGTCATTGTTGTCAACACAGTCAGATTGATGCAGTTGATGCAGTTCAGAGGACAGTCAGATCAAGTGCAAAAAGTTTCAAGGAAAACAGAGGTGACCCAGATTCAAAAACTGGAAAAAAGAGACAAGGAAGAAAACTGTCGCGATTTCGCGACATGGTCGAGGAGAGAGAAGGCGCAACCGGAAATGTCACGATTTCGTGACATGTCGAGTTTTCATTAAGGAGAGAGAAAATGTGTCGCGATTTCGTGACAAAAAGCAGGAGAGAGAAAATGCACGCCAAATTGTCATGATTTCGCGACATGGCCGAGGAGAGAGAAGATGCGAGCAAAACTGTCATGATTTCGTGACATGTTGGCAGAGAAGGAAACAAAGGTGTAGCGATATCGCTACATGTTGAAATGAATGGAAACAAAGGTGTAGCGATATCGCTGCATGATGAAAATACATGGAACTAAGGTGTAGTGATTTCGCTACGTGTTGAAACAAAGAGAAACTAAGGTGTAGCGATTTCGCTACATGTTGAAACAAAGAGAAACTAAGGTGTAGCGATGGCGCTACATGTTGAAACAAAGGGAAACTAAGGTGTAGCGATTTCACTACCATTCAAAGTTGCAAAAATTAAAGATGTAACAAGTCAAAAGCACAAAGCGTCGCGATTTCGCGACATGTTCCATTTTCGTTGGAGTTTGCAAGCAAAGCTGTACGGAAGAGCAAAGCGTCGCGATTTCGTGACATGTTCCATTTTCGCTGGAGTTTGCAAGCAAAGTTGTACGGAAGAACAAAGTGTCACGATTTCACGACATGTTCCTTTTTCGCTGCTGCTGGCAAAGAAGAGTGTACGGAAGCCGAAAGTGTCGCGATTTCGCGACAAGCAGGATGATGACGTCAGCAAAGTTGAAAAGTGTCATGATTTCGTGACAGGATGAAAGGAAAGTTGCTGGAAGCCGGAAGCGTCATGATTTTGTGACAAGCAGGATGATGACGTCAACAAAGTTGAAAAGTGTCGCGATTTCACGACAGGATGAAAGGAAATTTACTGGAAGCCGAAAGCATCGCGATTTCGCGACAACATTGAGGATGACGTCAGCAAAAGTTCAAAGTGTCACGATATCGCGACAAGATGCAGGGAAAGCTTCCAAGAGCCAAAATGGTCACGATTTCGTGACATGCTTAAGGATGACGTCAGCAAAAGTTCTAAGTGTCGCGATATCATGACATGAGTGGGGGAAAAGCTTTCAAGGCCAAAATGGTCATGATTTTGCGACAACCTTCAGGGTGACGTCAGCATAAGTCAAAAGTGTCACGATATCGCGACAGGTAACAGTCTGGTAGGTAAAACCCGTAGGAACATGCAAGGTGACACGTGTCGAAAAAGCCGACAGGAAAATCATGCAGCCAGTTACGTAAAAAGTAACTGAAGTCAGACAGACAGTTAATCGTTGATAGGTGTTGGACATGCAATGCAACAGCCAAACATGCATAATTGAAACGCATTCAAAAAGCCGAATATGAAGGATAATAAAAGCATTCGAAAGGTCGAATTTGCAGGCATTCTAACAGACGTATTTGAAGCATACAGAAAATTCGAACATGAATAATTGAAAAGCTTTCGAAGAATCATATATGGAGTTTCGAAAAAGCATTCGAAAAGCCGTATTCGAAGAAATTGAACAGTCGAAGTACATGAAACAAAATTGCCGTATTGCATGGTTTCCAAAAGACGTATTGCAGGGTTTCGAACAGTCGAAGTGCATGGAACCGAACATTCGTATTGCATGGATTCGAACAGTCAGAGTATGTGATTCGATTGCATGCAAATTGAAAGGTTATAAAAGAATAATCGTACAAAGAAGATGTTGCTGCTGTTAGAGAGAAATTGCTGTAAAAGGAGAGTTAGAAAATAATCAAGAGAAAAATAAGCAGAGCCGTGAGAGTGTGCAGAGTTGAGTTAATTGCAGACCAGTCAGGGTCGTGCATAAAGTGAAGACATTTTTATGTCATTCTAAATTTATCAGAATTGCAGTCCAAGTTGGTGCTTGGTACTAGGAGTTGGTGCTCCATATGTTGCAGCAAAAAATTACAGGGGTTGGTGCTCCTTCCAGTTGGTGCTGGTAAAGTGTTTGTAAAATTGATTTTGCAAAGACTGGATTTGGATTGGAGTCCAAGCAGTCATTTTTGAGGAGTAGCCAAATTGGTGAACCTCGGTATATTGAGTGTTGTGGTTTTCTCTCTTGTTCAAGTTTTTTTTGTTCTCTTTATTTCATATTAAATGTTGTAGATATAAAAATTTAATAGCTACACTAATTCATCCCCCCTCTCAGTTTCATTGTGTAAACATCAATGAATGATGAAGCTGAAAGCAAAATCCTTCATAATATTCTAAAATTGGTGACTGATTAGATGAATTCCTCTTTTATGGTCCCATTTACAGATGAGGAAATTAGAATGATCAAGTTTAGTTTGGATGGGGAAAAGGCCTTAGGGCTAGATGGTTTCTAGACTACTTTCTTTTAGAATTTTTAGAATATTGTAGGATTAGATGTTATTGAGGCTATCAAGGAGATCTAGAGAACCCAATACCTACCTAAGGATGTCAATTCCACTTTTTTGGCTTTGATCTAAAAGGGTATGGAGTAAGACATATTAAAAAATTTAGGCCTATCAGTTTGTGCAACATAATCTATAAAATTTTGTCCAAGACTATTGCTAACAAGTTAAAGAGGGTTTTGCCTTTTATTGTGGTAGATCAACAAGGTGGTTTTGTTAAAGACCAAATTTTTTGAATAGCATAATCATCATTCCTGAGGTTATTCATTCTATGGAAAAAAGCAAGATGACTAGTATGCTTCTAAAGTTATATATGAACAAAGCTCATGATTGAGTTTCTTGGGACTTCTTGTCCAAAGTCCTATTGAATTTTGGCTTTCAGGATAAATGGGTGGGGTTGGTTAAAAAATGTTTTTCATATAGTATGTTTTCAATCTTGGTAAATGGAGTCCTTACTGGCTACTTCAGAAGTGGGCATGGTATTTACCAAGGGGATATGTTATTACCATATCTTTTTATTATTCTTGTTGAGGCACTAGGAATATCTATTTTAGAGGATATAGAAAGTGGGCGAGTAGATGGTTTTAAACCAACCTTGACATCGGACCCTATTTCTCATCAATAATTTTTTTATGATACTTTGTTGATCTCCTGCTCCTTTGTCCCTCAAGCTAAGGAGTTAAAAAACATTTTAGTGTCTTATGAAGAAGTTATTGGTCAAAAAGTGAATTTCTTAAAAAGTAAAGTTTATTTTATCAACACCCCGATTGGTAGGAAAAGAAAGATCACAAGGATATTCAAGTGTGATAGTGGAGAAATCCCAACCATATATTTGGGTATGCCTATGTTTAAAGGTAGGATAGAGTCACATATTTTTCTATATAGACTAGAAAAAATTTAATAGGTTGGAGAGGAAGTCTTCTCAGCCAAGTAGGTAAAGCTCAATTTGTGAAGTCTTCTTTATAGAGTATTCCTATTTGTTGCAGGCCAAACAAGGTTAACTTCTTTCCTACTATTGTCACATGCCCGTGCATTTAATTTATCAACCCAGGGAGCTTCGTAAACTTGCGAAGGGTCTTGAACAATATTACTCACAATACCACTTGAGATGAGTCCGCTAGTTCTACTATTGGGGGGTGTTTCAAATGGTTATAAATCATTCATGCACTCCTCAATAATTTACATAAAAATAATTAAATCTATAGAAAGGAAATATTCACACATTCCTAGAAATGAACCTACGACAAATACTAGAAATATCAATGTGATAAAAAATCTTATAAAAGTGGTAAAATAATCTAGAAAAAACAAGAAAAATAGGGGAAGAAATACTGGCTTGGAGTGGGCCCAGGCTCCAGCAGCTTCCTCCCAACTAAACACGCACTTAGAAACTCTTAGAACTGTATTATGATTATCAAAGTATTACAATGCTTCTTCTGTATATCTCTCTATAATTACTATCAAAATATTTTATATCCTATATATCCTCTATATCCTCCAAGAGGTCTACGTGTGTTTATATAGCACATCCACAAAACTTCTATTACAAAGAAGTTGTAACAGTCAATTCATTCCAGACTAAACTAAGACAGTCTAGTAAATGTGATCGACGTCTACTAAAACGGGAATTTGGTTCTAATGGTGATGTGTTTGTTGATTGGTTTGTGCTTCACCTGGCATTGGTAGGACATTCTCATACATTGGTGTGATCCCCAATTTAGCTCTACATGACGTAGAGTTGGAACTGCACTAGTCGCTATTGTCCATGTCATGCTTGTCTGGTCAATGGGTGAAGAACAGGGGCACCTTCTGTATCGCTCCAAATTTTTTGCATCCTTACCCTCAGGCTATAGGATCCATGCCCAGAAGGGGGATGCGAGAAGGATGGGACAATACCTCGGACTGAGAGGCCCTTTGAAGGTCCCGCCTCTCGGGGGAGGAGTATAAGGGTGAATTTTTGACGGATGGTGGGTTCACCAGGAAACTTTTGAGTGGCAGTTTCCATGCCTAGGTTGGGAATGGGTTTGATGTGTTCATTTTATACTCAATCATTCAGCTCCTAGGTTTGGCCAAAATGAATCTAAACTATTCTATATGCCAATAATGATTTAAATGGATACAAAAAATAGAAATGGTTGCTAAACATAGAGAATAGGCAAATTAGGATAGATCATACCTGATTCCGGATGTCTGATGAAGATTCTAAGTTTTGTAGCAGTCCAGATCGCCTCAGTTCATACGTAATCGTCTGAGATCAGACAGGATCGTCTGATATCTGACGAATTCGTCAGACAAATTCGTCAAAAACCTGCAATCACAGAAATAGATACAAAATACCCAAGATGCAACTACAGAAGCGAAGGGAAATGATAGAAATAACTATAAATTTGTCTGAATGATAGATCCAAATAGTAATTAAAGAGGACAAGCATCAACTTCACAATCTATTTTGATTTTATCATGCATTTATACTAGATGAGGTGAACTCCAAGATGCATAAACATAATAACCTAAGATAATGCAGAATTATAATGGAAAAATGCAGGAAAGTTAAGAAGATGCAAACTCTGGACTCGGATTGCCCCCAATATGGACTACAGTCAGGATCGCCTCCAATCGTACGCGATCGTCTGCGCTCCTCGACAAAATCGTCCGTAATCGTCCGAGATCGTTTGCGATGATCCGAGCTATCTTCGACTAAAAAATAGTAGAGTTCCTACAAGAAAATGCAAAATGCAGCATACAGACAATAGTACGAGGATGCTCTAGTGAATAAGGATCTAAATCAGTCAGCTAAGGGGTTCAGGGGAATCAGAATCGGGAGGGGAGTCAGGGGGATAAACTAGAAAAATCCTAGTTTATATAGGATTAGGGGGAGGCTAGGAGGTTGGGGATCATCCCAATCTGGGAGATCTCCAATAGGGAAATCTCCAACTACGCAGACGCGCTTCTGCCCAAGTTGGAGAGGTTGTTGAAACAGAAGCTAATTATGAAAATTTGGTTTTGGGACAAAATCGTCTGGACGTTCTGTCCATGATGATTTCGTCAGATCTGGGATGATCTCGTCTAATCTGCGACGATATCGTCCAACGGTCAAAACAAATCCTAAAAATGGCATGGAAAATGAGGAAACGGGTAACAGGCGATTTTGGAGCGGTTTTGGGGTTAAAATTCAAATTTTTATCTTTTATCTTTTACTAAGGTTTTAACCGTGCCAATTTTAGGGTGCTACATTTTGCCCCCTCTTTAGCGAATTTTCCGAAGAAAATGCGTTAAAGACGAGTTTTTTCCATTTTACGAGAAAGCAAAAATGTACTCAATTTTTTAGACGACGATTCTTGGTCGAATCGTACAACTGCTAGCGACTATGGTGCCCCCTCCGTGTTTTTACCCAAATCGAACGTTTGAGGTAAAAACGCGAAAAGGCAAAAAATTTAAATGTTGATTTTTTAAATAAAATTAAGAAAATAGGGTAAAACCCTAATTCATTTTTACTGTTCATCTTTATTGTTCCAGAGCTCTGCAGAGAGAAAAAAATGGTGGAGACAGCGCACAGAGCGACAGAGGTCCGGCGCGGGCTACGGGTAAGGATCTAATCCTAGTAGATTAGGTTTGATTTTGCTTTGTGCAATTTGTGGATTTAAATTTTGATTATTTGGGGCATCGCGGCCGTTTTTAGGCCGTCGACGACGTCCGGACGAAATCGTCCCTATTTCGCCGAAATCGTCTCTAAATCATCGATTTCGTCTGAAGGCGAAATCGGCGAACTAGGGGCGATCTCGTTCAACAAGGGACGATCCCCAAGTTGCGAAATCGAAGACGATTTAGTCCTAACAAAGGATGATTTTGCCCAATTTGGGACGATATCATCCGATGGTGGATGATAGCATCTTTAACTTGATTTTAAAATGTGTTTAATTTGATTTTAATGATTGGTTATTAATAAATTTTGTTGTTATTGTTTGTTTTGTAGAGGGGATTACTAAAGAGCCGAGAATGGAAATACGATGGACTAAGAGACGACATAGCCACGCTTGACCAGGTAGAGCGTGACCGACTAGGACAGGTCGGGCTACAGCATGTGGCAGAGATGCCACAAGTACCGACTGACATGGGGCTACTGACAGCCCTAGCAGAGAGATGGTATCCGGGGTCATCCTATTTTTGGCTACCGACAGGGGAGATGGCTCCCACACTAGAGGACGTATGGAGGATCATGAGGATCCCCATATAGGGACGGCTCATGATGCCTATGGCCAATCAGGGCCAGGCGATGATGAGGCTGACTGGAGACCCGAGCTTCACCCTGGAGAAGGGCGGGGTGAACATCGAGTCTCTACGGTAGATGCCTGGGGCATCTAGGCTGACTCGGGTTTTGGCAGGGGTGGTAGGTGGCTTACTGTTGTGCCACCAGAGCGGGTGCAGGCTACCATGGCTCCTCTCAGATATAGTTTGCGACATGAGAGACCACGGGTACAGGTTTGCATGGGGCAGCTTTGTACTCTACCGCTTGTATAGGATCCTGCATGGGGTCGTATACAAGGGAGGTCGATGTCTGGTCTTGACATCGCTGCTACAGGTTTGGTGTTGGGAGCACATTGCGGTGCGAAGGCCGGTAGGGCTCCCACTGACAGGGGTTGATCGGGAGAGACCCCGGGTTTACTATTGGTGGCTACAGAGAGGGTCACAGTGGTGGATAGATCTGTCGATGTCTCAGAGGTTGCTGGACGACCTCATCCCAGACCAGATCACCTGGAGGCCATGGCGAGAGCACCCGGGTGGGCGAGAGGATGGGCAGGAGCTGGCTCGCATCAGGCGAGTCTGCTGGCTGAGGATGGAGCGGGGAGAGGTAGAGCTCCACCGCTACGATCGGGTACTACGGTAGTTCGGTCTACAGTAGGGGATCCCTTCTCTCAGGGATTACGAGTACTCCTAGACTGTTCGGGATAGTACTACGTTGAGCGGGGCTCCAGACATGCAGCGATTCTAGAGTCAGGACGTGGACGATGCCCCCATCCAGCCAGTGGATGGTGATGACACTAGGGTTGCAGATGGCTATGATGCCTGGTATGCAGGCATCCGCCCTCCTCGGATGACGAGGGCATAGGGTCCGGTGCACGTGGTTGTGCGACGGATGGGGAGGCGGTGCCAGGATGCCATTGAGGCAATGCGGGGTCACGATGAGAGAGAGCAGTGACGGTCCCCATAGGAGAGACGCCAGCGGATGGGTCAGGCTCCATAGAGGCCACGAGAGACAGAGCAGAGGGAGGAGAGATTCCCTTCGCAGCAGGGGGAGAGACCACCATCGCCCGATAAGGGCAAGGGTGTTGAGGTAGGGGAGAGCAGCGAGACGGTGGCTCTCTAGGCTGAGGTTGCCCACCTCGAGCTCAGGTGTAGACACTGCAGGATGAGGCTACACGGCTCAGAGCTCGGGGTGGAGGAGCGAGCACTCAGGATCTGGCGTGGTCTATTGCTCAGACCACATTCTACCAGGGGTTGTACTATCAGGTGGTCCCAGAGGGATAGAGGATACCATTGCCAGCCCCCATTGCAGAGTCGGTCATGATGGGATCGTCGAGGACATCCTCACGATCGACGATGAGGACCCGAGATACGGCCCGGACCTCTATGGGACCACCTCCTCCACGTCAGGGTGGGGGAGGAGATGAGGCTGAGAGCTCGAGGGCTTCTCGAGGCTAGCTACTATAGAGTGCAGATTATATTATTATTACTTTTGAGGGGATTGAGTATGCCAGAGTATGGATTGTGGCATACCAATCCAGATGATGTATATAATTCATTGATATATATATATATATATATATTATCTTTTTGATGATATGACTTGTGTATATGTTGTATTATGATGCTTTAAGTTTTGAATTTGTTGATTCATGTAATTATGTCATTGGAAGTAAATTATAATGTTATGTCATGCCATAAAATTTGTAAATGAAATAATCTGATGTGCATAAATTGGTTGTTTTGGTGTGATTTGATGAAAAATAAAAGGGACTTCTAACAATAATTTCAAAGGACATTGTCGTTGTTATAGACCGTTTCATGGAGTCACCGCTCGCTAGGTCGTCAAGCTAATCCTAGTATAGAAATATTGCTAAAAGTAAAAGAGTGCTTAAGAGACTGTCTTAAGACTTGGTGTTGTGATGATGAAAATGATGATGGTGATGATTTGTTTTCAGATTTTTCACAAAATTATGCATGAAATATGTTTAAAAGTGATTTTTGCTAGGCATAAATTCCTAAGTGTGATAAATTTTTGAATAATTCCTTAGAAATTATACCATGGTTGCAAGATGGAATGTTTGACATAATGACATGAAATAGAATAAGTGTTCGTTCGTTTTGAAGCACAATTGTGTAACATAATGATGTAAGCCATATGTGTTTTTTAAAATGGATGGGAAAATAAAATTAGAACAATGGTTTGCGCTAGGCATAGAATTTATAGGTATAGACTTATACCATCATCGCGAAATCCAAAGATAAAATAGATATTTTAGTTTTATTGCATGATTGATTTTTTGATTTTTGATTTTTGATAAACAGAAAATAATAATATGATGAACATGTTGTTTGAAATCGTTTTGCAATTTTGTGACACAATGTATATAATTGTTTTTATACAAAACAAAATTCTGAAATAAGAGGATAAAATTGTTACGAAAAGAATTACAGAAATATTTTAAATTATCTCAAAAACAAATGTAGGTTTATAAGGGATCCTCATGTGCAAATGTGAGTTCATTACCGATCTTGATTTATCATAATGATACAAAATCTCTCAAATACAAATGTGTGTGCAATTGTATTGTTCATTCACCAATTTTGAGCAAGATAATTTGATACAAGCAATTTGCCTTAACCAAATGAATGTTCGTTAACCATGATTTATATGCATATAACCGTACCCAGACTACTGTGCAAGTTAGGTTATCAAGAGCTAGCTAATCCATAAGCCGACATAGGTCTATACAAAAGAAGGTCGCTAATGTGACGGACATATCACCACGCTAGGAATTACCCAAGGCCAAGCGGGTTGGGCACAAACCACTTGTTATGGGGCTTACCTCACAGTTTTTGAATAATTGAGAATTCCAGGGATTCAAGCTCATTCACCCTTCTTTTCTTTTCAAGGGGTAGGGAAAGGATTTTATTGCATTTTGCTTTTGCTTTTCTCTTTTGCTCTTTTTATTTTTTTGTATTTTTGCTTGATATTTGAGATAATGTTGAAACATTGCTGTGATGATACAAAATAACATTTTTCTTTTTCTCTTTTTCTTGAACTTTTCTTTTTCTTCCTATGCTAGGGATACTTGCTCGGATTAGTTGTAGAGCAAGGGATTTTTATTCTGGGTAGGGGTGAGCTTGTCCTTTTGTCAATTCTCAAAGATTCTAGACCATGTGCATGATAGGATAGCAAGGGAAACTTTTCGCTCAAGAAACCACGTCTACTATGTAGCATCATATTGAATTTGCAATGAAATCATTTTAATGTGAAAAGATATACTTGGTTCAAGTAAATAACAAGATCAGTTCTCTATGCTCAAAACTTTATTTAATGCCAATGTGGACTTTGATATAAGAGAGATTAATAATCATACCAAATAAAATCAAGATATTTATTCATGTGAGTGTGAAAGTGTGGGATTCCAAATAAATGCTCATTTATCCAAAATAATTGAAAATATAACTGCAAACTCCAAGAATTGACAGGTATAAAAAAGATGTTTTTGAAGATTTTGACAATTTTGATGTTTTTGTATTTGATTTTAATTGATGAATTGCAAGAAGAAATACTATTATTGTTCTTTGAAAAATATTTTGATAGAAATGGCTAAAAATGAAACAATATGCAAAATACAATATATACAAATGATGAAATGACCCAATGTTTTATGCATAGTAGCGTTTGAGATGCATAATGTTCATAGGTTCTTTAAGTTCTTTACCATCTAAGGTAGATAATTTGTATGCTCCCGATCCAAATTTAGCAGTAATAATATATGGTCCAAGCCAGTTGGGCTCGAATTTACCTTTAAGGTCTTTAGTAGCATTAGTATTTTTTTGATTTTCTTTTAAGACAAGGTCACCGATCTCAAAGGATCGAGGATGAACTTTCTTGAGATATGCTCTCTTAAGCTTGTTTTGGTAGGCACGAAGATGCTCCAAAGCATTGATGCACTTTTCATCTAAAAGTTCCAGCTGACTAAATCTGCCAGCACGATATTCATCCCCTACTTCGAGTATCTTGAAGTAGTAGAGCCAAAGAAGGAACTTCTAATTCAAAGGGAAAAACAGCTTCAGCGCCATAAACCAAAATGAAAGGTGAAGTTCCAGTGGGGGTGCGAACACTAGTTCGATAGGCCCACAAAGCGAGGATATAATTGGATGTGCCAATCTCGACCAGATTTATTGACTAGTCTTTTGAGAATTTTGATTAATGTTTTATTAGATGCTTACGCTTGGCCATTACCACCGAGGATAATAGGGAGTGGACCAACGATGTTGAATTTTATATCTTTGACATAATTTTTTGACATCTTTATTTTTGAAACAAGTTCCATTATCTGAGATGAGATTGGCAGGAATTCCAAACCTACAAATAATTTGATTAAAAATAAATTTGGAAACTTGTGTTCCAGTACAAGAAGCTAAAGGCATAGCTTCAACCCATTTTGTGAAATACTCCATAGCGGTTATGATAAATTTGTGTCCATCAGATGACACAAGGTTGATTTTCCCAATGATATCTAAGCCCCATTTTGAAAAGGGCCAAGGAGATGAAATAGCCTGCAGCTCTTGTGCAAGCGCATGGACAAGGTCGGCATGTTTCTGGCACTTGTCGCAATGGCGCACATAATCATGTGCATCATTCTCCATGGTAGGCCAAAAATATCCTATCCGAAGGAGCTTCTTAGCAATGGCGTTACCACTAAAGTGTCCTCCACAAGATCCATCGTGGGCTTCACTCAAAGCTGATCTAGATTCTTCTAGATTCAAACATCTTAATAATATGCCTTCAAAAGATCTCCTATACAAGGTATTACCAATGATTACGAAGCGACTTGCTCGTCTACGTAATAATCGGTGTTGGTTGCTAGTATAACCATCGGGGAAGGTTCCATTTTGCAAAAAATTAAATATATCGAGTGTACCATGGTTCGGGAGTAGTTTCATTGATTAGAAACACATCCAAAGGTTCTAAGCATGATTTGCTTGAAGCGGGTTCCTGGAGTCGATGAATAATGATGGTAGCATATTCATCATCTAACTCCAAGGGCAAAAGAGATGCGGCTGCAGCCATAGCGTCAACCGCACGATTGCTAGTTCGAGGAATAGCTTCCAAAGTAACTTGATCAAATAAGGATAATAATTGCAAAACATATGTTTTATATGGGCGTAATTTATCATCTCTGGTCTGATAAACATCATTGATTTGATTTATGACAAGTTGGGAATCACCAAAAACTAACAAATTTTTAATTTTCAGTGCCAAAGCTGCTCGTAATCCAAGGATTAGAGCCTCATATTCAGCAGTATTATTAGTGCAAGCAAACGTTAATTTAAAGGACAGAGGTATAAGATGTTTTTGCGGAGATATTAAGATAATACCTGCACCAACCCCACTCATACATCGGGCTCCGTCAAAGTATAGGGACCATTGTTTAGGATGGTTTGCCTCTAATTTAAGGCATTCATCGGGAAACTCAATGATGAGGGGATGGGTAGACTCTAAGGGTGCAACAACTAATTGATCTGCTATGATTTGACCTTTAACAGACTTCTGTCCTATAAACGTGAGTTCAAACTCGCTTAGCACAAGAACCCACTTGGCTGTGCGACCAGATAAATACGGTCGACTCATAAGATATCGCAAAGGGTCGAATTTGGCAATAACATACATTTTCTAACTGAGCATATAATGTCGTAGTTTCTGTGTAGAAAATACGACTGCAAGACATAACTTCTCTAATATGGTATAGCGAGTTTCATAACTGATTAAGGTTCTACTGATGTAATAATTAGCACGTTCTTTCTTCTCATCGTCAAGCTGAGCTAACATAGCTCCTAAGGCAAAATCGAAAGCAAAAATGTACAAGATAAATGGACGATCAGATCTAGGTGGGGAAAGCACCGATGGTTGGAGGAGATATTGCTTGAGGAGTTCAAATGCTTCCTGACATTTGTCGTCCCAATGAAAAGAGACATCTTTCTTAAGAAGTTTAAGAAAGGGTCCGGTTTTATCTGCCAACTTATCAATAAAGCGGCGAATAGCTTGAAGCTTACCTTGTAAACTTCGTAATTCTGATATATTGGTGGGTGCGGGCATATCAATGATAGCCACGATCTTGAGAGGGTCAATTTCAATGCCACGTAAAGAAACGATAACCCCCAATAATTTATCGAACTTAACTCCGAATATACATTTGGCTGGATTCAATCGGATAAGATACTCCCTTAACCGATCAAATACTTTTCTCAAGTCATTTAAATGATCATATTCTTTGATGGAACGAGCTATAATATCATCTACATAATCATGTAGAATATCATGCATCATATCGTGAAAGATATAAGTCATGGCTCGTTGATAGGTTGCGCCTGCGTTCTTTAAACCAAATGGCATTACTTTCCAACAAAAGGTTCCCCAAGGGGTAATAAAGGTTGTTTTAGCCTGATCTTCAGGAGCTATCCTGATCTGATTATAACCAAAAAATCCATCCATTAGGGATATCATTCCACTTCCAGTAGTAAAATCAATGATTTGATCCATGTTAGGAAGAGGAAAATCATCTTTAGGGCAGGCAACATTAATATCTCTGAAGTCTGTACAAACCCTAACTTTAGTGGCTTCTTTCTTAGTTACTGGAACTACATTTGAGATCCATTCAGCATAATCAATGGCTTGTATAAAAATGACCTTCAACAGTTTTTCTAGTTCTGCTTTGACTAGTAAGGCCACTTTAGGATGCATTTTTCTAAGTTTTTGTTTAACAGGTTTAGCATCTGGATGGACTACTAGATGATGCATGACTACAGAAGGGTCCAGACCTAGCATGTCTTCATATGTCCAAGCAAAGACATCTTCATAGTCTTTAAGAAATGAAATGTATTTATCTTGTTTTTCTTGACTTAATTCTGATCCAATATTGATTATGTGAGGGTTATGTTCGGTTCCAATGTTAATTTTTATACCATTTTCAACTTCCATATGTAAATCTCTCTCAAAATTAGGTGGGGCGGGTGAAACACCCAATTCTTGTAATTCTTCCAAGGTTAGCTTGGATAATTCGTCTTGAGGAGTCGAGGCCTCAAGCTGGGCTATACTAGGTATAGAGCCATCAAAATAAAATTTGTTATGTAATAAGTCATCAACGGAGACATCATGGAAGATATCCCCTTCCAACTCATCGTCGGATTCGGCAATCATCTCAGGGTAGGCGAGAGATAGCATATGACAGGTAAAGGGATTATTTTTTGAAAGCAAAGAATCTTGTTTATCGAGATAATCTTGATAACATGTAAGATGGTCATCCTCCTCAAATGGGAAGGGTTGACCTTTACTAGGAAATAGGCCCACACCGCATCGGGTAGGCCATGGTTCTACCTCAATAGGTTCCTTCATACCATTTTGGAAAGGTCCCAAACCTTTCCCTTTATAGCCCAATTTAAGCATTATGGGTTTAGCTTTAATATATTCATTAGCAAAATAGCATCGAGCATATCCATCACAATGTGTCTTGATGTTTCTGGGTATTCTTCCCCAATCATATCCCTTATAAATAAAAGCACAACTCCCAACTTGGTAGATACTTCCCATAGGTTGTGGGAGGCCCAAGGTATGAGGAGAAGGTGGGAGTTTATTTAAAACAAGGGAAGCTTGCATGGCAATGTTGATCTCTTCTGATATAAGAATTTTAGATAAATCGGGTAAGAGTTCATCAGTAAGAGCATAAGAGGTAGAAGGAACATTTCCTAGATCTTTTGATGTGGAAAGGATGCCTGTAGTGGATGGAGATGTTATAGGGATATCGATGGATGAGTCTATCGGTGTGGAAGTTATAGGGGTAAAACAAGGAACATTGGTTGTAGTTCTGGGATCTTTTTGAGGTCCTAATGGGGTTTGTTCAGAAGATGGTTGAGCTATATGTAGAGGTGTAGTTGATGGGGAAAAAGTAGGTGATGTTATGGGTGAGTGTTTCACATGTTTAGACGGTTGATGAGAATTAGGATGTGTGGATGACAGAGCAGGGCAAAATTGAACTCCAATCGGTTCTGCCAAAGCACACATGTCAAAGGGTCTAGGGTCACCATGAATGGTAACCAACTGGTTTTTAAATTCAAATTTAACACACTGATGTAAAGTGGATGGAACCGCTCGCATCGCGTTGATCCAAGGGCGACCCAAAAGTATATTGTATGATGCAAGGCAATGTACAATAAACACGGTCGTATCTAGGGTTCTAGGACCAACTTGCAAGGGTATAGTAATGACTCCACACATTTCTTGTGTCTCGTCATTGAAGGCTTTTATGATCATATCCGTTCTTTTCATTTCGTCACTCCTAAAGCCAAATCTTTGGTAGAAGTCAAAAGTGCATATGTTTAAAGATGAACCATTATCAATCAAGACACGTTTAACGTCTACATCCCCAATTAGAGCAGTAATATATAAAGGGTTATCCTTATGTAAACTATGTTGTGGTATATCTCTATCTCGAAAGTCAATACATTCAACTTCTCGAGTTATGATAGTATTGGTCATGGCTTCAGGCTGAATATTTTGTGGTACCATCATTTGGCTTAATGTGAGCATTAATTCATCCCTATGGGTAGGAGAAGATCTTAAAAGGTCCAAAAGGGAAATTCTAGCTGTAGTATTGGATAATTTTTCATTAATATTATACGGAGGCTTAGGTTGAACATTAGGCATATGATTCCATTTATTGGGATTTTTCAAAACAAATGGAGCTGATCCATCATTTTGAGTTTGATCCCGTTGAGAGTTTTGAGCCTGTTGTCGGGTAACAACTCCGATGGTACCTACAATATTATTTTGAGGATGATGAATTGGTCTCAGTCTAGCATTTATGGATTTTTCATTAGAAAGGAACTGATGAGAAGAGGTGTTGAGAAGCAACACACCCCCACTGAAAAATGAGATTCCATCCTCTGAAAGCCCTGAACTTCCATTTTTGCAGCAGGGACCCTCTTGATAATTTTCAGGTTTTAAATCCAAATTTGCTTGCCTCCTTTTTAAAGTTGTGCTTTTTCTTGCATTCCAGCTGTGTTATCCAAGAATTCACTTTTTACATGCTAGAATCATTCATGCACAAATAAAATCTTGCACCGGTACCGAGAAAAATCTAGAAAACAATTGCATAAATTCATGAAAAATCAAACTTTCCATTTTTGGTAGTGTCGCGATATCGCGACACTTCCATTTTCGGAAATGTCGCGAAATCGTGACAGATAAATCAAAAAGCAGCTAAGTCATTTTTGTGTAGTGAAATCGCGACACTTTTCATTTTTGGAAGTGTCGCGATATCACGACATTTCCATTTTTGGAAAGTGTCGCAAAATCGCTGCCGACCGGAGGAGAGAGAAAGAAAACGTATGGAAGGGCGCGATTTTGTGACATGTCGCATTTTTGCGGTAGGAGAGAGAAAGTGGGCTGCAGAATGAAAATCGGCTAAGTCGCAAATGTGTCGCAAAATCGCGGTCAACGCATGCAGCTACGGGAACTATCGCGATATCGCGACGTGTTCTATTTTCATAGGTTGTCGAAGGAGAAAAAGTGGCTAAGTCCAAAATATGCAGCGCATCGCTAACATGTCGCAGAATCGCGGCTAAAAATTGAGAAGTTGTACAGAGGCCAGGAAGGTCGCGATTTCGCGACATGTCACGAAATCGTGACATGTCACATTTTCGTGGCCGACAGGGGAAGAAGTTGTCGATGCGCTGGGGATGTCGCGATTTCGTGACATGTCACGAAATCGCGACATGTCGCATTTTCACGATAGGAGAGAGAAAGTCCTAAGTTGACCAAAAGTGCATTTCGGCGGGAAATAGAAGGCATCCTGGGGTAGCGACACGTGTCAAAGTGTGAGGCAGACAAACAGAAGCCGAAATGCAAGCTTGCTTTAGGGTTTTTAACCTGATTTAATCTATTTTAACCTTTAAAGCTTCTGATTTAATGTTTATTAAAGTGCTAATATAATCTTTTTTTCTTTCATGCAGGATTCCATCTGGCACTTACGAGACAATCGAGAAAGGCCACGAAGACAAATTTAAAGTGCATATTTGATCAAGGACCGCCATGCTAGAGGAGAAGAAGTTGGTGAAAGCATTCAATGACAGATTTATTACAGAATTAATAGCATGGAGACCATTTCAACTCAAAGATGGCCTTGCGGAGATCAGATCTGAGAGAGGTGGTGACTCATTCGGCTCACCAACAGAAATTAATGGAGGCATTTATTTGCAGCTGCGGATGAATGTAAGTGGCTTTAGATTTTATCTTCTCCATTTATGGCAGCTAACTGCACTGATTTTCCGAAGGGTTAAGTTCTATCTGGACTTTGATTTTAAATGGATTTTTATTGTAAAACTTGGGTCCTAGGGTTTAGATGTGATAATATTTGTAGTTTGGGGAAGAAGATATTTCTGAAAAGATCAGGGCCTATCCTGAGTCTATAAATACTTCCTCTCAATGTAATCGCGGGAGGCGGAGACTTAGAAATAAAAGGCTTATAAGCAATTTCTTACAAATTTTGTGAAATCCTTTGTTTCTGGACTTGGAGTTGATGTGCTTTAGCTTTTCTGTGATAGCATGTCTAGGAGCCTAATTTTTTGTAGAGTGTGATAAGTGTATCTTCTTTTGTTATCTGTTCCATTAAATTTTGTTAGATATATGTTGTAAATCTGCCATTATCAAGTTTAAATATGTTGTTAGGCTTCAGTTGTTCTCTTGTCTGCTAGGGGAAATTACAAATTTGAGGTTAAGTTTGTTCTAATTGCTCTGTCTTCACTGTGTGAGCTAGGCTACCGATGAAAGATACCAATTTTAACCAGCTGCCCTTGGATTTATGATTTTCTGCTAGATCTGTTTCACTCTGCCTTGTGCTCTTAGTTGAAAGTGATCTTAGACTGACTGGACACTTTCTTCTTTGATTTGTTCTATTGTGAAGATGATAGCATAGATAAGATTGATAGTTTAGGGTTTTACAGTTGATGTTTGATAAACTTCTCTTTCTGCCCTACCCTACCCTCTCTTTGTTTTTGATGATTGATCCATTTTCATTTTCTTTGTTTGTATTTTATTTAAATCTGCTGACCCATGAGAGCTAGATCAAGAATTCAAGTTAAATCTAATAAACAACTTCTGCAACTACTAAACAAGTTCAGGAACCCCCTGTAAGGTAACAGAGCAGTCCATATTGAAATCTATTCCGAAGTGGAAAAGAGTGAATAGCCATTCGACCCAACTCTGTAACTCGCACCTTGGATAACCAGCTAGATCCTAAAGCGAGTGGGATCCGTCCCGTGGGTGTCTCCGGCGGCTTCCTGCCCATCCTTTCGTGGGGGTGCGTATGAAAGCCGGACCAACAAGAGGGTCGAGTAGTAACTCTTCTAGGAAATGGTTTTTTCGGAACCATAGAATTTGTGATTGGTTGAATAGGATTTGATTCATTTTCAGAACTATTCGATTGATTTGAGGTGATTTCCATGTCACTTTCAGTATCAGATTCTACATCACTAATATTAGGTGTTTGAGTATTATATAGGGGTCTGGACGTAACCATGGATAAATTTGTGTCAAATATTTCTAGATCGTTAATAGGTAAATGCCCACTAATGGCTCCTACATATCAGGTAGGAGGGGGAACATTATGATGTTCAATTTGATTAGCCACCTCTTTGCCAGGCTTTCGTAAAGGATGTTGAAATATGTCCAATGATTGATTGGCATTCTGATTCTAACT
This sequence comes from Wollemia nobilis, assembly GCA_028583015.1. Taxonomy (NCBI): domain Eukaryota; kingdom Viridiplantae; phylum Streptophyta; class Pinopsida; order Araucariales; family Araucariaceae; genus Wollemia; species Wollemia nobilis. The sequence continues at coordinate 6,647,736 of JAQPPZ010007530.1, forward strand.
TTGAGGGGTGTTATTTTGAAAATTATTAGCAGGATTTTGTTTAGGTTGAAAGGCTTGCACCTCCATCTCATTGTTATCAATTAAATCTTGTATTTTATTTTTTAATCATTTACAAGAGTTGGTAGTATTTCCAGGTCCTCTATGGAAATCATAATGTAAATCAGCTCTATATCCGGGTATGGTTGGATTAGGTTCCTATATAGTTGGTAATTGGATCAATCCTCGGGCTAATAGTTGTGGGAGAATGGTTGATAAAGGTTGATTTAACTTAGTAAATTCTCGGGGTGGTTTATCAAGAGGTTTCAATATGAACTTCTCTATTGTTTTCATAGTATTAACATTGGCAATGTTTCTGCTATCAGTGACTCCATCACCCACAACTTATTTATTTTTATATTGATTTTTGGATGTTTTCTCATCATATTTATTTTTAAGCTGACCTCTTCTAATGAGAGCATCTTCCACTCTTCGAGCTAAATCTATAGCTTGATCGAAGGTGGTCAAGGTAGTAGTTGATAATTCATAGGATAGTTGTTCTTGTAAATTAGTGATAAAAATATCCAACATTTTCTGATAAGGAATTTTCCTATCAACTACCTCCATCGAGCTAAGAAGTCAGCAAAAAACTCATCTTTGTCTTGTTTTAGGTTGTACAAATCTTTAATGGTTACATGCCTTTCAATATAGGCACTAAATTGATGCACAAAAGACTCAGCGGTCTCTTCAAAATTTCTCAAAGAATGAGTGGGCAATTGATAATACCACTTCAATGCTATCCCTCCTAAGCTTTTCAGAACATTTTTAGTAATAACAAGTCATCATGTGATATATCATGACATGCTATCCTAAACATACGAAGATGCTCTATGGGATATTCGGTTCCTTTGTATATAGGTAGGACAGGCATAGGAAAGTGTTTGGGATATGGTTGTGCTATAACTATAGGATCTAGAGGTTGACTACACATCTCTCGATAATTGTACAAGGGATGATAGGGATCTATTTGGTCCATACGGGAGGTTAACTATTTCACCATGGCTTCCAGATTACCAGTTTGCCCACCATATTGGTTCGGTGGTACATGAGCATGGGATTTATGAGCGTAGGAAGGCGGGACATAAGGATTAGATGCTATATTGTTGTTATGCAAATGATTGGTAGGAAGAGTATTATGAAGAAGATTTGTGGTAGCATTATGTTGTATCCCATATTGTTGGAAATTAACATTTGGTTTTGTTTTAGGATTTTGTTGATTTGAGGTATATTGATCAATAGCTTGGCAAAATAGAGTAGTGAATGAAGGTTTCTTTTGTGTGGGAATAACCCTTGGCTTAGCAATAGGCACTCTAGGTAGTTGGGTAACCTGTTGTTGTCACGTGTTTTGGATTATAGTAGCCATGTCCAGATTGGACGGTCTAGCTTGATCACTCTCTTGATCAACGAAGGACAAAGGATTAGTGTGTGTGTGATATATGTCTTCTAGGGTTGCTTTAGTGTCACTAATTTGATCTTTTTCCATATGAACTACTCTATTAAGGGTGCCCATATTATCATGGAGGAACTTCCAAAAATGTTCCATGTTCTCAAAAGTAATAGCTCCTTCTTGAGATATTTTAGGAGATGAGGATTCTTCCTCCCTAACATTTTCTCTTTGTTCATTTGCATCAACATAGTCTTCTTCTTGTTGGTCTAGAGTTCCTTCTTCTTGAATTGGGTCTTCAGGAAGGACATCTGGGTAATTTTCTATTTTCCTTAACCAATATTCTTCTACCTCAATTTGTTTTCCATTCCTGAGTCTAGTCATTATGTCTAAATCTTATATTTTAGCAAATATATATTGATATATTTGCAATAGATTTGGGAGGTATATATTTTAATTATATACCTACTATAATGCTTAAAAATAAAATGTTTTGACTTTTTTTTTATGATTTTGTTTTGTTTATTTTTGTTTTGTTTTTTGTTTTTTTATTTATTTTATGCTTATAAAGACAGCAAATAGCACACTAAATACAAGAAATAACAATAATAAAATAATAGCTTAGTTTTCTAAAAAGAGTTTATGAATGTCATTGATAGGATCAAGTTCATCAGGAGTCATAAAATGCTCTTCTTCAAATTGGAAATGGTTTTTTAGGAACTTGATAAAGTGTGCTATAGTAATATTATCTGTTTTAGATTCTGTCTTGTAAAAATAAATCTCATGGCAATACTCTTGATATAACACAGCTTTGGGGACTCTATTCCATCTTTGTCTATCCGTAAGAACGACATCTTGGTCCTCTATACGAGACAAAAATTTATGTGCTACAACTGCATTATCGAGGTATTCCTCAAAGGTATACAACTCAGAAGACACAAGGGCTCTTTTATCTGCTAACCACCTATGGCAAGCTCTCTGAAGCTCATGATACAAAGTCACTTGATCGGGATCCAGGATTCTATCTAGGACAAACCTCTTGATTTGCCTAAGTTTGGTTGCTCTAGATGAAATGATATTCAATCTCCTATTAAGCTCATCCCATAAAGGTGGGACTCTATATGTTGGAGCTACTCTAAGCAAAGAATTAATCTCTATAGCTGCTAATTGATTCTCAACATTAATGGTGACAAATCGTCTTTTATTATAATCTACCATCTAAATATGACATGCAATATTTGATTCTAAATGCATTTATGTTTTTGTTTTTTGGATTGTTTTCAAAAGGCTTTTAGTTTTCACATCGGGTTCACCAAAATGTATCGCTCCAAATTTTTCGCATCCTTACCCTCAGGCTATAGGATGCGTGCCCAGAAGGGGGATGCGATAAGGATGGGACAATACCTTGGACTGAGAGGCCCTTTGAAGGTCTCGCATTTTGGGGGAGGAGTATAAGGGTGAATTTTCGATGGATGGTGGGTTCACCAGGAAAATTTTGAGTGGCAGTTTCCATGCCTAGGTTGGGAATGGGTTTGATGTGTTTGTTTTATACTCAATCATTCAGCTCCTAGGTTTGGCCAAAATGAATTTAAACTATTCTATATGCCAATAATGATTTAAATGGATATAAAAAATAGACATGGTTGCTAAACATAGTGAATAGGCAAATTAGGACAGATCATACCTGATTTCGGATGTCTGATGAAGATTTTGAGTTTTGTAGCAGTCCAGATCACCTCAGTTCATACGTAATCGTCTGAGATTAGACATGATCATCTAATATTTGACGAATTCATCAGAAACCTGCAATCACAAAAATAGATGCAAAATACCCAAGATGCAACTACAGAAGCAAAGGGAAATGATAGGAATAACTATAAATTTGTCTGAATGATAGATCTAAATAGTAATTAAAGAGGACAAGCATCAACTTCACAATCTATTTTGATTTTATCATGCATTTATACTAGATGAGGTGAACTCCAAGATGCATAAACATAATAACCTAATATAATGCAAAATTATAATGGAAAAATGCAGGAAAGTTAAGAAGATGCAAACTCTGGACTCGGATTGCCCCCAATCTGGACTACAGTCAGGATCGCCTCAAATCATACGTGATCGTTTGTGCTCCTCGACAAAATTGTTTGTAATCGCCCGAGATCATTTGCGATGATCCAAGCTATCTTCGACTAAAAAATAGTAGAGTTCCTACAAGAAAATGCAAAATGCAGCATACAGATAGTAGTACAAGGATGCTCTAGTGAATAAGTATCTAAATCCGTCAGCTAAGGGGTTCAGGCGAATCAAAATCAGGGGGAGTCAGGGTCAGGGTCAAGGGGATAAACTAGAAAAATCCTAGTTTATATAGGATTAGGGGGAGGCTAGGAGGTTGGGGATCATCCCAATCTGGGATATCTTCAACAGGGAAATCTCCAACTGCGCAGACGCGATTCTGCCCAAGTTGGAGAGGCTGTTGAAACAGAAGCTAATTATGAAAATTTGGTTTTGGGAAAAATTCATCTGGATGTTCTGTCCATGATGATTTCATCAAATCTGGGATGATCGCATCTAATCTGTGATGATATCATCCAAAAATCAAAACAAATCCTAAAAATGGCACAAAAAACGAGGAAATAGGTAAACCGTGCCAATTTTTATCTTTTATCTTTAACTAAGGTTTTAACCGTGCCAATTTTAGGGTGCTAAACCTTCCCTATGAGGAAGGTGCCTAAGTATGTTGGGCACCTTCTCTATGCAAAAGGTGCCTTACTACTATTGGCACCTTCCTGGAAGAGGAAGGCGCTTATCTTCTGTTGGCACCTTCCTATGAGAGGAAGGTGCTTGCCTTCTAGTGGCACCTTCTTGTCGGCACCTTCCTTATGAGAGGAAGGCGCTTGCATTCTAGTGGAACCTTACTTATGAGAGGAAGGCACTTGCCTTCTAATGGCACTTTACTTATGAGAGGAAGGCACTCGCCTTCTAGTGGCACCTTCCCATTGGCGTCTTCCTTATGAGAGGAAGGCACTTCTTTTCCTTTGGTGCCTTCTTGGAAGAGGAAGGCGCTGGCCTTCTATTGGCGCATTCCTAGGAGAGGAAGGCACTTGTCTTTCCTTGGAACCTTCTTGGAAGAGGAAGGCACCTACTTATGTTTGGCACCTTCCTGAAAGAGGAAGGCGCTTGTCTTTCCTTGGTGTCTTCCTGGAAGAGGAAGGCGCCTACTTTCTCTGCATCGATTCCTAAAGAAACAAAGTGCCAAGTCCATAAAAAGACCTCAACTGATCTAAATCTAACTAAATAAACTATAATTCCACAAAAACACACTGAAAACACATGAATTAGATAACACGCATAATTTCATCAAATAATTATATAATCATTCATAAAAATATGCAATTCTTATTATACAACCACATAATAATAAAAAAATTGTATACAAAATATGAGCATTTCTTATGCTCATCATCCCCCCATGTCTAACATATGCCACGCCCTCATGGAATCAAAACTGCAGGTAGCCCTACTGACCCCTCATTGTTGTCATTTCTTGGTGGATCTGACTATTCCTATGGCTCATGTCTGCCTCTTCTACATGCTAGCATCTGAAGGTGTGGCTCTTATTTTTTTGTGGAGCTGAGGGTGTGGCTATCGACTGTCATTTCCTTTTTCTAGCCACTATCAGTAGTGATCTAGCCAGCTTCGTCTCTATTGACTGGAATGCAGCTTCTACAACTTGCCATAGGTCAGCGTTCGAAGGTCTGACCACTGGAAGAGGGATATCTAAATTATCCCTCTTGGAATGAACTACTTGGGCTTTATACAATCGGGTTGCTTCAGGAGTAAGCCCTATGTTCTCCCTTGCAATGGTAGCGGCCTCAAATTTGGGGCCATATACCCCCCACCATTAAAAATACCTTCTTATCATGGAGGGCCATCCCTAGGATGACCCATAAATATCCTAGAACTGGTTGTCCTCTGCCAGATTGACACAGATACCAGAGTCCCCCTACATCCTTGAGGTTGCCTTCCTGGTCTCCTTGGCTACTGTCATCTCTTTGAGTAGTCGTTAGAACTATTTTTGCCTCTCCATGAATGGCTGCATATCCCACTCATATTCCTCTGGCTCGATGAAGGTCACCTTCACCTTCTTTTGAGCAGTCCTGGGCCCTTTTCCTCTAGCCTCTGCAAAAAATGCGGTGGATCAAACAGGGGTTTTCCCTTTCTCCTTGGCGAACGTCTTCTCTCTTCGAGGGGCCTACTCTATAGTACCTAGAGCATTCTCTTCACTCTATGTTGTCATCCCTGGGGGTGCTTCTTTGTCCCCCTGTCTGTCCTGTGCTAACCCCTCAGGTTCTTCTCTTCCTTCCTCAGGTCCAGGGAGTTCTTCCTTATCCCCTAGTCCTGTATGTTGCTGCTGGCCCTCGTCCTGCTCTGTATCACTCAAGACGATGACAGGGGATGTTATGGGACTTCTTTACCCTTCACTTCCAAAAATAGAAGAATTATCCCCTACCTTTAGGCTGCTCTGTCGGGCGTCCGATCGAAATTCTCTCGAAGAAAATATGCATTTTTTAGATATGGGAGAATTCATTGGGACTTCTATTGCCCAGTCAGTTTGGGTTGATGCATCCCTTCACTCTATTCCCCTATCTTGGAGTAGCTGGTTCTCCTCTTTCAACTGTTGTACCAACTGCTAGATCTAGGCAATTCATGTTTCTTGCTCTTTTAATTCCCCTTTATGCTTGTTTTGGCAGTCCTCACAAATTTGTTGGGCCATCCACCAATTGGTTTACCACTCCAGCGCTTCCTCCAAGGCTGCGTCGACCTGAGAATTACTATCAGAAGTCCCTGCATATTGTAGGCTCCAGTTTGTCAATTCCTGAAGGGTTTGGGTTGCAACATCAACTTTCGGGTCACTCTGTTCTTCTTCTATCGAGAGGAGGAGTCACCGTAGGCATTTCCTCTTGGGGACTGGTTCTGGTGGCCGAAACTCAGCCTCGCCACTAATAAGCGGTGCTCCTTCCTCTTCACACTCGGGCACTAGGGAATTCCCTCTTTCCTCTATGCATTCGGGCACTGGTGAATGCCCTATTTCTTTCGTGAAATAGGGCAATGTCGATTGACTGATCCTCACCATTTCTGCTATAGGGCTTCCTTCTTCTTGCCCTATTTTGGCAACAACATCTTGTTGCCCTTCTTGGCCACCATCTCCCTCTGCATAGGGGTTCTAAATTTTCCCTTCTACATGGTGGACCAGTGCTGATATCAGCCCATGGTGGGCCAATGCAGACGGTGCTCCGTTCTAGTACCTAGCCATTTCGTCCCTCAGAGCATTTTCTAGGTAGAAGGGTACGTTCAAATTCCTTCCATGCACCAGGTGATTGAGACATTGCACATGGTTAGCGTGTAGATGGGTATACTTCTCGGTGCATGTAAATAATCGAGTAACCTACTCGAATATCTTCTACAGGTGCATGGGAATACTGCTTTTGGGTAGCCCTTCCTTATCTATCTGCATAGTTTCTCCTGAAAGCAACACTTTGACGTACGACTTTAGTAGTCCACCTTTGTATATGCATTCCCCTATGATGGGTAATCTAGTCGCCTGCAAGATGTATTTGGGGGTGACTGGAATTTCTACCCCCCACACCTGAGCTACGTCACCCCTCAAGGAGACAACGAATTCCTTGGCTGCCTCCATATCCCAGCCCTGACTGACCAGGGTACAGTATTCGAGCCATCCTTCAACCTCGAACTATGTTTTTACCGCCCCCCTGATTCCTTTCGTATCACTCAGGTCATTCTTCTTCACTATGTGATTCTTCGACCTTCCTCCCATGGCGCCTTCCCTCACTACTGCATTTTTTTTCTATCCTTACTTCTTCAGGAAGGTGCCTTCTTATAGGGAAGGCGCCTAACCTAGCATTTATTTATAGGGGATATGATTTTTATGAAGATGATATTTTTTTTGGTACTGCATAATTTATAAATAATTATATAAAAATTTGAGTTAGTATGTGTGTACCTGATTCGGTGTTTCATGCATTGTAAAGAGCATTGATTCACTGATTTATGACATGGGGGAGGGGTATGGTCATCTGATGTCACTCGTTCGTGTGGTGGTTTTGTTTTGATCAAGGCATTCGAGAGACTTCAGTGCTGGCTGTATGTGGAAGATGCTCTTTGGTACCTTTCCCATGTGTAAGGCACTTATGTGGCACCTTCTCGATGTGGAAGGCACTTATATGGAGCATTCCTGATGTTGTCAGTGCTCTCTAAATGGATGTGCCCTCCAGTGGTGGACAACGTCTCTGATTAGATGCGCATTCTGGTGGTGGAAGGTGCCTTTTTGATGATGGTGTCTTCCTGCTATGGAAGGCTCTTCTGAATGGGTGCACCTTCCTGATGTGAAAGGTGCCTCGATATGTATGCGCCTTCCTGATGTGGAAGGTGCCTCAGTCTATATGCGCCTTCTCAATGTGGAAGGCACCTCTGTCTATATGTGCCTTCCCGATGTGGAAGGTGCCTCTATCTGTATGCACCTTCCCGATGTGGAAGGTGCCTTTGTCTATATGTGCCTTCCCTATGTGGAAGGCACCTCGATCTGTATGCACCTTCCTAATGTGGAAGGCACCTCGAGCTCCTTTTTTTTTTATGGTGCCTTCCAGCCATGGAAGGTGCCTATATATATATATATATATATATATATATATATATATATATATATATATATATATATATATATATTTGTGTGCGCCTTCTCTATAAGGAAGGCGCCTTCTTCTGGGGGGTGCCTTCTTTATAAGGAATATGCCTTCTTCTGATGGGGTGCCTTCTTCTGGTGGGGCGCCTTCTTCATACGGAAGGTGCCTTCTTCTGGCTAGGCGCCTTCTTTATAAGGAAGGCATCTTCTTTTTGCGGGGCACCTTCTTCTTACAGAAGGCACCTTCTTATGGCTGGGCGTCTTCTTTATAAGGAAGGCACCTTCTTTTGCACCTTCTCGATGTGGAAGGCACCTTCTTTTGCGCCTTCTCGATGTGGAAGGCACCTTATTCTCAGCAATCATGTTGCAATTGACTGGGAAAGGGTAATCAAGCCTTCTTAGTCTTGCTTCACGCTGCCTCAGCTTCTACCTATGAGTGTCGGTGTCGGAATGCTGAGCTGAATCAGGCCTGGTTTCCCAGATACCTATTCCTCATGTTGTCAGGTCCTCCACCTACAAAAATAAAATGAAAATAAAGAAAAATAAAGGCACTTAGATGCATTTCATGCCTATTAGGCCCTGGGTTAGGATGCCTGCAACTTGCATGCAGGCATTGTCCCTGCAAAACACATTGTACGAAAAAAACTAAATTAACTGATTTTGGTGAGCACCTCCATGCCCACCGTTTTTCCTGTTAAGAGTTTGGTCTGGATCTAACAAGATGGGGTCTCCCCCAAATATATTCTAGATTCCACCTATAAGGTTTTGAATGTGTTATAGGGGCGTTGTCGATGGCCATTGACCGTTAACATAGTGTTGCTGCCATCAATTTTTCTAACACGCACTGCCCCAATCTTGATGAGTTCTACCACCTCATACGGTCCCATCCATATTTGCATTAATTTACCTTTTCTTTCCTAGAACCAAGAATCGTACAACATCACCCATTCTCCTTCTTGGAACTGCTTTAGTTTAATATGGCAATCATGCCATCACTTTCTTTGCTTTTGTATGATTTCCATTCTCTGTAAAGCGTCCATTCGTATTTCATCCAGCTGATCTAGTTGTTGAATCCTTTCTTCTTGAGCGTCATCAAAGCTCAAGTTCAATTCTGAAGCCGTTCTCAATGTATTGATTTCAAATTCAATGGGCATCATCGCACTCTTCCCATAGACCAGTTGGAAGGGTGTGAAGCCTATGGTGGATTTTCACGTGGTATTATATGCCTAGACTACCTCCGATAACTATGTAGCCCAATCATTTCTATGTTGTTGCACGGTATTCGTTAGGATGTTCTCTATTTCTCTTTTCGTCACTTCCACTTGCCCATTTGCCTGTAGATGGTAGGGTGTAGTTTTATTGTGCTAAACTCTGTATTGATCCATCAGATCTTTGATCAACCTGGAGGTAAATTGAGGCCCCTAGTCTGTTGTTATCTCTCTAGGGACCCCAAATCATGTAAAAATGTGGGAAAATAAGAAATCAACGACTGTTATTTCTTTTGAATCTCTCAATGCTTGAACTTCAACCCATTTGGTGACGTAATCTGTACAAACCAAAATGAACCTCCTCCCTATTGAAGGTGTATTAATTAGTACCATGAAGTCCATGCCCCACTTATCGAAGGGTTCCAGGTGTACTTGAGGCTGGAGGGGCATTTTGTCTTGATGGGTTGGTCTGCCCATTCTTTGGCATTCATCACAATTGCTGGTGTACGCAGCTGCATCCTTGAACATAGTGGGCCAAAAATACCCAGCCTGTAGGATTTTATAGGAAGTTTGTTTCCTTGCAAAGTGTCCTCCGCATGGTTCGTCGTGATATGCTTTGAGTACTTCTGAGAACTCCTGATCTGCTATGCATCTCCTTATAATCTGGTCACGTCCTATTTTTAATAGGAGACCATCAATCCATAGGAACGATGCACTTTTATCTATGACCACCTACTTTTCTCAGAAAGAGAGAGCACGTGAGGTTCTTCCGATGGCCAAGTAATTGGCTATATCTACGTACCACAGGATTTTCTCACTAATGGTGAACAAATGTTCATCCGGAAACTGGTCTTCCATTGTTGTATGGTCTATTGGTATCAATCTGGATAGAAAATATGCTACGACATTGTCCTTGCCTGGTTTGTCGACTATTGTAATGTCAAATTCCTATAGTAACAAGAGCCACCTGATAATTCTTCCACCAATGGTCGGCTTACTCATCAAGTATCTGATAGCCACATGGTCCATATGGACAAATACCTTATACCCGATGATATAATTGCAGAATTTTTTTATGGCATGCACAACTGTAAGGAACTCCTTCTCTATCACAGTGTAGTTGAGCTCGGCTCCTACCAAGTTTTTTTTGACATAGTAGATGGCATAAAATTCTTCATTGTCCTTCTGTCTGAAGACTGCTCCAATCGAACCATTAGATGCATCATAGTAGATATGGAATGGTATGGCCCAATTTGGTCCTCTTAAAATCGGTGCAGATATCATTTTTTCCTTAAGAAACTAAAACGCTTCTTCGCAGTCTTCCGTCCAATTGAACTCCACATATTTAGACAATAGAGTGTGCAGTGGTTTTGCAATTTTGCTAAATTCAGTGATAAATCATCGATAGTACCTGACTGATCCAAGAAAACTCCTCACCTCCCTCTGTGTTCTAGGGCTAGGTAGGTCTCTGATGACCTCAATTTTTCTTTTATCAACCTTTATTCCTTCTGTGGAGAGGTGGTGTCCCAGTATGATTCCTTCTTGCATCATCATAAAGTATTTCTCGTTGCTTAGGGACAAACTATTTTCCTTGATTCTTTCGAGCACTCTTTCCAAGTTCGTCATTGCCTCATCAAAGGTTTCTCCATAGATGATGAAGTCATCCATGTATACTTCAACCGCGTCTCCCATCATGTCTAAAAATATGCTAAGCACCACCATTTGAAAGGTGGTAGGTGCGTTGCACAATCTGAAAGGTAATACCCGATAGGCAAACATTCCCCATGGGTAGGTGAACGTTGTCTTGTCCTAATCCTCTTCTCCTATCTAGATCTGGTTGTATCCACTAAATCCATCCAAGAAGGAGAAATATTTCCTCCCTGAGAGTGTATCCAAGACTTGATCAATGAATGGGAGCGGGAAGTGGTCCTTATTTGTCGCTTTGTTTGATGCTCTATAGTCCACACAGATTCACCACTTCCCATTCTTTTTAGGGACTACCACTAATGGTGATACCCATTCGCTATCATAAATTGGATAGATGAATCTGGAAGTCAAGAGTTTTTGCAGTTCTTCCTTGACAATGTCTTTCATTGTCGGATTCATTCTTCTCTGTGGTTGCCTTCTTGGAATTGCTTGATCATCTAGGTATATATGATGGGTACAAATATCTGGGCTGATACCCTACATATCTGAGTAATCCCATGCAAATATCTGTTGGTGTCTAACCAGGAGCTCTTCTACTTTCATCAATTGTGTGGGAGTCAACCCACTGCTAACATTCAACATTCTTCCTAGCCCGACGTGTATCTGCTAAACATGGTGATCTTGGGCACCAACCAACAACGATCCAAGTGTGGAGATAGAGGACTCTCCATGGAGGAACTCCACAATAGCACCATATTCATCTTCTTCTACCAACTCATCCAACGTCATCACCGGATGGATCATGGATAGCTCAAGATTTTCATGCTCGGTCAACATGGGTTCTCCTACTGAGTCGACGTACTACGTTGGGGGTGAAATAGTCAACCTTTTAACATTTCATTCATTGGAGATAGTCATCAGCCCATCCTGGTAGTTGATGTAAGCATCAGTTGTTGCCAGCCATGGCCTTCCCAAGATGAGTGGGTAACTGCCCAGTCTAGTTTTATATTGCAGGACTAAAAATTTTGCTGGGTATTCCCATGCATTGACTATCACTATTATGTCTTCCAACATTCCTTCCAGTGCCACGGTCGATCGATTGACCAACTGTAGCACTGTCGTAGTAGGTTTCAGGTTCATGATTTGTAGCCTCTATATGGTCTCCTGAGGTATTATGTTGATGGCTGCTCTGAGATCGACCAACGTATTAGACATGGAATGTCCCTCGATTTTTATAGTCAACATCGGGCTGCTCGGGTCTGCATATTTTAGATGGCACATTTTGTCCATCATCAAATCTTCTAGTTTACCCATGACATTGATAGTTTGGGTTGCTCTTCATCCTGGCTTCCTTAGAAACATCTCCCTTATTGCCTTGGTATATATCGAAACATCTCGGATGGCTTGAAATAATGGAATTGTCACTGTGAGGTTCTTCAAGCTAGACAAGATATCGAAATATGGTTGCGTTACTTTCCTCTATTCTTGCATCCAGTTGGGAAATGGAGCCTTTGCTCTCTCAAGCATTTCTTCAATCACCTCTTCTACAAGAGGTGTTTCTCCTACCTCTTCCTTCTCTTCTACCAGTGGATGTGTTCCTACTCCTAGCTGTCTACCAGACCTAAGCTGAATATGGTACATCGAATACATCTCACCCTCCACGTTGTATGCTGGATGGTTCACCCTGTTATTCAGATTTATCATTTTTTGTACGGGTAGCCACGTAGGTCTCACTGTTGGCAATGCTGATAAATTCTGTTGGGGGTGAGCTGGTGCTACATTCTATGGATCCTGATTCCATGAAGTGTGGCCTCTCCACTGTTGCCCAAGATATGGATATGGCATCCATGGTTGCTGGTTTAGGAATGTTGTTGGGGGGCGTTGGACCAGGGTGATGGCCCCCACCACCCCATGTTAGGTGGTTGAGGCAGACCTTGATGCATGTATGGTCCTCCCCCATATGATGACATTCTAGTTGGCATATTCCTCGTAGGGGGTTGTGGCCAACTCTTTTGATTGCCTATGAAGTAGGCATCTGTGCTTTCAGCATCCTCCTGATTACTGGGCAGTTGCAGGCACAATAGAGTTTTATGGTTCAGCCTGCAAACTATGCATACTCTAACTTTGTTCTCCGGGCATGCATTCTTTGCATGCTTCCCTCTGTATTTTGGATAGAAATAACCCAATTTTGCTTCATTTTCTTGCTTCTTTTTCTATAACAGCAGCGTATCCATCTGCAATGCTAGATATGAGAGCATTTTAAATCTTCCAGCATGTTACCTATTTCTATCTTCGTGACTGAAGCAGTCATTTTCATGGTTCTAGAAGTGGTCTTGTCTCTCCTTCTTGAGTAGTTCTGGCATAGTTGTCAGATGTCTTCCATAGTGTGCTGGTAGACGTCACCTACCGAGATCATGTTAAGAGCCTCCAATGATTCATTGGTAAGTCCTCTCAAAAATATGCTTTTGAGGGACTTATCAGATAGTTTCGTGTGAGGAGATCATTGAATATTGAAGTTGAATCTCTCTCAATATTCCTTGAGAGACTCATCTTCTTTCTACGTCATGCTTAGGACCTCTTCTCTGGAGTCTCTTGCTCTCCTAAAATCTTGGTATTGCTCTAAAAAGAGCTTCTTCATTTGATCCCAAGTGGCAATGTGTTTGTCTCCCAGAACGATGAACCATCGCAGAGCTACATCATCCAACATAGAAGGAAAGAGTTTTAGCCTCTGCATATCATATTTGTAGTCCATAGACCTGCATAAGACATCAAACTTAAATAAAAATAGGTCAGGGTCCTTAGTTGGGTATCCTCTGAAGGTCGAAAGGTGAGCAGGGGATATGTTTTTCATTTTGGTATCTCCTACTCCTTCCTCAATCGAGAAACTAAATCCAGATGAGACTTCTTCATTGTCAGCCATTTCTTTAGGAAATGCGGTCTCTAATGCAGTATTTATGGCCTTATGGTCGTTTAAGACTTTCTGAGTCAAGGCTCTAAGTTTATTTGGTGTTATCGTCCGATCTTCTACAAATTTCCACAACAGGGCTTCCTCTAAGGGTGTCCTATTAAACAGGGGATTTATGATAATTTTTTCTTCCCCATGTTTATGGGATGAGGAGACACTTTGCACAAAGTATGGCTCCTCACTCCAATGGATTGCTGGAGACGGGTCAGGTGAGTCTAATTCAAATTTAGAATGTTTTGTTGACTTAGGTTCTGATGGATTGGTTTTTATAAACTGATTGTCAGGTCCTCTTCTTCTCGAAGAACTCATACAAGGTCAGATGGAAGGTTTCCAGGTATTGTAGATAATCTGGTTGATGCACTTCCCAAGAAATGGTGCCAAAATATTGTGGGCCAAACAAGGTTAACTTCTTTCCTACTTTTGTCACATGCCCATGCATTTAATTTATCAACCCAAGGAGCTTCGTAAACTTGCGAAGGGTCTTGAACAAGATTACTCACAATACCACTTGAGATGAGTCTGCTAGTTCTACTATTGGGGGGTGTTTCAAATGGTTGTCAATCATTCATGCACTCCTCAATAATTTATGTAAAAATAATTAAATCTATATAAAGGAAATATTCACACATTCCTAGAAATGAACCTACTGTAAATACTAGAAATATCAATGTGATAAAAAATCTTATAAAAGTGATAAACTAATATAGAAAACACAAGAAAAATAGGGGAAGAAATACTGGCTTGGAGTGGGCCCAAGCTCCAGCAGCTTCCTCCTAGCTGAACACACACTTAGAAACTCTTAAAACTATATTATGATTATCAAAGTATTACAATGCTTCTTCTGTATATCTCTCTATAATTACTATAAAAATATTCTATATCCTATATATCCTTTATATCCTCTATATCCTCCGAGAGGTCTGCATGTGTTTATATAGCACACCCATAGAACTTCTGTTACAAATAAGTTGTAACAGTCGATTCATTCCAGACTAAGTCAGTCTGGTAAATGTGATCGACGTTTGCTAAAATTGGCATTCGGTTCTAATGGTGGTGTGTTCACTGATTGGTTTGTGCTTCTCTTGGCATTGGTAGGGAATTATCATACGTTGGTGCGATCCCCAATTTATCTCTATATGATGTGGAGTTGGAACTGCACCAGTCATTGTTGTCCACGTCGTGCTTGTCTGGTCAACAGGCGAAGAACAGGGGCACCTTCCCTATGAGGAAGGTGCCTAAGTATGTCGAAAGCCTTCTCTATGCGAAAGGTGCCTTACTGTCGTTGGTGCCTTCCTAGAAGAGGAAGGTGATTATCTTCTGTCGGTGCCTTCCTATGAGAGGAAGGTGTTTGCCTTCTAGTGGCGCCTTCCTATCGACGCCTTCCTTATGAGAGGAAGCACTTGCCTTCTAGTGGCACCTTACTTATGAGAGGAAGGTGCTTGAATTCTAGTGGTGCCTTCCTTATGAGAGGAAGGCACTTGCATTCTAGTGGCGCCTTCCCATCGGTGCCTTCATTATGATAGGAAGGCGCTTCTTTTCCTTTGATGCCTTCCTAGAAGAGGAAGGCACTGACCTTCTATTGGCGCCTTCCTAGGAGAGGAAGGCACTTGTATTTCCTTGGTGCCTTCTTGGAAGAGGAAGGCGCCTACTTATGTTTGGCACCTTCCTGAAATAGGAAGGTGCTTGTATTTCCTTGGCGCCTTCCTGGAAGAGGAACGCGCCTACTTTCTCTGCATCGATTCTGAAAGAAACAAAGTGCCAGGTCCATAAAAAGACCTCAACTGATCCAAATCTAACTAAATCAACTACAATTCCACAAAAACACACTAAAAACACATGAATTAGATAACACGCATAATTTCATCAAATAATTATATAATCATTTATAAACATATGCAATCCTTATTATACAACCACATAATAATCAAGAAATTGTATACAAAATATGAGCATTTATGATGCTCATAACTATTTATTTTATCCCTTTTCAATATTCTAGCTAAAATAAGGATTAAAATTGATCAAAAACAAATATCCTTCCTCTGGACTAGATCAAAATATAGAAAGAACTTTATCCTATTTCCTAGGATAAAATATGTTCTGCTAACTATGTAGGAGGGTTGGGATTTAGAAGGGTAAAATATATGAATGAAGCTTTGATGGATAATATAGAATGGAAATGATTGACAAATGAGAAACTTGACTAGGTTAAGATGCTCAAAGCCAAGTATTTACAAAATGGGATTTTTTTTATATTCCAATGACTTGCTAGTTGGATCTTCCTTTTGGAATAGTCTTGTGGACATTAGATATTTGTTATGTAAAGGGATTTGCTGGCATATTAGATATGGCAATCAAGTGAAATTTTGGAAAGAATTTTGAATGGACATTTCCCTATCGAAGGACCCAGAGGTAAGTTTTAGCTTTTGATGATGATTTATTTTAGAAAATGCAACCAAAAGATGTAAAATGAGCAAGCAATGATAACTATATGATAATGAAACTATGATATGCAGGAAAAATATATAAGAAACTTTTGCAATAAATCAGAAGTATGCCAATAATGAAAGCTCACAAAAATAGTACAATGTAATATAATGGAGGATATGAACACTCTAAAAAATACATGAAGGATCTACATTGTACTCACTATACTAACTAGCTTCTAATGTAACTTCATTCAACTACACTCAACTCTCTCAAAGGTATATATAGGGAGATAATTCCCTTGGAATTTCATGTACCCATGACTCATCATATACCTAACCTATGACATGTGCATGTGGACTACATACATATTTACATCATTGCACATTCTAACACTTGTGCATTTATTACATTGCATGAAGTAACTACTCAAACCTTACTCTAAGGTAAACTCCTACTTTAGTTATGTACCTAATGTGGTACATTAGCATGTACCAAATAATGTAATATACTCCAAAATCCCCCTGTATTACATTATTTGAGTATTGAATACTTTAGTCTTAGTTGTCTTCATCCTCGTTCTAGAATTTGAGCTCCTCTTCATTTTTTTTCCTATTTGTATCTTAATCAGGTAAACAGTTAGTATCTTCATAAAATACTATCTTTACTAAGATATCTTTAAAAATATGTTCATCTATAGGTTATTCCAATTCCTGAATTTTTTGAATCTCTTGAACCAAGTGATATTTATGTTTCCCTTCTTTATATTGCAATTGAGGATAATTATATTGGTTCTAAGAAGTATATGGATGCTGAAATTTTTGTTGATGTGGACTATACTGATTCTGATATTGTCTTGGTTGGAAAGGTCCATTTCATTGGCTTCCAATTTTTTTTTTATTTCCTTGGTATTGATTCCTAGGATTGAATCTATAGTAGTTGGTACTATATCCTTTCTTTCTTCATACTTGACAATACCTATTATTCCAAGGTCTTCATCCTTTTATGGATGAGGTAACATTTCCTTATGGATTATCTTTTAAAACCAATTCATTGTTAGTCGTTTCATCTTTAACTATATTTTCCACCTCATATTCTTGAAGAATATTGACTAACTCATCAAAATATGTATCTTTACTTGGAAGTGCTCTCAATTTTACTTGAATAAGAAACTTATCTTCTATATTTTCTCCTAAGGTTAACAATTTTTCTTTTATATTCACTACATTCCTTAGAAATAGTTCTATACTTTCACCACTATTTACTTTCAGAGAATGTAATTGAGTTTGGAGATTTAAGATAGTGCCTTTATTCTTCCCCTCAAATATCTTGGCTAAAGTTTTCCAAGATTTAGTAGATGTTGCTACTAAAGTTTGTATTTCATCTGTAATAGCAAAAGTTATTATCATTAGTGCTTTTGATTCAATTTATTCAAATTTTTGAATCTCACTATCACTTGAAGTAGGTTAAATTTTTGTTCCTTTGACAATATCCCAAAGATTTTCAACTATTAGAATTGCCCTAACTTTATTTTTCCATGATGAGTAATTTAGACCTTTAAGAAGTTGGGATTCAGTGAGAATGAATTTATTTGTTGTCATGATGGTCCTTGTAGGCTACCTTATATCTCCCTAGTTTAGAATATGTGATCAAGCTTGATAAAACCTTATCAAATATTAGGTTTTGTAGAATCCCTTATATCTCCCAAGTGTTTAGAGTATGTTATGGTCTTGATAAAGTGCTTAGCATCTATTAGATTTTCTTTTGAGTTGATTCTCTAATATTTTAAAGACAATGGTAATATAATGATCAAATCCTATTTCACCTTATTTTTTATTGAATATGCACTTTTCAATTTGATGAAATTATCTATTTATGGATTTATTTTATCCATTTAATTTGTATATGAGACAAGTATAAGCAATAATTTCCAACTTTAAAGCAATCAGTAATTTTGTTTCCTTTATCCTCAATTTTTAATGGTTTAATTTTCTACATTTCAATAATATAAATTTTGATGTAGTACTCCTTAATCTCCCTCATTTAAAATTTTAGAAAATGATAATATTTGCAAAAGAATAATGATTGAAATTTTCCAAGGTAGAAAACCTTGTATCTCCTATTTTAATTATTTGCAAATATTATGATATTTATATTTCAACTAATTCACTTTTGAAATATCACTTAAGGATATTAAATCCTTATTTAGAGTTACTTTCTAACTCAGTAAGGTTGTTATTTTCTTATATCTTCAATGCAATAATAAATAAAATCAACCTTATATAATGCATCTTATATCTACTTGCATTCAATAGAAGGCAAATATTAAATTCATGTAAGAATATACCTTCCTTGTAATGTTGTAGGCTACTAGATGATTGGCTCCTATTTTTACTCCTCTATCCAAGTTTTAGGCATTGTATTTTCTTATCTTCAATGTATGAAAATGAGCATTAAATGCTCTTACATTCAATGGGCACCTTATGAAAATCTTATCCTCCTTCGATGCACTTTGACCATAGTGTAAGCTATATGAGTGCACTCTTCTTTAGATCGGGATATTAATACATCATTCTTTCTTGAAATGCATGACACATGGTTCTTTACAATGCAATAGAATGTACAATCACTTGCTAGGTGGTTTTTGGAGGTTACAACCTTTTGCAAGTATTATTTTAGGTGGTGCAAGCATTTGAGAATTGAATTAATGATTAATATTTATTTTTTACTTTAAATGGAGTGTTACTCCAAACCTGGGTGCTCTTTAAATTTGTTCAATTATTATGTAAATTAGGCACTCTTCTTCCCTTGTTCCAAGTGGTACAAGATTCCTTTGTTTGGTGTGGCAAGTGGAGACTCCTTCCATTGCATACAACAAACCTCTTCAACATTACTTATCACTAGTTCTTGCTAACTTTTGCTAGTTGTTTCACTCAGTAAGATTTCTCCAATGTGATGTAGGAGCATCGAGTGGTGTAAGGATAATATTGCATCACCCAAAATAAAAATTGCATATTTTTATTTTGGCTGTAGGTTTCTTTAGTTATTTTTGAGTCCATGATGACACTTGAGAGGTGTAAGTCATTCAAAAGTCCAAAAATGTGAAAAATAGTCATCGAATAGTTTTAGTAAGTTAGAATAAATGAGCATGTATGGACTTAAAAATTTATCTCAAGGAGCAAAATTGAAAAATATATTTGGTGGTGAAAGAATCACATCAATATCCCGAATGGTTTGAGAGATATTAAAGTTTTCATCCCAAGAAATTTGACGGGGACTGGGAAAATTACACCAACACAATATTCCACTTTTTCATTAACATTCTTTGGAAAATAATTACATACATCCAAAATAAAATAGCCCGCAGGCTTTACAAAGACCAAGCTCGGCTTCGGTCTCACTAACTGTGCTCCTTTTTTTTTTTTTTTTTTTCCGTTCTCCGGTCCACCACCGCTATCACAAAATTCCGAGTTTTTAATCACGAAGTCTCGGCTCCCTAGGCCATTAATGCTCACCGGCGCGAATTCAAGAAATTCAAAAAAAATGAAAGTCCGCTTTCCCGCCAACTTTTCAAATTTCTTGCCATTAATGGACCAACACCCGGATCCGCTAAGAAATCTTGTAATAAAGACCCCCTTCACCTGCAACCGCCGCTAAGCTCAGACTGTCCTTCTGACCCGCGGTCTCACCCATACTGTCCATGCTCTGCAACTGCTGTTTTGTCAGAATACTTCCATAAGATGGTTATCCTAGTTAAATGCACGCGGCTGTCATCTCCCTTTTTAATACACGTGGCCTTCAACTTCCTTTTGGAACACGTGGCTGCCCGCATGTCTAACTTCGGCCTCTGTCTTCAATCGATCGCGTCGCCTTTACACACACAACCTCGTGTCCAATTCGGCCTTATCTTCTTTTTGGCACTGATTCTTGGATCCACGTGGTAACTTACTATTGGTCGCGATATCGCGACATGTCGCGATATCATGACATGTCGCGGTATCGCGACCCTCCATGCCTTATGCACTAGCCCTACCTTCGGGAGCCACGATTTTGCGACATGTCATGAAATCATGACATGTCGTGATATCGTGGCTCCCCCTACCCCCGCCATCCACCTACGCCTTAGGAGCCACGATTTCGTGACATGTCACAAAATCGTGACATGTCACGATTTTGCGGCTCCCCAACCCTCGCTTCCAACTTTCACCCTCGGAGCCACGATTTTGTGACATGTCATGAAATCGTGACATGTCATGATTTCACGGCTCCCCTGTCCTTGCCAACTCCATCTTTGCTCTTCCTCGAACCCTTCACGTCTTTGCTTTTAAGGACGTCACGATATCGCGACGTTGCGATATCGCGGGATCGCGATATCACAGCATCGCGATATCGCGACGTCGCGATATCACGACAGAAATCCCCTCCGTACCTCTACCTTCAAAACCGTCGTGATATCGCGATGTCGCAACATCACAACGGAAACCAACTTTGTGCCTTCTCCTCCAGAAACGTCACGATATCGCGACATCGCGATATCATGACAAAACCTGCCTTTGCCTTGTCGCACCTCTTGGGGTCACGATTTCGCGACATGTCGCAAAATCGTGACATGTCACGAAATCATGACCCCTCCCCAAACTTGGCCTTTGAAAATCAAACAAATTGCCTAGAAGATCCAATTGCTGCCAGATTGTCCTGCTTTCACCGGATGCTCCTGCATCAGACACCCCAGGTAAAAAGGAGAAGTGACCTTCACTTCTATGCTATTTGGTCCGCGTCCTTGGTGATATCTCCAAGCACTCATCAGCCTTTGCAACTCGCTCAAATTTCATCTTATGGCAAAAGATTTTTTTGCCCTCTACCAGACAAATTTTGGCATTGCTGCACACCTTCTCATCCACTGTCTGTAATGGATTTAACTTGTGCCGCACTCCATTTTTCATCAAGGAGTACGTATTTGCATGACCATCATGCACTACACTCCGATCAAACTACCATGGCCTTCCCAACAGCAAATGGCAAGCATCCATGGGGAATACATCACACAAGACCTCATCCTGGTATCTCCCAATCTGGAACGTGACTAAGCACTATTCATGGACCCATGCTCTGTGATCCTTTCGCAACCATGCAATTCGATATGGATGCGGGTGTCTCCTTCTCTCCAACTGCAACTTAGTAACCATCTCCTCGAAAACTAAGTTATATGTACTCTCGTTGTCTATAATAACATTATAGACTTTGCCTGCACTTTTGCACCGTGTGCAAAATAGGCTTCTCCTCTACTCTGACTGGTCTTCCTCAATCAACATGGTCCTCCTCACAATCATTGCTTCTCCTTTCTCAGCTTCTTTAGAATGTTCTGAGTCAGCATCTTCAACTGCCACAACAGCTCTGGTAGGACCCACTTGTTTCTTGTTCACTCTCTCGAGGTGCTGGGGACACTCATATGCCCGATGCCCCTCTTCTCCACAGTGGAAACATGTTCCTCGGAACACTCCTCTCCCATACCTACGTCCAGATCTACCTCTTCCCCTTGGGTAGCCATTATTCTAAACTTGCGGTTTGGGTTCTTCATCTTCTTTCTAATTTCGACTGCTACTAACCTCTTCTTTCTTCTCCTCTTTTCCTTCCTCTTTTCTTCCACCGGTCTTTCCTCCAGGTCCTTTTACTCTTTGTTTGCTTTCAAACCTTCTGTTCAGTTTTTCTTCAACCTTCAGAGCAAACTGGTAAGCATCTTCAATGGTGCTCACCCGAACTAAGCTCAACTCTTCCTGAACACTAGGTCTCAACCCATTAATATAACGGGCCACCTTTTCCTTGCTTGCTTCTAAATGACCGGTTCTGATGGAGATTTTATAAAATTCCTCCGTATATTCTTGGATAGTTTTATTCATCTGTCTTAAACTCTGCATTTTTCTTAGCAGATCCAGTTCATAATCTACGGGAATAAATTGTCTCTTCAATTTCTCCACCATTCTGTCCCATCTTGTTATCCGTTCTTTTCCTCTTCTATTTTGCTCTAGCTGTACCCCCTTCCACCATATGCTGGCATGACCCTTCAGTCTAGTCTTGGCAAATCTGACCCTCTCGGGATCTTCAACCTCTTCATATTCGAAGTATTCTTCCAGGTCATTTATCCAATCAATTAATTCCTTCGGATTCAATTTCTTGAAATACATGGGAACTTCCATATTCGGCCTCTTCTTGATCTGGGATATGGCCTTATATATTCTGGCTTGTGTCGGATCCACAGCTTCTTCTTCTTCTTCTTCAAACTGATTTTCTTCTTCATCCGCTTCATCCTCACTGTCTGCATCTCTTCTCGGTTCATGTCCTCTGCGCAGTTCTTCTTGCAGGGCCTGAACTTGCCACTGCAAAGCTCGGAAATCTTCTACTGCCATGCCTCTTCCACCAATGGGGTTTCTCCTTGGAGGCATTCTGTTCACCCGATCTCAAGCCCTCCCACAAGTCCTGGTACAACTACCTCTCCTTCGGTGGTCTGCTGTACGCTCAGGAACTACTGGCTCTGATACCACTGACGGGGACCGGGAAAATTACACCAACACAATATTCCACTTTTTCATTAACATTCTTTGGAAAATAATTACATACATCAAAATAAAACAGCCCGCAGGCTTTACAAAGACCAAGCTCGGCTCGGTCTCACTAACTGTGCTCCCATTTTTTTTTTTTCCATTCTCCGGTCCCCCCCTATCACAAAATTCTGAGTTTTTAATCACAAAGTCTCGGCTCCCTAGGCCATTAATGCTCACCGACGTGAATTCAAGAAATTTAAAAAAAATGAAGGTCCGCTTTCCTGCCAAATTTTCAAATTTCTTGCCATTAATGGACCAACACTCGGATTCGCTAAGAAATCTTGAAATAAAGACCCCCTTCACCTGCAACCGTCGCTAAGCTCAGACTGTCCTTCTGACCCGCGGTCTCACCCATACTGTCCATGCTCTGCAACTGCTATTTTGTCAGAATAATTCCATAAGATGGTTATCCCAGTTAAATGCACATGGCTGTCATCTCCCTTTTTAATACACGTGGCCTTCAACTTCCTTTTGGAACATGTGGCTGCCCGCATGTCTAACTTCGGCCTCTGTCTTCAATCGGTCGAGTTGCCTTTACACACAGCCCCGTGTCCAATTCGGCCTATCTTCTTTTTGACGTTGATTCCTGGATCCATGTGGCAACTTTCTATTGGTCGCGATATCATGACATGTCATGATATCATGACATGTCGTGGTATCGTGACCCTCCATGCCTTATGCACTAGCCCTGCCTTCGGGAGCCGTGATTTCATGACATGTCATGAAATCGTGACATGTCGTGATATCGCGACTCCCCCTGCCCCCGCCATCCGCCTAAGCCTTAGGAGCCGCAATTTTGCGACATGTCACGAAATTGTGACATGTCACAATTTCGTGGCTCCCCAACCCTCGCTTTCAACTTTTGCCCTCGAGAGCCATGATTTCGTGACATGTCACGAAATCGTGACATGTCATGATTTCGTGGCTCCCCCATCCTTGCCAACTCCATCTTTGCTCTTCCTCGAACCCTTCATGTCTTTGCTTTTAAGGACGTCGCGATATCGCGATGTTGCGATATCACGGCGTTGCGATATCGCAACGTCATGATATCACGACGAAAATCCCCTCCGTACCTCTGCCTTCAAAACCGTCGCGATATCACGACGTCGCGATATCGCGACGTCACGACATCACGATGGAAACCAACGTGACATCGCGACATCACGATGGAAACCAACTTTGTGCCTTCTCCTCTAGAAATGTCGTGATATCGTGACGTCACGATATCTCGACAAAACCTGCCTTTGCCTTGCTGCGCCTCTTGGGGTCGCGATTTCGCGACATGTCGCAAAATTGCCACATGTCGCAAAATCGCGACCCCCCCCCAAACTTGGCCTTTGAAAATCAAACAAATTGCCTAGAAGATCCAATTGCTGCCAGATTGTCCTGCTTTCACCGGATGCTCCTGCATCAAAATCTCACCAAGAAGGTTTAAAAATAATTTTTGAAGACCTTAAAGGCCCCAAAAAAGGATAGGAATTTGAAAAAATTATATTTAGATATTTTTTATTTTAGATATCTTTGCAATATTTCTGACGATATATTATAATAGCCAATCAGACACCCGAGTCAAAATTTATGGTTTCGAGAAGATGTGCCACTAAAATTAAAATTTGAATATCTTTCTGGGTAAGAAAATGAAAATTCAAATTTCAAATGAATATATTCCTAGGCAGGAAAAGGGGAGTTATGCTTTCGAGAATGTTCTATGGAATTTATTAATGGGGGAACATATATCACCAAAAGGTAGTCCAGGATGATAGATTATGGCTCCAACTTACAGATTTTTGGTTGTTTTTCTTTGTAATCAAATCAGCCCTTGTGGTTGCAGCACTGTAATTTCAAATTTTATAATTTTATTTCATTGAATAATATTAGAAGTTGGATTTATTTTGAAATTTGTTGTGTTATTGAGTATTGTGTGAGTGTTGGGTGGAGTAGCCCTTCACCACAATGTATGGTGGCTCCTCTCCAACAAATGGTGGATCTACTCTAATGAAGGTGGATCTAAGATGCTTCAACACTATCTTCTAGGTGGTTGTTCATCTAATATTTTATCCTTATCCACTTGGGTATTGCACCTTGCTACTTGCACCTTGGTTTTTTTGTACTTATGTTATTTCTTTATATTGTTCTCCTTGTAACTTCCACTACTACTTTGTTATACTATCCTTGCTAATGTCATTATGTTGCCCTTACTTGGCCTCTTTTTATTTGTAGGTTATTCTTGCACTATGAGCATTGCTTTCATGAGATCGATGTTGCTAAATTTGGTGTCTTTAGACACCTTGAATACTATGCTTTTGAGCCCTTTAGTTGGCTCTCTTCCCTTTGCTTCAAAGTTTGCTCTTCAACCTTGATGATACAATCGCTTGATGACAATAATTTATTTGTTTTTTTAATACCTTAAGACCTTCTAACTTTTTCTCTCCTTTTTCTACATTGGACAATACAAGTATGGTGCAATTATATTCGCCACTTTCCTTAGAAATAGTTCTATACTTTCACCACTATTTACTTTCAGAGAATGTAATTGAGTTTGAATATTTAAGATAGTGGCTTTATTCTTCCCCTCAAATATCTTGGCTAAAGTTTTCCAATCTTTAGTAGATGTTGCTACTAAAGTTTGTATTTCATCTGTAATAGCAAAAGTTATTATCATTAATGCTTTTGATTCATTTTATTCAAATTTTTGAATCTCACTATCACTTGAAGTAGGTTTAATTTTTGTTCCTTTGACAATATCCCAAAGATTTTCAACTATTAGAATTGCCATCACTTTATTTTTCCATGATGAGTAATTTAAGCCTTTAAGAAGTTGGGATTCAGTGAGAATGAATTTATTTGTTGTTATGATGGTCCTTGTAGGCATCTCCTTAGTTTAGAATATGTGATCAATATTGATAAAAACTTATCAAATCTTAGGTTTTATAGAATCCCTTATATATCCCAAGTTTTTAGAGTATGTTATGGTCTTGATAAAATGCTTGGCATCTATTAGATTTCCTTTTGAGTTGATTATCTAATATTTTAAAGACAATGGTAATATAATGATCAAATCCTATTTCACCTTATTTTTTATTGAATATGCACTTTTCAATTTGATTAAATTCTCTATTTATGGATTTATTTTATCCCTTTAATTTGTATATGATACAAGTATAAGCAATAAATTCCAACTTTAAAGCAATCAGTAATTTTGCTTCCTTTATCCTTAATTTTTAATGGTTTAATTTTCTACATTTCAATAATATAAAGTTTGATGTAGTACTCCTTAATCTCCCTTATTTAAAATTTTAGAAAATGATAATATTTGCAAAAGAATAATGATTGAAATTTTCCAAGGTAGAAAACCTTGTATCTCCTATTTTAATTGTTTGCAAATATTATGATATTTATATTTCAACTAATTCACTTTTGAAATATCACTTAAGGATATTAAATCCTTATTTAGAGTTACTTTCTAACTCATTAAGGTTGTTATTTGCTTATATCTTCAATGCAATAATAAATAAAATCAACCTTATATAATGCATCTTATATCTACTTGCATTCAATAGAAGGCAAATATTAAATTCATGTAAGAATATACCTTCCTTGTAATGTTGTAGGCTACTAGATGATTGGCTCCTATTTTTACTCCTCTATACAAGTTTTAGGCGTTGTATTTTCTTATATTCAATGTATGAAAATAAGCATTAAATTCTCTTACATTCAATGGGCACCTTATGAAAATCTTATCCTCCTTCGATGCACTTTTACCATAGTGTAAGCTATATGAGTGCACTCTTCTTTAGACCGGGATGTTAATACATAATTCTTTCTTGAAATGCATGACACATGGTTCTTTACATTGCACTAGAATGTATGATCACTTGCTAGGTGGTTTTTGGAGGTTAAAACCTTTTACAAGTATTATTTTAGGTGGTGCAAGCCTTTGAGCATTGAATTAATGATTAATATTTCTTTTTTACTTTGAATGCAGTGTTACTCCAAACCTGGGTGCTATTTAAATTTGTTCAATTATTATGTAAATTGGGCACTCTTCTTCCCTTGTTCCAAGTGGTACAAGATTCCTTTGTTTGGTGTGGCAAGTGGAGACTCCTTCCATTGCATACAACCAACCTCTTCAACATTACATATCACTAGTTCTTGCTAACTTTTGCTAGTTGTTTCACTCAGTAAGATTTTTCCAATGTGATGTAGGAGCATCGAGTGGTGTAAGGATAATATTGCATCACCAAAAATAAAAATTGCATATTTTTCTTTTAGTTGTAGGTTTCTTTAGTTATTTTGGAGTCCATGATGACACTTGAGAGGTGTAAGTCATTCAAAAGTCCAAAAATGTGAAAAGTAGTCATCGACTAGTTTTAGTAAGTTAGAATAAATGAGCATGTATGGACTTGAAAATTTATCTCAAGGGGCAGAATTGAAAAATATATCTGATGGTGAAATAATCACATCAATATCCTGAATGGTTTGAGAGATATTAAAGTTTTCATCCCAAGAAATCTCACCAAGAAGGTTTAAAAATAATTTTTGAAGACCTTAAAGGCCCCAAAAAAGGATAGGAATTTGAAAAAATTATATTTAGATATTTTTTAATTTTAGATCTCTTTGCAAGCTTTCTAACGATATATTATAATAGCCAATCAAACACCCGAGTCAAAAGTTATGGTTTCGAGAAGATGTGCTACTAAAATTAAAATTTGAATATCTTTCTGGGTGAGAAAATGAAAATTCAAATTTCAAATGAATATATTCCTAGGCGGGAAAAGGGGAGTTATGATTTCCAAAAAAATTTATGGAATTTATTAATGGGGGAATATATATCACCAAAAGGTAGTCCAGGATGATAGATTATTGCTCCAACTTACAGATTTTTGGTTGTTTTTCTTTGTAATCAAATCAGCCCTTGTGGTTGCAGCATTGTAATTTCAAATTCTATAATTTCATTTCATTGAATAATATTAGAAGTTGGATTTCTTTTGAAATTTGTTGTGTTATTAAGTATTGTGTGAGTGTTGGGTGGAGTAGCCCTTCACCACAATGTATGGTGGCTCCTCTCCAAAAAATGGTGGATCTACTCTAATGAAGGTGGATCTAAGGTGCTTCAACACTATCTTCTAGGTGGTTGTTCATCTAAGATTTCATCCTTATCCACTTGGGTACTGCACCTTGCTACTTGCACCTTGGTTTTTTCTACTTATGTTATTTCTTTATATTGTTCTCCTTGCAACTTCCACTACTACTTTGTTATACTATCCTTGCTATTGTCATTATGTTGCTCTTACTTGGTCTCTTTTTATTTGTAGGTTCTTCTTGCACTATGAGCATTGCTTTCATGAGATCGATGTTGCTAAATTTGGTGTCTTTAGACACCTTGAATACTATGCTTTTGAGCCCTTTAGTTGGATCTCTTCCCTTTGCTTCAAAGTTTTCTCTTCAACCTTGATGATACGATCGCTTGATGACTATAATTTATTTGTTTTTTTAATACCTTAATACCTTCTAACTTTTTCTCTCCTTTTGCTACATTGGAAAAGACAAGTATGGTGCAATTATGTAATGTAAATAAATCTACAATAATTAAGATAAAATACTTAAATTTGCACCAAATTTTTTGAGACTTTTTGGTCTCCTTTAGTATGGCAGCTTCTTCTCTATTCCTTGATGGTAAATAGTGATTTAATGTTGCCTTCTTGTACTAGACAACTATCTCCTCTAACACCTTTGCTTGGTTAACTTTACAATGATAATTCCAAGTTTTTCAATCATGCAAAGAGTATCCC
This sequence comes from Wollemia nobilis, assembly GCA_028583015.1. Lineage (NCBI taxonomy): Eukaryota > Viridiplantae > Streptophyta > Pinopsida > Araucariales > Araucariaceae > Wollemia > Wollemia nobilis. Next base: position 6,676,497 of record JAQPPZ010007530.1, read on the forward strand.
CTTTTAGATGGATTTACTTTGAACTATAATATATGCTTTAAAATAGAGTCCTTTTTGCTTTCAATAGAAGGTAGGATGTTGATATTTTTCTTTCTTTAAAAATATATCTAACTTCTATTTCTTATGTGCAGGTTTTAACCCTTGTAGAAACTATCTTCTACACTTCCTTGAAGACTTTAAACTTGAAAATTTCTCCTTTGCAAATTTAAACTCTAATTTGGTGCTTAATGAAACTTAATATAAGTGTTCAAATAATGAACCTTTTGCACCTAAGTTGCATATATTTTTAACCTCCATAGATGATGTATTTATTGGTGATTTGGATCACCTAATTGCTGCCCTATGTTAGATGAAATCACAACTCTTTATTTGCTGTCCAAATAGCTCTTTAACTCACCAATTTGTAGCTTTGAAAATCCTCTAACTTGCTACCTAAAAATGTAGTTTGGTGTCTTCAAATCTCCTTTAGAATGCACTCTGAAATCTGAAACTTAACAACTATTAATGTTGCCCAAATTGTTGCCCTTTTGTTGTCCTCAAATATAAAATTTTTAGATTGTAATGCATTCAATTTATCCTCCTATATTATGTTCTCGAATCTTCCAAATTTGGTAGGAAACTCCTCCAAATCAAAACTGAGACTTGCCTCCTAGAAACCTTCAATTTTATGTTGTAAAATCAGAAAACTCCTTTCTCCAAATTAGCCTTAAAAACCTTCAAATACAATCTTCAAATCTCTCAGATATGGTGGTTTCTTTTAACTTATTTATCCTTCAAACTCCTTGTCAAAAATAGCTTTAATATTGGCCTATTTTTTGGTCTTCTTATCAAGAATTTGAATGTATTAAGGTCTTCAATAATCTCCTTTGAAATTTGGAAAACTCCTTATCATATCCTTTCCATTTTGGGCTTGTTATCAGATGGCGATAATTATCCCAAATCCTAATTTCTTAAGTGATTATCTTTGCTAGCACTCTTATCCCTTGAATTCTCCTGAAATATCCTCTAATGAACTTCTCCAAGTCTTCTTCAATGGCCTTATCTAAATCTCCTTCAATGAGGATTTCCTATTCTTCTCCTTCTTTCTTATTTTAGGTCTTCCTTGAAACCTCTTCCCTTGGATCTCTTGATTCTATTGCTTCTGAATTTTTAATAGGAAATTTTCTAGTCCTTATCTATCTTCAATCTTCCAAATCTATAAGTTTTAAATGGGATATTTTGTGGGTCTCTTCAACTTCTTCAATGTGAAGTTTTTAATCTTCAATGGAGATATCCAATCTTCAATATTTTTCATGACTCTTTTTCTTGAGTTTCTTCTTCCTTCAATGGGATATTATTTTTAGAACCTCCTTCTTGATCTGTAGTTTTTTATGTGGATTATTTGTCCTCCTCCTTTCTTCTCAATCCTCAGCTATGGAGTCTTTAATTTGCAAATCCTAAAATGGTACCTTTTCCTTAGGCATCCAAATATTCAATATCCAATTTATTATTTTAGGTACTGGATTGATTCCAAAGAAGATATTCTTCCTAGATCTTGTAGGGAGCTTCCCAAATTTCTTTGAATCTCCTTTTTCTATAGAAAAATAATTGAAATTGTAATAGAATAAACTTTAAGTCTTGAGATAATGAATCTTCACTAATTAATTTATAAATCTAGTGGAATCAATGTTGAGTCCTAGTATTCACGAGTTTTTATGCAACTTTGTGGAAAGACTCTAGTCAAACGTAATTTCAAAAATTCTAAAAATAATATTTCTTATCTCCTATCTATCTCTCTTGTGGATCTTCCTATTTTCTATTGATTTATTATGTGCTCTAAACCTCTCTAGATTGCATTCAAATCTAGAAGCAGTCTTCTCATATTTGTTGTTAATCCCTGGTTGCTGGGAAATGCTAGATTTTATGAATGCAAATCAAAGAACGTAATTGGATAAGCACTACAAAATAATATACCTAAGCTAGCAAATTTAATGGACACCTTGTATAGGATTCAACTCAAAAAAAATTGAAGACTGAAACCTAAAAAGAACTCAAGGTTAGACAAAGCCAATGGATCACTTGAGTATGCAAGGAAACATAGATTTGAAGAAGATATTCCCCTAGGAATAGGTTGGAATCTAAATTCACTAGCAAAGAGAGCAATTAGCTTAACACAATAAAATTATCGATGAAAAAATGAGCATCGAGTCTCATTTTATAGTTTTTACATGATAAGAACTCTCGAGAAGAAATGAGAGATTAAAACATGTGTTACAAAAGATAAACCCAATCTAAAAGTAGTTACAACATGTGTTGGACTAACAAACTTCTCAACACATGATGTAAAAGTGGGTATAAAAGATAAACCCAATCTAAAAGTAGTTACAACACGTATTGGACTAACAACCTTATCAACACATGATGATTAAAAAACTATTCATCATGTGATGACTAACAAACTATTTCACATGTGATAACTAACAAACTATTCCAACAACTTATTCAACATGTGACAACGAACAAACTAGTCACATGTGATATCTAACAACCTATTCAACATGTGACAACTAACAAACTAGTCACATGTGATAACTAACAATGTATTCAACATGTGACAACTAAAAAACTAGTCACATGTGATAGCAAACAAATTATTCAACATGTGACAACTAATAAACTAGTTACATGGGATAACTAACAAATAGTGGTATTAACCTTATTGATTAAGGTCAACGTCTAACCGTAGCAGTTTATTTACAATTTAATTTCTATCAGCATACAAAATATTAATGTATGTGGTACATACCAGTTAGTGATGTTTGGTATTTTGTACAGTCTTGAATCATATGAGCAACTGCAACATCAATATTTTTATCTTCTGGTTGAGCATCTGGAGGGGGTTCTGGAGTAGGAGGATATGGACTATAAAATTTTTCTTCATCCACAAAGATAGAAACCTGTGGAGCCTCTGTAAAATTGATTCTTACAATATGTCTGAATAAATTTCTTTGCCAAGATGAATCTAAAATGAACATATTAAAAAATATAAGAAAGGAATAGACATTGCCCTCGATGGATTTCTAAGAATAATCACACCGTCCAAAACTCCATTATTGGGACAGTGATATATCATGGCTGAAGTAAACAGACTTCAATGACCTGAATTGATAAACACATTAATGTGACCTACACAATTGTATACAAAATCAATGTAAAATACATAATTTATGGAAAATATAATCTGTGATGCTTGAGGAAATAATCCCCGTATCCTTTGACAAAAGGATTATCTTTCAGTAGGTATTTGTAAATGCCACCGTTGCCAAGCTTGAGGATGTCCTCCAAACATATGCATATGTGCCAATTCTCTAATTAGGGCATCTGGCATAGAATTATCCTTTCTCAAAATTTACTCAACTGAAAACTGATCTTGTGATAGGAGGGTCTACCACCACGCATAGCAACCATGACAAAGTTGGGCAGATATTTTCTTACCCATGAACCATTTGAAATTTTTACTGTCAGTTTGAATTATAAAGTCTTCAGGCAATAATAGTGTTATGTATTTTTATATGCCTTTTATTATGACCAAAATTTCCTTTTTTGCTGGCCAATAATTCAATTCATGTTTCTAGAACAGACCTGATTTATACCCTAAATTTTCTTTGTCTGATTTCTTTTAACTAAAATAATGCAAGCCCAAAACTCCTTGCTTGCATCTATCTGTTAAAAATATGGCCCTGAGAGTGCAGGTTCTAAAGGCAATAAATTCTCACAATAATATTTTAGACTAACTACTACCTTTGTTGTTGTAGAGGACCAACTGAAAGGCTCAACTTTCATAAAGTCTCTGATGGGTTTTGTAATCATGGAGACATGCTGCAAATAATAATGCATATAGTTAATACATCCTAGAAAATGCTGACATTGGTCTTTTGAAATTAGCTGATCAAGGAACATTGCAATTTTTTCTAGAACATGTTTCTACATTACAATTTTACCATCCGTAAGTAGAACACCCAAAAATTCTACTTATTTTACAACAATTTGAAATTTCTTTTTGTCTCTACTGAGACCTACTCCATGTTTTGACATCAATTGTTTAAATTGTAGAACATGTTTCTCATGTTCTGCTAGAGACTAGCTAAAAACTAAAAATTCATCAATGTAATTGACCAAGAACTAATGGTAAGATTGATAAATCCTATCCATCCTCATTTGAAATTATGTTGGTGTGTTCTTGAGCCCAAATGGCATCACAAGCCATTCATATAAACCTTTAGGTGTTGTGAATACTATTTTATGGATATATTCTAGTTTTATTTTAATCTGACGATAACCAGAAACACAATCAAATTTTGAAAAGATCTTCCCCTGTCCTACTCTTTGAATTAATTGTTGCTTGTCTGGTAAATGTCATTTTATATTCTAAGTGATAACATTTAATGGAATGTAATTTATAACCATACGTGCCTTACCTTTTTTCTGCTCTGAATGTTTTCTAACAATAAAAGTAGAACAAGAATAGTTAGATTTTGAGGGGCAAATCAAACCTTTCTGCAAAAGTTCTTGTGTCTGATTTCTAGCCTCTTGATCATCTTATTTATTTAGAACTATTATTTTTCCAGCAACTAGTTGATTTTGAAAAGTAGGAATTTTAGCCATTGAGGACTCGGTGCTCCATTTCTATAATGGATGCTCTACACAACATTCTTCCATTTGTTCTACAAGTTTTTGTATTCTCTCTGGAATAACATCCATATTCAAAGCACTTAAGGAGTGTAAAAAATTTTGCTAAATTCTTTATCTCTCCAATGCTTGTTCATGACTGAAAATATCTTCGAGAGAAGGATCAGTCCACTGTGACTTTAATTTTTGAGCATGAAATACAGTTGGTATTCTTGGAACTGTATTTTTTTCATTATCAATATTCAAAACTAAATAATGTTGAGCAATTGTGTATGGTCCATAAGTATCTAATAATGGACTTCCCAAACCAACATCATATCCTGCATCATTTATCTGCACAAAGTTAGCATATATAATTTTACCAGAGATTTGAATAGGGATATCAAATTCAAAGTAATTCAAACCTCTATGTCCATTCATTGTCGATACTCTAAAATTCTTTGTGGATTCTACCCAATTTTGAATCATTTTCTCATGATAAAAATTCAAGTTACAACCAATATCTATGAAAGCAACTATTTTCTAAAAATTTATACCACCATCTCCTAAAATACAAATTGGACACAAAATCCGATGATATGAATGCACCATTTTTTTAATCTATAACTGAGCACTTTTAGATGCTAAAGGAAATTTATGATAAACATTTTTTTGTTGTTTTTTATATTTACTAGTTTTTTATGAGGTATCAGAGATTTTGTATCCTTGAAAGGATCATATTTGTGGAAAGCCTGAGTGGATTGAATCTCATTGTAATCAGATAGAGAATCTGATTCAACATCTATTTCATATTTTATTTGCTTAGAATATGAACTAGAAGAAGAAGACTCTGAAGTATTATTATAAGACCTATACAGGGCTTCTTGAGCCTCAATTTCATCTTCATCTATTTCAAATTCATAGTCACTACAATATTCTAATTTAGGCATTGTAGGATCAATAGGATATACCATAAACATATCATTAATAAAATGTAATTCTTGTTCATCCATCTATTCATTATATTCATCAAAAATTGAACTTTTAGTATTTGATTCAACTGTACATTTAAACATTGAAACATTTTGTTGTTTCCAAAAATCTAAGTGTTCTACAGTTTCACACATTTCCCATTCAGTATTAATATCTGGGTTTACAAATAATGCTTTGACATATTTTGGAGCTTTAGATGGGCAAGAATGATCATAATGGCCTTTCTTTTTGTAATCAAAGCAACAAATATCCTTTGGTTCTTTCTTAGGAGCTTGTCTGCGTCTTCTGAAATACTTAAAAGGCTTATACTTCTTACCTTTACTCTTAACAAACCTTCTTCTGACTGTTCTAGGTTTCTTGTAGGTTTCTGCACCATCGATACCTGAACATTCTTTTATTGTAAGGGATTTGCTTGTTTTGGAAACCTTTTGAAATAAATAAATTTTACGATATTCCTATCACATTGATTCAACTATATCAACAAAATACAAAGTATTTATGTCCACACCCTATTGAGCAATTTTATTTAAGATCAATTGTCCTAGACCTTTTGGTAAAGAAGACAAGAACTGAATTTTAACAAATTTTTCTCTGTGTAAATTCAATTCATAAACTTTCTTCATGCAATCCTGCACGTATTCTTCAAATCTACTCATATCATACAATTTTTTAAATGCAATATTAAGTTGATCTTATTTTTCTTTATTCACATTATTGGGTGTGAATTCTAATAATAAAGCTTCATGCAGTAATGGTAAACCTTGTTCATAGACCTGCGTCTTGGACTCATCTGATGCATGTACCCACCATTGTAATACCATACCAGCAAAGTGTCTAATGCACAACTCAATGATTGCATTGTTATCAAAATTATGTATTGCTTGAAGAGAGCTATAATGGTTAATCCAAATATGGATAACCTCTTGTGTTGGATATTTTGATTCATTAAGTCGAGTTGTCAATGATTTCAAGGAATTTATCAAGAAATAAAGTTATCATTAATATCCAGGAAGAAGCTTCTAATGATGTCAAAGGCCAAGAGGAACAATGCAGAGGTTAAATAAAAAAGGTCTCAATAATATTTTTAATATTATGTGGAAGCATAAGTTAAAAGGTTTTTCATAAAAAACCAAGAAAGTTTATTCCAAAGCTAAAGGAAGGTTTAATATTTATTTGATAAAATATTTAAATTCAAAATGAATTTAAATTTTATAAATAAATATTATTTATACCAAGTTGCAAAATGAAAGGTGGCCTAAATAAATCCAAGGGTTTTAAATAACTAATTTATAAAATTTAAATTCAAATGAATTTAAATATTTTATAAATTATTAAGGACAAAGGGATAAACAAGCACCGACGTCTAATACATTAGAGGAAATTCGAGCGTCGATGTTTTGCATAAAGGAGAGAAACCATTATAAATACCAATACCTAAAAGGCATTAAAACTTATCCTTTTGTTTGATTAATGTATGCGTGCAATTGTGTTGACTCATGCAAAATATCTGAAGTGGTTAATGTGTTTAGCACCAATGAATAATGTTTAAGAGGAACAATGTGATTTGACCAAGTGCCAACTGGGCAACATGACCTAGTGGCAAAGAGGACAATGTTAGAGTGGTGGGCGCCAGGAGACCTATGTTCGAAACACGACAGCAGTGTTTTGGTGGTTACATTAGTGTTGGAGAGTGCAAAGTAAAGGTGCACATTTTGCGCTAAGCAAGGTGGGGAGTTTTTGGAGCATGTGGTGCCCTATTATTCCCAAGCTAGCATCTAGCTTGGTGACGGTTGGAGCCATGGCTAGGGCACTGATTGAGGAAGCACCGTGAGTTTGAATCCCTTCCAAGGTAAGGCAAAGGTATTAATTTTTGTGTGTAATATTTTATGTGCCTAAAGTTTTGACATGAGGTCTTAGGGAGATAAAAGGGTTGCTTAAATTTTTTATATTGATTATTATTTTTGGTATATTGGAGGAATAAGGAGTTAGCTTTATTTTGAATAAAGTGTTTCACATTGATTTGTTGAGGATTTAAAGGATAAAAGGGATTTCTTGCATAGAGTTATTTTTGAGAAAGAATATTGAATTAGCATTATTCTTGTCATTGATTATTATTATCATTCGAATATTATAAGGTGTATTTGGTGAATTAATTTTTGTAAATGTTGAAGAATGTTTTCTTAAATATGGAGTGATAAGGTATATGTATTTTGATATTTACATTGTAATTTTTTAGGGAGTTTATCATCTTATAACTTCTTGAGCTTGGCAAAAGAGTGTTTGTTGTTGTGGTAGATTTATGAGATCCCTTCATCATCATGAAAAAGGTATGAGCACATTATTCCATAATTGAGTTGATTGATTGGTTTTGTAGAAAATAATTTTGGAATGAAAAGGACTTTATTAGGATTTCCTATTGAGAGTGTTGAGATAATACTTCAAGGTTTTCTAAAATAAAGGATTGTTTTATAAGCATTATTGTTGAAGCTATTGGTTGTGTAAAGAACTTGAACTAGGGTTTGAGTATCATTGATAAATGAAGATTGTTTTATATGCATTATTGTTGAAGTGAGTTGTTGAGCAAAGAACTAGGGTTTGAAAAGAATATGAGTATCATTGTTATGTGAGAGTTGTTTCATAAGCATTATTGTTGAAGTGAGTTGTTGAGTGAAGAACTTGAACTAGGGTTTGCAAAGATCATGAGTATCATTGTTATGTGATATTTGTTGTTGAGCAATTATTGGAAACATTTTGAGTTGGTGTTTACATGCTTGGACTAGGGTTTGTGAGAAAGGGGTGTTTCATTGAGTGATTGGTTGAGTAGAGTTGGCTGAGCCTAGTCAAGTGAATGTGTGAAGTGATTGTTCAAGTTCCATAAAAAAAACAATTCTATATTCTGAATTGAGTTGAGAAAGTGATTGAGCATTGAGTTGAATTTGAAGCATATTGAGTCTCTAACAATTCTCCTTATGTTTCTAAGAGAGTGATTGAAAGTAATTGAGCAGATTTGAGGTAAGTCTTTGAGGAGACTTGTGGATTGATTTTTGTGTGAGCTTTTGTGGAAGCTTACAATACAAAGTTGGATAAGTTCTTGAGAGGACTTATTGAGCACTGAACAAGTTCTAGAGAGGACTTATAGAGCATATTTGAGCAAGTTCTAGAGAGGACTTGTAGAGTAGATTTGAGCAAGTTCTAGAGTGGACTTGTTGAGCAGATTTGAGCAAGTTTTGTGTGGACTTGTTGAGCATATTGGAAAATTTCTATGTGGACTTGTTGAGGATATATGATCAAATTTTGTGTGGACTTGTTTAGTAGATTGGACAAGTTCTATGTGGACTTGTTGGCAGATTTGAGCAAGTTCTATGTGGACTCGTTGAGAAAATTGGACAAGTTTTATGTGGAATTTTTGAAGATATTTAAGCAAGTTCTATGTGGACTTGTTGATCATATTGGAAAAGTTCTATGTGGACTTGTTGAGCAAGTTCTATGTGGACTTGTTGAGCATATTGGACAAGTTTTGTGTGGACTTGTTGAGCAGATTTGAGAAAATTTTGTGTGGACTTGTTGAGCAGATTTGAGCAAGTTCTATGTGGACTTGTTGAGAAGATTTAAGCAAGTTTTGTGTGGAATTGTTGAGCAAATTTGAGGATAGATTTTGGTGCAGATTTTAGGACAGATTTGTGCCAGACTAGAGATAGAGATTGAGCAAATTTGTGTTAGACCGAAGGACTATGTTTAGTGCAAATTTGATACAGAGCTTTGGATGTGATAGAGAAGAGAGGAAAATAGCATCTAGTGGATAGATATCCATCAGCCAGGGCAATGAGGAAAATTCTTTTGAGTGGGGATAAGATTCTTTAGTGGAGAGAGATCCACAAGCCAGTGTAGTGGAGGTAATAGTCTTCAAGAGGATCACTAGCCAGAGCAAAGGAGAAGGAGTTCTCCTATGGATAGAGATCCATGAACTTGATTTAGAGTATTGGTGTCTCCTTTGGATAGAGGTCCATAGACATTATAATAGGGAGAGGATTCCCAAGAGATTGAGAAAATTTTAGTAAAATATTTTCTCCATGGAGTAGCCCACATTGGGTGAACCACATAAATTATGGTGTCTCTATTGTGTGTGATGATTTATGCATTACTTTGGTTACAGTTGTTGATATTGCTATCTTTACATTGCATAATATTGATTGGAAAGAAAATTAAAAAGTGGTCTTATACTGTTCACCCCCTCTCAGTATAACCTTGTGTTCTTCATATTGAGGATTAGAGTTGCCATCAATGTTTAGAATAAATATACCTTATTTTATGTTGAAAATAAATATAAACTTAGACTGTTGTGATGTTCCTTCAACTCTGGCCAGTTCATTTGTGGTTTAATAGAAGATGATTTTGTTTCTTTTTGTTTCTCTAATCTCTTTTGTAGGGCTTGGTAACCCATAGGAGTTATGTTAATTGGCTTATATGCTTTAACCAATTTTATAGGGATACTTGTTTTTGCCTCAGACTTGATTTTTTTACTATCTTTACCGTATTTTTTTATTCTTCTTGGAATAATTTGACTGCTTCTAGATTTGAAATGCAACCACAAGATGTAAAATGAGCAAGTAATGATAACTATAAGATAATGACACTATAATATATAGGAAAAATATATAAGAAAATTTTGCAATAACTCAAAAGTATACCATTAATGAAATCTCACAAAATAGTACAATGTAATATAATGGAGGACATTAACACTCCAAAAATATATGAAGGATCTACATTGTACTCACTATACTAACTAGCTACTAATACAACTTCATTCAACTACACTAAACTCTCTCAAAGGCATATATATAGGGAGATAATCCCCTTGGCCTTTCACATACCCATGAATCTTCATCTACCTAACCTATGGATCATGTACATGTGGACTACATGCACATTTACATCATTACACATTCTAACACTTGTGCATTTATTACATTGCATGAATTAATAAAAATTTACTCTAAGGTAAAATCCTACTCTAGTTATGTACCCAAGGTGGTACATTAGCATGTACCAAATAATGTAATATACTCGAACAATAAGTGCCTTGGAACCTGCTTTGTCCCTCCATTTTGTTATCAATGTTGTTGAATATATTACAATAAAAAATAGTGAAAAATTTTGGAAATATTTATTTGCTCTAGATTTAGACCCAAACTTGGCTGGCCATATTAACAATTTGAAAATATGGCTTCATTTGTATCCTCTATTGTCCTCCTGTTTCAGTGATTTGGTCATTTGGAAAGAGGAAAATAATGGAAAATACTCTGTTAAGTCTTAATACCATTTGCTTGAGACAGAAGATAGAAGCTGATTTTCAAAGAGAAAAAATTGTATTAAAGGGATCATGCCTACAATAGCTTTAATTTTAGGTTTGGTGGCTCAAAATAGAATATTAAAATTGATAAATTACACAAAATAGGCATCCCTTTTATAAATGTATATTTTTTGTGTGAATAGAATTTAAAATTAGTTCATCATACTTTTCTTAAATGTTCCTTTGCTAGACAAATTTTAGAGAATATTTTGGAACCTTTTGATGTTCCTTGGGTCTTCCCAGCCACTATAGGAGATTTATCCGTGCAATGGGATCCTCCTTTCAAAATTGGTAGATTGAAATCTCTCTAGAGGTTTTGTCTTCCCCATTTTATTGTGAGAAATTTAGGAGTGAAATAACATGGATTTTGAAAATTGGAAAATAGAGGCTTTTGTGGTTGTTTTTTGTATCCTCAATGTTGTTGTGGAGAACTCCTAGATCTTATCCTTTCCTAAGGTAAATAAAAGTAGACTCAAGAAAGCCATTATTGTTCACTGTAACTTGAAGCCTTTAATCTGTGTGAATCTGTTGAGGTCTTTAAGGTTGAAATTTGAATAGGAACCCCCTCCAAATGGGTGGATAAAATTGAATGTAGGTGGTGCTGCAAAAGGGAACTCAAGGTATCTTGGTGTGGGTGGAGTTTTTAGGTATTTTAGGGGGATGGTTGTGCAAGCCTTTGTTGAACCTTTATACATCTAGTCCAACCATTTTGTTGAGGCTTAAGCCTTTTCATAGGGGCTAAGTTAATCAAAGAAGGGTGTTATAGAAATATTATTATGGAAGGGGACTCCCTAAACCTTATAAATATTTTGAAAGGAAGACAAGAATTTGGTTGGAGCATTGTAAATATGGTTGTGGGGACAAAAGAGATCTTGTAGTCTTGCCACAATCTTCAATTGAAGCATATTTATCGAGAGGTAAATGAAGTTGTAGATTTTCTAGCAAACATGGGGGTGGAGGCTCAAGATATTATTATATGGGAAGATAATTTTCCACTTTAACTTATTAAATTTATGGCTAAAGAGAAGCCAAAGTGACCTAATGATTTTAACTTTACAATTGGAAGAAGCTAAATCTTGGGGATCAGTTCTTGGGATAGATTGTTATGAGTGACCCAATATCTATGTGGTAAACGGTTATGTTTGTAAAGTTAATTGTTATCTATTTTTTCTTATTAATAGTGTAGTTTCTTTTTAAGTGCCTCAGGTTGGTTCTTTATGATTGTTAATAGTTCAAATGAACTTGGAACCATGTTTTCTTCATCTTTTATGTTCTAATTATAAGGAATTTTATATAAAAGGGATGAGGCCTTTTAATTTCCTTCTTAACCTATTAAACCTATTAATAAAAATGATTTTATAACTGATAGGTGTGCTACGAGTAATAAAATGTAGGACTATAACAATATAATAATAATATTATTAGATTAAACCTACAACCAAGATAAATATGAGCATATAATAGATTTGTATGTGTCTACAAATTGAAATTGGATATGCTAAAGTAGAGATAATTGATATAAAAGCATGAAATAGAGAGATTATATTGAATAAAAAGGTGCTAATACCTACAAATAAGACACTTATTAAATATAAAAAATGATTGCAAATAGTAAATAAGCCTGTTACAAGATAAGAGTGAATGAAAACCAAATATAAATGTTTATAAATTTAAATAATAACAAATATTTAAGACTCTAAATGCATGAATAAGAAAGATAATATGGATTTGTAAGATAATAAAGTAAATATGCATGTAATACAATGACTTTAAGTATAAAAATCCAATTGTCCAACAGGAATCATGCGAGCAAAAAAATACTCAATCCCAAAAGGAGAATTTGAATCAGATCATTAAGAAAAGCCAAATGGTTACTAAAGAAGAAGCTCATCCTCCAGATGCATCAATTATCCAACATAAATTATGCAAGCAACAAAATACTCAATCCCAAAAGGAGAATTTGAATCAGATAATTTAGAAAATCCAAATGGTTACTAAAGACCATCCAGATGATTCCATGGAAAATATTAGCACCTTAGATGGTATACTCAAAGCTAATTATAAAACAATTAATTATGGTGAGTTTTTTAAAAGTGAAGATCCTACAAAATGTGGTACAACTAGATATTACCTCAGGAGCTTAAAGTGCAAAAATGTATTCTTAGATATTGCCACTCTATAGGAGAAATAATCTCTACTATAGAAGAAAAATAATAAAATCAATTTCCTCTTTGATGGATAGCTGTTATCTTTGTTTTTCTTCTATCTGCTAGAGTTATGTGTCATGTAAGGGTTGTTCTTGTCGTTAGTTCCTTCAAAAAATGATTATGGAACCTTAGAAATTTGAGGAAGATGGAAATATCTTTGATAGAAAAGCAAAGATAGGTATGCTTTAATTAAATTTTTAGAAATGTAATGAGAGCAATGTATCATTTTATTTTTATAATGGGAGTGGCCCCCAATAGAAGCCACACATAGCTTATTAAACACATGACTATAAGCATAAAATAAGTATGAATTGTTGCAAATAAATACAAGATGGACACAAAATATTGTTAGATGCTTGCAAATGAGAGTTAGAATTGAAGAATTGAACGAATGCAAGTATAAGTAGTTGTAGCATGCAAAATTAAATGCTAGCAAGGTTTGGGAAGAGGGAAATGCACAAAATAAATAGCAAATAAGATGAAAAGGAAGGATCTAGGAATATTATAGCCTAGATAGAACTCCTCATTGCACCATGATGGTATTCTTGCTCCAATGCACCCTTTGCTTTATTTCAATTGCCCCAAAAGCTTGATTTAAATGCTATAAATGATACAATGGAGAGGATGAGAATGGGAGCAAAAATTGGCAGAGTTTTGATAGCTGAGGATTATTCCTTGAAATGTCCATTCAAAGGGCTCTATTTAAATATATTGGAAGGGAAATCTACAAGGGAAGTGGATTTAAACATGTTATTAAGAAAAGGATAAAATTCAAATTTTATAGGCTTGAGGAGAGGATGGAACATGTGTGATCAAATGAGGGAGTGGAGGGGAGGAATCCACATGCTTCTAGATTGTGTCATAGAGATTCTACTCTTGTTGGCAAAAGCAATGGGTTTTGTAAAAGTGCTAGTGTAGTGCTTTTGTACTGATATAGCACTTTTGTTCAGTGGTCTTGTTGTCTGGTCAAAATGCTAAAGAAAACCTCTTTTACAAAAATGCTAGGATCGAGCATAAGCACTAACAACACTTTTATAAAAGGTAGTGCTTTTGCAAAAGTGCTAAATTTGATGTCTAATTTGCCTGGGTTAAGATCTTTGACTGATGATATTATGTTTTGTGCCTTGTCAAAAGATGTAGCTAACTAAGCGAAACAAAATTGGGTGTCTACAATTCTATTTGAATTCAATTACTTAAGAAAACTACTTACACCCACTTGACTTAATCAGTTAATTAAACCACTCTAATCTACTTAATACTTGCCATTAAATTAAATCATTAACCCACTACCTAATTTAGCATCAATTAATTACACTCAAATCATTAGAATTATACAATTCATTAGCCCATCAATTTAAGTTAATTATAATTAATTTGAATAATTTAATTTACAATACCTAAACTTATAAGTTCACAAATTTTTGCAATTATTAGAGTCAAATAGCTCATCATTAACTACATTCATTAACTTTGTAACTAAATTAATCAATTATCCAATTAATTTGGATTCATAAAAACACAATAATTAATTTAATGCCATAGAAAAACAAAAAATATATAATTAATTAGCTTGTAATTCCTATAATTAATTCAAAATTCAATTGATTGATAAGGCCATTAATTAACTCAGTTTACTCTTTAAGTCAATTAGCAAAATTTCTCTACTAAATTGATCTCTTAAGACCAAACTACCTAATTTAATTTGATCTCACCGGCTGATACATAATCAACTTCTTAAAACAAATTAATTAAACTTATTTATTAAAATCCATTAACTTGAGACCTTTATCTTATATTAAATCATTTCGATCCGATTTGGGCCTAATTGGTTACATCAAGTAATTCTCTGATTGAAATTAAGTAGCATAATGAAATTAAGAATTACTAAATCAATTACACAAATCAATAGTAACACAAAGTAAACATCGTTATACCAGCTTAATGAGGATATACAAACACATATCCCCAATGCATAGTAAATCTATTCATAGGATTGCAGTAATAGTTATAAAACAGGAGCCATTGTCCCAGATATTTGAAAATGCAGGCACCTTCTTAGCTCCACATAGACTTTCCCATATCTTATCACCAAAATGTAGACTGGAGATTTGTCTAAATCAATTACACATTTTCACAACCCCTTAAGCTTATAAGCATCACCTGCATATAGATTTACAATATAAAGAACAATCTGCATAACAATATTTTACTGTTATTCATGACACTAGACTAGCACATCAATTGCAGGCAGTGACTATCAGTCAAGGACAACGTCATAAGAAAAGGAAGATGGCATTATAATGACAGTAGAACCTTCATGCTTAATGATGGCGAGTACAAATATATTGAAAATTTGAAATAGACCATCATTGCTACTGTGCATACACCAGTCATTTGGGTTTTTAAACCCCTGACTGCGAAAACACATACGAAAGGGCATTGCCAAATTCAGAAATTTGTCAGCATGCCTCCATTGCAATTGATTCCATTGATCTTAAACTCAGCATGTCTAATATCTCAACTGAAACCTTTTGTTTTTCCAATTAAATATTTTGTCATAACTAAAAGTTTCTTCTTCTCATTTTTTTTCAGTGCATATAATCTAAAAGCTTAGTATATTATCGATCAAATTTTAGAGCATTCTGTCTCAACTTCTTGTTATTTTTCACACAGACACAGCACGCCTTGTCATACTTTAAACAGTTGTAACTTTTCCAGTTTATGTGGCCATAATTGCACACAGATTTCATTAAAATCCATAGTTTTCAGTTTAGAGCCTTGGTGCCCTTTGTTTCATGGAAGGGGGAAATGTACGAAAATCAGCCAATAGCATTTTTGAATTGGAGGAGGTCCACCATTGTTTAATCATGAAAACCATTCAGTTTATTATTGCAACAGTTATCACCTTGCATGCATCCACAGAGAATTCAATGCTGATAATACGAAATGTCCTCCATGATAGAAAGGATCATGCAGATGATAATGGGTAGTCTAGTGTTCACAAAATAATAATATAAGTATTCAAATGTACCTTCTTGTTATACGCAATATGCAGGGAATATACACCTAGAACTATATACAGATAGAACTCTGCAAGAATTATGATGTTGACATCTGACAGGCAGGGAAGCATAAAGAGACACCAAAAGTCTTTCTTTCAAGTGGAAAGCAACAATTTACAGCACACCATCTCAAGTACATATCACTTATATCATCCTCTCCAAGTGAGGCAGGTAAGGAAAGCACTCTTACCAAACCTTTGATGTGATTTTCTTAAAAAATCCTTGTATGAATAGATGACAACCTTGGTAGTGATGGCTTATCTTCTAAAGAAAAAGAAAGACATACCCACCAAATCCCATCCTCGAATAATACATGAGGGAAGAACATACTCATTCTACCCTCATTTAAAAGGTTGACAATACCATCACCCAAATTCTATTCCTGCTTGTATATATTAACAAAAACAATTATATCTTTTAAACACCCAATAGTTGTAGATCATTATATAACAAGTGCCCTTACCTATGGTTTTTTATATATATAGCAATAACAAAGGTTTATTTAAATTTTTAATTTGTTGGCTATGACAGCCAATGGATATCATACAAAGGACTCTTATTAGATTGATAAATGTAAGCTTATAAACATCCCTACTAGTAATCAAAATGCTTAAAGAAATAAAATTTAAAGAATATCTGAATGAATACTTTGGAGAAATGTTAACTCTATGAGCTATCCTTTTAGGAATTCGGGAAAATCAATCCAAATGTTCAATACCACAAAAACCAAACAACATTTGAAGTTACATCATCAATCATTATATCATCTGCATTAATAAAAGCTAAAATTATAATCTAAATCATCATTGCATATCATAAATACAACAAGAAGTGAAAACTGAAATATATAAAATCATCATCATATTAAGTATATGCATCAATAAATCATACAACTCAAGTGCATCATGTAGCAAAATCGGTGCCCCAAATAATCCTCAAACAACAAAAAATGGTACTAGTCATTACAAAATTGGTAGCTAGTCATCCTAAATCCTAGTAGATCACATCCTAAAACTAGCATCTAGTAGCCTTAACTCTGCAACCTTGTGTGTTTGATTGGTGGTAGTGGTGGCAAAATGTGAACAAAATACTGAAATGCTTGTGTCACTGACCTCGATCAAGTGCGGGATCTCATTCTCACTTATGAAGGAATTTTAGTGCTTTGCAGGAACCACTACATAATACACCATACAATAGTGGGCAGAGTGCTCTATATCCACCTCTAGCTCTCATTGTGTATCCTGAAGTTCCCCCTACAACTGGACCAACTAGATTTACATCTATAGAAATATCTCCATAATTTGCTCACTATCGCCCCGCCCTATTGTTGACGCCCATGCCACAATTACATCTAGCTATACCATCATGTCTACCACCTTCTAATGTCCTACCTACTATAGAAGCCATCTCTCACTCATGTTGCCTATGCAACTCTGCAATCTTGTCCTCCTGGTCCTATTGCTTTACCTATCTAGTTGTCTTCAAACTCGTGATATGCTCATTAGTATTAGCCAAGGAATATTACAATATCAATATTTGCCACAACATATATGCTCTCTACATTTGTCACCTCATTGAGGATCCTATGAGTACAAGCTAGTACCTCATCTATTGCCTTGCTTGTGTATATCTCTATTGATGCTCCTATGCCTAGGGGCACAACCACAATAGGTGCTAAACCTAGTGGTATCGTAGTTGAGAATATTAGTCTACTTATCACCTATCTCTCCCTATGGTGTTATTGTGCTTCTTATAGGTGTACACAAAATGGGTGCTACCTACCTCTGTGCCCTATCGTGCTACTCCAATACTGTGATGCACTAGGAATGGAATTGATTATTGTAACAACCCAAATCTACCAACCCATATATATATATATATATATATATATATATATATATATATATATATATATATATATATTACAAATAGGGTTCACAAGAGACCCAACATATTTTTATTCAACATTCAAGGCTTCACCACATTTGAGTTTAAGTCATTGCAGATGACACTCAATGGATAGGAGTGGCCAACTCCCATGGTTTTTGGGGTTCACCTTGCTAAACCTTCTCATTTAGAAGGATGCCAAAATTATCCCCCCACCTTTCCTATACCCTCATTGGTATAGGATAATGTGACCATAGCATAGGGATTATCCTTTAAGACCCATAATATTTAAAGGAGAATGCATATTCCCTAACCCTATCCTAAATATATCTAGGTAGGTTAATCAAGCATAAAGCCTTGGTTCTTAGTTACCATGCCTTCATGGGCTAACTAAGTTCATTACCTCTCCATAGGTAATGAACATGGTCACCTAAACCTACATGTTTGAGGTACCACCATTGTTGTCTTGTGAATGATTCCTATAGCCTTCTAGACATGGGAACACCCAATCCTCATCGTTCAAGGTGTATCATTTCACAAGTATCTAGCTATTGCATTCTTGCAACTCCTTCTAGACTTGAGAGCACCTAGCTATTGAATTATTGCAATTCCTTCTAAGGACTCTCTTCTACCTAGTTCTTGGATTCTCATAATTCCTTCCAAGATTGGACTAAATACTTTAACTTAGGTTCTAAAAGAAGATTTGGGTTCAATTCAAGAAAGAAATACCAAAACAAAATGCTTAAACTATAGCATCACATTCACATGCATCTCAAATAAATATAAGCTTCATCTAAGGCTAACACATTTATAATAACTCCATACTATATTTGGCTATTAAAGAGAATACCCTTCCCCAAAGGTATTGGTGAGGGATCCGCTCATGAGAAACCCAAGGTTTTATCCTTCGTTGAAGCTATCGCTAGTGGACGGTACCACATAAAGGAATATTCCTCAACCCTTATTCTTGAAGGTAGGGAATTATCCATTCCTGAGAGCATAATGTCCAACTATCTCTCAATGGAGGCCTTTTCTCTCATCGGGAAATTCATCGAAGGAAGACCTGACATGGAAACCATCCGAATGGTGGGCCTTTTCAAAATGGAAGACTCTTGGTAGCATGGAGATTGTGGCTCTTTCCAAAGGGTTCTTTACTATCATATTAAGCAACCAAGATGATGTTAGTCGCATCCTATCCGGAGGACCATGGTTTCTTGGTAGAAGAAGCATTTTTCTTCATAGGTGGGCTGAAGATTTCAATCCTAAAACTTAGAGCATTAATTTTTCTCCCATTTGGGTTTGGATGTCTAACCTTCCTTTTCAGTTTTGGCATGAGGATATCCTTCAAGGAATTGCTAGAGTTTTTGGAGAGTTGGTTGCTATTGACCCTATAACTTTAGCCCGCACTCGAATGATTCATGCCTAGGATTTGTGTCAATGCAAATCTTGACTTTGAACTCCCTACCTTTGTTGATCTTGAGTATGGTTCCTATTGCCATCATCAACCCTTGGAGTACAAGAATAAACTCACTTTTTGTATGGAATGCCATACCCAAGGGCACCTTAGGAATTAGTGTCTAGTTCTTAAGTCTTTGATCTATGAAAAGGGAGACCTCAATAAGAAACCAAGAAAAGACCTTCCCAAGAGGGAAGTTCCTCCTAATTGGTTTTAAGGGAATAAAAACTCGGTGTCTAAAGGGTATACTAGATAGTTCAAAACTAGATAGGCCTTCAACCACAAAGGAAATGGTCCTCGATAACCACCCATAGGAATTGGAAGCCAAGGCCCTCTCCATTCCACTGATAAAGGGAAACAGGTCATCACCTCTCCTTCAATGACTGATCAAGAAAAGGTATGCTCACTATTTGCCTTCCCCAATAGATTCCATATTCTTTTCTATTCAAACATCCTTGACCAAGAAGATAGGGATAGCCTTCTATTCCCTGAATCTGAACATCCTAGTCATAGGAGATCCAACATTGATGATTCTCCATCAAGGTTTGGACCATCTCATCCTCCCTTAGAGTCTCCCACTAGGAACCATAAGGAAGTTGAGTTCAGGAGTCCCTACCTTATCCTTGAACAGTTCATCATTGGGATTGCTAGCCCTATGTTAGAACAGATTGCTCCTTGCAAGTTCAGTCCTAAACAAACAAGAAGTTCCAAAAAGTCCCCCATAGATGTTGGAAGTGATAAAAAAAGAGGTAGGACTTCAACAACTAAACAAAGGAGAAGGGGCACTAAGGAGGATATTGCAAATGGAATCCAGAAAACCCTCTTTCCCTTAGTGTTGAGTCAGCCAAAATATGAAAGCAAAAGCACCAAACCTCCCCAATCACAAGGAAGGAGGGGCAAAAATCTTCTAAATCTTCCAAATGAAATTCCTTTCATGGAATGTGAGAGGGCTTAATGGACTAGCCAAATAGAGACTTGCTAGTTCATATAGGAAGGATTTAAAACCTACAGTTTTCATTATGCAAGAAACCAAGATTGATGAGAATGATTCCATCAAAGTAGCCAAGAAAATTTGGAAGCAAGGTGAAGCTACCTTTAGTCATGCTAGAGGCTCTTCCAAAGGTTTGATGTGTATTTGGGACCCAACCAGGCTTGAAGGTTTAACTAGCATCTTATTTCATGACAAGGACCATGACATCACGTGGATCCTGTCCAATATCTATGCTCCCAACTCACCTTCAGGTAGAGCTTACCTCTGGGAGACCTTAAGCAATCTGAAGAAGTCCTTCTCTAATATTCCTTGGATCTTGGTGGGAGACTTCAATACCCCCCTCTATCCTTCAGATAAAAAAGGAGGAAATGGCATTCCCCTCAAAAGCATGGAATATTTCAATGAATTCATTAATTCTAATGAACTAATGGATGTTTACCTCAAAGGTGCAAAATATACCTGGAGCAATAGAAGAAGTGGCCACCATCACATCCAAGTAAAATTGGATAGATTCTTCTTCTCTAAGGAAGTTGTTTTGCTATTTGGGGATGCAAACCTTCAGGCCTTACTCAAAATCAACTTTGATCATAATCCTCTCCTCCTGGAAGCTGAGAAGAAACATTCCTTTAAGACCCCTTTTATATTCGAAGGCATGTGGATTCATCATCCTGATCTCAAAAGTAGAATATCTGAATGGTGGCAACAAGACATTCAAGGAACTCACTCTTTTAAGCTAGCCCAAAAACTTGGCATCATTAAGGAAAAACTTAGGATCTGGAACAAAGAAGTCTTTGGTAATTTATTTGAAAATAAGCAATTCATTAAGGATAGGCTGGCAGCAATTGAAACCAAAATCCAAAATGGGCAGGTTGATGACCAAATCAGGAATGAGGAGAGGAAACTTCTTTCAGATTTCCACAACATTCTAAAGTGTGAAGAAACCTTCTGGTGGTAGAAATCTAGAGCCATTTGGCTTAGATAAGGAGATTCCAATACAAATTTTTTCCATGCTTCTACCTTGCGTAACAGAAGCACAAATAAAATCAAGGAACTTTAGAAGGATGATGGCTCATACACTAAGGACATCCTTGAGATCAGATCAAATGTTGTTTCCTATTTCAGCTCATCTCCATCCCTACTCAGACCTGGCTAAAGATTCCCTTCTTCAGCACATCCCCCATTCCATTGGCCTTGACATCAATTCCAAGTTTATCTATCCTTTTTTTGAGGATGAGATCAAACAAGATCTTTTCTCCATGCATCCTGATAAAGCTCTTGGTCCTGATGGGTTCCCACCAATATTTTTCTAATATTTTTGGGATATAGTAGACCCTGATGTTTTCTTAGCCATTAAGGAGTTCTAGGTGTCCAAATCCATTCCTCGTAGGTTTAATTCTACCTTCATCGCTCTGATTCCCAAAGGACCCATTTCCAAATCTATGGTTGACTTCAGACCTGTCAGCCTTTTCAACGTGGTATATAAAATCCTTATAAAAGTGATGGCCAAAAGAATGAAGGACGTTCTTTCCAGTATCATTGATACATGTCAAGGAAGTTTTGTTAAAGGTAGATCCATTACAGATGGAATAATCACCATCCATGAAGCTTTGCACTCTTCATCTCAAACCAAGAAACCTACTTTTATTCTCAAACTGGATATGAACAAAGCCTATGATAGAGTCAATTGGGAATTCCTCTTGGCCATCCTTTTGAAGTTTGGATTTCATCCAGACTGGGTCAACCTCATCAAAGGATGTATTTCCACTCCTTGGTTCTTGGTCTTGGTCAATGGATCTGCTACAGGTTATTTTCAAAGTGTTGGAGGTTTGAGACAAGGAGATCCCTTATCTCCTCTTCTCTTCATTATTGCAGTAGAATATCTAGGTAGAACTTTAAAAGTGGCTTGTAGAACAAGTCTTATTTTAGGTATCAAAGTAGCTTCACAGCTTAACCTAGTGATGCACCAAAAATTTATGGATGACACCTTAGTGGCTACACAAGCCTCTATCTTTGAGGCTAAAGTCATCAAATAAATCCTTTTCCTTTATGAATAGGTTGTTGGTTAGAAGGTAAATTTCCACAAAAGCAAGGTTTACTTCCTCAATACTCCTCCTCAGCATCAAATCAAAATAGCTCAAATCCTTGAGTGTGTAGTAGCTTCCTTTCCTACCACTTATTTAGGTCTCCCATTGTTTGTGGGAAATCCTACCGATTCAATGTGGAACAATGTGATTGAAAGGATTCAAAGGAAACTGGTAGGTTGGAAAGGAAACCTACTATCCTAGGTGGCCAAAGCTACTCTCACAATGGCATGTCTCCAAAGCATCCTGGTTTACTTTCTTTCTATTTTCAAAGCCCCTTCCTCCATCTACACCAAAATTGAACAAACCCAAAAAATATTTCTCTAGTCAGGGTCTGAAAATAAAGAAAGATTCCATCTAGTCTCCTGGGATAAAGTTTGTAGAGCCAAATCCCATGGTGGAATTGGGCTCAGAAGAATACAAAATTTAAATATCGCCATGATGGCTAAACAGGCTTGGAGAATCATTTCTAATGATAGCTCAGAATGGGTCACCATAGTAAAGAGAAAGTATTTACAGGATTTTAACTTCCTTGATGAACTGGCTCCAACCAATGGATCAACTTTCTAGAAATCTATGATCCACACCAGACCTCTATTGTGCAAAGGTTTAATATGGCAGCTAGGAAATGGAGAGAGTATAGAATTTTGGCATGATAAATGGATTAGAGGAGAACCACTAATTGAAGATCCTAATCTCTCTATCCTCAAAAACTTCACTGATTCCTTGCTGGGATGAAAGGTCTCTGACTTCATAACCCAATCCCACAACAGGCCATCCTGGAGATCATTCATATGTGACTCTCATCCTGATGAGTCTGCATCCCTTGTTTTTCTCCTCAATTCTATGGTTATTCCTACTGGAAACATATTAGACCACCTCATTTGGGAGCACTCTAAAAGTGAGGAATTCTCCATCAAGTCTACCTATGATCTTCTATCACTGCCCATTGAGTCCTCTTTCCCTTATCACCTTGTTTGGCCCGAATATCTGTTAGAAACATTGAGTTGTCATTGATGTCAAAGGAAAAATTGGAAGGATAAATTTGAATATGCTCATGGTTTTGGCAATAATATCATGAGTGACAATAATATCATGAGTTTGGATAATATCATATTTTGGGCAATGTATTCAAGGCAAAAATATCTTTAAGGATGTTTTTTTTTTTTAATTTAAAGAATATGCTTTAATATTTAAATTGAGGATTTAAATATTAAAGTTATATTAAAAGTTAAACCTTATAATATTTAAATATTAAATTTAAATATTATAAATTTAAGGTTTCAAATATTATTGGGATGGTTGACATCTTGGGTGCCAAAGCTAAGAAGAGAAGGTTGGATATAAATATATGTTGGAAATATGTCCAAGTGTGTGAATTTAATCGAACACCTTTGTGAGGACAACACGCAGTAGGGTTTCAGAAAACATCTCTGAAAGAAGAGTGTAAGTGGAGTTTTGAATAATGCCTTCATGAGGACAACATACAATAGGTTTTTTATGAACATATTTAAAAGTTGAGAGCAAGTGGAGTTTCAGAGAATGCCTTTGTGAGGATAACACATAGTAGGATTTTGACGAACATCTTCGTGATGGAGTGCAGAGTGGAGTTTCAGTGAATATCTTTGTGAGGAAGTGTAGAGTGGAGTTTCATTAAACGTCTTTATGAAATGAGTGCAAATGGAAGGGACATCGATGTAACAATAATCTGAAGCAAGTGCACGAAGATAGGAGGAGAAGCGCAAGATTGAAGTGGGTTCAAGAAGAACTAGATACAAAAGAGAGCATACGACACAATTAATAAGGATGAAAAGGAGAGATTTCAAAGTAGCAATAGGGGACATCCATGTTGTGTGTGCACTTTCATGTGGCCAAGAAAAATATATCTATCTCCATTTATTTTGTCATAGGGAATCAAGATCAGATTGAGCATGATCTGGAAAGTGCTACGCAAACATGAAACAGGTAGCATTCATGTGTTTTGGCAATATAAGTTTAATAGAAGATGAGTGATGTCATTGTCAACATAGAAATAGAAGGTTTGAATACATCATATTGCACTTTTAGTCACAACCATTGGGTTATCCCAATCGGTTGCCCGCCAACATCAAAGAGCTACGTTGCCTAAGGTTAGAAGTTCAAATCTCCTCAACAGCATGATAAGGTTTTTTCTAAATGATTTTTCTACTGTATTTAATGGTTATTATGTTGAAGGAGAACAAATAATTTTTGTGCTACATTTAAGGTTCAATGTGTTGAAGGAGAGCACATGAAATAAAAAGAGGTATGTGAGTCAACTTTAGTGAATGTTAAGTTCTTTAATTAAAATTGATTAAATAATTAAGGGATATATAAGGTGTAATTTTTTCTTATAAAGTTTTATTTTGTAAATATTTATATAGGAGGAATAAGAAATTGAAATGAATTAGAAAAGAGTTTGGTGTTTTGGTTTTTATTTGAGGCAAATATTTTTGGATAGGAGGAATAAGGAATTGAAATGAATTAGAAAAGAGTTTGGTGTTTTGGTTTTTATTTTTGAGGCAAATATTGTTGAATAGGTGAAAAATGAAATTGAAATGAGTTAGAAAATAATTTGTGGGAACAAATAAAATAGTAGCAGACACATACAAAAAGAAGGATAGAATTGAGTGTAGAATTAAGCCTTATGATAGAATTTTGTTAGAATATTGTTTGCCATTTTGGGTTAGGTTTTGGAACAGATTTGAGCAGTGTTGTGAGCAGTTTTTAGATCATATTTGAGCAATGGTGTGAGTAGGGTTTTGAGCATATTTGATTAGGGTTTGTGAGCAGGTTTTTGATAAGATTTGAGAAGAGTTTGCGATTAGATTTGGGAGCAGATATAAAAAGATTTTAGAGTAAATTTGAGAAGGTTTTGTGAGTAGGTTTTGGATCAGATTTGAGCATGTTTTGTGAGTATGTTTTGGAGCATATTTGAGTAGGTTTTAGAGAAAATTTGAGCAAGTTTAGTGAGCAGGTTTTGGAGTATATTTGAGTAGTATTTGTGAGTAGACTTTTGGACAAGATTTGTGAGAAATGGGATTGGTGTCTCTTGTGGATTGGTGTCCATGAACTTGAGCAAGAGGATTGGTATCTCCTGTGGATTGATATCCATGAACTTAAGTAAGGGGATTGGTGTCTCCTATGTATTAGTGTCCATGAACTTGAGCAAGAGGATTTGTGTCTCCTATGGATTGGTGTCCACAAACTTGAGCAAGGGGATTGGTGTCTGCTCTAGAGTGGTTTCCATGAACTTGAGCAAGGGGATTGGTGTCTCTTGTGGATTGGTATCCATGAACTTGATCAAGGGGATTGGTGTCTCCTATGGATTGGTGTACATGAACTTGTATAGGAGATTGGTGTCCATAAAATTGTATAGAGTATTGGTGTCTCTTGTGGGTTGGTGCCCATGAAATTTATTGAAGAAAAATATAAGCAATATTTTGTGATGGTTTTCTCTCGAAAGGGTGTTCCCACGTAAAATATTTGTTTCTCATATGTGTGGTGATTTGTGCATTGTTTCTTTATTGCATTAATTGAAGAACACAAGCTTATACTGAGAGGGGGGGGTGAACAGTATAAGACCTATTTTTACTTTCTCTATTTAACTTCAACTTCGCAAAGAAATGAACCAATAGCAATATCACAACAATGCATAAAGCAACACACAATGAGACACCAATTTTAACGTGGTTCACCCAACATGGGCTACATCCACAAAACTTTTCTCTAAAAATCTTTCTCAAAGTTCTTTGGGAATCCTTCCCAATTACAATGTTTATGAGCCTCAACCCAAAGGAGAAACCTTCCCCTACTCAAGTATTTATGAGCCTCTTGCCCAAAGGAGAATCCTTCCCCTCCTCACGAATTTATGAGCCTCCTGCCCAAAGGAGAATCCTTCCCCTCCTCACAAATTTATGAGCCTCCTGCCCAAAGGAGAATCCTTCCCCTCAACTTTGGAAATGATACTTCAGAAGATCACATGCCTCTTATTCCACTAGCACGTGGAACTCCTTTCCACAGAAGACCTCCTGTCCTCAATGCTCAGCCTAAAGAGACCTTTTTCCTCACTGATCACCTCCATAGCAACTCATCAACCTGTACTAAACACAGTCATTCGGTCCAGCACAAGTCTTCCTCACTCTATCAGATCTGTCCCAAGCTCAACTCATAAATCTTGAACAAATCAATCTCTGCTGCACACAAGCCTTCTCAAAGACTTGTCAAAACTGTCCTCAGGTTCTTCTCAAAGAACCACTTCAACTCGGTCCTCAAGTCCTCTGCTAGGACATATCCAAATCAGCTCACAAGTCCTCCCTAGAACTTGTCCAAATTATCTCACAAGTCCTCACTAGAACCTATCCAAATCAGCTCACAAGTCCTCACTAGAACCTGTCCAAATCAGCTCACAAGTCTTCACTAGAACCTGTCCAAATCAGCTCACAAGTTCATCAAGAAAAACTTGCTTAGCATGAACCCACAAAGAGAATTTTTAGAGACCCAATGTGATTCATCAACCTCATAGAAGCATAAAGAGAATTGTTAGAGACTCAATATGTTCTATACTTAACTCCCAATCTCAATCTCAAATCTCATAGAAACATAAAGAGAATTGTTAGAGACTCAATATGTTCTATACTTAACTCCCAATCTCAATCTCAACTCAATCTCAATCTCAAAAGAATAAGATAGATATAGTATGCTTTTCTCAAGAACATGAAACACAACCCAACAATTGCCAACCATGCAATAACTCATATAACAATGATACTCATGTTCTTTCCACAACCAATATCTTTTCACTACCAATTAGGGCTTTAACAACAATGCTTATAGATAAGGTTTAACCAACATCATTCAACTCAACATTAACCTTGAAGCATTCAACCAATCACTACATGAAAAGGAAACTAGTAGACATCCTTTTCCCTCCAAATATATTTGAACAAAACATCCACCAACATAAATCACCAATGCAAAGAATAACTTGCTCAAATCAATCTCAATGGAGTAAGCCCAAAACATGAATCAAGTAAAGCATTAACTTGATCAAAACAACCTCTATGGAAGCAACTCAACCATCAATCTCAAAATAGCCAACTAAGGGTTTCACCAACTCAATGCAAGTAGCAAGAATTACTAACATAAACCCTAGTGCAAAAATGCTTCCTCTTCCTCAACCAGAATTATGCATTCACCCAAAAAACTCATCAATGATTTTAATGCATAAACAATCTTCAATATCCAGAAAATGGGATTTACACCAACAAGAATACCTAGTAAAAAAACTTTTCACTCCAAACTCAATTTCAGAAAATACACCATCAATAATATACATGGAAGAAGTTGCCCATACCTTTGTTTGAGGAAGAAGAGAATAGTTCTTCAACCTATTACCAACACCACCCTCAACTTTGCCACCAAGTTAGGGTTAGATCATAAAAGTAACCACAAAATATTTATTCCATAAAACACCTTATGACTCAAATCCTTAGAAGTCAACTACCAAAAAATATAAAGCATATAAACAATATATCCTTTTACACCTTATTTCTTCAAATTAATTAAACCATGCTCAAGGAATAATAGCTTCTAAGCAAATCTCACTCAACAATCAAGCCAAAAATCTCAACTACACACTATCAACCTTATATCTCCAAAGAAGCATTTAACCTTAAAAATAATTTTAAATAAATCTGCCCAACCACTTATTCTTTAACAAAATGCAGATTTTATTTAAAAAACCTTACCAAAAAAAAATGCTTCCGAAAATCGTGGGTCAACAGTGCCTCCGAAAAAATTAGAGCGCAAAAACTCTTCTCACACTCCACGACGGGAGTCGAACGCTTGACCTCCCTTCAAGCGCCTTCGCAGAACACTCATTGCCACTAGGCCAATAGTGCTAGCTTGAAGGCTAGCAAGAGTCTCCTTCTCCTTAACCCTTTTGCGGTGGATAAACGTGGCGAAAAAATGATAGCCGTAGCTTTTACTTCCCAACTTTTGCGCAATTCGAATTTCTTTTACACCATTGCTTTGGACTATAGGTTATGGCTTATATAGCCAAACTTCCATGCTATGCATGACGTCGACGGGAGGATAATTCAAAATTTTTGAATTAATATTATTTTGGTGCCTTCGAAACAACTTTAGGGTTTATGAAACCCTTTTGATTATTTAAAAAATAATCAAAGGTCTTTTAGACCTTAGACCTTAGGTGGAGAACCCATTAAATTATTAAAATAATTTAATCACTAAATCAAATAAATAAATAATTAAAAAACCTTAAAAAGGTTTTATTAATTAAGTTATTTAATTAATAAGTGTCTCCAGCCTTTGCATTAAGCTAAGAGTGGTTTTGATAAAAACCCTTAATGCATCCACCCGATTTTAATAAAAACCCTTAAACCTGCCATGTTTTTGATAAAAACCTTTTCATCTGCCACATGGAATCTCTCCGAAATATTCTAGAAAATATTCTTTGGAATCTTCAACCTTTGAAGCCAATAAATCCTCTTGACATTAATGCCAGTTCCTTTTGACATCAATGACAACTCATAGACAAGAAGCTAGGATCTCAAACCCAAAATTGCCAACATTAATATTATTGTTGTTATCATTTAAATTGAAAAGAAAAAAGTTTTATCTTATACTAATCACCCCCCTCTCAATATAATATTGTGTTCTTCAATTGGTATCAAAGAAGGTTCCTTCGTGAAAGCCTAACAACTTGAAGGAATATCTTACAAGAACACACATGGCTAGACATGAAGGTTTTTCATCAAATAGGGCACCACTTTTTTTATGGGACTGACTATGCTTTTTGGAGCAAAAGGATGCAAATTTATTTGATGGCACATGGCTATGATATATGGTAATCCATTGAGGATGGGTTCACACCACCTACAACTTCTCCCATGGATAGAGATGGTAAGAAACTATTTGAAAATAATTCTAGGGCAATGATGTAATATTAAGCAAGTTATGTGAATCAGAGTTTGTGAAAGTCATGCAATGCACCTTGACAAAATAAATATGGGACAAGTTACAAAGAACATATGGAGGAGATGACAAGGTTAAAATGGCAAAACTTCAAATCAATAGGAGGAAGTTTGAAGACTTAAAAATGAAAGATGAGGAAGATATTACCAAGTATCTACTTTGAGTTGATGATTTTGTAAACACCATTTGTGGACTTGGAGAAAATACTAAAGACTCTAAGATTATTCAAAAAATCTTAAGGTCACTTCCCATGAGGTTTGATGCAAAGGTTTCAGCAATAGAAAAAATGAAGGATCTTAAAAAATTAAGCATGGATGAGCTAAATGGAATTCTCACAGCCTATGAGATGAAGACGAAAAAATATCAAACATCCAAATGGGAAGCAACATTTAAAGCCTCAAAGAAGACAAAGAATAAGGAACCATAATCAAGTGAAGAATCAAGCAGTAGAGAAGAATCTAACTTTGTGTGAAGAAATAATAAGGGTCCAAGAAAACATAAAGGTATGCATTCTATGAAATGTTTTAATTGTGTTAACCTTGGTCACTATGCATCTAATTGTCCACAAGCTAGAAGTAGTAGCAGTGAAGAATAAAAGGAATACAAGAAAAAGAAAGAAATAAAATTTTATCATGAAAAGAAAAACAAGCATGGTCAAAACAAGCATGAGAAGAAGATCTTTCAAAGACACAAGAAGAGTTTTTATGTTGAATAAACAAGCAATTTTTCTAGCAGTAGTAATGAAAGTCTCTCCAATAGTGAAAAAAAATCCTATTTTTGGCCGTAGAAGGGGAAGAAGATGCTTCTATTGTCAAAAATCAAGAAGAAGAGAAATATCTAGAAGATGAAGAGGAAGCCATAGTTGAAATATAAGAGGAACTTGTTGTTGCTCTTAAAGAATTGAAAAATCTTAGAAAGAAGAACTCAATATTGAAGACTCAAGTACAAGAGGATGAGAATACAAAGGCAAAGTTGTTGTAAGAACTTATTAACTTGAAAGTTAAAGTTGAAGAGGTAAATCTAATTGAATAAGGTATGGCTGAGCAGTTAAAGGCAAAAGAGTTGGAATGTGAAAAACTAGAGCATGAGGTTGTCTCTCTAAGAAATAAAGTGAATGAATCTAATGATAAGCTACATCAATTTGAGAGAAGCACAAAAATAATGGATGATATTATCAAAGCACAAATATCTTCATCTATAAATACTAGACTTGTATTTGAAGAAAGTCAAAAGAAACAAAATGTGGAGTCAAGCTCAAAATAAATAGAGGCATCAAAGAAAATTATTAAAGAAGAGCCTAAGACCTATGCTGATGTATTGAGAAGTGGAAGCATAAAGGAGGAAGAAAACAAAGCATCATCAAGGAACGAAGTCCATCATAGAAACAACAATGAGAGAACCATACAACAATATCCTCCAAGGCAATCAGACAAGTTTCAATATTTATTCCATGGTTATTGCTTTTCATGTCATAAATTTGGTCATAAAGCTATAAATTGCAGGGTCCATGCTAAGAATAATTTTGGTTTCACCAAGAGGAATTTCAATTCATTTGCACCTCTCATGGACTACAACATCATATGCTATAAATGTAATAATTTTGGGCATACATCTAGATGGTGTAGAACAATGTTCCTTGAACTTCCGAATTCAAGTAAAAAATAGGATGGGAAAATTTTTCAAAAGGGTATGTCCTCCAAAGTTTGGAGAAATAAAATGGAACAAGAAAAATAGCATAGTAATTTGGGAGTTTTACTCTCATATCATCATTGATTGTCTCAATAAGAGCAGGGAGTAAGGGGGTGTTTTCAAGTGTCTTATATTATAGCCCTAAGGAGCCTTTGCCATTGATGTCAAAGGGGGAGAATTTCAGTAAGGGGGAGTAGTTTGTGATCATGTTGCAGTAAAGTACAGATTCATTGTAGGGTTACCATCAATGACAAAGGGGGATATTGTTAGAAATGTTGAGTTGTCATTGATGTCAAAGGTAGAATTAGAAATGTTGAGTTGTCATTGATGTCAAAGGTATAATTGGAAGGATAACTTTGAATATGCTCATGGTTTTGGAAATAATATCATGAGTGGCAATAATATCATGAGTTTGGATAATATCATGTTTTGGGCAATGTATTCAAGGCAAAAATATCTTCAAGGATGTTTTTTTTTAATTTAAATAATATGCTTTAATATTTAAATTGAGGATTTAAATATTAAATTTATATTAAAATTTAAACCTTATAATATTTAAATATTAAATTTAAATATTATAAAGTTAAGGTTTCAAATATTATTGGGATGGTCGACGTCTTGGGTGCCAAAGCTAAGAAGAGAAGGTTGGATATAAATATATGTTGGAAATCTATCCAAATGTGTGAATTTAATTGAATGCCTTCGTGAGGACAACACGCAGTAGGGTTTTGGTGAACGTCTTTGAAAGGAGAGCACAAGTGGAGTTTTGGAGAATGCCTTCATGAGGACAACATACAGAAGGATTTTAGCAAACATCTTTGAAAGTAGAGCACAAGTGGAGTTTCTGATAATACCTTTGTGAGGACAACGCACAGTAGGGTTTTGACTAACGTCTTCATGAGGGAGCATAGAGTGGATTTTTAGTGAACATCTTCATGAGGGAGCACAGAGTAGAGTTTTGGTGAACATATTCATGAAATAAGTGCAAATTGAGGTGATAATGGTGTAACAACAATCTAAAGCAAGCGCACGAAGACAGGAGGAGAAGTGTAAGATTGAAGTGGATGCAAGAAGCACTGGATACAAAAGATAGTAGATGACATGATTAATAAGGGTGACAAAGGAGAGATTTCAAAGCAGTAAGAGGGGACATACACATTGTGTGTGCACTTTTGTGTGGCTAAGAAACATATATCTATCTCCATTCATTTCATTGTAGGGAATCAAAATCATATTGAGCACGATCTAGAAAGTGCTACATAGATGTGACACAGGTAGCATTCATGTGTTTTGGCAATAGAATTTTAATAGAATATGAGAGACATCATTGGAAATTTAGAAATATAAGGTTTGAATACATCATCTTGCACTTTCAGTCACAACCGTTGGGTTATCCCAATCGGTTTCTTGCCAGCATCAAAGAGCTACGTTACCAAGGTTAGAAGTTCAAATCTCCTTGACAATGTGATAAGGTTTTTGCTAAATGATTTTTCTACTACATTTAATGGTTAATATGTTGAAGGAGAACAAATAATTTTTGTGCTACATTTAATGGTCAATGTGTTGAAGGAGAGCACGTGAAATAAAAAGAGGTATGTGAGTCAAATTTAGTGAATGTTAAGTTCTTTAATTAAAATTTATTAAAGAATTAAGGGAGATATAAGGTGTATTTTTATCTTATAAATTTTTATTTTGTAAATATTTATATAGGAGGAATAAGGAATTGAAATGAATTAGAAAAGAGTTTGGTGTTTTGGTTTTTATTTGAGGTAAATATTTTTGGATAGGAGGAATAAGGAATTGAAATGAATTAGAAAAGAGTTTGGTGTTTTGGTTTTTATTTTTGAGGTAAATATTGTTGAATAGGTAAAAAATAAAATTGAAATGAGTTAGAAAATAATTTGTGGGAACAAATAAAATAGTAGCAAACACATACAAAAAGAAGGATAGAATTGAGTGCAGAATTAAGCCTTATGACAGAATTTTGTTAGAATCCTCTTTGCCATTTTGGATCAGGTTTTGGAGCAGATTTGACCAGTGTTGTGAGCAGGTTTTGGAGCATATTTGAGTAGTGGTGTGAGCAGGTTTTTGAGTATATTTGAGTAGGATTTGTGAGCAAGTTTTTGAGCAAATTTTATGATCATATTTGGTAGCAGATCTGAGCATATTTGAGCAAGTTTTGTGAGTAGGTTTTAGAGCAGGTTTTGTGAGTAGGTTTTGGAGAAGATTTTATCGGGTTTTGTGAGATGGTTTTGGAGCAGATTTGAGTAGGTTTTTTGAGCAGGTTTTGGAGCAAATTTGAGCAATATTTGTGAGAAAAATTTTGGACTAGATTTGTGAGTAAGGGGATTGGTGTCTCATGTGGATTGGTTTCCATGAACTTGAGTAAAGCGATTGGTGTCTCCTATGGATTGGTGTATATGAACTTGAGAAAGGGGATTGGTGTCTCCTATGTATTTTTATCCATGAAATTGAGCAAGGGGATTGGTTTCTCTTGTGGATTTGTTTCCATAAAATTAAGCAAGGAGATTGGTGTCTCCTGTGGACTGGTATCCATGAAATTGAGCAAGGGGATTGATGTATCCTATGGATTGGTGTCCACAAAATCGAGAAAGGGGATCGGTGTCTCTTGTGAATTGGTGCCCATGAACTTGAGCAAAGGTATTTGTGTCTCCTATGAATTGGTGTCCACGAACTTGAGCAAGGAGATTGGTGTCTCCTCTGTATTGGTGTTTATGAAATTATATAGGGGATTGGTGTCTCCTATGGATTTGTGTCCATGAACTTGAGCAAGGGGATTGGTGTCTCCTATGGATTGGTGTCCATGAACTTGATCAAGGGGATTGGTGTCTCCTATGGATTTGTGTACATGAACTTGAGCAATGGGATTGGTGCCTCTTGTGGATTAGTGTCCATAAACTTTTATAGGGGATTGGTGTCCATGAACTTGTATAGGAGATTGGTGTCTCCTGTGGGTTGGTACCCACAAAATTTATTGAAGAAAAATATAAGTAATATTTTGTTGTGGTTTTCTCCCGAGAGGGTGTTTCCACGTAAAATATTTGTCTCTCATATGTGTGGTGATTTGTGCATTGTTTCTTTATTGCATTAATATTATTATTGTTATCATTTAAATTGAAAAGAGAAAAGTTTTATCTTATATTGTTCACCCCCCATCTCAGTATAAGCTTGTGTTCTTCAATATCTGATTCCCAAAATATCCTTCTTTTCATGGTTGTACATCCAAGAGAGTATTATTACCACTGATAATTTAATCAAAAGAGGCATCATGATTCCCAATTATTGCCACCTTTGCCTATCTGCTTGGGAATCCACTCATCATATTTTCTTGGGTTGTTCCTTTTCTTCTACCATCCTTGATAATTTGTTTCAATCCTTTCATATCCTTTGGGCCAAACCCCAATCCATCATTGATATTTTCACCCAATGGCCTTCACCCTTTCATAATTATTACCTCAGTTCCATTTGGAAGTTCTGCCTCCACCATTTTCTTTGGAAAATTTGGCTTGAAAGAAACAAAATATTTTTTCCAATGATTGCAAGGAAACTACCTCTTTAACAAATAAAATAATAACCTATGCCAAATAAAATACCCAACTTATTCCTTCCACCAAAGCCACAATTTCAATATTTGAATCTTACTTGTTAACTTTGAACATTCCCCTCCAACATGCCTTATCTTTTACTCTTACCAAGGTCCTACTTAACACCAAGTCGATACCTCCTTCAGTTGGTTGGATGAAGCTAAACATTGATGGTGTGACCAAAGGAAATATTGGAATTGCAGGGGTAGGTGACATTCTTAGGGACCACAATGGGAACACCATTTTGGCTTATTCTGAATATCTTTGTTTTCAATCCAATCATTTCATCGAGGCCAAAGCCATTTGGAGAGGGTTGTATTTAATAATGTCAAGTTCCAATAGGTTGATTATAGAAGGTGATTCTCTCAACATCATCAATTACTTGAGGAACAACAAAAATCCCTCATGGAAGGTTAAGGGGTGTGTTGAAGAAGCCAAGAAAATCATAGCTCATATGCGAAAACCCATTATTCAACATGCTTTCAAGAAAGTAAATAAGGTGGCAGATGTGCTCACAAATCATGGGACCAATATCAATGGTCCAATCACTTGGACAAATGCCTTTCCTCAATAAATTTTTGACATGGTCATTACAAAAAAAGCATCCATGCTTCTAAGCCCTAGTGGCCAATCCTTCCCCTTTTACCATCGTCGTAGTGCCCAATTGTAATCTACCAAGCTTGGCCTCCATGATCCTGATCGATTCTCTTTGTTTCCTATGTAGCCTTATCAGTGCCTTTATTCTATACTCTTGTGACAACTCTATCTGCATTAGTTATATTTTTTGAGTTGTCTTATGATCCAAATTTTTTTAGTTACTTTTCTTGAGATCCATATTCCATGCTTATCCCTATTCCTTCATCTTTCCAAGGCTTCCATCCTCTACATCCTTCCTCGTGCCATTCCCCTCATGACTGTGCCCTGCTTCCTTTAAGATCTATCATCCTGTTCCATATACTTCATGTTTTATTTCCCTCGACCATCACCAACCACCCACCTCCTCTTCTGCCTCCCAAAGGTTCTTGAGTCTAAGGTGTTGGCTTATTATTGGAGGGTTTTTCATGTTCCTTCATGAGTCACATGTAGAACTGGATTTTTGAGAGTGTCATGATAACTAGGAGCTCCGATAACTCCTTCGATCTCCTCGAGGTAACACTAGTCATCCCAAGGTCATCCCTAAGGATGATGTATCCACAAGCCCTATGTCGACCCCTTTGTCCAGGAAGAGAAAATATATGGATTTTGATAGGGACACCAAGGCTTCAAAGGGGAAGAAGATCAAGGTTGAAGAATTGATAAATATGACCAAATATTCTATTCACCTTAGAAATAAGATATGCTAAAGCTAATATTTATTCCTAGAAGTGGTTTTAGATGATGATGGTGACAACCACACTACCATGATGCTTCAAAATATGGTAATAAAATTGATTTCCACAATAATTTTATAATCTAAAGATTTTCTATCCGCCCTGAAGGAGATGCGAAATGCCCTAAACCTAATATTTTTCCATGAAGTATTCCCTGACACATTCACAGAAGACCCTAAGGTTTATGATAAACCTAAGGTATCTAGAGAAGGGGTGAATAATGGATCAAAGTAAATGGTGAAGGATGGAGATAAGGATTTTTTGTATCTATTCTTGGTTGGATCATTGATGGGGTTGATGTTGGGGATGATCCCTGGGATTTTTTTTATGAGCCTATTAGATTACGAGTGACTGGTTAATCTTTTATTGTGTTTTTGTATTGCAAGAAGCATACCTCTTTAATCCACTTGTTCCTTTTCTCAACAACTCATAATGCTGCTTTTATAACAAGGTTTTGGGATTCCTTTCAAAACCTACTTTAATGAAATATTTTTACTTAATATAAAAAAAATATTATATAAAGAAGCATTTCAATAGATCACCAAAAATCATTATTCATAACGCTATCAATTTCCACTTAGATAACATTAACATTTCATCACAATATCACATGTTTATAGCCACAAATAAATCACTAAGCAAGAGAACTAGCATAATACCAAATATTCTATTTCCTTCTTTTCACTATTGCTCAATACAAAACTACTAAACATTGAAGTATCGCTAAATTTTTCTTCAAAATTTACAAAAGCAAATTCTCATTTGCAAAACCATTTTTCGATCCAAGATACAATAACACCATTCCTCCTAAATGACCTTTGTACCACCTTCCTTTGATGACCTTCTTCATGTAAGGAGTTACCTGCCAAGTTGAGGAATATTTAGGGATCAGGACAACTCATTTATGCAATGCAATCTAACATGCTAATTGTATTTGCAAACATCCATGCACAATACTTTTAAAAGGAAATAAACTAGAGAAGATCCCAAATTTCTCTATTTATTATTACACACTATGCAATTGCAAACCAAACATGCACATTATATTTTTAAATGGCAACCAAGGAGAGAATCCCATACTTCTCTCTATAATGGTTTTCCTAACTACTCAAGTCTTGGAGAACCATTATAATATTACTTCTAGACCAAGAGTATTTCCCAATTTAAAACACAAACAAAATTTCATAACTTCCTTCCTATCTACATATCCATAAAGCACATAAATGGAAGAATCCCCTTCTAGCATTCTATTTATAAAAAACACTTTAACAAGATAGGAAAACCACCTAATCTCTATTTTTTATTCCCTAAAATATCATTCATTAAAATACTATCTCTTTTTAAAAAATAGAGACCAAATAGTAAACCATTTTAACATACAATCAACAACATAATACTTTCATTAAAATAAATATCTAACTTAAACATTTAACCTCATCTCATAAAGAAAATATTAAACTTATTCATTTATGTTCTTTTCCAAAAGATCTATCAATCTAGGGTGAGAAATTCATTCAAAGCATTATTGGCTTCATAAATTTAAGAACTTTCAATTCACACAAAACCTTTAGCAAAAGAATGTAACTCACCTTCTAACACATGGCTCACACAACATTCGCATAGGATAAAACAACAACATGCAAACCTACGATCCCAAGTGCACTACCCAAGACTTGGGTGCACAGGAAAGCACTTGATACCATAAACTTAAGCATGCAAAACTCTAAGAGGTATGACCAACAAAACTAAAAAGAAACCAAGGCTCACAAAGGTAAAATGAGCAACCAAATACTATCTCATATGAAAAACTTAAACATAGAAGAAGAACATCATAAGGAACACCTAAATTGGATTGGCTTAACTAACCTACCATTCAAGATGTAACCTCCTAAATAAATCAAGGAAACCAAACCTAAAAAGAGCATCTAATATTTTCTAACATACAAGAAATTGATTCCAAGAAAAACTTAGATAAACACCAAGCTAACATGACCTACTTGGTCTTAATAAGGCAATGCCTAAGAAAAAAAGACTACACTCATTGCCCTCATACAAATAGAAGGATCTCCACCAAAGGATGAAAAACCAAGGCTATCAAAAGATCAAAAAACTCTTAAAAGAAAGACAAACATAAAATACATAGCTAGGAGATACAAATCAGGGAGAGCATAGAGCAAACAACTTCCAAATCATAGAAAAGGGATCACACAATCACCCTTACCTCCTCTAGCTCAAGTTGAAGATCTTCCAAGCTACACACCCTTCTTCTAGATCTCCACTACCTCCCTTATTCCTCTTCCAAAAGCCCCCAAAAACCTACCCGAGCCCCCTCTCAAATACTTAGGGTGGCTTCTCTTCCAACTAAACATTCATCTCCACAATTTTACTCATTCGAGTTGGCCACTTCTAGCTCATAACGTTAGAGAAGCAAAAACGTTACTCCAACATTACCAAGTGAGAGAAACATTCAAATTTCCATTCCAAATGATGATTAAAAGTAAGCAATCATTTATTAAACATATTATTTTTTAAAGGTATACATTTATCTTTTAATCAAGCATTTACAAAGCAACTAAATAATCCATTAATTCTTTACTAAACCTTATTATTCCCATTAATAAGGTATTTAGATCATTTACTTGCTAATTAGTGTCAATAGTCAATATTAATTATTAATATTGACACCAATATTCTCAAGTATTAAGGTTATCAACTACCAAATAAATACTTGAATGATCTTTATCCATCAATCTATGTTTTCCATATGCACAAGCATACACACCATTGTTTTATCCTTAAGTAGGTGGCTATTTTATTTAAGATAGTCTATTTCTACCACCATCCTATTAAGGAGACTCATTGCACAAGCAAATTCCTAGCCCAATGGTGTGAACATTCAATAAGCACAAATGCAATGCACCTACATGAAGGGTACTTTATTACCCTGAGCTATTGATGAACGAGTCATCACCATAATTTTCTAAAATTTTCTCTCAACTTAGGTGGTTATCCATACTAAACCACTAGTGAGAGCCCCTGGTCCTACAACCACAATATATATATTAGTAGTACCACATTCCAATACTTGAACCAAAGCATATAAAGTGACTACTTATTGATAGCAATGAACAAAACCATGATATACATAAATCAATACATAGCTCATTGTCAAGGATAAGTATTGCCAAGGAGGGTTGTTACAATGATACCATTACCAGTATCTAGGACCTACCCCAACATCATTGCACCTAAGGTAAACCATGAAGATGTTATTTATATCTAAATACCAAAATATCTCTAGATTTAGTGGGCCCCTAAACCCCCTCTCTAGTGAAGCATTTGATCCATTGAGTACTCAAAGCAAGTATAGCCTGGAAGACCTAAACTATCTTAGAATCTTATAAAAATTATGCAACTCTCACTCCCCTTGGGGTTCCACCATCCAATATAATCTCCTCACTAGTGCAAAATGAAATTTATCCTTTTATCACCCTAATTATCCACACCATAAACTCCATACTCCCTCATTTGACCTTATATCATCAATAGCCCTATGGGCCTCCACTAAGGTATCTCTAAATGGCCTTTAACACCCTACCTCAAAATTATGCATCCATATGAATATAGCTAGTGATGTGAAATCATCAACTTGTCTAGGAAGCCCCTTTAAATGATGGATTATGAGGTACCCCCAACACCATACTTGTAGGAGAGTGCAACACACAAGGCTTCATCCATATTTATACACTACCCTATGAAGGGTGTGGTACAACTTTTCCAACATTAGAAGCCCTCACATAAGTTGAACATGACCATCCTACATCTTGGCCACAGTCTTTGGCCAACCCTAATACATACATCAATGACCAATATCTCCCATAATTAGCCTTGAGGTGAATAAATAGAGCATAGTTGTCACTATGTCTAACCTGCTTCTCTTATACATGGTATTGATATGAATACCTTATTGCACCAAGGGAAACCATGCATTTCTAATCAATTGCTCCAATTTTCACTTCCAATATGGCCTCATTTATAAATGAGTTCCCCATATAGGTACTCTA
Source organism: Wollemia nobilis (assembly GCA_028583015.1). Lineage (NCBI taxonomy): Eukaryota > Viridiplantae > Streptophyta > Pinopsida > Araucariales > Araucariaceae > Wollemia > Wollemia nobilis. Next base: position 6,716,919 of record JAQPPZ010007530.1, read on the forward strand.
AGTATCTACCACATATCCTCTAGACTAACCAACATCTCATTTATTAGTAAGCAAAATGTATTTGTCTTGGAGTACCACCTCTCTGCCAATACTATTAATAAAGCTCCATCAAACTCTACTTTTGGTATTAGGCTATATGATATAGCCTTAATACCTCCAAAATGTTATGATATACAACATCCAAAAGCTCTAGGATCATATACAAGGTATACAACCTCTGCTCGTGACACTACAAAACATCATACCATACCTATAAATCCATAAAAAAATTAATCACCCTATCTTATCCAACTCAATCACATTCATATTATTTCTTCCTAAGGAAAAACTACCACTAATAAGAAAAACCATTATCTGAGAAAATCCACCACCAATCAGAAAAATCACCATCATCTAGCAAACATATCACTTGTAAATCTTCCATCGATGATAAATATTTTTAGCAAATTCACCATTAACAAGAAAAATTGTTACCTCATATTTACTAGCAGTAAGCAAAACTACTACAGTGAATCTACTAGCTGCATGCAAATTCGCTTCTAGAATTTAGAATTCATTTTTTTTATATAAATTAAAAATTAAATTTTATATTTTTCCTATCATACCTAGAGTTCGAGGTCTACTAGTCCCATTGTCACTTGAACTACTTGTTTACAATATCTCACTCTCATTGGGTGCACCATGGAAGTTTCAACCCATTAGTGTTCTCTAGAGCTCTATCTTCTACAAAATATATGGTTAAAATAAATTCATTTTACTCCCTTACCTATTAACCCCCATTGGCCCTCCCTATAATCTTTTTCCCTCACTACTCCTACAATTATTCTTGGGCTAATCAAGTTTCCTCAAAAAAAATATTTTCCCTCAAAAACATGAGGGGGCATACTAGACACATTTGCACTAATGACATATAAAAGTACTCATATTTGTTGTTTTAAGTGATATTGAGTAGAAAAAAATTATCCCACCATAGAAATGGGGTATCTACATTGGTTTTTGATGTATTTATTGCACAATAAATTGATCAAAAAGGGGTAAAATATAGATATTTAATTTTGTATATCAAACAAATTATCATATAGTCATAACCATTGAAAAATAGTCCATTAACTAATCAAAATAGTCCCATGCCTTGAATGCGAGTATTAATTACTCATAAGAAAAAAATTTAGTAGCAATGAAAATCCATCGACAATATATTTTCTATCCTAGTAGCAGATTTGCCAACCTTGGCCTTTCCCGTCTAAATTTGACCATTATTGAAAAGTTTGACTTTTAATGATTAATTGAAAAAATTGTTGGCTCAAATCTATTGACGATGGATTTATCTAGTATTGGTATTGACTTGACATGAGCAAAATATTAGAAGCATGCCCACTCTATCATGCATATATACTCCACCACTACCAGACATGATCATGCATATTGGTTCACATTCCTTGTGCCTCCACACCAAAATTTTCTACAACCTTCCAATAAATATTTGACCCTTCCATTATTCCCTAAGAAACCTTACCAAAAACTTAAAAATATATCCCTTGGGGAGGGTATTTCATCAAGAAAATTTTAGTACTATCATCTATTAAAATAGCCTTAGCATCCTAGTTAGCATTCATTTATTGCATTGTGACTATTTGGAAATTTTCATCAAGCATTCTAATGAGGTCTTAGAGCTCTCAAAATGAACAATCTTCATCATTGCAACAAGCAAACAAGGGTCCTTCTACAAGTTGTCAAGAGGAGAGAAACCTTGATATTGGGTTGTAGCATTCTCTCCCCTTTGTAATTTATTTTAGTCTCTTTGTAATAGTTTCTTCTTTCATTTTACCATCACTAGCTAGTTTTGAGTTTGATTCCATTGACTAATTTTGATGTTCCTTTTCAAGTGATTTATATATTTTTATTGTCATATTTTAATATTTATCTTATTATATGCATTCATTATCATACATTAGGTATTTAATTGTGTTTTACTCTATTTGTTATAGTATTTATATCATTTGAATAAATATTAATTCTTTTGGAAATATCTATCATTAACAATTAGTCACATCTCTATAGTCCTTGTTCTATGTTCATCTATTTACCTACAAAAGCAAAACTATCAATGGGAAGTGAATTCGTAAGTGGTAAATTTGCATCACAAGCAATGATTTTGCCTTATGTGCTTTTGTTATAAGTTTATGTTAATTTTACACTCTATCTATCAAAACCAAGGGTATGAATGTTTGATTGAGGAATTTCATTGTCTTCCCCAATCCAAGAAAACCCCTACATTAATCAATTGTTTTTTATATTTACTTTATAGTCTTATGAAGTTACTACAACAGGAAAATCCACTGATAGAAAATTTGCATCACAGGTATCATTTTCATCAAAAGTGGATTCACATCCAAGCAATGGATTTGCCATCAGAGTTAGATTAGGTTATTTTCTTCTTGGATCTATATTTTTTGTTCCCATTGAGTAATTTGTTTATTGCTTTTCATAATATTGCAATATCTATTTATGTTTTCTTTTAACATAAGAAGGAGAAATCAAAGACATTGGTATATTTTAAACACAAGGAAAAATATCATTTCTATTTCTATTTTAGACAAAGAATAAAAAATACGTCTAACTACATCTTAGGATATCTTTTGGGTGTTTTCATTAATCCCTTATTTGCCTTGAAAGGAAAATAACTTTTACTTTTATTGTATTATTTGAATCAAAATGGGTATATTTCTTAGGATTGTTTCCTTGCATTTGTGCTCTTGCATATTTTAAACTTTGGTTTTAATCTCTGAAATACTTAGGCATAGAACCTTATAGGGGGATGTTGTTTTATCTCTAGAACCCCTTAGATGTTTGTATAACTTACACATAAAACATAGTATAGGTTACAATTCCCCCTTTATACATATTGAGGTAATATAGGAGGTCCAAACTCCTCACATAGTTGAAGGGATCCTAGGACTAAATTTCTATATTACAAGAACAACAAATAGTGAGCATCATCACATATCATAAAAATAGTACAAAATAAAAGAGGAAAGAACATATCATCACAAACGTGCATCAAGAGGATGGATTTGAAGAAGTTTCCATATCTACTCCTATTTTATCAAAAGAAAATAATTTCATGGCCAATCTAGTTACACAAAGCCCTATGACTTTATAAATTGATTATGTAAACCAACAAATGAGTTATTTGTCAGCTCTATCAAACATAACTTGGTCTAACCTAGCCCTTACTATAAATCACACTAATACTTTGTACAAGATACTATTTGACACAAACAACCTTACAAATAACCCACTCTTTATAAATTAGATCTATAACCTTCCTATAGGTTTTGGTGTACAAAATATACCTCATATGAATACACTTCTACACAAAACCCACCTAAATTTAGTTTTTCAAATACTTCCAACATTCCCCTAGGTCAATCCTTAGCATCAATAGGGTCATTAGGATTAATCTTTATTTTTTCCAAAATATGCTTGTAATGACTAGACAAATGGGGTCACAGATATCTCAGTGAAACTCCTAAGGATTAATATCATCTCCAAACAACCAAGCACTACAAAATATGCAAGTTCCACCACCTTAAAATCATCAAATTTTGCAAATAATATTAGCACAAAGCCCACCTAAATTCAATTTTCAAATACTTCCAACATCCCCCTAGGTCAATCCTTAACATCAATAGGATCATTAGGATTAAGTTTTATTTTTCCCAAAATATTCTTGTGATGGCTAGACAAATGGGATCACATTTATCTTAGAGAAACCCCTAAGGATTAATATCACCTCCAAAAAACCAAGCACTACAAAATATGCAATTTCCACCAACTTAAAATCTTCAAATTTTGCAAATAATATTGAACTATCATCCTCTACAATAGAATATCCAACCAACTTCTAATCAACAATGGGCTTACTAAATTGCAACCTTAGTACCCCTTGCCTTAATTTCCTCTATACTATTTATACCCTCCATATCATCCATGCGTGCATCCTAGATACACAATGTATACTTATTTCTATAAAAATTATGGTCAACTTCCTGAATAAAATAAACTAGGAGCACTTACTAGGTCCCAAAACTAACTTCCCAATTGGATTTGTCAAGCACCCTTGAACCTAGTGGTCTTACCCCTAATTTTTCTAATGGCCATGAAAGCACTACCTACTTTTAGTAATAATAGAAATAAGATAGAATTAGACCACCTCATTGAACTATAAACACTCAATTGGATTTATCACATTTAGGAGGACATAATGGTATGTTTATTGATCTATTCCTTTCATGACAAAGTTATTTAATGGTATAGAGGACTATTGGATAATTTTGTTACTAGTTGGGCATCAATAGTGGAACCATTCATGTATATGTTTGGTAGCATGGAAAATGGTTACTCATTTTTACTTTAGTCACATAGGATGAAAAACCAAACTCAAGAAAATATCCAAAATTTTAATACTAGATTCTTGAGGACTCTAAATCTAATTCCATAGAATATTAGGTCAAATAAAGAACAACCATTCCCATATTATATAAAAGGTTTACAATCTGATTTAGCTCTAACTATTTTTAATTCTAACCATTGCACACTAGCTATAGCATTTGAAAAAGTGGCTAGAGGATAAGATGTAATAATTTGGTTAAAGGAAGATACCATCTACCCTTGTAATGGCCTATGTAGCTCAAATTTCCTAGAATATTCCAATACCAAATGCCATACCTATTTTTTATCTAATTTTGAATCCCTAACTAAACACTATTCTTCCTAGACATTGTACATTACCACTCATCCTTGTGAAAATCCATCATTCCTAGTAGTCTTTTAGCCACTACTTACAATCCATCCTACTTTATCCAACCCCAGTAATGAATCTAATATTAATTTTACAATGAATAAAATGTTGGTGATGATCAAAACTTTGGTTAATTAAAAAAATGCTATGAAATAATAGTGGCAACATCATATAATATGTAGCCTCAATATATCCCATACTTGACAAATGATTAGGTGCCTCAACAAGGTGCTAACCAAGGGAAAAACCATGTTCACAATCATATGGTTAATACCAACACAAAAGTTAAACCAACATGGTGTCTTCCTTATAATTATAGGCATCATATTGCTAAATTCATGAGTGTAATTAGGTATTCTCAAACCATTTAGTATAGTCCACAATGTGAGGTATAGAAAGATTTTATTTAAAGCTAAGTCACTTCCATAATGAATTTCACTATGTACCAACAATTATAGGATTCCCAATCAGTCTCTATATTTTCCATTCCCAACAATGCAATACAAGTAAATTTCATCATAATGGAAATAGATGCAGAGTTTGATTTTGAAGATGGTATAATATTTTCCAACCACTAGGGATTGGAAACTAGGGGTAAAAGAAAGATATTTGTAGAACAATCGGCCAATAAGAAAGCCAACAATGAGAAATGTATAATAGTAATTAGAAGGGAAAGGTCAGCCTTACACTTAAAAAATAAGGGACCTATCATGGCACAACAATAAAAGTAAAATAATAAATAAAATTCCAGGAATCAAAAAATAAAATTTAGAAAGAGGGTTAAAGGACATCAAGCAACAAGGATGAGAAATTAGGTGAAGGGAAGTAACAAGTAACAATAAATGAAGACAAAGAATTCAATGATAAGTTCACTAGAAATGGAAGAGAAAAAAAGGATTAGTTCACTCCAAAGGGAGGGGGAAAGGCAATTGAGATAACCCTCTCTTACAATAAAATGATGAATAATAGCCCTTAGGCAATCCACAAATTTCTATGCAAGAAAAAATAGATACTTTTCCAAGTTCAATATTAAGAAGGAGATGAAAATATGCCATCCAATTTTAGCATACTAGAAGCTTTGGCCCTATTTGGACAACAAGACCTACCTTTACAAACCTTCAAAGAGAAAATAATAAAGTTTTACTAAAGATAAGCAAACCAAATACACTTCTAATGTATCCAATCAAACAAAATTTATGGTAGAACAACCATTAGAATTTCATTAGGGAATTCAATATGCAAAATTGTTATGTATTATTATATTATTATTACACTCTAAGATGTTGTGGGTGTATTAGTAAGGAGGTTAGCATATTTTTTATAACCAATATTTATGGTCATAACCCACTAGAATATATTTAAACCTTCTATCATAACCTACTTGTATATAACCTTATATTATGTACTTAAATATTGGATGCACTATCAATTAAAATTGGTTTTATTTGATCCAATATTTATATCAAATTAAGGCTCAATCTTGTCAAGGTCTAATCCTATGGAATAATTCATATTGGTTATGTCGTAGACATACTAGAGAGCAAGCTATATCCAAAAAACATTGTTGTAGGTTGCAACATATCTTGTGGTTATGACATATATTATGTCATACTTTCCCTCCTTTGCATAGTATCAATTGGATAAAATAGTACTCCATTGGTAGATTCCACACATCCATGGTGGTTAATGGCATGTACATATCCCTTGATGTATCTCAAGCTCACTATATTCAAAGTGTGGTATCCCAAGATAAAAATCATAATAGGATATTGGCTAAAAATTCACGATTTAATAGTCTATAAACACCTAAAACGTGTCATGTTGAGGTGACTACTCATATGGGATATGAAAATAGACCATATGAATGATCTTAGATAGCTCCAAAGTGAAGCAGTGGTTTTAACCACTCATATTTGGGTAGAGTTGGCTAACTCAGCCTTAGCCGCGGCTAAGACCTGTGGCTAACAAAGCTAGCTACACCTTAGAGATGTGGCTAGCATAAAAACTATTTTGAATCTTGGGCTGAGCCAAATTTAGTTGCAACAGTCTGGGCAACAAATATTCAAATTATTTTTTGTGGCAAAGCATCGAGAAGGTTCCCTTCAACTAATACAACTAATATGGGATATAAAAATAGACCATATGAATGATCTTAGATAGCTCCAAAGTGAAGCAGTGGTTTTAACCACTTATATTTGGGTAGAGTTGGCTAACTCAACCTTAGCCATGGCTAAGAACTTTGGCTAACAAATCTAGCTACACCTTAGAGCTGTGGCTAGCATAAAAACTATTTTGAATCTTGGGCTGAGCCAAATTTAGTTGCAACAGTCTAGGCAACAAAGATTCAAATGATTTTTGGTGGCGAAGCATCGAGAATGTTCCCTTCAACTAATAAAACTCATATGGGACATGCTAACAGACCATATGAATGATCTTGGATAGCTCCAAGGTGAAGCTAGTGGTTTTAACCACTCAATTTGGGTAGAGTTGGCTAACTCAGCCTTAGCCATGGCTGACACCCATGGCTAACAGAGTTGGCCATGCCTTAGAGCCACGACTAGCATCAAAATTATTTTTAATCTTGGGCCAAACCAAATTTTATTTACAATAGCTTAGGAAACGGATATTCAAATGGTTTTGGATGGGGAAGCATCGAGAAGGTTCCCTCCAACTGATCCAACTGTAGGTTTCTTGTTCTTGGCTTCTCCATGAAGCTAGAGCAAGGCCTTCAATGTGCTATAAGACCCCCCTCCAAATTGGGGAGAAGTCTGGAGAAAGTTTGCATTTGAACTTAGCGAAGCTCTACCAAAATGGATAGCAAATTGATAACCCCTTGAGGAGAGTCAAATGCTACCCAATTGTGGAGTGACAAGCATGAATTCAACAATGGAGCTTCCAAAGGACTAAGGAGATCATAATCCATAATTAAGCCAATTAAACATGAATCTCATCAAATTAAACCACCAATCCATCAGAGGACATAGAGGTAACCCTTGATCATCAATTCAACGAGGAGAATTAGAGATACAAGCCTAAATTTGAAGAGCAAAAAAAAATTTCATCTCAGTCACGGCTAATAGTGCCCATTGCACCTCAGATCCACAATGAGGGTTTGATCCCTATTTCTCCTATTTTAGCCATTAGATTTATATTTTATTCATTTATTTATAGATCTAACATATATTAATATTATTTCATACATTTGTATGGTTAAATTAGGATTTAGTGGTAGATTTCTTTCATTTCTTAGTATTTATCAATTCTAGACTAGTTTATTGTCATTTCATGCAATTCAAGTTTCTAATGGCTAATTAGGTTGCTTATTACCTAGATTACATGCTTTCTTTCCATGCTTTACAGTAATTTGATGATTTTATGCTAATATTCATAGATTTACATGCTTCTTGTTTTCTTTATCATCATTTATGCAAGATTCCTCTAAAAGCCTCATCAAGAGAGGCCATCTTTGCTTTTAATCCTTTCTTGTTGTTTCTTGAATGCAGGGTTTACATGATCCATTCATTTCAAGGCATTCAAGGTAGCAAATACCTCTTTTCATGAGAGAAGAAGGTCACCATTGATCTTGAGCAGTTCGTGTCTTTGTGGAAAGTCTATGAATTACACCACCCCCTCATTTAGAGGGTCTTCAAGATTGTATTAATTGTATCAACATTGAGTATCCCTAAGAGGGACGTATATGTAATTCAGATTTGACAAAGTTTAATAAAAGAAACCCCATTTCTTGTTGAATTTATTATTGTCAATATTTTATGCTTTAATATTTGATATCAATTGATGCATTAGTTAGGTGTATGCTTTCTACAAGGTTACAGATGGTGATCATGATGGAAACCCTACAAATTCCATAGTAACTAATGGATTTATTCTATTTTTTTTGGTGTTCGTTAAAAAAAATAGGTAAAAATCTCTCCATCAAATGAGGAATAGTTAATCCTCTTTTTTTTTTTGTTTTATTTTTAGCTACTTAAATCACATAGAAAATAGTAAAAGGAAAAATTTTAAAAATTAAACTATCTACAATATTATTAATTTACCGTTATGGCCCAATCAAAGGGCTATTAGACATTTAATTGCATTTCTCTAAAATCATTCAATAGTTAGATGCATCTTTCTAAATATTAAATATTTTATCTTAGGCATTTAGAAAAGATCATTTGTGTGCTTGGTGATGCATTTGTTTTTCATGCAAATTTAAAATGAACCACACACACCACATACTATCTAAATGCTAGTGAGTTGGAAGTCATATCCAACCACTAGTAGGGTTCAACGATGGTGGTAGTGATTTCCATCCATTGGCCCAACTCCCTCGAACCTTATTACTAGACCAATACCAGATCCAAGAACCATCATAGCCCATGGAAAATTTACACATATCTCTCTTCGAAGAGGTATATCACTAACTATGGGTGAATAGGGTGAGGACGAGGAGGACCTGTGCTCCCGACCATGTGTGGACTTCATTACCACACATTATAGGTTGGATTACATGACCTAGAATTTCATTGCTAGGTTGTCGAGCTATGAGTATATAGGTGAAAGCCTTAAACTATTGAGTATATCATCAACAATTTCAAACATGATGAGAGTAGTTTAAGTTTTCAACAAATCTCAAAACACATCAAACTAGTTAGGGCTCACAAACAAAATTTAAAAGAGATAATCATCATTGTTTGCTTTGTTTGCCTTAAAATATACATACAAGATAATACAATATCATGGTTATCACACAGAGAGGTCGATCTCAGCATAGAATCAAGGTCAAATCCAAGGCTCCACCCAATTCACAACACAATGGAGAACCCTCAATCACAAGATCCTCTTAAATGATGTTCGATGAGCATTAGAGGGGATAACTCTATGCATAGGGGTTCTCATCAGAATACCCCACTTAGAGGAGGCAATGCACATGCCTCATGAGATAGATCCGAGTATGGAAGATCCCAACATGGGGCCTTCAAGCATGGGAGTATATATCATGATCATACACCTCATGGATCCACTAGATCCATTGAAGAGTACATCATTGAGGAAGGAACTATAACTAAGTTAGTGCCCATCCATACTCGAGATAAGGGAGGCTCAAGGCCCCCATCAATTCAAAATAGACAAGTAGAAAATCTACCCATTCAAGGGTAGGAAGAGAGGGATGCTTCAAAGCATAGGCCCTCATAGACTCCAAACAACAATCAACCTAGCAAGTTCACATTTGACATGTCTAAGGTTGGAGTCAATGGTACGCCACCACATGAGTCATGGTGCACTAGACAATTGGATGGTCTAGATAGAGTCTTAGGGTAGCTAGGGTATAAACCCTTAGTTGTGCATTCTCATTCTATGAGTTCTCATAGTGAGAGCACACATCAGACCATTAGAGAGCTAGGAGAATGCTCTAAGCATCCTCATAGTATAATTGCCCCATCGACCCATGCAGGCATAGAGTACAGACAACACTAGAATATGAATGCCATCTACATAGACAAGGGCAAGAGCATGGTAAACTAGTCTATCGAAGGTCATACCGATAAAGCTGCTCAGAATAGAATGAGTACACCAAAGACCACACGATCGATCTTATAGATCGATCATAGAAATTGGTGTTAGAACAATGATAGTAGATTCTCCAAGATCAATTGGAGGATGTCTATAGAGCATGAGCACCTCAAAAATGAGGATACTTAGAGGTAGAGGTTGCATAGGCAATATATTTTTGAGCAATGCATGCATGAACAATGCATCCTTGATCAAAAGGAGCATGTTGAGTGAGAGGATCGATTAGCTCAGGCCAATTTACCCCCTCATAGTGAGTATAGGGAGTGCACTCATAGATGAGCTACTTCATAGCCTGATTTACACCCTGAACATATTGAGAATCATACTCACCACATGGCCCAAAACATGATGCAGTGCCAAGCATTGGAACATCATGGGCGTACACAATACGAAGAAGAAGTGGGAGATGATCAAGAACAAGAATATCCTAAGATCTCCCTAGTAGATGTGGAGGATGATCCCATTCCCCCACCTCATCCAAAGAAGAATTTACCTCCAAAGGCTCCTCATGGACCTCTCAGAGAAGAGGAAATTCTATCTTTGAAGGCCTATCAAGCCTTGGTAGACAAGGTTCAAGCTATAGAGAAGCAAGGGATGACTTATCAAAAGCCTACCTTGAACAAGATTCATAATGAACCTTTATGCCCATCGATGCCAATTCTAACGTATCTCGAGCACTTTGAGATGCCAAAGCTGGATAAGTTTCAAGGTGAGGAAGATGCTCAGGAACATGTTACGAGATTTATGGACATGTGCTTTCATATTGAAAGCAATGATGCTCTATTGTTGAGAACATTCATCACAACCCTTTTAGGCCCTACCCGAGAGTGGTTTAATCAACTTAAGAGGCACAACATAACCAACTTTGAATAGTTGGCTAATGCATTTCTTGAATGCTTCTCCTTCGATATCAAGAAGAAGGTGAACCTATCCGATCTAGCTACTTTAATGCAACATGATGATGAGTCGATCATGGATTATGATAAAATATGGAGAAAGATAATGGTAAAGTTACCATTTTCTATTTTGACCACCGAACTAACTTGGATGTTTACCAAGAGTTGTGTGAAGCACATCTCATTACTATTGTAGCTGCAATAGTATCAAACATTCGAGGAGGCCTTGGTGCAAGCCAAGGTAATAGAGGATATCAAGTTATAGGAGGGTAACTTGAAACTCAAGAACAAGAAGGAATGGAACAAAAAGAACACCCATAATCAGAAGGAATAGGCCAAGCCGGCCCATGTCAACCAAGTGGTGTTAAACCTCTAGAGAGGGGATAAGGGGCAACAATAGAATTATCAAGCCCAACCTCCTCCTGCATGATATGATCAATGCAATAATAACAAGAAGGGTAAGAATAAAGAACATCCACCTCGCTAGTTCACACCTTTGTCAGAATTGATGACATCGATATTCCATCAACTGTGTGAGGCCAAGGCTCTCAACTTACCAGAGATCAAATTAATAGACCCTAATCAACCCAAGCCAAAGGGGTATAGGGATGATTTATACTATGCTTTCCATAGGGTGAAAGGACATGACATCGAAGGATGTTGGAGTTTCAAACATGTAGTACAGAACATGATCGAAAGAGGTGAGCTAACTATGGACAACCCTCAGGTGCTAGACAACCAGAATATGGGGATCTTCAAGAACCCCTTACCAAATCATGAGCCATCGAGGAACAATGTCGATCATGTGAATCAAGTGTGGGTTGAACCACCAACTCAAGGATTCATTGGCATGGTTAATGTTGTCATGAGACAAGGGAGGTATGAAAGACCAAATCCACCTCCAACTCCAATTAGAGTGCATGTTGCACCTCAGCAAAGGCCAGCTCAAAATATTCTAGGCCCACCTACAAGACCGATGGTGACCATTAGGAGTAGGCTAGTTCAAAGCCTACAGACAACTCCAACGAAGTTGTCAATATATGAACTGATTCAATAGTCTCCTAAGCATAGGGAGATGCTCATGGATATTCTAAGATCAATCAAAGTTCAGTCCTAGGACCCTGAAGCATTTACAAACTTCATGGGACATGTGCAGTAGTGTAGTGAACCGGTCATCCAATTTAGTGATCATGAGATTAAGATGGTCTCCACTACTATAGCGGACCCACCGCTACATATAATTGCATGTGTTAATCACACACCATTCAAATAGGTTTTGATTGATACAGGGTCATCAATCAACATAATTACAACCAAGGCATTAACATATCTGAAGTTGTCAAAGTCACATATTGTACCTTCCACTTTCACCTTGAGAGCATTCAATGATGCGCTATGCTCAATGGTAGGTACCATAGTTCTTCCGATTCAGGTTGGACTAAAGACCATCCCTATGATGTGTCATGTGATCGAAGGTGCCATGCAGTATAACATCCTTTTGGGGAGGCCTTGGATTAGAGAAATGCATTGTGTTCCCTTGATCTTACATCAGTGTATAAAATATATACATGAGGGACAAGTTCACATGGTACCTTCTGATGAAGAGCCATTCAAATATGTGAACTTAGCTAATTTGTTAAGGGATTTCATTCTCCCCTCAATGCATCTAGATATATGATCGACATCACCTATTATACATCCAGAAGGTAAACTCAAAGGAGTGTGTGGGACCTTCCATGATAGCACCATAGTTATCAGAGCACACTACAATAGCTTCAACTAAACCTATGACATCCAAAGTGCCTAGGAATGATAAGAAGCTTAAGGTAATTATGGGTGAAAAGAGTCAAAGCAAAAGCCCAAAGAAGCAACTATCGAGGGTCCTACTCCCATGGATGAAGGGGATGCTCAAAATCTAGTCGAGGAGGCACCTCAGCCTACCTCACCTACATCTTCAATAGGGTCATCCTACATCATAGGTGACCATACATTGGGTTAACTCTAGATTAGCAGAATATATTATGTAGAATGTGATGTTCATACCAATTATCAAAACTACATAAGATATGGGCCGACCTCAAGCCCATCACTTTCCCATGGGGATGGTGGTACCACTAGGGGTGCCACCCAACCAAACAAACTTCATTTATGGAGGGCTAGATCAATTGAAAAATCGTATGCCCATAGATGAGGATGATGATGAACCATTCATGGTGAATGTTCATTATCTATCTAACCCTAAATTCACCTTGTACTACTTTGATCATTACCATTGGCATGGTTACAACTTAGGCTTATTTGAGCAAGGGGCAGAGTTCCCATCGAACCATAATATCAACTACCAACTGATAGGTTTGGGTTAGGCTATCATATTCAAGGATAAGATGAGCTCCTAGCAGCATCTTTAGATCATCTAAACCTCACTTTAGGGGATGATGTGGATTGGAATCCTTATCACCCTAACCCTTATTATCTATGAAGGGGTAATAGGTTGGTAACCTATGTCTCAGAAGTACCACCAGAGATCTATCATGAGCACATCATGGTAGAGGTAAATCAAGGAGACAATCCAAGAGCTAACTTGGACAATGAAAGTCATGAAGCTATCGATGACATAGGTATGCAGATCTAAAATTTGAGCATAGAAGATTCCATTATCAAAAGTGATGGACCAAATTATGATTCTAGAATAGATGATGATGAGCTATCCTCACACAATGAATGATATGAGGATGAAACTGAGTTGGCCTACTTAGGCCCTCTAAATTTACATCATATATTACCCATGGAACAAATGGGTGAGACTGAAGAATACTTCATGGTTGATAGTGACTATGAGGATGAAATAGAGTGGGCCTACCTTGGGCCCCATATTGCTAATCACCCAATTCTAGTGGGTAGGGGTGAAGGACTCATATACGATAATGATGATGAGGATGAGACCGAGAGAGCTTATCTTAAGCCTCAATATTTGTACCATCATCATGAGCCGGTTGACATCGATGAGATGTATCGATGAGTCTATCCTAGCTCATGCCTCAGAGGGAGACCACCTAATTTGGATATGATTTATCATATAGTCTTCCCTGATCCACCGATGTACATGGAGCTCCTTGAGCCAAGTGATCCTATTTTTGAGTCTATTCATAGATCAGATCCAGAGATCCCCATACCCCTAGAGCCACATCTTGAGGATGGAAGTTATATCAATGTAGAGTCACACACACATGGTCCTAGAGATCTAATCCATTCCATCAATATGATCTCCATTGATTTGACCACTCCACTTCACAATCCAGTCGACCCCTCCAAACCATTGTATCTGAATGTAGATGCTATTGATTGGGATCACATTGACTCACCACTAGAGCCTGAATATTTCTTCCCTAATGAAGAAATGTTACAACCTTTTCATTTTGTACTAGGCTATGCACATGATGTTTATCATGCTAAGGGAAATTCTAATGTAGGACCTTTAAACCCAGATGATGACATCCACTTGATTCCTACACCTCACCAACTTGAGGAGGGATCACATATGTCAGTAGAGGAGACCTTCGATGTGGATATCAGTAATGATCCCACTAATCCTAAGAAGGTCAAATTTAGAGAGAGTCTATCTCCTGATGAGCATGCCATACTCATCCCTCTACTGAAAGAGAGACCTAACCTTTTTACTTGGACATACAAGGATATTGCAGGACTAGATCCAAAATTGGTTACTCATAACCTTTTGCTAGATCCCTACTAAGAAACCTATCAAGCAGAAGCTCAGGAAGATGCATCCAATAGTCACTTTAATGGTTAAATATGAGCTACAGAAGTTATTGGATGTAGAGTTCATTATCTCCATCGACTATCCAGAATGGGTATCAAACATGGTACCTATAGGAAAACCTGATGGAAGGATCCATATTTGTATAGATTTTAGAGACCTCAACAAGGCAACACCAAAGGATTCATTTTTATTGCCCAACATAGATGCTCTCGTAGATGCAACTATAGGTCATGAGATGCTCTCCCTTATGGATGGTTTTTTTGGTTACAATTAGATTTAGATTAAAGTCGAAGACCAACATAAAACCATATTTACAATACCATGGGGAACATTTTGCTATAAAGTTATGCCATTCAGCCTTAAAAATGTTGGTGCCACATATCAATGAGCCATGACATATATTTTTCATGACTACATGCATAAGATCTTGGAATATTATATCGATGACTTATTGGCAAAGTCATTACTATGAGAAGAGCATGCAGAGGTCCTAAGGAAGGTCTTCGATCACCTGATAGAGCATAATGTTAGGTTGAATCCCAAGAAGTGCGTATTTGGTGTAACTTCAAGAAAGCTCTTGGGATTCATCATTTCAAAATGAGGCATCAAAGTTGACCCAAGAAGGTCAAGGCCATATTAGAAATGCATCCTCCAACAAATATCAAAGAGTTAAGAAGCCTTCAAGGCAAAGTAGCATCCATAAAGTGATTTATCACACAATTATCAAATAAATGTTGACCCATGAATCGACTACTACACAAGGGGGTCCCATTCAATTAGGATGAGGACTATCAAGCGACCTTCACTAAAATCAAGCAATACCTAGAAACGTCACTAGTGCTAGCTCCACCAAGACCAGATGTGCCTTTTTTCTATATATATCAATAACTAACTTTGCATTGGGAACCATGTTAGCCCAAAAGAATATGCAAGGCAAAGAGCAAGCCATATATTACATCATTCACACCTTGGTGAGTTATGAGCTTGGATATGCATATGTGGAGAAGTTATGTTTAGAAGTAGTGTTCACAATGAAGAAGTTGCATCATTATATGTTAAGTCATATGATATACATAATATCCAAACAAAATCCTTTGTAGTATATGATGAGCAAGACATATCATAATACATGTACTACAAAGTGGATCATGCTATTGATAGAATTTGATTTGGAATTCATCAGCCAAAATTCCATCAAGGGATAGGTCATAGCTGATCAACTAGTAGAGGTACCTCTCGAGAATAGTAGGCCTCTCACCATAGAGCTTCCTGATGATGTAATCTTCACATTATCAGAAGCACCCAAACCTAAAGAACTAGATAACAAAGCTGATATGACTATGTTCTTTGATGGTTCAAAGTGTGAGCAAGGGGTGGTGCAAGAATTATCTTCTTCATACCACAAGGTGCTCCAATGCCCTTGTCATTTAAGCTAGACTTTCCTTGTACTAACAATAATGCTGAATACGAAGCCCTAATATTGGGCCTCCAAACAACTATCACCATGAAGATTAAATGATTAAATATCTTTGGTGATTCCCTTATCATAGTCAATCAAGTGAAGGGACTTTTTCAATGTAGGTGTCCCATATTGAAAGCTTACAAGGATCTTGCTGACACTTATCTAGCCCAGCTAGAGTGGTATGACATCGAGGCAATCCCTCATTCATCGAATAGATTTATAGACACTATGGCATCTTTGGGATCCTTAATCCCTCAGAATCCATCTACTGACTTTACTACCATTCATGTAAATATGCTATCGCATGTCATGATGCAACATGCAACTTTTGATAACAAGGAATCAATCAACATGATTCATATAGAACCAAACCATGAGTGGTTCTATAAAGCCAGAGACTTTCTCAAGAAGGCATCCTAGGGGTCTTTGATCTCATAGGGTCCTACGAGGAATGGCACCACCATTCACCACAAGGTTGTATCCCAGTCTGCATTCATGCATAACAAAATGCTAGGGGAACAAGTCATCTTGATAGTTGAGGTAGAAGCTTATCAAGATTGGATGTCACAATTACATGACTTCCTCAAACTTGGTTTAATCCCATAGGGATTATCACATGTCACAAAATGCACATTTAGATAGAAAGTGACAAAGTATGTCTTGCTTGGAGACATCTTGTACCATAGAAGCTATGATGGAATTCTCCTTCATTGTCTTGAGCCCCAAGAATCAGCTTGGGCAATTTTGCAAGCTCATGATGGTACATGTGGTGGCCATTTTAGTGGCATGGCCATTGTCAAGTGCATCCTTTGAATGGGTTATTATTGGCCCACTATGGAGAAGGATTGCATCACGTATGTCAAGAAATGCATCAAATGTCAACATCATGCTAATCTTATGCACTTGCCATCATAGGCCTTACAACCCATTCAAGTGGCTTGGCCATTTGCTCAATGGGGTTTAGATCTAATTGGTAAGATCTCTCCTCCATCATCGAGTTGACATACATTTATTATAATGGCTACTGAGTATTTTACAAAGTGGGTGGAAGCCATTCCTTTAACAATGACAACTGGAGCACGTATTATGGAGTTTATACTTCATAATATCATTAGTCATTTTGGGATACCATCCAAGATAATCTCGGATAATGGAACATCATTCAAGAACAAAACTATGAAGGCTTTAATATCTAAGTACAATATACAACATAGTTTTATGACTCCATATTATCCATAGGCAAACGGGTAAGTTGAGGCTTCAAACAAGATAGTGGTAGCCATATTGAAAAATATGGTACAAGAAAACCATAAATATTGGCACATCCAGCTACCCCTTGCATTATGGGCTTATAGGACTAGCATTCGGATGCCCACTAGGGCAACTCCATTTTCACTAGTATATGGCATTGAGGCCATTATACCCCTAGAGTTGGAGATTCCAATATTACGCATCACATTGAAAGAGTTCATCGATGATGACACTGCATGGCAAGCTCACCTAGATCAATTGATGCTTCTTGATGAACATCACGTGAATGCCCTTGAGCATCTTCATATTTACCAAGAGTACTTAAAATGAGCTTACAATAGTAAATTCCACTTGAGAGACTTTAAGGTTGGTGATCTTGTGCTAAAAGAGAACCAACAGAACTCAAACCTACCACCGCACTTGCGAGATAAATTTATGGCTAACTAGTTAGGTCCTTACATCATCTCAGAGCATATTGGACCTAGAACGTATCACTTGACATCGCTTGAAGGTGTTGAAGAGCCTGAACCTCTCAACATCCTTCATCTTAAGGCATTCCATACATAATAATTCAAAAACTTAAAAATATGGAAAATTTCAAAATCCATAAAAATCAAAAAGCAATAAAATCTAAAAATATTGCATTTCATTTGCATCATGCATTTTCATTTTGCACATGCATTTCATTTAATTGCATTGCATTAGGCATTTCCATCCATCGCACTTGCATTAGGATAGGTTGTGTTTGCAATCTTACAAATGACACCACATTTGTATTTCAATCATGCATCTATGCATTATCATCATCATCCATCACCCTTGTGAGTAATTGTGTTTCTCAACACAACCCCTCCTATTGCTATGAAGAATATACTAGGGTTTTCTGATCATTCAACCATACCTAGTGGTCTTCTCAAGATTTAGTAGAAATCTTGCTTTGCTTTTGTAGATGAGGTCTAGTTTTGATAGCACTTAGCATATCATAATCCCATCACTAATCAAACACATTAACAATCCTAATTAGGGTAAGGAAGGATGAACACTACAAAAGTGGTCTAGGTCACCTTAGGTGAAAGGTTTTGTTACTTGCTCATTTTGTGAGGAGCAATGGTCTAGAGTAGAGGTCATTGGAAAAAGGATAAGTTTACCCCCTACCCGAATAAATCCCTTGCTTAAAAAAAGGAGCAAAATCCCAAAAATCAAATCAAATCCCTTGCTCAAAAAAAAAAAAAAAAATACAAAATAAATAGTGATTTTTATCACTATATATGAGCAAGTATCCCAATAAATTGAAGAAAATAAGGGGGTGAGCTTGAATCCCTAGAATGATCAATACTCAAAAATCATAGGGTGATCCCCAATACAACAATGGGCTGAATGAATCCCACCTGACATTGGGGTAGGTCTAAGCAATTTACAAATGAGCTAGCTTTAGGTGGCCTATATTGCCTAGTGGTCTAGTCTAACTAAATCCAAACCTAGGATCGGGTGGACATTTGAGGATCCCCAATACAACAATGGGCTGAATGAATCCCACCTAGCACTGGGGTATGCTTATGTCTCATCTAATATATTCATTTGCACACATAGGGGTAATGAATAGCTTGGTCTTTCATAGCGAAAACTTTATTTTTTAGAAGTCTAGTATAGTCATTATACAACTTTTGATAAGTCAACTAGGGTGTTTGAGTTTCATGGAAAACCTCAAAAATTCCCAAATAGCAACAACCATTTCAAATAAATCAATTATCAATTTCTTTTATGAGAGTTTATTTATTAAGGAGTGTTCATAATATAGGTTAGATACCAGATGGATATCAACAATGATATTTAAATGACCACTGACTATGTTGTGCATATTATTTTAACTTACAAAAGCTTATGAATAGAAACAATACATCATTTCATAGCACATATGGATGTTTAATTGATTAATTCTTATGATAAGATATATCAATTACATTTCATGATTATTATACATTTTGTGGTGTCATCCATTAGATTGTTCAAACTCATATTGCATTCATACATTATGTTTTAAGTGATTAAAGCATACAAGTTCATTTACATTAGATCATCATCATGTAAATAATGCATTACATACATTGCATTCATCATATCATAACATCATAAATTAAATGCATACAAGTACAATCAAATTAAACATGCATTTAACAACAAACAGTGCATCCATATGCATACATCATAGTAGTCCATCTACACATCTAGATCACAATATCTAGTCATACATCCATCATCTAGCTAGTGCATGTCATCCATACATCACATCATATAGCATCAAATCAATATAACATATAAGCATTGCATCCATATGCATCTCATAAACATAAAATAAATAAATCTACACATATAATGAGTCTCATAAAATTTAGATCATATATATATAAATATGTGTGTGTGTGTGTCAAAAAGAGTATATAGGCATATGTCCAAAATACCCATAGGCTACAACTGTGTAGGTCCTCGACCTTACACTCAAAAATGGTACAAACATCTATCAAGATCTATACTAAGAAGCACCTGCACCCCTATCTATGAGGCTCCTCCATCACCTCCACCCTCTCGATGAGTCCACCTAGAGCTAGTACCGAGAGGACCTCTCTATCTTGGGGTCCTATGGCTAGATCAAGCTGAAGACTACCCTATCTCTTGGGTCTAAGTCCTCTGAGTCCCTAGATCTATGGTCCTCTCTAGAACCTCACCCCCAAGCAGCTTGATCTCTCCCTCCAAGTGAGAGATATGAGCAGCATCTGATGCTCACTCATTGAGATGATGCTAAACCATAGCCCATAGCCTCTTGATCTCTACATCTAGATCCAAACCTATGCATCCCTATACAGCTAGAGCCATAGGAGCAACCTATGGAGTCGAGGGCTCCCCTCATGCACTAATCACCAGATCCCTCTCATGAGTCATAAGCTATAGCTAAGATCATGCTAGATCTCACTCAAGTGTCATCTTCTCTAGAGCTATAGTGGCACTATCAATCTATACTAGGTGAAGAGTCCTCTCCTCCTTGTAGCCTCTACCACTGCTCCTATCCCTATCTCAGATTACCTATGTACTCAACTACACTATAGAGTAGCCATAATGGTATCCCTCTATAAGATCTACATCTATAGGGTCCCCACCTATGTTTATAAGCTAGCAACCTAGGCCTAAAGCTATGACACCTCATCATCAAGCTCCTCCTCTCCTCCTCCTCAAATTAGGGCTCATCCTCAGTAGCTACACCCTCTCCCCATCCACCCTCTATCCACTTGGTAAACTCTACACCCATGAGGATCTACTCCCTCTAGATGTACCTCCTACCTCTACTCTACTCCATCACCATACCTACCTAGTGGGCCATCCACCTCACCAGATCTTAGTAGTCCACCAAGTATCATAATCTATAGTAGTCCCTACATCCTCCAATCCAGACTCCTACCAGTCATCATCCTCATACCCTAGTGGAGTAACCTAAGAGGCCATGTCTAGAGTCTTCTTCTACATTAAGGTGATGATAGATAGTAGGAGTAGGAGGAATATCCTAGAGAATACCAAACTACCTCAGTATGCATGAGAAGTAGAAGAACTCATGCATCTCAAGCTTACACTCGATAAGCCATCTATCTCATCTAGTACTCCTTAGGTACCTATCTACCTCTAGCCATGTAGGACAATCCATGTAGGGCCTCCATAGTACCTACCTAGTCTATAATCATGAAATCTGATCAATATAGTACTCTACATCTCCTACTCGAGTCCTACTCTAAAACCCCTCAACCTCTCTAGGCTAGCAAGCAACATAGCACTGAAGCCTTTGTAATATCACCAATCTAATATGGAAGTCCCCTAGATGATCGATGGTGATATGCTACCATACCCATATCTATAATAGCATACTACAAGTGACTCCAACATGGTCCTCCATTGTGTAATCTGATATAGCTCATCATAGAGCTATGCAAGTAGAGCGCTACCCCATGATAGAATTATCGATTGCTCTATAGTGCTCCCAAGCAGATCCTATATCCTAGACAAGAGGTTCCAAGGGAACCTCACTCCTGATGTGTCTGAGAAGATTATCATAAACATCAATATGGCCTATCTCTCTGAGAAGACATTCCCATGATACCAATCCTCAATGTGCACCCCCATGGTCAATTTCCTCTATGCATCACTCCGATCATCAAAGATCTATAAAAATACATCCTTCACTCATAGTAGGTGAAGATGTGATGGCCTCACCATCAATCGAGATCCAGAAGATGTGGTAGACATCCTCCAAAGTGACAGTGATCTCACCTATGGGTAAGTGAAAGGTGTTGGTCCTTGCATCCCAATGATGGGCCAAAGCAGTCATATAAGCCTTGATCAAGCCTAATAGAGGGATCATAGTACGTAGCCATAGTCCATAGCACCAAAACCAGGCTCAATATCATTAGCATTAAAGAGGTACTAAAGATGTTATATTCCCTCACCCTCAAGAGGTCAAAGCTAGAAGAGACATAAATAATATACACAAAATCAATCAAAAACATCAAAAAATGACCTAAAAAAGTCAAACAAATTCAAAAAAATCTTCAAAAAGATAAAAACATTCACAAATTCACAAGAAAATTTCAAAAAATCAATTAAATCAAAAACTCAAAAAATAAAAAATTTGAATTTTTCTAAAGTTCCTAACCATGTGGGACCCATGGTGAAACAATGGTCAAATTTATGACCATTGGGATTTGAATCCTATCATGAATGATAGCTATGGATCCCAATTTACCAATTGGGAACCACGTGCCACCCACAGCTAAGAGCAGTGACCTTTTTAGGGTCACGTCCCATCCCAAAAAACCAAAAAATTAAACCCACCCATCTACTCTAACCTATGCTAAATCCTAACTAAGGTGAGGTTCTTTATCGATAATTTAATGTGGTTCAATTAACCCATTAATTAATGAGGTTCATTTTAATTGGGTAAATCAAATGAGAGAGATGTGTGTGCTACCTTTCTAGCATCGGCTCTACCACTAGTGGATGCATCCATCGGGTCTACCATATTTGTTTGAGTTACAATTCCGTATCAAATGTTTAAACTCACCTCTCGAGAGCTCTTATTTGCAAGCTAACAATTGGAAAATAATGATGTGAAAATGATAGATTTTCTTTTATATTTTCAATTTTACCTCGACACTAGCACCATGAGAATTAGGGTTTTCCACCATGGGTCGAGCCACGACTAAGAAAATTGCAAAAATTAGCTATGATTGACAAGTGGCTAGCATCCAACAATAAATACCCTCAAAATTCAACCATGAGGGGCTTCAAAATGCAAAATTAAAAATATCTAATGGGCCAAAACCCTCAAAATTTTCAAAAATAACAAAAAAATTCAAATAATTCAAAATTCAAATGTACCTCATATCCAATTATTTACCCTATACACTTGGCGGTTGCAGCGACTTGTGATCCATGCAATCTGAAAAGATGAGTAAATTACCATAAGGCCATTTGGGGTAAATTAGTCATCGTGGAATTGATATGCTTCACTTCAATCCCTAAGAAGGCCTAGATAGTCGAACTGCTCCATGGGAATGAGGTATTCATCTCAATTCTTCTATGACATTTTTAGTAGATCATCGAACATTATGATTCAACATAAGCCTAATTGGAATTGCTATCATTTTGATTCCCTAAGAAGGCCATATAGCTAGACTGCTCCACGGGATAGAGATGTACAATTACTATTAATAGTTGTAATCATGGCTGAATTAAGCCTTGCCAAGTAATCAAAGTGCTAAAACCTTAAATTGTTCAAATCACTCATTGTGGTCAAGTGACTCATCGCTTCATTAAATTGTCCTACTCTCATCGACTCATCGCTTGAGGGGGTAGTCATTATATCAATTATCATAATCAAATTCAATAAGAGATCACTCGATCTTGTCAAATTGTATTCATCTTATGAATCATTGCCAAAGACTATCATAAGCTTACCCTTTGCTAGGGAAAAAAGCAACTATGATAGTTAAGTTAGTAGCTCTCCACCTATCGATACTATTGTAGCACTGAAGCTACCCGATCACCATTGGAGCTTGCAAAATGCTTTTCAAATTTAAGCCTTCCCTCAGTTGGAAGCAATGATTCTAAGATGTGTGCCCTTTGGTAGGACTGGGCATCTAATGTTGATCAGATCAATGATCATCATTCAACCTACGACATCATTTTAGGAGGTCTATTTTTGCTCAGCATTGTTCATTCTCACAATGCATCCCAAAAGGGGCATCTGTAGACACCTAAAACATGTCATGTCGAGGTGACTACTCATATGGGACATGCTAACAGACCATATGAATGATCTTGGATAGCTCCAAGGTGAAGCAATGGTTTTAACCACTCAATTTGGGTAGAGTTGGCTAACTCAGCCTTAGCCATGGCTGACACCCATGGCTAACAGAGCTAGCTGCACCTCAGAGCCATGGCTAGCATCAAAACTATTTTGAATCCTAGGTCAAGCCAAATTTGGTTACAATGGCCTGGGCAATGAGATTTAAATGGTTTTGGGTGGGGAAGCATCGAGAAGGTTCCCTCCAACTGATCCAACTATAGGTTTCTTGTTCTTGGCTTCTCCATGAAGCTAGAGCAAGGACTTCAAAGTCCTATAAGACCCCCTCCAAATTGGGGAGAAGTCTAGAAATTTACATTTGAACATAGTGAAGCTCTATCAAAATGGACTAGCAATTGATAACCTTTGAGGAGAGCTAATGCTACCCAATTTGATGAAAGCATTTGAAGTCATGGAGGTTCCAAAGGACTAGGAGATCAGAATCCATAATTGAGCCACTCCCATTGAATCACATCAAATTCAACCACCAATCCATTAGAGGACATCGAGGTGACCCTTGATCATCAATTCAACAAGGAGAATTGGAGATCCAAGCCCAGATTTGGAGAGCAAAAAGATTTTCACCTCAACCATGGCTAACATAGCTAACAGTGCCCACTACACCTCAGACACATGATGAGGGTTTGATCCCTAATTTTCCTTATTTTAGCAGTAGATTTATATTTTTATGCATTTATCTAGGTATATTTAAGTTAGATTAATCTTCTTTGATGCTTTTGTAGAGTTAGATTTAGGATTTAGGGTAGATTTCCTTCATTTCTTAGCATTTATCAATTTAGACTAGTTTCATGTTATTTCATGCAATTCAAGTTTCTAATGGCTAATTAGGATGCTTCTTACCTAGATTTCATGCTCTCTTTATATGCTTTATAGTAATTTGTTGATTTCTTACATATTTTCATAGATTTACATGCTTCATTTATTTTCTTTATCATCATTTATGCAAGATTCCTCCAAAAGCCTCATCAAGAGAGGCCATCTTTGCTTTTAATCATTTCTTGTTGTTTCTTGAATGCAGGGTTTACAGGATCCATCCATTTCAAGGCATTCAAGGTAGCAAATGCCTCTAATCATGAGAGAAGAAGGTCACCATTGATCTTGAGCAGTTCGTGTCCTATTGGAAAGTCTATGGATTACACCACCCCCTCGTTTAGAGGGTCTTCAAGATTGTATTAATTGTATCAACATTGAGTATCCCTAAGAGGGACGTATATGTAATTGGATTTGACAAATTTTAATAAAAGGAAACCCCATTTCTTGTTGAATTTATTATTGTCAATATTTTATGCTTTAATGTTTGATATCAATTGATGCATTAGTTAGGTGTATGCTTTCTGCATGGGTACATAGTCAAATAATCAATCACACCTACATGTAAAAAAATTTAGTAGCATACAAAACCAAATCTCTATGCCTATGATTAGTTCTAAAAAAGGAGAAGGTGGAATAATTGGAGCTATAGACCATTGTCATAATACAATCTATAGAAAACATCCTCTTCACTTATCAAAATATTGATAGCTCAATTTGAATGCATGATTTGGAAGTTGAGTTCCTCATATTGAAAATAAGCTAAGGAGGCAAGCACAAAGCTAAATTTTTTGATGAATGTGTCAATGTTGCCATCATTGTCATAGGCCCTTTTTTATTTGTTACACTTCCTCCTCATTTATTACAAACAACTTGGTAAGGACTACTTTGAGAATGACTAAATTCAAAGCAAAATTAAGTGAGTGGGTAATAGTGATGCATATATATACACTACTAAATGCAAACAATATAATTAGGGGGCATTTTCAACATTCTTAGTGAAAGCATGCTATGAAATAACATATGGATCAAGGAGATCCAAAACTCACATGTTTCATAAATGAGCCTTTAGAATACCCTCTCAAAAGTATATACATTTTATTTTTGAGACTTGTTAGAGTAGAAGGCCAACAATCTAAAAATGTGGTGGTGACACATCTTGTCCGGTGTCGTTATCTTGATTGAAAATCCATAATCATGACCGGATTATTTAGTTTTAACTCTCATTAGTTTCTTGACCATGTTCTTGGTTGATTTTTATGTGTTGGCAATCATGGGGGTGGTGGACTCCTAATAGATGATTTTTGATTTGAAGTAAGCCTATGTAGATGAGATGTACCCTTGAATCTCAACTAAGATTGGAAGACCCAAAAATGCTTCTATGTCAACCTCCAAAGAAGTCCAGTTCCTTGTAAAGGTTAAATAAATGAAATGGGGGTTAAGACTAAAGTGAAAAATATGAATACTAGGAAGAGATAAGGGGATAGAAACTAAAATAAAGTTGGCCAGGACTTAGCTAACAACAACAAGCAACACTGCATAAGAGTCTTACACTCTCAACTCAATTAAAGGACTAAAAAACCAACTAACATATATTATTATAGAAAATTATTTATATCAATTCATATATAACAAAGCATTCTAGAGATTAAAATAACATGAATCCAAATAACTATCTAGATTAGTAAAATAGTATTGATAGAATTCACTATTCGTCTAATGTTGACAGAAATGCATAACAACATAACTCACATTATCATAACCTATGATATAATCTGATACAGGCCAAAATAAACTTTTATTTCATTGAGAGGAAATAATTGCGATGCAACATATACAAATTTTAAATGCTAAAGATCCAACCATCTATTAGAGGTAGACTGAGCTATTTGTAGATTTACATTACATTCTATTAGCTCTCATTATCATGCTAAAACTATTTGCAGGCCTATCAGAGGTAAGTGTAGGGAATGGGTATCACTTTTTAGCTTAGCTTAATATAACTATCTTGATGTAGTTGTGCTAATATGGCCAGTTTTAATTTCTCTAAAGGATGTGGTATCCACATGTATTTAATGAATCCTGGGCATCTTTTGATAGATTCACTTTTCAACACTTTGCTTGATGATTTGCCTAGATACACGAGGACAAGTGTATGATGGAGAAGTGTTCATATTATTTATATTTATGATAGTGATAAATCTAGGATCCTTTTATATTAATAGGGTCTTGATGTCTTATTGAGATATTTTTCTTAGCCAAAATCTAATTCTAGGCTAGTTGTATGCTAGACTTTTTAACCTCTTGGATGACATAAACTAACTCAAAAGTGTGAACTTCCTCTATTTATACTTATTCAAATTTTAGAAATATGTGACATGGTGCAATGTCAGGAATTAGATTTTTATAGCCCCCTTGATGACATAGTTATTTTTGAAAGTTTGGTTTACTTTTGTGGCTTAGCTAGTTTTCAAGTTTAATTGTGTTAGATGCCAAAAATTTTTCACACCCTATGATGATGTTAGATTTATAAAATTTTGGTCTCTTTTTACATAGTCAAACTTTGAAGTTTAATGCTAGATTTTATAGCTCTTTGAGGTGACCTCATCTACCTCAAAAATCCTACCATATTTTATTTATACTTAGCCAAATTTTGAGTCTAGTGTTGTGACAAAATGTATAACTCTCTTCCTTAGCCAAAATTTGAGTCCAACGAGTTGTCTTGTGTATTCAACTATTCTTTTGTATTTCAACCTAACATTCATTGTCTGCTTGAAAAAATTATCTTTCAACAATGATATATATGTGGGTTACTATATTAACCTATATTATCAGCACCTCCTAGGGTTTTTCTTGCAAAAACAAAGAACCCATAAAGCCTTATTTTTTGGGTATGGAATCAAAAAAGAAGAGAGTCTAAAATACAAGTAGATACAATTATGGAATCTATCTACTCTCTATATCCATAATACCAATTGTTTATGTGTTGATAATTTCATCCTATCCTTCCTAGGTTTATGTTGTTGCCTTGGATTTTTCACCATGTTTATCTCCATTGGCTCTCTAATTAGATGAGGTGGCTCCCATAAGCTAGAATACTTTACAAACTTTATTCCAAGTTCTTTGGGTAGGAACAAAAATATCGTAGAGATTATACATAATGTCTCTCAGCTCAAAGGATTTTTTATAGGATGGATTGATATATCTTTGATCAATTCCTATAATTTTATAAGCATTGTGGGCAACTTATTAAAAAATGCAATGACTTGAATTACTTTAAAATATTAAGGCCATGAGTCAAACTCACTCTCATTATTGACCATAAGTTTCGGATGCTCTCTGAGCTACTCAGTATAGAATTTATAGATGTGGAGGGGAAAACCTATGCAAATAATTCTCGATGGATCCACTAGGAGCCAAGGTAACCACATTTTATGCTACTCACACTTTGAGGCTTAGGAATTTAGGGGTTCATCGGGAGTGTTTTAGGGACTCACTCCAAGTTTGGGATGGAAGGGTTTTGTGTGTTGATTTAAAATTCACCTAAGTTTGGCCTCAAAGGAAATAAAAGTACACTAACTAAATATATTGTAAAACAATGTAGGAAAAACAAGAATGTAAATAAGTATATACTATCCCTACAATGACTCTTTCTTTGCATGCACACTATTCCTAGGACATAAGAAAATAATATTTTATTTATTTTTTAGCAAGGTTTCAAGAGAGATGCACACACAATCTAGCCTATAAGAAAACCTACATGCAATTTATCTTTAAATACCTAAAATAGAAAAAAAATGGAATTATCCTTTGTGGCCTAAAAAATTAAGACTAAATAAGTTTTATTTCCTTAATTAATTTCCTAAAATGACTAAATTTAATTTTCTATTTGTTTTATTGTTGATGAAAAATATAGATAAACAAAATAATATTTAAAAATTAGCAAACAACCTAATATACTAACATGGCACGCACTTCTACAAATATTCGTTCCTGCACTAAATTCACGCCCTAAAACTTGTGATTGTAAATCCAATTTCACACCTCAAAAATCACGATCGTGAATTTGAGTAAACCTACAAACAAAGATAGAAACTTGAAAAATAGCTAGTGTTTAGGGGCCTACTTAGGACACTATGAAGGCTAATATTAGAGGCATGATAGTCAATACTCCTTGGTCTTTGTAGTTGATCATGCAAAAATAAAAATATTTTGACCTTTTTGAATATCAAAGATAATGTGCAACAAAAAAATCTAGGGTTTTAGAATAATGCAGAACATAATAGATAAATGTAAGATTGAATCTAGAAATATAGTAGGGGAGATAGAGGCTTATACCAAAACTTCTTGCAACCAAATTCAAACCTTGTAATGGGTGACCACAAATTTACAATAACAGAAGAAGAACACATAAACACCTATTACAACACTACTATCAAATTCATGCCCTGCAAAGGGCAACTGCAAAATTATTTTTTGAGAGAGATAGTGAAAAATAAAGGTTCTTTGCCAAGTTCACCAAATTTATGCCTCGTATGAAAAGACCATGAATTCGCAATAGAAGGAAAATAAACCAAATAGGATAACGTAAATGTAACTTAATAGTAAAAAGATGAAATGCTAACAAAAGAGAGGGATAGAGAGGAAGAAATGTAACAAGCTAAATACAACCTAAATAGTAGAGTGAGATGTAGACCAAAATAAAATGATGTAAGTGTAAAAAGAATGCAAAAACCAATATGCAAATTGGTATAAAGATGATTTAAGTATTAATCTAATGCAATCGAAACATGCAAAAATGAACCCAAATGATCTGATTGCAATATAATACAACAAAATATGTAAAATTAATCTAAATTCTCTAAGTGTAAATCTAATCCAACAAAAATATGCAAAAATTGATCTAAATGATCTAAGTACAAAATTTATGTAAAAATGGATCTAACTAGTGTGTATTTTAAATAGATGATTTAAAACATAAATAAGTAGCTAGAATAAGAAAACACAATAATGCATGCAGAATAAAAGAATATCTATATCTATAAATAAACAAACTAAAGTAAGAGAAAAATTATAAAGCAAGGAAGGGATGAAGGAAACAACTGAGGAGGCTAGCCTATCTCTCTTTTTTTCGATAAAGCTAGAGATTTTCTTGCACTCAATTCATCATCATAGTTTATATCCAATCATAACTCTTGTTTACAAATGTAGCTAACACAAGAAAACACATAGATAGAAGCTAGTAGATGATGGTTCAAGATCATAGATGGAGTTGGAAGATAGAGTTGGTTGACAACAAATTGTAGATGGATAAAAAATAGAACTCAACACCTCTATTTATAGAGGGTTTGAGGGCTAGGCTAGAAAAATAGAAAACAAAAAACTAGGTTTATGGTTGATAAAGTGAAAGGTTAGATTGAGGGTTAGGGTTTTGAATAAAAAACCTTAAAAGTTCCAATTTTGTGATTGATCTAGGTTGACTGCACATCCACAAAATCTGATCATTGAAGGTCAAATTGGTGCCAAGGTAACCTAACCAAATTTATGGTCAGTTTGAGATGATCATGAATTTGGCAAGGCTAGGAAAAGGGGTTGAACCAAGGGATAGGGAGCTCAAAAATTGTAATTAGCAACTTTGAGGGGCTTCTTAGACATCTAAGGGAAAATTAGCTCATTTGGCTAGGTCAATTTTTTGTGTCTACATTTTACCCTCTTTGATGTATTTATGACATAATAATTGCATCAAAGTTGTAGACACCTACAAGCTAGAAATGGAATAATATAAAATGGGTAGCAAGTTTAGGCAAAGGGATGGTGCAAAAATGGTGTGAATTTGAAAATTTGCATGCTTTATGGGGTAATGATGACATCAATTACACTAAGACCCCTAGTATTTCAAAAGGAAGACTTCCTAAAAAAAATCAAAATGGTAGAGAAATAACTAAGAACACAAGAAAAAAGAAGAAAAATAGGATAGATAAAGGGAGGGATAAAATAGAGGGAAGGGTGAAAATCAATTCATTTTCACCACATGGAGAAGAAGAAAAGAGCTTTGGACAAAAAGGTTAAATGGCACTCTCGATGCACCGTGCAACCATTGTAAGAGGTAAAGTCTAGACAACAGTAGATCAAGTATGGGTATGCCTCTAAAATTACCTTCTAGACTAGGTTAGATTATATTTTTGATTATTTTTTTAGAAGAATTGTCACACAGAAATTGACACAATTTTTTGGGGTCAACCGTAAATTTGGTTGGGCATCGACAAGAAATAAATTCATGATTGACTAAAATTGGCCATGAAATCAAGAATTTACAGCCCAAAATATAGGGCACTGTTATAAATAGACTATTACATCATTTGGATTATGTAAATGTACCTTTCTTGGTACATACTTAGGACATTAGATTACTTTAGGGGAAGTTATCTAGTTACTTCATGCAATGTAATAAATGCACAAGTGTCAAAGTGCAAGTTGTCCCTTGCACATCTAGGTAGAGTGTTGGCCAAGGAATCTATTTCCTATATAAAGGGCCATAGACATAGAGCAAGATAGAGCAGTAGGAAGTAGTGTAGACTAGAGTGGTATGATGTAGCAATGTGATGTATTGTGATGGTGTGTAATATGCTCAATGCCCATTCTTGAGTTGTAGCTATATTCATGGAGTGTTAATTTCCTCCATAGCTACTTTTCTAAACATATCCATCAAGCATATGTAAAAAGTATCCTTAGTGAAATTTTGATAGCCAAGATATGTGCACAAAATAGTCAATGGTTGTATGAACACCATAAATGATATTTACACAATATCTATCCTATACAACGAGGATCCCTCAAAAACTAAAATATCAATAAGAAAAAAGCATTACCTGAAGAAAATAAATGAATGGTGTTAGAAAGGAATAAGTGTACATCCTTTGTCTTGATGAAAAAAGAAAAATAATTTATTAAAAATTGCAAAGGACAAATGATATACAAGATATGAAAAAGACTATATTTCTTGACTTGGAGGAATTTTGAAGGAATTATGATACTTACAAGGTCAAGAAATATATAATATAGAAATATAAAATTTCTTTGTTCCAATGGATGTAGTTGTATGGAATTGCATAAACAAACATCCCAATAGCATGGAATTACTTCATGTATATAAACAAAAGAGGTAATCATTAGCATCCCGATGGGTAAAGCAAAATATATACCCTAGGTTTGGGATTCACTAAGCATCAATGACCTAGTGCAAGTGCAATGCATATGAGCTAATACTTATTAGATATCATCATTACCTCATTGTAAAGTCCTTGATAATCTATATGATTAAGCAATTAGATGCAAGTATGCTCAAGCAACAAAGTAACGACATGTTAATAATAATTCCAAAGTAAGAAGTATTTCAAGCAAGTCATGTAAGATATGAAAAATAAGCATATAGTATGAGCAAGTAGACCAAAATAAGTTGGAATAGAAGAAGTGGAAGAAGTAAAGAAAATAGAAGAAAAGAGAAATGGTTTGTGAAGATAAAGAGATATGAAGAGAGAAAAAGAGATGACAAATGCTAATTCATGCGTAATATCTTGTGCATTATGTTCATTGGTTATTTAAGATATTTATCATTTAATGTTTCTAAGTGATAGGATACTAAGCCAAACTTGGTTGTTATGACAAAGGGACCTAGCCAATTGGGCTTAATTTTTCCCTTCAGATCAATTCGAGCATTAGTGTTCTTTTTGTTCTCCTTGAGGATAAGGTCTCCAAATTTAAAATAATGGTTTCAAAATTTATTAGTGTAAGTTTGCTTAAGCCTATTATGGTAGGCTCAAATATGCTCTAAGGCATGGATGCATTTTCATCCAACAACTCCAATTGGTTTAAATAGGCTAGGTGATACTCATCATTAACAAAGCATATTGCAACAAGATGTGCAACTATGGGACCTCTACTTGAAGGGGAAAATAACTCTAGTTCCATAGACCAAGACATAAGGGGTTGCACCTATAGGAGTTAACACACTAGTATAATAAACCCATAAAGCAAGGTAAAGTTGGATATGTTAAACCAATCTTATGAACTAGCTTCTTAAGGATCTTGACTAAGAATTTGTTGGATGCTTTAGCCTAACCAATATCCTAAGGGTAATACAAGGTTGACCATTTATGTTGAATCTTGTACTTAGCACAAATATTATGGACATCCTTGTTCTTGAAAGTAGTGTCATTATCAAAAATGATAATCTAAGGGATCCCATATCTACAAAGTATTTGGTTGAAGATGAACTTAGAAACTTGGGCTCTAGTAACCATGGCTATCAACATGGTGTCTACCCACTTTGTGAAGTACTCTGTTGTCATGATGATAAATATTTTGACCATAATATAACATGGGGTTAATCTTCCCAATAATGTCCAATCCCCACATGGAAAATGACCAAGGGAAATAAATAACCTAAAGGTTTTGTGAAGGTACATCAATAAGATTGTTATGGTATTGACACTTGTCATAAGATTAAACATAGTTGCATGCATAAAATTTTCTCCATGGAAGGCCAATAATATCCTATCCTAAGGACCTTTTTGGAAATTGTCTTATCACTAAAATGGTCTCCATAAGATCCTTCACAAGCTTCACTAAGGGTTTATTGGGCTTCATTGGAGTTAAGGCATCATAAGAGGATGCCCTCAAAAGAACGTCAATATAAAGTATCACCAATAATCACAAATTGACATGCTCTTTTAGGTAAAATACTTTTTTTATTACGACCAAAGCCATCAAGAATTGTTCCATAATTAAGAAAATAAAATATATCTATGTACTAAGGCTTATATGGAGAGGCTCTGATGTTTAGGACATCTAGGGGAATCTGGTTAGAAATAAAAGTTGTGGGTTATTAGAGTTTTTGTATGATAATGGTGGCTTGATCATCCTCTAACTCTAAGGCTATAAGGTATGCTACTACAACCATAGAATCCATATGGAGGTTAGATGATCTGGAAATGAAATCTATAGTTACCTTTTTGGAGGTTGATAGGAGCTTGGTGATAATTTCCATGTAGGGTTTTAGTTTATCATATTTGGTTTGATAAACATCATCAACCTGGTTGACTACAAGTTGAGAGTCACCAAAGATGGAAAGGCTCATAATTTTTAAGGATAATGATACCCTAATACCTAGGATCAAGGATTCATACTCTATAATACCTTAGTGAATTTTAACTCTCTTTAAAACTAATATTATTTCTTAGATAAAATTAAAGCTATGTTCTTATCATTAATAGAAAAAGATAAAAATAGAACAGTTACATATAGTAGAACATAGAAAATAACCAAATACATCTAATAGACTAATATGACACTTAGCTGAACTCATACTTATACTTATTCCAAATTTATGCCCCATATCTAAAAATCATGAATTCAAATTTATGCCCCATATCTAACGACCATGAATCCAAGCCAACCTATAAACAAAGATAGAAAATTTTGAAAAATGTTGTTAGTGTTTCGGGGTTTTCTTAGGTCAGTATGTAGACTAGGATCACGGGAGAGATAGTCAAGTCCCCTTGGTACTTTTAGCTAACTATGAAATGAACATGAAATGTACTGACCTTTTGGAAGCTAAAGAAAGTACAAAGGGAAGAAAAGAGAGTTTTGTAGAGAACAAAATAGAGAAGATAATGTATATAGTAAGAAGAAGACAACATAAGGGAGAGATTCTTGCCACCATGCTAGGAGAGAAGTGCAAAAAACACCCTAAAAAGATTTTTTATCGAATTCATAACCTACAAGAGGAGACTATACATTTGAGATAAAGGTATAATGGTATAAGAAAGAAAAACAAGGGTTTCATAAAATTCATGCCCATACAAATGAACCACAAATTCATGATTAGAGAAAAAAGGAAGAAGTATGATGACCTAAATGCAATCTAATACTAGTAACTAATATGCAAATAGTAAAATAAGGAAAATATAAGTAGTATGATGATCTAAATGTAGTCTAAGATAGTAAATAAAATGTAAAATAGTAAAATGAAACTAACTAATGTATGCTTAAACAATAGATAGTAAACACAAAATGAATAACTAACACTAAGAGAACAAAAATCAGAATAACAATTAGAAAGGAATTATGGCTATAAAAAGAGAACTAGAATAAAGCAATGAATGAGAAAGAAAAGATTTGAAGGCAATAACAAAAATGGGAATAATCCCATAGGGAAAGCCTATATTTCCTTCATTTGGAAAAGTAATGTTCTGCTTGTACTCAATCCTAAAGAAATTGGTCACAATGGATGGAAGCTATTGAATCATAATGTCATTGCTTATTATCAATTCATCACTATAAATGCTCAAAAATCATATATTTACAGATAAAAAATTATAGATAACAAATAATGGATATCACAAATCATAGATGTGCAAGATCATAGATGGGCCAAAAAACGGAACTCAATGCCCCTATTTATAGAGGCTTTGAGGGCAAGGTAGGAAAGAAAATCAAGTTTAAAAACAAGGGCTAGGGCTCAAAAAGGCAAAGGTCAAATAAAGGGTTAGAGCTTTGAGGGGAAAACCCTAAGATGATAAATTTACGTTTGATCTATGTAACAACCCTCCTTGGAAAAACTTTTATGAACTATGTATTAGTGTGAATGTTTAATGGCATAGTTTTATTTTGTGATATCTTGATGATGGATGATTACATTATTTTGAGCTTGGAATATGGTACTACTAACGTATTTGTGGATGCAAGACCAAGTGATCTCTCCCTAGTGGAATCATATGGGTGAACCACCTACAAAATAGATATTTTAGAAAATTATGGTGATGACTTACTTATCAACAACTCTACCCTTCATGTAGATGCATTACATTTTTATTGTTCTCATGATCACACCATTGGTCCAAGAAGTTATGTACATAATGAGTCTCCGTAACAGGTTGGTGATAACAATATACTATCTGGCATACATAACAAGTCTCTTTAATAGGTTGGCAAAAGAAATAGACTATCTTAGAGGAGACTATTTACTTAGGGATAAAACAATGGTGTGAAACATGGTTGGTGTGAATTTATGCTTGTCTTGATATGCATGGATTATTGAGTATTTATTGGTAATATTAATGCTCTAGAAATCATTAAGTATTAATTAGTTGATAAAATTAATACTTTTGAATTATTAGTTGACTTTAATACTTTAGCCAAGTAAAAGTAGTAATTAATGTTGGCAATTTGAGTTATTTTGTGTTGTCATTGATGTCACATGGATCACATTGAGTTTTTGTGGCAAAAGCACTTCATAAATATTTATTTATGTCATTTTGGAGAGCATGGATATATACAGGGTTTTGTGGCACAAGAGGCATATAATATTTAATTTTTAAATATTTTTTTTTTGAAAATTTTGAAAAAACTTGTATTAAAACAAAGATCAATTACAATTTGGGAAGAGAATTTTCCCAGCCGAAATCAGAGAGAACACATGCTTACAATAGTAAAAGAAGATTTGCAATGGAGCCAAATCTCTTGAACCATTAACTAGCTAACAGGGGGATCGGATTGGTCTGTTGATGCAACTTGTCGCGATATCGCGACACTCTTACCCTCTTCTCCTTTGGCCGCGAAAATGCAACATGTCGCGATATCGTGACACTTTTCTCCTTTGGCCGCGAAAATGCAACATGTCGCGATATCGCGACACTTTTCTCCTTTGGCCACGAAAATGCAACATGTCGCGATATCGCGACACTTTTCTCCTTTGGCCACGAAAATGCAACATGTCACGATATCGCGACACTTTTTCCTCTTTGCCGTGACATTGCAACATGTCGCGATATCGTGACACTTTTTCCTCCTTTGGCCGCGACGAAGCAACATGTCGCGATATCGCGACACTTTTTCTCCTTGGGCAATGGCATTGCAACATGTCACGAAATCGTGACACCTTTTCCTCCTTTGGCCACGATGAAGCAACATGTCGCGATATCGTGACACTTTTTCTCTCTTGGCCGCGATGTTGCAACATGTCGCGATATCGTGACACTTTTTCTCTTTCGACCGCGATGAAGCAACATGTCGCGATATCGCGACACTTTTTCTCTTTCGGCCACGACGAAGCAACATGTCGCGATATCGTGACACTTTTTCTCTCTTGGCCGCGATGTTGCAACATGTCACGAAATCGTGACACTTTTTCTCTTTGGCCGCGACGAAGCAACATGTCACGATATCGCGACACTTTTTCTCCTTTGGCCGCGATGAAGCAACATGTCGCGATATCGTGACACTTTTTCTCCTTTGGCCACGACGATGAAACATGTCGCGATATCGCGACACTTTTCTCTCTTGGCCATGACGATGCAACATGTCGCGATATCGCGACACTTTTCTCTCTTGGTCGCGACGATGCAACATGTCGCGATATCGCGACACTTTTCTCCTTTGGCCACGACGATGCAACATGTCACGATATCATGACACCTTTCCTCCCTTGGCCGCGATGATGCAACATGTCACGAAATCATGACATCTTTCCTCCATTGACCATGACGAAGCAACATGTCACGAAATCATGACATCTTTCCTCCCTTGGCCATGACGAAGCAACATGTCACGAAATCGTGACACCTTTCCTCCCTTGGCCACGACGAAGCAACATGTCACGATATCGTGACACCTTTCCTCCCTTGGCCGCGATGAAGCAACATGTCATGATATCATGACACCTTTCCTCCCTTGGCCACGACGAAGCAACATGTCACGATATCGTGACACCTTTCCTCCAGTGACCGCGACGGTGCAACATGTCACGAAATCGTGACACCTTTCCTCCCTTGGCCGCGACGAAGCAACATGTCACGAAATCATGACACCTTTCCTCCCTTGGCCGTGATGAAGCAACATGTCATGATATCGTGACACCTTTCCACCCTTTGCTTTTTCTTTGATCATTAGCTCAAGGACCTTTCAAGACCCTGCCTAATCACCTCATCCTCAATAGCCATGTCACTGTGCAACTGAACCCCTACCTCCTTCTCAGCACCCATCTTAGCCAGGAAGTCGACCGCTTTGTTTAAATCTCTACTCACATAAACTGGAATCACATCATCTAATTCCCTCCATAATTCCTTAATTTGAGTGACAAGAATCCTCAACCTCCATGCTTTCAAGGCAAAGTTCCTCATGCAATCTAGAGCTCCAACCATTATTTGAGAATCTGATTCAAGTATTATCCTCCTGTGGCCCTGTTTAACTGCCCAAATAGAAGCAGATTTGATAGCTATGGCTTCTGCTTCATTGTTTGTAGCTCTTCCCAAGCCTTGCAGTTCCCAATAGAGCACTGTTCCAACATGATTTCGGCAAACCACTCCAATTTTGGCTCTACCCGGATTGCCTTTTGCAGCTCCATCAGTATTAATTTTAATCCAACCTTCTAGGGGTGGTTTCCAACTAGCTCTGTCCTATCCCTCTTGCACTTCAACTCCCTCTTCCATTGCCCCAATAACAACCTGAGTTTCCTCTTTAGCATAGACGGCCACAGTTTCTGTGACTTTGCTCCAAATGACCTGCCAAACTCCATCTAACGAAGAAAAAGTTTCTCTAAAAATTCTAGCATTTCTCTCCAACCACACTTGCCACCAAATAAAGTTTAATCCAAGCTCCCAACCAATACGAAGAGCTTTAGATTTAAATCTACCCCTCTTCCATCTTTCCCAGATATTAATCCGATTCAAGTCACCATTAACTTGAATTTTATAATATGAAAACCATCTCTTCCAAATCTGGCGCGTGAAAGGGCACTCAAACATCAAGTGATCAGTTGTTTCCTCGCTCTTGTAGCATAAGACACATTGAGAAGGACCGATGATTCCTTTACATCTGAGATTATCAAAAGTGAGAATTCCATTGTGCATGAACTGCCAGGCAAAAAAGTTTACTTTCAGCCAACCTTTGGAGTGCCAAATCTTTCTCCAATCCTCAACCTGATAAGTATGAGGGGGAGGCTCTGGAAGGATCTTGTCATATCCGTCCTTCACTATGTAGACACCAAGGCTCCCATAGCCCCAAGCTAATTCATCCTCCTCGTCTCTACCTGTGAGAAATATTTCTGTCAAGATTTTAGTCATGATGGGTGCCAAATCCGGAGGGATTGAAATTGGCCACTCATCCAACTTCTTAAACTGCTTAAACTTATACTCCCCCAGCTGACTAGTGGTGAAATAACTTTCAATTTGGACCCATCCCTTGGTTTCAATGGCTGCTTTTATTGGTTGCAATTCAAGAAATTCAACAATGATAGGTGGGTATTGATCCCATGAATCTGTCCAAAATCGTGCCTTCTCCCCTCTCCCCACTTTCCAAAATAATCGATCTTTTACTACCTGAGATCCTAACTTGAGAGCCTGCCACACTAAGGATCCAGTACCATCCAAAGGGAAATGGCCCACCTCATTTGGGTTAACATGTCCCACATATTTACTAGTTAGGATTCTATTGAATAAGGAAGTTGGTTGGGAAATCCACCTCCGATAAAGCTTTCCAGCCAAAGCTTTATTATTTATCTTGGATCTTCTCAGTCCCAAACCTCCTTTTACCTTGGGCTGGGTTACTTTGTCCCAACCTACTAAGGCCCATTTCCTCTCTCCTTTTACTCCTTCCCATAAAAATTTTCTAGCCATCTTGTCCAACTCTTTCCATATAGTATGTGGGGCAGCCGGGATAGAGAATTTATAAATTGGCATGGCTTGAATGACTGACTATAAAAAAGTTAATCTACCCCCATAGCTTAACCATTTGTGAGACCAATGATTAATTCTATCCTTGATACAATCCAAAAGATTCCTCCAGATATCTATTTTTAGTTTTTTAAAGTGCAAAGGGACCCCCAAGTAAACCACTGGGAGAGAAGTCCTTGTGAATCCCAAGATCTCTAAAACTCTGTCCTGAAGCCTTTGATCAAGATTGAAAAAGACCACTTTGGATTTTTTATCATTGATGACTTGGTTTGTAGCCCTAAGGTAGACACTAAGAGTATCTCTGATCATTCTTGCTTCCCTGAAGCTGGCCACTCCCACCAATCCAGTATCATCCACAAACTGTAGGTGAGTCAAAACTTCCTCACCCACCTTGATACCTATTAGCAAACCTTGTTGTCTTCTCCTCAAGAAAAGTCTACCTAGTCCTTCAGCCAATATGAGAAAAAGATAGGGAGAGCAAGGATCCCCTTGACGAAGGCCTCGAGTGGCTCCAAATGGTTGCGAGGGAAGACCCTTGATTAACACTGAGTATGTCGGAGTAGAGACACAACTCATGACCCATTCTATCCAATCCTGAGAGAAACCAAAGGCTGCCATCATCTTTGCCAAGAAGCTCCACTCCACCCTATCATAAGCCTTTGACATATCTAATTTTATGAACATTCCTTTATTACCAGATGTTTGCATTGAATGGATTGCCTCCTGAGCTAGAACCACCCCATCCAGGATCTGCCTACCCTCTACAAAACCCCCTTGCTCAGAGGAGATAATGTTATGTAAAAGAGGTTTTAGCCGCTCAGCCATTACCTTTGTGATTATTTTATATATCACATTGCATAAGGCAATAGGTCTATAATCTGAAATATGTACCCCCTCCTCCCCTTTTGGAATTAAGGTAATGAAAGTATGATTTAATGCTTTAAGCATTCTTTTACTACCTCTGGACTCCTCTATAACAACCATTACATCCTCCTCCAAGTTATCCCAAAAGGCCTGAAAAAACTCAATTGGAAAGCCATCTGGACCTGGAGTTTTTCGATGCTCATTCCAAAGACCACATTCTTCAGTTCCTCTCTATCAATGGGTTTAAGAAGGGTCTGATTTTCTTCTTCAGAGATAACGGAAGGTATGACAACAATAACGTCGTTTTGAGCCTCTTCATCTTGCACCATACTTTCCTTAAAAAGTTTAGAAAAATAATCCATTGAATGGGAATGCATACCTGGAAGTGTATCAAAGGAGTGTCCGTTCTCATCTTGAAGAGCTTCCATGTTATTCATCTGTCTCCTAGCACAAGCAGTCCGATGGAAAAATTTGGTATTTCTATCACCTTCTAATAACCAAGTGGTTCTTGCTCTCTGTTTCCAGTAGGTCTCCTCTTGGTTGTCAATGTCCTCAACCGCTTTACGCAAGGCATCATCCTCGGCTTTGAGCTGCTCAGTAATTGTTCCTTCCCTAAAGTGTTTTTGAACCTCATCCCATCTGGCCACCAAAGGAGCTCTTTGGACCTGGAAGTCTGTCTTGTTAGCTCGCCTCCAATGTTTCAGTTGAGCTTTGACATAATGAAGTTGTTTGTGGAATCTAAACATTGTTGTCCCATATGTTGGGCGGCCTTCTTCCCACCACTGTGGAATTTTCTTTCGAAGTTCCTCTTTTTGTAACCAAAAATTCTCAAATTTAAATGGTTTGTGATGCTGCCCTGTCTTAGTCCCTCCTTCCAACAAAATGGGAAAGTGATCTGAAAGCTGGACCCTCCAAAATCTGAAATTTTGTATTCCATTTTACAAATGCCTCCTCTGAAACCAAAAAATGGTCTAACTTTACCTTCCTGCTATGTGGCTCCCTCCTCTTATTAGTCCAAGTATAGTTGGTTCCAGGGCATTTAATATCCACTAAGTGTAAAGCCTGGACTTGGGCAATCATAAGTCGATCCCCTGGGTCCAAAATTGGGGTTCCCCCTTCCTGATCTCTAGAGGATAATTTAGCATTAAAATCCCCAACAATAATCCAGTCTAAATCTTCCCTTGAGATTCTCATGTTATGCACAACTTTCCATTGAAGCCTCTGACCATCAAGGTTTTGAGCCCCATAAAAATTTGTGATTAAAACATGTTCAGTTGTGACATTATTCCTAAAATGTGATGTGAGAACACCCCTCCAAGCTAGATGTTCTATTGCAGTCCATTCAAGAGAGTTCCAAAGAGTAACAATCCCCCTGAGGCACCTTGGGCAGCCACTTCCATATGACCAGCACCCCTCCAAATTCTATTAACTATTTTACACATAAGATCTAACGACATTTTTGTCTCCTGAATAAGCAAAAAATCTGTTTTACATTTTTCTAAGAGTCTTCGAACAGCAGATTGATGGGTTCTACTATTTAAACCCCTAACATTCCATGATTGTATAATCATTGGTTACCTTGAGAGCAGTAAGAATCTATTGGCCTCACCGATCCTCCAGTGATCAGTTTGTCTCCTTGAACTGCTAGCAATTCCTTATTTGATTTTCTACCCACTCCTTGAGAGTTGCTATTTTTTTATCTCTTTTCCACCTGAGTTATCCCTAAAGTTGGCCTTTCTCTATTCTTTTCTGCTATTCCCATGCTGACATCCTTAATTATTGGCTGCTCTTGGTTATGCACTATCAATGCCCCTACACTCTCTGATTGTGGTAACTCACTGTGGTCAATTACCTGCTCTATGACGGGGGGAGATGAAAGAGGAGCTTGAACGTGGATGTTATTATTTTCACTATTACCATCCACTCCTTCCATGAATTGTTCCTCTTGGTCCACTAGTGTCTTAAATATCTCATACCTATTGGCGGGCTTGAGTTGGGTTTGCTCTTTACCATCTTTTTTCTTTTGCCTTCTCCTTCTTTTGGGCTGTTCAAAACCATCTCTCTGAGCTTCTTTACCCTGAGAAGTATTGGTTGGTTCTTTGTTTATTGTTGACTTACCCTCCTTAGGAAGATTTGACATTCCTAGAGGAGCCTCCATTTTTGTGTTCATATTATTTGGGCAAAATCGGGCCAAATGCCCGTATTTGTGGCAAACTCTGCATCTAAAGGGCAGAGCCTCATAATCCAGTTATTGAATCCAAGATAGTCCTGCAAGTTCAAGTTCCACCTCTATCGGTAGAGGCTGGCTAAGATCCATTTCCACACATATTCTTGCATAAACAGTTGTGTTCCCTTCTATTGTGTCTTTGGAGACACCCAAATGTCTTCCAAGGGAATTACCGATCATCTCCAAAACCTGCTCACTCCAAAACTCCATTGGAAGTGCATACAAATGGATCCAAACCGGGACAACAGTGGGTTCAATTCGAGGATCGAATCCCACTCTCCAGGGTTGAACAAATAATCCTGTCGGACCATGATTCCTCTTTTCTGATTCGAAAGCCCTATTTCTATCGACCAGAGAAGAAAAACTAACAATAAAATACCCATTGCTAATAAACCATAAAGAGTACTCACCATGAGGCTCCCAGTTTTGTCGGACCCAGGAGTGCAAAAAATTTAGGGTAGGGCGAATACCCATGAATTTATAGATCAAATCATGATTGGCTCTGTATAAGACTATTTCTTCGACCATCCTTGGCTCAATGACAATCTTGGGCCTTGATTCGGACTGTGGCAGGCATCCATTAACTCGATGAGTTGTTGATCTATTTCCAGCAGCCGTAAAGAGCATTTTAAATGCAGTTCTTTGAGCTTCGTCAGTCTTGGATGGAGATTTATCTTTTAACAAATCTGCATAAGAGCTATTTCTCCCTAGGAGAGGATCCGGAGAAGTCCCCATTGGACCCTCCTGGGGCAGCAATCTTGCCTTCAGATCCACAGTAACCAGAAATCTCTTCGGCAACCCAACTGATGCCCTAGATTTTCCCTAGCTCCAGAAACCCTAGTTCATCGCTCCCACCTCAATTTAATTTTTAAATATTATATTAATGATTTTTATTAAAACCAATGGTAAAGTTTTTTATTAAAATGAATGGCAAGGGTTTTTTATTAAAACCGACGGAAAGGTTTTTTAATTAGACCAATGGAAATTGTTTTTATTAAAACCATTGGAAAGGGTTTTTCATTAAAACCAATGTACTAAGAAATCTCCAAATGATGATGGATGAAAAGGTTTTTTCAATAAAACCTTGGTGCAAAAATTTTCATGGCAAAATTCAATAGAATGAAGGAGATATCCCAATTAAAATATAAGAGATGAATTATTAAATATTTATTTAATAATTCTAAGGTCTAAAGTTTAATTAAATTATCCATCGACGTGCAAAGGTTAGGATGGCAAATCAAAGTTTGCCAATGTCATTCAAAGGCATTGAAAGGCATATAAATCAAAGAAGAATTTGGATATTTTATTACGGAGAAAGGATAATAATTAGCGCATGAGAGAGAGTCATTGAAGGGAGGTAGCGTAGAGGAAAAATAAAATATTGAGTTCAAGGGTAAAGACAAAATCAAAATATTCTAGAACTGACATCACACTAGACAGTGTAGCGCAGTTGGCAGGGCATCATCTTTGCACAGGAGAGGTTTATGTTTGA
The DNA here is from genome assembly GCA_028583015.1 of Wollemia nobilis. Taxonomy (NCBI): domain Eukaryota; kingdom Viridiplantae; phylum Streptophyta; class Pinopsida; order Araucariales; family Araucariaceae; genus Wollemia; species Wollemia nobilis. The sequence goes on from JAQPPZ010007530.1 coordinate 6,761,212, forward strand.
ATCCTTCCAGGAGAAAAAGTTTTTTGTGAGAGATTGATTTCGTTTTAACAGTCGAGCACAAAGATTAAAGGAAGTGTTTGGGATTAAATCCCAATGTGGTCCAGAACTCATGTGGTAAGCACTTCATAGTGCAAGCAAGGAGGAATAGAGTTTGACTCCTGCGAAGGTGTGAAGGCGCATTGATTTTTGGGCAAAACGTTGATGATTTTGAAGGTGGTAAAGGTGCATTGATTTATGGCAAATACATTAACATTTTCAAATGTTTCGAAGGCTACAAACTTCATAAAAAGGTATTTATCTCTAGCACATGGTAATAGTTGATATTGCCAAAGTTGTGGTGCATTAAAATCATTTCTGCCAAAATTAGGGAGTCATAAGGTATTTGTTGGAAATAAATAATTGTTGTGTGTGCTTAGGGAGATATAAGGTGTTGAGATATTATTTGTTATTGCTATATGTATATAGGGAGTTATAAGGTGTTGAATTAAATAATTGAAAATCATTGTGTGTACTTGTGGAGTTATAAGGTGTGAAAACAAATAAATAAAAGCATAGGTGCTTGTTGTTTATGTCAATGAAATTAGGGAGTTATAAGGTAGTAAAGTGTTGAACATGTATATGTCCTAGTGCATGGTTTGATTATGAAATTAAACTAGGAACTTGAGACCTAGTTAATTTCTACCTTGAGTTAGAAGACATGCACATGAGTTAGGGTTTGAAGTTGAAGACAAATTTCTTGATTATGTGCCTTGACTATTGAGAGGAAGTGGATGGATTAGAAAATCAATTTTATGGATAAAATTGATGCTTGAGTTCATAATTGCTTTAGTGGAGTTCATTGAGAGTATTACCACTATTGAGGAGGTTTTTGCTATTGCTTTGAGGAGAGTATTGTTGGTTACTTTTTGAGTACATTACCTCTATTTGAGACCATTGAGGAGATCATTTTATAAGTCACTTGTGGATACATTTGTCTTTCATTTGAGATCATTGTTGGCTATTTGAGAGCTCTTTTCTTGATGGAGTTATGCTTGTTTCTTGAGAGCTTATTGACATTGCATTAGGAAGATATTATTGAGAACCTATTGCTATTACTTGTGGAAATTGTCCTTGGTTGGTTGAAGTCCTCAATGTTATTTCTTGGAGAGGTTTTCATTAGAGATCTCATTTTCAATACATTTGAGAGTATATTGTTGAGCATTGTTGTCATCCATTTGAGAGAGTATTTGTCATACATTGTTGAGATAATTATGGATCATTTTTGTCATCTATTGAAAATTACATTGCCATTCATTGTTGAGTTCATCATTGAGCCTTGCCTTCATTGATTTGTGGTTGAGATTTGAGTGCTACTTGACAGTGATTGGTTGAGCCTTTGAGAAGGCTTTTGGAAAAAAAAATTTGGACAGATTTGAGACAGCTTTTGGGCATGATTTCTTGAGCCTTTGAGAAGCTTTGAGTACATATTTGGGATAGCATTTGAACATCATTGCTTGAGCCTTTTGTGAAAGCTTTAAGGAAATATTTGGGACAGCATTTGAGCATCATTTCTTGAGCCTTTTGTGAAGGCTTTGAGGACATATTTGGGACAACATATGAGCAGGATGTTTTGAGCCTTGTGAGAAGGCATTGAGGTGGATTTTTGAGTAGTGAAAGAAATATAATAGAAACAAAAAAAAATATCAACACCAGTTGCCTAGCTGAGAAGATTAGTGGATAGCCTAGCTGAGTAGATCAGTGGATTTCCTATCTAAGTAGATCATTGGATAGCCTAGCTGAGTAGATCAATGGATATCCTAGTTGAGTAGATCAATGGATTGCCTCGCTAAGCAGATAAATGGATAGCCTAGCTAATAAAATTAATGGATAGCCTAGCTAAGTAGATCAGTGGATAGCCTAGCTAATCAGATCAGTGGATTGCCTATCTGAGCAGATTAGGCATTACATTTAAAGTTGTCCTGATCTCTAAGTATCTCTCATAAGTCTTGGGTGGAGTCTCTATCAAGAAGATGTTGCTTGGATATACTTAAGGAATGGCTTCACAAGCTCTAAAAATTTTTAGTTGTCGAAAAGTAATCAAAGGCTATGTAAATGAAATATTTGTTCCTAAAAGTTTTGTAAAATTGATTAATGTACAATTGATAGATTATGTTGTTTTAATGATATTATGAGTTTTGTACTTTAAGGGATGTTCAACAATATTTTCCATGGATAAACAGTAATGAGTTATTTAAATTGCTAGAATGCATAATTATGATAATTGGATCACTTGTGTTAAAGCATCATTAAGAATTTTTATTATGTGAAATTTATTTTATTTTCAAGATGAATCTTTATTATCAATTGCAACATGTTGGATTATGAAGTTTATTTATAAATGCTTTCATATATGTAATGTTTTATGTTAAAGTTATGTTTCAATGCAAGTTTTGTTAGCCTTGATTTGATGTGATTCTTTGGATAATGTACCTTGCAAGAAGGTAAACATGACTTTATCATTATCGATTGAGTGATAATGGTCTATTTTAATTTATTAAGAGAATGAAAATAACTAATTATAAATACAATTAAAGGAAATTATAACTTAATCAACTCATTTTTGATAGATAGGGATGACACATATTCAAAAAGGAATTTCATAAAAGAAAATCAAAATGGTTGCATAATAGATGAGGTAGAAATGTAGGAGACTTCTCACTCTGGGCAGGATGTCCCATTCTACTTCCCTGATTTCCCATCCCTTAGCATTGCCCTAGTTTCATGGTACTTCCCAGGCCCTTCTCTCTAGGATTTCTATTTATGTAGATGATCTCCTTGGTGTGGGAGGTCCCTGATCCATTTGTCTGCTCTCATATCTACCTATTTGAGGATTTCCTTCTTGTGCCTTTGATCTAGTGCATCCTTGGGTTCTCCCCTAGGTTTCTTGTTGAGCTTTCGAGATCCTTTCCTAGTTGCTCTCATATTTTTCCTTAGTTTTTTATAGGTTCTCTCCTTGGTGTAGGATTCCTATTTTCCTCGGCTATGGAGTGTTTTGGCTTTGAGTTAGGGGTTTGACTTTGCCCTTGCGCTTATCAAGAGGTTTTATTACATCCTTCTAGTATGGGGGGACCATGTGCTTCATATCCAGTGAAATATCTCCTTGGGTTCTTGGATCAATTCTACTTGGTGGATCCTTAATGCATCTTTCTCGCCCTTGGTGGAGGGCCTTGTGGTTTTTTTCTTACTACTAAGATGATCCCGTTGGTTGTCCTGATATGGTTCCCTAAATTCATTCATGTGTGAGGTTGGAGGGTTTTCATGGTCCTTATTTTTTTGGTGCTTGGGATCATCTACTACATATTTCGATCTTGGAGGAGGACCTGCACTTTCTATCTATAGTTTTGATCACCTCGTGTTTCCTTCATATCAGGTTCCTTGGAACCTTCCCACCCTTTTTCCTATGGATGTTGGGTTCATTTTTGTCACATCCTTGGGTTTATTTTGGCTTCATGGTAGTTCAAACTCACATGCAAGAGGATCTCGTGGCCTATGGAGATCCTCAAATTTGCTGATCCATTTTCTAGGATCTACGTTGCTTCCTAGACTACCGTCCCATGTTTTCCCTAGGTGGGATCCTAGCTTCGTTCTTTAGCTTTCAGCTATTCTCGCTCTCCTGTAGTGGTTCCTAGTTTTCCTAGGTGGGATTCTAGTTTTCCTATGTGCTCATTTTAGTACCGTCCCTGCTTGGGTGGGATGGCCCATCCTAGTTCGACTGGTGGGTTTCTCTAGTCCATCTCCCTTATTAGGGTGGATTTTCTTTCTAGGCGGCTTTGTATTCCAGTTTCTCCTTGATGGGATTCTAGTTTTTGATTTTCCCCTTGGGTGGGATTTTCAACTTGTATTTTTCCTGCCTGGGTGGGATTTTTCAAATTTCTTGCTTTGGACGAGATTTTTTAAATTTCCTACTTTGGGTAGGGTTTTTTAATTTTCTTGGTTTAATTTTCCTGCTTGGGTGGGATTTTAAAAAAAAATTCCTACTTTGGGCGATATTTTTAATGTGTTTTTCAATTAGCCTATCCTTTGGCCTTATGTATGGTCTATTGAATTGATGTAAAAAGGTTTTGGGGCCCCTTTCAAATCCTTATTTTAATGAAGTTTTTTACCAATAACAAAATGGTTGCATAATAGGGTACCACAATGTAAAATACCAGATAAACTATAGACCCTAGTAAAAAAATTGGGAGAGCAACAACTCCTAGTCAGAGGCCTAAGTTGGCAAGGATCACTATTGGGGATTTTAATAAAATATTTCTTTTAGAACAATTTTATTTAGAGAATTTTGATTTATTCTCTATAATTTAGCAATGATCACTATCAATAGAGGTGTATTTCTAGAGATATGTGAAACTTTTGAAGTATGTTCCTAAGTATGAGAACAATGCATGCCTTAAGGTGCACAAGTTCATTCTAGGGATAGACCCAAATATAGGTATATTTATTAATCTACTCAAACCTAAAAATTTGCAAGAGGTCTATGACTTGGCTAGATAAGAAGAAAATCTTCAAATTAAAAAGTCTTTCTTCAACTATTCAGGCTTGATAGAGCTAAAGAGACTAGAACTCGGGAAAAGAAAGAGTGCAATATTTATGAAGTGGGATAAGGAGAAAAAAAAAGAAATAAGGGCAACCAAAATTTTGGTAACATGAACAATGGGAATTAGCACAAAAAGAAGAAATAGGGAATAAAATACAAGAGATGCCATAGGCACCTAGGGCAGAGGAGCAATTGCACCAAATATATGCTACTACGAGGAGTCAGAACCTAGATGGAAAATCTACATCGATATTACTAAATAGTAAGTTGTATGATAAATATGTAAAGTTTTTAGTAGATAGTGGAGCTACCAATAGCTTTATTTCCACTAGTATTATCGGGGATATGCTATAAAAACCTAGGTTTTTGGCACAAGGGTGGAAATTCGAGTATGGTTCGAGTGAAACTTACTTAGTAGACAAATGTTTACCTACAATAGAGATAACTCTACCCAATGGGTACACTATACAAAATTTATATGTGGAACCCATTCATGTTTTGATATTATCCTAGGGATGGATTGGTTGAAGGCTCATAGAGCCTTAATAAACTTCCAAGATAGGTGGGTGGATTACATCAATAAGGATAAGAGGATAGTGAGGGTAAAATGTGGGAAAGGGTATTTTCAACCTCACTTGCTTTTGGCTATTCAATTAAAGAAAGTCATTAAAAGAGGTGGTATGCTATATGTAGTAAATATCAATGGGAAGACTAGAGAAGGGGGACGAAGAAGTATTCAAGAAACATCCAATTCTCCATGAGTTTTGAGATGTATTTCCCAAATATATTCCAGGTCTATCCCCTTGATGGGAATTTGACTTCACTATTGAATTAATTCTAGGGATAAACCCATTTCAAGGAAACCTTACAAAATGACCCCAATTGAGTTGCAAGAGTTGAAGATGCAACTACAAGACTCGTTAGAAAAGGTTCTGATCAAACCTAGTGTGTTGCCTTGGGGTGGTCCAGTATTGTTTGTGAAAAATATGGTTCCTTAAGGTTATGCATAGATTATAGAATGTTGAATGGTGAGCAAAAAATGGTGTTTCTGAAAATATTTATTTTTCTTCCATTTAATTTTAACAATTTGAGAGTTCATAAAATTATTGAGTACCTATGCGCAGTATATGCCTGTAGTATTTGAGATATGAGTCCTATATACAATTTGTTTTGGAGTGTGTGTTGAGTTTATTTGTGTAGTCTAGTTTATCCAAATTAATAAAAACTAAATGTAGAAATTAAAATACACAACTAAAATAAACTATAGGAAGTAAATTACTGAAATTAAATTACTATTATCAAACACATGATTGAAATATAAATTGCTAAAATTAATCACACAAACTAAAATAAAATTATAGAAAAGAAGCACACTTGCAGAATTAAATAAAGTAAGAAATAACACATGGTAGAAATAAATAAAGTAGGGAAAATAATAGGGGAGGATTAATTCCTGGAGTGGACCCAAGCTCCTGCATACGTCAACCTAGCTGGTTACACAACACTCACTCTTTTGAATACACACAAATTTAAAACACTCAAAATTTTATTTATAATTATGTAGTACAAAATAACAATGTTTTGCAAAAAAATTAGGGATTTTTTTGCTTCAGGAGTGGCCTGTATTTTACACGGAATGTGACCATCCCCTATTACAAAAATAAGTGGTTCTAATTTAATCATGTGATATGATTCACTACGGTCGATTCATACATAGTTGTAATCAACATCTAATAAAAGAGCAAACATGACTAATTTTAATATTGAATGATAAACATAGCACTTCCTAAGTTTATAATAATTTATTTATATTATTTGTGTAGTCTTTCGTTCAATTGATCAATGCGCACAATGAAGGTGCTTTATTCCCACTGAAGATAGGTGCCTTTTTTCATATTGTCAAAATATAGGCACCTTCCAACTATTGAAATATATATTCCAACAAATAGACACCTTTCAATTGTTCAGATATAGGCATCAAAAGATAATCATATTTTTATTGCTAGGAGATAGTCATGTTCCTACTACCAAAAGAGAGGCACCATGTTCCCTGTTGCTGAGAGATAGGTACCATATGTCCTATTATCAAGAGATAGGAAACATACAACCTGTTGTTAGGAGATATGTGTTGTTCATCCTGCTATCAAAATATAGGTACCATATGGCCTGTTATCGAGAGATAGGCATCATCCCTTAGTAGGATTTAGGCACCCATTTTAGGCACCACAAAATCCTTCCAGTCTCTCATCATTCCTTCAACACATTACAATTTTTACACAATGCTAGGTCCATGTGGGACCTCAACTAAAAGATGTGAAAAAGCAACAAAAACATCTACACAATTTCCACTAAAAACATTGGTCAAGCAATATACATCAATTTCCATTAAATATATGCAATAATTATATAAAAATACATTCCTAATTTTAAACATGCCATACATAAACCCTTTTAAACATGCATAAAAATGAGCATTTTTGGTGCTCATCATCCCCCAATGCCTATGTATTGAAATGTCCTCATGGCGCTCTATGCTAGTAATTACTTGTTTTAGCAATTGCCTTCTAGATTATTTCGATGTCTTCATGCTCAAGTTGTGGCCTTGTACTTTTATTTGTCTCGTTTGTGTTTTCCATGTTTCTTGGGATGGTTGGGTCCTACCTCTACTGTTTGCTTTCTCTTACACTAACCACTCTTGTTGGTGTCCTTCATTGGCAACCTAATGAATGTAACTACATCATGTTCAAGGGTTTGTGCAGCTTTCTACCATAGGAAATGATGAGTTGGTAATCACATTGTTGTTTTGATTGTTGGAGTATCCCAAAATTAAAATCATGATGTATCAACCACTTGTACTTTAGGTAGAAGTGTTGCCCATGGATCCCCTACTTCATTGTTTGCAATATCCTCTTCATATTTAAAATGTAGAGGTTGAGGTGTTTTGATTTGTGGTGGCATCATGGGCTCCTTGTAAAATAATCCTATCTGCTAAAAATTATCTGTCATTCATGATGTATATCTACCAATAGAACAATACAAGGCCTAAAATTATACAAAATGTGTAAACCTGATATTTATGCTCAACTCCTGGTCATCCATTTGTGGGCTCATCATTCTTTCTTGGCCTTCTTCTAGTTATCCTTGAACTCGGTGAACTCCTATAATCAATCGATAAAATCTTCTAGTTATGCAGATCACTCTTCATTAGATTTGGGATCATGTCATGTTTTCTTCCTTCTCTATGGTGGTTATTTTACCTTAGCTTTCTTTCTTTATTTATTTATGGATTTTGGGGCCTTTGCATCTATTGTAAGTGACATGAGAGAAAGCACCACTTATCTCCTTGGAGGTGGTATTTATTGAACATTTTATGGCTCTATATTTTATGTGCATTGGTACATCAATACACCATCAAGGGGTTCAACTTTTGATTGATCGCCACACTGGCCAAGCATGTTTTGAAACCTCTAGTTGACCAACTAATTGGGCAACTAGTGAAGGCTTTGTATACTCCTCTACTTATTTTGCTACATAATCCTATTTAGTTGATCCTCTATCTAACTAGGTAGCATTATAACACGTAGGTGACTCCCTATATGATTGGGTAACATCCATGTGTGCCTCTAATTCCCCAACTAAATGGCTATTCTTTGAGTGATCAATTTTGGGTTGACCATTTGATTGGGTAGCCTCAGAGTTTTTGGCTAACTTACTAGCCAATCGAGCAATATCATCCTTCTCAATATCTAATATTTCAATAAAATTAGGCACACTCTACAAAATAGGGCTCCCCTATTCCTAGAAAGTATTTTCCATAGGGGATACTAATTGGTCCCTTACATCTAACATCTGGTAATTTGATGCCCTCTTGGCATCAGAATGGTACACCCCCATGGATGCTACCTTATCCTCCAAGTTGACAGAGAAAATAGTTGGGTCCATGGCCCAATTTTTCTATACAACAATATCAACTCGATATGATTTTATAGTGAGCAATTGTTGCAATTGCTGCACCATGTTTTGCAAGTTTCACATAGTGTTGTTAGCTTCTTATTATTCTACTATAGTATCCTTTTGAAACTGCTAGAATTCATTCATTTTTAAATTGATTTTTTTCTCCCAATTGTAGGCTTGCTCTTTCACATCCCTCAATTGGTCTTGGAGGTCATCCTCCAAAGAGTCATTGCAGGGAACTACAATTGAGGCCAAACCCTGCAACACTTGGGTGGCATGTTCATCCTCTATCATATGATCTTCATTATCATCTAACAAACTATATTCAACTAGTGTATCGACCTCTTATTTTATCCTTGTTATGGGTGGTGACAATGCCTATAGTGGGCTTAATTTGGGCTTCCCTACCTCCCATTATGAATGACTATGTTGGGAGGTAGGTGCCCTTGTTTCCTCATATTTTTATTCTACACCCTATTCACTGGTCAATTTAAATGCAACTTCATCTACTACAATGGTTGATAGTGTTAGTGTAGCCATTTTAACCTTAGCATGCCAAATTAAGGTTGAAATTATCCCATGATGTGCTAGCACCATTATTGTGCCCACCTGATATCTATCGACTTCATCCCTCAGGGAACACATCCAATAATATGGGATATTTATATGGTTCCCATGCAGTATATAATTCAAAAATCATAGGTTATTGGCACTCATCTAGGATTATTTACCTGTGCAGGTGAAGAATCTTGCCAAATACTCACCACATATTTGGGATATACTATTTTGGTAACCTCAACCACATAAACTACATTATGGGTTATCCAAAAAATTGTTAAGCGTATTTCTTGATACTATCTCCCTTATATGTATGGTCCCTTGTGCATGGAAGTCTGGTGACTTCTATGATATACTCCTCCATTACTAGTATCACCAATCCTCTCATATGCACAATTCCATTGGCCATCGAAGCTACAAATTCTTGCACTACTGCAAGGTCTTGATCTTGACTAATAAGGTGACAATAATCCATCCACCCCAAAGCTTTGCGTTGATCACAGGAAAAGCTTGTAATTCCTAAGAAATCTATGAGCTCATATTTTCTTTGTACATGGTTACACAAAGGTCCTCCCATGGTGTCTATACTATTGTATTTGGATTTTATAGTTCTAAAATGGGCTCCTGTCTCCGTATTTACATACCAAATCATGTTACAGTATCCATGCATATAGTTGCTATCTATCTCCCTATAATTAACCATAATTATAGAATTTGCATCATTAAACCTAAAGCATGTGCTTGAATATGGTTGGAGATAGTTGTAATGCCCCCCATGCCTGATTGGTACCACATGGTAGATTGCTAACATGGGATTGCATGATTGGATAATAAAATCATGGGGCATGTGTTGGCATGTAACACATAAATGTTTTTCATGATAACTATGCACATAGATAACAAAAAAATTAGTACATACCTAGGTGAATTTTTGCAAATCTTGATGTGTAAACTCCTAGTGGTGCATCTTGATTGATCGAGTGATGATTACAGTGTATCAAGGCGAATCCATAACTTGCAATTTTTCATGTAGGGTGATCATGTCAAAAAAATATTATTGAGTACTACATTTTTCTTAGTTTCAAGATTTCATGCTAAAAATACAAACTATAATTATTTACCACAGGATGACACACTTCCACATTGGAATTCATAAGGAGTGTGCCCCATTTTCAACATCTTGAGAGTAAGCATACTTTGACATTGATGACTAAAAAGTAGGTCTATCCATCATCAAAAAGTTGACTTTATTATTTGCATGTAGATATAGGTATCACTTTCTTTGGATATGAAAATAGGTACCTTTACATATAAGGTTCTAAATATATTCACCTTCGTTAAGCTGGTTTGGAAGATAGGCATAAAAAATAGACACCTTCACTACTTTGGTTTCGAAGATAGGCATCGAAGATAGATATCTCTACTACTCTTGTTCAAAATATAGGCACCCTAATTCCTTTGAATTTTTTTTTAATAATTTGAACAAGCACTTTTGAATTAATCATATGGATTAGAGGTGCAATATATGGACATAAGCAGTGACTGTTGACCATAAAAAAAAATACCACTACCATAAATGGTTCTAATATGGACAACATCATTGTTAATTACTTCAATCACCTCATACATATCAATCCACATTTGCATGAGCTTGGATTTGCACTCCTCTAATTGGGAATCATACAATAGTGCCTAATATTCTTCTTTAAATACTTTTGGTCATATGTGGCAGTCATGCCACATTACCCTCTACTTTTACATCATTTCTATATGCTACAATACATCTTATTTGTATTCATCCAACTGATTCAACTGACAAAAACATTCTTTTTGTGTAGTTATTAGATCCATATTAAGCTCCATGGTAGTATGTAGAGTCTTAATATTGAATTCAATTGACATAATTACGTTCTTCCCTTAAACCAACTAAAATGGTGTACATACAATTATTGATGTCCACATGGTTTGATATGCCCAAACTGCTTCTGAGAGGCATTTTCCCTAATCCTTCTTATGTTGCTACACTATATTTGTTAGAATGTTCTCCAACTCCCTGTTTGTAACCTCCACCTACCCATTTTCTTGTGGATAGTATGGGGTGGTTTTTTGGTGCTTGATTTGGTATTGTTGCATTAGTTCCTAAATCATTTTTGAGGTGAACTACATCTCCTGATTAGTGGTAATTTCCTTGGGAACATCAAACTTAGTAAAAATAAATTCATAAAATAACTGTGCTACAATGTCTTCTTTTACATTCTATAGTGCTCGCACTTCAACCCACTTAGTAACATAGTTATTACATACTAAAATATATCATTTTATATTAGATTATGGATTAATTAGCCCATTAAAATCCATCCTCTATTTATCAAATGGCTCAATATATACATGGGGATGAAGAGGCATTTCATCTTGTGGAGTTGGTCTACCCATTCTATGGCATTGATCATAGTGGTTGACATAGTTTATTGCATATTTAAATAATCATGGTCAAAAATATCCTATTTGTAAAACTTTAAATGTAGATCTTTTACCTACAAAATTTCCACCACAAGGTTTTTCATGATAGGCTTTTAATAAATTTATGATTTCATTTTATACAACACAACATCTCATGATTTTATCAGGGCCAGTTCTAAAAAGGCACCCATCAATCCATGAAAATGCTACACTCTTTTCAATTAATGTTCAAGCTTCTCTAGGAGTGAGTGTAGGGGATATGTTTTTTGTCACTAGGTAATTTGCCATATCGTTATACCAAGGAATTTTTTCATCAAGAGCAAAGAATGCTCATCTAAAAATTAGTCTTTAGTGGTAGTGTTGTCTTGAGAGATTAATTTGAAGAGAAAATTTACCACAACGTTATCCTTACTAGGTTTATCTACGATGGTCACATCAAATTCCTACAGAAGTAATAACCATCTAATAATTCTACCACTTACCATTAGCTTATTCATCAGATATCTAATGGTTGTATTATCAATGTGTATAAATATTTTATAGCCCGTGATATAATGGTGAAATTTATTAATGGCATGTACAACTACCAAGAATTATTTCTCTATGATAGTGTAGTTGAACTCAATGCCCGTAATATTTTTACTGACATAGTAAATGATATAAAACTCATTATCATATTTCTGCCCTAGTTCTACCCCTATTTCATTATTGGATGCATCTGCATAAATGTGAAAGGGAAGGTTTCAATTTGGACCTCTCAGCATAGGATCATTTGTCAGTTTTTCTTTTAAGGTTTGGAACACTTGTTCACACTCACTAGTCCAAACAAATTTGACATCTATGGTTAACAATGTGTGTAGTGGTTTGGTAGTTTTGCTAAAATAATGAATAAAATACCAGTAGTATCTAGCTGAGCCTAAGAAACTATGGATATCTCTCTGTGTTTGGGGAGTAGATAGTTCTTTGATAAACTTTATTTTATTTTTATCTACCTTGATCCCCTCGATAGAGATATGATGTCCTAAAACTATCCCTTCTTGCATTAACATGAAATATTTTCATTACTGAGGGACAGGTTTGTTTCTTGATAGCGTGGGAGTACTTTCTCTAAATTAGTTGTAGCTTCTTCAAAGGTTTCATCATATATAGTGAAATCATCCATATAGACTTCTACAGTCTCTCCTACCATATCTAAAATAATACTAAGAACTACCCACTAGAAAGTGGTAGGTGCGTTACATAAATCGAATGGTAAGAATTAGTAGGCAAAGAAACACGTTGACTATATGAAATGGGATAGATGAATCCACCTAATAAAAGTTTTAGTAGTTCATATTTTACTATTTCCTTCATTGTTGGATTCATCCTCCTTTGAGGTTGTCTTACCGGTCTTGTGTTATCTTCCAAATAAATTATGTGCATGCAGACTTCGGCTACAATATCCCTCATGTATTTATAGTCCCATGTGAAAGCATTTTATGGTTGACTAGTATTTATTTGAAATTTTTCTCTTGAATAGTTGATAATTCATTATCAATGTTTAGTGTTCTACCATGTTTTATTTCTATTTGTTTAACATGATTTTCCTTGTTGCCTACAAGTGAGGATTCTATAGGATGATGTAAATATTCTCCTTGAAAGAATTTTTTTATGACTACATATTCATTGGTTTTTTCTTCTAACTCATCTAGGGCCATCATCTATTGTAGCATTAGCAAGGCATCAACATTTAGAACTTCAAATTTTAGTTCTCCCAATTCATCAATGGATTGTATAGGAGGATAAATGATTAGATTTTTAATATTTTTTCCATCCAATATTGCCATTTATCCAGTCCTACAACTTATGTAGGCATAAAACATTTCAAACTAAGGACATCCTAATATGAGTGGATAACCACCCATTCCTGATCTAGACTGTAGAATTAAAAATTCTATTGAATATTCCCATGCATCTACCATTACAATCACATCTTCCAACATTTCCTCCATCAATCAGCCAATTACAAAACTATTTTTATTGGATTCATATCAATTAGTTTCAATTTTTACATATTTTATTTGGGCATGACATTTATAGTTGCTCCTAAATCTACCAAAGTGTTGGATAACCTCAAGCCTACGATTTGAACTGTTACAACTGGGCTTCCTAGATCAAAGTACTTTGGGTGGTAGGTGTTCCCTAACATTAAGTCATCTAACTAACCTACCAAATTCACTACTTTCGATGAATATTTTTATCTTGGTTTATTAATACATAATTCTCTAATGGTATTTGTGTAAATTGACACATATTTTATGGCCTGATAAAGGGGAATTGTGATAGTCAATTTTTTCAACCCTTCCATTATGTCAAATTTTGGATGCACTTTTTTCCTAGGTTTCTGTAACCTTTTGGGGAAGGGTGGAACCTCTTCATTTTTGTTTTTTTTAGTAGTTACATTTTCTTCCACCCCCTCTATCGAAGGTGTTTTTTCTTATACTTCTACTTCTATTTCCTCTTCCTCCATTATTGGAGGTGTGGGAGCTACTCCTAATTGTCTACCTAATAAAAGTTGTACAAGATTACAATCTACATGTTCTAAGCTAATATGGAACATAGGGTACATTCCCATATCTACCTAATATGTGGGATTATTTGTCTTATTATTTAGATTTAGGGTTGGTTGTATCGATAGTTGTTATGGCCTATAATTATGTGGTGCTCATAAAATAGGTAGTAGTGGTGTTTGTTTTGTGTTTTGTGGAGGTGGAGTCCATGTATTATAAAATCACCAATATTTTCCAATTTTTTGGTATGATATCCATGGATAAGGGGTGTAGAGAGTAGACCCTTGGGTAACATTCATCCAAGGTGGTTGTTCCCACCATCCCATATTGGGTGGTTGAGCTTGTCCTTGGTTCACAAAATCGGATCCCCTATATTGTGGTACTCCTCCTGGCATTCTACCTCTCCTCCTGGCATTCTACCTCCCATAGGAAACTATTGCCAATTTTTCCTATTACCCATGAAGTAAATTTTAGCTACTTCTAGTTCCTCTTCCATGTTTGCTAACTTTGGGTACAATTTTATTTTGTGATCCATTTGACAAATAGCACACACTTGGATCTTAATTTCTGGATACTCATTCTTGGCATGTTTTCTTCTACATATTGGGTAGAAAAATACTAGTGCTGCTTCAATTTATTGCTTCTTTTTATGAAGCCAAAATATGTCTAATTGAAGTGTAAGAGATGATAGAATATCACTCTTCATCTATTCTAGAAAATAACCTATTTCTACCCTAGTTATAGAATTTGTGGTTAGTATTCCTCTACTTATGGGTTTACCCTTCTTTATAGAATAATTTTGATAGAACTATTGAATATCTAACATTTGGATTTGGAAAATGCCACCTCCTGCTAACAAGTTTAAGGCTTATAAAGATTCATTTGTAAGGCCCCTTAAGAATATGATTCTCAAGGATTAATCATCCAGTTTTGCATGGGGTGAAAATTAAAAATTAAAATGAAACCTACCCCATTAATCTTCCAATGATTCTTCCTCCCTTTGCATCATATCTAGGACTTCTTCCCTAGCATATTGTGCCCTACCAAAATACTAGTATTATTCTGTTTGGATCTAAATTGACATCAAGGAAATCTTGAAACTATGACTAATATATTTAGTGTTCAGGTAAGGTGTGCACCCACTAATCATATTCCAAACCCAAATATTGGATGGATTAAATATTTATTTAATCCAACCTCTAGAGTAGGCTAGTATACCATGTCAAATAATTTGGGTGTTGACTCATTTAAGATAAGTTAAATGTTTAAAATATAGGGATAGAAATAAGTTTGGGGTTATAAAGGTAATGATTAAAAAGTGGTTATATAAAGCTAAAAACATAGTCATCTACAATAAAATCTCCACCAATCAATTTCCAGTGTTCCACACTTGCGATTAAAAACACTCAAAATAAGTAATCTTCATAAATTAAAGAATAAGAGATATGCTTCAAGAAACTATTTCAAACATCTAGAATACTAATAATCCAAATAGAAAATTAGATCAATACTCAAACTAGCATAAAATAATTCCTTCTAAGCATATATTCAAACATGAAAACATTTCAAGGTGATCTAAGTTAGCAATCCAATATCAGTAGAATAGACTAACCATAGAAGCAGTAGTAGAAATGCATTCACAGATTAAAAATCCATAAAATAGAAGACACCAACCTGAGGCAAATATCCAAGTAATGTTCCTTCTATTGATTTGCAAAAAATAATACATATTAGGGCAAGCAAACACTCTAGAGCCAACCCTAAAAAATGAGGGTTCGACCTCTATTTATAGTTTTACATGTTTAAAGATTAAATAAAATGGAACATTACAAGGAATTAGAATACCCAATTGACAAGATGTTGAGGTGGTAGCCTCTCATTTATTTTGGAGGAAGAAGAAATAATGCGATCTTTCACTCCTCTACAACTCAACATTCACAAGTTTCTTAGCTTTCATGGCACCCAATCCTAGACTGCATCAAACCATCATTAAGATCGTTCACCATTTTTTTCGATGATATCTAGTCATAGATATGAAACTAATATCTCCTCATGGTTCTTGATCCATTAGATGCTTCATATTCGTATACATCTTAGTTCAGAAGCCCTTGGACAATGATCAGTCATCTTGTTTTTATATGTGTTTTGGAGTACTAAACACATGAGCCATTGATTCCCATTTGAACGATTAAAATTGATGCATTGTAAGCTTGGTGTGCACATTCGTGATCTACAACATAAGTGATATAGAAACATGTCAATAATTTCTATTCTTATTTTCCTCAGTGATGTAGAACCATGTCATAGCCTACTCTTTGTAAGCCTTATTTGAAAAATTTGACCTCTTTGACCATAAGCTGGAGCAAAGGAATCTTCATTGCTTTCAGATGTGAAATGTGTTCTGAGCCGTGTAGGGTAGAAAAATATCTTAGCCTATTCATCTTAGCCTTAAGATAGCCTTATTGCTATTTTAGGATATGGTGTAGAACAATACCCCAAAATATGTCATAGCATATGATTTGATATTCCAATGCACAAGTTTGACCAATGTTGACCATGGGGTAGAGCACTACACTGAGCTATACGATATGGGACATACACTGGCTCATGTGGACTAGAACCTATTCATGAATCATGCCTTAGAATAACCACTTGTATATTTTGACCATGTTGACCATGGTGGAGAGCCATGTGCCAAGTCATGTGATGAAGAACATGTTGTGATTTGCATGGGGTAGAACCTATACTGTGGACAACGATTAAGAGAGTAAACTTATCAATTTTAACTATGCTAAATATAGGATGGAACCTTGCTCTATGTTGCACAAGATAAAACATTATTGTGAACTTCTAGATCTTTACTATTCTCTAGATCGTAAGTTTGAAAGTGCTAAGTGCAATGTTGACTAAGTTGATCATAGGGTAAAACACCATGCATTGTGTTGTTGTCATAGAGTAGAACAACATGCTTTAGGAATTATAAAATTTTGTAAAACTTTTCTAAATATGTGGTCATTTTGGACCTACATTCTAGCACCTCTTGGGGATTTTTCTCACAAATCTTGAGAACTCAATCTTATCCATTGGGAATCAAGAGTAAAAAATGATATGGAAAAATGATAGCAGCATAATATGGATGAATGAAGGTAGTTTTTGAAAGGACAATGTGTATGAATGATATGTAAGTAAGAAAATACATGCAATGGAAGGTGTGAAGATATGAAGGAAAAGGGGTAGACTCCAGTCATCAATGAGCTATGTTTCATAGAATAACTTCCATATGACCATCACTCTCTAAGATATTTATGAATATACTCAGAGAGTAACAGTTCATATAGAAATCATGCAAGAAGCAAAAAACTCTGTAACTCCTTTCATGAATTTAGTCTTGCTCTGCTTACACAAAAAATGTGCTCCTTTTATAACCTTAATCTGATCAGACTTTTCCTTGCAACATAGCCTCATGGTTTTTTCATGTTCTATTTTCACATGTTTCACACTTTATGACTACCATCTGACATTGTCAGGGTCAAAACAACTTACAAAAATATAAACATATAGTCCTTCTGCTAGCTTATTATGTACAAACATACTTTAGCTTTCTCCATAGTAAAAATTCTTACTATTATACCTTCTCTTGCTGATCCTTCTATTCAAGCTCTTCATCTTGTACATCTTCACTATTTTCCATATTATTCTCCAATTGATCCCCCTTTTTCGGTGCATTTCCTCTTCATTTATTTCCTGTTCTTCTCCTCCATTGTCATCCTTCTTATCCTTTTTTTCCTTTTTAGTTTCTAGCTCTACTCCAAATAGTTGGATCATCTATTTTAATTTCTACAATGATTGGCTCCAATCTGAATCAGTGGGATTAGTCATATCTTTAAGCTGCTTATGAGCATACTCCAACTTAGCAATCTCTTCATAGTACATAGAATTATCTCTATTCACCAAGTCTTCCATCAAATATTTGAGCTTGGTTGAGTCTTTGATCATTTGAGAGACATGATCTTGATTAATAAGCTCTTCCCAAGTGTCTATTTTAGAATCATCTTGAATTATTGAGGCTATTTTTGTTTGAAGGTCTTCTTCTATCAATAGGATTTTATTTTCAACCTAGAGTTATCTAAAACCATACAACATCATCTCTTGATGTATATCTACAATATCCTAAAGCTTACCACCAATTCTATCAGATAACAACTACCCTTTCTAGAGCAGCTTATTTTTATCAATCACAACCTTAGATATCAATCTGGTAGTATTCCATGTCTTGTTCGGGATAGGATTTACAATTTCACTAAATCTATTCTTAGATAGCTTATATATCTACTCTATTGGTATTACCATGGGCTGTAGCTATTTAGTGAACTTATCTAGATCTTCCTTGGTTTTTTGCAACAAATGATTGATATCATCCATGTAATCAATTACAGGTTGTATTTCTAAACATTTCTCTAGGATCTCTGACCATATTTGCTTCCTAACCTATTTGGAACCTTCCTTAGAAAAGCCTACAACTCTAGCATTTTCAATCTAGAGCCGATACCTCAAGTATTTTATTTCTTTAGCCTAGGCTTCATTATTTTTCTTTAGCTCTTCAACTTGATATTTGAACTTTATGACCTCTTGATATTTATTCTACCAGCCCTTAACCTCATTTCTCACAACCTTCTCTACCTTCTTCTAGTTGCAAATTGTTTTATCTAACTTCTCAACCTTTTCCTCTAGTTTTGCATATTGCTCCTTGTAAATACTAGTCTTGACATAGAAGGTTTTGAGGTAGGATTTAGCTATGAATAATTCATCCTCCATTGGAAATTGATTGGTATCTTTTATGTGCTCTTCTAGTTGATAATATTCCATAGTCATATCCTCCTCTGGTTTGCTAAAAATGGGAGTGGTGGACATAGCTATTTGTTTCCTAGTCATCAGATCAATGATCATGGTTTTCCTCTATCTAGTAGTTTTTTTTGAAGGCTTAGACAATTTCTTAGCCCAAAAGTCTTGGATTTTCTATGAAATATTCTTCACCCTTTGCAAATAGGCTACTATGGGATGATTTTTAGGAGTGGAGGTAGTCATGAGTGAAGGGAAAAATGGATCTGGCATAGATGAAAGGGGAGTGGTTGTAAGGATGGTGGAATCTATGCTTATTGCGAGGGTTGTAGTTGGTGTTGATATGGTAGAAGATGTTACACCAATGGAATGAGGTAGGGAGGATGGAAGCAACTGATCCTCTATGATTACCATGGATGATGACTTTGGGGGCAAAGGTGAGTGAATAGGTGATGATGTTACTAGAATTTATGGTGGATGTGGAGGATATGGACTAGTTTGGGACTGTGTAATGGTTGGTGAAGGAGGTGGTGAACTATGAGGAGGGGATGACACCTTTTGCTCAATTTTTCTTGAGAATGGGAGTGAGATTATTTTGGGGAAGGATAAGGAGAAGAAGAAGAAGGGATAGAAAATATACCTTCACCTACCAAAGTAGTTTGCTGGAAAATATCATCCACACTTTGGTGTTGTGTTTGTTGAACCTATTGCTCTACAAATAGCATAAGAATTTATTCAGCTACTTGCTTTTGATCCATTTTTATTTTCTTACTCACCTCCTTCTTAGCCTCCCCAATTGCATCCTTTACCTTTACTCCAATTTTCTTGTAACTCAACACCAAACTCCTACCATTCTTGGACTTCCATGTCCTAATATGTTTGTTATATAGCTTAGAAAAATTACTATCCAATTGATATCTAAATATTGTCTTTTAAGTACTCGTTTCACTCTCATATGTCACCATTCCATAATTTTACCATTGTCCCATTTATGCTTTTCTTCTAATTCTTTGATTTTGGATTCTTTCAATTGGTGGGCTTTATTGTTTTTAGGATCATAATCAACTATTTACTTGTAAAAATATCTCCAAGGAGGAAGTTGTTCCATATTGTTAACATTCCATTCCAACAAAGAATTTTTTTTGTTATTTTTGCTCTTATCAAAGTTGGGTCTTGAAGTTATTTCAAATTTGAGGACTCTTTATCCATTTAGGATGATATTTCTTTCTAGGAATTTGTCATCAGTGTCATATCTCCATATTTGTGGAATATATATAAGACCGAGTCTTTCTAAATATTGAGCAATTTATTCATGTTGAACCTTTTATTATTATTGTTATATCATCCACATTATGAGAATAAACCACAATTCCCTTCCTTCCCTTACAAGTGTCAAATTTGACATTGATGAAATCAACCTACCTCAAATATTCCAAAGCTAGCAGTCTATTGGTGATAAAGTGAGGCAGTAAAAATAGTTTATAAGTAAAGTTGTAGGGTCTGATGATTGTTCTATCAGTAAGGATATACCAATATCCTTCCTCAACTTTCTCTACACGTAATAATTCCTTAGCCAAATGTGGGATTCTAGAGTATTGGTCATACATAATATTTAGGGTGGAGCCCAAAAACTCCATGTTGAATCTATAATAATACTGTGTTTATCAAATGGCCAATCCATTGGTAAAATGTTATAGGGTCCCCATTATCATTCTTATATGTTACTAGAATCCATGGCATCATTTGCCTTACAACAATTAATAACATCCATATCAATTTTGAACAATGTTGGAAGTAGGGGGCCTCTGAATATTTTTTCATGCTAACTAGTTGTTCATGAATCCTTTTGGAGAGATAAGCTAGCCAATCAAAATAAATCAGTCTTATGCTCTCATATTTTATCACAACCTTGTACATTTCCTCATTGGATATACAATAAATAGTGGCTATTTTCCAATCCCTTACATACCAGTTAGAATCTAGAACCTCTAAGTAAGCTAACATGGTGAGGAGCTTCAAGTAATAAAAATACCCAGTGACAATTGGAGTTTTGGGCAAGGTACTACTAGAATTTATTATTTTAAATTGGCTGTAAACCCACTTCCTAAAAGGTTCACCATCATGAGCACACCCTTGTAATGAGTAATATTTGACTTGGGCTAATGGGTCAAAGGGTTTAGGGCTCACAGGAGGGTCTACATCTTTGGAAAAATATCTTGATAGGATTTAGTGGTTATACTAATGAGGTTTTTTTCCTTAGCTATTTTTACTACTTTTATCCTAGGGTCATAAAATTTTACAATGGACTACTAACTCAGGGTAGGTATGTACTGAATCACAAATATAAAATGACAAAAAGGAGCGGATAGTGCAAATAACTTGAACTAACATTGGTTTTCCCTTTTGGAATTTGTTGTTAATGTCTTTTATAAGCCTTTTTCTTGTCCTCTGCATCATTTTTTTTGGTTAAAATTAAAAAGTGGATTTTTATCAAGGGACCCAAAACCTGATTACAAGTCACCAAACTTCTTTAGGAAAATCCATAGGAAATTCTGCATGAAATCCCAAGGAAGTACAATGGGAAAGGCTTGAGGAAAGCCAACAAGAAACCTTTAGGAAGGCAAAAGGAAAGCCTTCAATAAGGAAGAAAGTAAAATGCGTGGAAAGTGGGAAACTAAAAATTGAAAATCTTGCCTAGCGGGAAAAAGAAAAGGCAAAAGAAAAAATGGACAATCCTACCTAAAAACAAAATTTGAAAAATCCCATAGGTGGAAAAGGAAACAGGCAACAACCCACAAAGGAGAAACCAGAAACCAAAAGAATTCAACAACCCACATAGAGGAAAACTATAATTTAGATGCAGAGAAAAATCCCACATAGGGGAGAACCAAAAATTTGGCAGAATCATCCAATAAAATTGAAAACACAAAGACCCCCCTAAGCAATAGGAAGGGAGAAGGAAACCACCACAAACCACTAGGAAAATATCGAGAAACCAAAAGTGTTATAGAGAAACCACCCTACACCATAGGGTGGAGCAGAGAGACTCTAAATATAGAAAATCCCACCCAAAAAAGGATGGGAAACAAACAAGGACACCAGAATATGAACTTAGAATAAACCACATCCCTCACAAGCCTAGAAAGTGGAACAAGAATATGAGGATTTCCACAAGCCATGAAATCCTCTTGTAGTGAAGAGAGGAACCAACAAATATGCCAACCAAGTAGAGCAAGCAATAGACGCATAATAGAAAATTGTGGGAAAAATATGGGAAAGTTCCCAAGGAACCCAAAATGAAGGAGTCACAGGGAAAACTAGCTACAAGCATTAAAAATAGGTCATCCCAAACAAAGAGGATGCATACAAAAATCCTAGACAACCTTTAGCACCACCAAAAAACAACTTCAGGGATAAATATGAGGAATTCTAATAGGAACACAGTAGCAAGCAACCCAGAGACCCTTGGAAAGGCTACAAAAAATATTGCGAGTCCACCGAACCCACAACATCGATCCCAAAGAGCAAAGTCACAATATAAATTACATGGTTCCCATGAAAATCAAAAGGATGCTATGTAAAACTAATAATGAAGCCACTTTCCCATAGCCACATCCGTCCACACCTAAAGAACCACTAAAATCTAGCATCAAGAAGACACCTACAAAAACTTGGAAAATAGCTGATAACTCTAAGGAAAGAAATCCCTAAAGCAACCTAGAATACCTAGGGAAGGTCCTAGGGATGAACCCAAAACCATCCTAGAACATAAAAACTAGAAGAAAACCCCAAAAAAGGGTAAGGAAATGGTTAGATAGATGGAGAAGTGAACTCCCACCCTAAGGATATCATATGCAACATCGTCCAGCCAAGAAGGAAGGGTTAAGTAAGTTCCAAAGAAACTAAGATATGATCAAGGACATAGGACAAGGCCAAGGAAGGGCTGTAGGGAAGTGGAGGACTTCCCAAGGAAGTCCCCTGTAGAGCCCCCCTCAAGCCATCCTCCACATAATTTTAGTATATTCTACTACCTATGCTTTATCCACATAGCACTCTAATTCACCACTCTCCTATTGAATAGTTTATTGTGCTACTTTTGGTGCTATTTTTGAGAAAAATACTAAAAATAAACTCTTTTCATCACTTGGTAGCTTTGTCTCACTACTTTGTTAGCACCTTCTAGTAAAACACCATTTACAAAATGGGCAGTACTTGAATTTTTAATCTTAAATACCCTGCATGTGTTTTTTTATATTAATGTAGTAGATGAGCTACAACATGTTGAACACTTTACAATTCAAAGGATGAATAATTTGGTGGTAAAAATTATCACTCCATTCACTTATTGGTTGCAGCATAACACATGTCATAGTATACAGTGCATTTTGTCTTATTTTATTTTAGCACAACATAGAACACATAGTGGGGAAGAACACATTTTAGCTTTGACTATCTTGACTCCCAGCTAACAACATGTTATGAGCCACTACATTGCTTTTTCTTTTCTATGTACAAAAAAAATCAAAGAAAGAAGGTATAGTACAAATATATACATATGTTACATGAAATTTTTTTACTCAAAGTAAAGATTTAAATGATATCCTCATGTTGCATTGCGACATGCGATAGCATCTTTACATGGATGGTAGTAAAATTAGTAGATGGATTCTAAGGGATTAAATATCCCAAATATGCCATAGTGTCTACAAACTTATTCTATGTACGAGGGATTGCCTCAATGTCGTACCACTCTAGCTAGGCTAGATAAGTGTTAGTAAAATCCTTATAAGCTTTTAGGATAGGACACCTGCATTGAAAAAGTTCCTTCACTTGATTGAATATGAGAAGGGAATCACCAAAGATGTTTAATATTTTAATCTTCATGGTGATAGTTGTTTGGAGGCCCAAAATTAGGGCTTCATATTCAACATTTTTGTTGATACAAGGAAAGTCTAGCTTAAATGACAAGGGCATTGGATAACCTTATGGCATGAAGAAGATAATTCTTGCACCACCCCCTTGCTCACACTTTGAAATGTTGAAGAACAAAGTCATGTCAGCTTTGTTATCTAGTTTTTTAGGTTCAAGAGATTCTAATAATGTGAAGACTGCATCATCAGGAAGCTCTATGGTGAGGGGCCTACTATTCTCAAGAGGCACCTCTACTAGTTTATCATAAATGACCTATCCCTTGATGGAATTTTGGCTAATAAATTCCAAATATAATTCTATCAATAACATGATCCACTTTATAGTATGTGTATTATGATATGTCTTGCTCATCATATACTACAAAGGATTTTGTTTGGATATCACATACATCGTATGACTTATCATGTAATGATGCAACTTCTTCTTTGCAAAAACCACTACTAAATACAGCTTCTCCATGTATGCATACCCCATATTATAACTCACCAAGGTGCAACTAATGTAATATATAGCTTGCACTTTATCCTGTGTGTTCTTTTGGGCTAACATAGTTCCCAATGCAAAGTCAGTAACCAATATATATAGCAAAAAAGGCACCTCCGGTATTGGTGGAGCTAGCACTAGTGATGTTGCTAGGTATTGCTTGATTTTAGTGAAGGCCACTTTACAGTCCTCATCCCAGTTGAATGGGACCCCTTTTGTAGCAGTTGATTCATGGGTTGGCATTTGTTCAAGAATTATGTGATGAATTGCTTTATGGACACTACTTTTCCCTGTAGGCTTCTTAGCTCCTTGATATTTATGGGAGGATGCATTTCTAGTATGACCTTGATCTTCACTGGGACAACTTTGATATCTTGTTTTGAAATGACGAATCCCAAGAGCTTTCCTGAAGTTACACCAAATATGCACTTCTTGGGATTCAACTTAACATTATGCTCTATTAGGTGATCAAAGACCTTCCTCAGGACCTTTGCATGCTCATAACACAACAATGACTTTGCCAATAAGTCATCGATATAATATTCTAATATTTTGTGCATATAGTCATGGAAAATGTATGTCATGGCTCGCTGATATGTGGCACCAACATTTTTAAGGATGAATGGCATAACTTTGTAATAGACTGTTACCCATGGTGTTGTAAATGTGGTTTTGTGATGGTCTTCATATTTAATCTAAATTTGATTGTAACCAAAAAATATATCCATAAGGGAGAGCATATCATGACCTGTAGTTGCATCTACAAGAGCATATATGTTGGGAAAAGGGAATGAATCCTTTGGTGTTGCCTTGTTGAGGTATTTGAAATTCGTATAGATATAGATCCTTTCATTAGGTTTTCCTATAAGTACCATTTTTGATACCCATTATGGATAGTCGATGGAGATAATAAACTCTACATCCAACAACTTTTACAATTCATATTTAACCATTAAAGCAACTATTGGATGCATCTTCCTAAGCTTATGCTTTTTAGGTATTTTGGAAGGATCTAGCAAAAGGTTATGAGTAACCATTTTCGGATCTAGTACTGACATATCCTTGTATGTCCAAGAAAAGGGATCAAGTCTCTCTTTCAGTAAAGGGATGAGGTTGGACCGCTCATCAGGAGATAAAATCTCTCTAAATTTAACCTTCTTAGGATTAGTGGGATCATCACTGATATCCATATCGAATGTTTCCTATACTGACATGTGTGATCCATCCTTAAGCTGGTGAGGCGTAGGAATCAAGTGGATGTCATCAGCTGGGTTTAAAGGTACTACATCAAAATTTCCCTTAGCATGATAAACATCATGTGGATATCCTAGAACAAAATGAAAAGGTTGCAATATTTCTTTTTTAGGGAAGAAATCTTTAGGCTCTAGTGGTGAATTAGCACGATCCCAATAAATAGCATTTGCATTAAGATACAATGGTCTGGAAGGATCAGTTGGATTGTGAAGTGGAGTGGTCAAATCAATGGAGATTATATTTATGGAATGGATTATATATCTAGAACCATGTGTATGCAATTCTACCTTATATATGTTATTCTCATACCCAAGATGTAGCTCTAGGGGTATGGAGATCTCTGGATCTAGTCTATGAATATACTAGAAAGTGGGATTGCTTGGCCCAAGGAGCTACATGTATGTCGGTGGATCAAGGAAGACTATATGATAAATCATATCCAAATTAGGTGGTCTTCCTTTGAGACGTTGGCTAGGATAGACTCTCCAATACATCTCATTGATGTCAACCAATTAATGATGATGATGCAAGTAGTGAGACTCGAGATAGACTCTCTCGATATCATCCTTGTCATCGCTATCGTATATGAGTCCTTCACCTCAGCTGACAGGAATCAAGCAATTAGCAAGATGAGGCCCAAGGTAGGTCCACTCTTCATAGCCACTATCATCAATGTGGGGTCCCTCATTCTCACCCACTGTATCGATGGGTAATAGATGATGTAAATGTATAGGACCTAAGTAAGCCAACTTAGTCCTATACTCATATCATTTATTTCTTGAGGCTTGCTCATTA
Source organism: Wollemia nobilis (assembly GCA_028583015.1). NCBI lineage: Eukaryota > Viridiplantae > Streptophyta > Pinopsida > Araucariales > Araucariaceae > Wollemia > Wollemia nobilis. Next base: position 6,787,609 of record JAQPPZ010007530.1, read on the forward strand.
TAATTTATTCTAGAATCATAATTGGGTCCATCACTTTCGATAATGAATTCTGTTGCGGGCCAAACAAGGTGAATGGTTTCCTATTTTTGTCACATGCCCGTGCATTTAATTATCAACCCAAGGAGCTTCATAAACTTGCGAAGAGTCAAAATTAGGTTACTACAATACCACTGGAGGTGAATCTGCTAATCCTACATTTTGGGGGGTGTTCTTGAAATGGTTTGTCAATCATTCCCACACTCCTCAATGATTTACGTAAGAAGAACATAATTAAACCTACAGAAAATAAATCATGTACGCGTTCCTGAAAATAAATCTACTACAAATGCTAGAACTAATAAACTAACAAACATTCTTATGAAAGCAATAAACTAATTAAAATTAATAAACGAAAAGGAAATGGGGAAGAAATACTGGCTTGGAGTGGGCCTGTGCTCCAACAGCCTTCTTCCCGATCGAACACGCGCTTAGAACTTTTGGAACTTTAATATATTTATCAACATTCTACAATCTATCTCTCGTACGTCTAAATGGATCTTTATTAATTATTTCTATATATTTCTCGTAACGATCTGCGTGTGTTTATATAACACACCCGCATAAATTCTATTATAGAAGTAGTTACAACAGTCGATCTGTCCCAGACTAAATTAAGACAGTCTGGTAAATGCAATCGACATCTGGCATTCTATTCTAATGGCGGCGTGTTCGTTGTTCGGTTCATGCTTTGCCTGGCATCAGTAAGACATTTCGATACGTTGGTGCAATCTCCAATTTAGCTCTGCATGATGCAGAGCTAGAACTGCACCAGCCACTGTCGTCCACGTCATTCAAATCTGGTCAACGGGCAAAGAATCAGTGGCACCTTCTGGTTGTGGGGAGGCACTTGCCTTTTGCTAGCGCCTTCCGACTGTGGGGAGGCGCTTGTCTTTTGTTGGTGCCTTTCGGTTGTAGGGAGGCGCTCGTATTCGATTGGCACCTTCTGACTACAGGGAGGCACTCGTATTTAGTTGGCACCTTTCGACTGTAGGGAGGCGCTCATATTCAGTTGGCACCTTTCGACTGCAGGGAGGTGCTCGTATTCAGTTGGCACCTTCCGACTGTAGGGAGGCACTGGTATTCAGTTGGCGCCTTTCGACTGTAGGGAGGTGCTCGTATTCTCTTCATTAACCCCCAATGAAATAAAGTGCCAGGTCCATCAAAAGGACCTCGACCATTCCAAATCTAACTAAATCAACTGCAATTCCACAAAACATACTAAAAACACACAAATTAGATAACACGCATAATTATATCAAATATCTATATAATCATTCATAAAAGTACGCAATCCTTATTATACATCCGCATATTGATCAAAGAAATATGTACAAAATATGAGCATTTCTGGTGCTCATCATCCCCCCACGCCTAACATATGCCACGCCCTCGTGGCATCCAAGCTGTAGGTAGCCCTCTGACTTTTCATCGTCACCATCTCTTGGAGGATTCTGCTGCCCCTACGGCCCGAGTCTATCTTTTTGTGCTGGCATTTGAAGGTGTGGTTCACCTTTGCCTATGGGAAACTATGGTTGTCAATTGTCCTCTTCTTGTTCTGGCCGCTACTGGTGGTGGTCTAGCCAACATTGTTCCTGCCGATTGAAATGCAACTTCGGCATCTTGCCAGAGGTTGACGTCTGGAGGTCTGACCACTGCTAGAGGGATATCCGAGTTATCCCCTCTGGAAGGCACTACTTGGGCCTTGTATAATCTGACCACTTTAGGGGTAAGCCCTGCATTCTCCTTTGCAATCGTAGCGGCCTCCAATTGTGGGCCATATACTCCCCACCATTCCAAGTACTTCCTCATCATGGAAGGCCACCCTCGGGATGAACCATAGATGTCCCAAAACTGGCTGTCTTCTGTCGGATTGACGCAGATGCCAAAATCTCCTTTTACCCTCGAGGATGCCTTCCTGGCCTCCTTGGTTGCTTTCATTTTGTTGCGCCGCTGCTCAAAATATTTTTGCCTTTCGACGAATGGTTGCATGTCCCATTCGTCCTCTTCGAAGTCGATGAAGGTCACTTTTGCCTTCTGTCGAGCCGTCCTGGGCCTCTTTGCCTTGGCTTCTGCAGAAAATGCGGCGGCTTGGACAGGGGTCTCTCCTTTCTCCTTCGGGGACTTCTCCTTGCTCTGAAGGATCGGCTGTGCTGCTATCTTCGGGGGTGATCCTTCGTTCGCCTGTCTACCTAGTGTCGACCCCTCAGGCTCTTCTCCTTCTTCAGGCCTGGGGAGGTCCTCCTTATCCTCTGGTCTTATCTATTGCTGGAGACCTTCGTCCTGCTCTGTGTCACTCAGGACAATGATAGGGGGCATGGTAGGACTTCTTTTCTTTTCACCCCTAAAAATAGAGGAATCCTCCCCTGCCTCCGAGCTGCTCTGTCGGGCGTCCGATCGAATCTCCCCGAAGAGAATACTCATTCGATGGATGTGGGAGAGTTCGTCGGCACTTCTTCTACCCAATCAGTCTGAGTGGATGCCTCCTGTCTTACTGTTCCTCTATCCTGGAGCATTTGATTTTCCTCCTGCAACTATCGGACCAGCTGCTCGAGCTGAGCAATTCGCCTATCTCTTTCCTCCAATTCCCTTTTATGTTGGTTCTGGCAATCTTCCAGAATCTGTTGTGCCATCCAGCAATTGGTTTGCCATTCGAGCGCCTCCTCCAAGGCCGCATCGATCTGGTCGTTACTCCCGGAAGTTCCTTCATTTCGTGGGCTCCGGTTCGTTAATTCTCGGAGGGTTTGGGCGGCAACGTCTATCTTCGGGTCACTCTGTCCTTCCTCTATCGAGAGGAATCACCGTAGACGTTTCCTCCTAGGGATTGGTTCGTCCTCACCACCAGCAAGTGGTGCTCCTTCCTCCTCATACTCGGGCACTAGGGAATGCCCTCTGTCCTCTATGTCTTCGAGCATCGGTGACTGCTCTGCTCCTCCTAGAAAATAGGGCAACGCCAATTGCCCGATGTTTGTTATCTCCTCTATAGGGGATGCTTCATCTTGCCCTAATTTGGCAACCGCATTGTGTTGCTCTATTTGGCCGCCATCTCCCTCTGCGTCACGGTTCTATCCTTGTGCTTCTGCATGGCGGACCAATGCCGATATCAGCCCATGGTGGGCTAAGGCGGATGGTGCCCCCTTCTGGTACCGAGCCGCTTCATCTTTCAGAGCATTCACCAGGTAGAAAGGTATGTTTAATTTCCTCCCATGCACTAGGTGATTGAGGAAGTGCACATGATTAATGTGCAGATGGGTATACTTTCCTGTGCATGTGAAAAATTGAGCAATCTGCTCGAACATCTTTCGCATATTCATGGGGAGACTATTTTTGAGTAACCCCTCCCTATCTATCTGCACATTTCCTCCTAGCAATATTTCGGCGTATAGTTTTAACACTCCGCCCTTGTATGTACATTCCCCCATGAGAGGCAATCCAGTCGCCTATGAGATGAACTCAGGGGTGACTAGAATTTCCACCCCTCGTACTTGGGCCGCATCGCCCCTCAAAGAGGTGGTGAATTCTCTAGCTGCCTCCATGTCCTGGCCCTGACTGACCAGGGTGCAGTATTCGAGCCACCCCTCGACTTCGAATTGGGTCTTCACTGCCCCTCTGATCCCATCAGTATCACTGGGTTCATTCTTCTTGATCGCGTGGTTCTTGGACCTTCCTCCCATGGCACCTTCTGCTGCTGTATATTTTTTTCTGTCCTTCCTTCTTCAGGAAGGCACCTTCTTATAGAAAAGACGCCTAACCCTAGCAGTTATGGAAGATGCCCTATCATTGGCACGCGATTCCGGCTATGGGGGGATACGATCTCTATGATGGCGGTATCTTTTTTGGTACTGCGTATTTATAAATAATTATATAAATGATTTGATTTAGTATGCACGTACCTGATTCGTCGTTCCAGTCGTCATGGTAGCCGCTGATTTGCTGACTTGTGACACGAGGGAGGGGTATGGTCCTTTGATGCCGCTCATTCGTGCGATGCTTCATTCCGCTTGAGGCATCCGATAGATGTAAATGTTGCATACGAGAGGCATTATTTGGTACCTTTCCCATGTGGATGGTGTCCTTGTAGTGCCTTTTCGATGTTGTCGGTGCTCTTCTTTGAACGAATGCGCCTTTCGATGCTACGAGGTGCCTCTGATTGGTGGGAGGCACTTTTTCCTGCATGCGTCTTCCCAATGTGGGAGGTGCCTCCTTCTGGTTCGTGCCTTCCCAATGTTGGAAGGCATTCGTCTTGATGAATGTGCCTTCCTGATGTTGGAAGGCGTATTCGGCTGGATGAATGCACCTTCTTGATGTTGGAAGGTGTCTCGACTGGATGAATGTGCCTTCTTGATGTTGGAAGGCATCTTGGCTGGATGAATGCGCCTTCTTGATGTTGGAAGGCGTATTCGGCTGTTTTTTTTTTTTTTTTTAAAGACTTGGTGCCTTCCTGCCACGGAAGGCGCCTACATATGTATTATTATATATATATTTTTTAATAGAACTTTTGAATGGATGGAAGGCGTTGTCTTCCGATTTGGCGCCTTCTAGATGCAGTAAGGTGCCTTCTTCTGGATGGGCGCCTTTCGGGTGCAGTAAGGCGCCTTCTTGTGGACTTGGTGCCTTCTTATGGATGTAGTAAGGTGCCTTATTTTGGATGGGCACCTTTTGGGTGTAGTAAGGCGCCTTCTTGTGGACTTGGCGCCTTCTTGGATGCAGTAAGGCACCTTCTTCTGGATGGGCACCTTTCGGGTGTAGTAAGGTGCCTTCTTGTGGACTTGGTGCCTTCTTCTGGATGTAGTAAGGCGCCTTCTTCTGGATGGGCGCCTTTCGGATGCAGTAAGGTGCCTTCTTCTAGACTTGGCACCTTCTGGATGCAGTAAGGCACCTTCTTCTGGATGGCGATTTGACTGGAAAAAGGGTGATCAAGCCTTCCCAATTTTTTTCACGTTGCCCAGATTCTACCTACGAGCCGGTGTTGGAATGTTGAGCCGAATCAGGCCTGGTTTCCTAGATACCTATCCCTCATGCTGTCAGGTCCTCCACCTGCAAAAAGCAACCAAAAAAGAAAGGAAAATAAATGCAGTTAGATGCGTTCCATGCCTGTTAGGCCCTGGATTAGGATGCCTACAACTTGCATGCGAGCGTCGTCCCTACAAAAACACACATTACAAAAAAAAACTATATTAACTAAAAAATTTTGGGTGAGCACTTTCGTGCCCACCATTTCACCTGTGAGAGTTCGGTCCAGATCTAGCAAGATGGGGTCTCCCCCATGCCTACTCTGGATTCCACCTGTAACATTTCAGACATATTATAGGGGCATAGTCGATGGCCATTGACTGTGAACATGGTGTTGCTACCGTCAATTGTCTTAACGTGCACCGCCCCATTCCTAATGAGCTCTACCACCTCATACGTCCCCATCCACCTCTGCATAAGTTTGCCCTTCCTTTCTTGGAATCGAGAATCATACAACAGTACCCATTCCCCTACCTGGAACTTCTTCAGCTTGATGTGGTTATCATGCCACTTCTTTCTCTCGCTTCTGTATAATCTCTGTCCTCTACAAAGCATCCAGTCGAATTTCGTCTAGCTGATCTAGCTGGCGAATCCTCTATTTTTGAGCTTCGTCCAAGCTCAAATTTAATTCTGAAGTCGTCCTCAGAGTTTTGATTTTGAACTCGATGGGCATCATCGCATTTTTTCCATAGACTAGTTGGAAAGGTGTGCATCCTGTGGTGGATTTCCACGTGGTGTTGTATGACCAAACTGCCTTCGGCAACCATGTGGCCCAATATTTCTTGTGTTGTTGCATGATTTTGGTCAGGATGTTTTCTATCTCCCTGTTTGTCACTTATACTTGCCCATTCGCCTGTGGATGGTAGGGCATGGTTTTATTGTGCCAAACTCTATACTGCTCCATCAGCTCCTCAATCAATTTGGAGGTGAATTGGGGCCCTTGGTCTGTTGTTATCTCCTGGTCATCTAAATAAATTCGATGGGTACATATTTTTGGGCTGATGTCGTGCATATCTACATAGTCCCATGCAAATGCTTGCTGGTGTTTTACCAGAAGCTCTTCCAATTTTTCTAGCTGTGTGGGCATCAACCTACTGTTGACGTTTAATATCCTCCCTGGCCCAACATGTATTTGTCGGATGTGCTGATCTTGGGTGCCAATCAACGATGATCCAGGTGTGGGGGTGGACGATTCTCCATGGAGAAACTCCATGATAGCACCATCCTCATCCTCTTCTGCCACCTCCTCCAAGGTCATCACCGGATAGATTATGGACAACTCCGTAGTTCCATGCTCGGTGATCCTGGGTTCTTCTATCGAGTCCATAGACTGAGCTAGCGGTGAAATGGTCAGCCTTTTGACATTTTTCCCGTTGGAGATGGTCATTAGCCCATCCCGATAGCTGATGTAAGTGTCAGCTATTGCCAGCCATGGCCTCCCCAAAATGAGCGGGTAACCACCCAACCTGGTCTTGGTTTGCAAAACTAAAAAATCGGCTGGATATTCCCATGCACTGATTGTTACGATCACATCTTCCAACATCCCTTCTAGCGACACGGTTGATCGATCGGCTAACTACAGCACTGTCGTGGTTGGCTTCAGGTTCATGAGCTACGACCTCTACATGGTCTCTTGAGGCATCACGTTGATGGCTGCCTCGAGGTCAACCAATGTGTTGGACAGGGAATGTCCTCCAATTTTTATGGTCAGCATTGGGCTACCTGGATCTGCATACTTCGGATGACGTGTTCCACCCATCATTAGATCTACCAGTTTACCCACGACGTTGATAGTCTAGGTAGCTTTTCATCCCGGTCTCCTTAGACACATTTCTCTAATTGCCTTGGTGTAAATGGGGACATCTCAAATTGCTTGAAATAATGGGATTGTCACCGTGAGATTCTTCAAGCTCGACAAGATGTCGAATTCTGGCTATGTTGTTTTTCTTTGTTCTTGCAGCCAGCTAGGAAATGGAGCCTCCACTCTCTCAAGTGCTTTTCCCTCTTCTACCAGAGGTGTCTCCTCTATTTCTTCCTCCTCTTCTACCAGTGGAGGTGTCTCTACTATTTCTTCCTCCTCTTCTACCAGAGGCGGTGTCTCTACTCCTAGTCGCCTACCTGATCTAAGCTGAATATTGTACATATGATACATCTCACCTTCTACGTTGTATGCTCGATGATTTACTTTGTTGTTCGGGTTTGCTGTCGGTTGTGCTGGTAGCTACGTAGGTCTCGCTACTGGCAATGCTGGTAAGTTCTGTTGGATGTGAGCAGGCGCTGCACTCTGTGGAGTCTGATTCCACACATTGTGGCCTCTCCACTATTGCCCAAGATATGGATATGGCATCCATGGTTGCTGATTCGGAAATGTTGCTGGGGGTGCGTTAGTCGAGGGTGATGGTCCCCACCACCCCATATTAGGTGGTTGAGGGGGTCCTTGGTGCATGTATGGCCCTCCCCCATATGATGGCATTCTAGTTGGTATATTCCCCATGGGGGGCTATGGCAAACTCTTCCTATTGCCTATGAAGTAGGCCTCCGTGCTCTTAGCCGCTTCTTGGTTACTGGGCAGTTGTGGGCACAATCGAGTTTTATGATTCATCCTACAAACTACGCATACTCTGACCTTGTTTTCTGGACATGCATTCTTTGCATGCCTTCCTCTGCATTTTGGGCAGAAATAGGCTAATGCTGCATCATTTTCTTGTTTCTTCTTTTCTAACAACAGCGTATCCATCTGCAGTGCTAGAGATGAGAGCATTTCGCTCTTCAAATCCTCCAACATGTTGCCTATTTCTATTTTGGTGACTGAAGCAGTCACCTTCATGGTCCTGGCGGTGATTTTGCCTCGCCTTCTTGAGTAGTTTCGGCATAATTTCTGGATGTCGTCCATAGCATGCTGATAGACATCACCTCCAGAGATCATGTTGAGAGCCTCCAGTGACTCATTGGTAAGTCCCCTCAAGAAGATGCTTTTGAGGGACTTATCAGATAGCTTCGAGTGAGGGGACCGTTGAAGATTAAAGTTGAATCTCTCCCAATACTCCTCGAGAGACTCATCTTCTCTTTGTGTCATGCTCAAGACCTCCTCCCTAGAGTCTCTTGCTCTCCCAAAATCTTGATATTGCTCTAGAAAGAGCTTCTTCATCTGGTCCCAGGTGGTGATGTGTTTGTCTCCCAGATCGATGAACCATCGTAGAGCTACATCATCTAATGTAGAAGGAAATAATTTCAACTTCTGCGTGTTTGATTTGTAATCCATAGACCTGCACAAAACATCAAACTTGAATAAAAATAGGTCAGGGTCCTCAGTCGGGTGTCCTCTGAAGGACGAAAGGTGAGCAGGGGATATGTTTTTCATTTTGGTATCTCCTACTCCCTCCTCTATTGGGAAACTAAATCCAGATGAGACTTCATCGTTATCTACCATTTTTTTAGGAAATGTGGTTTCTAATGCAGCGTTTATGGCCTTCCGATCGTTTAAAACTTTTTGAGTCAATGCTCTAAGGTTGTCTGGCGAGATCGTCTGATCCTCCATAGCCTTCCACAATAGGGCTTCCTCTAGAGGAGTCCTATTAAATAGGGTATTTATGATGATTCGTTCATCCCCTTGTTGATGGGATGAGGTGGCACTTTGCACAAAGTGCGGTTCCTCACTCCAATGGACTGCTGGTAGGTCGAGCGAGTCTAACTCAAATCCAAAATGCTCGATTGACTCAAGTCCTGATGGATTAGTTCTTATAAAGCGACCTTCAGGTCCTCTTCTTCTTGAAGAACTCATACAAGGTCAGATGGAAGGTTTTAAGGTATTGTAAGTAATCTAATTAAGATGCTTCCCCGACAATGGCACCAAAATTTTGTGGGCCAAACAAGGTGAATGGTTTCCTATTTTTGTCACATGCCCGTGCATTTAATTATCAACCCAGGGAGCTTCGTAAACTTGCGAAGAGTTAGAATTAGGTTACTACAATACCACTGGAGGTGAATCTGCTAATCCTACATTTTGGAGGGTGTTCTTGAAATGGTTGTCAATCATTCCCGCACTCCTCAATAAATTACGTAAGAAGAACATAATTAAATCTACAAAAATAAATCATGTACGCGTTCCTAAAAATAAATCTACTACAAATACTGGAACTAATAAACTAACAAACATTCTTATGAAAGCAATAAACTAATTAAAATTAATAAATGAAAAGGAAATGGGGAAGAAATACTGGCTTGGAGTGGGCCCAGGCTCCAACAACTTCTTCCCGATCGAACACGCGCTTAGAACTTCTTGAACTTTAATATATTCATCAACACACTACAATCTATCTTCTATAACTCTAAATGGATCTTTATTAATTATTTCTATATATTTCTTAGAATGATCTACATGTGTTTATATAACACACCCGCAGAACTTCTATTACAGAAGTAGTTACAATAGTCGATCTATCCTAGACTAAATCAAGACAGTTTGGTAAATGCAATCGACATCTGGCATTCTATTCTAATGGTGGCGTGTTCATTGTTTGGTTTGTGCTTTGCCTGGAATCAACAAGACATTTTGATATGTTGGTGCAATCTCCAATTTAGCTCTGCATGACGCAGAGCTAGAACTGCACCGGCCACTGCCATCCATGTCATTCAAATTTGGTCAACGGGCAAAGAATCAGTGGCACCTTCTGGTTGTGGGGAGGTGCTTGCCTTTTGCTAGCGCCTTTCGACTGTGGGGAGGTGCTTGTATTTTGTTGGTGCATTTTGGTTACAGGGAGGCACTCATATTTGATTGGTGCATTTCGACTGCAGGGAGGCACTCGTATTCAATTGGCGCATTTCGACTGTAGGGAGGTGCTCGTATTTAATTGGCACCTTTCGACTGCAGGGAGGCACTCGTATTCAGTTGGCACCTTTCGACTGCAAGGAGGCACTGGTATTCAGTTGGTGCCTTCCGACTGCAGGGAGGTGCTCGTATTCTCTTCATTAACCCCCGATGAAATAAAGTTCCAGGTCCATCAAAAGGACCTCGACCATTCCAAATCTAACTAAATCAATTGCAATTCCACAAAACATACTAAAAACACACAAATTAGATAACACGCATAATTATATCAAATATCTATATAATCATTCATAAAAGTATGCAATCCTTATTATACAACCACATATTGATCAAAGAAATATGTACAAAATATGAGCATTTCTAGTGCTCATCAAATTCTACTTGCACTTCCTCAGAAGTAACTTTTGATTCAGTATCGATTGTTATACCTAGATTCTAGATCTACATACCAGTTTTATCGATAGATTCATGGCTTTCAATTTCCAATTCAGCTCTTGGATTATCTCTTGTATTTACCTCTACCATGATGTTATCATGATAGATCTCAAGTGGTTCCATAAATACTTAGGTTACCAGCCTATTACCCCTTTGTATGTGAGAAGGGTTAGGGTGATAAGGATTCCAATCCACATCATCCCCCAAACTGAGGTTCAGATGATCTAAATATGTTTCTAAGAGCTTTTCCTATCCTCTTATGTGGTAGCCTAACCCAAACCTATCATTTGGTAGTTGATACTATGGTTCTATTGGAACTCAACACCCTTGTTAAATTAATCCTAAACTGTAAACATGCCAATGGTAACTTTCAAAGTAGTGCAAGGTAAATTCAAGGTTAGAAAAATAATGAACATTCACCATGAATGGTTCATCATCATCTTCATCTATGGGCGTGTGATTTGCAAGTTGATCCAACCCTCCATAAATAATGTTTGTTTGGTTGGGTAACATACCTAGTGGTACCACCATTACCATGGTAAAGTGATGGGATTGAGTATGGCCCATATCCTATGCAGTTTTGATAAATAGCACGAAATTCACGTTCTACATGATATAGTCCACTAATCCAGGATTAACCAAATGTATGGTCACCTATTGTGCAGATGAACCTACTGAAGAAGTAGGAGAGGCATGATGAGGTGCCTACTCAACTTGGTTTTGAGCATCCCCTTAATCCATGGGACTAGGACCCTTGACATTTGCTACCTTGGGTGCTTACTTTGACTCTTTTTCACCCATAACTGCCTTAAGCTTCTTGTCATTCCTAAGCATATTGGATGCCATAGATTTAGCTGAAGCTACTATTGTGTGCTCTGATAGCTGTGGTGCTGACGTGGAAGGTCTTGCACACACTCCTTTTAATTTACCTTTTGAATTTTTGATTGGTAACTTCAGCCATATATCCAGGTTTGTTGAGGGGAGAATGAAATCTCCCAATAAATCATCTAAGTTCATATATTTTAATGGCTCCTCATCGAAAGGAACCATGTGAACTTTTTCCTCATGTATGTACATAATACATTGATGTAAAATTGAGGGAACAAAATGCATTTATCTAATCCAAGGTCTTCTTAGGAGGATGTTATACTGCATGGCACTTTATATCATATGACACATCATAGGGATGGTCTTTAGTCCAACCTGAATCAAAAGGACTATAGTACCTACCATTGAGCATAGTGCATTGTTGAATGCTCTCAAGGTGAAGATAGAAGGTACAATGTGTGACTTTGGAAACTTCAAATATGTCAATGCCTTGGTGGTGATAATATTGATTGATGACCCTATATAAATCAAAACCTAGTTGAATTGTGTTTGAGTTACACATGCAATTATATGTAGTGGTGTGTCCGCTATAACAACAAAGACCATATTAATCTTGTGATCATTATATTGAATCACCAGTTCACTACACTACTGCACATGTCCCATAAAGTTCATAAATTCTTTAAGGTCTCGGGACTAAACTTTGATAGACCTTAGGATGTCCATGAGTGTCTCCCTATTCTTAGAAGACTGTTGAATTAGTTCATAGATTGACAACTTTGTTGGAGTTGTCTGCAGGCTTTGAACTAGCCTACTCCTAATGGTCACCATCGATCTAGTTGGTGGGCCTAGAAAATTTTGTGTTGGTCTTTGAGGGGGAACAACTTGAACCCTAATGGGAGTTGGAGATGGATTTGGTCACTCATGTCTCCCTTGTATTGTGACAAAATTTACCATACCTACGAATCCTTGAGTTGGTGGTTCTACCTGCAGTTAATTCACATGACCATCATTGTTCCTCGATGGCTCATGATTTGGTAAGGGGTTATTTAATATCCTCATATTTTGGTTGTCTAGAGCCTAAGGGTTATCCATAATTAGATCATCTTTTTTATCATGTTTTGCACTATGTTTGAAACTATAACATCCTTTGATTTCATGTCCCTTCATCCTATGGAAAGTGTAATACATATCATCCCTATACCCCTTTGGCTTGGGTTGATTAGGGTCTATTAGCTTGATCTTCGATAAGTTGAGGGCCTTGGCCTTGCATAGTTGATGGAATATTGACGTCATCGACTCTAATAAAGGTATGAACTGTCAAGATAGACATTTTTCTTTGTTCTTACTCTTCTTATTATTATTGCACTGATCGTATCATGCAGGAGGAGGTTGGGCTTGGTAATTCTATTATTGCTCCTTATCCCCTTTCTAGAGGTTTAACACCACTTGGTTGACGTGGGCTGACTTGGCCTGTTGATTTTGATTTTGGGTGTTCTTCTTGCTCCACTCCTTGTTCTAGAGCTTCAAGTTACCATATTGTAACTTGATGTCCTCTATTCCTTTGCTTGCACCAAGGCCTCCTTGAATTTTTAATACTGTTGTAGCTACAATAGTAACAATATGTGTTTTGTGTAACTCTTCATAAAAATATGAGTTATTTTTGTGTTCAAAATGGAAAATGGCAACTGTTCAAATCTAGTTATGTTATGCCTCTTAAGTTGATTGAACCACTCTCAAGTAGGGCCTGAAAGGGTTGTGATGAAGGTTCTTAGCAATAGAGCAACATTACTTTCTATTTGAAAGTACATATCCATAAAGCTCATAACATGTTCTTGAGCATCCTCCTCTCCTTGAAATGTATCCAAATTTGGTATCTCGAAGTGATCGAGATACACTGGAATGGGCACTGATGGGCATAAAGGCTCATTGTGAATTTTTTTCAAGCTTGGCTTTTGATAAGCTATCCCTTGTTTCTCTATTGCTCGAACCTTGTATGCCAAGGCCTAATAGGCCTTCAAAGATAGAATTTCCTCTTCTCTAAGAGGTTTTTGGGGAGCCTTTGGAGGTAAATTCTTCTTCGATCGAGGTGGAGGACTAGGCTCATCCTCCACATCTACTAAGGATATCTTAGGATATTCCTATTCTTGTTCATTTCCTACTACTTCTTTGTACTTTGTATTCCCATGATGTTCTAGCACTTAGAAATACATTGTATTTTGGGTTATGTGGCAAGTACGAGTTTCAATGTGCTCAGGGTGCAAATCAAGCTGTGAAGTAGATCATCTATGAGTGCACTCCATATATTAACTACGAGGAAGTAAATTGGTGTGAGCCAATCGATCCTCTCACTCAACACACTCCTTTTAATCAAGGATGTATTGCTCATGCATGCATTGCTTGAAAATAAGCTACCTTAGAAACTGCTATCTTTGAGTATCCTCATTTTCAAGGAACTCACACTCTGTACAAACATCTTCCAATTGATCTTGGAATATCTGTCACCATTGTTCTAACACCATTTTCTATGATTGATCTATAAGATCGATCATCTACGATCTCTGGTGGATTAGTTCTATTTGAGAATCTTTGTTGGTGTGACCTATGACAGAATTTTTTTCCACACTCTTACCTTTATCTATGTATATGAAATTTGTGTTCTGGTGTTGTCTATACTCTATGCCCACGTGGGTTGATGGGGCAAGTATACTACAAGAATGCTTAGATCATTCTCCTAGTTCTATGATGGTCCTACATGTACTCTCACTATGATAACTTGTAAAATGAAAGTGTACAACTGAGTATTTATACCCTTTCTGCCCTAGAAATCTATCAAGACTATCCAATTGTCTAGTGCACCACGGATCATGTGGTGGCATACCATTGAATCCAACCTTAGACATATCAAATGTGAACTTACCAAGTTCATTATTTTTTGGAGTCTATGTGGGCCTATGCTTTGAAGCAACCCTCTCTTCCTACCATTGAATGGGAAAATTTTCTACTTGTCTATTTTGAACTGATGGGGACCTAGAGCCTCCCTTAGCTCGAGTACATATGGGAACCAAATTGGTTATGGTTCCTTCCTCAAAAATGTACTCTTTAGTAGATCCAGTGGATCCATGAGGTGTATGATCGTGATATATGCTCCCATGCTCAAAGGCCCCATGTTGGGATCTTCCATACTTGGATCTGTCTCACAAGGCATGTACATTGCCTCCTCTAGGTGGGGTATTCTAATGAGAACCCCTGCATGTAGAGTTATCCCCTCTAATGCTCACAAAATATCATTTGAGAGGATCTTGTGAATGAGGGTTTTATGTATTATGTTGTGCATTAGGTGGAGCTTCAACTTGGACCTCATTTCTGTGATGATATCGGCCTCACCGTGTTCTAACCATGATGTGTATTATCTCATATGTAGATTTTAAAGAAAACAAAGCAAAAAATAATAATGATCTATTTTAATTTTTTTTTGAGCCCTACACTGGTTTGATGTGTTTGAAATTTATTGAAAACTTAAACTACTATCATCATGTTTGAAATTTTTGATGTAATACTTAAATGGTTTAAATTTTTTTATGTGTATGCTCATAGCTTGACAATTTCTAATAAAAGTCACAGTCACGTAAACCCCCCAAAATGTATAGATGAAATCCACACTTGGGTAGAGAGCATAGGTTCTATCGATCCTCATCCACCACCTTGTGTGTAGTGATACACCCCTTCAAAGAGGGATGCATGCTATTTTGAATAGTTAGGATAGATCTTGGAGTCGGTATTGGCCAATAGTACAAGTTTCGAGGGAGTTGGGCAAACGGATGGAAATAACTCCACCATTGTTGAACCCTACTAGTGGTTGGATATGACTTCCAAATCACTAGCATTTAAATGTTACTTGGTGTGTGCATGTTCATTTTATACTTTGTGAAAAATAGAAAATGCATCACCAACCATACAATGCTCTTTCCTACATGCCTAATGATAAAAGTATTTTAATATTCAAAAAGATGCATCTAATTTATTTGAATGAGCTTCAGAGAATGTAGGTAAAATGCTCTAATAAACCTTTGATCAGGCCACCATAGGTAAAATATACAAATAGAATCTAAATATTAGCTATAGGATAGAACCATAGGTAACAGTGTTGGCCGTGGGATAAAGCTATAGACCAAGAAACTAGCCATGTTTGACAGGTGCAACTAATAGTTCTAGCTAGGACTGTTAGCTGCGGCTAACAGACTACATGGTATTTGTAATGAAATTTATCTACTTTAATATTTCTCTATATTTTCTAATTACCTACAACAATTAAAATATAAAGATAAAAATTACAAAGGATCAGGGTTACCTGGATTCCTCATCTGATCGAGAGACAAGCTAATTATTGTTTGCTTTTCTGATCTATTGCTAGTCGTAGCTGTTAGGCATGGTTGAGACTATACGCTATGGCTATCAAGCATAGATGACACCTACAATAAAAAACATTTAAAAATCCATTAGTTCTTATGGAATTTGTGGAGTTTCTACCATGATCGCCATCTGTAACAATCTAAAAAGCATACACCTAACTAGTGCATCAATTGAAATCTAGTATTAAAATAATAAAGAATAGAAAAAAATGAATTTAACAAGAAATTGGGGTTTTATTTTATTAAAACTTTTTAAATATAGACTAAAAATATATCCCTCTTAGGGATACTCAATTTTTGATACAATTGATACAATTTTGAAGATCCTCTAAATGAGGGGGTGGTGTAATCCGTAGACTTTTTAGAAGGTACACGAACTACTTAAGGCCAAAGATAGCCTTCTTCTCCTTTGGTTGGAGGCATATGCTACCTTGAATACCTTGAAATTGATTAGGTCTTGTAAACCCTACATTCAAGAAACAACATGAAAAGGGTAAATAACAAAGGAGGCCTCTCTTGATGAGGCTTTTGAGAGAATTGCATAAATTGATGATAAAGAAAACAAGAAAACATGTAAATCTATGAAAATATGCAAGAAATCATAAAATTACTATAAATAATGTAAAGAAAGCATGAAATCTAACTATTATGCATCCTAATTAGCCATTAGAACTTGAAAAACATGAAACTTAATGAAAATAGTCTAGATTGACAAATACAAGGAAATGGAAGCAAATCTACCTCTAAATCCTAAATTAACTGGTCAAATATCTGCTACAATGTTAATCTATGCTAGATTAAGCTATTTGCATAACTAGAAATGAAAATCTATTGCTAAAACAAAGGAAATTAAAGATCAAACCCTCACTGCAGGTTTGAGGCTTAGCTAGCACTGTTAGCCATGACTGGCAACCATGATTGAGGTGCAAATATCTTTGCTCTTGTAATTAGGGCTTAGATCTCTAATTTCCTCCATGGAATTGATGATCAAGGGTTGTATTTGTGCCCCAATATGGATTGGTGGTTGAATTTGATAAGATTCATATTTGATTTGCTTGAATTTGTGATTTGTGCATCTTAGTTCTTTGGAAGCTTCATTGATGGATTTATGCTTGTCACTCCACAATTTGCAAGCACTTCGACTCTCCTCAAGGGGTTTTCACTTCACTGTATCTTTCGGTAGAGATTCACTGCATTTCAAATCAAGATCATTCCAAAATTCTTCTCAATTTTAAGGAGGGTCTTATAGCCTTTCTAATCTCTAATATTGGCTTGCTTGGGAAGCCAAGATCAAGATCTAAGATGTTGGATCAGTTGGGAGGAAAAATATCGAAGCTTCCTCGTCCAAAATTATTTGAATTTTGTTGCCTTGATTGTTGTAATTGAATTTGGCTTGGCCTAGGATTAAAAATATTTTTAGTGCTAGCTATAGCTCTAGGGCATAGCTAGATCTATTAGCCATGGGTCTCAACCATGTATAAGGTTGAGTGTGCCAAATCTACCCAAATTGAGTGGTAAAAACCACTACTTCACCTTGGAATTATCCAAGATCCTTCATATGGTCTATTAGCATACCCATATGAGTAGTCCCCTATACATGACGTGTTTTAGGTGTCTACACCTTAGATGATCCTAATCTGAAGAAGCAATTGTAGGCCTAAAAGGTCACATACTTAGTAATTTTATAAAATTGGCTAAGTAAATCTCAAGAGAAAGGTTAAATTCCACTAAGGTGTAGAATTAGTTAGCATAGTCAAATAACACTTATGGGAATATGAAGTTGCAAAATTTAGAACAACATCAACATAGGGTTATTTTATGTGACGGAAGGCCACAAGCGTAGTAAGTTTCATAAATAATCAGCTAAGTATCGAAAGGAGTATTCACTAAGTACTAACAATGATAAAATTTTGTAGAATGTAAGGTATGCAGTCAACATAGTCAAACAAAGGCTTGCAAAATTTGAAGTTGTAGATTCCAAATAAGGAAGGGTCATGCAATACTAAAATATACTAGAAATAAATGCAAGACATAGAATCTGTGGTCAGTGTAATCAAATGAGGCTTAACGAAGAACCAAGTAGTGCATTTTGAAGAGGATCATAGTTTATGTCCAAATGATCATTCTGCAATCAACTCGATCAAACTCAGCCCAATAAAAAATGAAGTACCAGATTTCATAGAAAGCTATCAAGCACCACAAGAACCCCATTCCGTGGTCAAATTGATCAAACCTATTATGGTAGAATTTGTAGTAATGGATTCCAAAGAGGAATATAATGCAATGGAACCTAAGGAATGCAATAGAAAGAACAAGGGGAGATCAAGCATCATCAAAATCAAGATTCACCTACAATTTTAGTTGTAAATAAATGGATGAGAAGTCTTCTCAAGAGAAAAGGATGATCTAGATTTACCTATTACCATTTTAGTTACTGAATTTAGTTAAGATCTGAACAAATTTTAGAGCTCATAATTATAGCATCCATAGAGTGCAACAGTATTGTTTCTTGAAAACAAATAAGAGGCCATCACCTAATCATTCTGTTGATCTGGAAATAAAATCCTTGTAATGTTTCCAATATTTTACTACCATTGTAAAATCTATATAAAGAGACCAAACCCTCATGTTTAAGGGTCGACTCTAGAGTGTTTTCTTCATATATTACTATAACTTGCTGATAAATCAATAGAAGGAGAATTACTTCGATGTTTACCTCTAGCTTTTATCTTCATCAAATATGAGTTTATTCTATGAATACATTTATGCTACTGTTGTTAAGATTAGTAAATTCTACTGATATTGGATTGCTAATTTGGAGCAACTTGGAATGGTTCATGCCTAAACAAATACTATAGAGGACTTCTATTTCTATTAGTCTAATTGTTGATCTAATTCTGGTATTTGGATTATTAGCATATTAGATGTTTGAAATAGTTCTCTGAATATTTCATTATTTTAATGATGAAGATAATAAGTTTTGAATGTTGTTAGTATTAAGTGTGGCATACTGGAAATGTGATTGATCAACGGATTCTTAATATTTTTCAATGTTGTTAGATCTATCTGACCATTATTCATTCAACTATTTTCTAACCCTTATCTCATTTCTATCCCTAAACTTACACTTTATTTCGAGCTTAATTGAGTCAACACCTAAAATAGTTGATAAGGTATACCAGCCTACTATGGAAGTTGGATTGAAGTACTATTTAACCCATCCACTATTGATTTGAGTTGTGATTATTGGGTATGTGCCTCTCAGAATTCATAGATTCATATTCATAGTTCAAGTTTTACTTGATGTCAATTCAAACCCCAACATTTTTTGCATGCCCAGTGGGACACTATTTACAAGAACATAAGTTAACCCGCAAAGTTTCATTTCTTTTATCTATCCTAAAGGAATCAAGATTTAGTGAATTGCCTTAACCTTGCTAAGCGATGAACTGTAAATTCACTTGGCGACTCCCCTGAATGCAAGAAACTAGAAAGGCCATTCTAATAGCTCATATTTTTTAAATGACCCATTTCTAAAAAAAATCAACCAGATCTCTAACTTCTACTCAGAAATCATACATACTGGAAGAGTAATAACAAGATCTATGTACTGGCAACCAGAAATGAAAAGCAAATCTCTGATATTTTATTAATTCTAAACCAAATACTGAAGTACATCAAAGGAAAACAACATGCAACAGCTCACTAGTACTAGAAATGATAGCGCAGGCCAATATACACTGGAAAACCAACATAAACTCCTCAGATACCAAATCGTCCAAGTAGGGCTGAACTAAATATGCAATGATCTCCCAATGAGTGCTGAGTAGGGCTGAACTCTCCCTGGATCTGCACTAATCTGTCCAACTGCTGATGAGACTCAGGGGCTACATCCTAGTCTCAAGCCTCCAAGGGTTTCCATCCTCAAAGGAAGTCTTCTGCAGGGTTTTCCGTCCTCAGAAGATGGCTGAAAGAGATGGATCTCCTCAGACTCAGAAAGGTGAAGAAACAGACTCCATAATCTCCCAAATGTGGCGCCAAGCTCCCCTTTTATTCCTCATGTTTCTAATTTTACATTGACCCCCTTGTTTTGTGGAAATAACATTAATCTCACCATTAGGTCTTATAATCCTTCATTAAGTCATGCGCTAGGCTTCTTGGCCTTTATTTCCTTATTTTATTATTTATTTCTTCTTTAACCACACCAACACA
The DNA here is from genome assembly GCA_028583015.1 of Wollemia nobilis. Taxonomy (NCBI): domain Eukaryota; kingdom Viridiplantae; phylum Streptophyta; class Pinopsida; order Araucariales; family Araucariaceae; genus Wollemia; species Wollemia nobilis. The sequence continues at coordinate 6,807,373 of JAQPPZ010007530.1, forward strand.
CATAATTAAATAAACCACACCAAAATTATTCTAAGGCACACCACTCCACACCTATGTACAAAAGCATCATAGAAATGGGGTTATTACAATACCGCCCCTCCCAAATTGCTTGTCCCCAAGAAATTGAGAGCTGGATGAGACAAGATTTGGGATCCCTCCCAAGTAGAATCTTCAATGGGTAGCCCTTTCCACTTGATCAAGTACTCATGAATCACCTTGTTCCTTAGCCTCTTTTCTCTTACCTTCATAACTGATTCAGGTTCTAATATCAATTTACCTTCTTCATCCAATGGTGGCAATTCCTGTGAAGGAATAATATGTTGTCCCAAAGCTTTCTTCAAACAGGAAACATGAAACACATTATGTATTCTGCTGCTAGTAGGAAGCTCAAGCTGATATGCCACCTCTCCTATTCTTTTAATCACCCTGTATGGACCATAAAACCGTGGTTTAAGCTTCTCTTTGCCGCTGGTTTTTATGGTGGACTGTTTATATGGCTGTAAACGCAAATAGACCATGTCACCCTCCTTAAACTGCCTCTCTACACGCTGCTGATCTGCATATTTCTTTTGCTGGTTTTGTGCCATCAGAATATTGTCTTTCAAAAGCTTTAGCATGTCTTGATATTCTTGTACAAAGTCTTGTGCTTTGGGCACTTTGCTATCATGTAGTAACACATCAACAAGATTAGGAGCATCATATTCATACAAAGCTTTGAAGGGAGACATTTTAATAGATAAGTGGTAAGTAGTATTATAACAAAATTCAGCCATATATAACCACTTAATCCATGCATTTTGCTGTCCAGAAATGTAGTTCCTCAAGTACCCCTCAAGCCATTTATTCACAATTTCTGTTTGCCCATCCGTTTGGGGATGGTAGCTAGTACTAGGGGTCAAATTTGTACCACTAAGTCTGAATATTTCTTGCCAAAAAGCACTCATAAACCTGTTGTCCCTGTCACTAACAATAGTCCTGGGTAACCCATGTAACCTGAAAATCTCCCTGAAAAACAATTCAGCCACTTGTGCAGCTGTATAGGTGGCTGAAATAGCAAAGAAATGCCCAAATTTTGTCAATCTGTCCACTACTACATAAATGCAGTTCTTACCTTGAACAGTAGGCAAACCTATAATGAAGTCCATAGATATGCTATCCCATTTCTTTTCTGGAACTGGTAGTGGTTGTAGTAGACCAGCACTTAGTGTATTCTCTGTTTTATTTTCCTGGCACACAATACATTCTCTAACATGTTTCATAACATCATCCTTCAAACCCTTCCATGCAAACCTTTCTCTAACCAATCTGTATGTCTTATAAAAACCAGGATGTCCAACAAAAGGTGAGTCATGTAATGCCAAAATAATTTTCTGTTTTAACTTTGATTCTGGAACAAGATAAATTCTGTCCTTGTATAAAATCAGCCCATTAACTATTTTGAATTTCACATCAGAAATTACCCCATCAATCAACTTTGAAGCAAAATCATTCTTAGTATACTCAGCCATCAATTTAGCTCTTAAATTCTCATCTACATCTGAAAATGAATAGAATAAAGGGTTTATGGAAAGTGCATCAGCTGCTGTATTAGATTTACCTTTCTTATATTCAATCTCAAAATCATAAGATTGTACCTTTGTCACCCAACGCTGCTGTCTTTCATTTAAATCTTTTTGTTCCAAGAAAAATCTCAAACTATTGTGATCAGTTTTTATAGTGAACTTACCACAAATGAGGTATTGCTTAAACTTGGCCAAAGCATGCATGATGGCCAACATCTCCTTCTCATATATGCTGAAAGATATTTCTGTAGGAGTAAGTTTCCTACTCTCAAAGGCTATGGGCTGCCCCTTTTGCATCAAAACAGCCCCTACTCCAACTCCTGATGCATCACATTCTACAACAAATGGTAAGTTAAAATTTGGAATGGCAAGAGTAGGGCAAGTAGTCATCACCTTCTTGAGTTCCTCAAAGGCATATTGTGCATTGTCACTCCATGTAAAAGCATTTTTCTTAGTCAATTTTGATAAAGGAGCTGAAAGTTTAGAAAACCCCTTTATAAACCTTCTGTAGTAGTTACACAACCCAAGAAAACCCCTCAATTGCGTTAGAGTGGTGGGTGTAGGCCATTGTTGAACTGCTGCAATTTTAGTAGGATCTACATGCACTTCATTGTGGCTGATTATATGCCCCAAATACAGAATTTTTGTGAGGCCAAATTCACACTTAGATTCTTTAGCATAAAATTGCTGCTGCTGTAAAATGTCAAGGACCATCTGCAAATGCTTCAAGTGTTCCTCCCAGGTTTTGCTATATACCAAGATGTCATCAAAAAACACTAATACAAAAGATCTCAAATATTTCCTGAAAACATGATTCATTGTTGACTGAAAAGTGGCAGGAGCATTAGTAAGTCCAAAAGGCATGACAAGAAATTCAAAATGCCCATAATGACACCTGAAAGCAGTCTTTGGCACATCCTCTTTCCTAACTCTAATTTGATGATAACCACTTCTTAAATCAATCTTAGAAAAATATTTTGCATTGTATAATTCATCAATAAGCTCATCTACATGGGGAATGGGATACCTATTTTTAATGGTCTTTTTATTTAGCACTCTGTAGTCTATGCACATGCGGAATGTACCATCTTTCTTTTTTGCCAACACCACACTAGAAGCAAATGGACTGCTGCTGGGTTGAATATGTCCCATGGCTAATAGCTCTTTAATTGTCTTCTCTATTTCATCTTTAAAGGCCCTGGGATGCTTATAAGGTGTAATCATGATGGGCTTAGTTCCCTCCTCAAGCTCTATCACATGCTCAAAACCCCTATGTGGTGGCAGACCCTTAGGCATGTCGCTGAAAACTGATTTGTATTTATGTAGCAGCTGTTGAATTTGTGGATGATACTTTACCTTGCTGCTCTGTTTTGCTGTAAGCATCTCTTTTATATCGAAGAGCCATGCACACCATTCAAAATCTCCCTGTTTTATCATTCCTTCCATCCTCTTTGCTGAAACACAATGCAACTCCATGTCTCTTAACCCCTGTAATAAAATTTCCTTACCCTTATACTGAAATTTAATAGTTAGCTTCTTATAATTACTAGTGACATCACCAAGCTCATAAAACCATTGTGCTCCAAGCACAATGTGAGGCAATCCCCTTGTAGGAAAGATATAAAAATCTGAAACATCACTATACTCCCCAATAGAGAACTCAATTTGTCTTACCATTTTATTGCATGGAGATATGTCACCTTTTCCTGTAGTGACTTGGAAACCAGCAAAATCATCCATTTTGACTCTCTTCTTCTTAGCAAAGCCCACATCCATAAAGTTATGTGTGGCCCCTCCATCTATCAGAATCACTACATCTTCACCCAAAACTTTGCCCAAAACCTTAATTGTCAAAAACTATGGAGCACAATGCAAAGTGGCCAATGTACCTATGGTGGAAGTGCTTACCATAGGTAACATCATGGGGCTAGCTTGCTCATGTGATGTGGCTGTTTGTAATGCTGCCTTTTCTTGTTCCACTGCATCATGGAACTCCTCTTCGCTGCTTTATGATGATGTAGATTCCCTATCTGAGTCTCCCTCTGATACAACCTCAATGTAATGAACTTCTCCCTTACCAAGACACCTATGTCCTGGCTCCCAAGGCTTCCTGCAGTCAAAACACAGTTTCTTTCTCCTCAATTCATTTCTAGTGATATCATCTAGCTTCCTATTACCTTGCGTAGGGGGTAAAGGCATTCTACTTGATGACACAAGGGGAGGAGGATTTCTAGGAGGTGATGTCATGGGTCCCTCACTTCTAGCTTCCTTGCGCCATGGTCTGGAAGTTTCTCCAAACTTTTGCTTGCTGAAATTAGTCTTTTGTCTTGCTGGAATATAGGGCTCAAGTGTATGTTCAAGAAGGATGGCCCTCTTTATTGCTTCCTGCAATGTGGGAGGTGAAAAATATTTAACCAAACCCCTAAGTGGCTCTCTTAATCCATCCAAAAAGAGGAAAATAACCCTCTTCGGTGAAATGTCCTGTACTATAACTGAAATTTTCTCAAACTCCTCCACATAGGCTGAAAGTGAATCTCTCTGTTTCAGCTTAGTTAGCTCTCTAAAATATTCCTCATCATCTTTCTTCTCAAGTCTATCAAGCAATCTCTGACTAAATTCATCAAAAGTATTTACCTGATCATGTCCTTGTGTGATGAGGCCATTATGCCACCAATCATAAGCTTTTCCCTCTAAATTCAGCGTGGCCAACTGTAGAGCATCCCTCTCTGGAAGAGGATCTAGGGTAAAATAGGTCTGTAATTTCTGCAACCATGCTCTAGCAGTGAGGTCATCATTCCCACTAAAAGTAGGAATTTGCATTTTCTGATGCAACTTCTTATCTTTTGCAAATCTGCCACCCATTTTCTTCTGCTTCATCTGCACATAGTCACTGAATTTCACTATAGATTTAAATGCATCAGATCTAAGTTGATAGTTAGAAAATAGTGTCTCATACATACTATCATCATCCTCCTCAGATTCTGAACTAGGAATGGCCTCTGTAAACATAGGGCGTGATGGCTTCTTCAATGGAGTCCTCTTGGTATGAAAACTCCCCTGTGATTCTTCCCGTATAGTTGGGCTATGGGGCTGATTTTGGTTTTGATGCTGTTGTCTAGGTGGGCTTCTATTCTGCTGCCTCATCTGCTGTACCATGTTGTTTGTGTTTATTGCAACCTGTCTCATCAAATTCATCATTTCCTGCACACCAGGATCTGTAGGAATGGCATTATTTCTGTTATTGTTATTATTATTGTTTCCCTGATTTTCCATGGCTGAACTTTCTTTTTCAATTTCCCAAAGAAAAGCTGCTCTTGGGTCTTGATTCTAATTTTGATTTCTTGGCCTCAAATTATAACTGTGATCAACTGGAGGCCTAGAAGTCATAGAAAATTACTGCTGAAAATTATAGGAATGCTGAAAGAGAAAATTACAGGAATACTGTCAAAACCCCAACGCAGGAGTCCAGATCTCACCCTAATCCAATAAATCTGCTAGTTCTGATGCAAATATGTAACATGCACTGACATGCACTGGCATGCACACTCTGAAACCCTAGATCTAAAATCTTCTGTCTCTGATCTGCAAACCAAACCCTGATCTGATAGATCTAAAAATTCCAAAGCCAGATCCGCCCACAGGATGGCAAGATCTAGGCTCTGATACCACTGAAATGACCTATTTCTAAAAAAAATTCAACCAGATCTCTAACTTCTACTCAGAAATCATACATACTGGAAGAGTAATAACAAGATCTATGTACTGGCAACCAGAAATGAAAAGCAAATCTCTGATATTTTATTAATTCTAAACCAAATACTGAAGTACATCAAAGGAAAACAACATGCAACAGCTCACTAGTACTAGAAATGATAGCGCAGGCCAATATACACTGGAAAACCAACATAAACTCCTCAGATACCAAATCATCCAAGTAGGGCTGAACTAAATATGCAATGATCTCCCAATGAGTGCTAAGTAGGGCTGAACTCTCCTTGGATCTGCACTAATCTGTCCAACTACTGATGAGACTCAGGGGCTACATCCTAGTCTCAAGCCTCCAAGGGTTTTCATCCTCAAAGGAAGTCTTCTGTAGGGTTTTCGTCCTCAGAAGATGGCTGAAAGAGATGGATCTCCTCAGACTCAGAAAGGTGAAGAAACAGACTCCATAATCTCCCAAATGTGGCGCCAAGCTCCCCTTTTATTCCTCATGTTTCTAATTTTACATTGACCCCCTTGTTTTGTGGAAATAACATTAATCTCACCATTAGGTCTTATAATCCTTCATTAAGTCATGCGCTAGGCTTCTTGGCCTTTATTTCCTTATTTTATTATTTATTTCTTCTTTAACCACACCAACACACATAATTAAATAAACCACACCAAAATTATTCTAAGGCACACCACTCCACACCTATGTACAAAAGCATCATAGAAATGGGGTTATTACATTTTTTCATGAATACTAGGTCGCTTGTGAAAAATAATCCAGAGCCTTTTTTCTATTATGAGCTCCCTTTAAAAGGATCCACTATCATAAGAAATTTATCCTCAGATTTTCATACAAGAGGAAGTATAGCTGGACCACCTCCTAAAGTACCTCTAAGACCACCTATAGCAAGGACAACACCTAGAAATATAGTGAATGCGGCTCCAAACCAGCATTTGCAGAAATACCCAATTGGAATACGGGTTGTCCCCTAAGACTTTCTCACATGCATGATATCCCTCAAGCTGTATCCAAAGCTCTACCAACTTATGATGAATTAGGTAAAAATACATACGAGTATTACCAAGATATCCTAAATTTAGAAGCAATTCATAACATCAAAAATGAGGATGTGATTGTTAAAATTCTAACCCTATATTTTAGAGAGAAAATCCTTCATTAGTTTAGGACCTTAGAAGACAATAGTATTACTTCATGGGCTGAATTATTTGAGCCTTTTGTAGAGGAAGTCAATGAGTTTGATGAACCCTTTTCTCTCCTAAACTAGTTTACATCCATACAAAATCATCAGTAACAGTTAGTTTTAGATTTTAGTTTAAGATTTAGTAGAACCTTGAAAATAATCCCAATTAAATCTAGGCTTGATGCCCCCCTCACTTTTATGTACTATATCAGAGCTTTGGGGTCAAAATTCAAGTTACAAACTCAACAATATGGAGTGTACACCTTCCCTCAGGTTTACAATGCAGTTGTACAGGTTAATAATATTCTCATAAATGTAGGAAGGTTACCTCTAAAAATCAACTGCCTTACCCAATGGAAGAATCAAAATACATGGATCAGATTAGAGTATGGATTCTTCCATTATAATTTGAAATCGAATATGGAGAACAACAACGAGGAAATTAGAACAGGCGGGAAAATAGTTTTTCAAAATTTTGGAGTAGGGAAGGATGGCAGCAAGGCTGGAGGGTAGGATGGTAGTAAGGATCAGGATGGTAGTAAGGATGATGGCATTGATGCAGAGGATGGATGGCCAGATAACACCAAGAGCCTCAATCGTACTAAAGGTCTCTAGGGGGAAGAACCTCCCAACACTGGGCCCCCTTCCCAACATCAAAAGGGTCCCACTATTGATCCCACCAAGGAAATATCCTTTGCAAGTGTTATGTCAAAAGGAGGAAGCCATGGTCACGAGTCTTCTATAGCAACCCACATTCCTACTAATGGGAAGGACATTAACATCCTTGATTGCGTAGCTTCCAACTATCTTTCCATGGAAAAATTTTTGCTAGTGGGCAAATTTATTGGTGGAAGGTCAGACATGGAAACCATCCGTAGATGGGCCTTTTCCAAATGGAAAACCTTGGGAAGTATGGAAATTGTAGCTTTATCTAGAGGATTTTTTGCAATAATGTTGAGCAACCATGATGATACCAACTGCATCCTCACTGAGGGTCCTTGGTTTCTTGGTCACAAGAGCCTATTTCTTCGAATATGGGTGGTAGATTTTGATCCTGAAACTCAGGATATCAACTATACCCCCATTTGGGTTTGCATTCCTAATCTCCCTTTTCACCTATGGCATGATGATATCCTCCATGCAATTGCTAGAGTTATAGGTGATTTAGTTGCAATTGATCCTATTACGCTAGCTCGCAAATACATGAACTATGCCAAAATATGTGTCAATGCAAATCTAGCTTATGAGCTTCCCACCTATGCAAATATTAAGTATAAGGATTTTTGTAGGAAACAACCTCTAGAGTATGAAAATAAGCCTACTTTTTGTGTAGAATGCCAAACCCAGGGGCATCTCAGGATCTAGTGCCCAAATCTCAGAACTCAACCCACCAAGGAAAAGGATCAAGGGTGGGAAGAAGGCTCACATCTCCATAAAAAGGCCCCCATGGCTCAGAATAGAGGAAATAGAAACCTACTGAACAATGGTTTCTTCAAACAACCCAAAAGAGGGTAGAACCAAAATCAATCAGGGAAAGGATCGTATCAGTAGCAAAGGTCTTCAGGAACTCAAGGCACCCCATCTCCTTGCAAAGGAAAGGAAATCGCCACTTCGCCAATGAATTTAGTGCAAGAAAAAGTAAGTTCCCTTCTTGACTACTCCAATAAGTTTGGTATTTTAGGTGAATCTAATTTCTTGCAAGAGGAAGACGAGAGTGCTCCTAAACCCCTTTTTGATGAAACCCAAAACCAAGTCATCTCATCTTCCAAATCAGGCCCTTCCTTTGCCCTCGAATATTTGAATATTGATCTCAGTTTTGTTGATTCCCCATCTAAATTAGGACCATCTCATAGTCCTATTGATGACCCTAAGAAGCTCCATCCTGGTAGGCCTACCAAGCAAGCTCCCCTGCCTAAACATTTAGTGTTAGAAATGATTATTTCTAATAGGAACCAGGGCAATGCTAGACCCTCAATCCTTGTCCTTGAACAAATAATCCCTTAAAATTTTAGCCCCAAGAAAACTCAAAGCTCCACAAAGTAACTCATTGACTATGGTAGAGATAAAAAAATAGGAAGAGTTTTATTTAATGAGCAATTCAATAGAGGCGTTGAGGCGGATATTGCTAATGACATTTAGAAGACTCTCTTTCCCACTATCATCAACCAACCCAAAGAGGATATTAAAAGTTCCAAACCCCCACAACCTCAAGGAAAGGGGGGTAGAAAGGCATCTAAACCCTCTAAATGAAGATCCTCTCATGGAACATGAGAGGCCTAAATGGGCCATCCAAGCAGAGACTTGTCAAGTCAATGCGAAGAGAATCAAATCCCTCAATTTTCATTATGCAGGAAACAAAAATTGAATCAAATAGCTCCCTAACCACAACAAATAAAATCTGGAAAAAAGTAGAAGTAGTTTTCAGTCATGCTAGAGGATCATCAGGGGGTCTTATGTGCTTGTGGGATTCACAAAAGGTTGAAGGCAGATTGATCCATTCCAGTGATAGAATTTTAAGTATGTTATTCCATGATAGAAACAATAATACTTCCTAGATTCTCACTAATATTTATGCCCCAAATACTCTCTCAAGAAGGGCACAAATGTGGGATTCCTTAAGTAGGATAAAGGATTCCTTTCATAATATCCCCTGGATTGTAGTTGGGGATTTCAACACTCCCCTCTACCCTTCAAACAAAAAAGGAGGAACAGAGGCCCAAATCAAGAGCATGGAATATTTTAATGAGTTTTTCAACTCAAATAACCTCATGGATGTGAAACTCAAAAATGCAAAGTTCACCTGGAGTAATAGAAGAATAGGGAACCAACTCATTCAAGTCAAGCTGGATAGATTTTTCCTTTCCCAGGAAGCCATCCAAATTTTTGGTGATGCTTGTCTTCACTCCCTACCCAAAATAGGATCTGATCATAGTCCTCTTATTCTAGATATTGAAAAATATAGCCCTTATAGGAGACCCTTCATATTTGAATCAATGTGGCTACACCACCCAGACCTGAGGCATAGAGTTTCATAGAGCTGGCAATGAGGAATATAAGGGAGGCCTTCTTTTAGGCTGGCCCAAAAACTCAGATCTCTCAAAGAGGACTTAAAAATTTGGAACAAAGAAGTTTTTGGCAACCTTTTCACCAAAAAACAATCCCTAAAAGATAGACTTGAAACTATAGAGAGGAAAATTTAGAATGGTCAGAGTGATGACCAGATCAGGAGTGAAGAAAAAACCATCCTTGCTGAATTCCACAATGTCCTTGCTTGTGAGGAATCCTTCTAGATAGAAAAATTCTAGAGCCTTATGGCTTAAAGAGGGAGATTCAAATACTAAGTTTTTTCATGTTTCCACCCTCAGGAATAGAAGCAACAATAGCATAAAGGAATTGGTCAAAAGTGATGGCTCATCCACCACTAACATTGAGGAAATCAGAGACGAGGATGTTTCTTACTTTAGCTCTCTCCTTGAAGATGACAACTCTTGCTTGGCCTCTGCTCAAGCCTCCATGCTTCATCATATCCCCCAATCCATCCCTGAGGATGTCAATATTGGCTTATTAGCCCCATTCCAAGATGAGGAAATCAAAAAACCCTCTTTTCCATGAACCCTAACAAAGCTCCTGGTCTAGATGGCTTCCCTCCTCGCTTCTTTCAAACCTTTTGGGACATAGTGGGTCAGGACATATGTGATTCCATTAGATAATTCCAATCCTCCAAAATAATCTTGTGAAGTTTCAACTCCACCTTCATAGCCCTCATTCCCAAAAGCCCTTCAGCCAAAGCTATGACTGACTTCAGACCCATCAGCCTCTGCAATGTAGCCTATAAGATCCTAACTAAAATCATTGCTAATAGGATGAAAAACATTATGCCCAACCTCATTGATCCTTACCAAGGTAGCTCTATTCAAGGTAGATCCATTCTGGATGGAGTCATCACCATTCATGAAGCTTTGCACTCTACTTCCCAAACCAAGAAAGTTGCCTTTGTCCTCAAGCTTGATATGAATAAGGCCTATGATAGAGTCAACTGGAATTTCCTTCTAGCCATCCTTCTCAAGTTTGGTTTCCATCCTGAGTGGGTAGACCTAATCAAAGCCTATATTTCTTCACCCTGGTTTTTTATCCTCATCAATGGATCCACAACTAGGTATTTTTAGAGTAGTAGAGGATTAAGACAAGGGGATCCCATTTCCCCTCTATTATTCATCATTATTGTAGAATATTTAGGAAGGACTATCAGAGTAGCTTGCATAATAGGTCTTATTTCAGGAATCAGAGCCTCATCCCAGACTAATCCTATTTTGCATCAATAATTTGTGGATGACACCATCCTATCCACTCAAGCTTCTGTGTTTGAGGTGCAGGTCATTAAATACATTCTCCACCTGTATGAAGAAGTTGTTGGGTATAAAGTGAATTTCAACAAGAGCAAGCTTTATTTCCTCAATACCCCCATCTAGAGATAGATCAAAATTGCCAGAATCCTTGAATGCTCGGTGGTAGCCCTCCCCACCACTTATCTGGGCCTCCCATTATTTATTGGCCATCCTTCAGTGCCCATGTGGAACAACATCATTGAGAGGATCCAAAAGAAGTTGGCTGGTTGGAAAGGTAATATTTTATCCCAAGCAGCTAAAAGCACCCTCACGTTAGCCTCCCTCCAAAGTATTCTTGTGTACTTCCTCTCTATTTTCAAAGCTCCTGTTGTAGTGTACCATAAAATTGAGCAAATTCAAAAGAACTTATTATGGTCTGGGATAGAAAACAAACAACACCTGCACCTCATCACTTGGGATAAAGTCTACAGGCCAAAGGACAAAGGAGGAATTGGGCTTAGGAGAATCCACTTTCTAAATCTAGCCCTTATGGCCAAGCAAGCCTGGTGGCTGGTCACCAATATCCAAAATGAGTGGACAACCATAGTTCAAAGGAAATATTTACAAGTTACAAGTTTCTTCAGTGATAATGCCCCTACAATAGGTTTAGCTTTCTGGAAATCCATCATTAACACCAGAATGCTTTTGAAGAAAGGCTTAATATGGAGGCTCAAGGATGGTAGAAACATAGACTTCTGGAAGGACAAGTGGATCACTGATAATCCTCTCATTGAAGACCCTCTTCTATCCATATTGAAAGCCTATACAGACCTTATGATAGGTTAGAGAGTCTCATATTTCTTAACTATGTAGGACAACCAAACCATATGGAAATTCATCTGATGCAACACTCATCCGATTGAGTCCACTAGCATGAATTCCCTCTTGTACTCCACCATCATTCCCATTGACAATCCCAAAGATCTCCTTATCTGGGAACCTTCTGAAAGTGGTGAATTCACTATCAAAACTTCCTACCATCTCCTTCTTGAGGATGAGGAAATTTTGCTCCCATGGAAACTGGTGTGGATAAAATCCCTCATTCCCAAAGTCTCCTTCTTTTCCTGGCTGACCATTCAAGAAAGGATCCTCACTATTGATAATTTACTTAAAAAAGGATTCATCCTCCCTAATAGATGCCCATTATGTTTGTCTACATGGGAATCCCCCAACCACCTTTTCCTCCATTGCCCTTATTCCTCCTCCATCCTTGATTCCATATTTCAAACCTTCCACATTCTTTGGGCCAAGCCTTGTTCTATCATTGACCTTTTCCTCTAGTGGCCCAATCCTTACCACAATACCCACCTCAATTTCCTCTAGAAAACTTACCTCCACCATTTTCTATGGTAAATATGGCTTGAGAGAAACCATAGAATCTTCACCCAACTTTCTACCATTCTTGAGCTAATTGCTAGAAAAATTCTAGCTTATGCTAAAGAAAATACCACCCTCATTCCTCCTTCTTCTCGTCCCACCTCTAGATTTGAAATCAGTCTAGGAAGATCCTTAAACCTTTCCCTGGAGGTCTCTCAAACTTGTCATAATCCCAAAATTGATACTAAGTGGATTCCCCCACCTATAGGTTGGTTCAAGTTGAATTTTGATGGGGCTGCCAAAGGAAATCTAAGGAAAGTAGGAGCGGGAGGCATCCTTAAAAATCACCTTGGAGAAGTCATCCTTGCCTATGCTGAAGGTTTAGGAGTGCAGACTAATCATGTAGCTGAGGCCAAAAGCATGTGGAGAGGACTTTCCCTTGCTAGAAATTTTCCTAATAGACTAATGATTGAAGGAGATTCCCTCAATATTATCAGTTATCTCAAAAATAGGAGCAATCCTTCCTAGAGGGTCAGATATTACATTGAGGATGCCAGGAGGATGATCCTTGAGTTACAGGAAGTCATTATCCAACACTCATTCAGAGAAGCTAATGGTGTTGTGAATAGGTTGGTGAATTTGGGAGTTCATGCAGATAACATCCTTACGTGGACTAATGACATTCCTCATGAATTTCAAATCATTGTGGACCAAGAAAAAGTCCAAGATGACATTCCAAATGGTCATCTCCAATAAGGCTAAATTTTTTATTAAAATTTGGGCCCATCCTAGTGGTGGTACCCTATGTTTGAGTCACATGGAGAATTTTAAATGCCAGAGTCCCCTCTTCAAGATCCATGCCAACTTGGACCACATTTCAATTTGGATGACCTTAATCAACATTCCTTGTCACATGCATAATTGCTCCAAGGTGTCCATTAAGTCTCGTGCCTCCTTGGGATGTGGTAAATTTTGGATCATCACCACTAGGCACCCCTATGGCATGATTGTTTGGTGGGCCCATGATGGTGTTAGTTTCAAATGCTCAACCACCTCCAATGCCAATTTCAAAATTTTCTTTTTTCAAGGTAGATGCACCAGTGAGGTGGTTTCCTTTGTGAGGAGTGCCTTCAATTTCCATCCCTACGTGTGTCTTCCTGAGCACACGTGTCCCCTCCATCATTCTTATGACTGTGTCTGTCCCACCAACCTATCACCCTAGTCTCCCCATGCTCAAAGCATTCCCCTCCACTACCTCCCCTAGTTCTTCGTAGTGTTTCGTTTTGGCTCTGTTCTCAATATTTTTAGGATTATCGAGGCTAGTTTTATCAACTTTGCTTATTCCAAAGCCTCATACCCCTATTTTTGTAGATTCTCTATTAAGATATGGATCCTTCTATAATATGCCAAGCATCTTGTGTTTTTTAATCGAGCTCTCTCTACCTTCAGTTGTAAGAATTCAAACCTTTTTTGGCCTTCCCCTGCTACTCCCATCCATTGTATTTCTCTCAAAAGACTCATCATGAATTTCATTGAGCTATTTGTGATGGATTTATACCCTATAGTTGAGAGCATACTCATTGAAAGAGGCTTTATTCTCTTTTTCAATTTGTTTTCAGTAAGTGACTTCGATATCACCTTGCAACTCCTCAAGTACTACCTCATTGACATCAAACTATTGGCTACCATCACAGGTCAACCAACCAAAGTATGTTCAATTTAGAGGGAAAAGCATAACTAGGAGGTTGAATTAAAATAATTCAAGTACCAAACTAAGATATGCAAGTAAGCCAATGTGGGAATACTCCAAACCGACCTACCCTCTCCTTGGAATTCAGTAATGAAACCGGTAATGCAATATTTAACTGTTGATGATCCTAGTAAAATCTTGTGTAGCTTTCATTTTGCATTTGTTAACCATTTTAGATATGTGAATCCTCTAAACATCCCCTAGTTTATTTTCAACTCTATGAGCTATTCCATTGATGCTTACCGAAAGAAAAAATGTGATGATCTCCCTTCTCGTCAAGGAATTTTTAAAGTTCTTTATAATCATTGGATAATTCCCTTGTTCGTCTAGTTTAGCCCCTCCTCCCACCTTGATTACTCCTACCAAAGACAAGTCTAGTAACATCCCCAAAACTAGCTCATACTTTTCCTCATCCCTATCTTCATCCTTAGCCACCAAGAAAAGAGTCACCATTGAAGCTGTTGGGGAGCTTTAAAAAGTGAAAAATGAAGAGCTCGAAGTCCCTATGAGATTCTCTCACTGTCTGAGGGAAAAAATTATTGATGACAAAAATAAGATCCTCAAAATTGAGTTGGATGAGGATAAAAGTGTTAATAAAAACTAGATTCTACAGTAGTTAATCATTTCCATGGCATCCAAAGGCATTTCCCATTTAGATAGGGCCATTTTTGAGGTCAAATATGTGGTGGAATCCTTCACGATTTTCTGCAATGCTCTTCATATTCTATTTTTCTAGGAGGAATTCGTTGAACCTATGTAGGATGAAGCCAAGACCATCGAGGCCAACATCAAGGATGAGGCTAAGGATAAATATCAGGATAATGCCAAGGATGAGGATTCCAAGGAGCACAGTGAAAATTCTTAACAAGTCTTTTCTGTCTGGTGTTGTTTTAGGGTCTTCCACTCAGGGAACCCTTACCTCTTTTTCTTTTCCCTGATTTTTACTTTGTTTGGTATGCATCCCTCTTTTGGATTATGTAGTTTGGACCAACCAACCTCTTAGGCTATTTTTGTAATCAGGTTCAGGAATTCCTATCAAAATCCATTTTTTGAATATAATTTAACTTATAAAAAAAAAAGATTCCTGATACCCAAAGTCAGCCTACTTCATCTTCCTACATGGACCCTTCTCCTTTTTCATCACCACTTCCTTAAATGGATCCAATTCCACCCCCTAAAATACCATATCCTTCAATCCACTTTCTACCACTTCCATCTCAAGCACCTTAAGAATCCACTATTCTACTTGATATTTAGAGTACTCTGAAAACACTCAATAATAAGATGAATGTGATGGAGAAAAGAGATATATAAAGGTATCAACCAAGGATATTCCCCTATATTAATAGAGATCAAAAGCTTGGTCCTAGCAATAGTGTGGGAATCAACATTAATGTGAATCAAGAATATGCTCTTAAGACCAGTCTTGTTAACACATGGTGTCTCGGGTGCAATAATCCTCATAATTCAGAATCTTGTGCTATGTACCAACAACATGTGCAACAAGCCATGGAAAGAGTGGAAAGAAATAAAAAATTAATAGTGTTGAAAATTACGAGTTGTCATTGATGTCAAAGGAACAAAGTAGTCAAAGCAAAAATACTCTTCAAGGATGGTAAGCTCAAGAATGGATTTGTGAAATTGTCATTGATGTCAAAAGCAAAAGGATGTTCAAGAAAAATATCATATTGTCAATATTATTGTGCTTGAGAGATTCAAATGGTACGCTTGGTTAATATTATTATGGTTGAGAGATTCAAATAGTGAGCATGATAAAAACTATAGAGCTTGGAGAATTAAAAGGGTGATGTACATTATTTATTAATGTACACTTTAATATTTAAATTAAAAATTTAAATATTAAAGTAAGGTTCTAAAGTGGGACATTATTAAATTAAAAGTTGATAATGTGAAGGCTGACTCCAAAGTTAAAAGGATTAAAATTACTCATATATATTAACCTAACTTTGTGGTTGAAAGAGTGTGTTGAATTTTATGTGCATTCGTGTTGCTCTTAGGAGAAGAAGATTCTATTCGTTCGCATGATGCATCTACATTCGGGAAGGAGAAGATCATTGAGAGAGTTGAGCACCTTTCATTGAGATATTTGAGCACCTATTGTTGAGATATTTGAGTACCTATTGTTGAGAGAGTTGAGCATATTTCATTGAGATATTTGGGAACCTTTCATTGAGTGATTTGAGTGCCTTTAATTGAGATATTCGAGCACCATTCATTATGAGATTCAAGTGCCTTTCGTTAAAGAGAGAGTTGAGAGCCTATGTGTTGGATAATGTATGTTGAAGACTTGCACTATGTGACCTGCATTCATTTTGGAAAGACAATTTGATGTTCATCATGAAGACTTGCACTATGTGACCTACATTCATTTGAGAAAGACAAATTGATGTTTGCTATGAAGATTTGCATTGGGTGATCTACGTTTGTTTGAGAAAGACAAATTGATGTTCACCATGAAGACTTGCATTGGGTGATCTACATTCATTTGAGAAAGATAAATTGATGTTCACCATGAAGACTTGCATTGGGTGACCTGTGTTTGTTTAGGAAAGACAATTTGATGTTCGTCGTAAAGACTTGCACTAGGTGACCTACACTTGAAAGAGAAATTTTGGTGTTCATTTTATAAAGGAGATTTGTACATTTTCTGTTGCACATATAAGAGGAAGGCAAAAATATAATAGAGGTAGAGAGAAAAATACATCATGGATAGATTTACACCCAAATATAACAAGGTATAAATGTATTGTCATATGCATACACATTGGATAAATTAACATACAATGAAGTGTTGGCACCGGAAAGGAAAGAGACAGTGAAGTAAATACAAAGTAACCCTAATACGGCAAGCGCAATGTCAAAGAGAAGTGTTAGGGATATACAAAGAGAAGTGGCTCATTGACAAGCAAGATAAGTATTGTGTGTAAAATTTAAGAGGTCAAGTTTCTGTGCTAGCAAGGAAAACATTTTGAAGACATCAAATAAAGAGATAAGTGTGTTTCATGCTATAAGTTTTTGTTGATAAGAAATTGTGTGAAAGGTTTTCTGAAAAAGTAAAAATGAGAAATGATTAGTGCAATGAATTAGAGTAAGAGCATAGTGCATGGTGTGGTTCTCCAAAAGACAAGTATTGTGTATGGGTAGCTAGGCAAACTTTGTGAAACATAATTGTGCTTTATTGAATTGATTTGAGAGAGAACAAAAGTGCATCATTGTTGGTTGTGTTGAGAGAAAAAAAGGACCAAATTAGTGCATTTCCATTGATGTTTTAAGAAGGAACAAAGGGCAGATTTTGTGCATCTTGTTGGGGAGTTTTTGTACATCTTTGTTGGGCAGATTTTGTACATCATTGTTGGGCAGATTTTGTACATCATTGTTGGGTAGATTTTGTACATCATTGTTGGGCATATTTTGTGCATCTTGTTGGGGCAGATTTAGTGTATCATTGTACATTAATTTGAGAGTGAAACAAAGGGCAGAAGTTGTGCATTACTATCAAAATAAATTGAAAGATAAGTGCTAGGGTTTAAGAGAAAGTTTGAGCATAACCTAGCTTGATGCTGAAATAAAGTTTGAAAAGTCATAGAGCATATTTGTGAAGTAATTTGTGCATTGACCATGAGTAAGAGGACACATTGTGAAATTGTATTGCATATCATTTTTATGTGTTCTTGAAGAGAATTCTGGGTAGAATATGTCTGAAGTATTATGATCAAAGCATGTGTTATGAGAAGTGTTGAGCAAGTGTTATGAGCAGTTTTGAGCATGTGTTAGGGTAGAGTTAAGTAGAGATAGTGAGCAGATTAGTGCAGGATTGTGAGCTGTTTTGAGCAAGCCTTTTGAGAAGGCTTGTGAGAAATTCTAAGCAAGGTGTGTGAATAGATTTGAGATAGATTTGTGCATGTAATATGTGCAGATTTGGGATAGAGTTGAGATAGATTTGTGCATGTAATGTGTGCATATTTGGGATAGAGTTGAGATAGATTTGTGCATGTAATATGTGCAGATTTGGGATAGAGTTGAGAAAAATTATGCATGTAACCTATGTAGATTTGGGATAGAGTTGAGACAAATTTGTGCATATAATGTGTGCATATTTGGGATAGAGTTGAGACAAATTTGTGCATGTAATATGTACATATTTGGGACAAAGTTGAGATAGATTTGTGCATGTAATATGTGTAAATTGGGATAGAGTTGAGAGCAAATTTGTGAGAAGACTTGAAGCAAGTTTTGGATAGATTTGTGAGTAGACCTGAGTAAGCCTTGTGAGTAGGCTTGGAGCAGAGTTAAGAAGAGGTGTGTACCAGCTTTGGAGGTGACTAGAGCAATGGGAGAGAGTTCTCCTATGGATAGAGTTCCACGAACCAAACCAGAAAGGGGATAGAGTTCTCATGTAGATAGAGTTCCATGAACCAGAGCAAGGGGATAGAGTTCTCCTATGGATAGAGTTCCATAAACTAGACCAGCAAGGGGATAGATTTCTCCTATGGATAGATTTCCATGAACCAGAGCAAGAGGATAGAGTTCTCCTATGGATAGAGTTCCATGAACCAAACTAGTAAGGGGATAGAGTTCTCCTATGGATAGAGTTCCACAAACCAGAGTAAGGGGATAGAGTTCTCCTATGGATAGAGTTCCATAAACTAGACCAGCAAGGGGATAGAGTTCTCATATGGATAGAGTTCCATGAACCAGAGTTAAGGGGATAGAGTTCTCCTGTGGATAGAGGTCCATGAACCTGAGCATAAGGGATTGAGATCTCCTTTGGATAGAGGTCCATAAACATTGTAATAGGGAATTGGTTCCCAAGATATTTATTGAGAAAATTTAGAAGAAATATTTTCTCCATGGACGTAACCCACATTGGGTGAACCACATTAAATATGTGTCTCTCATGTGTGTGATGATTTGTGCATTGCCTTGTTACTGCTATTGATGAGATTGGTTAATACTGCTATGAAAAGATATTGCAATTGATAACATTGGATAATATTGTTTGGGAAAGAAAAGTAAAAGTTTATCTTATACTGTTCACCCCCCTCTCAGTATAAGCTTGTGTTCTTCAATTGGTATCAGAGTGGGTTCCTTCAAAAAAAGTCTAACAACTTGAAGGAAGATCTTACAAGAACACATATGGCTTCTCAGAATGGATATTCAACAAATAAGGCTCCAATATTTTATGGGAATAATTATGCTTTCTAGAGTATGAGGATGAAGACTTATTTGATGGCACAAGGATATGAAACATGGCAATCTATTGAGGATGGGTTCACACCTACAACTACTCCTCCCACAGATAAGGATGGCAAGCAATTATATGTAAATAATTCCAAGGCTATGAATGGAATCTTAAGTGGATTACATGAATCAAAGTTTGTGAAAGTTATGCAATGCAAATCAACAAAATAAATATGGGATAAATTGAAGCAAACATATGAAGGAGATAGCAAGGTTAAGTTGGCAAAACTTCAAACTCACAGGAGGAGGTTTGAAGAGTTGAAGATGAAAGATGAGGAAGATATTGCTAAGTACTTACTTCATGTTGATGAATTTGTTAATACCATGCATGGACTTGGATTCGAAATTGAGGACTCTAGTGTTGCTCAGAAAGTATTAAGATCACTCCCTATGAGGTATGATGCAAAGGTTTCAACAATAGAAGAGATGAAGGATCTCGATAAGTTGACAATGGATGAGTTACATGGAATTCTCACAACTTATGAGATGAGGATAGAAAAAGATCAAAATTCCAAGAAAGAGGTAGCATTCAAAGTTTCAAAGAAGACAAAATATAAGAAACCAGAATCAAGTAATGAGTCAAGCAGTGATGAAGAAGCTAACTATGTGAGAAGAAATAAGAAAGACTCAAGAAAACACAAAGATATAAAGACTATGAAATATTTTAATTGTGGTAACTTTGGTCACTACGCATCTAATTGTCCACAATATGGAAGTAGTAGTAGTGAAGAGAAACAAGATTACAAGAAAAAGGAAGAAAGAAAATTTAGGTATGAAAATAAAAATAGGTATGGTCAAGGCAAGCATGAAAAGAAGAATTTTCAAAAGCACAAGAAGATTTTCTATGTGGAAGAAGCAAGCAGTGCTTCAAGTGACAGTGATGAAAGTTTCTCAAATAGTGAAAAAGAAGAGATTCTATTTTTGGCAATAGAAGAGGAAGAGGACACTCCTATTGAATACCAAGTAGAAGAAAAAGAAGATGCTCCTATAATTGAAGACCTAGAGGAAGGTTCAGAAAAGAAGAAGAAGCCATAGTTGATCTAGAAGAGGAACTTATTTTTGCTCTTAGAGAGTTGAAAAGAGTTAGAAAGAAGAACTCAAGACTAAAGGCTCAAGTTCAAGAAGATGAGGAAATAAAGGAAAAGCTTCTACAAGATCTCAAAAACTTAAAAGTTAAGGCAAGGATATTTAAAGAAGTTATGGTTGAAAAGTTAGAGGTAAAAGAGTTAGAATGTGAAATATTAGAACATGAAGTGGTTTCTCTAAGGATGGAAGTGAAAGATTCTAAGGATAAGCTACACAAGTTTGGGAAAAGTTCAAAAGATTTGGATAACATTATCAATGCACAAAGATCTTCATTTATCAAAATAGGACTTGGTTTTGAAAAAGGTCAAGAGATACAAAAAGAGGAGTCAAGCTCAAAATAAAAGGAAGTTTTAGAGGAAGATATTGAAGAAGAACCTAAGACCTATGCTGATAAGTTGAAGAGTGGAAGCTTCATTGAGAAAGAAAACAATGCACAAAAAGGAAACAAGGATCATCACAGAGAAGGCAAAGAAAGGAATAAGAGACTAGGTTTTTCAAGACAAGATGAATATTTCTTCCAAGGGCATTGTTTCTCATGTAATCATTTTGGTCACAAAGCTATGCATTGCAGGGTTCATGGAAAGAAGGATTATGGCTTCACTAAGAGGAACTTCAACTCATTCAAAGATGGATATTTCTTTCAAGGTTATTGCTACTCATGTAATCGCTTTGGTCATAAAGCTATACACTGCAGGGTTCATGATAGAAATGATTATGGCTTCACCAAGAGGAACTTCAAGTCATCTACACCTTCCAAGAACTACAACATTAGGTGTTACAATTGCAATAATTTTGGGCATAAGGCTAAGTGGTGTAGAACAGAGTTTCTGGAACTTCCAAGATACAAGCAAGAATAGGGACACTCAAAAGGATCAAAAGGGTATGACTACAAAGGTGTCAAAAAATAAGGTTGAAAAGGAAGAAGAGCATTGTAAGTTGGGAGTAGATTTACTCCCACCCCAAAATTGATCACCTCAAGGAGAGGAGGTGGTGAGGGGGCTGAGCTAAGAGTCTTATTTTTAGCCCCAAAGGAGCCCTTTGCCATTGATGTCAAAGGGGGAGAGTTTCAGTAAGGGGAGAGAAATTAGTAAGGGGGAGCAACATGTCAGGGGGAGCACATTGGTAATCTAGTTGAAATAAAAGAAATTTGTGTTGGGTTACCATCAATGACAAAGGGGGAGATTGTTGGAAATTGCAAGTTGTCATTGATGTCAAAGGAACAAAGCAATCAAAGTAGAAATACTCTTCAAGGATGGTAAGCTCAAGAATGGATTTATGAAATTGTCATTGATGTCAAAAGAAAAAGGATGATGTAATTGTGCTAGAGAGATTCAAATTATAAGCTTGGTCAATATCATTATTGTTGATATATTCAAATTGTAAGCTTGGTAAATATCATTGTAGACACCAAAACAGCACCAATATGATTATGTGGCTACAAGCACTGATCGAATTGGCATACACAGCCCCTAGGGTAGCCCCTAGAGGTTAAACAGTGGTCCTAACCACTCCCAAAGTATATTTTTGAAGGTCAGAGGTCAATTTGGCACCTTTCAAGCACCTTGCTCCTTATTCATTCCACCCTAGGATGATTAGAATGTTATTCACCCCACCCCAGGATGATTAGTAGCATCGCTCCAGGGTGGGGCGAATAGCAGGTTTGACAGGAAAAAAGTCAAACCTTGAGAAATGGCAGCCCAAATATGCCACTTAACTCCACCTTCAATGCATGGGAGTGCGAGTGAGCATTTCAAAGCTCAAAGAGGCAGTCATGGAGCCCTTAATCAAGGAGGAATCTTCTCTCCCCTAACAAGGCATGATGGCCAAGTGGCGCCCTTGCATGCACATTCAAAGTAGACCTTCAGGTCTATAAAATGGTGAGTCTTATCACCCCAAAAAAAGTATGGAGCAAGAGCATTTGGAGCAATGGAGTGCTACCGAATTATACCCTCACCCTCATTGTGCTTCCTACATCCTTGATCTCTCTTTTGGAAGGGAGGTTATTGGGTGAACATTAGGAGTGCAATCTAGACCCAAAACCTGAACAATTGGCCACAATACCACACCCAATTTGTTGAAACAACCCCTTAGGAGATTTTGGATCCATCCCAAGTGGATTGGTGTCAAAACCAAGCCTCAAACGATGGGCGTCCTGCCCCCGGGCACCCCCCGCATTATTGCAGTCCTAATCGCCCCACCCCAGAGTGATTAGAAATCTATAGTATATTTCTTTATTATTTATTTTGCATCATGTTTTGTGTGTTTCATACATGTTGCAGTTCAATTTTGAATGCATTCTGACTTGTTTTGACTGTGTTTTCATTATTTTACGCTTTTTCTAACATACAGGGAGCACCTTTGGATACAGGGCGACCGGGGCAGAATCTGCAAAATCCAACCTTCTAGGTCATCTCAAAATTTCCCATTTTTCCTAACCCCAAGTTTGTAGGTGTTTTTGAGGCCTCTGGATGGGACATTTGGGAGGTTGCTTTCGAGCATTTTATGACAGTCCTAATCGTCCCACCCCGAAGCGATTAGAAATCTACAGTAGATTTCTTGAATATTCTTTTTGCAATGTGTCCCTGATGGTGTTTACATGCTTTTGTTTAAATTTCACTCCGTTCTGATAAGTTTTGATCACTGTTTTAGTTATTTCATGTATGCATTAATCAAAGGCCTTGGGGATTGCATGTTTCCCTCCATCTGCATGTGCTATTAATCATTTTCTATTTCTTTGTACATAGGATCTTGGCACAGGAGTGGAAGCAAGGAACTAAGAACATATTCACACAAGTGGCGACGATGTTTGGCCTGCCCATTTCGAATGTGGGCACACGGAATATCCCGAAGGGAAGCGTACCGTCCGTTGGTGTAACAAAATTGTATCGAATGCTCCGAGCCCCTAAAAATGGGGGGAGAGACGTATTGTAACCTGATCACAAGAAAAATTAATAAAAAGAGGCTGCACCTTTTGTTTTCACTTTACATCTCATTTCATTCATGCTTCGCTTTCCATTTTTCATGCACTTAGTGTTTCATTAATACAATTGCTTTTGTTTGCATCGCACCTGGTGCGCCTGTGCTTCTGTATCCAAGTGCTTTCAATCATTATGGTTAAGAGATTCAAATAGTGGGCATGATAAAAACTATAGAGCTTGGAGAATTAAAAGGGTGATGTACATTATTTATTAATGTACACTTTAATATTTAAATTAAAATATTAAAGTGGGACATTATTAAATTTAAAAGTTGATAATATGAAGGCTAACTCCAAAGTTAAAAGGATTAAAATTACTCATATATATTAACCTAAATTTGTGGTTGAAAGTGTGTGTTGAAGTTTATGCACATTCATGTTGCTCTCGAGAAGAAGATTATGTTCGTTTGCATGTTGCATCTACATTCAGGAAGGAGAAGCTATTTGATAGAGTTGAGCACCTTTCGTTGAGATATTTGAGCACCTATTGTTGAGAAATTTGAGAACCTATTATTAAGAGAGTTGAGCACCTTTCATTGAGATATTTGAGCACATTTTGTTGAGTTATTTAAGTGTCTTTCATTGAGATATTTGAGTGTAATTCATTGTGAGAGTCAAGCACCTTTCATTAAAGAGGGAGTTGAGATCCTATGTGTTGTAACATGTGCTTAAGAAGAAGTATGTTGGGCAATGTACATTGAAGACTTGTACTATGTGACCTGCATTTATTTTTAAAAGACAATTTGATGTTCACCATGAAGACTTACATTGTGTGACCTGCATTCGTTTGAGAAAGATAAATTGATGTTCACTATGAAGATTTGCATTGGGTTATCTACGTTTGTTTGAGAAAGACAAATTTATGTTCACCATGAAGACTTGCATTGGGTGATCTACATTTTTTTGAGAAATACAAATTGATGTTTACCATGAAGACTTGCATTGGGCGACTTTGTGTTTGTTCAAAAAAATCAATTTGATTCATCGTAAAGACTTACACTAGATGAATTGCACTTGAAAGAGAAATTTTGATTTTCATTGTCTAAAGGAGAGCTATACATTTTCTATTGCACATCTGAGAGGAAGGTAAAAATATAATAGAGGTAGATATAAAAAGACACCATGGATAAATTTTCACCTAGAGATAACAAGGTATAAATGTATTATCATTTGCATACACATTGGATAAATTAACATACAGTGAAGTGTTGGCACCGAAAAGGAAAGAGACAGTGAAGTAAATACAAAGTAACCCTAATACGGAAAGCATAACATCAAAGAGAAGCATTAGGGATATACAAAGAGAAGTGGCTCATTGACAAGTAGAATAAGGATTGTGTGTGGAAGTCAAGAGGTCAAGTTTCTATGCTAGCAAGGAAAACATTTTGAACACATCAAATAAAGAGATAAGTGTGCTTCATGCTATAAGTTTTTATTGATAAAAAATTGTGTGAAAGGCTTTCTAAAAAATAAAAATGAGAAATTATTAGTGCAATGAATTAGAGTAAGAGCATAGTGCATGGTGTGGTTCTCCAAAATACAAGTATTGTGTATGGGCAGCTAGGCAAACTTTGTGAAACATAATTGTGCTTTATTGAATTGATTTGAGAGAGAACAAAAGTGCATCATTGTTGGCTATGTTGAAAGAAAACAACAGATCAAATTAGTGCATTTTTATTAATGTTTTAAGAATGAAAAAAGGGTAGATTTTGTGCATCTTGTTGGGGATTTTTTGTACATATTTGTTGGGCAGATTTTGTACATCATTGTTGGGAAGATTTTATACATCATTGTTGGACATATTTTGTGCATCTTGTTGGGGCAGATTTAGTGTATCATTGTACATTAATTGCAGAGTGAAACAAAGGGCATAAGTTGTGCATTAATATCAAAATAAATTGAAATATAAGTTCTAGGGTTTAAGAGAAATTTTGATCATAACCTAGCTTGATGCTAAAATAAAGTTTGAAAAGTCAGAGCATATTTGTGAAGTAATTTATGCATTGACCATGAGTAAGAGGACATATTGTGAAATTATATTGCATGTCATTTTTATGTGTTTTTGAAGAGAATTTTGAATAGAATATATCTAAAGTATTGTGATCAAAGAATATTTTATGAGAAGTGTTGAGAAAGTGTTATGAGCAGTCTTGAACATGTGTTAGGGCAGATTTAAGCAGAGACAGTGAGCAAATTAGTGCAGGATTGTGAGTTATTTTGAGCAGACCTTTTGAGAAGGCTTAGGAGCAGTTCTAAGCAGGGTGTGTGAACAAAGTTGAGATAGATTTGTGCATGTAATATGTGTATATTTGGGATATATTTGAGATAGATTTGTGCATGTAATGTATGCAAATTTGGGATAGATTTGAGATAGATTTGTGCATGTAATATGTGCAAATTTGGGACATATTTGAGACAAATTTATGCATGTAATGTGTGCAAATTTGGGATATATTTGAGACATATTTATGCATGTAATGTGTGCAGATTTGGGATAGAGTTGAGATAGATTTATGCATGTAATGTGTGCATATTTGGGATAGATTTGAGACAAATTTTTGCATGTAATGTGTGTATATTTGGGATATAGTTGAGAGTAAATTTGTGAGAAGAATTGAAGTAGGTTTTAGATAGATTTATGAGTAGACCTGAGTAAGTATCATGAGTAGGATTAAAGTAGAGTTAAGTAGAGATGTGTACTAGCTTTGGAGGTGACCAAAGCAAGGGTATAGAGTTATCTTGTGGATAGAGTTCCATGAACTAGACCAAAAAGGGGATAGAGTTCTCCTATGGATAAAGTTCCATGAAATAGAGCAAGGGGATAGAGTTCTCCTATGGATAGAGTTCCACAAACTAGACTAGAAAGAGGATAGAGTTATCCTATGTATAGAGTTCCACAAAATAGAGTAAGGGGATAGAGTTCTCCTATGGATAGAGTTCCACAAACCAAACTAGAAATGGGATAGAGTTATCCTATGTATAGAGGTCCACGAACCAGAGAAAGGGGATAGATTTATCCTATGGATAGAGTTCCATGAACTAGACCAGAGCAAGGGGATAGAGTTCTCCTATGGATAGAGTTCCATAAAACAAAGTTAAGGTAATAGAGTTCTCCTATGCATAGAGGTCCACAAACCTAAGCATAGGGGATTGATATTGAAGAACATGTGCTTATACTGAGAGGGGGTGAACAGTATAAGATAAAACTTTTTACTTCTCAATCCATATGATAACATCAACAATAATAAAGCAGCAATCATTACACAAAGCATCACACACATGAGAGACATGATTTAACGTGGTTCACCCAATGTGGGCTACGTCCACGGAGAAAATATTTCACTTAAATTTTCTCAACAAATTTCTTGGGAATCCTTCCCTATTACAATGTTTATGGACCTCTATCCAAAGGAGACACCAATCCCCTAATCAAGTTCATGGATCTCTATCCATAGGAGAACTCCTTCTCCCTTGCTCTGGATGGTGATCCTCTAGAAGACTACTGCCTCCACTACACTGGCTTGTGGATCTCTCTCCACTGAAGACCCCTGTCCTCACTTAGAAGACCTCTATCCTCACTACCCTAGCTAATGGATCTCTATCCACTGGAGACTACTATCCTCTACTCTGTCACCTCCAAATCTTGCTCTTACCTCTATCTTTGTATCATCTACCCTACACAAATCTGCTCAATCTCTATCTCTGATCTGTACTAAACATAATCCTTCGATCTAGCACATCTCTCAATATATATCTTTGGTATGGCACAAACCTATCCTCAAATATGCACCAAAATCTATCCTCAAATCTATCCTCAAGCCTTAACACAAAGCTTGACTCAATCACAAATCAACTCTGCTAGATCCACCCAAACCTTAACTCAAGGTTTGAACAAATCAATCAATCTGCTCACAAGTCTTCTCAAAGACTTACCTCAAATTCCTCTTTTCCAATCTCACCAAGTCTTCACAAAGACTTACCTCAAATTTGCATTTAAGCTTCCACAAAATCTTACTCAAATCTATCCTTAAGTCCTCTCTAGGACTTACTCAAATCTGCTCACAAGCTCTCACAAAAGCTTGTTTATCTCAACTCAACCAAACACTCAATGAAAATTATTCAACAATGCTTATCAAATAAACTTCACATAACAATGATACTCATGATATTTCACAAACCCTAATCATGCACATGAAGGCTCACTCAATATTTCCAACAATGCTTATCAAACAAGGTTTCTATCATCAACCTTTATTCTAGAAAAACCTTCATCAATCAATATTGGATATCTCAAAACCAAACTCAACAATGCTTATCAAACAATCCTTTTCACTCCAACTTAGCATTCACAACATCCAATCCAACAATATTTTACTCACAAGGAAGATGTACCCATACCTTTTATTTTTATGGAGATATGTCTTCAAAACCTGTCTTAACCACAATCAAATTTTCTTTGCCAACACTAGGGTTAGGTTACCACAACCTATCTCAAGATCTCCACAAAATAATTTTCTCAAAAATTATTTTTCATACAAAATATCAAATCCTTTTGTACACCTTATAATCTCCAAACTCACAATATTTAACTCAATAATTTCACCATAACAAAACACTTACATTCCTTCACACCTTATAATCTCCAAACTCACAATATCTAACTCAATATTTTCAATCACCAAAATCAAAATAAAATATTTTAATTTTTCTTTACCTTATAACTCCCTAAGCACTTAGCACTCACGACAATCTCAAAGCACTTTTAATTTTCAACACCTTGGAAAATAAAATTGAATGGCATACCTTTAATTTGTTCTACCCACTAAAAACTATCTTCGGCAAATTCGACCATGTGACCTTGCACTCCCAACACCCTAGCTCCAAGCTAGGCCACCAAGTGGGTTGCATGCCCACATGAGACAAATGGTGCACGCTGTCCCAAAAACTTGCCTCACAAAAATACGAGCAAGTCAAACGAAGGCCTCTTCCTCCAAAATATTGATCACGTGGATCGAACCATGATCTCCTCCATGCAAGCCTTAACACTCTCCCAACTGCCACCTGCGCTACCACCATCGATGGGATGTCAAATCACTACGTGGCCTTTATTGCCTCATTTCCCTCCAAGCTCTTTGAAATGCAAATTATCTTCTTCTTAGATGCAACGCTCGATATTCTCTTTTCTCGCATTCGAAGGTGTGTTATTAACTTTAGGAAATGGAAATCATTTCCTATATAAATGCACATTATCTTTTGACTTCTCACGTCGGCCCATTTTTGAATTTAAAAATTTGAATTTAGTTTTTAAATATTAAATTTAAAAACCTTTGCCTCCATTATTAATTTAAATTAAAATTTTAATCAAAGATTAAAATATTTTAATTTAAATTAAACCTTTTGAAAATTGCTCATGGGTCTTTTCAATTTGAACTTCATTTTTCTTCACCTTGTTATTTGGCCCAAAATATTATAATAATAGAATATTATTATTTAATTTAAACTTGCTTCTCCTTCCTCGGGTCTTCATCCTTTGGGCCCTTTTTAGGCATATAATATTAAAAATAAATATTATATCCTATTCCTTTCCAAGACCTTCTTGCTTTTGGAAAAACCACTTGATGTCCTTAATGACGATGAAATTAAACCAATATTCTTTTGACATCAATGACAACAAAACTACTCAAAATTTCCAACAATCTCCCCCTTTGTCATTGATGGCAACCCCTTTATTTTTACCATTCCTTTTTCTTTTTCAAAAGCTGCTTTCCCTGAGAAACTGCTCCCCTTGACTGAATGCTCTCCCCTAACTCAAATATCTCCCCCTTTGTCATCAATGGCAAAGGGTCACCTTTGGGGCTTGGGGCTAAGAATGAGACTCTTAGCTTAGCCCCTCCCCCACCTCCTATTGAGGTGGTTAATTCTAGGGTGGGAGTAGAACTACTCCCAAATTTTCTCGAAGGTACTCAAAAGTCTCTTTCGAAAGTGGCTTAGTGAAAATATCTGCAATCTGCTCCTTTGTAGTAACATATTCCAACCTGACTTGCTTGTCTGTCACATGTTCTCTCAGAAAGTGATACTTGATCGGAATGTGCTTTGTCCTAGAGTGCATCACTAGATTCTTTGAAATATTTATAGCACTTGTATTATCACACAATATGGGAATAGGATGATCATATTTTATCTTGAAATCCTCTAGAGTTCGCTTCATCCATAATACCTGTGTACAACTAGCAACTGCTACAATATACTCTACCTCTACTATGGATAGGGATATTGATGCCTATTTCTTACTTAGCCAAGAGACTAAACAATCTCCAAGAAAGAATGCTCCTCCACTTGTACTTTTTCTATCATCAATATTGCCAGCCCAATCTGCATCTGTATAAGTTGTGAGAGTGAAACTGTCACTTTTGGGATACCAGAGCCCAAAATCCATAGTCCCTTTTAAATACCTGAGAATCCTTTTTACTATTGCTACATGTGTTTCCTTGGGTGCTGCCTGAAACCTTACCACTAATCCCACTGCCTGCATGATATCTGGTCTAGTAGTTGTGACATACAATAAGCTGCCAATCATAGATCTATATAATTTTTGATTTACCTCTAGAGATTCATCATCTTTACTTAACTTACATCCTGTAACCATGGGAGTACTTACTAGTTTGCAATCTTCTAACTTGAATTTCTTTAGCATCTCTTTTATATACTTGGTTTGTGAAAGGAACACCCCTTTCTTTGATTGTGAAATCTGGAGTCCAAGAAAGAAGGACAACTCACCAAGCATAGACATCTCAAATTCATTCTGCATGCTCTTTGTAAATTTTTGACACATCTTATCATTGTTTCCTCCAAAAATGATATCATCAACATAAACAACCATAATTAGTAAGTCATTCCCTTCATTTTTGATGTATAAGTTACTATCCACTATTCCTTTCCTGAAACCCTATTCCTGTAGGTACTTATCCAATCTTGAATACCAAGCTCTAGGAGCTTGCTTTAGTCCATAAAGTGCCTTTTTCAATCTGCATACATAGTCTGATTTATCAATCAAGTTGAAACCTTCTAGCTGCTCAATGTAGACCTCTTCTTCTAAAACACCATTTAGAAAGGTTGATTTAACATCCATCTGATATACTTTGAAGTTTTTGAAGCTTGAAAAGGCTAAGAACATTCTGATAGCTTCAAGTCATGCAACTGGAGCAAATGTCTCATCAAATTCAATTCCCTCTACCTGTGCATAACCTTTGCACACTAATCTTGCTTTATTTTTGACCACCTGACCATCTTCATTTAACTTGTTTCTGAATACCCATTTAGTGCCAATCACATTTTTATCTTTTGGTCATGGAACAAGTTCCCAAGTCTTGCTTTTCTCTATCTGATCTAATTCCTCATCCATTGCCTTAATCCAGAACTTATCTTCACTTGCCTCATTGAAGTCTTTTGGCTCAATTTTAGATAACAAGGAAAAATTTGCTTGTTGAGATGGTGTTATTATCCTTCTCCTTGTCTGTCTCTCATATGGATTCCCAATGATTAGATCTTTTGGATGATGTTTCTATACATACCTGGATGGAGTCTTAGGAAGAAGTCTTTGTGTTTCTTCCTCTTCTTCATATGATTCCTCATGAAACTCTTCTTGACAACTTCCATCTTCCTGATACACAATTTGTTGAATTGGTTCTCTTGAATCTATCTTCTCATCAACTATTACATTTATACTTTCTACAATAGTGTGTGTCCTTTTGTTGTAGCATCTATAAGCTTTACTCTTAGTAGAATAACCAAGAAAAATTCCCTCATCACATCTTGGGTCAAACTTGCCCAAGTTTTGCTCTTCCCATCTTATGTAACACTTGCTTCCAAAAACCTTGAAGTGTTTTACAATGGTCGGTCTTCCTTTCCAAAGCTCATATGGAGTCTTGTGATGGTTTACCCTCATTTGAGCCCTAGTGATTATATATACTATTGTGTTGACTGCTTCCCTCCAAAATCCATCTGAAATCTTGGACTCATTTAACATAGCTCTAGCCATATTCTCAATAGTCCTATTTTTCCTTTCAACTACTCCATTTTGTTGAGGAGTTCTTGCAGCTGAGTATTCTCTCTTGATTCCATGTTGTTCATAGAAATCTACAAATTCATTTGAGGTAAACTCTCCTCCTCTATCAGATCTCAAACACTTAATCCTTTTATCGGTTTCATTTTTGACCCGTTCTTTAAATACCTTGAATTTATCAAATGCTTCTGACTTATCTTTTAGGAAAGCTACCCAAGTCATTCTGGAGTAATCATCTATGAACAATATGAAGTAACTTTCACCTTGAATACTCTGTGTTCTGGTAGGACCACATAGATCAGTATGTATTAGATTTAATGGCTCAGATGACATATATCCCTTTGATTTGAAACTTGTTCTAGTTTGCTTTCCATGTTGACAAGGTGCACAGATTGTGTTTTGTGGCCTTTTTAGCTTGGGTAAATCTCTGATAGCCTATTTATTGCTTATGTTGACTATGTTGTCAAAATTCAAATGACCCATTCTTCTATGCCACAACCAAATCTCATCTTCTTGTGATAGAAAACACTTTTCCCCTTTAATCTCACTAAGCATATAGAGGTTGTTTGGAGTTCTACTTGCATTTGCAATGACTTTTCTAGTTTTTGACTTTCTTATCTCACATCTATCTGGGTGAAATGTAACCATATGACCTTGATCACAAAGTTGGCTTACACTTAGCAGATTGTGTCTTAACCCTTTGACATATAGTACATTTTCTGTTCTTGTTTTCCCATTATCTAAACTCGGAGTTCCTTTTCCACCAATTTTTGTTGATCCATTATCACCAAAACTTACTGATCCTCTATTAGTTTCTTTGAGTACAAGAAATTTGTCTTTGTCTCCTATCATGTGTCTAGAGCAACCACTATCAAGAAACCATTGTTCTTCTTTATCCTGAGCATGAAGAGTTGTTTGAACTAACATTGATCTAGCCTTTTCATTTCCCTTTTTCTCTTTCCTAGTTGTTGAAGTTGTATTCTTTTTACTAGACTCAGGAAGTACCATTTTGCACCATCTAGCCTTGTGCCCAAAATTATTGCATTTGTAACATATGATATCATCATTCATAAGAGGTGCAAAAGAGTTGAAATTTCTATTGACATCATTTTTCACATAACCAATGCAGTGTACAACTCTATGACCATATTTGTTACAAGAAAAGCAATAGCCATGGAAGAGATTATGTAACCTATTTGGATGCCTTTGAAAATGTGGTTGAGTGCTTCTCCTTTTGTGATTAACTCTTATCCATGGTTCTTATTTGCTTTCTTCTTTCCTGATATCCTTTCCTTTTGGGGTATGAGTAGTGAGCTTATCTCTGTTTGATGTCTCTATTTCTTGAAAGTTGGATTCCTCTTTCTATTTCCCTAACTTTATATCTTGTTGAAGCTTGGTCTTTTCAACTTCATGCCTTAGAGATACAATTTTTGCTTCCAATATTTCACACTCTATTTCCCTTGCTCTTAATAGATCTATCATATCCTGTTCAATTTTCTTTCCTTCTTCTACCTTTATCTTGAGTTCTGTGAAACTCTGTAGAAGTTCCATTTTTGCTTCCTCATCTTCTTGAATTTGTTCCTTCAAGCTTGAGTTCTTCTTTCTAATCCTTTCCAAATTCTTGAGAGCAGTGAAGAATTCCTCTTTTATATCAAACATGGTCTCTTCTTCATTTTTTGAAGTCATGTGTGTTTCTGATGGATCCTTCTCCAAGTTGTTAGTCTTTTCATGGAGAGACCCACTCTGATACCAATTGAAGAACATGTGCTTATATTGAGAGGGGGGTGAATAGTATAAGATAAAAAATTTTACTTCTCAATCCATATGATAACATCAACAATAATAAAGTAATAATCATTACACAAAGCATCACACACATGAGAGACATGATTTAACGTGGTTCACCCAATGTGGGCTACATCCATGAAGAAAATATTTCACTTAAATTTTCTCAACAAATTTCTTGGGAATCCTTCCCTATTACAATGTTTATGGACCTCTATCCAAAGGAGACACCAATCCCCTAATCAAGTTTATGGATCTCTATCCATAGGAGAACTCCTTCTCCCTTGCTCTAGTTGGTGATCCTCTAGAAGACTACTACCTCCACTACACTAGCTTGTGGATCTCTCTCCACTAAAGACCCCTATCCTCACTCAGAAGACCTCTATCCTCACTACCCTAGCTAATGGATCTCTATCCACTAGAGACTACTATCCTCTACTCTATCACCTCCAAAGCCTACTCTTACTCTATCTCTATCTCAGATCTATACTAAACACTATCCTACAAATCTACTCAATCTCTATCTCTAATCTATACTAAACACAATCCTTCGATCTAGCACAAATATTCTCAATATCTATCTCTATCTGCACAAACCTATCCTCAAATATACACCAAAATCTATCCTCAAATCTATCCTCAAGCCTTAACACAAAGCTTGACTCAATCACAAATCAACTCTGCTAGATCTACCCCAAACCTTAACTCAAGGTTTGAACAAATCAATCAATCAACTCTACTCACAAGTCTTCTCAAAGACTTACCTCAAATCTCTTGTATTAGTTCTTCAACAAACTTCCTCAATTCATCTTAAGTCTTCCACAAAACTTACTCAAAATTCACAAGCTCTCACAAAAGCTTGTTCATCTCAACTCAACCAAACACTCAATGAAAATTATTCAACAATGCTTATCAAACAAACTTCACATAACAATGATACTCATGATATTTCACAAACCCTAATCATGCACATGAAGGCTCACTCAATATTTCCAACAATGCTTATCAAACAAGGTTTCTATCATCAACCTTTATTCCAGAAAAACCTTCATCAATCAATATTGGATATCTCAAAACCAAACTCAACAATGCTTATCAAACAATCCTTTTCACTCCAACTTAGCATTCACAACATCCAATCCAACAATATTTTACTCACAAGGAAGATGTACCCATACCTTTTATTTTTATGGAGATATATCTTCAAAACCTATCTTAACCACAATCAAATTTTCTTTGCCAACACTAGGGTTAGGTTACCACAACCTATCTCAAGATCTCCACAAAATAATTTTCTCAAAAATTATTTTTCATACAAAATATCAAATCCTTTTGTACACCTTATAATATCCAAACTCACAATATTTAACTCAATAATTTCACCATAACAAAACACTTAACAATTTCCCTTGCACACCTTATAATCTCCAAACTCACAATATCTAACTCAACAATTTCATTAAAACAACATGCATAGCAAACTCCCTTATACACCTTATAATATCCACACCTTATAAATTTCAATCACCAAAAATCAAAATAAAATATTTTAATTTTTCTTTACCTTATAACTCCCCTAAGCACTTAGCACTCACGACAATCTCAAAGCACTTAATTTTCAACACCTTGGAAAATAAAATCGAATGGCATACCTTTAATTTGTTCTGCCCACTAAAAACTATC
Organism: Wollemia nobilis; assembly: GCA_028583015.1. NCBI lineage: Eukaryota > Viridiplantae > Streptophyta > Pinopsida > Araucariales > Araucariaceae > Wollemia > Wollemia nobilis. Next base: position 6,842,155 of record JAQPPZ010007530.1, read on the forward strand.
TTTGGTGAATTCGACCATGTGACCTTGCACTCCCAACACCCTAGCTCCAAGCTAGGCCACCAAGTGGGCTGCGTGCCCACATGAGACACATGGTGCATGCTGTCCCAAAAATCTACCTCACAAAATATCGAGCAAGTCAAACGAAGGCCTCTTCCTCCAAAACGTCGATCGCGTGGATCGAACCATGATCTCCTCCATGCAAGCCTTAACACTCTCCCAACTACTGCCTGCGCTACCACCGTCGGTGGGATGTCAAACCACTACGTGACCTTTGTTGCCTCGTTTCCCTCCAAGCACTTTGAAATGCAAATTATCTTCTTCTTAGATGCAACGCTCGATATTCTCTTTTCTCGCATTCGAAGGTGTGTTGAATTAACTTTGGGAAATGGAAATCATTTCCTATATAAATGCACATTATCTTTTGATTTCTCACGTCGGCCCATTTTTGAATTTAAAATTTTGAATTTAGTTTTTAAATATTAAATTTAAAAACCTTTGCCTCCATTATTAATTTAAATTAAAATTTTAATCAAAGATTAAAATATTTTAATTTAAATTAAACCTTTTGAAAATTGCTCATGGGTCTTTTCAATTTGAACTTCATTTTTCTTCACCTTGTTATTTGGCCCGAAATATTATAATAATAGAATATTATTATTTAATTTAAACTTGCTTCTCCTTCCTCGGGTCTTCATCCTTTGGGCCCTTTTTAGGCATATAATATTAAAAATAAATATTATATCCTATTCCTTTCCAAGACCTTCTTGCTTTTGGAAAAACCACTTGATGTCCTTAATGACGACGAAATTAAACCAATATTCTTTTGACATCAATGACAACAAAACTACTCAAAATTTCCAACAGAGATCTCCTTTGGATAGAGGTCCATAAACATTGTAATAGGGAATTGGTTCCCAAGATATTTATTGAGAAAATTTAGAAGAAATATTTTATCTGTGGATGTAACCCACATTGGATGAACCACATTAAATCTATGTCTCTCATGTGTGTGATGATTTGTACATTGCCTTGTTACTGCTATTGATGAGATTGGTTAATACTTATATGAAAATATATTGCAATTGATAACATTGGATAATATTGTTTGGGAAAGAAAAGTAAAAGTTTATCTTATATTATTCACCACCCCTCTCATTATAATCTTGTGTTATTCAAATAGTTAACATGTTGTGGTAGTACGATCAAGTCATGATTGGACAATATTTTGATGAAGAAGAACAAGTCTCAGTAATGACCAGGTCTAGAAAGAAATCCTTACAAGTAGACCCATAGAATATGGATAGTTTTCAAGTACCTTCTCATAAGAGGAGAGAACCACCACTGCAAGGTAATGACCAATTTACTATTCCACAAGTAGTGGATAAAAGTAATGTAGTACCTATGATACAAGAGAGAGATAGGTGCTCCAATAGGAGGTAAAAAAGAAAGGATCAAAGAGCAAGAAAGTGCAATAAGGGAGGCCCAAGAAAAGCTAAGTTTCCCTTCCATTATGAAAAGCCAAATAATTGAGGCCACTCAACAGTAAAAAAATATTATGGAGAACCTAAAAAAAGGTATGAAATACCTTCACTAGTTCAAGAGGAATATAATATTGTGGATGAGTTAACAAATTTCCATCTAGAGTGAGCCTATATGATACACTTTTTCTCCCTGACCAAATACATTTGTTGAAATATTCATTGCATAAAAGGTCCCAAGGTAAAGAAACCACCATTACTTTCAATGTGATACAAGATAAAGAAAATATGTCTCCCACCACCTTGAAGAACAAGCCTCCTTAATTCTACATTTCTCTCAGAATGGAAGGATGGGTGGTCCACAATTGTATGATAAACTCAGGCATCTCAACAAATATTATACCAAAATTATTCTATGATGAGATGGGTATGGAGTATACAAGATCTTGTTATGGGGTCTTAAAACTTGATGGAACCCCTATAAATACCATGGGAGTCATAAAGGATGTATTAATGAGATTGCATAGAGCCCTGAAAATTACCATTGTTCAAGAAATTGTGGTAGTATATTTGGAGCCCTATTTTGGTATTTATATTTCAAGGTAATTCACGGCCAATATGGGAGGATATATGTATCTAGAATACTCCGTGATGATAGTCCTCTACAAAGGAAAAAGGATTTGAATAACCCTATAAAATCCCATATCCTTCCATATTGGAAAAAATGAAGACTTGTACAATCATTCCATGATGGAAGAACCAGAGTTGGTGGAAATATAATATCTAGAAATAGAAGATGATTTACCCTTAAAATATGATTATAGCCCATCAAAAACTCAGCTAGGCATGTACAATATCTCCACAAAAGTTGATAAGAATATCCCTACCATATCTAACCATTAACTCAAGCAGAAAGAAGTTTGGACAATGCACTTTGATGGAGTTAGATGTAAAAATGGAGCTAGTGCTGGCATAGTGTTGAAGTCCCCATCAGAAGGAGTGAAGAGTTTCTATTTCAGATTCACTTGGGATTGTAAAAATAATGCTATGGAATATGAATCTCTATACTTGGAATTGATGCAAGTAGTAAAATGAGAATCAAAATATTAGACATTTATGGTGATTCAGAGCTAGTGGTCAACCAAGTGATAGAGAGGTGCAATGGGTAAACATCACTATCTAAAGACTTATAGGAATAGAGTATGGTATTTTATGGAATAATTTGATGCATTGAATCTCCACTCTATCCCTAGAGAACAAAATACACTGGCCAATGCTTTGGTAGATAAATGTTCTAATTTTAATCCCTCCTAATATCTTGGGTCATCCACAAGTAAAATATTCAAATTAGTTTTTAGACTAGTAGTTCCATATAGATAGATATTTTGGTAGGTTTTTGATAATTATGATTAGATAATTGAATTTCTAGTCAGATAATATTGCATATCCAATGTGCAGGAAGAGCTTTCCAAAGAGATAGATCAACAAGATGTTATTTAGTTGAAAAATAATCACATTCCCAAAGGCTTTATCACATTGGAAAGCTTGTTTGATAATGATAATGGAAAGAAGTCAAGAACTATGAATATTGATGATAATATTTGTAGTGAATCCAAAATGGGAACATATAAGACTAATGTTGGAATAAGATGTTCTCTAGAAGAATTTGAGGGAGTCAAGGCACTATGTTTTAAATACCTAGACATCATTGCATGGTCATATGTGGACCTCAAAGTTTAAGATAAGTTAATCCAACATAACATTGAGCTGGAGCCTTATGTAAAATATTTTAGGCAAATAAAAAGGCCTATGAATCCAAAAATTGAAGACATAATGAGGCAAGAATTGATTAAGCTTCTAAAAGGGAAGATTATCTATCCTATCAAGCATTCCACATGGGTTGCCAACTTGGTCCCAGTAAGAAAGAAGAATGGAGACATCCTATTATGTATGGATTTTTGGAACTTGAATAGAGATTCATTAAAGTATCATTATCCACTTTCTTAGATGGATCAAATCCTATAGATGGTGTTAGGAGCAGAAAGATATTCCTTGTTGGATGATTTATCTGGTTACAACTAGATTTGGGTTAAAGCTGAGGACTAGTTCAAAATAGTCTTCACCACGAAGTGGGGCACATTTTCTTATCAAAGAATTCCATTAGGTCTATCCAATGTGGGAGACACCTTCTAGAGGGTCATGGACCACGCTTTTGATGAGCTGTTCAATTAAATAATTCTGATTTATCTGGATGATATGACAGTGTTTTATCACAAGAAGGAATTACATATTGAATATTTAGAGAAATGTTTCCAAAAGTGTAGATATTTTAGCATTTCTCTCAACCCCAATAAATCATTATTTGTGGTCCATGAGGGTAAATTATTGGGACATGTAGTCTCCAAAAATAGGATGGTAATAGATCCATATAGAGTAAAATCAATTCTAGCCCTTGCCCTACCTACAAACAAGAAAGGGTTGTAATACTTCTTGGGAAGATTAACTTTATGAGGAAGTTTATATCAGACTTTTCTCAAGTAGTCTATCCCATATTAGAGCTACTTAAGAATAATATGGAGTTCAAGTGGATTTATAAAAGAAAACAAGTATTTGAAGCTATAAAACAAGCAATTGTAACTATACCAGTATTTATAAATCCATATTTCAACAAAGGGTTCATTCTATATACCTATGGAGCTAAGGAAATTTATGCATCAATGCTCACTAAAAATGATGAGAATGAAGAGGAACACCACATTTTCTTCTAGAGTCAAACCTTGCATGAGTATCAAACAAAGTACAATTTTATTGAAAGATAGGTATTTTTTGTGATGAAGTCTTTAAATAAGTTCAGGTAGTACTTAGTTCAAAGTAAAATTATGGTCTACGTGGTACACCTAGATGTAAGAAACATTAACCTTCAAGGAGAATTGGGTGATAAAAGGGCTAGATGGATTACTAAATTATAGGAGTATGATGTAGAAATCCACCCTACCAAGTTTGTCAAAGAAAGAGCATTATGTCGAGAACTCACAAATAAGGTAGATTCAAAACAAACAGTAACCTATCAAGGAGCAAAAGATGATCAAAATTATAGTCTTCCAAGCAACTCAGATTGGATAGATCAATTGACAACATATTTTCATACAGGGTTATATATGCAAGATCTTAATACTTCCCAATGGAGGAGATTCAGATTGTAAGTTGTGAAGTATGTATTACTTCTGAAAGGTTTGTATAAGAGAAACCTAGATGGAGTAATCCTAAGATGCCTGAAAGATAATGAAAAATAGAAGGTCATAGAGGAATTTCATGGAGGCCTATTTGGAGGTCACTTTTTAGGAAGGATAATCGTGATGAAAATAATAATAGTAGGATACTACTAGTCCACTATCTTTACAAATATTTTCAAGGTAGCTAAGGCATGTGATAAGTGTCAGAGATATGTGGGAAGGACCAAGAATGTAGCATTTTCGCTCAAACCAATTCAGGTAGAAGAGCCCTTCCAAAAATGGGGACTTGACTTTGTTGGAGTCATTAATCCTAATTCATCAGCAAGTCATAAGCTCATCCTTACTACCATTGAATATTTCACCAAATGGGTGGAGGCTATTCTAACAAAGAAGTTAGACCAGGAAGTAGTGATTGAATTTTTGGATAATTTCATTACAAGGTTTGGAATTTCAGAGGCACTTGTAAGTGATAATGACCCAAATTTCATAGGCACTAAATATATTGAGTTTACAAGCAAGTATGGCATAAATATAAAGAATTATTATAACTATTACCCTCAAGGAAAGGAATTGGTATAATATACCAATAAAAACTTGCTTAAATTCTAAAAAGGGAACTAGAAGAGAACAAAAGGAGTTGGCATTTGTTACTTGACCAAGTTTTATGGGTAGACAAAATTATTATCAAGAGGTCTATCAAGACATATTCTTATGCATTAGTTTATGGCAAGGAAGTTGTTATACCTACACATCTGGAGATACCAACCTTGAAATGGGCCAGTCAAGATCCAAAACTTGACCAAAATCCACTAGAGACCAGGTTGATGCATTTGCTCCAACTAAAAGAATATAGAATTCAGGCATACAAGAACTTTTAGAAATACTCCATGAATACCAAAGAGTGATTTGACAAAAAAGTTGAAGAACACAAGCTTATACTAAGAGGGGGGTGAACAGTATAAGACCATTTTTTTACTTTTCTTTCATAATCAATATTATACAATGCAGGGTTATGCACAAGGGCGAATTTCGTAATTTATAGCGAATTTTAGGTTTTTAACATTTTTTATTTTGCTATTTTTGGGACCCTAGAGGTCGGCCCATTCGCCCAAAAATTACGGGAATTATTTTTTTAGGGTAAAATCACCCCTATACAATATGTATTCCCGCCTAATATTCACCCTAAAATTATTTGAGAAAAAAATTATCCCGCCAAAATTGCCTCTTGTACCCCCACTATATATAGGTAACCTTGGAGGCTGGGAGCAACACTCATAGTCTCAACTTGACAAGGCGACCACAAAAAGTGACTGGCAGAAGCGAGGGACAAAAGGCTATCGATAGAAGTGATAGACACGCAACGACTATCACCGCGTGACTGACACGACATGATTAACACCACATGACTGACTCCACATGACTGACAAGTTCGATTGACAAGTGTGACTGACAAGTGCGATAGACAAGCATGATTGACAAGTGCGACTAACAATAGTGACTCGACAAGCGTGACTAACAAGATTGGCACGTCATGACCGCCACGTTGTGACTGACAAATCATGACTGATAGACCGTGACTGACAAATCATGACTGAAAGGCCATGACTGTCACGATGTGAACGCCAAGCCACAACTATCACAACATGACTGACAGGCCATGACTGCCACAATGCGACCATCACACTACGACTATAACAAGGCGACTGACATAGAGGGCCAACCATTTGCCGATAAGTTTTTATTATCAATTTTATTTCTTTTTTATACATTTGTGTTCATTGACGCTCAATAAGGAGGTTTGTGATGTGTCAGATATTGTGATGTCTTGAATAGTAGTTCTCTCTTTAACCAGTTATTTCCATTTTTCAAAATGATTTTCTTGTTACTCTTCTTTTTATATAGGTAAAATGTCACCTATTGGCAATGGAAATAAGGGAGGCCAGTCTTCCAGTTTCGATAAAAGGAGTATCCTCAAATACTTTCGTAATATTTCAAATTCTAGTCAACCACCAGCATCTGCACAAATTGAAGGTATGAATGCCTTTACTTACTAACCAGTTATTTTTTGTTCATTGTTCATTTCATATATAATGTCTTCATTCATTAAGAAGGGTGATTTTTGGTGTATGGCTTTGTCCATTGTTTATCTAAATTTTTCAAAAGAAGGTATGCTTTTAACAGAATGTATGCTTTTAAAAAGAATAATGATAATGACCCTGGTATTTAGTATTGACCCTAGTATTATCTCTACAGAAAATAGTGTTGACCCTCGTATGAATCCACTTCCACATGACTACGATATTGAAAAGTCCACAGATGAAAATTTTCTTAAAGAAATGGAACAACAACATGAAGAGATTCCTGAAACAAACATGCCAAATGGAAAACAAAGTAATAGTTCTTATGCAGTACCCACTTCCGGAGAATCTTCTTCTAAAAAACATAAACGTGCCAGGTCATCTAGATGGACAATTAACAGATCATTTCAGCCTGATTGGGTTTCAGATTTTCCATTTGTTGAGCCAGTGCTTCCAGAGAATAGTAATGAGGTAATAACAAAATTGAGATGCATAATTTGTAGCTGGAAACACGAAAAAGATCACAGATTGCAAGTTAAGAAAGATACAGTAGAAAAACATTGTGGAAAGGTTTATATAAAAACAAAAGAAAGTGATGGACCAATACAGAAAAATTATAGGTGGAAGGATGCATCAGAGTGTGCCCATATCAGATATGCACAAGAATATGATAAAGCAATGAAAGAAAAACAAACTTTGGTTGAGAAAGGTGCAACGATTCAAGCCCAATTTCAAAAAATGGAAAAGTTCACTTTAGCTTCAAAAAGTTTACAGTTTGTTGTTGTACTCACTATTCTTAAAAAGGGTAGACCTATGTCAGATTTCATAGATTATAAATCTCTATTTCGACTAGCTGATGTGCAGAATTTACCCAACGCCCATTGGTCAGATCAAAGTGGTTGGGAAATTGCAAAATGTCTGTCATTGGTTGAGCAGGATGACCTCAAAGAGAAAATTAAAAAGGCCAAATTCATATCACTTTCAATTGATGAGGTGACTACTGTTGACAACACATCTTGGATTTGCATGCATGTTTACACATTGGAAAATCATTTAAGGCAACCTCATTTACTTGGACTACGTAAGATGGTGGAAAATTGCAATGCAGAAAACACTTACAATGTTGTTGTTTCTAGTTTAAAGGAAATAGCAGGAATGAATGAAATGGAAATAGCCACTAAGTTAATATGTGTCGGAGCCGATGGTGTTGCTACAATGCAAGGACACAAGAACGGTCTTTGTGTTAGACTACAAACATCTGTTACCCCATATTTGATCCCTATTCATTGCATGGCTCATAGAATTAATCTTGCATATAAAATTGTGGATACATTTATAAATGTAGCTAGAGTGGAAGACCTTGTCCATGAAATTCATGATTATTTTTTGCGTAGTCCAAAAATATTTTTAGAGTTTCAGCAGTTTGCACTTGGAGTTACTGATGGTAAAAAACTCTTAAAAGACGTGGATACTAGATGGATTTCAATGTATCAACCGACATATAGAGTTTTCAAAGAATATCAGTCCTTGGCAGGGTTTATGTATGTAAACCGTAGGGTAGTTGATAAGGCTAAGGATTTGCTATTACGAATGACTGACTTTGAAACACTTCTCACATTGTGTGGTATTCTTCCAATGTTGGAAGAAATGAATACTTTGATCAAAATTGCACAAGAAAGATCGATTTATATTGTGGATTTCATCAGGGTGAGAAAATAAATTTGCTTACATATTGATACGATGTACGCATCTGGTGAAAGTTTTATGGATCCCATGTTTGAGAGTTGGAGAGCATTGACAAACATCCATGATCCTCAAAACTTTTTGAAGTTCAATATAAATGATCATCTTTGTATTAATGTCCATGGAAAGGAAATTCCTTTATATTGTTTTTGTCAGTGAATGGATATTGCTACAAATGAAGTTGAACAAATGCCCGTAACACACAATAGATTTCATGTAGTTGTAATAGATACAAAAATTAAACTGAAACACATAGCAGAATCATTGACAAAAGAGATCAGAGACCATTTTCAAAGAGATGAATTGCTTGAGGCTATGGGTGTGGTTAACCCAATTTTTTGGAATCCTTGTAATGAATACCAGAATATAAGTGGTTTGTTTCAAAAATACATGGGCAATCTTGCTAGCCATTTCACTAAACCTGTGGTATTCAATGGTATTGAAATCAATGGCATTCTCAACAAAGATCTTTTGACAAGCCAATCAAACTGTTTTGGAACAACAATGTCTGCTCAAGTTTCACAATTTGCTAATCACCATGAGAGGGGTTCTATTTCACGTTTTTGGAAATATTTATATCCCAGTAGTATCCTGCAAGATAGTATGAGTGAATATTTTAATTTGTATGAATTATGCCAAACGATGATTTTAGGATCTGTTGAGGATGAAAGGGTATTTAGTGCATTATCATATGTAAAATCTAAAGTTCGGAATAGATTGGACAAAAATTTGGAAAATTGTTTGAGATTATATGTGTCGATCTATGAGGTTGAGAAGTTTCCTTATGAAAGAGCTTTGTCATATTGGAAATATTTGGCAGAGAGAAGAGGTGTCATGAATACTCTGGATGATGAGGATAATGGTAACACTGATGACACTGTGATGACATAATTTTATGGAATGAGTGCAGAAGAATTTGCACAATCTGAAAAGAGGTTGTTCCAGCTTTCACCATTATGATGCAAAGATGCTTTCATTTCCCAATATTATATTGGGATTTAATTCATTTATTTGATTTGATATCAAATATGGAGATTTGATTATATTTTGAGACAAGTTTCATGTATTTTGGAATAGAATATTGATTACTGCATCACAGATATTACTATTTTTTACATGTATTTTGATTTCATATATTATGCTATCAATTGTCAACAAAATATGTGTATATTATGATTTCATGTATTTTGAAAAGTCCATGTATTCAAAAAACCATGTTTTGAAAACTATGTATGGCAAACCATGTATTGAATAAACTTTGTATTGAATAAACCATGTATTGAAAATAATGTATGGCAGACAATGTATTGAATAAACCATTTATGGCAAACAATGTATTGAATATACAATTTATCGAAAACAATGTTTGGCAAACCATCTATTGAGAACAATGTATGGCAAATAATGTATTGAATATTAAATTTGTTGAAACCATGTATTGAATATCAAATTGGTTGAAACCATGTATTGAAATCATGTATACAATTTAGTGAAAACAATGTATGACAAACCATGTATTGAAAACAATGTATGGCAAACAATGTATTGAATATCAAATTGACTGAAACCATGTATTGAAACCATTTAAACAAACCATGTATTGAAACCATTTATACAACAAACCATGTACTAAAACCATGTATACAAACCATTTATGGCAGACAATGTATTGAATAAACCATTTATGGCAAACAATGTATTGAATATCAAATTGACTGAAACCATGTATTGAAATCATGTATACAATTTAGTGAAAACAATGTATGACAAACCATGAATTGAAAACAATGTATGGCAAACAATGTATTGAATATCAAATTGACTGAAACCATATATTGAAACCATTTAAACAAACCATGTATTGAAACCATGTACTAAAACCATGTATACAAACCATTTATGGTAGACAATGTATTGAATAAACCATTTATGGCAAACAATGTATTGAATATACAATTTATCAAAAACAATGTTTGGCAAACCATCTATTGAGAACAATGTATGGCAAATAATGTATTGAATATCAAATTGGTTGAAACCATGTATTGAAATCATGTATACAATTTAGTGAAAACAATGTATGACAAACCATGTATTGAAAACAATGTATGGCAAACAATGTATTGAATATCAAATTGACTGAAACCATATATTGAAACCATTTAAACAAACCATGTATTGAAACCATGTATACAACAAACCATGTACTGAAACCATGTATACAAACCATGTATTGAAAACAATGTATGGCAAACCATGTAATGAAAACCATGTATAGCAAACTAGATATAGCAAACCATGTATAATAAAATGTTTATAGCAAACTAGATATTGGTGCTCCATTATTGCATCCACATAATTCAAAATTATTTATTGCATCCACACAACTGATCAAACCATTACAGTATTGAAAGAAAATCTAAAAAGTAATATAACATTTATATAATATAAAATATTATGTTTAAAAATATGTTAAAATAGGAGTCTTTGAAACCATGTTTTTCACCACAATGCCACATTCCTGAATCATCAAATAAAGAAACAACAGTTCTACTTTTCTATGTTTTCTTGCTGCAAAGTGCCTGAAGTGTCAGCTGCATCTACCTCAATATCCTTTGCTTCCAATGCACCAGACCGTACCAAAATTTTAGTTGTAGTGTTTATCCCTGATAGCATTAAACCTTCTTCCTTCGTGGGATCTTCCTTAAATGGTGCATTCAGCTCTTTCTCATTTTATTTTATTGTAGCATCCACATCCAGGCCCTTTTCTTTGATAAGCTTCTTCAGCCAATTGTTTTGTCGAACAGTGTGTTGTAGTCTCTTTTTCAATTCAATAGCATTAGTCACACTGATTTTTGTAGTCTTGATCCAGGTTTTCATGGCTGACACCTGTTGCTTTAAATGTTGATAATTAGACTGCAAAATACAAGAGAAAAATATTAATATTAATTAAAAAGTATATTAAAGAAAAAATGATTTTTAGATATGTGTAAAACTTACATCTGCTGTAAGTCTTGCAGTTTCTACCACTACTACTTTCTTCTTGGATAGTTCCCATTCATTGAAATATGCTTGGGCTTCAGCATTCAGGTTCTCTAATCGGTCAAGTATAATGGCCAGAACTTCATCACTGCTTGTAGCATCGACATTGATGGTGCTAGATTGGGCTTTTAGTAACAGAGCATCGAGCTTTTGTGGCTCATTCTCTACCTTCAAAAATAGCTCCTTTCTATGTCCAAAGTTCTTGTATCGACCATTTATTGCTTTGATCATAACCTTGGCCCGATATTCCCATTGTCGTAATATATCAATGTCAACAAGAAGATTATTAGTAACATTAGCCCTACAAACATTTGCTATTAAAATATTTTTAGAAAAGTTTATTTTATCATCATCGATCGGATGATTATCGGTATCGACATGCTGGTGGGGGGAAGTGGAAACATTGGTGGCATCTCGTTCAACATTCTCCTATGCTTCATCACCTAACCCTAGACCATGAAGCAGATCACATGTTTTTAAGGGTAAATTCAAATTATTCATATCTTGATACATAAAATCATCTTCCAGATTGGCATCTGGAGGGGGCATCTGAGAAGTGCTCTCTACATTTGATAAATTATCAAGTGTTAAAAGAGGGAACCCCATCCCTGAAACAACAGATTGAGTCTGAGTCTGAGTCTGAGTCTGAATAGGCTGACACGATGGTATGAGGAACTATTTCCCATGCATGCGAGATTGGTTCCTCATAGGTGGTGCTTGTTGTGGTGATTGTTGGACTTGTCATGGATGAACTTGGCATTGGACTTGGATTATTGTGCACCCGATGGAGGCATCTATTTTTTGAGTCTTGTAAATCGAGTCGGTCCCTCTACAAAATTCAACATGAAAATTATAAATTAAAACTAGTTTTTAAAAACAATGCCATTAAAATATAATAATTTTAACTAAACATACCCGACTCGGACTCTGCAGCCATTGTCATTGCTGCTGCAATGGTTGGCCTTTGCTCTTCCTCTAAAAATAGTTAAAAATTTTCTCAAACTAAATATAATTGAATATTGTTAAAATACATTATTAAAATTAGAACTTTTGAAAAATATGTTTACCTTGTGAGGTGGAGGTTTCATCTTCAATGTTCACTATAGCAGATGCATGTCCAGAAGTATGAGGAGCAACACATGTATGTTGTCCATCAGGAGACCTCCTACGTTTATGGGTGGAAGGTGTCGGTGATGATTGCGACTATGAGTCAGAATCGCCAGACGCTTCTTGAATCCTGATGGTGGCATCCCTTTTACTGGATGAGTGAGCTGCTCTTCTCTATTTTCAAAAGAAAATTAAAAAATAACAAGATTGATTGAAATTTGAAAAGACAAAAAAAAGAGACTATTCCAATATATAATTTTACCTGTATTTCATTGTCACTTAACCCAATACGCAACAAATCTGGGTGCAATGTAGTTGGAGGACTTTTTGTTTGAATATTGTAATAAGCTTCATAAAAAAGACAAAGAATATAGTTGTTGGAGGTTACCGTATACGCAGATTGAATTTTTTACACAAAAAGGAGGTCATGTTTTATACGGTTAGAAATTAAAGTGGACCAATCATATCTCCCTCCATCAATACAATGAATCAACAATGACAAAGCCCAAAAGGGCATATCTGTAGGTCGGCCCTACAGAATAAGCCTTCCCAAGAACAATTCAACACAACCATAAAGAAATTTATCTGAAATGTTTGAAATGTTCAGACCCCTTTTCGATTTTGAAGAATTAACTAAAAAATAAAGAGAACATTATTAGAGAATGGACATTGGAAACAACAATACATCAAAATAAAGGATAAAGAAAAATGAAATTTTAAAAAATGTACCTTTCAAATGGTCTGGATTCACGGCATATTTGGATGCCAGCGTTGATTTGTCAGAATCAGTCAACGCGTACTGGTTGTTAACCAGGAGACCATCCAAAAATGGTAGTCCTATTAATCGCTGGACATCCGAGGGGTTCACAGTAAAAACAACTTCCTTGTTGTCAAATAGGATCTGTACAGTGGACACATCATGGTCATAGCAACTAACAATACGTTGCATGAGGGAGACGTTGACGTCCAACTATGGCATCTTCATGACTCCAACAAGTCCGAAGGTGTACAACCAGTTGGAATCTTTCCCTAGAATGTTAAAAAGGTTCTTCACATTCGGGCAATAGCAACTCTTGAATGATACCTTGGTTGGGAGAGGAGAGGAACCGCTAGCCATTTCTAAAAACAAGGAAAACGCTAGGAAAATGATCAAAAAAGCTCAGAAAACCGCCTGAAAAAGGTCTAAAAATACCCTAAAAATGGCCTAAAAATGATCTAAAAAACCTGAAAATGATCTAAAAATGCCCTAAAAATGGCCTAAAAATGATCTAAAAATGCTAAGAAAAATGCCTGGAAAAGGTCTAAAATTGGTTTGGAAATCATCGTGCAAAAGGTAAAAATGATGCTGCTACTCTATTTATAGAAGTCTGCATGCCTAAAGTCGATGGATGCGTGACACGTGGCAAACGAGAGGACACGTGGCAGCATCTTATTGATGGTAATTAGCGGTCGCGTGGCACGTGGCATACGAGAGGTCGCGTCTTGATAGTCGCAACATGCGAGGCACAATATGGCGGTCACCTCTTGGTAGTCACCTCTTAACAGGTGCACCTTGTCAGTCGCATGGTACCATCCGCACCTTAACAACCACCTCTTGTCAGTCGCCTCTTGTCAGTCACCTCTTGCTAATCTTGACAATCGCACCTAGCTAGTCGCATGTTACCAATCGCATGTCACCAATCGCACTTTGATAGGCGCCACTTGACAGTCACCACCTGATAGTCACCAATTGGTAGTCGCATCATGCCAGTCGCATCTTATGAGTCACACATTTCTAGTCGCTATTTGTTAGTTGCACCTTTCTAGTCATTGCTTATCATTCACATCTTGCCAGTCACATATTTCTAGTCACTACTTACCAGACGCTCTATTCTAATTGCCATCTGTCAGTCATAATCTAACAGTCACCACTTAACAATCATCGCTTGACAATCACCTCTTATTAGATGCCACTTGTTAGTTGCCTCTTTCCAGTCATCTCTTGACAACTGCCTCTTGTCAGTCACCTCTTGTCGATTGTCATTTGTCAGTTGCCACTGGCTAGTTGCCACTTGTGAATCACCACTTGATAGTCATCTCTTGTTAGTCGCCACTTGTCAGTCGCCACATGTCTTGTGTCGGTCGCCTCTTGCCAGTCGTAATGTGTCAGTCACTTCTGTCATTCGCATTGTGTCAGTCACTTTTGTCGGTCACTTTGTGCCAGTCGCTTTTGTCAGTCGCTATTTTTAAGGTTGAAGAATTTGTTGCATGATTTTCAAAAAATCACCACAATTTGATAATTTTTCTACAAAAAAATGAAAAATTCGCCCCAATGTCTATACACCTTAGCACTAGATTCACCCCGATTTTATAAATACACTTTGGGGCCGACCCCTTATGCATAACCCTTATGCAATTTATCAATAGCAATATCAACAATAGTAATCAAAGCAATGCACAAATCACCACACACAATAGAGACACCAATTTAACATGGTTCACCCAATGTGGGCTACTCCACAAAGAAAATATTTCACTAAAATTTTCTCAACAAATATCTTGGAAATCCTTTCCCTATTACAATGTTTATGGACCTCTATCCAAAGGATACACCAATCCCCTAATCAAGTTCGTGGATATCTATCCATAGGATAACTCTTTCTCCTTAGCTCTGTTTGGTGATCTTCTAGAAGAATTATTGCTTCCACTGCATTGGATTATGGATCTCTATCCATTGAATACTTCTATCCTCACTTAGAACACCTATCTTCACTACTCTGGAAAATGGACCTCTATCCACTAGAGACGATCGTTCTCTATACTCTGTTACCTCCAAATATTACTCTCAACTCTTTCTCAAATCTGCACTAAACACAGTCCTTCGGTCTAGCACAAATCTGCTCAATCTCTATCCTCAAATTTGCACTAAATACAGTCCTTTGATCTAGCATAAATTTGCTCAATATCTATCCTCAAATCTACACTAAACATAGTCCTTCAATCTAGCACAAATTTGCTTAGTCTCTATCCTCAAATCTACACTAAACATAGTACTTCGGTCTAGCACAAATATGCTCAATATTTGTCGTTACATATATACTAAACATAGTCCTTCGGTCTAGCACAAATCTGCTTAATATCTATCCTCAAATATGCACTAAACATAGTCCTTCAATATAACACAAATCTAACCAATGTTTGTCCTCAATCCTTAACACAAAGCTTGACTTAATCACAAATCAACTCTACTATATCTGCTCCAAACCTTAAATCAAGGTTTGAACAAATCAATCAATCAACTCTGCTCACAAGTCTTCTCAAAGACTTATCTCAAATATGCACAACAAGTCCTAACTATAACTTGTCCAATCTCACATAAACATATAGATAATTGTTAGAGACTCGATATGCTTCACACTCATCACAATGCTCAATAACTTCCAATCTCTTTCTCAAATCAAATTAGAATATAGAACAATTTGTTTTACAAAATTTAAACTATCACTTAAACACTTTCAATTGACTAGGCTCAATCAACTCCACTCAATCAATTACTCAAAGAAATGCTTCTTGCTTACAAACCCTAGTCTAAGCATATTAACACTCACTCAAATATCTCCAACAATGATTATTAATCTATCTCACATAACAATAATACTCATGATCTTGCAAACCCTAATTCCAGATAGTTCATGACTTCACATAACAATGATACTCATGTTATTTCACAAACCCTAGTTCAATATAGTTCACAAATTCACATAACAATGATACTCATGTTCTTGCACAAACCCTAATCATGCACATAAAGGTTCAACCAATGTTTCCAATAATGCTTATCAAACAAGGTTTCTATATTCAACCTTTATTCCAAAAAATCTTGAAGTATTTATACAAATCCAAACTCAAAAATGCTTACCAAACAATCATTTTCACTTCAACTTAGCATTCAAAACATCCAAAAATCACTCACAAGAAATATGTGCCCATACCTTTTTATTTGATGAAGAAGTATCCTTAAAAACTTGTCTCAATTATAACCACTTTCTTTGCCAAGCACAAAGGTTAGATGACAAAAATATCACTCTAACACTTCTTCAAAATATTTCTTAAAAACATAAATAACACTCAAATACACCATATAATATCCAACTTTAAAATAATATTCAACAACCTTCAATCTCAAAAATAATAAATTTCCTTACTACCTTATAACTCCTTAATCACTTAAAAATTCAACTCAGAATATAAAGTTTTGCATTCCCCTTTTAACTCCCCTAAACAACTTATAATCCAAATTAATTATGCAAAAACCTTAATTAAAATAAAACTTTGGAAATAAAAAATAATTTTGTCCCTTTTTTTTTTTGCAAGCCAAGTCAACCCAAATAATGTGCATACCTCTATTATGTTGCCCAAAATGCCTTGGTAGGATTCAAGCCACCGATGGCTCTCCCCCAAGCACTTCCACAGTG
The DNA here is from genome assembly GCA_028583015.1 of Wollemia nobilis. Classification (NCBI taxonomy): domain Eukaryota; kingdom Viridiplantae; phylum Streptophyta; class Pinopsida; order Araucariales; family Araucariaceae; genus Wollemia; species Wollemia nobilis. The sequence continues at coordinate 6,859,290 of JAQPPZ010007530.1, forward strand.
CTCGTGCCCACCAACTGGGTTACGTGGCTCCACAAGATCCAAAATACATGAATGTGCCTTTGAATTCTTCCTCCTTGAATGACGCAAAAACTCAGCAAGATATTTCCTTCGGCAAAATGGAGTGCACGAGGTTTGAACCCACACCTAGCATTCCTGAACATGTCTAATGCAACCCTTGGCTGCAAAATCAGCTACGAGGGGCTTCAAGTAAATTTCAGAGGCCACAAAATCTTATCCTTTTCTATGCTCAAACACACATGCAAAAATTCAAACCTTTCTCTCTTTTACATGATCCAAGAATCGTTCGCATGGATAATTTTCAAATGCCAAACCTTGGTATTATTTATATGCAAACCATAGCATATTCCAACATCAATGAGCATTCAAATTAAAATTTGAATTTGAATATTAATTTTAAATATTAAATAAATATTTAAATTAAACCTTAGCACCCATCATTATTTAAATTAAATTTGTAATAAAATATTAAAATATTTTAATTTAAATTAAATCTACTTGTGGGTTTTTTCAACTTGGTCCTTGATCTTCTTGAGCTTGATTTTTTTTGGCCTGAACTAATAATAATAAAATATTATTATTTAATTTGAACTTGCTTCTCCTTCCTTGGGTCTTCATCCTTTGGGTCCTCCTGGATATATAATATTTAAAAATAAATATTATAACCTATTGCTTTTCAAGACCTTCTTGCTTTTGGAGGAAACACTTAATGTCCTCAAAGATGACGAACATAGCACAAAAATGCTTTTGACATCAATTAAAACAAACATTCCTCAAAATGTCCAAAAAAAACAAGGTTTAGAAAGTTCAAAAAAGAGGATTTAGTAGTAAGGTGGAATGCTAAAAAGGCTAAGCTAGACAATCACCAAAAATTTGATTCTTTCTGGGAAGGACCATTCAAGATTGTCAAAGTGAAGGAAATCAATGCCTTTCAGCTCCAAGATCAAAGGTAAAAAATACAACCCATTCCTATAAATGGGTATCATCTCAAACTATATTTTAGTTAGAGGAGCTCTCCTATTGTAATATATGTACATATGTTGTATTAAATTTTATTTATGAACACATGTATTATATTTTCTTTATTAAGTCCAAAAAATAAAATGGAGAAAATGAGATCATTTTCCACTTACAGAAATGACCGTGATATACTCCACAAGGAGGTAATGCAATGAATAATCCATAGTCAAAGTGGTCAAAAAACACTTACTTGAATCAGGAAAAGTGGAATTCAACGTTCAGCAGAGTTTTAAAGAAGCCTAAAATCCTTCAGTAGTTTTTGAAATTGGTAAATTTTCAAAATCCATAGTAAACTTGGTCAAATTTGCCATTGCAAAAATACAATTGGCATAATTTGGAAAGCACTAAAAGGAACATGCATTTTCAGACAAGAAAAATTAGGAAAAGAAAGTATAGCATTAAAATCCATTGAGTTCATCATTTTGTTGTGAATATGGGTAAATAAATACACCTTGAGAAGTGTACTAATGGATAGTTTTCCACCATCTACCATGAATGCCATCCAATCAAACAAGCATTATTCACTGACAAGCCATGCTTTGCAAGATATGATTCATTCATTTGAAATCGTGAGAGGTAACCACCCACTATTTCTCATTAATGGTGAAGGAGTGCTCAAAAATCTATTTAAGCAAGCATATTAAAAATTTTAGTCATTTGCAAGCAATCGAGTTAAGGAACCAGGGCACTGTTGGGAATAGTTTATTGCATACTTTAGAGCAATTTGTGAAGAGAGAGAGTTACTCATAAGCTTAAATGACATCATCTTTAGTATAGCAGACTAGGCAATTTGGTAGGGTGGAAAGCCCATATTACACAGATAATAAAGCAAGGATCGTAGACATAAGGATGATGTACTCAATCAGAGACAACCTGAGATGGAGATATGAAGAAAAATTCTTCAAGGGGGAGCCTCTTCCAAAAAAATTTATTGGTATTATGTATTATTTCCTTGCTTATTATATTTGTGATGCAGTCCATCCTTACCCTAAATTAGTCTCCACCATAGAAAAATTCTATGACCCTACATCTAGGGGTGTAAGAACATCCCATGGCAAGGTTTTATTTAATATACAGAACATGCTTGCTAAGATATGTTTGCAATGGGACAAAAACCATTTGCACACCTTAGAGATTTTATCTTAGAGCAACAAGTAAAATATTATACTATGAGGAACTGTGCACAAGATAGAAAAAAATTTAGAACCTGGGTGTATAGCCAGCTTAAGAACATTAAGTCTAGTCAAGCCCTTCTCATGACTCCCATTCCTACCAGTGAATTTATAGAACAAAATTTGTACTCCATGTTGGTCATAATAGCTAGCCTTAAGTCAAACCTAGACATAAAAGACTAGAAATTGGACACTGTATATTGCATCTCCAACACCAGGATGTACACGGTGTAAATAGGGGACAACAACAATACCACAATTTACTTCAATAAGCTTACATTTCTCACCAATAAAATGCATGAGTAGCTAGTGGATATGAAGGAAGATGAAGAGAACATAGTATTCACATATTGTTACAACTTAGTTTTGATGTTCTTTAGTGCTACATATTAGTGGTTGATAAGTATGCATATGGACATATATTACTAGTATATTATTGGACAAGGTTTCTAAGCAAAACACAGTCCTATTACACTTTCAATTTTGAATTCCTCGGACCAGCTCTACGAGTTATGTATGGTGACTACCCCATATTAGCCCTAATTTTTTTAATTAAAATCAAAGTGAAAGGAGTGGAAGAAAGAGACTTGTACCTCCTAACAGAGGGCACAATCATAAGATTATATGGTTTGATAGAGAAGTTGTTCTTGTTGCCTCATTATGTCACCCACCTCTTATTCATATTAGAATATTGCAAGTAGGTAGACTACATAAATTGTAGGTTTGGTTCCAGGAACAAGAGGAGATTAATCATGGAGTATGATTTCAAAAAGGGCTACATCACTGTATGGAATAAATGGTAGTGTGATCAAATCATAGCAACCTTGGAGAAACTAGGTCTTATCTAACTCCCATAGAGGTGGAGGTACAATCCAAATTATTTGTTCATGGAAATAATTAGGGAACTGCATGGAGAAAAGGTAGTTAAACTGGTGAAATCCAAGTGCACACACATGGAGAAGCATAGAAATAATAGAGATTATTCCCCCATCCAATGGAATGTAAGAACCATGGAACCACTTCCACCCTAGAGATATTTCTATGTGCATGCAAATGATTACGACCCAACCAAGAGTTCTCATCAACTCAGTGATATAAAAAGGGAAGAAATGGAAGAAACTTACAAATGATCTCCAGCCAAAATTCTTGAATGGTGGAAGATGAGGGTTGAGATAAATACAATGAAGGGAAAGTATCCCAATCCTAAAATTGATGAAGAGTTTGAGAGGTACGATGAACATGTTGCAAATTGGAAAGCCCAAAAAAAGAGCCTAGCATTAGTTCTAGGAAAAGAGAAAATGAGTGAGGACGAAAAAGGTAAAACAAGAAGCAAGAAGGATGGATCAGATAAAAAGTAGTAAGAGTCCACTCCACCATCCGTTACTCCTTTATAGCAAAAGGAGGAAATATTGAAATAAGGTGTAACGGAGGACACTCCAAGGAGGAGAAGGTCTGAATGTAGAGCCACTGAGGCAAAGAATCTTGTAAAAGAAGATTAGAGGAAAATGAGGAAAGCATTAGACCTCCCAATTATAGCCTCTAAAAGGAAAGGTAAATTAGTCCCAGTTACAAAATCTACAGAAGCACTTCCTCAATGGGAACTACAACCAATTATAAAATTTAAGAGGAAGATGAAAGGTGCAGTATTGGATATTGATATCGAATCTCTTAAGAAATAAAATATTAACGAAACAAAAGAGGTGACACAATATCCCACTACATTATGTAAGAAAATAACTTAATAAGAACAACAGAAGAGTGTCAATGAGATTCTCACATAGTCTACTACAATAGGCTCAGGTATGATTTCTGATCTTTTTCCTCCTTCTCCTACTTATTTCCCAGAGAAATATCATTTCCTTTATCAAGACCAAAGTATTGCAGAAATATTCTCATCAAAATTGAACTCCCCACAACCATATCCACCTCATCCACATTCACATCCTCATTTAGTTTTCTCTCCACTTCATACGACCAAGAATCCTAAAGCATCATCTTCCCCTCCATCGTAGGTTCCAATATTATCTCTACCTTCAACTTCCATAAATCCCATTCCCCATCATCATTACCTCCATTGACAATGGCAATATCACTGCCATTAAATCCCCCATCAACTATGGCAACTAGTTCCATTTTGGTTGCTATTTTCATTGTGGACATAGAATCCACTCTCATTACCTCCAATTCCCTCTTGAATATGGTGTTTCCTTACTTCCCTATAAATGTCACTTCATCTAATCCCATGGATCACCCCATAGTAGCATTCTTATAGAAGTTCAAAGTACCTCGCTAAGAGTGCAAAACTTTTGGAGCATGAAACTGACTTAGTCCTCCAAAGGAGCTACTAAGGTGAGAAGAACAATGATAGTTTATCTTATATCCCAGCAGAGGATAAAGTACATGATGATTCCTTTGGTTGATAAAACAGAGGAAGATATGATAGTGGAAGACTATAAGATCAAGAAAAATATTGAAGATATAACACAACTAGTCATGAAGGATGTGTTGGTCACTATAAAAACTAACATCTACAGGTAGCAGTATACCAAATTGGAGGAAAATATTACCTGGATTCAAGCTACCATCAAGGACAAAAAAAAATCAAGCTTTGATAAATGATGCTAAGAAATGACAAAATAAGTTTGGAAAAATATGGTCAAATTCAAAGAGCAAGATGAGTAGTTGTAGAAGCATAATAAAGGATATGTAGAGCAGATACAAGACTTACAGCAATAGCTCTAGGTTGAGAGAACAAAGGCGTATAGATCCTACAAGACCAAGGTGAAGCAAGTTAGAAAAGAGATCTTATTTGAAATCTTGGAAAGGTGCTTTGGAATCCAACACATCTTGGACTTCATGGATGAGGTCAACTAGGTGTTGCAAATGATAAAAGAATATATAGAAGCTATCACCAAACATATACAACCAATAGCTCCTAAGGCTAATGAACTCCTTAATTTATCGAAGCTAAGTGTAACTAGTTGGGTAAGCCCATATCCAATAAGGACTGGAGCACCTCAAGGATTGTAGCTAGAATCATCCTCAAAAGGAATAGTTTTCTCCAAAAGGGGTGGTCATTAATTAAAAAATTCAATAATGAGCTTTAGAGGATAATTGATACCAATAAAGAGATGGTGCAATATGGCTTCAACAAATTTTGGGATAAGAATAATCTGATGATATCAAAGGAGGAGCTCCATAAAAACATGTAGGTAATAATCAAAGATGAATCAGAAGTAGATGCATGGCAAGAGCTGATTTAACATGATAAAGTAACCCAAATAATAAAAAATTCAACTATATTGAAATATCTGATGGTAAATTTGGTGAAATATGTAACTTCCTTCTCTTACAATATGACGACGGAATTGTGTTACGTCCATTGGAAACTTTTGGAAATTCAAAATCCCTCTCTAGCATCTTGGAAGAAGGCCATGATACCTTGAATCAAGATAATCATATTATAAAAAAGGATCCAAAATAAAATGATGCCAAAGATAAGGAATTATAGGAGTGTGCAAAGGAAGATCAAGAGGAAGAGGTACAAGAATAGGAAGAAGATCAAGAAGGAGAAGGCAATGAAGTTGAGGAGTAGGAGGATCAGTAAGAGGATACACGTGAAGAAGAATAGGAGGAAGAGGTTGAAGAAAAATATGGAACCATTAACATATTATATGATGAGATGGCAAAAGGTATTGTCAAAGAGTAGAACCAACAATAAAGGCATGAGAGTGCCAACAATTTTTTTGTAACATAGTTCAAATTTTTTGAATAATTTTGATTAGCATAATAAGCCATAAAGGAAATTTTTGTAAAACATTTTTTGGAACCTGACAAGGTTAGAAGGTAAAAGAAGCATAAGCCTATCTAGGCATGTAAAAGTTGTGAATTTGAGTTTTGAGGAATAGCTATTTGGCCAGGTATATAAAGGAAGTCTATTCCCATGCATTTTGAGTATAGTAATAACTGCTTCTAAGCATGGTTTCCATGTGAATAATTACTCTCTAAGTATTCTTACAGTGGCTTAAGAGAGTAAGGTTTATAAGGAATTTATTCTTGGAGATATAATCTGCAACCAACAGGAGCAAGTTCTGCTTGCCCATAGGGAGATCAGTCATCAAAAAGTAAATACAATAGATTATGAAGGTACATGACCATGGTGCTAGCTTACCCATTCAATGTTTTGACTCCAGTGCCCAATAGATAAGGATCTAAGTTTATAAGCCTTGCTATAAATTCTCCCTAGGAGGTGCCAATGTAGGCCCAAAATACCACATACTTAGTAATTTTATAAAATTAGCTATGTAAATCTCAAGAGAAAGGTTAAATTCTGCTAAGATGCAAAATCCATAGTTAGCATAGTCAAACAATGCTTAGTGGAATATGAAGTTGTAGAATTTAGAAGAGCGACATCAGGACAAGGTTATTTTATGTGATTAAAGACCACAAGTATAGTAAGTTTTGTAAAAAATTAGCTAAGTGTCGGAAGGATTATTTGCTAAGTACTGATAATGATAAAATGTACTAGAATGCGAGGTCCATAGTAAAAATAGTCAAATAGAGGCTAGAAAAATTTAAAGTTGTAGATTCCAAATAAGGAAGGGCCATGTAGTACTAAAATCTGCTAGAAATTGACATGAGATGTAGAATCCATGGTCAACGTAGTCAAACGAGGCTTAGTAGAGAACCAAGTAGTGGATTCTGAAGAGGAGCATAGTTTGCATCCAAATGATCATTCTACGATCAACTCGAATAAACTCAACCCGAAAAAAAATGAAGTAGAAGATTTTGTAAAAATATGTCAAGCACCGCTAGAACCCCATTCTATGATCAAACCGATCAAACCTATCATGGTGGAATTCAGAGTAGCGAATTCTAAATAAGAAGGGAATGCTCAGAACTTGAGGAATGTAGTGAAAAAATAGGGGAGATCAAGCATCATCAAATTCAAGATTCACCTATAATTTTAGTTGTGGATCAATGGATGAGAAGTCTTCTCAAGAACAAAAGACGATCCAGATTGACCTGTTACCATTCCAGCTGCTAAATTCAGTTGAGAGCCAAACAACTTGCAAAGGTTAGAATTACAACATCCATAGAGTGCAATTGTACTATTTCTTGAAAATAAGTAAAAGAATGCCACTTTAGAATTCTGCTGATCTGGTAAGAAGATCCTTGTAATGTTTCTAGTATTTTATTACCATTGTAAAATCTATATAAAGATGCCAAACACTCATGTTTAAGGGTCCGATTTGGTGTTTGACTGATATATTACTATAACTTGTTTAGAAATCAATAGAAGGAACATTAGTTGGATATTTTCCTCTAGCTTTTATCTTCATCAATTGTGAGTTTATTCTATGAATGCAATTTTGCTGCTTCTGTTATGATTAGTCAATTATGCTGATATTGAATTGCTGATTTGGAGAAACTTGGAATGGTTCATGCATAAACAAATACTATAGAGGACTTATATTTCTATTAGTCTAAGTGTTTATCTAATTATATTATTTGGATTATTAGCATTTTAGATGTTTGAAATGGTTCTTTGATTATTTCATTATTTTAATTAAGAAGATAATAAGTTTTGAATGTTGTTAGTCTTAAGTGTGGCGTACTGGAAATGTGATTGATCGGTGGATTCTTAATATTTGTAAATGTTGTTAGCTCTATTCGTCCATTATTCATTCAACTATTTTCTAACCCTTATCTCATTTCTCTGCCTAAACTTACACTTTATTTCAATCTTAATTAAGTCAACACATGAAATAGTTGACAAGGTATACCAACCTAATATGGAGGTTGGATTGAAGTAATATTTGATCCATCCAATGTTATATTTTGAGCTATTATTATCAGGTATTCACCTCTTAGAATTCATATATTCATATTCATAGTTCAATATTTCCTTTATGTCAATTCAGACCCTAATAGGATTGAAATTTGAAACCTTGATGGCCAAAGAATCAGAAAATATGTTCTATTTTTTTGGGATGAAGTGTATATTAAGGGCATCAAAATATTCCATCAAATCCCATACCATATTCCTATATTATTTCAAATAATGGTGCTTACTGCTATACTTTTCTCTCACTTGATTGACTATCAACTCAGAGTTGCCATATATGTCAAGAATTTTGATCCCCATACTCTCTACTTGCATTAATCCCCAACATAGAGCTTCATATTTTGTAGAATTGTTAGTGCAATACCATGTTAGTCTATATGAAAAAAAATTTACACCTTCTAAAGGAGATGACAAAAATACACTGGCACCAACTCCATTTCTACACCTTGCACCATCACAATGCATAGTCTAAATTTCTATCTCTCTTAGGGATTGATTAGATATAGTAGTGATATTTTTCTCTATCTCTAAAGAAATATTGTAAGTGCTCATACCTATTCAAACCTGGCTATAATTATCTCTAAATGGAAATTCATATTCCACCTCTAACTCTTCAAAGTTTTCTACTAGCTTGAATTCATCTAGAGTTGTGAGGTTGCACATATCTTCTTCTATATTTTCAATGTGATTGGACATAGGCTTTTCAGGTGTTATACTTATCATATTTCCTTTGAAAGGGATTATCATGCCAAAGTAATACAAGTACGTATAACATCCTAGCTTAGCAGTGAACTCTTTAGAAAGGCATATGCCAAAATAAGGTTCCAGGTCTACCACCACAATGTATTGCACAAAGGTCACTTCTGGAGCCTTGTGTAGTCTCATTAGTACATATTTTACTACCCAACCATTTTAACCGGTGTCCCATCCAACTAAAAAAATCCAATACAGGATCAAGTATACTCCATACCCATATCCTTGCATATTGCTTTAGGCATGACTATGGTCAAAGCCCATGAATCAATCATACAGTTACAAACTATCTAACCTTCCATTCTCAAGGATATATAGAAAGGGGGGGTTTGTTCTTTAGGGTAGCAGGTTTCATCTTCTCCTTACCAGAAGGTATGCTAAATATGGTGGTAGTCTTCTTTTCTTTAGAATTATTATTCAAAGAAGCCTTGAGCAGATCTATCTAACCAGGGATAAAGAGAGTATCATAGAGACTTTCTTTGGAGGGGATTCTTTTCATCTCTTCTACAATTTTGTATTTTTTTCTTTGAAAGGAGTTTCTCATACTTATTTTCTAGTTCACCATATTTTATCTTATACTATTGTGTAGCTTCAATCCTTTACCTCATAGTAGTCAAAGGAAATTTCAACCTCTCTTGTGCTTCATTTTTTATCTTATTCTTTCTTTGTTATTCTATTTCTCATATATATTGGGAAAATTGATCTCTCTTTCTTGCCTTTTAGGAGCTACAAACTTCTTTTCAGTTACTTTAGGAATAGGAAATTGATCATTACTTTACAGGGGAGGGTATTTCTTCTTTTGATAAGGGACCTAAAATTGACCCATCTTCTATGGATCAACTTGTAATATCTTTTTACCTAATCTTGTCATGACAAAAATGGGTTCTTCTTCATCAAGATCTTATCGAACCATGATATGCTTTGGCTACCATAGCATGTTAACTCTACCCTTTTGATTCCTCTTAGTATTTTCCATGGCATTTTTTACATGGCATTGGTACATAACACAGGAATATGAATCATGAGGATCATTACACATAAGGCACCATACATTCACAAGACTGGTATTAGGGGCATATTCTTGATCTTCTTGATTTGCATTAACTTTTATCCCTACACTATTTTTGGTACCAAGATTTTGATCTCTATTGATGTACGGGTACCCCCTTTACTGAGACCTCTCCATATTTATTTTCTCCATCACATTTATCTTGTTATTGAGTGTTTTCAAAGTAAATATAAAGCAATGGGGTGGATTCTTGAGGTACTTGAGATGGGAGTGGTGGAAAGGAAATTGAAGCAGATGGTGCTCTAGGTGCTATAATTGGATCCATTTTAGGGAGTGGTGATGACAAAGAAGGAGGTTCTATATAGGAATATGTATCTACCTGAACTTGGGTATGAGGAATATCATAACAGTAGGGCATAACTATATTTGGAGGTAACCTTCCTCCATTAATGAGGATATGGCCTACACAACTACATTATATACTTGAGAAAAATTGTAGAATCTTGACTATTGAGTTTTTATCCCAAGTTCTAATCCAAGGGCTCTAATTTAATACATGAAAGCAAGAGGGGTAGTTGGTCTAGCTTTATATGGAATCCTTTTTTGGGTTCTACTAAATCTTAGATTAAAATTAGACACTGACTCTTGGTGATGTTTTTGCATGGACATGAACTAGTTTAGGAAAGAAAAGGGGTCAACATATTCATTGAATTCTTCTACACAAGTCTCAACTAGTGTAGCCCATGAAGTTATGCTATTGTCCTCCAAGGTCCTAAACCAGATAGGACTAAAATCCTAAGAATCACATCTTCATTTCTAATGTTCTATATGACTGCTAGATTTAGGATATCTTGGCAATGCTCGTAATTAGTTTTGCCTGATCCATCATATGTAGGTATGGCTTTGGATACAACTTGGGGAATATCATGCATTTGGGTAAGTTTTAGAGGACCAATTGTATCCAAATTAGGGTATTTCTACATAGGCTGATTTGGGTTTACATTATGCTATCTGGCCATATTTATTGGCATTGTTCTTGATGGATCTGATCTTGAAGGTACCTTAGGGTCTAACTCAATTGGAACCTCACTTGATTGTGAATCTAAGAATAAATTTCTAATAATATTGGACCCTCTTAATGGGATCTCATAAAATATAATAGGGTCTTGACTATTTTTTATAGATGACCTAGTATTCATGAAAAATATGAGCTATTGGAATGGCTTTTCTGGTTTCTTGCATTCAAGGAGTCACCAAGTGAATTTATTTTCACTACTTAATAAGTTCAATACAATCCACTAAATCTTGATTCCTCAAATAAGAGTAGAAATGAAATCTTATGGGTTTACTAGTGTTCTTGCAAATAGGGTCCCACCGAGTGTGCCAAAATTGTTGGGATCTAAATAAACATCAAGGAAATAAACATAAACTGTGACTATTATATTTAGTGTTCTAGTAAGGCATGCACCTTTTAATCATATTCCAAACCCAAAAATTGGATGGATTAAATATTGCTTTAATCCAACCTCCAGATTAGGATGGTATACCTTGTCAACTAATTTGTGTGTTGACTCATTTAAGCTCAGTTAAATGTTTGAAATATAGGGATAAAAATGAATTTAGGGTTAGAAATGTAATGGTTAAATAGTTATCAAATAAAGATAACAACATAGGCATCTATAGGAAAACCTCCACCAATCAATTTCCAATATCCCACACTTACGATTAAAAACACTCACAACAAGTAATCTTCGTCAATTAAAGAACAGGAGATATACTTTAAGAAACTATTTCAAACATCCAAAATACTAATAATCCAAATAGTAGAATTAGATTAGTAATTAGACTAACAAAAAATAATTCCTTCTAAGCATATATTCAAACATAAAAAAAATTCAAGGTGCTCTAAGTTAGCAATCCAATATCAACAGAATAGACTAACCATAGCAAGAGTAGCAAAAATGCATTCATGGATCAAAACACCATAAAAAAAAAGACACCAGCCTGAGGAAAATATCCAAGTAATTTTCCTTCTATTTATTTGTATAAAATATTACATAGTAGGGCAAGAAAACACTCTAGAGATAACCCTTAAAAATGAGGGTTTGACATCTATTTATAGTTTTACATGTTTAAAGATTAAAGAAAATAGAACATTATAAGGAATTGGAATGCCAGATCAAAAATATGTTGATGTGGTAGCCTCTCATTTGTTTTGGAGTAAGAATAAATCATGTGATATTTCACTCCTCTACAAATCAATCTCTACAAGTTTCTTGTCTTTCATGGTGCCCAGCCCTAGACTACATCAAACCATCATCAAGATTGTTCACCATTATTTCCAATGATATCTAGTCATATATTTACAACTAATATCTCCTCATGATTCTTGATTCATTAGCTTATTCATCTTCCTATACATCTCAATTCAGAAGAGCTTGGAAAACAATCAGTCATCTTGATTTTATATGAGCCATCGATTCTCGTTTGAATGGTTAAGAATAATGCATTGTAAGCTTAGTGCGCACATCTACGATCTACAACATCAGTGGTATAGAACCATGTCATCACTTCCTCTTCTTATTTTTCTTAGTGTTGTAGAACCATGTCATAGGTCGTTCTTTGAAAGTCTCATTTAAAAAAGTTGACCTCTTTGACCATGGGCTAGAGCAAAGGAAGATTTATTGATTTTAGATGTGAAATGTGTTCTAAGCCACACAGGGTATAACAATGTCTTAGCCCACTCATATTAGCCTTAAGATAGCATTATTGCTATTTCAAGATGTGGTGTAGAACAATACCCCAAAAAATGTCATAGCCTATGATTTTATATTCCAATGTGCAAGTTTGAATAACGTTGACCACGGGGTAGAGCACTATGCTAAGCCATGCGGTATGGGACATAAACTAGCCCATATGGGGTAGAACCTATTTGTGCATCATGTCTTGGAATACCCACTTGTAGGTTTTGACCATGTTGACCATGACGTAGAACCCTGCTCCAAGTTGTGTGATGAAGAACATGTTATGACCTACATGGGGTAGAACCTGTGTTGATTTAGAGAGTAGACTTGTTGATTTTGACTAAATTGACCATGGATTGGAACCTTGCTCTGTGCCATGTAGGATAAAACATTACTACAAGCCACTAGATCTTTATTGTGCTCTAGCTTGCAAGTTTGAAAGTGCTAAGTACAATTTTAACTGAGTTGACCATGGGGTAGAACACCATGCATTGCACCACTATCATGGAGTAGAAAAACATGCTTTAGGACTTAGAAAAAATTACAAAAAATTTCTAAGTATGTGGCCATTTTGGGCCTACATGTTCTAGTAATATTTTATTCATGTCTTCTCATGTGGTAATGTGTTTTTTCCCTAGATCGATAAACCAACGTAATGCTGGATCATATAATGTAGAAGGAAATAGTTTTAGTTTTTGGGTATCATTTTTATAGTCCACTGATCTATAAACATCATAAAATTTAAAGATAAATAGATCAGGGTCCTCAGTTGGTAGTCCTCTAAAAGTTGGAAGGTGAGAAGGAGAGATATGTTTCATTTTGGTTTCTCCTCTTGATTCCTCAATTGAAAAGTCAAAACTGGTGGAAACCTCCTCATTTTCAGCTATATTTTCAAATAATGTAGGTTCTACATCAGCTACTTTCAAATATTCTATCAAAGCATTACACTCATTTCACTTGTCTTCCAATAATATTCCTAAGTCCAAATTTGAGATAGTTCCCTCTTCAACTTCTCTCCACCGTTGGGTATTCAATAAATATTTAGATATTTTTCTCTTTGGTTCTTTATTTTTATCTAAATTTTGTCCAAATATTGGATTAATATGCCAAGGTTTCTCTGGTGTAGATGATGGTGCAGCTTTATAAAGTGTTTTAGATTCTTCAAAAAGTATTTCAAAAGGTTTTTTAGGTATTTTTGGAGTGATTTATTCTTTTCTAATAAAGCATCTATCTTATCCTCTTGGTATTGGAGGACTCATACACTCTCAGGGAGGGTATCTATGGGTAAGATAGTCTGAATAGTTATTTTCAGGTTGACTAACCTACATATCCTAAAATACTACAGTTGGAACTCCCTGATAATGGTGCCAAAATGGTGAGCAAAAAATGGTGTTTTTGAAAAATATTATTTCCTTCCATTTAATTTTATCAATTTAGGATTTCATAAGCTTGTTGAGTACCTATGCACACTATATTACTATAGTGTTTAGGATATGAGTCCTATCTACCATTTGGTTTGAGGGGTGTGTTGAGTTTGTTCATGTAGTTCAGTTTATCCAAACCAATAAAAACTAAATGTAGAAATTAAAACACACAACTGAAAGAAACTATAGGAAGTAAATTATTGAAATTAAATTACTATCATCAAACACATGATTAAAAGGGAAATTGTTGATATTAAACACACAAATTGAAATAAAATTGTAGAAAATAAACACACTTGTAGAATTTAAAAAAATAGGAAATAACACACTACAAAAATAAAGAAAGTATAAAAAATAACAAGGGAGGATTACTACCTGGAGTGGGGCCAAGATCCCATAGATGTCTTCCCAAATGGTTATGCAACACTCACTCTTTTGAATACACACAATTTGAAAACACTCAAAACTTTATTTATAATTATGTAGTACAAAATAACAATGTTTTGTAGAAAAATTTAGAATTTTTTTGCTTCAGGGGTGGCTTGCATTTTATACATAATGCAACCATCCCCTATTACAAAAATTGGCGACTCTAATTTAATCATGCAATACAATTCGCTATGGTTATTTTTTACATGATTGTAATCAACATCTAATAAAAGAGCGGTCATGTCTAATTTTAATCTTGAAAGATAAACATAGTACTATCTATATTTATAACAATTTATTTCTATTATTCATGTAATATTTCGATCAACCGATCAACACGCATAATGAATGTGCTTTATTCCCATAAAATATAGGTGTCTTCCAGCCTATCATTGGAAGATATGTGCCTTCCAAATGCTAGAATATAGGTATTGGTATATAGGCATATTTCAGCCACCGAGATATAGGTATCAAAAGATAGTCGTATTTCTATCACTAGAAGATAGTCATGTTCCTGTTGTAGGAAGATAGGCACCTTTTAGCCTATTTCTAGGATATAGGTATCATTGTCCTATCAACGAGAGATAGGTGTAATTTGACCTATTATCAGGAGATAGGCATCATCTATCCTACTATTGAAAGATATGTGCCATTTGGCATGTTATCGGGAGATAAGCACCGTCCCTTACCAATATTTAGACACCATGAACTCCTTCTAGTCGCTCATCATTCCTTCATAACATTACCAATTTTACACAATGTCAAGTCCATGTGGGACCTCGACTAAAATATATGAAAAGTAACAAAAATATGCATGTACACACAATTTCCACTAAAAACATTGATCAAGCAATATACGCCAATTTTCATTAAAAATATATGATAATTATACAAAAATACATTCCTAATATTAAACATGCCATACATAGACCATCTTAAACATGCATAAAAATGAGCATTTTTTGTGCTCATCACTGAATAAGGTAACCATTAAGAATAAGTATATATTACCATGAATAGATGACCTCTTTGATCATCTAATGGATGTTATCATATTCTCAAAAATGGATATAAGTTTAGGGTATCATTAGCTAAGGATTTAGGAAGATGATATCCCTAAGAAAATAGTTTTTATCAATTTGATGAATACTGTGTTCAAAAAATATCTAGACCAATTTATCTTGGTATTCTTGGATGATATTTAGATCTATTCTTATACTAAATAAGAACATGACCACCATCTCTAGTTAGTTTTGGAATTTCTAAGGACCAACTTTATGGAAAGCTATCCAAGTGTGAGTTTTATACCTCATAGGTGTAATATTTCAGGCACATCATCTCGACAAAGGGAATTGTTGTGGACCCAAATAAAATTAATGCTATATTAAGTTGGCCTCCACCAAAAAATATTATGGAAGTTAGAAGTTCATGTGACTCACTAGTTATTATAGACATTTTTTTAGAGACTAAGGTTACCTATTCAATCACCAATATTTAGAAAAGGAAAAAGAGTTCAAATGCATGGATAAGTGTGAGGTCGCATTTGAGGCTCTAAAACTACCATATTCTCTTGGGAATTTTACCATGTGTATTCATGCTTCCTTGGAAAGTTTGGGTGGGGTTTTATCACAAGAAGAGGCTACAGTGACCTATGAGTTCAAAAAACTTAAGCATAAGGTAAACTATGCTATGCATGATCTAGAGTTGGTAGCAACGGTGCATGCCCTAAAGGTATAGAGATATTATTTGTTGGGTAGAAAATTTGAGCTAAGTATAGACCATTAAATTCTAAGTTATATCTTCACCCAACCTATGCTGAATACAAGATAGAAGATGGGTAGATTTCTTAGCTAAATATGACATTGGTATTGAGTATATTAAAGGGAAGGAGAATAAGGTTGCAGATGCCCTGAGTAGGAGAAGGCACATAGTAGCATTGAACTAGAGCTATATATATTTGATAGATAGGGTCAAGAAAATGCAACTACAAGACCTGTATTGCATAGAAATCCAAGATAAAACCAAGGGAAATCTTGAATAGAATAAGGATTTCAACATAAAATATGGAATTTTATTCTTTAAAGATAGGGTAGTTATACCCAAAACTGGTGATCTAAGGATATTGATTATGTAAGAGGTACATAATTCTCCCTATTATGCTCATTAGGGAGGGTCAAAAATGAGGAAAATCATGAAAATATCTTCTATTGACCCAAAATTAAGCAACATATCACTAGTTTCATTGCAAGATGTTTAAAGTGCCAAAAGGTGAAGGCAAAATATTGACACCCTATAGGGAAATTGTACCCACATGATGTACCTATGTAAAAATATCAAGTAATATCTATGTATTTTATTGTGGGATTTGTTGTGGAGCAACGAACTATATTTCATTAATCAAACATAGATTAAGTAGTACAACTTAGGCCTAGATTAGCCCGAATAGAATGGATCGAGCTAACTGCATAGTGCTGAATAATAAAAGTAGACTAACAATAGCCTAACAATATAATTCCCTAATATCCCAACATAATTGTAATAACAACTATTAATAAAGATACACTAACATCCCCCCTTATTACATTATTTGGGTAATAATATAACTATTAGCTACACTATCATCCCCCATACAATAATATTTTGGTAAAGTATATAACTGCCCCAATACAATGAAGAAGAAGAAGAAGAGAAATGAAAGAATGGTGGCTCATGCTTTGTCTTCAGCTCTGGCTCTAGATCATGGCTCTGGATCTGGTTCTAAGTGTACCTCTAGTTTTGTACCACTGGGTCTATCTCTGGATCTGCCTGTGAATCTGCCTCTGGATCATTGCCTCTAGATCTGCCTATAGATCTGCCTCTAGATTATTGCCTCTAGATCTGCCTCTAGATCTACCTATAGATCTACCTCTGAAACTTTGTCTTTGGGTCTATCTGTAGGTCTATCTTTGGGTCATTATCTCTGGGACTTCCACTTGGTCTGTCACTGGATTTACCTCAGGGTCTACCATAGGTTTTACCTTTTCGATAGAAGCCATACAACATTTCTTTCATCATGGTCCATTGTGTGAGATTTGTCCATCCACAATCTATATGAACCTTGTTGGCAATTTTTAGTTTGTACCAACAACTTGAAGAAGAGTGATTCATACATCCACATGAATCACAAGGATGTAGTATCCAACACTTCACTACAACATGTCCTGTCTTTCCATAGTGACTGTAATAATGCTTTTTAGGAGATGGAGGAGATTTAGGTTTTACAAATATGGAATTACTGGTACTTGTATGTCTAGTATGTGAAATGACGAACAAAAACATATTATTGATCAGGCGTTTAAATAAGAGTTACATAGCCTGGAATAGAACACCGGCGGAACAAAACTGTTACGCAGTTGTAACAGTGAACTAAACAATGTAATACAGCCAAGGTAAGTTAAGTACGCTAACATCCCCCTTTATTACATTATTTGGGTAATGTAATAACTAATAGCTATACTAGACTACTAACATCCCCTTACATTATTTTGCAATACAAAGTGAGCTACAAAACAATTCAAATTTGACACGTCCAAGTGCCTTAGTGAAAATGTCTGCAACTTGAGCATCTGTGGGAATGTGTTGAAGCTGAATTCGGTGCTTTGGAACTTCATCTCGAATGAAATGACATTGTGTGTCAATGTGCTTTGTTCTTTCATGATGGACTGGATTCTTGACGAGGTTCAAAACACCCTGATTGTCGCAAAACAAGTGTATTGGAGATTTTGATGGATGGCCCATACTTTTCAGAATGCGACGTAACCATATCACTTCGCACATAGCTTCACGTGCGGCACGATATTCTACCTCTGTTGATGAAATAGCAACCACCTGTTGCTTCTTGCTGTGCCAAGAGACAGGACCGGATCCCAGATGAAAAATGTATCCGAAAGTTGACTTGCGATCATCAAATGATCCGGCATAGTCGGAGTCCATGTATCCTTGCAAGAAGAATTTGTTGTTCCTCTTGTATTCTAGGCCATATTCCATAGTACCACAGACATAGTGAAGAACACGTTTTGCTGCTTTCCAATGAGTGGTCTTAGGCTCCTGCATGAACCTCGAAAGATAGTTGACAAAAAAAATGATATCTGGCCTAGTATTGGTCAGATATATGAGACTCCCAATCAACTGTCGATAGAGAGTACCATCTACCTGAGGTGAGTCATCATATCGCGATAACTGAAGTCCATTCTCCATAGGAGTTGCCATTGGCTTGCAGTCAATCATGCGATATTTATCCAGCAATGTCTTGGCATACTTTTTCTGAGACACTTTGATGGAGTGCTCCTTCTGGCTGAATTCCAGACCAAGACAAGAATGGAGAAGTCCGAGATCTGTCATCTCAAAAGATTTGCACAAGTTTCTTTTGACAGTAGAGATCATAGTTTCTGAACTCCCTGTAATGAGCAGATCATCCACATAGAGTACAAGCAACACTATCTCATAACCCTATTTCTTGAAATAGAGGTTTGCATCTGATGGACATCTCTTAAATCCATGCTGCATAAGGTGATTGTCCATTTTTATATACCAAGCTCGAGGAGCTTGTTTCGCACCATACAAGGATTTGACCAATTTGCAAACTTTCTCGCTCGTTGGCCTTCCACTTCAAATCCTTCAGCTGAGTCATATAGACTTCTTCTTGGAGATCACCATTTAGAAAGGCACTTTTGACATCCATTTGGTGAACTTTCCACCCATATTGTGCTGCCATAGCACACATAACCCGAATTGTGGTCATCCGAGCAGTAGGTGCAAAAGTTTCCTCATAGTCGATGCCTTCCTTTTGAGCATAGCCCTTTGCAACAAGATGGGCCTTATGCTTATCAATTGTTCCATCTGCCTTGTACTTGACTTTGTATACCCATTTGCAGCCAATAGGTTTCTTTCCATGCGGCAGATCAACAAGCTTCCAAGTTTTATTCTTCATCAGAGACTCATACTCTGTATCCATAGCGGCCTTCCACCGAGGCTCACTAAGAGCATCTTGCACCGATGCGAGTTCAAGACTATCTATGGTAGACATGAATGCCCCGTCATCATCAATATCCATATCCTCTACTTCTGCACTTGGAGTCACGTAAAGTTCCTCAAAATATTGACAAAGATCATCAACCTCACCAGTTTCTCTGGCTTCTCTTTCCTTTTGAGCCATACTGCGTGTACGAGGTCTATCCAAATTCAAATTGGGAGGAGTGGATAAATTTGCATCTCTGATTGTATTTGTACACCATTTAGGATTCTGCTTCGGTGGTGGTGAAGAAGATGTAGAAGGACCTCCCGTCTATGTTGACGAAGGAATCTCCTCTTCCTTAGGTTCCACAATATCCTGGTGTACTGTAGATGTGCTCTGTGATGTGAAAGCTTCATCAAAGACAACATCTCTGCTGATATGAATTTTCTTGGTCAAAGGATCTATCAACCGATATCCTTTAGAGTGCTCAGAATATCCAAGAAAAATACATCTCGTTGTTTTCTCATCTAGTTTCTTCCTTTTCTCTTTCGATATGTGCATGAAAGCTTGACATCCGAAAATACGTAGATGAGATATGGAGGGTTTTCGACCACTCCATGCTTCCCGTGGAGTCATTCCTTTTAGGGCCTTTGTGGGTGCCCTATTCAAAAGATACACTGCAGTGGTGACAGCTTCTCGCCCAATATTGTTGCCCAAGAGTAGCTCCTGTGAGCATACAACGAACCATTTCCATGATAGAACGGTTCCTTCTCTCAAGCAACTCCATTTTGCTGAGGAGTATAGGCAGTTGTTAACTGTCTCTTGATCCCATGCTTATCTAGGAATGCAAAAAATTCATTAGAGGTAAACTCTCCCCCTCGATCTGAGCGGAGGGTTTTAATAGAAGCCCCTGACTCCTTCTCAACGGATTTCTTGAACTGCTGGAAGAATGCAAAAGCTTCAGATTTCAGTTTGAGAAAGAAAACCCACATCTTTCGTGAGTAGTCATCTACGAATAACTAAAAGTACCTCTTCCCTCCAACACTGTTGGGTGTGAAAGGACCGCATAGATCGGTGTGAATTAGCTCCAGAGGTTTTCGTGCTCTTGTAGAGCTCTTCTCAAATGGTACTCTATGCTGCTTTCCCCGCAAGCAGTCAGAGCACACTCGGCAATGTGGCGTAAAGGGAAGGAAGACCCTTTACCATCTCATACTTGCCGAGCTCAAGTAAGTAGCCAGAACTAAGATGCCCATATCTCTTGTGCCATAGGGAAGTTGCCTCCTTGGTAGAGACAATCATGGCAACATGTGGAGTAGAGATAGCATCTAGTGCAAATAAGCCATGCTTATATGAAGCTGTTGCAATCTGCTTACCCTTCCTGGTAATTGTACAACACTTCTTTCCATTCTCAACACGAAAGTTGACAACCATATTTCTATCCAGGATTTGTGTCACTGACAACAAATTGTTAGCCAATCCCGGAACATAGAGGACTTTGTCAATCTGACACTTGCCATCAGGAAGAGTGACTGAAACTGTACCCTCTCCCTAAACCCTGTAGGTTTTATCATCAAGAATGGTGACAGGTTTGCCCTCTTTGGCCTCAAATGATTCAAACCACGATCTGTCGCCAATCATATGTTTGCTAACTCCATAATCGACATACCAAATAGGATCCCTCTGAGTGGAATCTGTGGTAGTCATGAGCACCTTGTGTGCCCATTCGTAATCCGAGTCGATTCTTCAACAACAACATTCACCTCGGGGTTGCTTGTTTTTATTTTGTGGTTTGTTTTGGCCCTTCTGCTTGTTCTTATGCCAACACCTGTTGGTGTCATGGTTGTCTTTCTCACATATCTTGCACCACCTCTTCTTCTGTTGAGGTTGTTTGCCTTTTCCTTTCGTATCCTGTTGAGAATTTCCTCCTTTCCGAAAGTTGCCTCCTTTTTGCCCATTACCTTTCTTCCTAGAACCCTGCTTGTTGGTGTATAGGGCTGTATTGGAAGAATCATCCTTGTGAAGTTGGCGTGCCTCCTGTTGTTGAAGCAGATTGACCAACTCGATGTAGGTAATTTGTCGTTGAGACACCTGGATGGAGGTTATCAACATATCAAATGAAGAAGGTAAAGCTCTCATCACAAGTGAAATGAGAAGCTTTTCGTCCACAATATCTCCGAGAGAACTCAATTTCTCTTTCAACTCGTACACTCGCACGTAAAAGAGTTCAACCGCTTCACCCCGCCTCAAACTCAGAGTTATGAAGTTGTTGTTGAAGATGAAGAATGGTGGATTCATTCTTCCCCTCATAGATGGTTCTAAGGGCATCCCATGCCTCTTTACCACTTGCTTTGTCACCTATATGAGGTTGCACTTCATCTGAAACAACAAACAAAATGAGCACCTTTGCTCTACTGTCTTTCTTGTCAAAAGCAATCTGATCTGTCGAAGGACCTCGTGGATCCCGCTGTTGGTGAAGGCCTGGTTGCTACTCCAGTAACAATATCCCACAAATCTTCCATTTGGAGAATTGCCTTCATCTTATGTTTCCATGGTGTATAATTTGGACCTTTCAATAACTGATGCGGATCAGTCATCAATTTTGCAACAACGGCCATAGTGAAGGTTCCTTATATCACCAAATTGGTCCCCCTTTCGATATACCTTTTTCTAGGCCAATATACCGTACAAAATACCCGCCCTTACGTGAGGGAAACTATAGGTATTTAGAAAGATCAACAAAAAATCACCCGCCCTTACGTGAGGGAGACTATAGGTGAATTTTAGAGATCATACGATACGTGGAACATAAGCGGTACGGAAAGGGAATCGCCTTGTTGATGGCACCTACCATAGAAGATTCTTCTCATGCGTGGGGCGTAACTTCCCCTAAACACTATGAAGAATACTTCGTCAGATTTACGCCTAAACACAAGTGCGATAAAGGGTAGTGGATGGAGTAAAAAAATGCAAAAATGGCGTACTTATTCCTCCCCGACGATTTATAGAGAACAAGCTCAGACGTCGTTGTTGCAGCTATATTAGGCGATAGATACAGTAGCCCAAAGCACGACAACTTTACCTGTAAGTGTGGGCCAGAGGTACCGTTTTTACCGAACGCTGCAGTGCAATAAATTGCACAGATGGGTTTTATATTTCGAGGACTTAGGGAGTGTTTGTTTTTAAGTTTTTAATGTTATAGTGCAAAAATGAAATATGCAACATACAACATAAAAAAACTGCCCACAAGAATAACCCACAAGGTGTCGGTCACAGCCGAAAATGCACCTTTTACAATGCCAAATTGCTATTTTTTCGAAAAATTACTCTCTATCCCCCTTTGATTTTTGAAAAAATATCCCCCCTTAAAAAGCGTTCTTTAACAAAGCATTTTAATAATTATTATAAATTTAAAATTAAAATAAATAATTTTAATTTATATAGTTTTTAAACTTATAAAAAATAAATTAAAATTAAAATTTTAATTTATAAAGTTAAAAAACTATATTAAAAAATTAAAATTAAAAAATTTTAATTAAAAAAAATAATAATTAAAAAAAATTAACTTTGCAAAAAAATTATACCTTAGGGGGGAGTCGGCGGGATTTGAACCCCCGACCTGCAAGCTCCCTGAGCCTTACCGCACGGCTCACGACCACGTGAGCCAGCGGGCTGATCCGAGAGGATCAGTGAGCCACCTCCTTTTTCAACCCAAATGGTCCTCCTCTTCGGCCTCACGCGCTGCTGCTCTGCGGCTCCCGCCACTTCGAAAAATTTTCAATTTTTTTTTTTTTTTTTTTTTTCAACGACAAATTTCAGGGGGGAGGGGTGGGCTCTGCCGTCTGTAAAAAAAACACAGTGGGGGGTGGGCTGTGCAAGCAAATTTCATCTTGGGAAAGGGGGGAGGGGAGTGTCCGCCCTTCTTCCCTGCCACCTGCGCGCGCGTCCCCATTGGACACGTCTGCGCAGAGGGCAGACGCGGAGGGGGGGGGTTTATACTCCCCCAATTCCCGCGCGGGCGGGAATTTAAAAATCTCGCGTGGGGGGGGTGTTATCCCCTCCTCGTCTGTCGTGCGTGATAGGATTCGTCTGCGCTCTATAGACTTTCAGTCTACAGCTGCGCAGGTCTGCGCACTGCAGACTGTAGACTATGTGCAGGTCTGCGCACTACAGACTGTCAGTCTGCGACTGTGCAGGTCTGCGCACTGCAGACTGGACACGTTTGCAGGGCATCGTTGCCTACACTGTAGGAAGTCATCGTTGCAGTGTCTACAGGACGCGACGGAGCCTCCTTCCAAGGACGTGCGCTGCGCCTCCTTTTTTTTAAATTCTTGCAGCTCCTCTTCACGCGACAGAATCAAGTCGCAAAAAAAAAATTCCGCACACCAGAAAAAACTGCATTAAAAAAAATGCACTGCAACCTCCATCTTCCACCTCCAAAAACTCCCTTCATGCCACTGGCTCTGATGCCATGTGAAACGACGAACCAAAAACATATTATTGATCAGGCGTTTAAATAAGAGTTACATAGCCGGGAATAGAACACCGGCGGAACGAAACTGTTACGCAGTTGTAACAGTGAACTAAACAATGTAATACAGCCAAGGTAAGTTAAGTACGCTAACATAGTATAGCCAAGGCCTTCATTATTTGCCCTGACATGTAGCATTATTGGAGTTTTAATGCCTTGCTCTTGTTTACCTAATATCTCACTATTGAATCCCATTTTCTTCATCATTTTGGAACCAAATCCTTTGGTGTGTTTTTTGAAACACCCAATTTCATCATCTTCATCAATGCTTTTAACAATATTGCATTTGTCGCTATTAATGAGATTATGGAGTTCATTTTTAGGAGGTTCAATTTTTAAGTCACTAGTGTCATAAAAAAAATCTGCTACTGTGATGAGATCACCTGTGCTACAACTGATATCTACCATAGAAGGTAGGAGGTTGCCTATATCACAACAAGCATTGGCCATCATGGGCTCAAGGCCACATGTGTCATAACAAGCATTCGCCACCATGGGCTGAAGATCACTTGTGTCACTACAAGCATTGACCATTAGGGGTTTGACCTCTATTTCCTCACTAAAGTCCCTGTACACTTTATGTTGGGCAATATCAAGAGAAATCAATGATATGTAGACTGCCCTTATGACGCCTATAGGGATTTGAACACCATTCTTCTAAAGGTCTTCAAAATATTTAGAATATTTGAGAATGGATTTTACACCACTGTGTAGTGTAGAATATTTTTCATCCTCATAAAAATCCATTCCTTCTATCTTTGGTGGAAAGTAAGGACCTTTAACTGATTTTTCAACAACATCAGTTTGTTTAGGAGCTTACTTTTCTTTAATCTGCCCATTTTTAAGGTGTTGGTATCTATCGAAAATGCACCTTTTACAATGAATTTTGCAAAAAATAATCTGACTAAGGTGTCGGTCACTGCCTAAAATGCACCCTTATAAGTCTTCCCCCCTTGGTTTTGCAAAATTATATCTCCCTTGTTTGCAAGATAGGAGATGATGGAGAAAAAAAAATTATCCCTCCCTTTAGTACAAAAAAATATGCAACTATGAAGCCTCAAAAAATCTCTTACAAAGCTTGCCTCTCAGGTAGATGAGCACAATATGTCACCAAAAAAAAATTCCCCCTATGTGAAGTACTTCAAACAAACAAAGTTTGCTATTTATGAAGCCTAAAAAAATAGGTTTGAATTTTGATGATTTTATGCCTCTTTGATTGCTTTGATGATGAATTGCTCAATGGGGGAAAAAAATCCTCCCTTCACTTATGCAACAAAAAATGCCCCCCTTCAAGTTTGAAATTTTTTTCCCTCCAATGTTTTAAAAATAATAATTTAAAGTTTAATTAAATTAATTTTTCTTTTAAAAAAAAAATATTTATTTAAAATTATATATTTTTTTTAAAGAAAAATTATAAAAAATTTAATTAAACAAGAAATTATTAAATAAAAACATTAGAAAAAAAATCAAACTAAAAAAAAATATACCTTTTGTTGGGGTGAGTCGGTGGGGTTTGATCCCCCGACTTATGGTTGTCGCGAGTGCCTTAGCGCTTGACCATCAACCGGTCGAGCTAGACCGCTTGGTGAGAGTCAAGGGAGGCTCCCCTTACTTAACCCGATCTGGGCGGTGCACTTGAAGGAAGCGTTGCTCATCCGTGGCTCCTCTACGATCGGTTCGACAGTGGCTCCCTTTGCGACCAGTGGCACTTCTCCCCCAACAGCTGATGCCCAAAAAAAACTTCCAAAGTGCTACTCAGCTCCTCCACTATCAGGAAAATTTTAGTACATTTGGTGATGAAAAAAACACTCAACGCTGTGCATAGGATAGGTTTTGGTTTCAGGGCATTGCTGGTCAAAAATGTTGAGAGGATGATATCTCACCATACAAGGAGAAAAACAAAATTTTAATTCGAACAAACTACTTAAAATATCCTATAAATTAAGGTTATGCCATCAGATCAAAGATCGATCGTCAGCAGAAGTAAGGGAAATTAGGTGGTCTGGTTCACTGTCGTCGATTTTGCACAGCTTGACAACCCATCCACACCTTGTGACGCCTCCTTCAGTCACAAAAAAAATGCAACCCCAAAAAAAATAATCTTCTAATTAAGTTTTGGCCATCGTGATCCCTCAAAAATCTACAAGGTAGTCTACTGGCTGTCTATAGATATTAGGCATTCAGGTCAATGACATTCGAGAAAAAAAATTTTGTCACATCAAACTTGACGTTAGTTAGATTTTCTGCAAGGACACTATGAATACACGCTATAAACGTCTTGATTCACCTACCACATATTCTTGGTGATGTGTTGTCTGCAATAGCTGACAGTATTTGGATCGATGTACGAATCATAGCTTGGAGTGTAGGCCAAATAGATGTGTCACCAAACATCCAATTGCAAAACACCACTTAGAAAATGGCGAACATCTCGACAAAATCTCCACTAGTATTTATGGTAGCTATCGGGATCTGCTTTTGCAAGCCTCATTAGATTACAAGAAGAATTTTAGATAGCAATTCTAGCCACCAGGATCTGAGTGGGGTGATCTTGGTTGCAGCAAACTCTTCTGTGCACTACAACTGGGAATCTCTCCTCCCACAAATTACAGTAGGATCAGTCATCATCAACTGGTCCATAGGTTTGTCCCACATTGGGAATGTGAAAGGTTGGAGAAGGATATAAAAACAAACACACGCCTATCGTTTAATAACCACTTGTTGGTGGTTTCCAGCCTTATCCAATATTTTGCCCATCTCCTCCATGCACCTATTTAAGATTCCAGGTTAGTCAACCAGGTTTAGACCACATCCCCCTCACTTAGGGTCCATTTAGCTGTCATCCACATAGGTTTAGGGTCCTCTTGTCTGCACCTCATCTGAGTTGGCCTTCGTTTAGGTGTGAATATCAATCCACATCATGGGAACGTAGAGGTCTAGTCCAGGCTCTGCATCCTAGGTCTAAATGTCACGCCGCCCATAGGTCTATCTAGTCTAGGCTCTACATCCTAGGCCTAAATGTCACGTCATCCATAGGTCTAGCATGTCGCATGATAGTCCATCATAGGCATCAACCTAATTGTCCACATAAGCTATTTTTAGTCTACCATGTCATATGTCTTCACACTCAGGTGTGTGCAGGTTTCCTACAGTAGAGCTCCCACATCAACGATACACTACTCCACCTTCAGGTCCAACGAAACCCTGAGCCCCTAATTTAGATCCGAGAGAGTTGGAGCGGAACTAAACCTACTCTGATACCATTTTGTGGAGCAACAAACTATATTTCATTAATCAAACATAGATTAAGTAGTACAACTTAGGCCTAGATTAGCCCGAATAGAATGGATCGAGCTAACTGCATAGTGCCAAATAATAAAATTAGACTAACAATAGCCTAACAATATAATTCCCTAATATCCCAACATAATTGTAATAACAGCTATTAATAAAGATACGCTAACATACCTAAGACTAGGTACTAGCATGATGTGATCTTGGTAGTGGTTGACAAATTGACCAAGGTTGCACACTTCATACTAGGGAACATCAAGGATGATGCATCGATTATGGCAAATAAGTTTGCCAAAGAAATATTCAGGCTACATGGGTTTCCTAAGGTGATCATATCAAACAAGGATTCTAGATTCACATCATAATTTTGGTAGACTCTACACCATCAAATAGGCACTAAGCTAAATATAAATTTTACATATCATCCTAAAATATATGGTCAGACCAAGAGTGTAAACTAGGTTTTGGAATACATGTTATGCATGTATTACATGGATGAAAAGTCTAATTGGAAGGACTTTTTGCATCTTGTTGAATTTACATATAATAATGGGTACCATGCATCATTTAGGATGTCCCAATTTGAAGCCTTGTATGGTAAAATATGCATAACACCTCTATAATGGGATAATACAAAGGATTTGGTGATGATCAAACTAGACACCATTCAAGAGATGGAGGAATATTGCATAGCAATAAAACTTAGGCTCAAGGAAGTGGTCAATCATCAAAAGAGCTATGCTAATCTAAAAATATTGCTAAGAGAATTTTCTATGGGAGATAAATTTTTCTTAAGGGTAAGACCCATGAAAAGTGCCATTAAGTCAACCAAGTTGGATTATTTCTATGTTGGGACCTTTGATATCATTGATAAGATTAGCCTAGTAGCCTATAGGCTCACTTTATTACCCAACCTATAAAATATCCATGATACTTTCCACATATATCTACTTAGAAAATATATTGTTGATCCTACTCACGTGTGGAAGGTTTCCAAATTGTATATGGCAGATCCCTCGACAATTGAGGTGAGACTAGTTAATATTTTATGGTTTTATTCCAAGATGTTGAGGAAAAAAACCCTAGATCATTGTAATATCTAGTGGGACTAGTATTCAAAGAATTGTGCTCCATGGGAAAATGTTGAGGAAACAAACCCTAGATCAATGTAAGGTCTAGTGGGACTAGTATACAAATAATTGTGCTACATGGGAAAATTTTGAGGAAATGAGGCACCAATTTCCATATTTATTTTAATAAACACTTGTTTACTTGATTGCAAGAAACACAGAGGACTACGTTTAGTCCAAGGAGGGAGTATGTGATAGACCTCCTTGGAATTTTTTTATAAATTATCTATTAGTGTGAATATTTAATGGCATAGTTTCATTTTGTGATATCTTGATGATGGATGATTACATTCTTTTGAGCTTGGAATATGGTATTGTTGATGTATTTGTGGATGCAAGACTAGGTGCTCTCTCTCTAGTGGGATCATATGGGTGAACCACCTACAAGAGAGATATTTTAGAAAATTATGGTGATGACTTGCTCATCGACAACTTAGGGTGACTATAACACCCTTCATGTAGATGCATTACATTTTTCTTGTTCACATGATCACACCATTGGGCCAAGAGTTTCTTACACAATGAGTATCCTTAATAGGTTGGTGACAGTAATAGACTATCTTAAAGGAGACCACCTACTTAGGGATATAACAAAGGTGTGAAACATGGTTGGTGTGAATTTAGGTTTGTATTAATATGCATAGGTTATTGAGTATTTATTGGTAATATTAATGCTCTAGAAATCATTAAGTATTAATTAGTTGATAAAATTAATACTTCCAAATTATTAGTTGGCTTTAATACTTTAGCCAAGTAAAAGTAGTAATTAAATTATTGTCATTCAAGTTAATGAAAATCAATTATTTCCATGAAGCTAATATGGGATTCAAATTGATAGTTGGGAGACCTCAGGATTTTTTTCACCGAGCTCTGGCGATTTGGCAGGAAAGCGAAGCTCCAGGGTCTTTGGTTGGAATATTCTTCCAATACCTCCTGTGGATTGAATCTACACTTCTTTGTAGGATCGTTCGTTGCCTTGGGAGGGCCCAATGGGGTCTCCTCCAGGATCTATCGATGGGCAGAAAAGCTCATATGCTGATATATTAAAAGAAAACCCTGCATCTTCCTCCGATGAAGCTCAACGAAGTGCTTATCAAATGCTATTTAAGAATGCTGGAAAGGGTTTACCTGCAAACAAATTTAACGGCTGCCTTCCACAATCTGCTTCCAGGCCTAATATTGTCATAGAACCAAAACTGGTTGAGGATACGATTATATACCATGCTACCCATGGTCTGATCTGCAAATTCATGGGTATCCGGCCCACTCTGAACTTTCTACATACCTGGGTGAGACAGAACTGGGAGCCTATTGGTGAGTACTCTCTATGGCCTATAAGCAATGGGTATTTTATTATTAGTTTCTCTTCTTTAGCAGATAGAAATAGAGCATTTGAATCAGAGAAGAGGAGCCACGGCCCGACAAGATTATTTGTCCAACCATGGAGAGTGGGTTTTGATCCTCGCATTGAGCCCATGGCTGTCCCGATCTGGATACGGCTGTACGCTCTCCCAATGGAGTTTTGGGGTGAGCAGATTCTTGAGTTGATTGGTAATTCTATAGGTAGATATTTGGGAGTTTCAATAGATACCATGGAGGGAAATACTGATGTCTTTGCTAGAATATGCGTAGAAATGGACATTAGCCAGCCACTTCCAGTCGAGGTGGAATTGGAGTTTGCAGGACTAACCTGGATACAACAACTAGACTATGAAGCCTTACCTTTCAGATGTAGATTCTGCCATAAGCATGGCCATTTGGCTAGGTTCTACCCAAATAGCCTGACCACAAAAGCGAAAGCTCCGTCGGGAGCACCAAATCACCCCAGAGAGGGTAAGTTCACTCCGGTCAAAGAACCCCTCAATATCCCCCAGGGTTCTGATGCCCAGAAAGATGGCTTTGAACAGGAGAAGCGGAGGAAAAACAAATAGAGAAATGGCAAAGAGCAGGCCCAAACCAAGCCAACCAATCGATATGAAATCTTCAAATCCCTTGTAGACCAAGAAGACCAAGTCATGGAAGGAGTGGATGGGAATGCTGAGGATACTAACACCCACTCTCATGCTCCTCTATCATCTACTCCTATCTTAGAACAGGTGATTGAAACCCCTGAGACTTTGTAGCCAGAGAACCTAGGGGCTATGGTAATCCATTCCCCTGCACAACCAGTTATTAAGGATGTCAACATGGGAAGTGCAGAAAAGAACAAAGAAAGACCAGCGTTGGGGATTACCCAGGTGGAAAAGAGGTCTAAGAATAGTAATTCCCAAGGAGCTGGTAGAAAATCCAATAAGGATCTACTAGTAGCGCAAGGGGACAAGCTGATCAATGGAGGATCGGTGAGAACAATTGACTCTTATTGCTCCCAAGGTTTCCAATGATTATACAATCCTGGAATGTAAGGGGTTTAAATAGTAGAACCCATCAATCTGCTGTTCAAAGACTTTTAGGAAGACACAAAATAGACTTTTTGCTCCTTCAGGAAACAAAAATGTCTTTAGATCTTATGTGTAAAATTGCTAGTAGAATATGGAGGGGCGCTGGATATATGGATGTGGCGGCCCAAGGAGCTTCGGGGGGGATTGTTACTCTTTGGAACCCTCTGGTGTGGATAGCAATAGAACATACAGCTTGGAGGGGTGTTCTCACATCTCTCTTTAAGAACATTGTTACAGCTGAACAGGTTTTAATCACAAACTTCTATGGGGCTCAAAGCATTGATGGCCAGCGGCTTCAATGGAATGCTGTTCATTCAATGAGATCCTCCCGGGAAGATTGCGATTGGATTATTGTTGAGGATTTTAATGCCAAATTATCTTCCAGGGATTAGGAAGGTGGTTTCCCAGTTTTGGATCCAGGGGATAGGCTTCTGATTGCTCAAGTCCAGGCCTTTCACCTTGTTGATATCAAAGGTCCTGGCACTTATTTTACGTGGACTAATAAGAGAAGAGAGCCACACAGTAGGAAGGTAAAACTAGACCGGTTTCTGGTCTCGGAGGAAGCATTTGTGAAATGGAATATTAAATTTCAGATTTTGGAAGGCCCAGTTTCAGACCACTTTCCCATTTTACTGGAGGGAGGGGCTATGACAGGGCAGTACCATAAACCATTTAAATTTGAAAATTTTTGGTTGCAAAAAGAAGATCTCCGAAGAAAAATTCCTCAGTGGTGGGAAGATGGCCGCCCACCTTTTGGGACTGCAATGTTCAAATTTCACAAACGACTTCAATTTGTCAAGTGTAAACTGAAACAGTGGAGGAAAACTAACAAATCAGACTTCCAGCACCAACGGGCCCCCTTGTTGGCCAGATGGGATGAGGTGCAAAAACATTTCAGGGAAGGAAACATTTCCGAGCACCTTAAATCCAAGGATGATGCTTTGCGCAAAGCGGTTGAGGATATTGATAATCAAGAAGAGATTTACTGGAAACAGAGAGCAAGAAATACTTGGTTATTAGAAGGAGACAGAAATACAAAATTTTTTCAGCGCTCTGCCTGTGCTAGGAGACAAGTGAATAATATGGATTTCCTTCAAGATGAGAATGGATACTCTTTTGACACTCTTCCTGGTATGCACTCCCACTCAATGGAGTATTTCTCAAAACTCTTTAAGGAAAGTATGGAGCAAGATGGGGCAGCCCAAGATGAAGTTATTGCTGTCATTCCTTCTATAATCTCTCCTGAAGAGAACCAGGCCCTACTTAGACCTATAGATAGAGATGAACTTAAGAAGGTGGTCTTTGGGATGAGTAATGGTAAATCGCCTGGTCTCGATGGCTTCCCTATTGAGTTCTTCCAGGACTTTTGGGATACCCTGGAGGAAGATGTTCGCTATCACTGAGGAGTCCAGAACCAATAAAAGAATGCTCAAGGCTCTAAATCTTACCTTCATTACTTTAATTCCAAAAGGGGCAGGGGGGGTTCATTTATCTGATTTTAGACCTATTGCCTTATGCAATGTGATCTATAAAATAATTACTAAGATTATGGCTGAAAGATTAAAACCTATCCTACATAATATAATTTCCCTAGAGCAAGGGGGTTTTGTTGAAAGGAGGCAAATCTTGGATGGAGTGATTCTTGCACAAGAGGCTATCCATACAATGCACCAATCTGGGAACAAAGGAATGTTAATTAAACTGGATATGTCCAAGGCTTATGACAGGGTGGAGTGGGGCTTCTTGGCAAAGATGTTGACTGCCTTTGGTTTCTCTCAGGACTGGACAGACTGGGTCATGAGTTGTATTTCTACGCCTTCATACTCTGTTCTTATCAAGGGACTTCCCTCGCCTCCTTTTGGTGCCTCTCGTGGCCTGCGGAAAGGAGACCCTTGCTCTCCTTATCTCTTCCTCATCTTGGCTGAAGGATTGGGTAGACTCTTTCTGAGAAGAAGACTTCAAGGTCAGATAATAGGTATTAAGGTCGGGGCTGAAGTTTTGACTCATTTACAGTTTGTAGATGATACTGGATTGGTGGGAGTGGCCAGCCTTAGGGAAGCAAGAAGAATCAGAGATACTCTAAATGTCTACCTTCGGGCCTCTAATCAAGTCATCAATGACAACAAATCCAAAGTGATCTTCTTCAATATTGATCAACGGTTACAGGACAGAGTTATTGAGATTTTAGGTTTCACTCGGACCTCTCTCCCAGTAGTTTACACAGGGATCCCTCTCCATTTCAAAAAAATGAAAATAGATGTTTGGAAGGACCTATTGGATGGCATCAAAGATAGAATGAACCATTGGTCTCATAGATGGTTAAGTTATGGGGGTCGTCTAACTTTTTTGCAGTCAATTATTCAGGCCATGCCAATTTATAAATTCTCCGTCTTGGCTGCTCCCCAGTCTATTTGGAAAGAGTTGGATAAAATGGCTAGAATATTTCTATGGGAAGGTGCCAAGGGAGAGAGGAAATGGGCCTTGGTTGGTTGGGACAAGGTTACCCAACCCAAGGAAAAAGGAGGGTTGGGACTAAGAAGCTCCAAGTTTAACAACAAGGCTTTGGCTGGCAAACGTATCTTGGAGGTGGATTTCTCGACCAACATCCCTCTTTAGCGAGAATCCTCTCTAGCAAATACTTGGGTTCTGTCCATCCTAATGATGTGGGCCGCTTTCCTCTGGAAGGTTTTGGATCACCAGTGTGGCGAGCGCTCAAGCTTGGAGCTCTACTCATCAAAGATCAACTATTTTTGAAAGTGGGGAGAGGGGATAAGGCTCGGTTCTGGACTGATTCCTGGGACCAGAATCCTCCCATTATTGTTGTGTTTCCTGAATTGCAACCGATAAAATCTTCTATAGAAGATAAGGGATGGATCCAAATTGAGAGCTACTTTAACACTAGTCAATTGGGGGACTACAAGATCATAAAGTTTAAGCGGCTGGATGAGTGGCCAATACCAATCCCTCCGGAGTGGGTACCTACTTTGGGAAAAATCTTGGCAGAATGGTTTCTTACTGGGAGAGATGAGGAGGATGAAGCGGCACGGGGCTATGGGAGCCTTGGGGTTTATACTTTGAAAGAGGGATATGATGAGATCCTCCCAGAGCCCCCCCCACACTTTTTTTTGGTTCATGATTGGAGAAAGATATGGCATCCCCAGGGCTGGTCGAAAGTGAACTTCTTCGCCTGGTAGTTTTTGCATAATGGAATTCTCACCTATGACAATCTCAGACTCAGAGGCATCATTGGCCCTTCTCAATGTGTGTTATGCCACAAGCGGGGAGGAAACTGCGGATCATCTAATGTTTGAATGTTCTTTCACACGACAAATCTGGAAGTGCTGGTTCTCCCACTTTAAAATTTAGGCGAATGGGGTCTTGTCTCGAAAAAACATTTTGGAAAGCTGGAAGAAAGGTAGATTTAAATCCAAAGCTCTTCGAATTGGCTGGGAGCTTGGTTTATTTTTTATCTGGTGGCAGGTTTGGTTGGAGAGAAATGCCCGTATTTTTCGTGAAACCTTCTCCCCTCTAGAAGGAATATGGTAAGTCATTTGGAGCAAAGTGGCAGAAACGGTTGCCATTCATGCCGAGGGGGAAATTCAGTCTGCTTCTGAGCCTTTGGAAGAGGGAGTTGTTATTCAACAAAGGCAGGTGAGTGGTAGTTGGAAACCTCCTCCTGAAGGATGGATCAAAATCAATACTGATGGAGCTGCTAAAGGCAATCCAGGAAGTGCTAGAATTGGAGTAGTGTGCCACGATCATGCTGGGTCTTTGCTCTATTGGGAACTGCAGGGTCTGGGATGTGCCACAAACAATGAAGCCGAGGCCTTTGCCATCAAATCTGCCTCCTTCTAGGCTGCCAAACAGGGACACAGGAAGATTATTATTGAGTCTGACTCCCAAATCTTGGTGGGTGCTCTTGATTGTATGAGAAAATTTGTCTCGAAATCTTGGAGGTTGCGGATCTTAGTCTCCCAAATCAAAGAGCTTTGGATGGAATTATATGATGTGATACCTGTCTATGTGAATCGAGATCTCAATAAGGCGGCCGATTTCCTTGCTAAGATGGGTGCTGAAAGGGAGGTTGGGATGCAGCTGCACAATGACATGCCTGTGGAGGATGCAGAGATCCGACAAAGCCTTGAACATTTTTTGAAATTATTTGCAGTGTTTTTATGCTAAGGAAGGTTTCTGTCACGATATCGCGACATGTAGCGCCGTCGCTGCTTCAAGTTGGAAGCTGTCGCGATATCGCGACAGGTTGCGCCCTCTCGGCCTTTGGGGGGTTTTTGTCGCGATATCGCGACATGTCGCACCATCATGGCCCTCGGGGAAGGCGCATGGTTAAATTGTCATGATATCGTGATAGTTTTGGCAATTTGGGGCTAACTGGTAAAATTGTCGCGATATCGCGACACTTTTGCAGATGGAGAGCAAAGTGGAAAATTCGTCGCGATATCGCGACGGTTTGAGAACTGGGCGTCGAAAAGAAAATTTGTCACAATATCGTGACAGTTTTGAGAACTGGGCACCGAAAGGAAAAATCGTCGCGATATCACGACACTTTTGCAGATGGAGAGCAAAGTGGAAAATTCGTCGCGATATCGTAACAGTTTTGAGAACTGGGCGTCGAAAAGAAAATTCGTCGCGATATCGCGACAGTTTTGAGAACTGGGCGCCGAAAGGAAAAACCGTCGTGATATCGTGACACTTTTGGCGATCTGGTGTCATAAGGAAAACCCATCGCGAAATCGCGACCATTTTGCTGATGTGGTGCAAAGTGGATATTTTGTCGCGATATCGCGACATTTTTTGGCGATGGCTGCTGTATGAAAATCTCGTCACGATTTCACGACAATTTTGGCTTACCAGCGGAATGGAGAAAACTGTCGCGATATCGCGATGCTTTTGCGATCTGGATGCCATAAGGATTATTCGTCACGATTTCGTGACACTTTTGATGGTTGGATGCTTCGGAGGCTCTCTGTCGTGATTTCGCGACCTTTTTGGCGTTATGGAGCAAGTTGGTCTTCATGTCGTGATTTCGTGACAATTTTGACGAAGGGTTGCTGGAGGGTGCTGTCGTCACGATTTTGCGACATGTCGCGATTTCGTGACATGTCACAATTTTGCAACATGTCGCGTTTTCATGACTGTTGGCACTATAGTGGAGGAGCCGGGGTTGACTATCGCGATCTCGCGACATGTCACAATTTCGTGACATGTCGCTTGTTCGCGCCCAGTTGACTTCTTTGCTTTGTGTTGTCTTTGGGTTGACTTTGTGCTCTTCCCTTGTAGTGTTGTTTGCTGTTCTTGGTTGGGATGTGTTCTCTCCCGCTTGTAATTGCTCTTTGTATTAATACAAGTTTTTCATTTTTTTCAAAAAAAAAAAAATATGGGATTCAAATTGATTAAGTGAATGATGTTTTAAAATGGCTAAATAAGGAAAGGAGTTTATGACCACCCTTTTGTGTTCTTCGATTTCAAAAAGAATAAAGATAATTCAATTTTGCTTGGAATGCTTTCCTGTGGTGGCTAGGATGGCACATGCATGGGAAAACACCTTCTTGGATGGATCTCATACATTTTCCTCCCAATAAATATTTTTACATGTTGTTACTTTAAAAATCTAGAGTGGTTAATGTATGGGGGGTTGAAGAGGAAAATACGAGAAGGGCTATAAGATTGGAGAAAGAAAGAAAATGATCTAAGCAGCAATGTACTGAGACATTGAGGAAGCTTATGCAAACTAAATCCTTCTTATTATTTATGATTTAATGCTTTTCATGTTGGCATTTGATTCCTTAATATTATCCTTTTTTATCTATCCCTCCTACTACCAAGTTGTCCTTAGACTATGTATTGCTTGGACTTTCGAGGGTCACCTTGTTATCTTTATCACTTCATTTCTTTTGTTGCAAAGCTCTTCAATTTTATTTTATTGGACTTTGTAGCATGTGATCTTGCTAAACATGGTTTTTTGTTAGATTATTTGATATGTTCCTAAGTTGTGACCTTATAACTCCCTGTGGTAAAAGACCAAACTATTCTTTAGCTAGTGTGCCCTGTAATCTTTAGACTCAATGATGATCATGTTGTTTGGTTGTTTTGTTTTGAGTAGCATATTTTGTGGGGATTAAAAGGGCTTTATTGTGTGGCTATATATTTTGAGTCATACCTAGCACCCGAGGTTTCCTATGCATATTTGCCTTGATTTGTCTCCTTGCGCTTGAGTTATGTTCAGTTGTTAGTGTAGGTTATAGCTCTTTTATTATTATCAAGTTTAATTCTTTCAAAATTTAATAAAGTCTTCTTCTATTTTTATAATCAAATGTTGTATTATTATATGGTGGCTTTTGATAAAGAAAAAATAAAGCTTTATTTATGTTAGATTAAATATGTATCTTAATAATGTAAAAGTATTAAGCTTACCTTATATTAGATGCTTTATATTTTTATATATAAAAAAAAATGGAAGCTTTCTTATATTGATATATGAAAATTTGAGGTTTAGTTAAAAGTTGTTATTAAGATAACAAGTTGAATTCTATGATTAGAGTCTTCTTATATATCACATGTATTTAGTTGCATTTTATGAGAAGAAAATTATAATGGTTTCCTAAGACTTGAGTAGGTATGGAAACCCTTATAAAGAGAAGTATGGGATAGTCTTTTATAATATGTATTATTGTATGTTTGGTTTTGAAATAGAAACTATGATAATGATTTTAAAGACTCTTGTGAGTTAGGGGATCATTATAAATAGAAGTATAAGATTCTATTTGATTAAAATGGAATGTTGTATATTGGTTTTGAAATAGAAACTATGATAATGATTTTTGAGACTCTTGTGGGTTAGGGGATCATTATGAAGAAAAGTATGGGTTTCTCCTTGTGTTGGTTGTTATTTTTTGTGCATGGTTGTTTGCATCAAAAGTAAATAAAAGGTATGATTTAAGTTGCATTACATTTAAAGTTATCATAATCCCTAAGTATCTCTCATAAGTCATGGGTGGAGTCCCTATCAAGAAGATGTTGCAGATCTCTAGAAGGCTTGGATATCCTTGGGGAATGGCTTCATAAGCTCTAGAAATTTTTAGTTATTGAAAAAGAATCAAAGGCTATGTAAAGGAATGCTTTGTTCCAAAAACTTTTGTAAAATTGATTAATGTACAATTGAAATATTATGTTTTTTTAATGATGTTATGGATTTTGTACTTTAAGGTGTGTTCAAAAATATTTGCCATGGATAGATAGTAATGAGTTTTTTCAATTTCTAGAATGCATCATTATGATAATTGGATCACTTGTGTTAAAGTATGTATGTTAGAAAAAAATATCCTTGGATTTTTATGATAAGCATTTGTAACGTGTGCAATTTGGCTTGTTTTAAAAATGAATCTTTATTATCAATTGCAACATGTTGGATTATGAATTTGATTTATAAATGCTTTCATATATGTAATGATTTATTTTAGAGTTATGTTTCAATGCAAGTTTTGTTACCTTGGGAAGGGGTGGATAGAAATACTCTTGTAAACCAAAACATAATAAAGCCCAATCCTAGGAGGAGTTGCATGGATGCAATAACTAGGTAAATATGAGTCTTAGAAGGAGTTTCTAGGATGCAATAGCTAAGAACTCATAAACCTGGAAGGAGTTGTGTGAATACAATAGCCAGGTACTTTATGAATCCTTGCACCTTGAATGAGTAGGATCAGGTTTATTCCAACTAGAAGTTTATCGAACCATTCATAATTCAATAGTGAACATGTAGGATTGGGTGATCATGTCAGTTGTTGTTGAAATGGAAATGATCCTAGTTAGCCCATGGAGGTGTGGTAACTAAGCACCAAGGATCTACACTCTATTAACTTGCCTAGATGGACTTAGAGTCAAGTTAGGGAATAAGCATACCCCTTTAAGTGTTATGGTCCTTAGAGGATAATATCTACGTCGTGGTCATGTGGTCCTATGTTGATGAGGGTATAGAAAAGGTGGGGGGACCACTTTTGACATCCTTCTAAATATGTAGGTTTAGTAAGGTGAACCCCAAAAAACATGGGAGTTGGTCACTCTTGTCCACTGAGTGTCATCTACAACAACTTGGAACTCAAATGTGGTGAAGCTTGATATGCCGAGATAATTAAAATAAGGTTTCTCCCTTGCAAACCCTTTTCTTGTAATCATTCCTTTAAAAAACATTGGGTTGGTAGATTTGGGTTGTTACAATCTGAGCCAACTAAAAATTTGCAAAATCTGATCATTAGAGGTCATATTGGCATTAAAAGCAGTTTGACTGTATGTCACGATCCATTTTGGCAAGCCTTTCTATGTATGGAAATGGGACTTATATCCTAGGTTGGTATCCATGTGAAGTCAATTAATGCTAAATTGGGCATTAAATTGGGCAACTTCTAGAGTAGAGATTTACTTTTTAAATATGCTTAATTAATTTAATTACCTTCATTTTAGAAGGAAATTAGGTAGTTTGCTTTTTATGAGCTTGTTCAATTTTAAATTGGATTAAAAAAAAAACTACCTTGTAATAAATCTTTCCTTCCACATGGCTACTTTGGGAAGGTTGAAATAGTGGATAAGATTCATGCTCTTATCTCTATGGATTTCCTTTCCATTAAAATAATATATAAATATATATATATATATATATTAAAGGAAGCTTTAACTTGGGTGAAATAAATAAGATATATATATATATATATATATATATATATAATTAGAAGCATATTTTCTGAAAGAAAGAAAGCAAAATAATATAAATAAAATTTATATTTAGAAACCTCTTTCTTGTCTAAGAAGAAAGAGAGCTATAAATCACCATTGAGATTGAAAAAAGAGGGGTATGCTATGTTATGTTGGAAGAAGGCTGGAGAAGAAGAAGATCTTGGATACAAGGGAAGCTTTATTCTGTGGAAGGCCCAGGTTGGAACCTTCCATTATGTTGAATTTATGATTTTATTGAATACTTGTTTGTTTGAAAATATAAAGCTATTATGTCTGTTAGCTTGTGTTGCTCTTATTTATGGTATAATAAAATTTAGTCTACAATTTGATAATGGAATCAATTTTATATTAAGCCTTTGTGACCATGCATCCATGAGACACAGTGGTAATATCATGACCGACTTACATTATTAAGCCTTCTAATATTTCTGTACTATCCTATAAGTCACCTGCGTGATAGTATAAACTCTTCCTTTGGTTTGTTGTCTTACAAAGAATCTGAGACTTTGTCTGTCGGATGCCCTTATTTGATCAAATATTTAGTTAAGAGCCTATTTTTGATAGTACGTATCATTCTATATACCCGGGAATGTGTCCCAGCATTTGAGGAAGCTATCTGGTTGCCTATAACTATAGCTACCTTGAGGTCATAGATAGATTATCTCTTTCTAATTTGAAAATGGTCTAATTAGACTCTACCAACATTATGAATCAAAATCAGTGCAACCAATTCGATAAGCCTCATGTGGTATTTATTTTTGTGACTAATATTAAAAGAATCATGCTATAGTTTGGCATCCATTGCACTGCATAATACATTCTGTTGCCTGTGTTTATAATGACAAACTCTGTGGAGGATTATATTATCTATTGATGAATTCACAACATTATAGGCCTCAAAGTCTACCATTGCCTCTAGAGTTTTACCAGCTCACAATCTCAACACTCTTATAGTTTAAAGCAGTATTCGAGATAGATAACTTGTAGATCTCTCATATTTGGATTATTTTTTGTTTCCTTTCTAATTAATAGATCAACAACTATCTTGATTTGGTATCCATAGAGGAGGAGGTGTAAGAAATAGGTATCTCTATTCAAGAAAAATATAATGGTAGTCATTCGAAACTGCATGATCTATAATGTAGTCCATGCAAGCTATAATCGACAACACTAAAGTTCTTCTATCTGCACATATAATCATCAGTGTTAAGAATGTTGATGTTAAGCCATATGTAATCAATTGAGTCTATGTTCAATTATGGTAAGTTGTAGGTGGGTGAGGTTCCTTTTCTGACTACCCACAACAATAATGCACCCGACCTTGAGACTAGAAAATATTAGGAACCCTAATGTCTAAGTTGAATGAGCATGATGTGAACCTATAACCTCCTATACCATAATCCACTGTGTGCTATAGGTAGATGTGTACCGATAACCGATTCTCCAAACAAACATGAATTAAAATATTGTCAATAGTGAAGTATATGGATAGTCGATGCCTGTTGGGGATTTTGTTCCACCTTAATACCCCTTCTTCTGGTGACTACATCATGCTTCATTAATTGTGCTACCAAGGGAAAACTCCAAATAATCTTGGGTCTCTGCCTTTTTGACTGCAGTTGACTACCTTTGATTAAATGTGATCTTTTAAAAGTGTTGATCTAGCCTATGTTTTCAAGGTCTTTCTGCCATGGTAGAGTGCTTGTACAAAACCCTGAAGGTCAACCTCTAGTCCCTTCTATAGAATGGGAGTGAAACCAATAATATGGAATCTAGATTTCATAAATGCTTTATGATTATTGGATAATATATGGTGTTTATTTATTGAAAAATACCTCTTTCATTTTGAATAGGTGTTTAATCTATTTTAAGAAAGTTTCTTGTACGTAAGTCTATTTATTTGGATATTGGTTTGAATTAAGAGGAATGGATTTTAGATATAAAGTGATGTATCTAAATCCTCCTTTTACATCTTTTATGTGTAAATGTTAGTGGCTCAATTTTATGTTATTTTGAATAGAGATTTTCTATCAATTGGAAATGATAAATCTTAATTGACAAGTAAAATTATATATTTTGCTTTACATTATATGTATTATAATGAAGATTGTAAATGAATTTAACCAACTAGAAGAATGGATGACCTTCTAGTTGCGGGGAAGGATTGGATTGGTGTCCATTCCTTGGGAAGAGGTATGGGACTCTTCCCTAAGTTTGGTGATATTCCAAACAAATGATGGTTGGAATTATGAATCAATCCTTATTTATGAAAATATTAAGGATGGATGAATCATCTATTCATGATTGGTGATTTCTTTGTATGTGATATACAAATATGTGATGCATGTTTGCATATAAATGATGAATGGGATTAAGAATTAATCCTTGTTATGATGAATGAATTGTTTATTCATGCTTGGTGATTTTCTATGTTAAATATGAGAAGTAAATGGAGGTAATAATTTTAGTGGAATTTTAGATTTTGTATGTAAAATACATACTATGATTTATTATGAAATATTTAATGAATGGAATCCATTAGAAGAATGGATGATCTTGGTGTCCATCCAGGAAGAGGTATGGGACTCTTCCAAACATCCTTGACAATCAAAGGAATGGCATTTATGATTAGGATTAGAAAAGTAAATTATTTAGAGATGGACCTTGATGCTAGATGATTTATGGGAATTTATGGGGATTCCCTCTTTTGAGAGATTAATTGAATAATATTAAAGCAAATATTGGAGGTAAATTTGGTATCATTTGGAGATAAGAGAAATAATATTTGGATTGGATTTTGATAGCCAAATTAGCAAGATAGTTAGAGAATTATGTTGAATCAAATTTTGGAAAAAAATTGATAACATTTTACAAATGCATTCTTGAAAAATTTATGATAGAGGATGAAATAACTGAATGCATATTGGGATCCAATTATGGAAATGAATTGATTTAAGAGCTAATATTGGATTGAAATATAAAAATTGTATAGGATATTTGATGCATCTTTAGCTCACAATTGGAAAAAGAATTGATAGGATTTGGAAAGTAATGAAATGGATTTTGGATCAAATTTAGGAAGTAAATTTGATAG
This sequence comes from Wollemia nobilis, assembly GCA_028583015.1. Lineage (NCBI taxonomy): Eukaryota > Viridiplantae > Streptophyta > Pinopsida > Araucariales > Araucariaceae > Wollemia > Wollemia nobilis. Next base: position 6,901,929 of record JAQPPZ010007530.1, read on the forward strand.
CAATTGGAAATCAATTGAATAGATCAATATGTTGTACTCAATGGGGATATTAGACTCCTATTGGTTTGTATATAATCAAAGGAAATAGCTTTAGAATAATGAGATTTATATTACCCATGCTAAACCTCTAAGGGTTTACTTTTATTAATCTAATATTAAGGAGAAAGGTGGCTGACATGGGTTGTTACAATAGGATACAATTATGAAATGATAGATAATTTAAATTATTAGATTAAATTATTAAGTTAGGAAGAATGGATCATTAATGAATTAATGGTATGGGACATTAATTCATGGATTGACTTTGTGTCAATTATATAGAATGAATTTGGAATTCATTCTTGAAGGAACTTATATGGTTCTCTCTAACATCGATACGACTTCTCCAAAATAAGATTCCAATGATTATCATAAACATATGAAAATTATTAGGATGGCTTAGAATCAATAGATTCTTTAATTGCATCATGAGTTTAAAGGAATAGATGGATTCCTTTTTGGTATGGTAAATACCTTAATGATATAATGATGAATTGGAGAAATTAGGAAAATTCCTTAATTGCATCATGAGTTTAAAAAGGACAAATGGATTCCTTTTTGGTATGGTAAATACCTTAATGATATAATGATGACTTAGAGAAGGGAATTGGAAAAACTCCCTAATTGCATCATGAATTTGATAAGGAATGGTTGTATTCCTTGCCATGTATAAGTGATTGAAAGGGACCCATAGTGGCCCTTCTATATTTGTAATATTTGACATCCTAAGTTTATGAATATGAGGAAAGTACATATTTTGGAGGCTGGGTTTATTCCCCATGAGGGTTCCCAGGATAAAACAATGTGTCACTCTATTTGTGGTTTGATGTGTTAATTCTTGTGCATGTTGTTTTTACTTTCAAAATGAAAATGATTTAAGTGGATGAGATGGTTAAATTCTTGATGGAATAATTATGCAATTCTTAGATTATGTCAATGTGTACTATGATGCAAGGAATGTATGCTTAACTTTAATATGTTGATGATTTAATGATATATGATTATGTCAGTTATTTTTTGGATTATGTTGGGTAATTATGAATGATGTAATTAGCTAGCTTTACCATTCAACAATTAGCACTTGATGTATTCAATGGTGGTATGGATGCAAAAAGTAGAATGTAATGGAATGTAAATCTTGCTCAATTGGATATCTCATGTGTGCTACAATCTCAAGAATCATAATGTAATGGATTATATTCCTTAAGGATTAATCGAATTATGTCCATCTCATAAAAATTCATGGTTGGTATAACCTAAAACATTATGAAAATAAATTGTGGATTAATTAGAGTGGAAACTCAAAGTGGGTTGGATCCCACGAAGAGGCAATTGGGACTTGGGTTGTGAACCAAGTCAGAACTTTACATTCTAAATTAAGTTTTGAATGTACATGAGGAATGGGTACTCCCATAATGGACAAATAATGTCCTTTTGTAATGAACTTAATTGATTCATAACAAAAGGGTTGCCTAAATAAATAAAAAAGGGTGGACAAATAAGCCTTAAGAAGTATAAGGTAATATAATCATGGTATTCCAAGGATTATGTAATTTTAATCACGAGTAGTGATTTTGTTATCTTAGAGACCCCATCGGGAAGATGTGGGTTGGATCTAAGATCTATGAATAACCATTGTTGAGGTTATTTCATTATGATGGATTTCCATCTTCAAGGCATTCACCTATATACTAGGACTTAGTTAAGGGTGATTTCCCATTTAAGAGGGATGAAGTTTAACGCTTGGCCAACGTTCCCATATCCGAGTGATATGAGGGTATTGTAGAAGCTGATCACTTCTACTCAAGAGTGACTCTGATCAAGTCTTAATATATCTTGATGCTATTTGCCTTGATAGCTTACAATCCAAATGGAATGATTCTATTTTAGTTCATGATTATGACCCTTGCCTCATGAAAGATGAATATGTATTTATATATAAAAAAAAAATTGTGGTAACAAATGGGGTTGTTACACCGTATTCATGGTTGTTCTAGGATGACCATGAATTTGGAAAGACTAGGAAAATGGGTCAAAAAAAGGGGTGGGGAGCTCAAAATTGCACTGAGCAACTTTAAGGGGCTTTCTATGCATCTAAGAAAAAAGTGACTCGTCTAGTTGGGTCAATTTTTTGTGTCTACACTACTATCCACAACATCCAACATGATGATGTAATGGTAAGATTGTTAGCCTTATATTTTTTATGGAAGGTGTTAACATGGTATCATACTCTTTAATATAGTAGTATTAGTTGATGGACATAGCTAGTTGAGCCATTTTTTCTAGATTTCAATGAGATAGGAGATATTTTTTTATTTTTAACTTAGTTACTTCTATTTAGAAATATCCTTAGAAAAATATTATATATTTTAACATCTGGTTATCCAATATTTTATCCCTAACTTAAGTCTATAGATCTAGCTAGTAATTTAAATGAGATTCCCATAGAATTTTTAGGCTATAATTGCATAGAAAATGTTATTATATTTATTGGAAAATTGACTTCCAAGCTCACCATGCCTTATTTCCCAAATTTGGTCCAATATTGGCAACAAACACCAACTCTAGCCACCTCCAATTGCTCCTATGCCTATGTCTAAAGCTTTTACCTAGCCACCATTACCAAAATTACCTTTTTTCCTACTCTAAAACCTAAAGAGTACATAGACATCAAAGGGCTAAGATAAATGGTGAAAAATCTTACCAATAAAGTCACTATGATAGAAAGGAAAAATGTTGAAAAAATATTAAAAATTATCAGCCAAGAAGATTCCCCTATATTATAAAATATCAGGAGCTTCTAGCAGTAAAATGGCTAGAAAATAAAATTCTATGTATAGGGATCAAGAGGATGGGTCATCCCCTTCCTCATGTCAGAATAATTACTAATTTTTAGCCTACAATGACCCTATTAATGCAAAAAATTGTATGATCTATCAACACCAATACCAACTAGTAGCAACACAAAAGTTAGAATGGGTGCAAAAAAGAAATGTAAATATGATGATGGATCTAGATAAAGTCATGTTAGCTAAAGAGCCTATATATGGAGCATCTAAAGGCACTTGTTAAATATTAGAAGGAGGAGGGAAAAGAGAAACCAAAGCAAAAACAAGAATTACAAGTGATGTACCTTTGAAAGCTTTCCCTCAATAATCACTTGATATTTTCTACCTTTACAATCATTTCTAGATAGATCTATCCTTAATGTAATGGCACTAGACCGCTTGATTTGGTAGATCTTCATAAAATTCCCTAGGTAAATTTCAAATCTTTGCCAATATATCATGGTATTAGAAAAAATCCCTATGAACATTGTCAAGATATGGATGCTTTAGCTGCTATTCACAACATCCAACATAAATATGTAATGGTAAGATTTCTAGCATTGTATTTATAAGGGAAGGTGTTAATTTGGTACCATGCTCTTGGATATAGTAGTAGTAGTTCATGGGAAAAACTAGTTGATCCATTCTTCCTAGAGTTCAATGATATAGGAAATTATTTTTCATTGTTTAACAATAGGTAACCTACATAAGAGGGGTTTTCAATTCCCTAATAGATGTTACATTTGTGAAGATCATAAGGAATTAGTGATTCACATATTTCTAAAATATAAATAGTCCCTCAAAATATTGTAATATATAATAAAGAAGATGGGTATGGTTTGGGTGTTTCCACATAACATGGAATATTGTATAGAACAATGGGAGAAGCCATTTAAAATTAAGACTAAATCATATTTGTGTAGATACCTAAAATGCATCATGTTTAGGAGACTACTCATATGGGCATCCTTTGCAGACCATATGAATGATATTGGACCTTTCCAAGAGCTAGCAGTGGTTCTAACCACTCATTTAGAAAAAAATTGTCCTATTCAATCTTAGTTGTTGATGATCAGAGTGGCCACCATCCTAGCCACTGAATATCAGAGTAGCTACAATCTAGCCACCCTAAGTGAGAGTGACTAGCCTTGAAATAGACTTGGCCTCCCCGACCAAGCCAAAAATTAGTTGTAATGACTTTGGAAATGGTTTTTGAAGTGGTTCAGGCTTGGAAGCATCCAAAAGCTTCCTCCTAACTACTCTAACCTCTCAAATATTGTTCTTGGCTTCTCCATGAAGCTAGAGCAAGGAATTTAGAAGGCTATAAGACCCCCCTCCAAATTGGAGAGAAAGGGAGATGAGACCTTGGATTTTATGCAGTGAAGCTCTACCAAAATGGATAGTGAAGTGGCAACCCCTTGAGGAGAGTCGAAGTGCTAGACAATAGTATAATTACAAGCATGAATTGATCAATGGAGCTTCCAAATTAATGAGAAGCACACCTTGTAATTCCTTGCAAATCTAATGTAAATTCAAACAATTTCAATCACCAAACCATATTGGTATACTTGGGAAACCCTTGATAATCAATTAAATTGGTGAATTATGCATTGCAACCCTAGATTAAAGAGGTATAAAATTCATTTCATGGTTGTTATCTTTGATAGTGGCCTGTGGGCTCAATCACCAACAACATCAGTGGCTAGCAGAGCTAGTTGCTCTGAGAGACAGTGGCCAAGGTTTGATGCACCTTTTCATCAGTTTTAGATTATATTTTTATACATTCCTACTTTATTAGCTTAGGTTAAATTAGATTCATCATTTTTAGCATATTTTAATAGTTCATTAGCCAAATTTAAGGTAGCTTTGACTAGATTTATTCATATTTGCTAGTTTTAGTTAATCTCTTTAGATTAGCCTTATCTCTTGTTTTCTTTACAATGTTGATGCTAGATTAGTTAGATCTATTTGTTTTCTAGTATACTTTACATTAATTTATAATTATTGCATATATCTTTGCTTACATTGACATATATTTATATTTTATTGCAAGTTTTATTACATTCTTTGCAAATATTCAACAAGAGCCTCATCATGAGAGGTCTCATATGCTCCTAATTGTGCTTTGTTGTTTCTTGAATGTAGATTACAAATTCTTGAAATCTTTGAAGCATTATTGGCATCAACTGCCTCCAATAAAGTGAGAAGAAGGCATCCATAAGCCTTGAGTATTTTGTGTCAACTCTAGAAGACCCGTGGATTGTACCACCCTCGTTTAGGGGTTTCAAATATTGTAATAAAATGTATCAAGATATTGGTATCCCTAAGAGGGACCTACTTGTAACCAATTTTTATCAAGAATCAATAAAGGAGGCCCTATATTTTTTTAACTCATGGTTTTATATGCTTTCTTATTTTATGCTTGATATAATGATGTAAATAGTTTAGGTGCATGTTTTCTGGGATCATACAGATGGCGATCACAATGGAAACACCCAAAAATTATGCTGATTGATGATCTATTTCATGTTTTTTTATATGTAGATACAACCACTCTGATTGATAGCAGCTAGTAAAGCTCAGTCACTTTTGAAGACAACAATCAGTTAGATGCTCCCTGAGCGATTAAAACCAACAAAAACATGCAACAACAGATAGCCTAAGCATCAACAAACTTGGATTCCAGGTTAGTGGAATTCTCTATAATTTTTCACTTCTCTATTTATGTTTATTTCTAGAATGCAGTAGGTGAAATTTTGTTTAATTATAAAACATAGAGAAATTTTAAGGTTAAATTCTTAGAATCTCTTAGCTTTTCTACTAGTCATTGCTAGGAATAGCAAACTTTTGATTGCAATCTACCCTAGTCTCCAGTGGTCTAGGTTGTGTAGGATTTTACATGCTTGAGGCCCAAATAGAGGCCATTTATTCATAATTAAAACTTGCATTCTCTGAACATCATGTAGCATTAGATGTGCATTTTATTAAAGTGAAACATTCTTTTAAGCATGTAGGAACAACATTTGAGTGCTTTATGTTGCATTTATTTTTCATGCAAGTTTAAAAATAACAAACACACACCACATCACATGTAAACATTAGTGAGTTGGAATTCACACCCAACCACTAATAGAGTCCAATGATGGTGGGTTTCATCTCCATCCATTGGCTCAAATCCCACAAACTCATTCTATTGGCCAATACCGAATCCAAGAACTAATGTAGCCTAGAAAATTTGCATGTACTTCTCTTTGAAGGGTATAACACTGACCAGGTGAGATTGGGTGAGGATCTGGTAGGACATGTACTCCCTAGTTGGGTATGGGTTTCATATCCATTATTTGATTGGTTTACATGACCAAAATTTCACTCTCGATTGTCAAGTTGAGAGCATACAGGTGAAAACCATTAAACTATACAAAAATTTCATCAAAAAAATTTCAAACACAATGAGAAATAGTTTAAGTTTTCAAAAAATCTAAAACACACTGAAACAAGTTTTAGGGTTCACAAAAAAATCTTTAAAAGAGATAATCATACTTGTATACTTTGTTTTCCCTAAAATTTACAAAGGAGATAATCATATTGTCCACTTTGTGTGTTTCTTCATTGTTTGAGTAATCAACATAAGATCCTTGATCATTTTGGTATATGAAACCCACAACCTTTTTTTTGAAGTCAAAATTTTTGTTAGTGTAGATTTCCTTCATCAAGGTTTGCCTAGTTAGAACATCATGACAACTATGCATAGCCAAGATAAATCATGAGCCAAAAAAGTAGAAAACTCATGGAGAGACTCTAAAAACCTCCAATATTCTCTTAAGGATCTCACCATTCTTGCATCACACTTTGGTAGTCGTCATACCCATTATTCTCTTGAGAATATCATCATTCCTACACGATGCCCTGATAGTCATCATGAAGACACTTTCTCACATAGGGGATCTACTCTCTGAGGTGATAATGTTACCACATATATGGTAGGAACTAACACAACTAAAACTCCTTGTAGCAAGATGGAAGGCCATCGCTCTTACACAATAGATTGATCAAATCAATAACCTAGGCCTCACGTAGTTCAAAGAGAGTGGCTACTCCAAGATCAATTGGAGGACCTGTGCATGGAGCATGAGCATATAGATCAAGAATACATGAAAGAGCAAATATTGCAACACCAAATATGGGATGAGCTCAAACAATGTGAAGAAAGAATTTTCCAACAAAATTTATGTGAATAACAATCATGTAGGGTAAATATTAAAAAGAAACCAACACCTAGAGGTCATAGAAAATAAATAAATATGAGGTGACCCATGCATCATTAAGAGTTGCCTCCTAGATAGGTAGATAGCCACTCTCCTAGATAAATAGAAAAACCTCTAGCTATCGATAAACAACAAATAGACATACTCAAAGACCCTTTACCCAATCATGAGTCTAAGGAAAATAAAAAGGAGCATGTAGGCAATGCTTAAAATTTGTCACAACCCTCACAGTAATTAAAATCTATTAAGCCATACAAGAAACCTATTATTACTTTTCACAAAAAAGAAATTAAACCAACCCCTAATGAACTTGATCTGCCATTCCACATTATAGTTAGCATTAATCAAGTTTCATAAAAGCAATTTTTATTAACACTTGTTCATCCATCAATATCATCACTACCACTACATTGAAACATCTCAAAATTCTACCTTCCCACATTAAAGTGTCTACCTCCATACTTCAAGCATTTAATGATGTTCTATCTCACATAGCAGGCACAATAGTCCTTCCCATACAAAGATAATACCTATATTGTGCTACGTCTTAGGAGATTAAATTCAATTCAACATACTACTTGGAATGCCATTAATGAGAGCCATGGAGTGCATACCATCCATAGTGAAATAGTGCATTAAGTTCATTCATGAAAATAAGGTCCATGTGGTTCATGTCGACCCATATCCTTTCAAGCATTATAAACCAATGGAGCATCCACATGATCCTATTGTGTTACCTACACATTGAAACTCTAAACTTAAAGGTGTTATCCATAGTTTGGATGCAACCTCATGGGTTGTTGTGAAGTTACCTTCACCATAACCATCACCTTTGGTTTCACCCATTACACCTCCATCTTCAGTTTTTCCAAGAAAGGAGATATCAACTGAGCCAACTACAAAGATGCTTATAGCTATCTCGAACATGTCATAAGAAAACTTTCTTACTTCTATCAAAGGGGAAGAGCCCAATGTGGTTGCAGATAGTTAAAATTATATCATCCCATATCCATCCACCACGTCACAGGTCACAACTCATTTGTATGAAATAGAGTTCAGAGAGCATGTAGAGGCAAACCATACACTTACATCTATCATTGAATCCAATGAGGATGTAGGTCAAACTACTATCAAATCACTACCCATTAATCCCATCCTGGATTCCTCACCTAAATATGAAGAAGTATCAGTTTTCATAGGTGAAATAGAACAACCTAAACAAGTTGAGGAGCCTTCTACAACTGATACAGATGATAAAGTGCCTTCTCAAAAGTTTTTGGGGATGGTCAACATGAATATAGAGAACCAAGCTTCTCTAAGGCAACCATATAAACAGATAACACCATCAAACAATGTTGCTACATCAAAAGTGTGACAACCTATGAAATTGGTTACTCCTAACTCATTTATCATAGCAACATACAAAGAGCAATAAAGGGTCTCTCCTCCACATCAAACTAGGGGTACTAAAGCTAAAATTGGTCAACACTATAAAGTGGAAAAAAATATGAACTAAGTCACAAATGTGAGCATGTGGACACCACTATCAAAGTGGATCATCAAGAAGCATCCACATCATCTCAAGTGAAAGATATTGAGGATCTACATTTACCTGGTGAATATTTAACATCCACTCTTTCACCCCCGTCAGTCTACGATGATATTTCAATCTCATCACTAGAGGTGCACATAAAATCCTTGTTAGTTTTGCAATCCATTCTAAATCATTTAGATAGAATGGAACATCGAATGGATGAGCAAAATGAGGCATTGCAATTTATCATGGACCAACTTGAAAACCTGGAATCACAAAAGCAACCTACATCTGAGGTCAAACCACCTCCTATGCAACCATAGGAAAAACCTTAGCAAAAGTAAGTTCCAAATTGGTCACACCAGCAACCTCACAATTATACACCATTACCCGAACCTATGACATTGATTTTTAATCGATTACACAAGGCCAAAGCCATCACCTTACCTCAGTCTCATCCCTTAGATCTGAGCCACCCAAGACCTGAGGGATATAGGGAGGATTTACATTACCCATATCACCAACTAGCTGGTCATGATATTAAATCATGTTACACCTTCAAGACCATAATATAGGACATGCTTGAAGTGAATTATCTACAAATTCATGGTTGAAAAAAAGCATAGTAGGTAACTCGTCCCTTGCACTCCAAAAGTGAGAGGAGTCTCCTATGCCAATAATTGTCATACCTAGGGATCATACCCCTTAGGAAAATAAATTGGTGCATGCTACACACCCACAGTAGTAGTAGTGCATTTGGACTTCATTCAAAGAGACCATGTTAGTCATATTTCAAAAACTATTAGAAGCTAAAGCTATTATCTTACCAGATAGGTGCCCTTTGGAACAAAACAAAACTAAACCTAAAGGTTATAGGGAGGACCATTTTTATCTCTATCATCGAATAGAGGGCCATGGCATTCACAATTGCTATGGATTCAAGAATGTAGTGCAAGATATCATAGATAATAGGGCCTTTCCCATAGATGGTTCATCCACAGGGCCTCAGCCTACCAAAATAGAGGCTACATCACCCCAATTGCTACCCCAAGGTAATTCGCTACCTAATAAGCCCATCAAGCCAGTTCATTGAGTAGTGTTATTTCAAATGACTACTGTAACCCTATTTCAAAAGATTTATGAGGCAAACAAAATCATTGAAGAACACAAGCTTATACTGAGAGGGGGGGTGAACAGTATAAGACCGCTTTTTAATTTTTCCTTCGATTCAACTTTCAATTCAATATTATGCAGTGAATAGATAACAGTATCAAAAATAGAAATCAAAGCAATGCACAAAACACCATCCACAAAAGAGACACAACAATTTACGTGGTTCACCCAACGCGGGCTACTCCACGGATAAAATTTTCACTAAATTTTATCACCTCTAATTCTGGGAAACCTTTCCCGATTACAATGTTTATGGGCACCAACCCAAAGGAGATACCTTCCCCTAGCTCTGCTCTAACTGGTGATCCTCTAGAAGACCTCTGCCTCTGCTGCCCTTAGCAAGTGGAACTCTATCCACAGAAGACACCTGTCTTCCCTGCTCTGGCTGGAGACCTCTGTCCTCAACTCTTTCACCTCTAAAGCTGGTCCTCTTATCTGCACCAAACATAGTCCTTCGGTCTGGCACTTATGTCCTCGAAAATTGCACCTCTGTGCAATTACAACACTCGATCAAACATCCACTTATGCACCTCTGTGCAAACACAGCAACACTGTCTTCGCACACTCTGCTCTTCGACGATCGAACTTCTCCCCGCACTCTGCTTCTGTGAAAGTCACACTTCGAACGCACACTTCGATCGATGATCAAACTCTCCAAGCAGCCCTCCTTTTATACTAACAATCTCAAGATTAGATTCTTGATCTTAGTCGGCTGCATATCCCTAAAACAACGTCGACTGCACAACCCTACACTTCGTCGGCTCAAGGTTAACTCTGTCGGCTTCAACCGCCTCTATTGTTCTGTAGCTTTTCTCGTGAAACTACAACATGTCATGATATCATGACACTTTTATAGCCGTACACCTTCTTTTGCCTACTGTCATGATATCATGACACTTTTGCTTCTTTTGGCTTCCTATTAGTTTTTGTCATGATATCGTGACACTTTCTGCTTCTACTGACGTCATCTACACTCCTATCATGAAATCATGACCCTTCTGTCTTCATGGCCTTCTTCTCTACTTCTATCATGAAATCGTGACACTTTTGCCTCTACTGACATCATCTTCACTTCTATCATGAAATCACGACATTTCTCGCTTCTTCAACTTTTTCTCGGCTTGCCCCAACGAAAATAGAACATGTCACGAAATCGTGACACTTTTGCTACCTTAAGCTTTTCTCTGCCTTACGCCCGTGAAACTGGAACAAGTCATGAAATCGTGACGCTTTCGCCTTCGAGCTCTTCCTTCCTGAATTCATCGTGAAATCATGACGCTTCTTCTGTTGAAGACTTGCTAACTATTTCTGTCACGAAATCGTGACACTTTCTCCAACTGAATGCTGCCATCTCAACCTGTCACGAAATCATGACATTTTTTGCATCCATAAGCTGTTCCTCCATCCTGTCATGAAATCATGATGCTTTTAGCTTCCATACACTTTCTCTACTACCTGTCGTGAAATCATGACGCTTCTCATATCAAACTCTTTCCTTCGTTGCATGTCACGAAATCGTGACAGTTCTCACTTCGAGCTTTTTAGCATGCCGCAAAATCGTGATAGTCCTCAACTCGACCTCTACAGCATGTAGCATGTCACGAAATCGTGACATTTTACATATAACTTTCTCTCTCTTCGAACTTGTCGCGAAATCGTGATAGTTCACTTTGCGGACTCTCTCTTCAGCATCATGTCGCGAAATCGTGACACTTTTTCGTCCGTACAACTTTCTTTGCAGAATGTCACGAAATCGTGACACTTTTCCTTCTCTGCCTTCCTGCACTTTTTGAGTCGCGAAAATGCGACATGTCATGAAATCGTGACACTTTCCATCTTGCTCTCCTTCTCTGCCAACATGTCGCGAAATCGTGACAGTTTTGCCAGAACTTTCTCTCTCTTCAAACATGTCATGAAATCGTGACAGTTTTGCTAGAACTTTCTCTCTCCTAAAACATGTCGCGAAATCGTGACGGTTTTTCCAATCGCCTGCATACTTTTTCTTACTTGTCTTTTTCTTGATCTTTTGCAACTGGGCTACTCCGATCTTCTTGGAAACTCACTTGTCCAAACTGAAATCTTCATCAAAACACATTCTTTGACATCAAACCAAATTGCTTCAAGACCTTCTTGACATCAATGACAACATCTACACTTAGAGCAAAGGCAATGTACCCAAGGTACCCAAAATTGCCAACAATCTCCCCCTTTGTCATTGATGGCAAACCTTAACTAAAAACACTACTCAAGAGCCAAAACTGAAACCAACTGATCCAACAACTGAGAATCTGCCTTTGAAGTTTTGCTCCCCCTGACTTGAAGCTCTCCTCTTCACAATGAAGCTCTCCCCCTTACTCATATCTCTCCCCCTTTGTCATCAATGGCAAAGGGTCACCTTTGGGGCTTGGGACTAAGAATGAGCCTCTTAGCTTAGTCCCTCCCCCACCTCCTGATGAGGTGATTAAAATAGGGGTGGGAGTGAAACTCCCATTAGGCACTCATCATCATCAGTGTCTAAAACTTCCTTGTCGGGCCTTCTCTTGAATTCTTTGTCAATATTTCTGTTCTTGTCACTTTTCTTGTTCTTGTTCTCATCTCTTTTCTTGTCCACACCTTGATCCTTGGACCTGTTTATACCATTGTTCCTATTCCTGTACCTTGGAAGATCAGCTCTGCACTGTCTGGTTGTGTGACCTGCATTGTTGCACTTATAACAAGTAACAATGTTATTTCTGTTCGGCATACCTATTTTTTGAATCCGCCTGTTATGACTAACCGTGTTCCTGTAATTAGCCTTGCAAAAAATTGCCTTATGCCCGAACTATTTACAAGAGTAGCAATACCCTTGAAAGAAATTATGGCCCCTGAAACTGTCATTTACTCTCTTCACTTGAGTCATGCAATGTGAAGCCATGTGGCCAAACCTGTGACACGCAAAACATCTGCCATTAAACTTTCTGTAAATGACCTCCTGGGTCCGGTAAACTTCTTCTTTGCATTCAGAATTCTGTTTTCTATTTTTGTGCATCTATCACTCATGGACTCTTGATCTGAAGTACTTTCTACATCAGAACTCTCTTCCTTTTGAAATCTCTTGCTAGATTCCCCAACATGTTTCTTGTGCGGCTCAACAAAATCGAGACCTATTTTATCTGTTGGTTTTCTTTGACCTTTGATGAGAGACTTAACCTTTTTGGAGCTATCTTGAAACCTATACAACTTATCCTTGTACTCTTTAGTTTCCACTTCCAAAGAAGCCATTTTCTGTTCTAACTCACTATACTCAAGAATCTTAGACTCTAACTCATCCTTGAGTTCTTGTGTCTTAGCCATAGAGATGTCAAGACTTTCTATGAGATCATCTCTCTCCATACAACATTCATCTAACTTATCCTTGAGTCTAGCATTCTTCTTTCTTTCCTTTTTCAAAACACTAAGAGCATTAGTAAGTTCACTTTCAAGATCTTCTATTTGATTGCATTTTGAATCATCAAGGCCTTTTTCAGATTTCTTATCACTAGAGGTGCTACCCTTTTCAAAAACCATACAAGCATCTTCTTGATAGTTTTTTGAAGCATCCTCATACATACTAGAAACCAAATCATTATTTGTGCAATCATCCTCAAGGTGCCCAAAATTTCCACATCTAAGACATTTCATGATAATGAATCTATGTTTCGGTTCTTCCTCCTTTTCTGAAATGAACAACATCTCATTTTCATCATCACTTGAAGAACTTTCACTATCACTTGCTAGAACACTTACTTGCTTTGTCTAGGTAGAAACTCTTCTTGTTCTTGTGAGAATACCTCTTTCCTTGATTGTTGTGCTCATATTTGTTCTTTCTGTAATACCTGTGCTTTTCAGAATCCTTGCTCTTAACATCCTGTATATCTTCATCACTTTCATTCTTGGAAACAGTACAGTCAGTAGCATAATGACCAAACTTTCCACAGTTGAAACATCTTATATTTTTCTTGCTTTTGTGCTTTCTAGAGAACTTGCCTTTCTTGTTGTAATATGCCTCTTCATCACTAGAAGACTCATCACTCTCTTGAATCTGTTTGCCCTTTGATTTCTTGGTAGCTTTGAAGGCTGCCTCTTTCTTGACATCAACTTTCACTTGAGTTCTTAGCTCAAATGCTGCAAGAATACTATGGAGCTCATCCTTTTTCAACTTATCTAAATCTTTAGCTTCCTCAATAGCAGAAATATTTTCACTAAATCTATTAGGAAGAGATCTTAAAATCTTATCACACACATCATTTTCAGCAAGCTCAAGACCTAAGTCTTTCATGGAGTTAACAACCTCATCCATACGAAGCATGTAGTCACTAATTTTTTCATCATCATTCATCTTGAGTTGTTCAAACATACCTTTGAAATGTCTCAACTTTGCCTTTCTGACATTTGCATCACCTGTGTGAACCACTTGCAGCTGTTTCCACATTTCACTAGTTGTCTTGCAGTGAATCACCTTGGTAAGATCTGCTTTCTGTAAGCCTTTCAGGATTGCATTCATAGCTTTTGAATTGTTGTGATGTAGGAGCCTATCTTCTTTAGTGTATGGACCATTTACAGGGATAGTGTACCCATCTTCAATTACTTCCCATACCTCATTACCAAGTGCCATTAGATAAACCTTCATTCTAGCACTCCACAGACCAAAATATCGATCCATCAAGGATAGGTGCTGCATTGCCACTTGAATAATCCATTGTGTTCTTAATCAGTTCTTCCTTCAAGCTGTTAAACCTTTTCGAAGGAACCTACTCTGATACCAATTGAAGAACACAAGCTTATACTGAGAGGGGGGGTGAACAGTATAAGACCGCTTTTTACTTTTTCCTTCGATTCAACTTTCAATTCAATATTATGCAGTGTATAGATAACAGTATCAAAAATAGAAATCAAAGCAATGCACAAAATATCATCCACAAAAGAGACACAGCAATTTACGTGGTTCACCCAACGCGGGCTACTCCACGGATAAAATTTCTCACTAAATTTTATCACCTCAAAATCTGGGAAACCTTTCCCGATTACAATGTTTATGGGCACCAACCCAAAGGAGATACCTTCCCCTAGCTCTGCTCTAACTGGTGATCCTCTAGAAGACCTCTACCTCTGCTGCCCTTAGCAAGTGGAACTCTATCCACAGAAGACACCTGTCTTCCCTGCTCTGGCTGGAGACCTCTGTCCTCAACTCTTTCACCTCTAAAGCTGGTCCTCTTATCTGCACCAAACACAGTCCTTTGGTCTGGCACTAATGTCCTCGAAAATTGCACCTCTGCGTAATTACAGCACTCGATCAAACATCCACTTATGCACCTCTACGCAAACACAACAACAATGTCTTCGCACACTCTGCTCTTCGACGATCGAACTTCTCCTCGCACTCTGCTTCTACGAAAGTCGCACTTCGAACGCACACTTCGATCGATGATCAAACTCTCCAAGCAGCCCTCCTTTTATACTAACAATCTCAAGATTAGATTCTTGATCTTAGTCGGCTGCATATCCCTAAAACAACGTCGGTTGCACAACCCTACACTTCGTCGGCTCAAGGTTAACTCTGTCGGCTTCAACCGCCTCTGCTGTTCTGTAGCTTTTCTCGTGAAACTACAACATGTCGCGATATCACGACACTTTTACAGTCGTACACCTTCTTTTGCCTGCTATCGTGATATCGTGACACTTTTGCTTCTTTTGGCTTCCTATTAGTTTTTGTCGTGATATCGTGACACTTTCTGCTTCTGTTGACGTCATCTACACTCCTGTCATGAAATCGTGACCCTTCTGTCTTCATGGCCTTCTTCTCTTGAAATCATGACACTTTTGCCTCTATTGACATCATATTCACTTCTGTCATGAAATCGTGACATTTCTCGCTTCTTCAACTTTTTCTCTGCTTGCCCCAACGAAAATAGAACATGTCGCAAAATCGTGACACTTTCGCTGCCTTAAGCTTTTCTCTGCCTTACGCCCACGAAACTGGAACAAGTCACGAAATCGTGACGCTTTCACCTTCGAGCTCTTCCTTCCTGAATTCATCGTGAAATCATGACGCTTCTTCTGTTGAAGACTTGCTAACTATTTCTGTCATGAAATCGTGACACTTTCTCCAACTGAATGCTGCCATCTCAACCTGTCATGAAATCATGACATTTTTTGCATCCATAAGCTGTTCCTCCATCCTGTCGTGAAATCATGACGCTTTCAGCTTCCGTACACTTTCTCTACTACCTGTCACGAAATCGTGATGCTTCTCATATCAAACTCTTTCCTTCACTGCATGTCATGAAATCGTGACAGTTCTCACTTTGAGCTTTTCAGCATGCCACAAAATCATGACAGTCCTCAACTCGACCTCTGTAGCATGTCGCAAAATCGTGACATTTTACATGTAACTTTCTCTCTCTTCAAACTTGTCATGAAATCATGACAGTTCACTTTGCGGACTCTCTCTTCAGCATCATGTCACGAAATCGTGACACTTTTTCGTCCATACAACTTTCTTTGCAGAATGTCACGAAATCGTGACACTTTTCCTTCTCTACCTTCCTACACTTTTTGAGTCATGAAAATGCGACATGTCGTGAAATCGTGACACTTTCCATCTTGCTCTCCTTCTCTGCCAACATGTCGCGAAATCATGATAGTTTTCCAAAACTTTCTCTCTCTTCAAACATGTCGCGAAATCGTGACAGTTTTTCTAGAACTTTCTCTCTCCTAAAACATGTCGTGAAATCGTGACAGTTTTTCCAGCCGCCTGCATACTTTTTCTTACTTGTCTTTTTCTTGATCTTTTGCAATTGGGCTACTCTGATCTTCTTGGAAACTCACTGTCCAAACTGAAACCTTCATCAAAACACATTCTTTGACATCAAACCAAATTGCTTCAAGACCTTCTTGACATCAATGACAACATCTACACTTAGAGCAAAGGCAATGTACCCAAGGTACCCAAAATTGCCAACAATCATGTTACTTGAGGTCAAACCTAGAGTACCTAAACCTAGGTTTGCTGATGAGAGCCACTATTGTGTCTACCATCACATACATGGTCATGAAATTTGCAACTACCAATAATTCAGGAAGGTGGTCCAAGATCTACTAGAATGAAATGAGCTCCATACAGATGGTTCACTCATTTCACCCCACCAAGACATGGGCACCCTGTAAAGGTTTGTGCCCCAATTGGGAGAGTTTATTTTTGTCACTCTTCCTAAGCAAGCTGATTACATTGAAATGGACAACATGCACATTGGGGGTCCTAAAGGTAATGTACCTTCCCCATCATCCACGTCAAGGTCAATGAAGCAAAGTGAGGATTCTAAAGGTATCACACCTTCCTCACTTTCATTGAGTGGCACACACATGGGGGGTACCTAAGGTATCATACCTTCCCATTAAAAACACAATAAAGTTCAAAAAATTCAAAAACATTCAAAATAATCAAAACTTCAAAAATAATGGAAAACATCAAAATCCATAAAAATCAAAATTCAATAAAATTCAAAAACAATGTAAAACATCAAAAATACAAAAACATTTGCATTATGCATTTCATTTTGCACATGCATTCATTTAATTGCATTGCATTAGGCATGTCCATCCATTGCACTTGCATTAGAATAGGTTGTGTTTACAATCCTACAAATGACACCATGTTTGTATCTAAATCATGCATCTATTCATCATCATCATCCATCACCCTTGTGAGTAATTGTGTTTTTCAACACAACCCCTCATGTTGCTATGAGGAATATACTAGGGTTTTCCAGTAATTCAACCATACCTAGTGATCTTCTCAAATTTTGTAGAAATCTATCTTTGCTTTTGTATATGAGGTCTAGTTTTGATAGCACCTAGCATATATCAAAATCCCATCACTAATCAAACACATTAACAATCCTAATTAGGACAAGGAAAGATGAACACTACAAAGTGATCCTAGTCACCTTAAGCGAAAGGTTTTTACTTGCTCATCTTGTGATGTGCATGGTCTAGAGTGTTGATCATTGGAAAAAGGACAAGCTCCCCCTACCCAATAAATACCTTGATTTACATAAAAATGAGAAAAATCCCAAAATCAAAACAAATCCCTTGCTCAAAACAAAAGAAAAACAAAATACAAAATAAATAGTGATTTTCATCACTATGCATGAGCAAGTATCCCAATAAATAAAAAAAAAAGAAGGGGGTGAAGAGCTTGAATCCTTGGAATGGTCACTACTTGAAACCATAGAGTGATCCCCAATACAACAATGGGCTGAATGAATCCCACCTGGCATTGGGGTAGGTCTAAGCAATTTACAAATGAGCTAGCTTTAGGTGGCCTGTATTACCTAGTGGTCTAGTCCAACTGCATCCAAACTTAGGATCATGGTGAACATTTGGTGATCCTCATTACATCAATGGGCTGAATGAATTCCGCCTGGCAATGAGGTAGTCTTATGTTTCATCTAATATATTCATTTGCACACATAGGGATAATGAATATCTTGGTCTTCATAACAAAAACTTTGTCTTTCAAGAGTCTAGTATAGTCATTATACAACTTTTGATTAATCAACTAGGGTGTTTGAGTCTCATGGAAGACCTCAAAAATTCCTCATAGCAACAAATCATATCATCTCATAAATCATTACATATCACAACTTCTTTCATCTCACATATGGATGTTTAAATGATTAATTCTTATGATAAGAGTTTACCATTTTCATTCATGATTTTTATACATTATGTGGTGTCGTCCATTAGATTGTTAAACTCATATCACATTTATTCCTTATGTTTTAAGTGATTAAAGCATACAGGTTCATTTACATTAGATCATCATCATGTAAATAATGCATTACATACATTGCATTCATAATACCATAAATTAGATGCATACAATTAAATCAAAATGAAACATGCATTTAACACAAATTATTGCATCCATATATGCATACATAGTAGTCCATCTACACATCTAGATCACAACATCTAATCATACATCATATAGCTAGTACATGTCATCAATACATCACATCATATAGCAATAATCAAATCATATAAGCATTGCATCCATATTGCATCTCATAAACATATAAAATCAATACACATAATACACATAATGAGTCTCAAAATATAATATCATATATATATGTATAACATGTCAAAGTACATAGAGGTATATCAAAAATGCTCATAGGCTACAACTATGTAGGTCCTCAGACCTTACACTCAAAAATGATACAATATGCTCAAAGCATAATCATGAATGGCCTGCACCACTAGTATCACCTCCATCCTCTCCGCCCTCTCTATGAGGTAGCCTAGAGCTAGTACCACTGTTCCTCTCTATTTTTGGGACCCTAACCTATGGTTGGGCCGCACTGACGACTACCCTGACTCACTCTACCTACTCCGATGGGAGCCCCCTACTGTAGACCTCTCTCGAGGAGTGCCACCCAACATCTTGATCTAAAGTTGTAGAGAGACAATATACCCAACATCTATCAACATCTGGGCCTGACAATCCTCTAAGAGCCCCTATAGGTACCTAATCTCTACCCCTAGGTCTAAACCTACTGGCCCCTGAGTAGCTGGAGTGGTTGGTGCAACCTATGATCATAGAGCATCTCTCTCTATGGTGAGCTGCTCTATCATGAGTAATTTTGAGTCAATTCAGGTCTATAGAGAGGTCCTCTCCTCCTCATATCCATGCCATGTGGCCTACCCTACTACCAGCTAGCTTTATACTATAGCAAGAGAGGTATCCCACTCTAGGATCTATCATCGAGTGATCTAAAGCTTAGCCTCTATGTTGTGTAGCTGATCCTAAAGGGGAGACTCATGCTCCTCTAGAGCTACCTCCTCCTCCTCCTCTAGAACTACCTACTCCTCGATAGCCTAGCCCCACTCCTCTATCCTAGGCCACACCCATCACTCATCAGGATCCTCCTCAAGTGCCTCATCCCTAGATCACCCTAGGTGACCACCACCCTGCCATAGCCGTGTCACCCACCACTAGGTGTATGCCTCTGTAGTACCAGAATATGCTATACTAAAATCAACTGTAGGAGGATGTGCCTTCTCTAAGAGAGTTGTGACCTGAAGAACTAGGATATCTCTCTACATGAATCCATCTATAGAGAATAGGCTCTAGTGGGATGTCCTATTGAATCCTGAACTGCCTGGTAACCTAGGATAAGTGGAAGAACTGACCGATGATCCATTGATCACATCTCATCCATGCCAAGTATTGGTCTACCTCCTCCCAAGCAAGGCAATCCATATAAGGACTCTAGATGATATCTCGAGGCTATAGCCCAATTAGAGAACATGTGTAGTGGGTCAAGTCCACTGTGTTGTGATGACTCCATCACTCCTATACATCTTGTGATCACCTGAACCCATAGCATTATGTCCTCACAAATATAGTAGTGATATCCTAAGGTAATCCATATGGGTGGTCTACTTTGATGTGCTCCCATCCCCAGATATGTATAAGAAATCTGCATGCAATCCTAGCCTAGCCTCATCACTGGATCCTATACAAATCATCATAGAGTTACGCTAGTAGTGCACTCCCCCAAGCCATAATGATGAGATCAACACTATCCAAAAGCTCCTACACCATCACTAAGAGGTTCCATGGGAATCTCACTCTTGACATGTTAGGGAGAAGCACATTATAGATAACATGCATCAAAATGGCCTGGCACCATGAGAACACCTTGGCCCAATACCAGTAGGTGATAGGAAATCCTCCATGATGTATATCTCCTAGATCTACCCATGCCTAGGCACCAAAGACTCTATTAAAAATTGCTACCCTAGCTCCTATAGGGGATGAGATGACGGTATGTCCATCAAATGGAATATTGAAGATCCTATACAAATCCTCAGAAGTAATGGTCATCTCACCAGTCAGGAGATGGAAGGTGTTAGTTTAACAGTCTCATCTATGGGCCAATGCAGTGATGTAAGACTGGTCCAACATCATAGTCGATAATCTAGCAGTATACATCAGACCCTGGGTATTAAACCATGCCCAATCTACCTAGTCCATGTGTGGTAGTAGCACTGTGAGTAAATCAAGATCTCGATCCCATGTAGACAAGATCTAAATATGCCAAAATAAATGCCTAATTAGATGCACTTGCACTAAAAACATCAATAAATCTAAAAATGGTGAAAAAATGATGCATAATCAAGTAAAGGTACAAACACAATAAGAAAATGCACCAAACCAAGCAAAAAAAAATCAAAAGTTTACATGTAAAAAAACCAAAAAAATCAATTAAACTAAGCAAAAATAAAAAAAAATCAAATAATTTTCCTAAGGTTTCTTGGCCACTTACGCTGATAACGATTGACTCAACAACCACCGATGCTAACAGTGGCTAGCCACCAACAATTATTTTTGGAGGTTTAAACTAGCCGTTCTCAATGATAGTGGACCCTATTTGCCAATTAGGGGCCACCCTTAGCGATAGCGGTCATGAGGTGACACACCAATGGCGTTCACCCTCACCCAAAAATCCAAAAAAAATGATAAAAAGCTAAATCTAAAAGGAACCCACCTAAATTAGCCTAGTTCTAAACCTAGCTACCGGTGAGGTTCATTACCAACAAGTTTAGTGAGGTTAATTTACCAATTTCTTAGTTTGGTTCATTTTACCCATGAATTAACAAGCTAGGGTTTGAGAAATACCCATGAAGCTCCAGCTCCTCCGCTCGTAGAAGCCTCACCCTACTTTGCCATGGTGTCAGGTAATCAATAGTATTCTAGGTCACTTTCTCACTTTCTCTCTCAGAGCTCACTATTGCAAATTGATAGCTGGAAAATAATGAATTGAAAACCCTAATTTTATTTTTATATTTTTTAGTTTTGTCATGGTTGCTAATGCTGACAGCGGCTAGGAAGTGCGGACTGCCTATGCTGACAATGGCCACGAAATTATAAAATTGGGCTACTACTGCTGATAGTGGTTGAGAAGTAGCAATTAATGCCCTCAATTTATCACCATGGGAAGATTCAAAATGGACAATTAAGCATATCTAACGGTCCAGAATCATCAAAAATTGCAAAAATAACAAAAAAAATCATTAAATCAAAATTTCAAAAATAATTG
Source organism: Wollemia nobilis (assembly GCA_028583015.1). Lineage (NCBI taxonomy): Eukaryota > Viridiplantae > Streptophyta > Pinopsida > Araucariales > Araucariaceae > Wollemia > Wollemia nobilis. The sequence goes on from JAQPPZ010007530.1 coordinate 6,923,899, forward strand.
AAAAATCATCAAAATTAACAAAAAAATCAAATAACATCAAAATTTCAAATGCACCTCGTACCTAGTTATTTACCCTATACACTTGGTGGTTGTAGTGACTTGCACTCCATGCAATCCGACAAGATGAGTAAATTACCATAAGGTCATTTGAGCCAAATTAGTCATCATTGAATTACAATGCTTCACTTCAATCCCGAAGAAGGCCATGGTGGTCGGACTACCCCATGGGAATGAGGAGTTCATTTCATTTCTTCCATGAAATTTTTAGCAGATCATCGAGTGATTCAACATAAGCTTCAATGGAATTGCTATCATCTTGATTCCCTAAGAAGGCCATTGCGATCAGACTGCTCCATAGGATAGAGATGTACAATTATTATTAATGGTTGACATCACACCTATAATAGGACCTACCATATAACAACAAAGTAATCATCTTAAAGAGTCCAAATCAATCATCTTGGTCAAGCGACTCATCGCTTTATTAATTGTCCTTCCCTCATCGAATCATCGCTTGAGGGGGTAGTCATAATATCAAAAATCATAATCAAATTCAACAAAGGATCACTCGATCTTGTAAATTATGTTCATCTTACGAATCATTACCAACAACTATCATAAGCTTACCCTTTGCTGGGGAAAAAATAAAATATGATAGTTAAGCTTTAAGCTCTCCACCTATCGAAACAATTGTAGCACTAAAGCTACCCGATCACCACTGGACATATGAAAGCTTTGCAAATTTAAGCCTTCCATCCCATTGGAAGCAATGATTCTAAGATGTGCATCCTTTTGCAGGATTGGGGCATCTAATGTTGATCAGATCAATGATCATCATTCAACCTACAACATGGCTTTAGGTGGTCTATTTTTTCTCAATGTTGTGCTTTCCCACAATGCATCCCAAAAGGGGCATCTGTAGACACCTAAAATATGTCATGTTTAGGAGACTACTCATATGGGCATCCTTTGTAGACCATATGAATGATCTTGGACCTTTCCAAGAGCTAGCAATGGTTCTAACCACTCATTTGGGGTAGCTTTGTCCTATTCAAGCTTAGTCACTAATGATCAGAGTGGTCACCAGCCTAGTCACTGACGATTAGAGTGGCTATGATCTAGTTGCCCTAAGCGAGAGTGACTAGCCCTGAAACAGACTTGGCCTCCTGAGCCAAGCCAAAAATTAGTTGCAATGACTTTGGTAATAGTTTTTGAAGCAGTTCAGGCTTGGAAGCATCTAGAAGCTTCCTCCTAACTACTCTAACCTCTCAAATATTGTTCTTGGCTTCTCCATGAAGCTAGAGCAAGGAATTGAGAGGGCTATAAGACCCCCCTCCAAATTGGAGAGGAAGAGAGATGAGACCTTGGATTTTATGCAGTGAAGCTCTACCAAAATGGATAGTGAAGTGACAACCCCTTGAGGAGAGTTAAAGTGTTGGCCAATTGTAGAGTGACAAGCATGAATTCATCAATGAAGCTTCCAAAGGACTGAGAAGCACACCTTGTGATTCCTTACCAATATGATGCAAATTCAAATGATTTCAACTACCAATCCATCTTGGGACACTCGGGTGACCCTTGATCATCAATTCAACTAGTGAATTATGTATTGCAACCCCAAATTCAAGAGGTAAAATAGTCAATTCATGTCCATTTTCTTCGATAGTGGCCCATAGGCTCAGCCGCCAACAACATCAACGGCTAGCAGAGCCAGCTACTCTGAGCGACAACGATCGGGGTTTGATGCACTTTTTCATCAGTTTTAGCTTATATTTTTATACATTTCTGCTTTATTAGCTTAGATTAAAGTAGATTCATCATTTTTAGCACATTTGAATGGTTCATTAGCAATATTTAAGGTAGCTTTGACTAGATTTATTCATATTTTCTAGTTTTAGTTAATCTCTTTAGATTAGCCTTATTTCTTGTTTTCTTTACAAATTTGATGCTAGATTAGTTAGATCTACTTATTTTCTAGCATACTTTACATTAATTTAGCATTCTTGCACATATATTTGCTTACATTGACATATCTTTATGTTTTATTGCAAGTCTTATTACATTCTTTGCAAATCTTTGACAAGAGCCTCATCATGAGAGGCCTCATATGCTCCTAATTGTGCTTTGTTGTTTCTTGAATGTAGATTACAGATTCTTGATATCTTTGAAGCATTCTTGGCATCAACTTCCTCCAAGCAAGTGAGAAGAAGGCATCCATAAGCCTTGAGCAGTTTGTGTCGACTCTAGAAGACCTGTGGATTGTACCACCCCCATTTAGGGGTTTCAAATATTGTAATCATTGTATCAAGATATTGGTATCCCTAAGAGGGACCTACTTGTAACCAATTTTTATCAAGAATCAATAAAAGGAGGCCCTATATTTTTGTTAAATCATGGTTCTACATGCTTTCTTATTTTATGCTTGATATAATGATGCAAATAGTTTAGGTGCATGTTTTCTAGGATCGTACAATTTAGAACTTGATTCCCTTTCATTATGCATGGGGATTTTGGTTGGAGAGAAATAAAAGGATTTTTAAAGGGGAGAAGATATATATATCTTAGAACAAAGAGCATGTAATAGTGGGCATAGTGGATTATGTTAAAGCATTGAAAGTTCATGAGATTCCAGAGTCATTATAGGAGGCAAAATTAAATGAACATTGGAACCTAAATCCAATTTGGTTGAAATACAATCCCAAAGGAGACTTGAGGAGCTTGACCAAGTGGTAGCCACCCAAACAAGAATGAATAAAGCTAAATTCTAATGAGGATTCTAAAGGCAACCTGAGGAAGGCTACAGGAGGAGCAATGCTAAGGGATAGATAAATAATGGTGATCTTAGTGATGAGTAAGTACTTGGACATTATGACCAGTAATCAATTTGAAGCTAGAGTGGTCTTGGTAGGAATAATTATGGAAGTTTTTTGGGGGGCTAAGAAATTATAATTGAGTGATATTCATTGAATATTGTTAATTTCCTCAATAAAAGGGTAGTGGTGAGTTGGAGAGTAGCAAACATAGTAATATATACACTAATATCCTTGAATTCATTAGAAGAATTTTAGGTGGTACATGTGTATAGAGAAGGAATGGGATGGCCCATTGGCTAGCCAATTTGGAAATTCTTAGAGAGGAAGATAAAATATTTGCTAGATGGTATCCATATAGATATACTCCAGTTAATTGTGAATGAGGGAGTAAATATAGAAAGTCAATTTAGTGAGTGAAAGTTTAAGTTTTTATAATGTCTATGGTAAAATTATTTTTTGAATATTTGTGGACTTGTCTATTGAGGGTTCCTTTTTTATTTTTGGATATCTATGCGATTTATTTGCTTTTATCTATAAGAAGTTAAGAAATATATTAGTTTATATTTTTAAAGAATTTTTCTACTAAGGGTTCCTTTTTTTTGGATATCTATAGATTTGTATATTGATGGTTCCATTTTTTGGATATCTATGGTTTTGTCTGTTGAGGGTTATAATTTTTGGAGATATATGGATTTGTCTATGAGGGATCCATATTCTAGAAATCTATGGACTTGTCTACTGAGAGTTCCATTTTTTGTAGATCTATGGACTTGTCTACTAATGGTCCCATTTTTTGAATTTTTGTGGCTTTGTGACTTTTTGGATGTGTTGTGAAGTTTCTAGTGAGAAATATGTTGATTTTTGTTTTCATCGTATTTTATCATTGAGGGTTTAATTTTCTAGATATCTATGGATTTTTTTTTTTAGGATTCCAATTTTTGAAGGTCTATGGAGTTGTCTATTGAGGGTTCCATTTTTTGGAGACTTGTGGACTCGTCTACTAAGGGTTCTATTTTTTGAATACTCTTCAAAGATATGAACGTAAATAGGCTAGTTATGAATGTAAATTTATAGATTTTTGAAACAAGATAGTTAAATGTTTTGAATGTTTAATAAATTTCAAAGACAAGGCTTTTTAGTTGGAAAGACTGGATAAACCAATCTAGGTAAAAGGGTTACGACTCTTTTAAAAACCTAGATTTAAGCCTAATGAAAAAAAAAGTTTCTAATGTTGGTATAGGACATTATAAAATATGTGCTTTAAAAATTTAAATTTTAAATAATGATAAATTTTTTTACACATATATGTGATTGTTTTAGCAATAATTTTAAAAATCTTTATACATATTGCATGTTAAGAAATGGTGATAATTTAAAGAATAAATTTGTTATAGGCAATAAAAATAATGTAGATATTATAGTTGTTTTGAAAATATAACATCCATCCACTAATGTTAAAATGCAAATAATCAAATAACCAAAGCACATAACATAATATGGAAAAATATTCACATCAAAATTATTTTATTGAAAATATAACCAGTTCTTCTATCAAATCTAATACTATTTGCATCACTATTTATGTACTTGATAATTTATTTCTCCTAGAAACTAATAAAAATTATAATACCAAATTAGACAAAGGGAAGGTTTATCTTCTCCTACCCCCAAACCATATAATTCATAATTTTTCTATCAAATGCCACTATTACCATTCAAAAAGACAATAATAGCATGTACTAATCAAAAGAGACCAAACATTCAACAAAATGTTTCTTTGATTAAGAATTTTTCTCTACCTCATCTTGAAATATTTTTTTGTTTAGATGTTTAATCAAACCAATGGTATGAATTTATAATAGATCCTACCCCTTCTTGTCCAATAATATAACTTATTAAGGTACAAATTAATGCTAGGGTAGTCATGGCTTCTTAAATTGAAGTGTATAAATAATTAGAACCCTGAGACGGCCTACATATACTTGTTTCCATTGTTATCAAAAGTATTATAAATACCTATCTAGGTTTAAAGGTATGGGAAAATATGATGATCCAAGATAATATGATTTTTTGTCCCTATCTTACCTATGATAGGGTTGTCCTTAAATTCCTTTATGCCAAAGAGGAGTACCTCCCATGATATCATAAGAAAGGCTTTGTTAAATATTATAATTTTAATAAGGGTAATCATAAGTGGTTAGACTAATTTTCAAAGTTGAGATGAGTCCTAATATTAGAACCTTCCTCCTAACATTGATCATTTCAAAGAAGGAAATACCAACGTTGAACCCACCCTTATTTTTTATATAGCTATTCTTGATCTCCCATGCATAGAAAATATAGGAAAAATATATAACTTGAAGAATGAAATATTTTTACAAAGCTTATTAAAGAGTATAAAAATATTTTTGGCAAGGAATACAACTTAGTGGTCTCCAATTATCGATAGTGCCACACATGTGGAACTATGATCTAGAAGGTAAATTCAAGGGTATATTGGTATATTTGAACACTAAACCTCTAGTATTTGAACATATTCCTTGCTCAAATATTGATAAGTTTAGGAATAAAGAAAAGGATCTGGATCCTAATCTTGAAATCAATAAAATACAAAGGTGACCTCCATGGATAAAGTGTTATCCCTACAAGTGGACTTATGATTAAATAAGAAATAAATACCAATGGATAAGTGATAATCTAGTGGAAATATTTAAAGAAGAGTAGGAATGGACTAAATAAAAAATATTGGAATGGTGGATTTCATTATGCAAATGGGATAAACAAAATAAGTCATTCCCTAGTTCTTTAGATAAATATTTTGAAGCAGAATTTGATGAAAAATATAAAGTTTGGATGAAGAAGCACAAAAGAGAAATATATCCTAATCTAATTAAAGAGGAAGATAAATAAAAGTAGGTACATTTTTACGAAGAGGTAGAAGAAACCACTAAACAAAATCCTATCAGAGAGAAGACTCTAGTTGCTTATGCAAATTTAGAATAAGATTCAAGATTGGATGAGTTAATTGCACACAATTGGTGAAGTAGAGATACTAAAAGGACAAGTGTGCCTTAGCATGTTCCAATAATAGAAAACCCTCAAAAATGAGTCAAGAAGAGCAAGTAAAACACATCATGGTAGTTGATATGGTTCAAGCAACATGGCATATACAAGAAGTAGTTACTACAATAATTATTGGAAAGGATATACCCTAGACTTATATAAAATAATATGTTTAATAAAAGATCCAGTAAGAAGGAAAAGATAGAAATTCCTCCAAGAAATTGGTATAGGGGAACCTTAAATAAAACTAGAAGATAGTATCTAGCTATAGAAGCTCAATAGATGGAGGTAGCAATAAAAAAATTGATGGAACAACCCAAAAGTAGATATTTCAAGTGGGAGGATCAGTATGGCTTGTATCCCTACTCTTGTCTCTAAAAGTCATCCACCACCTTTGCAACATTTTCCAAAGCAACCACCTCCACCACTTTCCCCTTTAAGAGAAGTTTATTTCTCTCTAAAAACCCACCATTAGGTACGACTTCTATTTATTTTGCACACAAAGGTTGGCCAAATCCCAAGAACCCATATTCACACACCCCTATAAATACTTGTATTTTATCCTTGAGACCTCCATAAATATATTTTTATCCTTTCTAATCTATCATTATTGCTTTCCCTTCCCCTAGTCATAAACTCTCAAAAATATTCTTTGTAATACAACACATTGAAGCAAATGTCTAGAAATAGGCACAGGAGCAAGTACCTCAAAAGGAGACAAAGAAAGCAATCACTCAAACATATGAGGGTATATATCTAATTACTAGGGAGTGGGTCAAAGTAGTTGTATTTATAAAGGTTAGCAAGCAATATTTAGAAATTATAATTGTAGATTATCACATTAAGGTGTAGATATATTATATCTCAAATATTACCGAGGATACACTCAAATCTCTTCATATCGAGGTAGACACATTATACCTTTAGAACAATTAGACAAAGGTAAAGTATAAATCTACAAAGAAGAAAGTTGAAAACTTGGAACATAATATTAAAAGAGAAGAAGTAGAGAAAATTATTTAAAAAATGAGGTCCAAGACTTGAACCACCTACTAGACAAATCCCAAATTGTTGTTGGACATTTTGAGTCCCTAAGTCAAAGTTGTCATTGATGTCACTAGATGAAGTCATCATTAATACCAAATATTTTAGCAGGAAACAAAGGGGATAAAAATTGTTATTTGATATCCAGGAAGAAGGCCAAAGATCAAGTGAAACAATGCAAAAGACATAAGTTAAAAAGGGGTTATAATATTTATTTTATAAATTATTTAAATTCAATGTGAATTTAAATTTTATAAATAAATATTAAAGGTACTTTATCAAAGGTATAATATTATAATAGTGGTTATTATAATATTAAATGTGCCATGGTGAAAACCCAAATAAAATATTTATAATTCTTATTATAATGTTTTATAAGTCAAAAATGGGTTTTATAAAGTCTAAATATATTTTAATAAACCCAAAGGTTGGGTTTAAGACCAAAGGCATTCGAAGCCTTTATAATCTCCGCCGATGTCATATAAGACAAGGAAAGCGCCGATGTTTTAAAAGTAGTGGAAGAAACATATAAATACTATGCCTAAAGTTAAAATTTATTATCCTTGCTCTAAAGTGAAAAGCTTGGCTTGTGAAAGAAAGAGCTCATGAGTGTATGCAAAAAATGTGACAGCAAAGTGTTGAAGGGAGGAAGCTTCAATTTTTGAAGTTGCATAAGACAACGTGGTCTAGTGGCATTTTGGAAAGCACAAAAGCGTTGGCTTGCAAGGGAATTCATGTTCGAATCACAATGGGTGCATCATGAGGTGTGTTGAGTGAAGCACCTACGACACACATTCTTTTGCCAAGGTGAAAGGAGAGAGTGGATATTAAGAAGCACATGGTGCTTCGTTAATCTTAATGAGCGCTTGGATCATGTGACGACTTTGGCCACAATTAAGGTGCTCATAGGGGGCAACGTTGAGGGTTTGATTCCCTCCAAAGGCAAAGGTAATATTTTTTATTTTATTTTTAATTAAATGCCTAAGCTGGAGGTATAAGGTTGTTTAGTGGTTGAGTTTGGAAAGATTGCCTTGTGATAAAGTTGTGGTAGTTGATAATTACCTTTAGGAGTTATAAGAAGAATTTTGTTTTTATTTTTAAGTCTTAAAATTGGTATTGTGGAATATTTAAAGGTTACAACTTTGTGAGTAGTATGTTATTTTGAATTAAGGGTTTTTGTGACTATTATGAGGATATTGATTATTATTTAAGTTGGAGTGATAAGGTGTAATTTTGATATTATTTTTGTGATATGTTTTGTTGAAGAAAATTATCCTCTAACCCTTATTGAGATTGGAAAAGAAGTAATTGTGAGTGTGGCAGATTTGTGAGGTCAACTACTTGACATTCAAAAGGTATGGGAAAATTCTTCTTTGGTTGACTTGGTTGATTGGATTTATTGAAAATTAAGTTTGGAGTGAAAAGGACTTGATTAGGGTTTCCTTTTCAAAAGTGGTTGAGTTATTGCTTCAAGGTTTTTTGAAATTGAGAGTTGTTATCAAAACCTTGTTTGATGAGCATGGTTGTTGAAGTGAGTTGTTATGCAAAGAAATTGAAATAGGATTTGAAAATATCATGAGTATCATTGTTATGTGAGATTTGTTGTTGAGCATTGTTGGAAATATTTTGAGTTGGATGATACATTCTTGGGCTAGGGTTTGTGAGCAAGAGTTGTTTCTTGAAGTGATTGGTTGAGTAGAGTTGATTGAGCCTATTCAAGTGGATGTATGAAGTGATTTTTCAAGTTCCATAAAACAAACTATTATATATTCTAATTTAATTTAAGATTGAGTTTTGAGAATAGAACATATTGAGTCTCTAACAATTATTTTTATGCTTCTATGAGATTGAGTTGAGAAAGTGATTGAGTTTTTAAGAATAGAACATATTGAGTCTCTAAAAATTCTCTTTATGCTTCTATGAGATTGAGTTGATAAAGTGATTGAGTTTTGAGTATAGAATATATTGAGTCTCTAACAATTCTCTTTATGATTCTATGATATTGGACAAGTTATGTGTGGACTTGTTAAGCATATTTGAGGTAAGTCTTTGAGAAGACTTGTGGACTAATTTTGTGTAAGATTTTATGGAATCTTACAATATATATTTGAGCAATTCCTAGAGAGGACTTATTGAGCAGATTTGGACAAGTTTTGTGTGAGCTTGTTGAGCAGATTTGGACAGGTTCTGTGTGGACTTGTTGAGCAGATTTGGATAGGTTCTGAGTGGACCTTTTGAGTAGAATTGTGTAGGTTCTATGTGGATCTATTGAGTAGATTTGAGTAGGTTCTGAGTGGACCTATTGAGTAGAGTTATGCAAGTTCTAAGTGGACCTATTGAGAAGAGTTGTGCAGGTTCTGAGTGGACCTATTGAGAAAATTTGAGTGGACTTGTGCTAGACTAACTAGACTGTGTTTAGTGCAAGAGTTGAGCAGATTTATGCTAGATCGAATGGACTATTTTTAGTATATATTTTAGTGAGCTTATTGAGAAGACTTGTGCTAGACTAACTGGAATGTATTTAGTGCAAGAGATTGATCAGATTTGTGCTAGACCAACTAGACTGTGTTTAGTACAAAATTGAAACAGAGCTTTGTATGTGACAGAGCAGAGAGGACAAAGTCTCCAGTAGATAGAGATCCATCATCCAAGGTAGTGACGATAGGTCTTCTGAGTGGGGATAATAGTCTTCAATGGAGAGATATCCACAAGCCAGTGCAGTGGAGGTAGTCATCTTCTAGAGGATCACCAGCTAGAGCAGAGGATAAGGAGTTCTCCTGTGGATAGAGATACACAAACTAGATTTAGGGGATCAACGTATCTGTAGCACCCTAAAATTGGCACAGTTAAAACCTTAGTAAAAATATAAAATATTAAAATTTAAATTTCAACTCCAAACTACCCATTAAACTACCTTTTACCCGCTTTCCTCATTTTTTTGCATCATTTTTAGGATTTGTTTTGACCGTTGGATGATATCGTCTCAGATTAGACGAAATCGTCCCCGATCTAATGAATTCGTCTGGAATAGAACGTCTAGACGATTTTGTCCCAAAACCAAATTTTCATAATTAGCTTCTATTTCAACAGCCTCTCCAACTCGGGCAGAAGCATGTCTGCGTAGTTGGAGATTTCCCTGTTGGAGATCTCCTAGATTGGGATGATCCCCAACCTCCCAAACCTCTTTCTAATCCTATATAAACTAGGATTTTTCTAGTTTATCCCCCTGCCTCCTTGCCTAATTCTTGTTGATTCTCCTTGAACTCCCAACCCCTTTGTTTACAGGATTTCATTGCAGAGTTAGCTCTTTATTCCTTCGTATTATTGCTTGCATTTGGTATTTTTGCATTTTTATTTGCAGGAACTCTACTGTTTTTCAATCGAAGCTAGCTTGGATCGTTGCAGACGATCTCGGATGATTGCGGATGATTTCATACGATTGGAGGCGATCCTGACTATAGTCCAGATTAGGGGCAGTCCGAGTTTAGAGTTCACATTATTTTAAGCTTTTTTTTGCATTTTCCATAACATATTTCTACACTATTTTAAGTTATTATGTTTTATGCACCTTGGAGTTCACCTCATTTAGCATAATTGCATGATAAAGGTAAAATCAATCATTAAATTTACTACATTTCCTCATTTGTTATTAGACACTATTATTTAGGCAAGTTTGCTATTATTTCTATCATTATCCCTTGCTTCTGCATTTGCATATTTGGTATTTTGTGTCTGTTTCTGTGATTGCAGGTTTCTGACGGATTCGTCTGATGAATTCATCAGATTTTAGGTGATTCTGTCCTATTTCAGATGACCTTCTATGATTTGAGATGATCTAAAGAAATATCAGATGATAATGTGCAAACTAAGATGATCTAAACTGCTACAAGACTCAGAATATCCATCAGACATCCAAAATCAGGTATGAATTCTACTAGTTAACTTGTTCTCTATAATTTGCATCTATTTCTATTTTCTGTATTCATTGAAATCCGCATTGGCATATAGAATAGTTTAGATTCATATCGGCCAAACCTAGGAGTTGAATGATCAAGCATAAAAGTGAACACATCAAACACACTATCAACCTAGGCGTGGAAACTGCCATTCAAAAGTTTCTTGGTGAATCCACCATCCGTCGAAAATTCACCCTTATACACCTCCCCCAAGAGACGGGACCTTCAAAGGGCCTCTTAGTCCGAGGTATTGTCCCATCCTTTTCACATCCCCATTCCAAGCACGGATCCTATAGTCTGAAGGTAAGGGTGTGAAAAACTTGGAGTGATACATTTTGGTGAACCCAACATGAAAACTAAAAACCTTTTGAAAACAATTCAATCCAAAAAAAAAACAAAAAAAAACAAAACATAAATGCATTTAGAATCGAAGATTGCATGTCATATTTAGATGGTAGATTATAATAAAAGATGAGCTATCACCATTAATGTTGAAAACCAATTAGCAACTATAGATATTACTTTTGTGCTTAGAGTACCTCAAACAAATAGGGTTCAACCTTTGTGGGACGAACTTAATAGGAGATTAGATCTCATTTAATCTAGAGCAACTAAACTTAGGAAAATCAAGAGGTTTGTCCTAGATAGAATCGTGGATCCCAATCAAGTGATTTTGTACCATGAGCTTCAGAGAGCTTGCCATAGGTGGTTAGAAGATAAAAGAGCCCTTGTGTCTTCTGAGTTGTATACCTTTGAGGAATACCTCGATAATGCAGTTGTAGTACATCAATTTCTAGCTCGTATTGAGGACCAAGAAGTTGATCTTGCAAATAGAAAAATATAGAATAGAGTTCCCAGAGCTGTGTTATATCGAGAATATTTCCATGAGATTTATTTTTACAAAACAGAATTTGAAACAGATAATATCACCATAGCACACTTTGTTGACTTCTTGAAAAACAATTTCCAATTTGAAGAGGAGCACTTTATGACTCCTGATGAACTTGATCCTATCAATGACATCTATAAACTATTTATAGAAAACTAAGTTATTATTTTATTATTGTTGTTTCTTGTATTTAGTGTGTTGTTTATTGTCTTTATAAATAAAAAATAAAAACAAAAACAAAAACAAAATAAAATTATCATAAAAAAATAATAACAAAAAAATCAAAACATTTTCTTTTAAGTATTATAGTAGGTATATAATTAAAATATATACCTCCCAAGATCTGTTGCAAATATAATAGTATATATTTGCTAAAACCTAAATTTAGACACAATGACTAGACTCAGGAATGGAAAACAAATTGAAGTAGTAGAAGATTGGTTAGGAAAAACCAATAAACCAGATGCCCTTCTTGAAGAACCAATTCAAGAAGAAGTAACCTTAAACCAACAAGAAGAAGAATTTGTGGACACAAATGAACAAAAAGAAAATTATAGAGAGGAAGGATCCTCATCTCCTAAAATAACTCCAGACGGAGCTGTTACTTTTGAAAACATGGAACATTTTTGGAAATTTCTCCATACCAATATTGGCACCCTTAATAGAGCAGTCCATATGGATAAAGATAAAATTAGTGATACTCAAGCAACCCTAGAAGATATATATCACACACGCACTAATCCTTTATCCTTCATTGATCAAGAGAGTGATCAAGCCGGACCGTCCAATTTGGACATGGCTACTATAATCCAGAACATGCAACAACAACAGGTTACCCAACCACCTAGAGTGCCTACTACCAAACCAAGGGTTATTCCCACACAAAAGAAACCTTCATTCACTGCTCTATTTTGCCAAGCTATCAACCAATATACCTCAAATCAAAAAAATCCTAAAACAAAACCAAATGTTAATTTTCAACAATCTGGGATACAACATAATGCTACCACAAATCTTCTTCATAATACTCTTCCTACCAATCATTTGCATAATAGTAACATAGCATCGAATCCTTATGTTCCGCCTTCTTACGCTCACAAATCCCATGCTCATGTACCACCGAACCAATATGGTGGGCAAGCTGGTAATATGGAAGCCATGGTGAAACAGTTAACCTCTCGTATGGACCAAATAGATCCCTACCGTCCCTCGTACAATTATCGAGAGATGTGTAGTCAACCTCTAGATCCTATAGTTGTAGCACAACCATATCCCAAACACTTTCCTATGCCTGTCCTACCTATCTACAAAGGAACTAAAGATCCCATAGAGCATGTTCGTATGTTTAGGATAGCATGTCATGACATATCACATGATGATTTGCTATTACTAAAAATGTTCCCAAAAAGCTTAAGGGGGATGGCATTGGAGTGGTATTATCAACTACCCACTCATTCTTTGAGAAATTTTGAAGAGACCGCTAAGTCTTTTGTGCATCAATTTAGTGCCTATATCGAAATGCATGTAACCATTAAATATTTGTACAACCTAAAACAAGACAAAGATGAGTGTTTTTTTGACTTCTTAGCTCGATGGAGATAGTTGATAGGAAAACTACACTTTGTGTTACCTTATTGGGAGATGTTGGATATTTTTATCAATAATTTACAAGAACAACTATCCTATGAATTATCAACTGCTACCTTGACCACCTTTGATCAAGCTATAGACTTAGCTCGAAGTGTGGAAGATGCTCTCATTAGAAGAGGTCAGCTCAAAAAGAAATATTATGAGAGAACATCTAGAAATTAGTATAAAAATAAACAAGTTGTGGGTGACGGAGTCACTGATAGTAGAAAAATTGCTAATTTTAATACTATGAAAACAACAGAGAAGTTTATATTGAAACCTCCTGATAAACCACCTCGAGAATTTACTAGGTTAAATCAACCTTTATCAACCATTCTCCCCTAATCGAGGCTTGATCCAATTACCAGCTATCCAGGAACCCGATCCAACTATACCCGGATACAGAGCTGATTTACATTGTGATTTTCATAGAGGACCTAGACATGCTACAAACTCTTGTAAAATATTAAAACATAAAATACAAGATCTGATTGATAATAATGAGATGGAGGTGCATGCCTTCCAACCTAAACAGAATGCTTCTAATAATGCTCAAAAGAACACCCTTCAAAGTCAGAATTAGAATGCCAATCAATCATTGGACATATTTCAACATCCTTTACCAAAGCATGGTAAAGAGGTGGCTAATCAAATCGAACATCATAATGTTCCCCCTCCTACCCGATATGTAGGGACTATTAGCGGACAATTATCTGTTCAGGATCCTCAAATATTTGACACAACTTTATCCATGGTTATGTCCAGACCCCTATATAATACTCAAACATCATATCTTAGTGATGTAGAATTAGATACTGAAAGTAAAATAGACATCACCTCAAATCAATCGAATAGTTCTAAAAACAAATCAGATCCTATTCAACCTATCACAGATGCTATGGTTTCGGAAGAACCATTTCCTAGAAGAGTTACTACTCGACCCTCTTCTCATCAGTTCCTTTCTAATGAACAAGCCATAAATGCTAGACCGAGACCAATTCATCATCCTCAACATAACATTGCAGGTACCCTCGAAGTCGTTACTAGACAACAGGCTCAAAACTCTCAACAGGATCAAACTCAGAATGATGGATCAACTCCATTTATTTTGAAAAATCCTAATAAATGGAATCATATGTCTAATGTTCAACCTAAGCCTCCTTACAATATTAATGAACAATTATCCAATACTATAGCCAGAATTTCCCTTTTGGACTTGTTAAGATCTTCTCCTACCCATAGGGATGAATTAATGCTTAAATTAATACAAATGATGGTACCTCAAAATATTCAACCTGAAGCCATGTCCAATACTATCATCACTCGAGAAGTTGATTTTATTGACTTTCGAGATAAAGATATCCTGCAACATATAAAACCTTTTAGGATTGCCCAAGGGGGCCATATGATGCCAATTAACTAGTGCTTTCGATTTCCTAATCATATTGGCATGATTTTAGTGTCTACAAATGCCCCTTTTTGAGATGCATTGTGTGCAACACAACACTAAGTAAAAATAGATGACTAAAATATTGAATTATTAGGGTTATTCAATAACCTAACCAAATTTAGATGCCCCAATCATGGAAAGAGCATGTGTTCTTGAATCCTTGCTTCTAACTTAATAAAGGATTGGTCTTGGTTTCTCTTCAACTTTTAGGTATGCTCGGGGGACTTATAATCCTAGGCATTTAAAGAATACCAAGTATTTTGGTAACTTTTGAGGTGTACCAATAGGTAGGTTCATATGCCCTGTTATGTGCTTAGTTAAAAAAATTTCTTGTTTTCTACCCCAAATAGGGGCATGATTGTCTTTGTCAATGATTCGTTGAATGAACGCAATTTGCATGATTGAGTGTTTGATTGTTGATTTTGATTATGAATGTGTTAATTATGACTACCCCTCAAGCGATGAGTTGTTGAGGGAATGAAAAGTGATAAAAGCGATGAGTCACTTGACACATATGACTTTATTGGGGTTCCTTTAGTTGTACCCATTGGGAAATGTGCCCATTTTGTAAGGATTTTGATGCTTTTGTTGATGATTCATGGAAGAAAGGAGTTGAAAACCTCATTTCCATGGGGCGGTCTGGCCACAATGGCCTTCTTAGAGATTGAATTAGTAACTTTGCAATGCATCCATGAATAATTTGGGTTCCATCTTGATCTTGAGTGAATTCCATCAGATTTGACTTGTTTTTGGTGGGTTTTGGACCCTTTTTGGTGCCTTTTTGGGCTGCTTTGGGGGTGTGAGGTCTAAGGACTCACTTTATTGTAGCCTACGGGCAGTTTGAGGATTATGAGGTACCTTTTTTCCCATATATACAAATATATATGATTTTTTATATTTATCATCATGTGTTTCATTACTATTTTATGAGATGCATGCAATGTATTTATTTGCTCTATGATGTATTGATGGATGCTTATCATGTATGCATATGTTGTGATTTGATTTTATTTGATGATATGCATATGCATGGATGCATAATGCGATGGATGATTGGTTGATCTAGATGATGAAATGTGTATACTATATGGCATACCATCTTAGCACCATAGACTGTATAGAATTCATCAATTCATGTGTAATGTTGTCATGAGACTATGTAATGGATTTTTGAACAATGTAAACTGACATATATGAGATAAAATGGAATGAATAATAGGATGTTATAGGATATATATGAGGTTTTTATGAGACTCAAACACTCTAGTCGATTGGTCAAAGATTATGTACTAACCATGCAAGACTTTTTGACAAGGTACGAATATGCTATGATGACCTAGATACTCAATATCCCTGTGTGTGAAAGTGAGTTCATTTTGTGATACACATAAAGTTACCCTAGCGCAAAATAGGATTGACGTGGCCCATATGTACTGAATATCACCCTATGAGCAGCATGATTCTATGTTTGTACGTAGTTGGATTAGACCACTAGGTAGTATAGGCTACCAAAAGCTAGCTCATCCACATGCAAACATTGGTCTGTACACACAAAAGATGCTAATGTGACAGACATATCATCATGCGTAAGGATACCACTATTTCCAAGAAGGCTTGATGCCACAAAAATTGTAATGAGGATCACCTAATGGTTTATCAAATGCTGAGAATTCTAGGAATTCAAGTTCAATACTCCCTTCTTTTCTTTTATTTGATTTCAGGGATGTTTGCTCATATTTAATGATGATAATCACTAGTTATTTTTGTATTTTGTTTTCTTTGAGCAAGGGATTTTTTTAGTGATGAAAATCACTATATGTTTTGCTTTTTATTTTTATTTTTGGGATTTTGATCCTTGATAGTGGTGAAAACCACTATTTATTTTGGGGAATTGGGTAAGGCGGACCTTGTCCTTTTGCCAATTCTCAGTATTATTGAATCATCCACACAAGGGGATGAGTAGGATAAAATTTTCACTTAAGGTAACCTAGACCACTTTGTAGGTTTCATATTTCCTTGTGCAAACTCGGATTTATTAGTGTGAAAATGTGTTGGAATTTTGAAATATACAAGGTACAATCTAAGCAAGACTCTACCTCCTAAAAATCAAGATTCTTTCTACAAAATCTGAAAATAAAAATAGAGATGGTTGAGTGACTAAAAACCCTAATGATATTCTAGAAAAAATAGCTAGGTTAAGGGAATTGACACAAATATGAAAAGTAGGAAATGTAGGTGGAGATGATAAGTGAAATATGAAATGATGTGATTGATGACCTCAACAACATTGATTTTGAATAATGACTAGTGTACAGTCTTGGTGCTAAATATGTATAAGTAATTCTAAAATGCAAAGTGCAATGATGAGTATACCTAATGCAATTTATTATAAAATGCAATGGTATGCAATGTGATGTGATGTAATATTTTTGTATTTTTGATGTTTTGATGATGTTTTTGGATTTTTGATATTTATGTATATACATGGTGACCAATGGGCTTAGTTAATTCCATTGGGGTATTTTGGGTGACCACTGGGCTTAGTTAATTCCATTGGGGTATTTTGGGTGACCAAAGGGCTTATATATTGCATTTGGGGTATTTTGAGGTTATCTAGATAGTCACAGACCACCTAGGAGTGTTTTGGGTTGACCAAGTAATTTTTAGAAATCCTTGGAGTATTTTTGGGTGACCTAGATGGTCATAGACCACCTAGGAATATTTTGGGTTGACCAAGTGGTACGTAGATACCATTGGAGTATTTTGGGGTGACCTATATGGTCGTAGACCACCTAGGAGTATTTTGGGTTTACCAAGCATTTTGTAGATACCCTTAGAGCATTTTGGGGTGACCTAGATGGTCATAGATTGCCTAGGGGTGTTTTGGATTGACCAAGTGATACATAGATACCCTTGTAGCATTTTAGGGTGACCTAGATGGTCATAGACCACCTAGGAGGGTTTTGAATTGACAAAGTGATTTTTAGAAACTCTTGGAGCATTTTTGGGTGACATAGACAATCATAGATAACCTAGGAGTATTTTGGGTTAACCAAGCAGTTTGTAGAAACCCTTGGAGAATTTTGGGGTGACCTAGATGGTCATAGACCGCCTAGGAGTATTTTGGGTTGACCAAGTGGTTTGTAGAAACCCTTGGAGCATTTTGGGATGACCTAGACAGTCATAGACTGCCTAAGAGGGCTTTGGGTTGACCAAGAAGTATGTAGAAACCCTTGGAGTATTTTGGGGTGACCTAGATGGTCATAGACTACTTAGGGGTGTTTCAAGTTGACCAAGCGGTTTGTAGAAACCCTTGGAGCATTTTGGGGTTACCTAGATGGTCATAGACTGCCTACAGGTATTTTGGGTTGACCAATCAATTTGAAGATACCCTTGGAGCATTTTGGATTGACCAAGCGGTTTGGAGATACCCTTGGAGCTTTTTGTAACTTTGCTTACTTTGTGTTTTTAGGAGGAAGGTGTGATACCTTGTGTACCCCAGCATTTGTGGTGATCAAAGGAAGCGAGGAAGGTGTGATACCTTGAGGATCCTCAATTTGCTTTATTTATTATGATGTAAATAGTGGGGACGGTGTGACACCTTGGATACCCCCAGTATGTACTATGATTGATGCAATGTTATTGTCTTGACTAGGAGGAGTGATAGAGATTGACTCCCCCTATTTTGGTGAGGAACTCGAAGTAATGCCAATGTCTCGAGGAGGTAGAATGAGTGATCCATTTGTGTATAAAGATTCCTTATAAATAAGATCTTGGACCACATGTCTAAAAATATGATAATCGTTAATGTCATGCCCTCTCATTCAGTGATAAAGGTAAGAATGATCCTCCACATATTATTTAGATCTGTACCTATTTGGTTTGAACAGGGGTATGCTTGGTAAGATTATTGTATTTGTGTCTTACATTTTATGAAATATGGTTGACATGGACTTAGATAATGGAGTCCAGGTACAATGTTGACATCTTAAATGAGGTGAAAATGGTGGACTCATTTTATGAGACTATAAATTTGTATGTGTATCATTCACCTATTTAGGTTGCTCCTCTTGACTCCCATCTGTAGGGAGCAGATCCTGAACTATACCAATATATTGATTGTTGATTTGAAGATCATTATTATCAAACATATCTTGTACCATGTGTTTAAACTTGTGGCACATCTGCATGTCATGCCCATTTTGCCTATGGTACTTGCAGTATAGGTCTTCACAATACTTTTTGGGCTTTGGTGCACTTGGATCCAAGGGGTGGATATCTAGCAATGTGATAGCCTTGGCTTCGTATAATAGATTAAATAATGATGCCAAAGATTTAGAAAATAGTGTATAAATGTGAGGTTGATGGCATTTTTGCCTTTACCCCTGCTTCTATTGAGGCTTAATATTGGAATGCACAAGAGTGGGTTGGTCCTGAAAATCAAGGGGTTGAGGTTTTGAATGACTCAATTATAACTCAATGCTTGTGATTCGATTCAATATCTATTGTAAATTATTATGTTGGTGACTCACTTGTAACTCCACATTGGCTAGCCTTTCCAGGATATATTGTGGAACTAGTGGAGGTGATGACTGGATGATTATTGAAGAACCTGTATGGCAACTTATAGGTGGTGGAGGTGAATTGGGTGTGGAATCCAGGAGACAATTGAGTAGAGGTGGATCAAAAGTCCTTAATGCCTGAGTAGATGTGGATGCTTCATGGTGATTGGTGCTGGTGAGTATATCCACATGTTATTTTTCTTTATTTAGCTTATGCTCATGTTCTAACTTAGAGTGTTCAACTATGGTAGTTGGATTACCCCCACTTTGATAGGGGGTAAACCTATTCTTGATTTTTTGGATATTTTGAGTGAGATGGAGTAGGTGTGATCGAATCCATCAATGGTATCTCTTATGGTATGGATGGAATATTGGATGGAGTCACAAGTGGTATAGATGGATTCATAGGACTTTGATTTTCTATCATCACATTGATCATTCCCATAAACTCATGAGAATATGCATTTGCATTTGAAAAATTTATGGCTGCCTCATCAAATATTCCAAGGTGATCTTCTTGGCCCCCATGTTCAGGGGGTGCATTAGGAATGCTATCAATGGATTGTGACTTGGAAATAGGATGACCTAGGTCCTTGATCAACTCAATAATAGGTATGGATGTAACATTGGGTACTATGCACTCATCGAGTTTTGGGTAAGTCAATTGAATTGTGTCCTCAAACATGATATGATCTAACTGTAGACACCTAAATCATGTCATGCTTAGGGGAGCTGCTCACATAGACACACTCATAAGATCATAAGACATAATATTGGACTTTCCAAGCATCAACAGTGGTTCTCACCACTCATTTGGGGCCTTTTCAAGCCATCCAAGCCTAGCCGCTCAAGCCAAGAGTGGCCAGATCCTAGCCGCTCAAGCCTAGAGCGGCCAGACCTTAGCCACTGTAGATGATAGCGACTAGATCTTAGCCACTGTAGATGATAGTGGCTAAGCCATAAGAAGTAGTTTACCGACAAACAGGCCTAATCATAGGTAGAAGTGGTAGTCTACATGCAATAAAGGTGAGCGAGAGTAACTTTGCATTCCTTTTCATGACCAGTTCACATAGGAGGCTTGAGTTTGCATTTAAAATTTAGTTAACTGACCTCCAAGCATAAACAAAGGACAAAATCTTCTCATGCTAATGACCAGTTCGCATAGGAGACTCAAGTGGGCAGTTAGATTTTAGTTAACTAGCCTTCAAACATAGACAAAGGACAAAAAATTCTCATGCTAACTTACACTACGCATGAGAAATTCATTCCTAGGGCTTGGACATAGACCTAGGGTTTCACACTATAAAAGGTGCAAGCCTAAGAGCACCAAGAGATAATAGAGACATATATCACAAGAGAGATAGGAGATCATCGAGACATATTTTTGAGGAGAGCTTTCGAGACTTGGAGAGTTCTCTTTGAGATCACATGTACGATGAAGCCCTGATGGATTGAAGAGCATAACACCTATTATTTCAACATCAGATACAGGCTTTGACCCATAACTTTGGGGCAAAGAGAGCAAGGTTTACCTTAGCGATCATTATCTTGGACAGTGGCCTACAGGCTTAGCTTAGGTTTTAGACATAGCTTCTTTTATTCTATTTCTTCATGTTTTCATATCATTAGCATAGATTTACATGATTTCATGGCATAGTTTCATCATATTTCCATTAAATTATTTTATTACTAACAACCTCATCCAAGGAGGCAATCTCGAACATCTAAGCGTGTGTTGTTGTTTCATTGCTTACAGGGCCACAGGTTCATCGGACAAAATTTGCAACATACGAGAGCAAAAGGGATCCCTCTAGGAAATAGACCTAGAGAAGGAGGCATCTATAAGCCCTCATACATTTTCATGTGCGAAACCAGGAAGCCTTTATAAGCGCACCACCTCTTCATGAAAGGGGCACTCTTTACCTATTTGTAAACTTATTGTATCGAAATGGGTATCCCTAAGAGGGACCAACATGTAACCGAGTTTCAATACAAATAAAGAGATCCATATTTGTTATTTCATGTTATATGCTTTTTCTTCTTGTCTTCCATTTCATCTTGGGTTTTTAATAACATTGCAAGTAGAGTTAAAAAGGGGTGGTGCATGCATCCCGAGGTCGCTACAGATGGCGATCACGGTGGGACCTCCACTAATTTTTCATTTTCTACCAAAATACTAACTTAATTTTATGTGCAAGTCTAGCCACTCTGAGCTACAATGGCCAAAAACTAGCCACTCTGAGCTACAATGGCCAATAGAGCTTAGCCACTCTGAGCTACAGTGGCCAAGAACCAGCTACTCTGGTCAACAACGGCCAGAACTGGAGTGCAGTAGAGGTCAAAACATCGACTCTCTAAGCTGGATCAAAGGTTGGTATAGCTTATATGATATTTTATAGCTTTATATCTACTTATGTGTGTCTAAAATAGAGAACTTAAAGCACATTTATGTTTGGAAATTGAAAGAATAAAAGGAGAAAGAATTAAGCATTTCACATATCTTAGATCTTCTTTTAAATTTTCCACTAGGCATTGCTAGGAACAATGACTTATGCCTAAAAAGTTTACCCTAGAATCCAACGTGCTAGACATTGTATGTTGTTTGCTTGCTTTGAGGCCCTGCTAGAGGCCATAGCTACATGAAATAAAGTGTGCTCATACAAATCATAGTAGTTCATGCATATTTCTAAATATTGAAATGTA
Organism: Wollemia nobilis; assembly: GCA_028583015.1. NCBI lineage: Eukaryota > Viridiplantae > Streptophyta > Pinopsida > Araucariales > Araucariaceae > Wollemia > Wollemia nobilis. The sequence continues at coordinate 6,946,008 of JAQPPZ010007530.1, forward strand.
TTTTTGCACTTAGGCATATAGGAAAGATTCATTGTTGCTATATGATGCACTTTATGTTACACAAGCTTAAAATGAACACCACACACACACGTCTCATTTAAACATTGGGGAGTTGGATTTCATCACCAACCTTCAATTCAGTCCAGTGACATTGGAATTCATCTCCTTCCACTAGTTTACCCCCTAGAGCTTCCTAGAAATGGATTGAGAAACTTACTTATAGTGACACTAAGTTACTTGTGCTCAAACTATCTCCCACTATTGGAACAATCATTGGTTCAGAGTGGAAGAGCTAGGTGAACCCTCCATTGGGTCTTCAATGGTGTACCCTAGCTTCTTTTGAGAAAATCATGTTTGGCATGGGTGTACTTGATTGTCACTATGGATGAGTCTTCTCATTCTTAATCCAAGAACAAGAGCAAAGAAATCGAAAGAACAACACATCAAAACACACCAAACAGTTTAGGGCACACTTAAATCGGTAATCAAGATAAACATTTGCTTGGTATTGTGTGGTTATTCCTAAATTGCAACTCAAAAGATCAATTCATAAGACAACATGGTCAAAACAAGAAGTAAGCACCCTCGATCTGATATCGAGGGAGAGACAGAAGCAACTCATACCCATAGGCGGAGTCATAGTAACATTGAATGACCTACCCGTAAGACCATGAGACGTAGCTCCATGAGCCTAAGGGGTGATAATTCAACCCTTGGGGGATCTCCTCGAGAAACCCCAAGTAAGGAACCACATCATGGAACAAAGTCACATAAACAAAAAGAGGCTTCATAACCATCCTCATCAAGGAGACATGAGGAGACCTCAAGGGCCTCCTCTAAACACACAGAAACATCTCAAAGACGTGAGGAAGCTTCAAGGGCTTCCTCCTCACATGGACATAAAGAAGGTTCTAAGACTCATTCTTCACATAGGGATGATGAGACTGCTACATCTCCATCCACATGGAGAAAACATGTTACCACAAAGCCCTCTTCATCAAGAAGGCAAACAAGAATTGCAACACCTCAAGACTCACAAGAAACATATGAAATAGGTTTGCCTACTAAAGGGTAGGAAACTAGAGCTACATCTAGTCATGGGAATCATATAGAAGAAACCCTTCACACAAAAGGAAATATTCCCATAGACTATGACCTCATAGGAGTGAATGGCACCCCATGGGACCAGCCATGGAAAACAAGACAACTAGATGGGTTGGATCGGTTTCCTACATGACCAACTCAAAGAACTATAGCTACTGAGAACTCTGCATCTAGAAGCTCATGAACAGTGACTTCTAAACATATCTCTTAGTATAGGGGTACCTCAGAGTGACCCCATAGTAGATGCATGGAGTCTGATCATAGGGATACTCAATAGTACACTGAACAAGTCACATTAGCTAGCAAGAGTACAGATACAACAAAAACCTCCTCGAGGAATCTACGAGTCAAGACAACAAGAACAGAGTCAGATAAACATGAGTCTTCTATAATAGCACAAACTGACCGAATGAGGTGGTTAGAAAATGCATTACGTAAGGAGCGAGAGCTAGTGGAAGCTCTCGAACAAGATAAACAAAGAGAAAGACTCTTGCACCAACATGAGCAGCATTTAAGAGAGCAGGTTGAGCGGCTAGCTCTTAACAATTTATAGACAAATGGTGGTGACCACCAAAGAACAAGACATGTTGACTCACCTAAGGAGAGGCGCACTAGACAAGATAGCCCACAATGAAATCCCCCACCAAATCATGAATGAAATCCAACTAATGGGGGAAGGGCAAACACAACAAACCAAGATCATAATCCTGAGTCCCCTCATAGGAGGGAGGAAAATGGAACAAATCAAATGGATAGAGAGTTACCTCCATTGCCAATATGAATAGGCTTACAAGAGGAGGAAATCTATGCATCAAAGGCATTTCAAGAGCTTGCTAAAAATATGAAAACCTTTGAGAAACAAGAGGCAGCTAGGAACTCACCAACATTGAGCAAAATACACAACCAACCATTGTGCCCATCAATCCCTAGCCCTCCATATCCTAAGCACTTTGAGATGCCTAGGTTAGAAAATTTTAAGGGTGAAGAGGATGCACAAGAGCATGTCACCAATTTTATCAATGCCTATTTTCATCTTGAAGACAATGATGCTCTCATGCTAAGAACATTCATAATGACATTTTTAGGTGCTGCCACTCAATGGTTCAACCAACTACCTAAGCATAGCATAACCAACTTTGAACAACTAGTAAATGCATTCTTAAAGCATTTCTCCTTTGGTGCTAAGAAGAAGGTGAACCTTTCAGACCTAGCCAACTTGAAACAATATGATGATGAGCCAGTAATGGATTATGGGAATAGATGGAGAAAAGTCATGGTAAAATTATCATTCTCCATTCCCACAGAAGAGATCATTCGCATGTTCACCAAAATTTGCTCTAAACACATCTCCCTCTTGCTACAACTTCAGCAGTATCCTTCATTTGAGGAAGCTTTGGCATAAGCCAAGCTCATCGAAGAAATAAAAGTAGATGAGGGAACCATTAAACTCTAAAACAAAAAGGAGTGGAACAAGAATGGTAAGAATGACAAGTATAAGTAGAAGTAGGGCAACCCTACTCTAGTCAATCAAGTCGTATTGGCTACACCCAAGGATGGGGGTGCACAACAACCTCAGAACTATCAAGCACATCCCTCACTAGCCAATTACGACCAAAAGAACAATCAGGGAAGAAATCGAGAATGCAAGCCACCTCATTATTTCATGCCTCTGACAGAATCAATGCAATCAATATTTAATCAGTTGAGTGAGGCCAGGAGGATCAGATTTCTTGATATACCTCTTATAGATCCCAACCATCCTAAGCCAAAAGGATATAGGGAAGATCAATTTTACCCTTATCATAGGATACCGGGGCATGACATTGAGGCTTGCATTGGGTTTAAGCATCAAGTGCAAAACATGATTGAGGTGGGAGAACTCAAAGTTGACAACCCACTAGCTCCCGATAATAGAGACATGGGCATATACAAAAACCCATTGCCCAATCATGAGGCCCCTCGAGAGCAAGGGGCCCAAGTCAATCAGGTTCGAGCTGATATACCTACCCATGGATGCATTGGGATGGTTGAGATTGTTAACATAGCAACAAGGACTAGGTGGTATGGTCAACCGCAACCACCTACAGCTCCCATGAACATCCTAACCACTCCTAGGCAAAGGCAAGACAACCTTCTAGGTCCACCAATGTGACCTATGGTAACTATTCAGAGTAGATTGGAGCAAAACCTATAGATGAATCCAACTAAGTTATCCATCTATGAGCTCATACAATAGTCCCCAAAGCATAGGGAGACTCTAATGGAGATTTTAAGAACAATTGAGCTCCAACCGCAAGATGCGAATGCATTCACTCACTTTGTGGGACAAGTACAAGAATGCCAGGAACCTATAATCCGATTCTATGATCATGAGATTAAGATAGTTCCTGTTGCCTTACCAGACCCTTCACTAAACATTGTAGTGGCAATCAACAACTTACCTTTCAAGAGGGTCTTGGTCGATACAGGTTCATCGATAAACATCATCACAACAACTGCAATAGAGCACCTCAAGATCCCCAAGTCCAATATCATTCTAGGAGCTTACACATTGAGAGCTTTTAATGATGCTTTATGCAATACTATGGGAATGATAGTCCTACCCATCAAGGTGGGGCACAAGACCATCCCCATGATGTGTCATGTCTTGGAAGGAGCTATGCAGTACAACATCCTCTTAGGGCATCCTTGGATAAGGGCCATGAAGTGTGTGCCTTCGATCTTGCACCAATGTGTCAAGTATGTGCATGAGAACAAAGTCTATGTGGTTCTGGCCGATGAAGAGCCTTTTAAATACATCAATCAGGTGGAAATTCTAGGAGAATTTGTAATCCCTTCTACTCACCTATACATAGCACCTTCATCCCCAACCACACAAGTGGATAACGAAGACAAAGGGGTAAGAAAAGACCCATGCACTTCAACACCTCCTGGTGCACTCAAAATAGTCAATGCTTCTAAAGTACCATCAATGTCAAAACCAAAAGATAATCAGAAGCTAAAGGTACCCTTAGTTAAGGAAGAAAGGCCCAAGGAAGTGCCAACTATAGCCATTGCTAAAATGCCAAGTCCTATGGAAGAGGAAGATCTTCAAGATCAAGATGAAGATAGTGATTATCACCCTGCTTCACCAGTGTCATCCGTAGGGTCATCCACATCGCATGCATCAATACACTTGGCAAGCATAGGCATAGGGGAGTACCTTGTGTAGAACATCACCTTTACGCCTATCATTGAGTCTGCACAAGACATGGGAAGGCCTAAGGACTTGAGGCCGCCAGTGGGAATAGTGGTTCCACTTGGAATCCCTCCCAACCAAACCAATTTTGTCTATGTCGACCTGGACTATGCTCATAAGTCTTCAGATATAGAAGAGGATAGTGATGAATTATTCATAGTCAATGTTCATTACCTCTCTAACCCCGAGTTTTCTCTAAGCTACTTTGAGCATTGCCATTGGCATGGCTATGGCCTTGGCATATATGAGCAAGGATGCAGGCGGCCATACGAGCCACAATATCAGCTTCCCTCTGATAGATTTGGCTTAGGCTATTATATCGGAGGTCGAGATGACTCTCTTGTAGTGGCATTGGAAATATTAAGCTTAGGGTTAGGAGAAGACATTGATTTCATTCCTTATCATCCCCTAAGAATAGGAAATTTGAGCAACAGACAAGTGGCCATGGTAAACATACCACCACCAAAAATTTATCATCCAAACATCTCAATTGATTCCACCCCAATAGGGTACAACTCATGGGATGAGGAGAATGGATATGAAGCAAGTGATGATGAGGTGCAACTTGGCTTAGCCTATCAGGGGCCTCGCTATTTACAAATATTCACATGGTCCATCCATGATGAGAGTGGGTATACATCAGATGAAAGTGACTATGAATCAGAAGACTCAATAGAAAGAGCCTACTTAGGCCTAAGCCATCAACCCCTGACTTTGGGGCAAGAGACAAATGCAAATGGATTCTTCATAAGTGATGAAGAATATGAAGATGAAATAGAGATGGCCTACTTGGGGCCAAGACATGAGCCCCTTGTCTTAGGGCCGCATACCAATGCTAATAATTTTTGGATAAGTGATGATGACTTTGAGGATGAGACCGAGATGGCTTATCTTGGACCTCACCACTTGCGGCAAGTGAATGAGCTAGTAGAGAGAGAGGTGGCACTCCATGCCATAGACCCTCATCTATAATTTTTGGGGAGACCTATTGACCTAGCTGCCATTCATCGGATGGTCAATCCCCCTCTACCTACATTCAGAGAGTGATTAGAGCCCAATGATCCTATTGTCCACCCTACTCATGGGCTAGATCCAAAAATTCCCATTCCTCCAGAACCTCATCATGAGTATGGAAGGGAAACCCCTGAGACAAGATTGCACCCATGTGGTCTTAGAGACTTCATTCCATCCATCAACATGATCTCCATTGATTTGACCACTCCACTTCATAATCCAGTAGATCCTACCAAATCATTGCATCTTGATATAGAGGCTATTGATTGGGATCATGCTAATTCACCCATAGAGCCTGAAGACCTCTTCCCCAATGAAGAGATGTTACAACCATTCCATTTTGCATCAGGTTGTGCATATGACGTCTTCCATGTTGGTTTGGAACTTGAGTCAGTAGGTCCTATAAATCCCATTGATGACATTCATTTGATACCCATGCCTCATCAGCTAGAGGATGGGTCACATATGGCTATAGAAGTGACTTTCGAGGTGGACATCAGTGATGATCCTACCCAACCAAGGAAATTCAAGTTCGGAGAAAGTCTATCTCCAGAGGAACAAGCCATCCTAATTCCTCTCCTCAAAGAGAGGCCAAATATTTTTTCTTGGACTTACAAAGACATGCCAGGGATAGATCCAAAGTTAGTCATTCACAACCTTTCATTGGATCCCATGAAGAAGCCAATCAAGCAAAATCTGAGGAAAATGCATCCAACCATCACTTTGATGGTGAAGAACGAATTGCAAAAACTACTGGATGCAGTATTCATAGTTCCTATCGACTACCCTGAGTGGGTGTCAAACATGGTACCCATGGGGAAACCTGATGGAAGAGTCTATATCTACATAGATTTCAGAGATTTAAATAGGGCAACACCAAAGGATTCATTCTCATTGCCAAACATAGATGCTCTTGTAGATGCAACCGTAGGTCATGAAATGCTCTCCCTAATGGATGGTTTTTTTAGATACAACCAGATCCAGATTAAGCCCGAAGATCAACATAAAACTACTTTCATTACTCCATGGGGAACATTCTATTACAAAGTGATGCCATTCGGTCTCAAAAATGTTGGTGCCACATATCAATGGGCCATGACATACATATTCCATGACTATATGCATAAGATCTTAGAAGATTACATGGATGACTTACTAGCCAAGTCCCTATTGCGGCAAGAGCATGTCGAAGTCCTTAGACAAGTCTTTGATCACCTCATAGAACACAATGTCCGATTGAATCCTAAGAAGTGTGTATTTGGCATAACTTCTAGCAAGATTTTGGGATTCATCGTATCCAAGAGAGGCATTGAAGTCGATCCTGCAAAGGTAAAGGCTATACTAGAAATGGCCGCCCCTACCAACATTAGGGAATTAAGGAGCCTACAAGGCAAGATAGCATCCATCAAAATATTCATCATGCAATTATCAGACAAATTCAGACCTATGAATCGGTTGCTATGCAAGGAAGTCCCCTTTCATTGGGATGAAGAATGCCATCAAGCCTTTGTAGAGATCAAAACTTATCTAGCAACACCACCAGTATTGGCTCCACCAAGGCCAGACATACCATTTTTACTATATATATCAGCTACTGATTTTGCATTGGGCACCATGTTAGCCCAAAAGAATGCACAAGACAAAGAGCAAGCCATATATTACATTAGTCGCACCTTGGTGAGTTATGAGCTAGGATATGCGTATGTCAAAAAGTTGTGTTTAGCAATGGTCTTTGCAACTCGAAAGTTGTGACACTACATGTTGAGCCATACGACCTACGTCATATCAAAACAAAATCCTTTGTAGTACATGATGAGCAAGACATATCACAATACACATACCACAAAGTGGATAATGCTATTGATAGAATTTGATCTAGAGTTCATAAGCCAAAATTCCATCAAGGGACAAGTCATAGCAGATCAATTAGCAGAGGTGCCTCTTCAGGATAACAAGCCTCTCACCATAGAATTTCTTGATGATGCGGTCTTTGCATTATCAGATCTACCAGAACTCGAAGAACCTAAGAAAGAAAGAGACATGTCATTGTTCTTCGATGGTTCGAAGTGTGAACAAGGAGGTAGAGCAGGGATTGTCTTTATCACACCATAGGGTGCTCCATTACCCTTATCATTCAAACTAGACTTCCCATGCACAAACAACAATACAGAATATGAAGCATTGATCCTAGGACTCCAAACAACCATAGCAATGGGCATTAAAATATTGAATATCTTTGGTGACTCCTTTCTCATAGTAAACTAGGTCAAAGGACTATTCCAATGTAGGTGCCCACTCCTAAAAGACTTACAAGGAACTTGTTGACACCTACCTAGCCTGGCTGGAATGGTATGACATCGAGGCAATCCCTCATACATCGAATAGATTTGTAGACACTATGGCCTCTTTGGGATCCTTAATCCCTCAGAATCCATCTACTAATTTTACAACCATTCATGTGAAAGTGCTTTCACACTCAACAATACATCGTGAAGCTTTTGACAATCAAGAATCAATCAACATGATCAACATCGAGCCAAATCAGGATTGGTCCTTCATAGCCAAATATTTCTTACAAATGACACCTTGGGGGTCTTTGATCTCCCAAGGACCTATGGAGTGTGGTGCAACCATACACCATAGAGTTGTTCCTCAATCCATGTTCACTAGCTCAAAAATACAGGAAGAGCAAGCTATATTTTCTATAGAAGTCATGGCTTATCAAGATTGGCTTTCCCAACTACGGGACTTCCTGAAGCTTGGAATAGTACCTCAAGGTTTGTCGCATACTGAAAGGTGAACATTCAAATAGAGAGCAACAAGATACATCTTGCTAGGAGAAATCCTCTACAGACGAGGATATGATGGAGTATTACTCCATTGTCTTGAGCCCCAGGAAGCATCCTGGGCAATTTTGCAAGCTCACGATGGAACATGTGGAGGCCATTTTAGTGGCATGGCCATCATTAAGCGCATATTGAGAATGGGTTACTATTGGCCCACCATGGAAAAGGACTACTATGAGTATGTCAAGAAATGTAGTAAGTGCCAGCATCATGCAAATCTAATGCACTTACCATCGCAAGCTTTGCAGCCCATCCAGGAAACATGGCCATTCTCGCAATGGGGACTAGACTTGATTGGGAAGATCTCACCCCCATCCTCAGGCCGACACACATTCATCATAATAGCCATAGAATACTTCACTAAATGGGTAGAAGTGATCCCCTTAACATCAACAACTGGACCAAGGATTGCGGAGTTTATACTCCATAATATCATAAGTCATTTTGGGGTCCCTTCTAAGATAATATCAGATAATGGGCCATATTTCAAGAACAAAAATATGCATGCTTTAATGAAAAAATACCATATTCAACATAATTTTTCAATGCCTTATTATCCACAAGCAAACGGGCAAGCAGAAGCCTCAAACAAAACAATAGTCTCCATTTTGAGGAAGACGATGCAAGACAATCACAAGGATTGGCACATGCAGTTGCCTCTTGCACTATGGGCATACAAGACTAGTATACGGATGCCCACTAGGGCAACACCATTTTCACTAGTATATGGCACTGAGGCCATCATGCCACTAGAGTTAGAAATTTTGACTCTACGCATAGCATTAAAGGACTTCATAGATGATGATGCTATGCGACAAGGCCACCTTGATCAGTTGATGCTTCTTGATGAACGTCGAGTCAATGCTTTAGAGCATCTTCATGTTTACCAAGATCACCTTGCATGAGCTTACAATAGTAAATTCCATTTAAGGGAATTCAAGGTTGGAGATCTAGTGCTCAAAGAAAACCAGCAGAATTCGAATCTACCACCGCATCTACGAGATAAGTTCATGGTAAACTGGATAGGTCCATACATGATTTCATAGAGAGTTGGGCCTAGAGCATATCACCTTATATCATTAGATGGTGTTGAGGAGCCTGAGCCTCTCAATATCATTCACTTAAAGGCATTCTACACATAAAACACAAAAACATTCAAATATTTCATAAAAAACAAAAACATTCAAATATTTCAAAATTCAAAAACATTCAAATATTTCAAAAAACAAAAACATTCAAATATTTCAAAAACACAAAAACATTCAAATATGTCAAAATTCAAAAACATTCAAATATTTCAAAAATCAAAAACATTCAAATATGTCAAAAAAACAAAAACATTCAAATATGTCAAAATTCAAAAACATTCAAATATGTCAAAAAAATAAAAAATCAAAATTCAAAAAATTCAAATTCAAACAAAAATTCAAAATTCCCAAAATAAATCAATCAAAGCTCCAAGGGTAATTCAACCCTTGGTCAAACATCAATTCAAAAGGCTCCAAGGGTAATTCATACCACTTGGTCAAACATCAATTCAAAATGCTCCAAGGGTAATTCATACCGCTTGGTCAAACATCAATTCAAAGGCTCCAAGGGTAATTCAAACCACTTGGTCAAACATCAATTCAAAAGGCTCCAAGGGTAATTCAAACCGCTTGGTCAAAAATCAATTCAAAGGCTCCAAGGGTAATTCAAACCGCTTGGTCAAAATCAATTCAAAAGGCTCCAAGGGTACTTCATGCTACTTGGTCAAAAATCAAAAAGCCCCAAAGGCATAATAAGCCCTTTGGTCAAATTAATCAAAAATACAAAAACAACATAAAAATCAAAAATACAAAAACAATTGCATCTCACATCTTGCATCCACATCATTGCATTGCATTTTCATATCCACTACAATTGCATATGTCATGAGAGCCTTAAAAGTGATACCACAGTTTGTCGCACAAATCATTCAAATCCATACCTCCATTAATACACGTGTGTAATTGTGTTTTTCAACACAACCATTATTTGTTGCTATACATAATATACTAAGGTTTTTCGGTTAATCAACCACACCTAGTGATCTTATCAAATTTTGAGGAAAACAACTTTGATTAGTAGAAGGTAAGGTCTAGCTATGATAATGCCTTGGATATTCAAGATCCCATCACTAATTGAAACACTAAAATCCTAGATGGTACAAGGAAAATATGAAAGCTACAAAGCGGTCTAGGTTACCTTAAGTGAAAAGGATTTTCCTTGCTTATCCCCCTATGCAACCAGTTTAAAGGTGTTGAGAATTGGCAAAAGGACAAGCTTTACCCTATCCAAATCCCTTGCTTAAATCAAAATAAGCAAAATCCCAAAGCAAAGTACATATTCAAAAGGCCAAGCATACAATCCAGATTTCAAAGCAATAATCCGATACACAAATCATAAATTCAAAACAAAAAAATCATAGCTCAAAAAAAAATCAATAAAAAATAAACAGTGATTTTCATCACTACATATGAGAAAAATAAACAGTGATTATCATCACTACAAAAATCCTAGCTCAAAGAAAAAAATCAATCAAAATAAAAAGTGATTTTCATCACTACATATGAGCAAATATCCAAAGCCAAAAAGAAGCCAAAAAGAAGGGAATAAAGCTTGAATCCCTGGAATTCTCAGCATTGTACAAAACTGGAAGGAGAAATCCTTATGCATGATGATATGTCTATCACAATTGCTTCATGCATTTGTGTAGACCAATGTTTGAATGTGGATGAGCTAGCTTAGGTAACCCAATATTGCCTAGTGGTATAGTCCAACTAAGTCCAACATAAGGATGAGATGAACACTTGAGGATCCCTGATCTTAGCAATGGGCTGAAAGAATCCCACCTGACATCGGAGGAAATGCTTGAGTTCTATCTCAAAATATACAATCACATGCACACACAGAGATCATGAAAAACTAGGTCCATGGTAAAAGCCTTACTTTTCAAAAGTCTAAGTGGTCAGTAGACAATTGTTGATAGGGTAACTAGAGTGTTTGAATCTCCGAAAAGCCCCAAAAATTCTTACATAGCAACAAATCATAACATCATTCACACCATCACTTTCTTTATAAGATTCTATAAATTAGGGGGTATCAACATAGTAGGACAGATACCGCATATATATTAGAAATAGTATATAGATGACCACTGACTACTTTATATCTTTTAATTTACAGAAACTTATTAAGAAAATACATTACACACCATTACATCTCATATATGAATACTTAATCAATTCTTATGATAAGAGTGATTATTTAAATTCATGATTATTTTTTTACTTTATGTGGTATCACCCATTAAGATTGTCAATGTCATATGCATTCCATATGTTTTAAGTGATTAGAGCATACAGGTTCATTTATACCATTCCATCACATAAGTTAGATGCATACAATTAAAGCAAAGTTAAAACATGCATTTAACAATAACATCATATCCACAAAAACAAGTCATTAATCATCCATAAACCACATCATAAAACATATAGGCAATATCCATTTGCATACAATCATAAATTCATCATTCATCATCAAAATACATCGCATCATATCATCAAATCATATAAGCATCTACACATCCATCTAAGCATCTTCAATATCATCTATCATCTAACATATTCATCAAATCATCATAATACCATCATCACATCATATCATAAAATAAAATAACAACAAAAACATGAGCAATAAATGATACACATAATAAGTCATAATGCAAAGCTATCATAAAAGTATGTGTGTCAAGTCCAATGGATGTACAAAAATGCCTATGGGCTACAGTCATATAGGTCATTCGACCTCAAAAATGGATCAAGGACCAAGTAAAGCATCAATCAAATACCGGGCCTGAGCCCCCTACATCACCTCCTCTAGTGCCACCTCCCCCTATGGTGGTGTCATGAGTCGAATGATGTGAGCCTATCGGTCTCTGTCTGAGTCTGGGTCCTCTAGCTAGGATGGGTGGAAGACTACCCCGAGGTGGAGCGCCCACTGACCTGCGAACCACCCACACTAGCTGGATCCTTAGGGACAATCCCATGCCTCCTGAGCTGCATCTAAAGAATGGTGACATGATCCACAAGTCCTCGGATCCGCTCCTCATGCTCATCCAACAAATACTAAAGTTGTCCCACATCTGCTCCTAAACCTACCACTAGAACCTCCTATGGTGTAGAAGGAGGAACAACAAACTGCATCCTAGCATCGCCACCCCCAATAGTAGCCTACAGAGCCTGTATCTATGCTGAGAGCTGCTCAATGGTAGCATCTCACCATTGTACCTAGATCTTAGTGGCCTGAAGCTCAGCCTCGACCTCATGTAGTTGTGCTCTCAGAGGAGAGTCTCTCTCCTTAAGCTCTAACTCCTCCTCCTCCTTAGGAACATCAGGATCCTCCACTACCACCTACTCTATTAGCTAGCCCCATACCTCGGTCCTAGCTCAGACTCTACATCCTATCGGATCTACACCATCACCCCCACCATCATCCTCGCACCCTAGGCTACCGACACCATGCCACATCCGATCACCCCACCACTGAGTGTATGCCTCTATAACTCCCCCAACCACTCTAGGGTCAATAGTTGGGGCATCCTCCTCATATAAAAGCTCTATAATCTATCATGGAGGTAGGTCCTTCTCTATGAGGTGCCTATACAAGAATGGTATCAAGGGCACATCCTACTACAACCCATACTGACGAAGAACCTAAGAGTAGAAGAAATACTCCTAGATGGTAATCTTACGGCCAATGAGCCATCACTCACACCGTGTCCTAGCAGTAAAGCTAGTTGGATCATCCCAAGCAGGACACTCATGGTAAGGCCACCACACGACATCTCCAACCAAAAGTCTAGTGAAAGCATCAGTGTAATGGGATAACTCCCCTACGAAAGTGTGGCTCTTGTGCTCCTCATGCTCTCGAGCCCATCTAGCAGCATAGCACTATGTCCGAGCATCGATCATTGTAATCTCAGTTAGGAGCCCCTTAGGGTGATCTACCATAATATGCTCCCATCCCCAAACCTGTAGGAGCAAGCTATAGGTAATGCTGACATGTCCTCATCGATGGATGTGGTACAACTCATCATAGCACTAAGCCAATAGTGATCTACCCCATGCATAGATGATAGGCTCCTCGCTATCCAATAGATCCTGCACCATCACCAAAAGGTTCCATGAGAACCTCAAACCCGAGTAGTCTGAGATAAGAACATTGTTGATCACCATCAGCAATACGACATGCCTCACCGTAAAGACACCCTCCCCATGCTAACGGCTGATGGACACTCCTCCAAACTTGGTGTCCTTGAGAGCATCCATAGAGTGCCCTCTAAACACCCGAGTGAAGACAACCACCTGATCATTAGTGGTCGAAGAGACAATGGCCACCCCATCAAATGGAATTCGAAAGATCCTATATACATCCTCCAATGTAATGGTCATCTCACCGATCGAGAGGTGGAAGGTATTAGTCCATGGGTCCCAATGATGGGCCAGAGCCATAAGGTAAGCCTGATCTACCATGATGTAAGGTAGCCTAATGACATACTGTAACCCATGGGCTTTGAACCATGCCCAATCCGTATCATCAAAGCTAGGAAGTAAGTCAAGCAAGAGCTTCGGGTCCCGAGCCCGAGCAGTAAGGATCTAAGAAAAGCAGAAGAAAGACAAAATATAACTACAATGCATCTAAGGCATAATTCACAATAAACATGAAAATGGTGCAAAAGAGTATGGACTATTCTAAGTCTAAGAAAAAAGGATAAGATTGCACCTAATAAAACAAATCAAAAATTCCAAAAAATAAAATATGTCATAAAAATCCAATAAAAATGCAAGAAAACATAGCTAAGGGTTTAGCCATTGTTGCCTACAATGGCCGAAACCTAGTCACTGGAGGCAGCAACGACCAAGACCCAATGGTCAAATTTTTGACCATTGGGGTTCAAACTTGGCCGCTCGACGAGTGACAGCAGCCAAGGGGCGACATGAAAAACCCATGAACCCTTGGCTATAAAAAAAAAATTACAAAATAACTTAAACAAATCAAAAGAGGGAGGGAAAACAAATAAAATAGAAAGCAAATATTCCCACCCAAGCATAAAAAACTAAGCTAAGTTCAAAAATGCTCAAAATGGCAATAGTAGGTGAATAACAAAAAAATTCAAAAACCCTAGGCTAAAGCCACTAACAAAAAATAAAATTGGGGACTAACCCACCATAGCAAAGGGTAAGCTAAGCCTAACTACGGAGTTTATTCATTACCAACAGGTTTAGTGAGGTTCATTTTACCCATTACTTAGTGAGGTTCATTTTTACTCAGACAAGAGAAAAGAGAGCTAGGGTTTAGAAAAGAGAAATACCCGAGAAGCTCCGGCTCCTCCAATAGCTGATGTCTCACCCTACGTAGCCATGTCCTCAATGCCAAAAAACTCCAAAGTCGCAACCGTCACTGTCACACCAGAGCTCCCAAAGTGAATCTTCAAATAGTGAAAGTGAAAGGTCAAACCCTAGAAAATGCAAATTTTATATTTCCTTAATTATGCCTTGGTCATTGTTGACGTCAGTGGCCCAAACTTCTTGGCCGCTCAAGGTGACAATGGCCACAGGCAGGAACTCAGAGGCCATTGGACCTGACAATGGCCAGATCCACAAATCAAAATAAGGGATTTCCTCCTTGAGGGATCCCACAAAAATAACAAATAAACACACTTTGATGGTTTAAGATCATCAGAATGTTCAAAATAACAAAAAAATCACATAAAAGCACAATCTCAGGTAGGCCTCGTATTCAGTCACCTACTCTATCAACTCGGTGATTGCAGTGATTTGCACTCCATGTATTTTGGTGAGATGAGTAGATAACCATAAGGCCACTTGGGGCAAAAACAACTCATTTTGGAATTACGATGTGCCACCCTTCAATCCCGAAGAAGACCAAGATGGTCGGACTGCTCCATGGGTGTGAAAGGATCATCCTAATTCCCCTATGACATCAAAAACATTAAGTCAAAGTGATACAATCTAAACATAAATAGAATCACTCATCCTAACTCCCTAAGAAGGCTATTGATAGCTGGACCGCTCCTCGGGATAAGGATGGATGATTATCATAAACAATTGGAATCACACTTGGATGTGGGATTGCCCATTAAAAGCAACAAATGCTAGAAAGGAACCAGATTAGTCATATTGGTCAAGCGACTTGTCGCTTCATTCATTGTCATTTCTTCACCAATTCATTGTGTGAGGAAGTAGTTCAAAACTTCAACATAATCATAATCAAAATCAAAAAAATATCACTCGATCATAGAAAAATCATGTTCATCCTATGAATCATTGCATACAACAATCACAAATTTCCCTTGTTTGCTGGGAACGTAAGTAGACATGACATCTTCAATTGTAGCTCTCCTACCGGTCGAAATTGTTGTAGCAATTGAAGCTACCCGATTGAGTTTGAGGAATGAGTGCAATTTAACATGCAAAAGCCACTGAGCTAAGTCCTCCGAACATTGAGGCAATGATTCAAGGGATGCACGCCATCTTGCATGATTGGGCCATCCAGCGTTGATCAGACCATTGATCACCATACACCCTACAAACAGATCAGTCTATATTTTTGCTCAGCATTGTGTTTTCCACACAATGCATCACAAAAAGGGGCATCTATAGACACCTAAATCATGTCATGCTTAGGGGAGCTGCTCACATAGACACACTCATAAGATCATAAGACATAATATTGGACTTTCCAAGCATCAACAGTGGTTCTCACCACTCATTTGGGGCCTTTTCAAGCCATCCAAGCCTAGCCGCTCAAGCCAAGAGTGGCCAGATCCTAGCCGCTCAAGCCTAGAGTGGCCAGACCTTAGCCACTATAGATGACAGTGGCCAGATCTTAGCCACTACAGATGACAGTGGCTAAGCCATAAGAAGTATTTTTCCAAAAAATATGCCTAATCATAGGTGAAAGTGGCAGTATACATGCAATAAAGGTGAGCGGGAGTAACTTTGCATTCCTTTTCATGACCAGTTCACATAGGAGGCTTGAGTTTGCATTTAAAATTTAGTTAACTGACCTCCAAGCATAAACAAAGGACAAAATCTTCTCATGCTAATGACCAATTCGCATAGGAGACTCAAGTGGGCAGTTAGATTTTAGTTAACTAGCCTTCAAACATAGACAAAGGACAAAATCTTCTCATGCTAACTTACACTACGCATGAGAAATTCATTCCTAGGGCTTGGACATAGACCTAGGGTTTCACACTATAAAAGGTGCAAGCCTAAGAGCACCAAGAGAGGACAAGAGACATATATATCATAAGAGAGATAGAGATCATCGAGACATCTTTTTGAGGAGAGCTTTCGAGACTTGGAGAGTTCTCTTGGAGATCACGTGTACGGTGAAGCCCTGATGGATTGAAGAGCATAACACCTATTATTTCGACATCAGATACAGGCTTTGACCCATAGCTTTGGGGCAAAGAGAGCAAGGTTTACCTTAGTGGCCGTTGTCTTGGACAGTGGCCCGTAGGCTTAGCTTAGGTTTTAGACATAGCTTCTTTTATTCTGTTTCTTCATGTTTTCATATCATTAGCATAGATTTACATGATTTCATGGCATAGTTTCATCATATTTCTATTAAATTATTTTATTACTAACAACCTCATCCAGGGAGGCAATCTCGGACATCTAAGCGTGTGTTGTTGTTTCATTGCTTGTAGGGCCACAGGTTCATCGGACGAAGTTTGCAACATACGAGAGCAAAAGGGATCCCTCTAGGAAATAGACCTAGAGAAGGAGGCATCTGTAAGCCCTCATACATTTTCGTGTGCAGAACCGGGAAGCTTTTATAAGCGCACCACCTCTTCGTGAAAGGGGCACTCTTTGCCTATTTGTAACTTATTGTATCGAAATGGGTATCCCTAAGAGGGACCGACATGTAACCGAGTTTCAATACCAATAAAGAGATCCATATTTGTTATTTCGTGTTATATGCTTTTTCTTCTTGTCTTCCATTTCATCTTGGGTTTTTAATAACATTGCAAGTAGGGTTAAAAAGGGGTGGTGCGTGCATCCCGGGGTCGCTACACTAACTTATTTATATCAACAGTGGGCTCTTCCTCCTTGTTAGTAGGAGTGGGAAGGTCTTATGTAGGCGTATTGATGATAATTGTGGGATCCTCTATAACTAGATCTTTTGACTCTTCCTCACTTGAATAAACAAAGGATGGTACTAGTGGTGGTGAAGGTAGCTTCATGATTAACTGTGGGGTTGAATCTAGACTCTGTATAAGGTCATTAGGTTTAGTGTCCAAGTGCATGGGTGATACAATAGGCTCATGTGGATGATCCACTTATTTATAATACTTGAAGGGGTCTAGGTTAAAATTGACCACATGGACCTTACCTTCATCAATGTATTTAATGCATTGATGCACTATAGATGGAACACATTTCATGTCTCTTATCCATGGCCTTCCAAGTAGTATGTTGTACTGTCTTGCACCCTCTAATATGTAGAACAATGTAGGCATAATATTTTGTCCAACTTCAACAAGTAGAATTATCATGCCCATAGTGGAAGATAAAGCATCATTGAATGCTTGCAAGGTGAACTTGGATGGTACAATGCACAAGGATGGAAGGTTGAGATATTTTAGTGAAGTTGTGGTAATAATGTTTATTGAGGAACCTATGTCAACCAATACTCGCTTATAGGGGAGCCTATTGATACTCATGATGATGTGCATAGTAGTATTTGGTGAATTGGTAGGCATGGGTTTGAACTCATGATTCTGAAACGCTATAATAGGATTCTTGTACATTTGTATGTATTCCACAAAGTTGATGAAAGCATCAGAGTCGTGAGGTTGTACCTCAATGGAATCCAAGATCCTCATGAAAAGTTTCCAATGCTTAGAGGACTATAGTAGAAGCTCTCTCATGGTCATATTGGCTGATGGTGCATGCGAAATTTGTACAATCCTACTCTAGGTTGCTAGCACTTGTTGGATGGGAGTTCTAGGTGGTGAAGACCACAACATAAAGGGAGTATAGCCCTCCCTACTAGACCCCTTGGTAGGCTGATTATATATAGTTGGGGACTAGAATCGATGTTGTCTAATTGAATAACCCACTTGATCATGTGGATAACCCATTGATGTTCTCTTGGCAGAGGTCCCTTGGTGATCAGGTCCTCTGAGTGAGGAGTTGACCTCATGATAGATTTCAGGGCATCATGTAGGAATGATGAGATCCTCAGGATAATAGCGAAGGTGACTACTATCAGGGCACCGTGTAGGAATGGGGAGATACTCATACCTATAATGATGATGCTCAAGGCCTCTCCTAAATTTTTTTGCTCTATTGGATCGTGATCGAGCTTGGCTATGCATAGTTATCATAATGTGCTTACTAGGCAAAACCTGAAGGAAACCTGCACTAAAGAAAATTTGACTTCCAAAAAAAGGTTATGGGTGTTATATACCAAAAAAATCAGTGCGATAAGTTGATCGCAATGAGCTAGGGCTCCAAATTTGACTTATGGGTCAAAAATTTGTATTTTTGGAATGTTTGGCCAATCAGGGCCCATGGGAAAATGCCCACTTTTAGGAAATTTTGGGAAATTTTGAAGCATGAAGAGTTAAGACTCAAAATTTCTAGGAGAGGTGTAGAAGGAGCTAACTAAGACAAAAAAACAAATTTAGCAATTTTTGGGGTTTTCTAGACCATTTTATGACTATTTTAGTGTATTTTTTCCCTATTTTTGACTTTGAAAATAGAGTAATCATAAAACCAACATAAATTTTTCGTTATAGCTCCAATTTACATGATTTTTGATCCGTTGGATGCATAATCAAAAAGTAGGTCAAAAAGTAGTTTTTTTTCAAAAAATATTTTTTTGAAAAATTAGGGTTTGGTCCTAGATCAAGGATCTTATGTTGACTACCTAAATAATAAGGAAACACACAAAGTAGACAATATGATTATCTATTTTAAGGATTATATGTGTATGATTATCTCTTTTAAATATTAGAAACACACAATCAAATGATCAAAGAAGCACACAAGCAAACAATGTGATTATCTCCTTTAAGTTTTAGATGTGAATTATTAAGCAGCTTGGTATGTTTAGATTTGTTGTTGCTCTTACTTTCTTGTTCATGTTTTGGAATTATAATGAGGTAACTCAACCAAAGTGGTGACTAGAAACACTAATGCCAAACATGAGGTCCTAAAAAGAGTCTAGGGTACATTGCTTAAAACCCATAATGAGTGAAGGGTTCACCTAGCTCTTCCACTCTAAAATGACAAGTGTTTCCAATAGTGGGAGGGAGTTTGAACACTAGTGACCTATTCCATATTAAGAGAGTGACCTATTCTATCTAATATATCTAGGGGAAATCTGGTGGAAGGAGGTGAAATACAACGTCACCGGTCTAAATTGGAGGTTGGTGATGAAATCCAACCTTACCAATGTTATTATGATACATGCAAGTGTGTGTGGTTCCTTTTAAGCTTAAAGAAAGTAAATAATAAAGAACTCAATTATATTTCACTAAATGCAAGGAAATGACATTTTACTTTCAGAAAAGGCTAGATAAAAAGTAACCTAGAAGATGCAAATCCTAAATGAGAACCTACCCATTGGGTAGGCTACAAGCAAGAAAACCATAGAGATGCATCTCTACTTAATTTATTTTTATCTTTTCTTCCTATTTTTGTTTTTTTTTTGCAATTATAGAAATTAAACCTATATTTCTACCTTTCAAGCAATCAAAAGAGGCA
Organism: Wollemia nobilis; assembly: GCA_028583015.1. Classification (NCBI taxonomy): domain Eukaryota; kingdom Viridiplantae; phylum Streptophyta; class Pinopsida; order Araucariales; family Araucariaceae; genus Wollemia; species Wollemia nobilis. The sequence goes on from JAQPPZ010007530.1 coordinate 6,966,041, forward strand.
AGAAAAACTAGATTTCAGTAGTTTTGAATAGTAGAAATGAAAATAGAGGGTTTTGGTACTTACCTCAATGGCCTATAAGCCTGTTGTTTTTGGAATTTGGAGTAGAAAAGCTCCTATTTTGTGACCATCCTAGGGTGGGATGGTGGATATTTTTATGGTCATCCTAGGGTGGGATGGTTGTGTGGCCATCCCAGGGTGGGATGGTCAGTAGTCTAGAGGTCATTTTAGGCCAAAACGACCAATTCTTGCAATAGAACAAAGGCAAAAATAGGGTAAAATATTTAACCAAGTCAATATGGAAAGGGTACCACAATTATTGCCATTTATTTAGGGGAAAAATGGTGCACCTAATTATGAATAAAAATATGCATCTATCTCTAATGGCTTATAAGCATCAAAATGGAAGCATGCAAGTAAACGTGGAAATATGACCAAAATGCAAGAAATGAAATGAATGGAGCTTATTTATTATTAATTTGATGGATCAAAGCCATAGTTACATATATTTCCCCTTGAGGGCTCTATATTGATACAATTGTTACAAATTGGTGCCCAAGGATCGAATCCTCAAAGTAACTCACGTGCACTTCCAATGTTCTTCCTCGTACCCACAATCGAAGTGAGTGGGTCTACGGTGCCACATATTTATTATCTTATCTTGTTCTCATTTATTATATGTTGTATTATCTACACCTACACACAAGGAAACCAGAATCGTTAAATAGCAAGTGTGTATATTGAAAATATGCAAACCCCACAGGCACTAAAAGACTAGAAAACATGAATATGCAAGACACCTATCTAAAACAACTCCAAATGATCTGAAATTGTATAGATACTTAAAATAGATGATTTTGGGAAGATCTAATTGAAAATAGAATAGAAATTGCATCCAATGGTGTGGCGTATTCATAGTTTACCTACAAAGCCTACAAAACCTAAAACAAGCAATTTCTAGACCAAAACACATCCAAATCAAATTAAAATTGGATATTATGCATAAAATATGATTTTAAGAGAACCCATATGGTCATATTTGCAAAATCAGTAACATTTTCATGTGCATATTCATATGGTCCCTAAAAGCCTATAAAACACTAAAAATGCAATATCTTGCTCAATATGACTCCAAAATGCATGAAATTTGGAAAGGAGACTCATATGCTACTCTATAATATGCCTAAAAAATAATAGTAAAGAAATAATGCACACATGTTCTACTTTCCCTTGCAATGATGGTGGTGACTATCATAGAATGGGGATTGTCCTCAGGTGGGACGACCACCAATTTTACCCTTATTTTACCACTAATTCCTCTGTGAATTTGTTAAACCTCAGATGATTCTATGACAAAATTTTACCCTTATTTTACCACTAATTCCTCTGTGGAATTCACTCAGATGATTCAATTTTGTAAATAAATTGAGCCTCCTATATCACTCGTAAACCTCCTTTGCTAGGACAAAAAGGTGAGGGGAAATCTTGGCAGCACTCCATCTCTATGTCTCAAAAATTCTCTCTCATTTGTGTTGAAAATGAATCCACTTTATAGCCAAATGAGGCCTTTGGGAAAATGAGCATGCAAGGGCATGCAGGGCAAGAGGTACCATGTGTCAAAACTTGATCATGCATTGGAGGGGGAAGAGAATATCCCATTATAGCCTCCATTCTACAGCATGTCATAATGGTTACACACCCTTAGGTTGTGCATGCTCTCATAGGAAGGATAAATGGCAGTTTCTAGGTGTCATTTGTCCAAATTTGACTTTTTGGGAGTCAAACATTGTGGTCATCCCACCTAGGTACAGTCACTTTGCCATTATTCCTAGGTAGGACGGTCATGCCTATGTGTCCCAAAAGCTCCCAAAAGTGAGGTAGAGCCTTCCAAGAGTGGTTAGTACCACTATAAAACCTCTGAGGGTTGCCCAAGGGGGCCATATGATGCTATTTAATCAGTGCTTTCTATTTCATAATTGTATTGACATGATTATGAAATAGAAAGCACTGATTAAATAGGTTTCCCAAGGGGGCCATATAGGGTATGAATTTGGTTTACTAGATTCATGCCCTATAATTACTAGGTACAAATTGGGCATTTTAGGGGGTTTTCTCTCTAAAATACCTCCCCTCATCGACCCATTTTGGAGTCGGTCTTACCCAAAGTGAAATTTCACTTTTCCATTTATTTTTTCCTTCCAAACCTCTTATAAATAAGGTTTTGGATACCCTAATTTTTTGGAATGCTTATTATTGGGATTCTAACTATTGACTCACTCATTTACTCATGCTTTCAAGTGCTCTTCTATTAAAAATTATTGTTTTCCTATTTTGGTGATTTGGTGATTAATGTCCTTGGGGATTAAGTGGAGGATTATTTCATGACTAGAGATGTCAACCTTATTTAAGTGCTTCTCCCATATCTTCATTGCTTCTTGCTCCCTCAATTGGCTCATTAGGTTATTTATTCATATTATTATATTTTAGATCTATTTTCATTGTTTTGCTTCACATTTTTTTGTTGTTTTGGGATCCACAACAGTCATTTAAACTAAATTCATGCCCCACCCATACTGGGTGTGAATTTTGTCAAAAAAATTTGTGGTTCCCATTTATTGGGTATAAATTTGATAAATTAGGGCTTTGGGATATGTTTCACACCCCAAAACCCTAGTTTACATTTTGCATTTTTTTGTGTTTCATTGTGTCCATCTAATCTGCATCTCATTTCACTGTTACATATATTTTTTACTCTATTTATGCATGTTCCAAAGGTCAAATATAATTTTACTTTTAAACGGTCAACTAAAAGGACCAAGGGATCTTGACTGTTGCACCTCCAAGCTCAGTCACATAGCGGCCTAAGCAGGCCCCCAAACATTGATCAAAATTTCTAGGGTTTTGTGAAGCTATTTTATAGGATTGAAGCTATTGGATATTTGGGATGCAATATAAATCTTGGATCAACCATCAAATTAGATAATTTCCCTAATAAACCTTTATGTTGTTTATCACTTGGTTTTTGTCTACTTTTTGTGAAAAACTAGATCATAAGTAAAGAAAAAATATTTGATAAAATTCATGAGAATTTGAATAAAAAAATCATACAGTATGCATCTAGGGTTTTTTTTGTGCATTCCCTTTGACCCTTTCTCAAAGACTTTATTTTACAATCTAGGGTTACACATCATTGAATCAAAGAATCATTCTAGGATTAGCTCTTGTCTTCTTGCATTCTTATGTGTTCTTCATTGTTCTTTCATTCTCATAGCTTAGTTTAGAAATACCAAACATAGGTGTATGCATTGAAATATTCAAACACATTCCACCTCATACTTGGATTGAGTCCTAAAATAATTCTTGGTGAACCCTTACCATTACAATGGCCATCACAGTCACCTCAGATCCTAGCATATTTAGCTAAGAATCATACACAGTGTATGGTTTTTCCTCTCTACATATTTGGTGAACCCAATGTGAATCGTGCATCTTAGTGGCTAAAATAGAAATCCTCTTCCTTTGCTCCTTCAAAAAATTTAAACAAGACCACTAATTTTATTTGTTTAGATTAGAAAAAAATATTAATAATATTCTTGTGTGTGTCTCTCCTTGGTTTTCTCCTCTATCCTTTTGCTTCTCTAAATGGCTCCTTTCCTTAGGAGTTAGTGGAAGCATATGGAATTGGATCAAATTGCTCAAGAAGATGATCATATTGATAGATAAAACCATAACCTTGAGATAAAAGAGTAGGAACATGTTGAAATTAATGCCAACTATGATCCCTTTGAGGGGCCCAATGGAGGCTTCACATTCACAATAGTTGATCATCTATAGGGTTTTATAAAACTCCATAAGGAGACTTCAAGAAGATCAAATTTAAAGAGGTGAGACTCCTCCTCCTACCATGTCTCCTAGGAATGTTCATAACAACCCCTTGTTTGAATATTTACATCATGGTAATATTGTTCATAACCCAACATATGTTACTACCATGACCGCCAATGTTGGAAGGGTTTCACAAATTCCTCCAACTAGTAGTGCATATCAAGATCATGTTCAATTTCCTCCTCAATATGTTAATCTCAACATTATTGCTTCTATTCCACCAACTAATAATTGTCTCCTACATCAAGATACCACATACCATAATAGTATCAATGTATCCAACATAGGTCAGGTACCCATTCAATGGCCTACCTATATCCCTCCCTTAGAAAATCTATGGGTATTACACAACAACAATCCTAAGGTGCAAATTTTAACAAATATGGTGAAACAATTGGTTTCAAGAGTGGATATGATACAACCCCCTAGTTTCACCTAAAACTACAGAGAAATGTTCAATCAGCTCTTAGACCCTATCATTTTTTCTAGACCCTATCCTAAGCATTTTACCATGCTGGTTTTACCTATATAAAGAAATAGAAGATCCAATTAAACATTTAAGAAGGTTTAGGAAAACTTGTCATGATACTATATATGATGGCATATTATTGCTAACAATGTTCCCTAATATTCTTGGTGGCATGGAATTATAATGGTATTATCAATTGTCCATCCATTATTTGAGGAATTTTGGAGAGCTAAATTATTTGTTCAACAATTTGGAGTTTGCATTGAAATAAATGTGTCTATGAAAGATGTTTATAATTTAAAGCAAGATAAAGATGAAAGTTTTTCAAAATTTCTATCTCATTGGATAAGTTTAGTTGGACGCTTGAAATATACCTTAACTCCTTGAGATATGCTTATGATATTTATTGGAAATTTGCAAGAACAACTATCTTATGTGTTGAATTACAACTATGATCAAGCAATTGAACTAGTAAGGAAAATGGAACAAGCTCTTATAATAAGAGGATATCTTAAAGTGAAATAATATAGAACCACTAAAAATTAGTATGAGATAAAGCATGTGGTAGGTGATGGTTTAATGGATAGTAGACCTATTAATAGTATTGTTAACATCCAACAAAAGATAATACTTAAAAAACCTCCACAAAGGAATTTCACAAGGCTTAATATGCTTATGGAAGTGGTCTTGAAGTAGAATTTAGAAACTAATATTATTGAGTTGTCCCCCATAAGGTAACTTGATACCACAGCTAATTGTTATAAGGTTGGTCAATACTATGAGTATCATAGAGTGGAGGGATACTAGATGAATTCTTGTAAGAGGTTGAAATATTTGGTTCAATATCTGACTGATGTAGGTCACCTTATTATAGAAATCTCTCATCCACAAAAAATGAACCTCCTACTCAACAAACACCCATGACTAATCAAGACATGGTAATATTCCAAGATCCCCTACCTAAGTATGGGTAGCAAGCAACTAATCAAGTATACTATTATAATGTGCCACCTCCCTATGATAATGTGGTTGGTATGATAGTAGTAACTATAAGGAAAAAAGATCAAGCTCAACCAACTCAACATTCTTAGAAAGAGATAAAATCTTCATCCAACCCACCTTTGTAACTCATCTTAATTTTGAAGAATACTCATAGAAGGAGCATGGAAGTAGGAATCCCACCCTTAGTGTTAAAACCTCAATCTAAAATATCCTTTGATGTTCAATAATAGTTAGCTTGTACTCCAGTTAATAGTTTTCTCTCAAAACTCTTTTAAACTTCTCCTATTCATAGAGAATCTTTGTTGGAACTTCTAAGACAACACTTTTTCCCTGCCAACATTTTTCCTAGTGTTGTAGTTGATGTTGTAGGTTCTCTTGGGATACATCATATCATATTTTTGGATGATGATATGCCTTCATAAAAATTGCAAGGGGATTCTTCCCTCTACATTATAGCATTTATTAGGAAAAAATTTGTTCAAAAAAATCTCAATTAACAAATGTTCTTCCCTCAATTTATGAACATCAATTCTTCCAAAAGTTTGGATTAAAATAGGAAGACCTAACTAAATTTTACATCAACATCAAAGCTTTCAACAATGAGTCCCAAGAGGCCTACAATGTTATATCCCTCCTCCTTAGGGTTGGATCCAAGATATTAGATACATTGTTCTATGTGGTGTCTTGCCTTGCATCTTTTAATCTTCTTCTTGGATGTCCTTGGATCCATGCGATGAGGGTTGTCCCTTCTACTTTTTATTAGTTCTTGAAGTTTAAATTTAAGGATCAAATTATCACCATTTCAGGTGAATTTCATCCATTCAAATATTGTTCAATAAGCTCAATCTGATTTCAACATATGTCCTTTAGTTTCATCATATGTTTCCACAAGTTCCTCATCTCAAATATCTGAGCAACTCGAAAGTATAAAAGTGAGTGAGGAACCTCAAATCAAAGTTTCATCATGGGATCAAGATAATTAGTTTCTTCAAGAACCTCTTATAGATATAGCCAAGCTACCACCTTCACCTCATATTATCGGTTTATGTTATAAGAAGGGTGAAGTTGTACACATTGGCATGTGTACCTTTATATTCATAGGAATAACCTTCAAAGAAAAGATCTATGGTAGAAACCCTTCTCCTATCAAGATTTATTTTTCCCATTTCTATTTATCCAATGATTAACCACTCCCTAAACAGATCCCATCTATCATGGGATATGTAGGTAAACGTTTAGGTCCAAGATAGAAAGGCATTCAAGAGTCTTTAGATGCTGATATTTGTCCTGGGAGGTGTGGCATAGGCTACATACCCAACAAAAATAAATTTTTACCATTTTATAATGATGATCACCTCAAAACTTATGCTGAATTTCTAGATCATCAAAAATTAGAGTGGAGTAAAGAGGACAAGGATCCCCCTTATCCCTCTAACAGTTTGTTTTATAATATAATAAGTTTCAGGTTTTCTAATGGTAAGTCTTCTACTTCTATAGGGGACCCTGCTTCACTATCTTATAAATAACTTGTGAAATTAGGGATTGCCCCTCCTTTTGTTAATAAAAATGATTTTGTTCAAACCTGTGAATAATTTCATGCAAATTATACTGAAGAAAAAGCTTTGGAGCCTCTTTTTCATCAATATGACCCCCCTTCTATATTTTTCTTTAATGTACGATTCCCTTGTATGCCTTTTATTTTTGTTAAGATAGGAGGCACAATTAGATTACGTCTTGACTATCATTTTTCTCATTAACAAAATAACAATAAAAAATCACTAATTAGGCATGCATTTAGCATAGATCATATTGAGTTTGTTTACCCATTTATATTGCATGATTTTTTTTCATACTTTGCATGGTTTCCTGATATTCTATTCCACTTACATTATTGCTTGTCATAATTGCACTTTTGCTTGCTCATATTTGCATGGTTTCTTTATCATATAGATTTTTAGAAATTCATGATAATGACACATGATGACACCTAGTTAGGTCATAGCTCACATGCATTGCACTCTAACTAGGGCTCTGATGCATAGCGAATCCCCAACCTAGGTATCATCCACATGCATCTTCATCTTCATGTATTCCTTAACTTTGAATCTTTAAAGTTGACCATCAATTTCCCTAAGTCAAGGTATGCAGTTCTTCTATTTATCACTCACACTTTTCCTTGAGGAATTTCAACTATTAAGGGGTCCTCATAAGATGGGATAGATACTGTAAGACCATCCATAATGGTGTTCCTATGACCACTAACTGTATTACACACATCTCTTAGTTTTTGAATGTTCATAAAGAACACACACCCACTTTTGCTTTTGACCATTCAAATTTTGCACACATCACACCCCTATTAGGGTAATACTCACTAATACATCAATCACACACAACACACCCCATATGAGATAGCTTCATGGCCACACATGAGGGACAACCTCCATATTAGACATTTACAATCATACATCCTAAAAGGTATCTCTTTGACCATCCATCCATCTTAGCGAGCATACACCCATAGTTGGTCACACTCCACATTTGTCCATATTAGAAAGTGCTACACCCATAGCAAATACAACTCCACTTGTCCATATTTGGAGTCCATACAAGATAGATCCATGGCCACACACGAGGGGCAATCTCCATATTGAAAATTTATGAGAATACATCCTTGTTTGTTTCTTTTCTTTTCTCTTCTTCTCTTTAATATATTTGGAGATTTATTTTCTTTGTTTCTACTTTATCCTCCATTTTTTTGCTTTCCCTCTTTGTGTTTTTTAACCTTGTTCATTCATTGTATTGCATCCATTGCATTTCATCCTTGCATTCATTTTAGCTTGCATTTGAGGTATTTTTTTAGTTAGATTCATTCATAATGCATTGCATCCACTATGATTGTTCTCATAATCCATCATTAATTAAACACAAAAGTATTAATCAAAGCAATCATACAAAAGCACACACACATTATTTTACATAAATAATTGTAGCTAGTATTACTCGATAGCACAAAGTGTGTGCTAGTTGATCGATGTGCCACAATAGAGAGCTTGGCACACTTGACCATCCCTAGGTATGCATACCAAAATCTAAAATTGGTATGCCATATCGATCCCAGCCCTAGCCATATGAGGTAGCTCCCTCTACTCCTCCTATTGGAGGTGGTGGAGGAGTCATATTCATGCATTATGACATAGTTTATGCCCTTGACTACGAGTGACTCTATGACCATAAATATGAGGGTTATAAGACCCTCTAATTGGCTAGGATGACATGGTAATAGGCCCTATGATAGTATGATGCTATTCATACTACCTCCTTATATTACTCCCTCATCCTTTACAATGTTTTTAGTAGTAGGGTATCTTTCTCGCTCTATTGGATGCTCGCTATGACAAAAATCCTTGCTGCCAAGGTTTACTGATCCCTCTCCCCTTTGAGGTGCTCTACCTTAGACCATGTCACATCCCACTCTACTTAAGCTTGGTATTGCACTATGTAGAGGGTGTCCATATCTACATCCAAATTTTACACCCTCACCCATAGGGCCTCTACCTCTCCTAGACCTACCACCTCATTGGGTCCTACTTGTGCTACTGTAGGGGCAACTCCTGTAATTTTCTCCTCCTTCTAAGTTGGAGATCATGATGGTACCCCTCATGGGTGTCACTATCTCCACTCAAACCTATGCCTAGGCTGATATTAGTGGAATCATACACCTATATCACTACTCCCTAGCCCATTGAGTTATCTCTCAAAATGCTAGATGCACTCGTTGGCTCATAACCTAACATCATTACATTAATACTGGTGGGGATATTCTTAGGGGTATGATACCCTTGTACCATATCTAGTACTTGAGAGCTACCCTAACATCATCCACTCCTAGATCCACATATAGTGTATCATTATGGCCCTTCTCTGCCCACATTGCCACATCAGGAGCACATTTGCATCCTATAGGGTCCCTCCTCACCCATAAAAACTAGTAGTCCCTCAAATTTAAAATCTTATGTAGAATTTCAAACTAGTATTATACTCGATCAAAACTAAATAGCTCTTAATCGTCCTTCCTAGTGATGAACCATTGGATCCTCCTCATCCAATATTACTCCACCATGTCCTCCTCTCAGCCTAGGTGTAGATACCATGAATGCTATATGATATGGTATTCTCACAACTCATCTATCACCCTCCACCCTAGTGGAAACACTTCAGTGTATGGCTTGTGTCTATGCTTGTAGAGTTGGACCGACATGTATGCTACTACCTACTCCATGGTGGGTAGTGGTCCTGGTAGTGCATTTGGTCTCCAAACCACTATGTTCTCCCAACACCACACCTAGAGAAAATTTGTACAAATCAGTCCTGATTACCACTTGTACATGATGCCATGTAATATCCTATATAGGCAGGCCAACACATAAGGTCCCCATGTAAATATAACACCTTGATCATGCATTTCTACCACTACTTCCACCAGATCCCATGGTATGTATCGCCTACTAGTATGGCACACCAACATCCTCACCACCACTCCATATAGTATAAAATTTAGTGCCCTAAGTCCATATCATTATGGTATCTCATAAACAAGAATCCACTCTATTATATCACATGTGTTGGGTCTCTTGACATCATATTTGATACCACTATTGGCACTCGTAATATGTAAACCATCTTCCCTATAATCATGATCCTCAAGATGCACCACATGTCCTATAGTATGATCATCATATCCCCTATTGATAACCAAAAGGTGGACAATTTCATATACCATCTCTCTACTAGATCCATCAATAATGCCCTATCCACCTCAATGTGGGGTATCTTTGCTAAGTGTAGTAGCCCTATGTTCTCTAGTGTTTCCTTATCCTCCACTAAAAGTTACCCTAGGGTAGTCTCCAGTGTGTCTGGCCACCACACTCTACTCTTAAGTATATATAGCTACATAAAAACATAAATGCATAGTTAGATCATCATTTAAAACTTATAAAATTCATAAAATCATTAAAAATTTCAAAAAATAAGTATTTTTTTGTAAAATCAACCAAATTTATACCTTGGAAGGACCGAGCGCAAATTTGGTAAGACCCATTAACCAAATTCATGCCATATCTATACAAAACATGAATTTTGCATGGCCTAATGACCAAATTCATGATCTAAAATCAAATTCATGCCCCATAGTGATTTTGACAAAAAATGATTAAATATTTAAAAAAATACAAAAAATTACTAAAACATTTGTGTTCATGTGCAAAATCCAAAATGATAAAATGGGTCTCGATACATACCTTTTACCATTAAATGGTAGTTTGATATTCACCCCTCTCCACGATAGCATAGTGATTTGGTAAGGCCATTCTTCTCTCTTCTCTCTAGATCTCCTTTTATCCTCCTCAATGCAGTGAAAATGAGTCTCTTTTCCTCTTTCTTCCTCTTTTATTCCCTCATTTTATTCTCTCTTCTCCTCTTTTCCTTCATTTTATTCTTTCTTGTTCTTCTTCTTCTATTTTTACCCCTTTAATTTTCTCTCCTCCCCTTTCTTCCTTTTCTTCCTCCTTATTTTGTCTATCACTCCTTTTGTTATTTTTTTTCGCTTTTATTGCCTTTTTATGCATTTTCATGTTTTTATCTAGAATTTTGTATTCCTTATAAAAAATAAAATGTAAAACCTAGAATAGAAGGTATTAATGGTATTAATACCTCATTTTATGTGCAAAATTGTGATGTTCAAATTAACACCCTTTTTTGCATTGCCCCTCTATCCAAAACTGGCCACCCCTTTTTGTGTGTGTTGTTTTTGCCCATAGAAGTCTACATATTTCTTTGACATATTTACTTAGCCATAAATGCATAAAATAGGGGGAGAAATGTAGACACAAAAAATTAACCCACCAAAAGGATTCAATTTTTCCTTAGATCCCTAGTTAGCCACCCAAAATTGCTAAGTGTAAATTTTGGGGCTGTTCACCTTCTCCCTTTTCCCTATTTACCTAGATTTGCCAAATTCATATCTGGTCCATATGCGGTATGAATTTGGCTTTCCATATTCATGCCCTATAATTACTAGGCACAAATTTAGTATTTTAGGGGGTTTTCTCACTAAAACCCCTCCCCTCGTTAGCCCATTTTGGGGTTGGCCTTGCCCAAAGTGAAATTTCACTTTCTTGCTCATTTTTCCCTCCAAACCTCTTATAAATAAGCTTTTGGATACCCTAATTTTTTATAATACTTCTTCTTTGGATTCTAACTATTGTCTCGCTCATTTACTCATGTCTTCAAGTGCTCTTCTATTGTAAATTGTTGTTTTATTATTTTGGTGCTTTGGTGATTGATGCCCTTGGGGATCAAGTGGAGGAGTATCTAATGACTAGAGATATCAACCTTCTTGGAGTGATTCTCCCACATATTTATTGCTTCTTTCTCCCTCAATCATATCATCAAGATATTTATTCATATTATTAGCTTTTAGATCTATTTTTCCTTATTTTGCTTCACATTTTTTGCTGTTTTGGGATCCACAAAGGTCATCTAAAATAAATTTGTGCCTCACCCATAATGGGTGTGAATTTGGTCAAAAATATTTGTGGTCCCTATTTACTAGGTTCAAATTTTGTAAATTAGGGCTTGGGGGAAATTTTCACACCCCAAAACCCTAGTTTACATATTGTAATTTTTTGTGTTTCATTGGGTCCATCTAATTTGCATCTCATTTCACTGTTACATATCTATTTTACTATATTTATGCATGTTACAAAGGTCAAAGATCATTTTTATTTTGAACGGTTAGCTAAAAGGACCAAGATATCTTGTTTGTTGCACCTCCAAGCTTAGTCGCATAGCGGCCTACACAAGACCCCAAACATTGATCAAATTTTCTAGGGTTTTGTGAAGCTATTTTTAAGGATTGAAGCTATTGGATATTTGGGATGCAAGATAAATCTTGGTTCAACCACTAAATCATATAAGTTCCCTAATATATCTTTAGGTTGTTTTTTGCTTGCTTTTTATCTATTTTTGTAAAAACTTAGATCATAAGTAAAGGAAAAATATTTGATAGAATTCATAGGCATTTGAATGAACAAAAGCATATAGTGTGCATATAGGGTTTTTTTTGTGCATTCCCTTGGACCCTTTCTCAAAGAATTTTTTTTGTAATATAGGGTTAGACATCAATTAATCAAATAATCATTCTAGGATTAGCTCTTATCTTATTGCAATCTTGTGTGTCCTACATTGTTCTTTCATTTTCATAGCTTAGTCTAGAAAGGCAAAACATAGGTGTATGATTAATTGACATATTCAAAAACATTCTAACTCAGACTTGGAGTGAGTCCAAAAATAATTCCTAGTGAACCCTTCCCCCTTACCCTGAGTGTAGAGTTATAATGGCTACCATGGTCACCTCGGCTCCCAGTGGATCCAACCGAGAATTGTATGCGGTGCATTGTTTTTCCCTTCTACAAAAGTAAATCTATTATATGATCTTATGGATTAACTAAATACATGTAGGGCACCACTTTCTTAGGAGAAATCAAAGTAAGCCATATCAAGATAACATCATCATTATAGTTACACCAAAATGATTTGGAAAGAGATATTGGTAAAATAAATATTATATTGTTGTTTGGTCTCTTTCTAAAAAAATGTAAATCATGTATGTATGTTAAACTAATTATTAAGAATTTTTGTTAAAGTTGTATGAATGGTTTGTTCTATAAAAGTTATTCTACTATCTGGATTTCTACCTAGATTGTTCATTTAGTCTTTAGAATGCTTGGTAATGTATATGCTTAATTTAATTGAATGATCTATAATATTGAATAAAAGTTGGTCAATTAGACAGTTTGATTTAATTTATACTGTGAGACTCTCATGTCTTATGTCTCTTAATATTGCTAAATATTGGTCATCTTAAGTTCTCGCTTCTAACTCTATACATCTCTTTCTTTAATCTATAATCCCTTAGTTATTTTTTGTGTTAGTATAGCTATTTTTTTAGGAACTAGCCTACTTTAGAGGCTAATCCAAAATCTATTTATTGGAAAAAAATTAGTGTCCCTTGGTAATTATTACACCACTAAATTTTCTTGATTCCAACCAATACTATGGACTCCATTCACTTCACCTCTTCAACTTAGGAAAAATAAATTTAATCCTATAAAATACTAAGTTTGAAGAACATAGGCTTATACTGAGAGGGGAGGTAAATAGTATAAGACCAACTTTTACTTTTCTTTTCCAAAAAATATTATCCAATATTATCAATGGCAATATCAATAACAATAATAAAATCAATGCATAAATAATCACACACATGAGAAACATAAATTTAACATGGTTCACCCAATGTGGGCTACTCCATGGAGAAAATATTTCATCTAAATTTTCTCAACAAATCTCTTGGGAATAAATTCCCTATTACAATATTTATGGACCTCTATCCAAAGGAGACACCAATCCCCTATGCTCTGGTTTGTGGATATATATCCACAAGAGAACTCTATCCCCTAGCTCTAGTTCATGGAACTTGATCCAGGAGAACTCTATCTCCTCAATTGGTTCATGGATCTCTATCCATAGAAGAATTCTATCTTCTTAGCTAGTTCATGAATCTCTCTCCACAGGAGAACTCTATCCCCTTGCTCTAGTTCATGGATCTCTATCCATAGGAGAACTCTATCCCCTAGCTCTGGTTCATATAACTTGATCCAAGAGAAATGTATCTCCTCATCTGGTTCATGGATCTCTATCTAGAGAAGAACTCTATCTTCCCATTTGGTTCACATATATCTATTCATAGGATAACTCTATCCCCTTTCTATGGTTTGTGGATCTCTATCTACAGGAGAACTCTATCCCCTCTACTTTGACTAGTGAACTTCTATAAGACTTCTGCCTCCACTGCTCTGGCTTGTGGATCTCTCTCTATAGGCGACCTCTATACCCACTGTAGTAGTTGATGAACCTCTATCCACTGGAGACCTCTATCCTATTTTCTTTTGTCACCTCCAAAGTCTACTCTAAACTCTATCTCAAATCTAAACTAAACCCTATCACAAGTCTAGCATAAATCTATTCTAACTCCATTTATATCTATCCCAAGCCTTAAAACAAAGCTTGATCAAATCAGCAACCAAACTTACTCTCAATTCTATTTCAAATCTACTTTAAGTCTTAATAGCTTTAACAAATAAGCAATCAAACCTCCTCTCAATTCTATCTCATATTTGTCCCAAGACTTAACACAAATCTTGAACAAATCAACAATCAAACCTACTCTCAATTCTATCTCAAATCTATCTCAATGTTGTTTCAAGTCTTCACAAGACTTCCTCAAATATGCCTTCAAGCCTTCTCAAAAGACTTGCTCAAATCTACCTTTATGCCTTATCAGAATACTTGCTCAAATATACCTTCAACCCTTCTCAAAGACTTGCTCAATTCTGCATTCAATCCTTCTCAAAGACTTGCTCAAATCTACCTTCAAGCCTTCTCAAAGACTTGCTCAAACTGCCTTCAATGCAACTCACAAAACCTGATCAAATATTTCTAAACCTTGCATACAAAAAAATGCTTATATCTCTTTCAAAAATACTTTCTTAACCATGTAATTCAGACATATTCTACTTAGAATTCATTTAACCTCTAGAACATATAGAGGATAATATGCATTATTAAAATCCCAATATGTTCTTCACATTCACAAATCTTGCATTCCACTAATCCAATCTCTATCTCTTGCAAAATCCCTTTCAAATAAAATCAAAACAATGTATAACTTGCTTCACAAAATTGATATATATTTCTTGCAAATTTTCTATCAAACATAAATCTCAATAATGCATAAATTTCCCTCACAATATTTATCGCAAACACTTTCACAATCACTTTCAATATCTCTCAATAAATTTTCACAAGGTTTCACAATGATGCACTAACTTATCTTCAAATATAACCAATCACTTTCAATATCTCTCAATCAATTTTCACAAGGTTTCACAATGATGCACTAACTTATCTTCAAATATAACTCAAGTAATTCATAATATCTAGCACAAGTGTCTCAATCTATTTCAATAATGGAATCACAATCTTGTTCCCAAACTCTACCCCAAATGTTTCCAAAACCAACCAAACAATGAAGCATAAATCCTAACTCAAAATATTTCCAACAATGCTTATCAAACAATCCTTTTATCTCCACCTTATGTTCCAAAGCATTCACTTCAAAAAAACACTTTAAACAAGGAATGATGTGCCCATACCTCTTAATTTGCTCTTATGGAGATATGTCTTCAAAAATATATCTCACAAATAATTGATTTTTCTAATGCCACTTCAAGGGTTAGATTGTAAAATACTTCCTCAAAACATCCAAATGAATTTTCACCTTCAAATATGCTCAATGATATCTAAAATTGATATTCAATCACTCTCCTTTTATTCTCAAAGATAAAGCATTAATACTCAAAAAAACCTTTCATATCTTCCTTTCACAATGTAAGAGTTATAATAAAATGTTGAGCAGTTTATCACACCTTATTACTCCTAATATTGCAAAATAAAATTCAACCCAACAACACCACAAATTACACACATAATTTTCTTATACACCTTATACCTCCTACTTAAAATAAAATATTTCAATGCACCTCAATCCTTCAACAAGACCATAATATCATTTACTTAACACACCACACATGGCACTAGGAAAAACTCCTTTTAAATTCAAACAACCTTAATTGCTCCACGTAGCCCTTTTTAATTCAAAAATAAAAAATAATAAAATAATCACCTTATAACTCCCTAAGTAAGCATACCTTATCCTTAGCGATAATTAATCCAAGAAAAAATTATTACCCCCTTACTATCGCCACCACGATTCAAACTGGTGCTACTTTTTGGTCCACACCCTAGCTTCGGTTAGGACATTGCATGGGCTAGGCACCCACACAAAACTAAAACCACATGACCTCCACTTTGTTCCCTATCTCTAACATAAAAATATTAAAAAAAAAATCTTTACTCTCTGCCTCTGCCACGTATTGAACCTGAGACCTCCCTGCTGCAATGACTTAGCACCAAGGGACCCACCATCTAGGCTAGCTACCTAGATGGGTTTTATTTTCACCATCACTGTGCTTTATCTTGAATTCATATTCGAAAAAGGTGTTGCCATATTTTTTCTTTCTCTCACATGACCATGAATGAAGTGCATACACTTTCACAAATTTCGTACATGCAATACCACCAATTTTTGCATTCTATTACCATCACACTTTGCAATTATTTGTAGGTTATAAATATGCAATTATCCTTATGATCCTTCATGTCAGTTCTTGGGGAGGTATTTTAAATTTGCACCACTTGGCCTTATGCCCAAGATTATTGCACTTGTAACACTTAATGTTGTAGTTCTTGGAAGGTGCAAATATATTGAATTTCTTCCTGGTGAAGCCATACTCATTTATTTCATGAACCCTACAATGAATTGCTTTATGACCAAAGTGATTACAAGAGTAGTAATACCCTTGGAAGAAATATCCATCTTTGAAAGAGTTGATATTCCTTTTAGTGATGCTATAATACTTATTTCCATGATTCCTACAATGCATAGCCCTGTGACTAAATTGATTACATGAAAAAAACATCCTTTGAAGAAATATTTTCTTGAATCCACTGGTCTCTTAATCCTTTCTTTGCCTTCTCTGTGATGATCCCTATTTCTTGTTTGTGCATTGTTTTATTTCTTAGTGAAGCTTCTATTCTTCAACTTATCCATATAAGTCTCAATTTTTTCTTCACTCTCTTCCTCTAAAATTTTCTCTTCTTATGAGCTTGAGCTTGACCCTTTTTCTTGTTTCTCTTGTACTTCTTCAAAACTAAGTCTCATTTTGATAGATGAAGATCTTTGTGCATTGATAATCTTGTCCAAATTATTTGAACTTTTCCTAAACCTGTGTAGCTTGTCCTTAAAATCTTTCACTTCCATCCTTAGTGAAACTACCTCATGTTCTAATCTTTCACATTCTAACTCTTTTGCCTCTAACTTTTCACTCATGACCTCTTTAATTCTTCTTGCCCTAGCTTTTGAGTTTGTCAGGTCTTGTAGGAGTTTTTATTTTTCTTCCTCACATTCTTGAACTTGAGTCTTTAGTCTTGAATTCTATTTTCTAACATTTTTCAATTCTCTGAGAGCAATAATAAGTTTTGCTTCTAGATATACTATGCCTTCCTCTTCATTTTTTAAATATTTCTCTACTTCTTGGTCTTCAAGAGCATCTTCATACTTTTCAACTTTATCTTCAAAAGGAGCATTTTCTTCCTCTCATATTGCCAAAAATATATTCTCTTCTTCTTCACTATCTGAGGGTCTTTCATCACTATCACTTGAAACCTTGCTTGCCTTGTTAACATAGAAACTCTTCTTGTACCTTTGAAAAAAATTCTTTTCATTCTTGCCTTGTCCATACCTATTTTTCTTTTCATGACTAAATTTTCCTGCTTCTTTTTTCTTATGATCATGTTTCTCTTCATAGCTACTACTTCTAGCTTCTGGAGAATTAGATGCATAGTGATCAAAATTACCACAGTTAAAATATTTTACATTCTTCATACCTTTGTGCTTTCTTGAGTCCTTCTTGTTTCTTCCCCCATAGCTTCTTCATCACTGCTTGACTCACCACTTAATTCTAATATCTTACATTTTGTCTTCATTGAAGCTTTGAAATTTGTTTCTTTCTTGGAGTTGAGATCCTTTAATATCCTCATCTCATAAGCTATGAGAACTCCATGTAACTCATCCATAGTTAACTTCTCAATATCTCTCATCTCTTCTATAGCTGAAATTTTTCCATCATACTTCACAGGAAGTGACCATAAAAACTTTTGAGCAACACTGGAGTCTTCAATTTCAAATCAAGTCCACACATGTTATTAAAAACCTCATCCACATGAAGCAAATAATTAGCAATATCTTTCTCATATTCCATATTCAAATATTCAAACCTTTTCTTATGGTTTTTTAGTTTTTCCATTTTGACCTTTTTATCTCCCTCATATGTTTGCTTCAATTTTTCCCATATCTCCTTTTCTTATTTGTAGTGCATAAATTTCACAAATTCTTCTTCACATAATCCAGTTAAGATCCCATTCATAGCCTTGGCATTATTCACATATAACATCTTACCATATTTATCTGTGGGAGGAGTAGATGTAGGTGTGAACCCATACTCAACTGATTACCATGTCTCATATCCTTATGCTATCAAGTAATTCTTCATTCTTATGCTCCAAAAAGTATAATTGTTCCCATAAAATAATGGTGCCTTATTTGATGAAGATCCATTTTGATATGACATCTGTGTTCTTGTACTATCTTCCTTCAAGATGTTATACTCTTCTAAAGGAACATGCTCTAATACAAATTGAAGAACATAAGCTTATATTGATAGGGGGTGAACAGTATAAAACCAAATTTTACTTTTCTTTCCTAATAAATAATATCCAATATTATAAATGGCAATATCAATAGCATTAATCAAAGTAATGCATAAATCATCACACACATAAGAGATAAATTTAACGTGGTTCACCCAATGTGGGCTAATCCACAAAGAAAATATTTCTTCTAAAATTTCTCAACAAATCTCTTGGGAATAAATTCCCTATTACAATATTTATGGACCTCTATCCAAAGGAAACACCAATCCCTTATGCTTTGTTTTGTGGATATACATCCATAGGAGAAATCTATTCCTAGCTCTGGTTTGTGGAACTTGATCCAGGAGAACTCTATCTCCTCAACTGGTTCATAGATATCTATCCAAGAAGAACTCTATCTTCCCATATAGTTCATGAATCTCTCTCCATAGGAGAACTCTATCCCCTTGCTCTAGTTTGTGTATCTCTATCCATAGGATAAATTTATACCCTAGATATAGTTTGTGGAACTTTATCTAGGATAACTCTATCTCCTCAACTGGTTCATGGATCTCTATCCACAAAAGAACTCTATCTTCCCAGTTGGTTCACGGATATCTCTCCATAAGAGAATTATATCCCCTTGCTCTGGTTTGTGGATCTCTATCTACAGGAGAACTCTATCCCCTCTACTCTAGCTAGTTAAACTCTAGAATACTTCTACCCCCACCGCTTTGGATTGTAGATATCTCTCCACAAGAGACCTTTATACCCACCACATTGGTTTATGGACCTCTATCCATTGGAGACCTTTGTCATATCTTCTTTTGTCACCTCCAAAATCTACTCTAAAATTTATCTTAAATCTATAGAAAATCCTATCACAAGTATAGCATAAATCTACTCTAACTCTGCTCATATGTACCCCAAGCCTTAACATAAATCTTGATGAAATCAATAACCAAACCTTCTCTTAATTCTATCTCAAATCTACCCCAAGACTTAACACAAAGCATGAACAAATTAGTAATAAAACCTACTCTCAATTCTATCTTAGATCTGCCCCAAGCCTTAACATAAAGCTTAAAAAAATTAGCAATAAAACCTGCTCGTAAATTTGTTTCAAATTTGTCTCAATGCTATTTCAAGTCTTCACAAGACTTACTCCAATCTACCTTCAAGCCTTTTCAAAATACTTGCTCAAATTTACCTTCAAGACTTCTAAAAATACTTACTCAAATCTTCCTTCAAGCCTTCTCAAATACTTGCTCTATTCTGCCTTCAAGTCTTCTCAAAGGCTTGCTCAAATATACCTTAAACCCTTATCAAAGACTTGCTAAAATTTACCTTCAATGCAGTTCACAAAACCTGCTCAAATATTTCTAAATCTTGCATAAAAACAAATGCTTATGTCTCTTTGAGATATACTTTCTTTAACTAGAAAATTCAGACATATTCTACCTAGAATTCATTTAACCTCTAGAACATATAGAGGATTATATGCATTATCAAAATCCCAATATGTTCTTCACATTCACAAATCTTGCATTCCACTAATCCAATGTCTATCTCTTACAAAATCCCTTTCAAATAAAATCAAAATAATGTATAACTTACTTCACAAAACTGATCTATCTTTATTGCAAATTTTCTCTCAAACATTAATCTCAATAATGAATAAATTTCCCTCACAATATTGATCTCAAACACTTTCACAATCACTTTCAATATATCTCAAATAATGTTCATAAGATTTCACAATGATGCACTAACTTATCTTCAAATCTAACTCAAGTAGTTCATAATATCTAGCACAAGTGTCTCAATATCTTTCAATAATGGAAGCACAATCTTGTTCTCAAACTCTACCCAAAATTTCTCCAAAATTATCCAAAAAATGAAGCACAAATCCTAACTCAAAATATTTCCAACAATGCTTATCAAACAATCCTTTTATCTCCACATTATGTTCCAAAGCATTCACTTCAACAAAACACTTTAAAAAAGGAATTATATGCCCATACCTCTTAATTTGCTCTTATGGGGATATGTCTTCAAAAACCTATCTCACAAATAACTGATTTTTCTAATGCCACTTCAAGGGTTAGATTGCAAGATACTTCCTCAAAACATCCACATGAATTTTCACCTTCAAATATGCTCAATGAAATATGAAATTGATATTCAATCACTCTCCTTTTGTTCTAAAAAATAAAGCATTAATACTCAATAAAACCTTTCATATCTTCCTTTCACAATGCAAGAGTTATAATAAAATGTTAAGCAACTTATCATACCTTATTACTCATAATATTTAAAAATAAATTCAACCCAAAAATACCACAAATTACACACAAAATTTTCTTATACACCATATACCTCCTACTTAAAATAAAATATTTCAATATACCTCATTCCTTCAACAAGACCATAGTATTATTTACTTAACACACCACACCTGGCACTAGGCAAAACTCCTTTTAAATTCAAACAAACTTAATTGCTCCATGCACTCCTTTTTAATTCAAAAATAATAAAATAATGAAATAATCACCTTATAACTCCCTAAGAAAGCATACCTTAGCCTTAGCGAATAATTAATCCAACAAAAAAGTATTTCTTCCTTGATGTTGTTGTCGCTATGCAAACTGGGGCTGCTTACTGGCCCGTGCCCTAGCTTTGAATAGGCCATCACATGGGCTAGGTGCCCACACAAAACTAAAACCACATGTCCTCCACTTTGTTCCCTATCTTCAAAATGAAATTAAAAAAAAAAAAACTTACTCTCTGCCTCCGTCGTGCCCTGCTACTATGACTTAGCACCAAAGAACCCACTGCTTGGGCTAGCTACCCAGATGGGTTTTATTTTTACCATCACTATGCTTTATCCCAAATTCATCTTCAAAAAAGGCACTGCCCTCTTTTTTTTTTATCTCACACGACCAAGAATGAAGCGCATACACTTTCACGAATTTTGCACATGCAATACCACCAATTTTTTGCATTTTTTTACCACCATTCTTTGCAATAAAATTTAGGTTATACATATGTAATTTCCCTTATGATCCTTCACGTTGGAACTTGGGGAGGTATTTTAAATTTGTAACTTTGACGCCCATCTAAACATTTTAAAATTATTATAATAATTTAAATCTAAAGTAGATTTAAATATTATAATTTATATTTTAACCTTTATGCCCTTTTAATTTTTAATTATTATAATTATTTAAATCTTCAAAGTATTAAATATATAATTTATTTTTCTCCTTTAGGCCTTTTCTTTGGATAAGGTCTTTGCCACCATAAAATATCTTCCTTTTCCTTTTGCAACTGCTACCATGGTAAAATCATTAAACCCTTATTTTTCTTGACATAAATGACAATCAATGTCATCAACTTATGAAATTATTCCTTTGACATCAATGACAATAATACTCAAAATTTTCAAAAAATTTAGGTAAAGAAACCTTATATAGAGTAATTTTTTAATCATTTATGTTCAACCATATATCAAAAATAAATATTATTCATTAAAATTGACCAATATTTACAATGCCCATCAATTATATTCCTAATAGTAGATTGGTGCCTTATATCTTGTCATTTATAGCAAGGGTTTAAACATATTTAATGAAACATAAATAAAAGGAAAGAAATAATTAGATAAATTACATCTATTCAAATAATGTTGCATACATAATTGATACTAACCAGTGAAAGAATATGTCATTCACACGTTCAAATAAAGCAACATGTAAATGTGAGAAACATACACAATTGCACAAGGTATTTCTCAAAGGAGGAAGCAATATTTTAATTATATAAGAATGTTTTTACAAAATAAGTCTAGTTCAAATGACCCATATCTCACTTAATCAGTACAATCATGAACTTTTGTTCAAATAATGTAATAAAAATCTACAACTCTTCATTCTAATGTAGTAAAAAAGAGCCTCCCAGTTTCCAATTCTTGAGAAAGTTTAATACCTAAACCATGTGGAATAATAAGAGGTGGTAAAAGGTACATAAGACATAAGGAGAATATAAATGACAAAGATAAGGACACTAGAATACCTTGGCAAAGATTTTTCTATGCAAGAACTTGATGGTTCCTTTGGTTTATGTATCTTGTATTTATAGCTTAAAGTGTAACCAATTTGAATGTAACTGCTTTAGGCTATTTTATCTAGTCCTTACATCTAGTTGCTTCTCAAATGTTAAATTTTTTAATTGGTTACAACTATTTTGAATTGTTTCATTTTGTTCTTACACATGGCTAATTCTCAACAATTGAATTTTTATTTCTTCTCTGTGGTATTTTTTCTTGAGCCTTCTCCTTTATTTTTGGAGGTCATTTTGCCTTTGCTTGGTTTTTTATCAGCCTCTATTTCTTCAATATTACCTTTCTTAATATTTTTCCTTTTTTTTTGTCTCTCTTGTTCTTCTTGAGTTATTCCCATTAGGCTATCAATTTTACCCTAGGCTTCATAAAAAAAAAAAAATGTTGTATCTTGGATTTACACCAAGGTGCAAATACACTACAAATATGATCTATTGTAGTACCAAAGGTGAGCACCCACTAGTTACAACCCAAACCCAACATTGGATGAATCAAAACTACTTTGACTCAACCTCCAAAGTAGGTTGGTTCCTTGTCAACTTACTAAATGTTGACTCTCTTAAGCTCAATTGAAAAGGTAAAAGGAAATTAATGGGGATGATAAGGGTTGAGAGATATAAATTGAAAAGTGGACAAATGAAGCTAATAGCATAAGCTTGTACTAAAACCTCTCACAGATCAAGCATATATAAATTACTAAAACTAATAGCATTCAACTTTTGCTATCTTCACAATTGAAGATCAATTGCATACTTTAAGAATAATTCCAAACATCCAAGGTACTAGAAATCCAATATTAGTAGAATAAACCAATACTTAGACTAACAAAAATGACTTCTCAAAGCATACATTCAGATATGAATCATTCCAATTGCCCTAGGTTAGCAATCCAATATCAATAGAATAAACTATCCTAACAACATTAACATAAATGACTTCATAGATTTTGTTATCAGATAATGAAGAAGATGCACAAACTTGAGGTAAACATTCCAAGTAATGCTCCTTTATTTGATATGTAGAAGAGATTACAGTAGTGTAAGAAAACACTTTAGAGCCAACCCTTTAAAATGAGGTTTCAACATCTATTATAGATTTTACAATGATAAATTAAATATTGATCATTACAATGATCTTGGAGGAGCAAGTTGACAAAGAATCAACATGGTAACCTCTAATTTTATCAAGAAAAATGATTATTCTTACTCCATTGATTTGTAGACTCTTGTTGTAATCAGATTTTGCAACTTAGTTAGCCTTCATGGCTACCAATTGTATGAATATTGAGATAGTTGAGAAAGATTAAATCTAGATCATCCCTTGTTATTGCATTCACTCATCACCATAGATTCTTCAATAGATTCTTGGTTATTAGGTTTTTCTAGAAGTTTATAGATCAAGGTGCTTCACCTTCTCCATCATTTCATCTTCGATGGCCTTGGCCTTGTCTTCATTCTTCAATCTATCATGTAGTCATTGTAATAATGTCATCCATCAATCTAAATATGAATGGACATGATCGAGCTTGACATATGAGATTTGGCACATATTTTGGTCAAAGCCTATTTATCTACTCAAAACCATGCCTTAGACTTTATTTTTATGCCTTGGATAATCCTACCTATGGTTGTGAGAATTCAACTTTATTTCCTTGTCATCTTAAAATAGTTTCTAATTTTTGGACTAAGGGATATTTGACTATTTTGATTGTGGTTTCAAGGAAATTCATGGCCTCTGTCTCCTATCGCTTTCTTAAGAAGGTTTAGATCATGATCATGATGCACCTTTTATACTTCATTCTATTGATGATGTTGATAATGGTACCAAAAATTATCCAATTCATCACACTCTCTCATGAAAATATTTTGTTGATCATGCTAACCACAGTATAGATCCTGCTCACAACCATAAATCACCTAAAAGGAAAAACTTTTTCTTTTTGTGATGGTTACAATTTTGGGAAGAATCATGACATTCTAGAACCAAGATCACAGTCATGCTTCAAAATTGAGTTCCTCTTACTTTGATCATTATGACCATAGTTTTAAGGAAAATAACAATTTTAGGACATCCACTTCCTCGTGAATGCTCGTGGTTGTAATCTAAAACTACGTTTTGCTTATGTTGACCAATTTTACCATAGTTTCAAGGAAAATCATGACCATGAGCATACCTCACTACTAAAGCCATTTGAGTGCACCTTTCCATGGCTTTGAGCCTTCTACCTTCCACCACTACCTAGAAGGAATACCTCACGATCATCATCCAAACTCTAAAATATTGGAATTTATCCATACTAACCATGATATTAAACTTTCTCATAGTTTTGAGAGTCTCACCTTCCCACAACCATGGAGTAAGCTTGAAATACTAATTATATATAAGAGAATGCTTCAAACCATGATATCCTTTTGACTTGGCCTTCTAGAAAATATCACCATAGTTTGGAGGAAAATCACAGTTATGAGACATTTGTTTCCTTGATACATGAGCCATGGTGAGTAGAAATTATGTTCATAAAACAATCATTTCTTTACCATAAATTATCAATCTGGAAAGTTCATAAACTTACAATTTTTATGCATAGTATATGCCTATAGTGTGGGGGAATGAATCCTTATGTACCTATTTAATTTTGTGGGGAATGTTTGTGCATTTTTATTTCAACAAAACCAAATAAAACAAAGTGCATAAAATTAAAATGCTAGAAATAAAAATACTAAAATTAAAGGTATAGGAAATTAAATGTGTAGGAAAATGAAACACATAGCTAAATTAAAGTAAAGCAATGAATAAAGTAGTAAATCTAATCTATTGAAAATAAATAACATAAATAAAATAGGGGAGGACTACTGCAAGGAGTGGGCCTAGGCTCCCACAGATAGTTTGCCCGACTAAATTACATGAGGATTACTTTAAGGGAACAAGAGTATTTGCAACTCTGTAAAATAAAGAAATAAAATTATTCTATTGACTGTGTAATCAATCTCCCCCATTTCATTCATATGGCCTGTGTTCTTATATAATATGCAACCATATCTTATTACAATAATAGATTGATATATTTTTAATCACATGATGTGATTAGTTACAATTGGTTTATACATAGATTTTATTCTCCTATTAACAGCATGATCGTTCATTGAAAGGATAAATATAATAATACTTAGGTGTAATAAACTAATCCTAAAATAATGCATCCTAAAAATAATGTTGTTAAAATTTGAAGAGTCTAAACTAAGACAGTTCAGTTACAATAATAGATGCAATCACAACAGTTGAACAACATTTTTTTGTCTTTTTTGAAGATGGTAGATTTTTTGTCGAGCTTGTTATCATTCACATTCTGCTTCAGCCAGTAGTTATGCTATTTTCTCCTACGTAAATGAGACAACTCATGTGTTTTGGTAGCTATCCAAAATTGGTGCATATGACATGGAGTCAATGGTCATCTATGGTCAACATGGTCCCCATTGGCAGCAAGGTCAAAGCATCTCAGATCAAGGTGCCTTCTTGAAGATCAAGGTTCCTACTTCTAGATAAAGGTAACATTAGGATAAAGGTACCTTTATAGATGCACAATTAAAATATTTCTACTTTGTCTCACGTGCAACTACCTCATTAGCCCATTGGTCAACCGATCAATGTTGACTTGGTGCATCTTCCCAAAAAATGTGCATCAAGGCACCTACTTGAGATCAAGGCACCATCAAGGTGCCTACTTCCTCATCAAGGTACCATCAAGGCACCTACTTCCTCATCAAGGTGCCATCAAGGTACCTACTTCCTCATCAAGGCACATTCCTATTTACTTGGTCAGATCAAGGCATCTTCCTATTAACTTTGTTAGATCAAGGTGCCTTCTTGCACATCAAGGAAGCTCCAAATGTATGGGATCAAGGTTCCTTCTTATACATCAAGACACCTCCAAATGTATGATATCAAGGAACCCCCCATCACAATGCCAGGTCCAAGTGGGATGTAGACTAGAAAACACCATATTAGTAGCAAAACCTACATTTATACACATTTTCCACTAAAAATATTAGTCAAGCATAATACTGCATTTTCTATAAACTATATGCATAAGTTATATAAAAATACATCTCAAATGCTAATTAAACTAATAATGATACCATTAAAGTGTATATAAAATGAGCATTCTTGGTGCTTCTCACTAACCATGATATTAATCTTTCTCAAAGTTTTGAGAGTCTCACCTTCCCACAACCGTGGAGTAAGCTTGAAACACTAATTGTATATAAGAGAATGCTTCAAACCATGATATACTTTTGAATTGGCCTTCTTCTAGCAAATATAACCATGGTTTGGAGGAAAATCATAGTTCTGAGACATTCGCTTCCTTGAGCCATGATCTCTTTTGGCCTAGCATTTTTTATCCTCATTTGGTCCTAGTTTTGTGAAAAATTCTCATGGTCATGGAACATAGTTTTGATCCTACTTTTATGGAGTTTTCCATAACCTAGATACCCTTTCTTTCCATTTTTAGATATATTTGGCCCACCTTTGATCATGTTTTTGATAAAAACCATGATTTTGAGGGATTTTCTCCATTTCTAGCCAAATTTTCAAAAGACTTGTTGGATATGTAACCATTTTTGCCTACATTATTGGTTCCTCCTGGGGGGATTTGTTAAAAAAGTTGTAGAACTGAGAGACTTATTTTAAAATTAATATTTTCTAGAAAAATAAGGAATAAAAAGGTAAGTTGAGTGAAGGAGAAGCTAATAGAGGAGAAATGAATTTGGTAATGGTCGTAAGATAAAGTAGGATGCTAGGTGAACGGATATGGAGTGCATGCACAAAAAAAAATATCCAATGATAATTAAGAGAGGAATATGGGGTGGAAAGGATAGGGAAAGAATCATAATATGAAAAATTACATAAAATGGTAGGAGAAAAATAGATTTATCAACAAAATAAGGAGTTGGTGGTAATATTTACAGGTGAATATTGAAAGAAACGATACTATGATGTTAATGAATGAGAGAAAAGAGAGAATAAATGGAGAGAAAGGACATCTAGGTTATGGAACACTCCATAAAACATGTACCTCCATAAGTACACTCTGTTGTAGTTCTGAGTCAACCTAAAAACATATAGATTAGCATGGGCCAATATTCCAGATATTGGTATGCCATCGTTTGTCATTATTGTACCTCCATTTTCTCATAGAGTCCAATTGGCAATAGGAATTTCTTTAGCTGATTATACTTTACCATGTGAGACTATGTTTTCACCTTCAAGATCATATTCATGTTGAAAATATTATCCTTTTATTTTTCAATATATGCTAAGTCTTATATAGAGTCAAGCATCGAAAGGCCATATTTTACCAATTGGCACCTATGGAACTGCACTTCTTTGATTGTGTATTTTCTTACAAATATTTGACCTTACTTGGGTTGTCCACTCATATGTCAACTAAGTTGCTTTCTTATGTTATCTTCAATTCAATTGAATTCATGTTGCATATGGTATGACATGTTTCCTCACACAAGTCTCGGTAGTCGTATCCCATGTCATGTTAGATCTTCATGCATTCCTTTTGTTATTTTCTAGCTAGTCTATCCTTTTCCATTAGGCTACAAAGTTTGAATAGTAATTATGGAAGGAGAAATACATCTTATGGGAAGAATTTTGGAAGGAAGGTAGAAAGTGTTGTGTGAAATATTTGATGGCCCTCAAATATTTTGCATTCAATTCTCCATGATGACAAACCTATGGTATACTTTGATTTGATTAGATTGATACTTGATTATCACCATGATATTTTCTTCTTATCCTTCTTAAATTATGTATATGATGATGAAATAAGCATGCTCACACATGAGATCACTCTACTTATTCATTATAGTTGTAAGAAGTTATTTTATTTACTTGTTAGCTATGTACACAAAAATATAGTGTTTGTGTCCATGTATGGCTATTTACTTGTCGACATTATATAAATTGAAATTAAAATATTTTTTGGATCTATCCAATGAATTTGTAATATCTAGACCATATAATACCAAACTTATGCTTTTATTCATGTTCAATTTCTAATAACCCACAACTATATTCAAGCTTTTCCTAAATCCATTTTGCCTCTCTCTTTACTTTTAGATATTTTGTGCTCTGGCCAGGTGTGAACCTTATGGCATCAGGATTTACATTGAAT
This sequence comes from Wollemia nobilis, assembly GCA_028583015.1. NCBI lineage: Eukaryota > Viridiplantae > Streptophyta > Pinopsida > Araucariales > Araucariaceae > Wollemia > Wollemia nobilis. The sequence goes on from JAQPPZ010007530.1 coordinate 6,995,132, forward strand.
GTTGCCTAGCTAGGTATTTATTCTTAAACTTTTTTATCTCCACTCTTTCATCCATAATTGATTTTGATATAACATTTTAACCTTATTTCTTCCTTTTGGTAGCTCTTATTGATTATCTATGTAGGAACATAGGAATTTATAATTCTTTGTACTCTAGTATGAAATACAAATGATTGTAGACTTATTTTGTGACCTATTATTTGAGTAAACTTGAAAGTACTCTAACTAATGTATTCTTGAATTTGAAAAATTATCCACTTCTAAAATTATATTGCAAACAACTTCCTTTAGTGGACTTATTTGTTGATGTACATATCTTTGATGAAAGGATTTAGGCCTTAGCTTGGTATATTTATTATACTTTTTATTCTAAAACCCTCATCTGATTTAGCTCTTGATCAATATATACTCTTACTTACCTAAGGAGATCTTCAAACACATATATGCCAAATAATAGAGGTGTATCAATGATCATTATGTCTTGTATGATGATCAAATATGGGTGTTTGTAAATCATCATCATAAACTCTTTTAAGATGTTTATCCTTTTAACTAGCCTTCATTTGAATTACAACCATCTTAGTTCTATTGTATCCATAGCCAATCTCAAATTTTCATAGATCTTTAGTGGCATTACTAAAACTTTAGCCTTTGGGTCCACTACACAATTGTGTAATATACATTTTTCCAAAGAGAGTGGTAAATAAAATGGAAAAAAATGCTCTTTTTAGAGGCATAAGGATCTACCTTTTGAAATTATATTACCTCCTTCTGTTAATTTTCCTAAGGAGAGATCAACCAAATTTACCTTTGAAGATACCAACAAATCCTTCCTTGGATCTTGATGTGGTGGTAAGAAGTTCTTGAAGAGGCTTTGGAATTGTTCTATAATTTCCATCCATTGATATAGAATCATAGCTAAAAAATACAATATTTTATAAGATTCAATCCTTCTCTAATTCAAGGATCTCATTTTTGGAATCTAGATTTGAATATTGGTTTGATTTTCTTTCTCCATATTTTGAGCCTCAAGAAATAGATAATGCTCATAATTATTATCTTTCTATTTGTTGGTTGTGAAAATTGTTGGAATATGTAATGCAACATTGTGTAAATTATTCTTAGACTAAAATATAAAGTCTAAATAATAATATTTGAATTAGAAAATAATTCTATTTTATGTAAAAATATTCCCACCCAATTAATAAATAAAATAAGGGTGCTAGGAATATTTAATTTGTGGGAAAAAATTATTTCCCTTTTTCTAGAAAATATTAAAAAATAACCAATCACTTTTTAATATTTGATAGATGCCACTTGTCATACATCTCAAGATAATATTGTGATAATATTTGTCACACATCTCAAGATAAGATTGTGATAAGATCAGGGTAATTTTAGGGTTGTAGTAGAAAAGCCTCTCTTTAAATAGGGGTGTTGTCTACTACATCTTGTCATATCATGTTGATGCATATTGTTGCATAACATTGAAGTATTCTTGTATTGTTGAATCATTGAGTAATATAGTGAGCTTCATAGTGGATGTTTCCATTCTTCATTTGAAGTAGGGTTTTACCACTTAATATTGGTGTTGTGGGTTTTCCTCTTTTGTGTGTGATTGATCTTGTGGAGCATTCTTCGATCTTGGGGATGTAGACACCTAAATCATATCATGCTTAGGGGAGCTACTTACATAGACACACTCATAAGATCATAAGACATAATCTTGGACTTTCCAAGCACCAACAGTGGTTCTCACCACTCATTTGGGGCCTTTTCAAGCCATCCAAGCTTGGTCGCTCAAGCCAAGAGCGACCAGATTCTAGCCGCTCAAGCCTAGAGCGGCCAGACCTTAGCCATTGCAGATGATAGCGGCCAGATCATAGCCACTACAGACGACAGCGGCTAAGCCATAAGAAGTGGTTTGCCAACAAACAGGCCCAATCTCGGGTGGAAGTGGCAGTCTGCATGCAATAAAGGTGAGCGGGAGTGACTTTGCATTCCTTTTCATGACCAGTTCACATAGGAGACTTGAGTTTGCATTTAGACTTAAGTTAACTGACCTTCAAGCATAAACAAAGGACAAAAGCTTCTCATGCTAACGAACAGTTCGCATAGAAGACTCAAGTGGGCGGTTAGATTTCAGTTAACTGGCCTTCAAATATAGACAATAGACAAGGGCTTCTCATGCTAACTTGCACTACGCATGAGAAATTCATTTCTAGGGCTTGGACATAGACCTAGGGTTTCACACTATAAAAGGTGCAAGCCTAAGAGCACCAAAAGAGAGACTAAACATGATCGGATCTATATGACATATAGAGACACATGATCGATATATGACATATAGAGACCCGAATCACATACAGGAGATCATTTCGAGACTTGGAGAGTTCTCTTTGAGATCACGTGTGCGGTGGAGCTTTGACAAATCAAAGGGCATAACACCTACTTTCTTCAACATCAGATCATAGTCTTTGACCCATAGCTTTGGGGCAAGGAGAGCAAGGTTTTCTTTAGTGGTCGTTGTCTTGGACAGTGGCCCGTAGGCTTAGCTTAGATAGACATAGCATCTTTTATCTTGTTTTCTTATATCATTAGCTTAGATTTACTTGATTCCATGGTATCGTTTTATCATATTTCTATTACATTCTTTGATTACTAACAACCTTATCCGAGGAGGCAATCTCAGATAGCTAAACATGCATTGTTGTTTGAATTGCATACAGGGCCACAGGTTCATGAGACATAATCCATGACATACGAGAGCAAGAGGATCCATCCAGGAGACATACCTAGAGAAGGAGGCATCTGTAAGCCCTCAGACATTTTCATGTGTGGAACCGGGAAGCATTTTAGAGTGCACCACCCTTTTGCAAAAGGGGACATCTCTTCATCCACTTGTAAATCATTGTATCAAGATGGGTATCCCTAAGAGGGACCGACATGTAACCAGGGTTCAATATTAATGAAAGATCCATTCTTTGTCATTTTCATGTTATATGTTTTCTCGTAATATTTTAGCTTCATTTTTGGTATAGTAATAACATCGCAAGTAGAGTTAAGAGCGGTGCGTGCACCTCGGGGTCACTACAGATGGTGATCACGATGGGACAACCACTAATTTTTCATTTTTTACCAGAAAACTAACTTAATTTTGTGTGCAGGTCTAGCCGCTCTGAGCTACAGTGGCCAAAAACTAGCCGCTCTGATCTACAATGGCCAGAAACTAGCCGCTCTGAGCTACAATGGCCAAGAACCAACCGCTCTGGTCAACAATGGCCAGGACTAGAGTGCAGCAGAGGTCAAAACATCGACTCTCTGAGCTGGATCAAAGGTTGGTATAGCTTTTTTGATATTTTATAGCTTTCTATCTGCTTTGGTGTGTTCAAAATAGAGAACTTAAAGCACATTTATGTTTGGAAATTGAAATAATAAAGAAGAAAGAATTAAGCATTTCGCATATCTTAGATCTTCTTTTAAATTTTCCACTAGGCGTTGCTAGGAACAATGGCTTATGCCTAAAAATTTCACCCTAGAATCCAACGTGCTAGACATTGTATGTTGTTTGCTTGCTTTGAGGCCCTACTAGAGGCCATAGTTGCACGAGATAAAGTGCGCTCATACAAATCATAGTAGTTCATGCATATTTCTGAATATTGAAATGTATTTTTGCACTTAGGCATATAGGAAAGACTCATTGCTGCTATATGATGCACTTTATGTTACGCAAGCTTAAAATGAACACCACACATGCACATCTCATTTAAACATTGGAGAGTTGGATTTCATCACCAACCTTCAATTCAGTCCAATGATGTTGGAATTCATCTCCTTCCATTGGTTTACCCCCTAGAGCTTCCTAGAAATGGATTGGGAAACTTACTTATAGTGACACTAAGTTACTTGTGTTCAAACTATCTCCCACTATTGGAACAATCATTGGTTCAGAGTGGAGGAGCTAGGCGAACCCCCCATTGGGTCTTCAATGGTGTACCCTAGCTTCTTTTGAGAAAATCATGTTTGGCATGAGTGTACTTGATTGTCACTATGGATGAGTCTTCTCATTCTTAATCCAAGAACAAGAGCAAAGAAATCAAGAGAACAACACATCAAAACACAACAAATAGTTTAGGGCACACTTAAATTGGTAATCAAGATAAACATTTGTTTGGAATTGTGTGGTCATTCCTAAATAGCAAACTCAAAAGATCAAGTCATAAAACAACATGGTCAAAACAAGAAGTAAACACCCTCGGTATGATGTCGAGGGAGAGACAGAAGCAATTCATACCCATAGGTGGAGTCATAGTAATGTTGAATGACCTACCCGTAAGACCGTGAGACGTAGCTCCACGAGCCTAAGGGGTGATAACTCAACTCTTGGGGGATCTCCTCGAGAAACCCCAAGTAAGGAACCACATCATGGAACAAAGTCACATAAACAAAAAGAGGCTTCACAACCATCCTCATCAAGGAGACATGAGGAGACCTCAAGGGCCTCCTCTAAACACACAGAAACATCTCAAAGACATGAGGAAACTTCAAGGGCTTCCTCCTCACATGGACATAAAGAAGGTTCTAAGACTCATTCTTCACATAGGGATGACGAGACTACCACATCTCCATCCACATGGAGAAAACATGTCACCACCAAGCCCTCTTCATCAAGAAGGCAAACAAGAATTGCAACACCTCAAGACTCACAAGAAACATATGAAATAGGTCTACCCACTGAAGGGCAAGAAACTAGAGCTACATCTAGTCATGGGAATCATATAGAAGAAACCCTTCACACAAAAGGAAATATTCCCATAGACTATGACCTCATAGGAGTAAATGGCACCCCATGGGACCAGCCATGGAGAACGAGACAACTAGACAGGTTGGATCGATTTCCTACTCAACCAACCCAAAGAACTGTAGCTACTGAGAACTCTGCATCTGGAAGCTCACGAACTATGACTTCTAAACATACCTCCCAATCTGGGGTACCTCAGAGTGACCCCATAGAAGATGCATGGAGTCTGATCATAGGGATATTCAATAGTACACTGAACAAGTCACATTAACTAGCAAGAGTACAGATACAACAAAAACCCCTCGAGGAATCTACGAGTCAAGACTACAAGAACAGAGTCAGATAAACATGAGTCTTCTACAATAGCACAAACTGACCGAATGAGGTGGTTAGAAAATGCATTACGTAAAGAGCGAGAGTTAGTGGAAGCTCTCGAACAAGAGAAACAAAGAGAAAGACTCTTGCGCCAACATGAGCAGTGTTTAAGAGAGCAATCTGAGTAGCTAGCTCTTAACAATTTATAGATAAATGGTGGTGACCACCAAAGAACAAGACACACTGACTCACCTAAGGAAAGGCACACTAGACAAGATATCCCACAATGAAACCCCCCACCAAATCATGAACAAAATCCAACTAATGGGGGAGGGCAAACATAACAAATCAAGATCACAATCCTGAGTCCCCTCGTAGGAGGGAGGAAAATGGAATAAATCAAATGGATAGAGAGTTACCTCCATTGCCAATGCGAATAGGCTTGCACGAGGAGGAAATCCATGCATCAAAGGCATTTCAAGAGCTTGCTGAAAAGATGAAAACCTTTGAGAAACAAGAGGCAGCTGGGAACTCACCAACATTGAGCAAGATACACAATCAACCATTGTGCCCATCAATCCCTAGCCCTCCATATCCTAAGCACTTTGAGATGCCTAGGTTAGAGAAGTTTAAAGGTGAAGAGGATGCACAAGAGCATGTCACCAATTTTATCAATGCTTGTTTTCATCTTGAAGACAATGATGCTCTCATGCTAAGAACATTCATAATGACATTTTTAGGTGCTGCCACTCAATGGTTCAACCAACTACCTAAGCATAGCATAACCAACTTTGAACAACTAGTAAACGCATTCTTGAAGCATTTCTCCTTTGGTGCTAAGAAGAAGGTGAACCTTTCAGACCTGGAAAACCTGAAACAGTATGATGATGAGCCAGTAATGGATTATGGGAATAGATGGAGAAAAATCATGGCAAAATTATCATTCTCCATTCCCACAGAAGAGATCATTCGTATGTTTACCAAAATTTGTTCTAAACATATCTCCCTCTTGCTACAACTCCAATAGTATCCTTCATTTGAGGAAGCTTTGGCATAGGCCAAGCTCATCAAAGAGATAAAAGTAGATGAGGGAACCATTAAGCTCCAAAACAAAAAGGAGTGGAACAAGAATGGTAAGAATGACAAGTACAAGAAGAAGCAGGGCAACCCTACTCCAGTCAATCAAGTCGTATTGGCTACACCCAAGGATGGGGGTGCACAACAACCATAGAACTATCAAGCACATCCCCCACTAGCCAACTACGACCAAAAGAACAATCAAGGAAGAAATCGAGAATGCAAGCCACCTCGTTATTTCATGCCTCTGACAGAATCAATGCAATCAATCTTTAATCAGTTGAGCGAGGCCAGGAGGATCAGATTTCTTGATATACCTCTTGTAGATCCCAACCATCCTAAGCCAAAAGGATATAGGGAAGATCAATTTTGTCCTTATCATAGGATATCGGGGCATGACATTGAGGCTTGCATCGGGTTTAAGCATCAAGTGCAAAACATGATTGAGGTGGGAGAGCTCAAAGTTGACAACCCACTAGCTCCCGATAATAGAGACATGGGCATATACAGAAACCCATTGCCCAATCATGAGGCCCCTCGAGAGCAAGGGGCCCAAGTCAATCAGGTTCGAGCTGACATACCTACCCATGGATGCATTGGGATGGTTGAGATCATTAACATAGCAACAAGGACTAGGCGGTATGGTCAACCGCAACCACCTATAGCTCCCATGAACATCCCAGCCGCTCCTAGGCAAAGGCAAGACAACCTTCCAGGTCCACCAACGAGACCTATGGTAACTATTCGGAGTAGATTGGAGCAAAACTTACAGATGACTCCAACTAAGTTATCCATCTATGAGCTCATACAATAGTCCCCAAAGCATAGGGAGACTCTAATGGAGATTTTAAGAACAATTGAGCTTCAACCGCAAGATGTGAATGCATTCACTCACTTTGTGGGACAAGTGCAAGAATGCCAGGAACCTGTAATCCGATTCTATGATCATGAGATTAAGACAGTTTTTGTTGCCTTACCAGACCCTCCACTAAACATTGTAGCGGCCATCAATGACTTACCTTTCAAGAGGGTTTTGGTCGATATAGGTTCATCGATAAACATCATCACAACAACTACAATAGAGCACCTCAAGATACCCAAGACCAATATCATTCCAGGAACTTACACATTGAGAGCTTTTAATGATGCTTTATGCAATACTATGGGAATGATAGTCCTACCCATCAAGGTGGGGCACAAGACCATCCCCATGATGTGTCATGTCTTGGAAGGTGCTATGCAGTACAACATCCTCTTAGGGCACCCTTGGATAAGGGCCATGAAGTGTGTGCCTTCGATCTTGCACCAGTGTGTCAAGTATGTGCATGAAAGCAAAGTCTATGTGGTTCTGGCTGATGAAGAGCCTTTTAAATACATTAATCAGGTGGATATTCTAGGAGAATTCATGATCCCTTCTACTCACCTATACGTGGCACCTTCATCCCCAACCACACAAGTTGATAACAAAGACAAAGGGGTAAGAAAAGACCCATGCACATCAACACCTCCTGGTGCACTCAAGATAATCAATGCTTCTAAAGTACCATCAATATCAAAACCAAAAGATAATCAGAAGCTAAAGGCCCCCTTAGTTAAGGAAGAAAGGCCCAAAGAAATGCCAACTATAGCCATTGCTGAAATGCCAAGTCCTATGGAAGAGGAAGATCCTCAAGATCAAGATGAAGATAGTGATTATCACCCTGCTTCACCAGTATCATCCGTGGGGTCATCCACATCGCATGCATCAATACACTTGGCAAGTATAGGCATAGGGGAATACCTTGTGCAGAACATCACCTTTATGCCTATCATTGAGTCTGCACAAGACATAGGGAGGCCTAAAGACTTGAGGCCACTAGTAGGAATAGTGGTTCCACTAGGAATCCCTCCCAACCAAACCAATTTTGTCTATGCCGCCTGGACTGTGCTCATAAGTCTTCAGATATAGAAGGAGATGGTGATGAATTATTCATAGTCAATGTTCATTACCTCTCTAATCCTGAGTTTTCTCTAAGCTACTTTGAGCATTGCCATTGGCATGGCTATGGCCTTGGCGTATATGAGTAGGGGCGCAGGAGGCCTTACGAGCCACTATATCAACTTCCTTTCGATAGATTTGGCTTAGGCTATTATAGCGGAGGTCGAGATGACTCGCTTGTAGTGGCATTGGAAATATTAAGCATAGGGTTGGGAGAAGACATTGATTTCATTCCTTATCACCCCTTGAGAATAGCAAATTTGAGCAATAGACAAGTAGCCATGGTAAACATACCGCCTCCAAAAACTTATCATCCAAACACCTCAATTGATTCCACCCCAATAGGGTACAACTCATGGGATGAGGAGAATGGATATGAAGCAAGTGATGATGAGGTGCAACTTGGCTTAGCCTATCAAGGGCCTCGCTATTTACAAAGGTTCACATGGTCCATCCATGATGAGATTGAATATACATCAGATGAAAGTGACTATGAATCAGAAGACTCAATAGAAAGAGCTTACTTAGGCTTAAGCCATCAACCCCTGACTTTGGGGCAAGAGACAAATGCAAATGGATTCTTCATAAGTGATGAAGAATATGAAGATGAAATAGAGATGGCCTACTTAGGGCCAAGACATGAGCCCTTTGTCTTAGGGCCGCATACCAATGCTAACAGTTTTTGGATAAGTGATGATGACTTTGAGGATGAGACCGAGATGGCTTATCTTGGACCTCACCACTTGTGGCAAGTCAATGAGCTAGTAGAGAGAGGCGGCACTTCATGCCATAGACCCTCAACTCTAATTTTTGGGGAGACCTATTGACCTAGCTGCCATTCATCGGATGGTTAATCCCCCTCCACCTACATTCAGAGAGCAGTTAGAGCCCAATGATCCTATTGTCCACCCTACTCATGGGCCAGATCCAAAAATTCCCATTCCTCCAGAACCTCATCATGAGTATGGAAGAGAAACCCCTAAGACAATATTACACCCATGTGGTCCTAGAGATTTCATCCCATCCATCAACATGATCTCCATCAATTTGACCACTCCACTTCATAATCCAACAAATCCTACCAAATCATTGCATCTTGATATAGACGCTATTGATTGGGATCGCGCTAGTTCACCCATAGAGCCTAAACCTCTCAATATCATTCACTTAAAGGTATTTTACACATAAAAAACAAAAACATTCAAATATTTCATAAAACACAAAAACATTCAAATATTTCAAAAATAAAAAACATTCAAATATTTCAAAACAAAAACATTCAAATATGTCAAAAATCAAAAACATTCAAATATGTCAAAAACAAAAACAAATCATAAAAACATAAAATTCAAAAATTCAAATCAAAGGCTCCAAGGGTAATTCATACCGCTTGGTCAAAAATCAAATCAAAGGCTCCAAGGGTAATTCATGCTTGGTCAAAAATCAAATCAAAGGCTCCAAGGGTAATTCAAACCGCTTGGTCAAAAATCAAATCAAAGGCTCCAAGGGTAATTCATACCGCTTGGTCAAAAATCAAATCAAAGGCTCCAAGGGTAATTCAAACCGCTTGGTCAAAAATCAAATCAAAGGCTCCAAGGGTAATTCACACCGCTTGGTCAAACATCAATTCAAAAGGCTCCAAGGGTAATTCATACCGCTTGGTCAAAAATCAAATAAAAAAGGCTCCAAGGGTAATTCAAACCGCTTGGTCAAAATCAATAACAAAAGCCCCAAAGGCATAATAAGCCCTTTGGTCAAATTAATCAAAAATACAAAAACAACATAAAATCAAAAATACAAAAACAATTGCACTTCACATTTTGCATCCACATCATTGCATTGCATTTTCACATACATTACAAGATATGTCATGAGAGTCTTAAAAGTGATACCATAGTTTGTCGCACAAGTCATTCATATCCATACCTCCATCCACATGTGTGTAATTGTGTTTTTCAACACAACCATTATTTGTTGCTATACATAATTACTAAGGCTTTTCGGTTAGTCAACCAAATCTAGTAATCTTATCAAATTTTGAGGAAAACAACTTTGATTAGTAGAAAGAAAGGCCTAGCTATGATAAAGCCTTGGATATTCAAGATCCCGTCACTAATTGAAACACTAAAATCCTAGCTGGTACAAGGAAAATATGAAAGCTGCAAAGCGGTCTAGGTTACCTTAAGTGAAAAGGATTATCCTTGCTTATCCCCCTGTGCAACCGGTTTAAAGGTGCTGAGAATTGGCAAAAGGACAAGCTTTACCCTATCAAAATCCCTTGCTTAAATCAAAATAAGCAAAATCCCAAAGCAAAAGTACAAATTCAAAAGGCCAAGCATACAGTCCAGATTTCAAAAGCAAAAATCCGATACACAAATCATATATTCAAAATACAAAAAAATCAAGCTCAAAAAAATAAATAAAAAATAAACAGTGATTTTCATCACTAAGAATGAGCAAAATAAACAGTGATTATCATCACTACAAAAAAATCCCCGCTCAAAGAAAAAAATCAAATAAAAATAAAAAGTGATTTTCATCACTACATATGAGCAAATATCCAAAGCCAAAAAGAAGCCAAAAAGAAGGGAATAAAGCTTGAATCCTTGGAATTCTCAGCATTGTACAAAACTGGAAGGAGAAATCCTTACGCATGATGATATGTCTATTACAATTGCTTCATGCATTTGTGTAGACCAATGTTTGAATGTGGATGAGCTAGCTTAGGTAACCAAATATTGCCTAGTGGTATAGTCCAACTAAGTCCAACATAAGGATGAGATGAACACTTGAGGATCCCTGATCTTAGCAATGGGCTGAAAGAATCCCGCCTGACATCGAAGGAAATGCTTGAGTTCTACCTCAAAATATACAATCACATGCACACACAGAGATCATGAAAAACCAGGTCCATGGTAAAAGCCTTACTTTTCAAAAGTCTAAGTGGTAAGTAGACAACTGTTGATAGGGGAACTAGAGTGTTTGAATCTCCGAAAAGCCCCAAAATTTTTTACATAGCAACAAAAATTTAAATCATTCACACCATCACTTTCTTTATAAGATTCTATAAATTAGGGGGTATCAACATAGTAGGACAGATACCACATATATATTAGAAATAGTATATAGACGACCACTGACTACTTTATATATTTTAATTTATAGAAACTTATTAAGAAGATACATTACACACCATTACATCTCATATATGAATACTTAATCAATTCTTATGATAGAAGTGATTATTTAAATTCATGATTATTTTTAAACTTTCTGTGGTATCACCCATTAAGATTGTCAATGTCATATGCATTCCGTATGTTTTAAGTGATTAGAGCATACAAGTTCATTTATACCATTCCATCACATAAGTTAGATGCATATAATTAAAGCAAAAATTAAACATGCATTTAACAATAACATTTGCATCCATGAAAACAAGTCATTAATCATCCATAAACCACATCATAAAACATATAGGCAATATCCATTTGCATATCATAAATTCATCATTCATCATCAAAATACATTGCATCATATCATCAAATCATATAAGCATCTACACATCCATCTAAGCATCTTCAAATATCATCTATCATCTAACATATCCATCAAATCATCATAATATCATCATCGCATCATATCATAAAACAAAATAACAACAAAAACATAAGCAATAAATGATACACATAATGAGTCACAAAAGGTAAATCTATCATAAAAATATGTGTGTCAAGTCCAATGGATATACAAAAATGCCCATGGGCTATAGTCATGTAGGTCAGTCGACCTCAAAAATGGATCAAGAACCAAGTAGAACATCAATCTAGTGTCGGGCCTGAGCCCCCTGCATCACCTCCTCCAGTGCCACCTCCCCCTGTGGTGGTGTCACGAGTCGAGTGATGTGAGCCTATAGGTCTCTCTGTCCGAGTCTGGGTCCGCTAGCTAGGATGAGTGGAAGACTACCCCGAGGTAGAGCGCCCACTGACCTGCAAACCACCTGCATCTACTAGATCCTTAGGGACAATCCCATGCCTCCTGAGCTGCATCTGAAGGAGGGTAACATGATCCGTAAGACCTCGGATCCAAGCCTCATGCTCATCCAACAAGGAATGAAGTCATCCCACCTCTACCCTGAGCCTACTACTGGAACCTCCTATGGTGTAGAAGCAGGAACAACAAACTGCATCCTGACATCGCCACCCCGATAGTAGCCTGTAGAGCCTATATCTATGTTGTGAGCTGCTCAATCATAGCATCTCACCACTGTACCTAGATCTTAGTAGCCTGGAGCTCAGCCTCGACCTCATGCAACTATGCTCTCAGAGGAGAGTCTCTCTCCTCAGGCTCTAACTCCTCCTCCTCAAGAACATCAGGATCCTCTACTACCACCTGCTCTACCGGCTGGCCCCATACCTCGGTCCTGGCTCGAACCCTGCGTCCTATCGGATCTATGCCATCACCCCCACCATCATCCTCATGCCCTAGGCTATCGATGCCATGCCACATCCGATCACCCCACCACTGAGAGTAGGCCTCTGTAACTCCCCCAACCACTATAGGGTCTACGGCTGGGGCATCCTCCTCATCTACAAGCTCTATGACCTATCGTGGAGGTAGGTCCCTCTCTGCTGTGAGGTGCCTATACAAGAATGGTACCAAGGGCACATCCTACTACAATCCGTACTGACGAAGAACCCGAGAGTAGAAGAAATACTCCCAGATGGCAATCTTACGGCCAACGAGCCATCGCTCGTACCATGTCCTAGCAATAAAACTAGCTAGATCATCCCAAACTAGACACTCATAATACAACCACCACACGACATCTCTAGCCAATAGTCTAGTAAAAGCATCAGTGTAGTGGGACAGCTCCCCTACAAAAGTGTGGCTCTTATGCTCCTCATGCTCTCGAGCCCATATGGAAGCATAGCACTATGTACGAGCCTCAATAGATGTAATCTCAGCTAGGAGCCCCTTAGGGTGATCTACCTTAATGTGCTCCCATCCCCAAACCTGTAAGAGCAAACTGCAAGCAATGTTGATGCATCCCCATCGATGGATGTGGTACAACTCATCATAGCACTGAGCCAATAGCGATCTACCCCATGCATAGATGATAGGCTCCTCGCTATCCAGTAGGTCCTGCACCATCGCTAGGAGGTTCCAAGGGAACCTCAAACCCGAGCAGTCTGGGATAAGAACATTGTTGATCACCATCAGCAACACAACATGCCTCACTGTGAAAACATGAGCATCATACCAAGTCTTGATAGATACTCCCCTGGACCTAGTCTCCCAGAGAGCCTGTGTAGAACGTGCCCCAAACACCCTATCATAGATGGCCACCTGATCATTAGTGGTCGATGAAACAATGGGCACCCCATCGAATGGGATCCGAAAGATCCTGTACACGTCCTTCGATGTGATAGTCATCTCATCGGGTGGAAGGTGGAAGGTGTTGGTCCATGGGTCCCAATGGTGGGCTAAAGCCATAAGATAAGCCTGGTCGGCCATAATGTGGGGCAACCTGATAACGTACTATAGCCCATGGGCCTTAAACCACTCCTAGTCAATGTCATCAAATCCAGGAAGCAAGTCCAGTAGGAGCTTTGGGTCCCGAGCCCGAGCAGTGAGGATCTAAACAAAGCAGAAGAAAAACAAAACATAACTACAATGCATCTAAGGCATAATTCACAATAAACATGAAAATGGTGCAAAAGAGTATGAGTTACTCTAAATCTAAGCAAAAGAAGAATAAATTGCACCTAAGCAAAGCAAAAATTCAAAAAAAAAATCATAAAATCAATACACAAAATGCAAAAACAAGGCTCAAGCTTTAGCCGTTGTCGCCTACAGCGGCCGAAACCTGGCCACTGGAGGCAGCAGTGGCCAAGGCCCAATGGTCAAATTTTTGACCATTGGGATTCAAGCTTGGCCGCTCTGAGTGATAGTGGCTCAGAGCCGACCACTCTGAGCGACAACGGCCAAGGGGCGGCACGACAAACCCATGAACCCTTGGCCAAAAAATAAAAAAAAATTACAATTGACAAAATAACTTAAGCAAAGCAACAAAAGGGAGGGAAAGCAAACAAATTGGAAAACAAATCCCCTACCCAAGCATCGAAACTAAGCTAAGTTTGAGAATGCCCAAAATGGCGGCAATAGGTGAATAATGGAAAATTTTCAAAAACCCTAGGCTAAAGCCACTGACAGATTGCAAAATTGGGGACCAACCCACCATGGCAAAAAGGAACCTAAGCCTAATTACGGAGTTTGTTCATTGCCAACAGGTTTAGTGAGGTTCATTTTGCTCATTTCTTAGTGAAGTTCAATTTTACTTAGGAAAAGAAAAGAGAGCTAGGGTTTTGAAGAGAAATACCCGAGAAGCTCTGGCTCCTCCAACAGCTGATGTCTCACCCCATGCAGCCATGTCCTCAGCACCAACAAAGTTTCGAAGTCGCAACCATCACCGTTGCACCAGAGCTCTAAAAATGGAATCTTGAATAGTGAAAATGATAGGTCAAAACCCTAGAATTGCAAGTTTTATATTTCCTTAATTATGCCTTGGCCGTTGCTGACGTCAGTGGCCCGAGCTTCTTGGCCGCTCAAGGTGACAACGGCCATAGGCAGGAAATCAGAGGCCGCTGGACCTGACAGTGGCCAAGCCCATAGGTCAAAATTAAGTAGTTCCTTCAATGAGGGAATAACAAAAACAACAAATAATCACACTTTGATGGTTTAGGATCATCAGAATGTTCAAAACAACAAAAAAATTCACATAAAATCACAATCTCAAGTAGGCCTCGTATCCAGTTACCTACTCTATCCACTCGATGATTGCAGCGATTTGCACTCCATGTATTTTGGTGAGATGAGTAGGCAACCATAAGGCCACTTGGGGCAAAAGCAACTCATTTTGGAATTACGATATGTCACCCTTCAAACCCGAAGAAGATCAAGATGGTCGGACTGCTCCACGGGTGCGAAGGGGTCATTCTAATTCCCCTATGACATCAAAAACATTAAGTCAAAGTGATACAATCTAAACATAAATAGAATCACTCATCCTAACTCCCTAAGAAGGCTATTGATAGTCGGACCACTCCTCGAGATAGGGATGGATGATTATCATAAGCAATTGGAATCACACTTGGATGTGGGATTGCCCATTAAAAGTAACAAATGCTAGAAAGGAACCAGATTAGTCATATTGGTCAAGCGACTTGTCGCTTCATTCATTGTCATTTCTTCACCAATCCATTGTGTGAGGAGGTAGTTCAAAACTTCAACTTAATCATAATCAAAATCAACAAAATATCACTCGATCATAGAAAAATCATGTTCGTCCTTCGAATCATTGCATACAACAATCACAAATTTCCCTTGTTTGCTGGGAACGTAAGTAGACATGACATCTTCAATTGTAGCTCTCCTACCGATCAGAATTGTTGTAGCAACTGAAGCTACCCGATTGAGTTTGAGGAATGAGTGCAATTTAACATGCAAAAGCCACTGGGCTAAGTCCTCCGAACGTTGAGGCAATGATTCAAGGGATGCATGCCATATTGCATGATTGGGCCATCCGGCGTTGATCAGACCATTGATCACCATACACCCTACAAATAGATCAGTCTACATTTTTGCTCAGCGTTGTGTTTTCCACACAACACGTCACAAAAAGGGGCATCTATAGACACCTAAATCATGTCATGCTTAGGGGAGCTACTTACATAGACACACTCATAAGATCATAAGACATAATATTGGACTTTCCAAGCACCAACAATGGTTCTCACCACTCATTTGGGGCCTTTTCAAGCCATCCAAGCTTGGCCGCTCAAGCCAAGAGCGACCAGATTCTAGCCGCTCAAGCCTAGAGTGGCCAGACCTTAGCCACTATAGATGATAATGGCCAGATCATAGCCACTACAGATGATAGTGGCTAAGCCATAAGAAGTGGTTTGCCGACAAATAGGCCCAATCTCGGGTGGAAGTGGCAGTCTGCATGCAATAAAGGTGAGCGGGAGTGACTTTGCATTCCTTTTCATGACCAGTTCACATAGGAGACTTGAGTTTGCATTTAGACTTAAGTTAACTGACCTTCAAGCATAAACAAAGGACAAAAGCTTCTCATGCTAATGAACAGTTCGCATAGAAGACTCAAGTGGGCAGTTAGATTTCAGTTAAATGGCCTTCAAATATAGACAATAGACAAGGGCTTCTCATGCTAACTTGCACTACGCATGAGAAATTCATTTCTAGGGCTTGGACATAGACCTAGGGTTTCACACTATAAAAGGTGCAAGCCTAAGAGCACCAAAAAGAGAGACACATGATCGATATATGACATATAGAGACACATGATCGATATATGACATATAGAGACCCGAATCACATACAGGAGATCATTTTAGAGAGAGAGTTCTCTTTGAGATCACGTGTGCGGTGGAGCTTTGACAAATCAAAGGGCATAACACCTACTTTCTTCAACATCAGATCATAGTCTTTGACCCATAGCTTTGGGGCAAGGAGAGCAAGGTTTTCTTTAGCGGCCGTTATCTTGGACAGTGGCCCGTAGGCTTAGCTTAAATAGACATAGCATCTTTTATCTTGTTTTCTTATATCATTAGCTTAGATTTACTTGATTCCATGGTATCGTTTTATCATATTTTTGTTACATTCTTTGATTACTAACAACCTTATCCGAGGAGGCAATCTCGGACAGCTAAACGTGTATTGTTGTTTGAATTGCATACAGGGCCACAGGTTCATGAGACATAATCCATGACATACGAGAGCAAGAGGATCCATCCGGGAGACATACCTAGAGAAGGAGGCATCTGTAAGCCCTCAAACATTTTCATGTGTGGAACCGGGAAGCATTTTAGAGCGTGCCACCCTTTTGCAAAAGGGGACATCTCTTCATCCACTTGTAAATCATTGTATCAAGATGGGTATCCCTAAGAGGGACCGACATGTAACCGGGGTTCAATATTAATGAAAGATCCATTCTTTGTCATTTCCATGTTATATGTTTTCTCGTAATATTTTAGCTTCATTTTTGGTATAGTAATAACATCGCAAGTAGAGTTAAGAGCGGTGTGTGCACCCCGGGGTCGCTACGGGAGACTTTGCTTGTCTCACATTTGGTATCAGAGCGGTTGGGATCTCCATCAAGTGTCTTCAATCCTTTGAGGTGAAAAACCCATTAAGGTATATATATATATATATATTTTGTTTTAATGCATGCATTTGATATTTGGGTATTTTATGCATTTGATATTTGGGAAAACTTATTTTGCAAATCTGCCATTAGGGTTTATAGATTTATTGTATTTTTTTTATCTAGTTGTTAGATCTTTTGCAAATGGTGTTTTCATTTTAAATCTATAAATTTTTGGCATTGAGCTTTTTTTGGAAGGGTTTTGGAGCCAAACGGACCCCATGGTTGCGTCCGGAAGGCCCAAAAACCCTATTTCCATATATTATTTGCCCTATTTTGGTGAAAAATAAATCTGAGGCAATTTTTTTTATTTGGGGGCCAAATGGCCCCCCACCCATTTTGTTGTACAGTCTAATTTTTTTTTATTATTCTATTTTTTAATAAAAAATAATCATTTAATAAAAAAAATAGTCATTTTTTTATTATTCTATTTTTTAATAAAAAAATAGTCATTTAATAAAAAAACAATCATTTTTTATTATTCTATTTTTTAATAAAAAAATAGTCATTTAATAAAAAAATAGTCATTTATTATTTTATTTTTTAATAAAAAAATAGTCATTTATTTTATTTTAAGACCTAATAGTCATTTTTTTTTGCATAAATTGAAATGCATTTTTTATTATTGTATAATGCAACTAGAATCCTTTTATGCAATTTTTGGCAAATTTTTAGTCAAATTGTCAAATAATTTAGACCTTATAGTCATTTTTTTCTCACATTAACAATGGTTGTTTGTGAGTTTGCTTGTTTTGCAAGGTTATCCAAGTATGTTTTGGAGTATACAAGGCAATTTCGGATCAACTTTTTCACTCTCTTCCCCCTATTTTTATTAATTTCTTCTAATCTCTCTCAAGCATTTGCTTGAAGCATAATGTAAATTAATGTAACTTGTATCTCTCATAATGAAAGTAAAAGAGAATGAAAGTGAGAGAGAGAGAGAGAGAGAGAGAGAGTGTGTATTTGTGTTTTGCCTATTTTGCATCTCAACTAATCTAACTACTAACTTACTAACTTGCTACTAAACAATCTACTAACCAACTAACTTGCAATTTACTAATTTTCATATTAATCAAGAAGGTTAAAAATGAATCAACTTACTAACCACAACTTTAGTATTTGATTAAAATTTACTTAATCTTGCAACACAATTTATATTTGCTAAACACCTATTGAATCCAAAAGAATCCGCTCTATCGGTAGCAAGTCCTTTTTGGGTCCTCGTACCCGTACCCTTTTGGGTAGCTTGGTTGACCTTGGGTGAGATGAATTGGCAATTCATTAGGCTATAGCAAAACCTTAAAATGAACACTAACTTACTAACTTATTGACTATCTAACATTTAACAAATATTTTATGGTTCAATTCAAGTTAGTTTATTTTGTTGCAAGATGATTGTTATGGTTAGTTACCTTCTTATTGCAAGTTAATCTATTGCAAGTTGATCTTGGTTTATTTCCTTTATTCAATTGCAATATGGTTATAGTTGTTTATTGCAAGATGGTTATAGTAGTTCATGATGATGTTGATTATCTTTCATGATGATGCTTATCTCTCTTGATGATGCTTAATTTTGATTATCTTTCATGATGTTTATCTTTCATGATGATTATCTTTGATGATTGAAAAGTAGATTACTTGAAAGTTATGTTTTTTTTATATATGCAAGTATGTTTATCTACTTTCTTATTGCATCATTTATTTCCTTTGTCAATGCATCTTATGTTTTGATTATGTTCACTTTCTAGAATGGCTGATCATGGAATCTCCTTCACACCTAAGCACATCCTTGATGGATCAAATTTTGGAATATGGGAACCAAGGATGAGGGCTGAATTTCAAGCAAGAAAGTTATGGCCCATTGTGAATGGAGATGAAGCAATCCCAACCCAGGCAAGGGCACTTGAGACATACAACAACAAGAGTCACCTTGCACTTTCCATGATTATCAATAGTGTGAGTGATGAGATATTGCTCACTATAAGCCATTGTGAGCATGCTAAAGATGCATGGGATTTGCTAAAACAAGTCCATCTAGGGTCCAACACATCAAGGAAATTCACTTTATTGTCCAAAATTCTTAGCACTATGCAAGGTGAAGAAGAAAGTGCCTTGATCTTCCTCTCAAAGATGAAAGACATGAGAACTCAACTATTGGCTTGTAATTGTGATTGGATAAGTGAGAAGCTCTTAAGCTTTATCATTTTGAGGAACTTGTCAAGCAAGTTCAAGAATTTTGTCACCATTATTGAGACTAGGCTAGAGCAAGAAGAGGATGGCATTCCTCTCAACACTCTTTCACAATTATTGATTCAACATGAAGAGTCTCTTAATAGAGACAAAGTGAATGGTCAAGTTGTCAAGGAGAAGAATGTTGCCTTGAGTGCCACTAAGGCTTCCTTCAAGAAGAAATACAAGGGAAGGAAAAATCAAAATTTCCAACCCAACAAGCCTAGAGTTGATTTCACTTGCAACTTTTGTGGCAAGAAAGGCCACAAGGAACAAAATTGTTTCAAGAAGAAGAAGATTGCAGAAAAGGAAGAGCAAGAAAAGGCTAAGGGACAAGGACCTAAGAAATGGTTTGGCAAGGGAAAGAAAAAGAACAACAATGTAAAGCAAAATTCTAATAAAAATGCCTTTGTTTGTGCCCTCTACTCCATTGACTCATCTACTTCTAATGAATGGGTGTTAGATTCTGGATGCACTAACCATATGTGTTTTGAAAAGGATAAGTTTGTGGACTTTCATAAGCACTCTTCAGATTCAGTTGTCATTGGTGATAATACTAGACTTCAAGTAGAAGGTGTTGGCAATGTTGTAATTGAAGGGAAATTACTTGATAATGTCCTATATGTGCCTAACCTTAGGAGAAATTTAATTTCAGTTTTGCAAGTTGCTAGAAGTGGTCACACTATTGAGTTCAATGCAACTTCATGGAGCATTAGGAAAGGCATGCTACCAATCATTACAGGTTATGTGAAGAATAATATTTATGTGTTAGGTGATGCTCCTCCTAAAGTGTGTTTAGCAACTAATGTTTCTCCTAGTAGCAAGCTTTGGCACTTAAGGTTAGGCCATACAAACTATCAAAATATTCAAATGATGAAGTCCAAAAATTTGGTTGAAGGCTTGCCTAACATTTCACCTATTCATGGTTTGTGTGAAACATGCATCTTAGGCAAGATGAGCAAACAAAAGTTTGCAAAGGACAAGTCAACAAGGGCCACACAAATTCTTCAACTCATTCATACAGATATTATGGGTCCATTACATGTTAGATCACTTGGTGGTGCATCCTATATTCTCACCTTTATAGATGATTATTCAAGAATGATCTTTGGGTATCTACTTAAGAATAAATCAGATTGTTTTGAGACATTCAAGGAGTTCAAAGCTTTGGTAGAAAATCAAAAGGGAGCAAAGATCAAAATGATTAGAAGTGACAATGGAGGGGAGTACAATAGCAATGATTTCAATGAGTTTTGTTCTTCTCATGGGATCAAAAGGCAGTTTACTTGTCCATACACTCCTCAACAAAATGGTGTTGCAGAGAGGAAAAATAGGACAATCATGGAGATGGTAAGATGCATGCTTGGTGACCACTTACCTCAATTTCTTTGGGGTGAAGCAAGCCAGTACAACAATCTACATTCTTAACAGGTGTCCTTCAAAATCAGTTGAGGGGAAGACTCCTTATGAGGTTTGGAATGGTAAGAAGCCGAATTTGTCACACTTAAGAGTGTTTGGATGTGATGCATTTTCATATATTCCTTCAGAAAAGAGGAAGAAATTGGACAAAAAGTCTCAAAAATGCATCTTTGTTGGCTATGATGCAGAACATAGGGGCTACAAGTTATACTCACCTTCTTCACGCATTGTATTTGTTTCAAGAGATGTCAAATTCAATGAAGACCTTCTTGAGTTAGAAAAGGGTGGGCCTTGTGTCAAAAGGACCAAGTGGTTGGATCATTCTAGGGGTCCTAAAGAGCAGAATTCAGTTAGCCAAAGGATAACTAGAAGTATGACCCTTAACATGTCTCTTCTAGCTAAGATAGAGAATGATCATGAGCCTACTTCTTACCAAGAAGCTTCACAACACTCTTGTTGGGTTGATGCCATGAAGGTTGAGATGGATTCTCTTCTAAAGAATAAAACTTGGGATCTAGTGCCTTATCCTAATAAGAGAAATGTTATTGGGAACAAGTGGGTCTATAGAATCAAGTACAATTCTAATGGAGAGATAGAAAAGTATAAGGCTAGATTGGTTGCTAAGGGTTATGCTCAAAAACATGGCATTGACTATGATGAAACCTTTGCACCGGTTGCCAAAATGCCCACCATTCGGCTTCTCATTGCTATTGTTGTTGCTCAAGGTTGGCAGATTTTTTAGCTTGATGTGAAAAGTGCCTTTCTAAATGGTGATTTGGATGTGGATATCTACATGAGTCAACCACAAGGATTTGTTGTACAAGGTAAGGAAACACTTGTGTGTAAACTAAAGAAAACCTTGTACGGTCTGAAGCAAGCACCTAGAGCATGGTACATGAAGATTTCAGGTTACTTCTTGTCTCTTGGTTTTGATAAATGCTATTCAGATACAGATCTCTATGTGCTTAGGAAGGATAACTTGGTCATTTTAATTGCTCTATTTGTTGATGACCTTGTTATGACTGGAAATGAGAATGAGGCCATTTTTTATTTCATCTCCAAATTAAAGTCAGAGTATGAAATGACTGACCTTGGTCTTCTACACTACTATCTTGGCATGCAAGTTTATCAGCATGAGGATTGTACCTTTTTGAGTCAATCCAAGTATATTGAAGATCTTCTTAAGAGGTTTGATTTGGAGGATGGCAATCCTACTTCCATTCCTATTTCTATAGGGGTTAAGTTGGAAGTAAGTACAGAATCTCAGTTGGCTGATGCTACATTGTATAGGCAGCTCATTGGTAGTCTTCTTTATGTTACCATCACAAGGCCAGATATTGCTTTTGCAGTTGGTATGATGGCTAGGTTCATGCAGAAACCTTATATTGAGCACTTACAAGCTACCAAGAAGATTCTGAAGTACCTTTCAGGTACTAGAGATTTGGCACTCAAGTATTCTAGGCTTCCTTCCTTTGCTCTTTTTGGCTATGCTGATTCTGATTTTGGAGGGGATAGAATAGATAGAAAGTCTACCACAACATATGTTTTTAGTATTGGGTCTGTAGCTATCTCTTGGTCTTCCAAGAAGCAAGATACAATTGCTCTTTCTACAATGGAAGTGGAGTATAAGGCTATGACAATAGTTGCATAGGAAGCGGTTTGGCTTCGTACCCTCATGAAGGAAATTGGCTTTGAGCAATTTGGTCCTTCATGTTTGCTCTCCGATAATCAATCAGCTATTGCCTTGGCTAAAAATCTTGTAATGCATCAAAGGACAAAGCATGTTGAAATCCAAGCCCACTTTATCAGAGAGAAGGTATTGGATGGGACTATTCAGTTGGAGTATTGCCCATCATCTTCTAATTCTGTTGATTTGTTCACCAAACCTCTTCCCAAGGAGCAGTTTTGTAAGTTGAGGGACTCACTTGGTTTGGTGAAGTTGTCCTCAAGGGGGAATGAAGTGTAGTTACACTTGTGTGATGACAACTTCATCCTTATGAGGTGTTTTGTGCTATATATATGAGTTGATCTTTGGTGGTATAATTGCTTTTTGCATCTCTTTTGAACATGGTACTTTCTTGTTTGCCTTGTGCAACTTTTGTACATGTTACTTTGTAGATGGCATTGTGCAATTATGGTATATGATGCAATTGCTTTATGCGACTCTTTTACATGGTACTTTCTTGTTGCCTTGTGCAACTTTGTACATGTTTTTATGTAGTTGGCATTATGCAATTGGTTTATCATGGTACTTTCTTGTTAGCATTTATGCTACTTTTGTACATGATATTTTATGGTTGGCTTTATGCAACCGGTGTGCACACTTTATTATTTTCATATACCTTATGCAACTCTTGTACATGGTACTTTTTTGTTAGCCTTGTGCTACTTTTGTACATGGTACTTTAGAGTTTGCATTATCATGGTACTCCTTGTTTGCTTTATGCAACTTTGTACATGATATTTTTTGATCAACTATATAGCACGTGACTATAAGTATGGCTTGGCATCTTTTTGTGATGACTTATAGTTCACTATTTGTTAGATCAATTTTGTTATCATCTTTGGATATTCATATATGTTGTGGTGAATATATTTATGATGATGTATCTAACTGATCTTATGTTGAGCTGCTTGTAGCTTGCAGGTACTTCCATTTGGGGTTTTGCAGGCTTACTGAAGACACCCTTGTGATGTTTTCTTCTTGTCATTTGCAACCACTTGTGGTTGATGGATGGCTTTGTAAGCTGCTTGTATCTGAAGCTACTCCGTTGGGGGCTTGCAGTCTCATTTTGGCCCATTTTGTATTGGTGCCTTATTGTAGACCATTCTTGGTCATAGAAGCTCATTGTAACTATATTACTCATTTGATTCTCATCCCCGTTTGTATCTTTAGGGGGAGAATGTTTCTTTGTTTCATAATTCCTTTCCCCAATATTGCATTAAGGGGGAGTGTTGGAATATGTAATGCAACATTGTGTAAATTATTCTTAGACTAAAATATAAAGTCTAAAGAATAATATTTGAATTAGAAAATAATTCTATTTTATGTAAAAATATTCCCACCCAATTAATAAATAAAATAAGGGTGCTAGGAATATTTAATTTGTGGGAAAAAGTTATTTCCCCTTTTCTAGAAAATATTAAAAAGTAACCAATCACTTTTTAATATTTGATAGATGCCACTTGTCACACATCTCAAGATAAGATTGTGATAAGATTTGTCACACATCTCAAGATAAGATTGTGATAAGATTAGGGTAATTTTAGGGTTGTAGTAGAAAAGCTTCTCTTTAAATAGGGGTGTTGTCTACTACATCTTGTCATATCATGTTGATGCATATTGTTGCATAACATTGAAGCATTCTTGTATTGTTGAATCATTGAGTAATATAGTGAGCTTCATAGTGGATGTTTCCCTTCTTCATTTGAAGTAGGGTTTTACCACTTAATATTGGTGTTGTGGGTTTTCCTCTTTTGTGTGTGATTGATCTTGTGGAGCATTCTTCGATCTTGGGGAGACTTTGCTTGTCTCACAAAAATGCTGAAAAAAGATCATACATCCATAAAATGGAATACAAGACCAAAATGTAGCAAATCAAGATGCAACCATAAAGATAAAGAAAGAAGTAAAATAAAATGATGGATGGTGACCTTTTATTAATAATATCTTGTTATTTTCTAGGAAGGTTACAAATGATATCCCCTTTGAGGGATTTCTACCAATATTGATACAATGAATTACAAATGAAACAATTTGGATGTACTACACATGATATTTTTGCATCCACAAACTGATTTGGGATAGGTTTTCGAGACTATCACAATGAATGATGATGATATGTGAATATTTATGTTGTTGCTTCCTCATAGATACCTATGATCTACACACAAGAATATTAAAGAGCATTAAAATCATATGCAAAGCCTTTCAAGATAAGGCCCATATTAATGGTAAAGAAAAAAATAAAAAAAAACTAAAATAAAATGAATGCATGCATGAAAATGAAATCTATCTATGCTAAACAACAACTAAAAATTTTGCTAAAGCTTAGCAAAATATGGAAAACAGGAAATAAATCTCTTCTTGGGAGGCCATCTTTGTGCAAGATAATCGTACCTACAGGTCATATCTCAGAGAGATGGTCGTACCTACAGGTCATCTCTGAGAGAGATAGTTGCTAATATCTGAGTGACTCTCATGGTCGATGCAAGGTGATGTTAGGTTCAATCTGTGGATTGGTCAATGAATTGGTGCGTTCATGGAGAATAACTTATTGGTAGAATTCAACACCAAAATAAGGATGTTATATTTCATAAATAGCATGGACATGATCTTCAACCTTCAAAATTATCCATTGACATGCTTTCCATGGAAAAAGAATGCAAAGGGGGTTGAAAGCTTCGTGGTTGAAATTCGGTAGCACTTCATTGCTTGAAAATTAAAACTCTCCTTGATAAATGTATGAAGGTTGGGTGCCATTATATAGACTTCCAAAAGGGAGTCCAATCTTGCATAGGAAGCCAATAAATAGGTATATCAAATAAAAGTAACTACCCATTATTGAATCTTCCTTGCACCTAATTGTCTATGCCGTTATGCTTAGCTAGCACATGTAACCACTTTAACCATGGTATGGGATTCTAGGTACTGTTTGAATTTATTTTAGGTATGACCATCTCGGGGTGATACAACCCTAACTAGAGGCCATCTCATGGTGATATGGTATTTGGAATCCATCCTTTGGTGGGATGGTCCTAGCTACAAAGGGAAATTCCTCCCTGCTTGAGTGGTGAAAACCATTATTGAACCCTAAGGCTATCAAAGGTAGGTTAGATGGACTTAAAGGAGTCTATATAGGTAGTCTCCTCAACATGATGTATTTTAGGTGGCTACAGATACCTCTTTTTAGGATGCATTGTGTGAAAGCATAGTGTAAAACAAAAATAGATGATCTAATAGTCAAATTGAGGGTTGATGATATTCATTGATATGATCAATGTTAGATGCCCCAATCATGGAAAGAGCATATATTTTTGAACCATTTATTTTGACAAGTTGAAAAACTTAGTTTTAGTAAACCTTTTAGCCAAGGGTGGATGTTGGCTAGTCCACAAGACAATGACCTTAGGCATACTTGATCTTTCCAATATTAGATGTTCCGTGTAGATTTTCTATGGGTCAAGTTTCAGACTTACCAAGTATTTGCTAAAATTTTTGCTGCTACTCCAACAAATAGGGAAGTGTATGATTGTTTTTTACAATTATTCTTGAATGAGTGCAATTTATGTTGATTGAGTGCTTTATTATTGACTTTGATTATGATCTTTGCAATTATATAACTACCTCCTCAAGCAATGTGTCGATAGAGGATATAGAAAGTGATGAGTCACTTGACCAAGATGTCTTGTTTTGGATTTTGTAGGATCTTGATAAAGTTAAAGGGGGGAAGATCTCATTATAACTTTGATTTTGACCATTTTTTGTAATTATTTTTATTCAAGTGGCCTTATGGTAATATACCCATTCGACCAGATTGCATGGATAATTAATCGCTATAACCACCATGTGTGTAGGGTAAATAATTAGATACGAGGTTCACTTGAGAGATTTTTGACCAAAATATTTTGGATATATTTGGAACTCTTTTTTTGTAGTTTTTGCAATTTTGGGGCCATCCCCTAGTAGGGCGGTTGTAATAAATGCGATAGTCTAACCCCGAGATGGTCACAATATTTTGAAAATATAAAATTAGTTTTTTTCTTATTTTTGATGTCATTTGCACAATTGGCATTTGGAGAAAAGGGGAGGTGAGAAGGAGGAGAATGATTTTTTATGTAGAGTGCTGCTAAAATGTTGACCTACTACCACTATGGACCAACCTGAGACTTCAAAAGTTGGAGGAGTCTAAAGGATAAAGGTAAATACCTCCTTTGTTACTTTTCAAAGTAAAATGAATCTAACTAATTAAAGCAGGAAATGAACCTCACCTAAAAATTTAAGGTAAGGAATCACACCCTATATTAGGATGTAGTGTAGATTGTTAAATGTTTATGCTTTTATTGTTTTTTATAGTGCTTAATTTTATATTATGCATGCCCTAATTTATGGATCCTCTCGAGGTGAGATGATCCATCTTTTGGTGGTTAGGGATCGTCTTTGGGTGGGATGATTGGGTTTGAATTTAAATGGTCAAAATTTTGATCATTATGGAGGTTATATCGACCTGAGATGGCCTCATGGATAGATCATCTCGATCCAATATGACCTCATGGAGAGACCATCTCAGGCTAAGATGACCCCACTTAGGGGTGGATTTTTGTTATAAAATTTTATTTGTTTGTGTTTTTTTGGCTAATATGATTTGTATGTGGTACATATTATTAAAGTGTACCACATATTTTTGACAGTATTTAGGACTACACAATGATGCCTCTCTGATGCTGATTGGAAATGGCTTGAGGTCATTAGCCTTAAGCATGTGACAAGGTTAGAGGTAGTGATGGTAGACGAGGCTTATTTGACTACCCTAATAGGTTACTCGGATAGTCGTACTAACACATTCTACTTTTTGATTGGTGAGATGATAGCCAATCTAGAGGATGTATACAAGATACTATATGTACCTATTGAGGGATGCCACATTAGCTCGACATATGTCATTCAATATGATAGAGTGCTCCAAAGGGTTTTTGGTGATGATTGGGAGGTGGTCTAATAGGTCTTAGGTAGCAACGGGGTACTAGTGGAGGTATGGTATGGGGTTGATGTCCTAACTAGGATATCTGTGGTACTAATGTCACTCATGTCCAACATATTACTATCGAATTCTTCAAGAGTGAGGTTCTCATGGAACCTTCTTGAGTTGGTCTAGGAGGTGGTTGATTTCACCATTGATGAGTTGCTAGTTATGGCATGGGGGATTACCCTATTAGGTCATTTGTATGATGCATTGTATGAGGTACAACATAAAAGTAGGTGCAAATTGGGTTGTAGCTTCCTACTTTAGATTTAGGGATGGGAGCACATTTAGGTGGATAGACTAGAGGGGCTTCCATGGACACCATGGACACAGATGGAAGACCGTGAGATCAGCTATGTAGCTCGATGGAGCTAGGAGTAGGAGGTGGATCAAAGTTAATCTCATTCAGGTAGGATTTTCCACTATACAAAGTCCTTTAAGGGATTAAGGTCAGGAAAAATGGTATGGCAACCTTATCAAGACTACCCATCATAGACAGGGGTAATAGACCAACTAAGGTGCATGAGATGCAAGCGATGGATGATTGGGCATCATGGCACAAAGAAAGAGTACTTCCAGTATTCTTGTGTTACTTTGTAGTTTGATATTCATTAGGATATCCATGGTAAGCCTATCATCTAAAATCATTGGGAAGATGAGGTTCAGCAAGAGTGGCCATGCATTGGGCTAGTGGGATATGGGGTATATCAATCACTAGTAGATACAGGAGTGAAGGATGTAGGTAATACACTAGAGTATTATGCATGGTGGGTGACTTAGCTATGGTAGGGATATGGATATATGGGTGGATAGGTTAGGGTGGTAGGGTATGAGAGCATTATGAAGGTTGAGGTTGAGTGATGAGTGCATCACCGAATGGACGGATTATAAGGCCAAACCCTAGAGGGAGTGGAGGAGCCATAGGATGAGGGTAGGGATGATAAGGATTCATAGGATGAGGATGCTCGATTTAGAGAGCAAATTCAATGTATTCAAGCATAGTTGGTAGGGTGAGATACCAATATTGTAGTATTGTAGAGTTAGTTGGCCAAAGAGAGATAGAGGGGAAGAGGCTTCTCGAAGAAGAAGGTCATCCTGACTGCACAACTACAAAGCTCTTAGAAGGAGGTGGATAGGATGATGTCAAAGTGAAATTCTCTATGGATGTTGATGGTGGCCTTGACCATGGATCAAGGGTAGGCAGGTATAGGTAGCCAAGCTACAAGGAATACAATAAGGGTACCGATTGAGGTGAGTGGGCTATATATGTTGCTGGGTGACTATTGGGCTTGACATCAATCTGACTAGACCTATATTCAATATTTTTAGGATCAGGTAGGACTACTTGGTGGTTGTCTACTTGAGCGCTCTTCAATAGGAGGATCTCAACGGAGCCAAAATAGTGAGTCAGGGTAGTTGTTTATGAGGGTGTGAAATCCTAAGTTGATAGTTAGACTAGAGGTTTCAAAAACCAGTGGTTCTGGATAACCTCATAGAGATGAGGCAAAGGGTGGTGGTGACTCTAGGGGCATAGGATTGTTTTTTGGGTGTGAGGTATGAGGACCCACACTATTATAGTCTATGGGTATTTTTGTATCATGATGTACCAAAATTTACCATATATGATGTGATTTTTATTATGGCCTATCATGTGTTTATTGCATGTTTTTATTTTATGTGTGGATGCACTTTATGAATGCAATTATGGATATGGATGTATGTCTAGACATTGTAGTATGTATGCATAGATGTATGCCTAGATGTATGCATGTATATGATGTACTAATGATGTGATGATGCAAATTTTTTTATTTTTATGTTTATATGTGAAAACATAATGAATAAATCTAAGATGGAAAATAACCTATATGTAAGCACCACAAAATGTATAAAATTCATTAATTAGATTGTTTTAACATTTTTTCAAAAGTCATATTTTTTAGATGGATTTATGGATGTGAAACCATTAGGTTCTATGAGGAATGATAAGGTTTTTCATTAGACTCAAACACCCTAGTTTACCAATCAAAGATTTTTTATTGACTATAACTGAATCTATAAGATAAAAAAATCTGCTAGAAAAACCCAGATATTCAATATCCTTGTGTGTGCATGTGATGTTTATTAATGAAACAAAAGACTACCTCATTTCCAATCAGGTTTCATTCAACCCATTACCATAATTAGGATCACCTCATGGTAATCCTTATCCTAATTTTGGATGTAGTTGGATTTGCCTACTAGGCAATACAAGCCACAAAAATCTACCTCATCTGCAAGTTGATATTGGTCTATAAAAAATAAGGTCACTAATGTGATAGACATATCACCATTCGTAAGACTACTCCATTGCTAGGCGGGTTTCATTCAAACCATTTCTATAATGGATATTATCCCATGACTTTTCAATAACTAAGGATTCTAGGGATTCATGCCCCCTTCTTTTCTTTTGATTTCTTTGATTAGGGATTCTTGCTCATTTTTTATGAGGAGCAAGGGATTTTATTTGCTTTAGTGGTGAAAACCACTTTTTTTTAAGATACTTGTTCATTTTTTAAGAGAAAGGGGATTGCTTGGGTAGGGAGGAGATTGTCCTTTTGTCAATTCTCAACATTCTAGACCATGCACATAATAGTATGAGTAAGGAAAACCTTTCGCTCAAGGTGCAAGGACTACATTGTAGTTTCATCATTCCTTGTTCAAATTTAGATTTTAATATGTGAATAAGTGTAGGATTTTAAGATATACAAGGTACTATCAAATCAAGACCCTAATTTCTAAAAGCCAAGATGTCTTTTAAAAAAATATGAAAGGAAAACTAGAAATTATTGAATGATCAAAAACCCTATTGAACACCCCATAACAACTTATTAGTTGTGTTGAAAAACACAGTTACTCTCAAGGGGTAATGTGGATGGTATTGTTATGTGGGATGTGAGGGTTTTTCCTATGATATTTTGCAAACTAAAAGGTGTGCGTAAAATAGTTATTGGTCATCTAAACATCATTGTTAATATTCGTCTAATATCTACCCTATTTTACAAGGACCCATTAATAATAAAAATCCCATAAGAAAAACTACAAATGCTGATGATGGATAAGGTTGATTAAGAAAGCTGAAAACTATACAGGTGTGGTGTCAGATCCTAGCATGTAAGAACAAAACTAGTCCTAATGGTAATACCAATGAAATAATATGTCTAATGCAAGTTAACAAATGCAGCTAAATGAAATGCATGATGTTTTGAAATGCAAGCAAAAATGCAATGTTTTGTGTTTTTGCAATTTTCTAATTTTTTTTTGTGATTTTTTATTTTTAATCTTGTTTTTTTTTTGTGTATTATCCCTTATGCATGAAATACCCATATATGGAGAATGTTAATAGGTTTAGGTTCCTTAAAACCCTTGATATATGCTATATAATAATCCCATAGCCCTAATTTTTGCATGACGATGAAAGGGCCTAACTAGTTTACCGCAAATTTATCACACAAATGCGGTGATAAGTTGGAGTTATAATTGTTTTATTTAAGCACAAGATCTCCAAATTTGAAGTCCCTCAGGTGGAATTTCATATCATAAGCTAGATTAAGGTGATATTGATAAAAATAGAGATGCTCGAGAGCATTAACCTGGTGATCATCAATAAGGGTCAATTGGTCAAGTTGAGCTTGTCATGAAGTATCATCATCGATGAATTATTGGAGTGATATGTGCAATGAAGGAATTTCCAATTTTAAAGGTTTAATGGCCTCCTTGCTAGACTAAATGATTGTCCCTTTCTTGGTGCTTTTAGTGGCATAAAAGGTTTAAAATTATTGTGGCATGGCGGTTATAATGGCGGACTGCACGAATATCTGTGTGGCAGCTTCCAGGGTGGATAGCGTAGAATACTGTGGTGACCATAAAAGTTGGATAGCCTGCCGCATTCATGGCGGCTACCGATTCCACCATGTTTAAAAAAAATGCATAATGGCCTTAGCACCATAGAGTAGAAAAATGAGGTTGCCCTAGTGGATGTTTGAATTCTAGTTCAATAAGCCCATAATGCCAGAGGCAGTTGATGATGCCAATCTTTGTGATTTTACTTGATGATTTTCTTGAGAATGGTAACTACATTCTTGTTTGATGTCTCTAATTTCCCATTATCTTATGGATAGTAAGGCATGGAAAATTTGTGTTAAATTTTATACTTGGAGGTTAAAGCACACACATATTTATTTTTAAATGGGGTCCCATTATTAGAGATAATCTTGGATGCAATACCAAAATGACATGATATTATGAAGTATGAACTCCATAATGTGAGATCCAGTTGTAGTGGTAAGAGGGATGGCTTCTACCCACTTGGTGAAGTATTCGATGGTTGTTAAGATAAACGTGTGACAACTCAAAGATGGTGGTAAGGTTTTCTTAATTAAATCAAAACCCCACTATAAAAAAAGGCCATACCGAATGGATCAGTTGTAAGGCCTGAGAAGGTATGTGTGAAATATTAGCATGATACTAATATTTCATGCACTTCTTAACATAAGAACAATAGTATTTCTCCATGGTGGGCCAATAATAGCCCATTTAGATGATGCACTTGGTGATAGCCATACCACTGAAATGGCCATTGCAAGTATCGTCATGAGCTTACAAAATTATCCAAGTAGACTCTTGGGGTTTTAAATAATGAAGGAGAAGACCATCATAGCTTCAACGATATAATATGTCCCCGAGTAAGACATATTTTATCACTTTTTTTTAATGCTCATCTTGTATCATGTAATAATCTTGAAGGAATATTACCAATTTTCAAAAAATATTTTTATTGAATGAGCCAATCTTGATATGCTTGGGTCTTGACTGAATGAATTGCTTATTCCCATTATGACTCATCATGCACAAATTTGGATTGGGTGAAAAATTTAATATGAAATGTCATTCCATTATCAGAAGGACCCTATGGGATCAAGGGCCCCTAGGACGCATGTTTCAAAAATTCATGTACCTAAGAGAGTTAATCTTGGTTCGGTTCAATATAAATCATGTGGAAAACTTTTTCATTGTTTGAAGTTTCACTTATCACTGATTATGAAAGTGTTTTGACATGAATGGTTGTGATATCATATAAAGGGTTCTATAGAATTAAGTATCCCAAAGAAACCATTGTATCCATAAAATAATTATATGAGTGAGGGACTATCTTGATATTGTACCATTCTAGTTTGGAGAGTAATTTGTCCATAAGTATCTTGTATGATTTCAAGATTGGACACTTGCATTGGTATATTTCCTTGACTTGGTTAACAATGAGCAAGGAGTCACCAAAGATGTTGAGCTTTTTGATATTCATGGTGATAGCCATTTAAAGACCCAAAAGGAGGGCTTCATATTCAACATTGTTAATTGTGCATGGAAAATTTAGTTTAAATTAAAGAGTTATAGGAGCTCCTTATGGTGTGAAAAGTATGATTCCTACACCACCCCCTTGCTTGCACTTATAACCATTGAAGAAAAAAGTTATATCGACATTATTTTTAGGTTATTTGGGTTCTGGAAAGTCTGATAATGCAAAGACTACATCATCAGGTAATTCAATAATAAGAGGCTTATCATCTTGGAGAGGATCCTATGCTATTTGATCAGTAATTAATTGGCCTTTAATAGATTTTTGACTTATAAATTTGAGGTCAAATTCTATCAACAACATAATCTACTTTATGGTATGGCTATTATGATGTGTTTGACTCATCATATACTTCAAAGGGTTTTATTTGGATATGACATACATTTTTTTGACTAAGCATGTAATGGCACACCTTTTTGATGGTGAATACCACTACTAAGCAAAACTTATCAATGCATGCATACTTGAGCTCATAGCTCACCAGGGTACGACTAATGTATTAAATAGCTTGTTCCTTGTTTACCTCATTCTTTTGGGTCAACATGGTCCCTAAGGAAAAATTGGTAGTTGAAATGTATAATAAAAATGGCACACCTAGTAATGGCAGAGTTAAAACTAGCAGTGATGCCATCTATTGTTTGATCTCGTTGAAGGAATTTTGATACTCATAATCCCAATGGAATTGGATCCCATTTTGTAGCAATCAATTCATTGGTCAAAATTTATCCAAAATTTGCACTATGAAGCGTCAAATAGATGTGATTTTACCTTGCAAGCTATGGAGATACTTAAGGTTTGTGGGGGAAGCATTTTGAGTATTACCTTGAATTTAGCAAGATCAACTTTGATTACTTGATTTGATCCTATAAAACCCAAAAAAAATTTAGATGTAACTCCAAAGACATAATTTTTAGGATTAAGTCTAACGTTATGCTCGATTAAGCGATTGAAGACATTTTGTAGAACATCAATATGCTCTTGACATAATAGAGAATTAGCTTGTAAATAATCCATGTAATCCTCTAGGAATTTTTACATGTAGTCATGAAATATATATGTCATGACCCACTGATATGTTGCACTAGCATTTTTTATGCCAAATGGCATGACTTTGTAGCAAAATGTCCTCCAAGGTGTGGTAAAGTTTATCTTTGGTTGATCTTCAGGATTGACCCTTATTTGATTATAGCCTAAAAAACCATCCATGAGGGACAAAATTTCATGACCTACAGTCATGTCACCTAAAGCATAAATATTCAAAAGTGGAAATTCATCCTTAAGAGTCACTTTGTGTAGACACCAAAATAGTACCAATATGATTATGTGACTATAAGCACTGACCGAATTGGCATACATACCCCCTAGGATAGCCTATAGAGGTTAAACAGTGGTCCTAACCACTCCCAAATCAGTTTTGGAAGGTCAGAGGTCAATTTTGCACCTTTTAAGCACTTTGTTCCCTATTCGTCCCACCCCGGGATGATTAGCAACAATCTCTCCAGGGTGGGACGATTAGCAGGTTTGACTGGAAAAAAGTCAAACCTTGACAAATGGCAGCCCAGATCCGCCACCTAACTTTGCCTTCAAGGCATGAAATTGTGAGGAATGGTTTCAAATCAGAGAGAGACTTCAGTCAAGCTTGCCCTGATTAGGGAGGCCTCATTCAAGGAGGCTCTAAATCAGGGAGGAATCTTCTCTCCTCTAAAAAGGCATGGTGAGCCAAGTGGTGCTCTCACATGTGCATTCAAAGGAGACCCTTAGGTATATAAAAATGTGATCCTCCTCACCCAAAAATAAGAAGACATCTAGAGCATTTTGAGCAATGAAGTGCTACCAAACTTTACCCCCATTCCTCTTTGTGCTTCCTACATCCCTAAATCTCTCTTTTCTAGAAGAGAGGTTATCGGGTGAACACTAGGAATGCAATCTAGACCCAAAACCCAATAAATCGACCATAATCCTACCCCAAAATCATTGACACAATCCCCTAGGAGGTTTTGGACCCATCCCACTTGGATTGGTGTCAAAACTAGGCCCTAAACGGTGGGCGTCCCACCCCCGGGTGCCCCCCAAACTACTGTAGTCCTAATCGCCCCACCCCGAAGAAATTAGAAATCTATGCATGATTTCTTTACTGTTATTTTTGCATTCTCTTTTATTTAATGTACTTATGTTGTCCAAGTTTCATTGCTTTCTGACATGATTTGATCTAGTTTATGTCATTTTTATGTGTTTACTAACCTGCAGGGAGTGCCTTCAGATACAGGATGACCTGGATAGAATCTACCAAATCTGACCTTTTGGGTCATCTCAAAATTATGTTTTTAGTCTAACCACAATTTTGTAGGATTTTTGGAGGCCTTTGGGTAGGACATTTGCAAGGTCACTTTTTGCAAGTTTTGTGATAGTCCCCAGTGTCCCACCCCAAAGAAATTAGAAATTTGTGCATGATTTCCTTACTGTTATTTTTTCAATATGTCCCAGATGATATCCTAATGCCTCTGTTAAAGTTTCATTGCATTCTGACATGGTTTGACTATAGTTTTATCATTTTATGTGTTAACTAGCTCGTAGGGCGCCCTTGTCACATACAATAAAATTTGGGTAGGATAGGCAGATTCTAAGCATCTAGGTAGTATTAAAATCACATATAATACCTAACTCATGAGTTTCAAGTGATTTTGATAAGTGTAGGTGGGACATTGGAGCTCTCACCTTGGAGAGGCCCCTAATGGGCAAATGCGCATAACGGGGTCGTCCGATGCCGCTTCGATGCAAAATTAGGTGATACCAATTCTAGAAGTTGTCCTTTACATTCATATGTCATTCTATAATTAATTTATCAACCTTATCACTGATATCCCACAAGCACCCGTTGGAGGCCTTGGGGATTGCATGTCTTTCGGGATACGCATATGCTATTAATGATTTGTTGTCTTTCTGTGTGTAGGATCTCACCACCAGGAATACGAGAGGGGTAGTAAGGAATGATGAATACATGGACATAATCAGTGACAACTTTTGGGTCGCCCACTTTGAATGTGGGCATGCGAAAGACCTTGGAAGTGTACTGTCCGATCTTGTTCTTTCGGGCATCCATTAATGTAACAAATTGTATCAAATGTTCTAAGCCCTAGAGGGGGGATGTATTGTAATTAGATTAAAATCAATATCAATAAAGGAGGCCCCACTTTTGTTTTTCTCACATATCGTTTATGCATCATTCCCTTCATGCATTGCTTGTTGCATTCGTAGGACTTAGCATTTGCATCTAATTTTGTTTGCATCATATCGGTACACCAATTTTTTGCATTTATTTCAGTGGTGATCATGGTGGGACCCTATCCCCTACTATTAGGATCAAGTTTCTAATCTAAATTTTGCGGTTTTTCTTTGCAGGTGTTACGTATTCGGGCACTGGACTACTACTCGTGCCACCCTGGGACGAATACATATTCATCCCACCTTGTGAAAAATGCAGACCTGCTATTCGTCCCACCTGGGATGATTAGAGCTCTGTGCATATTCTGAGTAGAAACTCAGAGGCATATGGTTTAGACAGAGAGGAGGTAGGCCTTCTGAACATCCTCCGTGTTTTTCTACTTTCTGTTTCTGCATTTTTTTGTTTTCTTTGCTTGATTTTCAGACACTTGCATAGAAAGGTTAAGTAGTTTGTTTTCCTTTATTGCAATAAAATAAAATAAAAAAATAAAAAAATATAGTAAATTAAATGGAAAGAAATTGATTGGGAATGCATTTTCTCTGGTTTGCATGCATGATACCTGCACAAATGGCAAGTCCTCATTATAGGTTTCAGTTCTAGTTAGGTTTTGTGATTTCCTTTTTGCTACTAATTGTCTCTGAAAGTGTATCGCTCCAAATTTTTCGCATCCTTACCTTCAGGCTATTGGATCCGTGCCCGAAAGGAGGATGGGAAAAGGATGTCGCGGTACCTCGGACTGAGAGGACTTTGCGAAGGTCCTGCCTCTCAAGGGAGGTGTATTTTGATGATTTTTCGATGGATGGTGGGTTCACCAGGAAACATTTAAGGGCAGTTTCCACGCCTAGGTTTGGAATGTGTTTTAATGTGTTCGTTTTTAACTTTAAGCATTCATATCCTAGGTTTGGCCAAATGAATCTAGATTAATCTACATGAAAATGCAAATTCAATGAGTACAGAAAACAGATTTAAAGACATAAAACAGAGAATTTACAGAATACAAATGAGGAATACCTGATCCGGATGTCTGGTGATGATTCTGATGTTTGAAGCAGTCAGGATCATCTGGAATTCGACAGATTCATCTGAGATCTGACAGAATCGTCTGAGATCTGACGAATTCATCAGGCGAATTCGTCAGAGACCTGCAAGCAAAAAATAGATACAAAATACAACGAATACTACTGTGCTAACAGAGGGAAACAACACCAAATGAATGCATGAATATTGAATAATAGTTATGAAAAGAAATTCAAGCAAATTACGATATTCTAATGACAAATCATGATCTTAGTATGCAATCTAAGCTAAATGGGTGAACTCCAAATGCAAAATAACATAAACACCGAATAAACTATCTAATTTGCAGAATAAAACAGCAGAGAAAAGGTTGAAAAGTGCAAACTTCAGGGCACTGATTGCCTCAATATGGACTCGCAAGTCGAGATCGTCTCGCATCAAGCACGAAATCGCCTCGGATTCGATAGGTTTGCCTCCGATCTGAACAAGTTCGTCGACGACGATGTGTGCTGGCTCCGGCTGAAAAATAGTGATGTACCTGCAACAAAATTGGTATGGGACCAGTGCAAATGAAAAAATTGGGATGGTTCAACGTAGATGGAGTTAAATTGCAGAGAATTTCAGCCATGGGGGTGCTAAGGGGATAGCTTAGGATTAAATAGGCTTAGGGGAGTAGTTAGGAGGTTGGAGATCATCCCAATTTGGGAGATCTCCAACCGGGGAGGGTCCCTAACGGCGCAGACACGCTTCTGCCTGGATTGGAGACCCGTTGGAACAGAAGCTAACTTTGCAAAATCAATTTTGTGACAAGATTGTCTGGACATCCTAGTCCAAATGAAATCGTCAGCTCTGGGGCGATATCGTCTGATCGACGAAGATATCATCAAACGGTCAAAACAACCTCTAAAAATTGGCACGAAAAAGGGGGAAACGGATTACCCGATGGTTAATGGGGGGTTTGGGAGGTTAAATTTGAATTTTAAATTATTTACTAAGGTGAATGTAATTATTACAATTTTACTGCGCCAATTTTAGGGTGCTACATTTTGCCCCCTCTTTAGCGAATTTTCTGAAGAAAATGCGTTAAAGATGAGTTCTTCTCGATCTACGAGAAAGCAAAAATTATTCCCATTTTTAGGCGACGATTCTTGGTCGAATCGTACGACAGCTTACTATGGTGCCCCTCTCCGTGTTTTTACCCAAATCGAACGTTTGAGGTAAAAACGCGAAAAAGCAAAAAATTATTTTTGAATAAAATTAAAAAAATAGGGTAAAACCCTAATTCATTTTTACTGTTCATTTTCTGGGTTTTTAGAGCTCTGAAGAAAAATGGTGGAGACGATGCACAGATCGACGGAGGTCCGACGCGGTCTACGGGTAAGAGTCTAGACTTAACTAGGATGCTTGAATTTAATTTTACATGCTTTGTAGGTAATTTTTAGGTGATTTTTGAGCATCGCGCGCCGTTTTTGGGCCGTCGACGTCGTCGGGACGAAATCGTCCCGATTTCGACGAAATCTCGTCACTTTGCGGCAATTTCGCGCCGAGGGCGAAATCGTCGAAAGGGGGACGATTTCGTCAAATTAGAGACGATTTCGGCTTGCGAAATCGGAGACGATTCTGCTCAAATTTGGGACGATATCGTCCAATAGTGGGCGATATCATCAATTGCATAAAATTGAATTTTAACTTGCATTATTGATTACTTGAATTGTTATTAATGATTTTTTTATTGTTTTGTTGTTTATGTTTGCAGAGAGGATTACTAAAGAGCAGGGAATGGAAGTACGGAGGGTTGAGAGATGACTTGGCCGCTCTCACACAGGCAGAGCGAGATCAGCTGGCACAGGTCGGCTTGCAGCATGTGGCAGAGATGCCACAAGTGTCTACCGATATGGGGCTTCTAACAGCCCTAGCAGAGAGATGGTATCCGGGTTCCTCATGTTTTTGGCTACCTACAGGGGAGATGACTCCCACATTAGAGGATGTATGGAGGATTCTGAGAATCCCCATACAAGGACGGTTGATTACTCCTACGGCCAATCAGGGCCACGCTATGGGACGATTGTGCGGTGACCCGAGCTTCACCCTGGAGAAGGGCGAAGTTAATATCGAGGCACTACGCCAGATGCCTGGGGCATCTAGACTCACACGGGTATTAGCTGGAGTGGTTGGTGGACTTTTGCTGTGCCACCAGAGCGGGTGCAGGGTGCCGTGGATGCTCGCAGATGTGATCTACGATATGCGGGATCACGGCTACAGATTCTCTTGGGGCAGCTTTGTTCTATGCCGATTGTACAGGATCCTGTATGGGGTCGTGTACAAGGGCGGCCGATGTCTGGTCATGACATCGCTCTTACAGGTTTGGTGCTGGGAGCACATTGCAGTGCGGAGGCCGATAGGGCTTCCTCTGATAGGGGTTGACGGGGAGAGGCCCCGAGTCTTCTACTGGTGGCTCCGGAGAGGGGCACAACGATGGATAGATCTGCCTATGTCCCGGAGGCTATTGGATGACTTAGTCCCGGATCAGATCACCTGGAGGCCATGGAGGGAGCATCCAGGGTGGGCCGAGGATGGACAGGAGTTGGCTCGCATCAGGCGAGTCTGCTGGCTGGGGATGGAGAGGGGAGAGGTGGAGCTCCACCGCTATGACCGAGTTTTGAGGCAGTTCGGTCTAGAAGGGATCCCATCTCTGAGGGATTACGAGTTTTCCTGGACTATCCGGGATAACACCATAGTTAGCGGGGCTCCCGACATGCAACGGTTCTGGAGCCAGGACACGGATGATGCCCCCATCCAGCCAATGGATGGGGACGACGCAGGGGTAGCCGATGGCTACGATGCCTGGTACGTAGGCATCCGCCCTCCTCGAATGACGAGGGCATAGGGTCCGATTCACGTGGTTGTGCATCGGATAGGGAGGCGGTGCCAGGCAACGATGGAGGCAGCCCAGGGTCACGATGGGAGAGAGGTGAGGAGGCCACAGGCATAGGAGAGGCCACGGCAGAGGGAGAGGAGGGAGGCGAGACCCCCATCTCCATAGAGGCCACCATCGCCCGATAAGGGCAAGGGTGTCGACACAGGAGAGAGTAGCGAGATGGCTACTCTCCGGCGGAGAGAGATCATCTCTAGGCCCAGGTGCAGACTCTACAGGATGAGGCTGCATGCCACCGAGCTGAGGTGTCACAGCTACGGGACGAGATTGCATGCCTCAGGGCACGGGGCGGAGGGGCGAGCTCTAGAGAGCTGACACGGGCTATCGCCCAGCCGACATTCTATCAGACATTGTATCACCACCTGGTGCCAGAGGCAGATAGACTACCCCCGCCAGCCAACATTGCAGATCCGATCGAGATCGGGTCATCGAGGACCACGTCCCGATCGAGGACTAGGACTACGCAGACTGCGATGGGGCCACCTCGTCCACCTCAGGGCGGGGGAGGAGATGAGGCAGAGAGCTCGAGGGGCTCGCGAGGCTAGAGGGCTGGACTGACATTGTATTATATGATTATTATTTTGTTGATAGAGGATTGAGTATGCCGAGGTACAGATTGTGGCATACCAATCCAGTTTTGATGATGTATATATACGGTTGTTGATATATATATGATATGAGATATGTTTTTGATCACATGACTTGTATAATGTGTATACTGATGATGCTGTTATGTTTGATTGATTGATTTGATAATTCATGTAATTATGTCGTTGGAAATATTATAATTTTGATGTCATGTCGTGATATTTTAAATGAAATAATCCGATGTAACAAATTGGTTGTTTGTGATGTGATAATAATAAAAATAAAAATAAAAAGAGACTTCTAACAATAATTTCAAAGGACATTGTCGCTATTATAGACCATTTCATGGAGTCGCCGCTCACTCGGTCGTCAAGCTAGTCCCATTTATAGAAATATTGTTAAAAGTAAAAGAGTGCTTAAGAAACTGTCTTAAGACTTTGGTGCAATAGTGCAAATGATGATGATGATGATGGTTTGTTTTCAGATTTTCATGAAAATAGTATGCATGAAATGATATTAAAATAATTTTTGCTAGGCATAAATTCCTAAGTGTGATAAAATTTTGGATAATTCTTTAGGAATTATACCATCATTGCAAAGTTGAAGGTTGACATAATGACATGAAATAATGAAAATGGGTTTGCTTTTTAAAAGCATAATTTGTGTAACATAATGAATTAAGTCATATGGTTTTCATGATTTTTAATAAATGGGGAATAAAAATTGTTACAATGGTTTGCGCTAGGCATAGAATATGTAGGTATAGACTTATACCATCATCGCGAAAATCCAAAAAAGATAGTTTTATTGTATGGTTGATTTTTGATGAACAGAAAATATGAAAATGAGGACTTGCGCTAGGCATAAAATTCCAATTTTGGTTTTGG
Organism: Wollemia nobilis; assembly: GCA_028583015.1. Taxonomy (NCBI): domain Eukaryota; kingdom Viridiplantae; phylum Streptophyta; class Pinopsida; order Araucariales; family Araucariaceae; genus Wollemia; species Wollemia nobilis. The sequence goes on from JAQPPZ010007530.1 coordinate 7,036,965, forward strand.
AACTATACCATCGTCGCGAAAGTCAACCAGATATATATGTTTTGATTGTATATTTTGAAAGAAATTTTTGATTTTTCTATTATATAGTGGTCTTTGTGGTAAACAACTGTACTTGATTTATTCCAAACAAGTTGCAAAAATAATATTTCAAAGGATTTTGAAGACAAAAGTTAGATTTATAAGGAATCCCATGTGCATATGTGAATTCATTTCCAATCTTGACTTATCATAATGATACACAAAATCTCTCAAATACAAATGTGTGTGCAATTGCATTGTTCATTTACCAGTTTTGAGCAAGATAATATGATACAAGTGATTTGAAGAAACCAAATAAGTGTTCATTAACCATGATGTAGATGCATATAACCATACTAGACTACTATGTAGGTCGGATTATCAAGAGCTAGCTAATCCATAAGCAGACATAGGTCTGTACAAAAGAAGGTCGCTAATGTGACAGACATATCACCACGCTAGGAGTTACCCAAGGCCAAGCAGGTTGGGCACAAACCAACTGTTATGGGGCTTACCTCACAGTTTTCGAATAATTGAGAATTCCAGTGATTCAAGCTCATCAACCCTTCTTTTCTTTTCAAAGGGTAGGGAAGGGATTTTATTGCTTTCTTTGCTTTTCTTTTTTTGTTTTTTTGAACTTTGCTTCTTTTTCTTTTTGTATTTTTTTGCTTGATTTTTGAGATAGTGCTTGAAATATTGTTGGAATGATATAAAATAACATTTTTCTTTTCTTTTTTTCTTGAACTTTTCTTTTCTTTTTCTTTGCTAGGGATACTTGCTCGGATTAGCTGTAGAGCAAGGGATTTTTATTCTGGGTAGGGGTGAGCTTGTCCTTTTGCCAATTCTCAAAGATTCTAGACCATGTGCATGATAGGATAGCAGGGGAAACTTTTCGCTCAAGAAATCAGTTCTACTATGTAGCAAAACATGGAAATTACAAATATAATCATTTTATTGTGAAAAGATGTGCTTGGTTTAAGTAAATAACAAGATCAATTCTCTATGCTCAAATTTTATTTAATTGAATTTTGTGGACTTTGATATAAGAGAGATTAGTAATCATGCCAGATAAAATCAAGATATTTATTTTTGTGAGTGTGCAAGTGAGGGATTCCAAATAAATGGTAATTTATCCAAAATAATTTGAAACGTATAACTGCAATAATTGTAAGAAAATATATATAAACACTTTTGAGAAGTTTTGAGAATGTTGACTCTCTCTTTCTTCTTTATTTTATTTTGGTTTCGAAAGAGTCAAGCATATAGCTGTTTTTATATTTTTATTCTTTATTTTTGATGTTTGGTTTTATTTTTGTTTTTGAGCAAAAAATTTAACAAGTGCCTTAAATAAATGCAATAGATAGTTTTGAAGATTTTGAATGATTATGAATATTTTTGATGTTTTTGGATTTTTATAAATTTGAAAGAAATATAAGATAAAAATTTTGAAAGTATTTTAAACAATTATATACAAGGATGAAATGACCAAATTTATGCATAGTAACGTTTAAGATGCAAAATATTCATGGGTTCTTTAAGTTCTTTACCATCTAAGGTAGATAATTTGTATGCTCCTGATTCAAATTTAGCAGTAATAATGTATGGTCCAAGCCAATTGGGCTCAAATTTACCTTTAAGGTCCTTAGTTGCATTTGTATTTTTTTTATTTTCTTTTAAAACAAGGTCGCCAATCTCAAAGGATCGATGACGAACTTTCTTAGCATATGATCTTTTAAGCTTGTTTTGGTAAGCACGGAGATGCTCCAAAGCATTGATGCATTTTTCATCTAGGAGTTCCAGCTGATCGAGTCTCGCAAAGACGATATTCATCTCCTACTTCGGTATCTTGAAGTAGCAGAGCCAAAGAAGGAACTTCCAATTCAAATGGAAAACTGCTTCAAAGACCATAAACCAAAACAAATGGTGAAGTTCCCATGGGGGTTCGAACACTAGTTCGATAGGCCCACAAGGCCGGATATAATTGAATGTGCCACCACGGCCAGCTTTATTGACTAATATTTTGAGAATTTTGATTAAGGTTTTGTTAGATGCTTCTGCTTGACCATTACCCTGAGGATAATAGGGAGTGGACCAACGATGTTGAATCTTATATTTTTGGCATAATTTTTTAACATCTTTATTTTTGAAGCAAGTTCCATTGTCAGAGATGAGATTGGCAGGAATTCTAAACCTGCAAATGATTTGATTAAAAATAAATTTAGAAACTTGTGTGCCAAGTGCAGAAGCTAAAGGCATAGCTTCGACCCACTTCGTAAAATACTCATGGCGGTTATGATGAACTTGTGTCCACCAGATGACACAGGATTGATTTTGCCAATAATATCCAAGCCCCATTTAGAAAAGGGCCAAGGAGATGAAATAGCCTGCAGCTCTTGTGCAGGCGCATGGACAAGGTCAGCATGTTTTTGACACTTGTCGCAATGGCGCACATACTCATGTGCATCCGTTTCCATGGTAGGCCAAAAGTATCCTATCCGAAGGAGCTTTTTAGCAATGACACTACCACTAAAGTGTCCTCCACAAGATCCATCGTGGGCTTCACTCAAGGCTGATTTAGACTCTTCTAAGTTTAAACATCTTAATAGGATACCTTCAAAAGATCTCCTATATAAAGTATTGCCAATTATTACAAATCGACTTGCTCGTCGACGTAATAACCGACGCCGGTTTCTATTAGAATTGGCAGGGAAAGTCCCATTTTGGAGAAAATCAAATATGTCTCTATACCAAGGTTCAGGAGTAGTTTCATTGATTAGAAACACATCCAAAGGCTCTAAGCATGACTTATTTGAAGCGGGTTCCTGGAGTCGATGAATAATGATAGTGGCATATTCGTCATCTAACTCCAAGGGCAGGAGAGATGCAAGCGGCCATAGCATCACTGCACGGTTGCTAGTTCGAGGAATAGCTTCCAAGGTAACTTGATCAAATAAAGACATTAATTGTAAAACATAGGCCTTATATGGGCACAGTTTATCATCTCTGGTTTGATAAACTTCATTAATTTGGTTTATAACCAGTTGAGAATCACCAAAAACTAAAAGATGTTTAATTTTTAGCGCTAGGGCAGCTCGTAATCCAAGGATTAGAGCTTCATACTCAGCATTGTTGGTGCAAGCAAATGTCAATTTGAAGGACAGAGGAATAAGATGTTTTTGCGGAGATATTAAAATAATACCCGCACTAGCCCCACTCATGCATCGGGCTCCATCAAAGTATAAGGACCATTGGTCGGTATGGTCTGCCTCTAATTGAAGGCATTCATCTGGAAACTCGATGATGAGGGGATGGGTAGACCCTAAGGGTGCAGCAGCTAATTGATCTGCTATGATTTGACCCTTAACAGACTTCTGTCCTATGAATGTGAGATCAAACTCGCTTAGAGCAAGAACCCACTTGGCTATGCGACCCGATAAATAAGGTCGACTCATGAGATACCTTAAGGGATCATATTTAGCAATGACATAAGTTTTTTGACTAAGCATATAATGTCATAATTTTTGCGTAGCAAACACGACTGCTAGACATAGTTTTTCCAACGCTGTGTAACGGGTTTCATAACTGATGAAGGTTCGGCTAATATAATAATTAGCACGTTCTCGCTTTTCATCATCAAGTTGAGCTAACATAGCCCCTAAGGCAGAATCAAGCGGAAATATATAGGAGAAATGGGCGATCAGATTTAGGTGGTGAAAGCACAGGTGGATTAAGGAGGTATTGTTTGAGAAGTTCAAAAGCTTCTCTACATTCTGTGTCCCAATTAAAAGGGACATCCTTCTTAAGGAGTTTAAGAAAGGGACCGGTTTTATCCGCCAGCTTATCGATGAAGCGATGGATGGCTTGAAGTTTACCTTGTAAACTTCGTAACTCAGATATATTAGTAGGTGCGGGCATATCAGTGATGGCCGCAATCTTGAGAGGGTCGATTTCAATACCACGTAAAGAAACTAAAACCCCTAATAGTTTGTCGGATTTAACTCCGAATATGCATTTTGCTGGATTTAATCGAATGAGATATTCTCGTAATCGATTAAAGACTTTCCTCAAATCATCTAAATGATTATTTTCAATAATAGAACGAGCTATAATATCATCCACATAATCATGTAGGATATCATGCATCATATCATGAAAAATGTAGGTCATAGCTCGTTGATAAGTTGCACCGACGTTCTTTAAGCCAAATGGCATCACTTTCCAGCAAAAGGTACCCCAGGGGGTAATAAAGGCTGTTTTAGCCTGGTCTTCAGGAGCTATCCGAATTTGATTATAACCGGAGAATCCATCCATTAAGGACATCATCCCACTTTCGAAAGTGAAGTCAATGATTTGATCCATGTTTGGAAGAGGAAAGTCATCTTTAGGGCATGCAACGTTAATATCTCTAAAATTTGTGCAAACCCTAACTTTGGTAGCTTCTTTCTTGGTGACCTGAACTACATTTGAGATCCATTCAATATAATCAATAGCTTGTATAAAGATAACATGCAGGATTTTTTCTAACTCCCCTTTGACTAGCAGAGCCACTTTGGGATGCATTTTTCTAAGTTTTTGTTTAACAGGTTTAGCATCCGGATGGACCACTAGATGATGCATGACTACGAAGGGTCTAGACCGGCATATCTTCGTATGTCCAAGCGAAGACATCTTCATACTCTTTAAGGAATGCAATATATTGTTCTTGTTTTTCTTGACTTAATTCTGATCCAATATTGATTATGTGAGGATTGTCCTCGGCTCCAATATTAATTTTAATGACGTTTTCTACCTTCATATGTAGATCTCTTTCAAAGTTAGGTGGGGCGGGTGAAACGCCCAATTCTTGTAATTCTTGTAAGGTTAATTTAGATAATTCATTCTCGAGGATTAGTGGCCTCAAGTTGGGCTATAGTTGGTATAGAACCATCAAAATAAAATCCATTGTGTAACATCTCTTCAACAGAGACATCATGGAAGATATCTCCTTCCAACTCTTCATCGGGGTCAAGAATCATTTCAGGGTATGCTATGGATAGCATGTTGCATGAAAACGACTGATTTTTAAGAGGCAAATCAACATGCCTATCCAAATAATCTTGATAGCATATGAGATGATCATCATCCTCAAAAGGAAAGGGTTGACCCTTATTAGGAAATAGGCCCACACCACAACAAGCTGTGCCACGGTTCTACCTCGAAAGGTTCTTTCATGCCATTTTGGGAAGGTCCCAAGCCTTTCCCTTTATATCCCATTTTAAGCATCATGGGTTTAGCTTTAATATAATCATTGGTAAAATAACACCGAGCATATCCTTCATGATGAGTTTTGATATTCCGAGGGATTCTTCCCCTACCATATCCTTTATAAATGAAGGCACAACTCCCGACTTGGTAAGTACTTCCCATAGGTTGTGGGAGGCCCAAAGTACGAGGAGATGGCGGCAAGTTATTTAAAAGGTTTGAATCTTGCATGAAAGCATTTGTTTTTTCTGATATTAAGGTTGTAGATAAGTCTAGTAAAAGTTCATCAGAAAGGGCATAAGATGTAGAAGGCTTATTACCTATATCTTTAGATGTGGAAGGTATGATAGATGTGTCTATAGGTTTTGAATTTATAGGGATAGAACTTGAAGGATTGGTTGTAGATTTAAGATCTTTTTGAGGTTCTAAAATGATTTGTTTAGAGGGTTGTTGGTCTATATAGGAGGATGAAATTAATGGAGGGGAAATAGGTGAAGTTATGGGTGTATGTTTCACAGTTTTAGATGAAAAATAAGAACTAGGATGTGTGGATGACAGAGCAGGGCAAAATTGCACTCCAACGGGTTCTGCCAAAGCACACATATCAAAGGTCTAGGGTCACCATGAATAGTGACCAACTAATTTTTAAACTCGAATTTAACACATTGGTGTAAAGTTGATGGGACCGCTCGCATGGCGTTGATCCAAGGGTGACCCAAAAGTATATTGTACGATGCTGGGCAATGTACAATAAACACGGTTGTTTCTAGGGTTCTAGGGCCAACTTGCAATGGGAGGGTAATAACTCCACACGTTTCTTGTGTTTCGTCATTAAAAGCTTTGATAATCATATCGCTTTTCTTCATTTCATCACTTCTAAAGCCAAATCGTTGGTAGAAGTCAAAAGTGCAAATGTTTAGAGATGAGCCATTATCAATCAAAACTCTTTTGACAGACTACATCTCCAATTAGAGCAAGAATGTATAAGGGATTGTCCTTATGTAAACCGTGTTGTGGGATATCTTTATCCCGGAAGTCAATACAATCAATCTCTCGAGTGATGATAGTATTGGCCATAGCTTCAAGTTGAATGTTTTGAGGTACCATCATTTGGCTCAATGTAAGCATCAACTCATCCCTATGGGTGGGAGAGGATCTTAATAAATCCAAAAGGGAAATTCTGGCCGTAGTATTGGACAATTGCTCATTAATATTGTAAGGGGGTTTAGATTGAACAATAGGAACATGATTCCCTTTATTGGGGTTTTTCAAAACGAATGGAACCGATCCATCATTCTGGTTTGGTTCTTGTTGAGAGTTTTGAGCTTGTTGTCGAGTAACGACTCCAATGGTACCTACAATGTTATAGTGAAGACGCTGAACTGGTCTCGGTTGAGCATTAATGGCTTGTTCATTAGAAAGGAATATATTAGAAGAAGGTCGAGTAGTGACTCTTCTAGGAAATGGTTCTTCTGGAACCATAGCATCTCTGATGGGTTGAATAGGATCTGATTCATTTTTAGAACTATTCGATTGGTTTGAAGTAATGTCTAGTTCACTTTCACTATCCGATTCTATATCACTAGAATCGAAGTTTGAAAATTATGTAAGGGCCTCGTCGTAACCAGGGATAAGGTCGTGTCAAATATTTGAGGATCCCGAATAGGTAATTGTCCGCTAATGGTTCCTACATATCGGGTAGGAGGGGGAACATTATGATGTTCGATTTGATTGGCTACCTCTTTACCATGTCTTGGTAAAGGGTGTTGAAATATGTCTAGAGTTTGATTGGCATTTTGATTTTGATTTTGGGGAACGGTCTTTTGAGTATTATTAGGAGGGTTTTGTTTAGGTTGGAAGGCTTGCACTTCCATTTCATTATTGTCAATCAAATCTTGTATTTTATGTTTCAACCTTTTACAAGCGTTGGTAGAATGTCCAGGTCCTCTATGGAAATCACAAGGTAAGTCAGCTCTATATCCGGTATAGTTGGGTCAGGTTCCTGGATAGCTGGTAATTGGATCAAACCTCTTTCGAGTAATTGAGGTAAAATAGTTGATAAGGGTTGATTTAATCTAGTGAATTCTCGAGGAGGCTTATCAGGAGGTTTCAATATGAATTTTTCTGTTGTCTTCGTTGCATTGATATTCGCAACATTCCTGCTGTCAGTGACTCCGTCACCAACAACTTGTTTGTTTTTATATTGATTTCTAGATGTTTTCTCATCATCCTTCTTCCTAAGTTGGCCTCTCCTAATGAGGGCATCTTCTACTCTTCGAGCTAAATCTATAGCTTGATCGAAGGTAGTTAAAGTAGCAATGATAGCTCATAAGATATCTGTTCCTGTAAATTGTTGATGAAAATGTCCAACATTTCCCTATAAGGCAGCACAAAGTGCAGTTTTCCTGTCAATTGCCTCCATCTAGCTAAGAAATCGGCAAAACATTCATCCTTGTCTTGTTTTAAATTGTATAGGTCTTTAATAGTTACATGCCTCTCGATGTAGGCACTAAATTGATGGACAAATGATTCCGTTGTTTCTTCAAAGTTTCTCAAAGAATGAGTGGGCAATTGATAGTACCACTCTAATGCCATTCCACCTAAACTTTTTGGGAACATTTTTAGTAATAGCAAGTCATCATGCGATATGTCGTGACATGCTATCCTAAACATGCGAAGATGCTCTATGGGATCTTCGGTTCCTTTATATATAGGTAGGATGGGCATGGGAAAATGCTTAGGGTATGGTTGAGCTACAACTATGGGATCCAAAGGTTGACTACAGATCTCTCGATAATTATACGAGGGACGGTAGGGATCTATCTGGTCCATACGTGAAGCTAATTGTTTCACCATGGCTTCCAGATTACTAGTTTGCCCCCCATATTGGTTCGGTAGGGCATTGACATGAGTTTTATGGGCATATGATGGAGGAACATGCAGATTAGATGCCATGTTACTATTGTGTAAATTATTGGTAGGAAAAGTATTATGAAGGAATTTTGAAGTTGTATTATGTTGTATTCTCGATTGTTGAAAATTTGTATTTGGCTTTGTTTTAGGTTTTTGTTTACTTGAAGCATATTGCTCAATAGTTTGGCGGAATAAAGTAGTGAAGGAAGGTTTCTTTTGTGTGGGAGTGATTTTAGGTTGAATAACAAGTTCCTTAGGAGGTTGGGTAACCTGTTGTTTTGACATGTTTTGAGCCATAGTGACCATATCCGTATTGGATGGCCCAACCTTGTCACTTTCTTGATCAATGAAAGACAAGGGATTAGTGCGCATATTACACATATATTCCATGGCTGCTTGAGTGTTACTAATTTGCCCTTTATCAATACGAATTGCCACATTAAGGTCATCAATGTTATCAATGAGAAATTTCTAAAAATGCTCTACATTGTCAAAAGCAATAGTTCCATTTGGAGCTACTCTAGGGGATGAGGATCCATCCTCTTTAACACTCCCTTATTGTTCCTTATCTTCACCTAAGTCTTCTTCTGATTGACCTAGAGTTTCTCCTTCCGGATTTGGATCTCCAAGAAGGACATTTGGGTCTCTAGTTGTATCTTGTAACCAATCTTCTTCTTCTCCTAAAGTTTCTTTACCATTCCTAAGTTTAGGCATGGTGCTAAATTTTGATTTCAGCAAATATATATATATATATATATATATATATTTTATATATATATATATATATATATATGCAACAAATTAAGAGGTATATGTTTACTATATACCTACTACAATATTTGAAAATGAAATTTTTAAGTTTTTGCTAAGTTTTTTTTTTTTTTTTAGTTTTTTTTCTTTTTGAAATAATATTGTAAAGACAATCAACACAATTAAATGCAAGAAATAAAACTTAAAGTAATAATCTAGTTTTCTATAAACAATTTATGAATATCATTAATAGGTTCGAGTTGTTCCGGAGTCATGAAGTGTTCTTCTTCAAATTGAAAGTTTTCTTTTAAAAATTTGATGAAAAGAGCTATAGTGATATTATCTGTCTCAGATGCTGGTTGATAAAAGTAAAGCTCATGGCAATACTCTCGATATAGCACAGCTCGTGGAACTCTATTCCATCTTTCCCTATCTGTAAGAACAACCTCTTGGTCTTCTACACAACCTAGGAACTGGTGCACAATGGCTGCGTTCTCGAGGTATTCCTCGAAGGTGAACAATTCTGAAGATACTAGAGCTCTCCTATAAGCTAACCATCTATGGCAGGCTCTCTGAAGTTCATGATAAAAAACTAATTGATGAGGATCCAGGATTCTATCTAGGACTAGCCTCTTGATTTGCTTAAGTTGTGTGGACCTAGATGAGATGAGACTAAGTCTTCTATCAAGTTCGTTCCACAGAATTGATTCCTACTTGTTTCAGCACACTAAGGACAGAATTGACTTCTATGGCCGCCAATTGGTTTTCTACGTTTATAGTAACTCGCTAACCTTTTCTTAGGAGCTACCATCTAAACATGATTTCAAAGTTAAAGGATTTAAAATGCATCTATGTTTTAGTTGTTCTATATATATATATATATATATTTTGTTTTGTTTTGTTTTCAAAAGGTTATGATGCATTCACGTCGGGTTCACCAAAATGTATCGCTCCAAATTTTTCGCATCCTTACCTTCAAGCTATTGGATCCGTGCCCGAAAGGAGGATGGGAAAAGGATGTCGCGGTACCTCGGACTGAGAGGACTTTGCGAAGGTCCCGCCTCTCAAGGGAGGTGTATTTTGATGATTTTTCGACGGATGGTGGGTTCACCAGGAAACATTTAAGGGCGCTTTCCACGCCTAGGTTTGGAATGTGTTTTAATGTGTTCATTTTTAACTTTAAGCATTCATATCCTAGGTTTGGCCAAATGAATCTAGATTAATCTACATGAAAATGCAAATTCAATGAGTACATAAAATAGATTTAAAGACATAAAACAGAGAATTTACAGAATACAAATGAGGAATACCTGATCCGGATGTTTGGTGATGATTCTGATGTTTGAAGCAGTCAGATCATCTAGAATTCGATAGATTCATATGGGATCTGACAGAATCATCTGAGATCTGACGAATTCATCAGACGAATTCGTCAGAGACCTGCAAGAAAAAAAATAGATACAAAATACAATGAATACTACTGTGCTAACAGAGGGAAACAACACCAAATGAATGTATGAATATTGAATAATAGTTATGAACAGAAATTCAAGCAAATTACGATATTCTAATGACAAATCATGATCTTAGTATGCAATCTAAGCTAAATGGGTGAACTCCAAATGCAAAATAACATAAACACTGAATAAACTATCTAATTTGCAGAATAAAACAGCAGAGAAAAGGTTGAAAAGTGCAAACTTCAGGCACTGATTGCCTCAATATGGACTGCAGTCGAGATCGTCTCGCATCAGTACGAAATCGCCTCGGATTCGACAGGTTCACCTCCGATCTGAACAAGTTCGTCGACGACGATGTGTGCTGGCTCCGACTGAAAAATAGTGATGTACCTACAACAAAATTGGTATGGGACCAATGCAAATGAAAAATTGGGATGGTTCAACGTAGATGGAGTTAAATTGCAGAGAATTTCAGCCAGGGGGTGCTAAGGGGATAGCTTAGGATTAAATAGGCTTAGGGGAGTAGTTAGGAGGTTGGAGATCATCCCAATTTGGGAGATCTCCAACAGGGGAGGGTCCCTAACGGTGCAGACACGCTTCTGCCCGGATTGGAGACCCGTTGGAACAGAAGCTAACTTTGCAAAATCAGTTTTGCGACAAGATCGTCTGGACGTCCTAGTCCAGACGAAATCGTCAGATCTGGGGCGATATCGTCTGATCGGCGACGATATCGTCAAACGGTCAAAACAACCTCTAAAATTGGCACGAAAAAGGGGGAAACGGATTACCCGACGGTTAACAAGCGGTTTGGGAGGTTAAATTTGAATTTTAAATTATTTACTAAGGTGAATGTAATTATTACAATTTTACTGCGCCAATTTTAGGGTGCTACAAAGATAAAAATGTGGACTTGTTGTATGTTTTCTTTCTTTACATGATTAAAAGGAACCACACACACCACCTAATAAAGCTAACATCAAGGAGTTGGTATTAATACCCCAAAACTTGATCAAGACCAACGGTGGATTTCATCACCACCTTGGCTTGGATTTTGCATACATATACCCTGATCATGACTGTTTCTAGATGTAAATCCTAATGAAATCTAACCAAGTGTAGTGGGGGTGATTCCTCATGAATGAGGATAAGTCTTCTATGGTAGGTGTCAAAAATAGAGTGATCCCCTTCCGTACCGCCTATGTTCCACTTATTGTTCTGCTCTCGCGTACCAATAGTTTCCCTCACGTAAGGGTGGGTATATTGAGAGGTTCGGTATAACGGCCTGGCAATGGTATATTGAAGGGGTGACCATTTTGGAGATACAAGAGCCCTCATTATGCATGTATAACAAAGTTTTCTTTACAAGATTTACACAACAAAAATCAAACACACTGAACTAGATCTAGGGCACACATTTAATCTATAAACAAGATAATCATTTCTTTGTTTGTGTGGTCCCCTTTTGTTTGGTATAGCATAAAAATTATAAAGGAGATAAAAATATACGTATCTTTTTAGAAAAAACCACCACCATGGTGTATACCCGTAGCCAAGCCCAATCATGGGTAGAAGCTATGAAAAGTATACAAGGAGGCACAAGTCACCTCCGTTATAGCCCCAAGGACTTGGTTATACCACCTTGGTAGCCTGACCCACAACATAGTCCACACTATGCCACTACAAAAAAGGACTATAGAGGCACCCCTTTGAGGGGCACTCCCATTCAACACAGACCCTCTTAGGAGGAGTACACACATGGGAAGGCCCCCTTAGACACTCATTATGAGTGGCCACTATGTGATGAAGTGCTAGAGCAGCATAGGGTTCATAAGGAGGGGCCACATGATTATATCATTCCCCCTCCACCCCTCATTACTGTTAGAACTAATAGACCAAATCTAGAGCACAAGGCTCTTCAGATAGGGCGAGCCAACTCTTCCCGTACCTTTCACATGTACGAAAAGGGAGCACAAGGAAAACCAGTATATTCCTCAAGAGCAATACATCGCATGGGAGCAATGCACCTCCACACCTACTGATTATCAAGATCACCTATTGAGGCCAGAGCCTCGGGTGAATGCTGCTAACCTCGACAGAGGAAAGTGACCCATAGAGATCTTGGATCACCATGATCAAGATAGATATGTAGGGGAGGCATCTAGGCCTCCTAGACCTAGGATGGAAAAACAAATCGACTTGGCATTTGCCAAACATACCGCCCGCCAAGCGCAAATCACGCAGCTTAGGCAAGATCAGCAGCAGTTAGAACAATTGTATCATCTTAACAAAGAGCGCATTCAACGCCAGATATATGAGTTGCTCCAGAACACTATGCATGAGAGGATTCCAACCCCTCACACGCATAAGACAAAAATTTATGAGAGGCACAACCCCTTAGTACGAGACAGGTCTCCATGACCTTATCAAGCGTTGCCTCCAAGACCTCCTAGACCTGAGTGGGAGGCCACTCCTAGAACCAATGATGGGCGCCTTCCCAAGCACCCATCCATGTTTATAGGTCACACCCAAAAACTCCTCAAGAAGCCTATGAGGAATTTGAGCGAGAAGAAGAGCGGGCTAAAATGCCCTACCAAGGCGGGGGGGCGCTACCCGGCTACCCCTCCATAGGCCTCAAGTTCCTCACAACTCACAACGGGAACAAACCAAAGAAGAGGAAATCAAATCCTCTGATGCATACAAAGCACTGCTAGAGCGCTTAGAGTCTATGGAGACTAAGACTTTGGGGCCCCAAAAGCCCACCTTACGCCAACTCCATAGTCACCCTGTGCATCCTTTAGTTTCGGCACCCCCATACCCCGACCACTTCAAAATGCCTCAATTGGCAATTTTTAGAGGGGATGAGGATGCCCAAGAGCACGTAACAAGGTTCCTAATTCAATGCTTTGTCATTCAAGACAATGATGCATTGCTTCTAAGAATATTTATAACCACGTTCGTAGGCCCTACCTTGAATTGGTTTACCCAATTTCCGAAGCATAGCATCAATAATCTAGACCAACTAGTGGACGCGTTCCTTGAATGTTTTGCCTTCAACACCAAGAATAAGGCATCCTTAAGTGACCTAGCTAGACTTAAGCAGTATGATGATGAGACCATAGCCGCTTATGGGAATCGATGGAGGACATTGCTTTCAAAGCTACCTTACCTCCCTCCCATGGCCGACATGACTCAAATGTTTTCAAAGAGTTGCTTAAGGTCGATCTCTATGCTATTGTAGCTACAACAATATGCCACCCTCAAAGAAGCCTTGGTGCAAGCTAGGATAATTGAGGAGATCAAAATACAAGACGACAAGATTGCCAAGTCGTGCAAGAAAGAGTGGACCAAAAATGCTAAAATTGGGCCCACGCAACCAAAACCCATCATGGTCAATCAAGTTGCCATAACTATACCAAAGCTTGCACAAATGACACAGCCCCCAAAGGCTAATTATCAGGTAGTTCCTCTTGATAACTATGAAAATGAAAATCATAAACAAGAGCAAAATCAACAGCGTCACCCTAGGCGACAATTCACGGAGTCTAGAGACTCCTTGTTTGACCGCTTGTTCACGATAAACTTGATAAACTTGCCAAAAAGTCGACCCATAGACCCCAACATGCCAAAACCCAAGGGCTATAGGGAAGACTTATATTGTAGATTTCACCGGCAGAAAGGACACGAAATCTCCACTTGTTGGAAATTCAAACACTTAGTGCAGGACTTGATAGACAACAAAATGCTCATGGTAGATAATCTCGTAGCATTGAGCAACCAATAGATGGAGGTATTCAAAGACCCCCTACCTGCCCATGATACGTAGGCAAAGACTTTACAAGTGAATGAGGTAACACAAAACTACCCCATGCAAGGATATGTAGGGATGATAAGCATCGTGACATGGAACAAAAGATACCCAAACACGGCTACACCCGCTGCAGCTATAGGAGATGTTCCATCAACGTCACAACCTCCAAAACACCCTATGCAACCTCCCCCACCTAGACCAGTGGCCATGATTTGGACTAAACTTACTCAAAGTTTAAGGACCATGTCGGCTAGGCTCTCCATTTATGATCTCATCCAACAATCACCGCCCCATCGGGAGGCTCTAATGGAGATACTCAAAGCCATTGAGCTACAACCCCACGAACCCAATTCTTTCAACAACTTTGTGGGACATGTGAGACGATGCACATAACCAGTCATAACCTTTAGGGAAGATGAACTAAAATTGGTGACTAGTGATATGGTGGATCCACCCCTGCACGTCATTACATGGGTCAATGAGATTCCATTCAAGAGGGTGTTGTTGGACACTGGCTCATCCAAAAATATAATCATGATAGCGGCATTAAAACACCTTAAGCTACCAGCATCCCACTTTGTGGCATCCACTTACACTCTTCGAGCATTCAACGATGCGTTATGCTCGACGGTTGGCACAATTGTCCTACCCATCCAAGTAGGACAAAATACCATTCCTACGTTGTGTCACATCCTTGAGGGTGAGATGGCCTATAATATCTTGCTAGGCCGGCCTTGGATCAGGGACATGAAGTGTGTCCCTTCGATAGCCCATCAATGCCTCAAATACACATACAAAGGGCAAGTACATGTAGTCCCAACGAACTTAGAGCCCTTTAAGTTTTGCAATGTGGTGCAGCTGATGCCACAATCGACCCTCCCATCGACACATTTGGACTTTCAATTGAATCCATCCACATAGGGTCTGATTTTACCTACATCCCTATTGTTGAGTCCCTCAACTCACCAACCTGGCCCATATTCATCATCTGTTCCTTCACCAACAATGCCACCTATGGTGGCCACACCGAAGGACAATGGGAAGAAGCCCCTAGAGGAGGTACCACCATTAGTCTCAACCATCTCTATCGAAGAGGTGCCCAGTCGAATGGAAGTTGAGACACCTAGTTCACCCAACATGGAGTGGACTCAGGGAGAACTCCCATTCCCTCCCCCTCAACCATCGATGATTACCATTGAGATGGCCAATACGGGCCTGGGGGAGTACCTAGTGTAGAATGTTGTGGCAACACCCGCACTCGAATCCATGCAAGACATGGGGAGACCTCACCTCCCCATCGGTACTATCATCCCTTTAGGCTACCCACCAAATCAGACCAATTTTGTATATGGGGGCCTTGAGAATGGCATTGAACCCTACCTACAAGAAGAAGAAGATGAAGAGCCATTTTCTGAGAATGTTGACTATCTTTCCAACCTGAAATTTGCCTTGAAATACCTAGACCAATGTAATTGGCATGGATATGGATTGGGCAGATATGAACAAGGAATGTGCACTCTTTGTCAATCGAGATACCAGATGCAATATGATAAATCAGGAGTAGGGTTCAACCACCCTTTGCCCCTTGACATCTTGGTAGAAACCATGCAAGGCCTAGGTCTAGGAAATAGGGAGGGGTTGGCACAAGATCCATATGCCAATCCCAACACAACATACACATTGGGGGATTATCTCCCATTGTTAACAACAAACCTTGTTGACCTCAACAACCCCTCCCCTTTGATCGAGGAAGGAGAAAGTTCAAGAAGTAACCTCCAAAGGGGATATGAACAAGATCAAGGGGGGTCTTCTAAAGATGAGTCAGATTATGAGGTAGCACCTTGGGACCCTTTTGAGTCCGATAGCAATCACTCACAGGTGACACCCATTGATGACTATCAGGAGAACTTCATGGTAATGTTCCCCTTTAATGTTCCAATCGGGCAATTGCTACCTCTAGAGAATCCAACCCTCCCGTAGAGAGCGAAACAACCCAGAAGGGACCAAATAAACATGCTCAAACAAAATGAGCCTCCCATGCCGGCCATAAGGCCAAGTGATCCACCAGAGGAAGAAGATCCAAATATATTCTTCAACATCGACTACCTACGTGCCAAATTTTTGGCTTTCGTAGAGAGTGAGGATAGTGATCAAGAAATGCCTAGTGGGAGGCTATACTAGCCAGAGGGGCACATAGTTGTCAAAGCCAATGAAGGCCTATGGATCTTCGATAGTGACTATGAGGATGAGACTGAGATGGCATATCTCAACCATATGAGGCAACAAGAATACCCCATAGACATCGATGATATGTTTGAACATCTAAATATGGGACCAAGGCATAGGTGGCATTTAAACCAAGTACAACTAAACCAAGTGCTTCATCCACCATTTTAGGCATACAGGGAGCACCTCCCACCTGGAGACCCTATAGGGCCATCAGTGCCAAGGGCAAACCTTGTCCTTCTATCCACACATAGGGCCGATCCTTTTGTGCCAGTACCCACAGAGCCAGATCCGAGGTACAAGGATCACCAAGAATGTCCGAGTCAACACCCACACGGCAATAGAGACCAAATTCATTCCATCAACATGATATCCATTGATTTAACCGCCCCCATCCGCAATCAAGCCAATCCAACATGACCATTGTATCTAGACCTAGATGCCATAGACTAGGATCGTGCTGACTCACCACCATCCCCATTAGAGTACTGGCCTTGCGGTGAGATGTTTCATTTCACCCCAAGACAGACTTAGGATATCTTCCATGTTGAAGAGGAACCCGATGTTCCCAACGTAGATCTAAATTTAGAAAATGATATCCACCTGATCCCAACTCCACACCAGTTGGAGGACGGATCCCACATGTCAGTCGAAGAGACGATTGACGTAGACATCGGTTCTAATCCAATGAATCCACAAATCATCAAGTTGGGGGTAAGTTTATCCCCCAAAGAGCAAGCCGATTACATTGCCCTTCTCAAAGAGAAGAAGGAGGTTTTTGCATGGTCCTACAAAGACATGTCGAGGCTAGACCCATAGCTAGTCATGCATAATCTAACACTTGATCTGATAGTCAAGCCAGTCAAGAAAAAGCTACGTAAGATGCACCCAATAGTGGCCTTAATGGTCAAAGATGAGCTACAAAAGCTGTTGGATGCATAGTTTGTCATCTACGTAGATTACCCACCATGGCTGTCCAACATGGTACCCGTCAAAAATCCTGATGGGAGGATTCACATATGCACCAATTTTTGATATTTAAACAAAGCGAGTCCCAAGGATGATTTCCCCTTGCCTAGCATCGACGCATTGGTAGACACTACAGTAGGCCATGAAATGCTTTCCCTCATGGATGGTTTCTCGGGATACAACCAGATTCGTATCAATCCCGATGATCAACTAAAAATGGCATTCACAATGCCTTGGGGGACATTTTGTTATAATGTCATGCCCTTTGGCCTTAAAAATGCTGGTGCCACTTACCAACACGCTATGACATACATCTTCCATGATCACATGCATAAAAATTTGGAAGATTATATGGATGATTTGTTGGCCAAATCTCTTTTGCACCAAAATCATCTCGATGACTTACGCAAGATCCTTGATCGCCTCATCGAACACAAGGTTAGGCTAAAACCCAAGAAGTGCGTATTTGGCATCACATCTGGAAAACTCTTGGGTTTCATAGTCTCAAAATGAGGCATCGAGGTAGATCCAAATAAAGTCAAGGCAATCCTTGAAATGCTTCCCCCAACCACCATCAGGCAGCTCGAAGCTTGCGGGGTAAGGTCACATCAATCAAGCGCTTCATAGCATAGTTATCTAAAAAGTGCCAACCCATGAATAAATTATTACACAAGGGGGTAGCATTTCATTGGGATGACGAGTGCCAGTCAACCTTCGATGACATCAAAAAATACTTGGCTTCACCACCATTATTGGCACCACCTAGACCAGGAGTGTCATTCTACTTATACATATCAGCTACTGAGGTGGCACTGGGCACCATGCTAGCCTAGAAAAATGAACTACATAAAGAATAGGCTAATTATTATCTTAGTCGCACCTTGGTCAGTTATGAACTTAACTATGCATACATTGAGAAGCTATGCTTGGCAGTGGTATTTTCCACCAAAAAGCTATGCCATTACATGCTGAGAAATACGATGTATGTTGTGTCTAAGGAGAATCCATTGTGGTACATGATGAGTCATACTTATCACAGTAGTCACATGACAAAATGGATCATGTTGTTGACAGAGTTTGACATCGAATTCATTGGACAAAAGTCCATCAAAGGTCAAGTCATCGCCGATCAACTAGCAAAGGCTCCTCTCAAAGATGATCAGCCTTTGACCATAGAGCTGCCCGATGATGGGGTCTTCCATGTCTCAGAATCGCCAGATTATGATGAGCCTGAGTCACAGGCCGACATAACCTTATTTTTTGATGGTTCTAAGTGTGAGCAAGGGGGTGGCACGAGAATCATGTTTTTCACACTGCAAGGGGCTCCAATGCCTTTATCATTTAAACTTGATTTCCCATGCACCAATAACAATGCTGAATATGAAGCCTTGCTCATAGGTCTTCAGACAGCCATCACCATGAACATCAAACACTTGAATATATTTGGTGATTTGTTGTTAATTTTCAACCAAGTGAAAGGGGTATTCCAATGCAAATGCCCAATTCTATAGGCCTACAAAGCCCTTATGGATAAATTCCTGGCAAAGCTTGAATGGTACGACATCGAGGCACTCCCTCGATCATCGAATCATTTTGCAAACACTATGGCCTCCTTGGGGTCACTAATCCTGCAAGACATTTTTGGTGAGATGACAACCATTCAAGTCAAAACATTATCGCAATCCATGATGGAGCATGCAAGCTCTGACATAATGCCAGGAATCCACCTAATCCAAATTGAACCATCTTAGGATAGGTTCTCTCGAATCCATGATAGTCTGAATCATGCCAACTGGGGGTCTTTGTTCTCTCCAACCCCTCTTAATAGCAACACAACGCTATTTTTACAAGTTCTTTCCCACTTAGCTTTTTCTAGGGACAAACTTCAAGAGGGATCGGTCATTCATACCATCAAGGTTTCTGATCAGTAGGATTGGTACACACCCATAAGAGAATATCTCAAGTTAGGTAGCCTCCCACTTGGATTGTCGCACGTCGTGAAAAGATCATTCAAATAGAAAGTGGCAAAACATGTCTTGCTAGGAGACATTTTATACCATCGAAGCTATGAAGGAATCCTCCTCCATTGCTTGGACCAGCAGGAGTCCACTTGGGTGATCATCCAAGTGCACGATGGTACATGCGATGGCCACTTCAGCGGTATGGCCATCACAAAGTGCATTCTTCGCATGGGCTATTATTGGCCATATTTAGAGCGAGATTGTTGCGCATATGTGTGGAAGTGCATGAAGTGTCAACACCATGCTAACTTGACACACGTACCTTCTTAGGCCTTGCAGTCGATCCAATCGGCTTGGCCATTTTTGTAGTGGGGCTTAGATCTCATCAAAAAGATCTCCCCTACGTCGTTAGGTCGTCACACATTTATCATAATGGCCACAGAGTACTTCACTAAGTGGGTGGAAGCAATTTCACTTACCTCTATGACTGGGCCCCACATTGTGGATTTTATTTTACATAACATCATATGTCATTTTGGTATTCCATCCAAGATCATCTCGGATAATGGGACATCATTTAAGAACAAATATGTGCATGCTTTGACAACAAAGTACAAAATTTAGCATAGTTTTTTGACACCCTATTATCCATAGGAAAATGGGCAAGTGGAGGCGTCAAACAAAATGCTAGTTGCCATCCTTAAAAATATGGTCACAGATAGTCATAAGGATTGGCACATCCAAATACCACTTGCCCTATGGGCTTATCGCACTAGCATTCGGACGCCCACTGGGGCAACTCCATTTTTGCTAGTGTATGGCTCCGAGGTAGTCATGCCTCTCGAGTTGGAAATACCCTCCCTACGCATATCAATGCAAGAGTTCATCGATGATGACACTGCATGGCAGGCCCGGTTAGACCAGCTTATGTTACTCGATGAACGATGCGTCAATGCTCTTGAGCATTTACGTATCTATCAAGAGCGACTTAAGAAAGCATACAACATGAAAGTTCACTTGAGGGACTTTCAGGTCGGTGACCTGGTCTTAAAAGAGAACCAACAAAATTCTAACTTGCCACCCCATTTAAGGGACAATTTCATAGCAAATTGGTTAGGTCCGTATGTAATCAATAGTAAAATAGGACCTGGAACATACCAGCTCGCCTCTCTTGAAGGAATCAAGGAACTAGAACCCTTGAACATCAATCATTTGAGGCCATTCAACATTTAAAGAGCCATGGCCCACCCCAAAAGCTCCAAGGGTTCCCGCAATTGCTTGGTCAACCAAACGCCCCAAAGGTATCTATAATCCCTTTGGTCAAACAAAAAGTTCCAAGGATTTCCGCAACCGCTTGGTCACCCAAAATGCCCCAAAGGTATCTATAATCCCTTTGGTCAAACCAAAAGCTCCAAGGGTTCCTGCAATCGCTTGGTCAACCAAAACGCCCCAAAGGTATCTATAATCCCTTTGGTCAAACCAAAAGCTCCAAGGGTTCCTGCAATCACTTGGTCAACCAAATGCCCCAAAGGTATCCATAATCCCTTTGGTCAAACCAAAAGCTCCAAGGATTCCCGTAATCGCTTGGTCACCCAAAACGCCCCAAAGGTATCAATAATCCCTTTGGTCAAACCAAAAGCTCCAAGGGTTCCCATAATCGCTTGGTCAACCAAAATGCCCCAAAGGTATCTATAATCCCTTTGGTCAAACCAAAAGCCCCAAGGGTTCCCACAATCGCTTGGTCAACCAAAAATGCCCCAAAGGTCTCTATAATCCCTTTGGTCCACACCCATTCGGGTTAAATGCACCATAACCAATATTCAAAAACAACAGATAATCAAAAAAAAAAAATCTTAAAAATCAAAAAAAAAAAAAAAGTTGCATTAGGCATCGCATACATACATTGCATATTTATTGGTCATACATGTCAAACACACCATAGACTGTAATTACTTGGCAATTCCATCATTTTCCATATTTGTCCACTTTGTAAATGATCCAACAAGAATAACGCCATTCGCATTTTTCACCATATCATAGTCAGTTGTCTTCTAATGTCTTTAGGGTTTTTTTCACTTAGTTGTCTTTAGATTTCTAGCCAAATGCTATACAAATTCAGACCAATTTTTACAAGGTAGAGTTTTACTTGGGTCACGCCTTGTTACATAGCATCCCAACACAAGCTTAAAACACATAAAAATTCCCAAGTTGTGTGAACGAAAGATGAAACCTGCATAGCAAACTAGGTTACCATAAGAGAAATGGTTATCTTGCTCATCCCCCTATGCAAATGACCCCAAGAATGCTGAGATTTGGAAAAAGGACAAGCATCTTCCCTACCCAATTCCCCCAAAATAAACAGTGGTTTTTACCACTATCAAAAATCCCAAATTCTCAAAAAGTTGCAAACATCAAAAAACTGTAAAAGTCAAAATACAAACTCCAAAGTTTGACATCAAAAACCTCAAAGTGCACACATCCAAAAGCAAAAGAAATAGTGATCCCCATCACTCAAAATTAAAATCCCTTGCTCAAAACAAAAAAAAAGAAAGAAAAATAAATAGTGATTTTTATCACTATATATGAGAGCAAGTATCCTAATAAAATTGAAGAAAATAAGGGAGTCGAACTTGAATCCCTGGAACTCTCAGCATTCGAAAGGTCATGAGGTGATCCTCAGTCCCATTTTGGTGGATAGCCTGTTGGTCACTGGTGGCAAACCTCTCACATGACGATATATCTGTCGCATTAACCTTTGGGCATATGTACAGATCAATGTTTGCATGTGGATGAGCTAGCTTATGGTATCCTAGATTGCACTATAGATTAATCTTACTAAATGCAACAAAGGAGTTAGTGGAGCTAATTAGGTGATCCTCAGTACAGGTTTTGTGGACAACCTACCTAGCACTGGCGGTATCCTTACGAATACCACATCAACGAACTCAATCGCACACATAGGGATGTGAAATAACTTGGTCAAACTCAAGTCTGATTTGTACCTTGTTCGAAAGTCTTGTAAGATAATGTATAGTCTTAACTAGTTAGTTAAAGCATATGAGTCTCAGAAAAACCTTAACTACATTCTAAAACAATTGTTGTACATTTCATTACTTACATCACCATCAGAAAATACAAAAATATAAATTACAAATGCAAAAGTTATTTCACAAAGCAATCACATAGTACAGAAAACCAGTAAATCCTATACAGTCTATGGTGCCACCGCCTATATACCAACAAATCATTCCATCCATTCCATATGCATACATACATATCATATAGTTAAAATCATCCATAATCATAATAGCATATGCATACATCAACATAAATAAATGTGCAAAAAGAACAATAAACCATGACAAGTATATAATCAAACCAAAAAAAGAGTCATGTATATATATCAAGCCAAAATGCCCTCTGGCTACAATAAGAAGGTCCTATGACCTCACAAAAAAAACCAAAAACTCAAAATCCCCAAAGCCTAGGGAGTCGGCCACCATGATCACGCAGGATCGGTGCGACTGGAACTACCCCCAGTAGTATGGGTCCTATGGGACCTCTCAGGGTGGTTGTTGCCAGCCCTCGCACCTTGCCCACCAACACTACCCTCACCTAGCCACCTGTGATGAGATGATGTAGACTGCTCAGTCTCACTGCCTCTCGTACGACACGATGACCCACCTCCATCAAGCATAGGCAACTATCCACCGAGATGGACAACCTCCATCTCTAACTCTACCCAGTATTGACCCCACTCTATATCTTGTCGGTGATACATAGCCAATGCACTATCCTGTTGTGCCAATTGAGTCCACAGGAGATCCCTCTCCTATGTTACCTCCACCAAAGCATCTCTATGCTCCTCCCCCCATATCTTTAGGAGACCCTCCAATCATGGTATCTCAGCACGAAGTCCAGCCTCCCCATCCCTTGAGATAGCCTGAGGCATGGGCACCTTCGAGACAGCCTACTACTATGGCACCCACTACTCTGGGACATCCTGCACATTTGACTGCTCCAAAACCCCCAAATCATCTCCATCTCCAGTGAAATCATCGACCTCCACCATGTCAACATCATCAAGAAGAGCCCCCCAACCCTCCATCGGTGCCTCTGCACCCCCACCTCTTGCTGATGCAATATCTATGCCTCCTAGAGGCCCCTCACTCTGCCATCGCCGCATAATCCACCATCGGTCATAGTCTGTAGTCACCCTGACATCATCCATGTTGGGTACATCAATAATGGCATCGAACTCCTCACCTAGTGGCTCAATGATCGGCCAGACTAGAGTCCTCTCATCACCATGATGTTGATAGATCAAGGGATCACCAGGCAATCCCTGGCGCACCCCAAACTATCGCGTCACCTGAACATACGGGAAGTACTCCTAGTCTTTCCTGTGTCACCCAATCAACCATCTACCCCTATGCACACATCGAAGCCACTCTCTAGCCTCAATCCAGGCTGGACAGTCTTGGTACGGCCTCCAGAACACCTGCCCTGGCACTAGACGAGAGAAGGCATCAGTATAGTGACCTACGTCACCTGCCCACCGTCGACTCTTCCCATGCTCCTCTGACCTCTGCCATAAATCGGCATATCCAATTTCCTAATCCACCATCTCACCTCGGGTAGTCCAAGGCAAACCCTACGGCCGCTCCATAGCTATGTGCTTCCACCCCCAACACTACAAGATATAGCTGCACCCGATCCCCTTTCACTTTCGACAGTGGACCTCATATAGCTCGTCATACAACTACGCAAATAAAGTCTGAACCCATCTCATAATAAGTGGAGCTAATGTAGGACACTCCACCAATGTGAAAACCAACTCAAGTAGGTTCCAAGGGAACCTTGCACCTGAGGAGTCAAGAAGTAGCATATTGGAGATGAGGGTCATGATCAAAGCATGCCTCACCCCTAATATGCCCTTCTCCAGCCACCACCGCACTAGAATACCGCCTATCTAGCAGTCAGCCTCTACCCTCTCCATAGCCCTCTCCACCCCCATCTCCACTACCGAACCAAAACATCATGTCAATACCATTGTCCATTGGTCACGGTGGGTCATCTGGATAGGCATTCCATCTATCAAAATCCATAGAATCCAATACACATCCTCCAAAGTAACATTCATCTCCCCTATTGGGAGATGAAAAGTGTTGGTGCGGGGATCCCAAATATTGATCAGGGTAGTCAAATATGCTCGATCCCCCACCATAGGCTCCAAACACGTCATGTGCTTGAGCCCAAGGGCATCAAGCCACTCCCAATCCACAATTGTCAAGGCATCCCGAGAATCAGAGAAAACAGTCGACTGGTGGTACCGACTCTTCACAACCTGAAACAACAAATAAAACAAAAAAAAGATATTAAGTACATACTTAATATAAACAAAAACATTAAAATAAAACTGTACAGTAGAAGTGTAGACACCAAAACAGCACCAATCCGATTATGTGATTACAAGCACTGATCGCACCAACACACATAGCCCCTAGGGCAGCCCTCAGAGGTTAAACAGTGGTTCTAACCACTCACATAGCAATTTTGCAAGTCAGAAACCAATTTGGCACCTTTTAGACACTTTATTGCTTATTCGTCCCACCCAGGGACGAGTGCAAATTTTACTCGTCCTACCCAGGAACGAGTGCTGACTGATACTCGTCTCACCCAGGGATGATTATAAGCGCTCGCTTCGGGGTGGGATGATTGTCAGGTTTGATCGGCAAAAAGTCAAATCCTGGCATATAAACAACTCAGAACTGCCACTTAGCTCTTCCTGCATGACATAGGAGTGTGAGTGAGTTCTTTTGACAACTCATATCTGCCAATTGACTTTCCCTTCATCGCATGGGAATGAGAGTAATCTTTTTAAGACAACTCATATTTGCCACTTAGTTATCCCTTCATTGCATGGGAGTGCAAGTGAGCTTTTATAAAACACACAAAGACATGCACAGAGGCAGTTAAGAAGCCCTTGATCAAGAAGAAGTCTTCTCTTCACAAACAAAAGCATTCATGCAAAGAAACACTTTTGCATGTTAATTCAAAGAGACCCCTTGGGTCTATAAAATGGTGAGTTTCCTCACCCAAAAGATATACCGAGCAGGAGCATTCTGAGCAACGAAGTGCTGTTAATTCACTTACTTGCGATTTGCGCCCAAACCCCAATCTTTTGACCATAATATTCTATCAATTTGACAACACATCACATCAGGTTTTGGACCCATCTCAAGCGATTTGTGTCGAAGCAAGGTTTTATCCGCGGGTGGTTCGCCTTCGGGCACCTCCCCGCTTTATTTCTTTTATAGTATTTTAGCTAGTTTCATGTTTATGCATTTATCAAGTTTTTGGTTCATTTAGATTCATTTCAGCTATAGTTAAGATTTATCTTTTATTTTTCATACACAGGTGCTACTGATTCTTTGTTTGTTTCTTTGAACGTAGATTTCAGGTCTATTGAAGGAGCAGCGAGGAATCGACCTTTGTCAACGCAAGCGGCGACAACGTTTTGGTTTGCCCACTGAGGTGGCACTGGGCGCCATGCTGTCCTAGAAAAATGAACTTCACCGAGAACAGGCTACATACTATCTTAGCCGCACCCTGGTCAGTTATGAACTTAACTATGCATATGTTGAAAAACTCTGCTTGGCAATGGTGTTTGCTACCAAAAAGCTACGCCACTACATGCTTAGTAATAAGACATATGTTGTGTCTAAGGAGAATCCATTGCGATACATGATGAGTCATACTTATCATAGTAGCCGCACGGCAAAATGGATCATGTTGTTGATGGAGTTTGACATAGAGTTCATTGGACAGAAATCTATAAAAGGTCAAGTCATCGCCGATCAACTAGCTGAGGCTCCTCTTGAAGATGATCAGCCTCTGACTTTTGAACTACCTGATGATGGGGTCTTCCATGTTTCAGAGTCGCCAGATTCTGATGAGCCTGAGTCATAGGCTGACATAACCCTATTCTTCGATGGTTCTAAATGTGAGCAAGGGGGTGGTGTGGGAATTGTATTCTTCACTCCGCAAGGCGCTCCAATGCCCTTGTCTTTTAAATTAGACTTCCCGCTAACCAATAACAATGCAGAATACGAAGCCTTGCTCATAGGTCTTCAGACAACAATCACCATGAACATTAAACGATTGAACATCTTTGGTGATTCGCTGTTAATTGTCAACCAAGTAAAAGGGATATACCAATGTAAATGTCTAGTTTTGAAGTCTTATAAAGCCCTTGTGGATAAATTCTTGGCACAATTTGAATGGTATGACATCGAGGCACTCCCTCGATCATCAAATCATTTTGCGGATACTATGGCCTCCTTGGGGTCACTTATTCCGCAAGACCCTTTTGGTGAAATGACAACCATTCAGGTTAAAACATTATCGCAATCTGCGATGGAGCGTGCAAGCTCTGATTCGATGCCATAAATCCACATGATACAGATTGAACCATCTCCGGATAAGTTCTCTCGAATTCGAGATTGTTTGATTAAAGCCAACTGGGGGTCCTTGTTCTCCCCGGCCCCTCTTGCTAGCAACACCACGTTGTTTTTACAAGTTCTTTCCTGTTCAGATTTTGTTCGGGATAAACTTCAAAAGGGATTGTCCATTCATACTATCGAGGTTTTTGATCAGCAAGACTGGTATACACCCATTCGGGATTACCTCAAGCTAGGTACTCTCCCACTTGGATTGACACAAGCCGCGAAAAGATCATTCAAACAGAAAGTGGCAAAGCATGTCTTGTTAGGAGACATTTTGTATCATCAAAATTATGAAGGAATCCTCCTTCGTTGTTTGGACCAGAAAGAGTCCGCTTGGGCGATCACCCAAGCTCATGATGGTACATGTGGTGGCCACTTCAGCGGTATGGCCATCGCAAAGCGCATTCTTCGCATGGGTTATTATTGGCCATCTTTAGAGCAAGATTGTTGCGCATATGTGAAGAAGTGCGTGAAGTGTCAGCACCATGCTAATTTGACACACGTACCTTCTCAGGCCTTACAGTCGATTCAATCGGTTTGGCCTTTTTCGTAGTGGGGCCTTGATCTAATTGGAAAGATCTCCCTGCATCGTCTGGTCATCACACGTTCATTTTAACGGCCACAGAGTACTTTACCAAATTGGTGGAAGCAATTTCGTTGACCACTATGACTAGAGCCCGCATTGCGGAGTTCATTTTGCATAACATCATATGTCATTTTGGTATTCCATCCAAAATTGTCTCGGATAATGGGATGCCATTCAAGAATAAAGATGTGCGTGCTTTGACCACAAAGTACAAGATTCAACATAGCTTTTCAACACCCTATTATCCGTAGGCAAATGGGCAAGCAGAGGCGTCCAACAAAACGCTAGTCGCCATTCTCAAAAAGACAGCTTGCAGACAATCATAAAGACTGGCACATTCAGATCCCGCTTGCCCTATGGGCTTATCGCACCAGCATTCGGACGCCCACTGGGGCAACTCCATTTTTGCTGGTGTATGGCTCCAAAGCAGTCATGCCTTTTGAGTTGGAGATTCCTTCCCTATGCATTTCAATGCAAGAGTTCATCGATGATGACACTGCATGGCAGGCCCGGTTAGATCAACTAACGTTGATTGACGAACGACGCGTCAATGCTCTCGAGCATTTGCGTATTTATCAAGAGCGACTTAAGAAAGCATACAACATGAAAGTCCATTTTAGGGAATTTCATGTTGGTGACTTGGTCTTAAAAGAGAACCAGCAGAATTCTAATTCGCCATCCCATCTACGGGACAAGTTTGCAACAAACTGGTTAGGTCCTTACATCATTGACAGTAGAATAGGACCCGAAACATACCGGCTTGCCTCTCTTGAATGAATCAAGGAAGCAGAACCCTTTAACATCATTCATTTGAGGCCATTTCACAGCTAGAGAGCCATAGTCCAACCAAAAGCTCCAAGGATTCCCACAATCGCTTGGTCAACCCAAAATCTCCAAGGATTCCCACAATCGCTTGGTCAACCCAAAATCTCCAAGGATTCCCACAATCGCTTGGTCAACCCAAAAGCTCCAAGGATTCCCACAATCGCTTGGTCAACCCAAAAGCTCCAAGGATTCCCATAATCACTTGGTCAACCCAAAAACTCCAAGCATTACCACAACTGCTTGGTCAACATAAAAATCAAAAATCACAAAAACAATTGCATTTCAATTTCATGCATACTCATAAAAAAAATAAAAATCAATCATCTCAAAAAAAATTGCATTTCAACTCCATGCATCCCCATAAAAATCAATCAAAATTACAAAAACAATTGCATTTTAATTCCATACATTCTCATAAAAATCAAAATACAAAAATATAGGTTCCATTAAGCATTGCATCCATACATTGCATACTTCGCTAGGTCATACAAGTCAAAAGCACCATAGACTGTCATTATTTGGCAACTCCATAATTTCCACCTCCGATCCATTTTCATAAACACTTACATCTCACATATCACCCTTTTATTTCAGATGTCTTTAAATTTCTAGCCAAAAACTGTACACAGTTAAGCAGATTTTACATGGGAAAGTTTTACTTGGATCCCACCTTGGTACGTAGCATCCAAACACAAATTAACACACATAAAATAATTCCTAAGTTGTGTGGATGAAAGATGAAACCTGCACCATAATCCCGGCTACCATAAGCGAAACGGCTATCTTGCTTATCCCCCTGTGCAATTGACCCTAGAAATGCTGAGAGTTGGCAAAAGGACAAGCTTCCTCCCTACCCAATTCCCCATGAATCCCAAGTTCTCAAAATTTGCAAAAACATCAAACATTTGCAAAACGTCAAAACACTAAAATTTGACATCCTACAGTGCACACATCAAAAGGTACAAACAATAGTGATTCTCGTCACTCCATATTTCAATCCCTTGCTCCAAAAAAAAAAAAAAAAATGAATAAAACAAAAATAAATAGTGATCTTATCACTATAATGAGCAAGTATCCCCATACCCTTGAAGAAAATAAGGGAGTCGACCTTGAATCCTTGGAATTTTTAGCATTTCGATAGGTCATGAGGCAAGCTTCAGTACCGGTTTGGTTGATAGCCTATCAGTCACTGGCAGTAAACCTCCCACATGACGATATATCTGTCACATTAACTTGTGTGCAGATCAATGTTTGCATGTGGATGAGCTAGCTTATGGTATCCTAGATAACATCGCAGAAAAATCTGACTAAA
This sequence comes from Wollemia nobilis, assembly GCA_028583015.1. Classification (NCBI taxonomy): domain Eukaryota; kingdom Viridiplantae; phylum Streptophyta; class Pinopsida; order Araucariales; family Araucariaceae; genus Wollemia; species Wollemia nobilis. The sequence continues at coordinate 7,066,542 of JAQPPZ010007530.1, forward strand.
TACAATACAGGAGTTAGTGGAGCTAATTAGGTGATCCTCAAGTACAGGTTCGGTTGAAAGACCATCTGGCACTGGCGGTATCCTGATGAATAACACATAAACGAACTCAATTGCACACACAGGGATGTGAAATAACTTGGTTAAATTCAAGTCAGATTTAGACCTTGTTCCAAAGTCCTGCGAGATAAATGTATAGTCTTGGCTAGTTAGTTAAAAATATCTGCATCTCAGAAAAGCTTAACTACATTTTCCAACAACCGATACATTTCATTCCATTCATCACCATCAAAAAATAGACAAAATACAAAAACAAAGTTTTCATATGCACAAGCATTCCACAAAGTTATCTTATTACTATAGCAAATCACTCCAGTTTTGTACAGTATATGGTGCATCGACAAATCATTCACAATTCATTTCATTCATTCTATATGCATACATCATACAAATTAGAATCATCACATTCATAATCGCATATGCATACATCAATGTAAAAACATGTACATAAAAATAAATCATGCAAAATAGATAAACACCAAAAAGAATCATCTATATATATATATCACAACAAAATTGCCCGCAGGCTACAAAACTGGTCCTCAGACCTCCCTCCCATCATCCAAAATCCCAAAATCCCCAGCCTAGGGCATCGTCCACCATGATCACATAGGATCGGTGTGATGAGAGCTACCCCCTGCGGTATCTGTCCTCTGAGATCTCTCAGGGCGACTGCTCATCCCTGCATCCTGCCCACTCGCACCTCCCTCATCTCACCGCCGACGATGGGATGATGCCGACTGCTCCGTCCCGCTGTATCTCGTCCTGTATTACAAGCCACTGGCCGAAGGCTCTGGTATTCACCCACCCAGGTAGATAATCTCACCCTCCATCTCTGATCGATGCCACCCCCACGCGGCCTCTCGTCACCCCCAATCTGCCTCTCGTCACCTCCAATCCTCTTCTTGTAGCCTCGACTCCGCCTCCCGCCTACGGTAATATGTGATGGCATCATCGCGCTGTGCTAGCTACACCCGTAGGAGATCTCTCTCCCGTGCAGCATCTATATCTCCCACCTGCTGGTGAGATGCAGCCACTGCGATCCCCTGCCCTACCAACTGTGTCTGCAGGATATCCCTCTCCTACGTCATCTCTGCTAGCTCTCCATACCGCCTCTGCAACAATCCTGTCAAACGTTCTACCTCAGCGCGCAACCCTGCCTCTGTCTCCCCCGAGCCAATCGGCTCTGATGCCTCCTACATCTCCGACTGCTCCTCCTCCCTAAAGTCGTCTCCCACCTCTTCCACCTCCACCATATCTACATCTGTAGGTGTTCCCCAACCCTCTCCTGGTGCCTCTGCACCCTCTCTGCCTCCCACTGCCTCCTCTCCTCCCAAGGGCCCCTCCCCTCGCCACTGCCGTAGCGTCCACCACTCCTGATATTCGGCTGTCACGCCGACGTCATAAACATCCAGAATGTCCAACATAGCATCTGACTCCCCTAGTGGCTTGAGGATCGGCGTCGCTAGGGTCCTCTCATCACTCCGACACCGATAGGCTACGGGCTCCCAAGGCAACCCCTGAGGTACCCCAAACTGCTCGAGCATGCTTAGCGGTAAACCATCTAAAGGCACCTTTGCACACGTCATCTTGGGTCAAGCGACTCGTTGCTTTTCTCATGTCGGTAATTCCCTCATCGATTCGTCGCTTGAGGGGGTAGTCACACTTAGTTGCCAATCAACAACATTATACCTAGTCTTGGAAAAGACACACATTCAAAGGATCATTGCAAAAGATAATTGCGCCCCTGCTTGGGGCAGCAAACAAGCAATCATCACAAACTGATCATATACTTAGCATTTGTGAATCATGAACTCAAGGTTCCCACAACAAAAGGTTGCGCCCTTTGCCTATTCATGACTGATCAATGCCTAAGTTCAAGTAATACCTCACCGAACCAGGTTAATGCTTGATTTAAGTTCCTTAGCTCATCAGAAGCAAGGATTTAAGAATGCGTGCCCTTTCCATACTTGGGGCATCAAGAGTTGGTTAGGTTACTGAAAACCTTAATCATTAGTGCTTTGATTATATTTTTGCTCAGTGCTACGCCTTGCACAACACTTCCCAAAAAGGGGCATCTGTAGACACCAAAACAGCACCAATCCGATTATGTGATTACAAGCACTGATCGCACCAACACACACAGCCCCTAGGGCAGCCCTCAGAGGTTAAACAGTGGTTATAACCACTCACAGCAATTTTGCAAGTCAAAAACCAATTTGGCACCTTTTATACACTTTATTGCTTATTCGTCCCACCCAGGGATGAGTGCAAATTTTACTCGTCCTACCCAGGAACGAGTGCTGACTGATACTCGTCTCACCCAGGGACGATTATAAGTGCTTGCTTTGGGGTGGGATGATTGTCAGGTTTGACCGGCAAAAAGTCAAATCTTGGCATATAAACAACTCAAAACTGCCACTTAGCTCTTCCTGCATGACATAGGAGTGCGAGTGAGTTCTTTTGACAACTCATATCTGCCAATTGACTTTCCCTTCACTGCATGGGAATGAGAGTAAGCTTTTTAAGACAACTCAGATTTGCCACTTAGTTATCCCTTCATTGCATGGGAGTGCAAGTGAGCTTTTCTAAAACACACAAAGACATGCACAGAGGCAGTTAAGAAGCCCTTGATCAAGAAGAAGTCTTCTATTCACAAACAAAATCATTCATGCAAAGAAACACTTTTGCATGTTAATTCAAAGAGACCCCTTGGGTCTATAAAATGGTGAGTTTCCTCACCCAAAAGATATATCGAGCAGGAGCATTCTGAGCAACGAAGTGCTGTTAATTCACTTACTTGCGATTTGCGCCCAAACCCCAATCTTTTGACCACAATATTCTATCAATTTGATGACAACACATCACATCAGGTTTCGGACCCATCTCAAGCGGATTGGTGTCAAAGCAAGGTTTTATCCACGGGTGGTTCGCCTTCGGGAACCTCCTCGATTTATTTCTTTTATAGTATTTTAGCTAGTTTCATGTTTATGCATTTATCAAGTTTTCGGTTCATTTAGATTCATTTCAGCTATAGTTAAGATTTATCTTTTATTTTTCATACACAGGTGCTACTGATTCTTTGTTTGTTTCTTTGAACGCAGATTTCAGGTCTATTGAAGGAGCAGCGAGGAATCGACCTTTGTCAACGCAAGCGGCGACAACGTTTTGGTTCGCCCATTTTATATGTGGGCACGCGAAAGAGGAATTCTGAAGCAAATTGTAGAGATCAATATCTAACGCTCCTATCCCCTAAAAAGGAAGGAGACGTATTGTAACACAAATTGAAAAGAATATCAATAAAAAGGGCTATAGTTTATATTGCTTTTATATCTTGTGTTCATTCATTTGTGTTCTTTCCTTTTAATGCAATTTTGTTTAGTTTTTCCTTTTTGTTTCCGGAATCTCGTGTTTTCAACAAGTACAGACTACAATTTACAATTGTACAACAAAATTATTGCATAAGAAGTATAGTAAAACAAATATACAGTGAAAGTACAAAATCATTAAAATAAAACTGTACAGTAACGACAGAATAAAAAAACTGTACAATAAACAAACAACAAAAAAAAAACATATTAGGGTTTCAACCTTAATATGGCGAAAACAAAAATGAAACAAAATATATTAGGGTTTCAACCTTAATATGCACAAAAACAACAAAATAAAATGCAAACGTTTTGGGTTTTAAACCTAAATACAAACAAAAACAAAGTACCGATAACATTGTGTACTAGGGTTTTGACCTTAATATACAAAAATTAACAACAACAACAAAAAAACAAAGCAAATAAAGTTCCTATATTAGGTTTTCAACTTGATATACGAATAAAATCAACCCAACGCACATAGAAAAAAAAATAAGGTTTTAAAACCTTAAAAACAAAATAACGCAAACAAGAATTTTATGTGAGTTTTAAACTTCATAAAAACACGCACAAATAACAGGCAGAGAGAAGGAACATCATACTGGTCTCACCTTAGCTCCTCCACTCAAAGATCCGGTTCTCGCACTCATGGTGTTCATGAAATTTTAGTAGTGCTCCGCTACGCACGCTCGCACTCCTCCTCACTACTCCAAATCGCCAAGAAAAAAATATTGCAAATGAGCCCAAAACCTAGTTTTGGTCCTTATATAGGTTTTTAGGCCTATAATCGTCCCACCCTGGGATGAGAACTCTAGTTAGCAATCGTACCACCCTGGGATGATTACAAAATTGGTATTCATCCCACCCTGGGATGATTACAGAGCAAGAAATAAAGCAACAAAAATTGCATCCAAAAAATGCACCAAAAAAAGCAATAAATCTGCCAAAAAAAGGTGCCTTTGCACCTGACATTCATGGCATGAAAAATCACCATCGAGGTCACAAATACTCACTATCCTACTTCCTAATAAGGCTAGCATAGCCGGACCACTCCACGAGAAGGAGAATTTTTGATAATTTCTACCCCAATAGGCGTAAAAAAAATGGGTCAAAAACCCACAAAAAATAGGTCCGATTGTTGGAAAACTACAATAAGTGTTCAACAAAAACAACTAAAGGCACCCTTAAAAAAATCATCTTGGGTCAAGCAACTCGTTGCTTTTCTCATTTTTGTTCATTATCTCATCGATTCGTCGCTTGAGGAGGTATTCAAACAAAGTCACCAATCAACAAATACACACCCAATCAAGGAAATGACATGCATTCAAAGAATCATTGAGAAAGACAATCACTCTCCTGCTTGGGGTAGTAAACAAGCAATAATCACAAGCTAAACAAACACTTGGCATTCTGGAAGCATGAAGAAAAGGTTCCTTAGACAAAAGGTTGTGCCCTTTGCCTATTCATGTCTGAACAATGTCCAAGATCAAGTACACCTCACTGAAAAAGGTTACACTTTAGTTAAGCTCCTTAGCTCTTCAGAAGCAAGGATTCAAGAATGCGTGCCCTTTCCATACTTGGGGTATAAAAATTTGGTTAGGTTACTGAGAAACCCTAATCATTAAGTACTTTGGTCATCTATTTTTTTCTCAGCACTGCGCCACACATAGCGCATCCCAAAAAGGGGCATTTGTAGACACCAAAACAACACCAATCCGATTATGTGACTACAAGAACTGACCGAATTGGCATACATACCCCCTATGGCAGCCTCCATAGGTTAAATAGTGGTCCTAACCACTACCAAATCAGTTTTGGAAGGTCAGAGGTCAATTTTGACCTTTTAAGCACTTTGCTCCCTATTCATCCCACCTTGGGATGATTAGCAGCAATCGCTCTAGGGTGGGACGATTAGCAAGTTTGACTGGAAAAAAGTCAAACCTTGACAAATGGCATCCCAGATCTACCACCTAAATTTACCTTCAGGGCATGCAATTGTGAGGAATGGTTTCAAATTAGAGAGAGACTTCATTCAAGCCTGCCCTGATCAGGGAGGCCTCATTCAAGGAGGCTCTAAATCAGGGAGGAATCTTCTCTCCCCCAAAAAGGCATGGTGAGCCAAGTGGTGCCCTTGCATGTGCATTCAAAGGAGACCCTTAGGTATATAAAAATGTGAGCCTCCTCACCCCAAAATAAGAAGAGAGCTGGAGCATTTGGAGCAATGAAGTGCTGCCAAACTTTACCCCCATTCCTCTTTGTGCTTCCTACATCCCCAAATCTCTATTTTATAGAAGAGAGGTTATCGGGTGAACACTAGGAACACAATCTAGACCCAAAACCCAATCAATCGGCTATAATACCACCCAAAAAATCATCGACACAACCCCCTATGAGGTTTTGGACCCATCCCACTTGGATTGGTGTTAAAACTAGGCCCTAAACGGTGGGCGTCCCACCCCCAGGTGCCCCCCGAACTGCTGCAGTCCTAATCGTCCCATCCCGGAGTGATTAGAAATTTGTGCATGATTTATTTACTATTATTTTTTCTTTCTCTTTTATTTAATGTACTTATGTTGTTGTCCAAGTTTCATTACTTTCTGACATGATTTGACCTGGTTTCTGTCATTTTTATGTGTTTAGAGGTGCATGCTTTCAAACATGCTCATGATGAGAATCTGTCAAATTTGACCTTCTGGGTCATCTCAAAATACTGTTTTTAGTCTAACCACAAGTTTGTAGGAGTTTTGGAGGCCTCTGGACAGGACATTTGCAAGGTCACTTTTTGCAAGTTTTGTGACAGTCCCCAACGTCCCACCCCGGAGTGATTAGAAATTTGTGCATGATTTCCTTACTATTATTTTTGCAATATGTCCCATATGATATCCTAATGCCTCTCGTTAAAGTTTCATTGCATTCTGACATGGTTTGACTGTAGTTTTATCATTTTATGTGTTAACTAGCTCGTAGGGCGCCCCTGTCACATACAAGAAAATTTGGGTAGGATAGGCAGATTCTGAGCATATGGGTAGTCTTAAAATCACATATAATGCCTAACTCATGAGTTTCAAGTGATTTGGATGAGCGTAGGTGAGACACTGGAGTGCTCACCTTGGAGAGGCCCCTGATGGGCAAATGCGCATAACGGGGCCGTCCGACGCTGCTTCGATGCAAAATTAGGTGATACCAATTCTAGAAGTTGTCCTTTACATTCATATGTCATTCTGTAATCGATTTATCAACCTTATCACTGATATCCCACAAGTGCCCACTGGAGGCCTTAGGGATTTGGCCATATCTTCACAAGGATATGAAAAAGTACATCAGGCATTGTGATGCATGCCAAAGAATGGGGAAACCCACTCATACAAATGAGATACCACTATAGCCTCAAATAGATTTAGAGTCATTTGAGAGGTGGGGGCTTGATTTTGTGGGACCTATTGATCCACCTTCTCAAGGAAAGGTGCATATTCTGGTATGCACTGATTACCTGGCAAAGTGGGTAGAGGTGCATGCTTTCAAACATGATCATGATGAGAATGTCATTGATTTCTTGTATACTCAGATTTTTTAGATATTTGGAGCTCCATAGTCTATCACCACATACCAGGGACCCCAATTTACATCTAAAGTCATTGAGGCTTTTACAGAATTGTATGAAATCAAACATAGGAAATCATCACCTTACCACCCACAAGCAAATGGCCAGGTTGAGGTAACAAATAGGGAACTGGAATGGATATTGATAAAAATAGTAGCTTTTCATAGGAGAAACTAGTTATATAAATTACCTGAAGTAGTTTGGGCTTACAATACTTCTTGGAAATCCACTACTGGATTCATATCTTATGAACTGGTTTTTGGTAAAAAGTCCCTCCTACCTATTGAATTTGAGCTACTAACATTATGCATAGCATTGGAAATTAGAATTGATTTGTCATAGGCATAAATAGACAGGATTCAGCAGCTGAATGCATTGGATGAACTTTTGTTGGATGCTCTACACCAAACTGAAGTAATTCAAGAGCAGAGAAAGTTGTGGCATGATAGTCACATTCAGCAGAGGAAATTTTAGCAAGGATATTGGGCTTTGTTGTTTGATTATCACTTTGAGGACTTCCCTGGAAAGCTGAGGACTAGATGGCTTAGACCTTACCAAATTGAAGAGGTATTTGACAACGGAGCAACTTATCTCTCTCCCATTGATGATTCAAGGAGAAATTTGGTAGTGAATGGACATCACCTTCAGATGTACCATACACCTCTAACTAAAGAGGATTTCTTGCAACAACTTGATAGGTTGGATGCACAACAGGTGGAAGATATTCCCTCTTCCACCTTAATTTCAACAAATTTAGCCTAATAATGGAGTTTCAAGAAAATAGAAAAATAAAAAATAAAAAATAAAAAGAGATAAAAATACAGGGAGAGAAAAATGAATAATTCAGTAGTGAAAACCTCTTTGAGGCACTACTGAATTGGTGTGCATGAAAACCAGTTTTCTGGCATGCATGACCTTGGCACAATTTCCATAATTTTACAAATTCACCAACTGCACTTGTTTTGAAGTGTTGCAGCAAACTTCAGCAGAACATCATCAGAAGCAGCCATTCTTCCAAACTTGCATTAACTTGTTTTAACCAGGTATATATTTCTTGCACTTTTCTCATTGTAAATATTTGGTATATAGTATATGACAATTAACCATTAGTATAAAGGTGTTCATAAGAGTTGGCATAATCAAAACATGTTTTGAGAAAAGAAGAATTTTGGTTTTTGCCTGATCTTCGGAATAAGTGCCTGTTGTTTCTTCGGAATGACAACGCCAGTTTTGTCTTCGGATTGAAAATTGTCTTCAAAATGACAATGCCAACTTTGTCTTCGGAATGAAGAATTGTCTTCGAAATGAAGCATAACCTTCGGAATGAAGAATTATCTTCATAATGAAGCATAATATTTGGAATGAAGAATTGTATTTGAAATGAAGCATAACCTTCGAAATGAAGAATTATCTTCGGAATGAAGCATAATCTTCAGAATGAAGAATTGTCTTCAAAATGAAGCATAATATTTGGAATGAGCATTTATCTTCGAAATAAAAGTGGAAAAAGACACGACATCAGCAAAATATTTCCACATGGCATCCGAGGAGGGAGAAAAGACACGGTCAACGAAGTTTTTAACTACATGTGATAATTGACACGTGTCTGTTAGTTTGTATGGTGTAATTTGTCTTATATTTGCACCCATCAAGGAAGTACAGGAACCATGGGAGAATGACCAATAGCATGCCACCATAGTTCATTTTTGATAACCACGCAAGTGGTGGATTCACATGCTGGACGAATGTGCTAAAAAAGGTAAGGAATATCTGATGGCAAGGATGTTTGTCCAACCATTGTCGGCCAAATATCCAGAGCAGAACAGAAAAATGTGCCACCTTTTCTTCCAAAGACATGTTTGCTAAATAAAAATTATTACGAGGTAGGGTACAGGAATTGAAGCTCTTTTCAAAGAAAAATATAGACATTGCAACCCAAAAGAAAAAAAACCTATTTCTATAGAAATCAGTAGATGAGTGTGGCAGCAGAAGTGAGAAGCATTCTCAGTGTAAAAATAGCAGAACAAAAAAATGGGGTGAAAAATAAAAATGGAGCCAGCAGATACTACTCTCCTTTGGGAAAATCTAGAAGTGTTGCATATTTTTGAAAATTGAGGGCTTATGCCTTTCTTGGATAAATTCAATGGATGCTCTGAATATTTGGTTACCGTATTTTCTTAGATGTTCAGAAATAACCGGCCACACATCAATGGCATGACAATTAAGGTAACCCTTGAAGTTCTGAGTCAAATTATTGAACTTCCACTGCAAGGTCTTCAAATTTATAGAAGTAGCAAAAACACATTAGCAAGTGTAGTTAGTCAATTTGTGGAAGAGGATGATAGGAAGCTAGAATATTTAATAAATAATAACATGTGTAAGGGGGTAAAAAGGACTAGCCAGCAAGAAACCTGGGATGAAGTAGCCACATAGGTCATCAAATTTTTAACTTGTGAGGGGTAGCATGTGGTTTTGTTAGGGCATCATTTTAGAATTTTAAATCACCTTAGGCATGGCAGGTAGCAATCTAAATTGAGGATAAATATTCCATTATACCTACACCAAGAGCTGCAAAACATGGCAAAACATTATCAGGAAGGAAAATGGAGCCCTCATCACCATGGTATTATTAAAATGGTATGCCAACATCATTTTAAGGGAAACCCTAGAAGTTTTAATAGGTTTTACTCTACCTTGACTGATGTAGTTTTTGGGGAAGAAGATGAAGGAGAGGAGGAAACAAATGTTGTTGTAGAAGAGGAAACAGATACTATTGTAGAGAAATAAACATAGCACTTTTCCTTAGAACCCTCAACCTCACAACCTCAAAAACAAAATAAGAGAGGATTTGGGACTGGTAGCAGAAAAGAAAAACAGAAAAAGGTCCATTTTTTTGAAAATATTATTGAACTGACAAAACAAGGGAATGAAATTTCTAGCCAACCTGGAATGGTCTAGAAGGAGAGCAGAAGGGGTGGTACATCTTATTACGGTTATGAAACATCACTGGATAGGTATCATATTTAGACCTCCAACAATAATTTCTCTAGTTCCCTTCTATTTTGAATAGGATTCCCAACCAGATGAACAATTTGAAGAATGGCTCAGGAACCTTCAGGAAACCAGGGGATATTATATAGGCACTAAATTATTCTATAGATCATGGAATTTGAATATGGATATATGTGATTTAATAGGCCGACAGAATGCATGAGGACATGCATTAATATAAGTTGGGGGGAAAATGATAAGGTCTGGAAATGCCTCCATCATAGTATGTTTTGAACATTGAAATTTCCTAAAAAATCTTGTGAATTATCTTATATGCTAGTTAAGTTGATCTAATATGTTGTGTATTAACTGTTTGCATGATTGATGTGTTAGGAATATTATATTCTGATTTTTGACAGTTTTTGTATAGTTTTATGTCATTTTGTCATGACTTGCTAAATGAGGAATATGCTTAGGTTGATAGCAACACTTTACTAGTTTTGTTTTGATGATTTTCAAGCATTTATTTATCTAATCTTAGCAATTGGTGCAAGAATACTGTTATTGTGCAACAAAAACTGGTTTTGTTGTGTAAATTCCAGCCAGCTGCAAATGAATGGCAAGGCATTGAATTCACACATGGAGAAGGATAAAGGCTACTGCAATCAGATCCTAAGAGATAACCCACCTGAGAAAATCAGCTAAAATCACCTAAAGATCACATAGTCAATTTGAAGATCTTCAAATTGAGCAAACATCTTCGGATTGACAGAATGCAGTTTCTTTGGATTGATCCAGTTATCTTCGGATTGACAACAAAAAGTGCTTTTTGACTTTTTTACTATTTTATAATGGTGTAAAAAGGGAAATAAGGTTGATAAGATTAAATAAAAATATCCCCCAGCTACCTTTGTCGTCCTTGCCATCAAAAGCCACCATTCATGGGAAAAGATCAATTGATCCTCTTCTAGGATAAAACCAGGAAATACTGCAACATAATAGGAATAGTATATTTTTTGTTGTAAATAGATTTTAGGCATCTATAAAAGATAGCTCCCACTTTTGGTCGAGCTAAGTAGCTATGTATGCAAGTAGGCAAGTAAGCAATAAGCAAGCAGAATAGTGATTTCAGTCCTGTAACAGATTTTAGCAGCAATATTGTAATGATTTTCTGAAGCAATAAAAGTGTAGTTTTCTCCATTTGTTTTGTTATGTCTGAGTGTGAGTAAGATTTAGAGATAGAGAGAGAAGAACTCATACCTTATTATAGAAAAGGAGGCTGGCCACTTCCATACCTAGGAGGAGGACTAACATATAGGTTTTATTCTAATTTTTCTACAGCATAATAAGTTGTAAACTTGTCAATTTCATTATTTTGCACAGCTAACATTCCTAGTTGCTTAATTATTGTTTAGAATGTTTTTGTGATGTGATTAGTAGTATATTTGGTTATTCTTTTCATTCCCAACAACTTTCCAATTTACTGTAGGTTTTCATTTCTAGCAATTTATAGTTTTCTGCAATTTTTTGCATTGTTGTTTTTGTTGTCAACCCCTGTACAGAAGATTGACAACCTTCTATTATAGAGCATTGACAAGACCTAGTTTTTTGTGTTTCATTTTAGTTTTCATTATTGCAAGAGTAAATAGACTTTCATTTTGCAACTATAATCAGGTTTCCAATTCTACAACTGTAACTAGAATTCCATTTCTGCAAATTAACTAGATTTCATTCTTGCAACTGTAACTAGGGTTTCATTTTTGCAATTAGCCATCAGTTCTCATTTTTGCAAATATATTAAAGTTCAATTTATGCAATTTAGAGGTAGAAATGACCTAAAAACCCCCCACACAATTGGTCCCACCAATAATACTTGTTGCTTCTAATTAACCTGAATTATAGCCTTGTTCACTCCTTTCGTAGATAGCCTTGTACACTGCCCTGGATTGACAAATTCATTAATAATGAATGATGTGCTTAACGACAGCACATCAATTATCTCAAAAGGATTAATTTTAGTATGGTCACTATTTTAATAGACGTTTAATTAAATTTATGCATGCATTCACCATAGTTAATCACATCAAAGTGATTAATTTTAGCACAGTCTAAATTTGTAATAGGAGACAGTTGCATTCTGTATAAAATGCAAGCCACACCTAAAGCGAACAATCCTAAACCTGAACATTATTTTATACTATATTATTTCAATAAAAATTATTGAGTGTTCTTTTAATTTGAGTGTTCAGAAGAGTGACCATGTGAATTAGTTAGACTGATGTCTACGAGAGCCTCAGTCCACTCCAAGCAGTATTCCTCCCCTATTTTCTATTGTCATTATTTATGTTGTTTATTTCTTGTTATTTTATTTTTGCAAGTGTGTTTTCCTATTTTATTTATTTCTGCACATTGTGTTTAATTCTTGCAATTTCTTTCTTTATTTAATTCTGCAAGTGTGCTTAAATTTTTGCAATTTCCTTTCAATTATGTGCTTAATTTTCTACAAATTTCCTTTCATTCATGTGTTTGATAATGATAGTTTAAATTATTTTTCCTATAGTTTCCATTAGTATTTATTTTCCTACACTTAATTATAGTTGGTTTAATTATGTTTGGTTTGGATGAAATTAAACTACACAAACACACCCTCATCAAACCAAATGACACATAGGACTCATCTCCCAATTTACTACTATTTTGCACAAGTACTCAGCAAGTTTACGAACTCCAAAATTGATAAAATTAGATGGAAATAAAATTATTATTTTTAGAAACAACATTTTTTGCTCACCATTTTGGCACCATTGTCGGGGAGTGTGAACTGTAGTATTTAGAATATGTAGGTCAATCAAACCTAAAACTTATAGTTTATCTTAGCCTGCCCATAGATTCTCTACTTGATATTGTATGAGTCCACCATGATTAAGAGGATCGAATGGATGCTTTGTTAGAAAATGAGAAATCACACCTTTTGAAATACCTTATAAAGAATTTGAAACACTTCCCAAAGTTGTACCATCATCTTCACTTGAAACACCTTGGCATAGTAATCCAATATTCGGATAAACTTTCTTTAAAACAAATCCAAAGTGGAAATCAATAAGAAAAGAGAAAACATATAAAAATTTATTGAACACCCAAATATGAAAAAAAGTGGAAGAGGGAACTATTTCGAATTTTAATTTAGGAATATTATTTGAAGGCAAGAGAAATGAGTGCAACACTTTGTTAGAATCTTTGAAAGTAGCCAATGTAGAACCTACACTATTTGAAAATATGGTTGAGGTGGAAGAGGCTTCAACTAGTTTTGACTTTCAAATTGAGGAATCCAGAGGAGATACCAAAATGAAACACATATCTCCTACACATCTTCCTACATTTAACTAAGGACCCTAATCTATTCCTTTTCAAATTTTATGTATTGTGCAAATCAGTGGACTACAAGTTTGATGCCCAAAAACTAAAGTTATTTTTCTCTACACTAGATAATTCAGCATTACACTGGTTCATGAGTTTGGGGAACAACATATTGCTACCTATGAGGATATGAAAAAAATATTCCTAGAACAATACCAATACTTTTGTAGGGCATGATATGCTAGGAAATAAGCCCTAGATATGTCCCAAAGAGAGGAAGAGTCATTGGAAGATTACTGGGATAGATTTAGCTTCAATCTTCAACGATCACCCCATACAAAACTAGGTGAGAAATACTTAAGAATCATATTCTTAAGGAGGGTCACAAATGAATCCTTACAAGGTTTAAATTTTTTATTGATAGGTGATATTTACCAACATCAAATGTAAAATATCCAACAATTATGTCAAAATTATTCAAGAAGAAAAGGTAAACCCACCAATTGAGTCACAAAAATCATAACCTTTGTAACTATGGCAGAAATAGACAATATGTTGAAGGACATGAAGAGTAAGATGTTATCATCTCTTGCACTTCAATTAGATACACTCATGCTTAAAAAAATAAAGAAATTGAAGTAGCATTGACCTTATTTTGCCCAAGATGTAGAAGAAAACACCCCAATAATGAGTGTCCATAGAATAAAGTGAGAGTGTGTACCATTTATAAAAAGGATCACAAAATAATGTTATGTCCACAAATAACAAACATAAAATAATAACATGAAGTAGAAAAAACGTATTTTATGGGTAACAGGAGAAACTAGCAATAATTTTCTATAAGAAATAGTATGTCAGGAGGAGGACCATCCTATGGGGGATCCAATTTTATGAACCAAGGACAAACTCAACCACCCAACAGGGGATGGTGGGGTAAAGCACCTTGGATGAATTCCACCTAAGGATATAATCCTTACACCCCTTATCCATGGATTCCATACCATCAAAATGAACCACAGTGGCAAAATTACAATATGTGGACTTCACCTCCATAAAACACAACTCTCAAGCCCCATTGCATTCTAGTTTTCCAACACCTCCTACTTCTAGGTCAAATTAGCTACATGCAAAACCAACTCCAAATCCAAACAATAAGATAAATTAGTACACCTATTAGGTAGACACAAATATGTTCCCCATGTATCATATTAGAGTAGATTGCAACCCTATACAACTTAGATCAGGTAGGTAGTTAGGAGTAGATCCAATTCCTCCTACAGTGGAGGAAGAGGATGTAGAAGTAGAGATATAAGAACAACCACCTTCAATAGAGGAGGTGGAATAAAATGTACCTACTAAAAAAAAAAACAAAAATTATGGGATTCCACCCTTCCTTAAAATATTACAAGAACCCAAAAAGCCAATGCAACTAGAATTTGACATCATGGAGGGGTTGAAAAACCTTATAGTCACTATTCCCCTCTATAAGACCATAATATATGTTACAATATATACAAGGACCATAAGAGAGTTATCTCTTAAGAAAACTGGAAGAAAATCATCAAAAGTAGTTAATATGGTAGGTTAGTTGGTTAATTTAATGTTAGGCAACCCTTACCACCCCAAGTACTCTAATCCATGAAGCCCAGTGCTAGAAATTCAAATTGTAGGCTTACAATTACCCAACACATTAGTATATATAGAGGCCACTATAAATATCATACCTTAAGAAACCATGTAAAAATTGCAACTCATAAATACGAGGACAACTAAAATAATTCTCCAATTAGCTTATCGATCTACAGTACTCCTGAAGGAAATGCTGGAAGACGTGATTGTAACAGTGGATGCATTGGAGTACTCGGTAGATTTTCTAGTCTTACAATCTAGATATATATTGGGTGGTTATATGCATATATTAGGACATCCTTGGCTAGCCTCAAATGATGCTTATATAAGTTATAGGATAGGATAAATGACAATATCGAATGGACACAATATCACAAACTTATTCATTTATCCACCTGCATAGTCCACTGATATGTTAGTAGAACCAAATTATGAAGTCTTAAATATTGATGCCTTGCTAATGTTTCAACAAATAATATCTCTATATGAGGTAGAGGATGACACCGATGAATATCAAGTCATAACAAACTTTTTCCAAGGGGAATCCTCACAACCTCCTATAGAATCTCCACTTCTACGTAGCAAGGAGAATCATATAAAACAAATAGAAGTAGCACCTAGTAGAATGTTGAACATTGACCATGCATTGTTAACTGTTCAAGAGGAAAAATTTAAAGAAATACTAGTCAACAATCAAACTACTTTTGCGTAGGATTATAAAGACATGAGGGGGATTGTACCCGAAGTCTACATGCACAAAATTTATTTGGAAGATAATGTAAGACTAGTAAGACAACCTCCAAGTAGAATGAATACAAAAATGAAATAAATAATCAAATATGAATTACAAAATCTTTTATCAGTTGGATTTATTTATTGTATATCAAATAGTCAATGGGTATCACCTTTAGCAGTGGTGCCCAAGAAAAATGGCAAGTGGTGAATAAGTGTTGATTACAAGATGTTAAATAAAGCCACTAGGAAAGACCATTCCCCCTCCCATTTATTGACCAAGTCCTTAGCACCTTGGTAGGATGAAAATACTTTTCATTCCTTGATCAATTTAGTGGATATAATCAAATTCAAATGGGGGATGAGAATTAAGACAAAATCACTTTTACCTATCCTTGGGGTACTTTTGCTTACCGAGTCTTACCATTTGGGTTATGTAACGCACCTACAGGGTGGTGCTTAGTATCTTTTTAGACATGGTTAGACAGACTGTAGAAGTCTATATGGATGATTTCACTGTTTATGATGCAACTTTTGAAGAAGCTACAACTAATTTGGAGAAAGCACTCTAGCATTTTTTGGAAACAAACCTATCCCTTAGTAACGATTTTTTTTTATGTTGATGCAATAAGGTATAGTGTTAGGACATCACATCTCCATGAAAGGGATCAAGATGGATAAATGAAAAATGAAGTAATTAAAAATCTACCTACTCCAAAAACTTAGAGAGATATCCATAATTTTCTAGGCTCTACTAGATATTATAGGTATTTTATCCAAGATTTTAGCAAAACTGCCAAACCTCTACATACATTGTTCACCAAGAATGTTGAGTTTGTCTGGACTAGTGAATGTTGAGTTTATCTAGACTAGTGAATGTGAGTAAAAACTTCATATTTTTAAGTATAAACTAACGACTGATCCTATGCTAAGAGGTCCAAATTGGAACCTCCCCTTTCATATTTATGTTGATGCATCCAACAATGCTATAGGGGCAGCATTAGGATAGAAGGATGGAGATGAATTTTATGTCATCTATTATGTCAATAAACATCTTATAGGTGTTGAGTTCAACTATACTATCAAAGAGAAAGAGTTCCTTGTAGTAGTTCATGCTATAAATAAATTTCACCACTATAATGCAGGTTATAAAAAATTTGTGCACATAGATCATACAACCATCAGATATTTGATGATTAAACCTATGGTGAGTGGTAGAATTATTAGGTGACTTTTACTTCTATAGGAATTTTATGTAACCATTGTTGACAAACCTAATAGGGATAATGTTGTTGCATATTTTCTCTCCAAATTAATATCTCAGGACCACACTACCACTGAAGGCTAATTTTTGGATGAGAATATCTTTGTTTTTTATGAACAAATTCTATGGTACATAGATATGGCTAATTAACCACTGGTAAAATATCTCCTACACTCTCACCCTGAGAAGCTCAAAATTTGATTGAGAAGAGCTCAAAATTTGCATTAGATAGATTTGTGTTTGCAATATTACAAACGACACCACATTTGTATCTTAATCATGCACCTTCAAATCCATCACCAATAGTAACCCATGTGTATAACTATGTTTTTCAACACATCCCCTACTATTTTTATAAGGAATATACTAGGATTTTTTTGTCACTCAGCCATACCTATTGTTTTTATCAAAATTTTTAGAAAGCTATCTTTACTTTTAATATATGAGGTTTAGTTTTGATAGCACCTGGTATATTTCAGAATCCCATAACTAATCAAAACACTAAAATACTAGTTGGAACAAGGGAAAAATGAATACTACAAAGTGGTACTAGGCATCTTAAACAAAAGGTTTTAACTTACTCACCTTGCGATGTGCTTGGTTTAGGATTTTGATTATTGGTAGAAGGACAAGCTACCCCTGATGAGCATCAGATATGCTCATATTATTTTATACATTTTAATGGTTTTTGCATGGTAATATATCATGAATTGTATATTTTTATGAATAATTATGTATTTATTTAACGAAATCATGTGTATTATCTAATCTATGCATGATTTGTATTTTGTGTAGTTATTCACCTGATTTTGTCATATTTTGCTCAGTCAAGGTCCTACATGGACCTGGCACGCTTTCACTTCATCAGAATAAGGCATACTCAAGTAGGCACCTTACTGAAGAAGATGCCTTACTAAGGTAGGTGTCTTACTAAGGTAGGTGCCTTACTCAAGTAGGTGCCTTACTGAGGTAAGTGCCTTACTCAAGTAGGTGCCTTATAGAGGTAGGTGCCTTATGGAGGTAGACACCTTACTCAAGTAGACACCTTACTCAAGTAGGCACCTTACTCAAGTAGGTGCCAAGCAAGCACCTTAATCAAGCAGGCACCAAGATTATGCATGTTGACTGAATGGTTGTAGAATGACCCCGTTGACCACCGTTCCACCTCATCTATGGGAAATCGTTGAATGAATGAGATATCACAATTGGAGTGGATGAACATGTAAGCACTCAAAAAAGTAGAATTTAAACAAATTAGAAATCATATGATTTCCAAAAATGATGAAAAGCTACTTATCGTGCACCTATTACAGTAACTAAACTGTCCCAGTTTAGACTGTAACTAGGATGCTTGTTGTAACAAAACTGCAACAGGAAGTCCTATGTGAGTTATATAAACACACATACTTCTCTATAGCAAGGGGAGGCAAATATTTTAGAGAACATTATCGCATATAATATTTCATCACACTATCAATAAAATATTGAAAGTTCTTCCATTTGTGTATTGTCTTCATGATTTTTTGGGCGGGATCTACTGGATCTCGGGCCCACTCCAAGCCAGCTTTCCTCCCATGATTCTTAGTTTTCTTCATAGATTTTATTATGCATGATAGTATGTTTATTTATTATATTAAATATATTTGCTTTAGCATGGTGTGCTTTTCTATTACGTAAGGGTGTTTACCACTTTTAGTGTGGAGTGTTTATTTTTACATCTTTATTTATGTATAAGTTTTATTGGTGTGGATAAATCAATTGCTACTTTACAAACACCCCCAATGATAGTTGAACGAATTCATCTCAAAAGTGGTAGTGTGAGCAGTCTCAACTATGGCACTTCAAAAGTATGCAAGCTCCTTGGTTTGACAATATAAATGTGAGGGCTATGACATAAATAGGAAATATTTAACTAGTGTTTTACCCCCAACATGTTGGCATCATTTCTATGGAAGCACCACCAATAGACTAACTACAGTATCCCTTAAAACCTTTTATTTGACCTTGTATGAGTCCACCAAGAAAAATAGGACCCAATGATCATTTTATAATATAGAGTCCATTAGAAAAATCTAAGTCAGCCATTCTTCCAACTCATCACCAGTAGTCCACTGGAGTGAGCACCCTCACTTTATGCAAATATCCTCCTCGTATCATCAACCTAGGAAAGAACGGATCATCCTAAATCCTTTGTTTAATAGGACACCCTCAAAGGAATCCTTGTTGTGGAAAGTCATAGAGGATCAGACCATAACACCAGCTGGCTTAGAGGCTCTAGTAAAAAAAGTTCCAAATGACCCAAAGGCCATAGAAGTTGCATTAAAGACCACTCTTCCTAAAAAAATAGCTAAAGAAGTTTCATCTGGTTTTAGCTTCTCGATAGAGAAAGGAGTAGGGGAAAAAAAATGAAAAATATATCCCCTACCCATATCCCTACCTTCAAGGGATACCCAACTGAATATCCTGACCTATTTTTATTTAAATTTTATGTGTTGTGTAGGTCTATTGATTATAAATAAGATTCTCAGAAGCTGAAACTCTTTCCATCAACATTGGATGACTTAGCTCTATGTTGGTTTATCGTGTTGGGGAACAAGCAGATTGCCACATGCAAATAAATGAGGAAGCTCTTCCTAGAACAATACCAAGACTTCAGTAGAGCACGAGACTCTAGAGAAGAGGTCCTAAGTATGATACAAAATGAGGATGAATCTCTCAAGGAGTATTGGAAGAGGTTCAATTTCAACCTGTAATGATCCCCTCACGCAAAGCTAGGTGATAAGTCCCTCAGAAGCATTTTTCTTAGGGGACTTAACAAAGATTCACTAGAAGTTCTCAACATGATTTGTGGGGGGATGTCTACTAGCACATTATGGAATATATCTGACAACTGTGTCATAATTACTCATGAAGGAGAGGTAAACTTGCTCCCAGAACCCTGAAGGTGACTACATCGATCACAAAAGTAGAGATAGGTAACATGCTATAGGATTTAAAAAGTGAAATGCTCTTATCTCTAGCACTACAGTTGGATACGCTCTTGCTGGAGAAGAAGAAATAAGAGAACAAAGTAGCATTGACCTATTTTTGTCCAAAATATAGAGGGAAGCATGCTAGGAATGCATGCTTAAAGAACAAGGTCATAGTATGCATGGTTTACCAATAGAATCACAAAACTCGACTATTCCCACAACTGCACAATACTAAGGAAGAATTTGATGTAAGTGAAGCCTATTTTGCGGGTAATCAAAGAAATTAGGAGCAACTCCCTATGGGGAGTATGCCAACAGGGATGCCACCCTATGTAGGAGGACCATATATTCCATAAGGATAGTTGTAACCACCTAATATGGTATGGTGGGGATCACCACCTTGGACGAACTTAATTTTAGGAGCTGCATTTTCCAATCAACAACCATGGATGCCATATCAACATTCTAGGAAATAGTGGAGGAACCATTTTAATTGGAACTCCACTCCATAAAATATGGCACAAGCTCCAACTCAACAAGGCCTATCGAACCTACCTATGGTGAGACCTACACAATTACCAGCACGGCTGATGGTGAACCCAAATAATAAGGTAAACTAACCACCATATCAAGTAGAGGGAGAGGTGTATCTAATGTACAATATTAGATGTAATCCCATTAAACCTAGGTTAGGTAAGTAGCTAGGAGTAGAAGCACCTCCCCTGGTAGAAGAGGATAAAAACATAGGAGACTCCCCTCTTATAGAAGAGGTGGAAGAAGAAAAATTTGTTGAGAAAATGGAGGCTTCATTTCCTAAATAGTTGCAGGAATAGAAGAAGCCGACACAACTCAAGTTCGATATCCTTTCTAACTTGAGGAATCTCATAGTTACTTTCCCTCTCTTCCAAGCAATTTGATATGTCCTGATATATACCAAGGTGATAAAGGAGTTATACCTAAGGAAACTAGGATGTAAAGCAGCACAAACCATCAATGTCATAGGAAAACTAGCCACTTAATGATGGGGAATGCATATCATCCCAAATATGCATACCCAGGCATCCTAGTGTTGACTATGAAAATAGGAGGACATTCACTAGCTAACATATTAGTTGATCTGGGTGCAACCATCAATGTAATTCCAGAGGAGACCATATAGAAGCTAAAGCTCACAAACCTAAAACCCACCAAGATGGTGTTATAATTGGTCGATCGATCAATTGTAGAACCAAAAGGAATGCTCAAGAACATCATCATGATAGTCAATGCATGAGAATACCTGGTGGATTTTTTGATGTTGTATTCTAAAATGGGACTGGGTGGTTATCCACTCATCTTGGGTAGGCCATGGCTAGCTACAGTCGATGCCTACATCAGTTGTCGTGATGGACTTATAACCATCTCAAATGGTAAGAACGTCAAGAGATTGACTATCTCACCTCCTATGCAGTCTGTGGATATGCTAGGAGAACCCACATGGGATAACCAGGAGGATAGTTCATTTTTCATGCTCCAGCCAGTGATGGAATTAGTAGAGTTGGAGGAGGGAGACAATGAAGTTGACATGATTATGAGATTCCTTCAAGGAGAATCTTCCCTCATAGTTCTTGAGTCACCATTGGTTTGTGCTTAGGACCACCACACCAAGAAAATTGATATTGAGCCTGGAATAACATTGAATTTTAGTAGTAGGTTGACCCCCACATGACTAACAAAATTAAAGGAACTCCTAACTAGGCATAAAAAAGCATTTGCCTAGGATTATTCAGATTTAAAGGAAAACAGTCCAAAAATCTGCACCCATAGAGAAGGATGAACCCAACCATGAAGAAAATTGTTAAAGCTGATCTACAGAAGCTCTTGTCAATAGGATTCATCTACTCAATATTTGATAGTGAATGTGTGTCACCACTTGTGGTGGTCCCCAAGAAAAATAGGAAATGGTAAATTTCCGTTGATTATAGATCATTGAATAAAGCAACCAATAAAGATCACTTCCTGCTACCCTTAATTGATCAGGTATTGGATACACTATCTGGAATAAAATACTTCTCCTTTCTATATGGATTCACCAGATACAACCAAACATAGATTGGGGAGGAGGACCAAGATAAGACAACATTTACCTGCCCATTGGGAATTTCCACCTATAGCATGCTACCCTTCAGGTTATGCAATGCACTGACCACTTTCCAAAGGGTGGTATTAAGCATATTCTCAGATATTATGGGGGAGGAAATTGAGGTATATATGGATGACTTTACCATTTATGGAGAAATATTTGAAGAAGTGATGAAGAAATTGGAATGAGTGCTCCAAAGGTGCGGAGAGAACAACTTATCCCTTAGCAATGAAAAGTGCTTTATGATGATGCGTGAGGGCATAGTGCTGGGACATCACCTCTCGGTAGAGGGAATTAAAGTTTATCAAAAGAAAATATAAGTCATCAAGGACTTACCTAGACCAAAAAGAGGGAAGTAATAAGTTTTATTGGCTCTACTAGGTACTACGGGTGGTTTATCATCAACTTCAATAAGATTGCCAAACCGCTGCACACCCTACTGACAAAAGATGTAGAGTTTATCTGGATGGAGGACTGTGAGCAATTATTTTAGATGTTGAAGGAGAAGCTAATTTTTGACCTTGTTTTACGGGGTCCAAATTGGGCTATCCCATTTCATATATATTGAAATGCATCTAATATGCAATTGGAGTGGTCCTTGGGCAGAAGGATGGTGAGGAGTTCTATGTCATTTATTATGTCAACAAGAACTTAGTAGGGGCCGAGATCAAATACATAATAACAAAAAAATAATTCTTCATAGTTGTGCATGCCATCAATAAATTCTACCACTATATCACTGGGTACAAGGTGTTCATTCACACGAACCAAGTAGCCATAAAGTACCTAATGAGTAAACCAAAGAATAGTGGCGGGATCATCAGGTGGCTTTTTTCACTACAGAAGTTCAACATTACCATCATTGATAAGCCTGAGGAGGACAATGTAGTCATGGACTTCCTATCTAGACTAATACCAGTAGATCATGCAATGGTGGAGGAACAATTCCCGGATGAACATTTGTTCGTCATCAATGAACAGACATCGTGGCATGCAAACATCACCAACTATTTGGCCACCGGTAGAACTTCCCCTGCTCTTTTATATAGAGAGAAGTAGGTGGTGATTGAAAAGAGTGCTTCCTTTCAGTGGATTGATGGCCTCCTATTAAAAACAAGGCCCAACCAGATCTTCAAGAGGTGCGTAGGAGAGCATGATTTTTTGGAGATACTCAAATCCTATTATAGTGAGACATGTGGAGGGTACTTTGAAGGGAGAAGTACTATGTATAAGGTGTTACATATCGGGTATTTTTAGCCCACTTTGTTCAAATATTCAGTCACATATGCAATTAGGTGTGATGAATGCCATAGAATGGGCAGGCTGACCCACAAGGATCAAATACCCCTTCAATATCATGTGCATATAGATCCTTTCGATAAGTGGGGCATGGATTTTGTGGGACCCATCAACCCACCTTTGACCAGGAGAAGATATATTCTAGTTTGCATAGACTACGTTACTAAATGGATTGAAGTCTAGGAATTGAGGGATTCCAAGGAAGGGACAATAGCCAAATTTTTGTTCACCCATATTTTTACGATATTTGGGGTGTCCAGGGAAATTACAATGGACCAAGGACCCAAATTTACTGCCAAGCTAATTGAGGAACTGATGAAGCAATACAGGGTTCGAAATAACAAAACTACCCCCTACCATCCACAAGTGAACTAGCAGGTAGAAGTGACCAATAGGAAAAAAGAGAATATCCTAACGAAAACCATGCAACAACATAGGAAGAATTGGGCTGCAATATTATCGAAGGTAGTGTGGGTGTACAACACATGGAAATCAACCATAGGCTTTACACCCTTTCAACTGGTATATGGGAAGGATGCAATGATTCCCATTGAGTTTAAGGTTAAGATGCTCATAACATTGGTAGAACTAGACCTAAGCCTATATGAAGCATAGAGGGAACAAATTCAGTAGCTAAATTAGCTAGAAAAATTTTGAATTGATGCCTTACATAGAATCAAAATTGTGCAAAGGCAAAGGAAGCAGTGGCATGACTGCCATATTAGGATGAAATAGTTAAAATAAGGAGACTGGGTACCATTGTATAATTCCAGGTTCCAAGAGCAAAAGGGAAAACTAATACAAAGCTAGATGGGACTGTATGAAGTGGTGGAGATTATCAAAAATTATGTTATGCATGTTAAGACAATTGATAGCAATAACACAATTCTAACAGTCAATGGCCACCGGTTGCACCCATACCACATGTTTGAAAGTTTGTTGGTGGAGTCCAGAATAGGCATGGGGGAGATCCCATCCAAGTAATTAATGCTAAAGTTCTCAACAACATGGTGGACACAAAGGTGTCCACAAAAAATAAGTTAGTATAGTTTCCTTTTTTCTAGCTTATGGTGTGTTTTGCAAGAACAATGTCTACATGCAAGATATAAGCATCCTAGGAACCAGGGCCTAACAGGCATGGATAGCATTTAACTAAATTTTTCCTTTTTTTTCTTGTTTTATTTTTGCAAGAGAATTGGTGAGCAGAAATTACGTTCCAAAAAACATTCATTTCTCTTCCATAAATTATCAATCCGGTAAGTCCATAAACTTATGAGTGTCACGCACAGTATATGCCTACAGTGTTGGGGAACAAATATGGTTGTACCTTATTTAGTTTGGTGGGGAGGTTTGTGTAATTGGATTCCAGCCAAACCAAATAAACTAAGTGCGGGAAATGAAATAAATAAATTATAAACAAAAAGTAAAGTGCTGGAAATAAAATGTGGAAATGAAATGTGAGGAAATAAACACACACAACTGAAATTAAATAAAGTAGTAAACTAATCTACATAAAGCAAATGCACAAATTAAACAGGGGAGGACTACTACAGGGAGTGGGCCCAAGCTCCCATAAATAGTCTGCCCGGCTAGCTACGTAGAGCTTGCTCGAATAAGAGGAGTTGCACTCTTAATTAATTAAACAATAAAATAAAATAAGTTCTATGTAAAATTAATCATTCATCTCCTCTCTGTTCATCTGACCTGCGTCTTTATATAAAGCGCAGCCAGATCTCATTACAATAACAAATCAGTCTATTTTAATCACATGATGTGATTTAGTTACAATTGATTCTACACATATTTTATTCTTCTATTTTAAAGTATGTTCATTCACCAGAAGGATAAATATAAACATCCTTAGGTGTACGTAACAACAAATCCTAAACTAATGCATCCTAAAAATAATAATATGCTTTAAGAGCTTTACAAGGTCAACCGGCCAATCGGTTGATAATAATAACAAATACTTTATTCTATTTAATAAATGCATGATTAAAATAGATCTCCTTTGTGTTCACGTGCAACCTCCTCCATACTCCTTGGTCAACCAGTCAATTTTGACTTGGTAAATCTTGCAAAGTATGAAGGCATGGAGGCGCCTTCCTTATAAGGAAGGTGCCTACTTTTGTTGGGCACCTTCCTTATAAGGAATGTGCCTACTTCTATTGGGGGTGCCTTCCTTATAAGGAAGGTGCCTACTTCTGTTGGGCGCCTTCCTTATAAGGAAGGTGCCTACTTCTGCTTGGTACCTTCCTTGAAGAGGAATGTGCATACTTCTGCTGGGCACCTTCCTTGAAGAGGAAGGCACCTGCTCTCATGCCTTAGTCTTTGAAAGTAGAAGTATGTCAAGTCCAAGTGGATGTAGACTGGAAAACACCATATTAGTAATAAAACCTGCATTTATACATATTTCCCACTAAAAACACCAATCAAGCATAATACCAGATTTTCTATCAATCATATGCATAAGTTATATAAAATACATCTCATATGCTAATTGAACCAGTGATAATTCTCCTTAACCATGTATTTAAAATGAGCATTTTTGGTGCTCATCATCTCCCCATGCCTAACATGTGCCACACCCTCATGGCACCAAAAGGTGAAGTTATCCCTCTCGTAGGATGACCATGCCAAAAAGTTTGTCATGTCTTCGTGACAACAACCCCTGGGATATATATTTTTTTCCTCTTTTATTTATTTATTTTAATGGCCTTCAGCATCTCTGTTTCTCTACTGTTGAGTGCTGCTATTTTTTTCCATAGAGCGATGCGGCACCAGCAGAAGTCAGAAACACATCCTGACTAATCATTGCGGATAAATAGTTAAATTGTGAGCACACTATTTAGGGCAAATTACCACTGCACTAATGCTGACATTTTATAGTGTTGCACATTAGTCATATTTGGTGAGACCAAATTTGGTTAAAATAAGTGTAATCACTAGCTACTACTTTTACCCACATCTGAAACATATTTGGCATCTCCAGAACCTCCTTTGTGGTAGAGAGTAGCATCATTTATATGTGTTCGCTCAATATGACTACCATTGTTAGGAGGCGGCAATGAAAATGATGCCAAATTTATTCATGTAGATGCCATAGCCTCTTTTTTTTTCAATTATATTTTTTTCAAGGCACATCATGTGTTTGAATTCTAATGGGAGATTTTGAAAAACTATGGAGGCGTCAACTGGTATTAGCATAGAAATGATTTTAAAATAACTATACACATAATTAACAAGAAAATCAGTACATACCCGGGTGAATTTCATAGAATCTAATATATATGATGCTAGTGGTGTGAGACGTCTTCACGTTGGTGCTCCTGGAGATTTTATTTATTTATTTATTTATGTGTACCTTTATCTGTTCTGCTATGAACAAAACATATCTTGACTCTCTCCTTTTTTTTTCTTTCTTTTTTCTTCTTCTTTTTTGTTTTTTTTCATCCTTTGCATCAAAGAATAGAGTCAATCCACAACAACTGAGCTGGTGACTCTAAACTTTGAAATACCCAGATTTTTCTCAATAGCACAAAAAATATTTTAATCCTGCATTGATGTATCTCTCTCTGAATGCATTTACAGGATGAATATTAAAATTTATACCTGACACATGTGCATCCAAAATGATCTCCCCTCTGAATTATTTCTTTTGCATGCATAATTGGAACGACACTACATTCCTTTGTTTTTTGGAGTGAGGAGAAACAATATTTCTTTCATCATTCATGACATCTGTCAGGTGCATTATTGAGATGTATGTGCTTTATGTGCTGGAATTGGTAGGATGCTCTCATACATTGGTGTGATCCCCAAATTAACCTACATGATGTAGAGTTGGAACTGCACAAATATTTGTTTCCCACGTCATGCTTGTCTAGTCAACGGGCAAATAACAGGGGCGCCTTCCCTATGAGGAATGCGCTTGCCTTCTAGTGGCACCTTCCAATCGGTGCCTTCCTATGAGAGGAAGGTGCTTGCCTTCTAGTGGTGTCTTCCTGTTGATGCCTTCCTGTGAGAGGAAGGTGCTTGCCTTCTAGTGGCACCTTCCTGTGGGTGCCTTCCTGTGGGAGGAATGCACTTGCATTCTTTTGATGCCTTCCTGGAAGAGGAAGGTGCTGGCCTTCTATTGGCGCCTTCCTGGAAAAGGAAGGCGCTTATCTTTTCTTGGTGCCTTCCTAGAAGAGGAAGGTGCCTACCTTCTTCTGGAACCTTCCTTGAAGAGGAAGGTGCCTACTGACCATGCGTTGATTCCAAAGGAAACATATATTTGACATCTATTTTTTTCAAAATCCTCCCCCATTTTATTTAGCTACCATTTGGAGGTTTCTCATTTCCCTTCGGGACCAGGCTGGTCCTCGAGAAAGAGGTGTATCACTCCAAATTTTTTGCACCCCTACCTTCAGGCTATTGGATCCACGCCCAAAAGGAGGATGGGAAAAGGATGGTGCGGTACCTTGGACGAGAGGACTTTGCGAAGGTCCCGCCTCTCAAGGGAGGTGCATTTTGGTGATTTTTCGACGGATGGTGGGTTCACCAGGAAACATTTGACGGCAGTTTCCATGCCTAGGTTTTGGGAATGAGTTTTGATGAGTTCGTTTTATTTTTAAACATTCATCCTAGGTTTGGTCGAATGATTCTAACTTAAACTACATGAAAATGCAATTTAAATGCATATAGCAAACAGAAAGGAAAATAGAAATAGAGAATTTGCAGGAGGCCAATGAAGATTACCTGATCCAGAAGTCTGATGGAGTTTCTGAAGCTTGAAGCAGTCTGGATCGTCTACAATTCAACAGAATCACCTTCAATTTGATAAAATCATCTAAACTGATAGGATCGTCTGCAATCTGACGAATTCGTCAGACGAATTCATCAGAGACCTGCAAAACAACAAACATATACGAAATACAAGAAATTATATTTTGCAAACAGGGGCAAACTATATGAAACAGTAATATGAGTGTTGAACAATATACAAGAATAGAAGTAAATGCAAATCACTGTGTTTAGATAGCAGAATATGATCTTAATATGCAAACTAGACAAAATGGGTGAACTCCAAATGCAATATAGTATAAAAACTGAATAAACAATCTAATTTATAGCATAAAATGACAGAAAAGAGACAGAAGAGCAAACTCTAGGCACTGATTGCCTCGATGTGTGCTGTAGTCGAAATCGTCTCGCATCAGTATGAGATCGTCTCGAATTTGACGAGATCGCCTTCGATCTTGACAGGTTCGTCGGCTGCGATAGGTGCTGGCTCCGGCTGAAAACCAGTGGTGTACCTGCAATGAAATGACTATAGGACTAATGCAAAATATGAATTACGATGTTTTAGAGCATAAGGGTTCAATTTGCATAAAAATTCAGCCAGGGGTTGGGGAGGGAAAATTCTTAGAGTTAAATAGGCATAGGATAGTTGTTGGGAGGTTGGAGATCATCCCAATTTGGGAGATCTCCAACGGGGGAAGGGTCCCAACGGCGCAGACACGCTTCTACCCGGATTGGAGACCCGTTGGAACGGATTCCAACTATGCAAATTTAGTTTTGCGACGAAATCGTCTGGACGTTCTAGTCCAGACGAAATCGTCAAATGGGGCGATATCATCTGATCGGAGACGATATCGTCAAATGGTCAAAACAACTGCTAAAAATGGCACAAAAAATGAGGAAACGGGTTTCTCGACGGTTAACGGGCGGTTTGGGAGGTTAAATTTGAATTTAAATTTATTTACTAAGGTGAATGTAATTATTCCAATTTTACTGCGCCAATTTTAGGGTGCTACATTTTGCCCCCTCTTTAGCAAATTTTTCGAAGAAAATGCGTTAAAGATGAGTTCTTCTCGATCTACGAGAAAGCAAAAAATTATTCCCATTTTTAGGCGATGATTCTTGGTCAAATCGTATGATAGCTTACTATGGTGCCCCCTCCGTGTTTTTACCCAAATCGAACGTTTGTGGTAAAAACACGGAAAAGCAAAAATTATTGTTGAATTATTTTGAATAAAATTAAGAACCCTAAAATTGGCGCAATAAAATTGGAATAATTACATTCACCTTAGTAAATAAATTTAAATTCAAATTTAACCTCCCAAACCGCCCGTTAACCGCTGAGAAACCCGTTTCCTCCTTTTTCGTGCCATTTTTAGCAGTTGTTTTGATCGTTTGACGATATCGTCTCCGATCAGATGATATCGCCCCAGATTTGACGATTTCGTCTGGACTAGAACGTCCAGACGATTTCGTCGCAAAACTGAATTTGCATAGTTGGAATCCATTCCAACGGGTCTCCAATCTGGGCAGAAGCATGTCTACGCCATTGGGACCCTTCCCCCGTTGGAGATCTCCCAAATTGGGATGATCTCCAACCTCCCAACAACTATCCTATGCCTATTTAACTCTAAGAATTTTCCCTCCCCAACCCCTGGCTGAATTTTTATGCAAATTGAACCCTTATGCTCTAAAACATCATAATTCATATTTTGCATTAGTCCTATAGTCATTTCATTGTAGGTACACCACTGGTTTTTAGCTGGAGCCAGCACCTATCACAGCCGATGAACCTGTCAAGATCGGTCAATGGATGGGGACGACGCAGGGGTAGTCGATGGCTACGATGCCTGGTACGCAGGCATCCGCCCTCCTCGGATGACGAGGGCTTAGGGACCGATCCACGTAGTTGTGCGTCAGATAGGGAGGCAATGCCAGGCGGTGGTAGAGGCAGCCCGGGGTCGCGGCAGAGGAGAGCAGAGGAGGCCACAGGCATAGGAGAGGTCGTGGTAGAGGGAGAGGGAGAGGAGGGAGGCGAGACCCCCATCTCCATAGAGGCCACCATCGCTTGATAAGGGCAAGGGTGTGGACATTGGAGAGAGTAGCGAGATGGCTACTCTCCGGGTAGAGAGAGATCGTCTGCGAGCTCAGGTGCAAATGTTACAGGATGCAGCTGCATAGCACCAGGCTGAGGTGTCACAGCTACGAGACGAGAATGCTTGTCTCAGGGCACGAGGCAGAGGGGTAAGCACTTAGGAGCTGCTACGGTTGGTTTCTCAGACCGCATTCTATCAGGCGCTATACTACCAGGTGGTGCCAGAGGGCCAGAGGGTACAGCTGCCACCTACCATAGCAGATCCTATCAGGACAGGGTCGACGAGGAGCTCATCTCGATCGATGACGAGGACTCGCAGTACCACACATACTGCGATGGGACCACCTCGTCCTCTGCAGGGCGGGGGAGGAGATGAGGCCGAGAGCTCTAGAGGCTCTCGAGGCTAGAGGGTAGAATACTGCCACTGATATTGTATTATACTTGTATTGATAGAGGATTGAGTATGCCGAGGTACAGATTGTGGCATACCAATCTAGTTTTGATGATGTATATATTCTATTGATATATATAGATGAGATATTTTTGATCATATGACTTGTCTTATGTGATGCTTATGATGCTTTTTATGTTTGATTGATTGATTGATTTGATTGATGTAATGATTTTATTGATGCTTCATGTAATTATGTCGTTTTGGAAAAAATTATAACTTGGATGTCATGCTTTAAATATTTTAAATGAAATAATCTGATGTAACAAATTGGTTGGTTGTAATGAAATGTGATAAAAATAAAAAGAGATTTCTAACAATAATTTCAAAGGACATTGTCGCTATTATAGACCATTTCATGGAGTCGTTGCTCACTCGGTCATCAAGCTAGTCCTAGGATAGAAATATTGTTAAAAGAAAAGAGTGCTTAAGAGACTGTCTTAAGACTTTGTTGTGATGATACAAATGATGATGATGATGATGGTTTGTTTTCAGATTTCCATGAAAATATTATGCATGAAATATTGTAAAATGATTTTTGCTAGGCATAAATTCCTAAGTGTGATAAAAATTGTTGAATAATTCCTTAAGAATTATACCATCATTGCAAAATGCAAAGGTTGACATAATGATATGAAATAATAAAAATGTGTTTTCTTTTGAAAAGCATAATTTGTGTAATAAAATGAAGTCATATGGTTTTTATGAATTTTGATAAATTGGGAAAAAAATATTGTTACAATGGTTTGCGCTAGGCATAGAATATGTAGGTATAGACTTATACCATCATCGCGAAGATCAAAGAAAGGATAGTTTTATTACATGATTGATTTTTAATGAATAGAAAATATGAAAATGAGAACTTGCGCTAAGCATAAAATTCCAATTTTGGTTTTGGAATTATACCATCGTTGCGAAAGTCAATAAGATATATATAATATGTTGTTAAATAATTGTACTTGATTATTCCAAACAAGTTGCAAAATAATATTTCAAAGTATTTTGAAGACAAAAATTAGATTTATAAGGAATCCCATGTGCATAAGTGAATTCATTGCCAATCTTGATTTATCATAATGATAGACAAAATATCTCAAATACAAATGTGTGTGCAATTGCATGGTTCAGTTACCAGTTTTGAGCAAGATACTATGATACAAGCGATTTGAATAAACCAACTAAGTGTTCATTAACCATGATGTAGATGCATATAACCATACTAGGCTACTATGTAGATCGGATTATCAAGAGCTAGCTAATCCATGAGCAGACATAGGTCTGTACAAAAGAAGGTCGCTAATGTGACAGACATATCGCCACGCTAGGAGTTACCCAAGGCCAAGAAGGTTGGGCACAAACCACCTGTTATGGGGCTTACCTCACAGTTTTCGAATAATTGAGAATTCCAGGGATTCAAGCTCATTCACCCTTCTTTTCTTTTCAAAGGGTAGGGAAAGGGATTTTATTTCTTTTCTTGCTTTCTTTTGAACTTTTCTTATTTTTCTTTTGCTTGATAATGCTTGGAACATTGCTGACATAACATTTTCTTTTTCTCTTTTTCTTGAATGTTTCTTTTCTTTTTCTTTTTATTTTTCTAGGGATACTTGCTCAGATTAGCTGTAGAGCAAGGGATTTTTATTCTGGGTAGGGGTGAGCTTGTCCTTTTGCCAATTCTCAAATATTCTAGACCATGTGCATGATAGGATAGCAGGGGAAACTTTTCACCCAAGAAATTAGTTCTACTATGTAGCAAAACATGGAAATTACAAATATAATCATTTTATTGTGAAAATATGTGCTTGGTTTAAGTAAATAACAAGATCAATTCTCTATGCTCAAAATTTATTTAATGGAATTTTGTGAACTTTGATATAAGAGAGATTAGTAATCATGCCAGATAAAATCAAGATATTTATTGTGTGAGTGTGCAAGTGAGGGATGCCAAATAAATGCTAGTTTTGTCCAAAATAAGTTGAAACATATAACTGCAATAATTGTAAGAAAATAATGATTTTGAGAAAGTTTTGAGAATTTTGACTCTCTCTTTATTCTGTATATTGTTTTGGTTTCGAAAGAGTCAAGCATATAGTTGTTTTTGGATTTTTATGTTGATTTTTGTTTTAAAGCAAAAGGAACTTTACAAAATAAATGCAATAAATATTTTTGAAGATTTTTGAAGATTTTATGAATGTTTTTGAGGTTTTTGAATAAATTGAAAGAAATACAAGATAATGATTTTGAACAAATATATACATGGATGAAATAATCAAATTTATGCATAGTAACGTTTAAGATGTAAAATATTCATGGGTTATTTAAGTTCTTGACCATATAAGGTAGATAATTTATATGCTTCTGATTCAAATTTTGCAGTAATGATGTATGGTCCGAGCCAGTTGGGCTCAAATTTACCTTTAAGTTCTTTGGTTGCATTTGTATTTTTTTTTTTTTTTGATTTTGAGGATTTTGATTTTTTTGTATTTTGATTTTAATTTATGAATTGAAATTGGGGGTATATACAAGATGATCTATATACACTATACAAGGTTATTTGAGTATAGCATGTCTAAGGTTGCTTCAAAATCAAAGGAGGTTTTGAAGGATAATCTGGTTGAGGTGAAGGTAAGAATATAAGGTGATGAATAAAAGGTAGTGATAACAAAAGCTTTGTTATAATGTAGAATAATGTAGAAAAAGATTTGACTTTTATATGTGGAAAATTGATCATGTTACAAAATAAAATTTCAGAAGGATAAGAAGGTTCTTCATTCTTATTATTATCTTCCAAGTCTTGATAAGATGGAGAAAGTATATGTGAAAGATATGCATGAGTGTTATTTGGTAAACAAGGATGATCATATATGGATGAAGAAAAGTGATGGATAAAAAATAATTGTGACAATAGAGAATGTATAGAACTTGATGTTTCAACCGTTAAATATTCTTCAAATGGTGTTGGGTCACCATGTATGGTAACAATTTTATTTACAATTTCAAACTTCAAACATTGGTGAAGAGTGGAAGGGACAACTCTCATCGTATGAATCCAAGGACTTCTGAGAAGTAGGTTGTAAGGTGAAGGGCAATATCCTACATAGAATAAAGTATCCAGGATCTTGGTTCCAATATTAAGGGGAAGAATTATAGTACCTTGACAATCTTGAATTTCATTGTTAAAAGATTTTATAATAACATTTGATTCATTAAGATCTTGTTCCTTTGTTTTGAAATTTTGGAATAATTGATAAGTGTATAAATTAAGAGAGAAGCCATTATCTTCCATGATAGTTCTAACAAGTGTTTCTTTACTAGATCCTGTAATGTACAGATAGGAGTCTTCTTGTGGAGCAGAGGAAGGAATATCCTCATCATAGAATGAAATATGGTTAACCTCAAGAGGGTTTACACCATTAATTATGTTCTTAGAGAAAAGATGATGAGGATCAAATTGTTGGCTAGGTATTTTGAGCAAAATTTCCTTGTGATAAATTTGTAATACTTCTAAAAGGGATATCTTTGTTTGAGGATTAATCACTTGTTGTTGGCTATCAAAGGGGATTTCAGATTGAAATTTTGATTCTGAATATGAGCTTGCTATGCTTACATTCCATTTTGTATCATTCTCTAGAGCCAAAGATAGTTTTGAAAGTTGGTCAAATGAGGAATCCATATCTTGAATATCGGATTGGGTTGATTGAATTTGAGGTTGCTTATTTGTAGTTTTTGTTACAATATTAATAATATCATCATGATGGGACACATTAACATGCGATATTTGATTGGTTTCTTGTTGTTGATAATTGAATAGGGGTTCTTGGGAGATCCCCATGTCTTGATTGATTATTGGTATTTGTTGTGTAGGAGTTTGATAGTTTCTTGGAGATTTATAATTAGTTGTAGATTGTAATTCCTTTATATTAAAAAGATCCTTATCAATCAAATCTTGAATTGCACATCTTAAATCTTTACAATTTTGTGTCATATGTCCATCTACTCTATGATATTCACAATGTAGCTCAGGTTTAAACCAATCTGATGTGGTATCGAGGTTGTCTTATGGAAGGAAGTTCAATAATATTTGTGTCAAGTAAATACTTGAGAATTATATCCATTGGTTGATTAAGCCTAGTAAATTTACGTGATGAAGGTTTTTGAGAGGTTTTTGATAAATGCCTTAGGAATTTCGTCATAAAAGGACCTAATGGTTTCTCACCTCTACTTTCTTCATTTTGGGTAGAATTATGATAGGAAGATTGTGATGTAGGAGGTGAGTGAATGGTAGAATTGGAAGAATAAGTATTTTCTTGTTGAAATGGATGTGTTGTATTGAAAGAAGAGTATTGAAAAGGTGGTGGAGGATTATATGTGGGTTGATAGACATAATATGGATATATGGGAGAATAGATAATATCATTATGAAGAGGATTGGCAAAGGGATTGTTTTGTTGGGTTATGGATGAAAAATAAGAAGAGTGTGATAGAGGTGGTGTTGAATAGGGATGAGGTTGGTCATAATCAACAAATGTATTTGGATGAATTCTTCCAACATTACTAATGGGCTCATATTGATTTGAGAAAAAACTCATGGTTTATTTAGTACTTCTAAAAGTAATATTTAGCATCTACTATTTAGAATTGAATCTAAAAACATACAAACTTGAAATGATGATTTTGTTATATTTTTTTTTTTTTGCACACATATATATTTTTTTGTTTTTGTTTTCAAAAGGTTATGATGCATTCACGTCGGGTTCACCAAAATGTATCGCTCCAAATTTTTCGCACCCCTACCTTCAGGCTATTGGATCCGCGCCCGAAAGGAGGATGGGAAAAGGATGGTGCGGTACCTCGGACGAGAGGACTTTGTGAAGGTCCCGCCTCTCAAGGGAGGTGCATTTTGGTGATTTTTTGATGGATGGTGGGTTCACCAGGAAACATTTGATGGCAGTTTCCACACCTAGGTTTTGGGAATGAGTTTTGATGAGTTCATTTTATTTTTAAACATTCATCCTAGGTTTGGTCGAATGATTCTAACTTAAACTACATGAAAATGCAATTTAAATGCATACAACAAATAGAAAGGAAAACAGAAACAGAGAATTTGCAGGAGGCCAATGAAGATTACCTGATCCGGAAGTCTGATGGAGTTTCTAAAGCTTGAAGCAGTCTGGATCATCTGCAATTCAACAGAATCACCTTCAATTTGATAAAATCGTCTAAACTGATAGGATCATCTACAATCTGACGAATTCGTCAGACGAATTCATCAGAGACCTGCAAAACAACAAACATATACGAAATACAAGAAATTATATTTTGCAAACAGGGGCAAACTATATGAAACAGTAATATGAGTGTTGAACAATATACAAGAATAGAAGTAAATGCAAATCACTGTGTTTAGATAGCAGAATATGATCTTAATATGCAAACTAGACAAAATGGGTGAACTCCAAATACAATATAGTATAAAAACTGAATAAACAATCTAATTTATAGCATAAAATGACAGAAAAAAGAGACAGAAGAGCAAACTCCGAGCAGCGATTGCCTCGATGTGTGCTTGCGATCGAAATCGTCTCGCATCAGTACGAGATCGTCCCGAATTTGATGAGATTGCCTCCGATCTTGACAAGTTCGTCGGCTACGATAGGTGCTGGCTCCGGCTGAAAACCAGTGGTGTACCTGCAATGAAATGACTATAGGACTAATGCAAAATATGAATTACGATGTTTTAGAGCATAAGGGTTCAATTTGCATAAAAATTCAGCCAGGGGTTGGGGAGGGAAAAGTCTTAGAGTTAAATAGGCATAGGATAGTTTTTGGGAGGTTTGAGATCATCCCAATTTGGGAGATCTCCAACGGGGGAAGGGTCCCAATGGTGCAGACATGCTTCTACCCGAATTGGAGACCCGTTGGAATGGATTCCAACTATGCAAATTTAGTTTTGCGACGAAATCGTCTGGACGTTCTAGTCCAGACGAAATCGTCAAATCTGGGGCGATATCGTCTGATCGGAGACGATATCGTCAAACGATCAAAACAACTGCTAAAAATGGCGCAGAAAATGAGGAAACGGGTTTCTCGACGGTTAACGGGCGGTTTGGGAGGTTAAATTTGAATTTAAATTTATTTACTAAGGTGAATGTAATTATTCCAATTTTACTGCGCCAATTTGAGGGTGCTACAAGAGGATACTCTCTTCCAACGGGTAGCAAAAATAAAACTTTGCTTCTGATTTGCATTTCATCGTGGAGCTATTTCAACAAAAGGGTTTTTTATTTTTTATTTTTTTTTAATTTATTTTTTTTCATAGGAGTAAGTTAGGCACCGAAAATAAGGCGTCTTTCCACCCATGTCTAAAAATTGTCACGTCCTCGTGACAACAGCCTTCCGAAATCCCCCTTTTTTTTAGGCTGAGCCTTCTTCTGTTGGTGTTCTCGTACAAGCTTTGTTTCTAATCAACAAAAGTTTTTTTTTTTTTTTTTACGGGAGGTTCTGGTTCACCCGCATCTTCCCCCACTTAAATTTGTGATGCCCTTGTCACCAGTGTCAGGTCCCTCTATACAACAGTTCTACAGCCCTTTGAAGATCAGGTCCCACACTGAGCAACAGGAACCTCCATAAAAGGAGAAGAACATTGTTTATTGGTACCTTCCTCCAAATGGAAAAAGGCACTATTGTATTGGGCTGATTGTAGGCACTCTCTTCTTAGTGGGAAGTAAGTGCCTTTTCTGCTTCACTGCACTCCTAATTGCAGGGCACAAAATGTCACATCTATTAGTACTAGTTTAAGCTAACTCCACATACAGATCATGCTCATGGTTGTGTACTGCGAAACTACACCTACAAAAACTAGAAAACAAGAATCATGGCCTGTGCCTAAGGACCTAGCTCTTAGGATGCCTTCAGATTGCACTCATTGGGCACGATTACCTACACACATGAAAGTAGTAAAACAGGAGTCATGACTTCATTCCTGTTAGGCCCTGGCTCTCAGGATGCCTACAACTTGCAATTCGGTTCATGGTTTCTTGCAAAGAAAATAAAAATAATTTTTTATGCTAAGCAAGACATGTTCTATGCGTTTTATTTATTTTTATTTTATTTTTTATTTTTCATTCACTGGGAGGATTTGCATTTTTTTTTTTTGTCTTTGTGCCATCGAACCACCTAGGTGTGGAAAATGGATCAAGGCACCCTAGATGTCAAGGCACCTGCTTTCTATGGAAGGCGCTTGCTTGTTGTGGAAGGTGCCTTCAATGTATTGCACCTTCTTGATGTGGAAGGTGCCTCCAATGTATGGTGCCTTCTTGATGCGGAAGGCACCTCCAATGTATGGCACCTTATTCATGCGGAAGGCGCATTCTTGATGAACAAGGCGTCTTTCAATTTTTTTTTTTTCTGTGTGGAAGGCGCCTTCAATGTATGGCGCCTTCTTGATGCGAAAGGCGCATCCAATGTATGGTGCCTTCTTCCTATGGAAGGCACCTCCAATGTGTGGTGCCTTCCTGATGTGGAAGGTGCCTCCAATGTATGGTGCCTTCTTGATGTGGAAGACACCTTCTTGATGAACAAGGCATCTTTCACTTCATTTTTTTTTTTCACGCATCCTCCCTTTTTTTTTTCCTCTTTTTTTTTTTTTTGATAAACGAATGATTGAGCATTCATCCCAGCTACTGGTATGGTATGGGGTTTACCCCATGCCGATGTCTGATCCACTCTCACAAATGTGAGGCGATTGTTAATGGAGCTCGTTGACCGTTACTCGAACATTGTCTCTGCATTCTACTTTGTACGTGGTGTAGCATCTTTGACTCTGCTCATCATTTACTCAGGTTATAACAGTCACACACCTTGCTGCAAAACATTCCCAAAGTTTCACAAGCACCTTGGGTTGGAAGCCTTTCGCTTGATCAGGGTTACTTAGACTACCTTCAGGCGCTAATGTTGCCAAGGTAAAACTCTACTAGCTTTCACCTGCTAGATTGGATGCTACATGATCAGGTACATGAGATAGTTCGTAGTGTTATTACAAACTCCACGTATAATTCTCAATTCAAAAAATCTTCACAGACACCTCCTTATTTTTCTACTTTGCACTTCACATTGTCCTACAAAACATAAAAAAATCTAAACTAAAGACGTTAAAATAAAATTCTAACTAATTTTTTTTTCATTTTTTTTTTCATTTTTTTCATTTTTTTCATTATATATATATATAATTTTTTTTATCTTCTAATTACTTCCAGGCTCCTCCCTTACTTTATTTGGTGACCGGTTGGAAATTTCTCATTCCCTTATGGACCAAACTGGTCCTAGGGAAAGAGGATACTTTCTTCCAACAAGTAACAAAAATAAAGCTTCTATTTTTTCTCTCCCCTGCTTTATTTAGCTACCGGTTGGAGATTTCTCATTTCCCTTCTGGACCAACCTGGTCCTAGAGAAAGAGAATACTTTCTTCCAACAAGTAACAAAAATAAAACTTCTATATTTTTCTTCTATGCTCTTAACTTGGAGCCTTTTTCAATAGAATATATATATATATATATATATTCATGAACACTGTAAACAATGTTCATTGTGTTATTGGTGGCAATAATGAAGGTGGGGTCTCCCCCATGCCTACATCTAAACTAGTATTTTTAAAAAATCATCAATTTCATTATCAACCAGTTTGATGTGCTGTAACATGAGAAGAGTATTTTACCCCATGGCCTCAAAAACAAAACTTTTTAAACATAATGGTAAAACGTGCAGGCTAGGAAATGACTATCTGCGACTAGCAACTTAGAGAAAACATGGCATAACAGTATTTAAGAAATACATGCTAGTTTCTGATTCACCAGGTCACCTTAAGCACAAGTGAAGAGCATACTCCAAAACAAGATGTTCTTTAAATTTTTCTCTGTCATTTTTCCTGCTATTAATTCCATCATTAAAAATTCACCAATGTGTCGAGAAAGGTTAAGCTTGTAAAAATTTATCATTTAAAACTAAGCTTTTGGAGGCATAATTCTGCAATGGCTTCAATATAAAAACACATCCCTAAAAATTTTCAATTATATCAAACCTGGGTTGTGCTTATTTATTTTGATTTCTTGGAACCATTGAGAATATGATGGAAATCCTTCAATGCCAGATTTTTTCTAATTTTTTCAACATGTTTTATTCCTACTTCTACACTTAATTTGGTACATCAGGTTCATTCCCACATTTACCTAAGAAGCTATAAAATGCAAACAGTTGCCAATGGAATTTAGCTCTGAATGTGTCGGCAACTATTTTTGGCCTTATAAAAAGGCCCACGGTGGACTCACACTTCTCAGGTAAAATATCTACAGGTAATTTTAAATAGACTTTTTATCTGACCTGCAAATTAGAATACTACAGTTTAGACACTCCCCGACAACGGCGCCAAAATGGTGAGCAAAAATTACGTTTCGAAAAACATTCATTTCTCTTCCATAAATTATCAATCCGGTAAGTCCGTAAACTTATGAGTGTCATGCACAGTATATGCCTACAGTGTTGGGGAACAAATATGGTTGTACCTTATTTAGTTTGGTGGGGAGGTTTGTGTAATTGGATTCCAGCCAAACCAAATAAACTAAGTGCGGGAAATGAAATAAATAAATTATAAACAAAAATTAAAGTGCTAGAAATAAAATGTGGAAATAAAATGCGAGGAAATAAACACACACAACTAAAATTAAATAAAGTAGTAAACTAATCTACATAAAGCAAATGCACAAATTAAATATGGGATGACTACTGCAGGGAGTGGGCCCAAGCTCCCGCAGATAGTCCGCCTGGATAGCTACGTAGAGCTTGCTCGAATAAGAGGAGTTGCACTCTTAATTAATTAAACAATAAAATAAAATAAGTTCTATGTAAAATTAATCATTCATCTCCTCTTTGTTCATCTGGCCTGCGTATTTATATAAAGCGCAGCCAGATCTCATTACAATAACAAATCGATCTATTTTAATCATGTGATGTGATTTAGTTACAATTGATTCTACACATATTTTATTCTTCTATTTTAAAGTGTGTTCATTCACCAGAAGGATAAATATAAACATCCTTATGTGTACGTAACAACAAATCCTAAACTAATGCATCCTAAAAATAATAATATGCTTTAAGAGCTTTACAAGGTCAACCGACCAATCGGTTGATAATAATAACAAATACTTTATTCTATTTAATAAATGCATGATTAAAATAGATCTCCTTTGTCTTCACATGCAACCTCCTCCATAGTCCTTGGTCAACCAATCAAAGTTGACTTGGTAAATCTTGCAAAGTATGAAGGCATGGAGGTGCCTTCCTTATAAGGAAGGTGCCTAATTTTGTTGGGTGCCTTCCTTATAAGGAAGGTGCCTACTTCTATTGGGGGTGCCTTCCTTATAAGGAAGGTGCCTACTCTGTCAGTGCCTTCCTTATAAGGAAGGTGCCTCCTTCTGCTTGGTACCTTCCTTGAAGAGGAAGGTGCATACTTCTGTTGGGCACCTTCCTTGAAGAGGAAGGCACCTACTTCTGCTTGGTACCTTCCTTGAAGAGGAAGGCGCATACTTCTATTGGGCACCTTCCTTGAAGAGGAAGGCACCTGCTCTCATGCCTTAGTCTCTGAAAGCATAAGTATGTCAGGTCCAAGTGGATGTAGACTAGAAAACACCATATTAGTAATAAAACCTGCATTTATACACATTTCCCACTAAAAACACCAATCAAGCATAATACCAGATTTTGTATCAATTATATGCATAAGTTATATAAAATACATCTCATATGCTAATTGAACCAGTGATAATTCTCCTTAACCGTGTATGTAAAATGAGCATTTTTGGTGCTCATCAAGAATAGATTTATTTCTCAAACAATAGGCATCTTGGGTAACAAGGCCTAGACTGACTCAACATCCATGAACCTACATGTTTAGGAAGATAGTATCAATGTAAGCATGGGCATGAGAACCAATTCCCCACAAAGGAAAAATTATGCACCCATGTTCCTAGACTAAGTAGACACTGACATAGTACGAAGAGAATTTTAGAAGGCTTGATCAACCTCACATCAATGGACACGTCAACCCTACTAACTTTTCAACGGTGGGAGAATGGTTTACTCCGGAAGGAAGGCACCTTACTCCAATGTCTTACTCCAAAAGGGAGGCACCTTACTCTGAAAGGGAGGTGCCTTACTCCAATGAATTACTTTAGAAGGGAGGTGCCTTACTCTAGTGCCTTACTTCGGAAGGGCAGTGCCTTGCTCCGCCAAGGAGATGCCACTCTGGAGGTATTTTGACCACGGTTGAAGAGTTAAAAAATAAATTTAGGGAGGCACCTTACTTTGGAAGGGAGGTGCCTTACTATGGTGCCTTACTCCATAAGGGAGGTGCTTTACTCTGGCACCTTACTCAGGAAGGGAGGCACCTTACTCTGGTGCCTTACTCTAGAAGGGAGGTGTCTTACCGTACCAAGGAGACACCACTTCGAAGCATTATTTCAAAAAAAATGATCAAGTAGGCGCCTTACTCTGGCACATTAAGGTGCCTTGATCTAGTGCCTTAATCTAGTGCCTTACTCTGGTGCCTTACTTTAATGCCTTACTCTAGTTCCTTATTCAAGCAGGTGCCTTACTCAAGCAGGTACCTCAATTGAATCAAAAGCACATGCACAACTTGGTAGTACATGGAGTAGCTAAAACCACCACCATCATCTCACATGATGAAAATTTGAAAGCACCCAAAAATATTTTGATATAATTGGACAGGATATCTGCACATCCTAGGCCAACCGTCGGAAGAGATATGTGTCCCAACCTGAACCAAAGGATCCACTACATTTTTAGCATAGGACCTCGAGTAAACTAGAATTGCAGTAACCAAGGTGATGTAATCAGCACATGGTAAATATATTATCGTCATTACCACTAAGTACCAAATTGGCATACTCCACGCAGTAAGAAATTACCAATCAGGTATGTGCATGATTTCTTTATATATATACATAATTTTTCATATGATATGCTTCTCTAAAAATAATACCGGTGCAAGAATTGAATTCACCCCTCATACCTAATACGTCATACCAAAAATCAATTCAAGTGGCATACCCTACCAACCCTAACGTGAAAATATTTTCCAGAGTTATGCACCTGAATCTATAAGAAGGCACCTTACTGAGAATAGAGCATCAAGCTAGCTAAAATCAGTAGAGTGTTCACCATGGGAGGATGATCGAAGAATCATGCACTCAAAAGCATGATCCCAGTGACACTAAGGGTATTATAGGAGAAGTCTATAACTGGTTCAAGGTAGTCAGGTGGATGGATTACTATCGCCTGGTTAGCCAATACCAAGGCATAGAAGCAACAAAAGAGTTTGTTGTTGCTATGAGAGAAGGGGTTGCCCAATTGCATGGACTAGATATTCCAATTGCCCTAGAGTACATCGCTCATGTCACCAGTCTCCCCCTCATTAGGGAGTGCACATATAAGTATGGTGTGGCAGTCCAATGTGCATAATTATTGCTCGAATAAAAGAATGTATGATTTGACCATGGGGTACTCCCAAAGTAGGGATTCCTAATGAACCTGAGGAAGATCTTCAAATAGGTTATGAGATACTTCACATGCACTGGGAAGTATTCACACCTGAACGTGAACCATATACAGTTCTTGAACCACTTGGTGCATGGGCAAGAAATTAACATCTTGTTCTATTTGGAAAATGCCCTGTAGGATGAGGCATCATGATACCAAAGAGGGATGGTATCTGCCCTAGCCTATAATGGGCTATTACAGCCTTTATATGCCATGCAAAGGAACATAAGGGAAGCTCATCGACGATAGGGGTTGAACACTCCAGTGTGTAGGAGTAGGTGGCAGTCAAAGTAGGGCAAGAGGTCAAAT
Source organism: Wollemia nobilis (assembly GCA_028583015.1). NCBI lineage: Eukaryota > Viridiplantae > Streptophyta > Pinopsida > Araucariales > Araucariaceae > Wollemia > Wollemia nobilis. The sequence goes on from JAQPPZ010007530.1 coordinate 7,110,180, forward strand.
TATGAGAAGTGACCAAAGAATAAGGGGTTGAACATTCCAATACATAGGGGCAGACAGTAGTAGAGATAGGATATAAGGCCAAATTGGGAGGAATTCCTAAAGAGGAACAACCCTAAAATTCATTGGATGTTGTGGAGGAAGAGAACATTTCTCTGCCAAATTATACAGAGGATAGGCTAGAATCCTCCAGTCCCAAACCCACAACTCGATGGACAGAGCACATACGTTATTGGAGATGCCTACGATGACTAATTATGTCAAGCTAGGAAGAAGAGGAAGATGCAAAGGTTAGGTTTGCAGTCCAAACCCTATAGAATTCTACCACCCACAGTCCACAATACCAGTTGTCTTTAGTAGGCCTACAATAGTAGCCCAAGGGGCTAATGGGAGAGGACCACATTATGTAGAGCAAGAACTTCATGATGTAGGCACTATTCGACGAATTCAAAGAGATTTCCATGAGAAAAAATCAAAGGTAGGAGGCCATCGTTGCCCAATTATAGTAACTGATATAGAAGCTCAAGGTAAACAACCAATAATTGTAGGTCAAGGTGATTAAGATATGGGATGCCTCTACCCAAACATATTGGGAAATTGAGGTGCCCACGAATTATCCAACCTCACTAGAGAGGGTAGTCTCATCCAGGGTAGTTAGGTCGAACACCTAAAATGAAGAAGTAGAGACATGAGAGGGTTTATGTGCCTCTAACAGAGCAATTGTAGAGGAATATGGGAATTTTGCTTTTCAAACAAAAAACCCTATTATCAAAATTGACGATGATGAAGAGCCTTCAGGGTAGAGCCAAGGGCAAGATCCTAAACTCGAGGCCAAGAAGGACTCTTTGAAGCACCAGGTACCTAAAATTGAGGGACCACTACCTAAATAACCAAAGGAGTAGGCACTAGGTGACCAAGGAACAGGGGAGATAGCCACATGGGACCTAATACCAGAGGGTAAAATTCTCAGATCCTCTAACATGGAAGCATATCCCATGGAAAAGGAAGATATCCCCATGCAAGCCATTACAATACTAGATAGGAGAAATGGGAAGGTGCCTCAAACATCATATAAAAAAGCCAAAATAAAGGCTAGAGTTACATTCACCGAACCAAACCCCCACTCGAAAGAAGAATGAGAAGAAGGCATGCAGGCCTTCACTAAGCAAAAAGAAAATTTTGAAAAGCTTTGTGAAGAGTTTGAAGTAGAAAAGGTAGCTAGGAACACTACCAAGAAGGCCAAAAGAAGACCTAGCATCTATGTGGATCCTACTATGAATGACTAATTCTAGGAGATCTATGGTTCATCAAAGGGTTGGCCCTCCAAGATGAGGAAATGGTTAGAGAGATAGGGGGTTAGGATCGGAGGCAAAGGTAGTAGTGATTGCAGAAGAAAATTATGGTCTCACCCTAGAAGAAATCCGGTTGTATAAGGCCAGTGTGGTCACTTGAAAGAGGGATGACTCTGATATTCCATTAAGATAATTACGCCCTCAACACGCTGACCTATTGTAGGAAGTAGAGGTAGCATTCTAGAGAGTAGATATGACTATGGTTGTAGCGCACATCATAGGCACTGGGCCAAGTATGATAGGGAGTCATAGCTAGGGTAATAGGTGTAGCGACCCCGGGACGCACGCACCGCTCTTTTTACGCTACTTGCAATGTATTAAAAACCCAAAATGAAATGGAAGACAATGAAAAGCATATAACACGAAAATAACAAATATGGATCTCTTTATTTGTATTGAAACCCGGTTACATGTCGGTCCCTCTTAGGGATACCCATTTCGATACAATAAGGTTACAAATAGGCAAAGAGTGCCCCTTTCATGAAGAGGTGGTGCGCTTTCAAAAAGCTTCCTGGTTCCGCACATGGAAATGTATGAGGGCTTACAGATGCCTCCTTCTCCTAGGCCTATTTCCTAGAGGGATCCCTTTTGCTCTCGTATGTTGCAGATTCCGTCCGATGAACCTGTGGCCCTGTAAGCAATGAAACAACAACACACGCTTAGATGTCCGAGAATACCTCCTCGGATGAGGTTGTTAGCAATGAATATAACAAATGAAAGCAAGTGCAAATTAGACTAATGCTATGAATGTGAATGAATGAAATGATGCTATGCTAATGATATGCTAAAATAATGAATCTAATGTCTAAAACCCTAAGCTAAGCCCATGGGCCACTGTCCAAGACAGCGGCCGCTAAAGTGACTCTCGTCCTCTTTGCTCCAAAGCTATGGATCAAAGCTTGTATCCGATGTTGAAATAATGGTTGCTATGCTCTCCAATCTGTCAGGGCTTCACCATACACGTGATCTCCAAGGGAACTCTCCAAGTCTCGAAAGCTCTCCTCAATGACCTGTCCTGATAAATTGTCTGGATAAAGATCTCTTAGATAAAATATGTCTCTCCTCTCTTCAAAGATCAATCCTTGGTACTCTTAGGCTTGCACCTTTTATAGTGTGAAACCCTAGGTCTATGTCCAAGCCCTAGGAATGAATTTCTCATGCGTAGTGAGAGTTAGCATGAGAAGATTTTTGTCTTTTCTATGTTTGGAGGCCAGTTAACTAAAATATAACTACCAACTTGAGTCTCCTATGCAAACTGGTCATTAGCATGAGAAGATTTTGTCCTTTGTCTATGTTTGGAGGCTAGTTAACTAAAGTCTAAATGCAAACTCAAGTCTCCTATGTGAACTGGTCATGAAAAGGAATGCAAAGTTACTCCCGCTCACCTTTATTGCATGCAGACTGCCACTTCCACCCGTGATTAGGCTTGTTTGTCGGTAAAACTACTTTTATGGTTTAGCCATTGTCATCTGTAGTGACTAAGATCTAGCCATTGTCATCTATAGTGGCTAAGGTCTGGCCACTCTAGGCTTGAGCGGCTAGGATCTGGTCACTCTTGGCTTGAGTGGCTAGGCTTGGATGGCTTGAAAAGGCCCCAAATGAGTGGTGAGAACCATTGTTGATGCTTGGAAAGTCCAATATTATGTCATATGATCTTATGAATGTGTCTATGTGAGTAGCTCCCCTAAGCATGACATATTTTAGGTGTCTATAGATGCCCCTTTTTGTGATGCACTATGTGGAAAACACAATGCTGAGCAAAAATGTAGACTGATCTATTTGTAGGGTGTATGGTGATCAATGGTCTGATCAATGTTGGATGGCCCAATCATGCAAGATGGTATGCATCCTTTGAATCATTGCCTCAATGTTCGGAGGACTTAGCTCAGTGGCTTGGGCATGTTAAATTGCACTCATTCCTCAAACTCAATCGGGTAGCTTCAGCTACTACAATAGTTCCGATCGGTAGGAGAGCTACAATTGAATATGTCATGTCTACTTACGTTCCCAGCAAACAAGGGAAATTTGTGATTGTTGTATGCAATGATTCATAGGATGAACATGATTTTGTTATGATCGAGTGATATTTTGTTGATTTTGATTATGATTATGTTGAAGTTTTGAACTACTTCCTCACACAATGGATTGGTGAAGAAATGACAATGAATGAAGCGACAAGTCGCTTGACCAATATGACTAATCTGGTTCCTTTCTAGCATTTGTTGCTTTTAATGGGCAATCCCACATCCAAGTGTGATTCCAATTGTTTATGATAATCATCCATCCCTATCCCGAGGAGCGGTCCAACTATCAATAGCCTTCTTAGGGAGTTAGGATGAGTGATTCTATTTATGTTCATATTGTATCACTTTGGCTTAATGTTTTTGGTATCATAGGGGAATTAGGATGATCCTTTCGCACCCGTGGAGCAGTCCGACCATCTTGGTCTTCTTCGGGATTGAAGGGTGGCACATCGTAATTCCAAAATGAAATGCTTTTGCCCCAAGTGGCCTTATGGTAACCTACTCATCTCATCGAAATGCATGGAGTGTGAATCGCTGCAATCATCGAGTGGATAGAGTAAGTAACTAGGTACGAGGCCTGCTTGAGATTATGCTTTTATGTGATTTTTTTGTTATTTTGGTCATTAAGATGACTTCAATTCATCAAAATGCATTTATTTAATGTTTTTGTTATCCCCCATGGAAGGAATTTTCTTGTTTTTATCTATGGAGCAGGCCGTTGTCAGGTCCAGTGGCCTCTGAGTCTCTGCCTGTGGCCATTGTCGCCTTGAGCGGCCATGAAGTTTGGGCCGCTAATGTCAGCAATAGCCAAGGCATAATTTGAAAATATAAAAAATGCATTTTTAGGGTTTTGACCTATCACTTTCATTTGTTATCAATTCACTTTTCAGAGCTCTAGTGAGACAATGACAGTTGTAATTTTTGAAGTTACCTGCATCGAGGACATGGCTGCACAGGGTGAGGCATCAACTATTGGAGGAGCCAGAGCTTCTTGGGTATTCTTTCAAACCCTACCCTCTTTTCCTTTTTTGGGTAAAACTGAACCTCACTAAGTAAATGGTAAATGAACCCCACTAAACCTATTGGTAATGAATGAAATCCGTAGTTAGGCTTAGTTTAGGTTTTTAAGTGGTGGGTTGGTCCCCATTTTTATTTTTTTCATTTTTTTTGAATTTTATGGCCTAGGGTTCATGGGTTTGCCATGTTACCTTTCGGCCATTGTCGCTCAGAGTGGTAGAAATTTGGTCGTTGTCGCTCAGAGCGGCTAAGTTTGAACCCCAACGGTCAAAAATTTGACCATTGGGATTTGGCCACTATTGTCTCCAATAGCCAGATTCTAGCCACTATAGGTGACAATGGCTAAACCCCTTAGCCAATTTTGCACAAATTTTTACTTTTTATTGGATTTTCTGAGATAGTTTAATAATTTTTTTAGAATTTTGAACTACTCTTTAGCATGTGTTGCATGCCTAGGTGCATTTATTCCCCCTCTTTGCTCAGATTTAGGAGAGTGTCAGATTTTTTTATGTTTTATTAGGATTTATGCCTTAGATGCACTATAGTTATGTTTCATCTTTCTTTTGCTTTGCTTAGATCCTTACTGCTTGGGCTCGAGACCCGAGGCTCATGAATGACCTTCTACCTCTTCTGGATGACATGGATTGGAGGTGGCTTAAGGCTCGTGGGCTCTAGTATGTTACCAGACTACCTCATATTATGTCGGACCAGGCTTACCTTACGACTTTGGCCCATCGTTGGGACCCTCGGACTAATACCTTCCACCTCCCGACCGATGAGATGACCATTACGCCGGAGGATGTGTACAGGATCTTTCGGATCCCTTTTGATGGGGTGGCCATTATTTCTTCGGCCACTAATGATCAGGTGGTCATCTTCACTCGGGTGTTCGGAAGGCATTCTAAGGATGCTCTCAAGGACACCAAGTCTGGGGGAGTGTCTATCATCCATTGGTATCGAGAGCATGTTTTCATAGTGAGGCATGCGATGTTGCTGATGGTCATCAACAATGTCCTTATCCTAGACTATTCAGGCTTGAGGTTCCCTTGGAACCTCCTTGCGATGGTTCAAGACCTGATGGATAGTGAGGCGCCCATCATCTATGCATGGGGTAGGTCTCTATTGGCTCAGTGTTATGATGAGTTATACCACATCCACTAGAGGGGTCATGTCAGCATCACCTGTAGTTGGCTTTTGTAGATCTAGGGATGGGAGCACATTAGGGTAGATCGCCCTAAGGGGCTTCCTATTAAGATCATAGTTGTGGATAGGAGGATGTAGTGCTATGGTGCTAGATGGGCTAGAGAGAGTGAGGAGTGCAAGAGCCACACTTTTGTAGGGGAGTTGACTCATTATACTGATACTTTTACTAGAATCCAAGCTGGAGATGTCATATGGCACCCGTATCATGAGTGTCCTACTTGGGATGACCCTGACAACTTTACTGCTAGGACGCGACATGAGCGATGGCTCATTGGCCACAAGGTTAACATCTAAGAGCACTTCTTCTACTCTCGAGTTCTTCATCAGTATGGGTTGTAGTAGGATGTGCCATTAGTACCATTTTTATATAGGTGCATCAGAGCAGAGAGAGACCTCCCTCCCCGATAGGTTATAGAGCTAGATGATGAGGAGGATGCCCCAACTGTTGATCCTAGAGTAGTTAGTGGAGTTATAGATGCATTTGCATGGTGGTGGGGTGACCTGATGTGGTATGATGAGGGTAGTCTGGGCCGAGAGGATGATGGTAGAGATGGGGTAGATCCATTGGGGCGTAGGGTTCATGCTAGGACTACGATGTGGGGCCAGCAGGTAGAGTAGGTGATAGTGGAGGAGTAGGAGGCTCCTAAGGAGGTGGAGGAGGAGATGGAGCCTGAGGAGAGAGATTCTCCTCTCAGGGCATAACTACATGATGTGGAGGTCGAGCTCTAGTCGACCAAGATACAGGTACAGTAGCATGATGCCATCATAGCTCAGAGGGATACTACTATAGCGTAGTTGTCAGATCAGGTATAGGCTTTGTAGGCCACTCTGGGAGGAGCTTCCTAGATGTAGGTTGTTGTTGCTCCTCTTACTCTCGAGGGTCCTTCGAGGGTAGCTCTCGAGGGTGAGATCAGTCATCTATAGGGTTTGTTGGATGAGAGTGATGTATAGATTGTTGAGGATGCAACCCATATTACCACTCTCTCGAGGTAGATCAGGAGGCTAGGAGCCATCCCTAGGGAGAGAGGAGCCACAGGTGGGTCATAGGTCAATAGGAGTTCTACCGTAGGGTAGTATTCCATCCGGCCTAGTCATGGGGCCCAGACTCGTACTGAGAGACCAGTAGGGTCCAGCTCGCACCATTCTCCTAGAGATCCATCCATAGGGGGTGGTGCTGTAGGGGGCATAGGCCCAGTATTTGATTGATGGTTCACTTGGTTTTGATTCATTTTTGAGGTCGGATGACCTATATGATTGTAGCCCATGGGCATTTTTGTATATCCATGGACTTGACACACATACTTTTATGATATCTTTGCATTATGACTCATTATGTGTATCATTTATTGCTCATGTTTTTGTTGTTATTTTGTTTTATGATGTGATGTGATGATGGCATTATGATGATTTGATGTATATGTTAGATGATAGATGATATTGTAGATGCTTATATGGATGTGTAGATGCTTATATGATTTGATGATATGACGTGATGTATTTTGATGATGAATGATGAATTCATGATTGTATGCAAATGGATATTGCCTATATGTTTTATGATGTGCTTTATGATGTGATGATGGATGATTAATGACTTGTGTTTGTGGATGTGATGTTATTGTTAAATGCATGTTTAATTTTGCTTTAATTGTATGCATCTAACTTATGTGATGGGATGGTATAAACGAACTCTGTATGCTCTAATCACTTAAAACATAAGGAATGCATATGACATTGACAATCTTAATGGGTGATACCACAGAAAGTAAAAAAATAATCATGAATTTAAATAATCACTCTTATCATAAGAATTGATTAAGTATTCATATATGAGATGTAATGGTGTGTAATGTATTTTCTTGATAAGTTTCTGTAAATTAAAAGATATAAAGTAGTCAGTGGTCGTCTATATACTATTTCTAATATATATGTGGTATCTGTCCTACTATGTTGATACCCCCTAATTTATAGAATCTTATAAAGAAAGTGATGGTGTGAATGATGATATGATTTGTTGCTATGTAAGAATTTTTGGGGCTTTCCAGAGATTCAAACACTCTAGTTACCCTATCAACAATTGTCTACTGACCACTCTAGACTTTTGAAAAGTAAGGCTTTTACCATGGACCTAGATATTCATGATCTCTGTGTGTGCAAGTGATTGTATATTTTGAGATAGAACTCAAGCATTTCCTCTGATGTCAGGCGGGATTCTTTCAGCCCATTGCTAAGATCAAGGATTCTCAAGTGTTCATCTCGTCCTAAGTTGGACTTAGTTGGACTATACCACTAGGCAATATTGGGTTACCTAAGCTAGCTCATCCACATTCAAACATTGGTCTACACAAATGCATGAAGCAATTGTGGTAGACATATCATCATGCGTAAGGATCTCTCCTTCCGATTTTGTACAATGCTGAGAATTCCAGGGATTCAAGCTTCATTCCCTTCTTTTCTTCCTTTTGGCTTTGGATATTTGCTCATATGTAGTGATGAAAATCACTGTTTATTTTTTATTGATTTTTCTTTGAGCGAGGATTCTTGTAGTGATGATAATCACTGTTTATTTTGCTCATATGTAGTGATGAAAATCACTATTTATTTTTTATTGATTTTTCTTTGAGCGAGGTTTCTTGGAACTTTTGATTTGTGTATCGGATCATTGCTTTGAAATCTGGAATGTATGCTTGGCTTTTTGAATATGTACTTTGCTTTGGGTTTTTGCTTATTTTGATTTAAGCAAGGGATTTGGATAGGGCAAAGCTTGTCCTTTTGCCAATTCTCAGCACCTTTAAACCGGTTGCACAGGGGGATAAGCAAGGAAGATCCTTTTCACTTAAGGTAACCTAGACCGCTTTGCAGCTTTCATCTTTTCCTTGTACCAGCTAGGATTTTAGTGTTTCAATTAGTGATGGGATCTTGAATATCCAAGGCATTATCATGGCTAGACCTTACCTTCTACTAACCAAGATTGTTTTCCACAAAAGTTGATAAGATCACTAGGTGTGGTTGATTAACCGAAAAACCTTAGTATATTATGTATAGCAACAAATAATGGTTGTGTTGAAAAACACAATTACACACATGTGTTGATGGAGGTATGGATTTGAATGATTTGTGAGACAAACTTTGGTATCACTTTTAAGGCTCTCATGACATATGCAATTGTAATTGATTTGAAAATGCAATGCAATTATGTGGATGCAAGATGTGAGATGCAATTGTTTTTGTATTTTTTATTTTTATGTTGTTTTTGTATTTTTGTTTAATTTGACCAAAGGGCTTATTATGCCTTTGGGGCTTTTTGATTTTTGACCAAGTAGCATGAAGTACCCTTGGAGATTTTTGATTTTGACCAAGTGGGATGAATTACCCTTGGAGCTTTTTTATTTTAGTTGACCAAGCGGTTTGAATACCCTTGGAGCATTTTTGATTGAAGTTGACCAAGCGGTTTGTATACCCTTGGAGCATTTTGAATTGATTTTGACCAAGCGGCTTGAATACCCTTGGAGCTTTTTTTTTGATTATCCTTGATTTTTTTAATTTTTTTGTATTTACTTTGATTGTATTTTGAAATTTTATGTTTTTATGATTTTTTTTTTTACATATTTTTTTTGTATTTTTGACATATTTGAATTTTTTTTTTTTGACATATTTGAATGTTTTTGTATTTTTGACATATTTGAATGTTTTTGTGTTTTATGTGTAGAATGCCTTTAAGTGAATGATATTGAGAGGTTCAGGCTCCTCAACACCATCTAATGATATAAGGTGATATGCTCCAGGCCCAACTCTCTATGAAATCATGTATGGGCCTATCCAGTTTACCATGAACTTGTCTCGTAGATGCGGTGACAGATTCAAATTCTATTGGTTTTCTTTGAGCACTAGATCTCCAACCTTGAATTCCCTTAAGTGGACTTTACTATTGTAAGCTCATGCAAGGTGATCTTGGTAAACATGAAGATGCTCTAAAGCATTGACTCGACGTTCATCAAGAAGCATCAACTGATCAAGGTGGCCTTGTCACGTGACATCATCATCTATGAAGTCCTTTAATGCTATGCGTAGAGTTGGAATTTCCAACTCTAGTGGCATGATGGCCTCAGTGCCATACACTAGTGAAAATGGTGTTGCCCTAGTGGGAGTCCGTATACTAGTCCTGTATGCCCATAGTGCAAGAGGTAACTGCATGTGCCAATCCTTGTGATTGTCTTGCACCGTCTTCCTCAAGATGGAGACTATTGTCTTGTTCGAGGCTTCTGCTTGCCCATTTGCTTGTGGATAATAAGGCATTGAAAAATTATGTTGAATATGGTATTTTTTCATTAAAGCATGCACATTTTTGTTCTTGAAATATGGCCCATTATCCGATATTATCTTAGAAGGGACCCCAAAATGACTTATGATATTGTGGAGTATAAACTCCGTAATCCTTGGTCCAGTTGTTGATGTTAAGGGGATCGCTTCCACCCATTTAGTGAAGTATTCTATGGCTATTATGATGAATGTGTGTCGGCCTGAGGATGGGGGTGAGATCTTCCCAATCAAGTCTAGTCCCCACTACGAGAATGGCCATGCTTCCTGGATGGGTTGCAAGGCTTGCGATGGTAAGTGCGTTAGATTTGCATGATGTTGGCACTTAATGCATTTCTTGACATACTCACAGTAGTCCTTTTCCATGGTGGGCCAATAGTAACCCATTCTCAAGATGCGCTTAACGATGGCCATGCCACTGAAATGCCCTCCACATGTGCCATCGTGAGCTTGCAAAATTGCCCAGGATGCTTCCTGGGGCTCAAGACAATGGAGTAATACTCCATCATATCCTCGTCTATAGAGGATTTCTCCTAGAAAGATGTATCTTGTTGCTTTCTATTTGAACATTCACCTTTCAGTATGCGATAAACCTTGAGGTACTATTCCAAGTTTTAGGAAGTCCCGTAGTTGGGAAAGCCAATCTTGATAAGCCATGACTTCTATAGAAAATATGGCTTGCTTTTCCTGCATTCTTGAGCTGGTGAACATAGATTGAGGAACAACTCTATGGTGTATGGTTGCACCACACTCCATAGGTCCTTGGGAGATCAAAGACCCCCAAGGTGTCATTTGCAAGAAATATCTAGCTACGAAGGACCAATCCTGATTTGGTTCGATGTTGATCATGTTGACTGATTCTTGATTGTCAAAAGCTTCATGGTGTATTGTTGAGTGCGAAAGCACTTTCACATGAATGGTTGTAAAATCAGCAGATGGATTCTGAGGGATTAAGGATCCCAAAGAGGCCATGGTGTCTGCAAATCTATTTGACGTACGAGGGATTGCCTCGATGTCATACCATTCTAGCCGGGCTAGGTAGGTGTCAACAAGTTCCTTGTAAGTCTTCAGGAGTGGGCACCTGCATTGAAATAGTCCTTTGACCTGGTTTACTATGAGCAAGGAGTCACCAAAGATATTCAATATTTTAATGCCCATTGCTACGGCTGTTTGGAGTCCCAAGATCAATGCTTCATATTCTGTGTTGTTGTTTGTGCAAGGGAAGTCTAGTTTGAATGATAAGGGCAATGGAGCACCCTACGGTGTGATAAAGACAATCCCTGCTCTGCCCCCTTGTTCACACTTCGAACCATCGAAGAACAATGACATGTCTCTTTCTCTCTTAGGTTCTTCGAGTTCTGGTGGATCTGATAATGCAAAGACCACATCATCAAGAAATTCTATGGTGAGAGGCTTGTTATCCTGAAGAGGCGCCTCTGCTAATTGATCTGCTATGACTTGTCCCTTGATGGACTTTTGGCTTATGAACTCTAGATCAAATTCTATCAATAGCATGATCCACTTTGTGGTACGTGTATTGTGATATGTCTTGCTCATCATGTACTGCAAAGGATTTTGTTTTGATATGACGTAGGTCGTATGGCTCAACATGTAGTGTCACAACTTTCGAGTTGCAAAGACCACTGCTAAACACAATTTTTTGACATACGCATATCCTAGCTCATAACTCACCAAGGTGTGACTAATGTAATATATGGCTTGCTCTTTATCTTGTGCATTATTTTGGGCTAACATGGTGCCCAATGCGAAATCAATAGCCGATATATATAGTAAAAATGGTATGTCTGGCCTTGGTGGAGCCAATACTGGTGGTGTTGCCAGATAAGTTTTGATCTCTGCAAAGGCTTGATGGCATTCTTCATCCCAATGAAAGGGGACCTCCTTGCATAGCAACCGATTCATAGGTCGGCATTTTTCTGATAATTGCATGATGAATCTTTTGATGGATGCTATCTTGCCTTGTAGGCTCCTCAGCTCCCTAATGTTGGTAGGGGTGGCCATTTCCAATATAGCCTTTACCTTTGTAGGATCTACTTCGATGCCTCTCTTGGATACGATGAATCCCAAAATCTTGCCAGAAGTTACGCCAAATATGCACTTCTTAGGATTCAATCGGACATTGTGTTCTATGAGGTGATCAAAGACTTGTCTAAGGACTTCAGCATGCTCTTGCCACAATAGGGACTTGGCCAATAAGTCATCCATGTAATCCTCTAAGATCTTATGCATATAGTCATGGAATATGTATGTCATGGCCCATTGATATGTGGCACCAACATTTTTGAGACCAAATGGCATCACTTTGTAATAGAATATTCCCCATGGAGTAATGAAAGCAGTTTTATGTTGATCTTCAAGCTTAATCCAAATCTGGTTGTATCCAGAAAAACCATCCATTAGGGAGAGCATCTCATGACCTGCAGTTGCATCTACAAGAGCATCTATGTTTGGCAATGGGAATGAATCCTTTGGTGTTTCCCTATTTAAATCTCTGAATTCTGTGCAGATATAGACTCTTTCATCGGGTTTCCCCATGGGTACCATGTTCGACACCCACTCAGGGTAGTCTATAGGAACTATGAATACTGCATCCAGTAGTTTTTGCAATTCATTCTTCACCATCAAAGCGATGGTTGGATGCATTTTCCTCAGCTTTTTCTTGACTGGATTCTTCATGGGATCCAATGAAAGGTTGTGAATGACTAACTTTGGATCTATCCCTGGCATGTCTTTATAAGTCCAAGCAAAAATATTTGGCCTCTCTTTGAGGAGAGGAATTAGGATGGCATGTTCCTCTGGAGATAGATGTAACATAGTGGTGGATTATTCCCATTGAGGAGGTGTTTTCTAGAGGTAAGAATAATTTTTGGGCCAAACTTATCTCAATTACCAAATCAGATAGTCTTCTAATCACCGGAGTTACCCTTGTATGAACTATCAAATCCTTGTAAGGATCCTAATTATATACACTATATGATCTCAGATCATACAGTGGCTAAGATGGTATGATCTTACACTCAGCAAAACTAACAGATGCTATTTTGGGGACTGTCATACATAGTTTTGTAATCGTTCAAGTCGATTCACCAAAACTTCCAAATCAGGTAAATTCTTGTCAATCGCCTATTTTACCAAATCAAGTAACAGCTATTTGTATGATTTGTACGATGTACGATGTGTACAAACTACAAGTATATCAAGGTGTTAATTGTTATGCTATTCTACTCCAATCTCTCTCTAGGATTTTTTTTAAAGGTTTAACAGCCTAAACAAGATAATCTCTTTCACAAAAAAGTATTCAAACCGGGCTAAGGAGATATTCCATACAAGTAATTCCATATAGGAGTCATACAGTCTGCTTCAACATGTCTTTACCAACATCACTAAGCTCCTAAATCGTTCCCCATGATTCACCAGTGATCATCTTCTCCACAAAGCTGCAACAAATCTAAAACTAACATATAACAGTAAGGTAGGAACTCAATTACACAATGTTAATCCACAATGCATTATCCATTCACAACAAGACTGTACACTGTCATCCACAACATCTGTTATTCTCATTAATGGCTATAAATTTAGTTACAATATGGAAAAATCTTTCAAGGTAATTGCAATAACTCAAAAATATGTCTATATCTCTATTCTAGCAACTAATAACCAGTAAACTAGTAGCCAGACCTCCAAATTCAAAAAGGGACCTTATATAACATTTCCCAGGTTGTTCCAAAGTGGTTCCTAAGACAATCCATTATTCACAACAACCCATATACAATTGAATACATTATTTTGGCATTTTTCTAAGTTTACACCTTAGTTAGCAAATCCATGTGACATTTCATCCCGAAATTACATTTTCTTTGCATCTAAGTGAATTACGATGTGCCCTATACGATTTGCTACTGCTTTGTATAATTTTTCAATATAGTTGTATGATTTTGCCTTCCACTATATGATTTTTTCCAACTGTACGGTTTTACAAAACTTGAGCAAATTATTCCCAAAACTGTCAAAATCTAGCAAATCACTTTTTATTCTTCTGGGAGGTGGATTTACTACCTACATCTGCCCTCCCCTTTACTTTAGTTTGCATCCTCGACAACTCGTTATGCTTCTTCTGCTGAGCTTCCAATATATTTACTTCAGCCTCCAAGTCCTTAACTTGTGTCTTGTATATTTATCATTCATTTCTTAGCTTGGCTACGTAGGTCCCCATTTCGATGACTTTGGCTCCGTGAAGGTTAGCCTTCTCCTCAGTGGCTTTCATGAATTCCATAATTTGTCTTTCTCGGTTGGAGGTACTCTTTGTCAACTTCTCCTTCCAGTGAGCTTTTGCTTGAGCAGCCACCTAGAGTTCCTCATTCTTCTCATCAATGGTCTCCAAGTGGTGTTTAATATTAGCTTCTAGAGCTCGAACCTGGTCTTCTTTAATCCTTACTTAAGCTTGCTTCTCCATGACCATGTCATTTAGCTTCTTTTTGTCCCTTGTCAGCTCTTCTATCTACTTCACTTGTGTAGCCATTTGCTCATTCTTTTCGGCCAACTGAACTGTCATTTGCTCATCCTTTGCTTTAAGTTATGCCTCCAACTCCTTAATATTGTCTTCTACCATCTGGAAAATCTATCGCTTTTCCTCTTCAAGCATGGTAACTCTAGCTTTAGACTCTGCTCTGAGGCCTAATAGATCCTCCTCCAAATTCTTTATTTTCTCTTCCATCGTAGTTTTGCTTTTTTGCAGCTCATCTTCCATTGTGGCCAATTTCTTTTGAGTGGCTATAGTCTCTTCCACCTATGCCTCCTTGAGCCAATGGATTTCTTCCAATCCAATGCTCAACCACTTTATCTAGTATGTTAGGAAGTTCAAATTCCATAGGGTAATGGACACTTCTATAGTGACCCTCATATATTCAACTTCTTTCATATTGATGGGGTAGGTTGGATGACTCACTTGATCCAAATATATCCTCGGGTCCTTCCTGTAATTTGTGACCATCCCTTCTAGCAAGTCTTCTCTTCCTAACATAATTGTTACCTCTTCCTTAGGTAACCTCCATGGATGTTGTGCATTAATATCTACTATCCTATCTATGCGCTCTGCACTACTCACCCATTCTGTTATCCTCTCCAACTCGAGAGATACTTGTTGCTCCCATAGCTTCAGTTCTCCCACGTGGCCAATGCAAAATTCCATTCTAGCACTATTCATCACATGGCCTAACTGAGAAAATAAGTGTTCCACCTTATCCTCTATTCCACTTGCCTCCTCCTCCATTGTGATTCTCTGAAACCATGGTATTTCCAGAAGATAACTGGATTGCATTCCCTATCGTTCTTCCTCTGTAGGAGTTCTTAAGTCTTCTTCTTCCCTAAGGTGGCTAGAGCTTCCTCCCAACTCTCTAAGTGCTCTCTCGATATCTATATTTTCCTGAGGTGGGGATTGTTTCACTATTTTCTCCTCCCCCTCGCTATCCATAATGTTTATGATATCCTTCTAATATCGCTGCTCAACTTGTTCCTGAGCCTTTCCTAATTTAGTTGAGCCCCCCTGTGGCTCCTCCTTATTTTCCTGAGCTACTTCCCATTCCCTACCATCCACTTGTTGTTCCTATGTCACTCTTTCTTCTGGAATCTATTGTGCATCTCCAACTATGACCTGCTAAGTAATAAGTGCTTCTTTCTATTGTGGCACTTTTGTATTCTTTGGGATCTCTTGCTTATTGGAGCCTCTTGTTACAATTTTGGAATGAATCTTCTTCTTGGGCTCTTCTATCGTGGTACTCGGTCCAACTCCCACTTCTTCCTAGGTAGTGGCTACTCCATCATGCCCTACCTCAATTCCTTTAAAAAAATTAGAGGCATTCATCTTATCAAAATGGTCAAAGATGTTCGGATATTGCACTATCTTCTCTGCCTCTGTCCAATATAACTCCTCCAGTTGCGTTGCTTTTGAGTCCAAATTTTCCTTCCTATGTACTTCTGGAACTCATTTATCTTCCATTATTTCTTGTTGCCTTCTTGTCCTTATTTGTACTGGACTACTCATCCTTTCTTGATTTAGAGGTTGCTCCTGCTACCTTTGTGTAGGTACTTTTTGTTCTAGTTTTGGCTCTAACCGTCTAGAATACTTTCTCTGATAATGTACATTGGTATCCTCATCTGGAGAAGTATCTCCCTGAGCTTCACTCCTATGCCACTCACTCCTCATGCGTGGTTTCTCTAGAGTACTCTTTGCTATGGGTACAACCTTTACCCATCTCAATATTATCGGTTGGTCTAGCCTAATTTCTCTAGGCGGTGTCAACCCTAGGAATTGCATTCCCACTTTTGTGACTGCATTCAGTAGCAATCCTATTGCATGAAAGGCCATCCCAAAGTTCTTTGATATTTTCATCAAGGCCTCATGCATTCTTCTCTCCATAAAGGTACCCCAATCATACATAATCCCCTAGGTAATACCTTCTACATACTGTGCCATCCACATTGGCATCTCAGTTGCCCTTATATTTCCTGACAATCGAGCCATGATTATGCTCATTGCACATGCCCAATTATCACTTCACAACTGGATCTGCTTTATTTTGCACATTCTTGCACCAAAAATATTTGCATCTATCATTGATTTTATAGTGGTCATGGTGGTAACTAGGCGATGTGCTTATATTGGGTCTACCAATTTCTTGACTATCTCAATGCCTTATGTCGGCAACCCAAATGTTCTTCGGAATGCCTCAAATGAAACCTCCACCTTCATTGACCTCTTGCCCACATTGACATAGGTTGTCCTCATTTCTGCATTATATGCCTAAACTATATGTAAAATATAGTTCTAGAAGAATGTCCTATGAAATGGTGGAATTTATGCAATGATTGCCACTTGCGCATTTTCAAATGTCTTCTTCCATGGATGAGACCTGTTCTTCTCATCACTCCACCATTTCTTGCATGCTTCTGCTCCATGATATACAAATGCAATGTTTGGCAATTCCACCTGGCATTCCTCCTATTCATTGCTCAGGTGTTCTTCCTATTCTTGTACATGTATCTCGCTCCTTAATTCCCTCTGTGAGGTAGCTACTTGGACCATCCTTTCCTCTTTGTGCCTCGGTGGTGTTCTATCCAGGTGTGCTCGCCAATGGCTCTGTCTCATCCATGGCCTATACCCTCCTTTCCTCCAGGGATGATTACCATGCATGTCATGGGACTAAAACTAATACTCGGAGTGTTGTTGTGAGTATGCATATCTCTTGTGTAGTGGATCGGGTGATCTCTCCACCCTATTTGTTGCAATCCACCTCAATCGACATCCAAATTCTTCTAGGGAGATCATTCCTCCAACATCTCACTAATTAACTCAACCTTCTTCTTTGCAATTAGAAACGTACCAAAAATCATACAACCTTCTATAAAAATGTACAATGTATGGTTCTAAGTCCCTTGTACGGTTTCACCTTCCTCCATCACTTCTAGATCATACACTTCTTTCATTATTTTTCCATTTACCCCATCAATCTTCAAATGGTCAAATCTCCTCCAAATTGTATGACTGCAACCTGAAATCATACAGGATGCTAGTACTATGTACTTTTCTACTTGATGGCTTCCCTCCCCTTTAAAATTTGTATGATTCCGTACAATTTCGTATGATCTCTTAAAAACTGCCAAAAATGGAAAAAATAACACTTTTCTTCTTGTAAATCGTATAATCTGCCTCCAAATCATACAATACAACTTCTCTAACCCTCACTACTAAAAAATATCAAGATTTTTGTCTCCTTGGCCAATGTTAGAGTTAAAGTGCACTATGCCTCTGTTTTGACACTTGTCAGTTTATACTGACACTTGTCAGTTTATCATATAGGCCTTCTGCCTATATATGTAACTCATTTTATGAATAATATAATCCCTTTAGTTTCAGTCCCAACATTTGGTATCAGAGCAGGTTCCCTCTCCTGCCTGTGAAACCCTTGAGGGGGGATTTCCCTCATGGAAATCCTCCCTCCCCCTACATTTTATTTCATCCACATTTTTTTCTGACTGAGGGAGTATGCTCTCCATCCATAGGATGGATCAGAAACTAGAAAGTCTAAGAAAATAACTGCCTATGTCTGCCTAATTTTTTTTTTACTGCCTCTTTCGTGATATTGTTGTCTACGGGCTTGGATGCATTGAGATCCTGCATTGCAGTATTGGAGGATCCGTCCCAACTTGATCTGTTGTTATACATTGATCGCGGCTTTGTAGCAGAGTTTTTTCTATTTTTTTTTTTTCGAGAAAGGCAAAATCCTTGATGTTCTTGTGGTATTTTCCAGTGGCGTCATTGCGAGATGTGACGTAATTTGTTGTGATGATGTGGATATTCTCTCATAGCTAAGTTTGACATTCTCAAGCATAAAAACTAGAGATCTTGCCTATGCTTGTTATTTTTTAACATCAGCACTGAAGGCCTCTAATCGCGGTAGAAGACAAAAATGGCTCTGGCGGTGGTCTATAGTAGATCTCCGACAGTTAATTAGTGGAGTAGTTGATCTTTTTGTCATTACCATGATAATACGTGGTGGCGGTTGTGGAAGAGGGAGATTTTTAAAGGAGGAGCGGACATTGAGCAGAATCATCGTTGATTTGTTGTTGGTCGTGCTTGTTGACGTGCGGCAAAATTTCATAGCCCGGGAGACAATGCTGAACTGGAGCTTCTCCAGCGAACCATGGTGGACGGCGGAGCCGTTGGAGAGTAGGAGTATGGAGTCGATGAACTCCAGGTTTCGAACCCCGAAGACTTTGTTGAAATGTTTCAGAGCATTTTTTTTTCATCTGCCACATGGCGGTTGATTTTTTGATTGCACTAGAAGTGTGTGTTGGAGATCTCAAATAGTGGTGGACGTGATGACGGAGTTACATCACAACTGGTGTTAAGGAAGCTCGTATTTCAAACATTACTGGTGTTAACTGGTGATGACGGAGTTGCAGTTGCTTGCTGTAACTGTTGTTATTTGTTACTTGCTAGAGTTACTATGTTGAACGTAAGCAAGAAGCGGGCATGAGTTCCAGGCACCTCTGCATAGGATACCCAATGTGCAAAGCCCATGTCCTATGTAGCTAAAGCAGCTTTGCCACTGGCATCCCGATGTATTGCTCCTGTAATGACCCTGTCATCGTCGTCGGCTTCTGCTTGAGCGAGCTCAATGATAGAAGCTCCGAAGATGCAGTCGAGAGAAGGTCGACCGACAATGAAGAATAGAGGAGCTCTGTAGTCCTATCGGTGGAACCATTCTCGTTATCTTTAGCGGGCGGCCTCTCTTTCTTCACCAACATGTCTGGATAGAGAACATTGTACACCAGAATCGAGATTTCAATTTCTGTGATTCGCTCGAAGGGGCCGATTTGAAGTTTTCTCAGAATGCTAAACATTGTTGCCATATTCTTGTCTGTTTCTATTTTCTGCTCTCGTCCACAATTTGTGACTACTTCGAGAGTCCTACTACCCAAGCTGCATGTGAAACGGTCAACCAGTAAGGCCATGGCAGCCCCTAGGGAATGGCCGATGGTTTATTTTTGCAGGTCTAAGGAAGATACACAAAGGCCCGTGTCGCCTCCTCTGTTGGGTCGAAGGAGCCGCGTCGCTTCCTACCGGATGTTCTCGTCATCTGGTTGCTACTTGCCATTCTCTAAAACTGGTACTACCTCTTCCCAGAGGGGTTTCGAGTGTTCTGCAGAGACCTATTGTTGGAGTCTACACTATTACAGCCTCAAGCATCTACCAGGACTATGCATCTATGCTGAAGTCAGGATCAAATTTGCTGTTATTAGTCAAATATGTTGTGGGTCCACGGCCATTCTAGGATCTGTGGGACCGGCCTTTCATTTTTTTTGTGCCGAAGAGGTTTGAGGCAACACCGGAGACAACAATCGGCGACAATGATTTAAAGGCTCTGTAACATTTTTATGGAGTCCGAGAATATGTTTTAAAGGGGGAATATGTTTTAAATATTTTTTAAAGCTACAATATTGACTTTATATGAGATAATTGAAAGTTCTCACCTCCTCATAAAGATAGTTGACATAGTGGCAGCAAATTTCATTGAAACTCCCAAGTCAAGCATCTTTTTCCAGAGCACAACTCGGATGGGTGACTACTTGGGAATGTCCCGGAGCTGCACATATTTTTTGAGGGTCATTGTGTTTGATTTGTTGAAGCATCAATTTGTATACGCCTATAGGGGTATTTATAGTCGTTGGAAATGGTTTTCCGCGACGGACACAATGGAGGTGTCATATTGTAATTTTGAGGCTGTTTCACTTCAATTTTTTAGCCTCAAAGTTTTTCTACCTTGGAGTGCACTCTCGGTTGAACCC
The DNA here is from genome assembly GCA_028583015.1 of Wollemia nobilis. NCBI lineage: Eukaryota > Viridiplantae > Streptophyta > Pinopsida > Araucariales > Araucariaceae > Wollemia > Wollemia nobilis. The sequence continues at coordinate 7,130,461 of JAQPPZ010007530.1, forward strand.
GACACTCCCAAGGTAATTTCATATGTGATCCTTGTACCTAGTGATCTTTTCTATACACTTGGCGAATGCAACGGCTAGTTACCCATGCATTTCAATGGGATGACATGGTCACCATAAGGACACTTTTACTAGGGACTGCAGACAAAGACACCCCAGACTCTATCCAAGGTTTTTTTCGGATCTACTTCTAAAGACTACAGACGAAGACACTTTAGAAGATTCTCTTCTTTTCTTCTTATCTCCTCCTTTTTGGATCTATGGCTCATTTAATGTATTGAGTGCATTTTTGGCAAATACTGACACTCTTATAGGGCTCATTTTTTCATTTGTATTAGGTGCATTTTCGGCAGAGACCGACACCTTCTAGATTGAGTTCACCATGAGAAGGGATTTCACACTCATGGTGAATCTAGTCAGTGACCTACGAGAGGCAACATCCTCTAAGGATGACCTACAGAGGCAACAGACCCATAAATGGCTGACCCTGAGGCACCCATGATGACCCTGAGGCACTTAGATGGCTGACCCAGTGGCAACAGACCTATGGAAGTGGCTGACCCTGAGGCAATAGACCGAGATGTATACATAGTGAATCTAGCATTATTCACAGTTGGAGAGCCAAGCGCAGAGAGCATGAGCCTAGACCAAATCAGCAATAAAGGAGGATGTAGAATTTTTTTTTTTTTAGAAGTCAACATTAAGGGGGAATGTTACCTAATGTTGACTTGTTTTTTTTCTTTAGTTAGGATAGTGCACTTTAAGGGGGAATGTTAGAGTTAAAGTGCACTATGCCTCTGTTTTGACACTTGTTAGTTTATACTGACACTTGTCAGTTTATCATATAGGCCTTCTGCCTATATATGTAACTCATTTTATGAATAATATAATCCCTTTAGCTTCAGTCCCAACAGCCAAATCTTCCATCGACCCAGTTTTCGGATTATCCTAATCTACTCTTGAGTGTTTTTTCTCAACCAATCTTTCACTCCTTCACTCCTAGTGCAATTTTCTTTAATTTGACAAACTGCTGGCTCCAATGTATGGCTATACATACTATACTTTTCTCTCCTCATGTTTCCCAGCTCACTTTTTGCTAGATTTTTTAGTTCTTAGGGTTTCAATCTTCCATCCTCTTGCAATTTCCTAATTCCAACCACCAATCTCTGCTCCCTTCAGCTCTAATCAGCAATTCCTCCATCCAAAATCTATACAATGACATATTATGACGTCTTCTACTATAATATACAAATAAAATTTGAATTCCCTCTTTTTTGTGGAGAAAAAACCCAATTCTTCTTTCCCGGGTTGATTCCTTGAAGCTGAAAAGAACTCCCTAGTACAAATTTAATAATGGGTCTGCAAATTCAGAGTGCTAGTGAATAATTTTCACCCATGTAGTCCTCTATTATCAAATGTATGCTTTTCCCTTTCAATATCCTATAAAATTTGAATTCTCCTTGGTTATTGAAAAAATGGTCACTTTACTGTCCTTTTAAAGTAAGTTTTCAAAAAACCTAAACCCTAAATGAAAAACCCTAACTGTTAAAAGAATCTAAAAGCACTAAGTTACATGCTTTTTCCATATCCACTGCTAGATGACTGCCAACTCAGCAGTTGGTTTTAAAATTTTGTCTTTTCCCCCTTATTTTCCTCCAACCGCTACTTTTCTGCATGTCGCATTAATTAGTTAGTTGGCAAATTGTACACTGTACGATTCAAATCGTACAGTATGACTTTATGTACGATTTGCATGTCAATATTTCCTTGTACGAATCTCTTTTGTATGATTTCCATCTTGTACCTTTTTATTGTACGATTTCATAACTTAGAGAAAATTTTGCTTTCTTTTTCTCTAGAGAAGCTGTCATTTCCGATTTTCAACCTTGCCCTTCCTAATTGCATCCCGAGGGATTTTCACAACTAAGGCACAATTTTTTTTTCATTTTTATTTATCTCATTTTTTTCATTTTTTTTCATCCTAGTCTAACTATACTTACCTCCTTGGCAATCACACAGTGACATTCACCTGTATGACCCCATCCCAATATTGACATCAAGATTTGACCATAACATTCCGATTAGTGGTATCCTCTTTTACCTCTTCTTGGATGGTCCCTATCGGTTTAGGGGTGGTCGCCCCCCTCTACGTCTTTGTAGTGTGTTTTGTAACATGCCTCTTAGTCTAGATATATCTTATGGGTTCCTTACCCAATTCATACATGCTAGCAGGTTATCTCCTGGCCATCTAGGAGTAGGGGGTTAGAATCTTCCTTTTCCTCTACCTCCTCGAATTGCAACATCAGCAACTTCTCCATAATTTTTTGGTCGTCTACCTCTTCCTCTTCCTCGTTTAAGTCTTAGAGGTCCTTGTCCAATTCTTCCTCTTATTCCTCGATCATTAGGAGTAATATCTACCAATTTGATATTAGCCAGTGGACTCTGGTTTGGTGACAACTGTCACAAGTTTTTGACTCTTCTATCAGCCCTTACCAAGCAACACCTCCATATTCTTTCCTCAAAGGATCTCTGGGGGGATGAAGATGCCAATACTTACCTATAATCGTTAGAAAAGTCTGTCTTAAAACTAGAGTTAGTATGACCCTCTTCTCTCTATTCTGCCTAGTCATGTGGCAAATTCATCACTCTCTCCAATCGTTGAACTTCCCTCCTTTGTCTTCTCAGTTGCTAGTGAGCTATTGCATATGCCTGTGTATCATTCTTGGGTTTGTCCTCCTAAACTCTCTCAACTTGCCTTGGTCTCAATGCTCTAATTGGAATACTTCGATCCCTCTAAGGATTATGAGGATTCATCGGTTCATCATCATCTATACTAGGCTCTCTTACAAACCATGACATTACTTCATCACTAGTATCTATTATACCTACTATATTGTGGTGCAATTCAAGTGATGTGGTGGTCTCCTCTATATCTCGCCAAAGTACCTTTGCTCCCTCATTAATCATAGGCAGATTTCTTGGTGGGAGTGGCAAACTTGTACTTTCTCCTTCATTTCCTCCATCATTTCTTGAAGTTAAGTCTTCAACCTCCTTAGGTTCACTTCCAATCTATTGTAATCTAACTGCCCTTTGTTCATCCAATCTTTGTATGGTACCATCCAATTCTTGGATTACTTGTGCTCTCAATATTGCATTGTGATCTCGTAGTGTTTGATACTCCTCCTACAATTGTTGAGTTTGTGTTCTCATAATCTACTATAATAGCTCTATCTGAGCTAATGGGGAAAGTTATGCTAGTTCTTATTCTATCCTTTCTTCCCTAGCATCCTCCATAATTTCCATCTCAAATGTATCCACTCTATCCTCGTTTCGCACTGTCAGCTTTACCCTTCTTCATTCTTCTAACTGGTGAGGTAGTTCCCTATGTTCTATCTGTGGGTACCTCCTGTTCGAAGCTCTTGGTAATAGTGCCCTATCCTGATAGCCTTATATTGCTAGAGGTATCCACTCTTATCCCTCTATTATGGTTCCATCTGCCCGTATGATATGTACTCACACCCTTCTTCTTTCATCGGGTCTAGGTGCCAACTCTTGTTGTTCAATTATTGGTTGCATCTCCTCCCATTCGACAAATAGCCTTGTGAGTCCCATATCTAGCTCCTCTTGTAGTGGACTTGGCTCATGATGAGCCTCATATTGAGCATTTGTTCGTATTATCCGTTCAATCTCTTATGAAGTAATGAATAAATACTATACTTTGTAAGGCTTCAACTTTGAATCACTTACAGTGTTGGGAACCTCTGTCCCATTCAGGTTCTGCAGCCTGACTGTTCCATTATCCAATACTTCAATAACTTTATAAGGGCCAAGCCATAACATCTTTAGTTTACCTGGTTTGATCTCCCTCTTTACGTTAAACTTTATAACCAAGTCCCTTGGACTAAGTTCTAACTTCCTCAAATGCTTATCATGCCACACCTTTCATATTTTCTAGGCTATCTAAATCACCCACTATGCCATGACTCTTCTTTCATCTAGTTTGGTCAGTGTCATCAATCGTTCCTCCAAAATTTCTTGATCTCCCAAGCAATGCTCTACTGCAACTCTCAAGCTTGATAGCAAGAACTTGACTGGCACCACTACTTCTTGACCATACATCAATTGGAAAGGGGTATGTTTCGTTGCTGGTTTGTAAGTTGTTCTATATGCCCACAAAACAGGCAGTAATCTTTCCTCCCAGTCTGCTCCTTCTATCCCATAAGTTTTATACAGAGTTGATACTAAGACTTTATTAGTCACTTTCACCTACCAATTTCTCTCAGGTAGTATGGACTAGACAATGAGTGTAAAATATTAAAATTTGTCATCATCATCTTGATAATATCATTAATGAATTTTCCCCCACAGTCAGTGCTTGTAGTCACATAATTAGATTGGTGTTGTTTTGGTGTCTACAGATGCCCCTTTTTGGGATGCGCTGTGTGTGGCACAGTGCTGAGCAAAAATAGATGATCAAAGCACTTAATGATTAGGGTTTCTCAGTAACCTAACCAACTTTTGATGCCCCAAGGATGGAAAGGGCACGCATTCTTTAATCCTTGCTTCTGGCGAGCTAAGGAGCTTGACTCAAGTGTAACCTTATTCAGTGAGGTGTACTTGATCTTGGACATTGTTCAGACATGAATATGCAAAGGGCGCAACCTTTTGTTTGAGGAACCATTTCTTCATGCTTCCAGAATACCAAGTATTTTTTTAGCTTGTTATTATTGCTTGTTTGCTGCCCCAAGTAGGAGCGTGATTGTCTTTGTCAATGATTCTTTGAATGCATGCCATTTTCTTGATTGGGTGTGTATTTATTGATTGGTGACTAAGTGTGACTACCCCCTCAAGCGACGAATTGATGAGGGAATGACCAAAAAAATATAAAAATAATGAGTCGCTTGACCTAATATGATTTTTTTAAGGGTGTATTCAGTTGTTTTTCGTTGAACGCTTATGCAAATTTCCAACCATCAAACCTGTTTTTGGTGGGTTTTGACCCTTTTTGTGATGCCGATTGGGGTAGAAATTATCAAAAATCCTCCTTCCCGTGGAGTGGTCCAGATATTCTAGCCTTCTTAAGGAGTAGGATAGTGAGTATTTGTGACCCCGACGATGGTTTTTCATGCCATGAATGTCAAGTGCAAAGGCACCTTTGTTTGGTAGATTTATTGTTGTTTTTGGTGCATTTTTTGGATGTAGTTTTTGTTGCTTTATTTCTTACTCTGTAATCATCCCAAGGTGGGATGAATACCAAATTTGTAATTGTCCCAGGGTGGGATGAGCACTAACTAGAGCACTCATCTGAGGGTGGAACGATTACAGACCTAATGGTCTATATAAGGACCAAAACTAGGTTTTGGGCTCATTTGCAATATTTTTTTTCTTGGCGATTTGGAGCAGTGAGGAGGAGTGCGAGTGTGCATAGCGAAGCACTACTGAAATTTTGTGGACATCATGAGTTTGAGAACCATATATTTTAGTGGAGGAGCTAAGGCGAGACCGGTATGATGTTCCTTCTCTCTACCTATTATTCGTGCATGTTTTATTTAAAACTCACATATAAAATGTTTGTTTAATTTATTTTGTTTTTAATGTTTTAAAAACCTAATTTTTTTGTGTGTGTTGGTTTGATTTCATTCATATATCAAGTTGAAAACCTGTTGAGTGGATATTTTGCCCTATAACAAAATGATCACGCAACTAGAGTCTCTGACAAGAAACTCTCTCTTGCAAAGAAATTAGTTATTTCTCCAAGGTTCTTATGAACAAACATTCATATGCATAAATAATAATATTCAATTTAAATGCTTGGAACACCTTAGTGATTGCAAGTAACCGTAAACAAGGGGCAATGTTGATTTATTTCACCATGAAACTTTAGTGATTGTTCATTGCGTTATATTTGAATCGGCCCATGAATTTTTAGATTTTCATATTTTTAAATATTTGCAAATTAAATTAAAGTAACAATTTCCGGAAAAGTAAAGTGCAGAAAAATAAAAATAAAATGCCTTCAGTATGATGCTATCCTATTTCGACAAAACCGAAGATATGAGGTTTCCATGCATGCAACCTAACCTATTGGACCTGCAAAACATGCACAATCCTGATAAGCTAAGTGTTGGCTCCTAAGGATTTGAATGAGGTTTTCAGATTTAAGCATTCGCATGCAGACAACCAAGAAAAACTTGTATCAACTACATTTACAAGCCTAAAATCTGAAAAGGGAAAATAGACATTTAATCTTGCATGCAGAAAATGACTCCTTCTTTCTTGCCCATAAGATGCAAATTTCTGAAATATTATCTGCATTAAATATTTGTCATTTTACAATAGCAGACATCTGGTTCTCCAAAACCAAAAAAAGTGGAAGAAAAGCACTCCAAAGCAGGCCCAGAATGGCTCATCACCCTCAGCTCTGCAACCCTGCTCCCAGCGGTTTTCGACCCCCGTATCTGCCTTTGGCTTCTACTTTTAAACCCTCTGGTATGGTTCTCTGTTCCGCCCTGTGACGCTTCGCTTCATATCCCAGGTCTCTTCGTTTCATCTTCCCGCCTCTTTGCATTATTTTTGGCTTTTGTTCGAGCGTCGAAACGTTTGATCTTCTTGCTAACTGTAACTGTTCTGTAACCCTTACACCCTTATGCCACGTGTTCAGTGCTTCCCTGCATGTTCCATAATGGCCCCCTGTAAATCGTGACCAAAAATAGCATGTCGCGATATCGCGACGTTTTTATGTCAACAACCTTTTCTTCTTCATGCACCGCGAAAATGAGACATGTCGCGATATCGTGACATTTTTCTGTCAGCAGCTTAACTCTTCCTCATGCATCACGAAAATGATACATGTCACGATATCGCGACATTTTTTTGTCAGCAGCTTAACTCTTCTTCATGCATCACGAAAATGATACATGTCGCGATATCATGACATTTTTCTCTTTCGGGCCGCTCGGATGCAACCTGTCACGAAATCGTGACGCTTTTCATTTTGCTCTATCTCGTTGCACTTGCCACGAAATCATGACACTTTTCTCTTTTGGGCTGTCTCGCTGCTTTCTATCATGAAATCGTGATGCTTTTCTCTTTGTACCATCTTGCTACTTTCGTCATGAAATCATGACGCTTTTCTCTTTCGTTGCTCTCTATTGCTCTCAACTGCAAAAACATGACATGTCACGAAATCGTGACACTTTTTCATTCTGTTGTACTTTGCTATTTTGAGCTGCAAAAACATGACATGTCACGATATCGCGACACTTTTCTTTAATTTCATCAATCACAACTTTTCATTTTTGGCCGTGACGGAGCAACATGTCGCGATATCGCGACAACTTTTCATTTCGCCGCGACGGAGCAACATGTCGCGATATCGCGACAACTTTTCATTTTCGGCCACGACGGAGCAACATGTCGCGATATCGTGACAACTTTTCATTTTTGGCTGCGACGGAGCAACATGTCGTGATATCGTGACAACTTTTCATTTTTGGCCGCGACGGAGCAACATGTCGCGATATCGTGACAACTTTTCATTTTCGGCCGCGACGGAGCAACATGTCGCGATATCGCGACACTTCTTCTCTTTTGTGAAATTTTGCTTTTTTTCCTTGATTTTTTAGCATCTGGGTCACTGTGGTCTTCTTTGAAAACATGCAAAAAAGGTGGGTCCCCAATTTTGGGGTGTGTTGTGGATCAGCCACAACAAATGGTGACTCTACTGTCAAATGCTCCTGAGCATTTTGGTGAGAACCCAACCTGAAATATACAAGCTTAGATACAGGCGTCAACACATAAAAGATAAACCAATACCGATAGATCAGAAATACATGAAACATCAGAATCATTAAGTATCAGCTCGGTGTGTGCAATGTGTTTTCATTCCCTATCGCTTGAACTGGATCAACATTCCATTGTCAGTTTCACTTATGATTTGTATGGAAGGCTATGAATGATTTGTGCAGGATTTGATGCATGATGAAGATACTAGAGATATAACAACCTGCTTTACAAAGGCTCAAGCCTTCTAATATCATGAACAAACATATTAAAACTGTCAAACCCTCTTAGGACCAAATATATGTATACTGAATTAATTTACTAGATCCCAAAGTTGGTTATGTGTCACTACCATCTTGAACCCATGTGCAGGTGTAAGTGAGATCAGAGCTTTGGGGAATTGGATTCTCAACCTAAGCGAGATGGGAATTTAACCCTATCCTTACTACTCTGATCTGGAATTCATTACCTCATCTTGAACAAAATGATTTAACCTGTTATGGATGAAATTGTCAGGCTAGCCTATCCGTTTGAACAATCAGTGGTCTTGCTTTTAGACAAGACATGTTGCCACGCATGAGCATACTTAACCCCATAATCCATGATTTGGCTTCATTCATTCTCTTCTTTTTTTTTTTATTCCTTGGACCTTTGGGATGACTACCCATCCTTGCTAGGGACATGTAGTACGATCCCTCCAATCCAATATTAAGATGAAATAGAAAATATTAATTTTATTTTTATTTCTTGGACCTTGGGGATGACTACCCATCCTTTGCAGAGGACATATAGTACGATCCTTCCAATCCAAGATGATAAAATGAAAGATGGAAAATATTAATTTTTTTTTTTCTTGGACTTTTGGGATGACTACCCATCCTTTGCAGAGGACATGTAGTACGATCCTTCCCATCCAAGTTTTATGATAAAATGAAAGATGAAAGCTTTGGGGAATCGGATTCTCAACCTAGGTGAGATGAGAATTATGCCCTATCCTTACTACTCCATGAAGGTCAAATCAGAGCTTTGGGGAATTGGATCCTCAACCTAAGTGAGATGAGGATTTAATCCTATCCTTACTACTCTGATTTTAGGCTTTAAGCATTATGGGAGTGGTGAAAACCACTGTTTTAAGGATTATGTTGCATGATAGGACAGACATGAAATATTCTTTTCGCCTCACCTTTTCTTCCAAGTATGGTTTTGACCATTTTGCTCAAGATTCTCTTTAATATGCGTAGAACGTGCTTAGTTCAAGATAGTTCGGGCATCAGTTCCCAACCTTAGGATCCTTTTAATATATGTTATGTAATGACCCTAAGAGGATTCAACACCTTCTCAATGATTGCACATGAAATGAAAATGTAACTGAGATGACATGTATATGCAATGCGGAATGTGACATGAGATATGAATGCACTGCTTCTTTTGAAATGTGGATGGAGTATATCATCTACTTTACCATAATGTGTAAAACTGACAACTTCATGCATCACAAGATTCAAACGATAATATTTAAAATGTTTGTGTTACTTGTGGAGCTTTCTACAACACAACTCCAATGTTTCATATTCTCCTGATTTTAGGCATACGTTGACATCTCAATTTTTTTCTTTTTCTTTTTTTTTTAGACAAACCAAACATGTCCAGAGGACTAACACACACAACTTAAAACCAAACCCAAAAATGAAACTTGAAAAACACAAACCAAAACCAAAACCAAAATCTATATACAATATAGTACAAGATGATGCCAAGCTTGGACTATTACTTTCCTGGATCCCAAACATGATTAGAACATTTCAAAAGACATATGACACAATACACATGCCAAATGTTGTAGGAATCCAACAACAATAAGATCAAACCAAGCAATGCAACAAATTTCAACTTGCCATGCTCACCATACCAATTTGATTTAGTTCTATTACCAACATCATAGGTGAGATTCAAATCAAATTGATTAGACAATGGTTGGTATTCAATTTTATTTTGTCTATTCTTTAAAGTGCAAGTTTCATCATTCCATTCATGATTTAGAAGTAGGCTTTCCTTTTCAAATGTGAGATGTTGCAAACAAGAGCCTATTTCTAAAAGTCTTGAATTCAAATTATTTTTCGAGATTTTAAAGCAATCAAAATCAATCAAAACTTGACAAACATCACCAAGATTTGACATTTCATCATTAATGACATTAGCATCCAAAGGGACATCATGTAATCCATCACTTAAAATTTTTGTAGCTATCACCAAAGGTAAAGATTTCACCTTGTCACCCATACTCAACCCATCATGATTAGAATTTACCACAACTTGATGAGTGTTAGTAGCTTTTTCTTTTTCCTCATTGTCTTCTTCATCATCCAACACCTGTTCAAAAACACCAAAGTTAGGCACCCAATCAAACATGCGTCCATATTTTTCAAAACAAGAGCCTAATTTTTCAAGATATGTGTCGCGTGACACCTTTCCCTGATCAATGGCTTGAGTTGCCTCAAAATCCATATTTTCATTAGGATCATCAATAGTATCAAACCCACACCACTTAGGTTTTGTAATTTCATCATTTTGAGATGGCATAGACATTGTAGAAACAATAGGTGGATCAAGATTTTCGATTTCTTGCCCCTCAAGGGGAACAAAAACAATTGATTCTCCTTCTTCATCCATGGTAGTAGAATCATTATCCTTCCCCAACCTTTGATGAGATTCCAACCCTTCTTCCAAAACATTCTCAGATTGTACAGGACTTGTAATATCCTCATATGAAAGGGCAATTGTATTATCCTGCATATCAATAGGCACACAAATTTCATCAGAAGGTTTGGAGTGAGCATACTCTTCCCAAGAATCATAATGATCATCTTTCAAAATCAAATTGTGATGCTCAACTATTTCTTCATCATCTTTTAATTCATCAACATGTTTCTCATCAAATTTATCTTCACCTTCCTTAGATGGTTCAATTACTTCCAAAATTGGGTTATTGCTTGTATTCAAATTGATAAGGCTATCATAATCCACATGTGTAACCCATGATTCACGTTTAACATAATTTGGAAGGTGTGAATTTTCTTGGCCATCATTTTCAACAATGTCATCCAATGTGTCATCCGAAACAGATTCATCCTCATAGAATTCATCTTTTGGTGAGTCAAGGGTTTCCAATCTGTCACATGTTTCAATACTAGTTGGATCTAGTACTCCTCCCTTGCCTAAAATCATATTCTTATGAAAATCATTGAAATTGATTTTAGAAACATCTTTTGAATCAAGATGAGTATCTTGAAGTTGATTCATACTTAAGAAATATGGTTGATCTTGCATAGTAGGTTGAGGATTTTGAAATTGATTGAAGCTTGGGAATGATTGTTGATTCTGAAATTGATTCACACTTGAACTTGGTTGAGGTGGATAAATCATTGGGTGGGTAAAGGAGGTATTAAATGATTGAAGATTACATGATCCAAAACCCACACCATAATTTTGACAACTCAATTGTTGCTCAATTGCCATTGCTTGAGTATAGGCTTGTGACAAAGATGTGATTTGAGGCATCCCTCGCAAATATGTGGACATGGGTGAGTCAAGAGCATTGATGTATATTTGGAGAGCCACTTCTTCTTGAAGAACATAAAATGTCACTAATTGAGTATATAATCCAAAGAACCTTTCAGAAAATGACTTCACATTTTCACTTGGTCCTTTTCTAATATAGACCAACTGATTGTACATGAGGATTGGGTCAACTCGCTTTTTGTTGAATTGATTGAGAAATGTTGCCTCTAGCTGAGCCCAAGAAGTGATAGACCCTAAAGGCAGACTTGTAAACCAATCATATGCCACTTTGTCCAAGGTGTAAAGGAACATTTTACAAGCAACATCATCATACCAACTTGTTAAGTGATTCACAACAAATTTGAATGCTTGAATATGTTCTTCTACAGTATTTGTCCCATTAGACAAAAATCGAGGAAGACATCTCTCAAAACCAACGGGCAAATAATGTTGAACTCCCGGTATGTTCAATGGGCTACCTGTCATCCACGGTGTAAACATAGCCATTAGTGAATCTTAAAGAATATAACTTTAATACCCAAAAATTCCTTTTTTTTTTTAAATCAAATCAAATCACATTATTCCTGTATGAACAATCAAAGTGTTAGAACAGTGCATAGCAATTCATGTCCTCCTTTTAACAGTACAAGGTTGTATTGTTAAAAGAGGGCTAAAGATAATAACCAATAGGGCATGAAATATTCAAAATTTAAATCCCTATAGCATTTAAATCACACTGAAATAAACCTATTCAGGCCCTCCTTCTAGCGCCAAAATGTTGAGTGGATATTTTGCCCTATAACAAAATGATCACGCAACTAGAGTCTCTGACAGGAAACTCTCTCTTGCAAAGAAATTAGTTATTTCTCCAAGGTTCTTATGAACAAACATTCATATGCATAAATAATAATATTCAATTTAAATGCTTGGAACACCTTAGTGATTGCAAGTAACTGTAAACAAGGGGCAATGTTGATTTATTTCATCATGAAACTTTAGTGATTGTTCATTGTTTGTAATCCTTAGATATGAAAATTTCCATTTTTAGATTTTTAAAGATTTGCAATAAAACAACAACTTCTGGAAAAGTAAAGTGCAGAAAAATAAAAATAAACTGCCTTCAGTATGATGCTATCCTATTTCGACAAAACCGAAGATATGAGGTTTCCATGCATGCAACCTAACCTATTGGACCTGCAAAACATGCACAATCCTGATAAGCTAAGTGTTGGTTCCTAAGGATTTGAATGAGGTTTTCAGATTTAAGCATTCGCATGCAACAACCAAGAAAAACTTGTATCAACTACATTTACAAGCCTAAAATCTGAAAAGGGAAAATAGACATTTAATCTTGCATGCAGAAAATGACTCCTTCTTTCTTGCCCATAAGATGCAAATTTCTGAAATATTATCTGCATTAAATATTTGTCATTTTACAATAGCAGACATCTGGTTCTCCAAAACCAGAAAAAGTGGAAGAAAAGCACTCCAAAGCAGGCCCAGAATGGCTCATCACCCTCAGCTCTGCAACCCTCTCCTAGCGTTTTCACCCCTATCTACCTTTGGCTTCTACTTTTAAACCCTCTGGTACGGTTCTCTATTCTGCCCTGTGACGCTTCGCTTCATATCCTAGGTCTCTTCGTTTCATCTTCCCGCCTCTTTGCATTATTTTTGGCTTTTGTTCGAGCGTCGAAACGTTTGATCTTCTTGCTAACTGTAACTATTTTGTAACCCTTACACCCTTATGCCACGTGTTCAGCGCTTCCCTGCATGTTCCATAATGGCCCCCTATAAATCGTGACCAAAAATAGCATGTCACGATATCGCGACGTTTTTATGTCAACAACCTTTTCTTCTTCATGCACCGCAAAAATGAGACATGTCGCGATATCGTGACATTTTTCTGTCAGCAGCTTAACTCTTCCTCATGCATCATGAAAATGATACATGTCGCGATATCGCGACATTTTTCTGTCAGCAGCTTAACTCTTCTTCATGCATCGCGAAAATGATACATGTCGCGATATCGTGACATTTTTCTCTTTCGGGCCGCTCGGATGCAACCTATCGTGAAATCGTGATGCTTTTCATTTTGCTCTATCTCGTTGCACTTGGTCACAAAAACGTGACACTTTTCTCTTTTGGGCTATCTCACTGCTTTCTGTCATGAAATCGTGATGCTTTTCTCTTTCGTACCATCTCGCTGCTTTTCGTCGTGAAATCGTGATGCTTTTCTCTTTCAGACTGCTCTCTGTTGCTCTCAACCGTGAAAACGTGACATGTCGTGAAATCGTGACACTTTTTCATTCCACTATACTTTGCTATTTTGAGCCGCAAAAACACGACATGTCACGATATCATGACAACTTTTCATTTCTGACGGAGCAACATGTCACGATATCGTGACAACTTTTCATTTTGCCACGATCGAGCAACATGTCGCGATATCGCGACAACTTTTCATTTTTGGCCATGACGGAGCAACATGTCGCGATATCGCGACAACTTTTCATTTTCGCCGCGACGGAGCAACATGTCGCGATATCGCGACAACTTTTCATTTTCGGTTGCGACGGAGCAACATGTCGCGAAATCGTGACAACTTTTCATTTTCGGCCGCGACGGAGCAACATGTCGCGATATCGTGACAACTTTTCATTTTCGGCCGCGACGGAGCAACATGTCGCGATATCGCGACACTTCTTCTCTTTTGTGAAATTTTGCTTTTTTTCCTTGATTTTTTAGCATCTGGGTCACTGCGGTCTTCTTTGAAAACATGCAAAAAAGGTGGGTCCCCAATTTTGGGGTGTGTTGTGGATCAGCCACAACAAAACCTAATATAGGAACTTTATTTTCTTTGTTAATTTTTGTATATTAAGGTCAAAACCCTAGTACACAATTGTTGCCTGTACTTTTTTTGTGTTTGTATTTAGGTTTTAAAACCCAAACGTTTTCGTTTTATGTTGTTTTTGCCATATTAAGGTTGAAACCCTAATATTTTTTTATTTTGTTTTTGTTTTTACCATATTAAGGTTGAAACCCTAATATTTTTTTATTTTGTTTTGTTTGGTTCATATTAAGGTTGAAACCCTAATATGATTTTTGTTGTTTTATGTTGATTGTACAGTTATTTTCATGTCTTCTATCGTTGTTGTACAGTTTTATTTTAATGTTTCTATACTTTTGCTATACTTTGTTTTTATATATTTTTTATGTTGTACTTTTGTTGTACAATTATAAATTATAGCTTTTTGTTCTTCTGTATAGTTTTATTTTAATGTTTTTGTTTATATTATGATGTACTTAATATCCCTTTTTGTTTTGTTTTATTTTGTTTTTTCAGGTAGTGAAGAGTCGGTACCGCAAGTCGACTATTTTCTCTGATTCCTGGGATGCCCTGATAGTTGTGGATTGGGAGTGGCTTGATGCCCTTGGGATCAAGCACATGATGTGTCTGGAGCCTGTGGTGGGGGGTCAGGCATATTTGACTACCCTGATCAATCTTTGGGATCCTCATACCAACACTTTTCATCTCCCAACAGGGGAGATGATTGTTACTCTATAGGATGTGTATCAGATTTTGCAGATTCTGATAGATGGTCTACCTATCCAGACGACCCATCATGACCAACGGATATCAGTATTGACACGATGCTTTGGTCCATCTATGGAGAAGGGGGTGGAGAGGGCTATGGAGAGGACGAAGGCTGACTGCCATATAGGCGGTATTCTGGTGCGATGGTGGCTGGAGAAGGGTGTATTAGGGGTGAGGCATGCTTTGCTCATGGTCCTCATTTCCAATATGTTACTTCCTGACTCCTCAGGTAAGAGGTTCCCTTGGAACCTACTTAAGTTGGTTTTCACATTGGTGGAGTGTCCTACATCAGCTCCACTTATTATGAGATGGGGGCAAACTTTATTGGTGTAGTTGTACGAGTTATACGAGGTCCATTGCTAGAAGCGAAAGGGGATTGGGTGCAGCTATCTCTTGCAGTGTTGGGGGTGGCACCACATAGCTATGGAGTGGCCATAGAGTTTTCCTTGGACCACTCGAGGTGAGATGGTGGATCGATAAATTGGCTATGCCAATTTATGGCGGAGGTTAGAGGAGCATGGACAGAGTTGACTGTGGGCAGGTGACGTAGGTCACTATACTGATGCATTCACTCATCTAATGCCAGGGTAGGTGTTCTAGGGATCATATCAAGACTGTCCAACCTAGCCTAAGTCTAGAGAGTGGCTTTGACATGTGCACAGGGGTAGGTTGTTGATTGGACGACACGGTATAGAGCAAGAGTACTTCCCATATGTCTGGATGATGTGGTAGTTTGGGTTGCACCAGGTATTTCTTGGTGATCCCTTGATCTATCAGCATTGCGATGATGATAGAACTCTAGTTTGAACTACCATTGAGCCACTGGGCAAGGGGTTCAATGTCGTTATTGATGCACCTGACATGGATGATGTCAGGGTGACTGCAGACTATGACCAGTGGTGGATTATGCAGCGATGGTGGAGTAAGGGGCCTCTAGGAGGCATAGATACTGTAGCAACAGGAGGTGGGGGTGCAAATGCACTGGTGGATGGTTGGGGGGCTCTGCTTGATGATGTTGACATGGTGTAGGTTGATGACTTTAGCGGTGATGGAGATTATTTGGGGGTTTTGGAGCAGCCAAATGTACAGGATGTCTCAGAGCAGTGGGTGCTAGAGTAGCAGGTCATCCCGAAGGATCCCATGCCTCAAGATATCTCAAGGGATGTGGAGGCTAGGCTTCATGCTAAGATAGAGTGATTGGAGGGTATCCTAAGGAGATGGGAGGAGGAGCATAGAGATGCTCTGGTGGAGGTAACACAGGAGAGGTATCTCCTACGAACTCAGTTGGCATAGTGGGATAGTGCATTGGTTGTGTATCACCGATAAGATATGGAGTGGGGTCGGTACCAGATAGAGTTAGAGATAGAGGTTGTCCACCTTGATGGATAGTTTTCTATGCTTGATGGATCTGGGTCATTGTGTCGTACGAGAGGCAGTGAGACTAAGCAGTCTACATCATCTCATCGTAGGCAGCTAGGTGAGGGTAGTGTTGGTGGGTAGAGTGCGATGACTGGCAGTAGTCGCCCTGAGAGGTCCCATAGGACCCATACTACTGGGGGTAGTTCCAGTCGCACCGATCCTACGTGATCATGGTGGCCGACTCCCTAGGATTTGGAGATTTTGAGTTTTTGGTTTTTTTATGAGGTTAGAGGACCTTCTTATTGTAGCCTAAGGGCATTTTGACTTAATATATATAAATGACTCTTTTTGGTTTTATTATATCATTTTCATGGTTTATTGTTCTTTTATGCACATTTATTTATATTGATGTATGCATATGGAATGGATGGAATGATTTGTTGGTATGCAGGCGACGACACCGTAGACTGTACAAAATTTACTAGCTTTCTATACTATGTGATTTCTTTATGGAATAACTTTGCATTTGTAATTTTTGTTTTGTATTTTTTTATGGTGATGTAAGTAATGAAATGTACAACAATTGTTTTAGAATGTATTTAAGGGTTTTCTGAGACTCGGATGCTTTAACTAACTAGTTAGGACTCTACATTATCTTACAAGACTTTCGAACAGGGTACGAATAAGACTTGAATTTGACCCAGTTATTTCACATCCCTATGTGTGCAATTGAGTTAATTTATGTGGTATTCATAAGGATACCGTTAGTGCCAGGTAGGTTGTCCACCAAACCTATACTGAGGATCACATAATTAGCTCCACTAACTCCTTTTGTTGTATTTAGTAGGATTAATCTATGGTGAAATCTAGGATACCACAATCTAGCTCGTCCACATGTAAACATTGGTCTACACACATGCAAAGCTAATGTGATAGACATATCGTCATGCGTTTAGGATACCATGATTGCCAGGTAGGCTATCCACCAAACCCGTAATGAGGATCACCTAAATGGTTTTTCAAATGTTGAGAATTCTGGGGATTCAAGATCAGGCATCTTTTGGTTGTTCAATTTGTTGGGATAATTGCTCTCACATATAGTCGTAATAACCACTATTATTTTTTTATTATCGCTTTTTGAGGATTTAGATTTTGAATTTTGATTTCAAAGTTGAGCTTGTGGGATTTTGACTTGTGAATGGCATTGATCCTTTAGGCCTTTGGTATGACTACCCATCCTTCTCAAGGGCATGTAATACGAATACTTACGACTTTGGGGATAAAAGGTGTTTGGGAATTTTTATGGTGAACTTTTGGGATTTTGCTTTGGAATGGCATTGATCTTTTAGGCCTTGGGGATGACTACCCATCCTTCTCAAGGGCATGTAGTACAAATCCTTATGACTTTTGGGATCAAAGGTGTTTGGGAGTTTTGATGGTGAACTTTTGGGATTTTTATTTGGAATGGCATTGATCTTTTAGGCCTTGGGGATGACTGTCGATCCTTCTCAGGGGAATGTAGTACGAATCCTTACGAATTTGGGGATCAAAGGTGTTTGGGAATTTTTATGGTGAACTTTTGGGATTTTGCTTTGGAATGGCATTGATATTTTAGGCCTTGGGGATGACTACCCATCCTTCTCAAGGGTGTGTAGTACAAATCCTTATGAATTTGGGGATCAAAGGTATTTGGGATTTTTGATAGTGATGAAAACCATTATTTATTGTGGGGAATTGGATGGGGAAGAGCTTGTCCTTCTGTCAATTCTCAGCATTCTTGAACCATTCACACAGGGGGATGAGCAGGATAAAATTTTTGCTTAAGGTACCCTAGACCACTTTGTAGGTTTCATATTTCATTCACACAACTTGGGAATTTTTATGTGTTTTAAGCTTGTGTTGGGATGTGTAGCACCCTCAAATTGGCACAGTTAAACCATCAGTAAAATATAAAAAAAATTGAATTTTAACCTCGAAACCGCCCGTTAACCTCTCACCTCATTTTTGTGTCATTTTTAGAAGTTGTTTTGACCATTGGACGATATCGTCATCGATCTAACGATATCATCCCAAATTGGATGAATTCGTCTGGAACAGAACGTCCAGATGATTTCATCCCAAAACCAAATTTTCATAATTAGCTTATGTTTCAACAACCTCTCCAACTCGGGCAGAAGCGTGTCTGCACGGTTGGAGATTCCTACGTTGGAGATCTCCCAGATTGGGATGATCCCCAACCTCCTAACCTCCCCCTAATCCTATATAAACTTGGGATTTTCCTAGTTTATCCCCCTAGCTGATCATTTCCCTACAACTTTAGTTTTTTCTATGTTAGAACATCCTATCCCCCATCATTTGCACTTGTGTTTTCAAGTTTTATTGTAGGATCTCACTATGTTTCAGCCGGAGGAAGCTCAGATCATCGCAGGTGATTCAACCACAATTTTGGATGATCCTATCAAGATCGGCGATGATCTCATACGATTGCAGATGATTTTGACTGCAGTTTAGATTGGGGGCAATCAGAGCCCTGAGTTTGCATTCTCTATCTATTTTTCTTATTTAATTGTGCATTAGATTAGTTCACTTCTATTCTACATCTTGGAGTTCACCTCATTTAACATATTTGCATGATAAAATTCAAAATAAATTATTAAAACATTGCATCCCATTTTATTTGATATCTGGATTTATCATTTAAGCATTTATATTCTTATTTCTATCATTTTGTATCATTCTTGCAATTGTATTTTTGGTTTTTGGTGTCTATTTTCATGATTTTAGGTTTTTGAAGAATTCGTCTGATGAATTCATCAGGTCGTTGACGATCTTGGATGATCTCAGATGATCTCCTATGATCTGGATGATTCTATACAATTACAGACGATCCTGTCATATCCGGGATGATCTGGACTCCTACAAGCTTCAGAATCTTCATAAGACATCAAAAATCAGGTGCACTCTTCTCCATTTTAGATATTTTCTGTATTTAGGATTCATTTATGTTTGTTGTCTTCATATAAACCAGAAATTTCATATAGAATAGCTTAGATTCATTTTGGCCAACCTAGGAATCTAAATGATTGAATATAAAATGAACACATCAAACCCATTCTCAACCTAGACGTGGAAACTACCACTCAAATTTTCTTGGTGAACCCCACCATCCATCAAAAATTCACCCTTATACCCCTCCCCCGAGAGGCGCGACCTTCAAAGGGCCTCTCCATCCGAGGTATTATCCCATCCTTCTCGCATCCCCCTTCCGGGAATGGATCCTTTATCCTGAAGGTAAGGGTGCAAAAAATTTGGGTGATACATTTTGGTGAACCCGACGTGAAACTAAAACACCTTTTGAAAACAATCCAAAAAAAAAACACATTATTAAGAACATCTAGAATCATTAGACAACTATTAAATTTGCATATCATACTTAGATGGTAGATTATAATAGAAGACGAGCTGTCACCATAAATGTTGAAAATAAAGTAATGACCATAGATATTACTTATGTGCTTA
Source organism: Wollemia nobilis (assembly GCA_028583015.1). Taxonomy (NCBI): domain Eukaryota; kingdom Viridiplantae; phylum Streptophyta; class Pinopsida; order Araucariales; family Araucariaceae; genus Wollemia; species Wollemia nobilis. Next base: position 7,150,271 of record JAQPPZ010007530.1, read on the forward strand.
GAGTACCTCAAACAAATAGAGCCCAATCTTTGTGGGACAAACTTGATAGGAGATTGGGTATTATTGAATCCAGATCTGTAGAACTTAGGTAAATTAAGAGGTTTGTCCTAGATAGAATCCTGGATCCTGATTAGGTGACTTTGTATCATGAATTTCAGAGAGCTTTTCATAGGTGGTTAGCAGATAAAATAGCACTTGTGTCTTTTGAATTATACACCTTTGAGGAATACCTTGAGAACACAGTTGTAGTACATAAATTTCTATCTCGTATAGAGGATCAAGAAGTCGTTCTTACGGATAGAAAGAGATGGAATAGAGTTCCTAGAGCTGTGTTGTATTGAGAGTATTGCCATGAACTTTATTTTTACATATCAGGGTCTAAAATAGATCATATTACCATAGCACACTTTGTCAAATTCTTGAAAAACCACTTCCAATTTGAAGAGGAGCATTTCATGACTCCTGATGAACTTGACCCTATCAATGATATCCATAAACTATTCATAGAAAACTAAGTCATTCTTTTTACTATTGTTATTTCTTGCAACTAGCATGTTGTTTGTTATTTTTATTCTCGCAAAATAATAGTATAATCACACAAAACAAAAAAACAAAATAAAAACAAAACATTTTCCTTTTAAAGTATTATAGTAGGTATATAGTTAAAATATATACCTCTCAAACCTATCGCATATATATATAAGTATATATATTTGCTAAAACCTAATTTTAGCACAATGCCTAGACTTAGGAATGGAAAACAAACCGAAGAAGATGAAGATTGGTTAGGAAGACCATTAACTGACCAAAATGTCCCTCCTGAGGACCAAGTTCAGGAAGAAGGAACCCTAGAACAGCAAGAAGAAGAGCTTGCTATAGCAAATGAACAAGAAGAAACTGTTAGAGAGGAAGGATCCTCATCCCCTAAAATGTCTCCGGGAGGAGCTATCACTTTTGAAAACATGGAACAATTTTGGAAGTTCATTAACACTAATATTGGTGTTTTTAATAAAGCATCCCATATGGACAAGGATCGAATTAGTGACACTCAAGCAACTCTAGAAGAAGTATTTCACACACACACTAATCCCTTGTCCTTTATTTAACAAGAGAGTGATCAAGCTGGACCATCCAATTTGGATATGGTAGTTGTGATCCGGAACATGCAACAACAACAGGTTACCCAACCACCTAAAGTGCCTGTTAACAAGCCTAGGGTCATTCCTGCACAAAATAAACCATCATTTACTACTCTATTTCACCAAGCTCTTGATCAACATACCTCAAATCAACAAAAACCCAAAACAAAACCAAACACCAATTACCAACAATCTAGGGTACAACATAATACTATTACAAATCCCCTTCATAATACTATTCCTACCAACACTTTGCATAATAGCAATATAGCATCTAATCCTTATGTCACACCATCATACACTCATACATCCCATACCTATGTCCCATCGAACCAATATGGTGGACAAACTAGTAATCTTGAAACCATGGTGAAACAACTAGTTTCCCGCATGGACCAGATAGATCCCTACCATCCCTCGTACAACTATCGAGAGATGTGTAGTCAGCCTTTAGATCCTATAGTCGTAGCATAGCCGTATCCTAAACATTTTCCTATGCCTGTTCTTCCCATATATAAAGGAACCGAAGATCCCATAGAGCATCTTCGTATGTTTAGGATAGCATGTCATGATATATCACATGATGACTTGTTATTACTAAAAATGTTCCCAAAAATCTTGGGAGGAATGGCATTAGAGTGGTATTATCAATTACCCACTAATTCTTTGAGGAATTTCGAAGAAACTGTCGAGTCTTTTGTTCATCAATTTAGTGCCTACATCGAAAGACATGTGACCATTAAAGATTTGTATAACTTAAAACAGGACAAAGATGAATGCTTTGCTGATTTCCTAGCTAGGTGGAGACAATTGATAGGAAAATTGCACTTTGTGTTACCTTATAGGGAGATGTTGGACATATTTATTAATAATTTGCAAGAGCAACTATCTTACGAATTATCAACTGCTACCTTGACCACCTTCGATCAGGCTATAGACTTAGCCCGAAGAGTGGAAGATGCTCTCATTAGGAGAGGCCAGCTTAAAAAGAAATACGATGAGAAAACATCCAAAAATAAATATAAGAATAAACAAGTTGTGGGTGATGGAGTCACCGATAGCAAAAATATTGCTAATGTTAATGTTGCAAAGACAATGGAGAAGTTTGTATTGAAACCTCCTGATAGACCTCCTCGAGAATTTACTAGGTTAAATCAACCTTTATCAACTATTCTACCACAATTATTAGAACGAGGTTTGATTCAATTACCAAATATCCGGGAACCTGATCCAAATATACCCGGATACAGAGCAGATTTACACTGTGACTTCCATAGAGGACCTGGACACACTACCAACTCTTGTAAAATATTAAAACATAAAATACAGGACTTGATTGATAACAATGAGATGGAGGTGCAAGCCTTTCAACCTAAGCAAAATCCTCCTAATAATGTTCAAAAGAACACCCCACAAAACCATAATCAGAATGCCAATCAGTCATTAGACATCTTTCAACATCCCTTACCAAAACATGGTAAGGAGGTGGCTAATCAAATTGAACATCATAATGTCCCTCCTCCTTCCCGATATGTAGGAACTATTAGTGGGCATTTACCTGCTCATGATCTAGAAATATTTGACACAACTTTATCCATGGTTACAACCAGGCCTCTATATAATATTCAGATACCTGATCTTAGTGATACAGAATACGAGACTGAGAGTGATATGGAAATCACATCAAATCAATCGAATAGTTCTAAAGATGAATCGGATACTATTCACCCTATCACAAGTTATATGGTTCCATAAGAACCATTTTCAAGAAGAGTCACTACTAGACCATCGTCTCACCAATTACTTTCTAATGAGTTAGCTATAAACGCTAGACCAAGACCCATTCATCATCCGCAGAATAATATTGTGGGTACCATCGGAGCTGTTACTAGACAACAGGCTCAAAATTATCAACAAGATCAAATTTAGAATGGTGGATCAACTCCATTTGTTTTGAAGGTTCCTAATAAAGGGAATCATTCACCTAATGTTCAACCTAAACCTCCTTATAATATTAATGAACAATTATCAAATATTATAGCTAGAATTTCCCTCTTGGACCTTTTAAGATCTTCTCCTACACATAGAGATGAATTAATGCTCACATTAAGCCAGATGATGGTACCACAAGACATTCAACCTGAAGCCATGGCCAATACTATAATAACTCGTGAAGTTGATTGTATTGACTTCCGGGATAGAGACATACCTCAACATAGTTTACATAAAGATAACCCCTTGTATATTACTACTTTAATTGGAGATGTAGCAGTCAAACGAGTTTTGATTGATAATGGTTCATCTTTAAATATCTGCACTTTTGACTTCTACAAAATATTTGGGTTTAGAAGTGAGGAAATGAAAAGAACTGATATGATCATAAAAGCTTTCAATGACGAAACACAAGAAATGTGTGGAGTTATTACCATTCCATTGCAGGTTGGTCCAAGAACCTTGGATATGACTATGTTTATTGTACATTGCCCTGCATCATACAATATACTCTTGGGTCATCCTTGGATCAACGCGATGCGAGTTGTTCCCTCAACCTTACATCAATGTGTTAAGTTCAAATTTAAGAATCATTTGGTTACCATTCATGGTGATCCAAGACCCTTTGATATGTGTGCTTTGGCAAAACCTATTGGAGTTCAATTTTGCCCTACTCTGTCATCCACACATCCTAATTCTCATTATCCATCTAAACATGTGAAACTCACACCCACAAAGTCATCTACTTCTTCTCCATCAGTTGCACCTTCACATATAGCTCAACCATCTTCTGAACAAACCACATTAGGACCTAAGAGAGATCCTAATCCCACAACCAATGTCTCTTGTTCTACTCCTATAACTTCCATACCTATAATAGACCCATCTATCGACACCTCTACACCGTCTACATCCACCAAAGTCATATTTTCCACATCAAAAGACGTAGGGAATGTTCCTTCTACCTCTTATGCTCTTACTGATGAACTCTTACCCGATCTATCTAAAATCCTTATATCAGAAGAAACGAATGCTTCTATGCAAGATTCCCTTATTTTAAATAATTTGTCGCCATCTCCTCGTACCTTGGGCCTCCCACAGCCTATGGGAAGTATTTACCAAGTCGGGAGTTGTACCTTTATTTATAAGGGATATGATTGGGGTAGAATACCCAGAAACATCAGAACTCATTATGATGGATATGCTCGATGTTATTTTACTAATGAATATATTAAAGCCAAACCTATAATGTTGAAATTGGGATATAAAGGGAAAGGTTTGGGACCTTTCTAGAATGGTATGAAAGAACCTTTTGAGGTAGAAGCGTGGCCCACCCGATGTGGTGTGGGCCTATTTTCTAGTAAGGGTCAGCCATTCCCATTTGAGGATGATGACCATATTATATGTTACCAAGATTTTTTAGATGAACGTGATGCCTTGCGTTTAATAAATAAGACATTCACATGTAATATGCTATCTATAGCTTATCCTGAGATGATCACTGAATCCGACGATGAGTTGGAGGGAGATATCTTTCATGATGTCTCCATTGAGGAATTATTACATAATGGATTTTATTTTGATGGCTCTATACCTAGTATAGCCCAACTTGAGGCCATGACTCCTCAAGACAAATTATCCAAGCTAACCTTGGAAGAATTACAAGAATTGGGCGTTTCACCCGCCCCACCTAATTTTGAGAGAGATCTACACATGGAAGTAGAAAATGTCATAAAAATTAGCATTGGAACCGAGGATAACCCCCACATAATCAACATTGGATCAGAATTGAGTCAAGAAAAATAGGATAAATACATTGCATTTCTTAAAGAATATGAAGATGTCTTTGCTTGGACATATGAAGATATGCCAGGATTAGACCCTTCCGTAGTTATGCATCACCTAGTAGTGCACCCGGATGCTAAACCTATTAAACAAAAACTTAGAAAAATGCATCCTAAAGTGGCCTTACTAGTCAAAGGGGAGTTAGAAAAACTCTTGAATGTTATTTTTATACAAGCCATTGATTATGCTGAATGGATCTCGAATGTAGTTCCAGTAACTAAGAAAGAAACTACTAAGGTTAGGGTTTGTACAGACTTTAGAGATATTAATGTTGCATGCCCTAAAGATGATTTTCCCCTTCCCAATATGGATCAGATCATTGATTTTACTATTGGGAGTGGAATGATATCCTTAATGGATGGATTTTTTGGTTATAATCAGATCAGGATAGCTCCTGAAGATCAGGCTAAAACAACCTTTATTACCCCTTGGGGGACTTTCTATTGGAAAGTGATGCCATTCGGGTTGAAGAATGCAGGTGCAACCTATCAATGAGCCATGACTTATATATTTCATGATATGATGCATGATATACTACATGATTATGTAGATGACATTATAGCTCGTTCTACTGAAGAAGATGACCATTTAGATGACTTGAGAAAAGTATTTGATCGGTTAAGGGAATATCTTATCCGATTGAATCCAGCCAAATGTATATTCGGAGTTAAGTTAGGTAAATTATTGGGGGTTATAGTTTCTTTATGTGGCATCAAAATTGACCCTCTCAAGATTATGGCTATCATTGATATGCCCACACCTACAAATATATTTGAATTATGGAGTCTACAAGGTAAGCTTCAAGCTATCCGTCGCTTCATCGATAAGCTAGCGGATAAAACTAGACCCTTTCTTAAGCTTCTTAAGAAGGATGTCTCTTTCCATTGGGACAACGAATTTCAGGAAGCATTTGAACTCCTCAAACAATATCTTCTTAACCCACCTGTACTTTCACCACCTAAACCTGATCGCCCATTTATCTTGTATATTTTTGATTCAAATTTTGCTTTAGGAGCTATGTTAGCTCAACTTGATGATGAGAAAAGAGAGAGTGCTAATTATTACATTAGCAGAACATTAATTAGTTATGAAACCCGCTACACAACATTAGAGAAGTTATGTCTAGCAATCGTATTTTCTACACAGAAACTATGCCATTATATGCTCAGTCAAAAAACATACGTTATTGCTAAATCTGATCCCTTGCGGTATCTCATGAGTCGACCTTATTTATCTGGTCACACAACAAAGTGGGTTCTTGCGCTAAGCGAGTTTGAACTCACATTTATAGGATAGAATTCTGTTAAGGGTCAAATCATAGCAGATCAATTAGTTGTTGCACCCTTAGAATCCACCCATCCCCTCGTCATTGAGTTTCCTGACGAATGCCTTAAACTAGAGGTAGATCATTCAGAGCAATGGTCCTTATACTTTGATGGAGCCCGATGCATGAGTGGGGCTGGTGCAGGTATTATTTTGATATCTCCATAGAAACATCTCATACCTCTATCCTTTAAATTAATGTTTGCCTGTACTAATAACACTGCTGAATATGAGGCTCTAATCCTTGGATTACGAGCAGCCCTAGCACTAAAAATTAAAAATCTATTAGTTTTCGGTGATTCTCAACTTGTTATAAATCAAATTAATGATGTTTATCATACTAGAGATGATAAATTGCACCCATATAAAGCATATGTATTACAATTAATATCTTTATTTGATCAAGTTACCTTGGAAGCTATTCCTAGAACTAATAATCGTGCGGTTGACGCCATGGCCGCAACTGCATCTCTTTTACCCTTGGAGTTAGATGACGAATATGCTACCATAATTATTCATCGAATCCAGGAACTCGCTTCAATTAAATCATGCTTGGAACCTTTGGACGTGTTTCTAATCAACGAAACTACTCCTAAACTTTGGTACACTGATATCCTCAATTTTCTTCAAAATGGGACCTTCCCTAAAGGTTTTAATAGAAACCAACGTCGGTTATTACGTAGATGAGCAAGTCACTTTGTCATAATTGGCAATACCTTATATAGGAGATCTTTTGAAGGTATCCTACTGAGATGTTTGAATCTAGAAGAGTCTAGATCATCTTTGAGTGAAGCCCACGATGGATCTTGTGGGGGACACTTTAGTGGTAGTGCCATTGCTAAGAAGCTCCTTAGGATAGGATATTTTTGGCCTACCATGGAGAATGATGCACATGATTACGTGCACCATTGCGACAAGTGCCAGAAACATGCTGACCTTGTCCATGCACCTGCACAAGAACTACAGGCTATTTCATCTCCTTGGCCCTTCTCAAAATGGGGCTTAGACATCATCAAAAAAATCAATCTTGTGTCATTTGATGGACACAAATTCATCATAACCGCCACCGAGTATTTTACGAAGTGGGTTGAAGCTATGCCCTTAGCTTCTTGCACTGGAACTCAAGTTTCCAAATTTATTTTTAATCAAATTATTTGTAGGTTTGGAATTCCTACAAATCTCATCTCAAATAATGGAACTTGTTTCAAAAATAAAGATGTAAAGAAACTATGTCAAAAATATAAAATTCAACATCGTTGGTCCACTCCCTATTATCCTCAGGGTAATGGCCAAGCAGAAGCATCTAATAAAACATTAATTAAAATCCTCAAAATACTGGTCAATAAATCTAGCCATGATTGGCACATTCAATTATATCTTGCTTTGTGGGCTTATCGAACTAGCATTCGTACTCCCATGGGCACTTCACCTTTTGTTTTGGTTTATGGCGCTAAAGTTGTTTTTCCCTTTGAATTAGAAGTTTCTTCTTTGGCTCTGCTACTTCAAGATACTAAAGTAGGAGATGAATATCATGCTGGCAGATTTAGTCAGCTGGAACTCCTAGATGAGAAGCATGTTAATGCTTTGGAGCATCTTCGTGCCTACTAGAACAAGCTCAAACGAGCATATCTCAAGAAAGTTCATAATCGATCCTTTGAGATCGACAACCTCGTCTTAAAAGAAAATCAAAAAAATACTAATGCAACTAAAGACCTTAAAGGTAAATTTGAGCCTAAATGACTTGGGCCATATATTATCACTGCTAAATTTGGATTGGGAGCATACAAATTAGCTACCTTAGATGGTAAATATCTTAAAGAACCTATGAACATTATGCATCTTAAGCGCTATTATGCATAAATATGGTAATTTCATCACTTGTATATATTATACATATTGTCTTATTTTAGTAATTCATATAAAACTTTCAAAAACAGTAATATTATGTATTATCTTAATTCATAAATTAAAATCAAAATATAAAAAAAATCAAAATCATCAAAATCCTCAAAAACATCTATTTTTGCACCTGTCAATTCTTGAAGTATTGTAGTTATATTTTCAATTATTTTGGATAAATTAGCATTTATTTGGAATCCCTCACTTTCACACTCACAAGAATAAATATCTTGATCTTATTTGGTATGATTATTAATCTCTCTTATATCAAATTCCACATTTGAATTAAATAAAGTTTTGAGCATAGAGAACTGATCTTGTTATTTACTTGAACCAAGTACACCTTTTCACATTAAAATGATTTCATTGCAAATTCAAAGTGATGCTACATAGTAGAAGTGGTATCTTGAGCGAAAAGTCTCCCCTGCTATCCTATCATGCACATGGTCTAGAATCTTTGAGAATTGACAAAAGGATAAGCTCATCGCTGCCCAGAATAAAAATCCCTTGCTCTACAGCCAATTCGAGCAAGTATCCCTAGTATAGAAAGAAGAAAAAAAAACAATAAAACAACAAAAATCATTAATACATAATCATTAAAATCAATTAAAATCAATTTCATCTCATAAAAAAATGATATCGCCCATTATTGGACGATATCGTACCAAATTTAGTAAAATCGTCCTTAATAGGATGAAATCATCTCCGATTCTTCAATTTGGGGATCGCCCCTTATTGGACGGGATCACCCCTATTTCTCCGATTTTGTCCTCAGACGAAATCGGCGATATAGGGACGATTTCGGCGAAATTGGGATGATTTCGTCCCGACATCGTTGACGGCCTAAAAACGACCGCGATGCCCAAAAACAATTAAAATTCAAGTAAAAAATTAAACAAATCAAGCTAAAAACATAGTACACTAGGTTTAGATCCTTACCCACAACCCGCACCGGACCTCTGTCGATCTGTGTGCCGTTTCCACCATTTCGCTTGCGAGCTCTGAAACAACGAAAGTGAACAGTAAAAATGAATTAGGGTTTTACCCTATTTTTCTTATTTTTATTTAAAAACAACATTTTTTTTAATTTTTGCTTTTTCGCGCTTTTACCTCAAACGTTCGATTTGGGTAAAAACTCGGAGGGGGCACCATAGCAAACAGTTGTACGATTCGACCTAGAATCATCGTCTAAAAAATGGAATAAATTTTTGCTTTCTCGTAAAGCGTGAAGAACTCGTCTTTAATGCATTTTCTTCATAAAATTCGCTAAAGAGGGGGCAAAATGTAGCACCCTAAAATTGGCGCAATTAAACCATCAGTAAAAGATAAAAAATTTGAATTTTAACCCCGAAATCGCCCATTAACCGCTCACCTCATTTTTTGTGCCATTTTTAGAAGTTGTTTTGACCGTTGGACGATATCGTCGTCGATCTGACGATATCGTCCCAAATCGGACGAATTCGTCTGGAACAGAACATGTAGACGATTTCATCCCAAAACTAAATTTTCATAATTAGCTTATGTTTCAACAACCTCTCCAACTCGGGCAGAAGCATGTCTACGCGGTTGGAGATTCCTATGTTGGAGATCTCCCAGATTGGGATGATCCCCAACCTCCTAACCTCCCCCTAATCCTATATAAACTTGGGATTTTCCTAGTTTATCCCCCTAGCTGATCATTTCCTCTGCAACTTTAGTTTTTGTTGTGTTAGAACATCCTATCCCCCATCATTTGCACTTGTGTTTTCAAGTTTTATTGCAGGATCTCACTGTGTTTCATTCGGAGGAAGCTCGGATCATTGCAGGCGATTCAACCATAATTTCGGACGATCCTGTCGAGATCGGCGACGATCTCGTACGATTGTAGATGATTTTGACTGCAGTTCATATTGGGGGCAATTAGAGCCCTGAGTTTGCATTCTCTATCTTTTTTCTTATTTAATTGTGCATTAGATTAATTCACTTATGTTCTGCATCTTGGAGTTCACCTCATTTAGCATATTTGCATGATAAAATTCAAAATAAATTATTAAAACATTGCATCCCATTTGATTTGATATCTGGATTTATCATTTAAGCATTTATATTCTTATTTCTATCATTTTGTATCATTCTTGCAATTGTATTTTTGGTTTTTGGTGTCTGTTTTCATGATTGCAGGTTTTTGACGAATTCGTCAGGTCGTTGACGATCTTGGCTGATCTCAGATGATCTCCTGTGATCTGGATGATTTTGTACAATTACAGATGATCCTGTCATATTTGGGACGATCTGGACTCCTACAAGCTTCAAAATCTTCATCAGACATCAAAAATCAGGTGCACTCTTCTCCATTTTAGATATTTTTTGTATTTAGGATTCATTTATGTTTGTTGTCTTCATATAAACCAGAAATTTCATATAGAATAGCTTAGATTCATTTTTGCCAACCTAGGAATATGAATGATTGAATATAAAATGAACACATCAAACCCATTCTCAACCTAGGCGTGAAAATTGCCACTCAAAGTTTCCTGGTGAACCCCACCATCCGTCAAAAATTCACCCTTATACCCCTCCCCCGAGAGGTGCGACCTTCAAAGGGCCTCTCCGTCCGAGGTATTGTCCCATCCTTCTCGCATCCCCATTTTGGGCATGGATCCTTTAGCTTGAAGGTAAGGGTGCAAAAAATTTGGGCGATACATGATGTTATGTAACAAGGCATGATCCAAGTAAAACTCTACCTTGTAAAAATCGATCTGACTTTGTACAACATGTGACTAGAAATCTAAATACAGCTGAATGATGAAAACCCTAAAGACTTTAGAAGACCACTGAATATGATATGGCGAAAATGTGAAGGGCGTTATTCTTGATGGATCTTTTACAAAATGGACTGAATGTGGGAAAGGATGGAATTGCCAAGTAGTTACAGTCTATGGTACGTTTGACATGTATGACTAGCAAATATGCAATGTATGTATGTGATGCCTAATGCAACTCTTTTTTTTTTGTGTTTTGATTTTTAAGATTATGCATGAAAGTGGGATGCAATTTTTTTTGTTATTTTTGTTTATCTGTTGTTTTTTAATATATTTTATGGACGGTTTAACCTGAATGGGTGTAGACCAAGTGATTCTTATGGATCCTTGGAGGTTTTGACCAAAGGGATTATAGATACCTTTGGGGCATTTTGGGTGACCAAGAGATTGTGGGAACCCTTGGAGCTTTTGGTTTGACCAAAGGGATTATGGATACCTTTGGGGCATTTTGGGTGACCAAGCGGTGGTGAGAGAACCCTTGGAGCTTTTGGTTTGACCAACGGGATTATGGATACCCTTGGGGCTTTGGTTTGACCAAGTGGTGGCAAGAACCCTTGGAGCTTTTGGTTTGACCAAAGGGACTATAGATACCTTTGGGGCGTTTGGTTGACCAAGCAATTTTGGGAACCCTTGGAGCTTTTGGTTTGACCAAAGAGATTATTGATACCTTTGGGGCATTTGGTTGACCAAGAGATTGCAAGAACCCTTGGAGCTTTTGGTTTGACCAAAGGTATTATAGATACCTGTGGGGCATTTGGTTGACCAAGCAATTGCGGGAACCCTTGGAGCTTTTGGTTTGACCAAAGGGATTATAGATACCTTTGGGGTGTTTGGTTGACCAAGCGATTGTGGGAACCCTTGGAGCTTTTGGTGTGGGCCATGGCTCTTTAAATATTGAATGGCCTTAAATGACGGATGTTCAAGGGTTCTAGTTCCTTGATTCCTTCAATAGAGGTGAGCTAGTATGTTCCAGGTCCTATTTTACTGTCAATTACATAGGGACCTAACTAATTTGCCATGAATTTGTCCCTTAAATGGGGTAGCAAGTTAGAATTTTGTTGGTTCTTGTAGCACCCTAAAATTGACATAGTTAAACCCTTAGTAAAAGATAAAAGATAAAAATTTAAATTTTAACCCCAAAACTGCCCCAAAACCACTTGTTACCCGCTTCCCTTCTTTTCCACACCATTTTTAGGATTTGTTTTGACCGTTGGATGATATCGTCGCATATCAAACGAAATTGTCCCCGATCTGACAAATTATTTTGGAACAGAACGTCCAGACGATTTCGTCCTAAAACCGAATGTTCATAATTAGCTTCTATTTCAACAGCATCTCCAACTTTGGTAGAAGCGTGTCTACACAGTTGAAGATTTCCCCGTTGGAGATCTCACAGATTGGGATGATCTCCAACCTCCTAACCTCCCCTTAATCGTATATAAACTAGGATTTTTCTAGTTTATCCCCTTGATTCTGATTCCCCCTGACTCCCCTGAACCCCCTAGCTGACGGATTTCCCTGCATCCTCGCACTGTTGTCTGCATTATGTATTTCACATTTTCTTGCAGGAACTCTACTATTTTTTTGTCAGAGCAAGATCGGATCGTCACAAGCGATTTCAGATTATTTTGGACGATCATGTCGAGGAGTGTAGACAATCTCGTACGATTGGAGGTGATCCTGACTGTAGTCTAGATTGGGGGTAATCCGAGCCCAGAGTTTGCATTTTCTTAACTTTTTGTACATTTTCCCATTGTAATTATGCATTATCTTGAGTTATTATATTTATGCATCTTGGAGTTCACCTCATTTAATGTAAATGTACAATAAAATCAAAATAAATTGTTAAATTGATGCATTTCTTCTTTGATTTCTATTTGGATTTATCATTTAGGTAAATTTACCATTACTTCTATCATTTCCCCTGTGTTTTGGCACTCGTATTTTGGTATTTTGTATCTATTTCTATAATTGTAGGTTTCTGACGAATTCATCAGATCCACGACGATATCATTTGATCTCAAATGGCTGACTATGATCTAAGATGATTCTATCTCATTTCAGATGATTACGTGTAGTTTGAGATGATTCAGACTGCTACAAGACTCAGAACCTTCATCAGACATCCGGAATCAGGTATGATTTGTCCTAATTTGCATATTCTCTGTGTTTAGCACTCATTTTTGTTTTATGTATCCATTTAAATCAGTATTGGCATATAGAATAGCTTAGATTCATCTTGGCCAAACCTATGAGTTGAATGATTGAGTACAAAAATAAACACATTAAACCCATTCTCAACCTAGGCATTGAAACTGCCACTCAAAAGTTTCCTAGTGAACCCACCATCCGTCAAAAATTCACCTTTATACTCCTCCCCCAAGAGGCGGGACCTTCAAAGGGCCTCTCAGTTTGAGGTATTGTCCCATCCTTCTCGCATCCCTCTTTCGGGTGCGGATCCTATAGCCTGAGGGTAAGGATGCGAGAAATTTGGAGCGATACATTTTGGTGAACCCGACGTGAAAACTAAAAACCTTTTGAAAACAATCCAAAAAACAAAACATAAATGCATTTAGAATCAAAGATTGCATATCATATTTAGATGGTAGATTATAATAAAAGACGAGCTATCACCATTAATGTTGAGAATCAATTAACAGCTATAGAGATTACTTCTGTGCTTAGAGTATGAAAGCACGAGATTTCAAAAACAAAAAGGATGAACTAAAAATACAATGTAAATGAAACTAAAATAACGCTTAAATCCTATGTTATTGAAAAATGCGTAAAAAAGAAGAACATGAACACAAGATATTAAAGCAATATAAGAATCGGCTCTTTTATTGATATGCTTTGCAAATTCGTGTTACAATGCGTCTCCTTCATTTTTAGGGGATAGGAGCGTTAAATGTTGCTCTTTTACAACTTGTTTCAGAATTCCTTCTTCCGCGTGCCCACATATAATATGGGCAAACCAAAACGTTGTCGCCGCTTGTGTTGGTAAAGGTCGATTCCTCGTTGTTCTTCCAATGCTGCCAATCTGTGTTCAAAGAAACAAACAAAGAATCAGTAGCACCTGTGTATGAAAAATAAAAGATGAATCTAACGATGGTTAAAATGAATCTAAATAAAATGAAAACTTGACAAAAGCATAAACATGAAACTAACTAAATACTACAAAATAAATAAAGTGGGGGGTGCCCGAAGGCAAACCACCCGTGGGTGAAACTTTACTTTGGCACCAATACGCTTTAGGATGGGTCCGAAACCTGATGTGATGTGTTGTTGGCAAATTAGTAGGATATTGTGGTCAGAAAAATCGATGTTGGTTCTTGATTCGTGCCTTCAAAAGTCACCCAATAACCTCTCTTTCGATCAAGATATTATGGATGTTGAAAACACAAATCGCAAGTAAATGAATTAGCAGCACTTCGTCGCTCAAAATGCTCCTTCTCGATATATTTTTTGGGTGAGGAAACTCACCATTTTATAGACCCAAGGGGTCTCTTTGAACTAACATGCAAAAGTGTTTCTTTGCATGAATGCTTCTTGTGTGAAAAGAAGACTTCTTCTTGATCAAGGGATTCTTAACTGTCTCTATGCATGTCTTTGTATGTTTTAGAAAAGCTCACTTGCACTCCTATGCAATGAAGGAATAGCTAAGTGGCAAATCTGAGTTGTCTTAAAAAAAAACTCACTCTTATTCCCATGCAGTGAAAGGAACGTCAATTGGCAGATATGAGTTGTCAAAATAACTCACTCGCACTCCTATGTCATGCAGGAAAAGCTAAGTGGCAGTTCTGAGTTGTTACATGTCGATATTTGACTTTTTGCTGGTCAAACCTGACATTCATCCCACCCCGAAGTGAGCACTGGTAATCGTCTCTGGGTGAGACGAGTATCAATCTGCACTCATCCCTGGGTGGGACGAATAAGAAGCTGAGTGTCTAAAAGGTGCCAAAATTATTTATGACTTGCAAAACTGTTGTGTGAGTGGTTAGAACCACTATTTAACCTTTGAGGACTGCCTTGGGGGCTGTGTGTGTTAGTGTGATCAATGCTTGTTGTCACATAATCATATTGGTGTTGTTTTGGTGTCTATAAGATGACACATACATGCAGGGGTGCAACCCCATGACTGCAAGCGATCTCGAGTTAGGAGATCTTTGTAATGAAGATGGAGCAGAGTCCACATTCGATATGAGTGGACTAGGCTATGATGCAGGCGAGGATCCCTCGAATGATGATGAACCCAAGGACGAAGTCAAAGGAGCTTATATCAGGCCTTTGTATGTGCATCATTTATTGCCTATGAAATTAGTACAGGATACCAAAGAAATCCTTCCCAATGTTGATCATCCAGGGGAAGGGACTGAGACAATTATCTCAGCAGCATCGTACATGAGGTATAATTATCCAATTTTTCTGAATAGCGAGGACAATATGAAAGAAGTGAGATTATTGGGGCCTCACTTAGAGGAGTGCCCTCCAGGAGTGGGGGTGAATGAAGGATTCTATTATGATAGTGACAAATAAGATGAGCTAGAGAGGGCCTACCTTGGTCCTCCTTATTTGCATCATCGCCATCAACCCATCGACATCGATGAGGTCTATAGGCAGCTACATGTTGGTCCATGTTTGAGAGCAAGACAGTTAAACCTGGATCAAATCCATCGGTTGGTTAATCCCTGTCCATCGACCTACATGCAGCTTCATGAGATGAATGATCCTATGTTGCATTCAGTGCATATGGAGGATCCAATTATTCATAGTCCTCATAGGGAATACCCTTTTATGCCTGTGCCATTAGAGCCAGATTATGGGTATCAGGACTGTGCATATTTTGTAAAGGTCAGTCCATGTGGTCCTGGAGATAAATTCCATTCCATAAACATGGTCTCCATTGATTTGACCACTCCACTCTGCAATCCAGTAGATCCATCTAAACCGTTGTATCTTAACAAAGATGCTATCGGCTATGATCATGTTGATTCACCCGTTGAGCCTGAGGATTTATTCCCCAATGAAGAAATGTTGCAACATTTCCATTTTACACCAGGCTATGTATATGATGTTTATCATGCTAAAAATACTTTCAAAGCGGAACCACTCAACCCGAATGATGAAATTCATCTTATTCCTATGCCTCACCAGTTGGAGGAGGGATCGTATATGTCGGTAGAGGAAACCTTTGAGGTGGATATCAGTGATGATCCCACAAGCACAAAGAAAGTAAAATTTTTAGAGAGTCTCACTCCATATGAGTGGGCCACCCTCATCCCTCTGCTGAAAGAGAGACTAAATTTATTTGCTTGGTCGTATAAGGATATGCCAAGTCTAGACCCAAAATTGTTTACTCATAACCTTTCGTTAGATTTGATGAAGAATTCGATCAAGCAAAAGCTTAGGAAAATGCACCCAATAGTGGCCCTAATGGTGAAATATGAGCTGTAGAAGCTGTTGGATGTGGAATTTGTGATTTCTATAGATTATCTAGAATGGGTGTCCAATATGGTACCCATGGGAAAACCCGATGGAAGAATTCGTATTTGCATAGATTTTAGAGACCTAAATAAGGTAACACCCAAAGATTTATTTCCATTGCCCAATATTGATGCTCTCCTAGATGCAATTGTAGGTCACGAAATGCTCTCCTTAATGGATGATTTTTTTGGTTACATCAAATTCGTATTAAACATGAATACCAACACAAAATCGCATATATAACGCCATGGGGAGAATTTTGCTAAAAAGTTATGCCATTCGGCCTCAAAAATGCTGGTGACACATACCAGCGGGCCATGACATACATTTTTCATGACTATATACACAAAATTCATGAATATTATATCGATGATTTTCTAGCTAAGTCATTGCTACGAGAAGAGCATGTGGAGGTCTTAAGGAAAGTCTTCGATCGCCTGCTAGAGCACAACATCAGGCTAAATCCTAAGAAGTGTGTATTTGGCATAATTTCTAAAAAATTACTAGGGTTCATCATCTTCAAGAGAGGCATCGAAGTAGACCCAACGAAGGTTAAGGCCATTTTGTAAATATGTCCTCCCACTAATATTAAGGAATTAAGGAGCCTTCAGGGCAAGTTAGCCTCGATAAAGTGATTTATCGCCCAACTATAAGATAGATGTAGTCCCATGAATCGACTGCTACATAAGGGTGTCCCATTCAACTAGGACAAATACTGCAAGGCAACCTTCACTGAGATAAAGAAATACCTGGTGATGCTACTAGTGCTAGCTCCACCAAGGCCAGAGGTGTCTTTTCTACTATATATGTTGGAAACTAACTTTGCACTGGGAACCATGTTGGCCCAAAAGAACGTGCAAGGAAAAGAACAAGCCATATATTACATTAGTGAAACTTTGGTGAGCTATAAGCTCGGGTATGTATACATGGAAAAAAATTATTTAGTAGTAGTGTTCACTACCAAGAAATTGTGACACTATATGTTAAGTCATACGACATATGTTATATCCAAACAAAATCCTTTACAGCACATGATGAGTAAGACATATCACAATATACGTACTGCAAAGTGAATCATGCTTTTGATGGAATTCGATCTGGAATTCATAAGCCAAAAGTACATTAAAGGACAGGTCATAGCAGATCAATTAGCTGAGGTGCCACTATTACATAGTAGGCCTCTAATAATTGAGCTTTCATATGATGTAGTCTTCATCGTATCTGAATCTCCTAAACTCGAAGAACTAGATAACAATGTTGATATAACTCTGTTCTTCAATGGTTCGAAGTGTGAACAAGGGGGTGGTGCTGGAATAGTATTCTTCATGCCACAAGGAGCTCCAATGCCCTTGTCATTCAAGTTGGATTTTTTGTGCACCAACAACAATGCTAAATACAAAGCCCTACTGTTGGGCCTCCACACAGTTGTCATCATGAATATTAAAAGATTGAACATATTCGGTGATTCCTTGATCATAGTAAATCAATTCAAGGGATTTTTCAATGTCGATGTCTCGTACTAAAAGCCTATAAAGATCTAGTTGATACATATTTGGCCAAACTATAATGGTATGACATCAAGGCAATCCATCGATCATCAAATAGGTTTGTAGATACCATGGCTTCTTTGGGATCCTTAATCCCTCAAAATATGTCTGCTGATTTCACTACCATCCATGTCAAGACGCTCTCTCATCCAGCAGTAGAGCGTGTAACCTATGATAACAAATAATCAATCAACATGATCAGTGTAGAACCATAAGCTAAATGGTTCTGTAGAGATGAAGAATTTCTTAAGAAGGCACCCTAGGGATCATTAACCTCTCAGAGTCCCATGGGGAGTGGTACTACCATTCACCATAGGGTTGTTTCTGAGTATGCATTTGCAAAAGTAAATACGTAGGGGGAGCAAGTTGTCTTGGCAGTCGAAGCTGAGATTTATCAATATTGGATGTCACAAATTAAAGACTTCCTAAAGCTTAGTATAATCCCAGAGGTATTGTTGCGTGTAGTGAAGCACACATTTAAACATAAAGTTTCCAAATATGTCTTAATAGGAGACATATTGTACCAAATAAGCTATGATGGAGTTCTCCTTCATTGCTTAGGTCCCTAAGAGGCAACATGGGCAATTTTGCAAGCCCATGATGGTACGTGCAGTGGCCATTTTAGCAGCATGGTATTCATCAAGTGCATCCTTCGAATGGGTTACTATTGGCCCACTATGGAGAAGGAGTGCAATGCGTATGTCAAGAAATACGTTAAATGCCAACATCACGCTAATATCATGCACTTGCCATCGTAGGTCTTATAGCCCATTCAAGTGGCTTGGACATTTGCTCAGTGGGGATTGGATATTATAGGTAATATCTCTCCTCCGTCATCGGTCCAACATACATTCATAATCATGGCTACTGAGTATTTTACAAAGTGGGTGGAAGCAATACCCTTAACAATGACAATCAAAGCTCGTATAGCAGATTTTATACTTGAGCATATCATAAGTCATTTTGGGATTCCATCCAAAATAATATCGGATAATGAAACATCTTTCAAGAACAAAACTATGAGAGCTTTGACATCTAAATATAGAATCAAACACTGTTTTGCAACTCCATACTATCTACAAGACAACGAGTAGTCTAAAGCTTCAAATAAGATAGTGGTTGCCATCTTGAAAAATATGATACAAGAAAACCACAAAGACTAGCACATCTAGTTGCCCCTTGTGCTTTAGGCTTACATGACTAGTATTCGGATGCCCACTAGGGCAACACCATTCTCACTAGTATATGGCATTGAGGCCATTATACCCTTGGAATTAGAAATTTCAATGCTGTGCATCACATTGAAAGAGTTCATTGATGATGAAACTATGTGACAAGCTTGACTGGATCAACTGACATTACTTGATGAATGTCACGTGAATGCCCTGAAGCATCTCCATGTTTATCAAGAGCGACCAAAATGAGCTTACAATGTCACAGTCCACTAGAGAGACTTTGAAATTGGGGATCTTGTCTTGAAAGAAAACCAACAAAACTCTAATTTACCACCAGATATGCATGACAAATTCATGACTAATTGGCTAGGACCTTACATCATATCTAAAAATATTGGTCTAAGTACCTATTACCTAACATCGCTAGGGGGTGTTAAAGAGCCTAAACCTCTCAACATCATCCATATTAAGGTGTTTTATGCTTAAAGAGCATAGTAAAAGGCTCCGAGAGTTGTTGGTAACTGCTCGGTCATCCTAAAAGGCTCCAAACACTTTCATTAGTGGTTTGGTCAAGTCAAAAAGCTCCAAAGGCATTTGTAAGCCCTTTGGTCAACCTCAAAAACTTTGAGGGTTTGGTCAGAACCACTCGGTCATCCCAAAAGGCTCCAAGGGTCCCTAAAACTAGTTGGTCATGTTATTCAAAAGCCTTGAGGATTTGCTTGTAATTGCTTGGTCATCCTAAAAAGCTCCAAAGGCATCTGTAAGCCCTTTGGTCAAACTCAAAAAGGCACCAAGAGTTTTCTAAAAAAATTGCTTGGTCAACCCAAAAGCTCCAAAGGCATCTGTAAGCCCTTTGGTCAAACTCAAAAAGGCACCAAGAGTTTTTTGAAAAAATTGCTTGGTCAACCCCAAAGGCTCCAAGGATTCTCAAAATCGCTTGGTCATCCCAAAATGCCCCAAAGGTACCCATAATCCCTTTAGTCAATCCTAAAAGCTCCAAGGATTCCTAAAAATTGCTTGGTCAATCTAAATTCTCCAGAGGCATGTATTCATCGTTTGGTCAATTATGAGGCTCAAAACCCATAAAAATTATAAAATAAATAAAATCCAATAAAATTGGTAAAACATAAAATCCAAAAACATTCGCATTTGCATTTGAATTTTGCATTTTCATTTTGCATTCACTCATGCATCCACCACATTACTGCATTACATATAGGAATTTTTCATCCATTGCATTCTGTAATAGAAGGCATTTGTGTTTGTCAGTCTTACAAATGACACCATGTTTGTGTTTAAATAATGCATCTTTGCATTTATCATGATCCATCATTCATGTGAGTAATTTTGTTTTTCAACACAATTTATAATGTTGCTATGGAGATATACTAGGGTTTTTCGATCACTCAGTCATACCTAGTAGTATTATCAAGAGTTGGTAGAAAGCTCGCTTTGCTTTTGTAGCTAAGGTTCAGTTAGTATAGCCCTTAGCATATCATAAGCCTATCACTAATCAAAAAATTTAAACAATCCTAACAAGGACTAGGGGAAGATGAAAGCCATGAAGCAATACTGGGTATCCTGAAGTGAAAATATTTATTCTTGTTTATCCCTTTGTGTGGATGATATGGGAAATATTGGTAGTTGGCAAAAGGATAGGTTAATTTCCTATTCAGAATCCCTTGCTTATGATAAAATGAGCAATATACCAAAGAGATATCCCATATCAATACTCATGATTGAGCCCCTAGATCGATATCATAGCTCGACTCCCTAGAGTGATATCCCATATTGATATCATAAGATCGATTTCTTAATCGATATACCAGAAATAGTTTTTCCAAGTAAATCTCCCCAAAGGAAAGTTTTTGAAGAAGAGTATCAAATGTAAATGCTGAAAAGTAAAATTTGAGTGAAGATCAGAAAACAGGCTTAAATCAAATTTCAAAGTGAATATCAAATTAAGATCATAAATCAAAAGTTCAAGCGGAGATCAAATGAAGATCAAAAATCTAGTTCGAAGAGAGATCAAATGAATATCCAAATACAGTTCAAAAAGAAGATGTAATCGACTGCCTTGGTTCACTACATATGAGCAAGTATCCTAAAAATTGAAGGATAGAAAGGAATGAGCCTGAATCCTTGGAATTTTCAACACTACTGTACCTTACACATGACGATATGTCTGACGCATTAGCATATTGCTTATGAACAAGACCAATGTTTGAATGTGGAAGAGCTAGCTTTAGGTGTCTTGCATTTCTTAGTGGCTTAGTTCAACTGAAATCTTAACTTGAGATTGGATAAGACATTTGTGGAACCCCTATCTTAGCAATGGGCTGAAATAATCCTACCTAACATTGGTGAACGCTCGTGTCTTATCTTAAAATATTCATTTGCACACATAGGGATAATGAATAGTTAGGGTCTATCCTAGCAAAAGCCTTTTATCTCAGAAGTCTAGTGTGGTTAGTATGCAACTTTTGATAAGTTTATTAGGGTGTTTGAGTCTCATGGAAAACCTCAAAAATTTCTCCCATAGCAACAAAGTGTCAAAAATGGCAACCATATAAATCTCCAAATTGCAAAGTATTAAACCCATGATACATCATTATAAAAAGCACAATCAACATATAGGATAGATACCGGATGGATATTAGCAATAATATTTAGATGGCCACTAACTATATCATGCACATTTTTCAAATTTGCAAAAGGAAAATCGAATGGCACATTATATCATTCGCATCATAAAACATTGCATACCATTGCATTTCATATATGGGTGATTAATTGATTACATTCTTATCTTAAGGATTTTCAATTACATTCATGATTTTTATACATTCTGTGGCATCATCCATTATATTGATAAACATAATTGCATTCATTCCTTATGTTTTAAGTGATTAAAGCATACAGGTTCATTTACATTAGATTAGCATCATGTAAATAACGCATCACATACATTAATGCATGAAAAGAAAGCAATATCAAATATGCATTAAGAGAAAAACATCGCATCCATATGCATCCATCAAAAAGCACATCTAAGCATCTAAGATCATTGCATATCATCATCATAAATAAAATAGCTATCTAGTGCATGTCATCCATACATCACATCATATAGCATTAGAATAACATAAGCATTACATCCATGTGCATCATATAAACATAAAATTAAAAATAAATGAGTACACAATAATGAGCCATAATAATTATCATATCATATATATAATGTGTGTCTCAGAGTACATGGAGAGTAAAAAAATGCTTGTAGGCTACAAACATGTAGGTCCTCGACCTTACACCAAAAATGAGATACATCAAAAATATATCCTATAATCTAGAGCTCTAGCTTTGATATTCTCCCCCTGTACCAAAAATCTTGCCTCCTCCATCAGTGCCATGCTCAGGAGACTGCTCTACCTTCTACCCTACTAACTACTATGGATCCTATTGAGAACTCTGAGTACCACCTAGCCCAAAGAGACCTAACACTCGTCTAGCTACCCCCTGAGCGATGGTCACCTCTATCCGTTGGGACCTATGACTAGACACTGCAGTAGACTACCATGTCTCCTTGGTCCTGGTATGACTACTACCACCATGCATACTAGAGGACCTATGTGTCCTCTCACTTTGATGGGTGCGATGGTTCGAACTAGCAGTGGACTAGCCTTTAGTTTGAGATCTAGTTCGTTGGGACTCTATAGCATAGGGATCCTCAGGAACCTCTATGTCTAGCATCTAAATGTAGCCCACCAACTGGTCTACCCGAGCAACCCTGGATGTGTACCTCTCATTGGCACTCATAAGTAAACCCTGTAGACATTGTACCTCTACCATAGGATCCCAACCACCTGGTAGTACTGCTGCTAGTGTCATCGAAGGCCCCATAATCAATTGAGAGGATGGAGGACCCCTCTATATGCCTTGAGCAAATCATGCTCTACTATGGCCACATCCCTCTGTACCTCTACCAAGTCATGAGCATGAGTTAGTTTACCAACCTGGGTCTCTATTGTAGTAGCCTGAGTGGTCAGGCTAGCAAGCTACTGGTCTACATATGTTAGTCGGCTATCTCTCTATGTTAGCTACATCTGTAGAGTAGCGATAGTAGTGTCATGCTCCCTATACTATATATAGAATTGACCAAGATAACTCTGCAAGTTAGCCACTTGTGCCAAGAGTAGCCCCTCAACACTATCAGGAGGGACCTCACCCTCCTCTGGAGCCTCCTCCTTGGGATCAATCTCAGGAGACTCCTTAGTGGAAGCCTCTGCATCCTAGATACCCTTTGTATGCTAGCGCACCCTGCGCCCATCAGGATCCACCTCTGCTCCTGCCTAATCTGCAACATGAACCAGAGGCCCTGTCCCATAACATTGGAATAGAGACCACAATTTGTCATACTCTAGAGTGGTCATCGCTATGTCAACCCTAGTCTCTTGGAAGTTTCTTGGAGCATCACCTAGTGCTAGAGGCTAGATCCACAATAGATCCCTCTCCAAAGCTAGGTGCCTATAGGTGAACGGGATCTCTTGGATGTCCTTCACCATGCCAAACTGACGTAGGACATGAGAGAAGAATTAAAACTCCTAGATCTTGGCCTTCTAACTGAGTAGCCATCTATCCCAGTGAGCCCATTGAAGCCTCTCACTGGCCTTATGCTAGTCAAGACAATCCATGTAGGGCCACCACTAGATATCATCCAACCCAAGTGCTACAAATTGAGTGATGTAATGATGGGTCTCGCTAGCATGAGTCTGGCTTCGAAATCCCTCCTCCTCTTGAGGAAAACAAGAAGCATAGCACTAATGTGCATCATCAATATATATAATGGGTAAGGGTATCTCCCCAGGATACTCTACTCTGATATGCTACCAGCCCCAGATCTACAAAAGTAGACTACAGCTGATGCCCTTATGGCTACACTCAATAATCTGATATAGCTCTCAATAGAGCTAAGCTAATAGTGTGCTCCCCCAATATAGGAGCATTTTCTAATAGATAGAGCTCTAGAATACTCTATGTATAGTAGCTAGAAGGTTCTAGGGAATCCTCATGCCCGAGGAGTCTAGAAGCACATATTGCACCACCAGGTGCATGAAGATGACTTTGCACATGGAGAAGACATTCTTCCCTTGCCAATAGCCGATGTGGACCCCTCCAAGGTTAATAGAACATTGAGCCTCCTTGCTCTAAGAACCAAATATGACATCGAAGATGGAATGCTTAGCACCAAAATTCAAAGAGACGATGGCCTCGCCATCAATGGGGATCTTGAAGATCTTGTAGACGTCCTCTAGTGTGACTGTCATATCACCTGTAGGTAGGTGAAATGTTTTGGTCTGCATATTCCAATGATGGGCCAATGCAGTAAGATAGAATTTATCTACCCTAATTGTGGGTAGATCCAGAACGTAGTCAAAGCCAATAACTCCAAACCACTCTCGCTCACCTCTAGTGAGCTGTCCGTGGAGAGTCTTTAGAATGTTAGGCTCTCACACTCTAGAAGTCAATATCTAGAATAAATAGCATAAAATAAGGAAAAATATAACTAAAAAATGCAAAAATATGTCATCATGCAGGCTTACAAATCAAATTTGTCAATTAAACAGGTCAAAAATACATTAACTGATATTAATTGCCTCTAAAAATTCAAAAAAAATTAAAAATTTTGCAAAATTTTTCTAAAGTCAGTGAACCACAGGTCAACCCTACAGTTTGCATGTGGTTGGAAGTTTGAATTTTGATCGTAGCTGGCAGCTGTGGTCCCCAATTGACCAATTGGGAACCGTAGTTGGTACCTACGATCTTTGTTCGAAGTTCGGCCAGGTGCGATACCGCGGCAAAAAAAATACAAAAAAATTAATAACCTAAGCTATCCTGGCCTAAAATGAGGTTCATTGCTAGTAGTTTAGTGATATTTATTTAAATATTACTTATTTGGGTTAATTTTACTAGTAATGGATGTGAGGTATTGGTTTTAGAGTTACCTTCCCCTCCCCTCATCCTCCGTGGCTAGAAGACGCTTGCCCGCGCCCTGCCATTGTGCTATGAGTTGTTATGCATGTAAAATATGCTCGGTTGCAGGTCAGTTTAGTTAGCTATCACTATTAGAGCTCTAGTTTGTAGGTCACTATCAAAGAATAATGAGAGATATTTGAAATTTGGAAATTTTATAGACTTCTCATATTCAGCACGGACCGTAGGCCCTAGCCATGGTTCCCAATTTTGCAAATGGGAACCACAAACCCTAGCCACGGTTTGCAACTGGAAGATAATTTTAGAAAACCCCACCATGGGAAAGGCCAAAAAAATAAATTAATGCCTCCCATTAGGTCAAAATGCAATAAAAAAAGCTAATTTGGAAATTTGGTGATAATCAAGCATCGGGATCCAATAAAAAATTAAAAATCTGGTTGAGATTATAAAGTACATTCAACCGAGGTCATCGCTACAAAAATCCTTTCATGGAATGACACACCTCCCAACAAAATAAATAAGCTCAATGCATAATTCAAAACAAAAAAAAAAATCAAATAATTAAAACACCAAATGTGACTTGTATTTAGTAATTTACCCTATACACTTGGCGGTTGCAGCGACTTGCGATCCATGCAATCCGACAAGATGAGTAAATTAACATAAGGATATTTGGGGCAAAAATTGTCATCGTCAATTTGATATGCTTATTTTCAATCCCTAAGAAGGCCTTTGCAGCCGGACTACTCCACGAGAATGAGGCATTGCATGCCATTTCTTCTATGAAATTTTTTTCAGAAAATCATCAACAATTTTATTCAACACAAATCTGATGGGATTTGTATCAATTCTATTCCCTAAGATGGCTATTGCAGCCCAACTACTCCATGGGATAGAAGTGTGCAAATGCTATTAAAATTTGGAATCAAAAGTTGCAATAGGCCTAGCCAAGGTATTAATTTGCTTAAATCTAAATTTGTTCAGATCATCCATGGTGGTCAAGCGACATCGTTGCTTCATACATTATCATTACCCTCATCGACTTATCACTTGAGGGTGTAGTCATAATATCAAATCATAATCAAAATAAGCAGAAGATCCCAGAGATCATATATCCCTTGATCCTATCAAAATTGCATCCGTCCTTGCGAATCATTGTAAACAGATATCATAAGCTTACCCCTTTTTCTTAGGACAAATAGCAAATATGATGTTGCTTGTTGTTCTCTACATTTCATGTCTATGGGTCATAAGATACCTATGCAATGCACAGCTACATCGAATGAGATGAGAAGGGCACAAGCTTTTCAAGTTTAAGCCTCCAAATATTTGGAAGCAATGATTCTAGGATGTGCGTCCTTTTGCTAGACCTGGGGCATCTAATGTTGATCCGACTAATGATAATCATAGAACCTTCGACATCATTTTATGAGGTCTATTTTTTCTCAGCGTTGTTCGATATCACAATGCATCTCAAAAGGGGTATTTGTAGACACCTAAAACATGTCATGTTGAGGGCGACTACTCATATGGACATGCTACAAGACCATATGGAAGATATTGTATAGACTCCAAGATAGAGTAGTGGTTATAACCACTCAATTTGGGCTCCTTGGCCTAATCAGTCTGAACCACAGCCCAGACCTATGGATTACAACTGAATTATGACTGAGACCTATGGTTTGTAGTCTAAACCATAGCTATGACCTACGGTCTTAATAGAAGTTTAGTTGACCTTCAATCCGAGCCAAATTGGTTGAAACGACCATTGGATATAGAAGAAGGTGGTTAGAGAGCAGAAGCTTCCATTCCAACTATCCTAACCACACCTTCTTGATCTTGGCTTCTCCAGGAAGCCACCCCTAGCCCTTGGGTAGTCCTAAGAGTAACCCTTAGAATTAGGGCAAACTATAAGAGAGAGCATTGGATATTTGAAAAACGAAGCCCTGTCGAATTGTACACTCAACCGAGTATACTAAGAGAGAGCTATTGCACTTATCCCCTATATACTTGCCAAAATTCATGATGAATTGCATTATAGATGCCCTAGGAGTCTAGGAGAGCCAAGAAATGCAAATTCAGGCAAACAAAGACCCATTACAGTGATTTGACTGCAAAATCTATCAGAAGGACAAGGAGGTTAAGTCCACTACCCTTGGAATTGAGGGTAAGCCTATCAGCCATGGTTTACAATGTAGACCGCGCACCAAAGCTATGATTTGCAGCAGAGGTATAACCGCCTTCCTAATTTCATTTTTGTCCAGTTAATTAGGTTAGATTAGTTGTTTGCATGGTTAAAATACATTTTAGAAGACTTTTGATCGTAGATTTAGGTTAGTATATTTTTTTAATGTTTATGCCTCAATTAGGACATTAATAATTTCTTTATGCACTTTCATGCCTTATTTCATATATTTTATCCATGCATAGAGTAGTTTCTATCTTTCTTTACGCTATTGAATCTTGATTCAATTTGCATAGTTTAGCAGCTTTCTTTATGCTTTCTTGATTATGCATGTTAATGGTGTCATTATGCATTTTACCTAAAAGGGCCTCATCATGAGAGGCTACCTATATTTTTGACATTCTTGTTGTTTCTTGACCATAGGGAACAGTTCCAAAGGAGAGTAAACCATAAAATTCCTTCCCCATTGCGAAGAAGAGGGCACCTCCACCCTAGAGAAATTCATGCCATTTTGAGAGGCATTTGGAAATCACACCTACCCTTAAGAGGGAAAAAAATTGAGCACTCCTATTGTAATATTGTATCAAAATGAATATCCCTAATAGAGACGTACTTATAATTGGATTTTGACTTCAAATATAATGGAATAAAGTGTTTCCTTTCTTGCTTCATTTGTTGTCAATTTCGTTTACTTGTATGCATGTTATATATTTACCATTTATCACAATAGGTGCCACAATCGGGTGTGACACTTTCTGGTGGTTACAGTATGGAAGGAAAACCCCAGAGAAAATATTGCACCCATGTGGTCCTGGATATTTCATCCCATCCATCAACATGATCTCCATTAATTTTACCATTCCACTTCATAATCTAGCAGATCATACCAAATCATTACATCTTGATGCAGAGGCTATTGATTGGGAGCACACTAATTCACCCATTGAGCCTGAAGACCTCTTCCCCAATGAAGATATGTTACAACAATTTCATTTTTCATCAGGTTGTGCATATGACATATTCAATGTTGGTTTAGAACCTGAGTTAGTAGGTCCTATAAATCCCATCGATGACATTCATTTGATACCCACGCCTCATCAGCTAGAGGATGGTTCACATATGACTATAGAAGAGACTTTCAAGGTGGACATCAGTGATGATCCTACCCAACCAAGGAAATTCAAGTTTGTATAAAGTCTATTGTAGGCAACAAATCCACCTCCTAGAAGAAGAAAATGTGATTTGCTAGATTTTGACAGTTTTGGGAATAATTTGCTCAAGTTTTGTAAAACCATACAATTGGATCAAATCATACAGTGGAAGGAAAAATCATATAGCTAGATTTGCAAATCATACATAGTAGTAGGAAATCATACAGGATGCACTAAAAATCACTCAGATGCAAAGGAAATATAATTTTAGGATGAAATTTTGCATGGATTTGCTAAACTAAGGTGTAAAATTAGGAAAATGCCAAAATAATGTATTCAATTGTAGATGGGCAGTTGTGAATAATGGATTGTATCAGGTAGTGTTTAAAAACTCACAACTCTCTAATAATTTAGCTACCAAATTTTGGCGAGTACTCAACAACTCGGTGATTACTCGAGAAAAGCTCGGCAATAACTCGAAAAAAAAATTGCCTCCCTTGTTTCTCCCCATGGCTCCCCTGATTACCTCCCCTATTTCTCCCCATGGATTCTATGCCTTTCCCCTAATTGCCTCCCTTGTTTCTCCATGTGGCTCCCCATTACCGTTTCTCTACCCGTTTCTCCACGTGGCTACCCTACATTTGTCCGTACGAGGGACCGAGTTTTTGCCTAAATAAACTCGTAGGCCCTGCTGACCCATGCGTTTCACGGGTACTCATAGGAAACCTATGAGTTTTGAAACATTGGTCTCAGGAAAAACTTTGGAATGGCTTGGGCAACATTATATAAGGCATCATTTTTTAATTTGGAGGTCTGGCTACTAGTTTACTGGTTATTAGTTGCTAGAATAGAGATATAGACATATTTTTGAGTTATTGCAATTACCCTGAAAGAGTTTTCTACATTGTAACTAAATTTATAGCCATTAATGATAATAATAGATGTTTTGGATGACAGTGTATGACCTTTTTGTGAATGGATAATTCATTCTGGATTAACATTGTGTAATTGAGTTCCTACCTTACTGTTATATGTTAGTTTTAGATTTGTTGTAGCTTTGTGGAGAAGATGATCACTGGTGAATCATGGGGAATGATTTAGGAGCTTAGTGATGTTGGTAAAGACATGTTGAAGCAGACTGTATGATTCTTGGATGAAATTAATTGTATGGAATCTCTCCTCAACCCGGTTTGAATGCTTTGTTTGTGAAAGAGATTGTCTTGTTTAGGCTGTTAAACCTTTACAAAACATCTCAGAGAGAGATTGGAGCAGAAGAGCATAAAAATTAACACGTTGTTTTACCTATAGTTCATACATATCATACATCATACAAATCATACAAACAGTTGTTACCCAATTTTGTAAAACAAGCGATTGACAGGAATTTACCCGATTTGGTAGTTTTGGTGAATCAACTTGAATGATTAGAAAACTATGTATGACAACCCTCAAAAAAAAATCTATCAGTTTTTTTGAGTGTAAGATCGTACCATCTTGGCCATTGTACGATATAAGATCATACATTGTATGTAATTAGGGTCCGTACAAGGAATTGATAGTTCGTACAAGGGTAACTTGGGTGATTAGAAGATTGTCTAATTTGGTAATTGAGATAAGCTTGGTCTAGAAATCATTCTTAAATCTAAGAAAACACCTTCCCATAAGGAATACTCCATCGCTGTGTTACATTTGGTACCTTTGCATTATCAAATATGGCATTCTTGTTAAAACGGGTCAAATTTGACTAAATACTGGAGGTGATTTTTTTATGACGGACACCAGTACACAAAGGCATGGGAGAAGGGAACCATGAGACAACATTCCAGTAAGGAGTACAAGAATTGCTCAAAGAGGAAACACAAGTAACTTAGATCAGAGTATACACAACCTAGATATTGAGCAAGTTTGGACATCTGAAGAGAGAGACTTTGAGACGTTGTTGGTTGAGACAGAAGATGAGGAGGAAGAACCACCAAACGTAGAGGAGACAGGTGACAAAGAGAAAGTGCACAACGATAGAGAGTGTATGGTAAGACCTAAGGACATGGTAGCAAGGTTATGAGAGGGTGTAGAGGATGGGAGTCAAGCACCAGGGCAATAGGACACGGGGACTCAAGAGTATAGACCAAGATCATCTCCATCAAACTAGTGAAGAAGGTCGTAGAGTGAGGATGCACAAGAATTTGATCATCGAGTGGAGGGACAAAAGAAGATACCTTGAATTGACACTTTTGACGACAATAGGAGTAAGACACCCCCAAGAAGGAATATGATAGATATTCTGTAGGACACATCAAGTGAGAGTGATGAATCTCCCAAAATGGCTAACAGAGCAGCCAAACAAAGATGTCCATTATTTTCTAGTGAGGGTAAGGAAGACCCCACATGACACATAGGAACTTTCATAACAATTTGGAGAGAAAATTTTGTAGAAATATTTAAGGATTGGGTAATCCTATTTCCTAGCACCTTAAGAGGATTGGTAATAGACTGGTACCTAAAGAGATAAAATAACGTTGATTTTCAAACTTGGAATCATATAAAGGAGAATTTTATTGAGTTATTTTGACCTTTAAAATATGATGGAGACATAGTCACCGAGCTTTGCGTGACAAAACAAAAAGTACACAAGGATGTGAAATCCTTCAATCATTGACTAAAGCAGTTAGTTGACAATATGCAAATGCCATTGGCATATGTATTGATAAAACAATGGTTTGTAGATGGGTTACTATCGAAGTATAAGAAAAATATGAAGGGAGTACCATCTAACACATATGAGGAAGCATTGAAACACACAAAGACCTTTGAGAGAAAATAAAAATAGACATACACGGGAATCTTATCTCATCCCAAGTCGAAATATCTAGATAGTGAGGAAAAATACACTATCCAGAGGATGGTAGCATTATTCCACAAGGAGTTTGATAAGATGGTTAAAGAACAGGAGATCAAACCAGACAAAAAGGAACTATGGTACACAAAATGCAAGAGCGAGGGACATACAAATATGAAGTGTCTGAAGAACGACTATTACCATATTTGTAATGTGATGGGGCATGAAGTAATGCTCTATCCCTACAATGCAAGAATATATCCATAGGTACTATAAATATAGGAGCAGGAAGAAAAACCACAGGCCCAAGGGAGCGAACAACAAGCAATGAGTTGCAGTTACAAAAATAGCAGAAGAGGTGGCAGACAGGATCAAGGTAATCTCCAAGGAGGAAAAAGTCACTTACAGTATGACTTGGAAGGTAGACCGATCATACAATATCGTAATTGCCAAGATTGGGGGTATTTTGCGAAGAATTGTCTTGCACCTCCGATGCAAGGAGCACCACAAATGAGCACTACACACATGTGTAGATGGTGTGGTCTAGGGAACCACAAGGAGGAGAATTGTCCAAAGTAGGCGAGTTCGAGCAACCTAAAAAATATGAGATATTTGGACATCGAAGTTCCTCAAGTTAAAGAGGAAACTTAGGAAGTGTTAGCCGTGATGAGGAATCAGGCTAAAAATGATAAGTATCCAGAGCAAGCAAAAGAAAAGCAACACTGGCAAGCAAAAAAAAAAATAGTGCAAGAAGAAACTGAGAAAACTAAGAAAGGATATTTGAGCACTCAAAAGGAATTATGAAAACCGTAAGAATAGGAGATAGTTGTGCAGAATTTGGCAGCACAGGTGTTGGATACCATAGTGTAACTTAAAGTATCCGACTTACTAGAAGCTATCCCAAAATTGTAGAAAGCAATTGTGGAGGAAATGCAACCACAGAAGGTGATGGAAGTAGAGAGCCAACTAGAGGAAGGATGGAAAGACCAATTTATGGATCCTACTATACTCATGATTGATGTGGGAAAGAAGACTACATTAATGCATATGGAGATTTTGGGGCACAAATTGATGCAAGTGATCATGGACAGAGGATCCAGTGTTAATGTGCTACAAGAAAGAACTTTGCTAGAACTAGGTTGTCAATCCCTGTGGGCACCAAGCTTCCAACTGTATGGGGATGACCATAATGATATTAACATCAAAGGAGTTTTGAATGCACAACAAGTAATGATAGTTGAGCAAGAGCTTGTCTTGGACTTTGTTGTGATTGCAATGCAGAATTCTGCATACGATGCTCTCTTGGGGAGAGGATGGCTATGAGTAGCTAAAGTTAATCATAATTGGGGAAATAATCAAATCACCTTCAATAAGGGACAACATAAATACATGATCAATTTAGCTAATAAGATAGTTAGTGAGGATGTAGCTACAACTAACGAATCAGAAAACTCATCAAGGGATGAAGGAAACGAACCTTATGGAGGGAATATTGTACATAGATGAATGTAGTGAGGATGAAGCTCGATTTGATAGTGGACTTCTTCATTGGCAAATGGAGGATTACAAGATATTTCAACCCAACTACCTCTGTATTGAGTTAGAGGAGATCAAGGAAAATAAGCCAAACTAAAAGTTAGTAAAGAAACTAAGAAGGAAATAGAAGAGAAGTGGATGTTTCCAAAAAGCTTTGTGGATTATATAGTAGGATATGCAAAGATTGATATAAGACCGACACACCCTAAGAATGCAATGAAATATATGAGTGAGCCAGAAAATATCAAGTATGAAGGACCCAAGATAGTGGACGTCAATCTAGGAACAAAGGAGAAACCTATGATGGTCCACTATGGCGATGATTGAAATCCTATATTGAAGACAGTAGCTTTCAAGATATTCTTGGAGTACAAGGATGTCTTCGCATGGAAATATAAGGATTTGAAAGGAATACCACCCAAATTATGTGTCCATAAGATTACACTAAATCTTGGTTCTCAACCAGTCAAGAGGAGGCCATATAAATTGAATCCAAAGTACGCGGCATTGGTAATACAAAGATAAAAAAGATGTTAGAAGTAGGAATTATATTCAGGGTGATGAATAGTGAATGAGTTTCACCTATAGTAATCACCTTGAATAAGTAAGTCAATAAGATAAAGATATGCGTAGACTTCAGGAGTCTAAACACAGTAACTATTAAGGATCCCTTTCCTATTCCATTCACAAATTCTATTTTTTTTAAGCGAAAAATCCCTTGCGGGGCTGCCTTGGTCTAAGAGACCACGAAAAGGGGGTTCTACACCGTCAAAGTCACCCGAGGGTCGCACCCAGCCCTGCTCGCACCAACATTATCAATTGGATTTTGGGTACCCAATTTAGCTTTTTGGTAGGGTGGAGATTCGAACCTGGGACCTCCCTTGGAGGATTGCCCTCTCCTCTCCAACTCACCTACAACACCTAGGTTAAAAAATAATTTATAGTGGAAAACACCCCTTTTGAGGTGCCACTTTCAACAGGTTTGGCATAGGAGGAATGGAGCCTTGTCGGCCTCTACCAGAACATAGGATATTCCTAACTATACCATATATATGTAGGATGGAGACAAGGGGAATGGAACCTGGGTCAGCCTCTACTAGCACCCAAGGCATTTACCACTACACCACAACAAGCAGATTTCACAAATTCTATTTTGGAATAAGTTGGAGGACATGAGATCTATTCATTTCTAGATGGATTCTCAAGATACAATCAGATCAACATCGCTAAGGAGGATAAGTTGAAGACCACATTTTTTGTGGAGAATGGCATTTATGTGTATAATAAAATGACATTTGGGATCTGGAATGCCCAAACTACATTTTAACGAATCATACTATATATTTTTGACCAAGTGGTGACGGGAAATTTCAAGGCATTTTTGGATGATTGGTCCATTTATGGGAAGATCAAGGAGCATCTTCCATCTCTTAGTGAATGTATGAGTAGGTGTAGGAATGCACATATATCATTAAACCTAGCAAAGTATTTTATGATGGTACCATATGGAAATTTTTAGGACACATTATGTGTAGCGAAGGATTGAAGACAGATCTGAATAAAATTCAGGTGATATTATACATGGAAGAACCCTTTGACATGAGTTCACTCAAAAAATTCCTTGGGTAAATAGGATATTATTGAAGGTTTATCAAAAATTATGCACATGTATCATATCCATTAGATTCTTTGACAAAAAAAAATAGTCCTTTCATATGGACAAAGGAGCATTGTTGGAACAAAATCTGCCTTTGATTAATAGTGTTGCGCCTTAGACTTTGCCAACATTGAGTAGACATATCTTGCTTGAGATCATCTGTATAGTCTCCAGAGAATGCTGATTCCTTTGAGTTTTTAGAGAAAATGGGAACAAGAGATAAGGGAAATATAGCCTAAGCTAGAACTTTTATATGGTGCAGATTAGACAACAACAAAGACAAATTTACTTACTTCTATCCAAAGCATTTAAACACATTTCCATGCAGAAATTATATAATTTCAGATATGATTTCTAATATTTCATTTAACATGCATATATATTAGATTCTAATTCCAGCAATATGATTTATGTATTGCAAAAGTTCAGATATAAGAACAAACTCAATTTAAAATTCAATATTGTAAGCAGAAATAAAGAACATTAATACATACACTTGCATGATATGAACCAAAAGCGAATGGGAGATGTGATTTTATTGCTTGTACTCAAAGAACATGTATTCAGTCTTGTAAACGTCCAAGAGCCGACCTTTTTTTTGGAGTCGTTCACCCCTATATATACCCTAAAATAGTATCTTTTTCAAAGTACATCTTACTATTTTACAAGCAATCATCTGTAGTTTCTAATAATACACAACAAGTCTTCTATGAATTAGATATCTCCTCTGCTAATTAAATTCTAGATGAACCTGTCACGATTTTAATCATCTGGCAAGCTTGCTCTATCCTAGATTTCTGATAATCATGTCAAAAATCACTTCTTGGTGTCAATGCATGCCTTTGATTGCCAAAAATACATTTTATTCCTTTACAACTGGTGTGTCACAAAATCATGACATTATTTCCTTGCTTTGCTCTTTTGTCGCCTCCAGCCACAAAAATGAGACATGTCACAAAATTGTGACATTCTCCTTGCTTTGCTTTTTTGCCACTTCCATCCATGAAAATGAGACATGTCGCAAAATCACGACATTCGTCTCTTGCTTTGCTCTTTTGCTGCTTCCAGCCGTGAAAATAAGACATGTCATGAAATCACGACATTCTTTCCTTGCTTTGCTCTTCTATCGCCTCTAGCTACAAAAATGATACATGTCGTGAAATCGTGACATTCGTCTCTTACTTTGCTCTTTTGCTGCCTCCCATCGCAAAAATAAGACATGTCGTGAAATTGTGACATTCGTCTCTTACTTTGTTCTTTTGCTGCCTCCCATTGTGAAAATGAGATATGTCATGAAATCACGACATTCATCTCTTACTTTGCTCCTCTGTCGCTTCCAGCCACGAAAATGAGACATATCGTGAAATCACGACATTTGTATCTTACTTTGCTCTTTTGTTGCCTCCCATCGTGAAAATGAGACATGTCACGAAATCGTGACATTCGTCTCTTACTTTGCTCTTTTACTGCCTCCCGTCGCAAAAATGAGACATGTTCACGAAATCGTGACATTCGTCTCTTACCTTGATCTTCTGCCGCTTCCAACTGTGAAAATGCAACATGTCACGATATCGCGACACATTTTCTTTCTTGTATTTTGGCCGTGAAAATGCAACATGTTGCGATATCATGACACTTTTTCCCTTTTGGTCGTGACAAAGAAACATGTCATGATATCATGACACTTTTTCTCTTTTGGCCGCAACAATGCAACACGTCACGATATCGCGACACTTTTTCTCTTTTGGCTGCAACATGGTGCGATATCGCGACACTTTTTCTCTTTTATCCATGACAATGCAACATGTCGCGATATCATGATACTTTTTCTCTTTTGGCTGTAACAATGCAACATGTCACGATATCGTGACACTTTTTCCCTTTTGCTCTTTCTCTTTTCTTTGGATCGCGAAACCGCAACATGTCGCGATATCGCGACACTTTTTCCTCCTTGCAGTATTTTGCTTTTTCTTTGATCTTTAGCATATGGGCCACTTCGGTCTTCTTGGAAAATATGCAAAAAGGTTCTTCAACTATTTTTCTGTAGTTAGTCACTTTTTGACTAACATTCTTGGTGCCTTCCGGGGGATTTTTTGCTTCAAAAAATTTTGAACTAGACCTTCATCCATTGGGAAATGGAGTCAAAAATGCAGTTGTAAAAAAAAATATTTCAAAGAAAGACAAATAACATAGGAAAATGCACTTAGATTAAACGTGAACATTACCTCGTCAAAACTCCCTTTATACCTTAGTATCTCTATCAAAAAAAAATGTCGACTTCTGATTGGCTATGACTGAAATTTTTTGTTAAGGTCAAAAAATGGTAATATTTACAAATATTGTTTGAATATACTTATATTATACTGTACATATAATTCCTTTTCTGCTTTCTCAACAGAAATATAACTTTAGGTGAAATGCATTCACCGTGATGGGAAAAACCAATCCATCTTGATCTTTCAACTCAAAAGCATTGAACTGTTTCTCTGAAACAATTTCAAATGGTCCCTCCCAGAAAGCATCGAATTTATCATGGTTACCTAGCTTATATTTCTTTACATTCCATTTTAAAACCAAGTCTCCCACTCTAAATTTTTTGGTAGTTGTCTTTTTGTTGAACCATCCTTTAGTATTTGCCATATGCTTCTGATTGTGATTGTATGATTGCTCTCTTTATTCTTCTAACTGTAAGAGTTGCATTACTCCTACAACTGTGTGTAGCATTTGGTCAATCTGAGGTAGCGGGTAATGATATTTGAGTGATGCTCTGTTCAGATTTCTAAAATCCACACACAATCTGATATCTCCATTTTTCTTCTCGACTGGTACCAAGTTTGCCACCCAAGTGGAGTGTTTAACAGGGTATACTATTTTAGCTTGAAGGAGTTTTAGCAGTTCTTGTTTCATCAAAGATTCTATCTTCAGATTCACTGGTCTTTGCTTTTTCCTAAAAGGCTTAGCTCCTTCTTATGATTCTATGGTATGTTGAATAACATCTTTATTGTACACTTTTAGATCACTATATACCCAAGCTATGATGTCAGGGAATTTTTTACATAATTCTCTGATCTGGTTCACTTCCTCTTTTGTACAACTGATTCCAATCATAATCATTTTTCCTGGCTCCAAATCTACATCTTTGTATCTTCGTTTATCGACCTTGATTTTCCGGCCAACTACTTTATCATTGTTATCAAACAAGATTTCAAGGGTGATGAGACCCTTAGGAATATGATTGTTTTTTAACTGAATAATATCCTCTTTCGCTTCATCCCGTAGATCCTAGTTGGTTGAGCAGTTCATTTCATGGATTAAGAAATCCAATATCTATTCATCATTTTCAAAAACTTGCCAGAAAATATTTTTATCAGGCATTGAAGGTCTGTATATAAGTCTAACAGTTTTAGACTTCTGAATAACATTACTTATAGGACAAAAATTAGCTCCCACTGAAGCTAACAAATCTGTGTGTGTATTCTATTCTCTAGGGATAAACTTTATATTTAGGGCCTCAAAGGCCTCTAAGAGATCCCACACTTTGTTCTTGTAAGCCTTCAAATAATGTTGTTTACTTATACATTTTTGGTGACTTGATTCACAACAAGTTCTGAATCTCCATAGATGAGTAACTGTTTGATTCCCAATTTCTCAGCCTTTCTTAACCCTAAGCACAGGGCCTCATATTTTGTTGTGTTATTGGAGCAACTCCAAGTCAACCTGTAAGAGAAAAACTTTTCCTCTCCGGTGGGAGAAATCAAAACTATTTCGACACCAACTCCATTCTTGCACCTAGCCCCATCAAAGAAAAGCTTCCACAATTGATTCACATAACCATCCTTTTCTAGGGAGGGTATCAATTTTCTTTTTGGTTTCTCAATAGAATAGTTTCCTATTTTTTTTTCTATCATGGCATTAAAATTCTGTAGAGAAAACTCATCCTCATATTGGAGCTCTTCTAATGTTTCTTCCATTAGATCTTCTTCTATTGTTTCTTCAGTCATCATATTTACACGGTCAGTTTCACCAATATTTTCTACATGAAACGTCGATGGTTTCTCATTAAAAATCTTGACCCTTCTACCTTTGAAAGGTATCTCCAAATGAGAATAATCTAAGGATAAGTATCCTCCTATCTTTGCTATGAACTCTCTGGATAGACACATACCAAAATAGGGCTCCAAGTCTACGACTACTACCTCTTGTATGACTGTCATCCGAGGCATTTTATGCAGCCGTATGGGAATATCCTTTATCACTCCTACAGTTTTTACTGGAGTACCATCTAACTGTAGGATGCCTGCACTGCTCCTAGTGTACTCCATTCCCATAATATCACATACTACTTTGGGTATCATAGTGGTAGTAGTGCCTTAATCTATCATGCAGTTGTGGACAACCCATCCTTCCATTTGAAGGGACAAATAAGGGGGGTGGCCTATTCTTACCAGTGGCAGACATCAAGTTCGTTAGAACCATTTTTGAATATGATGCAGTCCTACCTCCATTTTTCATTGTTATTAGGGATTCCTGTAGGAGATCAATTTGACCTAGGATTTGAAGAGTATCATACATACTTGCATTAGAAGGAGTCTTTTTCATTTCCTCTACTATACTAAATGTAGGTGAATCAACTATCCTTTCTCTTTCTTTGGCAAAAGTTTCATATTTATTTTTGTATCCCTGGGTAGCTTCAGTTCTTTATCTTTTTGTCAGCGAGGGGAAACTCAACCTTTCCCTAGCCTGTTCTTGGGTTTCATTTTCCCCCCGAGGAATAAATTATTTGCGTGTTTCTTGCCCTTGAATTTTGGTTGGAAACTGATATTTTATTTCCTGAGGGAGGCTTCCCTTAGGAGTTTCTTTGGGAACTTCCTTGGGAGTAGGGGAAACATTCAATGGCTGAAGCTCTTTAGGGTCTTCTTACAGTGGTTTCTTACCTGATCTTGTCAAAACTGAAACTTGTTCTACTATAGGCATCATGAAGTTGTGGTCCTTCTCTCTAATTATATTTACATGGCCTTTCATTTTTTGTTTACTCTTTTCAACTGCTATACTTTGTACATAATGCTGGTGTATCATACACGAACTTTCTCCATGTGGACCATTACATGTAGTACACCAAAAGTTAGAATCATTGGGAGGCTCCTTGGCCTCCATTGTCTATTTGTATATATCGTGCTCAGTCTCTCTTGTCCCCTATTACTTGATTGTGCTACATCTCTTATTACCTGAGGGAACCTCCTTGGCAAAAAATTCCTTTTAGGCTCTCTCTTTTTCATGGATGCCATTTCATTTGACAATGTCTTCATTGTATCAATTATGGTCGTGTATTGATCACTAGGGGGAACTGATGCAAGGGGTGTAGTTGGTAATGCAAGGAATCTATGAGGTGCAGCTATAGCTAGGAGGGTCTACGTTGATGGGATTATAGGAAGTTTAGAAATTGATGCTTGGGAAAGCTCTGTAAAAATTGGCAATAGACTCTTTGATGGATATATTTTTGTAGCAACGAGATCAGATTCACCCTTTGTTGCCTCTAGATAGATCCTAGAAAAAGTGGTTGCACGGGATTGCCTTATTATCATACTAAGATCTGAATCAAAAGCCCTTAAATAATAGCATATAGCTTGTTCTTCCATGGGCTTTAGGCCTTGCGATACTCTATCACGAGTTTTGGTAAATATGATGTTGAAATCTTGGATTTCTTCTTGTGGATGCCTCTCAATGATAGTGAATTGATTCAAAAATGTGAAAGGATCCGCATGTATATTAAATTCATCGACCATACGGCCAGCCAGTACTATCCAAGAAGTAATGGATCCAGCAGGAAGTGCTATGTACCAATAGAGCATCTTTCCTTTCAAATATATAATCAACAATCTGACCATTACATATTTTTGAGTGATGTTGTAAACATATGCTAGTGATGATACATCTAAACAGTGCTCATCTACTATTTTTCCTGTTCTATCAAATGTCGATAATGCTTTTAGTGTAGCTTGTGGAATTTGGTGGTGTGTTCCCAAGTTCAAAGGGCCAGTTTGATTCCACATAAGATGCACTAGGGTAGGGGCAGCTGCCATGATTGCTAAAGGAGTTACAACCACTATGGGATTGCTTGCAGATGCTCCTACAATAAGTGTTAAAGAGGTGCTAATGGTGCCAGGAATATTTGATTGTGCGGCTAGCAAATGGTGTGCTTTTAGGCTTTCAATATGTAGTTCAAAGAACTCGATAGGTTCTTTAGAGTTTCTAGCTCGAGATCTGGTTATCATATGGCTATATAACCATAAGGTTTTTAGACGTGGTCTTTCTTTTATGGTCTAAATTGCAACGGAGTCACCAGGTGGTTTTTCTTGAGATTTTTAAACAAAAAGGCTCTTAAGGTAAAACACCAAAACTTATACAATACTGTGGGATTGCTGGTCCCACCAAGTGTGCCAAAAAATTTTGGAACAAAATTTGTTTTCGGTTAATAGTGTTACGCCTTAGACTTTGCCAACATTGAATAGATAGATCTTGCTTGAGATCATCTGTCTAGTCTCCAGAGAACGCTGGTTCCTTTGAGTTTTTTAGAGAAAAGGGGAACAAGAGATAAGGGAAATATAGCCTAAGATAGAACTTTTATATGGTGTATATTAGACAACAACAAAGATAGATTTACTTCTATCCAAAGAATTTAAACACATTTCCATGCAAAAATTATATAATTTCAGATATGATTTCTAATATTTCGTTTAACATGCGTATATATTAGATTCTTATTCTAGAAATATGATTTATGTATTGTGAAAGTTTAGATATAAGAATAGACTCAATTTACAATTCAATATTGTAAGCAGAAATAAAGAACATTAATACATACACTTGCACGATATGAACCAGAAGCCAATGGGAGATGTGATTTTATTACTTGTATTCGAAGTACATGTATTCAGTCTTGTAAACGTCCAAGAGCCAACCTTTTTTCTAGAGTCGCTCAACCCTATATATACCCTAAATAAGTGTATTTTTCTAAGTACATATTACTATTTTATAAGCAATCATTTGTAGTTTCTAATAATACACAACAAGTCTTATATGAATTAGATATCTCCTCTTCTAATTAAATTCTAGATGAGCCCGTCACATTTTCAATAATCTGGAAAGCCTGCTCTATCCTAGATTTCTGAT
The DNA here is from genome assembly GCA_028583015.1 of Wollemia nobilis. NCBI lineage: Eukaryota > Viridiplantae > Streptophyta > Pinopsida > Araucariales > Araucariaceae > Wollemia > Wollemia nobilis. The sequence continues at coordinate 7,192,005 of JAQPPZ010007530.1, forward strand.
AATCATGTCAAAAATCACTTCTTGGTGTCAGTGCATGCCTTTGATTTCCAAAAATACATTTTATTCCTTTACAGTGGCATGTCACGAAATCGTGACATTATTTCCTTGCTTTGCTCTTTTGCTACCTCCAGCCGTGAAAATGAGACATGTCACAAAATAGTGACATTCTCCTTGCTTTGCTTTTCTGCTGCTTCCAGCCATGAAAATGAGACATGTCACGAAATCATGACATTCGTCTCTTGCTTTGCTCTTTTGCCACTTCCAACCACAAAAATGAGATATGTTGTGAAATCATGACATTCTTTCCTTGCTTTGCTCTTCTGCCACCTCCAGCTACAAAAATGAGACATGTCACAAAATCATGACATTCGTCTCTTACTTTGCTCTTTTGCTACCTCCCACCGTGAAAATGAGACATGTCGTGAAATCGTGACATTCGTCTCTTACTTTGCTCTTTTGCTACCTCCCGTCGCAAAAATGAGACATGTCACGAAATCATGACATTCATCTCTTACTTTGATCTTTTTCTGCCTCCCACCGTGAAAATGAGACATGTTCGTGAAACTGCGACATTCGTCTCTTACCTTGCTCTTCTGTCGCTTCCAACCATGAAAATGCAACATGTCAGGACACCTTTTATTTCTTGTCTTTTGGCCATGAAAATGCAACATGTCACGATATCGCGACACTTTTTTCCTTTTGGCCATGACAAAGCAACATGTCGCGATATCGTGACACTTTTTCTCTTTTGGCCGTGACAACGCAACATGTTGCGATATCGTGACACTTTTTTCCTTTTGCTCTTTCTCTTTTCTTTGGACCACGAAACCGCAACATGTCGCGATATCGCGACACTTTTTCCTCCTTGCAATGTTTTGCTTTTTCTTTGATCTTTAGCATATGGGCCACTTCGGTCTTCTTGTAAAATATGCAAAAAGGTGCATCAATTTTTTTTTGTAGTTAGTCACTTTTTGACTAACAAGCACCAGGGAGACTTTGAGGAGTTAAAGGCTAAGTTGGTAAGCAGTCCAATTTTGGTGTTTCCTAGTTGGGATAAGGAATTCCATGTCCACATCGATACCTTGAACTTTGCAATTGGATGTGTGTTGGCACAAGAAGTACAATTTAAGTTGGATCAGCCAATTTTATTTGCTAGTCACCTTTTGTCAAGGCTAAAAATAAATTATAGGACAACAAAAAGGGAAGCCTTGGGGATGGTATATGCAGTCCAAAAGTTTAGGCATTACCTACTGGAAAACCCCTTTGTGTTCTATGTTGATCATCAAGCATTGTTGTACATAATAAAAAAACCAGTAATACAAGGACGAGTTAGTCGGTGGCTCATTACACTCCAAGAGTTCATATTTCAAGTTGTGGTGAGACCTAGTAAGAAGCATGTGATTGTAGACCAGTTTTCTCGAATACGATCAAGGGAGCCAATAGGAATAGGAGTTCTTGATGAATTTTTTGATGCATAATTGTTTACCATCAATGTTGTGCCATCATGGTGCAAGTTTATTGGACAGTACCTATCCACAGGGGAGTTACCACAATATATGATGGCAACCAAAAATAAGAGAATAATTATGAAGTCAACACCTTTATAGATAATAGCAGGTACAAGATAGGAAGTTATGGTATCTTGCAGAGATGTGTAATGGAGGAAGAAGTTAAGCCAACATTGAAAGAAGCTCATGTAGGCTTAGCAAGGGGACACATGGGACCAGATGCGATCGTGTAAAAAATACTGTTAGCAGGTCTATGGTGGCCCATATTGTACAATGATGCAAAAAAACACATGAAAGCTTATGATACTTGCCAGAGAGCAAGTAAACCGGTCAAGAGGGACTTTATGCCCTTACATCCATCACATCTAGAGGAGTTTTTTGAATTTTGGGGCTTGGACTTCATGGGACCATTGAAGACATCTCAAAGGCAAAAATGTAGATATATCGTAGTGGCAACAGAATACCTCACAAAATGGGTAGAAGCAAGAGCATTACCTAATAATTCAGCTAAAATTATAGCATGATTTTTATACAAGAAAGTAATTATAAGATTCAATATTCTACTACGTATAACGAGTGACCGTGGGGGACACTTCATTAATGATATTATCAAGATGATTATGACAGAGTTTAATATTTTACACTCATTTTCTAGTCCATACTACCTAAGAGAAAATGGGTAGGCAAAAGTGACTAATAAAGTATTAGTATCAACTCTGTATAAAACCTATGGGATAGAAGGAGCAGACTAGGAGGAAAGGTTACCGCCTGTTTTGTGGGTGTAGACACCAAAACAACACCAATCCGATTATGTGACTATAAGCACTGACCGAATTGACATACATACCCCCTAGGGCAGCCTCCAGAGGTTAAACAGTGGTCCTAACCACTCCAAAATCAATTTTGGAAGGTTAGAGGTCAATTTTGCACCTTTTAAGCACTTTGCTCCCTATTCGTCCCACCCTAGGACGATTAGAATCCTATTCATCCCACCCCGGGATGATTAGCAACAATCATTCTAGGGTGGGACGATTAGCAGGTTTGACTGGTAAAAAGTCAAACCTTGACAAATGGCAGCTCAGATCCGCCACCTAATTTCACCTTCAAGGCATGCAATTGTGAAGAACGATTTCAAATAAGAGAGAGACTTCAGTCAAGCCTACCCTGATCATGGAGGCCTCATTCAAGGAGGCTCTAAATCAAGGAGGAATCTTCTCTCCCCCAAAAATGCATGGTGAGCCAAGTGGCACCCTCGCATGCGCATTCAAAGGAGACCCTTAGGTCTATAAAAATGTGAGCCTCATCACCCCAAAAAAAATAGAGTTGGGGCATTTGGAGCAACGAAGTGCTGCCGAACTATACCCCCATTCCTCTTTGTGCTTCCTACACCCCTAATTTCTCTTTTGGAAGAGAGGTTATCGGGTTAACACTAGGAACACAATCCAGACCCAAAACTGAAGCAATCGGCCATAATCCCAACCCAAACTCATCGAAAAAACCCCCTAGGAGGTTTTTGACCCATCCCACTTGGATTTGTGTCAAAACTAAGCCCTAAACGGTGGGCGTCCCACCCTCGGGCAACCCTCGAACTACTACAGTCCTAATCGCCCCACCCCGGAGTGATTAGAAATCTATGCATTATTTCTTTACTATTATCTTTGCATCCTCCTTTATTTAATGTACTTATGCTGCTATCCAAGTTTCATTGCTTTCTGACATGATTTGACCTGGTTTCTGGCATTTTTATGCCTTTACTAAACTACAAGGAGTGCCTTTGGATACAAGACAACCTAGGAAAAATCTGCCAAATCTGACCTTTTGGGTCATCTCAAAATGCTTTTTTTAGCCTAACCCCAAGTTTGTAGGAGTTTTGGAGGCCTCTGGAGAGGACATTTGCAATGTCACTTGTTGCAAGTTTTGCTGCAGTCCCCAGCGTCCCACCTCGAAGTGATTAGAAATTTATGCATGATTTACTTACTATTATTTTTTCAATAGGTCCCTAATGATATCGTAATGCCTCTGTTAAAGTTTCATTGCATTCTGACATGATTTGACTGTAGTTTTATCATTTTTATGTTTTAACTAGCTTGTAGGGTGCCCCTGTCACATACAAGAAAATATGCGTAGGATAGGCAGATTCTGAGCATCTGGGTAGTCTTAAAATCACATATAATGCCTAAACCATGAGTTTAAGGTGATTTGGATGAGCGTAGGTGGGACATTGGAGCACTCGCCTTAGAGTGGCCCCCGACGGGCAAACATGCATAACGGGGTCGTTCGACGCCGCTTCGATGCAAAATTAGGTGATAAAAATTCTAGAAGTTGTCATTTTACATTCATATGTCATTATATAATTGATTTATCAACCTTATCACTAATATCCCTCAAGCGCCCGTTGGAGGCCTTGGGGATTACATGTTTTCTACATACGCATATGCTATTAATGATTTGTTGTATTTCTGTGTGTAGGATCTCACCACTAGGAATACTATAGGGGCATCAAGGAACAATTAACACATGGACATAAGTGGTGACAACCTTTAGCCCACCCACTTCGAATGTGGGCATGCGAAAGACGCTGGAAGCGTACCGTCCGACCTTGGAAGCGCGGCTTCATCCATGCATCCATTGATGTAACAAATTGTATCACATGTTTTGAGCCCTATATGGGGGATGTATTGTAATAGAATTAAAAGCAATATCAATAAAAGAGACCCCGCTTTGTTTGCTTACATCTTATTTCTGCGTCATTTCCTTCATGCATTCATAGGACTTAGCATCTGTATCCATTTTTGTTTGCATCACATTGGTACGCTGTATTTTTGCATTAATTTCAGTGGTTATCATGGTGGGACCCTATCCCCTACTGTTAGGATCAAGTTTTTGATCCAAATTTTATGGTTTTTCTTTGCAGGTGTTACTCATTCGGGCACTGGACTGCTACTCGTGTCACCCCGGGACGAATGCATATTCATCCCACCCTGTGACGAATGTAGACCTATTATTCATCCCACCTTGGCATGATTAGAAGTCTATGTATTTTTTGATCAAAAACTTAGAGGCATCTGGTTTGGACAGAGAGGAGGTAGGCCTTCTGAACATCCTTCGTGTTTTTCTACTTTTTGTTTCTGCAAATTTCTGCTTTCTTTGCTTTATTTTTAGACACTTGCATAGAAAGGTTAAGTAGTTTTTTTTCCTTTATTGCAATAAAAATAAAAAATAAAAAATAAAAAATAAAAAACATAGAGTAAATTAAATGGAAGGAACTTGATTAGAAATGCATTCTTCTCTGGTTTGCTTGCATGATACTTGCACAAGTGGCAAGTCCTCATTATAGGTTTCAGTTCTAGGTAGGTTTTGTGATTTCCTTTTTGCTACTAATGGTTTCTGAAAGATAAAACATACTTTAAAGCATTGCATTAGTGAAAACCATATTTTTTTGTATGTTTTATTTCTTTACACAATTAAAAGGAACCACACACACCACCTAATAAAGTTAACATCAAGGAGTTGGTCTTAATACCCCAACACTTGATCAAGACCAATGGTGGATTTCATCACCACCTTGGCTTGGATTTTGCATACATATACCCTGATCGCGACTGTTGCTAGACGTAAATCCTGAAGAAATTTGACCAAGTGTAGCGGGGGTGATTCCCCGTGCATGAGGATAAGTCTTCTATGGTAGGTGTCAAAAATAGAGTGATCCCCCTTCCGTACTGCCTATGTTCCACTTACTGTTCTGCTCTCGCATACCAATAGTTCCCTCATGTAAGGGCAGGTATATTGAGAGGTTTGGTATAATGGCCTGGCAATGGTATATTGAAGGGGCAACCATTTTGGAGATACAAGAGCCCTCATTATGCATGTATAAAAAAGTTTTCTTTACAAGAGTTACATAACAAAAATCAAACACATTGGACCAGATCTAGGACACACATTTAATCTGTAAATGAGATAATCATTTCTTTGCTTGTGTGGTCCCCTTTTGTTTGGTATAGCATAAAAATTGTAAAGGAGATAAAAATATACATATCTTTTTAGAAAAACCACCACCATGGTGTATACCCATAGCCAAGCCCAATCACGGGCAGAAGCTGCAAAAAGTATACAAGGAGGCACAAGTTGCCTTCGTTATAGCCCCAAGGACTTGGTTATACCACCTTGGCAGTCTGACCCATAACATAGTACACACTATGCCACTACAGCAAAGGACTATAAAGGCACCCCTTTGAGGGGCACTCCCATTCAACATAGACCCTATCAAGAGGAGTACACACATGGGAAGGCTCCCTTAGACACTCATTATGAGTGGCCACTGCATGATGAAGTGCTAGAGTAGCATAGGGTTCATAAAGAGGGGCCACATGACTATATCATTCCCCCTCCACCCCTCATTACTGTTAGAACTAATAGGCAAAATCTAGAGTGCAATGCTCTTCATATAGGGTGAGCCAAATCTGCCCGTACATTTCACATGTATGAAAGGGAGCACAAGGAAAACTAGTATATTCCTTAAGAGCAATACACCGTGTGGGAGCAATGCACCTCTGCACCTGTTGATTATCAAGATCACCTATTGAGGCCAGAGCCTCGGGTGAATGCTGCTAACATTGACAGAGGAAAGTGACCCATAGAGATCTCGGATCACCATGATTGAGATAGATGTGTAGGGGAGGCATCTAGTCCTCCCAGACCTATGATGGCAGAACAAATTGACTTGGCATTTGCCAAACATGCTGCCTACCAAGCACAAATCATGCAGCTTAGGCAAGATCAACAACATTTAGAACAACTGTATCAACTTAACAAAGGGTGCATTCAACACCAGACAGATGAGTTGTTCCAGAACACTATGCATGAGAGGATTCCAACCCCTTGCACACATAGGATAGAAATTTATGAGGCACAACCCCTTAGTATGAGAAAGGTCTCCATGACTTTATCAAGCGTTGCTTCCAAGACCTTCGAGACCTGAGCGGGAGGCCACCCCTAGAACCAATGATGGGCGCCTTCCTCGGGCACCCATCCATGTTTATAGGTCATGCCTAGAAAATCCTCAAGAAGCCTATGAGGAATTTGAGCGATAAGAAGAGCGAGCTAAAATGCCCTACCAAGGTAGGGGGGTGCTATCCGGATACCCCTCCATAGGCCTCAAGTTCCTCGCAATTCATAATGGGAATAAACCAAAGAAGAGGAAATCAAATCCTCCGATGTATAAAAAGCACTGCTAGAGCACTTAGAGTCTATGGAGACTAAGACTTCAGGGCCCCAAAAGCCCACCTTACGCCAAATTCCCAATCACCCTGTGCATCCTTCAGTTCTGACACCCCCATACCTTGACCACTTCAAAGTGCCTTAGTTGGTAGTTTTTAGAGGGGATGAGGTTGCCCAAGAGCATGTAACAAGGTTCCTGATTCAATGCTTTGGCATTTAGGACAATGATGCATTGCTTCTGAGAACGTTTATAATCACGTTCGTAGGCCCTACCTTGGATTGGTTTACCCATTTGCCGAAGCATAGCATCAATAATCTAGACTAGCTAGTGGACACATTCTTTGAATATTTTACCTTCAACACCAAGAAGAAGGCATCCTTGAGTGACCTAGCTGGCCTTAAGTAGTATGATGATGAGACCATGACTGCTTATGGGAATCGATGGAGGACATTGCTTTCAAGGCTACCTTACCTCCCTCCCATGGTCGACATGACTCAAATTTTTTCAAAGAGTTGCTTAAGGTCGATCTCTATGCTATTGCAGCTGTAGCAATATGCCACCCTCGAAGAAGCCCTGATGCAATCCAAGATAATTGAGGAGATCAAAATACAAGATGGCGAGATTGCTAAGCCACGCAAGAAAGGGTGGCCCAAAAATGCTAAAACTGGGCCTGCACAACCGAAAATCATCGTGGTTAATCAGGTTGCCATAGCTATACCAAATCCTGCACAAACGACATAGCCTCCAAAGGCTAATTATCAGGCAGTTCCTCTTGATAAGTATGAAAAGGAAAATCATAAACAAGAGCCAAATCGGTAGCGTCGCCCTAGGTGATAATTCACACAATTCACGGAGTCTAGAGACTCCTTTTTTGACCGCTTGTTCATGGAAAACTTGATAAACTTAGTGAAAAGTCGACCCATAGACCCCAACACACCAAAACCCAAGGGCTACAGGGAAGACTTATATTATAGATTTTGTTGAGCAAGGTGCAGCAAAAGTATTGTCATTGTTGTCAACACAGACAGACAGATCAGTTGATGCAGTGGACAGGAGTTCAGAGGTTGAGAGTGGAAGTCAGAGGTCAGTCAGATCATGTTCAGTGAAATTCCAAGAAAACAGAAGTGACCCAGATTCAAAAAATCAAAGAAAAAGACAAGTAAGAAAACTGTCGCGATATCGCGACATGTTTTCTGTCGTGATATCGTGACAGGTTGAGAAGAAAGAAGGTAGAAAGAAAAACGTCATGATTTCATGACATGGGAGGAGAGAGAAGGCGCAAGCAAAATTGTCATGATTTCATGACATGGACGAGGAGAGAGAAGGCACAAAAAGCAAACTACTCATGATTTCGCGACATGTTGGAAGCAAAGAAGGCAAGTAAGAAAACTATCATGATTTCGTGACATGTTGGAAGCAAAGAAGGCAAGTAAGAAAACTGTCATGATTTCATGACATGTTCGGAGAAGAAGCACTTGCAAGGAAAACTATCATGATTTCATGACATGTTCGAAGAGAAAGCGCTAAGGATGAAAAGTGTCACGATTTCATGACAGGTTCGAAGAGAAAGCGCTAAGGATGAAAAGTGTCATGATTTCATGACAGGTTCGAAGAGAAAGCGCCAAGGATGAAAAGTGTCACGATTTCATGACAGGTTCGAAGAGAAAGCGCTAAGGATGAAAAGTGTCATGATTTCATGACAGGTTCGAAGAGAAAGCGCCAAGGATGAAAAGTGTCATGATTTCTCGACAGGTTCAAGAGAAAGTGCAAGGAGAAAAAGTGTCACGATTTCCTGACAAGTTAAGAAGGGAAAAGAAGAAGAAAAGGAAGATAAGGAAAGAGAAGTAGATTTTGACATGTTTTCATGGGCCAAAGATAGAAAAGGCATAAGGCAAGAGAAATGTCACGATTTCGTGACATGTTTTTTCCGGAAAAAGAAAAGAGACAAGGCAAGAAGATGTCACGATTTCGTGACATGTTCCGTATGGGCCAAAGAGGAAAAGGCATAAGGAGAGAAGTGTCACGATTTCACGACATGTTCAGTTTTTGTGGGCCAAAGACAGAAAAGAGACAAGGCAGCGAAGATGTCACGATTTCATGACATGTTTCGATTTCACGGGCGAACGACAGAAAAGGCACAAGGCAGAGAAAGATGTCCATGATTTCATGACATGTCTATTTTCAAGTGCAAGCGAAGAAGTGAACAAGGAGGCCGAGAATGTCATGATTTCGTGACATGTCTGGTTTTCACGGTTGCAAGCGAAGAAGTGAACAAGGAGGCCGAGAATGTCATGATTTCGTGACATGCTATATTTTCATGGGTAAAAGGCGAGAAGGGCAGAAAGAGACAGAAGTGTCACGATTTCATGACAGGTCGCAACAACACGCTTACTGACAGTCAACTGAAAGCAGAACGACAGTTACAGGGGCAGTTGTAGAGAAAAATCATGCAGTGAAAATAAGTAGAGTTAACTGAAGTTAGTGCGGCAGTTACAGATAGAAATCATGCAGCTTTTTAGTAAAGTCAAAAAAGGAGAAATCTAACAGTCGTATAAATAGAATCGAATATGCATGCATGAACAGAAAAGAACATGAACAGTCATGACCGAGAGGACGAACAGTCATGGAAGAGGTATATATTGCATGTAACGTATTTAATGAAATGCCCACTCTAAATACGCAAAAGGAGTTACATTAAGAAACAGTTACGGGTTGCATGCATAAAAATGGAAGTTAAAAATAGAGAATAATATGTTATAAAAATAGGTCTACGTGAAGAATAATGTTGCTGTTGAATATGTGAAAGTGCTACCGAAAGAGGGTGAGAAGAGTGCTGTAAGAGAGCGACAAGCTGAGCAGTGAGTATTTACTATTTTTGATAAATTGGAGACCAGTCAAGGTCTTGAAAAAGTGAAGGCATTTGTATGTCATTAATATATCTTTCAAAATAGGGATCCAAGTAGGTGCTTGGATAGGGGTTGGTGCTCCTTTATATTGGTGCAGATAAATCAGGGGTTGGTGCTCCTTCCAGTGGGTGTTGGTAAATAGATTGTAAAATTGGTGTTTTGCAAAGGCTGGATTTGGACCGTAGTCCAAGCAGTCATTCTTGAGGAGTAGCCAAATTGGTGAACCTCGTTACATTGTGTGTTGTGGTGTGCTCTCTTGTGTTTATTGTTTTATCTATTTTCAAGTTCTGGTTGTTTCAGTTTTAAGAGTTGCAGATTAGATTTTTAGCAACACTGATTCACCCCCCCTCTCAGTGTCATTGTGAGAATATCAATTGGTATCAGAGCAAGGTTCCTGAACAAGCTTAATCAGCTAAGGTGATCTTGGAAGGAACACAATGGCGGGTAGTGAAGGATTTTCATCAAACAAAGCTCCTTTGTTCAATGGAACTAATTACTCATTCTAGAGACTCAGGATGCAGACATATCTGAGTGCTTTAGGATACGACATTTGGGAGTCAGTAGAAAGTGGATACACAGCACCCACTACTCCTCCAACAGATGCTGTCGGTAAGAAACTGTTTGAGAATAACTCCAAAGCAAAGAATGCAATAATGTGTGGGCTAGTAGACAGTGAACTGATAAGGGTCATGAGCTGTAAATCGACAAAAGACATATGGGACAAACTGAAAAGCATTCATGAAGGAGACAACAAGATCAAGGAAGCCAAACTGCAAACTCATCGAGCTCAGTTCGAGGCATTACAAATGAATGACGAAGAGAACATAGAGACCTATATGTTGAGAGTCAATGGAGTCATTAATGCAATCAGAGGACTCGGCGAAGAGATCGAAGATGCGGTTGTCATGAAAAAGGTACTTAGAACTCTTCACAAAAGATTTAATTCTAAAGTTTCTGCAATAGAAGAGGCTAAAGATCTAAACAATTTTAGCATGGACGAGATGCATGGTTCCTTGACTGCATACGAAATGAGAATAGGACAAACTAAGCCCATAGACAAAGAAGCTGCTTTTAAAGCACACAAGAATACAAAAGCTGAACAAGAATCTGAGGATGAAGAGACATCGGATGAAACGGAAGCCAACTTTGTTCGAAAACTTACAAAGGGAAAAGGAAAATATAGAGGAAAGTTGTCGTTTAAGTGTTTCAATTATGGAGGGGTCGGTCACTTTGCAGCTAAGTGTCCAATGAATGAGAAAACCAAAAGTGATGAAGGGTCACACCAAGAAAGAAGTGACTGGAAGAAGAAACCAAATTTTAGAAAAAGCAATTTCAAAAAGAAAAGTTTCATATCCAAGAATGTCAGCTCTTCTGAAGATAGCTCAGGTGAAGATTCTGAAGAAGAAACAGGTGAAGCTCTATTCATGGCATTTGAAGAAGCAAAAATAGAAGAAAAATAGGAAGGTGATACAAAAAATAAGGATGAGGTTGAAGTTTATCTGGAAGGTGAGTTGGTTGCTGCACTTAAAGAGTTGAAGTCAGAAAGGAAAAAGAATAATAAGGTCTCAAGAAAGCTTGAGGATGCGAATGACATTATAAACAGTTTGAAAGTACAGATAGAAGAATTTAAGAAAATGTCTGAAGAACTTGAAGTACAGTTAACCATGAGAATAGATGAGTGCAGCAAACTAGAAGAAGAGATTGTTGTTTTAAGAATGCGGCTAGAAGAAAAGAATCAAAAATTGAGTTGCTATCACAAACTTGAAGGAAGTTCTGCAAAGCTTGAAAAGATTATAAATAGTCAGAGGACTACAGGCATCAAGTTTGGCTTGGGGTTTGTCGAAGGAGAATCATCAAGTGAATCAAAGGTCATAACTATAGAACCAGTAAAGAAAGAGGATAAAATCAAGGTTGATCAAAGAAAAATGAATCTTGCAAAAGAAAGCAACAATGCCAGGCACGAGAAGACTGTTGACAATGAGGGATTCACAAAAGTCATACATCAAAGGAGAAGAAAATTTGTGGCTCCTACTACAAATTGGCAAAGACCAACTCCCAGGTTCAATCATTCCTTTTCACGGTTATTGTTTTAAATGCAATACTTATGGTCATAAGATTTCAGACTGCATTTATAATATAGGACAAAGAAATTTTACCAGTAGAAATGTCTTTGCACCTTTGATGGATTATGCAGTAGAATGTTATAACTGTCATAACTTTGGTCACATTGCAAGAAACTGTAGAAGCACATATGCAACAAATAAATATCAGGGAAGAAGAACTCAACCAAACAGTTTAAGGCAAAACAAAAAATTCCTAGATAAACATGCACAGGCCACTGACAAAGAAAAGTCTAAACAAGTGACCAAAACTACAGTCAAATCAGAATGGAAAGAAAAAGAGCAACTCAAAGAAGAAAAGGAATCATTGATTGTACAGACAACATTCAAAGCACAGAACAAATCTGCACCATGGATATTGGATAGTGGATGCTCCAGTCACATGACAGGAGATAAACAAAAATTTGAAAAGCTTCAGAAATATGAAGGGGGCTCAGTAAAGTTTGGAAATAATGATGGAGCCAAGATAGTTGGCAAAGGATCAGTCAAGATAAATGATGGAAAGATCAGTTCCAAAGAAGTTCTATTTGTGATTGGTTTGAAACACAACTTACTGAGTGTAAGTCAAATCTGTGACAGAGGTCATGAAGTCACTTTTAAGAAGCAGGGCTGTGAAGTCAGAAAAGCTCACAGTGGAAAGCTAATAGCCACTGGATCGAGGACTTCTAGAAATCTATATACTCTCTTAGAAACTTTAGAAGGATCATGCTTGATTGGACAGGAAGATGAAAATTGGCTGTGGCACAAGAGGCTCGGTCATATTAGCTTTGACAATCTGGTAAAAATAAGTTCAAAAAGAGCAGTAAGAGATATACCTACCATTGGCAAACCAGTAAATAGCATCTGTGCTTCATGCCAAAAAGGGAAGCAAACCAGATCCACATTTAAAGCAAAGGAATATTTCACCAGCAAACCGTTAGAGCTGATACATACTGATTTATGTGGACCCATGAGAACACAAAGCATAAATGGTGACAAATATTTTATGTTGTTCATAGATGACTACTCCAGAATGACATGGGTATTATTTTTAAAGCTTAAATCAGATGCCTTTGAGATGTTCAAGATTTTTAAAAAGCAGGTTGAGAATCAGATTGGAAAAAGAATTAAATGCCTAAGATCAGACAGAGGAGGAGAGTTTATCTCAGAGGAGTTTGCAGAATACTATCAAAAATATGGGATTAGAAGACAGTTTTTAGCAGCAAGGACACCTCAGTAGAATGGTGTTGTTGAAAGGAAGAACAGGACTGTGCAAGAAATGGCACGGACAATGTTGGCTGAGAACAAAATAGCCGACAGATTCTGGAAAGAGGCAGTACATACTGCAGTTTACATTCAAAATAGGTGCATGCTAAGAACACATGAAAGCAAAACACCGTATGAACTATGGTTCAGCAGGAAAGCAACAACAAGATACTTCAAAGTGTTCGGCAGCAAGTGTTATATCAAACGAACTGAAGATAATCTCGGTAAGTTCGAAGATAGAGCTGACGAAGGTATTTTTCTTGGTTACTCAACTAAAAGCAAAGCCTACACATGTTACAACAAGCGGCTAAAGAAAATTATTGAGAGTGCTGATGTTAAAGTTGATGAAGGTAGAGAAAGAGAAGCTACGTATCAAGAAAACTACCCCATTTATGAAGAAGTCATTGAAGGAGATGAAGAAATAAGAACAGAAGAAAATCAGAAAATTGACTCAACTGATTTAAGAATTGACTCAGAAGAAGAAGAGAACAAGAAATTCAAAACAGGCAGCTAGCAGAAAAATCATCCCAAAGAACAGATTATTGGGGACCCAACTGTTGGTATTCAGACAAGAAGAGCAGTAATAAGGAACTACTCTTTATTATCCAGCATTGAACCCAAAAATATTGTTGAAGCCAGCACAGATGAAAGTTGGATGAAGGCAATTAATGAAGAACTAGATCAGATTGAGAAAAACAAAACCTGGGAATTAGTACCACGACCAACAAATAAAAACATAATCGGTACTAAATGGATTTTTTGAAATAAATTAAATGAAGATGGACAGGTTGTCAGAAATAAGGCAAGATTGGTCTGTAAAGGCTATGCTCAGGTTGAAGGCATTGATTTTGAGGAAACCTTTGCACCAGTAGCCAGACTAGAAGCAATTAGAATGTTTCTGGCTTTAGCAGTCCATAAAAATTTCAAAGTATATCAAATGGACGTAAAATCAGCATTTTTGAATGGAAAACTGGAAGAAGAGGTATACATTGAACAGCCAGATGGCTTCCAACTCGGTGACAATCCCGATTTTGTTTGCAGGTTAAAGAAAGCGTTGTATGGTCTGAAACAGGCACCCAGAGCATGGTATGCAAGGCTGGATAACTATCTTATTAAACAAGGGTTCAAGAAAGGTTTGGTGGACAACAATCTGTATGTTAAAATAGAAAATGGCAATCTTATTGTCCTTGTTGTTTATGTAGATGATATCATTTTTGGCAGCAGTCATGATAAGTCTTGTAAAGACATAGCAAATAAAATGAAGACAGAATTTGAGATGTCAATGATTGGTGAACTTTCTTATTTCCTCGGACTGCAAGTCAATCAAAGTGAAAAGGGCATTTTTATCTCCCAAGTAAAATATGTGAAAGAAATGCTGAAAAAGTTCACAATGGAGGATAGTAAACCTGTCAGCACTCCCATGACAACAGGTTGCAAGTTGAGCAAGGATGACAAATCTCCAGATGTAGATCAAACCATGTACAGGTCTATGATTGGAAGCCTGCTTGTATTTGATGACCACTAGACCGAGATATATTACGAGGCGGTATGCATGGTAGCAAGATTTCAGGCTAGTCCCAAAGAGACTCATGTGACAGTTGTAAAGAGGATTTTTAGGTACCTCAAGGGTACTATGGAGTATGGGTTGTGGTACCCAAAAGGTAAGGACTTCACTCTTATTGCATATTCTGATGCAGATTGGGCAGGATGTATTGATGACAGAAAGAGTACTAGTGGAGGAGCATTTTATCTTGGAGACAGACTGGTAGCATGGCACAACAAGAAACAAGAATCAGTCTCTTTATCCACAGCAGAGGTAGAATATATTGCAGCAACAACATGCTGTACATAGATATTATGGATGAGACAAACATTGAAAGATCTTGGTATTCACTTCAAAGAGCCAATTTCAATAAAATGTGATAACACCAGTGCTATAAACATATCAAAGAATCCGGTTATGCATTCTCGAACCAAACATATTGCAATCCGGTATCACTTCTTGAAGGATAAAGTTGCAGAAGGTGAGGTCAAATTAGACTTTGTTCCGACTACAGAGCAAGTAGCAGATATATTCACAAAACCATTGCCCAAGGAAGTTTTTGAGTACCTTCGGAGTAAGTTGGGAGTAGTCACATTTCACAAGAACTGACTATCAACTGGGATCACATTCTCAGGGGGAGTATTTATACCTATGTTTATAGTTTTGCTCATATTCATGATTTTTGCTAACTATAACAATGTGTATCTGAGAATGTTGTGTATAGACTCAGGGGGAGTCTGCAGCAGCCCTTTGGTATTATTGTCAAAGGGGGAGAAGAATTACAGAAGAGTGCATGAGTGTTGCCAACAATTCCAAAGGGGGAGATTGTTGAGCAAGGTGCAGCAAAAGTATTGTCATTGTTGTCAACACGAAGATCAGTTTGATAGTAGGGGACGGAGTTCAGAGGGCAGATCATGTTCAATGAAATTCCAAGAAAACAGAAGTGACCCAGATTCAAAAAATCAAAGAAAAAGACAAGTAAGAAAACTGTCGCGATATCGCGACATGTTTTCTATCGCGATATCACGACAAGTTGAGAAGAAAGAAGGCAGAAAGAAAAATGTCGTGATTTCGCGACATGGACGAGGAGAGAGAAGGCACAAGCAAAATTGTCATGATTTCATGACATGGATGAGGAGAGAGAAGGCCAAAAAACTGTCATGATTTCGTGACATGTTGGAAAAGAGAGAAAGCGTAAGAAAAACTGTCACGATTTCGTGACATGTTGGAAGCAAAGAAGGCAAGTGGAAAAACTGTCACGATTTCGTGACATGTTTGGAGAAGAAGCGCTTGCAAGGAAAACTGTCATGATTTCGTGACATGTTCGAAGAGAAAGCGCTAAGGATGAAAAGTGTCACGATTTCATGACAGGTTCGAAGAGAAAGCGCTAAGGATGAAAAGTGTCACGATTTCATGATAGGTTCGAAGAGAAAGCGCCAAGGATGAAAAGTGTCACGATTTCATGACAGGTTCGAAGAGAAAGCGCTAAGGATGAAAAGTGTCACGATTTTGTGACAGGTTCGAAGAGAAAGCGCTAAGGATGAAAAGTGTCACGATTTCCATGACAGGTTCCAAGAAGAAAGCCAAGGATGAAAAAGTGTCACATGATTGCGGAAGGAAGTGTCACGATTTGCGACAAGGAGAGGCATAAAAGATGTCACGATTTCGCGACATGTTTTGGTTTCACGGGCCAAAGACAGAAAAGGCATAAGGCAAGAGAAATGTCACGATTTCGTGACATGTTCAGTTTTCACGGGCAAAAGACAGAAAAGAGACAAGGCAAGAAGATGTCACGATTTCGTGACATGTTCCGGTTTCGCGGGCCAAAGATAGAAAAGGCATAAGGCAAGAGAAGTGTCACGATTTCGTGACATGTTCAGTTTTCATGGGCCAAAGACAGAAAAGAGACAAGGCAGCGAAGATGTCACGATTTCATGACATGTTTCGATTTCGCGGGCGAACGAAAAAAGGCACAAGGCAGAGAAAGATGTCACGATTTCATGACATGTTTTGTTTTCGCGGTGCAAGCGAAGAAGTGAACAAGGAGGCCGAGAATGTCATGATTTCGTGACATGTCTAGTTTTCATGGTTGCAAGCGAAGAAGTGAACAAGGAGGCCGAGAATGTCACGATTTTGTGACATGCTATATTTTCATGGGTAAAAGGTGAGAAGGGCAGAAAGAGACAGAAGTGTCACGATTTCATGATAGGTCGCAACAACACGCTTACTGACAGTCAACTGAAAGCAGAACGACAGTTATAGGGGTAGTTGCAGAGAAAAATCATGCAGTGAAAATAAGTAGAGTTAACTGAAGTTAGTGCGGCAGTTACAGATAGAAATCATGCAGCTTTTTAGTAAAGTCAAAAAAGGAGAAATCTAACAGTCGTATAAATAGAATCGAATATGCATGCATGAACAGAAAAGAACACGAACAGTCATGACCGAGAGGACGAACAGTCATGGAAGAGGTATATGTTGCATGTAACGTATTTAATGAAATGCCCACTCTAAATACGCAAAAGGAGTTACATTAAGAAACAGTTACGGGTTGCATGCGTAAAAATGGAAGTTAAAAATAGAGAATAATATGTTATAAAAATAGGTCTGCGTGAAGAATAATGTTGCTGCTGAATATGTGAAAGTGCTACCGAAAGAGGGTGAGAAGAGTGCTGTAAGAGAGCGACAGGCTGAGCAGTGAGTATTTACTATATTTTGATAAATTGGAGACCAGTCAGGGTCTTGAAAAAGTGAAGGCATTTGTATGTCAGTAATATATCTTTCAAAACAGGGATCCAAGTAGGTGCTTGGATAGGGGTTGGTGCTCCTTTCTATTGGTGCAGATAAATCAGGGGTTGGTGCTCCTTCCAGTGGGTGCTGGTAAACAGATTGTAAAATCGGTGTTTTGCAAAGGCTGGATTTGGACCGTAGTCCAAGCAGTCATTCTTGAGGAGTAGCCAAATTGGTGAACCTCGTTACATTGTGTGTTGTGGTGTGCTCTCTTGTGTTTATTGTTTTATCTATTTTCAAGTTCTGGTTGTTTCAGTTTTAAGAGTTGCAGATTAGATTTTTAGCAACACTGATTCACCCCCCCTCTCAGTGTCATTGTGAGAATATCATATTTCATCAACAGAAAGGACACGAGATCTCCACTTGTTGGAAATTCAAAAACTTAGTGCAGGACTTGATAGAAAACAAAACGCTCATGGTAGATAATCTCGTAGTGCTGAGCAACCAAAAGATAGAGATATTCAAAGACCCCCTGCCTGCCCATGATGTGCAGGCAAAGACTTTACAAGTGAACGAGGTAACACAAAATTGCCCCATGCAAGGATACGTAGGGATGATAAGCATCGTGACACGGAACAAAAGATACCCAACGTGACACGGAACAAAAGATACCCAAACACGGCTGCACCCGCTACAGCTATAGGAAATGTTTCGTCAACGTCACAACCCTAACAACACCCTATGCAACCTCCCCCACCTAGACCAGTGGCCACGATTCGGACTAAACTTACTCAAAGTTTAAGGACCACGTCGGCTAGGCTCTCCATTTATGAGCTCATCCAAAAATCATCGCCCCATCGGGAGGCTCTTATGGAGATACTCAAAGCCATTGAGCTACAACCCCAAGAAGCCAATTATTTCAACAATTTCGTAGGACATGTGAAACAGTGCACATAACCAATCATAACCTTTAGGGAAGAAGAACTGAAACTGGTGATTGGTGATATGGTGGATCCACCCCTACACGTCATTGCACGGGTCAATGGGATTCCATTCAAGATGGTGTTGTTGGACACTAGCTCATCCAGCAACATAATCATGACAGTGGCATTAAAACACCTTAAGCTGCCAGCATCCCACATTATGGTGTCCACTTACACTCTTCCAGCATTCAACTACGCGTTATGCTCGATGGTTGGTACAATTGTCCTACCCATCCAAGTAGGACAAAAGACCATTCCTATGTTGTGTCACATCCTTGAGGGTGAGATGGCCTACAATATTTTTCTAGGCTAGCCTTGGATCAGGGACATGAAGTGTGTCCTTTCGATAGCCCATCAATGCCTCAAATACACACACAAAGGGCAAGTACATGTAGTCCTGGCAGACATAGAGACCTTTAAGTTTTGCAATGCAGTGCAGTTGATGCCGTAATCGACCCTTCCATCGACACATTTGGACTTTCAATTGAATCCAACCACTCAGGGTCTAATTCTGCCTACATCCCCACTGTTGAGTCCCTCAACTCACCAACCTAGCCCATCTTCATCATCTATTCCTTCACCCATGATGCCACCTATGGTGGCCATACTGAAGGACAATGGGAAGAAGATGTTAGAGGAGGTACCACCATTAGTCTCAACCATATCTACCGAAGAGGTGCCTAGCCAAATGGAAGTCGAGACACCTGGTTCACCCAACATGGAGTGGACTTAGGGAGAACTCCCATTCCATCCCCCTCAACCACTGATGATTATCATTGAGATGGTAAATACGGGCCTGGGGGAGTACCTAGTGCGAAACGTTGTGGCAACACCCATGCTTGAATCCATGCAAAACATGGGGAGACCTTGCCTCCCCATTGGTACTATCGTCCCTCTAGGATACCCGTAAATTCAAACCAATTTTTTATATGGGGGCCTCAAAAATGGCATTGAACCCTACCTACAAGAGGAAGAGGACGAAGAGCCATTTGCTGAGAACGTTGACTATCTATCCAACCCAGACTTCGCCTTGAAATACCTAGACCAATGTAATTGGAATGGATATGGATTGGGCAGATACGAACAAGGAATGCACATTCTTTGTCAACCTAGATACCAGATGCCATATGATAAATTAGGACTAGGGTTCAACCACCCTTTACCCCTTGACATCTTGGTAGAAACTAGGCAAGGCTTAGGTCTAGGCAACAGGGATGGGTTGGCACAAGATCCATATGCCAATCCCAACACTACATACACATTGGGGAATTATTTCCCATTATTGACAACAAACCTTGTTGACATCAACAACCCCTCTCCTTTGATCAAGGAAGGAGAAAGTTTAAGAAGTAACCTCCAAAAGGGATATGAACAAGATCAAGGGGGGTCTTTTGAAGATGATTCAAATTATGAGGTAGCACCTTGGGACCCTTTTGATTCTGATAGCAACCACTCGCAGGTGACACCCATTGATGACTATCAGGAGAACTTCATGGCAATGTTCCCATTTAATGTTCCAATCGGGTAAATGTTACCTCCAAAGAATCCAGCCCTCCTACAGAGAGTGGAACAACCCATAAGGGACCAAATAAACATGCTCAAACAAAATGATCCTCCCATGCCGACCATAAGGCCAAGTGATCCATCGGAGGAAGAATATCCAAGTATCTTCCCCAACATCGACTACCTATGTGCCAGATTTTAGGTTTTCGTAGAGAGTGAGGATAGTGATCAAGAAACGCCTAGTGGGAGGCTATACCAACAAGAGGGGCACATAGTTGTTAGAGCCAATGAAGGCCTATGGATCTTCGATAGTGACTATGAGGATGAGACTGAGATGGCATATCTCAACCATATGAGGCAACAAGAATACCCCATAGACATCGATGATATGTTTGAACATTTAAATATGGAACCAAGGCATAGGTGGCATTTAAACCAAGCACAGTTAAATCAAGTGCTTCATCCACCACTTTGGGCATACAGGGAGCACCCCCCACCTAGAGACCCTATAGGGCCATCAGTGCCTAGGGTAGACCCTATCCTTCTATCTGCACATAGGGTCGATCCTTTTGTGCCAATACCCATAGAGATAGATCCAAGGTACAAGGATCACCAAGGATTTTTGAATCAACACCCATGCGATAATGGAGACCAAACTCAGGCCATCAACATGATCTCCATTGATTTAACCACCCCCATATGCAATCCAACCGATCCAACAAGATCATTGTATCTAGACCTAGATGCCATAGGCTGGGATCTCGTTGACTCACCACCATCCCCATCAGAGTATTGGCCTTGCAGTGAGATGTTCCATTTCACCCCAGGATAGACTCAGGATATATTCCATGTTGAAGAGGAACCCGACGTTTCCAACATAGATCTAAATTCAGCAAATGATATCCACCTGATCCCAACTCCACACCAATTGGAGGATGGATCCCACATGTCATTCAAAGAAATGATTGATGCAGACATCGGTTCTGATCCAATGAATTCGCAAATCATCAAGCTAGGGGTAAGTCTATCCCCCGAAGAGCAAGCCAATTACATTGCCCTTCTTAAAGAGAAGGAGGTTTTTGCATGGTCCTACAAAGACATGTCGGGGCTAGACCCGCAACTAGTCACAGATAATCTAACACTTGATATGACAGTCAAGCCAGTCAAGTAAAAGCTACGTAAGATGCACCCAACAATGGCCTTAATGGTCAAATATGAGCTACAAAAGCTATTGGATGCATAGTTCATCATCTGCGTAGACTACCCACCATGGCTATCCAACATGTTACCCATCAAAAAACCTAACGGGAGGATTCACATATGCATCGATATTTGATATTTAAACAAAGCAAGTCCCAAGGATGATTTCCCCTTGCCTAGCATCAATGCATTGGTAGATGCTATAGCAGGCCATGAAATGCTTTCCCTCATGGATGGTTTCTCAGGATACAACCAGATTCGTATCAATCCCGATGATCAACTAAAAATGGCGTTCATGACGCCTTGGGGGACATTTTGTTATAAGGTCATGCCCTTTGGCCTTAAAAATACTGGTACCACCTACCAATGTGCTATGACATACGTCTTCCATGATCACATGCATAAAACTTTGGAATATTATATGGATGATCTGTTAGCCAAATCTCTTTTGCGCCAAAATCATCTTGATGACCTACACAAGATCCTTGATCGCCTCGTCGAACACAAGGTTAGGATAAACCCCAAGAAGTGCGTATTTGGCATCACATATAGAAAAATCTTGGGTTTCATAGTCTCAAAATGAGGCATCGAGGTAGATCCAAATAAAGTCAAGGTAATCCTTGAAATGCTTCCCCTAATCACCATCAGGCAGCTCAGAAGCTTGCAAGGTAAGGTCACATCGATCAAGCGCTTCATAGCACAGTTATCTAACAAGTGCCGACCCATGAATAAATTATTGCACAAGGGGGTAGCATTTCATTGGGATGACGAGTGGCAGTCAGCCTTCGATGACATCAAACAATACTTGGATTTGCCACCAGTATTGGTATCACCTAGACCAGGAGTGTTGTTCTATTTATGCATCTTAGCTACTGAGGTGGCACTAGGTGCCATGCTAGCCCATAAAAATGAATTACATAAAGAACAGGCTAATTATTATCTTAGTCGCACCCTGGTCAGTTATGAACTTAACTATGCATACGTTGAGAAGCTATGCTTAGTGGTGGTATTTGCCACCAAAAAGCTATGCCATTACATGCTGAGAAATATGACATATGTTGTGTCTAAGGAGAATCCATTGCGGTACATGATGAGTCATACTTATCATAGTAGTCACACGACAAAATGGATCATGTTGTTGACAGAGTTTGACATCGAGTTCATTGGACAAAATTCCATAAAATGTCAAGTCATCGCCGATCAACTAGCAGAGGCTCCTCTCGAAGATGATCATCCTCTGACCATAGAACTACCCGATGATGGGGTCTTCCATGTCTCAGAATCACCAGATTTTTATGAGCCTAAGTCATAGGCCGACATAACCTTATTTTTTGATGGTTCTAAATGTGAGCAAGTGGGTGGCACAAGAATCATTTTTTTCACACTACAAGGGGCTCCAATGCCTTTATCATTTAAATTTGATTTCCCATGCACCAATAACAATGCTAAATATGAAGCCTTTCTCATAGGTCTTCAGACAGCCATCACCATGAACATCAAATGCTTGAATATATTTGGTGATTCACTGTTAATTTTCAACCAAGTGAAAGGGGTATTCCAATGCAAATGCCAAGTTCTACAGGCCTACAGAGCCCTTGTGGATAAATTCTTGATAAACCTTGAATGGTACAACATCGAGGCACTCCCTCGATCATCAAATCATTTTGCAAACACTATGGCCTCCTTGGGGTCACTAATCCCGTAAGAAATTTTTGGTGAGATGACAACCATTCAAGTCAAAAAGTTATCGCAATCCACAATGGAGCGTGCAAGCTCTGACATAACGACAGGAATCCACCTGATCCAAATTGAACCATCTTAGGATAGGTTCTATCAAATCCATGATATTCTAAATCATGCCAACTGGGGGTCTTTGTTCTCTCCAACCCCTCTTAATAGCAACACAACTCTATTTTTACAAGTTCTTTCCCACTCAAATTTTTCTAGGGATGAACTTCAAGAGGGATCGACTGTTCATACCATCGAGGTTTTTGATCAGCAAGATTGGTACACACCCATAAGAGACTATCTCAAGTTGGGTAGCCTCCCACATGGATTATCGCATGCCATGAAAAGATCATTCAAACAGAAAGTGGAAAAACATGTCTTGCTAGGAGACATTTTATACCATCAGAGCTATGAAGGAATCCTTCTCCGTTGCTTGGACCAACAGGATTCCACTTGGGCGATCACCCAAGCGTACGATGGTACATGCGATGGCCACTTTAGCGGTATGGCCATCGCAAAGTGCATTCTTTGCATGGGCTATTATTGGCCATCTTTAGAGCGAGATTGTTGTGCATATGTGCGAAAGTGTGTGAAGTGTCAACACCATGCTAACTTGACACACGTACCTTCTTAGGCCTTGTAGCCGATCCAATCGACTTGGCCATTTTTGCAATTGGGCTTAGATCTCATTGGAAAGATCTCCCTTGCATCATCAGGTCATCACATGTTTATCATAACGGCCACAGAGTACTTCACTAAGTGGGTGGAAGCAATTCCACTTACCTCTATGACTGGGCCCCGCATTGTGGAGTTCATTTTACATAACATCATATGTCATTTTGGTATTCCATCCAAGATCATCTCGGATAATGGGACATCATTTAAGAACAAAGATGTGTGTGCTTTGACAACAAAGTACAAAATTAAGCATAGTTTTTTGACACCTTATTATCTGCAGGCAAATGGGCAAGCAGAGGCATCAAAAAAAATGCTAGTTGCCATCCTTAAAAAGATGGTCGTAGATAGTCATAAGGATTGGCACATCCAAATACCACTTGCCCTATGGGCTTATCGCACTAGCATTCGGACGCCCACTAGGGCAACTCCATTTTTGCTAGTGTATGGCTCCGAGGTAGTCATGCCTCTCGAGTTGGAAATACCCTCCCTGCGCATATCAATGCAAGAGTTCATCTATGATGACACTGCACGGTAGGCCTGGTTAGACCAGCTTACATTACTCGACGAAAGATGCATCAATGCTCTCGAGCATTTATGTATCTATCAAGAGTGACTTAAGAAAGCATACAACACGAAAGTTCACCTAAGGGACTTTCAGGTCAGTGACCTGGTCTTAAAAGAGAACTGTATCGCTCCAAATTTTTTGCATCCTTACCCTCAGGCTATAGGATCCGCGTCCAGAAGGGGGATGCGAGAAGGATGGGACAATACCTCGGACTGAGAGGCCCTTTGAAGGTCCCGCCTCTCGGGGGAGGAGTATAAAGGTGAATTTTCGACGGATGGTGGGTTCACCAGGAAACTTTTGAGTGGCAGTTTCCACGCCTAGGTTGGGAATGGGTTTGATGTGTTCATTTTTATACTCAATCATTCAACTCCTAGGTTTGGCCAAGATGAATCTAAACTATTCTATATGCCAATACTGATTTAAATGGATACAAAAAATAGAAATGAGTGCTAAACACAGAGAATATGCAAATTAGGACAGATCATACCTGATTTTGGATGTCTGATGAAGGTTCTAAGTCTTGTAGCAGTCCGAGATCATCTCAAACTACATACGTAATCATCTGAAATGAGACAGAATCATCTCAGATCATAGTCGGTCATCTGAGATCAGACGAGATCATCGTGGATCTGACGAATTCGTCGAATTCGTCAGAAACCTGCAATCACAGAAACAGATACAAAATACCAAAATACGAGTGCCAAAACACAGGGGAAATGATAGAAGTAATGGTAAATTTGCCTAAATGATAGATTCAAATAGAAATCAAAGAAGAAATGCATCGATTTAATAATTTATTTTGATTTTATCATGCATTTACATTAAATGAGGTGAACTCCAAGATGCATAAACATAATAACTTAAGATAATGCAGAATTACAATGGGAAAATGCAAAAAAAGTTAAGAAAATGCAAACTCTGGGCTCGGATTGCCCCCAATCTAGACTACAGTCAGGATCGCCTCCAATCGTACGAGATCGTCTGCGCTCCTCGACAAGATCGTCCGAAATAATCTGAAATCGCTTGCGACGATCCGATCTTGCTCCGACTGAAAAATAGTAGAGTTCCTGCAAGAAAATGTGAAATACAGAATGCAGACAATAGTGCGAGGATGCAGGGAAATCCGTCAGCTAGGGGGTTCAGGGGAGTCAGGGGGAATCAGAATCAGGGGGATAAACTAGAAAAATCCTAGTTTATATAGGATTAGGGGGAGGTTAGGAGGTTGGAGATCATCCCAATCTGGGAGATCTCCAACGGGGAAATCTCCAACTACGCAAACACGCTTCTACCAAAGTTGGAGAGGTTGTTGAAACAGAAGCTAATTATGAACATTCGGTTTTAGGACGAAATCGTCTGGACGCTCTGTTCCAGACGAATTCGTCAGATCGGGGACGATTTCATCTGATATGCGACGATATCGTCCAACGGTCAAAACAAATCCTAAAAATGGCGCGAAAAAGAAGGGAAGCGGGTAACAAGCGGTTTTGGGGTTAAAATTTAAATTTTTATCTTTTATCTTTTACTAAGGGTTTAACTGCGCCAATTTTAGGGTGCTACATTTTGCCCCCTCTTTAGCGAATTTTTCGAAGAAAATGCGTTAAAGACGAGTTTTTCTCATTTTACGAGAAAGCAAAAATTTACTCAATTTTTTAGACGACGATTCTTGGTCGAATCGTACGACTGCTGACTATGGTGCCCCCTCCGTGTTTTTACCCAAATCGAACGTTTGAGGTAAAAACATGGAAAAGCAAAAATTTAAAATGTTGTTGTTTTTGAATAAAATTAAGAAAAATAGGGAAAACCCTAATTCATTTTTTTACTATTCATTTTTATTGTTCCAGAGCTCTACAGAGAGAAACAATGGTGGAGACAGCGCACAGAGCGACAGAGGTCCGGCGCGGGCTACGGGTAAGGATCTAATCCTAGTAGATTAGGTTTGATTTTACTTTGTGCAATTTTTTTGTTTTAAATTTTGATTGTTTGGGGCATCGCGGCCGTTTTTAGGCCGTCGACGACGTCGGGACGAAATCGTCCCGATTTCGTCGGAATCGTCCCTAGATCGTCGATTTCGTCGGAGGGCGAAATCGGCGAACTAGGGGCGATCCCGTTCAACAAGGGGCGATCCCCAAGTTGCGAAATCGGAGACGAATTCATCCTAAAAAGGATGATTTTGCCAAATTTGGGACGATATCATCCAATGGTGGACGATATCATCGCTATTAAGAAATTAAGCTTGATTAAAATGTTTTTAATTTTATTTTAATGATTGGTTGATTAATGAATTTTTGTTGTTATTGTTTGTTTTGTAGAGGGGATTACTAAAGAGCCGAGAATGGAAATACGGTGGGCTGAGAGACGACTTGGCCGCTCTCGACCAGGCAGAGCGCGACCGACTAGCACAGGTCGGGCTACGGCATGTGGCAGAGATGCCACAAGTACCGATGGACATAGGGCTTCTGACAGCCCTAGCAGAGAGATGGTATCCGGGGTCGTCCTGCTTCTGGCTACCGACAGGGGAGATGGCTCCCACACTAGAGGACGTATGGAGGATCATGAGGATCCCCATACAGGGATGGCTCATGATGCCTACGGCCAATCAGGGCCAGGCGATGATGAGACTGATCGGAGACCCGAGCTTCACCCTGGAGAAGGGCGGAGTGAACATCGAGTCTCTAAGGCAGATGCCTGGGGCATCTAGGTTGACTCGAGGTTTTGGCAGGGGTGGTAGGTGGCTTACTGTTGTGCCACCGGAGCGGGTGCAGATTACCCTGGCTCCTCTCAGATGTGGTCTGCGACATGAGAGACCACGGCTACAGATTTGCATGGGGTAGCTTTGTACTATGTCGCTTGTATAGGATCCTGCATGGGGTCGTATACAAGGGAGGTCGATGTCTGGTCTTGACATCGCTGCTACAGATTTGGTGCTGGGAGCACATCGCGGTGCGGAGGCCGATAGGGCTCCCATTGACAGGGGTTGATCGGGAGAGGCCTCGGGTTTACTATTGGTGGCTACAGAGAGGGTCACAATGGCGGATAGATCTATCGATGTCACGGAGGTTGCTAGATGACCTCATCCTAGACCAGATCACCTAGAGGCCATGGTGAGAGCACCCCGGGTGGGCAGAGGATGGGCAGGAGCTGGCTCGCATCAGGTGAGTCTACTGGCTGAGGATGGAGTGAGGAGAGGTAGAGCTCCACCGCTACGACCGGGTTCTATGATAGTTCGGTCTTCAGTAGGGGATCCCTTCTCTCAGGGATTATGAGTACTCCCAGACTATTTGGGATAGTACTACACTGAGCGGGGCTCCAGACATGCAGTGATTCTAGAGTCAGGATGTGGACGATGCCCCCATCCAGCCAGTGGATGGTGATGATGTTGGGGTGATCGATGGATATGATGCCTAGTACGTAGGCATCCACCCTCCTCGGATGACGAGGGCATAGGGTCCAGTGCATGTGGTTGTGCATCGGATGGGGAGGTGGCACCAGGCTGCCATTGAGGTAGCGTGGGGTCACGGTGGGAGAGAGCAGCGATGGTCCCCATAGGAGAGATGCCAGAGGATGGGTCAGGCTCCATAGAGGCCATAGGAGATAGGGCGGAGGGAGGAGAGACTCCCTTCATAGTAGGGGGAGAGACCACCATCGCATGATAAGGGCAAGGGTGTCGAGGTAGGGGAGAGCAGCGAGATGGTGGCTCTTCGGGCT
Source organism: Wollemia nobilis (assembly GCA_028583015.1). Taxonomy (NCBI): domain Eukaryota; kingdom Viridiplantae; phylum Streptophyta; class Pinopsida; order Araucariales; family Araucariaceae; genus Wollemia; species Wollemia nobilis. The sequence continues at coordinate 7,219,634 of JAQPPZ010007530.1, forward strand.
GAGGTTGCCCACCTTCGAGCTTAGGTGCAGACACTGCAGGATGAGGCTACATGGCTCAGAGCTCGGGGTGGAGGAGCGAGCACTGGGATGGCTAGTGTGGTCTATGATGCTAGACCACATTCTACCAGGGGGTATACTATCACATGGCTCTAGAGGGCTAGAGGGTACAGCTGCCATCCAACATTGTGAAACCAATCATGATGGGATCATCGAGGACATCCTCACGATCGACGATGAGGACCCGAGACACAGCACGGACCTCTATGGGACCACCTCCTCCATGTCAGGGTGGGGGAGGAGATGAGGCTGAGAGCTCGAGGGCTTCTCGAGGATAGTTGGCTATAGACTGCATAGAGATTGTATAGATTTTTGAGAGGATTGAGTATGCCAGGGTATAGATTGTGGCATACCAATCCAGTTTTGATATGATGTACATAATTTGATATATATATATATATATATATATATATATATATATATGGTCTTGTTTTTGATGATATGACTTGTGTATATGTTGTATGATGCTTTAATTTGTGATTGAATATTCATGTAATTATGTCATTTTGAAATATTATATTTTGATATCATGGCATAAAATTGTAAATGAAATAATCTGATGTAAATAAATTGGTTGTTTTGGTGTAATTTGATGAAAAATAAAAGGGACTTCTAACAATAATTTCAAAGGACATTGTCGTTGTTATAGACCATTTCATGGAGTCGCCGCTCACTAGGTCGTCAAGCTAATCCCAGGATAGAAATATTGTTAAAAGTAAAAGAGTGCTTAAGAGACTGTCTTAAGACTTTGTGTTGTGATGATGAAAATGATGATGGTGATGATTTGTTTTCAGATTTTCATAAAAATATTATGCATGACATATAAAAGAAATATGATTTTTGCTAGGCATAAATTCCTAAGTGTGATAAAAAATTTTTGCATAAGTTCCTAGGAACTATACCATCATTGCAAAATTGAATGTTGACATAATGACCTGAAATAAGATAAGTGTGCGTTCATTTTAAAGCTTAGTTATGTAACATAATGATGTAAGCCATATGTGTTTTTATTAAAATGAATGGGAAAATAAAATTAGAACAATGGTTTGCGCTAGGCATAGACTTATAGGTATAGACTTATACCATCATCGCGAAATCCAAAGAAGAAATGGATATTTTAGTTTTATTGCAAGATTAATTTTTGACTTTTGATAAACAGAAAAATAATAATATGAACATGTTGTTTGAAATCATTTTGTGATTTTGTGAAACAATGTATATAATTGTTTTTATACAAAACAAAAATTCTGAAATAAGAGGATAAAACTATTCCGAAAAGAATTACAGAAATATTTTAAATTATCTCAAAGACAAATGTAGGTTTATAAGGGATCCTCATGTGCAAATGTGAGTTCATTACCGATCTTGATTTATCATAATGATACAAAATCTCTCAAATACAAATGTGTGTGCGATTGTATTGTTCATTCACCAATTTTGAGCAAGATAATTTGATACAAGTAATTTGCCTTAACCAAATGAGTGTTCCTTAACCATGATTTATATGCATGTAACCGTACCAGACTACTATGTAAGTCGGGTTATCAAGAGCTAGCTAATCCATAAGCTGACATAGGTCTATACAAAAGAAGGTCGCTAATGTGACAGACATATCACCACGCTAGGAATTACCCAAGGCCAAGCGGGTTGGGCACAAACCACCTGTTATGGGGCTTACCTCACGGTTTTCGAATAATTGAGAATTCCAGGGATTCAAGCTCATTCACCCTTCTTTTCTTTTCAAGGGGTAGGGAAAGGGATTTTATTGCTTTTTGCTTTTTCTTTTCACTTTTGCTTTTCTTTTTCTCTTTTTTTTTTTTTTGTATTTTTGCTTGGAATTGAGATAATGCTGAAATATTGCTGCGATGGTACAAAATAATATTTTTCTTCTTTTCTCATTTTCTTTGACTTTTCTTTTTCTTCCTATGCTAGGGATACTTGCTCGGATTGGCTGTAGAGCAAGGGATTTTTATTTCGGGTAGGGGTGAGCTTGTCCTTTTGTCAATTCTCAAAGATTCTAGACCATGTGCATGATAGGATAGCAGGGGAAACTTTTCGCTCAGGAAACCACTTCTACTATGTAGCATCATATCGAATTTGCAATGAAATCATTTTAATGTGAAAAGATATACTTGGTTCAAGTAAATAACAAGATCAGTTCTCTATGCTCAAAACTTTATTTAATGCCAATGTGGACTTTGATATAAGAGAGATTAATAATCATACCAAATAAAATCAAGATATTTATTCATGTGAGTGTGAAAGTGCGGGATTCCAAATAAATGCTCATTTATCCAAAATAATTGAAAATATAACTGCAACACTTCAAGAATTGACAAGTACAAAATAAAAGATGTTTTTGAAGATTTTGATGATTTTGATGTTTTTGTATTTTGATTTTAATTGATGAATTGAAAGAAATACAATGTGATTGTTTTTGAAACTTTTTATATAAGTGACTAAAAGGAAATAATATGCAAAACAAATATATACAATGATGAAATGACCAAATTTTATGCATAGTAGCATTTGAGATGCATAATGTTCATAGGTTCTTTAAGTTCTTTACCATCTAAGGTAGATAATTTGTATGCTCCCGATCCAAATTTAGCAGTAATAATATATGGTCCAAGCCAGTTGGGCTCGAATTTACCTTTAAGGTCTTTAGTTGCATTAGTATTTTTTTTATTTTCTTTTAAAACAAGGTCGCCGATCTCAAAGGATCGATGATGAACTTTCTTGAGATATGCTCTCTTAAGCTTGTTTTGGTAGGCACGAAGATGCTCCAAAGCATTGATGCACTTTTCATCTAAGAGTTCCAGCTGACTAAATCTGCCAGCACGATATTCATCCCCTACTTCAGTATCTTGAAGTAGTAGAGCCAAAGAAGGAACTTCTAATTCAAAGGGAAAAACAGCTTCAGCGCCATAAACCAAAACGAAAGGTGAAGTTCCGGTGGGGGTGCGAACACTAGTTCGATAGGCCCACAAAGCAGGATATAATTGGATGTGCCAATCTCGACCAGATTTATTGACCAGTATTTTGAGAATTTTGATTAATGTTTTATTAGATGCTTCTGCTTGGCCATTACCCTGAGGATAATAGGGAGTGGACCAACGATGTTGAATTTTATATTTTTGACATAATTTTTTGACATCTTTATTTTTGAAACAAGTTCCATTATCTGAGATGAGATTTGCAAGAATTCCGAACCTACAAATAATTTGATTAAAGATAAACTTGGAAACTTGGGTTCCAGTACAAGAAGCTAAAGGCATAGCTTCAACCCATTTTGTAAAATACTCGGTAGCGGTTATGATGAATTTGTGTCCATCAGATGACACAGGGTTGATTTTTCCAATGATATCTAAGCCCCATTTTGAAAAGGGCCAAGGAGATGAAATAGCCTGCAGTTCTTGTGCAGGCGCATGGACAAGGTCAGCATGTTTCTGGCACTTGTCGCAATGGCGCACATAATCATGTGCATCATTCTCCATGGTAGGCCAAAAATATCCTATCCGAAGGAGCTTCTTAGCAATGGCGTTACCACTAAAGTGTCCTCCACAAGATCCATCGTGGGCTTCACTCAAAGCTGATCTAGATTCGTCTAGATTCAAACATCTCAATAATATGCCTTCAAAAGATCTCCTATACAAGGTATTACCAATAATCATGAAGCGACTTGCTCGTCTACGTAATAACCTGCACTGGTTACTATGACAACCTTCAGGGAAGGTTCCTTTTTGCAAAAAATTAAATATATCAGTGTACCATGGTTCGGGAGTAGTTTCGTTGATTAGAAACACATCCAAAGGTTCTAAGCATGATTTGCTTGAAGCGGGTTCCTGGAGTCGACGAATAATGATGGTAGCATATTCATCATCTAACTCCAAGGGTAAAAGAGATGCAGCTGCAGCCATAGCGTCAGCCGCACGATTGCTAGTTCGAGGAATAGCTTCCAAAGTAACTTGATCAAATAAAGATAATAATTGCAAAACATATGTTTTATATGGGCGTAATTTATCATCTCTAGTCTGATAAACATCATTGATTTGATTTATGACAAGTTGAGAATCACCGAAAACTAATAAATTTTTAATTTTTAGGGCCAAAGCAGCTCGTAATCCAAGGATTAGAGCCTCATATTCAGCAGTATTATTGGTGCAAGCAAACGTTAATTTAAAGGACAGAGGTATAAGATGTTTTTGCGGAGATATTAAAATAATACCCGCACCAGCCCCACTCATGCATCGGGCTCCGTCAAAGTATAGGGACCATTGTTTAGGATGGTCTGCCTCTAATTTAAGGCATTCATCGGGAAACTCAATGATGAGGGGATGGGTAGACTCTAAGGGTGCAGCAACTAATTGATCTGCTATGATTTGACCCTTAACAGACTTTTGTCCTATAAACGTGAGTTCAAACTCGCTTAGCGCAAGAACCCACTTGGCTGTGCGACCAGATAAGTACGGTCGACTCATGAGATATCGCAAAGGGTCGAATTTGGCAATAACATACGTTTTTTGACTGAGCATATAATGTCGTAGTTTTTGTGTAGAAAATACGACTGCTAGACATAACTTCTCTAATATGGTATAGCGAGTTTCATAACTGATTAAGGTTCTACTGATGTAATAATTAGCACGTTCTTTCTTCTCATCGTCAAGTTGAGCTAACATAGCTCCTAAGGCAAAATATGAGGCAGAAATGTACAAGATAAATGGACGATCAGATCTAGGTGGTGAAAGTACTGGGGGTTTAAGGAGATATTGTTTAAGGAGGTCAAATGCTTCCTGGCATTCGTCGTCCCAATGAAAAGAGACATCTTTCTTAAGAAGCTTAAGAAAGGGTCCGGTTTTGTCTGCCAACTTATCAATGAAGCGGCGAATAGCTTGAAGCTTACCTTGTAAACTTCGTAATTCAGATATATTTGTGGGTGCGGGCATATCAGTGATAGCCATGATCTTGAGAGGGTCAATTTCAATGCCACGTAAAGAAACGATAACCCCCAATAATTTATCGGACTTAACTCCGAATATACATTTGGCTGGATTCAATCGGATAAGATACTCCCTTAACCGATCAAATACTTTTCTCAAGTCATTTAAATGATCATCTTCTTTGATGGAACGAGCTATAATATCATCTACATAATCATGTAGAATATCATGCATCATATCATGAAAGATATAAGTCATGGCTCGTTGATATGTTGCACCTGCATTCTTTAAACCGAATGGCATCACTTTCCAACAAAAGGTTCCCCAAGGGGTAATAAAGGTTGTCTTAGCCTGATCTTCAGGAGCTATCCTGATCTGATTATAACCAGAGAATCCATCCATTAAGGATATCATTCCACTCCTAGAAGTAAAATCAATGATTTGATCCATGTTGGGAAGAGGAAAATCATCTTTAGGGCATGCAACATTAATATCTCTAAAGTCAGTACAAACCCTAACTTTGGTAGCTTCTTTCTTAGTTATTGGAACTACATTTGAGATCCATTCAAGCATAATCAATGGCTTGTATAAAAATAACCTTCAACAGTTTTTCTAGTTCTCCTTTGACTAGTAAGGCCACTTTAGGATGCATTTTTCTAAGTTTCTGTTTAACAGGTTTAGCATCTGGATGGACTACTAGATGATGCATAACTACAGAAGGGTCCAAACCTGGCATGTCTTCATATGTCCAAGCAAAGACATCTTCATAGTCTTTAAGAAATGAAATGTATTTATCTTGTTTTTCTTGACTTAATTCTGATCCAATATTGATTATGTGAGGGTTATCTTCGGTTCCAATGTTAATTTTTATAACGTTTTCAACTTCCATATGTAAATCTCTCTCAAAATTAGGTGGGGTGGGTGAAACACCCAATTCTTGTAATTCTTCCAAGGTTAGCTTGGATAATTCATCTTGAGGAGTCGAGGCCTCAAGCTGGGCTATACTAGGTATAGAGCCATCAAAATAAAATCCGTTATGTAACAATTCATCAACGGAGACATCATGGAAGATATCCCCTTCCAACTCATCATCGGATTCGGCAATCATCTCAGGGTAGGCTATGGATAGCATATTACAGGTAAAGGGATTATTCTTTGAACGCAAAGAATCTTGTTTATCCAGATAATCTTGGTAACATGTAAGATGGTCATCCTCCTCAAATGGGAAGGGTTGACCTTTACTAGGAAATAGGCCCACACCGCATCGGGCAGGCCATGGTTCAACCTCAAAAGGTTCTTTCATACCATTTTGGGAAGGTCCCAAACCTTTCCCTTTATAGCCCAATTTAAGCATTATAGGTTTAGCTTTAATATACTCATTAGCAAAATAGCATCTAGCATATCCATCACAATGTGTCTTGATGTTTCTAGGTATTCTTCCCTAGTCATATCCCTTATAAATAAAAGCACAACTCCCGACTTGGTAAATACTTCCCATAGGCTGTGGGAGGCCCAAGGTACGAGGAGAGGGTGGGAGTTTATTTAAAATAAGGGCATCTTGCATGGCAGTGTTTGTTTTTTTTGATATAAGAATTTTAGATAAATCGGGTAAGAGCTCATCAGTAAGAGCGTAAGAGGTAGAAGGATCATTTCCTATGTTTTTGGATGCAGAAATCATGTCTTTGATAGGCGTAGACGTTGTAGAGATGTCGATGGAAGGATCTAAAGGTATGGAAGTTATAGGAGTAAAACAAGAAGCATTGGTTGTGGGTTTAGGATCCTTTTGAGGTCCTAATGTGGTTTGTTCGGAAGATGGTTGAGCTATATGTAGAGGTGTAGTTGATGGGGAAAAAGTAGATGATGTTATGGGTGAGTGTTTCACACGTTTAGATGGTTGATGAGAATTAGGATGTGTGGATGACAGAGCAGGGCAAAATTGAACTCCAACCGGTTCTGCCAAAGCACACATATCAAAGGGTCTAGGGTCACCATGAATGGTAACCAACTGATTTTTAAATTCGAATTTAACACACTGATGTAAAGTTGAGGGAACAACTCGCATTGCGTTGATCCAAGGGTGACCCAAAAGTATATTGTATGATGCAGGGCAATGTACAATAAACACGAGTCGTGTCTAAGGTTCTAGGACCAACTTGCAATGGAATAGTAATAACTCCACACGTTTCTTGTGTTTCGTCATTAAAGGCTTTTATGATCATATCAGTTCTTTTCATTTCGTCACTTCTAAAGCCAAATATTTGGTAGAAGTCAAAAGTGCATATGTTTAAAGATGAACCATTATCAATCAAGACTCGTTTAACGGCTACATCCCCAATTAGGGCAGTAATATATAAGGGGTTATCCTTATGTAAACTATGTTGTGGTATATCTCTATCTCGGAAGTCAATACAATCGACTTCTCGAGTTATGATAGTATTGGACATGGCTTCAGGTTGAATATTTTGTGGTACCATCATTTGGCTTAATGTGAGCATTAATTCATCCCTATGGGTAGGAGAAGATCTTAAAAGGTCCAAAAGGGAAATTCTAGCTATAGTATTGGATAATTGTTCATTAATATTATAAGGAGGCTTAGGTTGAACATTAGGCGCATGATTCCCTTTATTGGGATTTTTCAAAACAAATGGAGCTGATCCATCATTCTGAGTTTGATCCTGTTGAGAGTTTTGAGCCTGTTGTCGAGTAACGACTCCGATGGTACCTACAATATTATTTTGAGGATGATGAATTGGTCTCGGTCTAGCGTTTATGGCTTGTTCATTAGAAAGTAACTGATGAGAAGATGGTCGAGTAGTGACTCTTCTAGGAAATGGTTCTTCCGAAACCATAGAATTTGTGATGGGTTGAATAGGATCTGATTCATCTTCAGAACTATTCGATTGATTTGAGGTGATTTCCATGTCACTTTCAGTATCATATTCTACATCACTAAGATCAGGTGTTCGAATATTATATAGAGGTCTGGACGTAACCATGGATAAAGTTGTGTCAAATATTTCTAAATCATGAATAGGTAAATGCCCACTAATGGCTCCTACATATCGGGTAGGAGGGGGAACATTATGATGTTCAATTTGATTAGCCACCTCTTTACCATGCTTTGGTAAAGGATGTTGAAATATGTCCAATGATTGATTGGCATTCCGATTCTGACTTTGAGGGATGTTCTTTTGAGCATTATTAGGAGGATTTTGTTTAGGTTGAAAGGCTTGCACCTCCATCTCATTGTTATCAATTAAATCTTGTATTTTATGTTTTAACCTTTTACAAGAGTTGGTAGCATGTCCAGGTCCTCTATGGAAATCACAATGTAAATCAGCTCTATATCCGGGTATAGTTGGATCAGGTTCTCGGATAGTTGGTAATTGGATCAATCCTCGTGCTAGTAATTGCGGGAGAATGGTTGATAAAGGTTGATTTAACCTAGTAAATTCTCGGGGTGGTTTATCAGGAGGTTTCAATATGAACTTCTCTATTGTTTTCATAGTATTAACATTGGCAATGTTTCTGCTATCAGTGACTCCATCACCCACAACTTGTTTATTTTTATATTGATTTTTGGATGTTTTCTCATCATCTTTCTTTTTGAGCTGACCTCTTCTAATGAGAGCGTCTTCCACTCTTCGGGCTAAGTCTATAGCTTGATCGAAGGTGGTCAAGGTAGCAGTTGATAATTCATAGGATAGTTGTTCTTGTAAATTATTGATAAAAATATCCAACATTTCTCGATAAGGTAACACAAAGTGTAATTTTCCTATCAACTGCCTCCATCGAGCTAAGAAGTCAGCAAAACACTCATCTTTGTCTTGTTTTAGGTTGTACAAATCTTTAATGGTTACATGCCTTTCAATATAGGCACTAAATTGATGCACAAAAGACTCAGCGGTCTCTTCGAAATTTCTCAAAGAATGAGTGGGCAATTGATAATACCACTCCAATGCCATCCCTCCTAAACTTTTTGGGAACATTTTTAGTAATAACAAGTCATCATGTGATATATCATGACATGCTATCCTAAACATACGAAGATGCTCTATGGGATCTTCGGTTCCTTTATATATAGGTAGGACAGGCATGGGAAAGTGTTTAGGATATGGTTGTGCTACAACTATAGGATCTAGAGGTTGACTACACATCTCTCGATAATTGTACGAGGGACGGTAGGGATCTATTTGGTCCATACGGGAGGCTAACTGTTTCACCATGGCTTCCAGATTACCAGTTTGTCCACCATATTGGTTTGGTGGTACATGAGTATGGGATTTGTGAGCGTAGGAAGGCGGGACATAAGGATTAGATGCTATATTGTTGTTATGCAAATGGTTGGTAGGAAGAGTATTATGAAGAAGATTTGTTGTAGCATTATGTTGTATCCCAGATTGTTGGAAATTGGTATTTGGTTTTGTTTTAGGCTTTTGTTGATTTGAGGTATATTGATCAATAGCTTGGTGAAATAGAGCAGTGAATGAAGGTTTCTTTTGTGTGGGAATAACCCTAGGCTTGATAACAGGCACTCTAGGTGGTTGGGTAACCTGTTGTTGTTGCATGTTTTGGATCATAGCGGCCATATCCAAATTGGATGGTCCAGCTTGATCACTTTCTTGATCAACAAAGGATAAAGGATTAGTGCGTGTGTGATATATTTCTTCTAGGGTTGCTTGAGTGTCACTAATTTGATCTTTGTCCATATGGATTGCTCTATTAAGGGTGCCCATATTATTATGGAGGAACTTCCAGAAATGTTCCATGTTCTCAAAAGTAATAGCTCCTTCGGAGATATTTTAGGAGATGAGGATCCTTCCTCTCTAACAATTTCTCTTTGTTCATTTGCATCAACATACTCTTCTTCTTGTTGGTCTAGAGTTCCTTCTTCCTGAATTGGGTCTTCAGGAAGGACATCTGGGTTATTTTCTGGTTTTCTTAACCAATCTTCTTCTACTTCAATTTGTTTTCCATTCCTGAGTTTAGTCATTATGTCTAAATTTAGATTTTAGCAAATATATATTAATATATTTGCAACAAATTTGGGAGGTATATATTTTAATTATATACCTACTATAATGCTTAAAAGAAAATGTTTTGATTTTTGTTATGACTTTGTTTTGTTTTTATTTTTATTTATATATATATATATATATATTTTTTGTTTTTATGTTTACAAAGACAACAAATAGCACACTGAATGCAAGAAATAACAATAATAAATGAATGGCTTAGTTTTCTATAAATAGTTTATAGATGTCATTGATAGGATCAAGTTCATCAAGAGTCATGAAATGCTCCTCTTCAAATTGGAAATGATTTTTCAAGAACTTGATAAAATGTGCTATAGTGATGTTATCTACTTCTGACTCTGATTTGTAAAAATAGATTTCATGGCAATACTCTCGATATAACACAACTCTAGGAACTCTATACCATATTTTTCTATCCATAAGATCAGCTTCTTGATCCTCTATATGAGCTAGAAATTTATGTACTACAACTGCATTCTCAAGGTATTCCTCAAAGGTGTATAACTCTGAAGACACATGGGCTCTTTTATCTGCTAACCACCTATGGCAAGCTCTCTGAAGTTCATGATATAAGGTCACTTGATCGGGATCCAGGATTCTATCTAGGACAAACCTCTTAATTTGCCTAAGTTCTGTTGCCCTAGATCCAATGATACCATATCTCCTATCAAGTTCATCCCACAAAGGTTGAACCCTATTTGTTTGAGGTACTCTGTAGACACCAAAACAGCACCAATCCGATTATGTGACAACAAGCACTGATCGCACTAACACACACAGCCCCCAGGGCAGCCCTCAGAGGTTAAACAGTGGTTCTAACCACTCACACAATAGTTTTGCAAGTCAAAAATCAATTTGGCACCTTTTAGACACTCAGCTTCTTATTCGTCCCACCCAGGGACGAGTGCAGATTGATACTCGTCTCACCCAGAGACGATTACCAGCGCTCGCTTCGGGGTGGGACGAATGTCAGGTTTGACCGGAAAAAAGTCAAATCTCGGCATGTAACAACTCAGAACTGCCACTTAGCTTTTCCTGCATGACATAGGAGTGCGAGTGAGTTCTTTTGACAACTCATATCTGCCAATTGACGTTCCCTTCACTGCATGGGAATAAGAGTGAGCTTTTTAAGACAACTCGGATTTGCCACTTAGCTATTCCTTCATTGCATAGGAGTGCAAGTGAGCTTTTCTAAAACATACAAAGACATGCACAGAGACAGTTAAGAATCCCTTGATCAAGAAGAAGTCTTCTTTTCACACAAGAAGCATTCATGCAAAGAAACACTTTTGCATGTTAATTCAAAGAGACCCCTTGGGTCTATAAAATGGTGAGTTTCCTCACCCAAAAGAGAGACCGAGAAGGAGCATTTTGAGCGACGAAGTGCTGCTAATTCATTTACTTGCGATTTGTGTTTTCAACATCCATAATCTCTTGATCGAAAGAGAGGTTATTGGGTGACTTTTGAAGGCACGAATCAAGAACCAACACCGATTTTTCTGACCACAATATCCTACCAATTTGTCGACAACACATCACATCAGGTTTCGGACCCATCCTAAAGCGGATTGGTGTCGAAGCAAAGTTTCACCCGCGGGTGGTTTGCCTTCGGGCACCCCCGCTTTATTTCTTTTGTAGTATTTAGCTAGTTTCATGTTTATGCTTTTGTCAAGTTTTCATTTTATTTAGATTCATTTTAACCATCGTTAGATTCATCTTTTATTTTTCATACACAGGTGCTACTGATTCTTTGTTTGTTTCTTTGAACGTAGATTTGCAGCATTGGAAGAGCAGTGAGGAATCGACCTTTACCAACGCAAGCGGCGACAACGTTTTGGTTCGCCCATCTTATATGTGGGCACGCGGAAGAAGGAATTCTGAAACAAGTTGTAAAAGAGCAACATTTAACGCTCCTATCCCCTAAAAAGGAAGGAGACGCATTGTAACACGAATTTGCAAAGCATATCAATAAAAGGGCCGATTTTTATATTGCTTTAATATCTTGTGTTCATGTTCTTCCTTTTTACGCATTTTTCAATAACATAGGATTTAAGCGTTATTTTAGTTTCATTTACATTGCATTTTTAGTTTATCCTTTTTGTTTCCGAAATCTCGTGCTTTCAATGGCGATCACGGTGGGACCTCTGTCCTCTATTTTTTTTTAGGTTAAATTACTGATCTAAAATTGCTTGTTTTTTTACAGGTACCTATTTTTCAACATCAGACTGTTATTCGTCTCTGCAAGTGACGATTACAGAATTGGTATTCGTTTCACCCCGGGACGAATAAACTATTCGTTTCACCCTGTGACGATTACGGTTCTGATATTCGCCTCACCCAGGGACGAGTATAATTCTATGCAATTTTCAGAGCAAATCAGAAACTTTCGATTAGGCAGAGAAGAGGTAGGGGTTTTTACAGCTTCTGTCAAATTTCTATTTTTCTGTTTTCTGGTTTTCGATTTGTAAGGCTTAGGGAAAGATTTCTTTTCGTTTGCCTGTTTCAATTTTGCAAAATTAAAATGAACCCCACACATCACGTGGTATTTTAAACCAAGGCGTTGGTCGTAAAACCCCAACCCTTGAGCAAGACCAAAGGTGGATTCCATTATCACTTTGGCTTGAGATATTGCATCCATTACCTCGATCGTGACTGTTGCTAGACGTAAATCCTGACGAAAGCTGACCGAGTGTAGCTTGGGGTGATTCCCAACACGCGAGGATAAGTCTTCTATGGTAGGTGTCATAAACAGAGCGATTCCCATTTCGTACCGCCTATGTTCCACGTATCATCTGCTCTCACGTACCTATAGTCTCCCTCACGTAAGGGCGGGTATATAGAGAGGTTGGTATATCGGTCCGACAATGGTATATTGAAGGGGCGACCATTTTGGGAGTCATAAGAGCCTTCATAATTGCATTTAAACGTTTCACAAAATTTTCAAAAACAAAACAAACAACAAAAACACACTAAACCAGATTTAGGGCACACTATTAATCTTTAAAAGAGATAATCATTGCTTGTGTGTGTATGCTATTTTCTGTTTAGACAAAAAAAAAATCATAAAAAGAATTTTTGCATTTTTAGGTTAGCATTACCATGGTGAATACTCGTAGCCAAGCCCAATCACGGGCAGAAGCTGCAGAAAATGCACCAAGAGAGACGAATCGTCTCCGATATAGCCTTGAAGACTTGGCCATCCCGCCTCGACGGTGGGGTACACCAGTTAGTTCACACCATGCAGAACATGGCTCTAGAGGCCCCTCCTTGAGAGGCACTCCAACACATACAGTTATAGAACATGGTTCTAGAGGCCCCTCCTTGAGGGGCTCTCCAAGTCAGGCCTTCAATAGACGAGAATTTAGAACCCCCTCCCTAAGGGGAACTCATGAGCAACAAGAATCTTTTCAAGAAAATAACCTATACGTACCACCTGGTCTAAGCACGAGGCCTCCTTTGGAAGTTCATTTTGGGTGGCCTAGTGATGAAGCATTGTGTACTGCTATGGAACAACAAAGGGTCCAAAAGGAAGAACCATATGATTTTGTGGTTCCTAATTTACCCCCAATTAATGTCGGACACAGTAGACCATATCCAGAACATCAGGTTCTCCCGACAGGGCAAGACAATTCTGCCCGCACTTTTTATGCATATCACAGAGAGAGAGAGGAAGATCACTACATTCCTCCAGAACAGTATCCAGTGCAGAAACGATGCACGTCTGCACCTGCATTATATCCAGATCACTCATTGAGACCAGAGTTTCAAGTTAATGCGGCCAACCTCGACAGAGGGAAGCAACATATAGGGGTCTCAGAGCACCATGATCGAAATAGATATGTAGGAGAGACATCTAGGCCTATTAAACAAGAGACGGTAGAACAAAATAACTTGGCATTTGCACAACTAGCCGCCCGCCAAGCACACATCACACGGCTTAGGCAAGAACAACAGGAATTAGAACATTTGTGTCGCCTAGATCAAGAACGCATTCAGCGTCAGACAGCTGAATTGCTTCACAACCATGCACCTGAGAAGGCCCCAGTCCCTCGTGCACAACAATCTGAGATGTATGTGAGGCACAACCCCTTAGTGCGAGACAGGTCTCCACGACTTCAGCAAGCACTGCCTCCAAGACCTCTTAGACCTGAGCGGGAGGCCATTCCTCGCAACTATGATGGGCATCCTCCGCGGGCACCCGTCCATGTTTACAGGCCTAGGCCAAACACTCCTCAAGAAGATTATGAGGATTATTACCAAGAAGAAGAGCGGGCTGAAATGCCCTATCAAGGCAGAAGGGATGCTACCCATTTATCCATTCAAAGGCCTCAAGTTCCCCGCAACCCACAGCGGGAACCAACCAAGGAGGAGGAGATTACGTCCTCTGATGCATACAAAGTGTTGTTAGAACGCTTAGAGACTATGGAACTCAAGACTGTTGGGCCCCAAAAGCCTACCTTACGCCAACTCCGTAGTCATCCGGTGCATCCATCAGTGCTAGCACCTCCATACCCCGAACATTTCAAGTTGCCCCAGTTGGCACTCTTTAAAGGGGATGAAGATGCTCAAGAGCATGTGACACGATTTTTGAGCCAATGCTTTGGTATACAAGACAATGATGCATTGTTATTGAGAACATTCATAACCACATTCGCAGGATCTACCTCGGATTGGTTTACCCATCTACCGAAGCATAGCATTTACAACTTGGATCAGCTAGTGGACGCGTTCTTAGAACGTTTTGCTTTCAATACAAAGAAAAAGGCGTCACTCAGTGATCTAGCTAGCCTCAAACAGTATGAGGAGGAGTCTATGGTAGCATATGGGAATCGGTGGAGGACGGTGCTTTCAAAGTTGTCCTACCTCCCTCCTATGTCCGACCTAACTCAAATGTTCGCAAAGAGCTGTTTGCGATCGATCTCTGTGCTATTGCAGCTGCAGCAATACGCCACTTTAGAAGAAGCTCTGGCGCAAGCTAGACGTATCGAAGAGATCAAGATACAGGATGGAAAAATTGCCAAGCCTAAGAAAAAAGAGTGGAACAAGAGCACCAAAATAGGGAATACGCAATAGAAACCCGCCGTGGTCAATCAAGTTGCTATTAATGCCCCTACGCCTGCCCAAGCAACACGACCTCCAAAGGCTAATTATCAGGCGGTGCCTCACAATAATTATGAGAAAGATAACAAAAAGCAGGATCAAAATCAGCAGCGTCGCCCCAAGCGACAATTTACACCATACACTGAGTCTAGGGATTCCTTGTTTGACCGTTTGTCAGTGGCAAACTTGATTAATCTGCTAGATATTCCAACAATTGATCCCAATGCGCCAAAGCCTAAAGGGTATAGAGAGGATATTTTCTGTAGATTCCACAGAAGGAAAGGGCATGACCTTAATGTCTGTTGGACGTTTAAAGGTTTAGTGCAAGATCTCATTGATAATCACACATTGGTAGTGGATAACCCCATCGCACCCAACAACCAACAAATGGGTGTTTTCAAAGATCCTTTACCCACACATGATGCACAAACAAAACCTCTGCATGTCAACGAAGTGCAACAGAGTTGCCCCATGGAGGGGTATGTTGGAATGATTAGCATTGTGACAAGAAACAAGAGACACCCAGGAGTTGTCCCCGCGACAACCACTAGGGAAGTTCCATCCACATCACAACATCAACCGAATCCTACACAGTTACCTCCGCCTAGACCAGTGGCCACAATTCGAACTAGACTTACTCAAAGTCTACGGACCACATCGGCTAGGCTCTCCATTTATGAGCTTATTCAACAATCGGCGCCCCATCGGGAAGCTCTTATGGAGATATTAAAGGCAATTGAATTGCAACCCCACGAAGCGGATTCGTTCAACAATTTTGTGGGGCATGTCAAACAGTGTACTGAACCAGTCATTACCTTCAGGGAAGATGAGCTAAAAATGGTGACTGGAGATGTAGCGGATCCACCCCTGCACGTTATTGCGCGGGTCAACGGGACTCCATACAAACGGGTGTTGATAGACACTGGTTCGTCCAGTAACCTTATTACAACCGTTGCACTGAAACATTTGAAACTGCCAGCCTCTCACATTGCACCTTCCACTTATACCCTTCGAGCATTTAATGATGCGATATGCTCGATAGTTGGCACAATTGTCCTGCCCATACAAGTGGGACAAAAGACCATTCATACGTTGTGCCACATTTTAGAAGGTGAGATGGCTTACAATATCTTGCTTGGGCGGCCTTGGATCCGGGATATGAAGTGTGTCCCTTCAATTGCTCATCAATGTTTGAAGTATACATTTGAAGGACAAGTGCACGTGGTCCCCATAGATTTGGAACCTTTTAAGTATTGCAACTCAGTGCAAATCATGCCGCAGTCGACCCTTCCTTCAACACACGTGGATTTCCAGTTAAATCCATCTAAACGGGGTCTGACTAAGCAAGAATCTCCATCACCAAGTCAATCAAATTCTCAGGCGGGTTCATCTTCTTCATCCAGTCCTCCCACAACGACGCCACCTACGGTGGCCACACCAACGGACAAAGGAAAGAAGCCCCTAGAAACGGAACCACCTTTAGTCTCCAACATCTCTATAGAAGAGACGCCTAATAGAATGGAAGTTGAGACGCCTAGTTCACCCCACATGGAGTGGACTCAAGGAGAACTCCCATTCGCTTCCCCTCAATCGCCAACGATTACTGTTGAGATGTCTAACACGGGCATGGGGGAGTATATAGTGCGCAATGTTGTTGCAACGCCCACACTTCAATCTATGCAAGACATGGGAAGACCTCGACTCCCCATAGGCTCCGTGGTTCCTTTAGGCTACCCACCTAATCAGACAAACTTTATTTTTGGGGGCCTGGATCATGGTGTTGAACCTTCCCAAAAAGAAGAGGAAGATGAAGATCCCTTTGTGGAAGATGTTAATTATCTGGCTAACCCAGACTTCGCATTACGATATCTTAGCCAATGCAATTGGCATGGATACGGGTTAGGCCGGTATGAACAAGGAATGCGTGTTTTGTGTCAACCAAGATACCAAATGCCTTATGACAAATCAGGAGTAGGGTTTAATCACCCTTTGCCCCTCGACATCTTGGTCGAAAACATGCAAGGCCTAAGGATAGGCAACAAGGATGGGTTGGCATCAGATCCATATGTCAATCCAAATACAACTTATACATTGGGGGATTATTTCCCATTACAAACAAATAACCTTGTTGACCTCAACAACCCTTTCCCTACGGCCGAACAAGGAGAAACCTCATGGACTCACCCACAAGGGGAAGATGGACAAGACCACGAAGGGTCTTCTGAAGATGAGTCGGAGTACGATCATTCGCATGAATATCCAATGAATGACGATCAGGAAAGCTTCTTGACGATGTTCCCATTGAATGATCCTAGTGAGCATAGGCTACCTCAACAACAACAAAATCCTTTGGACATAGATGACATGTTTGAACACTTACACATAGATCCAAGACCTAGGAGGCATTTCAACCTGGCGTAGTTATAGCAATTACTGCACCCGCCACTCCAGGCATACAGTGAGCATCTTTCGCCTGGAGACCTTATCAAACCATCAGTACCTAGGGCAGACCCTGTTTGTAGGTCCGCGCATAGGGCTGATCCCTTTGTGCCAGTGCCTACAGAGCCAGATCCAAAGCACCAAGAACATCTCGAATGTCAGAGTTGTCACATTTGTGGTAATGGAGATTACAATCATTTCATCAACATGGTCTCCATTGACTTGACCGCCCCCATCCATGATCCAGCCAATCCAACATGATTATTGCATCTAGACATAGAAGCTATCGATTGGGATCGCGTTGACACACCACCATCTCCATCAGAGTATTGGCCTTGCGGTGGGATGTTTCATTTCACTCCAGGACAGACTCAGGATGTCTTCCATGCTGAAGAGGAACTTGACGTTCCTAATGATGATCTTAATTCAGCAAACGATATCCATCTAATCCCAATTCCACACCAGTTGGAAGACGGATCCCATATGTCAGTTGAAGCAACGACTGATGTTGACATCGGCACAGATCCAATGAATCCATGGATTCTCAAGCTGGGGGTAAGTCTTTCCCCCGAAGAGCGCACCGAGTATGTTGCCCTTCTTAAGGAAAAGAAGGAGGTTTTTGCATGGTCATACAAGGATATGCCAGGACTAGACCCACAGCTAGTCACGCACAATTTAACGCTTGATCCGACAATCAAGCCAGTCAAGCAAAAACTACGCAAGATGCATCCAACAGTGGCTTTAATGGTAAAATATGAGTTACAAAAGTTGTTGGATGCCCAGTTTGTCATCTGTGTGGATTATCCGCCATGGTTGTCTAACATGGTTCCTGTCAAGAAGCCCGACGGGAGGATTCGCATATGCACTAATTTTTGAGATCTTAACAAAGCGAGTCCTAAGGATGATTTTCCCTTGTCGAGCATCGACGCATTGGTAGACGCTACAGCGGGCCACGAAATGCTTTCCCTTATGGATGGTTTTTCAGGATACAATCAGATTCGTATTAATCCTGAAGACCAACTAAAAACGGCATTCACAACGCCTTGGGGGACATTTTGCTATAAGGTCATGCCTTTTGGCCTTAAAAATGTCGGAGCCACCTACCAACGTGCCATGACGTACATCTTTCATGATTACATGCACAAAACTTTGGAAGATTACATGGATGATTTGTTGGCCAAATCTCTTTTGCGTCCAGATCATATCGGTGACTTGAGCAAGGTCCTTGATCGCCTCATTGAGCATAAAGTCCGACTAAACCCCAAGAAGTGCGTCTTTGGCGTCACCTCTGGAAAGCTCTTGGGTTTCATAGTCTCCAAACGAGGAATTGAGGTTGATCCAAACAAAGTCAAGGCAATCCTTGAAATGCGTCCCCCAACCACCATCAAGCAGCTCAAGAGTCTGCAGGGAAAGGTTGCGTCGATCAAGCGCTTCATAGCGCAGTTATCTGACAAATGCCGACCCATGAATAAATTATTGCATAAAGGGGTCACATTTCATTGGGATGACGAGTGCCAATCAGCCTTTGACGACATTAAATAGTACTTGGCTTCGCCGCCAGTATTGGCACCACCCAGACCAGGAGTGCCATTCTATTTATACATCTCAACCACTGAGGTGGCACTGGGCGCCATGTTGTCCCAAAAAAATGAACTTCATAGAGAACAGGCTACATACTATCTTAGCCGCACCCTGGTCAGTTATGAACTTAACTATGCATATGTTGAAAAACTCTGCTTGGCAGTGGTGTTTGCTACCAAGAAGCTACGCCACTACATGCTTAGTAATAAGACGTATGTTGTGTCTAAGGAGAATCCATTGCGATACATGATGAGTCGTACTTATCATAGTAGCCGCACGGCGAAATGGATCATGTTGTTGACGGAGTTTGACATAGAGTTCATTGGACAAAAATCTATAAAAGGTCAAGTCATCACCGATCAACTAGCTGAGGCTCCTCTTGAAGACGATCAGCCTCTGACTTTTGAACTACCTGATGATGGGGTCTTCCATGTTTCAGAGTCGCCAGATTCTGATGAGCCTGAGTCACGAGCTGACATAACCCTATTCTTCGATGGTTCTAAATGTGAGCAAGGGGGTGGTGCGGGAATTGTATTCTTCACTCCGCAAGGTGCTCCAATGCCCTTGTCATTTAAATTAGACTTCCCGTGCACCAACAACAATGCAGAATACGAAGCCTTGCTCATAGGTCTTCAGACAGCAATCACCATGAACATTAAACGATTGAACATCTTTGGTGATTCGCTGTTAATTGTCAATCAAGTAAAGGGGATATACCAATGTAAATGTCCAGTTTTGCGGTCTTATAAAGTCCTTGTGGACAAATTCCTGGCACAACTTGAATGGTATGACATCGAGGCACTCCCTCGATCATCAAATCATTTTGCGGATACTATGGCCTCCTTGGGGTCACTCATCCCGCAAGACCCTTCTGGTGAAATGACAACCATTCAGGTTAAAACATTATCGCAATCTACGGTGGAGCGTGCAAGCTCTGATCTGACGCCGAGGAATCCACATGATCCAGATTGAACCATCTCCGGATAAGTTCTCTCGAATTCGAGATTGTTTGACTCAAGCCAATTGGGGGTCCTTGTTCTCCCCGACCCCTCTTATTAGCAACACCACGTTGTTTTTACAAGTTCTTTCCTGCTCAGCTTTTGTTCGGGATAGACTTCAAGAGGGATTGGCCGTTCATACTATCGAGGTTTCGATCAGCAAGATTGGTACACACCCATTCGGGATTACCTCAAGCTAGGTAATCTCCCACTTGGATTGACACAAGCCATGAAAAGATCATTCAAACAGAAAGCGGCAAAGCATGTCTTATTAGGAGACATTTTGTATCGTCAAAATTATGAAGGAATTCTTCTTCGTTGTTTGGACCAACAGGAGTCCGCTTGGGCGATCACCCAAGCTCACGATGGTACCTGTGGTGGCCACTTCAATGGTATGGCCATCGCAAAGCGCATTCTTCGCATGGGTTATTATTGGCCATCTTTAGAGCGAGATTGTTGCGCATATGTGAAGAAGTGCGTGAAGTGTCAGCACCATGCTAATTTGACACACGTACCTTCTCAGGCCTTGCAGCCGATTCAATCGGTTTGGCCTTTTTCGTAGTGGGGCTTTGATCTAATTGGAAAGATCTCCCCTACGTCGTCTGGTCGTCACACGTTCATTTTAATGGCCACAGAGTACTTTACCAAATGGGTGGAAGCAATTTCGCTGACCACTACGACTGGAGCCCGCATTGCGGAGTTTATTTTGCATAACATCATATGTCATTTTGGTATTCCATCCAAAATCATCTCGGATAATGGGACACCATTCAAGAATAAAGATGTGCGTGCTTTGACCACAAAGTACAAGATTCAACATAGCTTTTCAACACCCTATTATCCGTAGGCAAATGGGCAAGCAGAAGCGTCCAACAAAATGCTAGTCGCCATTCTCAAAAAGATAGTTGCAGACAATCATAAAGACCGGCACATTCAGATCCCGCTTGCCCTATGGGCTTATCGCACCAGCATTCGGACGCCCACTGGGGCAACTCCATTTTCGCTGGTGTATGGCTCCGAGGCAGTCATGCCTTTTGAGTTGGAAATTCCTTCCCTGCGCATTTCAATGCAAGAGTTCATCGATGATGACACTGCGTGGCAGGCCCGGTTAGATCAACTGACGTTGCTCGACGAACGACGCGTTCATGCTCTCGAGCATTTGCGTATCTATCAAGAGCGACTTAAGAAAGCATACAACATGAAAGTCCACTTCAGGGAATTTTAGGTTGGTGACTTGGTCTTAAAAGAGAACCAGCAGAATTCTAATTTGCCGTCCCATCTACGGGACAAGTTCGCAGCAAACTGGTTAGGTCCTTACATCATTGACAGTAAAATAGGACCTGGAACATACCGGCTTGCCTCTCTTGAAGGAATCAAGGAAACAGAACCCTTGAATATCATTCATTTGAGGCCATTCCACAGCTAGAGAGCCATAGTCCAACAAAAAGCTCCAAGGATTATCACAATCGCTTGGTCAACCCAAAAGCTCCAAGGATTATCACAATCACTTGGTCAACCCAAACGCTCCAAGGATTATCACAATCGCTTGGTCAACACAAACGCTCCAAGGATTACCACAATCGCTTGGTCAACCCTAAAAGCCCCAAAGGTATCTATAAACCCTTTGGTCAACACCAAAAGCTCCAAGCATTACCACAACTGCTTGGTCAACATAAATATTCAAAAATCAACAAAAACAACACAAAAATCAAAATCACAAAACCAATTGCATTTCAATTCCATGCATAAAAAAAATCAAAATCACAAAAACAATTGCATTTCAATTCCATGCATACTCATAAAAAAAAAAAAATCAAAATTACAAAAACAATTGCATTTCAATTCCATGCATTCTCATAAAAATCAAAAATACAAAAATATAGGTTCCATTAAGCATTGCATCCATACATTGCATACTTCGTTAGGTCATACAAGTCAAAAGCACCATAGGCTGTCATTACTTGGCAATTCCATCCTTTTCCACCTCAGATCCATTTTCATAAATGCCTACATCCAGTATATCACCCTTTTATTTTAGCATCGTCAGTTGTCGTCTAATGTATATAGGGTTTTCGTCATTCAGATGTCTTTAAATTTCTAGCCAATAACTGTACACAGTTAAGCAGATTTTACACGAGAAAGTTTTACTTGGATCCCACCTTGGTACGTAGCATCCCAACACAAATTAACACACATAAAATAATTCCTAAGTTGTGTGAACGAAAGATAAAACCTGCACCGTAATCCCGGTTACCATAAGCGAAACGGCTATCTTGCTTATCCCCCTGTGCAATTGACCCTAGAAATGCTGAGAGTTGGCAAAAGGACAAGCATCCTCCCTACCCAATTCCCCATGAATCCCAAGTTCTCAAAAGTTGCAAAAACATCAAAAATTTGCAAAACGTCAAAACACTACAATTTGACATCCTACAGTGCACACATCAAAAGGCACAAACAATAGTGATTCTCGTCACTCCATATTCAAATCCCTTGCTCAAAAAAAAAAAAAACAAATAAAACAAAAATAAACAGTGATTTCATCACTATAAAGAGCAAGTATCCCAATACCCTTGAAGAAAAGAAGGGAGTCGAACTTGAATCCCTGGAACTCTCAGTATTTTGACAGGTCATGAGGCAAGCTTCAGTACCGGTTTGGTTGATAGCCTATTGGTCGCTGGCGGTAAACCTCCCGCATGACGATATATCTGTCACATTAACTTGTGTGCAGATCAATGTTTGCATGTGGATGAGCTAGCTTATGGTATCCTAGATAGCACCGCAGATTAATCTGACTAAATACAATAAAGGAGTTAGTGGAGCTAATTAGGTGATCCTCAGTACAGGTTCGGTTGAAAGCCCATCTGGCACTGGCGGTATCCTGATGAATAACACATAAACGAACTCAATTGCACACACAGGGATGTGAAATAACCTGGTTAAATTCAAGTCGGATTTATACCTTGTTCAAAAAGTCTTGCGACATAAATGTACAGTCTTGGCTAGTTAGTTAAAAATATCTGCATCTCAGAAAAGCTTAACTACATTTTCAAACAACCGATACATTTCATTCCATACATCACCATCAAAAAAAAAAAATCGACAAAATACAACAACAAAGTTTTCACATGCACAAGCATTCCACAAAGTTATCTCATTACTATAGCAGGTCAATCCAATCTTGTACAGTCTATGGTGCATCGACAAATCATCAACAATTCATTTCATGTGCATACATCATACAAATTAGAATCATCACATTCATAATCGCATATGCATACATCAATGTAAAAACATGTACATAAACATAAATCATGAAAAAGGATAAACACCAAAAAGAATAATCTGTATATATATCATAACAAAAATTGCCCGCAGGCTACAATGCACTGGTCCTCGGACCTCGCTCCCATCATCCAAAATCTCAAAAACCCCCAGCCTAGGGCGTCGGCCACCATGATCACGCAGGATCGATGCGACGAGAGCTACCCCCCATGGTATCCATCCTCTGAGACCTCTCAGGGCGACTGCTCGCCCCTGCATCCCGACCACTCGCTCCTCCCTCATCTCGATGCCTACGTCGAGATGATGCCGACTGCTCCGTCCCGTTGTCTCTCATCCTATACGATGAGCCACTGGCCGGAGGCTCTGGTATTCACCCACCAAGGTGGATAATCTCGCCCTCCATCTCCCGTCGATGTCGACTCCACTCGGCCTCTCGCCTACGGTAATACGCGATGGCGTCATCGCGCTGTGCTAGCTGCACCCGTAGGAGATCCCTCTCCCGTGCAGCATCCGTATCCCCCACCTGCTGGTGAGCCATAGCCCCTGCGCTCCCCTGCCCTACCAACTATGTCCGTAGGAGATCCCTCTCCTGCGTCATCTTCGCAAGCTCTCCATCCCACCTCCGTAGCAACCCCGTCAGACGTGCTACCTCAGCGCGCAACCCCGCCTCTGTCTCCCCCGAGCCAGCCTGCTCTGGAGCATCCTGCATCTTCGGCTGCTCCTCCTCCTCAACATCCTCCCCCGCATCTGCCACCTCCACCATCTCCACATCCGTAGGAGCTCCCCAACCCTCTCCTGGTGCCTCTGCACCCTCTCTGCCTCCCGCTGCCTCCTCTCCTCCCAATGGTCCCTCACCTCGCCACTATCGCAGCGTCCACCACTCCTGATACTCAGCCGTCACTCCGACGTCATCTACGTCCAGAATGTCCAAAACTGTATCAGACTCCTCCCCCAATGGCTCGAGGATCGACGCAGCTAAGGTCCTCTCATCACTCCGGCATCGATAGACTACGGGTTCCCCAGGCAACCCCTGGCGTACCCCAAACTGTCGTGTCACCCGGAGGTAGTGGAAGTACTCCTGCTCTGTCCCATGCCGCCCAATCACCCATCTCCCCCTCCGGACCCGCCGAAGCCAATCATCCACCTCTGGCCATGCGAGACAATCCCGATATGGCCTCCATACCACATCCCCGGGAGACAGTCATGCCAATACATCTCTGTAATGGTCCACGTCTCCCGTGAACCGCCGACTCTACCCCCGCTCCTCAGACCGATACCATAGAGCACCGTACCCAATATCTCTGTCAACCATGTCCGCCCGTGTAGTCCAGGGCAGCCCTCGGGGTCGCTCTACGGCTATATGCTGCCATGCCCAACACTGCAACAAGAAACTACAGCCAATCCCCTTTCGCCTTCGACAGCGGACCTCGTATAACTCATCATACAACTGAGCCAAAAGCGTCTGGCCCCACCTCATAATCATCGGCTCTATCACCGGGCAATCCACTAGCTGCCACACCACCTCCAATAGGTTCCATGGGAACCTCGCTCCTGATGAGTCTGGCAGGAGCATGTTAGAAATGAGGCTCATGAGTAGTGCATGCCTCACTCCCAACATTCCCCTCGCATACCAATATCGCACCA
Source organism: Wollemia nobilis (assembly GCA_028583015.1). Lineage (NCBI taxonomy): Eukaryota > Viridiplantae > Streptophyta > Pinopsida > Araucariales > Araucariaceae > Wollemia > Wollemia nobilis. The sequence continues at coordinate 7,244,711 of JAQPPZ010007530.1, forward strand.
AGATCCCCCCAATATGGCAATCCAACTCCGCCCTCTCCAGCGAGGTCATCCCATCCTCATCCTCTCCATGTCCAAAGTATCGGGTCAGTACAGCTGTCCTCTGGCCCCGTGGAGTCGTCCGAATGGGAACCCCGTCTATCGAAATCCGTAAAATCTGATACACGTCCTCTAAGGTGACTGTCATCTCCCCTGTCGAAAGATGGAAGGTGTTCGTCCGAACATCCCATAGGCCGATCAATGCTGTGAGGTACGCCCGATCTGCCACAACTGCATCCAACCGAGCCACATTCTTGAGCCCTAAGGCATCAAGCCACTCCCAGTCATCATCACTCAACGCCTCGTGGGCATTAGAAAAAATCGTCGGCACCCGATGTCGACTCTTCACCACCTGCACATCACAGAAAACAACAAACATCAAAAACATGCATCAAATTACCATCACATGTACAAAAATGCATAACTGTACAGTAACATCTTTCATTCACATGTACATCCACAAAAAAAAAAAAATAATAATAATAATAATAACAAAAATTTGACATGGTTTACCTACGGTTTTACCTAAGTTTACCATTTCAACCAAAAAAATTCATCTTTCATTTCATCAAAAACAATAAAAATTTGACATGGTTTACCTACGGTTTTACCTAAGTTTACCATTTCAACCAAAAAAATTCATCAATTTTTCATCTTTAATTTCATTAAAAACAATAAAAATTTGACATGGTTTACCTACGGTTTTACCTAAGTTTACCATTTCAACCAAAAAAATTCATCTTTCATTTCATCAAAAACAATAAAAATTTGACATGGTTTACCTACGGTTTTACCTAAGTTTACCATTTCAACCAAAAAATTCATCAATTTTTCATCTTTAATTTCATTAAAAACAATAAAAATTTGACATGGTTTACCTACGGTTTTACCTAAGTTTACCATTTCAACCAAAAAAAAAAATTCATCTTTCATTTCATCAAAAACAATAAAAATTTGACATGGTTTACCTACGGTTTTACCTAAGTTTACCATTTCAACCAAAAAAAATTCATCTTTCATTTCATCAAAAACAATAAAAATTTGACATGGTTTACCTACGGTTTTACCTAAGTTTACCATTTCAACCAAAAAAATTCATCTTTCATTTCATCAAAAACAATAAAAATTTGACATGGTTTACCTACGGTTTCGACCTAAGTTTACCATTTCAAAAAAAATTCATTTTTAAATTTAATAAAAAACAATAAACATCCATTTTTAATTCCATAAAAATAACACAACAATTGGGCATGGTGTACTTATGGTTTCGACTTAAGTTTTACCATTCACATAAAAAAACAAAACATTTTTAACCATGGTTACCCTAAGGTGTTACTCTAAGTTTCATTTTGGGTTTATCCTATGGTTTTCCATCTAAGTTTCCATTGGTTTGCATCCACGTGTCATTTGGTTTCATTCATTCACCTTTTAATTTAATTAATTAAGGTTTCATATTTTAAACAAACAACAAACAATAAAAACACATTTGCATTTTTCAAATTCAAATTCGAGGAGATAGTGCACTTACTGGTCTCGCCTCGGCTCCGCCGCTTGATGACCCGGTCTGTGCACTCATGATGGCTGGAAAATCTGGCAGCGCTTCGCGTCAGAAAATCTACCTCCTCCTCCCCAGAGCTCCAATCCGCAATCGCTGAACAGTGCAAATGAGCCAAAACCGTCATTTTCGCATATTTATACTTTTTGCCAGCTGGTAATCGTCCCTGACCGGGACGAGCGCTTTTCGGAGCGCTCGTCCCACCCCAGGACGATTACCACCATCACGCACTCGTCTCACCCCCGGACGAGTACCATCACGGCACTCGTCCCACCTCGGGACGAATAAAAAAAAAAAATCAAAAATAAAAAATAACCAACACATAAAAATGACAAATGCCAACAAAACCACTAAAAATTGCCGGACACAAGTGCTCTTGCACTTAACCTCTTGGCATAAGCAAACTGATGTCGGGGTCTACCTTGTCGTTATCCTACTCCCTAAGAAGGCTACCATCGCCGGACCGCTCCACGGGAAGACAGATTTTCGCCAATGTTAACCCCAAATGGCATCTCAAAATGGGTTCACACTCACCAAAAATAGGTCAAAACAGTCGAAAACTGCTCGAGCATGCTTAACGATAAACCATCTAAAGGCACCCTTGCACAAGTCATCTTGGGTCAAGCGACTCGTCGCTTTTCTCATGTCGGTCATTCCCTCATCGATTCGTCGCTTGAGGGGGTAGTCACACTTAGTTACCAATCAACACCAATATACCCAGTCTTGGAAATGACACGCATTCAAAGGATCATTGCAAAAGACAATCGCGCCCCTGCTTGGGGCAGCAAACAAGCAATCATCACAAACTGATCATATACTTGGCATTCGTGAATCATGAACTCAAGGTTCCCACAACAAAAGGTTGCGCCCTTTGCCTCGTCATGACTGATTAATGTCCAAGTTCAAGTAATACCTCACCGAACCAGGTTAATACTTGATTTAAGTTCCTTAGCTCGTCAGAAGCAAGGATTCAAGAATGCGTGCCTTTTCCATACTTGGGGCATCAAGAGTTGGTTAGGTTACTGAAAACCTTAATCATTAGTGCTTTGGTTATATATTTTTGCTTAGCACTGCACCATGTGTAGCGCTTCCCAAAAAGGGGCATCTGTAGACACCAAAACAGCACCAATCCGATTATGTGACAACAAGCACTGATCGCACTAACACACACAGCCCCCAGGGCAGCCCTCAGAGGTTAAACAGTGGTTCTAACCACTCACACAGCAGTTTTGCAAGTCAAAAATCAATTTGGCACCTTTTAGACACTCAGCTTCTTATTCGTCCCACCCAGGGACGAGTGCGGATTTGTACTCGTCTTATCCAGGGACGAGTGCAGATTGATACTCGTCTCACCCAGAGACGATTACCAGCGCTCGCTTCGGGGTGGGACGAATGTCAGGTTTGATCGGCAAAAAGTCAAATCTCGGCATGTAACAACTCAGAACTGCCACTTAGCTTTTCCTGCATGACATAGGAGTGCGAGTGAGTTCTTTTGACAACTCATATCTGCCAATTGACGTTCCCTTCACTGCATGGGAATAAGAGTGAGCTTTTTAAGACAACTCAGATTTGCCACTTAGCTATTCCTTCATTGCATAGGAGTGCAAGTGAGCTTTTCTAAAACATACAAAGACATGCACAGAGACAGTTAAGAATCCCTTGATCAAGAAGAAGTCTTCTTTTCACACAAGAAGCATTCATGCAAAGAAACACTTTTGCATGTTAATTCAAAGAGACCCCTTGGGTCTATAAAATGGTGAGTTTCCTCACCCAAAAGAGATACCGAGAAGGAGCATTTTGAGCGACGAAGTGTTGCTAATTCATTTACTTGCGATTTGTGTTTTCAACATCCATAATCTCTTGATCGAAAGAGAGGTTATTGGGTGACTTTTGAAGGCACGAATCAAGAACCAACACCGATTTTTCTGACCACAATATCCTACCAATTTGCCGACAACACATCACATCAGGTTTCGGACCCATCCTAAAGCGGATTGGTGCCGAAGCAAAGTTTCACCCGCGGGTGGTTTGCCTTCGGGCACCCCCCGCTTTATTTCTTTTGTAGTATTTAGCTAGTTTCATGTTTATGCTTTTGTCAAGTTTTCATTTTATTTAGATTCATTTTAACCATCGTTAGATTCATCTTTTATTTTTCATACACAGGTGCTACTGATTCTTTTTGTTCAATGGGAAGCACGAGATTTCGAAACCAAAAAGGATGAACTAAAAATGCAATGTAAATGAAACTAAAATAACGCTTAAATCCTATGTTATTGAAAAATGCGTAAAAAGGAAGAACATGAACACAAGATATTAAAGCAATATAAAAATCGGCCCTTTTATTGATATGCTTTGCAAATTCGTGTTACAATGTGTCTCCTTCCTTTTTAGGGGATAGGAGCATTAAATGTTGCTCTTTTACAACTTGTTTTAGAATTCCTTCTTTCGCGTGCCCACATATAAGATGGGAGAACCAAAACATTGTCATCACTTGCATTGGTAAAGGTCGATTCCTCGCTGTTCTTCCAATGCTGCAAATCTGCGTTCAAAGAAACAAACAAAGAATCAGTAGCACCTGTGTATGAAAAATAAAAGATGAATCTAACGATGGTTAAAATGAATCTAAATAAAATGAAAACTTGACAAAAGCATAAACATGAAACTAACTAAATACTATAAAAGAAATAAAGTGGGGGGTGCCCAAAGGCAAACCACCCACGGGTGAAACTTTGCTTCGGCACCAATCCGCTTTAGGATGGGCCTGAAACCTGATGTGATGTGTTGTCGACAAATTGGTAGGATATTGTGGTCAGAAAAATCGGTGTTGGTTCTTGATTCGTGCCTTCAAAAGTCACCCAATAATCTCTCTTTCGATCAAGATATTATGGATGTTGAAAACACAAATCATAATTAAATGCATTAGCAGCACTTCGTCGCTCAAAATGTTCCTTCTCGGTCCCCTTTTTGGGTGAGGAAACTCACCATTTTATAGACCCAAGGGGTCTCTTTGAATTAACATGCAAAAGTGTTTCTTTGCATGAATGCTTCTTGTGTGAAAAGAAGACTTCTTCTTGATCAAGGGATTCTTAACTGTCTCTGTGCATGTCTTTGTCTGTTTTAGAAAAGCTCACTTGCACTCCTATGCAATGAAGGAATAGCTAAGTGGCAAATCTGAGTTGTCTTAAAAAAACTCACTCTTATTCCCATGCAGTGAAGGGAACGTCAATTGGTAGATATGAGTTGTCAAAAGAACTCACTCGCACTCCTATGTCATGCAAGAAAAGCTAAGTGGCAGTTCTGAGTTGTTACATGTCGAGATTTGACTTTTTGTCGATCAAACTTGACATTCGTCCCACCCCAAAGCGAGCGTTGGTAATCGTCTCTGGGTGAGACGAGTATCAATCTGCACTCGTCCCTGGGTGGGATGAATAAGAAGCTGAGTGTCTAAAAGGTGCCAAATTGATTTTTGACTTGCAAAACTACTGTGTGAGTGGTTAGAACCACTATTTAACCTCTGAGGACTGCCCTGGGGGCTGTGTGTGTTAGTGTGATCAGTGCTTGTTGTCACATAATTGGATTGGTGTCTACAGATGCCCCTTTTTGGGAAGCACTACACATGGTGCAGTGCTAAGCAAAAATATATAACCAAAGCACTAATGATTAAGGTTTTCAGTAACCTAACCAACTCTTGATGCCCCAAGTATGGAAAAGACACGCATTCTTGAATCCTTGCTTCTGACGAGCTAAGGAACTTAAATCAAGTATTAACCTGGTTCGGTGAGGTATTACTTGAACATGGACATTAATAAGTCATGACAAGGCAAAGGGTGCAACCTTTTGTTGTGGGAACCTTGAGTTCATGATTCACGAATGCCAAGTATATGATCAGTTTGTGATGATTGCTTGTTTGCTGCCCCAAGCAGGGGCGCGATTGTCTTTTGCAATGATCCTTTGAATGCGTGTCATTTCCAAGATTGGGTATATTGGTTTTGATTGGTAACTAAGTGTGACTACCCCATCAAGTGACGAATCGATGAGGGAATGACCGACATGAGAAAAGCGACGAGTCGCTTGACCCAAGATGACTTGTGAAGGGTGCCTTTAGATGGTTTACTGTTAAGCATGCTCGAGCAGTTTCTCGACTGTTTTGACCTATTTTTGGTGAGTGTGAACCCATTTTGAGATGCCATTTGGGGTTAACATTGGCAAAAATTTGTCTTCCCGTGGAGCGGTTCGACGATGGGAACCCCGTCTATCGAAATCTACAAAATTCGATACACATCCTCTAAGGTGACTGTCATCTCCCTTGTCAAAATATGGAAGGTGTTCGTCCGAACATCCCATAGGCCGATCAATGTTGTGAGGTATGCCCGATCTGCCACAACTGCATCCAACCGAGCCACATGCTTGAGCCCTAAGGCATCAAGCCACTCCTAGTCATCATCACTCAATGCCTCGCGGGCATTAGAAAAAATTGTCGGCACCCGATGTCGACTCTTCACCACCTGCACATCACAGAAAACAACAAACATCAAAAACTTGAATCAAATTACCATCACATGTACAAAAATGCATCACTGTACAGTAACATCTTTCATTCACATGTACATCCAAAAAATATATATATATATATATAAATAATAACAAAAATTTGACATGGTTTACCTACGGTTTTACCTAAGTTTACCATTTCAACCAAAAAAAATCATCTTTCATTTCATCAAAAACAATAAAAATTTGACATGGTTTACCTACGGTTTTACCTAAGTTTACCATTTCAACCAAAAAAAAATTCATCAATTTTTCATCTTTAATTTCATTAAAAACAATAAAAATTTGACATGGTTTACCTACGGTTTTACCTAAGTTTACCATTTCAACCAAAAAAAAAAATTCATCAATTTTTCATCTTTAATTTCATTAAAAACAATAAAAATTTGACATGGTTTACCTATGGTTTTACCTAAGTTTACCATTTCAACCAAAAAAAAATTCATCAATTTTTCATCTTTAATTTCAATTAAAAACAATAAAAATTTGACATGGTTTACCTACGGTTTTACCTAAGTTTACCATTTCAACCAAAAAAATTCATCTTTCATTTCATCCAAAACAATAAAAATTTGACATGGTTTACCTACGGTTTTACCTAAGTTTACCATTTCAACAAAAAAATTCATCTTTCATTTCATCAAAAACAATAAAAATTTGACATGGTTTACCTACGGTTTTACCTAAGTTTACCATTTCAACCAAAAAAATTCATCTTTCATTTCATCAAAAACAATAAAAATTTGACATGGTTTACCTATGGTTTTACCTAAGTTTACCATTTCAACCAAAAAAAAATTCATCAATTTTTCATCTTTAATTTCAATTAAAAACAATAAAAATTTGACATGGTTTACCTACGGTTTTACCTAAGTTTACCATTTCAACCAACAAAATTCATCTTTCATTTCATCCAAAACAATAAAAATTTGACATGGTTTACCTACGGTTTTACCTAAGTTTACCATTTTAACAAAAAAAATTCATCTTTCATTTCATCAAAAACAATAAAAATTTGGCATGGTTTACCTATGGTTTTACCTAAGTTTACCATTTCAACCAAAAAAATTCATCAATTTTTCATCTTTAATTTCATTAAAAACAATAAAAATTTGACATGGTTTACCTACGGTTTTACCTAAGTTTACCATTTCAACCAAAAAAAAAATTCATCTTTCATTTCATCAAAAACAATAAAAATTTGACATGGTTTACCTACGGTTTTACCTAATTTTACCATATCCATTTTTAATTCCATAAAACTAACAAAACATTTGGGCATGGTGTACTTATGGTTTCGACTTAAGTTTTACCATTCACATAAAAAAAAACAAAACATTTTTAACCATGGTTACCCTAAGGTGTTACTCTAAGTTTCATTTTGGGTTTATCCTATGGTTTTCCATCTAATTTTCCATTGGTTTGCATCCACGTGTCATTTGGTTTCATTCATTCACCTTTTAATTTAATTAATTAAGGTTTCATATTTTAAACAAACAACAAACAATAAAAACACATTTGCATTTTTCAAATTCAAATTCGAGGAGATAGTGCACTTACTGGTCTCGCCTCGGCTCCGCCGCTTGATGACCCTGTCTGTGCACTCATGATGGCTGGAAAATTTGGCAGCGCTTCGCGTCAGAAAATCTACCTCCTCCTCCCCAGAGCTCCAATCCGCAATCACTGAACAGTGCAAATGAGCCAAAACCGTCATTTTTGCATATTTATACTTTTTGCCAGCTGGTAATCGTCCCTGACCGGGACGAGCGCTTTTCGAGCGCTCGTCCCACCCCAGGATGATTACCACCATCACGCACTCATCTCACCCCCGGACGAGTACCATCACGGCACTAGTCCCACCTCGAGACGAATAAAAATAAAAATCAAAAATCAAAAATAAAAAATAACCAACACATAAAAATGACAAATGCCAACAAAACCACTAAAAATTTTTGGACACAAGTGCTCTTGCACTTAACCTCTTGGCATAAGCAAACTGATGTCGGGGTTTACCTTGTCGTTATCCTACTCCCTAAGAAGGCTACCATCGTCGGACCGCTCCACGGGAAGACATATTTTCGCCAATGTTAACCCCAAATGGCATCTCAAAATGGGTTCACACTCACCAAAAATAGGTCAAAACAGTCGGGAAACTGCTCGAGCATGCTTAATAGTAAACCATCTAAAGGCACCCTTGCACAAGTCATCTTGGGTCAAGTGACTCGTCGCTTTTCTCATGTCGGTAATTCCCTCATCGATTCGTCGCTTGAGGGGGTAGTCACACTTAGTTACCAATCAACACCAATAGACCCAGTCTTGGAAATGACACGCATTCAAAGGATCATTGCAAAAGACAATCGCGCCCCTGCTTGGGGCAGCAAACAAGCAATCATCACAAACTGATCATATACTTGGCATTCGTGAATCATGAACTCAAGGTTCCCACAACAAAAGGTTGCGCCCTTTGCCTCGTCATGACTGATTAATGTCCAAGTTCAAGTAATACCTCACCGAACTAGGTTAATACTTGATTTAAGTTCCTTAGCTCATCAGAAGCAAGAATTCAAGAATGCATGCCTTTTCCATACTTGGGGCATCAAGATTTGGTTAGGTTACTGAAAACCTTAATTATTAGTGCTTTGGTTATATATTTTTGCTTAGCACTGCACCATGTGTAGCGCTTCCCAAAAAGGGGCATCTGTAGACACCAAAACAGCACCAATCCGATTATGTGACAACAAACACTGATCGCACTAACACACACAGCCCCCAGGGCAGTCCTCAGAGGTTAAACAGTGGTTCTAACCACTCACACAGTAGTTTTGCAAGTCAAAAATCAATTTGGCACCTTTTAGACACTCAGCTTCTTATTCGTCCCACCCAGGGACGAGTGCAGATTGATACTCGTCTCACCCAGGGATGATTACTAGCGCTCGCTTCGGGGTGGGACGAATGTCAGGTTTGACCGGCAAAAATTCAAATCTTGGCATGTAACAACTCAGAACTGCCACTTAGCTTTTCCTGCATGACATAGGAGTGCGAGTGAGTTCTTTTGACAACTCATATCTACCAATTGACGTTCCCTTCACTGCATGGGAATAAGAGTGAGTTTTTTTAAGACAACTCAGATTTGCCACTTAGCTATTCCTTCATTGCATAGGAGTGCAAGTGAGCTTTTCTAAAACATACAAAGACATGCACAAAGATAGTTAAGAATCCCTTGATCAAGAAGAAGTCTTCTTTTCACACAAGAAGCATTCATGCAAAGAAACACTTTTGCATGTTAATTCAAAGAGACCCCTTGGGTCTATAAAATGGTGAGTTTCCTCACCCAAAAAATATACCGAGAAGGAGCATTTTGAGCGACTAAGTGCTGCTAATTCATTTACTTGCGATTTGTGTTTTCAACATCCATAATATCTTGATCGAAAGAGAGGTTATTGGGTGACTTTTGAAGGCACGAATCAAGAACCAACACCGATTTTTCTGACCACAATATCCTACCAATTTGTCGACAACACATCACATCAGGTTTCGGACCCATCCTAAAGCAGATTGGTGTCGAAGCAAAGTTTCACCCGCGGGTGGTTTGCCTTTGGGAACCCCCCACTTTATTTCTTTTGTAGTATTTAGTTAGTTTCATGTTTATGCTTTTGTCAAGTTTTCATTTTAACCATCGTTAGATTCATCTTTTATTTTTCATACACAGGTGCTACTGATTCTTTGTTTGTTTCTTTGAACGCAGATTGGCAGCATTGGAAGAACAACGAGGAATCAACCTTTACCAATGCAAGCGACGACAACGTTTTGGTTCGCCCATATTATATGTGGGCACGCGAAAGAAGGAATTCTGAAACAAGTTGTAAAAGAGCAACATTTAACGCTCCTATCCCCTAAAAAGGAAGGAGACACATTGTAACACGAATTTGCAAAGCATATCAATAAAAGGGCCAATTTTTATATTACTTTAATATCTTGTGTTCATGTTCTTCCTTTTTACACATTTTTCAATAACATAGGATTTAAGCGTTATTGTAGTTTCATTTACATTGCATTTTTAGTTCATCCTTTTTGTTTTTGTAATCTCGTGCTTTCACATCTACTGCCTTACGAGTTTAGTATCCCATTTGATATCTTAGGTTCATTTCTACCTCATTCTTCTCAAGGAGCCCTTCATGATGATCTTCGAGTGGTTCAATGGTGATGACAGATATCATAGGATGATTCCTCCAGAATTTGGAGGGATCCAAATGATATGGATTAAAATCCACATCGTCTGCCATGCTGAGGTATAGATGATATCGGGATGCTACGAGCAAATCATTCTACCCATGACTCTGTAACCCTAGACTGGATCTATTAGTGACTTACTGATAATGATTTTCCAGCAAAGTATTCCATCCTTGTTCAAAGAGACCAAGGTCATACCCATGCCAGTGATATAGCTCAAAAATCTGCATGGTATACTTTGGATTAGAAAAATAGTGAATGTTTACTGCAAAAGGTTTGTCATCATCTTCATCCATGGGCTCTTGCGTTGGAAGCTAATTTAGCCCCACATAGATGAATTTAGTATGGTTAGGTGGTTCTCCTAATGGAACCATCGATCCAATAGAAAAACTATGGGCAGATGGTCTGCCCATCTCTTGCATAGTCTTCAAAATTGGTCCGAAGGTCACATTTTGCACAAGGTACTTGCCTAATATGGTATTAGCGAGATGTATAGTCACCCATGGTGTGGATGACCCTGCTAAATATGCAAGCGAGGTAGACTAAGGTGCCTCCTTAGCTTTGTCTTGGGTTCCTCAACTTCCATGGGAATGGGAACATCTTCAACGATTGGCTAGGGCTCACACTCTTTCTCTTTCTCGCCCATCTTTGCCTTTAATTTCCTATCATCTCGATGCATGATTGATGTTGATGGCTTCAAGGAACTGGTAGTGGTATGCTTCGATTTATGTGACATATATGGCATTGGTTGAGCTTGCACTGTCAGTTTACCTCCTGGTTTCCTTATTGGCAATGACGATCGAACATCCAGGTGTGTTGACAGGAGTATGAAATTTCCAAGCAAATCTGCTAGGTTCACAAACTTAAATGGCTCCTCATTCGAAGACACCACGTGAACCAGTCCCTCAAGAATATATTTCACACATTAATGTAGTATCAAGGGGACACAACGCATTTCATGAATTCAAGGCCTACCGAGTAAAATTTTGTACTGCATGGCCCCTTCTATCATGTGACACATTACTAAAATGGTCTTCAAACCCACCTATATGGGTAGGATAATTGTGTTGATAGTTGAACATAGTGCGTCATTAAATGGTCTCAATATAAATATAGTTGGCACAATGTGTTATTTAGGTAGCTTCAAATGACTTAGTGCCTTGGTCATTATTATTATGATCGATGAGTCAGTATCAATCAAGACCCTTTTGAATGGCATGTGATTCACACGCGATTATATGCAACGACGGTTCAGTCGTAGTTGTATAAACCGTCCTTATCTCATGATTGTAAAATTGGATCATCGATTATTGACACTGTTGTACATGTTCAACAAAATTTGTGAATGTCTATGCATCCTGGCTTGTACTTAAATGGACCTTAAAATATTCATAAGAGTCTCCCTGTGCCTTGGGGACTCCTGAATTAATTCATATATTGATAACTTCACAAGAGTTTTTTGCAAGTTCTCTACCAACCTGCTCCTTAGGGTCACCACCAGTCTTGTTGGTGGGCCTAGAATATTCTATGTCGACTGCTGATTCAGCATGGCTTGTATCTGAATAGGAGCACAATGTTGATTTTTTTGTTCGTATATCATGTGCCTAGTAACAATATTGACCATGCCTATGAACCCCTGGGTAGGTGGTTCGACTCATACCTGGTTAACTTGACCAACATTGTTCTGAGGTACCTCATGATTTGGTAAGGGGTTCTTATAAATCCCCATATTTTTATTGTATGGTACCTGTGGATTGTGAGGCACTACAAGCTCACCCTTTTCGATCATATTTTGCACTAGGTGTTTGAAAGACAAACACACCTCGATGTCATTTCCTTTCACTCTATGAAAGATGTAAAATAAATCATCTTGAAACCCCTTTGGTTTAGGTTGATTTGGGTCTATCGTCTTGATTTCAGGTAATCTGATCCCCTTGGCCTCGCATAACTAATGAAAATCATTACCAGTGATTTTTTCAATGGTGTGAAATGGCGAGGTGGACATTGCTCTTTGTTTTTTCCCTTATAGTTATTGTGCTTATCATACTATGCAGGCAGAAGCTGGGCCTAGTAGTTCTGCTTTTACTACCCCTTGTCCTCCCATTGGAGATTTAATACCACTTGATTTACATGGGCCTGCTTGCCCTGATGCTTCATGGTACTCTTCTTCTGTCCCTCTTTCCTATTTTTGAGCTTCAAGTTACCCTCTTGCAACTTGATATCCTCAATCACCTTGGCTTGCACCAAAGCCTCTTCGAATGTAGTGTACTATTGTAGCTCAGTAGTAATGAGATGTGCTTGGCACAACTCTTTGTGAACATTCAAGTTAATTCCATGGTAGGAATTGGGAATGGCAACTTCATCATTAATCTTCTCCACCTCTTTTCGTATTGTTCTATGGGCTTGTCGTCACGCTGAGCTAGTGCAACCAAATTGAAAATATTAGCCTGTTTCTTGATGCCAAAGGAATAGCATTCAAGAAATGCATCATCTAATTACTTGAAGCTTGTTATATTGTGCTTCTTTAGCTGGTTAAACCACTCTTGGGTAGGCCCTAAAAGTTTCATGATGAACATGCACAACAATAAGGCATCGTTGCTTGCTATTTGAAAGCAAGCATATAGAAAGCTCGTTACATGTTCTTGTGCATCTTCATCACCTTTGAACTTATCTACCCTGAGCATGTTGAAATGCTCAGGGTAGGCCAGAGTAGGCACTAAAGGATCCAAAGACTCGTTATGGATTTTCCTTAGAGTCGGCTTTTGAATAGTCGTGCATTGTCTCTCAATGGCTTTAATTTTCTTGGCCAAGGCCTTATAGGCCTCTTAATATGGAAAGTCCTCCTCCCTAAGTTGACGTGTAGGTGGCTTAGGAGGTACTATCTTCCTTGTGCGATGTGGAGGTCTTTGTTCTTCCTCCTCTTCATCTTGGGAGCTTTTAGGATATTTATGTTCGTATCCATCTCCCACTGCTACTTCATGTTGTCTATGCCTTTGAATATTGAGCAATGATAGTCGCTCCCTTTGTTCAGTGGTAACATGAGTACGAGCATCCCTATGCTCTTGGTGCATCTTGAATTGTAAGAAATCCTTCCTATGTGTGTGCTCTCGATGCTCATCTTGAGGATACAGGCCATCCCTAGCTAATCAAACTTCCTATTCTATGTGTTCCTTTTGAGCAAGGATACGCTCCTCGCACATGCGCTACTCATATAATATCTATCTTATGAGCCTTTGCACTTGAATATTTTCATATTTTATCCACTGCCTCTCTAGACGAGCATCCTCCAATTGGTCATGGAGGAGTTGGCATTTTTTCTCTAATGCCAGTCAATGTGACCTATCGATTTGGTCGATCATGGGAGGCCTTTGATACGCCTACTATATATGACCAAATTTGTGGGTTTTGTACCAATTAGAATGATATGCTATGCCTTTGTCTCTATCGATAAAGATGACATTGGCCTCTTGTTTTTTCCTATATTGTGAACCACCATGTGCAGATAGCGGGTGTGTGACATGAGGGCGCTTGGAAGCCTCCCCATGTTCTCTAGTAGTGCAGATGACACTCCCACTATGCTCACTCAGGGCTCGAGTGGGTGTAGCAGAAGGTTTGCATCCTAGCTGCTCTAGAACACTACCTAGACCTTCTAACTACCTAGACCTCCATCTCTCATTTGGTGGTGTACCATTATCTCCCACCTTTTATATGTCAATGGTGATTTTACGTGTTGGACCATGCATGGGAGTATGGCTAGTTATATGCTCGATTGCGAGCCTATCTGTCTAACCCTAAATGGTCAAGTCTCTAGTCCTTCTGTACTTAGAAGGTGGAGCCATAGATCCTCTAGTAGACTTAGTATGTAGGGGCACCAACCTGGTCCCCTACACAATAAACTCTTCAGCCGACCCCGTGGATGTGCGTGCATTACGGTCTCGATAATGTATCTCAAGTGGAACACCCTCGTGCTGGAAGGCTTCCTATTCTACTCTATGCCTATAGGAGTGTACTGAAGCTCCTCTATTTCGGGTTTGCTCTATTGGCTCCCCCCATGTTGAGTTGTCTCCTTGAATGATAGCCGAACGACATTTGATTCACACATGTGGTTGAGGATTTGACACGTATTGTTGTGAACTATTTAGGGGTTGGTCATCGGTATTGGATTTGGACCGTTTCTAACCACCTCGTGTGTCCACCATTATGTACCTAGAGTCTAAATTTATTATTATTAAGCAAACAAGGTATACAACAATGATTATCTTATTTTAAGTTTTAAAAGTGAGTCCTAAACTATTTGATGTGTTTTCAATGTGTTGTATCATTTGTAGAAACTCTTATCATGTTTTTGTAAAACTTGTTGGATTTTATTCTTGGTTTAATGGATTTCACCTATACACTCACAGCTCGACAACTTGGCTATGAACTCCAAGTTGTGTAAATCCCTCGTGTGTGGTAATGAGTCCCACACCCAGACAAAGATCATAGGTCATGCCAGATCCTCACCCAATCTCACCCAGTTAGCATTATACTCTTCAAAGATGAGTACATGCAAATTTTTTGGGCTATGGATGGTTCTTGGATCCAGTATTGGTCTATATATCAAGGGTTCGTAGGATTTGGGCCAACGGATTGAAGTTATGCCCATTGTCATTGAACCCTACTAGTGGTTGGATGCCAAGCCCAACTCACTAGCGTTTAAGTGTTTTGTGGTGTGTGTGGTTCTTTTTAATGTACATAAAATAAATGCATCATATAGCACACATGCTCATTTTCTAAATGCTATGCAAATGAAAGACATTTTAGATTCAGAATATGCAAGCTACTCTATATTCTCTTTAGGACTATGCACATTACGATGCTAAATGGCCACTAATAGGGCCTCACATATGCAAACCATCAACACATATTTATCAAGTACGTTGTAGCCTAGGGTGGATAGCAATAAGAGGTTCGTTGTTCCCAGCAGCGCCTTTCTAGTGAAAGCAAAAAATACAAAAAGCAAACTAGGACAATTGATTTACCATTTTCTTTTAGTTGCTTTCCTAATTTGCATTTAAAATTTACCTATTGTAAAAACACAGAACACAAAAAAGTGACAGAGGGCTGGAAAAAGGACCTACCTCATGTCTTGCACTGTCTAGAATTCTAGAATTGTTTGTATGTGTTGTCAGCAAGAAATCGCAGGTCTGACCTACAGTTCTAACTATGAACTGTACCTTGTACCTATGGTTTATTTTTTGGGCTGTAGTTGATAGTTGTGGTTTGTGCCTGCAACTACAAAAGCCAAAAAAACATAGTTAGATCCTAAAAATACGAGGTACCACCGTGATCGCCTCTGTAACCACCAGAAAGGGTCACACCCGATTGTGGCTCCTATTATGATAAATGATAAAGATATAACATGGATACAAGTAAACGAAATTGACAACAAATGAATCAAGAAAGGAAACACTTTATTCCATTATATTTGAAGTCAAAATCCACTTACAAGTGCGTCCCTCTTAGGGATACTCATTTTGATACAATATTACAATAGGAGTGCTCAATTGTTTTCCCTCTTAAGGGTAGGTGTGATTTCCAAATGCCTCTCAGAATGGCACGAACTGCTCTAGGGTGGAGGTGCCCTCTTCTTTGCAATGGGGAAGGAATTTTATGGTTTACTCTCCTTTGGAACTGTTCCCTACGGTCAAGAAACAACAAGAATGTCAAAAATATAGGCAGCCTCTCATGATGAGGCCCTTTTAGGTAAAATGCATAATGACACCATTAACATGCATAATCAAGAAAGCATAAAGAAAGCTACTAAACTATGCAAATCAAATCAAGATTCATACAATAGCGTAAATAAAGATAGTAACTACTCTATGCATGGATCAGATATATGAAATAAGGCATGAAAGTGCATAAAGAACTTATTAATGTCCTAATTGAGGCATAAACATAAAAAAACTATACTAACCTAAATCTATGGTCATAAGTCTTCTAAAATGTATTTTAACCATGCAAACAACTAATCTAACCTAATTAACTGGATAGAAATGAAATTAGGAAGGTGGTTATACTTATACTACAAAGTGCAGCTCTAGTGCATGGTCTGCACTGTAAACCGTGGTTGACAGTCATGATTAGCACTCTGATAGGCTTGCCCTCAATTCCAAGGGCAGTGGGCTTCACCTCCTTGTCCAATTGATGTTCAATGGTCGCCTTCGATGTCCTTCTGACATATTTGGTGGTCAAATCACTGTAATGGGACTTTTTTCACCCATATTTGCATTTCTTGGCTCTCCTAGACTCCTAGGGCATCCATAATGTAATTCATCATGCATTTTGGCAAGTAGATAGGGGATAAGTGTAATAGCTCTCTCTTAGTATACTCGGTTGAGTGTACAATTTGATAGGTCTCTACTACTAAAATCTCAAATGCTCTCTCATAGTTTATCCTAATTATGAGGGGTACTTATAGGACTACCTAAGGGCTAGGGGTGGCTTCCTGAAGAATCCAAGATCAATAAGGGGTGGTTAGGATAGTTGTAATGGAAGCCCCCACCCTCTAACCACCTTCTTCTAGATCCAATGGTTGTTTTAACCGATTTGGCTCGGATTGAAGGCCAACTAAACCTCAATTAAGATCGCAGGTCACAGCTATGATTTAGACTGCAAACTATAGGTCTTAGCCGTAGTTCAGCTATAAACCATAGGTCTGGGCTACGGTTCTACTGATTAGGCCAAGGAGCCCAAAGTGAGTGGCTAGAACCACTACTCTATCTTGGAGTCTATCCAAGATCTTCCATATGGTCTTGTAGCATGTCCATATGAGTAGTTGCCCTCAATATGATGCATTTTAGGTGTCTATAGGACACCTAAAACCATCCATATGCACAACCTAATGCAAAATAAAATGGTTGTAACATCTCTTCATTAGTTAAGAGGTCTTCAGGCTCAATGGGCGAATTAGCGTAATCCCAATCAATAGCCTCTACATCAAGATACAATGATTTGGTAGGATCTAATGGATTATGAAGTGGCATGGTCAAATCAATGGAGATCATGTTGATGGATGGGATGAAATATCCAGGACCACATGGGTGCAATCTTATCTCTGGGGTTTCCCTTCCATACTTACGATGAGGCTCTGGAGGAATGGGAATTTATGGATATGGCCTATGAGTAGGGTGGATAATAGGATCATTGGGATCTAATAGCTCTTTGAATGTAGGTAGAGGGGGATTGACCATATGATGAATGGCAGCTAGGTCAATAGGTCTCCCCAAAAATAATATATGAGGGTCTATAGCACAGAGTGTTGTTTCTCTCTCTACTAGCTCATTGACTTGTTGCAAGTGGTGAGGTCCAAGATAAGCCATCTTGGTCTCATCCTAAAATTCATCATCGCTTTTCTAGAAACCATTATTGAAAGCCAAATGCAGAATGACGGCGTACCAGATATGATGCAAACAAAATAGATATGGTATAGATGCTAAGTCCTACGAATGCGATGAACAAATGCATGAAGGAAATGATGCAGAAATGAGATGTAAGAAAAACAAAGTGGGGCCTCTTTTATTAATGTTGCTTTTAATCCGGTTACAATACGTCTCCCCCTCTAGGGCTCAGAACGTTTGATACAGTTCGTTACATCAATGGATGGTACGCTTCCAGTGTCTTTCGCATGCCCACATTCGAAATGGGCGGGCCAAAAGTTGCCGCCGCTTGTGTCCATGTGTTCGTCATTCCTTGCTGCCCCTCTGGTGTTCCTGGTGGTGAGATCCTGCGCACAGAAAAATAGCAAATAGTTAATAGCATATGCGGATATAGGAAAACATGCAATCCCCAAAGCCTCCGGCTAGTTAATGTATAAAAGAATGAAACGATGGTCAAAACATGTCATAATGAATTCAAAATTTGATAGAGGCATGGAGACATCATCAGGGACACATTGCAAAAATAATAGTCAAGAAATCATGCACAGATTTCTAATCGCTCCGGGGTGGGACGTTGGGGACTGTCACAAAATGTGCAAGAGCGACCTTGCAAATGTCCTGCCCAGAGGCCTCCAAAACTCTTGCAAACTTGGGGTTAGACTAAAAGGGGCATTTTGAGATGACCCAGAAGGTCAGATTTGGCAGATTCTACCCAGATTGTCCTGTATCCGAAGGCGCTCCCTGTAGGTTAGTAAACGCATAAAATGATAAAAACAAGGTCAAATCATGTCAAAATACCATGAAACTTGAACAGCAAGCATAAGTAAATGAGATACGACATAATGCAAAAATAATAGTAGAGAAATCATGCATAGATTTCTAATCGCTCCGGGGTGGGGCGATTAGGACTATAGCGAAGTGCGGGGCGCCAGGGGCAGGACGCCCACCGTTTGGGGCTTAGTTTTGGCACCAATCCAAGTGGGATGGGTCCAAAACCTCCTAGGGGGTTGTGTCAACGAGTTTGGTGTGGGATTGTGGCTGATTGCTTGGGTTTTGGGTCTAGATTGCATTCCTAGTGTTCACCCGATAACCTCTCTTCCAAAAGAGAAATTAGGGATGTAGGAAGCACAAAGAGGAATGGGGGTATAATTTGGCAGCACTTCATTGCTCCAAATGCTCCAGCTCTATTCTCTTTTTGGGGTGAGGAGGCTCACCTTTTTATAGACCTCGGGGTCTCCTTTGAATGTGCATGCGAGGGCGCCACTTGGCTCACCATGCCCTTTTGGGGGAGAGAAGATTCCTCCCTGATTTAGGACCTCCATGATCAGGGCATGCTTGACTGAAGTCCCTCTCTCTGATTTGAAACCGTTCCTCGCAATTGCATGCCTTGAAGGTGAAGTTGGGTGGTGGATCTAGGCTGCCATTTGTCAAGGCTTGACTTTTTTCCAGTCAAACTTGCTAATCGTCCCACCCTGGAATGATTGTTGCTAATCATCCCGGGGTGGGGCGAATAGGATTCTAATCATCCCAGGGTGGGACGAATAGGGAGCAAAGTGCTTAAAAGGTGCCAAATTGACCTCTGACCTTCCAAAACTGATTTGGGAGTGGTTAGGACCACTGTTTAACCTCTGGAGGCTGCCCTAGGGGGTATGTATGCCAATTCGGTCAGTGCTTGTAGTCACATAATCGGATTGGTGTTGTTTTGGTGTCTACAGATGCCCCTTTTTGGGATGCGCTATGTGTGGCATAGTGCTGAGCAAAAATAGATGACCAAAGCACTTAATGATTAGGGTTTCTTAGTAACCTAACCAAATTTTGATGCCCCAAGTATGGAAAGGGCACGCATTCTTGAATCCTTGCTTCTGACGAGCTAAGGAGCTTAACTCAAGTGTAACCTTTTTCAGTGAGGTGTACTTGATCTTGGACATTGTTCGATCATGAATAGGCAAAGGGCGCAACCTTTTGTCTGAGGAACCTTGTCTTCATGCTTCCAGAATGCCAAGTGTTTGTTTAGCTTATGATTATTGCTTGTTTGCTGCCCCAAGCAGGAGCGTGATTGTCTTTGTCAATGATTCTTTGAATGCATGCCATTTCCTTGATTGGGTGTGTATTTGTTGATTTGGTGACTAAGTGTGACTACCCCCTCAAGCGACGAATCGATGAGGGAATGACCAAAATGAGAAAAGCGATGAGTCACTTGACCCAAGATGACGTTTGTAAGGGTGCCTTCAGTTGTTTTTCGTTGAACGCTTATGCAGTTTTCCAACAATCGGACCTATTTTTGGTGGGTTTTGACCCTTTTTGTGATGCCGATTGGGGTAGAAATTATCGAAAATCCTCCTTCCCATGGAGCGGTCCAGCTATGCTAGCCTTCTTAGGGAGTAGGATAGTGAGTATTTGTGACCCCGACGATGGTTTTTCATGCCATGAATGTCAGGTGCAAAGGCACCTTTGTTCGGCAGATTTATTGCTATTTTTGGTGCATTTTTTGGATGCAATTTTTGTTGCTTTATTTCTTGCTCTGTAATCATCCCAGGGTGGGACGAATACCAATTTTGTAATCATCCCAGGGTGGGATGAGTGCTAACTAGAGTGCTCATCCCAGGGTGGAATGATTACAGGCCTAACAGCCTATATAAGGACCAAAACTAGGTTTTGGGCTCATTTGCAAAAATTTTTTCTTGGTGATTTGGAGCAGTGAGGAGGAGTGCGAGTGTGCATAGCGGAGCACTACTAAAATTTCATGGACATCATGAGTGCGAGAACCAGATATTCGAGTGGAGGAGCCGAGGTGAGACCGGTATGATGTTCCTTCTCCCTACCTATTATTCATTTTTGTTTTATATGAAGTTAAAAACTTACATATAAATGTTTGTTTGCGGTATTTTGTTTTTATTCGTATATCAAGTTGAAAACCTAATATATAATTTTTTTTATTTTTTTTTTTTTTTTATGTTAATATTAAGGTTGAAACCCTAGATTTAATTTTTTTTTTTTTTATTTTTTTTTTGTTCACATTAAGGTTGAAAACCCTAGTGTGCATTTTTTGTTTTATTTTGTTTTTTATAAACCTATATTTTTTTTTCATTTTTTTTTTTGTTCACACTTAAGGTTGAAACCCTTAGTATGATTTTTTTTTTTGTTTTGTTTTTGTTTTTGTACAGTTATTTTTATGTCTGTTGTCATTGTTGTACAGTTTGCTTTTAATGTTTTGTACTTTTGTTGTACTTTGTTTTTTATACTTTTTTTGTACAATTTTCTGTACTTTGTTGTTCTTCTATACAATTTTATTGTAATGTTTTTGTTTATATTAAGTATGTACTTAATATCTTTTGCTTTTTATTATTTTTTAGGTTGTGAAGAGTCGGTACCGCCAACCGACTATTTTCTCTGATGCCCGGGATGCCTTGACAGTTGGGGATTGGGAGTGGCTTGATGCCCTTGGGCTCAAGCAGGTGATGCATCTGGAGCCTATGGTGGGGGATCAAGCATATTTGACTACCCTGATCAATCTGTGGGATCCCCGCACCAACACTTTTCATCTTCCAACAGGGGAGATGACTGTGACTCTAGAGGATGTGTATCGGATTCTATGGATTTTGATAGATGGACTTCCTATCCGGATGACCCATCGGGACCAACGGACAATGGTACTGACATGGTGTTTTGGTCGGGCAGGGGAGAGGGGGGTGGAGAGGGTTGTGGAGAGGGCAGAGGCTGACTGCCAGATAGGCGGTATTCTGGTGCGGTGGTGGCTGGAGAAGGGCGTATTAGGGGTGAGGCATGCTTTGCTCATGGCCCTCATTTCCAATATGTTGCTTCCTGACTCCTCAAGTGCGAGGTTCCCTTGGAACCTGCTTGAGTTGGTTTTCACATTGGTGGAGTGTCCTACATCAGCTCCACTTATTATGAGATGGGGTCAGACGTTGTTGGCATAGTTGTACGATGAGTTGTACGAGGTCCGCTATCGAAGGTGGAAGGGGATCGGGTGCAGCTATCTCTTGCAGTGCTGGGGGTGGCAGCACATAGCTGTGGAGCGGCCGCAGGGTTTGCCTTGGACCACCCGAGGTGAGATGGTGGATCGAGAGATTGGATATGCCAATTTATGGTGGCGGTCAGAGGAGCATGGATAGAGTCGATGGTGGGTAGGTGACGTAGGTCACTATACTGATGCCTTCTCTCATCTAATGCTAGGGTAGGTGTTTTGGTGGCCATACCGAGACTGTCCAGCCTAGCCTGAGGCTGGAGAGTGGCTCGATGTGTGCATAGGGGTAGATGGTTGATTGGGTGGCATGGGATAGAGCAAGAGTACTTTCCATATGTCCGGGTGATACGGTAGTTTGGGGTGCACCAGGGATTGCCTGGTGATCCCTTGATCTATCGACATTGTGATGATGAGAGGACCCTAGTCTGGCCTATCATTGAGCCATTAGGTGAGGGGTCTGATGTAGTTATTGATGTACCCAATATGGACGATGTCGGGGTAACTACAGAGTATGACCGGTGGTGGACTATGCGGTGATGGTGGGGTGAGGGGCCTCTAGGAGGCATGGATACGGCAGAATAGGAGGTGGGGGTGCAGAGGCATCGATGGAGGGTTGGGGGCTCCGCTTGATGATGTGGACATGGTGGAGGTCGATGACTTCACTGGTGATGGAGATGATTTGGGGGTTTCAGAGCAGCCGGATGTACAGGATGTCCCGAAGTAGTGGGTGCCAGAGAAGCAGGCCATCCCGGAGGTGCCCATGCCTCAGGCTATCTCAGGGGATGTGGAGGCTAGGTTTCATGCTGAGATAGCATGATTGGAGGGTCTCTTACGGAGATGGGAGGAGGAGCATAGAGATATTTTGTAGGAGAGGGATCTCCTACGGGCTCAGTTGGCATAGTGGGACAACGCATTGGTTATGTATCACCGATGAGATGTGGAGTGGGGGTGGTACCAGGTAGAGTTAGAGACAGAGGTTGTCCACCTTGATGGACAGTTGCTTGAGCTCGATGGAGGTGGTTCATCGCATCGTACGAGAGGTAGTGAGACTGAGCAGTCTGCATCATCTCATCGTAGGCGGCTAGATGAGGGTAGTGTTGGTGGGTAGGGTGCGAGGGCTGGTAGCAGCCACCCTGAGAGGTCCCATAGGACCCATACTACTGGGGGTAGTTCCAGTCACACCGATCCTGCATGATCATGGTGGCCGACTCCCTAGGCTTTGGGGATTTTGAGTTTTTGGTTTTTTGTGAGGTCAGAGGACCTTCTTATTGTAGCCTGAGGGCATTTTGACTTGATATATATACATGACTCATTTTTGGTTTGATGATATGCTTGTCATGGTTTATTGTTCTTTTATGCACATTTATTTATGTTGATGTATGCATATGCTATTATGACTGTGGATGATGTTAGCTATATGATATAGATGTATGCATATGGAATGGATGGAATGATTTGTTGGTATACAGGTGATGGCACCATAGACTGTATAGGATTTATTGGCTTTCTGTACTATGTGATTGCTTTATGGAATAACTTTGCATTTGTAATTTTTGTTTTGTATTTTCTGATGGTGATGTAAGTAATGAAATGTACAACAATTGTTTTAGAATGTAGTTAAGGTTTTTCTGAGACTCAGATGCTTTAACTAACTAATCAAGACTGTACATTATCTTACAAGACTTTCGAACAAGGTACGAATCAGACTTGAGTTTGACCAAGTTATTTCACATCCCTGTGTGTGCGATTGAGTTCATTTATGTGGTATTCATAAGGATACCGCCAGTGCCAGGTAGGCTGTCCACCAAACCTATACTGAGGATCACCTAATTAGCTCCACTAACTCCTTTGTTGTATTTAGTAAGATTAATCTACGGGGCAATCTAGGATACCATAAGCTAGCTCATCCACATGCAAACATTGGTCTACACACACGCAAAGCTAATGTGATAGACATATCATCATGCATTTAGGATACCGCCATTGCTAGGTAGGCTATCCACCAAACCCGTAATGAGGATCACCTAAATGGTTTTTCAAATGCTGAGAATTCTAGGGATTCAAGCTCAGGCGTCTTTCGGTTGTTCAATTTGTTGGGATACTTGCTCTCACATATAGTGATGAAAATCACTATTTATTTTTCTCTTTTTTTTTCTTGAGCAAGGGGTTTGAGTAGTGGTGATAACCACTATTATTTTTTATTGTTGCCTTTTGAGGATTTAGATTTTGAATTTTGATTTCAAAGTTGAGCTTATGGGATTTTGGCTTGTGAATGGCATTGATCCTTTAGGCCTTGGGGATGACTACCCATCCTTCTCAGGGACGTGTAGTACGAATCCTTACAACTTTGGGGATCAAAGGTGGTTGGGAATTTTGCTTTGGAATGGCATTGATATTTTAGGCCTTGGGGATGACTACCCATCCTTCTCGGGGTGTAGTACGAATCCTTACATTTGGGATCAAAGGTGTTTGGGATTTTTGATAGTGAACTTTTGGGATTTTGCTTTGTGAATGGCATTGATCCTTTAGGCCTTGGGGATGACTACCCATCCTTCTCAGGGGCGTGTAGTATGAATCCTTATGACTTTGGGGATCAAAGGTGTTTGGGATTTTTGATAGTGGTGAAAACCACTATTTATTATGGGGAATTGGATGGGGAAGAGCTTGTCCTTTTGTCAATTCTCAGCATTCTTGAACCATTCGCACAGGGGGATGAGCAGGATAACATTTCACTTATGGTACCCTAGACCGCTTTGTAGGTTTCATCTTTCGTTCACACAACTTGGGAATTTTTATGTGTTTTAAGCTTGTGTTGGGATGCTATGTAACAAGGCATGATCCAAGTAAAACTCTACCTTGTAAAAATTGGTCTGACTTTGTACAACATTTGACTAGAAATCTAAAGACAACTGAATGACGAAAACCCTAAAGACATTAGAAGACAACTGACTATGATATGGCGAAAATGTGAAGGGCGTTATTCTTGATGGATATTTTACAAAATGGACTGAATTTGGAAAATGATGGAATTGCCGAGTAATTACAGTCTATGGTGCTTTTGACATGTATGACCAACAAATATGCAATGTATGTATGTGATGCCTAATGCAACTTTCTTTTTTTTTTTGTGTTTTGATTTTTAAGAATATGCATGAAAGTGAGATGCAATTTTTTTGTTATTTTTGATTATCTATTGTTTTTGAATATTTGTTATGGATGGTTTAACCCGAATGGGTGCGGACCAAGTGATTCTTACGGATCCTTGGAGGTTTTGACCAAAGGGATTATAGATACCTTTGGGGCATTTTTGGGTGACCAAGCGATTATGAGAACCCTTGGAGCTTTTGGTTTGACCAAAGGGATTATGGATACCTTTGGGGCATTTTTGGTTGACCAAGCGATTGTGGGAACCCTTGGAGCTTTTGGTTTGACCAAAGGGATTATGGATACCTTTGGGGCATTTTAGGTTGACCAAGCGATTATGAGAACCCTTGGAGCTTTTGGTTTGACCAAAGGGATTATGGATACCTTTGGGGCATTTTAGGTTGACCAAGCGATTGTGGGAACCCTTGGAGCTTTTGGTGTGGGCTATGGCTCTCTAAATGTTGAATGGCCTCAAATGACTGATGTTCAAGGGTTCTAGTTCCTTGATTCCTTCAAGAGAGGTGAGCCGGTATGTTCCAGGTCCTATTTTACTATCGATTACATAAGGACCTAACCAATTTTCCATGAACTTGTCCCTTAAATGGGGTGGCAAGTTAGAATTTTGTTGGTTCTCTTTTAAGACCAAGTCACCAACCTGAAAGTCCCTCAGGTGAACTTTCATGTTGTATGCTTTCTTAAGTCGCTCTTGATAGATACGTAAATGCTCGAGAGCATTGATGCATCGTTCATCGAGTAACGTAAGCTGGTCTAACTGGGCCTACCATGTAGTGTCATCATCGATGAACTCTTGCATTGATATGCGTAGGGAGGGTATTTCCAACTCGAGAGGCATGACTACCTCGGAGCCATACACTAGCAAAAATGGAGTTGCCCTAGTGGGCATCCGAATGCTAGTGCGATAAGCCCATAGGGCAAGTGGTATTTGGATGTGCCAATCCTTATGATTATCTATGATCATATTTTTAAGGATGGCAACTAGCATTTTGTTTGACGCCTCTGCTTGCCCATTTGCCTACGGATAATAGGGTGTCAAAAAACTATGCTGAATTTTGTACTTTGTTGTCAAAGCATGCACATCTTTGTTCTTAAATGACGTCCCATTATCCGAGATGATCTTGGATGGAATACCAAAATGACATATGATGTTATGTAAAATAAACTCCGCAATGCGGGGCCCAGTCATAGAGGTAAGCGGAATTGCTTCCACCCACTTAGTGAAGTACTCTATGGCCGTTATGATAAACGTGTGATGACCTGACGACGTAGGGGAGATATTTTCGATGAGATCTAAGCCCCACTATAAAAATGGCCAAGTCGATTGGATCGACTGCAAGGCCTGAGAAGGTACGTGTGTCAAGTTAGCATGGTGTTGACACTTCATGCACTTCCGCACATATGCGCAACAATCTCGCTCTAAAGATGGCCAATAATAGCCCATGCAAAGAATGCACTTGGCGATGGCCATACCGCTGAAGTGGCCACCGCACGTACCATCGTGCGCTTGGGTGATCGCCCAAGTGGACTCCTGTTGGTCCAAGCAATGGAGGAGGATCCCTTCGTAGCTTCGACGGTACAAAATGTCTCCTAGCAAGACATGTTTTGCCACTTTCTATTTGAATGATATTTTTGTGGCGTGCGACAATCCAAGTGGGAGGCTACCTAACTTGAGATAGTCTCTTATGGGTGTGTACCAATCCTGCTGATCAGAAACCTCGATGGTATGAATGGTCGATCCCTCTTGAAGTTCATCCCTAGCAAAAGCTGAGTGGGAAAGAACTTGTAAAAATAGTGTTGTGTTGCTATTAAGAGGGGTTGGAGAGAACAAAGACCCCTAGTTGGCATGATTCAGACTATCATGGATTCGAGAGAACCTATCCTGAGATGGTTCAATCTGGATCAGGTGGATTCCTGGCGTTATGTCAGAGCTTGCACGCTCCATCATGGATTGTGATAACATTTTGACTTGAATGGTTGTCATCTCACCAGAAGGGTCTTGTGGGATTAGTGACCCCAAGGAGGCCATAGTGTCCACAAAATGATTCGATGATCGAGGGAGTGCCTCGATGTCGTACCATTCAAGATTTGCCAAGAATTTATCCACAAGGGCTTTGTAGGCCTACATAACTGGGCATTTGCATTGGAATACCCCTTTCACTTGGTTGACAATTAACAGAAAATCACCAAAGATATTCAAGTATTTGATGTTCATGGTGATGGTTGTCTGAAGACCTATGAGCAAGGCTTCGTATTCAACATTGTTATTGGTGCATGAGAAATCAAGTTTAAATGATAAAGGCATTGGAGCCCCTTGCGGTGTGAAAAACATGATTCCCATGCCACCCCCTTGCTCACATTTAGAACCATCAAAAAATAAGGTTATGTCGGCCTGTGACTCAGGCTCATCAGAATCTAGCGATTCTGAGACATGGAAGACCCCATCATCGGGTAGCTCTATGGTCGAGGCTGATCATCTTCGAGAGGAGCCTCTGCTAGTTGATCGATGATGACTTGACCTTTGATGGACTTTTGTCCAATGAATTCGATGTCAAACTCCATCAACAACATGATCCATTTTATCATGCGACTACTATGATAAGTATGACTCATCATGTACCGCAATGGATTCTCCTTAGACACAACATACGTCATATTGCTCAGCATGTAATGGCATAGCTTTTTGGTGGCAAATACCACCGCTAAGCATAGCTTCTCAATGTATGCATAGTTAAGTTCATAACTGACTAGGGTGCGGCTAAGATAATAATTAGCCTATTCTTTATGTAATTCATTTTTCTGGGCTAGCATGGCGCCCAGTGCCACCTCAGTAGCTGAGATGTATAAATAGAATGACACTCCTGGTCTAGGTGGTGCCAATACTAGTGGTGAAGCCAAGTATTGTTTGATGTCATCGAAGGTTGACTGGCACTCGTCATCCCAATGAAATGCTACCCCCTTGTGTAATAATTTATTCATGGGTCAACACTTGTCAGATAACTATGCTATGAAGCGCTTGATTGATGTGACCTTACCCTACAAGCTTCTGAGCTGCCTGATGGTGGTTGGGGGAAGCATCTCAAGGATTGCCTTGAATTTATTTGGATCTACCTCGATGCCTCATTTTGAGACTATGAAACCCAAGAGTTTTCTAGATGTGACGCCAAATACGCACTTCTTGGGGTTTAGCCTAACCTTGTGTTCGATGAGGCGATCAAGGATCTTGCGTAAGTCATCGAGATGATTTTGGTGCAAAAGAGATTTGGCCAACAAATCATCCATATAATCTTCCAAAGTTTTATGCATGTGATCATGGAAGATGTATGTCATAGCGCGTTGGTAAGTGGCGCCAACATTTTTAAGGCCAAAGGGCATGACCTTATAACAAAATGTCCCCCAAGGCATCGTGAACGCCATTTTTAGTTGATCATCGAGATTGATACGAATCTGGTTGTATCCTGAGAAACCATCCATGAGGGAAAGCATTTCATGGCCTATTGTAGCATCTACCAATGCATCGATGCTAGGCAAGGGGAAATCATCCTTGGGACTCGCTTTGTTTAAATCTCAAAAATCGGTGCATATGCGAATCCTCCCATCAAGATTTTTGATGGGTACCATGTTGGACAGCCATGGTGGGTAATCCACGCAGATGACAAACTGTGCATCCAACAACTTTTGTAGCTCATATTTGACCATTAAGGCCACTATTGGGTGCATCTTACGTAGCTTTTGCTTGATTGGCTTGACTGTCGGATCAAGTGTTAGATTATGCGTGACTAGCTATGGGTCTAGCCCCGACATGTCTTTGTAGGACCATGCAAAAACCTCCTTCTTCTCTTTGAGAAGGGCAATGTAATCGGCTTGCTCTTCGGGGGATAGACTTACCCCTAGCTTGATGATTTGTGGATTCATTGGATCAGAACCGATGTCTACGTCAATCATTTCTTCGATTGACATGTGGGATCCGTCCTCCAACTGGTGTGGAGTTGGGATCAGGTGGATATCATTCGCTGAATTTAGATCTACATTGGGAACGTCGGGTTCCTCTTCAACATGGAAGATATCCTGAGTCTATCCTGGGGTGAAATGGAACATCTCACCGCAAGGCCAGTACTCTGATGGGGATGGTGGTGAGTCAAGCATGATCCCAGTCTATGGCATCTAGGTCTAGATACAATGGTCATGTTGGATCGGCTGGATTGTGGATGGGGGTGGTTAAATCAATGGAGATCATGTTGATGGACTGAATTTGGTCTCCATTACCGCGTGGGTGTTGATTCAGACATCCTTGGTGATCCTTGTACCTCGGATCTGGCTCTATGGGTACTGGCACAAAAGGATCGGCCCTATGTGTGGATAGAAGGATAGGGTCTACCCTAGGCACTGATGGCCCTATAGGGTCTCTAGGTGGGAGGTGCTCCTTGTATGCCCGAAGTGGTGGATGAAGCACTTGGTTTAACTGTACTTGGTTTAAATGCCACCTATGCCTTGGTCCCATATTTAGATGTTCAAACATACCATCGATGTCTATGGGGTATTCCTGTTGCCTCATATGGTTGAGATATGCCATCTCAGTCTCATCCTCATAGTCGCTATCGAAGATCCATAGGCCTTCATTGGCTCCGACAACTATGTGCCCCTCTGGCTGGTATAGCCTCCCACTAGGCGTTTCTTGATCACTTGGCCTTATGGCTGGCATGGGAGGCTCATTTTGTTTGAGCATGTTGATTTGGTCCCTTCTGGGTTGTTTCGCTCTCTGTGGGAGGGCTGGATTCTCTAGAGGTGGCAATTGCCTGATTGGAACATTAAAGGGGAACATTGCCATGAAGTCCTCCTGATAGTCGTCAATGGGTGTCACCTACGAGTGATTGCTATCGGACTCAAAAGGGTCCCAAGGTGCTACCTCATAATCTGACTCATCTTCAGAAGACCCCCCTTGATTTTTTTCATATCCCTCTTGGAGGTTACTTCTTGAACTTTCCCCTTCCTCGATCAAAGGGGAGGGGTTGTTGAGGTCAACAAGGTTTGTTGTTAACAATGGGAAATAATTCCCCAATGTGTATGTAGTGTTGGGATTGGCATATGGATCTTGTGCCAACCCATCCCTATTGCCTAGACCTAAGCCTTGCATGGTTTCTACCAAGATGTCGAGGGGCAAAGGGTGGTTGAACCCTACTCCTGATTTATCATATGGCATCTAGGTATCTTGGTTGACAAAGAATGTGCATTCCTTGTTCATATCTGCCCAATCCATATCCATGCCAATTACATTGGTCTAGGTATTTCAAGGTGAAGTTCGGGTTGGACAGATAGTCAATATTCTCAAAAAATGGCTCTTCGTCCTCTTCCTCTTGTAGGTAGGGTTCAATGCCATTCTCGAGGCCCCCATATACAAAGTTGGTCTGATTTTGTGGGTAGCCTAAAGGGATGATAGTGTCGATGGGGAGGCGAGGTCTCCCCATGTCTTGCATGGATTTGAGCATGGGTGTTGCCATAATGTTCCACACTAGGTACTCCCCTAGGCCCGTATTGGCCATTTCAATGGTAATCATCGATGGTTGAGGGGGAGGGAATGGGAGTTCTCCCTGAGTCCACTCCATGTTGGGTGAACCAGGTGTCTCGACTTCCATTCGGCTGGGCACCTCTTCGGTAGAGATGGTTGAGACTAATGGTGGTACCTCCTCTAGGGGCTTCTTCCCATTGTCCTTCGATGTGGCCACCATAGGTGGCATCGTTGGTGAAGGGACATACGATGAAGATGGGCCAGGTTGGTGAGTTGAGGGACTCAACAATGGGGATGTAGGCGAAATCGGACCCTGCATGGATGGATTCAATTGAAAGTCCAAATGTGTCGATGGGAGGGTCGATTGTGGCATCAACTGCACCGCATTGCAAAACTTAAAGGGCTCTAAGTCCATTGGGACTACATGTACTTGCCCTTCATATGTGTATTTGAGGCATTGATGGGCTATCGAAGGGACACACTTCATGTCCCTGATCCAAGGCCGGCCTAGCAAGATATTGTAGGCCATATCACCCTCAAGGATGTGACACAACGTAGGAATGGTCTTTTGTCCTACTTGGATGGGCAGGACAATTGTGCCAACCATCGAGCATAACGCGTCGTTGAATGCTCGAAGAGTGTAAGTGGATGCCACAATGTGGGATGCTGGCAGCTTAAGGTGTTTTAATGCCGCTGTCATGATTATGTTGTTGGATGAGCCAGTGTCCACCAACACCCTCTTGAATGGAATCCCGTTGACCCGCACGATGACGTGCAAGGGTGGATCCACCATATCACTAGTCACCAATTTTAGTTCATCTTCCCTGAAGGTTATGACTGGTTCTGTGCATTGTCTCACATGTCCCACAAAGTTGTTGAAAGAATTGGGTTCATGGGGTTGTAGCTCAATGGCTTTGAGTATCTCCATCAGAGCCTCCCGATGGGGCGGTGATTGTTGGATGAGCTCATAAATGGAGAGCCTAGCCGACGTGGTCCTTAAACTTTGAGTAAGCTTAGTCCGAATCATGGCCACTGGTCTAGGTGGGGGAGGTTGTGTAGGGTGTTGTGGAGGTTGTGACGTTGATGGAACATCTCCTGTAGCTACAGTGGGTGCAACCGTGTTTGGGTATCTTTTGTTCCGTGTCACGATGCTTATCATCCCCACGTATCCTTGCATGGGGCAGTTTTGTGTTACCTCATTCACTTGTAAAGTCTTTGCCTACGCATCATGGGCAGGCAGGGGGTCTTTGAAGACTTCCATATATTGGTTGCTCAACGCTACGGGATTATCTACCATGAGCATTTTGTTGTCTATCAAGTCCTGCACTAAGTTTTTGAATTTCCAACAAGTGAAGATGTCATGTCCTTTCTATCGATGAAATCTACAATATAAGTCTTCCCTATAGCCCTTGGGTTTTGGCATGTTGGGGTCTATGGGTCGACTTTTCAACAAGTTTATCAGGTTTTCCATGAACAAGCGGTCAAACAAGGAGTCTCTAGACTCCGTGAATTGTGTGAATTGTCGCTTAGGGTGACGCTACTGATTTTGCTCTTGTTTATGATTTTCATTTTCATAGTTATCAAGAGGAACTGCCTGATAATTAGCCTTTGGGGGCTATGTCATTTGTGTAGGCTTTGGTATATTTATGGCAACCTGATTGACCATGGTGGGTTTCAGTTGCATGGGCCCAGTTTTAGCATTTTTGGTCCACTCTTTCTTGCATGGCTTGGCAATCTCACCATCTTGAATTTTGATCTCCTCAATTATCCTAGCTTGCGCCAGGGCTTCTTCTAGGGTGGCATATTGCTACAGCTACAATAGCATGGAGATCGACCTTATGCAACTCTTTGAAAACATTTGAGTCATGTCGGCCATGGGAGGGAGGTAAGGTAGCTTTGAAAGCAATGTCCTCCATCGATTCCCATAAGCGGCTATGGTCTCATCATCATACTACTTAAGGCCAGCTAGGTCACTTAAGGATGCCTTCTTCTTGGTGTTGAAGGCAAAACGTTCAAGGAACGCATCCACTAGCTGGTCTAGATTATTGATGCTATGCTTCGACAACTGGGTAAACCAATCCGAGGTAGGGCCTACGAACGTGGTTATAAACGTTCTTAGAAGCAATGCATCATTGTCCTGAATGCCAAAGCATTGACTCAAGAACCTTGTTACGTGCTCTTGGGCATCCTCATCCCCTCTAAAAATTGCCAATTGAGGCATTTTGAAGTGGTCGGGGTATGGGGGTGCCGAAACTGAAGGATGCATAGGGTGACTATGGAGCTGGCATAAGGTGGGCTTTTGGGGCCCCGAAGTCTTAGTCTCCATAGACTCTAAGCATTCTAACAGTGCTTTGTATGCATCAGAGGATTTGATTTCCTCTTCTTTGGTTTGTTCCCATTGTGAATTATGAGGAACTTGAGGCCTATGGAGGGGTAGCCGGGTAGCGCCCCCTGCCTTGGTAGGGTGTTTCAGCCCACTCTTCTTCTCGCTCAAATTCCTCATAGGCTTCTTGAGGAGTTTTTGGGCATGACCTATAAACATGGATGGGTGCCCGAGGAAGACGCCCATCATTGGTTCTAGGAGTGGCCTCCCGCTCAGGTCTAGGAGGTCTTGGAGGCAACGCTTGATAAGGTCATGGAGACCTATCTCATACTAAGGGGTTGTGCCTCTCATAAATTTATGTCCTATGCATGTGAGGGGTTGGAATCCTCTCATGCATAGTGTTCTAGAGCAACTCATCTATCTGGCATTGAATGCGCTCTTTGTTAAGATGATACAGTTGTTCTAACTACTGTTGATCTTGCCTAAGTTACATGATTTGCGCTTGGCGGGTGGCATGTTTGGCAAATGCCAAGTCGATTTGTTTCATCGTCCTAGGTCTAGGAGGCCTAGATGCCTCCCCTACATATCTATCTCGGTCATGGTGATCCGAGATCTCTATGGGTCACTTTCCTCTATCGAGGTTAGCAACATTCACCTGAGGCTCTGGCCTCAATAGGTGATCTTGATAATTAGCAGGTGCGGAGGTGCATTGCTCCCATGCGATGTATTGCTCTTGAGGAATATACTAGTTTTCCTCGTGCTCCCTTTCATACATGTGAAAGGGATGGGTGGAGTTGGCTCACCCTATCTGAAGAGCCTTGCGCTCTAGATTTGGCCTATTAGTTCTAACAGTAATGAGGGGTGGAGGAGGAATGATATAATCATGTGGTCCCTCCTTATGAACCCTATGCTGCTCTAGCGCTTCATCGCGTAGTGGCCACTCATAATGAGTGTCTAAGGGGGCCTTCCCATGTGTGTACTCCTCTTGAGAGGGTCTGTGTTGAACGGGAGTGCCCCTCAAAGGGGTGCCTCTATAGTCCTTTTCTGTAGTGGCATAGTGTGGACTATGTTGTGGGTCAGGCTGCCAAGGTGGTATAACCAAGTCCTTGGGGCTATAACGGAGGTGACTTGTGCCTCCTTGTATACTTTCCATAGCTTCTGCCCGTGATTGGGCTTGGCTACGGGTATACACCATGGTGGTGGTCTTTCTAGAAAGATATGTATATTTTTATCTCCTTTACAAAATTTTTATGCTATACCAAACAAAAGGGGACCACACAAACAAAGAAATGATTATCTTGTTTACAGATTAAATGTGTGTCCTAGATCTGGTTCAATGTGTTTGATTTTTGTTATGCGAATCTTGTAAAGGAAACTTTGTTATACATGCAAAATGAGGGCTCTTGTATCTCCAAAATGGTCACCCCTTCAATATACCATTGCCAGGCCGTTATACCGAACCTCTCAATATACCCACCCTTACGTGAGGGAAACTATTGGTACGCGAGAGCAGAATAATACATGGAACATAGGCGGTACGGAAGGGGGATCACTCTATTTTTGACACCTACCATAGAAGACTTATCCTCATGCATGGGGAATCACCCCCATTACACTTGGTCAGCTTTCATCAAGATTTACGTCTAGCAACAGTCATGATCGGGGTATATGTATGCAAAATCCAAGCCAAGGTGGTGATGAAATCCACCGTTGGTCTTGATCAAGTGTTGGGGTATTAAGACCAACTCCTTGATGTTAATTTTATTAGGTGGTGTGTGTGTGGTTCCTTTTAATTGTGTAAAGAAAGAAAACATACAACAAAAGATGATTTTCACTAATGCAATGCTTTAAAGTACGTTTTATCTTTCAGAAACAATTAGTAGCAAAAAGGAAATCACAAAACCTAACTAGAACTGAAACCTATGATGAGGACTTGCCATTTGTGCAAGTATCATGCAAGCAAACCAGAGAAGAATGCATTCCTAATCAAGTTCCTTCCATTTAATTTACTCTATGTTTTTTTTATTTTTTTTTCTTATTGCAAGAAGGAAAACAAACTACTTAACTTTTCTATGCAAGCAAAGAAACAGAAAATTGCAGAAATAGAAAATAGAAAACACAGAGGATGTTCAGAAGGCCTACCTCTTCTCTATCTAAACCAGATGCCTCTTGAGTTTCTGCTCAAAAAATGCATAGAGCTCTAATCATCCCGAGGTGGGATGAATAGCAGGTCTGCATTCATCATAGGGTGGGACGAATACATATTCATCCCAGGGTGGAATGAATACCAGGTCTATATTCATCACAAGGTGGCACGAGTAGCAGTCCAGTGCCCGAATGAGTAACACCTACAAAGAAAACCACAAAATTTGGATCAAAAACTTGATCTTAATAGTAGGGGATAGGGTCCCACCATGATCGCCACTGAAATCCGAATGCAGAATGATGGCGTACCAGATATGATGCAAACAAAATAGATATGGTATAGATGTTAAGTCCTACGAATGCGATGAACAAATGCATGAAGGAAATGATGCAGAAATGAGATGTAAGAAAAACAAAGTGGGGCCTATTTTATTAATGTTGCTTTTAATCTAGTTACAATACGTCTCCCCCTCTAGGGCTCAGAACATTTGATACAATTCGTTACATCAATGGATGGTACGCTTCCAGTGTCTTCCGCATGCCCACATTCGAAATGGGTGGGCCAAAAGTTGTCATCGCTTGTGTCCATGTGTTCGTCATTCCTTGCTGCCCCTCTAGTGTTCCTGGTAGTGAGATCCTACACACAGAAAAATAGCAAATAGTTAATAGCATATGCGGATATAGGAAAACATGCAATCCCCAAAGCCTCCGGCTAGTTAATATATAAAATAATGAAACGATGGTCAAAACATGTCATAATGAATTCAAAATTTGATAGAGGCATGGAGACATCATCAAGGACACATTGCAAAAATAACAGTCAAGAAATCATGCACATATTTCTAATCGCTCCAGGGTGGGACATTGGGGACTATCACAAAATGTGCAAAAGTGACCTTGCAAATGTCCTACCCAGAGGCCTCCAAAACTCCTGCAAACTTGGGGTTAGACTAAAAGGGGCATTTTGAGATGACCCAGAAGGTCATATTTGGCATATTCTACCCATATTGTCCTGTATCCGAAGGCGCTCCCTGTAGGTTAGTAAACGCATAAAATGATAAAAACAAGGTCAAATCAAGTAGAATACAATGAAACTTGAACAGAAGCATAAGTACATGAAATACGACATAATGCAAAAATAATAGTAGAGAAATCATGCATATATTTCTAATCACTCCGGGGTGGGGCGATTAGGACTGCAATAGTGCGAGGGGCACCCGGGGGCAGGACGCCCACCGTTTGGGGCTTAGTTTTGGCACCAATCCAAGTGGGATGGGTCCAAAACCTCCTAGGGGGTTGTGTCGATGAGTTTGGTGTGGGATTGTGGCCGATTGCTTGGGTTTTGGGTCTAGATTGCGTTCCTAGTGTTCACCCGATAACCTCTCTTCCAAAAGAGAAATTAGGGATGTAGGAAGCACAAAGAGGAATGGGGGTATAATTTGGCAGCACTCCATTGCTCCAAATGCTCCAGATCTATTCTTTTTTGGGGTGAGGAGGCTCACCTTTTTATAGACCTCAGGGGTCTCCTTTGAATGCGCATGCGAGGGTGCCACTTGGCTCACCATGCCCTTTTGGGGGAGAGAAGATTCCTCCCTGATTTAGGACCTCCATGATCAGGGCATGCTTGACTGAAGTCCCTCTCTCTGATTTGAAACTGTTCCTCACAATTGCATGCCTTGAAGGTGAAGTTGGGTGGTGGATCTAGGCTGCCATTTGTCAAGGCTTGACTTTTTGCCAATCAAACCTGCTAATCGTCCCACCCTAGAGCGATTGCTGCTAATCATCCCGGGGTGGGGCGAATAGGATTCTAATCATCCCAGGGTGGGACGAATAGGGAGAAAAGTGCTTAAAAGGTGCCAAATTGACCTCTGACCTTCCAAAACTGATTTGGGAGTGGTTAGGACCACTGTTTAACCTCTGGAGGCTGCCCTAGGGGGTATGTATGCCAATTCGGTCAGTGCTTGTAGTCACATAATCGGATTGGTGTTGTTTTGGTGTCTACAATTAGCATTGGTATGAGGTCCTAAGACAAGGGGCTCATGTCTTGGCCCTAAGTAGGCCATCTCCATTTCATCTTCATATTCTTCGTCACTTATGAAGAATCCATTTGCATTTGTCTCTTTTCCCAAAGTCATGGGTTGATGGCTCAGGCTTAAGTAGGCTCTTTCTTTTGAGTCTTCTAATTCATAGTCACTTTCATCTGATGTATACCCACTCTTATCATGGATGGACCATGTGAATATTTTTAAATAGTGAGGCCCCTGGTAGGCTAAGACAAGTTGCACCTCATCATCACTTGCTTCATATCCATTCTCCTCATCCCATGAGTTGTACCCTATTGGGGTGGAATCAATTGAGATGTTTGGATGATAAATTTTTGGTGGTGGTACGTTCACCGTGGCCACTTGTTTGTTGCTCAAATCGATGTCTTCTCCTAACCCTAAGCTTAACCTATCCAATGTTGGTACAAGAGAGTCATATTGAGCTTTGCTATAATAGCCTAACCCAAACATGTTAGAGGGAAGCTGATATTGTGGCTCGTATGGTTGCCTGTGCCCCTGCTCATATATACCAAGGCCATATCCATGCCAATGGCAAAATTCAAATTAGCTTAGAGCAAACTTGGGATTAGAGAGGTAACAAACATTGATTGTGAATAATTCATCACTATCCTCTTCTATGTCTAAAGACTTATGGGCACAGTCCAGGCCGGCATAGATAAAATTGGTTTGGTTGGGAGGGATTCCAAGTGGAACCACTATTCCCACTGGTGACCTCAAGTCCTTAGGTATTTCCATGTTTTATGTAGACTCAATGATAGACATAAATGTAATGTTCTACACAAGGTAATCCCCTATACCTATGCTTTCCAAGTGTATTGATGCATTCAATGTGGATGACCCTATGGATGATACTGGCGAAGTAGGGTGGTAGTCACTATCTTCATCTTGATCTTGAAGATCTTCTTCTTCCATAGGACTTGGCATTTCAGCAATGGCTATGGTTGGAACTTCCTTGGGCCTTTCTTCTTTGACTAAGGGCACCTTGAGCTTTTGATTATCTTTTGGTTTTGACGTTGATGGTACTTTAGAAGCATTGACTATTTTGAGTGCACCAGGAGGTGTTGATGTGCATGGGTCTTTTCTTACCCTTCTATCTTTGTTATCCATTTGTGTGGTGGGATATGAAGGTGCTAGGTATAGGTGGGTAGAAGGAATTACAAATTCTCCTAGAACGTCCACCTAATGGATGTATTTAAAATTCTCTTCATCAATCAGAACCACATAGACTTTGTTTTCATGCACATACTTGACACACTGGTGCAATATTGAAGGCACACACTTCATGGCCCTTATCCAAGGATGCCCTATGAGGATGTTGTACTACATAGCTCCTTCCAAGACATGACACATCATAGGGATGGTCTTTTACCCCACCTTGATGGGTAGGACTATTGTTCCCATAGTATTGCATAAAACATCATTAAAAGATCTCAATGTGTAAGCTCCTGGAATGATATTGGACTTGGGGATCTTGAGGTGCTCTATTGTTGTTGTAATGATGTTTATTGATGAACCTATATCGACCAAGACCCTCTTGAAAGGTAAGTCATTGATTGCCATCACAATTTTTAGCAGAGGGTTTGGTAAGGTAGCAGGTACTATCTTAATCTCATAATCATGGAATCGAATTACAGGTTCCTGGAATTATTGTACTTGTCCCATAAAGTTAGTGAATGTATTCACATCTTGTGGTTGTAGCTCAATTGTTCTTAAAATTTCCCTTAGAGTATCCCTATGCTTTGGGGACTATTGTATTATCTCATATATGGATAGCTTATCTAGAGTCGTCTGTAGGTTTTTCTCCAATCTACTCTGAATAGTAACCACAGGTCAAGTTGGTGGACTTGGAAGGTTGTCTTGCCTCTACCTAGGTGTGGTTGGGACATTCATGGGAGCTGCAGGAGGTTGTAGTTGACCATACCACCTAGTCCTTGTTGCTATGTTAACAATCTCAACCATCCCAACACATTCATGGGTAGGTATATTAGCTCAAACCTGATTGACTTGGGCCCCTTGCTCTCTAGGGACCTCATGATTGGGCAACGGGTTTCTATATATGCCCATGTCTCTGTTATCGAGATCCAGTGGTTCATCAACTTTGAGTTCTCCTACCTCAATCATGTTTTGCACTTGATGCTTAAAACCAATGCAAGACTCAATTTCATGCCTCGGTATCCTGTGATAAGGTAAAAATTGATCTTCCCTATATCCTTTTGGCTTAGTATGGTTGGTATCTATAAGAGGTATATCAAGAAATCTGATTCTCCTGGCCTCTCTCAACTAATTAAAGATTGATTGCATTGACTCTGTCAGAGGCATGAAATAGCAAGGTGGCTTGCATTCTTTGTTTCACCCCTAATTTTTCCTTTGGTCGTAATTGGCTGGCAGGGAATGTGCATGATAGTTCTGGGGTTGTTGTGCACCCTCATCCTTGGGTGTAGCCAATATGACTTGATTGACTGGAGTAGGGTTGCCTTGCTTCTGCTTGTACTTGTTATTTTTACCATTCTTGTTCCACTCCTTTTTGTTTCATATTTTAATGGTTCCCTCATCTACTTTTATGTCTTCTATGAGCTTGGCCTATGCCAAGGCTTCCTCAAATGAAGGATACTACTGAAGTTGTAGCAAGAGGGATATGTGTTTGGAACAACTTTTGGTGAACATGCGAATGATCTCTCATGTGGAAATAGAGAACGATAATTTCGCCATGACTTTTATCCATCTATTCCCATAATCTATTACTGGCTCATCATCATACTATTTCAAGTTGGCCAAGTCTGAAAGGTTCACCTTCTTCTTAGCACCAAAGGAGAAACACTTTAGGAATGCATTTACTAGTTGTTCAAAGTTGGTTATGCTATGCTTAGGTAGTTGGTTGAACCATTGAGTGGCAGCACCTAAAAATCTCATTATGAATGTTCTTAGTATGAGAGTGTCATTGTCTTCAAGATGAAAATAGGCATTGATAAAATTGGTGACGTGCTCTTGTGCATCCTCTTCACCCTTAAATTTTTCTAACCTAGGCATCTCAAAGTGCTTAGGATATGGAGGGCTAGGGATTGATGGGCACAATGGTTGGTTGTGTATTTTGCTCAATTTTGGCAAGTTCCCAGCTGCCTCTTATTTCTCAAAGGCTTTCATATTTTCAAAAAGCTCTTGAAAAACCTTTGATGCAAGGATTTCCTCCTCTTGTAGGCCTACTCATAGTGGCAATGGAGGTTTCCACTTTCCTCCCTCCTATGAGGGGACTCAGGATTGTGATCCTGATTTGTTATGTTTGACCCTTTCCCACTAGTTGGATTTTGTTTATGGTTTGGTGGGGGATTTCATTGTGGGCTATCTTGTCTAGTGCACCTCTCCTTAGGTGAGTCAGTGCATCTAGTTATTTTGTGGTTACCAACATTTATCTATAAATTGCTAAGAGATAGCCGCTCAACTTGCTCTCTTAAGTGTTTCTCATGTTGGTGCAAGAGTCTTTCTATTTGTTTATCCTATTTGAGATCTTCCACCAGCTCTCACTCCTTATGTAATGCATTTTCTAACCACCTCACATGGTTAATTTATGATGTCATAGAAGACTCATGTTTATCTGACTCTATTCTTGTTGTCTTGACTCATAGATTCCTCGAGGAGGTTTTTGTTGTACCTATACTCTTGCTAGCTAATGTGACTTGTTCAGTGTATTATTGAGTATCCCTATGATCATACTCTATATGTCTACTATGGGGTTGCTCTGAGGTACCCCCAGACTAAGATATGTGCTTAGAAGTCTAGTTCGTGAGATTCCAGATGTAGAGTTCTTAGTAGCTATTATTCTTTTATTTGATCATGTAGGAAACCGATCCAACCCGTCTAGTTGTCTTGTTTTCCATGGCTAGTCTCGTGGGGTGCCATTCACTCCTATGAGTTCATAGTATATAGGAATATTTTCTTTTATGTGAAGGGTTTCTTCTATCTAATTCCCATAACTATATGTAGCTCTATTTTCCTACCCTTCAATGGGCAGACCTATTTCATATGTTTCTTGTGAATATTGAAGTGTTGCGACTCTTTCTTACCTTCTTGATGAGGAGGGCTTTGTGGTGACATTTTTTCTCCATGTGGATGGAGATGTAGCAATCTTTTCATCCCTTTGTGAAGAATGAGTTTTAGAAACTTCTTTATGTCCATAAGAGAAGGAAGCCCTTGAAGCTTCCTCACATATTTGAGATGTTTTTTGTGTTTAGAGGAGGCCCTTGAGGTCTCCTCATGTCTCCTTGATGAGGATGGTTGTGTAGACTCTTTTTTTCTATGTGACTTTATCCCATGATGTGGTTTCCTACTTGGGGTTTCTCGAGGAGATCCCCCAAGGGTTGAATTATCACCCCTTAGGCTCATGGAGCTACGTCTCATAGTCTTACGGGTAGGTCGTTCAATGTTACTATGACTCCGCCTATGGGTATGAGTTGCTTCAGTCTCTCCCTTGGTATCAGACCAAGGGTGTTTACTTCTTGTTTTTACCACATTGTTTATGAATTTATCTTTTGATTTGTAGTTTAGGAATAGCCACACAATACCAAACAAATTTTTATCTTGATTATGGATTTAAGTGTGCCCTAAACTATTTGGTGTGTTTTGATGTGTTGTTCTTTTGATTTTTTTCTCTTGTTCTTGGATTAATAATGAGAAGACTCATCCATAGTGACAATCAAGTACACCCATGCCAAACATGGTTTTCTCAAAAGAAGCTAGGGTACACCACTAAAGTCCCAGTGGGGGGTTCGCCTAGCTCTTCCA
Source organism: Wollemia nobilis (assembly GCA_028583015.1). Lineage (NCBI taxonomy): Eukaryota > Viridiplantae > Streptophyta > Pinopsida > Araucariales > Araucariaceae > Wollemia > Wollemia nobilis. Next base: position 7,286,461 of record JAQPPZ010007530.1, read on the forward strand.
CTCTAAACCAATGATTGTTCCAACAATGGGAGACAATTTGAGCATAAGTAGCTTAGTATCACTATAAGTAAGTTTCTCAATCCATTTCTAGGAAGCTCTAAGGGGAAAACTAGTGGAAGGAGATGAACTCCAACATTGGACTAAATTGAAGGTTGGTGATGAAATCCAACTCCCCAATATTCAAATGATATGTGTGTGTGTGGTGTTAATTTTAAGCTTGCATAACATAGAGTGCATAATATAGCAATGATTCTTTCCTATATGCCTAAGTGCAAAAATACTTTTCAATATTCAGAAAGATGCATGAACTACTATGATTTGTATGAGCACACTTTATTTTGTGCAACTATGGCCTCTAGCAGGGCCTCAAAGCAATAAAACAACATACAATGTCTAGCACATTGGATTCTAGGGTAAAATTTTTAGGCATAAGTCATTGTTCCTAGAAATGCCTAGTGGAAATATAAAAGAAGATCTAAGATATGCAAAATGTTTAATTATTTTTTATTATTTCAATTTCCAAAAATAAATGTGCTTTAAGTTCTCTGTTTTAGACACACAGAATCAGATAGAAAGTTGTAAAATATTAGAGAATTTGTACCAACCTTTTATCCAGCTCAGAGAGTCAATTTTTTTACCTCTACTGCACTCCAATTCTGGTCGTTTTTTACCAGAGCGGCTGGTTCTTGGCCGCTGTTAGTGGGAGCGGCTAAAGCTCTATTGGCTTTTGTATCTCATAGCGGCTTATTTCTAGCCATTGTAGCTCAGAGTGGCTAGACCTGCACACAAAACTAAGTTAGTATTTAGGCAAAAAATGAAAAATCAGTGGAGGTCCCACCATGATCACCATCTATAGTGACCCCGGGACACATGCACCGCTCTTTTCTATGCTTCTTGAAATGTATTAAAAACCCAAAATGAAATGGAAGACAATGAAAAGCATATAGCACGAAAATAACAAAGATGGATTTATTTATTTGTATTAAAACCTGGTTACATGTCGGTCCCTCTTAGGGATACCTATTTCGATACAATAAGGTTACAAATAGGCAAAGAGTGCCTATTTCATGAAGAGGTGGTGCGCTTTAAAAAAGCTTCCCGATTTTGTACACAAAAAATTATGAGGGCTTACAGATGCCTCCTTCTCCAGGCCTATTTCCTAGAGGGATCCCTTTTTCTCTCGTACGTTGCATATTTTGTCCGATGAACCTGTGGCCCTGTAAGTAATGAAATAACAACACATGCTTAGATGTCCAAAAACCTCCCCAGATGAGGTTGTTAGCAATGGATATAACAAATGAAAGCAATAGACTAATGTTATGAATGCGAACAAATGAAATAATTCTAGGCTAATTATATGCTAAACAAAATAATGAATCTAATGTCTAAACCCTAAGCTAATCATGTGGGCCACTATCCAAGATAGCGGTCACTAAAGTGACTCTCGTCCTCTTTGATCCAAAGCTATGGATCAAAGCTTGTATCCGATGTTGAAATAATGGTTGCTATGCTCTCCAATATGTTAGGGCTTCACCGTACATGTGATATCCAAGGGAACTCTCCAATTCTCAAAAGCCCTCCTCAATGACCTATCCTGATAAATTGTCTGGATAAAGATCTCTTAGATAAAATATGTCTCTCCTCTCTTCCAAGATCTATAAAAGATAAAATATGGATCCTTGGTGCTCTTAGGCTTGCACCTTTTATAGTGTGAAACCCTAGGTCTATGTACAAGCCCTAGAAATGAATTTCTCATGCATAGTTCAAGTTAGCATGAGAATATTTTTGTCTTTTCTATTTTTGGAGGTCAATTAACTAAAATATAACTGTCAACTTGAGTCTCCTATGTGAACTAGTTGACAGCATGAGAAACCTTTGTCCTTTGTTTATGTTTGGAGGCCAGTTAACTAAAGTCTAAATGCAAACTCAAGTCTCCAATTTGAACTGGTCATGAAAAGGAATTTAAAGTTACTCCCGCTCACCTTTATTGCATGCAGACTGCCACTTCCACCCATGATTAGGCTTGTTTGTCGACAAAACTACTTTTAGGGTTCAATCATTGTTGTATGTCGTGACTAAGATCTGGTCGTTGTCATCTATAGTGTCTAAGGTATAGTCGCTCTAGGCTTGAGTGGCTAGGATCTGGTCATTCTTGGCTTGAGCGGCTAGGCTTGGATGGCTTGAAAAGGCCCCAAATGAGTGGTGAGAACCATTGTTGATGCTTTGAAATTCCAAGATTATGTCATATGATCTTATTAATGTGTCTATGTGAGTAGCTCCCCTAAGCATGACATGATTTAGGTGTCTACAATATGAATCCAATGAGAATGAAGGCCAACCCAACATAGTCAAAAGCCAGTGTAGCTGGAGGTCAACACATCCCAGGAACGCCCCACAACAAACTAGGGCCCCTCCGCAGAAATGAAAGCCTCGAGATGAAGGGAAAGCCAATACCGCTAGTAAGAAAAGAAAATAGGGATAAGTGGCCTATGTGATTGAGGTGATTACCAATTTTAGGTTCCACAAGGTTGTGGCACATTTTAGGCATGGGGGGATGATGAGCATAAGATATGCTCATATTTTGTATATGTACTAATGGTTTTTGCGCGGCAATATATCATTGAGTTGTATATTTTTATGAATCAATATGTATTATTTAATGAAATCATGTGTATTATTATAATATGTGCATGAAGTGTGTTTTGTGTAGTTATTTGCCTAATTTTGTCATATTTTGCTCAGTCGAGTTCCTACATGGACCTGGCATGCTTTCGCTTCATTATATTAAGGCATACTCAAGTAGGCACCTTATTGAAGAAGGTGCCTTACTGAGGTAGGCACCTTACTCAAGTAGGCACCTTATCGAGGTAGGTGCCTTACTCAAGTAGGTACTTTACTGAGGTAGGCACCTTACTCAAGTAGGTACCTTACTGAGGTATGCACCTTACTCAAGTAGGTTCCAAGCAAGAACCTTACTCGAGCAAGTGCTATGATTATGCGTGTTGATTGGACAACTATAGAAGGACCTCATTGACCACCATTCCACATCATCTATGGGAAACTATTGAACAAATGAGTTGTCCCAGCTAGAGTGGATGAACATAGAACCACTCAATGAAGCAGAATTCCAACAAAGCAAAAATCATATGATTGCTAGAAAATGATGAAAAATTGCTTATCGCGTGCCTGTTATAGTAACTAAACTATCCTAGTTTAGGCTGTAACCAAGATGCCTGTTGTAACAGAACTACAATAGGAAGTCATGTGTGTATTATACAAACACACGGACTTATTTGTAGTAAGGGGAGGCAAATATTTCAAATAACATTATCGCATGTAATATTTCATCGTACTATCAATAAAAGCTTGAAATTTATTCCATTTGTGTATTGTCTTCATGATTCATTGGGTAGGATCTGTTGGAGCTCGGGCCCACTCCAAGCTAGTATTCCTCCCCTACTTCTTAGTTGTCTTCATATATTTAATTATGCATGATAGTATGTTTATTTCTTAGATTAAATATATTTGCTTTAGCATGGTATGATTTTCAATTACATAAGGGTGTTTACCGCTTTCAGTGTGGAGTGTTTATTTTTATGTCTTTATTTATGCATAAGTTTTATTGGTGTGGATAAATCAATTGCTACTTTACAAACACCCCCAATTATAGTTGAACGGATTCATCTTAAAAGTGGTAGTGTGAGCAGTCTCATCTATGGCACTTCAAAAGCCTACAAGATCCTTGGTTTGATAATTTAAATGTGAGGGTTGTGACATAAATAGGATAGATTTAACTAGTTTTTTACCTCCAACATATTGGCATCGTTTCCAGGGAGTTCATGAATAGGACAGATACCAAATAAATATCAGCAATGTATCTAGATGGCCACTGACTATTTTGTATAGTTATTTTAACTTACAAAAGCTTATAAAGAAAGCACATACATATCACATCATCTCATCTCATTCATGATTGTGTTACATTCTATGGTGTCACCCATTAGATTGTTTAACTCATATCACATTCATTCCTTATGTTTTAAGTTATTAAAGCATACAGGTTCATTTATCCTCATATAAGTAATGCATCACATTACATACATCATCTATCATATCATAGAAAATAAATTAAATGCATAAAAAATTAAAACAAAGTAAACATGCATTTAACATCTATTAGTACTTCATATAAGCATGCATAGTAGTGCATCCACATATCTATATCATAGCATCTAAAGTATACATCTACCATCTAGCTAGTGCATGTCATCAGTACAATGCATACATATAGCATAATCAGATCATCATATAGGTATTGCATTCATCAATGCATCCATAACATAAAATCAAAATACAAACATTTGCAAGCATCAACTAGGGCATTATCAATGTCATACTGACCCAAAAGGCCCCAAAGGTATCCATAAACCCTTTGGTCACCCAAAAGGCCCCAAAGGTATCCATAAACTCTTTGGTCACCCAAAAGGTCCCAAAGGTATCCATAAAACCTTTGGTCACCCAAAAGGCCCCAAAGGTATCCATAAACCCTTTGGTCACCCAAAATGCCCTAAAGGTATCCATAAACCCTTTGGTCACCCAAAAGGCCCCAAAGGTATCCATAAACCCTTTGGTCACCCAAAAGGCCCCAAAGATATCCATAAACCCTTTGGTCACCCAAAAGGACCCAAAGGTATCCATAAACTCTTTAGTCACACAAAATGCCCTGAAGATATCCATAAACCTTTTGGTCACCCAAAAGGCCTTGAAGGTATCCAAAACCCTTTGGTCACCCAAAATGCCCCAAAGGTATCCATAAACCCTTTGGTCACCCAAAAGGCCCCAAAGGTACCCATAAACTCTTTGGTCACCCAAAAGGCCCTGAAGGTATCCATAAACCATTTCGTCACTAAAAATGCCCTGAAGGTATCCAAAACCCTTTGGTCAACCAAAAAGCCCCAAGGGTATCCATAAACCCTTTGGTCAACCAAAATTCCCCAAAGGTATCCATAAACCCTTTGGCCACCCAAAAGGTCCCAAAGGTATCCAAAACCCTTTGGTCACCTAAAATGCCCCAAAGGTATCCAAAACCCTCACCAAAAAGGCCCCAAAGGTATCCATAAACCCTTTGATCACCCAAAAGTCCCCAAAGGTATCCATAAACCCTTTGGTCACCCAAAAAGGCCCCAAACGTATCTATAAACCCTTTGGTCACCCAAAAGTCCCCAAAGGTATCCAAATCCCTTTGGTCACCCAAAATGCCCTGAAGGTATCCATAAACCCTTTGGTCAACCAAAAGGCCACAAAGGTATCCAAAACCCTTTGGTGACCCAAAAGGCCCCAAAGGTATCCATAAACTCTTTGATCACCCAAAAGGCCCCAAAGGTATCCATAAGCCCTTTGGTCACCCAAAAGGACCCAAATGTATCCATAAATCCTTTGGTCATCCAAAATGCCACAAAGGTATCCATAAACCATTTTCTCACCCAAAAATCCCCAAAGGTATCCATAAACTCTTTGGTCACCCAAAAGGCCCCAAAGGTATCCATAAACCCTTTGGTCACCCAAAAATCCCCAAAGATATCCATAAACTCTTTGGTCACCCAAAAGGCCCCAAAGGTATCCATAAACCCTTTGGTCACCTAAAAAGCCCCAAAGGTATCCATAAACCCTTTGGTCAACACACAAAAAGCCCCAAAGGAATCATAAGCCCTTTGGTCAACTCACAAAAAAAACTCTAAAGGTATTTAAGCCCTTTGGTCATAAATCAAAAATCAAACAAAAAAATATATTTTAAAACTCAAAATTCAAAAACAATATAAATTTCAAAATGACAAAAAAATCAAATAAAATAAAAATTATAAGTGCACCTCGTATCTATTTATTTACCCTATACACTTGGCGATTACAGTGACTTGTGCTCCATGCATTTTGGCAAGATGAGTAAATTACCATAATGCCACTTGGGGTAAATTAGTCATCGTTGAATTGAAATGTTGCACTTCAATCCCGAAGAAGGCCATGGCATCCAAATTGCCCCACAGGAATGAGGCATTCATTTCATTTATTCTATGATATTTTTAGCAAAACATTAAATGTAGTGACTTAACATAGGCTTAAATGGAATTTCTATCATATTAATTCCCTAAGAAGGCCATTGCGGTTGGATCACTCTGTGGGATAGAGATGTACAATTACTAAAAATAATTGAAAATACACCTAAAATGGGATCTACCAATAGCAAAGAAAACCTCTAACAAATATCCAAATCATTCATATTGGTCAATAAACTCATCACTTTATTGATTTTCCTTCCCTCATCGACTCGTTGTTTGAGGGGGTAGTCATAATATCAACAATCATAATCAAAATCAACAAAGTATCACTCGATCATGTCAAACTGTGTTTGTCTTATGAATCATTGCCAACAACTATCATAAGCTTACCCTTTTATAGGGTAAAAAGCAAATATGATAGTTAAGCTTGTAGCTCTCCTATCATACCAATCATAGCACAAAGGCTACCCGATCATCATTGGGCTTGCAAAAGATTTTGCAAATTTAAGCCTTCCATCTTGTTGGAAGCAATGATTCTAGGATTTGCACTTTTTATCATGATTGGGGTATCCAATTTTGATCATAGCAATGATCATCACATACCCTACAATGCGGCCCTAGGTGGTCTAATTTTTCTCAACGTTGTGTTTTCTCACAACGCATCTAGACACCTAAAATGGTCATGTTTAGAGGCCTTGATGCTTCCTCATGTCGACGTGAGAATGGAGGTCTTGAAGCCTCCACATGTTTGTACGATGATGGAGGTCATGATGCCTCCACAAGTCAATGTGAGGAAAGAGGTTATGATGCCTTCACTCATTTATGTAATGACAAAGTTCATGATGCCTTTGTGTGTCTATACGATGAGTGGCGCCATGATGACTCCTCGGTCCTATGTTATGAGGGAGACCTTGAGTCCTCCTCATATCTATGTGATAGGGACCTAGGGAGTGGATCTCTTGTTGGGGTTTCTCATGGAGTCCCTCCAAGGGTTGAGATATCACCCCTAAGACTTGTCAAATTTGTCCGATGATACTATGTGTGGGCAGCTCAACACCAGTGTGTTTGTGAGTGTGAGGAGTACTAGTTTTCCCTTTGGTAATGGATCAAGGGTGGTTGCTCTGTGTGTTCACCATTATGATTCGGATTATCTTTTTGATTACTTTCTGAGTTACACAAAAAAAATAAACATGTGTTTATCTTGTTTAAATATTTTAATGTGTTCCCTAAACTGTCCTATGTGTTTTAGTTTTGTTGATGATCTTAATCTCTTGTCTATGCTTTAGACTTGCAATAAAGGAACTCAATCAAAGTGGAGACTAAGAACACTAGTTCCAAACATGATATCTCACGAGAGTCTAGGGTACACCACTTAAATCCCAATGGGGGGTTCACCTAGCTCTTCCACTATGCCATAGTGGAAGACAGTTTGAACACAAGTGACTCATACCAGCTCAAAAAAAAATTCTATTCCATATAAGTACATCTAGGGGGCAAGCCAGTGGAAGGAGATAAATTTTAACATCACCGGTTTGAATTGGTGGTTGGTGATGAAATCCAACCTTACCAATGTTATGATAAGATGTGCAAGTACGTGGTGTTCTTTTTATGTATTCTGAAATATAAAATGATACATCAACAAACATTCATGCTTCACATCCCTACATGCCTAAAAAGAACATTTTGCTTTTAGAAAGATGCATATTTAATGTAATATAGATGATCTTTGTGTAATGCACTTCCTACTTTGTGAATAGAGGCCACTGGTTGGGCCACATGCAAACAAACTTACACACATAAGCCTAGCATGTTGGATACTAGGGTAGACCTTACAAGTAGAGGCCTGCTATTCCTAGTAGCTTTCATTTTATTTTCCTCATTTTTCCCTACTTAGCTATGTTTTTGCTTTCTATTTCTAGAAAATAAATATAGACAAAAATTCACAGAGAGTCAAAAATGTGTACCAACCTCAATTCCTCGTCTGATGATGACTTGGTTGACCTTTGTTTCAACTCTCCTGTTGGTCGTTGTTTACCAGAGTGGTTGATTCTTTTTGCTAATAGCTATAGCAGCTAAGCTTTATTAGCCGATGTTGACTAGAGTGGCTAGACCTACATAGAAAAAGGTATCCAAAATATTAGTAACTTTGTTGAAAAAAAAAACCCTGGTGGGTGTCCCACCGTGATCACCATCTGTGTGACCCTGGGAGGCACACATCGCTTACTCTACTTGCAATATTATACCGAAATTAGATGAGAGACTAGGATTTGCATATAACATGGAAATAATAAATAAATATCCTTTTATTTATACTAAAACCCGGTTACATGTAGGTCCCTCTAAGGGATACCCATTTTGATACAATGAAGTACAAGTGAATAAAATATCCCCTTTCAAAGGGGTGGTGTGCTTTCACGGGCTTCTCGATTCCACACATGAACTTGTTTGAGGGCTTATAGATGCCTCCTTCTCCTTATCTCATCTAGGAGGGATCACGTGCTTCGAATGTCTTGATATGGTCTTGTAAACCTGTAGATTTGTGTAAATGAAAAAAATAAAGCACAGTAATTAGTACGAGCCACCTCTCCGAAAGAGGCTCTTATTATAAAATATAATAATTTAGATAAATAAGCATGATGTGTATTTAAATATACTAGATCTAAGTAGTATGCATATGAAAATCGGGAGTATTACTATAAATTCAATAAAATATTTAGATCTATGCTAAAGCTATGTAAATGAAATAATGATAAATAAAGATCTATTACTTAGAACAAAGGAATCGACCACTTTAAAACCTAGTTATGACTATGGGCCATTGTCAAAGATAGCGACCTCTAACTAAAATATTACCTCAAGTCTTATGGGTTGTGGATGTCGATCTCTTGCTCAAATTGATGTTCAAGGATCATTGGGTGTGTCTCCTACACTGATTGATGGTTTGGAATGATGAATCTAAATACTGATGTGTATACATAGCTCATCTAAACGACACTCTAGTACTCCTCAAAGGGATGTAGATTGGTTCTCCATTTTGTCAGGGATTTATTGCTTAATATTGAAACTTCGTGGATATTTTTTCTCTTGTGGGAGAATCTATATGTAGACTTCCCTCCCATATATGGAGCTTGGTTTCCTGGAGAGGATTCTCTCCAAATTGCATGTGATTTACCATTCTGGTTGGGAAGTATTAGTCATAATTTTACATTGAAGGGGCATTTAGGAGGGACTCAGGGAGTTCCTCACCGAAATTCACCCAAAATCCATGCATAGGTGCAGTCGGACTATGTGATCTAGATTTGTATTCATGGCCAGACTATTTGTAATGTTTGTTGCTAGAAGGTATAGTGGCTAGGTCTAGCCACTATAGTCTCCAACATCCAGGTGTTATGGCCACTCTGCTTGAGAGTGGCCAAGCCTAGAAGGGTTAGAACTGCCTTGCTTGAGTCATTAGGACCACTTTTTTCTCTTGGAGAGATCCAAGAAGGTTCATATGGTTTAAAAATGTACCCATATGGGTAGTCTCCTAAACATGATAGATGGCCCCTCTGAGTGATACCCATTTTGATACAATGAAGTACAAGTGAATAAAATATCCCCTTAAAAAGGGGTGGTGCACTTTCACAGGCTGCTTGATTCCATGCACAAACTTGTTTGAGGGCTCACAGATGCCTCCTTCTCCTTCTCTTATCCATGAGGGATCATGTGCTTTGGATGTCTTGATATGGTCCTATAAACTTGTAGATCTATGTACATGAAAACAACAAAGCATGGTAAGTAGTACAGGCCACCTCTCTAGAAGAGGCTCTTATTGGCAAATATAATAACCCAAATAAATAATCATGATGTGTATTGAAATATACTAGATCTAAGTAGTATGCATACGAAATCAGGAGTATTAATCTAAATGCAATGGAAGATTCAGATCTATGCTAAAGCCATGTAAATGAAATAATTATAAATAAAGATATATTACTTAGAAAAAAGGAATCGACCACTTTTAGAACCTGGTTGTGACTATGGGCCGCTGTCAAAGATAGTGGCCTCTAACTAAAATGTTACCTCAAGTATTTTGGACTGTGGACATCGATCTCTTGCTCGAATTGATGTTCAAGGGTCATCGGGTGTATCTTCTACACTGATTGATAGTTTAGAATGATGAATTTTAATACTGATGTGTGGATGTAGCTCAGCTGAACGGTGCTCCAGTACTCCTCAAAGGGATGTGTTGGTCCAGCTTTCATACACACCCCGCAAAAGGATGGGCAGGAAGCCCTGGAGACACCCACGGGACGGATCCCACTCGCTTTAGGATCTAGCTGGTTATCCAAGGTGCGAGTTACGGGAGTTGGGTCGAATGGCTATTCACTCTTTTCCACTTCGGGAATAGATTTCAATATGGACTGCTCTCGTTACCTTACAGGGGGTTCTTGAACTTGTTCGAGTAGTTGCAAAAGTTGTTTATCGGATTTAACTTGAATTCTTGATCTAGCTCTCATGGGTCAGCAGATTTAAATAAAAGACAAACAAAGAAAATAAAAATGGATCATTCACCGAAAACAAAGAGAGGGTAGGGTAAGGCAAGAAAGAGAAGTTTATCAAACATCAAGCTGTAAAACCCTAAACTATCAATCTTATCTATGCTATCAGCTTCACAATAGAACAAATCAAAGAAGAAAGTGTCCAGTCAGTCTAAGATCACTTTCAACTAAGAGCACAAGGCAGAGTGAAACAGATCTAGCAGAAAATTATAAATCCAAGGGCAGATGGTTAAAACTGGTATCTTTCACCGGCAGCCTAGCTCACACAGTGAAGACAGAGCAATTAGAACAAACTTACACCTAAAATCTGTAATTTCCCCTAGCAGACAAGAGAACAACTGAAGCCTAACAGCATATTTAAACTTGATAATGTCGATTTACAGCATATATCTAACAAACTTTAAATGGAACGGATAACAAAAGAAGATACACTTATCACACTCTGCAAAAGATTAGGCTCCTGGCCATGCTATCACAGAAAAGCTAAAGCACATCAACTCCAAGTCCAGAAACAAAGGATTTCACAAGATTTGCAAGAAATTGCTTATAAGCCTTTTATTTCTAAGTCTCCGCCTCTCGCAATTACATTGAGAAGAAGTATTTATAGACTCAGGACAGACCCTGATCTTTTCAGAAATATCTTCTTCTCATAACTGCAAATATTATCACATCTAAACCCTAGGACCCGGGTTTTACAATAAAAATCCATCTTAAGACCAAAGTCCGGATAGAACTTAACCCTTCTGCAAATCTGTGCAGTCAATTGCCATAAATGGAGAAGATAAAATCTAAAGCCACTTGCATTCATCCGCAGCTGCAAATAAATGCCTCCATTAATTTCTGTTGGTGAGCCGGATGAGTCACCACTTCTCTCAGATCTGATCTCCGTAAAGCCATCCCTGAGTTGAAATTATCTTCATGCTATCAATTCTGTCATAAATTTGCTATTGAATGCTTTCACCGGTATCTTCTCCTCTAGCATGGCGGTCCTTGACTAAATCTGCACTTTAACTTTGTCTTTATGGCCTTTCCCGGTTGTCCCGCAAGTGCCAGATGGAATCCTGCATGAAAGACAAAAAGATTATATTAGCACTTTAATAAACATTAAAATCAAAGCTTAAAGCATTAAAAACAGATTAAAATCAGCTAAAAAGCTTGCATGTCGGCTTCTGCTCCGTCTCATACACGCTTTGACACGTGTCGCTACCCCAGGATGCCTTCTGTTTCCCGTTGGAATGCACTTCTGGTCAACTTTGAGGACTTTCTCTCTCCTATCGCGATTCTGCGACATGTCGCGATTTCGCGACATGTCGCGAAATCGCGACGTTCCCAGCGCTGCGCTGCTTCTCCCCTGTCGGCCGCGAAAATGCGACATGTCACGATTTCGCGACATGTCGCGAAATCGCGCCTCTCGCTAGCGGTCGTACAATTTTGCTCCAGCATGTCGCGATTTCGCGACATGCTTGTCTTGCAAGACTTCCTCAAAACGTGCAGCGCATCGCTACCATTTTCACCCTTTGACTTCGAAACATGCAGCGCATCGACTCACCATTTTGAACATGCGCGCATCGCCACTTTACCTCTCGACTTGGAAACATGCAGCGCATTGCTACACCCTCAAGCCCGCAATTTTGAGACATCGGCGCATCGTTGCAACTTTTGGACTTAGTCAATTTATCATTTATCCTCACCGAAAATGGGACATGTCGCGATTTCGCGACATGTCGCGAAATCGCGCTGTCCGTCTCGATTTCTTCTCTCTCCTCCGAGACGACGATTTTGCGACACTTTCCAAAAATGGAAATGTCGCGATATCGCGACACTTCCAAAAATGGAAAGTGTCACGATTTCGCTACACAAAAATGACTTGGCGGATTTTTGATTCTTCAGCCCACTTTCTCTCTCCTACCGCGAAAATGCGACATGTCACGATTTCGCGACATTTTCTCCCCACTTTCTCTCTCCTCATCCTGCAGCGATTTCGTGACACTTTCCAAAAATGGAAATGTCGCGATATCGCGACACTTCAAAAAATGGAAAGTGTCGCGATTTCGCTACGTTTTTCCGACTTAGCTGCATTTGTATTTTCTTGTCGCGATATCGCGACATTTTCGAAAATGGAAGTGTCGCGATATCGCGACACTACCAAAAATGGAAAGTTTGATTTTTCATGAATTTATGCAACTATTTTCAGCATTTTTCTCGGTACCGGTGCAAGATTTTCTTAAGCATGAATGATTTCTAGCATGTAAAAGTTAAGCTTGAGATAACACAGCTAGAAAGCAAGAAAAAGCACAACTTTAAAAAGGAGGCAAGCAAATTTGGATTTAAAACTGGAAATGATCAAGAGGGTCCCTGCTGCAAAAATGGAATTTCAGAATTTTCTAAGGATGGAATCTCATTTTTCAGTGGGGGTGTGTTGCTTCTCAACAAATGGCGATATCTGCGGGTAAAATAGTAGCACTATTTTAGAACCCAAGACTCTGGTTTCAAAACAAAAAGACCATGCATCATGCCTTGCCACAGACATTCTTCACAATAAATTGACTGTTAACTGCAAGCTGTTAAAATTTCCCAAGGACATACTAGGCTGGATTACTTCAAGGAAGATTTCTGATGTGCAATTTCAAAGGGTATAAACTTTCTTCAAGGATGACTGAATTGAATGATAAACTTGGATTAATCAACTTTTCTAGATTGTAAAAGGGGAAACCGAGTAGAGCTCTGTTTACTAGTTTAGCCTTTTACAGCCTAGACAGAGTTACCCTTTAGATTTACACGACCCAAATTTACAACTGTAGGGCAGAATCTAATATTGGCTGCCTCTTTTAATTGTTCAACTCTTTTCTTTTTTCTTTTTTTTTTATATCTCTCCCTCTGAAATATATCAATATCTGAAATGCTTTTAGGGAAATCACAATCTTCTTTTATCATTTGATCAATCTGGAACTGTTTCAGTCTAGGCACTGATAGCCTCTGTGGATACCCAAATAATTGCATGAACCATAGTCCCCTCTTATAACCAGCTTTTCTTGGATTCCCCGGGAGTTCCTCCAACAAAACAGCATAGCAGTTTTTCTATCATTAAAACAACTGTGGCAAGTAAGACACAAGATCCAATCATCTCTCTACCTTTGTCCTGAATAACAAAATAGTTCTACTATTCAGAGTAAGCAGACTATCTCAATTAGAATAATGATGACCATGAACACTGGATTGTGGATTTATCAGCTTAGAATAAAACAATTTTCAGCAGGCTGACTTTTCATTGATTGCTCAGGCAAAGGTTAAAAGACAGAATATTTCAGAAGCCAAAGGACTTTGTACAGACTTCCAAGGACAGGCACAGGCTTTAAAGCAAAACAGAATAAAAACTGCACAGACTGCAAATAAAACTGCACAAGCAACTAAGACTAAAACTAAAACTGAAGACTGTACAGACAACAAAGAAAAAGAACTGCAATAAAGAACTAAAGCAAATAAAACCAGGAGAGCTATTCACAATATGTACACATGTTACAACTTCTTCATAGCTTACTCAAATGATACATTGGATGGAACAATGGAAAAATAATGTTTCAAGTATTGGCCATTAACAGGGAGGTCCAAAAAATTACCATCCAGGTCTTGCAAGCGGAAAGCATTGTTACCCAATATTTCAGCAATTTGGTAGGGGCCTATCCACAGTGGCTGCAACTTTGTGTGCTTACCCTTCTTCTCATGGGCCTTGTCCCACAGAAGCACTAAGTCAGCCAGTCTGAAAGCCTTCACTTTGGCTCTCTTGTCAAACCACCGTTTGACAGTTTCTTGGTGTCTGCTGAAGTGCTCCAGGGCTTGGAGTCTTTCATCCTGCAAGTTAGTGAGGTCTAAAACACGGGCTTCAGCATCATCATGATCTTCAAAATAATCTAAGGCAAATTGATAGGTGGGCAACTTCAAGGAGATGGGAACAATTGGCTGGGTACCATACAACAAAACAAAGGGAGAGGTCTTAAGAGCGACTTTGTGTGTTATCCGGTCAGCCCACAGTGCATATTTCAACAATGTATGCCACTGCCTGGGTTTATCTGCTACAGACTTTTTGATGGCATTCATTAAGTTCTTGTTTGTTGACTCAGCCAATCCATTGCCTTGGGGGTAGTAGTTGGATGAGAATCTGATAACTATCCCCATCTGGTATGCCCAATCTGCAAATTCCAATGATTGGAAGGCTGGTCCATTATCACAGACCAAATTTAGGGGAACCCCAAATCTAGTTATGACATTTGATTCAAGAAAATCAATCACTTCCTGGGCTGTACTTCTTGTAGTGGCTGCTGCTTCAACCCACCTTGTGCAATAGTCAGTGGCTGTCAGAACATATTTATGTCCTGCTGAGGAATTTGGGTTAATGACTCCCACAAAATCAAGTCCCCACTGCATGAAAGGTTTGTTTATCACAACCGGTTGCAATGGCAGAGCTCGGTTTGCCTCTTTGGCTACAAATGTCTGGCACTGATGGCAGGTTCTGACATGTTGATGTGCATCCTTAAAAAGTGTAGGCCGGTAATAGCCTGCTCTCAGTATCTTATGTGCAGTGGCAGATCCTGATGAATGTCCTGCCCCTAGTTTTTCATGAAAGCTAGCCATGACTTCACTGACTTCACTGGGAGAGATGCACCTTAGGAAGATGCCAGCATAATTCTCCCTGTACAGAGTACCTGCCTTGAGGAGATAGTGAGCAGCTTTTAACTTTAATGCTCTCCTTTGAGTTCTGTTCAAATGGGATGGGCAAACTCCAAACTGTAGCAGATGAATGATATCCCCATACCAATCATCAGATTCAGAGTTTAATTGATTAACTTCCTGCTGTAGAGGTATTTCAGCAATGTGCCTGGACAAGCCAAGTCCTCTGATCAGTTTAGCAGGCCTAATCTCCAAGTCATATTCTTGCAGCCTGGTGACCCAATTGCCCCTCAGTTCACCCAACTCATTTTGACTTAGAAGATACTTCACAGCTGGGTCTGGCACTATGGCATGAGTTTTGCTTCTGAGTATATAATGTCTGAACTGTTTCACTGCCCTTACCAAAGCATAAGCCTGTTTATCTAAACGGGAATATTTCAGTTCAGCTCCCTTCAAATTAGTGCTCTTAAAAGCAATTGGATGTTCTCCTGTATCTCTCCGTTGAGTCAGCACTGCAGCAAGTGTATGTTCAGAAGAGAATGTGTACAGATAGAAATCTGCACTGAAATCTGGGCTTACTAAGACTGGTGCTTGTTTAATGGCTGTCTTGATTTCTTGAAAAGCAGTCTTAGCTTCAGTGGTCCAGGCAATCTGGGCAGTTTGCTTTAACATATCATTCATTGGTTTAACTATCTCTGCAAAGCCTGAGATAAACTTTCTGACAAAGTTAATCTTTCCAAAGAATGATCTCAACTCTTTCTTGGAGTTGGGAAATGGTATGCCAGATATGGCCTCAACTCTGCCTGGATCCATAGAAATGCCATCCTTTGTGACCAAATGCCCAAGCAGTTTGCCTTCTGTTACACCAAATATGCATTTCTTTGGATTCAAAGAGATGCCAAACTCCCTGCACTTGTTAAACACAGACTCTAAATGCTTTACATGGTCAAACTTAGATTTGGAAAAGACTGTTAGATCATCCATGTAAACTACAATACATTTGCCCATAAGCCCCTTGAAGGCATGGTCCATTGCTCTCTGAAATGTTGCTCCTGCATTTATTAAACCAAATGGCATCCTCTTGTAAGCAAAAGTCCCCCACTTGGTTGTAAAAGCAGTCTTCATTCTATCCTCCTTCTCAACTAATATCCGGTTATAGCCTGAGAAGCCATCCAAGAAAGACATCATCTCTGATCCATTAACAATTTGCAGGACTTCATCCATAGAAGGCAGGGGATAGTTGTCCTTTTCAGATGCCTTATTTAAATTCCTGAAATCCACACACAGGCGGATCTCCCCATTTTTCTTCCTGACTGGCACCAGATTTGCCACCCAAGTAGAATGCCTGATAGGAAAAATAATTGCTGCACTCAAGAGCTTCTCCACTTCTTTCTGAATAAGGGGTTCTAACAGAGCATTAACATGCCTCTGTTTTTGTCTGAAAGGCTTGCAAGATTCTTTCAAAGGTATGATGTGGGTGTAAACTTTTGGATCAAATACCTTTAAATCCTTGTATGACCAGGCCATTACATCCTTAGACCTGTGCAGGAAATCAATCATATTTCTCTTTATCTCTGGATCACAGTCCTTTGCCAACTTGATGTTCCTTGGATCCTCTTCAGTTCCTACATTCAAATTTTTAGTCTCATTGTCTGTGGTGCCCACATAATCCTCAGAATTCACCCTTTGCCTGATCTTGTCAACATCGAATAGCCTCTCCAGCTCTACCATTCCCTTTGGGATTCTGTTGTCCTTCAATCTCATGATTCCCCTGTCATCATCTAGCTGTTCCATCAGGGTGTCCCTTTGGCCCTCATCAATTATAGCATTCTCAAAGGTATTGGTACTCTGCAAGAAGTTCACAATCTGCTGATCATCTGAGAAAACTTGAAAGCTATCTATATTGTTAGGAACCGAAGGACAGGGGACTAACTCAATTGAAAACTTATCCCACTTAAAATCTTCCAATGGCTTTAAACTTGCAGCTGAAGATGCCAAGACATCTGCATGTGAATTTTGTTCCCTGGGTATATGTGTTAAGTTAAAGGCATCAAAGCCTTCCACAAGGTCCCAAGCTCTGTGCTTGTATCCCTTCAGATAAGAGGCTTTACATTGAAACTTACCCCTGACTTGACTTGCCACTAATTCTGAATCAGTGAAAACTTGAATGTTTTTCACATTTCTATCCAATGCAAATTTTAAACCTAAAATCAGAGCTTCATACTCTGCTAAATTATTAGTACATGGGAACTGCAGGCGGTAAGACATAAAAAATGTCTGACTTTGAGGTCCTTTGAGGACTGCCCCTGTTCCAGAACCCTGCTTACATCTTGCTCCATCCACATGAAGTGTCCAAACTTCATTAGTATGTACAGGATGAGCTTTGTTAAATTTGTTATTCTGCCCAGTTGTTAAATTGTAGACTCCAATGTCTACTTCTGCAACATTGACAGTTTCATTTGCAGCATTGTACTCTGTAATCGTGTGCTTGTACATGGGTTCTCTGTCAACCCGCAATTGATTGGCCACACCCTTCCATGGCAACCACATGTGTGAAAAGTCTGTTGCCAGATATCCATTTAGAGACTTAGACCAATCCCTACTCAACAGCATTCCATACCCCACTGGGATATCCACAACTTGGATTTCGATCTTATGTTGAGCCCTTGGCTCAGATGCCAATTGAATGTGAATGTTTTGCAGCTCTCCCACAACCTTAACTTCGGACTTGTCCAATTGGACAACTCTCCTCTCGGACTTCATTGGGGTCAGCCCCAACTGTCGACAAATTGCCGGTGGCATGACATTAGCGAGATGCACCTGAATCTACCAAACAATTATGTAAATTCTTCCCAAAAATTTTGACGATCGGTAAAAATGGGGGAACTTCGGTCTTTTCCTTGTACATGGCCAGATTGGCATTGGCTATTTTCTTCCCTTTATCTACAGGTTTAGCAGCGGGGCCAGAGTATGTCTTTATCAGATTGTCTCTCTGCTCTGAAATCTGTGCCAACTCATGCAAAGTAATGTTAGCCTTAATCTTTTTCATATCCTCCACTATGTTATATCCTTTGTTAAGTGGAGGAATAGCAACATCTGGTACTCTTTGAGCTCCTCCCTTTGGTGGAGGTGGATTATTGCTTGGAGAGGGGTCGGGAGGAATATTGTGAGAATTGTCAGGAGGAGTTGATGTGGTATTAGGCTCAGGATTCCTGTTTCTCAGGTTGTAGTTATCTCTTCTGTACTGTTGGAAAGCCTGTACTTCATCCATGGGCATTTCAACTACATTCTCAGATTCATCCGGGAAAGAAAAAGAATCCAAGACCATAGCTGCACTGTGTCCAGATGAACTTGGGCCCTCAGCAGTTCTTTGATTTTCAGGGGAGATCAAATCTCCTGACAAGGCTTCAAATGCATTGCAAAATTCCACACAATCTAACTCCCCATGCTGAGAAGTGGCATGAATTCTGCACCAGTTGGGCAGGGCTAAGTCACAAATGTTCACATCATGAGCTTTACCCTTGTAATCTTTATTAGGTTCATATGGGGGCCTGTTAAATCTGTTTGGTTGGTATGAATATCTGTTGGGATTGTCTCCAGTAGAAGTTTGCCTTTTAAAACTCAAAAAATCATTGGCCAGCTTCTGAACAATCTTTGAAACTTCTTCAATCCTAGCATTGTCAGCCTCTTTTACCGGGTTCTGTACATTCTCAACAGGTGCAGCAGCCACTGGTGCTGCTGATGGTAAAGTCTGACAAACTGGCAGCATCATCTGATGTGGAATGGGATTGAACACAGGAGCAGCTTGAGTGATCAGAGGAGTTTGTTGAATATTTAAAGGCTGGGGTCCCAACTGTCTTTCTAGGATTAAAGCTTCTTTATAAGCTTCTGTCAAGTTGGTAACAGTGGCATCCCTCTTCAAGAAGACAGAGGTCATGGGATCTAAAGAATTCCTGAAAATCTCTAGTGCCAGGTCAGCATTAGGCACATAATAGCCAGTGAGTCTACCATAAGCTTTTTGGAATCTGACATTATAGGATCTAATAGACTCATTTAGTTCTCTTTTGATGCTAGAAAACTGTTGATATAAAATGCTGGGATCTATCACTTCACCGAACTGTGACACAAAGACTTTTTCTAAGTCATTCCAACTGGTGATGGAATCATTGGTAAGATTTAGAAACCAATCATAGGCTCCCTCCTGGAGAGTGAACGGGAAGAGTCTGCAGGCAACATCCTCATGCTGTACATTTAATAACTTCAGTGCATTCTTGAATGCAATTAAGTGTTCCTCTGCAGTTCTTGTCCCATCATGTTTATACCTAGGGAGGTATCTTTCTGGATTTCTGGGCAAGTCATGGGCTATACCCGGAATGTTCAAAGCTGTGGAGCCCAACCAATTTGCCATAGCTAATGGATTAACAGGAATATTCTGAGCTCTGGTTGGAGTGACTATCAATGGTGATAAAACTATCTGTGATAGAGATGTGGCCCTTCTGTGGCTACTTCTTCTCGGAGTTTCTAATTCAGGGACAAGGAGCTCTCCAGCTCTGGGGTGGGACCTTGTTACCCTGTATGTAGAATCCAATTTTCACAAGCACTTATAACTTTGCAGTTCTCAATAGGTTCTGAATTTGGAAATTTAAAACACTGCACTGACAATTTACAAAACTGTCCGGAGTTCACTGTGGGTCCTTCCAAATGTTGCTGTTATGCCCTTACAATACTTGAACTGAGTTCAGGCCCTCCTTCTAGCGCCAATTAGGTTGTTGGTCCGGCTTTCATACACACCCCGCGAAGGATGGGCAGGAAGCCCCGGAGACACCCACGGGACGGATCCCACTCACTTTAGGATCTAGCTGGTTATCCAAGGTGCGAGTTATAGAGTTGGGTCGAATGGCTATTCACTCTTTTCCACTTCGGGAATAGATTTCAATATGGACTGCTCTGTTACCTTACGGGGGGTTCCTGAACTTGTTCGGTAGTTGCAAAAGTTGTTTATCGGATTTAACTTGAATTCTTGATCTAGCTCTCATGGGTCAGCAGATTTAAATAAAAGACAAACAAAGAAAATAAAAATGGATCATTCACCGAAAACAAAGAGAGGGTAGGGTAAGGCAGAAAGAGAAGTTTATCAAACATCAACTGTAAAACCCTAAACTATCAATCTTATCTATGCTACTAGCTTCACAACAGAACAAATCAAAGAAGAAAGTGTCCAGTCAGTCTAAGATCACTTTCAACTAAGAGCACAAGGCAGAGTGAAACAGATCTAGCAAAAAATTATAAATCCAAGGGCAGCTGGTTAAAACTGGTATCTTTCACCGGCAGCCTAGCTCACACAGTGAAGACAGAGCAATTAGAACAAACTTACACCTAAAATCTGTAATTTCCCCTAGCAGACAAGAGAACAACTGAAGCCTAACAACATATTTAAACTTGATAATGTCAGATTTACAGCATATATCTAACAAACTTTAAATGGAACGGATAACAAAAGAAGATACACTTATCACACTCTGCAAAAGATTAGGCTCCTGGCCATGCTATCACAGAAAAGCTAAAGCACATCAACTCCAAGTCCAGAAACAAAGGATTTCACAAGATTTGCAAGAAATTGCTTATAAGCCTTTTATTTCTAAGTCTCCGCCTCCTGCAATTACATTGAGAAGAAGTATTTATAGACTCAGGACAGACCCTGATCTTTTCAGAAATATCTTCTTCTCATAACTGCAAATATTATCACATCTAAACCCTAGGACCGGGTTTTACAATAAAAAGCCATCTTAAGACCAAAGTCCGGATAGAACTTAACCCTTCTGCAAATCTGTGCAGTCAACTGCCATAAATGGAGAAGATAAAATCTAAAGCCACTTGCATTCATCCGCAGCTGCAAATAAATGCCTCCATTAATTTCTGTTGGTGAGCCGGATGAGTCACCACTTCTCTCAATTGATCTCCGTAAAGCCATCCCTGAGTTGAAATTGTCTTCATGCTATCAATTCTGCCATAAATTTGCCATTGAATGCTTTCACCGGTAGCTTCTCCTCTAGCATGGCGGTCCTTGACTAAATCTGCACTTTAACTTTGTCTTTATGGCCTTTCCCGGTTGTCCCGCAAGTGCCAGATGGAATCCTGCATGAAAGACAAAAAGATTATATTAGCACTTTAAAATCATTAAAATCAAAGCTTAAAGCATTAAAATCAGATTAAAATCAGCTAAAAAGCTTGCATGTCGGCTTCTGCTCCGTCTCATACACGCTTTGACACGTGTCGCTACCCCAGGATGCCTTCTGTTTCCCGTTGGAATGCACTTCTGGTCAACTTAGGACTTTCTCTCTCCTATCGCGATTCTGCGACATGTCGCGATTTCGCGACATGTCGCGAAATCGTGACGTCCCCAGCGCTGCGCTGCTTCTTCCCCTGTCGGCCGCGAAAATGCGACATGTCGCGATTTCGTGACATGTCACGAAATCGCGCCTCCTGCTAGCGGCCGTACAACTTTGCTCCAGCATGTCGCGATTTCGTGACATGCTTGTCTTGCAAGACTTCCTCAAAACGTGCAGCGCGTCGCTACCATTTTCACCCTTTGACTTCGAAACATGCAGCGCATCGCTACACTTTTACCCCTGATTTTGAAACATGCAGCGCATCGCTGCAAGCTCCAGCCCACGATTTTGAGACATGCAGCGCATCGCTGCAACTTTTGGACTTGGTCAATTTATCATTTATCCTCAGCGAAAATGGGACATGTCGCGATTTCGTGACATGTCGTGAAATCGTGCTGGTCCGTACTGATTTCTTCTCTCTCCTCCAGAAGACAGCGATTTTGCGACACTTTCCAAAAATGGAAATGTCGCGATATCGCGACACTTCAAAAAATGGAAAGTGTCACGATTTCGCTACACAAAAATGACTTGGCGGATTTTTGATTCTTCAGCCCACTTTCTCTCTCCTATCGCGAAAATGCGACATGTCACGATTTCGCGACATTTTTCTCCGGCTTTCTCTCTCCTCATCCTGCAGCGATTTCGCGACACTTTCCAAAGAAATTCGATATGACACTTCCAAAAATGGAAATGTCGCGATATCGCGACACTTCCAAAAATGGAAAGTGTCACGATTTCGCTACGTTTTTCGACTTAGCTGCATTTGTATTTTCCTGTCGCGATATCGCGACATTTCTAAAAATGGAAGTGTCGCGATATCGCGACACTACCAAAAATGGAAAGTTTGATTTTTCATGAATTTATGCAACTGTTTTCAGCATTTTTCTCGGTACCGGTGCAGGATTTGGCTTAAGCATGAATGATTTCTAGCATGTAAAAGTTAAGCTTGGATAACACAGCTAGAATGCAAGAAAAAGCACAACTTTAAAAAGGAGGCAAGCAAAATTGGATTTAAAACTGGAAAGGATCAAGAGGGTCCCTACTGCAAAAATGAAAGTTCAGAATTTTCTAAGGATGGAATCTCATTTTTCAGTGGGGGTGTGTTGCTTCTCAACAGGATGTAGCTCAGTTATCCATTTTGTTAGGGCTTCACTACTCAATCTTGAAAATTCATGGATCATTTTGCTCTTGTGGGAGATTCTATATGTAGACTTCCCTCCTAGATTTGGAGCTTGGCTTCCTAGAGAAGCATCTCTCCAAATTGCATGCGACTAACCATTCTGGGTGGGAAGCATTAGTCATAATTTTTCATTGAAGGGGTATTTGGGAGGGACTCTGGGAGTTCCTCACCAAAATCCATGCATAGGTGTAGTCGAACTATGTGATCTAGGCTCATATTCACATCTAGAATATTTTTTATGCTAGCCACTATCAGGTCTAGCCATTGTAGTCTCCAATGGCCAGGTGTTATGGTCACTCTACTTGAGAGCGGCCAAGCCTAGAGAGGCTAGAACTACCCTTCCTAAGTGGTTAGGACCACTGCTTGCTCTTAGAGATATCCAAGAAGGTTCATATGGTTTGCAAATGTGCCCATATGGGTAGTATTTTAAACATGATGTGTTTTAGGTGTCTACAGATACCCCTTTTTGGGATCTGCTATGAACAAAACATAATCCGAAGCAAAAAAGTAGACCACCTAGGGCCATATTGTAGGTTGGATTATGATCATTGATCTGATCAACATAGGATTTCCCGGTCATGTGGGAGGGCGTGAATCCTAGAATAATTGCTTCCAACAAAATGGAAGGCTTAGATGTGTAGTATTTTGCACTCGCTCATCAAGAAATCGGGTAGCTTCAATGCTACTATAGATTCGAAGGGAGAGAAGCTACAAACTTAACTATCATATTTTATTTTTACCCCAATAAAGGATAAGCTTATGTTAGTTGTTGGCAATGATTCATAAGATGAACGCAACTCTATCATGATCAAGATGATCTTTTGTTGACTTTGATTATGATTGTTGAAAATGTTGACTACCTCCTCAGGCGATGATTCGATGAGGAAAGGAAAATTAATAAAGTGATGAGTCGCTTGACCAAAATGAATGATTTATATCTCCTTAGAGGTTTGCATTTGTTGTTATAGAGCAGTTCTCACCTAGGTGCGATTTCAACCTTGTTTGATAATTGTACACCTTTATCCCATGGGGCGGTCTAGCCAAAATGGCCTTCTTAGGAAATCAAGGTGTTAACAATTTTATTATGGCTTGTGTTGACTCACTATTTGATATAGGATAAATGAGACGCATCCTCGCTCTCATGGGGTGGTCCACCCAGAATTGGCCTTCTTTAGGTTTGAAAGGAAGCATTTCAATTTTGTCGTAATTAGTTTACCCAAAATGACCTTATGGTTACTTGTTCATCTTGTTGAGTTGCATGGATTGCTTGTCACTGCAATCACTAAGTGTATAGAATAAGTGACTACGTACAAGGCTATTTTGGATTTTATTTTGGTTATTTGATTGTTAATTTTTATTTTTATGATGTTTTGGTTGTTCGATTTATATTTTGAATGCTCTAAGCAAATAAGCATCTGTTATGGCATATTTTGAAGTGCTTTGCAATGGCAATTTGGTGCAAAATTTCTTCATTTTCTGGTTGTTGTCAGGTTCAACAGCCCCCAATTGCCATGCTTTGAATGTCTTGAGTAGCCCATCATCCATGCCTAGGGGAGTGCACTGTTGGCATAGTGTAATGACAAGTTGTTCCGCATCCAGTACTATGGATGAGCTAGCATTGCCTATAGCTTACTCCTTCAGGTCTAGGGATGGGAGCATATTAGGATAGACCATCCCAGATGACTCCCAATGGATATTGCTAATGTGGAAAAGGATGTCTAGTGCTACGAATCCAAGTGGCCCAAGGCACTCGAGGAGTGCAAGAGCCAACTTTATGCAAGGGATATTTTCCACTACAGGGCATCTCTGATAGGTTTGTGGGTTGCTAACATTATATGGAGACATTATCATGAGTGTCCTACCTGGGATGATCATGTCAGCTTTATAGCAAGGACTTGTCATGACCTATGGTTGATCTCTCATCTAGGAGGGATCATGTGCTTTAGATGTCTTGATATGGTCCTGTAAACCTACAGATCTATGTACATGAAAACAATAAAGCACGGTAAGTAGTATGGGTCACCTCTTCAAAAGAGGCTCTTATTAGAAAATATAATAATCTAGATAAATAAGCATGATGTGTATTGAAATATACTAGATCTAAGAAGTATGCATACAAAAATTAGAAGTATTAATCTAAATGCAATGGAATATTCAGATCTATGCTAAAGCCATGTAAATGAAATAATGATAAATAAAGATCTAGTACTTAGAATAAAGGAATCGACCACTTTTAAAACATAGTTATGACTATGGTCCACTGTCAAAGATAGTGGCCTCTGACTAAAAGGTTACCTCAAGTCTTATGGGCTACGGATGTCGATCTCTTTCTCGAATTAATTTTCAAGGGTCATCAAGTGTGTCTCCTACACTGATTGGCAGTTTGGAATGATGAATTTGAATATTGATGCATGGATGTAGCTCAGTCGAATGACACTCCAGTACTCCTCAAAGTGATGTATCTTGGTTCTCCATTTCATAAGGTCTTCACTGCACAAGTCATCCTATAAGTAGTATGGGTCACCTCTTCAAAAGAGGCTCTTGGGTGAGAACTACTCTATAACAAGATACCGCAGGAGGCACAAGTCATCCTATCGGTTGAGGTCATAGCATATCAAGACTAGTTGTCCCAATTACAAGGTTTATTAAGACTTGGAAGTGTCGCACAAGGATTTTCACATGTCGATAAGTGAACACTCAAGCAAAGAGCGACTAGATATATCTCTTGAGAACATAAACAAATATCACCATCTGTGCGACCTCAGGAATAGACTAGGAATAGACTTAAAGCTTGATTTGTAAGGGATGAGTGAGATGAACCTTTTCACTTTAGGATTTCTAATACCACTTCATAGTGTTCATCTTTCCTTATTCCAACTAGGATTTTAGTTTTTTGATTAGCGATAGAATTTTGACATACACCAGGTGTTATCAAACTAAACCTCATCTATCGAAAGCCAAGATAACTTTCTACCACACTTGATAAAATCACTAGGTATTGCGGAGTGAATGGAAAACCTTACCTCATAGCAATAGGAAAGGGTTGTGATGAAAAACACAATTACTGTAGCACCCTAAAATTGGTGCAGTAAAACCTTAGCAATAATTAAAATTACCTTAGTAATAATTCAAATTCAAATTCAACCCCAAAACCGCTCCAAAACCGTCGTTTAACCCGTTTCCTCATTTCTCGTGCCATTTTTAGAGTTTGTTTTGACCGTTTGACGATATCGTCGCCGATCAGACGATATCGCCTCAGATTGGACGATTTCGTCTGGACTAGGACGTCCAGACGATCTTGTCCCAAAACTAATTTTTCATAATTAGCCTCTGTTTCAACGGCGTCTCTAAGTTGGGCAGAAGCGTGTCTGCACCACTAGAGACCTCCCCTGTTGGAGATCTTCCAAATTAGGATGATCTCCAACCTCCCAACTTCCCTCCTAAGCCTATTTAAACCTTAGGACCCCCCTTGACTTTCCCCTGGCTGAAATTTCCTGTAACTTGACCTTTACACGCATTAGAATACCCAGGATTACCATCTGCATTTGTACTTTCCAAATTTTGTTGCAGGAACCTTGTCATTCTTCAGTCGGAGCAAGCTCAGATCATCGCAGATGATCCTATCCAATTCGAGATGATTTCATATCAATCCGAGATGATTTTGACTGCAGTCTGCATTGGGGCAATCAGTGCCCAGAGTTTGCGCTTTTTCTATACTTTGCTGTTATTTTATTCTGCATTTAGTCAGTTTTATTATTATTTCCTGTTATCTTGCATCTTGGAGTTCACCCATGTAGTTTAATTGCATAATAAGATCATGATTAGCTATTAAAGTATCATAATTTATTTGCATTTCCATTCAGGATTATCTTATTAACATCCTTATTATTGTTTCATATCATTTTCCTTTATCAGAATAGTTGCAATTTTGGTATTTTGTATCTATTTCTCTGTTTGCAGGTCTCTGACGAATTCGTCAGATCTCAGACGATCCTGTCAGATAGGAGACGATCCTATCAAATTCCAGACGATCTGGACTGCTTCAAAAATTAGAACCTCCATCAGACATCCGGAACCAGGTATGGATTTCTTCACTTAGTTTGTTCTCTGTGTTTTCTGTTAAATCTATTTTTTGTATTTAAATCTGCATTTCATATAGAATAACTTAGATTCATTTGGCCAAACCTAGGATTTGAATGTTTAAAGATAAAATTGAACACATAAAACACATTCCCAACCTAGGCGTGGAAACTGCCACTAAACGTTTCCTGGTGAACCCCACCATCCATCGAAAAATCACCTTTATACACCTCCCCCGAGAGGCGGGACCTTCGCAAGGCCTCTCAGTCCGAGGTATTGTCCCATCCTTTTCACATCCCCCTTTCGGGCGTGGATCCTATAGCCTGAAGGTAAGGGTGTGAAAAATTTGGAACGATACATTTTGGTGAACCCGACGTGAAACTAAAACCTTTTGAAAACGAAAACAAAAACAAAAAAAAATAGATGCATTTAAAATCATTAGAAAATTACTAAGTTGCATATCATGTTTAGATGGTAGCTCCTAAGAAAAGACTAGCAGTTATTATAAATGTTGAAAACCAATTAGCAGCCTTAGAAATTAATTCTGTGCTTAGTGTGCCTGAAACAGATAGAAACCAACTTTTGTGGGACGAACTTGATAGAAGACTAGGTGTCATTTCATCTAGGTCAACAGAACTTAAACAAATCAAGAGGCTTGTCCTAGATAGAATCCTGGATCCTCATCAACTCATTTTTTATCATGAACTTGAGAGAGCCTGCCATAGGTGGTTAGCTTATAGGAGAGCTCTTGTGTCTTTAGAATTGTTCACCTTCGAGGAATACCTCGAGAACGCAGCCATTATACACCAATTCCTAGGTCATGTAGAAGACCAAGAGGTCGTTCTTACGGATAGGGAAATATGGAATAGAGTTCCTAGAGCTGTGTTATATCGAGAATATTGCCACGAACTTTATTTCTACCAACTAGAATCTGAGACAGATAATATCACTATAGCACTTTTTGTCAAATTCTTGAAAGAAAATTTTCAATTTGAAGAAGAACATTTCATGACTCCTGAAGAACTTGAGCCCATTAATGATATTTATAAATTGTTTATAGAAAACTAGATCATTGCTTTCATTATTATTATTTCTTGCATTTAGAGTGTTGTTTGTTATCTTTATAATATTGTTATAAAAAATAAGAAAAACCAAAAAACATAACAAAACCAAAAACATTTTATTTCAAATACTATAGTAGGTATATAATTAAAATATATACCTCTTAAGCTTATTGCATATATATATATATATATATATATATATATATATATATATATATATATATATATATATATATATATTTTCTGAAATCTAAATTTAAGCACAATGCCTAAACTTAGGAATGGTAAACAAACTGAAGAAGAAGGAGAAGATTGGTTAGGAGACAAAACAAAAAACCCAAATGTCCTTCCTGAGGAATCAATTCCGGAAGGAGAAACTCTAGAACAGCCAGAAGATGAGATTTGGTGAAGAAAATGAACAACAAGAAAATCTTAAAGAGGAAGGATCCTCATCCCCTAGAATAGCTCCGAATGGAACTATTGCTTTTGATAACTTAGATCATTTCTAGAAATTCTTCAATAATAATATTGGTGCTCTTAATATGGCGAGTTCGTATTGATAGAGGACAAATTAGTGACACTCAAGCAGCCATGGAACATATGTTTGACATACACACTAATCCCTTGTCTTTCATTGATCAAGAAAGTGATAAAGCTGGACCATCCAATAGAGATATGGTCACTATGATTCAGAACATGCAAAAACAACAGGTTACCCAACCTCCTAAGGAACCTGTTATTGAGCCTAAAATCATTCCCACACAAAAGAGACCTTCATTCACTGCTTTATTTTGCCAAACTATTAATCAATATGCTTCAAATCAACAAAAACCTAAAATGAAGCCAAACACCAATTTTCAACAATCTGGGATACAACATAATACAACTTCAAAACTTCTTCATAACACCCTTCCTACCAACAATTTACACAATAGCAATATAGCATCTAATATTCATGTCCCTCCATCATATGTTCACAAATCTCATATTAATGCCCTACCGAACCAATATGGTGGGCAAACCGATAATCTGGAAGCCATGGTGAAGCAGTTAGCTTCCTGCATGGACCAGATAGATCCCTACCATCCCTCGTACAATTATCGAGAGATATGTAGTCAACCTCTAGATCCTATAGTTGTAGCACAACCATACCCTAAACATTTTCCCATGCCCGTCCTGCCTATATATAAAGGAACTGAAGATCCCATAGAGCATCTTCGCATGTTTAGGATAGCATGTCATGATATATCACATGATGACTTGCTATTACTAAAAATGTTCCCGAAAAGTTTAGGAGGAATGGCATTAGAGTGGTACTATCAATTGCCCACTCATTCTTTGAGAAATTTTGAAGAAACTGCTGAATCTTTTGTGCATCAATTTAGTGCCTATATCGAGAGGCATGTAACCATTAAAGATTTATACAACTTAAAACAAGATAAAGATGAATGTTTCGCTGATTTCTTAGCTAGATGGAGGCAGTTGACAGGAAAACTGCACTTTGTGCTACCTTATAGGGAAATGTTGGATATTTTTATTAATAATTTGCAAGAACAAATATCCTATGAGTTATCAAGGTGCTACCTTGACTACCTTCGATCAAGCTATAGACTTAGCTCGAAGGGTGGAAGATGCTCTCATTAGGAGAGGTCAGCTCAAAAAGAAAGATGATGAGAAAACATCCAGAAATCAGTACAAAAATAAACAAGTTGTAGGTGACGGAGTCACTGATAGTAGAAACATTGCTAATATCAATACAACCAAGACAACAGAAAAATTTATATTGAAACCTCCTGATAAACCTCCTCGAGAGTTTACTAGATTGAATCAACCATTGTCAACTATTTTACCCCAATTACTCGAAAGAGGTTTGATTCAATTACCGACTATCCAGGAACCTGATCCAACCATACCCGGATACAGAGCTGACTTACACTGTGATTTCCATAGAGGGCCTGGACACTCTACCAACTCTTGTAAAAGGTTAAAACATAAAATACAAGATCTGATTGATAATAATGAGATGGAGGTGCAAGCTTTCCAGCCTAAACAAAATGCTCCTAATAATGCTCAAAAGACCATTCCCCAAAATCAAAATCAAAATGCTAATCAATCATTAGATATATTTCAACATCCTTTACCAAAACATGGTAAAGAAGTGGCCAATCAAATTGAACATCATAATGTTCCCCCTCCTACCCGATATGTAGGGACTATTAGCGGACAATTATCTATTCAGGATCCTCAAATATTTGGCACAACTTTATCCATGGTCACGACCAGGCCCCTACATAATATTCAAACTCTCGATCCTAGTGATGTAGAATCGGATACTGAAAGTGAAGTAGACATCACCTCAAATCAATCGAATAGTTCTGAAAATGAATCAGATCCTATTCAACCCATCACAGATGCTATGGTTCCAGAAGAACCATTTCCTAGAAGAGTTACTACTCGACCCTCTTCTAATCAATTCCTTCCTAATGAACAAGCCATAAATGCTCAACCGAGACTAGTTCAGCATCTTCAATATAACATTGTAGGTACCATCGGAGTCGTTACCAGACAACGAGGCTCAAAATTCTCAACAAGAACCAAATCAGAATGATGGATCAACTCCATTTGTTTTGAGAAATCCCAATAAAGGGAATCATGCTCCTAATGTTCAACCTAAACCCCCTTACAATATTAATGAGCAATTATCCAATACTACAGCCAGAATTTCCCTTTTGGACTTGTTAAGATCTTCTCCTACCCATAGGGATGAATTGATGCTTACATTAAGCCAAATGATGGTACCTCAAAATATTCAACCCGAAGCCATGGCCAATACTATCATCACTAGAGAAGTTGATTGTATTGACTTTCGAGATAAAGATATACCACAACATAGTTTACATAAGGATAATCCCTTATATATTACTGCTCTAATTGGAGATGTAGTTGTTAAAAGAGTCTTGATCGATAATGGTTCATCTCTAAACATTTGCACTTTTGACTTCTACCAAAGATTTGGCTTTAGAAGTGATGAAATGAAAAAAACTGACATGATTATCAAAGCTTTCAATGACGAGACACAAGAAACGTGTGGAGTCATTACTATACCCTTGCAAGTTGGTCCTAGAACCCTAGATACAATCGTGTTTATTGTACATTGCCCTGCATCAGTACAATATACTTTTGGGTCATCCTTGGATCAATGCGATGCGGGTTGTCCCTTCAACTTTACACCAATGTGTTAAATTTGAATTTAAAAATCAGTTGGTCACTATCCATGGTGATCCTAGACCCTTTGATATGTGTGCTTTGGCAGAACCTGTTGGAGTGCAATTTTGCCCTGCTTTGTCATCCACACATCCTAATTCTTATTTTTCATCTAAACATGTGAAACACACACACATAACATCATCTACCCCATCAACTACACCTATACATTTAACTCAACAATCTTCTAAACAAACCACACTAGAACCTCAAAAAGATCTTAAATCTACAACCAATCCTTCATGTTCTATCCCTATAATTTCAAAACCTATAGACCCATCTATTAACACCTCTACATTATCTACATCTATCATACCTTCCACATCTAAAGATATAGGGAATGATCCTTCTACATCTTATGCTCTTTATGATGAACTCTTACCTGATTTATCTAAAATTCTTATATCAGAAAAAACAAATGCTTCTATGCAAAATTCCATTATCTTAAGTAATTTGCCGCCATCTCCTCATACTTTGGGCCTCCCACAACCTATGGGAAGTACTTACCAAGTCGGGAGTTGTGCCTTCATTTATAAGGGATATGAGTGGGGAAGAATACCCTAGGAACATCAAAACTCATCATGAGGGATATGCTCGATGTTATTTTACTAATGAGTATATTAAAGCTAAACCTATAATGCTTAAAATGGGATATAAAGGGAAAGGCTTGGGACCTTTCCAAAATGGTATGAAAGAACCTTTCGAGGTAGAACCATGGCCCGCCCGATGTGGTGTGGGCCTATTTCCTAGTAAGGGTCAACCCTTCCCTTTTGAACATGATGATCAACTCATATGTTATCAAGATTATTTGGATAGGCGTGATGATTTGCCTCTACAAAATCAGCCATTTACATGCAATATGCTATCCATAGCTTATCCTGAAATGATTGTTGGATCCGATGATGAGTTGGAAGGTGATATTTTCCATGATGTCTCCGTTGAAGAGATGTTACACAATGGGTTTTATTTTGATGGTTCTATACCAACTATAGCTCAGCTTGAGGCCACTACTCCTCAAAATGACTTATCTAAGTTAACCTTAAAAGAATTACAAGAATTGGGCGTCTCACCCGCCCCACCTAATTTTGAAAGAGATCTACACATGGAAGTAGAAAACGTCATTAAAGTTAACATGGGAACTGAGGATAATCCTCACATAATCAATATTGGGTCGGAATTAAGTCAAGAAAAACAAGAGCAATACATTGCATTCCTTAAAGAATATGAAGATGTCTTCGCTTGGACATATGAAGATATGCCAAGTTTAGACCCTTATGTAGTCATGCATCACCTAGTAGTCCATCCGGATGCTAAACCTATTAAACAGAAACTTAGAAAAATGCATCCTAAAGTGGCTTTGCTAGTCAAAGGGGAG
The DNA here is from genome assembly GCA_028583015.1 of Wollemia nobilis. Classification (NCBI taxonomy): domain Eukaryota; kingdom Viridiplantae; phylum Streptophyta; class Pinopsida; order Araucariales; family Araucariaceae; genus Wollemia; species Wollemia nobilis. The sequence goes on from JAQPPZ010007530.1 coordinate 7,319,072, forward strand.
TTAGAAAAACTCCTGAATGTTGTTTTTATACAAGCTATTGATTATGTTGAATGGATCTCGAATGTAGTTCCAGTCACCAAGAAAGAAGCTACCAAAGTTAGGGTTTGCACAGATTTTAGAGATATTAACGTTGCATGCCCTAAAGATGATTTTCCTCTTCCAAACATGGATCAAATCATTGATTTTACTGTTGGGAGTGGGATGATGTCCCTAATGGATGGATTCTTCGGCTATAATCAGATCAGGATAGCTCCTGAAGATCAGGCTAAAATAACCTTTATTACCCCCTAGGGTACCTTTTGTTGGAAAGTGATGCCATTCGGTTTAAAGAATGCAGGTGCAACCTATCAATGAGCTATGACTTATATTTTTCATGACATGATGCATGATATCCTACATGATTATGTAGATGATATTATAGCTCGCTCTATTAATGAAGATGATCATTTAGATGATTTGAGAAAAGTTTTTAATCGGTTAAGAGAATATCTTATTCGATTAAATCTAGCTAAATGCATATTTGGAGTTAAGTCCGGTAAACTATTAGGGGTTTTAGTTTCTTTACGTGGTATCGAAATTGACCCTCTCAAGATTGTGGCTATCACTGATATGCCCGCACCTACCAATATATCTGAGTTACGAAGTTTACAAGGTAAACTTCAAGCCATCCGTCGCTTCATCGATAAGCTGGCGGACAAAACCGGTCCCTTTCTTAAGCTCCTTAAGAAGGATATCCCTTTTAATTGGGATGATGAATGTAAGGAAGCTTTTGAACTTCTTAAACAATACCTCCTTAACCCACCTGTGCTTTCACCGCCTAGACCTGACCGCCCATTTATCCTGTATATTTCAGCTTCAGATTTTGCTTTAGGAGCTATGTTAGCTCAACTTGATGATGAGAAAAGAGAACGTGCTAATTATTATATTAGCCGAACTTTAATTAGTTATGAAACCCGCTACACAACATTAGAAAAACTATGTCTAGCAGTCATATTTTCTATGCAAAAATTATGACATTATATGCTTAGTCAAAAAACGTATGTCATTGCTAAATATGATCCTTTGCGGTATCTCATGAGTCGACCTTATTTATCGGGTCGCACAGCCAAGTGGGTTCTTGCTCTAAGCGAGTTTGAACTCACGTTTATAGGACAGAAGTCTATTAAGGGTCAAATCATAGCAGATCAATTAGCTGTTGCACCCTTAGAGTCTACCCATCCCCTCATCATTGAGTTTCTGATGAATGCCTTCAATTAGAGGCAGACCATGTTGAACAATGGTCCTTATACTTTGATGGAGCCCGATGCATGAGTGGGGCTGGTGCAGGTATTATTTTAATATCTCCACAAAAGCACATTATACCTTTGTCCTTTAAATTAACATTTGCTTGCACTAATAATACTGTTGAGTATGAAGCTCTAATCCTTGGATTACGAGCTGCCTTGGCACTAAAAATTAAAAATCTATTAGTTTTTGGTGATTCTCAACTTGTTATAAACCAAATTAATGAAGTTTATCAGACCAGAGATGATAAATTGCATCCATATAAAGCATATGTTTTACAATTAATGTCTCTATTTGATCAAGTTACCTTGGAAGCTATTCCTCGAACTAGCAACCGTGCGGCTGACGCTATGGCCACAGCTGCATCTCTTCTGCCCTTGGAGTTAGATGATGAATATGCCACCATCATTATTCGTCGACTCCAGGAACCCGCTTCAAATAAGTCATGCTTAGAACCTTTGGATGTGTTTCTAATCAATGAAACTACTCCTGAACCTTGGTATACGGATATATTTGATTTTCTTCACAATGGGACTTTCCCTACCAATTCTAATAGAAACCAGCATCGGTTATTACGTAGACGAGCAAGTCGATTTGTAATAATTGGCAATACTTTATATAGGAGATCTTTTGAAGGTATCCTATTGAGATGTTTGAATTTAGAAGAATCCAGATCAGCTTTGAGTGAAGCCCACGATGGATCTTGTGGAGGACACTTCAGTGGTAGTGTCATTGCTAAAAAGCTCCTTAGGATAGGATACTTTTGGCCTACCATGGAGAATGATGCACATGATTATGTGCGCCATTGTGACAAGTGCCAGAAACATGTTGACCTTGTCCATGCCCCTGCACAAGAACTGCAGGCTATTTCATCTCCTTGGCCCTTTTCAAAATGGGGCTTAGACATTATTGGCAAAATTAATCCTGTGTCATCGATGGACACAAATTCATCATAACCGCCACTGAGTATTTCATGAAGTGGGTTGAAGCTATGCCTTTAGCTTCCTGCACTGGGACACAAGTCTCTAAATTTATTTTTAATCAAATCATTTGTAGGTTCGGAATTCCTGCAAATCTCATCTCAGACAATGGAACTTGTTTCAAAAATAAAGATGTTAAAAAATTATGCCAAAAATATAAGATTCAACATCGTTGGTCCACTCCCTATTATCCTCAGGGTAATGGCCAAGCGAAGCTTCAAACAAAACCTTAATCAAAATTCTCAAAATATTGGTCAATAAATCGCCGTGATGGCACATTCAATTATATCCAGCTTTGTGGGCTTATCGAACTAGTGTTCGAACCCCCACTGGAACTTCACCTTTTGTTTTGGTTTATGGTGCTAAAGCCATTTTTCCCTTTGAATTAGAAGTTCCTTCTTTGGCTCTACTACTTCAAGATACCGAAGTAGGAGATGAATATCGATCTGGCAGACTCAGTCAGTTGGAGCTCCTAGATGAAAAGTGCATCAATGCTTTGGAGCATCTTCGTGCCTACCAAAACAAGCTTAAAAGATCATATGCTAAGAAAGTTCGTCATCGATCCTTTGTGGTCGGTGACCTTGTTTTAAAAGAAAATCAAAAAAATACTAATGCAACTAAAGACCTTAAAGGTAAATTTGAGCCCAACTGGCTTGGACCATATATTATCAATGCTAAATTTGAATCGGGAGCATACAAATTATCTACCTTAGATGGTAAAGAACTTAAAGAACCCATGAACATTTTACATCTTAAACGTTACTATGCATAACAAAATTTGTCATTTCATCATTGTATATATTTGTTTAAAATATTTCAAAAAAATCACTATCTTGTATTTCTTTCAATTTATAAACTTAAAAATCTAAAAAACATTCAAAATCATCAAAAACATCTTTTATTTTTGTACTTCTCACATTGTGACGCATTGCAGTTATATTTTCAAATTATTTTGGATAAATTAGCATTTATTTGGAATCCCGCACTTTCACACTCACATGAATAAATATCTTGATTTATTTGGTATGATTACTAATCTCTCTTATATCAAAGTCCACAAAATTCAATTAAATAAAGTTTTGAGCATAGAGAATTGATCTTGTTATTTACTTAAGCCAAACATATCCTTTCACAATAAAATGATTATATTTGTAATGTCCATGCTATCCTACATAGTAGAAGTGGTTTCTTGAGCGAAAAGTTTCCCCTGCTATCCTATCATGCACATGGTCTAGAATCTTTGAGAATTGGCAAAAGGACAAGCTCACCCCTACCCGAAATAAAAATCCCTTGCTCTACAGCTAATCCGAGCAAGTATCCCTAGAATAGGAAGCAAAAGAAAAGGAAAAATCAAGCAAAATCATTTACCACTATTTCAGCATTATCTCAAATATCAAAGCAAAAGATACAAAAAAAAAAAAAGAGAGAAAGCAAAGAAAGAAAGACAGCAAAATGAGCAAAAGCAAAAGCAATAAAATCCTTTCCCTACCCCTTAAAAAGAAAAGAAGGGTTGATGAGCTTGAATCCCTGGAATTCTCAATTATTCGAAAACTGTGAGGTAAGCCCCATAACAGGTGGTTTGTGCCCAACCCGCTTGGCCTTGGGTAACTCCTAGCGTGGTGATATGTCTGTCACATTAGCGACCTTCTTTTGTACAGACCTATGTCTGCTTATGGATTAGCTAGCTCTTGATAATCCGACTTACATAGTAGTCTGGTATGGTTATATGCATCTAAATCATGGTTAATGAACACTTATTTGGTTAATTTAAATCACTTGTATCATAGTATCTTGCTCAAACCTGGTGAATGAACAATACAATCGCACACACATTTGTATTTGAGAGATTTTGTGTATCATTATGATAAATCAAGATTGGAAATGAACTCACATATGCACATGGGATTCCTTATAAATCTAACTTTTGTCTTTAAGATACTTTGAAATATTTTTGCAAATTATCTGGAATAATTTCATTTTCTTCTCTGAGAATAGTTGTTTAGTATAAAGACAACTACATGCATTACCAACAAATCAAAATCATTTTCAAAAACATGCAATAAAGTTACATATAATTTTTGACTTTCGCGACGATGGTATAGTTCCAAAACCAAAATTGGAATTTTATGCCTAGCACAAGTCCTCATCTTCATATTTTCTGTTTATTTTCAAAAATTAAAAATCAACCATGCAATAAAACTATTTATTTTCTTCTTTTGGATTTCGCGATGATGGTATAAGTCTATACCTAAATATTCTATGCCTAGCGCAAACCATCGAACTAATTTTATTTCCCATTTATTCCAACATATGACTTAAATCATTATGTTCCACAATTATGCTTTCAAACAGAATGCAACTTATTCTATTTTTCATGTCATTATGTTCAAATTCAATTTTGCAACCATGGTATAATTTCTAAGGAATTATTCAAAATTTTATCACACTTAGGAATTTATGCCTAGCAAAAATCATTTTAAAATATTTCATGCATATCATTTTTATGAAAATCTGAAAACAAATTACCATCAAACCATCATCAGTTCTATCATCACAACAAAGTCTTAAGACAGTCTCTTAAGCACTCTTTTTACTTTTAACAATATTTCTATACCGGGATTAGCTTGACGACCGAGTGAGCAGCGACTCCATGAAATGGTCTATAATAGCGACAATGTCCTTTGAAATTATTGTTAACAGTCCCTTTTATTTTTATCAAATTATCATCTCAACAACCAATTTGTTTACATCAGATTATTTCATTTAAATTTTAAAGCATGACATTCAAACTATAATATTTTCAAACAACATAATTACATGAATCATCAAATCAATCACATCAAAAACATTAAAGCACCATACATAAGACAAGTCATATGATCAAAAATATCATATATATATATATATATATATATATATATATATATATATATATATATCTCAACAATGTATGTACATCATATCAAAACTAGATTGGTATGCCACAATCTACATCTTGGCATACTCAATCCTCTCAATCATATATCCGAGTCTATGCAGTGCAGTAGCCTAGCCTCGAGAACCCCTCGAGCTCTCAGCCTCATCTCCTCCCCCGCCCTGAGGTGGACGAGGTGGCCCCATCGCAGTATGTGTGGTACTACGAGTCCTAGTTGTCGATCGGGATGAAGTCCTCGATGACCCAACCCTGATCGGATCTGCAATGTCGGTTGGTAGCTGTACCCTCTGGCCCTCTGGCACCAGTTGGAAGTAGATACCCTGGTAGAACGCGGTCTGAGCAATCGACCGTGCCAGCTCCTGAGTGCTCGCTCCTCCGCTCCGTGCTCTGAGGCGTGCAACCTCATCTCTGAGCTGTGTAGCCTCCGCTCGGTGACGTGTAGCCTCATCCTGTAAAGTCTGCACCTATGCCTAGAGATGGACAGTCTCCGCCGGAGAGTAGCCATCTCGCTACTCTCTCCTACCTCGACACCCTTGCCCTTATCGGGCGATGGTGGTCTCTCTCTCTATGGAGAAGGGGGTCTCTCCTCCCTCCTCTCCCACTGTCGTGGCCTCTGCTGAGCCTGTGGCCTCCTCTGCTCTCTCCACCATGACCCTGTGCCACCTCAATGGCTGCACCTAGTTTCGCCTCCCTATCCGATGCACAACTACATGAATCGGACCCTGAGCCCTCGTCATTCAAGGAGGGTGGATGCCTACGTACCAGGCATCATAGCCATCGGCTACCCCTACATCATCCCCATCCATTGGCTGGATGGGGGCATCATCCACATCTTGACTCTAAAATCATTGCATATCTAGAGCCCCGCTAACTGTAGTGTTATCCCAGATGGTCCGAGAAAACTCGTAGTCTCTGAGAGATGGGATCCCCTGTTATAGACCGAACTGCCTCAAAACTCGATCGTACCGATGGAGCTCCACCTCTCCCCTCTCCATCCTTAGCCGAGACTCCTGACGTGAGCTAGCTCCTATCCATCCTCGGCCCACCCTGGATGATCTCTCCAAGGCCTCCAGGTGATCTGGTCGGAGACAAGGTCGTCAAGTAGTCTTCGGGACACTGGCAGATCTACTCGCCGTTGTGACCCTCTTCGGAGCCACCAGTAGAAAACTCGGGGCCTCTCCCCATCAATCCCTATCAGTGGGAGCCCTATCGGCCTCCGCACCATGATGTGCTCCCAGCACCAAACCTGTAGTAGTGATGTCATGACCAGACATCGACCGCCCTTGTATACGACCCCATACAGGATCCTATACAATCGGCATAGTACAAAGCTCCCCCAAGCAAACCTGTATCCATGGTCTCTCATGTCGTAGACCACATCTATCAGTAGCCATGGCAGCCTGCATCCACTTTGATGGCATAGCAGCAGACCACCTACCACCCCAGCCAAAACTTGTGTCAGCCTAGATGCCCCAGGCATCTGGCGTAGAGACTCGATGTTCACTCTGCCCTTCTCTAGGGTGAAGCTCGGATCTCCGCATAGTCTCATCATAGCGTGGCCCTGATTGGCCGTAGGAGTGATCAACCATCCTTGTATGGGGATCCTCAAGATCCTCCATACATCCTCCAATGTGGGAGTCATCTCCCCTATCGATAACCGAAAACAAGAACCCGGATACCACCTCTCTGCTAGGGTTGTCAATAGCCCCATGTCTGTAGACACTTGTGGCATATCTGCCACGTGCTGCAAGCCTACCTGAGCTAGCTGATCTCGCTCTGCCTGAGATAGAGTGGCCAAGTCATCCCTTAGTCCATCGTATTTCCATTCTCGGCTCTTTAGTAATCCTCTCTGCAACATAAACAACATAAACAATAAAAAATCAACAATAAAAATCATTAAATCATTAATCAAAATGCAAGTAAAATAAGTTCACTTTCACAAATGATGATATCGTCCACCATTGGGTGATATCGTCCCAAATTTGAGCAAATTCATCTCCGATTTCGCATGAGGGAATCATCCCTTATTGGACGAAATCGTCCCCATATCATCGATTTCGCCCTTGGACGAAATCGGCGATATCGAGACGATTTCGGTGAAATCGAGACGATTTCGTCCCGATGACGTCGACGGCCCAAAATCGGTCGTGATGCTCAAAAATCAATCAAATATAATCTAAAAAGCATGAAATTCTAAATTAAAGCACTCTAAATTCAGTTTAGACCCTTACCCGTAGCCCGCGTCGGACCTCTGTCGATATGTACGCGTTGTTTCGACCATCTTGTCTGCAGAGCTCTAGAAAACAGTAACAATGAATTAGGGTTTTTCCCTATTTTTCTTAATTTTATTCAAAAACACTTAACAACTTTTTTAAAATTTTGCTTTTTCGCGTTTTTACCTCAAACGTCGATTTGGGTAAAAACACGGAGGGGGCACCATAGTAAGTTGTCGTACGATTCGACCTAGAATCGTCGCCTAAAAATGGGAATAATTTTTGCTTTCTCGTAGATCGAGAAGAACTCATCTTTAACGCATTTTCTTCAAAAAATTTGCTAAAGAGGGGGCAAAATGTAGCACCCTAAAATTGGCGTAGTAAAACCTTAGCAATAATTAAAATTACCTTAGTAATAATTCAAATTCAAATTCAACCCCAAAACCGCTCCAAAACCGTCGTTTAACCCGTTTCCTCATTTCTCGTGCCATTTTTAGAGTTTGTTTTGACCGTTTGACGATATCGTCGTCGATCAGACGATATCGCCTCAGATTGGACGATTTCGTCTGGACTAGGACGTCCAGACGATCTTGTCCCAAAACTGATTTTTCATAATTAGCCTCTGTTTCAACGGCGTCTCTAAGTTGGGCAGAAGCGTGTCTGCGCCGCTAGAGACCTCCCCTATTGGAGATCTTCCAAATTAGGATGATCTCCAACCTCCCAACTTCCCTCCTAAGCCTATTTAAACCTTAGGACCCCCCTTGACTTTCCCCTGGCTGAAATTTCCTGTAACTTGACCTTTACACGCATTAGAATACCCAGGATTACCATCTGCATTTGTACTTTCCAAATTTTGTTGCAGGAACCTTGTCATTCTTCAGCCGGAGCAAGCTCAGATCGTCGCAGATGATCCTGTCCAATTCGAGATGATTTCGTATCAATCCGAGATGATTTCGACTGTAGTCTGCATTGGGGCAATCAGTGCCAGAGTTTGCGCTTTTTCTATACTTTGTTGTTATTTTATTCTGCATTTAGTCAGTTTTATTATTATTTCCTGTTATCTTGCATCTTGGAGTTCACCCATGTAGTTTAATTGCATAATAAGATCATGATTAGCTATTAAAGTATCGTAATTTATTTGCATTTCCATTCAGGATTATCTTATTAACATCCTTATTATTGTTTCATATCATTTTCCTTTATCAGAATAGTTGCAATTTTGGTATTTTGTATCTATTTCTCTGTTTGCAGGTCTTTGATGAATTCGTCAGATCTCAGACGATCCTGTCAGATAGGAGACGATCCTGTCAAATTCCAGACGATCTGGACTGCTTCAAAAATCAGAACCTCCATCAGACATCCGGAACCAGGTATGGATTTCTTCACTTAGTTTGTTCTCTGTGTTTTCTGTTAAATCTATTTTCTGTATTTAAATCTGCATTTCATATAGAATAACTTAGATTCATTTGGCCAAACCTAGGATTTGAATGTTTAAAGATAAAATTGAACACATAAAACACATTCCCAACCTAGGCGTGGAAACTGCCACTAAACGTTTCCTGGTGAACCCCACCATCCATCAAAAAATCACCTTTATACACCTCCCCCGAGAGGCGGGACCTTCGAAAGGCCTCTCAGTTCGAGGTATTGTCCCATCCTTTTCACATCCCCCTTTCGGGCGTGGATCCTATAGCTTGAAGGTAAGGGTGTGAAAAATTTGGAGCGATACAATTACACTCATGGGTTATGGATGATGAGGGATTTTGAAGATGCATTATTGAGGTACAATTGTGGTGTCATTTGTAATATTGCAAACACAAATGTTTCTAATGCAAACGTAATGGATGCAATGCCTATGTGTAATGCAACTATATGGATGCAAGTGTGAATGCATAATGTAAATGTTTTTTTTGTATTTTTTATGCTTTCAATTATTTTTTATTTTTTTTATTATTATGAATGTTTTTGGACTTTTATATTTTTGATTTTGACCAAAGGGATTTAAAATGCCTTTGGGGCTTTTTGTGATTTGACGAAAGGGCTTTAAGATGCCTTTGGAGCCTTTTTGTGATTTGACCAAGGGGCTTTAAGATGCCTTTGGAGCCTTTTTGTGATTTGACCAAGGGGCTTTAAGATGCCTTTGGAGCCTTTTTGATAATTTTTTTATTTTAATATTTTCTTATTTGTTTGGATTTTCATGATTTTTATTGTTTTTGAAACTTTTGCAGTTATTTGAATGTTTTTGATAATTTTTTGTTTTATGTCTGGAATACCTTTAAATGAATTATATTTAGAGGCTTTGGCTCCTCAACACCTTCTAGCATTGTTAATCGATATGCCCCAGGACAAATATTCTAGGATATGATGTAGGGCCCTATCCAATTAGTCGTAAATTTGTCTCGTATATGCAACAGTAGGTTTGAGTTCTATTGGTTCTCTTTGAGCACAATATCACCAACCTTAAAGTCTCTTAGGTGGACTCTAGTATTGTAAGCTCATTTTAGATGACCCTGGTAGACATGAAGATGCTCTAAAGCATTTATGCATTGTTCATCTAAAAGGGTTAGCTGATCTAGGTGAGCTTGCCATGTAGTGTCATCATTGATGAACTCTTTCAATGCGACGCACAACATTGGAATATCCAACTGTAAGGGCATGATGGCCTCAGTTCCATATACAAGTGAGAATGATGTTGCCCTAGTGGACATTCATATGCTAGTCATGTAAGCCCATAATGCTAAGGGTAATTGTAGATGCCAGTTGTTGTGATTCTCTTTCACCATTTTTTTCAAGATTGCTACTATTGTCTTGTTTGAGGCTTCTACTTGCCCGTTTGCTTGCGGATAGTATGGTGTCGCAAAACTATGTTGAATATTGTACTTAGTTGTTAATCACACATATTTTTTTTGAATGACAGTCCATTTTTGGCTTACAAAGGAATAGATCTCTTTCTCGAATTGATGTTCAAGGGTCATCTCCTACACTGATTGGCAGTTTGGAATGATGAATCTGAATACTGATGCATGGAGGTAGCTCAGCCGAATGGTGCTCCAGTACTCCTCAAAGTTATGTAGGTTGGTTCTCCATTTCTTCAGGGCTTTACTACTTAATATTGAAACTTTTTTGCTTAATCTTGATGTCCCACTGTGATCACCATCTATGCAACCCCGGGAGGCACGCACCACTTACTATACTTGAAATATTATACATAAATGAGATGAGAGACCAATAAATGCATATAACATGGAAATAACAAAGAAATATCATTTTATTTATACTAAAACCTAGTTACATGTCGGTCCCTCTGAGGGATACCCATTTTGATACAATGAAGTACAAGTGAATAAAATATCCCCTCGCAAAGGGGTGGTGCACTTTCACAGGCTTCTTGATTCCACACAAATATTTTTGAGGGCTCACAGATGCCTCCTTCTCCTTCTCTTGTCCAGGAGGGATCACGTGCTTTAGATTTCTTGATATGGTCCTATAAACCTACAGATATGCGTACATGAAAACAACAAAGCACGGTAAGTAGTATAGGCCACCTCTCCAAAGGAGGCTCTTATTAGAGAATATGATAATCTGGATAAATAAGCATGATGTGTATTGAAATATACCAGATCTAAGTAGTATGCATATGAAAATCAAGAGTATTAATATAAATGCAATGGAAGATTTAGATCTATGCTAAAGCCATGTAAATGAAATAATGATAAATAAATATCTATTACTTAGAACAAAGGAATCGACCACTTTTAGAACATGTTATGACTATGGGCTATTGTCAAAGATAGCGGTCATTGACTAAAATGTTACCTCAAGTCGTATGGGCTATGGATGTCGATCTCTTGATCGAATTGATGTTCAAGGGTTGTCAAGTGTGTCTCCTACACTGATTGGTGGTTTGGAATGATGAATCTAAATACTGATGCATGGATGTAGCTCAGCTGAATGGTGCTCCAATACTCCTCAAAGGGATGTAGCTTGGTTCTCTATTTTTTTAGGGCTTCGCTACTTAATATTGAAACTTTGTGGATCCTTTTACTCTTGTGGGAGATTCTATATGTAGATTTCCCTCCCAGATCTGGAGCTTAGATTCCTAGAGAAGCGTTTCTCCAAATTGCATGTGACTGACCATTTCAAGTGGGAAGCATTAGTCATAATTTTGCATTGAAGGGGCATTTAGAAGGGACTCAGGGAGTTCCTCATCAAAATTTGCCTAAAATCCATGCATAGGTGCAGTCGGACTCCATGATTTGGGCCCGTATTCATGACCATATTATTTTTTATACTGGCTGCTATCAGGTCTAGTGGCCATGTCTAGCCTATGTAGTCTCTAACGACCAAGTGTTATGGCCACTCTGCTTGAGAGTGGCCAAGCCTAGAGGGGCTAAAACTTCATTGCTTGAGTGGTTAGGATTACTCCTTGCTCTTGGAGAGATCCAAGCAGATTCATATGGTTTGCAAATGTGTCCATATGGGTAGTCTCCTAATCATCACGTATTTTAGGTTTCTATAGTATTATCACTCTTTGAGTGGCTATGTACCATGTATCAGTGTGTTTCTCTCCTTCCTATCTTCCCTCCTTCTCTCTCCTATTTCTTATTTCTTCTTATCTCCTCTTCTTCTCTTTCTCCTTTTTTTTTATCATTTTTCAGTCCATCCCTACCTTATTACGTTTTCATGCTTCATTTTGTGTTCTTATTTTATTTTTATTTAATGCTACGATGATCATCATTAGGTTAAGTTTGTCATGCATTTTTATGAAGGATTCTGGTTGTATTAATCAAGGGTGTCTTCATATTCATAGCTATATAACCTCTTTACATGTACTTTTCCACAATATCCACTATTTCCACATTCATAGCTCACCATGCTTTGTCTCTTTTCACTCTTAGATTTGGAGAATCTTTAGGTTCCTTTGGTTGTTCAGCCATACCTAGTATCTCAGTCAACCTTCATTGAAATTCATTTATCCCTTGAGTGTTATAGTTCTTCCTATTTACCTCAAATTTTCTCTTGGACCATGTACACATCTCATATATTAATCATATTTTAAGTCTAGGAAAGATGAAACCAAGTGTTCCTCTGGCCATAAACTGAATGGTTTCCCCTACTCATCCTATCATACCATAATTTAATCCCAAGGATCCATATTACAAAAAAAAGAAGAAGAAAAAGAGAAGCAAAATAAAAAATAGGTATCATCATCAGTTGCATCAATTATCATGGATCCTAGAAAAATTTAGACATCTCCATTGAGGCTATAGATGCCTAGATGGCATTGGAGCAATGTCAAAGGATTGTGAGGCTATCTCCATCAGGGCTATAGACACATGACTGGTAGTAGAGTATGCCCTCATGTTGTGACATATCTATCATATTAGTGACCTTTTGTATAGACCTATGTCCGCTCACATATGAGCTAGCTTATAATGGCTTGAGTTACAATTGGTCAGTCCTACCTTGCTCAAAATTGGAAATGAACATCATTGCACACACATTGATCTTTGAGCAACTTGAATCCCTTGGTTGTTCTTAGTATATTCAAGTGCTTATTTGATCAGTAGATGAGTTGATCAATGTCACTAGGATGTTTTAGCTTCCTGAAAGCACTTGTCGATCCTTCCTAAGATAGGAAAAATGATAATTCATGCCACATTTGTTATAGTTTATTTATTTCTTGTATCCATAGTGTCACATTCACTCCATTCCATTATATAGTTATGTTAGTACCATTGTGTTGATGCCCTTGATTAATCAATCTATTCATGAGTAGCGATGCATTTTTATAGATTTTTGAACAATAATCAAACATGCATATATATATGTATATATATGTATATATATGTATATATGTATATATATATATATATCTTATTACATTCATCATTGCATAACCATTACATCTCACATTAGTCACATTTATCATTTCATACTTTGAATCATCTATTATGAGTATCATCACATGCATCTCATTACATTCATTATATTCATACATAAATCATCATAAAACATCATACATTCATCACACATCATATAATCATCACATAATGCATAATATTTTTAATAAAATGTAAATATATCATCTCACACAAATATTGTATATCATAATAATGTTGGGCCTGTAAGCTACATCATCCTAGCTTGTAGGCCTACAAAACTACAGTTATATCATCACCACATAGATCCTTACTGTTGATCATCTCTTGTCTCCTCACTTCCCTTGCACCTCAATAATCAAGCCTATTCACTTCTACTCTATTGTCCCTATTGCTCATCTCCTCAAGAATATCTACCCCATAAATCTCATGATATGGATAGCTCTCTAAATCATGGCCTCGTTACAGTGATTGAGGGTCCACTCATTGGGCTTTGTTGGGACCCTAATAGTATCAATAGAGGAGGGATCTCAAATACCTTCCTAATTAGGATATCCTCCATGTCCATCACCCTCTCTACCTCTAGTCATATCTTTTTTGTCACTCTTGTTTCTATGCCCTAGGTCGTCATTGCCTTTGCCCATGCTCCAACTAACTCTAGCTATAATACCTCTATGGTGGTTGCCTCTTTAGTCTCCTCTAGTTGCCTTTATAGTTGCTCTATCTTAGCTATCACTTGGTCCCTCTTTGACATTGCTACATCCAACTACTAATGTATAGCCTCCCTCTATACTATCGCTACATCCAACTATTGGCATAGATCCTCCCTATCAATCGTAATCATGTCCATTAACTCATGCATATCATCCTGCTTTATTGTCATCACTAATATATTTTCTTGAATCTATGCTAGTATCCACACTAGCTTATCCCTATCTCCCATCACCTACTCTCTCTTGTGACCACTCCTCCCTCTTAGCCTCCAACAAAGCTTAATATTTCTCCTCCTCTCCAATCCTCCTCACTATCTTATCTTGATCCTCCTATAGGCTATCTCGCTCTACCTAGAGTAGTGCTCCCTCCTCCTCCTACTCTACCTTTGATATTATCTCTTTCATTTCCCTCAATGGATCTACCTCACTATCCACCTATCATCATCATAGTAGTGGCTCCTCATTTCCCCCATCACCCCCTACTGCATCCTCAACTCATACCCTCTTTTTTGCCCTTATAGGCTCCCAATGTTGTGTCATCCACTAGGCATCAAACTTAGGGGTCATCCCTACATCAACCCCATTTGCCACCTTTATGTCCTCATATTGCTCATCCTCCATGGGCTCCACCTGCAGTAACTCTAAGGTGGTCTCATCACTACACCTCCTATATATGACAAGTGGGTTAGAAACCCCCTATCTCAACCTAAACTATCATAGTACCTAGGATAACTAGAAGAGCTCATGCTCTATCCCATGATTTCTTATAACCCATCTAATCCACCACACTCAACTCAAGTGCATACCATCATCTTCCTATGTTAACCCTCCCCTCCATGTCCTTTATATCACATATTGGGCCGTAATATATACCCATAATCATCGATAGTACTCCCCATCCTTCTTCTATGATCAATATCATGGTGCTTTCCTATCATGTCACCATATCAACATATAGGGCTACCCCATTGTCATCTCTACATCCATATCACATGGTAGTCCTATTGGCTAACATATCTTGAAGTGCTCCCACCCCCAAACCTCCAACATACTGTAGCCCAAATCCACCCTCTTTCATCGATGCAACTCATACAACTCAATGTACATATGTGTTAGTAGCAATGGTTCCCAAACATCTAATATTGGCATCTCGATCAACTTTGTCACCAATCTTAATAGATTTCATGGAAACCATGCACCACTAGAATCTAGTAGTATGACATTGGATATCAAAAACATCAAGACTAGATATCATGGTGATAGTCTATCCTAAATGTACTCCACAAAATATTGTATCTTGTCAATACCTATTTCAATCGACCTCTAATCATCACCATATATCTAGGGTATCACCTCTTCCTTATCTGTGACTATGCAGATAGGAATACCCTCCACTAAGAGATAAAAAATGTAGTTTACATCCTCAAGTATCACTATCATCTCTCCTGTAGGAAGGTGGAATGTTCCTATATCAGGGTCTCATCGTTCTGCTAATGCCAACAAGTACCACTAATCCATGTGTATATGTTATGAAACTACAACTTGAAATATGAATTGAATGCAGAAAATAATCGCTATTTGAATAGAATCATAGTTTGTATTGAAATACAAAAACCCATAATATAATAAATTAATGTTCTTGAATGATCTTTGGAGCATCCTCCTTGTCCTATTTACATATATCTAAAATGTGTGAATGGTGAAGGGATGTGTCCCTTTATAATACAATATAATATATAATATGATTAAGAGTTACGTTAGGAGGGTCCTAACATGCCACCCTCCTTTGAAAAAGCTTTGTCCTCAAAGCTAGAATTGCAAAAATTGTTGTTGAATCTGGTGGAGAGTCTCCCACGTAGAATCCTTTGGAGGTAGACCTTTCCAATGAATCAATACCTCAGTTATGGTGCGGTTATAGAGGTGGCACATATGTCGGTCTAGGATAGCTTCTGGTTCAACCATGAGAGCTCCATTATCTAAAAATTTTGGAAGTTGAGTTTGTGTAATGATGTTAGTGCATATTACGGCTTTAAGACAAGAAACATGAAATACTGGATGGATTTTGGAAGATTCTGGTAATTCAAGTTTATATGCAACAGGTCCAATATGCTATAGAATTTTATAAGGGCCATAAAATTTTGGTGCTAATTTTTGTGACCCTTTTATTTTCAATGAAGTTTGACGATATGGTTGGAGGCGAATAAATACCATATCCCCTTCTTGAAAAACCCTTTCAATATGATGTTGGTCTGCTTATTGCTTCATGTGGTGTTGAGCGATATGTATATTGTCCTTCAAAGCGCAAATGATATTATCTCATGTGACCAGCTCCATCTCTATAGCTGGTACTTTTGTACTTCCTAGAAGATAAGAGGTTAGATATGGGGGTGATAGGCCATATAATGCTTCGAAAGGGGTCATTTTTATGGTTGTGTGATATGTGGTATTATACCACCATTCAGCTAGTGGAAGCCATTTAATCCAGTGAAGGGGTTTGGTGGAAATAAAGCATCGGAGATAGGTTTCTAAGCACTTATTAAAAAATTTAGTTTGACCATCCGTTTTTGGGTGGTAAGCGGAGCTCATCTGAAGTTGAGTACCTTGGAGTTAAAATAATTCCTTCCAAAAATTACTAGTTAAAGTGGGATCACGATCACTAACAATAGTAGAAGGCATGCCATTTAATTTAAAAATATTGTCAAGTAAGATTTGAGCAATAGTACTAGCGGTATAGGGGTGAGCTACTGGAAAAAAATGGGCGTATTTAGATAAACGATATACCACCACTAGGATCATCATTTTTCCTATAGATTTTGGAAGACCTTCAATGAAATCCATTGAAATATCCTCCCATGTCTTGGTTGGTATGGGTAGAGGTTGAAGAAGGCCCGGTGTTGCCACTGTTTCACCTTTATTTATTTGGCATGTTTCACATTCATTGACGAACTTCTTGATATTATTTTTATCCCTCACCAATAAAATGATTTGGTCACTCTTTTGTAGGTTTTTAGGAATCTAGAGTGGCCTGCAGTAGGCATAGTGTGTAGCTCATGTAGAAGCTTTGGACGATAAACCGATGTAGGTGAGAGGACCAGACGTTCTTTGTAACGGAGCATGTTACCTTGCCAAGAGTAGTGGGGTTTACTCATGGGATTTTGTTGTAGCTATTGAATTATGGTGTGTATAGTAGGGTCCGCATACCATTCATCCTTGACTTGTTTGATCCATGTAGGGATGGGGCAAGAAAAAGCATGTAATTGTGAAGTTTCTTCGAACTTTTTGGAAAGTGCATCTGCAACAATGTTATCTTTCCATTTTTTGTAGATGATTTCATAATCATACCCTAATAGTTTTGTTACCCACTTTTGTTGTTCTGGAGTGGTTATCCATTGTTAAAGAAGGTATTTTAGGCTATGGTGGTCGGTGCAGATAATGAAATGTTTTCCAATAAGGTATGGTCTCCAATGTTGGATAGCATGGACCATAGCTAACATTTCTTTTTCATAAGTGGAACGTGCTAAATTATTTTTGGAAAATGCTTTACCAGTAAAGGATAAGGGCTTCTCATTTTTCATGAGCACCACTCCCATTCCCAATATGGAAGTGTCACTTTCAATAATGAATGGTTGGGAAAATTTTGGCATAGCTAGGACGGGGATGGTACACATGGAATTTTTCAAAGTCATGAAAGCTTCATTCACTTTTGGAGACCATATGAAGGCATTCTTTTTAAGTAGGATTGTTAAGGGTGCTACTATTTTCCCATAATATTTAACAAATTTGTGATAATAGCCCGTTAATCCTAAGAACCCATGCAACCCTTTTAGAGTTTTTAGAATTTTCCAATTTTCCACATCTTCAATTTTTTGGGGGTCTACTTTAACTCCTTCCTTGGAGACAATATGTCCAAGATATTCAATTTCCTCCTTCCCAAAGGAACACTTTGATCTCTTTGTGTATAATTGATTTTCTTCTAGTATTTTGAGTGCTTGCGCTATATGTGTTAAGTGCTCTTCCCATGTCTTGCTGTAAATAAAAATATCATCAAAAAAAACTAAAATAAATTTTCGAAGGAAGGGAGAAAATACCTTATTCATAAGACTTTGAAATGTGGATGGAGCATTGGTGAGGCAAAAAGGCATCACCAAGAATTCATAATGTCCCTCGTGGGTGCAAAAAGTAGTTTTGGGTATATCGCTTTCCTTAACTCGAATTTGGTGGTAACCTGATCGTACATTGAGTTTAGAAAAATATGTGGCTCCATTTAGTTCATCGAGTAGTTCATCAATTACTGGAATAGGAAATTTGTCTTTAATTATTATTTTTTTGAGAGCATGAAAATCCACGCATAGGTGCCATGATCCATCATTTTTTCTTACTAGTATGACTGGCGAAGAGTAGGGACTTCTACTAGGTCGAATGACCCCTACCCTTAGTAGGTCTTGTACTAATTTTTCTATTTTTGTCTTTTATAAGTATGGATATCGATAAGGTCTAATATTTGGAGGTTGGTGTCCCAGAAGTAATTGAATAGCATGATCATGGCTTCGTTGTGGAGGTAATCCCTTTGGTTATTTGAATATTTTATCATGTTTCTCTAGGATTTCTATTAATTCGGGTGCCTCTGGTTGCTCTTCGGTGGTGTTTTGCAAGGAAAATAGTTGGGCAACCATGCCTCTTCCTCCTTTTCAAAGAATATTTTCCATTCTATGGGAACTTACGATTTGTGTGGGACCTGTTTTTAAACCTTGAATTGTGTATGTTTGGTTGTTTTGTATAAATTGCATCCATAACTCTTCAGTCCCATTGAATTTTATTGAGAGTTCGTAGCCATTGTACTCCTAAAACAATATCACATCCTCCTAATGGTAGTACATACATATCTACTTTCATGTTATATTCTCCCATCGTGAGTTTGATATTCCTGCATTTGCCTTTACATGCAATTTTTCCTCCATTGCCAATCATGACTTCAAAGTTATTGCAGGGATATATCAAGCAATTAGCTTGTTTGTCCAAACTGGGGTCTATAAAATTGTGAGTGCTACCAGAGTCTAATAGCACAATAGGGTTTTTTTTCTTAAAATACCTTTTTACCTTCATTGTTTGTGGAATAGAGTATCCTGCTAATGCATTAAAGGATATTTCTCTTTTATCTTCTTGGTTTTCTTCTGCAACCTCAATTATTACTTCCACTTTTATGTCATCCTCCTCTTTGGGAGTGCAATCAACTGTGTCCAAAATATATAATTTCAGTGAGATGCATTTGTGGTTGGGGGTAAAATTTTTGTCACAGTGGAAACATAGGTCCTTTTCTCGTCTTTATTTTAGCTCTTCTTGGCTAATTCGTTTAATTGGCATGACCTTATTCATTTTTTGGTTGGTGTAGGTATTTGGTATTTTTCCTTAAAAAACTCTTCCTATTTGCCTTTGGTTATTGTTCTTCTCTTCTATAATTTGTGCTAATGCCACTGCATGCATCATATCGATAGGATTTTGTATTTGTACCTCCATTATAATGTCTTCTTTTAGGCCACTAATGAAACAACTTTGGAAGAATGATGCATCTAGTCCTATTGTAAGGTTCGCCAATTTCTCAAATTATGCTTGGTATTCCCTTATGGTGGAGGTTTGCTGCAGTTTAGTGAGGGCTCCTGTGAAGTATTCAAATTTAGTGGGGCCAAATTGCAACATTAAGTTTTTTGTGAATTTAGTCCATGTGGGTGAACCTTTTGTTTTCTCATACCATTGATACCACTGGGTAGAAATTTGTTCCAAGTGAAATGATGCAATACAGACTTTTTGAATCTCTAGAATTTGATATAAGGCAAAATATTGATCTGCCCTATATATCCAATTTGTGGGGTCACCTCCATCAAATTTTAGAAAATCTAGTTTTGTGGTACAGGGAAGGATTGATGTATGTGGTCCCCCTATTAATTTTTATTATGGTGGCCTAGTGTTCTATTGTCTGTTTTACATGAGCAGGAAATTTTGTTGTACTGAGTCCATGGAATGGGTTGTAGCATCCAATTTAGTGGATATATCTGTATTCGAGTTGGTGATGTTTATGGTTAGGTCTACTATTTTGGTAGCAATTTTATCTTCTAAATTGTCCTTCAAAAACATCATTCTTTGCATCATGTCTCTCATTTCCTTGGAAAACTACGAGAGTTCTTTCGTAATTTCTTTTGAAACCTCCTTCGCAATCTCCTTCATTATGTCTTGAGATAATCTTCCCTTAGCCATTTAGGGTGTGGTTGGTTTATAAGTGATTTGAATATGCAAAAATTAGTTTTGTCAAAAAAAATTATTTGTCTCTGTCGCGTTTAATTTTGCGTACTTGTTGCCCTTTATTCACACCGAATGATATTTTTCTTACATGTACTCGTTGTTGGAGTTTTCTAACTTCGATAATGTGTGATGTTGTCCAAAAATTATGTATGCCACCTTTTATGGCGACTGTGGCCTACTATGTAATAGTTCCATTAGTAATGGTTAGAATGTGTGTTGAAAAGAAAATGTTGTCAAGTAATGGCCTGTCAGTAACTAGAGCGGGGTGGGGAAAAAAATTTAGGTCTTTTTAGATTTGATCTAGTTGTTATGAACCTGCAAATTGAAATATGAATTGAATGCAGAAAAGAATCGTTGTTTGAATAGAATCACATTTGGTATTGAAAGGCAGAAACCACAATATAATAAATTAATGTTCTTGGATGACCTTTGGAGCATCCTCCTTGTCCTATTTACATCTATCTAAAAGGTGTGAATGGTGAATGGATGTGTCCATTTATAATACAATATAATATATAATATGATTAATAGTTATGTTAGGAGGGTCCTAACAATATAGGCCCGATCTATGCCACCTCTCTCAAACCTATTGTTCCCAACCACTCCCAATCCTCCTTGCTCAACTTGCCCCTAGCGCTCAAAAACATGGTGCCAAATCTATGCCATGGTCGTAATAATTTCAACTGCAATCATCACCACAAAATCATTAGCACATATTTTCCATTTCATCCATATACATAAAATCATACACATTTTCAATTAAATCAAATAAAAATTTCCCACCCATTCCATACTAGTACCTTTTCAAAATTCCACCCATCATTTCACATTTCACATTTCAAATTAAAAAAAAAAAACAATTTTTGCCCTCCCTTATTTATTTAGAAAAAACAATAATAATACTAAAAAATCAAAACAACAAAACAAAGGGTTATGGTACTTACCAACTCTGCACTTCCTCCAGCTCTCGCTATCATGCTCTCTCTCACCATCTCATTTTCCAACTTCTTTTTCTTCTTTATCCTCCTCCTATACCACCCATCATAGTTGCAAAATGAGGCCCATAAGACCTATTTATAGCTTTGCATTGGTAACCACCCAAACAGGTCACCAACCACCCTGGGTGGTCATCACAACACCATGCAATCATCCTAGGTGGTTCCCAGGTGCTACACAGTCACCCTAGGTAGTTGGCCAAGAAATTTTAGCAAACTATCACTCCAAATTTTCCAATTGAACCCTAAAATCATCCCTTTTGCAACTTCATTTCATCTTTTATCTCCTTTTATCCATATTTTATCAATCATATCATGGTTGTTATCCATTTATTTCCAACCACTCACTGCTTAAGGGGGTAGACTATACCCAAAAAACTATGTGGTAAATCAGTTCAATTACTCAAGCACTCAATTATGGAGTCACATATGTCCAAGAATATTTGCTCAAGGCTATCATTAACCCCCCTCTACTAGGGAAATAGCATAACTCATCTCTTTTCTCAAAATTCTAATCAAAACTTTGATTCAAAGACTCAAAATTCTAATCAAAGTGATCTCATAAATTTTTCAAAATGTAACAACCCCAATTGTTACTACTCAAACAAACTAATTTTTTTTTTTACCAATGAGTGAAGAACATAATCATGATCTAATATGAAGATATTCCAAGTGAACTATAAGTTACCAAGGCATCAATCATAAAGAGCTATTAAGACTTGGTCAGAATCACTCTTGAGTAGAAGTGACCAACTTCTACAAACCCTCATACCTCCATGGTATGAGAACTCTCAAATGGTATCTACAATAGCATTAGGAGTTTATCCCACACATAGGGGAATCACCCTTCTTCATACTATCCATGAAGACTAGTATATAAGTGAATGCCTTGAAGATTAGATATCCCACCTCCATGGTGGATCATCAAATCTTAAATACTTAGTTACCTCATCTCCACGATGAGGTAACTAAGATAATTATCACTCCATGTGATAAACTTACACATGCCTTGGAATAACCATCTTCAACACACATATCTTCCCCTCTTATTCATAAAATTTATTGGGCCTTATTATTTATAGAATACATTCCTAATCCAATATATTCCTCTCTATTAGAAACTGTATTTCATAAGTTACATTAACATGAAGTCCTTTATATCAACACGTGGGCCTTTTTTCCACATGTACATGTTAACTTTTGATAGAATGAGCACTAGGAGATAGCAATCATAAGATGCAAAATAATATGAAAGAAAGTAAATCTGCTAGATGACTGAGACATGCAATAAATAGAAATGATATAAATGAATACAATGTAGCTATGGAGGAAATGAACACTCTATTAATAAAGCTACTAAACTACATTATACCCATCACCACTGGATGGTGATCCACATAGAACTGCACTACTACCTATGAAGATTCTCTAAGCTACTATGTCCTCGACTCTCTATATCTATCTAACAATGAGGCCTTCCTTATATAGGCAAAAATAGGTTACTTGGCCAAAACTCTACCTAGTTGTGCAAGGGACAACTTGCACATTGACACTTGTGCATTTATTACATTGCATGAAGTAACTAGATAACTTCCCCCTAAAGTAATCTAATGTCCTAAGTATGTACCTTGGAAGATACATTTACATGACCCAAATTATGGAATATAATCTATTTCTAACACCCCCTTGTATTACATTATTTGGGTATTGAAGACTTTTAGTCTTCAATATGGATCTTCTTCCATTGGATGATCTTTGGTTTGTTCTAAGTAGTATTGATCTGGTTCTTTTCCTGCTACTTCAGTCTTCATGTCATGGCTTCTTATCTCTTTCCATTCTTTGTTCCTTGATGTAAGGCGTCTTTGATGGACCATTTCTCTCATGATAGTGCATGCCTTGAGTGGATTTGAATTGATCCTTCTTCCTTCCTTTGTACCTTTGTAAGACCTATTTCTCTGTCCTTCATAAGTATCAACCTTGAGCTCAATGTTAGTAGATCCATCTAGAATAAGTTCCTGAAGATAACAATTTATTCTTTGAAGTAATCTTCTTTCATAGTCTTTATAGTACCTATGTTTGAAGTGACAAGAGAAAGATGAGTGATTTGTCCCATCACAATATTTGCATGGATGAAAACTCCAACAATTTATTTTTTCATGACCATATTGATTGCAATGAGTGCACAATAAATATGATCTAGCAATTTTGTAGTTTATCTTAGGAATATCATGTTTGTCTATCTCCTTGATAAGACCTTCTAACCATATGTGCATGATTGAAGCTATTCCATATTTTCCTTTTTGTATAAAGACTTGTTGATCAATATTTTCCTATTTTTGATCATTAGACTCACCGAATGAATCATCATAGTTATTAATTTCAGAACTTATTTCACATTGTATTGGTTCTTCCTTTTCTTTGCCCTTTACATCATTGTAATCCATCAAGTTTTTAATCCATATTGGTATTTTCCTTATTCCACTTAGCATGCTAGTAGCCATTTGTATAACCTAAATTGGATAGAGTAGTCTACTTTATGGCTCCCTATATTAGGATATGAAATCCCTGATTGAAGTATATAAGCTTGATTTGATGAAACCTTTATTAATATTTTAGATTTGTAGGCTTCCTTATGTCTCCCTAGTAATGAGAGTATGAACACCTAATTTTAGGTTTTTGAAGAAAGCTTATATCTTCCCAACTTGACAACCTTTGATAGATATTATTATCAAGTTTTGTAGAATGCCTTATGACTCCCTAATGATTTTGGAATATGATATAGTGCTTTTGTAAAATATAGTTCAATTTATGGTTGATTTTGTACAGTTTTGTAAAGATCAAAAATCAACTTTTCTAACACCTTATTTCTCCTAATTGAACTAAGCACTTTTCCAATTTTTGAAGAGGTTTTAATGTTGGATTCCTTTTGTCCCTTTTTGAGAAATTTTGAGATAAGAAAATTATAAATTTCCAACCTTAACAAAAAAATATTTAATAACCTCTTTTTATAACCCTTAGGTTTTAATTTCTAATTTCCAAAGACCTAGTTTGATGTTGTAACCCTTATCACTCCCAAATTTGGAAAATTAGAAAATTAATAATATTTGCAAAATATTAAAGAATTTAATCCAAGTAGAATTCCTTATTTCTCCTAGGTTGAGTTGCAAATATTATTTTAATTTGGTAAGTTATCCCTTATATATTTTTCTTTAAAAATCTAAATTTCAACCTTAGCTTATAACCCTTATATCTCCAAAATTGAAAGCAATAATAAAGTGGTATTTAAACCTTACCTTTTGATGCTAATCTCCTCATTGTTCAATGCTTCCTTAAATTGGATATAACAATAGTATTAAAGTTCCCTTGGGTACTGGAATCAATGGAGATGCTCGTCTTCAATGCTGGAACATAGATGTTGTAAAAATAGGAAGGTTTGACCTTTAAGACCAGGAGCCTTTAATGCTCCTTCTTCCTTCCTTCCATGTTGTGCTTGACTAGCTTTGACTATGTTTTTTTGTGCTGTGAACTTTGGACTTCGGGCACCTTTTATGGAGGAATAATCTTGAGCTTTGTGACACGTGTCACACCCGTTACGTATGAGCACTTCTTCTCCTTTTCTTAATGTACCACTTTCTTGTTCAACACCTCTTGGTCACTCGTGTGGGGCTTGTGGAGGATAACAAGTGTCACCACATCCTTGATATTCTCCATAATGTATGCACTTTAGAAGGTTGATGCCAAGTGGCATTCAAGCTCTCTACATGAAGTCCTTTCCTATAATGCCTTCCAAGGAGAATATTATAACTTCTTAAGTCCTTTTGTATGCCATTCCTTTGCTTTGCTACATTTCTTGAGCAGCAAGTAAACTTTTCTCTTGTAGGTGGATTGATGAGGCACTATGGAGCTTTGAATGGCGATTTTGGTGCTTCCTTTGGTGGACGATCTTCACCAAGTTTAAGACCTTGAATGTAGCTTCTTTTCTCTTTATCTTCTATGCCTCCAATATGCTAATTCTTGTGCTTCTTTGTAGTGTAGATAGCTACTTGTTATGTTGTCCGTCCCACGTTGGTAGAAGTAGATGCCTTCTCTTTGTAGTGTAGATGCAGTCCATCCCACATTGGTAGATGTAGATGTTATCCATTGGTAGATGTGCACTCTTTTTATCTACGTAAATGTAGCTTGATGATAGCCTCTTGTGGGATTTGTTTTTGCAGGTTCGTCCATCCAAGATGAGCCCTTTGAGTGGCTCCTTTTGCTTGGGAAGAAGAGTGCTGAGATTCGACCTTTCTTGGTTGATTATTCTTGTAGTTATTGTACCTTTTGGGGCACATTCAAATATGCTATTTTTCTGTAAAAACCATATTATAGTAGTGCAATAAAATGTACCATAAATTGTACATAAGCCTCCTTTGATGCACCTTCTTTTGCACTCCTTTTTTATATCTGAAATTCTGGTTTTATGGCAGATTTTTCTCCTACAATACAAGGGTTTTGAGGTTGTATTTTATGAGTAGACACCTTCCCATTTTTTCTTGGACACTTTGATAACAAATCCAAGCTTGGATAACAATAGATAGAAGCTCTTTAATTTATGCAATTTTTTGCACTTTCTTTTCTTGCATCCAATCTTGTAATGCTTTGGATTTGAGACTCACCAAGTCTCAATATTTGAAGCTTCTATTTCTTTTTTGTGGTTAGTTGTGTTCTTCTCCAAGTTTTTGAGGATTCTAACCTATTTTTGGTGGCTTCACTTGGCCACAATGTGTTGCAAATTTATGTGCTTCAATAGTGTCTTTAGACACTTGATACAAATCAGATTTTGTGCCCTTCAAAAGCACAAAACTAATTTATTTTGAGAGTAGTATAATAGTGCAAATAAATCTAATAGAATTTCTTTTTAATGCACTAACAATTTCACCTTATCACTCCAATCAACTCTCAAGATAATGCACTTAATCAATTTATTGCAACTAATCAAGAATAATCTAAAATGAATCTTCAAGAGTTATTATGCAAATTCACTACAACTAATATTGTAGGGCTTAGTCTTCTTTTATTTTCCAAAGTAGATGATAGGTAGTTGATAGATATAATTCTAAAATCTAATCAAATCCTAATTAATGTGTAAATGAACCTTAAAAAGAACCTTTTCCTTTTTGCACTTTTGAAGACTGTAATCTACTTTTTCTTCTTGCAACTTTAATCCAAATAAGGTGCTCCAATGAATATGATAAGTAATAATGAGTTAGTTAGCACCAGTAGTTGCATACATTTTTTAAAATCTTATAGAGCTCCTTTTTCACTTCTATAGAGGATGTGGATCTTGGTGTCTAAGATCACCAAGTTGTTGCTTCGAGTAGGATCTTGCAACTTTTTGTAGATTGTCTTGAACAACTCCTTCTTCACCAAATGATGGTCTCAAACTTTCTTTCACGAGCCTAAGATTTGGTGGCTTATTTCTCCTCTTGTGGTCTCCTCCTTCTACTGTAGATTTGGATAAGTCTCTATATCTGAAGTGGTGCCTTCTTGCTATGCAAGGTAATCTTCAAATATCCTAGAATTTGATGAGCTTCTTCTATCTTCAAGTCTTCTTGTCAAATTCTAACTTCAAGCAGGATATTCTTCTCAAGATTTTGAATATCTTGAGGTCTTCACTGGATTCTTCTTCATGGATTTGGCACTCCTTGCCAAATTATCCTTATCGAATTGGCACTCCTTACCAAATTCTCCTTCTCTTGGGCTTGTTATCGGATGGCAATAATTGTCCCAAGTCCTTCACTATCAGGGATTCTCCTTGGTAGTGGATTTATCTAGTGAGTTCTCCTTTGATGATTTCTTTAGTAAGGCTCTCCTAGACTTTTTTGGATGCTCAATGAGACCTTCCCAAGGTCTTTGATCTTGCAACTTCTGTTGGTCTTTCCTTGAGATCTCTTCAACCTTCTACTCCTAGAAGTGTTGGTGGTGAGATCTGCTTCTAGATCTCTGATTTTTCTACTTCTGGATTCGAGCAGGACTCTCCTAGTCCTTATTCTTCCAAGTCTAGAAGTCCTTCAATGAGATCTTCTTCTAATCTCTTTTGCTTCAAGTGTTGAATTGATTCTGAAGAAGATACTCTTCCTAAATTTCTTGTAGGAAGTCTCCCAACTCACTGAATATTCTTTCCTTGCAACAAAAATATTAGTATTGAGATATTAATATACTTTTGAATCAGATATTATTTTCGAATTCTTCTTCAGGATCAAGGCTTCTATGGCCTTTCTCAGTATCTAGGCTTCTATGGCCTTTTCAGTATTAAGGCTCTTGTAGCCTTTTTAGTATCAAGGCTTCTATGGCCTTTTCAATATCAAGACTTCTGTGGCTTCTTCTTCAAGGCTTCTATGGCCTTTTCTTCAAGGCTTCTATGGAATTTTTGTATCAAGGCTTCTATGGCCTGTTCTTCAACTATGAAGTTCTTCAATCTAGCAATGGAGATCTTCAGTCTCCTAACTTCACCATGGCTCTTCTCTAGAAGTCTTCTTCCACAGTGTTCTTCTCTTGCACAAGGAACTAATATCTACACTATGAGGGCATGTTGACCTTTGAGCAATGAAGTTGGAGTCTCCTAGATTTCTATCATAGGAGGAGTACCAATCCTCTGAGAATTAATTATCTACAACAAAAGAAACTTTGGGTAATAGTTAGAAAGTTCTAGATATCTTGGATGATCTTCACTAGATGATCTATCAATCTAGTGGATTGAATGTTGAGTCCTGGTCTTCATGAGTTTTTCCTACAACTCTATGGAAAAACTCTAGTCAAGTGTAATCTCAGTATTTTTGGAACTAAGATTTCTTTCAGTCCTCACTTGTGACTCTCCCTAATTCTACCACCTAGATTCTTCTAAGAGTTTTGATAGTGGTTGGTCCAACGGTGCGTCAGGTTGAAAAAAACTTAGGCTTAATAATGATGGTGGTTTTCCTATAGACCTACATAGACTAGATCTATCGTGGCTCTGATACCATTGTTAGCTTTTGATGTAATGAGCACTAGGAGATAAAAATCATAAGATGTAGAATAATATGAAAGAAAGTAAATCTACTAGATGACTGAAACATGCAATAAATAGAAATGATATAAATGAATACAATGTAGCTATGGAGGAAATGAACACTCCATTAATAAAGCTACTAAACTACATTGCACCCATCACCACTGGATGGTGATCCACATAGAACTACACTACTACCTAAAAATATGCTCTAAGATACTATGTCCCCGACTCTCTATATCTATCTAACAATGAGGTCTTCCTTATATAGGCAAAAATAGGTTACTTGGCCAACACTCTACCTAGTTGTGCAAGGGACAACTTGCACATATACAACTTGCACATTGATACTTGTGCATTTATTACATTGCATGAAGTAACTAGATAACTTCCCCCTAAAGTAATCTAATGTCCTAAGTATGTACCTTGGAAGATACATTTACATGACCCAAATGATGGAATATAATATATTTCTAATAGTACATTCGAGCTTCCAATATGAATGTAAAAACTTTGTTTGAGCTCCAACTCAAACATGGATTGCAATCCCTAGGCTTCAACCCCTTCAAGATTCAAATTAGAACATACTAAACTGATTACCATTTTACATTTGAATACAATAGTGTTTGTAGATTAAAGAATCCACAAGTGTTTGTCAAATAATCACCACAACATATTTCCATTCACATTTCTATCTTAATGAAATACCATGCATAATCATTAAATCAAAGCATATAAACCATTACATCATAAATATTTGAGAATACATATCCATTATTCATTAAAACATCATCTCATTGGAAAGTAAATAACATCTGTAAAAAAGATTAATTGCAAACCACAAGGTAAAGATACACAACATATATCCTGGGAACCCTCACGGGGGATAAACCCAGCCTCAAAAATATGTTTTTCCTCTCATTTCATAAATTTAAGTTGTCATAATTACAAATATATAAAGGCATCCCACAGATCTTTTATCTAAATCAAATATACAACTAAAGTAATTCAAATCGTTCCTTTTTATTATTATTAAATAATGATAAAGGAATTTCTAAACTTGTCAAATATTTACAAAACCCTCCCTATGGATGGTTTCTGCATCTTCTCTGTCTGTTTCTCTTGACCCAGTGAGATCTTGGTTATCCCTGCTTCTTTGCTTCATTTCCTTATCATCATGAGCTTCATGGAGCCAAAATCGCTCAAGATTGAACTGGTGGTGGAAGCTATCCTAAGTGCAAGAGGATTTATGTCATTCCTAAAGTGATTTTTTGGTTGGGATTGGGATATCAACCTAGATTTCACATCCACTTGGGATAAGGGCATCATCATCATACATGGCATTGAGTTCTAGGTGGACGTTAATATCCTTGCTGAGGTTATAAGACAATCGTTGATGGGAAGAATAGTGCATAGGGACAATCACATATGGGAAATTAAATTGAACCAATTTGATCTGAAGTTACCTTTGAGGAGGATTGTCAAGTTGGGGATGGTTCGTAATGACTTACGCACTCCTTGGAAAGAGGTGATGAAATATATTATGGAATAAATCACTATGGATGACCCTGGTTCCCAGCTCAAAATTTTCCACATTGCGTTCATGAACCACTTTAGAGAGGTCAAGCAGTTGAAAATTCTAGAATTCCTATACTTGTCGATGGATTACTCCATTAACACAACCCACTCGAAGAAGGAGGAAGCCTGGACCTCTCACCAAGGGCTTTTCAAAGTAGTGTATGCTCATCTTCTAGATAAATTTCCTAAAGGAAATGTGCTCCCTCAGGATCAATAATATGAGACCACGGAGGAGGATACATCCTACACTCCTATCTCTAAGGTTTACGGTTCCAAAAGGAAGAATATGGATAAAGGCCACAAGGATGTTGAGTTATTGACAAAAATAAGGGTAATACTAAGATTACTCCAACCAAGAGTTCTCAATGCCTTAAGAACAAGGATGTCCAAAACCAAGGAAAGATGTAGGATACAACCAAAGATGAACCAGATGATCCTACGAAGAAGATTATCCAATAATACGTTATCAAGACCACCACCAACATTATTTTTCATCTAGAGAATACCATAGCTGCAATTATAGGGGTAATTACCCAAATGAAATAGCATATGAATGCTATGAACCTCTTGTTCTTTTGTGACAACTTCATAGAGGATACTCCTACTAAGACTGCCAATGAATCCAAAACAAAAGTCAAGGATGATGATGTTATGAAAATTACAAAGGATATTTTCAAGGACATCCCTAAGGATGTCACAAAGGATGTCAAGAAGGATGACATCAATGATACTATAATTGCCTAGGTGGTTGTTCTTCTGTGGTCTTACATTTTTGTCTTGTTTGGACTTTTCCTAGTTTCCTTTTGGTTTGTTTATGTTTTCCTTTACGTTTTTAGGTTTTCAAGGATGCGTTGATGTTTTTTGAGGATAGTGCATCCTTTTCTCTAGCTGATGTACTAAGGTGTTAGGGTGCCTTTCAAATGCCCATATCAATATAAATTTTTTAACTTATAAAAAAAAAATGATATTTCTCATTTGGGTCCAATTAAAATTGGACAGGTGTGATAAGGGCATATGCACGTAACTACTTTTTTTATTAGTTGCAGTTGGACTAAGTGAATATGATAAATTTAATTTCTTTTTACAAAATAAAAATATTCAAATTAAGCCTTCTCAAAATCCATATTTAGCTTCTTCACACTACTCAAAATCCCCTAATTGCCCTTCAAAACTCTCCAAATTAGTTTTGTAGAGTGTAGTTAGTTTAACCAAGGGTTTTATAGGAAGTATTAGGGTCTATAACCTTTTAGTTAGGTATTAATTGCTCCCTCAAATAAATTAATAACCTTTTTTTAAAAAGTCCTACTGGGCTGAAATGTGACACAAAAGCAAATATTCAAGGTCATTTATCATTTCCATGATTGAGTCATCCTACATTATTCTTGATTTGATATCATCCTATGTCACTTCCTTCAAGCCAAATATCCTCAGTCATTCACCAATCATTTTCACTCTCCATCATCAATCTAATGATTGATGTCATCGGTTTTTGCACCACATTATGTTTACACACAACGTGGTACAAAAAGGGGCATCTATAGACACCTAAAAAGTGGCACATTTGCAATGGTTAAATATTAATATTTAATAAATCATGCAATTATTTTAATTAATATGTTACAACCTTACAAATATTAATGTTGATTATTCTATCCCATTTGACCATCCTAAGCACCTTTGTATGCCTAATTTGTGGTCATCATGAGACCATCCCACTATTTTTAACATTGGTTCACCTAACTGCAGTTGGAATTTATTTCCCTCTTTCCTCCACATTCTAAGCTCATTAATACACATGGGTGAGGATTCCCTCCACCCAAGCACATTGATCAAGCACATATTTTTTTGTGGGTGAGGAATCTCTCCACCCAAATAGCATTAGTGAGGCATGTCATGGCGTGTCATAATGCATCATAGGGTGTCATAGCCCCAAATAAAGAATGTTGCACATTTTTCCATCCAAGCATACAAGTGGGAAAACCTAATATTCCTCCCTTCCCTCACCCAAGCCACTTGTCCCTCATCCTCTTACCCCCTCATCAATATCCTCCACCATTGGGAAATATTACAAATAGGCCCTAATTTCATTCCACTTTCATATGAGCACAAAAATACTACTAAAACTCTGCCTAGATTTTGCTTGAATATTCCTTCTACATTTTTGAGTTTGTGATTACAGGTATTCCACTTGAATAGCTCAACAATTTCAACCATAGATTCTCTTAGTAATGCATGCTAATTTTTATTTTACAATTGCACTCATCTTCGCTAGCCAAACAACACTAGATCTGCACTAGAGGATCTAAAACACTCATAGGAAGGCCTAAACCAGAGCTTGAAACCTTTGCTAAAACTTAGAAGTAACTACCCTAGGTGATTACATAGAGCCAACCATCATGTGTGGTTGATAACCGCCCTATACGTTACACAGAGCCAACCGCCCTAGGTGATTGAGCCTCAAATGCAGACAGAGGTCCATAATCAATAATAGGAAACTAAGGTAAAAAAAGATAGTTTACAAGGTTTTGTAACTATTTTGCATAGTTTTGTAACTTTTGTAAAAGGTTTTTTAAATTTTTGTAAGCTTTTTGTATTCCTTTTCATGATTTAGGGCCTTATCTCAAAAGGCTCAACAAATGCTACTGATGCTTTCATTGTGGGCTTGTGTGCAGGTACTAGGATCTGCATAGAGGATTAGGAGATAAATCAACATGACTTTAGAATCCTCCCACCAATTTTTTTGGGTGATTGAGGAGAAAATTTATGGCACCATAGAACTTATTTTCAAATAAAACTCTCCCTTTTGGGAGGTCTATCAGGGTTATGCCTAAGGAGTTAGACTCAAAATGTACTTATAAAAAAATGATGAATCCTAATCAAAATAAAGGTGAATCATGGATAATCCTAAGAAAATCAAATCGAGCATCTTCATACCAAAATTTGGGATATTTGAAGCCCTAAAATGTAAGGTCATTTTTGGAGCCACTTTTGACCTATTAAATCATCTTATAACTTCATAAAAATGCCACCATTAGATCAGGCTTGAAAAGATCTTTCCAACGAGTACAAATATGCCTATGTTTGGATATATATTATGGCGAATTGACCCTAATAAAAAATTGGTCCTAAAAATTTTAGGCGAATGGGCCGACGTCGAGGGTCCTCATATTCGCCAATTTCCAATTTTGAAAATCCTAATATTCGCCCAATTGGCGAATATTCACCACTATGCATAACCCTGAGGTCTATTATAGTCGAGAAGGTTTATTTGTATCAAACAAATTCTATTAATGCAAATATCAAGTTTCCATTTTGTTTATTTAAATTATTATGGTGCATTTCCTTAGTCACAACTATCATATTTTTTTTTGTATTGAATTTTTATTGACTAAAAATATGTATTATTATTTAAAATTAGCGATGCCAATGTTCTTGATCTCAAAAGATCCAAAAATATAGTTTTGAGTCCATTTTTACTTTTTTGCCTAGACCCCACCTACTAACATAATTTTTTGGTCCTAACAATATTTTTTGCACCTTCCTAGCCTACCCTTAGCTAACCTAACTATGTGAATGTTTATTTTATTACTATCATTATTTTATGTGTCATATTAATTTAGTTAAAAAACATAAAAGTTAGTAGTGGAGTCACTCTAGTTAGCACCGCCTCCTTGTTCACTAGCCATCGACTCTAATTGTGCTAAAAATAGAGCTATGGTAATGGTATAGTCCTCTTAGGAAGGATAGTTATACACATGAAGATAACATTAAAAGTTACAATGTATCCCCCATTTATAATTTTGAATTATTAATTATAAAATCAAGTTTTCTACATATTTTTTTGTTGATTTTTATAAGAGTGTCACAAGGGCAATGTTTTTAGGGATTTTAAATGACTTTAGACTCGTATTTACGCTTTGTTTATTTTTTTTTATACCCAAGCAACATTTTTATCTTTTTTTTTAGATTTGTATAGGTCTATTTCACACTCCACCAACATGGGACAAGAAATCAACAATAACATCTATTAAAATTTTCAAGAAGCATACCAAGGCAAGTAATAAGTAGGCTTTTCTCTACTTTTGCATTGTCCTTCCTTTATTTTGCTATTTATTTCCAAAAACATTCATTTATAAAAATAGCACTAACTATAAAATCTGTTGTTTTATAGCTACAACCCTAGCATCCATATTCAAGTCATTTGATGGAGAAAGAAAAAGGCCCTAAACTCCTTGTGTTAAGGTTTGAAGGAGATGCAATTGAGGCTCATGGTGGCATTGCATTTTAAAAAGCAAAAACTCTAAGACAAATACATCATAGAAATTTTTTAGAGGAAGAAGCATATTTTTTTTAAATTACACTCATAATAGTCATTACAAAATCAATAACAATCTGATTTTACCACACACACTATGATCATAAAAAACTAACTAATTTGACTATAATTTTAGGCATTAATAATAACATTTTTACTTCCCTTTAGTTACAAATTCCACTACCTAACTGACATGAAAGAGAATATGCACAACTATAGTTATAATATTGAAGTGAATGAATAAATTAACACTTGTTCATAACATGGATGAGAGTCTTATGTATATTTTCTCAACATCACATTTCCAACATTCTCCCCTTGATGTTGAGAGGTCTCACAATACTGTCTCTAATTTTTAAGAATTGATCTTTGGCAACTCCTTTTGTGAATACATAAACAATTTGTTCTTGAGTGCTATAGTACTTTAACTCTATTTATTTCTTTTATAGCATATCCCTAATAAAATTATACTTGAAATCAAAAAATTTATACTTTCTATGATGGATGGGATTCTTTTCCAATTTAACTGGACCCATATTATCACAAAAAATGACTATAGGATGACATTTATTTTCACCAATATCCTCCAATGCCTTCCTAAGCCACAAGAATTGTACACCAACTAAAGTGACTAAATTATACTCAATTTCTATGGAGGAAAAATAAATTGATTCTTATTTATTTGAGCTCCATGTGATCAATCCATAAACAAGAGAAAATAATTGCTAGAAGTAGACTTTCAATCATCCAAGTTGTTACCTTAATAGTAATCACTAAAACCAATAAGATCCATCTCTTTAGTTGCATAATAATGAATATCAAAATCAAAAGTACCTTTCACATACCTCAATATTCTCTTGGTAGCCTTCAAATGAATTTGATATGGTTTGTTCATGTACAGTAAAATAAGCGAATTTTCATAAGCAATATCTAGTTTTAAGTTAGTGAGAAACATCAAAATTCCTACAATGTTCCTATAACCCATCACATTTACTTTCTCAACTCCATCATGCTTACAAAACACTACTCCATGAGCAATCATAGTAGAAACTAGTTTATATTTATCCATACAAAACTTCTTCAACATTTATCTAGAAAACTATGTTTGGCAAATAAAATTTTTATATTCACATTGATGAGCCTCCATTCCAAGAAATTAATGCATCAACCTAAAATATTTCATTTCAAACTCATTCATCATAGCATTTTGAATTCATATTTCATTTTTGAGTTTTTATCCATATATATCAGATCATCTACATACAAACATAAAATAATAATATCTTTAACTTCTTTCTTGAATTAGAGGGTAGGCTCACTTTTTCTCCTTTTGAAGCCACTTTGTTGAAAGTATCCATATATCTAGGTATACCAAGACTGTGGTACTTGATTTAAGCCATATAATACCTTCTTCAAATTTTATACAAAATCTTCTTTACCTTTAACCTTAAAACCTTGTATTTGTTGTGTATACACTTCTTCTAAGTACCCATTCAAGAAGGTAATTTTCACATCCAAGTGATGCATACTCCATATTTATTGGACTGCCATAGCAATGACCATTTTTATTTTTTCTTGCCTTGCTATAGGTACAAATATTTCTTCATAATCAATTCCATACTCTTGTGTGAATCCTTTAGCAATAAATATAGCTTATGTCTTTCAATACTACCATCACTATTATACTTGGTCTTATAGACCCACTTGAAACCCATACATTTCTTACCATTTGGAAGTCTCATAAGCTCCCAAGTATCATTATTTTGAATGGAATTTATCTCTTCTTTCATTACTTGCACCTACACATCATTAGTACAAGCATCTAAAACAAGAGGGTTCAAACTCGACCTGAGACATCAAATCATAAATAACCGACTCTCCTTTAGGATCTTCTTCATAATATCCATATAAGTGCAACCTTTCCAATATTAAAACAACTTGAACAACTTCTTTAGATTATTCTCTTGTAAGCCTTCTTTCAAATTTTTTATCAAGCATTTAACTTAGCAGGTGGGCTTTAAAAGTTCTCTTCCTCCTCTTAGTCTTCATAAGATCAATAATGGATGATGAAATAATTGAATAAATTGATAAAATTTCCTTAAGATTGCTTGAATAACTAGTTGAAGGATTACTTGGCAAACTTAATGGAGGAGTAGACATACTAGTAGGTTATCCACCACAAACACTACCAATACCAACATTGATGGTCTTACTAGCTTGGCCTCTTTGATGACCACATAACTTTGGTATTCTTTGGACTCTAGAGCCTATAATCTTTCCAATTTTTATAATATCCAACAAAAATGTAAGGCTCACTTTTTGGATCAAGATTCTTCCTTTTCTCATCAGCAACATGAATATAGGCTAAACAACCAAAAACTTCTAAATGATTACTATTAGGTTTCTTCTCATACCATGCTTCATAAGGAGTTGTCTTATCAAGAGCACTTGTGGAACTCCTATTAAGAATATATATTGCTATAGCAATTGCATTAGCCAAAAAATAATTGCTTAGCCCCTTGGTTTAAAGCATACTTTGTGCTATTTCAACTACAGTCTAGTTCTTTCTTTCATCCACCCCATTTTGTTGAGTGTAAGTAGTTATGAGTTATTTCTTGATTTCATTCTTATGACTAACTTGTAATTGGTGGAGATTTTTTCCTTCCTAATTATGGGATAGGGGTAGACTAACTTTGTTAGTCCTTGGTGAGGGTGGTGACAAATTAATTGGTCAAGAAGCTTTCTTATGTTCCATGGATTTTGTCCCTATAACATGACCACATATGTTACTTATCTTAATCATAATGTATTCAAATGATTCCCTAAATCTAAATTTTGGGTATAGGCATGATGGATATACATAATTTTATATTTATCCTAGTACATTGGTCTAAAATATCAATGGTGTTGATATCACCTCTTTAAAAAATGATAATGATCACTGATTAGAACTTAGCATTTTGATTAGTACATTGGAAACCTTAATGTCTTAGGCACTTGGGGTTGAAATGATACATTTTCTTGACCAAAAATCATGATTATCTAACCTTGAAAGGGATGTAATCTAACCTTTGGTTTAAAGAAAAAGTTCAATGATCCTCTTCATGATTATAAATACTCAAAAGTATTCCTCATTAGATGATAAGTGAATCTAAAAATTCCATCCATCTTAATATCAATCTCTTTGTCATTACATGTTTTCCCTCTTTTTCCTTCTAAGTATGCTCTAATTACATGACTTCCTTAACCCTTATAGGCACCTTTAAGCTTGTTGACCACTGGTTCTATGCCATCCAACAAAGGAGAGCAAGGTGCTCCACCAAGATGCTAAATCTAAAATTCATGCTCACTTTTAATGGATATGTTATCTTAGCTTCCCAACCCTCTATGGGATTCTAGGTTATATCCCATTTTTATGGTTTTAATACAAGTTAACTTTTTTTTTAGGAGTAGGTTTGTTGTCTATTTTATTCACTCATTTTTTATCTAATTATTGCTTCACTAGTATCTCAAATATAAAGCTTCGAGGTCTAGGATTATATGCTTTTCCACTTTTTATTTCATTTACTTTCTTCTTGTTTTCTCTAGGTATTGTATCATTAGTCCCTTAAATATGAAACTTACGAGGATAATTTTGTATGCTCTTACTTTATGTTTTGTCATTTAGTTTTGAATTAATTTTTGACCCACTAGTCCCTCATAGATAAATTATAGGGTAGTTTTGTATGCTTTTGCTTTCTGTATTAGTCTCTTGTACTTGGATTTAATTGTATTAGTGTAAAAAGCCTCTTTTTCTTATTTACATTTTAGTTTATGCTAGAGTAGATGTTTTTTTAATTGCTTACCATAATCTAGTATAAATATTTTTAGATTTCTTACATTAAGTTCGTTATGCTTATAAAACTGTGTAGGGATTCTAAATTTTAATAAAACACTCCATTCAAATAAAAATATTTGTTAATGTAGGTTAAATACATTTAAATATATTCATCTCCTAGGATTTAATTATTCTAATGACATGTCTCAATATTAATAAGAGTAAATTTAGTATTAATATATAACAAGGGTCTCGATAGAGCATGAGGGGTTAACTCAATAAAATTATGGTATGATACATGTGTTTATAGAATACTAAATAATACCGCTATATTCCATTAATACCTCTCAATCCTATATTATCAATACCTCCTCCTAGTACACATTTTAAATTAATGTTACCCCTATTTTCACCATGTGTCCTAGGTATTTTTCATTATATTTTTATAACCTTTATTATTTCTACCATTTCTTTGAGAATGGTAGTTTTATTTAAAAAGTATTTTTTAACCCCCTCCGTCTACGAATGAAATAGGTACAATATTATTTTCTTTTTTAAATATGAATTTGAATTCTATTGGAACTCTAATTTAATATCTATTTTTTAATCTTCCATTATGTTAATAATGACAATAGAGATCATAACAATAATACCTACACCACATAAAGTGGCATTATCTCAACCAGTTAGATTCCTCAACATTTAAGGAGGATACCAAGGTTCAAATCTTGCCAAACAATACATTTTGGGCCAATTTAGGTTATCATATCATATTTTGATCGAACTCACATATTTTTGGCTAAACTATTAACATCGTATTTGTTTGGCCAAGCAAATTTAGATCAAACAACTTTCAACCAAACTCATATGTTTAACCAAACCAATTTCCAACTATCTATTTTTTTATTTCTTAATGTCCCTAAAGTTGAATTAACAACAAATAAACATTAGTTTGATTGAAAATAGCTCAGCCAAACCACTTTTGATTGAAATAATATCCATCCAAACACCCTTAATGACATCAACATCCCTCGACAAGTTCTTTTGGAAATAAATAAAACAACATTTTTTCAAATGCAAATGCCTTGAAAATGCTTTAAAATATTATTTTTAGGTTATAACTATTTTACTAGTTAGATCTTGTAGACTAGATTTTAAAAATTAAAATTTTGAATAATATAACATATTGAAGTAATTTTAATATTTTTGTTTTTAAATTAATTTTTAACACAAATATTCTCAACTTAAAAATTTAAATAAAATATTGTATCAAGTTAAATAAATAAATAAATATCTTGACATATAGGACATGATGTATTTTTTCATTCCATATACAATTAATGAATAAATAATTTTTCATATTAAAATAACGGTCCACGCAAAAATGTCTATTTTTTTATACTTTATAGTTCAAATATTATTTTTAAAAATATCTATCAAAATGAATTAAAAAAGTTCACCACACACCTTAGGTTGTCATATTTTAGGGAAAAAAACTCATTACTTGAAATTATCTCTGTTATTATAACATATTTGTACATTCGACACTTACTATCTTGAAATATTTTTTATGTTCTATTTCATATAAAATCTTGCATTTTATATGATA
Source organism: Wollemia nobilis (assembly GCA_028583015.1). Lineage (NCBI taxonomy): Eukaryota > Viridiplantae > Streptophyta > Pinopsida > Araucariales > Araucariaceae > Wollemia > Wollemia nobilis. The sequence goes on from JAQPPZ010007530.1 coordinate 7,358,714, forward strand.
AAAATTGATATTATTAAAATACAAAAAAATATTATAACAATTTACACTAAAAACACTTTAATTTATCTTTTAATATCTCTATTAAATTTTAAGTGCATGTCATGTTAAAAATACTTTTTTATTATTATTAATGTAAATACAAGGTTTAAATGGCTCGTACCCTTTTGCAAGACAAAATGAAGCTATTCAGGTATTACAAAAACCACATGTAAGTCACCTTCAAACTTCTTATACAACTCAAAAAAAATTAAAATAAAAAGATTATAACTTTGCTATTATATACTACCACAAATATGTTGTAGATAACTACATATCTTAAATTATTTACATCGTTTTTTCCAACTAAATCAAGTTGAGATGAAATTTATCAAGTGGATCCATATTTGGTCCTCTTCTCTAAGCACACCATAATTCACCAACCAATCTGCCATATTGTCTCCCTCTCTATAAGTGTGCAAAAATTCAAAATTCTTTAGATATTTTAACATTTATAATGTGTCCTCAATGATAATTGACACTTGCCAGCTTACCTTATCTTTCCCTTTCAAGAAATTAATAAAATTTAGAAAGTCTTCCTCTACCACCATCTTTTTCACTCCTATGTCTATGACTAGCTTTACTCCAGCAAGGGCTACTCTAGCCTCAGCTTGGTGGCTAGTCCTAGTACTTAGATATTTAGTAACTACTCCCACCATAACATTGTTGTTGTTCCTAATAACTCCTCCTCCACCAAATTTACCCAAATTACCTTTGGAAGCTCCATTAAAATTTAGTTATTTTTATCCATTTCTCTTTAGTGGATACCGATTGACTTGGCCTCTCAAATCAGTTTGGAAAATAACCTATTTTTCTAAAGGTTTAAGATTCCACTTTAAGACTATAATTGCCTCCTCACCAAATTCAGGTTTCTCCTTCAGCTTCATAATTGACCAATTACCTAGGTTGGATCTTTTACTGGTATGAGTATTTTTTATTGTAGGTATTTTCTCCTCTTTCAATAGACTTGTATTTTCTCTAATCAAATTTCCCAAACATATAAAAATAAAACGAGATCCCAAATTATGTTTAATCTACTACTCTTGAATGGCCTTTCCCACTATTGTAGCCAATCTAACATGTTATACGGTAGGACCCAACTTATTCCCATTTCGAGAATTAAATCATTAAGAACCTTTAATGAGTATTTACATTCTAACATAATGTGTTTCATAGATTCTTCATTAGCCTCACATAAGTAACATCTATTAGGGAAGTAGAAACCTCTTTTTTTAGATTATCCATAGTCAAAATTTTATTTTGAGATGCTAACCAAAGGAAAATAACTATCTTTGGAATAACTTTCTTACCCCATAATTTCTTCCATGGAAATCCTCCACTTAGTTCTACCAAGAACAAATCATAGGTTGATTGATGAGCACCAAAAATGCTTATTTTTTGTATGTTTTAATGGGATAATTGTGTGGTATTATTATATTAGAAATGTATTTTTTGTGAAATTATTGTATGCATTTAATAGAAAATGACGTATTATGCTTAACATGTGTTTTTAGTGGAAAATGTGTGTAGATGCAGTATTTTATTACTTTTTTTGCACCTTTTAGTTGAGGTCCCATGTGGACCTAGCATCGAACAAAATTTCTAATGCGATTAAGGAATGATGGGTGGTTCAATGGAGATAGTGGTATGGGAGTAAGGCATCCAAATTCGCTAAGGTATGGTGCATGTATCCTAGTTGCAAGTCGAAAGATACCTATCTTCCAGTGAAAGAAACACACTTGTCTCTCAGTAAATAGGACAAGCACCTGTCTCCCGACAATAGGTCAAAAAGTACCTATCTTCGAATGATAGAGCAAGCACCTATCATTCGACAACTAAAAAAGTGATAGCTTTCAACGAACAAAAAAGGACTATATGTGATGCCTTCACTCGATGACAAGCCAGAAAGGTGCCTGTATTCTAGTGATAGGTTGATCAATGCTTATATCTGATAGAATAAAGTGTGTATTGATTGTTTGACTTGAAGACCGAGCATAAAATTAGACAAATATTGTTGTATAAGCATAGGGAGCGCTATAGTTATCTCAAAAGGATTAATTTTAGTATGGTCACTCTTTTAATAGATGTTTAATTAAATTTATGCATGCACTCACCATAGTGAATCATATCAAAGTGATTAATTTTAGAACAATCTAAATTTGTAATAGGAGAAAGCCGCATTCTGTATAAAATGCAAGCCACCCCTAAAGCGAACAATCCTAAACTTGAACATTATTTTGTACTACATTATTTCAATAAAAAGTCTTGAGTGTTCTTTTAATTTGTGTGTTCGAAAGAGTGACCATGTGAATTAGTTGGACGGATGTCTGTAGGAGCCTGGGTCCACTCCAGGCAGTATTTCTCCCCTGTTTTCTATTGTCATTATTTATGTTGTTTCTTTCTTGTTCTTTTATTTTTGCAAGTGTGTTTTCCTGCTTTATTTATTTCTGCACAGTGTGTTTAATTCTTGTAATTTCTTGCTTTATTTAATTCTGCAAGTGTGCTTAAATTCCTACAATTTCCTTTTAGTTGTGTGCTTACTTTTCTACAAATTTTCTTTCAGTCATGTGTTTGATAATGATAGTTTAAATTACTTTTCCTGTAGTTTCCATTAGTATTTATTTTCCTACACTTAATTATGGTTGGTTTGGATGAACTTAAACTACACAAACACACCCCCACCAAACCAAGTGACACATAGGACTCATCTCCCAATTTACTATAGGCATATATTTTGCACAGGTACTCAGCAAGTTTATGAACTCCCGGATTGATAAAATTAAATGGAAGCAAAATTATTGTTTTCAGAAACAACATTTTTTTATCACCATTTTGGCACCATTGTTGGGGAGTGCCAACTATAGTATTTAGAATATATAGGTCAGTCAAACCTAAAACTTATAGTTCATATTAGCTTACCCATAGATTCTCTACCTGATATTGTATGAGTCCACCATGATTAAGAGGATCAAATGGATGCTTTGTTAGAAAAGGAGAAATCACTCCAAAAATAACTGAACCACCTTCTAAAATACCTTCTGAAGAATCTGAAACACTTCCCAAAGTTGCACCATCATCTCCACCTAAAACACCTTGGCATAGTAACCCATATTTGGATAAACTTTCTTTTAAACTAATCCAAGGTGGAAATCATTAGGAAAAGAGAAAACATCTAAAGATTTATTGAACACCCAACTATGGAAAGAAGTGGAAGAGGGAACTATTTCAAATTCAGATTTAGGAATATTATTAGAAGACAAGTGAAATGAGTGTAACGCTTTGTTAGAAGCTTTGAAAGTAGCCGGTGTAGAACCTACATTATTTGAAAATATGGTTGAGGTGGAAGAGGCTTCAACTAGTTTTGACTTTCCAATTGAGGAATCCAGAGGAGAAACCAAAATGAAACACATATCTCCTACATATTCCTACTTTTAGAGGACTACCAACTGAGGACCCTGATCTATTCCTTTTCAAATTTTATGTACTTTGCAGATCAGTGGACTACAAATATGATGCCCAAAAACTAAAATTATTTCCCTCTACACTAGATGATTCAACACTATGTTGGTTCATCAATTTGGGGAACAAACACATTGCTACCTAGGAGGATATGAAAAAAATATTCCTAGAACAATACCAAGACTTTGGTAGGGCATGAGATGCTAGGGAAGAAGTCCTAGATATGTCCCAAAGAGAGGAAGAGTCATTGGAAGATTATTGGGATAGATTTAACTTCAATCTTCAACGATCACCCCATGCAAAACTGGGTGAGAAATCCTTGAGAAGCATATTCTTAAGGGGGCTCACAAATGAATCCTTAGAAGCTTTAAATTTTTTATTGAGAGGTGATATTTACCAACATCAAATGCCAAATATTTGACAATTGTGTCGAAATTATTCAAGAAGAAAAGGTAAACCCACCAACTGAGTCACAAAAATCATAACCTCTATAACCAAGGTAGAAATAGGCAATATGTTGGAGGACATGAAGAGTGATATGTTATCATCTCTTGCACTTCAATTAGATACACTCCTGCTTAAAAAAAAATCAGGAAACTAAAGTAGCACTAGCCTTCTTTTACCCAATATGTAGAAGAAAACACCCCAAGAATGAGTGTCTAGAGAATAAAGTGAGAGTGTGTACCATTTATCAAAAGGATCACAAAACGAGGTTGTGCCCACAAATAGCAAACATAAAAGAAGAACCTGAAGTAGCAAAAATTTATTTTATGGGTAACAGGAGAAACTGGCAATAATTTCCTACAGGAAATAGTATGCCAGGAGGAGGACCACCCTATGGGGGATCCAATTTTATGAACCAAGGGCAAACTCAACCACCCAATATGGGATGGTGGGGTCAAGCACCTTGGATGAATGCCACCCAAGGATCTACTCCTTACACCCCTTATCCATGGATGCCATACCAACAAACTAGACCATAGTGGTAGAATTACAATATGTGGACTTCACCTCCACAAAACACAACTCAAGCCCCATTGCAGCCTAGTTTTCCAACACCTCCTACTTCTAGGCCAAATCAGCTACCTACACAACCAACTCCAAATCCAAACAACAAGATAAATCAGCCCACCTATTAGGTAGATACAGATATGTTCCCCATGTATCATATTAGAGTAGATTGTAACCTTGTACAACTTAGATCAGGTAGGTAGTTAGGAGTAGATCCAAATCCTCCTGTAGTGGAGGAAGAGGATGTAGAAGTAGAGGTAGAAGAACAACCACCTTCGGTAGAGGAGGTGGAAGAAAATGTAACTACTAAAAAACACAAAAATTAAGGGGTTCCACCCTTCCCAAAATACTACAAGAACCCAAAAAGCCAATGCAGCCAAAATTTGACATCATGGAAGGATTAAAAAACCTGATAGTCACGATTCCCCTTTATTAGGCCATAAGAGATGTTCCAATCTACACAAGGGCCATAAGAGAGTTATATCTTAAGAAACTAGGAAGAAAACCATCAAAAGCAGTTAATATGGTAGGTCAGTTGGCTGATTTAATGTTAGGAAACACCTACCACCCCAAGTACTCTAATCCAGGAAGCCCAGTGCTAACAATTCAAATTGTAGGCTTACAGTTACCCAATACATTAGTAGATCTAGGAGCTACTATAAATTTCATGCCCTAAGAAACCATGCAAAAATTTCAACTCACAAATATGAGGCCAACCAAAACAATTCTCCAATTGGTTGATCGATCTACAATACTCCTGGAGGGAATGTTGGAAGATGTGATTGTAATAGTGGATGCATGGGAGTATTCGATAGATTTTCTAGTCTTACAATCTAGATCTGGATTGGGTGGTTATCCACTTATATTAGGTCATCCTTGGCTAGCCATAACTAATGCTTATATAAGTTGTAGGATAGGATAAATGACAATCTCGGATGGATAGAATATCAAAAACTTAATCATTTATCCACCTACATAGTCCATTGATATGTTGGGAGAACCAAATTATGAAGTCTTAAATATTGATGCCTTGCCAATGCTTCAACAAATAATGGCTCTAGATGAGGTAGAGGATGACACCGATGAAGATCAAGTCATAACAAACTTTTTCCAAGGGGAATCCTCACATCCTCCTATAGAATCTCCACTTGTAGGTAGCAAGGAAAATCATGTCAAAAAGATAGAGGTAGCACCTGGTAGAATGTTGAACATTGATCATGAGTTATCAACTATTCAAGAGGACAAGTTGAAAGAAATACTAGTCAACCATCAAACTACTTTTGCATGGGACTATAAAGACATGAGGGGGATTGCACCCGAAGTCTACATGCACAAAATTTATTTGGAAGATAATGTAAGACTAGTAAGATAGCCTCAAAGGAGAATGAATCCAACAATGAAAGAAATAATCAAAGCTGAATTACAAAAACTTTTGTCAGCTGGATTTATTTATCCTATATCGAATAGTCAATGGGTATCACCTTTAGTGGTGGTGCCCAAGAAAAATGGCAAGTGGTGAATTTGTGTTGATTACAAGATGTTAAATAAAGCCACTAGGAAAGATCATTTCCCCCTACCATTTATTGACCAAGTCCTTAACACCTTGGTAGGATGAAAATATTTTTCATTCCTTGATGGGTTTAGTGGATATAATCAAATTCAAATAGGGGATGAAGATCAGGACAAAACCACTTTTACCTATCCTTGGGGTACTTTTGCTTACCGAGTCTTACCATTTGGGTTATGTAACACACCTACCACCTTCCAAAGGGTGGTGCTTAGCATCTTTTCAGACATGGTTAGAGAGACTATAGAAGTCTATATGGATGATTTCACTGTTTACGATGAAACTTTTGAAGAAGCTACAACTAATCTAGAGAAAGTACTCCAGCATTGTTGGGAAATAAACCTATCCCTTAGTAATGAAAAATATTTTATGTTGATGCAAGAAGGGATAGTGTTAGGACATCACATATCTGCTAAAGGGATCAAGGTAGATAAATGAAAAATTGAAGTGATTAAAAATCTACCTACTCCCCAAACTTAGAGAGATATCCACAGTTTTCTAGGCTCTACTAGATATTATAGGTAGTTTATCCAAGATTTTAGCAAAATTGCCAAACCTCTGCATACACTGTTGACCAAGAATGTTGAGTTTATCTAAATTAGTGAGTGTGAGCAAGCATTTCATATTTTAAAAGATAAACTAACGATTGCTCCTATGCTAAGAGGTCCAAATTGGAACCTCCCCTTTCATATTTATGTTGATGCATCCAACAATGCTATAGGGGCAGCATTAGGATAGAAGGATGGAGATGAATTTTATGCCATCTATTATGTCAGTAAACATCTTACAGGTGTTGAGTTCAACTATACTATCACATAAAAAGAGTTCCTTGCAGTAGTTCATGCTATAAATAAATTTTACCACTATATCACAGGTTATAAAAATTTTGTGCACATAGATCATACAACCATTAGGTATCTGATGAATAAACTTGTAGTGAGTGGTAGAATTATTAGGTGGCTTTTACTTCTATAGGAATTTGATGTAACCATTGTTGACAAACCTGATAGGGATAATGTTGTTGTAGATTTTCTCTCCAAGTTAATATCTCAGGACCACACTACCACTGAAGACCAATTTTTGGATGAGCATCTCTTTGCTCTTGATGAACAAATTCCATGGTACGTAGATATGGCTAATTACTTAGCCATCGGTAAAATATCTCCTACACTCTCACCCCGAGAAGCTCAAAATTTGATTGAGAAGAGTGCAACCTTCTCATGGATTGATGGATGCCTATTTAAAATCAGGCCCGATCAAATCATGCATAGGTGTGTTGTAAAAAATAAAATCACAAAAATTCTAAAGGCTTGCCATGATGAACCATGTGGTGGACATTTTGTAGGAAGGAGGACTACATTTAAAATTCTATAGGCTGGGTATTATTGGCCTTCTTTATTTAAAGATGCATCCAAACATGTTAGCCAATGTGATCAATATCAATGAATGGGTAGACCAACTCTTCAAGATGAGATGCCACTTCAGCCCCATGTGCATATTGAACCATTCGATAAGTGGGGAATGGATTTTGTTGGGCCAATCAATCCACAGTTAGGTGGAAAAAGGTATATTTTAGTTTGTACTGACTATGTGACTAAATGGGTTGAAGTGCAGGCACTATGGGACATGAAAGAAAAAACTATAGCCAATTTCTTGTACGAATCAATCTTCACCAGGTTTGGTGTTCCCAAGGAAATTACCACTGACCAGGGGACCCAATTCACCTCGAAGATGATTCAGGATTTGATGAAGCAATATCAAATCTGACACAACAAAACTACCCCTATCATCTACAAGCAAATGGGTAAGTGGAGGTCACAAATCAAGAGTTGGAGAATATTCTCACCAAAATGGTACAACAACATAGAAAGGACTAGGTAAACTTGCCTATCGAAAGCAGTTTGGGCATATCGCACTACCTAGAAAACCACCATGGGATTTACACCATTCTAATTGGTGTACGAAAAAATGCCATGATGTCAATCAAGTTTGAAATTAAAACCCTACGAACTGCTGTAGAATTGAACCTAAATTTGGATGCTACATAAAAAGAATGTATTCACCAACTCAACTAGTTGGATGAGTACCGATAAGATGCACTATAGTGCATAAAAATCATGTAAAAATAGAGGGCCAGGTGGCATGACCACCACATACAACCAAAATAGTTCAAAGAGGGAGATTGGGCATTGCTTTATGATTCCTGGTTCTAGGAGAAAAAAGGGAAGCTCATGCAGAGGTGGATGGGTCCGTATGAAGTGGTCAAGATAATCAACAATAGTGTTGTCTACATCAAAACCATTGATGGCAGTGACATCATGTTGATAGTCAATGACCACCGCTTACGGTCGTATCATGTGCCTCCAATCCACGTGATCGGATCAGAAGCAGGCATGGGGGAGACCCCATTGCAATGAAATTTATTACTCAGTAGTTGATAAATTTGTATGCATTTGCAAATAAAAAAAATATATATATATATATATATATATATATATATATATATATATATATATATATATATATATATATATTATTTTTAATTAGCATAGGTTTTTTCTTTTTGTTTTTATTTATTATTTTGTAGGATTACGTGCCCTAAATGCAATCTGTAGGTAGCTTGGGTAACCTAGGCCTATCAAGCATAGGCCATAATTCCTATTTTTCTTTTTGCATGTGTTTTATGTGTTTATTTTTGCAGGACACGTGACCTTGAATGCAATCTATAGGAAACTAGGTCAAACTAGGCCTATCAGGCACAGGCCCATGGTGCCCTATATTTTTTCACTTTCTAGGAGGATAGACGAATGAAGAAAGTACCAACCTCCTACCAGGAGGGTGACACTTACAACTAGATATGTGTACAAGTGTTTACTTCCTAACAAAATAAAATACCTATATACGGGTCAATGCAGTGGACGTTGACTTTTCACCAAGGGGAAGTGCCTATATTCGAACTAAAGAAAGGTGCCTATCTTCGGGTCAATCTAATGAATGCTAACTTTCCATTAGAGAGAAGGTGCCTATATCCCAAACACAACAAAGGTGCCTATATCCACAAAATTCTAAAGGTGCCTATATTCTACATAAGGTGCCTATCTCCCATATACAGCAAGCGTCTATCTTTCAAAAAAAATGGTCACCTATATTTCAAAAAATATATTTTGCAGGTGCCAGTATCCAAAAAGTTAGAATAAAGGTGCTTGTATTCCTAATAAAAATGGTGCATGTATCCCAAAATTCAGAATGAAGGTGCTTGTATTCACAGTGACAGACGGTGCCTATATCCAATGGGTTGGAGTAAGATGCATGTATTCTGGTAAAAAAGGGTGTCTATATCCATGGAGTAGAGATGAGGTTCCTGTATTCCACACAAATAAAGGTGCATGTATTCCAACACAACGATGGATCCTATATTTTGCATCAGAGAAGCAATCGGAGCCACGATGGTGCCAAAATCCATGCACATTCAAAGTCAAACTTTTTCATAGACCAAAGTATGCCTGTTTTTATTTTTGATGATGAAATTTGTTTTCTTCTCAATTTTTGATTGTTGAAGTTCACATCTTCCCGTCGGTGACCCATGCATACTCTCGAGACACAAATAAATCAACTTCCAAGGGGGGATGTGTGTCATCCTATGGTAAAATAAAATATTCATGTTTTCTTTAGTTTTTGCACGAGACCTCGAGACTAATAAAAATGCAGTACCCAATGATGTTCTTTTGATGTGATTGCCCTGCATGAAAAAAATGCACACCATTCATTTATCCCAGAGACACTATTGTCATGCACCAATAAAATCAAATTGCACCACCAGCATTTGCATATCATAAAGAAAACCACCTAGGTATGTACTAATTTTTTTGTTATGTGTGTGCATGATTATCATAAAGAAAACATTTATGTGTAATGTGTCGGTACATGCCCCACGAAACTATTGTCCAATCATGCAACCCCCAAATCTACAAACTACCATGTGGTACCAATCGAGCATAAGGAAGGAGGTTGTAATGGTACCCATCTAAATTTGGCATATGATTTAATAATTAATTATGTAGATACCCATAATTACTACTGATTACAAGAAGATAGGTGCCTTGTATGCATAGATACAATCACATGCTTTGACATGTTTAAAAATAGATAATAGTGTCTATTTGCAACATAGAGAAAATCTAGTAGAAAAGAGTAGACGACACCATGGGAGGACCTTTGACTAATCATACCCTCAAGAAGTATGAGCCCAGGGATCTCTTAGGCATAATTGGTTTCATCAAATACTATTTTTGAGGTTGTCATATGGATGGACTACTATCGCCTGGTCATCCAAGATCAAGATCTCAAGGTGGTGCATAAATTTATAGCCTCTATGGATGATGGTGTAGTGAGGATGCATGGACTGGTCATACCAATCACAAAAGAATACATCATAGAAGTTACCAGCCTCCCATGCATAGGGGATCGAACATACAAGGATGATAGTGTGGCATGGTGTGCTCAATGATTTTTTTGGCAACCCACGACATAGATAACATGATCTGGGTTGTTGAAATAACATATCCCAAACTTATGGAGGTAAGTATTTGAGCAAGTGGTATGGTTTTTCACTTGCATCGATAAGTATTCATGGTTGAATTTCAACCACATTTAATTTCTCAATCACCTACTACATGGGGATTACATTAATGTCCCCTATTATCTAATGTGTGCCCTGAAGGATGAGACTAGTAGGTACCGGGTAGGAACAGTGATGGCATTAGGGTATCACGGGTTGATTTTAGCCCTAATTCAATATGCCAAGGTGCATAGGGTTACATCGACCATTGAAGAAGATGTTGCTACAACAAAATCAGCCAGTGAGTGGTAGGAAGATGAAGAGGATGAAGAAGAAGAAGTGCTTGTCTCCCACCATAGCCAAACTAAAGAAATGACAAAGCAAGAAGACTCTTCTCAGATAATGCCATCATCGGCCTCCCAACATAGCCACTCTACACTGGAGGTAGAGCAGGTTGCATCAAGCCCATCATGGACATGTCATCACCTATCCCCAACATTCAAATTGGGAGGTAAAACATGTTGTTTCAAGCCCATTTTGAGCAATGTCACCACCAATGACCAGGAGCAGAGAAATGATGGGGTCTCTAGTCGATTATAGTTCATCAGGGGAAGATGAAACACCCATGATAGAAGATGAAGTGGTCACCTAGGTGTTGCAAGGCATGGCCTCTAGTGAAGCACCTTATCGTGATGCTCTAGAGTAAGACCTCCAAAGCCAACTATGGAGCGTGAAAGAGCAAGCCTCCCAATGGGAGGAGAATTATTAAAAAGAGTAGGCTAAATTCCATGAGTCCTTATGGGTTATTGCATTAATGCAACATGAATCAAATGACACTCTACAATAGCTAAGGGATACAATGTGGTAGTTAGAAAATAAGGTCCAACAATTGCTAGTTTCCAAGAAAAATAAGGTGGATGTTATCATACAAACTGACTGGGCCATGGACCCAAAAATATTTTTAGTCAAAAGGGAGGAAAAAGTGGTATCTATGGTGATATTCCATTCTTATTCCAATAGGGCATTAGATTCCTAAATGACTAAGGTAGGGGATCAATCAAAATCCCTTGTGATGGCTACTTTCTAGGAATAAGGGAGCCCTATTTCATAGTAGGGTCTCCCTATAGTCGATATTATGGACATCGAGGTTGAGGAGTCAGCCAAAACTTATATAGCTACCCAATCATCTGTTCAGTTGAAATTTGATCAAAAAATGACTACCCAATCATTTGGATATTCTATAGCATAGGTGGATTCCACTCAACCTACTAACGAATCACCTAAACAGGACCATGTTATCTAGTTAGCTATAGGGTAGGAGAAGGAACATGATGTGGACTAATCATAGGAGTCAACCGATCCCTTGATGGTTGCACAGTAAACTGGTTAGCCATTAGTTGACCACACCATGGTTGGTTAGTTTGATGCATAGCCCATAATCAAACCTCCTATTGACACACCAATGGACCATGATGTGAAGGATACATAATATTTAGAGGTCCAAGAAATACCACCTCCATGGAGGAAGGTAGTGATTGGTCCCTCGATGCTGATGGCTGATGCAAAAGCTCCATGACCAACCAAGAAGTTATGGCCCAAAGCCAAGGTAAAAAGGTTGCCACAATAAGACCAAATACTAGGGCTAGAAGGCCACCCAAATGAATGAAGAAGGCATAATCAAACCTAAACTCATACGATGAATGGGCTACATCCATGGAAGCCTTTTCTAGCCATCGATATCAATTCCAAGAGCTTAAGGAAATCTTGAAGAAGGCTAAGAAAGAGTGAAAGGCTCACCAATGAATGACTAGAGAGCCAGGTATCACCATAAACCCTACTTGATCGAATGTATTTTGGACCCTGTATGGTTTAGTGGATGGACATCCCTCAAGGATGGGAGAGTATCTTAAGAATATGGGTATATTTTATAAGGAACCAATGATACCATCATCGATTCGAGCACCTGAATCTTTACCACCTAATGATGGAGAGGAGAATGACACAGATGAGGCAACACTCGACTCAAAGATAGAAAATTTACCAAAATCTTAGGTACTTAACACATCTTATTTTTCATCATGAGGCATGCCAAAATTTACCACTACAAATTGACTTTTTGGAAAACATTTTTACTGGAAGTAGGCTGACCTGCATTTCAGAAGAAGACAACCACGTTCATGGGAACAAGGAGAAGAAAAAATAGATATATAGGAGAGGCATATAGGAAAAGCACCCAAAATAGAGAAAGGACCCGGCCTCTAGGACATAGTTAGTGTAAAAAATCACCCAAAACAAGAGCAGGTCCCAACTATCCAGAATAGTGTGGCAAGCGTAAGCACAACAAAGAGAGAGACAATGCCACAATCCAAGAGAGAAAACACTGGAATAGAGATTACTGGTAGGCTTTTGCTAAAACAGGGAATTATCAGCAATAGGTGCCATGAGGATGTGGCAATAATTAGGTATGGGGGGATGATGAGCATCAAAAATGCTCATTTTTTATATGTTTTTATGGGATAATTGTGTGACATTATTATATTAGAAATGTATTTTTTGTGAAATTATTGTATGCATTTAATAGAAAATGATGTATTATGCTTAATGGGTGTTTTTAGTGGAAAATGTGTGTAGATGCAATATTTTATTATTTTTTTGCACCTTTTATCCAAGGTCCCATGTGGACCTAGCATCGAAGAAATTTTTAATGTGATTAAGGAACGATGGGTGGTTCAACGAAGATAACAACATGGGAGCAAGGCATCCACATTCGCTAAGGTACGATGCTTGTATCCTGACCGCAGGTCAAAAAGAACCTATTTTCTAGTGAAATGAAAGCACCTATCTCCCAGTAAACAAGACAAGCACTTGTCTCCCAACAACAGGACGAAAGGTATTTATCTTTCGACAATAGAGCAAGCACTTATCGTCTAGCGACTAAAGAAGCGATAACTTTCAATGAAGGAAAGATGACTACATACACTGTTGACCAAGAATGTTGAGTTTGTCTGGACTAGTGAATGTTGAGTTTGTCTGGACTAGTGAATGTGAGTAAAAATTTCATATTTTTTAATATAAACTAACGACTACTCCTATGCTAAGAGGTCCAAGTTGGAACCTCCACTTTAATATTAATGTTAATGCATCCAAAAATGCTATAGGGGCAGCATTAGGATAGAAGGATGGAGATGAATTTTATGCCATCTATTATGTCAAAAAACATCTTACAGGTGTTGAGTTCAACTATACTATTACATATAAAGAGTTCCTTGTAGTAGTTCATGCTATAAATAAATTTCACCACTATATTACAGGTTATAAAAGTTTTGTGCACATAGATCATACAACCATCAGATATTTGATGAATAAACCTGCGATGAGTGGTAGAATTATTAGGTGACTTTTACTTCTATAGGAATTTGATATAACCATTGTTGACAAACCTAATAGTAATAATTTTGTTGCATATTTTCTCTCCAGATTAATATCTCAGGACCACACTACCAATAAAGACTGATTTTTGGATGAGAATCTCTTTTCTTTTGATGAAAAAATTCTATGGTACATAGATATGGCTAATTAGTTAGCCACTGGTAAAATATCTCCTGCACTCTCACCTCGAGAAGATCAAAATTTGATTGAGAAGAGTGCAACCTTCTCATGGATTGATGGATACCTGTTTAAAATCAGGCCCGATCTAATCATGCATAGGAGTGTTGTAAAAAATAAAATCATAAATATTTTAAAGGCTTGCCATGATGAACCATGTGGTGGATATTTTATAGAAAGGATGACTACATTTAAAATTCTATGGGCTAGGTATTATTGGCCTTATTTATTTAAAGATGTATCCAAATATGTTAGTCAATGTGATCAATGTCAACGAATGGATAAACCAACTTTTCGAGATGAGATGCAACTTCAGCCCCATGTGCATATTGAACCATTTGATAAGTGGAGAATGGATTTTGTTGGGCCAATAAATCCACATTTAGGTAAAAAAATGTATATTTTATTTTGTATTGACTATGTGACTAAATGGGTTGAAGTGCAGGCACTATGGGACATGAAAGAAAAATCTATAGCCAATTTCTTGTACGAATAAATCTTCATCAGGTTTAGTGTTCCCAAGGAAATTACCACTGACCAGGGAACCCAATTCACCTTGAATATGATTCAGGATTTGATGAATCGATATCAAATACGACACAAAAAACTACCCCTTATCATCTGCAAGCAAATGGGCAAGTGGAGGTCACAAATCAGGAGTTAGAGAATATTCTCATCAAAATGGTACAACAACATAGAAAGGACTGGTAAATTTTCCTATCAGAACCATTTTGGGCATATTTCACTACGTAGAAGACCACCATGGGATTTACACCATTCTAATTGGTGTACAAAAAAATGCCATGATGTCAATCAAGTTTGAAATTAAAACCTACAAACTGTTGTAGAATCAAACCTAAATTTGGATTCTACATAAAAAGAATGTTTTCACAAACTTAACCAGTTGGATGAGTACCAGTAAGATGCACTATAGTGCATAAAAATCATGTAAAAATAGAGATCTAGGTGGCATGACCGCCACATACGGATAAAATAGTTCAAAGAGGGAGATTGGGCATTGCTTTATGATTCTTGGTTCTAGGAGCAAAAAGGGAATATCATGTAGAGGTGGATGGGTCCGTATGAAGTGGTCAAGATAATCAACAATAGTGTTGTTCGTGTCAAAACCATTGATGGCAATGACATCGTGTTGACAGTCAACGACCATCGCTTATGGTCGTATCATGTGCCTCCAATCCACGTGATCATATCAAAAGCAGACATGGGTGAGACCCCATTGCAATGAAATTTATTTTCAATAGTTGATGAATGCGTATGCATTTGCAAATTTATATATATATATATATATATATATAATTTTTAATTAGCATAGGTTTTTTATTTTTGTTTTTATTTATTGTTTTGCAAGATTACGTGCCCTGAATGCAATTTGTAGGTAGCTTGGGTAACCTAGGCCCTATCAGACACAGGCCATAATTCCTATTTTTCTTTTTACATGTGTTTTATATGTTTATTTTTGCAATATACACAACCTTGAATGCAATTTATAGGAAACCAGGTCAAACTAGGTCTATCAGGCAAAGGCCCATTATGCCCTATATTTTTTCACTTTCTATGAGGATAGATGAATGAAGAAAGTGCCAACCTCCTGCAAGGAGGATGACACTTACAACTAGATATTTGTACTAGTGTTTACTTTCTAACAAAGGAAGATACCTATATACGGGTCAATGCAGCGAACGTTGACTTTTTCACCAAAGGGAAGCACCTATATTCGAACCGAAGAAAGGTGCCTATCTTCAGGTCAATCTAATGAATGATAAATTTCCATTAGAGAGAAGGTCATCTATCCCAAACATAACAAAGGTACCTATATCTGCAAAATTCTAAAGGTGCCTATATTCTACACAAGGTGCCTATCTCCCATGTACAGCAAGCGTCTATCTTTCAAAAAAAATGGTCACCTATATTTCAAAAAAATATTTTGCAGGTGCCAGTATCCAAAAAGTTTGAATAAAGGTGCTTGTATTCCTAATAAAAATGGTGCATGTATACCAAAAGTCAGAATGAAGGTTCTTGTATTCACAGTGACAGACGGTGCCTATATCCAATGGGTTGGAGTAAGATGCATGTATTCTGGCAAAAAGGGGTGTCTATATCCATGGATTAGAGATGAGGTTCCTATATTCCACACAAATAAAGGTGCATGTATTCCAACACAGTGATGGCTCCTATCTTTGGCATAAAAGAAGAAATCAGATCCATGATAGTGCTAAAATCCATGCGCATTCAAAGTCAAACTTTTTCACAGACCAAAGTGTGCTTGTTTTTATTTTTAACGATGAAATCTGTTTTCTTCTCAATTTTTGATTGTTGAAGTCCACATCTTCCCGTCAATAACCCATGCATACTCTCAAGATACAAATAAATAAACTTTTAAGGGGGTATGTGTGTCATCCTACAGTAAATAAAATATTCATGTTTTCTTTAGTTTTTGCACGAGACCTCAAGAATAATAAAAATGCAGTACCTGATGATGTTTTTTTGATGTGATTGTCCTGCATGAAAAACATGCACACCATTAATTTTTCCCAGACACACTTTTGTCATGCACCAATCAAATCAAATTGCACCACCAACATTTGCATATCATGATTCATAAAAAACCACCTAGGTATATACTAATTATTATGTTATGTGTGTGCATGATTATCATAAAGAAAACATTTATGTGTAATGTTTTGGCACGTGCCCCACAAAACTATTGTCCAATCATGCAATCCCCAAATCTACAAAATTTCATTTTGTACCAATCGAGCATAAGGAAGGAGGTTGTAATGGTACCCATATAAATTTGGCATAAAATTTAATAATTAGTTATGTAGATACCCATAATTACTATTGATTACAAGAAAATAGGTTCCTTGTATGCATAGATACAGTCTCATGCTTCAGCATGTTTAAAAATAGATAATAGTGTCTATTTGCAATATAGAGTAAATATAGCAAAAAAGAGCAGACAACACCATGGGGGGACCTTCGAATAATCATACCCTCAAAAAGTATGAGCCCAGGTATCTCTTAGGAATATTTGGTTTTGTCAGGAACTATTTTGAGGTTGTCAGATGGATGGACTACTATTGCCTGGTTATCTAGGATCAAGATCTTGAGGCGGTGCATAAATTTACATCCTTTATGGATGATGGTGTAGTGAGGATGCATGGATAGGTTATACCAATCACAAAAGAATACATAGTAGAAGTTACCAACCTCTCATGCATAGGGGATCGGACATACAAGAATGATAGTGTGGCATGGTGTGCTCAATGATTTTTTGGTCAGCCCAAAACACAGATAACATGATTTGGGTTGTCGAAATAACATATCCCATACTTATGGAGGTAAGTATCTGAGCAAGTGGTATAATTTTTCATATGTATCAACAAGTATTCATGGTTGAATTTCAACCGCATTTGATTTCTCAATCACCTACTACATGGGGATTACATTAATGTCCCCTATTATCTAATGTGTGCCCTAAAGGATGAGACTAGTAGGTATCGGGTAGGAACAACGATAGCATTAGGGAATCACGGGTTGATTTCAGCCCTAATTATATATGCCAATGTGTATAGGGTTACATCAACCATTGAAGAAGATGTTGCTACAACAAAATTAGCTAGTGAGTGGTAGAAATATGAAGATAATGCAGAAGAAGAAGTGCTTGTCTCCCACCATAGCCAAAATGAAGAAATGACAAAGCAAGCAGACTCTTCTCAGATAATGCCATCATCGGTCTTCCAACATAGCCACTCTACAAGGGAGTTAGAGCAAGCTGCATCAAGCCCATCATATACATGTCATCACCTATATTCCAACATTTGAATAGGGAGGAAAAACAAGTTGTTTCAAGCCTATTTTGAGCAATATCACCATCAATGACCAGGAGCAAAGAAATGATGGGGTCTCTAGTCGATTATAGTTCATCAGGGGAATATGAAGATAGAAAATGAAGTGGTCACCTAGGTTTTGCAAGGCATGGCCTCTAGTGAAGCACCTTATCATGATGCTCTAGAGTAAGACCTCCAAAGCCAACTATGGAGTGTGAAAGAGCAAGCCTCCCAATGGGAGGAGAATTATTAAAAAGATTAGGCTAAATTCCATGAGTCCTTATGGGTTATTGCATTAAGGCAACATGAATCAAATGACACTCTACAATAGATAAGGGATACAATGTGGTAGTTAGAAAATAAGGTCCAGCAGTTGTTAGTTTCCAAGAAAAATAAGGTGGATGTTATCATACAAACTGACTGGGCCATGGACCTAAAAATATCTTTAGTCAAAAGGGAGGAAAAAGTGGCATGTATGGTGGTATTCCATTCTTATGCCAATAGGGCATTAGATTCCTAAATGACTAAGGTAGGGGATCAATCAAAATCCCTCTTGATGGCTACTTTCTAGGAATAAGGGAGCCCTATTTCGTAGTAGGGTCTCTCTGTAGTCGATATTATGGACATCGAGGTTGAGGAGTCAGCCAAAACTTATATAGCTACCCAATCATCTGGTCAGTTAAAATTTGACGAAGAAATGACTACCCAATCATTTGGATATTCTATAGCATAGGTGGATTCCACTCAACCTACTAATGAATCACCTAAACATGACCCTGTTATCTAGTTAGCTATAAGGTAGGAGAAGGAACATTATGTGGACTAATCATAGGAGTCAACTGATCCCTTGATGGTTGCATAGTAAACTGTTTAGCCATTAGTTGACCACACCATGGTTGGTTAGTCTGATGCATAGCCCATAATCAAACCTCATGTTGACAAACCAATGGACCATGATGTGAAGGCTAAATAATATTTAGAGGTCCAATAAATACCATCTCCATAGAGGAAGGTAGTTATTGGTCCCTTAGTGTTGATGGCTAATGCAAAAGCTCCATGACAAACCAAGAAGTTGTGGCCCAAATCTAAGGCAAAAAGGTTGCCACAATAAGGCCAAATACTAGGGCTAGAAGGCCACCCAAATGAAGGAAGAAGGCATAATCAAACCTAAACTCATATGATGAATGGGCTACATCCATGGAAGCCTTTTCTAGCCATCGATATCAATTCCAAGAGCTTAAGGAAATCTTGAATAAGGCTAAGAAAGAGTGAAAGGCTCACCAATGAATGACTAGAGAGCCAGGTGTCACCATAAACCCTGCTTGATCGAATCTATTTTAGACCCTATATGGTTTAGTGGATGGACATCCCTCAAGGATGGGAGAGTATCTTAAGAATATGGGTATATTTTATAAGGAACCAATGATACCATCATCAGTTCGAACACCTGAATCTTTACCACCTAATGATGGAGAGGAGAATGACACAGATGAGGAAACACTTGACTCAAAGATAGAAAAATTACCAAAAGCTTAGGTACTTAACACATCTTATTTTTCATCATGAGGCATGCCAAAATTTACCACTACAAATTGACTTTTTGGAAAACATTTTTACTGGAAGTAGGCTGACCTGCATTTTAGAAGAAGACAACCACGTTCATGGGAACAAAGAGAAGAAAAAATAGATATATAGGAGAGGCATATAGGAAAAGCACCCAAAATAGAGAAAGGACCCAGCCTCTATGATGTAGTTAGTGTAAAAAAACACCCAAAATAAGAGCAGGTCCCAACTATCCAGAACAGTGTGGCAAGCGTAAGCACAACAAAGAGAGAGACAAGGCCACAATCCAAGAGAGAAAACACTAGAATAGAGATTACTGGTAGGCTTTTGCTTAAACACAGAATTATCAACAATAGGTGCCATGAGGATGTGGCAATAATTAGGTATGGGGGGATGATGATCATCAAAAATGCTCATTTTTTATATGTTTTTATGGGATAATTGTGCGACATTATTATATTAGAAATGTATTTTTTTGTGAAATTATTGTATGCATTTAATAGAAAATGACATATTATGCTTAATGTGTGTCTTTAGTGGAAAATGTGTGTAGATGCAATATTTTATTATTTTTTGCACCTTTTATCCAAGGTCCCATGTGGACCTAGCATCGAAGAAATTTTTAATGTGATTAAGGAACGATGGGTGGTTCAACGAAGATAACAACATGGGAGCAAGGCATCCACATTCGCTAAGGTACGATGCTTGTATCCTGACCGTAGGTCAAAAGGAACCTATTTTTTAGTGAAAGGAAAGCACCTATCTCCCAGTAAATAAGACAAGCACTTGTCTCCCAACAACAAGTCGAAAGGTATTTATATTTCGACAACAGAGCAAGCACTTATCGTCTGGCGACTAAAGAAACGATAACTTTCAATGAATGAAAAATAACTACATGCAGTGCCTTTATCCTGATGATAGGCTGTAAAGGTGCCTGTATTCCAGTGAGAAGTTGATCAATGCTTATATCTGATGGAATAATGTGTGCATTGATTGTTCAACTTGAATACCGTGCATAAAATTAGATAAATATTGTTGTCTAAACATAGGGAGTGCTATAGTTATCTCAAAAGGATTAATTTTAGTATGGTTGCTCTTTTATTGGATGTTTAATTATATTTATGAACATGCCCACCATAGTGAATCATGTCAAAGTGATTAATTTTATCATAGTATAAATTTGTAACAGGGGATAGCCGCATTCCATATAAAAGGTAGGCCACCCCTGAAGTGAAAAATCTCAAACCTGAACATTATTTTGTATTGCATTATTTCAATAAAAAGTCTTTAGTGTTCTTTTAATTTGTGTGTTCGAAAGAGTGACCATGTGAATTAGTTGGGTGGACATCTACGGGATCCTGGACCTACTCCAGGTAGTATTTATCCCCTATTTTTTGCTATCATTATTTATGTTGTTTCTTTCTTGTTCTTTTATTTCCACAAGTATGTTTTCCTACTTTATTTATTTTTGCACAATATGTTTAATTCCTACAATTTCCTGCTTTATTTAATTCTGCAAGTGTGCTTAAATTCTTACAATTTCCTTTCAGTTGTGTGCTTACTTTTCTAAAAAAAATCTTTCAGTCATGTGTTTGATAATGATAGTTTAAATTACTTTTCTTGCAGTTTCCATTAGTATTTATTTTATTGCACTTGATTATGGTTGGTTTGGATGAACTTAAACTACATTAACAACACACCCCACCAAACTAAGTGACACATAGGACTCATCTCCCAATTTACTACAAGCATATATTTTGCATAGGTACTCAGCAAGTTTACGAACTCTCAGATTGTTATAATTTAATGGAAGTAAAATTTCTATTTTTAGAAATAACATGTTTTGACCCAGGTGTTGTAGGTGATTTGGAGAGGAGAGGGCAATCCTTCAAGGTAGGTCCCAGGTTCGAATCTCCACCCTACCAAAATTTTGAATTGGGTACCCAAAATCCAATTGATAATGTTGGTGCGAGAAGGGTCGGACGTTACTCCTAGGTGGCTTTGATGGTGTAGAACCCCTTGGTAGTGGTATCTCAGACCAAGGCATCCCTGCAAAGTATTTGTTGCTTAAAAAAAATAAACATGTTTTGCTCACCGTTGATTTAACACTAAAAACCCCCTTAGGGTATGACCCCAAATAATGGAATCTTCCTCCAAGGATGAGCACATATGATATACTCTCTATTTATCATTGAGATTATCAAGAGCCTCTATATTCTATGAAATTTATATTAATTTCTTCCAACTCACCCCTCCTTCCTTCCTTTCTATGTAAGCACAAATAAAATTACAATATTTATTCTCTAGTTCATTCTTGATTTTGGGCATTTTTTTATCTTTACAAAGCATATGATTCTCCAACCAAGCATCCTCCCCATAGTGAAATTTTATCCCTTTACCTATTTTTTATATGATACCTTTCTAAAACACATCTCTACTTCTTACACAATGATTCCATAAAGATAAGCCACTACAAGGATCTAAGGTAGTTAAAAATATTTATGCATCTTGATTTTCCAAATACTTGTTCTTTAGAATTATTTCCCACAATGAATCCCCTTCCTTTATGATCCTCCATCATATTTTTGCAGTGAGGACCTTATTCAAATTCTATATGTTCCTTAGACCTAATCCCCCACTTGATTTAGGCCTATAAACTTTATCCCATACCATAAGAGGTAGTTTATTATTTTCTTCTAATACTGACCATAGGAACCTATTTTTAATACTCTCCAGTATGTTTGTAATCTTCCCAATAATTTTAAACACTAAGAGAATATACACAAGGATGTCTTGAAGAGTACTTTTCAATAGCTAAAGTTTCTCTATCTAACTTAGAAGATTACCCATCCATATTTTCAACTATTATTGAAATTTGTCTAGCAATGGATCCCAAATAGTATTCATACATATGCTAGTAAACATTGGCATACCAAGATAAAATGAAGGAGGAATTGAATTATTGCATCCTAGCATCACTATGGTTATTCTCCTTTGTCTATTCTTCGACATGCTCACAAAGAAGGATTTGATTTTTTCCAAGGTAATTATTTGGTGAGATGCCTTTTCATAAATATTGAGAATCCTTCTAAACTCTCTAGCTTCTATTACAGACGATTTACCAAGGAGAATTGTGTCATCAACCAGTTGCTGGTGGAAAATGGTTTTGATAGATGTAGAATATTTCAATCTATTTATCTAACCTAAATTTTGGGCCACTTCAATACATATTTTTAAAGCTTATTCCATAAGAACAAAAATGTAAGGTAATAGGGGATTACCTTTCCTGAATCCTCTATTGCTCCAAAAGAATAACATCAAAGTACTATTAAGGATAACTAAAACTATCAAACAAGAGTAACAATTACCAACCCACCTTCTCCATATTCTAGTAAAGCTAAATTTATTGAGCACTCTATCCAAGAAGCTCAAAGAAACATTGTCATATGCCTTATTCATATTTAACTTGAGAACCATACCTTCTCTTTCACCTTTGTCCATAGAATACAATGTTTTGTGCAAATTTATAATCCCATCTAAAATATGTCTCCCCTTACCTTCTTGTTGCTCTAATAATATTTTTGTAAGGATAGTCTTCAATATTAATGTAATTAACTTTGAAATAATTTTTTAAATGGTGTTACAGAGATTGATTGGTCTAGAATCCTTGAATCTTTTCAAGTCATGTTTCTTAGGAATTAAGACCAGAAAGGTGTTATTGTCCTTAAGAATGTTTCCTTGAAGGTGAGACTCTTGCATTGCAACCATCATATCATCTCTGACTATATGAAAAAAAGATTGAAAAAACCATACTTGGAATCCATCTAGCTTTGGTGCCTTTTCCTTTCCCATATAGAAAACATCTTTGAATTTTTCCCTACTAACTTTCCTCATAAGACTTTTATTCTTATCCATAGTCATTAATTTTGGCATGTGTTGTAATATATAACACATAAGCTTCATCATCATCCTCTCCATATTTAGATAATAAAGACTTGAAATAATTATTTATTACTTGCTTAATCTAGACTTCTTCCTTAGCTATCTCCCCATTGTATTGTAATATTTCAGTCATTTTAGCTACACTCCTATTCTTGAGAGTAGAAACACAAAAAGACCTTGTGTTTCTATTTCCCTTTGTGAGCCATTTATTTTTGGATTTCTACTTCCAAAATGTTTCTTCCCTTGCTATCACACTATGTAATATTGAAGTTCGTATTATTTTTTAAAAATTGAACATCCATTTCACTTATGATAATTTCCTCCTCTAATCAGATAAGTTCCTACCTTAAAATTTCCTTTTATCTAAAAATATTTCTAAAAACAAGCTTATTCCAAAATTTGATCTCCTCCTTTACATGTTTAAGCTTACCTACCACAATGAACATCTTGGAGCCTTGAATAGGGTGACTTCACCATGTTTCCATTTTCTCATAGATATTAGGATGATGTAGCCATATGAATTTAATTTTGAAGGGACTACTTTTTATTTTGAACTCTAGTTTGTAGTATAATAATAAAAGGTGATGGTTCCAACCTATCCTTTGTAGATAAATTAATGAATGCTCACAGTTGCCATCAAACCATAATAATGAGAGAAGCACTCTATCCAATCTCATTTGTATCAAAATATTCCCTAATATTCTATTAGTCCAAGTGAATTTTGCCCCATTCAACTCCACATCAAAAAGATAAAATCTTGAAATAAAACTACTAAGGTCTTCTATACTATTAAAAAAACCCTTAGAACCTCCTTTATTTTCTCTAGCCACTACCCATATGGAGCCTTTAACATACTGACCAATCTATTCCAAATACTTCCAAAACTCCTTCCTCCCTTACTTGAATTTGGAGCGCAGATATTTGTAATTAGACAAGAAATTTTTGAGGATTTATAAATTACCATAGTTAATTTATTTCCTCCTTTGGATATTTCTTCACCATAAAAGAATGTTGAGTGTCATAAGGTTAAAATTTTACTTGAATCCCCTTGGGCTTCTACTTGACAACTTAGACCCTTTTTTCAGGTTCTTGTTTTAACACCTTCCTAAGCTAATAAGTTTAATTTTATTTCTTGAAGAAGAAGCACATTTAGTTGGTTATATTTTATCAAATATCTAACTAGACTTTTTCTATAGGGGCATTCATTCCCCTAACATAAGATAATAACTTCCATTATAGTTTCTCATGGTGGACTTCATCCAAGATCTTCTATTTTCCTAAGATGATGTCCTTTATTATTTCTTTTATCCATTTCTCTACAAAATATAACTTGGCTATCTTCTTCACAGATTCTACTCCCAAATCAGGATGTTATCAATTCAACAATTGTCATAGGATCTCACAATATATCAAAATAAAATATTCACATAATTCAATCCATAACAACAAATAATAACTCACTATAAATATTATTGATAATTATATCTTCTTAAGCAATGCAATGTAATGCAAATCTTATTCTTTGATATCCTATTACAATGCTTTATATTCAATATGTACATACATGATACTCTTCATATTCATAACACTTGACCTTCCTACTTACACAAACTTTTCATCACACACACATGGTAGATCTAACACTTCATATTTCTCATGGGAGAAATAATAATAAATCTATTATTGACTCTATATATCCACATAAGGACAAAGACTCTAATGATTGCACATACTAAATGATAAACTCTTACATAACTCATAAATCCACACTTATTTACATGACACCTATTATATACTCAAATATTAATCACACTCTAAACTAAACTATTTACATGGTACTTCCAATATTATTGCAAGGTACCAAATAATATAATACTTCCAACATAGGATTATTTTTAGCACTTTGAGTTAATCGCACGTTAGATCCCTCATCTTTATTTGGAATAGCCTCATTGAAAATAGAACTCTCTACCTCCATATTATTCAATCTTGTACTAAAACTAAAGGCGCATAATACAATCTCTAGCTCTACATTACCTTCAATTTCAACTCTATTCCATATTTATTCCTTATTCTCTAAATTTACTAGATTTTGGAGTATATTACATTATTTGGTACATGCTAATGTACCCCCATGGTACTTTCATGGTACATTTGTAAATAATAGATTATAGTTTAATCATCTTTTAGAGTATGAGTTATATTTCCCCTTTATGTAAGTATGAATGTGCAGGAAATGCACAAGTGTCATGTGAGTTAGAGTGCAAGTGTAAGTTTAGTCTATGTGTACAAGTGTCTTATATTTAAGAACGAAAATATGTAGTATAAAGATATGCACAAGTATATTAGATTATAGTGTGCAAGTTATAGAAGTGTAAGAGTCATGTATAGGTGTGCATATGTTATAATGTCAAGTGTTCATAAAGTATGCAAGTGGCAAGTATTCAAGACAAGAGTCATGAGACTTGGCATATGAAGAGTTATAGTCAAGTATACAAGGATTCACACTACTATGGCTATATTATGGAAGCAATACTCCATAACAAGTATAATCAAATACAAGGAAAACACCCATTATCATATTTATAAGAGAAAGTGAAGTAATAGAGCTTGTATACATTTTGAGCAGTTAGTACTGTAGGTTGTTATACATTCTTAGTACATGTATGATTTGGGCTATTTACATTCTTATTTTTTCATATTATTGAATGTTATTTGATTTATTATAAGCCTTGATATACATATTAATTTTCTCAAAATATCCTACTAATATCATTATTTTGACCTTATTATATTGTGGTTATTTTATATTTGATCTTGTGTGATATAACCTGTGATATTTTATGGTATTATTAAGGCTTAAAAGGCCATCACCGAGGAATATTTTTCTATTGCAACTAGCTTCTAACATCTCTCTACTTATTTTGCATTAAAATCCTTGCCTTTATTTTTTTTAAACACTTCCTTCGAGGATTATCTCGTGTAAAGCTCTATTGTCCCAAATAGGATTTGATTGCATTTTATAAATTTTATCCTCTAGCATTTCAATCAACCTATGGCTACCTTCCATATGCTTCTTACCATCATGGACATAAGAAAATATTTTTCTTTATCAATAACATGATCTACCTCTAGTTCACACACTTCATCTTGCCTACTCTCAACAATATTTAAAAGGATATTTTCTTCAATATGATCAAAGATGTCAATCCTCCTCTTCCACACCTTACCACCAATACCCTCTTCAAATTTGGAATTAACTGTCTATATTTGCTTCATATTTCTCTTTGATTTATTTAGGTAGTTCCTTGCTATATGGATTGTTTTAGCACAAATTTTGCAACTAAAGGGATAATTTTAAAAAATAAAGGCCTAAGACCAAATTTTCCACTTGGAAACCAGTCTTATATGATTTGAGAGCTCCCTCCCCAACTCAAACAATACACATATTTTGGTAAAAAAACTCTTTTTCTTTCCTTCATAACATAATAAATAGCCTATAATCTTCCAAAAGTGTTGGCTATACTTTTAAATACCTCCTCTTCCTAGAATTTAAGGGGTAGACTAGGAAGCCTGACCCATAAAGGGGCTACATCTATTTTATTCATTTTAAGGTTGAATCTTGGGACCCATTTCTTCATAAACAACCCCTATCAACCCAAGAATCAAGAACCTCCTAATAAAACCTTTTGATAATCCTCTTCTACTGTGAAAGAAGCTAAAAAAAAAAACTTTTGGCATAAAGGAGAAATCAACATGTCCTTTGATTTTCCAACATGTACATGCTCTTTTTTTTATCTATTCTAGATTTGTGAAGAAGCCTATAAATTTCCCTATTATGTTATTATGAAGCTTTTTTTATACCCTTTTGAGATATTATCCGAAATATTAGAAAAACTCCCTTAGAGTTGGACTCAGATGGTATAACTAGACATTGATCTTTCTCCAACACCACTATCTTCTTACGTTGAGTGCACTATGCGTAGTTTATGTTTTCTTTTCCTCCTACCCTTACCAAGTTCTTTCCCTCAAAAAATTCATTTGCCTTTGCATATTCCTTACTCATATTTTTGACACCCCTTTGATTGATCTTACCACTAGGCCCATGATCTTCCACTCCTCTAGATTCATTGATCCAAAGAACCAACTATGAAAATAAGCTTGAACACCTCAAATTCCCTAGAATATCTCAAATGCCCTAGAATGTCTCAGATTCCCCATAATGCTTCAAATTTCTATAACACCCCAGATTGGCTCAGATTAGGCTTGGGCAGGCTCAAAATATTCTTGGATGGGATTGAAAACAAATTGGACAACTTAGAGGGCTCAAATTTGAGTAGAAGTTGGATGGCTCAAAGAGCTCAGAGTCAGACAAGATGGACAAATTGTAAAATGGTTGTCAGTTATAGTGGTTTTTTTATGTCACACATACCATGTGGAGTTAGGTGAATTGATGTATTTATTACAACCAATAAAACTACCACAACTGCCCTAGCTCTTCCTCTTCCTCATCTATAAATTTTGTATAAATATATAATTTATACCTATAGAGCAAGGGCAAAGACATTGACATCTAGTTGTAGAGTGGTTGTAGTGGAGAATGACCTCTTCGTGTAGATTGTTATTGTTCGATAAAGTTGTAGTGGGAAAAAATTCTTTCTCGATTATTTTAATTAACATACATCTCTTCTCAAATATTACCCACTCTATAATTCTTTTCAAATTAATAAAATTAAAAATTCAACCAAAAATTATTTTACCCTATTTTTTGGTTTTAATTTTAAAAGAATTTACCCACTAGCCCTATGGATCAGTGGTGTTAGAGCAAGTTGTTTTGAGGGTGTATGATCCCAAAGATGAGATTGGGCTATCAAAATCTTAGGTGCTAGATGTGCAACCCCTCTAATTACTTACCCAACCATCTCAAATGATCTCATATGGTAGACAACACCGAAACAACAGATCCTTTTAAACAAATAGTGAGCAATTACCATTTTCTCATGCCATGAAATAACCATTCAATGCCCCAACACCATTCAAAGTTAAGGTAAACTTTGATATTCCTATCTTTGAAGTAAAAATCAATGTAAAAGTAGTGGTGAATTGGTTGGACCCTCTATCTACATATTTATTTATCAATAATTTCTTTGATAAATAGAATATCACTTGTGCCTTTCTAAAAGCTTCAATACCATTTTGTAGTTAGTGGGAAGCATATGAGAAGAATCAAGAAGATGCAAAATACCCTACCTTCAATGAGTATGTAGAAGCAGTCAAGAATGAATATTACCTAGTAAACACTTATGAAGATTTATATATGTGATGGCAACAATTGCATCAAGGCAAAGAATAGTTTGTTTAAGACTATATTGTTGCTTTTAATTCATTATCTATGAATATTGGCATCCAAGATACTAAGATGTATTTAATTCTCAAGTATTGTAGTGGGCTACATTGGTACATAAGAAAGGACAAATTTCTTTGAATTCAAGACATTGGTGAAGCATAAAAATTTTCCATCAAGATCAATAAAAAGTATAAATGCAAAAACAAGAAAGGAGATGGTTCAAATAGAAAGAACCAGATTACTAAGGGCTAACCCAATAAAGGCAAAGGTGATTTCCAAAAGTAACCAAACAAAGAAGGTTAGAAACACAATCAAAATTAGAAGTAGAAGAAAGAGCCACAAGATAAGAATCCCTAAAGGAACCAAATTGTGAAATGGTGTGACTACCATAATAACAATTGATATTTTATAGAAGAGTGTTAGGCAATTCAATCTCTATTTTTTGAGACACAACCCTCTATAACCACAATTCCAACACATCCCCTAATCGAGGATAAAGGTAAGCAGATTGTGGAGGTTGAACCACATGTGACTATTGCTACCTCTACACATAAATTAAGGTAGAGGAGTTGCCTAAGAAGGAACAATTATTTCACTCACAATTTTGGGTAAAGGGAAATCCCTTACATTTCATTGTCAATAATGGGAGTCAAAAGAATTTGATTTCTAGTAATATTATGAAGAATTTAAACTTGTTTATGAAACCTCACCCATAGCCATATAACATTGGATGGTTGAATCATGGGAGAGATATCCATGTCACTCAAAAGTGTCTTCTCTCTTATGCCATTAAACCATTTAGAGATGAGGCTCTATGTGGTGTGGTTCCACTACATGTTTGTGATGTGCTCCTTAGCTAGCCATACATGTGGAAGAGACATGGTGTGTACAAGTCAAGACCTTGTAAATTCATTATCACCCTTAAGGACCAGCAATATAGGATACCATAGGTAATGAAGAACACAAGCTTATACTAAGAGGGGGGGTGAATAGTATAAGACCGCTTTTTACTTTTTCCTTCAACTCAACTTTCAATTCAATATTATGCAGTGTATAGAAAGCAGTATCAATAGCAGTAATCAAAGCAATGCACAAAACACCATCCACAATAGAGACACAGTAATTTACGTGGTTCACCCAATGCGGGCTACTCCACGGATAAAATCTTTAACTAAATTTTATCAAATCAAATCTAGGAATACCTTTCTCGATTACAATGTTTATGGGCACCAACCCAAAGGAGACACCAATCCCCTAGCTCTGTTCTAGTTGGTGATCCTCTAGAAGACCTCTGCCTCCTCTGCCCTTAGCAAATGAAACTCTATCCATAAAAGACACATGTCTTCCCTGCTCTGGCTGGAGACCTCTGTCCTCAACTCTATCACCTCCAAAGCTAGTCCTTGAAATTGCACTAAACACAGTCCTTCGGTCTAGCACAAATGTCCTCGATCTCTTTCTCTGATCTGCACCAAACACAGTCCTTCGGTCTGGCATAAATGTCTTTATCCTCATTTTTTGGTCTGCACAAAAACATAGTCCTTCACTGTTTTTGCGTAATCATAGCTGCACTTGATCAAACTTTGAACTTTGCACCTCTGCACAATCATAGCCGCATAGCCTTCGTGCACTCTGCTTTGTTGTGATCTCTCTCACTTGGAAGATTCGACAGAATGCACTCTACTCTCGATGATCAAACTTCTTCTCTTTGCATAGTCTACAAACGTCGCTCTTCGAACGCACACCAAAATCGATACTTTAACTCTCCAAATAGCCCTCCTTATATACTGATACTTTCAAGATCAAAACCTTGATCTTAGTCGGCTGCACAACCCTAAACTACGTCGGTTGTAAACCCTAATCATCATCGGCACAAATTTAACTTTTTCGGCTTCACTGCTTCTACAACTTTTCTGTAGCTTCTGCCATGAAACTACAACATGTCGCGATATCACGACACCTTTGCAACTGTACACTTTCTTTTTTCTTTTGTCGTGATATCGCGACACTTTAGCCTTTGACGACTTTGACTAAGCTCTTGTCGCGATATCACAACACTTCTCGCTTTCTTATCCTCTTCTTGGCTTGCACTAGCGAAAACGAAACATGTCGTGAAATCACGACACTTTCGTTGCCTTGAGCTTCTCTCTTTCTTACACCCACGAAACTTGAACATGTCACAAAATCGTGACACTTTCATAGCCTTAAGCTCTTCTCTGCCTTACGCCCGTGAAACTGGAACATGTCACGAAATCGTGATGCTTTTGTCTTCATAGCCTTCCTCTCTGCTTTTGTCGCAAAATTGTGACACTTCACCTATGGAAGACATGCTTTCAGTTTCTGTCACAAAATCATGACACTTCTGCTACCATCTGCTATATTTTCTACCTGTCACGAAATCGTGACACTTTTTGCATCCGTGCACTATCTTTTTTGCCTGTCATGAAATCGTGACGCTTTTTGCATCCATATGCTATATTTTCTACCTATCGCGAAATCGTGACACTTTATGCATCCGTATGCTTTTCCTTCATCTTGTCACGAAATCGTGACGCTTTCAGCTTTCGTACGCTTTCTTTGTAGCCTGTCGTGAAATTGCGATGCTTCTCATTTCAGACTCTTCCCTTTGCTGCATGTCATGAAATCATGACAGTTCTCACTTCGAGTTCTGCAGCATGTCGCGAAATCGTGACACTTTTTCTTTCAGACTATCTCTTCTACATTATGTCATGAAATTATGACACTTTTTCTTTCGGACTCTCTCTTCTGCATTATGTCACGAAATCATGACACTTTTCCTTTCGGACTCTCTCTCTTGCAACATGTCATGAAATCGTGACAATTTTTCATTCGTACAACCTTCCTTGCAATATATCACGAAATCGCGACACTTTTCCTTCTCGACATTCCTGCTCTTTTCAAGTCACAAAAATGCTACATGTCGCGATATCGCGACACTTCTCCAAAAAGCTTTCTCTCTCTTGCCTAGGTCGCAAAAATGCGACATGTCGCGATATCGCGACACTTTTTCAAACTTACTCATTTTTCCAACTTACACTTTTCTTTCGAACCTGTCAGCTTGGAGTTTGCCAGAGACCTTTGAAACTGTCATGCCGAAACCTTCATCAAAACAAAGTATTTGACATCAAATCAAATTCCTTCATCAAATTCCTTTGAAAGCTTCTTGACATCAATGACAACTTAAACACTTGAGAAAATGCAATGTACCCAAGGTACCCAAAATTGCCAACAATCTCCCCCTTTGTCATTGATGGCAAACCTTTATTGAAAATGCTTCTCAAGAGCAAAAGCTGAAACAAACTGAGCTAACAACTGACCAACGTATTTTGAAGTTTTGCTCCCCCTAACTTGAAGCTTTCCTCTTCACTTGAAGCTCTCCCCCTTACTCATATCTCTCCCCCTTTGTCATCAATGGCAAAGGGCCACCTTTGGGGATCGGGACTAAGAATTAGCCTCTTAGCTTAGTCCCTCCCCCACCTCCTAATGAGGTGATTAATTTTGGGGTGGGAGTAAAACTCCCATTAGGCATTGATCATCATCAGTGTCTATAACTTCCTTGCCAGGCCTTCTCTTGAACTCATTGTCCATTTTCATGTTCCTATTCTTGTTCTTGTTCTTGTTCTCATCCCTATTTTTGTTCATGCCTTGATCCTTGGACCTGTTCATACCACTATTCCTGTTCCTGTACCTTGGAAGATCAGCTCTACACTGTCTATTTGTGTGACCTCCATTGTTGCACTTATAACAAGTAACAATGTTATTTCTTTTAGGCATACCTGTTCTTTGAATCCGCCAGTTCTGCCCAAACCTATTCTAATTAATCCTGTTCTAGCCGAGCCTATTATTTATCTCGCAATAGACTGCCTTGTGCCTGAACTATTGACAAGAGTAGCAATACCCTCGAAAGAAACTGGCACTTCTGATTTTGTCATTTACTGTCTTTACTTGAGTCATGCAATGTGCAGCCATGTGACCAAACCTGTGACATGCAAAAAATCTACCATGAAATTTTCTTTTATTCGTCCTCATGGGTCCTGAAAATTTTTCCTTCTCATTTTGAATTTTGTTTTCTGTTTTTGCACATCTATCAGTCATGGACTCAAGATCTGAAAAAATTTCCTCATCAGAACTCTCTTCCTTTTGGAGTCTCTTACTAGACTCTCCAACTTGTGGTTTGACAAAACCAAGACCTGTTTTATCTGTTAGTTTTATTTGATCTTTGATGAGAGATTTAACCTTTTTGGAGCTATCTTGAAACCTGTACAGCTTATCCTTGTACTCTTTGGTTTCCTCTTTCAAAGAAGCCATTTTTTGTTCTAACTCACTATACTCAAGAACCTTCGATTCCAGCTCATCCTTGAGTTCTTGTGTCTTAGCCATAGAAAAATCAAGACTTTCTATAAGATCATCTCTCTCTATACATCATTCATCTAACTTATCCTTGAGTTTAGCATTCTTCTTTCTTTCCTTTTTCAAAGCACTAAGAGCATTAATAATTTCACTTTCAAGATCCTTTATTTGTTTGCTTTCCGAATCATCAAAGCCTTTTTCAGATTTCTTATCACTAGAGGTGCTACCTTTTTCAAAAACCATACATGCATCTTCCTTATAGTTTTCTGAAGAATCCTCATACATACTGGAAACCAAATCACTATTTGTACAATCATCCTCAAGGTGACCAAAATTTCCACATCTAAGGCATTTCATGATAATGAATCTATGTTTTGGTTCTTCCTCTTTTTCTAAAATAAACAACATCTCATTTTCATCATCACTCGAAGAACTTTCACTATCACTACTCGAACACTTACTTGCTTTTTCCAAGTAGAAACTCTTCTTGTGCTTGTGAGAATACCTTTTTCCTTGATTTTTGTGCTCATCTTTGTTCTTTCTGTGATGCTTGTGCTTTTCAGAATCCTTGCTCTTAGAATCCTGTTTCTCTTCATCACTTTCATTCTTGGAAACAATACAGTCAGTAGCATAATGACCAAACTTTCCACAATTGAAACATCTTATATTTTTCATGGTTTTGTGCTTTCTAGAAAACTTGCCTTTCTTGCTATAATATGCCTCTTCATCACTAGAAGACTCATCACTCTCTTGAAGCTGTTTACCCTTGGATTTCTTGGTAGCTTTGAAAGCTGCTTCTTTCTTGACATCAACCTTTACCTGAGTTCTCAACTCAAATGCTGCAAGAATTCTATGAAGCTCATCCTTTTTTAGTTTATCCAAATATTTAGCTTCCTCAATAGCAAAAATATTTTCACTAAATCTATTAGGAAGAGATCTTAAAATCTTATCACAAACATCATTTTCAGCAAGCTCAAGTCCTAAGTCTTTCATGGAGTTAACAACCTCATCCATACGAAGCATGTAGTCACTAATATTTTTATCATCATTCATCTTGAGTTGTTCAAACATACCTTTGAAATGTCTCAACTTGGCCTTTTCGACATTTGCATCACTCGTATGAACCACTCGCAATCTGTTTCCACATTTCACTAGTTGTCTTGCGGTGAATTACTTTGGTGAGATCTCGCTTTCGTAAACCTTTCAGGATTGTATTCATTGCTTTTGAATTGTTGTGATGTAGGAGTCTATCTTCTTTAGTACATGGACCATTTACAGGAATAGTGTACCCATCTTCAATCACTTCCCAAACCTCATTCCCAAGTGCCATTAGATGAACCTTCATCCTTGCACTCCAAAGACCAAAATCTGATCCATCAAGAATAGGTGTTGCATTGCCACTTGAATAATCCATTGTGTTCTTTGCTAGCTTTTCCTTCAAGATGTTAAAATTTTTGAAGGCACCCGCTCTGATACCAATTGAATAACACAAGCTTATACTGAGAGGGGGGGTGAACAGTATAAGACCGCTTTTTACTTTTTCTTTCAAATCAACTTTCAATTCAATATTATGCAGTGTATATAAAGCAATATCAATAGCGATAATCAAAGCAATGCACAAAACACCATCCACAATAGAGACACAACAATTTACGTGGTTCACCCAATGCGAGCTACTCCATGGATAAAATATTTCACTAAATTTTATCAAATCAAATCTGGGAATACCTTTCCCGATTACAATGTTTATGGGCACCAACCCAAAGGAGACACCAATCCCTTAGCTCTGTTCTGGTTGGTGATCCTCTAGAAGACCTCTGCCTCCTCTGCCCTTAGAAAATGGAACTCTATCCACAAAAGACACCTGTCTTCCCTACTCTGGCTGGAGACCTTTGTCCTCAACTCTATCACCTCCAAAGCTGGTCCTCAAAATTGCACTAAACATAGTCCTTCGATCTAGCACAAATGTCCTCGATCTCTTTCTCTGATCTGCACCAAACACAGTCCTTCGGTCTGGCACAAATGTCTTTGTCCTCTTTTTTTGGTCTGCATAAAAACACAGTCCTTCGCTCTTTTTGTGCAATCACAACTGCACTTGATCAAAATTTGACCTTTGCACCTCTATGCAATCATAGCCGCATAGCCTTCACGCACTCTACTTCCTTGCGATCTCTTTCACTTGGAAGATTCGACAGAATGCACTCTGCTCTCGGTGATCGAACTTCTTCTCTTCGCATAGTCTGCGAACGCCGCTCTTCGAACACACACCAAAATCGATACTTTAACTCTCCAAACAGCCCTCCTTATATACTGATAATTTCAAGATCAAAACCTTGATCTTAGTCGACTGCACAACCCTAAACTACGTTAGCTACAAACCCTAATCGTTGTCGGCCCAAATTTAACTTTGTCGGCTTCACTGCTTCTGCAAATTTTCTGTAGCTTCTGCCACGAAACTACAACATGTCGCAATATCGCGACACCTTTGTAGTCGTACACTTTCTTTTGGCTTTTGTCGCGATATCGTGACACTTTAGCCTTTGACGACTTTGACTAAGCTCTTGTCATGATATCATGACACTTCTCACTTTCTTATCCTCTTCTTGGCTTGCACTAGTGAAAACGGAACATGTCACGAAATTGTGACACTTTCGCTGCCTTGAGCTTCTCTCTTTCTTACACCCGCGAAACTGGAACATGTCACAAAATCGTGACACTTTCGCTGCCTTAAGCTCTTCTCTACATTACGCCCACGAAACTGGAACATGTCACGAAATTGTGACGCTTTTGTCTTCATAGCCTTCCTCTCTACTTTTGTCACAAAATCGTGACACTTCACCTATGGAAGACATGCTTTCAGTTTCTATCATGAAATCGTGACACTTCTGCTACCATCTGCTATCTTTTCTGCCTGTCACAAAATCGTGACACTTTCTGCATCCGTGCACTATATTTTTTTCCTATCACAAAATTGCGACACTTTCTGCATCCATACGCTATCTTTTATGCCTATCACAAAATCGTGACACTTTCTGTATCCGTACGCTTTTCCTTCATCTTATCGTGAAATCGCGACGCTTTCAGCTTCTGTACGCTTTCTTTGTAGCCTGTCACAAAATCATGACGCTTCTCATTTCATACTCTTCCCTTTGTTGCATGTCGTGAAATCGTGACAGTTCTCACTTTGAGTTCTGCAGCATGTCGCGAAATCGTGACACTTTTTCTTTCGGACTATCTCTTCTGCATTATGTCACAAAATTGTGACACTTTTTCTTTCGAACTCTCTCTTCTGCATTATGTCACGAAATCGCAACACTTTTCCTTTCAGACTCTCTCCTGCAACATGTCACGAAATCATGATAATTTTTCGTTCGTACAACCTTCCTTGCAATATGTTGTGAAATCACGACACTTTTCCTTTTCGGCCTTCCTGCTCTTTTCAAGTCGTGAAAATGCGACATGTCGTGATATCATGAAACTTTTCCAAAAAGCTTTCTCTCTCCTGCCTAGGTCGCGAAAATGCGACATGTCGTGATATCGTGACACTTTTTCAAACTTACTCATTTTTTCAACTTACACTTTTCTTTCGAACTTGTCAGCTTGGAGTTTGCCAGAGACCTTTGAAACTTTCATGCCGAAATCTTCATCAAAACAAAGTATTTGACATCAAATCAAATTCCTTCATCAAATTCCTTTGAAAGATTCTTGACATCAATGACAACTTAAACACTTGAGCAAATGCAATGTACCCAAGGTACCCAAAATTGCCAACAGGTAACTCCTACCTCTATTTCCCTCATCATTGCCAAGCAATGCAAAAGGATGATAAAAAAAAATAAAGTAGTTTGTTTTCTTGAAGACTCGATCTACAAAGAAAATGGTTGATACTACAATGACTACACAATCTCACAACTACAATGAAATGGACTAGGTCATTACAAATTAAGGTGATATCTTCAAGTTACCCATCAAAGTGCCACTCCATTATGAGGTAAAATATCCTATCAATTTAATTCATGGTTCTCCTTTACCTAAAGCCCCTATTTTTAACATATAAGTTCTTAAAAGTGATGACATCAAAAGATAGATTCAAGAATTGATTAAAAATATTTATATCAAACCAATTTCTCCTTGTGACAGTCCAATTATCTTGGCACCAAAGAAATATGGCACACGAAGAATCTATATTGACTATTGATATCTAAAAAATATCACCATGAAAAATTGGTACCCATTACCTTGGATCAATGATCTGTTTGATCAGCTACATGGTGCAAGTTCTTCACCAATATTGACTTCAAATCTAGATGCCATCAAATTCCCATTGAGCTAATAGATGTATGGAAAATGATATTCAAATCCAAAGAGGGTTTGTTCAAATGGTTGGTTATACCTTTTGGTTTGACTAACACACCAACAAGTTTCATGAGAATGATGGATGATATTCTACAATCCTTCACAAACTCCTTTATAGTTGTGTATTTGGATGACCTCCTCATATAAACAACACTTGTAGCATGTGCAAGAAGTGCTTCAAACTCTTGGACATCATAAATTGTATGTAAACCTAGAGAAATGCATATTTTGCATGAGGTAAGTCCAGTATCTAGGATACATTATCAATGAGGAAGGTGTTCGTGTTGACCCTAAAAGGATTCAAGTTATCCAAAATTGGCCAACTTCAAATTCTCTCACGAAACTTTGTAGTTTTCTAGGTCTTGCCAATTTCTACTATAGATTTATTTTAGGGTTTTCACATATTACATGGCCATTGAATCAGGTAACCAAAGGGGTATCCAAATCCAAGTTCCATTGGGAAGGAACATAACAAAGAGCCTTTGAGAAACTAAAATCTCAACTATGCTCATCACCTGTTCTTGCCCTACAATACTTGAGGTAACATTGAGCTAATGATGGATGCATCAGACTATGTAGTGGTATTTTACCTACATAAAAATGTCATCCTATTACATACCATAATAATACTTTCAATAATATTGTTAGAAAGTATACCACATATGAAAAAGAAATATATGCCATTGTTCAGGACTACAGGCAATGGAAGCACTATATCTTAGGAAAAGAAATGATCATTTACACTAATCATAGACCTCTAGAATTCATATATAAAAATCAATTTTAGGAATTAGAGGTATAAAAAATAGACTATATATTTGTAGTAGTTTCCTTTGATCATTCAACACAAAAAGAGAAGCACTAATTCAGTTGCATATTGCCTAAGCCAACCATCCATAATGGCACTCACCACCATCCTTGATTCATGTAAGAATGAGATATCTAATCGATCCACCTTGTATTACATCAACCTTGACTTTGTTGAGATATACCAAGCCCTTTAATTAGGTAAGCATATCTCTAATTTCTATTTGTAGGGACATTTACTATTTTAATTGGGACACATTTGGGTGCCCTTGATAAAATAAACAAATATGCTATGGGAAGTATGCTTCAATAAGGTAGTAGTTCATTTTAGTGTGGAGAATACTTTAGTTGTTCTTCAAAAGCACTTATTTTGGCAAAATATGAGGAAGAATGTGGAGAAATACATCAAGTCTTGCACACCTTGTGCCACTGCAAATCCACCCAATAGGTGTACGATCCTAAAAAGTATATACCTGAGCTATTTGAATTATTATATCAATCATAAGATCATGAAAGCACGAAAGACAATGAATTAACAAAACATGATATCTCTTTTCATTAATTCATATTGAAATCCAATTACAAATAGGTCCCTCTTAAGGATACCAAATCCTTGATACAATGATTACAAATGTGAATAGCCCCTGAATGGGGATGGTGTACTTCGTAGGCTTCTTAGTTTTGATATGAACTTGCTTAAGGGATTATGGATGCCTTCTTCTCACTTGCTTAGGATGGATCTAATGCCAAATATGCTTTGAATTAGTCTAAGAACATGTAATCCGTGCTTAGGAAATAACATAGAACAATCAATAGCATATGCGGCCTCTCATGATGAGGCTCTTTTGAATATCTACATGAAATGGCATAAAAGCATGATAAAAGCATAAATATGCAAAACTAAGTAAAAATGCATAAATAACTAGGAAATATTCACACAAATGCAATGTAAAAGATAGATCTATGCTAATCTAAGCTGATAAAGAAAAATAAATAAGAAATATAAACTAATAACTCAATAAATGATGACTCAAACCCTAGTCGCTATTGCTCAGGGTGGTTGTGACTGCAAGCCACTATCGAAGATAGTGGCTGCAAACTATGATGTTTTACCTCCCGAATCAAGGGTTGCGACACTCAATCCTTCGTCTGAATTGATGTTCAAGGGTTGCTTTCATGTCCAAATTATTGGTGGTGAAAATCATGTTGAATTGAATGCTTGGATGGTGCATTGTTGTTGCTCAATAGGACAACACTTCGTTACTTATCAAGAGGATGTGAAACTGCTCTCCAATTTTCTAGGGCTTCACTACATAAAAACTCATATCCTTTCTTGTTCCTGGGAGGATGCATATGTAGGCCTTCCAAATTATAGATCTTGGCTTCCTGGAGAATCCAAGATCCATATCTACATG
This sequence comes from Wollemia nobilis, assembly GCA_028583015.1. Lineage (NCBI taxonomy): Eukaryota > Viridiplantae > Streptophyta > Pinopsida > Araucariales > Araucariaceae > Wollemia > Wollemia nobilis. The sequence continues at coordinate 7,398,600 of JAQPPZ010007530.1, forward strand.
TAACTGGTCGTTGGAGGGAAAGGCTCAGTTCTAGATTTGCATGGAAGTGGTAGTCAAGAGGACCTCTAGGAGATCCACGCCAAAAAATGCTCGAATGCCATGCAAGTGCAGTCACCCTATGTAATTCAGGCTAGAATTTATGGCCAATTTGTGTTTCAATGCTAGCCACTATCTAAAGTAGTGGCTATAAATGGTCACTCTAAGCTTCAGCGACTTGTGTTGGCGATCGCTCTGGTCGAAAACTGTGCCTGAATGGGCCAAGACTACCCATTGTGAGTGGTTAGGACCACTTCTAGCTCTTGTAAAAGCCAAATATCAATCATATGGTCTTCATATGTGCCCATATGAGTAGTCTACTAAACATAACATATTTTAGGTTTCTACAGATGCCCCTTTTTGGGATGCATTATGGTAAAACATAACATTGAGCAAAAATAGACCACCTAGGACCATATTGTAGGGTGAATGATGATCATTGATATGATCAACATTAGATTCTACAATCATTAGAAAGGCATGAATCTTAGAATCATTGCTTCCAACATGATAGAAGTCTTAGTTTGCATAATATCTTGAAGTCCACCAGAGTCTCAAGTCACATTGCTTAGCATTCGCAAAGGACCGAAATCCAGATCGTCAAAGGTTTAAATCAGCATATTTGCTTTTTCCCCAAGCAATAGGGTAAGCTTATGATAGTTGTTAGCAATGATTCATAAGATGAACACAATTTGACATGATCAAGTGATCCTTTGTTGATTTTTATTATGATTGTTGATATTATGACTACCCCCTCAAGCGACGAGTCGATGAGGGAAGGACAACTAAATAAAGTGATGAGTCGCTTGACCAAGATGATTGATTTGGACCCCTTAAGAGGGTTTCTTTGTTGTTACATGGCAATTCCTATTATAGGTGTTATTTCAACCATTAATAGTAATTGTACATATCTATCCCATGGAGTAGTTCAACTACAATGTCATTTTTAGGGAATCAAGATGATAGCAATTATGTTTATGCTTGTGTTGAATCACTGTGTTTGATGATTTACTAAATATATCATAGAAGAAATGAAATAAATTCCTCATTCCCATGGGGTAGTCCGACCACCATGGTCTTCTTCAGGATTGAAGTGAAGTGTTTAAATTCAATCATGACTGATTTACCCCAAATGGCCTTATGGTAATTTACTCATCTTGTCGGATTGCATGGAGTGCAAGTCGTTGCAATCACCAAGTGTATAGGGTAAATAACTAAATATGAAGTGCAAATATTTTTGTTTTTGATTTTACATTATGGATGCACTGATGAATGCAATGCCTAAATGATGATGTGATTATGCTATATGTATGCAATGTATTTATGACATGCACTAGCTAGATGATGGATGTATGATTAGATGTTGTGATCTAGATGTGTAGATGGACTACTATGTATGCATATATGGATGCAATAATTATTGTTAAATGCATGTTTAATTTTAGTTAATTGTATGCATTTAATTTATGTTGTTATGATGTGGTGAATGCAATGTATGTAATGTATTATTTACATGATGATGATCTAATGTAAATGAACCTATATGCTTTAATCACTTAAAACATAAGGAATGAATGTAATATGTGTTTACAAACTAATGGATGACACCACATAATGTATAAAAATCATGAATATAAATAATAACTCTTATCATAAGAATTAATCATTTAAGCATCCAAATGTGAGATGAGATGATGTGATATGTATGTGCTTTCTTTATAAGCTTCTGTAAATTAAAATATGTGTACAAAATAGTTAGTGGTCGTCTAAATATCATTGTTGATATTTATCCGGTATCTATCCTATTTCATGAACACCCTTTAATGAACAAAACCTCATAAAGAAATTTGATGATTTGATTGATGAAATGATTTATTGCTATGAGGGGATTTTTGAGGTTTTCCATGAGACTCAAACACCCTAGTTGATTAATCAAAAGTTGTATAATGACCATATAGGACTCCTAAAAGATGAAAGTTTTTGTTATGAAGACCAAGATATTCATTATCCATGTGTGTGCAAATGAATATATTAGAGAGACATAAGCCTACCCCAATGCCATGAGGGATTCATTCACCCCATTGTTGTATTGGGGATCACCAAATGCTCATCATGATCCTAAGTTGGACTCGGTTGGATTAGACCATTAGGTGATACAGGACACCTAAAGCTAGCTCTTTTTGCAAATTGCTTAGAACTACCCCAATGCCAGGTGGGATTCATTCAGCCCATTGTTGTATTGGGGATCACTCTATGGTTTCAAGTAGTGACCATTCCAGGGATTCAAGCTCTTCACCCCCTTATTTTCTTCATATTTATTTGGGATACTTGCTTGTGCTTAGTGATGAAAATCACTGTTTATTTTGCATTTTTGTTTTTCTTCTATTTTGAGCAAGGGATTTTGATTTTGATTTTGGAATTTTTCTTATTTTTTATGAAAGCAAGGGATTTCTTTGGGTAGGGGGGAGCTTATCCTTTTTCCAATGATCAACACCCTAGACCATGCGCATCACAAGATGAGCAAGTAAAAATATTTCGCTTAGGATGCCTAGTACCACTTTGTAGTGTTCATCTTTCCCTTGTTCCAACTAGGATTTTTAATGTGTTTATTAGTGATGGGATTTTGATATATGATAGGTGCTATCAAAACTAGACCTCATCTACGAAAGCAAAGATAGCTTTCTACAAAATATAAGATCACTAGGTATGGTTGAATGACCAGAAAACCTTAGTATATTCCTCATAGCAACAGGAAGGGGTTGTGTTGAAAAACATAGTTACTCACATGGGTTATGGATGAATGAGGATTTGAAGATGCATGATTGGCATACAAACATGGCGCCATTTGCAAGATTGAAAACACAATCTATCCTAATGCGAATGCAATGGATGCAACATGCCTAATGCAATGCAATTACATGAATGCAAATGCAAAATTTAAGATGCAAATGTTTTTGTATTTTAATGTTTTCAATTGTTTTTGTGTTTTTGTTTTTTACCTATTGACCAAAGGGTTTATGATACCTTTGGAGCTTTTTGTGAGTTGACCAAAGGGCTTATGATGCCTTTGGGGCATTTTGTGAGTTGACCAAAGGGCTTATGATGCCTTTGGGGCTTTTTGTGAGTTGACCAAAGGGCTTATGATGCCTTGGGGATTTTTGTGAGTTGACCAAAGGGCTTATGATACCTTTGGAGCTTTTTGTGAGTTGACCAAAGGGTTTATGATGCCTTTGGGGATTTTTGTGAGTTGACCAAAGGGCTTATGATGCCTTTGGGGATTTTTGTGAGTTGACCAAAGGGCTTATGATACCTTTGGGGATTTTTGTGAGTTGACCAAAGGGCTTATGATGCCTTTGGGGATTTTTGTGAGTTGACCAAAGGGCTTATGATGCCTTTGGAGCTTTTTATGAGTTGACCAAAGGGCTTATGATGCCTTTGGAGATTTTTGTGAGTTGACCAAAGGGCTTATGATACCTTTGGAGCTTTTTGTGAGTTGACCAAAGGGCTTATGATGCCTTTGGGGATTTTTGTGAGTTGAACAAAGGGCTTATGATGCCTTTGGAGCTTTTTGTGAGTTGACCAAAGGGCTTATGATGCCTTTGGAGCTTTTTGTGAGTTGACCAAAGGGCTTATGATGCCTTTGGGGCTTTTTGTGAGTTGACCAAAGGGCTTAATGATGCCTTTGGGGCTTTTTGATTTTGGTATTTTTAGATTTGTTTGGAATTTTATGATTTTCATATGTTTTTGGAATTTTGATTATTTTGAATGTTTTTGAATTTTTGTTTTATGTATTATTTTTGGATTTTGTTGGTTTTATGTGTAAAATACCTTCAGATGAAGAATGTTGAGAGGCTCAGGCTCTTCAACACCTTCTAACGATGTTAGGTGATATGTCCCTGGTCCAATATTCTCTGAGATGATATAAGGACCTATCTAGTTGGCCATAAATTTGTCTCACAGGTGCGATGATAGGTTTGAATTCTGTTGGTTCTCTTTGAGCATGAGATCCCCAACCTTAAAGTCTCTTAGGTGGACTTTATTGTTATAAGCTCATGTTAGACAATCTTGGTAAAGCAGGAGATGCTCAAGAGAATTGATGTGATGTTCATCAAGAAGGGTCAATTGATCAAGGTGAGCTTGTCACACAATGTCATCATCGATAAAATCTTTCAATGTGATGCACAATGTTGGAATTTCTAACTCCAAGGGCATAATGGCCTTAGTGCCATATACAAGCAAAAATGGTGTTGCCCTAGTGGGCATCTACATGCTAGTTCTATAAGCCCATAATGCAAGAGGTAACTACAGATGCCAATCCTTATGATTTTCTTTTACTATCTTATTTAATATGGCTACAATTATTTTGTTAGAGGATTTTTCTTGCCCATTTGCTTATGGATATTATAATGTCACAAAAATGCATTGAATGTTATATTTGGATGCTAGAGCTTGCACATTTTTGTTCTTGAATGAAGGACCATTATCCAAAATTATCTTGGATGGGATCCCAAAGTGACAAATGATATTGTGAAGTATGAACTCCATAATTCTTGGTCCTGTCATTGATGTCAAGGGGATCGCTTCCACCCATTTTGTGAAGTACTCAGTGGCCATTAAAATAAATGTGTGTCAGCCCAAATATGGGGGAGAGATATTTCCAATTAGATTGAAACCCCACTGAGAAAATGGCCAAGCCACCTGAATGGGTTGTAAGGCCTGCGATGGCAGGTGCATCAAATTTGCATGATGCTAACACTTAATGCACTTCTTGACATACTCACAACAATCCTTTTCCATGGTGGGCCAATAATAGCCCATTCGAAGGATGCACTTGACAATGGCCATGCCACTAAAATAGCCACTGCATGTACCATCATGAGCTTGTGAAATCACCCAAGATGATTCTTGGGGCTCAAGACAATGGAGGAGGACTCCATCATAGTTTTGATGATACAATATATCTCCTAGAAAGATATATCTTATCACTTTTTTTTTGAATGCTCATTTTGCGGCCTGCGATAATCCTTGTGGGATGATTCCAAGATTAAGGAAATCTTGTAATTGGGATAGCCAATCCTGATAAGCTACAACCTCAACAGACAAGATGAATTATTCTCCCTATGATTCGATATGCACAAATGCATATTGAGAAAAAACCTTATGGTGAATGGTGGTACCATTCCTCGTAGGACCCTATGAGATCAAAGACCCCCAAGGCACCTTCTTTAGAAAGTCTTTGGCTTTATAGAACCACTCATGGTTTGGTTCTATATGAATCATGTTGACTGATTCTTTGTTGTCAAAAGCCTCACACTGCATCACTGATTGTGAGAGTGTATTCACATGAATGGTAGTGAAATCAGCAGATGGATTATGAGGGATCAAAGATCCCAAATATGCCATAGTGTCTACAAATTTTTTAGATGTGCGAGGGATTGCCTCGATGTCATACCATTATAGTTGGGCTAGATAAGTGTCAACAAGTTCTTTGTAAGATTTTAGGATTGGACACCTGCATTGAAATAATCCCTTAACTTGGTTAATGATGACAAGGGAGTCACCAAAGATATTTAGCTTTTTAATCTTCATAGTGATTTTTGTTTGGAGACCCAAAATTAGGGCCTCATATTCAACGTTGTTATTTGTGAAATGGAATTCTAGTTTAAATGACAAGGGCATTGGAGCTCCTTGTAGCGTGAAAAACACAATCCTTACACCACCCCCTTGCTCACACTTTGAACCATCAAAGAACAAAGTCATGTCAGCTTTCTTATCAAGTTCTTGAGGTTTGTGTGCTTTTGATAATGTAAAGACTGCATCATCAAGAAGTTCTATGATAAGAGGCCTATTATCCTGAAGAGGTGCCTCTGCTAGTTGATCAACTATGACTTATCCCTTGATGGAATTTTGGCTTATGAATTCCAAATCAAATTCTATTAGTAGCATGATCCACTTTGTAGTATGTGTATTATGATATGTCTTGCTCATCATATACTACAAAGGATTTTATTTTGATATCACATACATTTTATGGCTCAACATGTAGTGGTGTGACTTATTAGTTTCAAAGACCACTACTAAGCACAACTTTTCTATGTATGCATACCCTAGCTCATAACTCACCAAGGTGCGTTTGATATAGTATATCTCTTGTTCTTTGTATTGCACTTTATTTTGAGCCAACATGGTACCCAAAGCAAAATTGATAGTAAATATATAAAGCAAAAATGGCACATCTAGCCTTGGTGGAGCTAGTACTGGAAATGTCACTAGGTATTTTTTGATCTCAATAAAGGCTTACTAATTTTATTCATCCTAGTGGAATGGGACCCCCTTGTGTAGCAGTCGATTCATGGGTCGACATTTGTTCGATAGTTGTGTGATGAAATGATTTATGGATGCTACTTTTCCCTAGAGGCTTCTCAGCTCTTTGATGTTAGTGGGTGGGGCCATTTCTAGGATAGCCTTTACCTTTGTTGGATCGACTTCGATCCCTCATTTAGAAATGATGAATCCCAAGAGTTTTCCTGAAGTTATGCCAAAGACACATTTCTTGGGATTCAACCTGACATTGTGCTCAATCAGATGATCGAAGACCTTTCTCAAGACCTCGATGTGCTCTTCACGTAGTAATGACTTAGCCAGTAAGTCATCGATATAATAATCTAAGATCTTATGCATGTAGTCATGGAAAATATATGTCATGGCCCGTTGATATGTGGCACCAATAATTTTAAGACCAAATGGTATTACTTTGTAATAAAATATCCCCCATGGAGTGGTGAATGCGGTTTTGTGCTGGTCTTCAAGTTTAATCTGAATCTGATTGTAACCAGAAAAACCATCCATGAGGGAGAGCATCTCATGACCTATAGTTGCATCTACAAGAGAATTTTTTTGTTGGGCAACAAGAATGAATCTTTCTATGTTTCCTTATTGAGGTCTCTAAAATTCATGCAAATACGGATCCTTCCATCAGGTTTTCCTACAGGCACCATGTTTGATACCCATTTTGGATAGTCGATGGGGGTAATAAAGACTACATCCAATAGCTTCTGCAACTCTTTCTTTACCATTAAGGTGATGGTTGGATGCATCTTCCTGAGTTTCTACTTGGCTAGTTGTTGGAAATTTTGGGTACTTTGGGTACATTGCCTTTGTTCAAGTATATAAGTTGTCATTGATGTCAAGAAGCTTTTGAAGGAATTTGATTTGATGTCAAATAATTTATTTTGATGAAGGTTACGGCATAACAGTTTCAAAGGTCTTTTGCAAACCCCAAGCTGACAGGTTCGAGAGAAAGAGCTCGCAAAGAAAAGTGTCACGATTTCACGACAATTTGCAAGAGGGTTTGTACGGATGAAAAAGTGTCACGATTTCGCGACGACAGTTCGAGAGAAAGAGCTCGACAGAGAAAAGTGTCGCGATATCGCGACACGGTTGTCGACCCAAGAAAAGAAAAGCGCTAAGGAGAAAAAGTGTGCCAGATATCGCGGACATGTCGGTTACGACCCAAGAAAAGAAAAGCGCTAAGGAGAAAAAGTGTCGCGATATCGCGACATGTCGGGTTTTCGTGACCCGAAGAACAGAAAAGAGCTAAGGAGGAAAAGTGTCACGATATCGCGACATGTCGCATTTTCACGACTTAAGCAGGAGAGAGAAAACAAGTTAGAAAAGTGTCGCGATATCGCGACATGTCACGATTTCACGACGGGTTACAAGGAAAGCGAAAAAGTCACGATTTCGTGACGGGTTGCAAAGAATGCGCTACGGATGCGAAAAGTGTCACGATTTCGACGAAGAAAAAGAAAGCAGACGAAGTATGTCACGATTTCGGATAGACAACACCAAAGGTCTTCTATAGGAGAAGTGTCACGATTTCGTGACAAAAGAGAGAGGAAGGCTATGAAGACAGAAGTGTCGCGATATCATGACAGAAGTGAAGACGAAGTCTAGAGGCAGAAGTGTCACGATTTCATGACAAAGAAAGGAGGTCGACGAAGGGAGAAGTGTCGCGATATCGCGACAAAAGCAAAGTTGATGTTGACAAAGACAAAGTGTCACGATATCGCGACAAGAGCTTAGTTGAAGTCGACAAAGGCTGAAGTGTCGCGATATCGCGACAAAAGCCAAAAGAAAGTGTACGGTTGCAAAGGTGTCGCGATATCGTGACATGTTGTAGTTTCACGGCAAAAGCTACAGAAGAGTTACAGAGGCAGTTGAAGCCGACAAAGTTAAATGTGAGCCGACGAAGATTAGGGTTTGCAGTCGATGAAGTTTAGGGTTGTGCAATCGACTAAAGATCAGGGTTACAACCGACTAAGATTAAGGTTTTGATCTTGAAAGTGTTATTATAAAAGGCAGGCTATTTTGAAGAGTTGGAGGAGTTGTTAGTTGCGACGTTCGTAGATAGAGCGCAGAGTGAGAAGTTCGATCGTCGAGAGCAGAGTGCAAAATTCGATCGAAGTGTGCAGAGTGAGCGAAGAGTCATGGTGAATTGTTCTAAGTGCCGTTGTGATTGCAGAGAGTGCAAAGGTTGAAGTTCGACCAAGTGCGGCTGTGATTGCAAAGAGAGCAGAGGGCGTAGAGAGCACAAAGGGCAAAGACGAACGTGGAGTGCTACTGTATGAGGACAGAGGTGCACTGGTTCTTTGAGAAGAACCTGAGGACAGATTTGGCAAGTCTTTGAGAAGGCTTGTGTGTAGAGGATTGATTTGTTCAAGTGTTGGACAGATCTGACAGACAGAGGAAGACTTGTACTAGACCGACTGACTGTGTTTGGTACAGGTTGTTGAGCTGCTGTGGACGTGATCATAGAAGGCGAAGGTCTCTTAGGCTAAGCATTGAGGACAGGAGGTCTTCGGTGGAAAGGAGTTCCACGTGCTGGCAAGAGGTAGAGGCAGTTGATCTTCTGAGGGATCATTTCCAGAGCAGAGGGGAAGGTATCTCCTTTGAGCAGAGGCTCATAAATCCAGAGCAGAGGGGAAGGTATCTCCTTTGAGCAGAGGCTCATAAATTTTGATTGGGGGAAGGTATCTCCTTTGGGCCGAGGCTCATAAACATTGTAATTGGGAAGGATTCCCAAAGAACTTTGAGATAACTTTTAGAGAAAAGTTTTGTGGACGTAGCCCAACCATTCTGGGTGAACCACGTTAAAATTGGTGTCACTTTGTGGATGATATTGTGCATTGTTTTGATATTGCTTTGGGTATATTGCTTTACTATTTTGAAGTATAAAGGAAAAAGTAAAAAGAGGTCTTATACTGTTCACCCCCCTCTCAAGTATAAGCTTGTGTTCTTCAATTGGTATCGGAGCAGGTGCCTTCGAAAAGTTTAACAACTTGAAGGAAAAGCTAGTAAAGAACACAATGGATCATTCAAGTAGCAATGCAACACCTATTCTTGATGGGTCAGATTTTGGTCTTTGGAGTGCAAGGATGAAGGTTCATCTAATGGCACTTGGTAATGAGGTATGGGAAGTGATTGAAGATGAGTACACTATTCCTGTACATGGTCCTAATACTAAAGAAGAAAGGCTCCTACATCACAGCAATTCAAAAGCAATGAATGCAATCCTGAAAGGCTTACAGAAAGCAGATCTCACCAAAGTGATTCACTGCAAGACAACTAGTGAAATGTGGAAACAATTGAAGGTGGTTCATACAGGTGATACAAATGTCAGAAAGGCCAAGTTGAGACACTTCAAAGGTATGTTTGAACAACTCCAGATGAATGATGATGAAAATATTAGTGACTACATGCTTCGTATGGATGAGGTTGTTAACTCCATGAAAGACTTAGGTCTTGAGCTTGCTGAAAATGATGTTTGTGATAAGATTTTAAGATCTCTTCCTAATAGATTTAGTGAAAATATTTCTGCTATTGAGGAAGCTAAAGATTTGGATAAGTTGAAAAAGGATGAGCTCCATAGTATACTTGCAAGCATTTGAGTTGAGAACTCAAGTGAAGGTTGATGTCAAGAAAGAGGCAGCTTTCAAGGCTACCAAGAAATCCAAGGGTAAACAGACTTCAAGAGAGTGATGAGTCTTCTAGTGATGAAGAGGCATATTACAGAAAGAAAGGCAAGTTCTCTAGAAAGCACAAAAGCATGAAAAATATAAGATGTTTCAATTGTGGAAAGTTTGGTCATTATGCTACTGATTGTACTATTCCCAAGAATGAAAGTGATGAAGATAAACAGGATTCTAAGAGCAAGGATTCTGAAAAGCACAAGCATCACAGGAAGAACAAAGATGAGCACAACAATCAAGGAAAGAGGTATTCTCACAAGCACAAGAAGAGTTTCTACCTAGACAAAGCAAGTAAGTGTTCTAGTAGTGATAGTGAAAGTTCTTCAAGTGATGATGAAAATGAGATGTTGTTCATATCAAAAAAAGAGGAAGAACCGAAACATAGATTCATTATCATGAAATGTCTTAGATGTGGAAATTTTGGTCACCTTGAGGATGATTGCACAAATAATGATTTGGTTTCTAGTATGTATGAGGATGCTTCAGAAAACTATAAGGAAGATGCTTGTATGGTTTTTGAAAAAGGTAGCACCTCTAGTGATAAGAAATCTGAAAAAGGCTTTGATGATTCAGAAAGCAAACAAATAAAGGATCTTGAAAGTGAACTTATTAATGCTCTTAGTGCTTTGAAAAAGGAAAGAAAGAAGAATGCTAGACTCAAGGATAAGTTAGATGAATGTTGTATGGAGAGAGATGATCTTATAGAAAGTCTTGATTTCTCTATAGCTAAGACACAAGAACTCAAGGATGAGTTAGAGTCTAAGGTTCTTGAGTATAGTGAGTTAGAACAAAAAATGGCTTCTTTGAAAGAGGAAACTAAAGAGTACAAGGATAAGCTTTACAGGTTTCAAGATAGCTCCAAAAAGGTTAAGTCACTCATCAAAGGTCAAAGAAAGACAACAGATAAAACAGGCCTTGGTTTTGTTAAGCCACACAAGGAACAAGTTGGAGAGTCTAGTAAGAGACTCCAAAAGGAAGAGAGTTCTGATGAGGAAAGTATTTCAGATCATGAGTCCTTGAATGATAGATGCACAGAAATAGAAAATAGAATTCAGAATGAGAAGAAGAAGTTTTCAAGACCCAAGAGGTCAAATAAAGGAAAATTTCAAGGCAAATGTTTTGCTTGTCATAAGTTTGGTCACATGGCTTCACATTGCATGGCTCAAGTGAAGAAGGTAAACGACAATTTCAGAAGTGCTAGTTTCTTTCAAGGGTATTGCTACTCTTGTCAATAGTTTGGGCACAAGGCAGTTTATTGCAAGGTAAATAACAGGAACAGGTTTGATCAAAATAGGTTTGGTCAGAATAGGTTTGGTCAAAATAGGTTTGGTCAGAACAGGTTTGGTCAGAACAGGTTTGGTCAGAACAGGTGGATTCAAAGATCTGGTTTACCTCAGAGAAACAACATCGTCAAGTGTTTCAAGTGCAACAATGAAGGTCACATAATCAGACAGTGTAGAGCTGAAATTCTAGATTACAGGAATAGGAACAATGGCATGATCAGGTCCAAGGATCAAGGCATGGACAAGAACAGGGATGAGAACAAGAACAAGAACAGTGACAAGAATAGGAATATGGACAAAGAGTTCAAGAGAAGGCCCGACAAGGAAGTTATAGACGCTGATGATGATCAGTGCCTAATGGGAGTTTTACTCCCACCCTAGAATTAATCACCTCATCAGGAGGTGGGGGAGGGACTAAGCTAAGAGGCTCATTCTTAGTCCCGAGCCCCAAAGGTGACCCTTTGCCATTGATGACAAAGGGGGAGAGATATGAGTAAGGGGGAGAGCTTCAAAGTGAAGAGGAAAGCTTCAAGTCAGGGGGAGCAAAACTTCAAAGGACGTTGGTCAGTTGTTAGCACAGTTGGTTTCAGTTTTGGCTCTTGAGAAGTGTTTTCAGTAAAGGTTTGCCATCAATGACAAAGGGGGAGATTGTTGGAAATTTTGGGTACTTTGGGTACATTGCCTTTGCTCAAGTATATAAGTTGTCATTGATGTCAAGAAGCTTTTGAAGGAATTTGATTTGATGTCAAATAATTTATTTTGATGAAGGTTACGGCATAACAGTTTCAAAGGTCTTTTGCAAACCCCAAGCTGACAGGTTCGAGAGAAAGAGCTCGCAAAGAAAAGTGTCACGATTTCGTGACAATTTGCAAGAGGGTTTGTACGGACGAAAAAGTGTCACGATTTCGTGACAGGTTCGAGAGAAAGAGCTCGTAGAGAAAAAGTGTCGCGATATCGCGACATGTCGGGTTTTCGCGACCCGAAGAAAAGAAAAGCGCTAAGGAGAAAAAGTGTCACGATATCGCGACATGTCGGGTTTTCGTGACCCGAAGAAAAGAAAAGCGCTAAGGAGAAAAAGTGTCGCGATATCGCGACATGTCGGGTTTTCGTGACCCGAAGAACAGAAAAGAGCTAAGGAGGAAAAGTGTCGCGATATCGCGACATGTCGCATTTTCGCGACTTAAGCAAGAGAGAGAAAACAAGTTAGAAAAGTGTCGCGATTTCGCGACGGGTTACAAGGAAAGCGTACGAAAGCTGAAAGCGTCGCGATTTCGTGACGGGTTGCAAAGAATGCGTACGGATGTAGAAAGTGTCACGATTTCACGATAGGTAGAAAAGAAAGCAGACGAAAGCAGAAGTGTCACGATTTCACGACAGAAACTGAAAGCAGGTCTTCTATAGGAGAAGTGTCACGATTTCATGACAAAAGCAGAGAGGAAGGCTATGAAGATAGAAGTGTCACGATATCATGACAGAAGTGAAGACGAAGTCTGTAGAGGCAGAAGTGTCACGATTTCACGACAAAAGTAGAAAGGAGGTCGACGAAGGGAGAAGTGTCGCGATATCGCGACAAAAGCAAAGTTGATGCTGACAAAGACAAAGTGTCACGATATCGCGACAAGAGCTTAGTTGAAGTCGACAAAGGCTGAAGTGTCACGATATCATGACAAAAGCCAAAAGAAAGTGTACGGTTGCAAAGGTGTCGCGATATCGCGACATGTTGTAGTTTCACGGCAAAAGCTACAGAAGAGTTACAGAGGCAATTGAAGCCGACAAAGTTAAATGTGAGCCGACGAAGATTAGGGTTTGCAGTCGACGAAGTTTAGGGTTGTGCAACCGACTAAAGATCAGGGTTACAACCGACTAAGATTAAGGTTTTGATCTTGAAAGTGTTATTATAAAAGGTAGGCTATTTTGAAGAGTTGGAGGAATTGTTAGTTGCGACGTTCGCAGATAGAGCGCAGAGTGAGAAGTTCGATCGTCGAGAGCAGAGTGCAAAATTCGATCGAAGTGTGCAGAGTGAGCGAAGAGTCATGGTGAATTGTTCTAAGTGCCGCTGTGATTGCAGAGAGTGCAAAGGTTGAAGTTCGACCAAGTGCGGATGTGAGTGCGCAAAGAGAGCAGAGGGCGTAGAGAGCACAAAGGGCAAAGACGAATGGAGTGTTGCTGTATGAGGACAGAGGTGCACTAGTTCTTTGAGAAGAACCCGAGGACAGATTTGGCAAGTCTTTGAGAAGGCTTGTGTGTAGAGGATTGATTTGTTCAAGTGTTGGACAGATCCGACAGACAGAGGAAGACTTGTACTAGACCGACCGACTATGTTTGGTATAGGTTGTTGAGCTGCTGTGGACGTGATCATAGAAGGCAGAGGTCTCTTAGGCTAAGCATTGAGGATAGGAGGTCTTCGGTGGAAAGGAGTTCCACGTGCTGGCAAGAGGTAGAGGCAGTTGATCTTCTGAGGGATCATTTCCAGAGCAGAGGGGAAGGTATCTCCTTTGAGCAGAGGCTCATAAATCCAGAGCAGAGGGGAAGGTATCTCCTTTGAGCAGAGGCTCATAAATTCTGATTGGGGGAAGGTATCTCCTTTGGGCCGAGGCTCATAAACATTGTAATTGGGAAGGATTCCCAAAGAACTTTGAGATAACTTTTAGAGAAAAGTTTTGTGGACGTAGCCCAGCCATTCTGGGTGAACCACGTTAAAATTGGTGTCACTTTGTGGATGATATTGTGCATTGTTTTGATATTGCTTTGGGTATATTGCTTTACTATTTTGAAGTATAAAGGAAAAAGTAAAAAGAGGTCTTATACTGTTCACCCCCCTCTCAGTATAAGCTTGTGTTCTTCACTAGTTTCTTTGCAAGGTCTAGCAAAATATTATGGACAACCAATTTTGGATCTAAACCCGACATATCCTTGTAGGTCCAAGCAAAGATATTAGGCCTCTTTTTCAATAAAGGTATGATGGTGGACTTTTCTTCTGGAGATAAACTTTCTCTGAACTTAACTTTCTTTGGATCAGAAGGATCATCGTTGATGTCCACTTTGAAAGTTTCCTTTATTGACATATACAACCCCTCCTCAAGCTGGTGAGGAGTGGGGATCAAATGGATGTCATCCACTAGATTTAAAGGTTTAACTAAATCTTGGTCAAAACCAGCATGATAAACATCGTGTGTATAGCCTAGTGTAAAATGAAATAGTTGTAGTATTTCTTCATTGGGGAAGAAATATTCAAGCTCTAAGGGTGAATCAACACGATCCCAATCAATAACGTCTAATTTAAGACACAATGGTTTAGAAGGATCAGCTAGGTTATGAAGTGGAGTGGTCAAATAAATGGAGATCATGTTTATGGATGATATGGAATCTCTAGGACCATGTAGGTGTGACTCTGCATTATTTACTTACCTTCCATACCCAATATGAGGCTCTGACGATATGGGGATCTCAGAATTTGGCCTATGGATAGACGGGAATATGGGATCATTTGGTTGAAGTAGATCTCTAAATGTAGGAGGATCAAAAAAGACTATACGATGGATTACATCTGAATTGGCCGGTCTTCCCTTGATATGAGGTCTAGGATATACTCTATGATACACCTCATCTATGTTGAATGGTTCATTGCGATGGTGCAAGTAGTAAGGTCTAAGGTAGGCCCTCTTAGTTTCATCTTCATAATCATTGTCATCTATGAATAAACAAGCATTCATACCCACTAGCTCTATGAGGTGGTGTGAATGTCGAGGCCTAAGGTAAGCTAATTCAGTCACATCCTCGTAATAACTATCATCTATGATGTATCCACTTTCCATATGAATTGGTTCTGTGAGTTGACGTAAATGTCGAGGCCCAAGGTAGGCCAACTCGATCTCATCCTCATAATCACTATGATCTATGATGCACTCATTATCTTCTCACTCATAACCATAGCTTGGTTCATCCTCCCATAGGATAAGTCGTTATGGGCTTAACTCAAGAAAGAAATTTAGATGATGCACAACAGGTGGTTCTACAGTGAACCTGATCATCAACCTGCCATCCATGTAGATTATGTTCAAGTGATAGGGATTCCATCCAATGTCTTCCTCGAACCCTAATGATGATGAGTCAGGAGACTCAACTAAATTGCTTTTAGGCTCACCATTTTTGGACCCAACATCTGACTCAAATTTCTCATTTAGGGTAGATCTAGTCAGTATCATCTAAGTATTATTTTCCCATTTGTCATTTTTAGTGACCCAATCTATGCAAAGAATGGGCTCTAAAATTTGCTCTGTAGAGATGCTCTCGTGATAAACCAGTGGGGGTGCTATGGAGACCATTTTTAGTGGATTATCACCCCTCCATATGTGTGAAGGGTGAAGGTATGCATAAGGATTATAATCAATATCCTCCTCATGGTCTATACTTAGATGCTCCAAAGCTATTTCCAATATTTTAGCTTATCTAGGACCCTAATAACCTAGTCTAGACCTATCAATAGGTAACTAGTATTGTGGCTGGACTGGAAGCCAATTCCCTTGTTCATATAGACCTAAACCATAGCCATGCCAATGGTAGAATTTGAATTACCTTAGAAAAACTCAGGATTGGACAAGTAATGAACATTCATGGTGAATAGCTCATCTTCATCATATTCATTGTCTAAAACGTAATGGGTGCAATCCAACCTAGCATAAATGAAATTAGTCTAGTTAGGGGTGATCCCTAATGATACCACTGTCCCTATGGGTAAGCTTAGGATTCTTGGTCATCCCATGTCTTGTGCACTCTCGATAATTGGGATGAAAGTAACATTTTGCACAAGATATTCACCTAATCCTATATTAGCTAGGTGAACTATCACCTATGGTGCAGATGACGATGATGATGATGTAGGTGAGGCAGGTTAAGGTACCTCCTTGACTATGTCTTGGGAATATTCCTCCTCCATGGTATTTTGAATTTATGTTGTTTCTATGGTTGGGACTTTCTTAGGCCTTTCCTCCACCAAGGGGGCTTTAGTTTTTGAGAGTCTTTTAATTTAGATGTTATAGGTTTCTCATAAGTACCAGTAGCTTTAGTAGGTGGTGGTGTCGATGTAGATGGGTCACCTTGCACTTATTTGGATTTGATTCCTAGCTGTGTGGTAGGGTATGATGGCCTAATGTACAGGTGCGTGGATGGAAGGACGAAATCCCCCGACAAGTCAACCTGATGAACATATTTGAAGGGCTCTTCATCTGATGGTACCACATGTACTTGTCCCTCATACACATATTTTATACATTGATGCAAGATTGAGGGAATGCATTGCATATCCCTTATCCATGGATTCCCTATGAGTATATTATACTACATGTCCCCCTCCAATACATGACACATCACAGGGATGGTCTTATGCCCTTTGCATAGGTAGAACGATTGTGCCCATTATGGAGCACAATGCATCACTGAAGGCTCTCAATGTATAGGAGGTAGAGATGATGTTTGACCTAGGAATATTCAAGTGCCCTATATCCTTAGTTGTTATTATGTTTATCGATGAGCCTTAGTTGGGCGGGTCTGCTACAGTAGTAGGGACTACCTTTATTTTATGATCATAAAAATGAATCACGGGCTCTTGACACTGTTGTACTTGCCCCACAAAGTTTGTAAGTGCATTAATTTTTTTGGGTTGTAGCTCAATTTATCTCAAGATTTCCATTAGGGTCTTCTTGTGTCTAGGAGACTGTTGAATGAGCTCATATATTGATAATTTGGCCGACATCATTTGGAGATTTTGCACAAGTCTATTTTGGATAGTTATCACAGATCTCATCGAAGGACCTGAAGGATTGTTTTATACTAGCATCTGTTGAGGTGCATCCAGGATATGAATAGGAGCCACTGGAGGCTCTGGTTGGTTGTATCACCGGTTTCTTGTTGCCACATTGACTATTTGACCATTCCAACGAATCCCTAGGTGGGAGGTTCAACTTGGATTTGGTTTACTTGAGCACCCTAATCTCTAGGGGCTTCATGGTTTGGAAAGGGGTTTCTAAATATGCCCATAACTCTATTATCATGTGCTAGTGGATTATCAACTTTCAACTCATCCTTCTTGATCATGTTTTGTACAACGTTCTTGAAACTGATGCACGCCTCGATATCATGGCCTTTTTGTCTATAATATGGGTAATAATGGTCATCCCTATATCCCTTAGGCTTATGATAATTAGTATCAAGAAGTTGTACCTCAGGTAATATAAGTCTCTGTGCCTCACTCAATTTATTGAATATTGATTGCATCGATTCTGCCAAAGTCATGAAGTAGTGAGGTGATCGACATTGCTTGTTTTGACCTTGGTTGTTATTCTGGTTGTAATTGGCTGGTGGAGGATGAGCTTGATAATTCTATGGTTATGGGCTATTTCCTCCCTTTGGCACGTTTATTACAACCTAATTTACTAGAGCAAGTTTGTATTGCTTTTGTTTATTTTTGTTTTTATGGTTGTTGTTGTTCCAGTCCTTTTTGTTTCGGAGCTTAAGGTATCCTTCTTCAACATTGATGTCTTCTATCATCTTGGCTTGAGACAAGGCTTCTTCAAATGTTTCATATTGTTGTAGTTGTAAGAGCAATGAGATGTTCTTGGTGCAACTCTTAGTAAACATTCGAGTGAGCTCAACAGTGGGAATAGAAAATGGTAGTTTTGCCATTATTTTTCTCCATTTGTTCCCATAGTCCATGACCGACTCTGTAATTTGAAATTGCTCATTAATAAAATAATAAAAATACAATGCTTAAATACCTTAGGAAATAACAACCTAACTATCGTGAGAGAAAATTGAGGGGAGAGATTTAAGGAGAGAGTAGGATAATTAAAATTGAATTTCTCCTTCACTCCTACTGACCAGTTATGTCGACCGCTCCTGTCGTCCACCTTAGTGTTGTCGTCCACCTAAAGGTGGGTTAAATGCCAACATTCTCCCCCTTAAAGTTGAGAGGTCTGACAAGACAGTCTCTCAGCTTTATATATTGAGCTTTAGCCATGCCTTTGGTGAAGATGTCTGCCATGTTGTCCAAAGTGTTGCAATGTTTAAGCTCAACTACCTGGTTCTCCACCATGTCTCGGATGAAGTGATACTTCATATCAAAGTGTTTTGATCTGCTATGGTGGATAGGATTATATGCCAACTGAATGGCACTCATGTTATCACAGTACAATCTGGTAGGACCACTTTGTCATTCTCCAATCTCTTCAAGGACTTTTCTCAACCATAGAGCTTGAGTACTAGCATATGTGATTGCTATATACTCAGCCTCAGTAGATGACAATGCTACAACAGTCTACTTTTTGGAACTCCATGTAATTAGTCCTGACCCTAGACTAAAATAGTTCCCTGATGTAGATTTTCTATCATCTATATTGCTGCCCCAATCACTATCACTGAAGCCAACTAACTTGACAGAATTACATTTGTGGTAATGGATTCCAAAATCCAATGTACCCTTTACATATCTTAGAATTCTTTTAGTTGCTTGAAAATGCAGCTCGGATGGATCAGCCATGAACCTTGAAACAAGAGAAACAACATACTGAATATCAGGTCTTGTGTTGGTGAGAAACATCAAACTCCCAACCATGCTTCTGTAAGTGGTCATGTCAACCTTTGGTGCTCCATCATCTTTGCTCAATTGGATCCCATGACCCGTTGGAGTTGCAACTGATTTGCAATGCTCCATGGCAAATTTCTTGATCATGTCTTGAGCATACTTGTGTTGACATATGAAGATCCCTCTATTTGTTTGATGAACTTCCATGCCTAGGAAGTAATGCATTAAGCCCAGATCTTTCATCTCAAATTGTTTCATCATGGAGTGTTTGAACTCCATATTCATCTTATCATTACTACCCATAAATATGAGATCATCCACATATAAACAAACTATGAGAATGTCTTTACCTTGCTTTAGGTAGTAGAGAGTGGGTTCACTTTTGCTCCGAGTGAATCCATACTCCTTGAAATAGCCATCAATGCGAGAGTACCATGCTCTTGGTGCTTGCTTGAGGCCATAAAGTGTTTTTTTTAGTTTATAAACAAGGTTCTCCTTACCTTGTTCTTGAAAACCTTGAGGTTGTTGAACATAAACCTCCTCAGTTAAGTACCCATTGAGAAAGGCACTTTTTACATCCATGTGCTGAATTTTCCACCCTTTGTGGGCAGCCAAGGAAAGTATTGATCTGATTGTTTCCTGTCTAGCTACAGGAGCAAAGGTCTCCTCATAATCAATGCCATACTTCTGAGTGAAGCCTTTTGCTACAAGTCTTGCCTTGTGTCTTTCAATGCTCCCATCAGCATTGAATTTGGTCTTGTAGACCCATTTACATCCAACACATTTTTTTCCTTTTGGAAGCTTCACTAGCTCCCAAGTATCATTCTTTTTTATAGAGGTGATTTCCTCTTCCATGGCTTGTTGCCATACATCATGAGTGCATGCTTTCTCATAGCTAGATGGCTCTAGCTGTGCACTAGACATTAAAGCATAATTAACTACATCTCCTTTAGGATCATTGGAGTCATCATCTCCATACATATGCAGATTTTCAAGTTTTTGTAAAACTACAGTCATTTCACTAGCCTGACTTCTAGTGTATCTTTTCTGGAAATTCTTATCCAACATTTGAAAATATGGATGATTTTGTAGTGTTCTTTTACCTCTCGATGGAGAATCAATATCCATAGGTGAAGAACTTACTGATCTTTGTGGAGAAGGACTTGGAGTAGTTGTTGATGTACTCGAAGTAGTACTCATGCTTGGGCTTGGAGGAGGTGTGCCTTTGCTCTTCTTAGGTGTCACCTGCTGTATTTGAGAAGAACTTGCATCATGGGATTCATCATCAACAAAAAAAATTTGATGACCCCATTCTCCCCCTTCATCAAAAATCACATCCCTGGAAAGTACAATTTTATGCGTCTTTGGATTGTAGAGTCTATATGCTTTGGTAGACTCACAATATCCTACAAAAATACATGCTTGACTCTTGGGATCAAGCTTTTTCCTTTTTTCATCAAGAATGTGTGCATATGCTAAAGAACCAAAAACTTTGAAATGTTTTACATTCGGCTTCTTGCCATACCACCCCTCGTAAGGAGTGATCCCATCCAAACTAGAAGTAGGACTCCTATTTAGAATGTAAACATTGGTTCTAACAACATCTTCCCAATACATGTTACTGAGATGCTTAGTTTGAAGCATCGATCTGGCCATTTCTACTATGGTGTGGTTCTTTCTTTCTGCCACACCATTCTGTTGTGGAGTATAGGCAGTGGTGAATTGCCTCTTTATCCCACATTCTTTACAATATTTTAGAAATGCCTTTGAAGAGTACTCTCCTCCTCGATCTATCCTTAGACATTTTACAATGAACTCACTTTGTTTCTCTACATTATTCTTGAAATCTATGAAGCAATCAAAAGCTTCATCTTTGGTTTTCAAGAAATAGATCCAACACATTCTAGAGAAATCATCTATAAAAGTGAGAAAATAGGAATTATTACCTATGCTTTTTGTCTGCATTGGACCACAAATGTCCGAATGCACTAATTGAAGTGGATGATTGGCCCTCCATGCTTGTCCTTTTGGAAATTTGGACCTGGAGTGCTTTCCCAAAGCACACCCTTCACAGACCTCCTTGTGTTCATTAATTTTAGGAAGTCCTGTCACCATAGCTTGAGAAGTTAACAATTTCAAGCTAGCAGAATTCAGGTGACCATATCTCAAGTGCCAAAGCACACTTGGATTTGCTATAGCAATATTTGCAAGTTGAGCACCCCCTGGTTCTCCAAACTTAAGGGGAAATAACCTATTTTTGGTCATAGGTACTTGTGTGATGACTCTATTACAATTTTTCTTGTCAAAAATTACACATTTGCCTTCATCAAAAACAAGTTTGTAATTTTTCTCCATCATTTGTCCAACACTTAGCAAATTATGTTGGAGTTTAGGGGTGTAGTAGATGTCATTCACCTTTTTGATGCCTTCTTTCATTGGAACCTCCATGGCTCCAATGCCTTCAACTTGCAAAGCTTTATCATCTCCCAACTTGATTCGAGATTTATAGGTGGAATCCATTGTAGCAAAGAGTTCTTCTTTGCCACTCATATGGTTGGAACAACCAGTATCCAAAATCCAAGTGTCATTCAGATTTTGATCTGATTGCCCATAAGAAAGAAACAGATTAGATGTTCCATCTTCTTCACCATAATTGCCATATTGACTGCTTCCCTGAGAAGACTTGGACCAACAGTCTCGAGCAAAGTGACCTGGCTTGCCACAATTGAAACAAGATTTTTTGGATTTGTCACCTCCTCTTCCTTGATTCCCATTTCGCCCTTGATTTCCACCTCTGTTTTGATTACTACCTCTACTTTGATTTCCACCTCTGCTTGGATTTCCTCCTCTTTGGCTGCTTCTGCCTCTTCCTCTTCTTTGTCCTCTGCCTTGGCCTCTTCCTTGTCCTCTTCCTGCACCCTCATTGGATGAGAAGGCTTTATCATCACCTCCATAGCTCGTTGAAGGAGATCCCTGTAATCTCTCTTCATGAGACATTAATGAACCGATTAATGCATCAAAAGTTAGAGTGGAAAGGTCTTTTGATTCTTCAATTATGATAGCAATGTGATTCCATTTTTGAAGAAGTGTTCTCAACACTTTCTTCACAACCGCTTCAGGTTTGACTTCTTCGCCAAGAGTTTGCATCTTGTTGACAACTGCTTTGACTCTTACGCAATAGTCTCCAACTTTCTCATCTTCATTCATTTTGAGATTCTCAAAATCTCGTTTCAAGGTCTGAAGCCTTACTTGCTTCACCTGATCGCTTCCTTGGAAACCTTCTTTCAAGGCTTTCCATGCATCTTGGGCAGTTAAACAAGAGGTAATTCTTGGAAAGATACTTTTCTCCAATGTTGCTTGGAGATGATAGAGAGCAGAGGAATTGCTCTTTTGTGCTTCTTTCTTTGTCTTCTTATCGGCTGCACTCAACGTAGTCCAATCTGTAGGTTCTGTGTAACCTTCTTCTACTATGTCCCATAGTCCCTTGCCTATGAGTAAGGTCCTCATTTTGATGGACCAATACTCATAATCGAACCCATTAAATTTTGGAATAGGTAGATTATTATTGGAGGCCATAGCTACTAGAAATAAACTAGAAACACACTTTTATTTCTCAATTACAATCAAAGCACTCTGCTTTTCAAAAGAAAAAAGTTACAGATTTAAATCAAATCTAGCTTGATTTACTCTCTCGCTTATGGCATGTTCTACTTGCTGAGGTTCTTCTATCACTGGATTCACAAAGTTGTCTACAACTGAATCTTCATCATCACTTATAAGAATTATTTTCGATGAATATGGTTCTGGCTCCAGTATTTCAACTGAGTCACTATTACTGAGATGTGGATTCTCTGACTCCTGTGGTGCAACTCCTACAGATTCTGACTCTTCAAATCTACTGCCAAAGGAATTGTCTTCTGAATCTGCTTCATATCCTGAATCTGGATGTCTTTGATGGGCTATTACTGCATTTTGCAATTGACTAAATACAGTATGCAATCCATATGTGCGAACTTTTTCATCAAAATATTCGGGGTTTTCTCTTACTAAAAGAGAACAAAGGGCTTGATAGCAGCCTGTAGATCGTATCATGAATGATTACAAAATTTCTACCCTTCGATGCAAAAATTATCCCCCTTAAAGCCTCTTAGGCTAATAGAAAATTTTCACTTTTCAAGCCTCTTAGGCTTTTTACAATTATTTCCTCTTAGGAAATGTCCTCTCTCTGCTTCCCTTTCTTTTAAATGTTGCAAAAAATAAATAAAAAACAACTTTATTAATAATATTAATTAATAATAAAATTAAATATCAATTAAAAACATTAAAAAAATGCATTTTAATTAATATTTTTATTAAATTATTAATTAATTTTAATAAAAGTGCTTTTATCCTTTGCAAAAATAAAAAAATTAACTTTTAGGCTTGCATCCTTATAATAATAAAAATTTAAAGTGCTTTGTTGCCGCTGGGTTTCGAACCCACGATCGGGCGAAGGGGCAAAGGCCCTAAGACTAGCTCCTCGAGCCAGTCGGGCTACAATGCCCGACTTGAAGGCTATGGTGAAGCCTTCAACTTAAAGGTGACCCACGTCACCTTTCATTTTTTAAAAAAATTAGGATTAAAATCTCACATGCATGCAGAATGAGGAAAGAAAGTGTTTAAAACTAAAGACGCACACAGTTGGTTTCTATTTCCTTCGGGTAATCGAACGATCCACCTTTTGTCAAAACTTGAACCAATCAAACTACACCATGTCACCGCCTTGTCAACCTACACCACGTCAGCCTGTGCCTCGTCAACCTATGCTCTTGGTCCACCATGTGTCCTATCACAGGCTCCTCTGGGTCCGCCATGTGTCTAATATCATTCTAGTTTTTTGTGTCTACCATATGTCCTATCTCAGGCTCCTCTAGATTTACCACGTGTCTGATGTTAGTCTAGTCATCTGTGTCCTCAATCTTCATGTTCGGTCCTCATTCATTAGCCATGTGTCCTTGGGATGTGGGCTTATTCCACATCACCACCTTGGGTCACAGGCCTGCTCCATGTCTGCCTTGAGAATCATGTCAGATTTTTGCTAGGTCAACTTCTTGGGATCCATGTCCCTATGAGATCGCTTGCCTCAGGATTCGCACTAGGATATCTATCAGTCTACTTACCTCGAGATCCATGCTAATGTTCTGCTCTACGGGCCACTCCTCGACCTCACCTCAGGATGTGTGCTCTATGGGCCACTCCTCGACCTCAGGATGTGTGCCTACCTATGGGTCCTCCTAGTCAACTCAGTGAGTCCTCACCTCGCCTGCTCACCCGCTCTGATACCAAGTGTAATTTGAAATTGCTCATTAATCAAATGATAAAAAGTACATTGCTTAAATACTTTAGAAAATAACAAACTAACAATCGTGAGAGAAAATAAGGGGAGAGATTCAAGGAGAGAGAGAGGATTAATTAAAATTGAATTTCTCCTTCACTCCTACCGACCAGTTCTGTCGACCGCTCCTGCCGTCCACCTTGGTGTTGTCGTCCACCTTGGTGGGTTAAATGCCAACAAGACTCATCATCGTATTGCTTTAGATTAGCCAAGTTGGACAAGTTTACTTTCTTCTTGATGCCAAAAGAAAAGTGTTCGAGGAATGCATTCATCAACTACTCAAAATGGATGATGCTATGCTTAGGTAGTTGATTGAACCACTTAGTTGTTGCACCTAATAATGCTATGATAAACATTCTTAACATTAAGGCATTATTGTGTTCTAGCTAGAAGCACACGTTCATGAAATTGGTGACATGTTCTTGCATGTCTTCATCTCCCTTGAATTTATCTAACCTAGGCATATTGAAGTATCTAGGATAAGCAAGACTTGGTACCAAAGGGCACAAAGGTTGATTGTGTATCTTGCTCAGGGTTGACTTCTGCCCAACTGTCTCTTGCTTCTCAAGAGACTTGACTCTCTTAGTGAGTATCTTGTACACCTCAAAAGAGATGATCTCTTGTTCTCAAAGTTTTACTTAGGGTATTCAAGGAGGTAACTCTGCATTTTCCTAGTCTAGGCATCTATATTCATCTCCCACAACTATGGATATGGGTTCAGGATATGTATACTCCTGATCCTCTTGTTATTGTTCATGTTGTGCCCATTCTAGATCTAGGTATTGTTGGTTTTTTTAAACATATTGTGATGTGCGGTGAGTGCATTCATCTCCTTGTCTAGTGCATCTCTCGTGCTGAGAAATGGCACATCTATCGGATTGGTAATACTCACTACCCATGTGTAAGTTAGCTTGAGCCAACCTATTTGCTTGTTTTTTGCACTCTTTTTGTTCCTCTCTCAAGCGCTACTCATTTATATGTAAATGCCTTTTCCTTCGTATTTCCTCCTATTCAAGGATGTCTAAGCGCTCTTGTTCTGAACGTAGTGCCTCCTATTTGTCTTGGAGTAATTTTTTTTATATTGTGCATCTTCATATAGCCTATGTACGTGGTCATATTGATCCGCTACTGAAGGTCTATGACTCTATAACTCCGTATGAGGAGTCCTAATGGAGAGGCCCTTTGGAGAGGCTCTTGCTATGCTTTTACCCTTGTCCATTAGGGCAACATGGTCAATGTATAATAACCTATGTTTAGTACCCCATGATCGGAATTAGTGTTGTGGGGGTGCTTTGAAGCTTCCCCTGGCTCATTAGTGTGCCTTGTTGTTTGATGGCTACACGAACTACCAAAAATAGAATGCATAGTAGCATCGCTTTTCTATTTTGGTCTTGAAAAATTTCGATGCAACTCGTCAAGTTGTCTATATTTTCATGATTGAGCTTGTGGAGTTCCATTGGCACTAATGAGATTATGGTCTATTGTTATCCTACGATCTTCAAGGAGGCTAGGAGTTGTGGCAGGTCTATGATTGGATGCAACCCTTGTGTTCTACCCCTTAGTGGGATGATCTAGCCTATGTCTATCATGTGAATATTGGGGCCTTGAAGCTCCCTCATGTCTATCACAAGAAGAACCTGGATATGGTTCTCTAGCTAGGGTTTCTTGAGGAGTACCCCCACGGGTTGAGTTATCCCTGCTAAGGCTCACTAAACTTCATTCAATGGTATTGTGTGTGGGTGGCTCAACATCATTGTGGTTGGACGGAGCATCGATTTTCACCTCAATGTTGGACCGAGGGTGGTTGCTCTATGTGAAGACCATGACAATGTGCAATTATCTTTAGTGTAAATTTTAAGACACACAAACAATGTAGACAAAATATTTATCTCTTTTAAATGTTCTTGGTGTTCCTAAAACTGGTCTTGTGTTTCAGATTTGTAGAAAACTTAGACTATCTCTCATCGTGTTTTGTATTTCGTTGATGATATACTCAGATTGTTTAAGTGGAATTCACTTGTATGCTTGTAGCTTGATAATCAACAATGAAAGTCACGATCATGTAAACCCATAAAAATGTGGATATGAAGCCCACACCTGATCAGGGATTACAGTTCCTGTCAGTCCTCACCCAGTACTCACTTGATCATAATCATTCCCTCCGAATAGAAGTACATGCAAATTTTCCAAGCTATGTCAGATCTTGGAGCTAGCGGCCAATAGAACGAGTTCTTGGGATTTGAGCCAATGGGTGGAGATGAATGCCACTATCATTGAACTCTACTAGTGGTTGGTGATGAAGTCCAACTCACTAGCATTTAGATGAGACATGGTGTGTGATTGTTCCTTTTAACTTTGCATAAATAAATAGATGCATCATGAAGCACTCATGCTCTTTCCTATATGCCTAAAAAGAAACGTTTCACTTTAATAAAATGCACGTCTAAATAACTACATGTTTTTTAGAGAATGCAGTATTACTCATGAAGCAATGGCCTCTAGCTGGACCCCAAGCATGCAATCTCTACAAACAACCTAGACCACTGGAGACTAGGGCGAATTTGAAACCAAAAGTCCACTGTTCCTAGCAACGACTAGTAGAAAACCTAAGAGAATTTCAGCATTTTTCCTTTAATTTTCTCTATGTTTTCTAATTAAAATGAATTTTTCTACTGCATTCTGGAATTTAAACATAGACAAAGAGATAAAAAATTATAGAGAATCCCACCAACCTAGAATCCAAGTTTTTTGCAGAATAGGTCATCCTCTATTGCAGGTTTTTCTATCGATCATTGTCACTTAGGATGGCCGTGACTGGCCACTTTCTTCAAAAGCGGCTTCTATCTACTAGCCATTATCGATTAGAGCAGTTGCACCTCTACATAGAAAACATGTAGAATATCAACAAATCAGCTTAAAAAAAGAAAACAGGGTGGGAGTCCCACCATGATCGACATCTGTACAATCCTAAAAAGCATACACCTAAGCTATTTACATAATTATATCAAGCATGAGATCATGAAAGCATGAAATACAATGAATTAACAAAATATAAGATCTCTTTTAATTAATTCATATTGAAATTTGGTTACAAATAGGTCCCTCTTAGGGATACCAAATGCTTGATACAATGATTACAAATGTGAATAGCCCCTGAATGGGGATGGTGTACTCCACAAGCTTCTTAGATTCGACACAAATTTGCTCAAGGGCTTATGGATGCCTTCTTCTCACTTGCTTAGGAGGGATCTCATACCAAAGATACTTTGAATTAGTCCAAGAACTTGTAATCTACACTCAGGAAATAGCATAGAACAATCAGTAGCATATGTGGCCTCTCATGATGAGACTCTTTTGAAGATCTGCATGAAATGGCATAAAAGCATGATAAAAGCATAAAGATGCAAAACTAAGCAAAAATACATGAGTAACTAGGAAATATTCATATAAATACAATAGAAAAGATAAATCTATGCTAATCTAAGCTGATAAAGCAAAAGCAATAAGAAATATATGCTAAGAACTCAAGAAATGATGACTCAAACCCTAGCCACTATCACGCAAGGCGGTCATGACTGCAGGCCACTATCGAAGATAGTGGCCATGAACTGTGATGTTTTACCTCTCAAACTAGGGGTTGCAACACTCAATCCTTCATTTGAATTGATATTCAAGGGTCACCTTCATGTCCAAAGACTGATTGGTAGTGAAAATCATGTTGAACTAAATGCTTGAATGGTGTGTTGTCATTTCTCAATCGAATAGCACTTCATTACTCCTCAAGGGGATGTGAAATTGCTCTCCAATTCACTAGGGCTTCATTGCATAAAAACTCAGATCCTTTCTTATTCCTAGGAGGATGCATATGTAGGCCTCCCAAATTCTAGATCTTGGCTTCCTAGAAAATCCAATATCCAGATCTGCATATAACTGGTCATTGGAGGGAAAGGCTCAGTTCTAGATTTACATGGAAGTGGCAATTAGGAGGACCTCTAAGAGATCCACACCAAAAACTACTTGAATCCCATGCAAGTGAAGTCACCCTACATGATTCGTGCCTACATTCACAGTTAATTTATGTTTTAGTGCTAACCACTGTCTAGAGTAGTTATTAGCAGTGGCCACTCTGAGCTTCAGCAACCTATGTTGATGGCTACTCTAGTCAACAGTGACCATACCTGAATGGTCTAGGACTGCCCCTTGTGAGTGGTTAAGACCATTTCTAGCTCTTGGAAAGTCCTAATATCAGTCATATGGTCTTTGGATGTGCCCATATGAGTAATCTCCTAAACATGATGCATTTTAGATATCTACAAGTCATAATATCAACAATCATAATAAAAATCAATAAAGGATCACTCAATCATATCAAATTAAGGTTATCTTACGAATAATTGCTAACAACTATCATAAGCTTACCCTATTGCTTGGGGAAAAATCTAATATGTTGATTTAAACCTTTGACGATCTAGATTTTGATCCTTTATGAATGCTAAGAAATGCGACCCAAGACTCTGGTGGACTCAAGGTCTTATGCAAACTAAGCCTTCCATCCCATTAGAAGCAATGATTCTAAGATGCACACCTTTCTCATTATTACGACATCTAATGTTGATCAGATCAATGATAATCATTCACCCTACAATATGGCCCTAGGTGGTCTATTTTTGCTTAATGCTATGTTTTTCCATAATGCATCCCAAAAATGGGTATCCGTAGACACCTAAAATATGTCATGTTTAGGAGACTACTCATATGGGCACATCCAAAGATCATATGATTGATATTGGGTCTTTCCAAGAGCTAGCAGTGGTCCTAACCACTCATAAGAGGTAGTCCTAGCCCATTTTGGCATAATTGCTATCAACCAGAGCGGTCGCCAACACAGGTCATTGAAGCTCAGAGCGGCCACTACTAGCTACTTCTGTGGACAATGGCTAGCACTGAAACACAAAGTGGTCATGAATGGAGGTCTAAATCACATAGGGTGACTGCACTTGCATGGGATTCAAGCAATGTTTAGCATAGATCTCCCAGAGGTCCTCCTGACTACCACTTCCATGCAAATCTAGAACTGATCGTTTCCCTCCAATGACTAGTTACAAGCAGATCTAGATCTTGGCTTCTCTAGGAAGCCAAGATCTAGAATTTGGGAGGCCTACATATGCATACTCATAAGAACAAGAAAGGGTCTAAGTTTTTATGTAGCAAAGCCCTAGCAAATTGGAGAGCAGTTTCACATTCCCTTGAGAAGTAACGAAGTGTTGTTCGAAATAACAATGCACCATCTAAGCATTTAGTTCAACACAATTTTCACCACCAATCAGTCTCTGGATATGAAAGTGACCCTTGAATATCAATTCAAATGAAGGATTGAGTGTTGAAACCCCTGGTTTGGGAGGTAAAACATCATAGTTTGTGGTTGTTGTCTTCGACAGTGGCCTGCAGTCATGGCCACCCTGAGCAATAGCGGTTAGGGTTTGAGTCATCATTTCTTGAGTTTTTAGCTTATATTTCTTTTTGCTTTTGCTATATCAACTTAGATTAGCATATATCTATCTTTTCCATTGCATTTGTATGGTGATTTCCTAGTTATTCATGCATCTTTGCTTATCTTTACATATTTTCATGCTTTATTGCAAGCTTTATCATATTACATGTGAATCTTCAAAAAGAGCCTCATCATGAGAGGCCTCATATGCTACTAATCGCTCTATGTTGTTTCTTGAACACAAATCATAGGTTCTTGACAAATTCAAAGTATCTTTGGCATCAAATCCCTCCAATCAAGTGAGAAGAAGGCATCTATAAGCCCTTGAGCAAGTTTGTGTTGAATCTAAGAAGCCTACGGATTACACCATCCTCGCTTAGGGGCTTTTCATATTTGTAATCATTGTATCAATCATTTGGTATCCCTAAGAGGGACCTATTTGTAATCAAATTTTAGTATGAATTAATAAGAAGAGACCTTATGTTTTGTTAATTCATTGTCTTTCATGCTTTCATGATTTTATGCTTGATATAATGATGCAAATAGCTCAGGTGTATGCTTTTTAGGATCGTACAATACGAAACTAGGCCTAACACACCCCTACTGGTACCCACTAAGCCTTGAGAATTTATTTCCATGGATTTCCTCTTAAGTTTACCTATTTTTAAGCATGGAAATGATTGTGTCTTCATGGTGGTTGATCGATATTCCAAAATGGCCCTCATGATTGCTTGCAAGAAAAATGTTACAACTAAAAAAATTGTAAAAATTTACTTTAACCATGTATGGATCTATTTTGGTTTATCAAAGTCCATTATTTTAGGCAAAGATAATAGTTTTCTAAGTATCTTTTGGAACACTCTCTAGAAAATGATGGGTACAAAGTTTACATGATCCACAACCTTCCATCCCTAGACTGATCGACAAGCAAAAGTTATCAAGTTGATTGTGCATATATTGTGTAAGTATAATTTGAGGCATCCTCAAACATGGGATGAGATCCTACCATATGTCTAGCACATATATAACATGGTTTTGCACAACACTACAAAAAATAACCTCTTTATGTGTGTTCTGGTTTCCAACCTTTGGTGCCCATGGATGTGGATCTTCTAATCCCTCACATGGACTTCACATCACATAGGAAAAAACAAATAAAAAATGTAACAAATTTTGTGGAGCTTATTCAACATGTACAATAGTAGGTTCATGATATCTTGGATTAGATGAATGTAAAGTACAAGTAGTGCCATGACCAACATCGCACCCCACACTCTTTCTAAGTGAGATATAATGTTTGATTGTAATTATAGAAAGTACTTATAGTTCTACACAAGAAAATTATACTTCATTATAGGCCTTATACCATCATCAAGCAAGTGGGAGAGAACATCCTTAAGCTAGCTTTACCTCGTTATCTTGGTTTGCATCCCAATTTCAATGTTGAGCTTTTAAAATTGTATTATCCATATTTTCTAAACACTATAGCAATAACAATAAAGAAGTTGGTAATAGAGGATCTCAATCCTAGAAGCCTTGCACTAGCAGAGGAGGGTCAAATAGTTGACACATGGACTAAAACCACCAAGAAATAATTTGCACAACTATAAAAGGTAATTTGAGTAGGCCAACTTAGTCACCAAGCTAAGTGGTTCACAAAGACTCAAATAAAAAAGAGCTTCCACACTTGATGTTCAAACTTGATACAATGGGGACCATTGCTTCTCAAGAAGGATCGATTGATCCAAAGAAAAAACTATGAAAAATGAGCTTGAACACCTCAGATTCCCTAGAATACCTTGGATGCCTAGAATGTATTGGATGCCCTAGAATACCTTTAGTGTCTTAGACACCTTAGATGCCCCATATTGGTTTAGATTAGGCTTAGACACGCTTAAAATATATTTGGATGGGTTTGGACGAAAACCAAACAACTTAGAGAGCTTAGATTTGGGCAAAAATTGGATGGCTCAAAACGGTTAAAGTTGGACAAGATAAATGAATTGCAAAATGGTTTCTAGTGTAGTGGATTTTCCACTTCACACATCCCACATGGTGGTAGGTGAACTGTTATCAGTGTTACAACCAATAAAATTACCATAACTTCCCTGGCTCTTCCTCTTCCTCTTTTACCAAATTTGAATAAATATATAATTTTTACCCAGAGAGTAGGGGCGAAGACATTGCCAACTAGTTGTAGAGCATTTGTAGTGGAGAATGATCTCTTCATGCAGATTTTCATTGTTCAATAGATTTTTAGTGGAAAACAATCCTTCTTCCTTGATTGTTTTAATTGGCATACATCTCTTCTCAGAGATTGCCCACTCTATAATTCTTCTTAAATTAATAAATTTGGATATTCGATCGGTAATTATTTTCTCCTACTTTTTGGTTTTTAACTTTAAAATAATTCACCCACTAGACCCATGGATCATTTCTTTACCTTTCCATCTACATTTTTTTATAGCTTGATCATGGTTGTTCCTTCTTGTATCACTATGATAACTTATTATTAAGTAAAATCAAATTATTTTTCATAAAATCTACTCTGCAATGATACTATCACCAGATCTAATCCATAGAAATACTATCACTAGATCTATTCCATAGCAATACTTTCTCCAGATCTACTCCTTTATAAAATTGTTATATCTACTCCACAAAAATACTATCATCAGATGTACTCCATAGCAATAATATCACTAAATCTACACCATATCAATAATATCACTAGATCTACTCCACAACGACACTATCACCATAGCTACTCCATAGTGATACTATCACCATATCTACTCCATAATGATACAATCACTA
Source organism: Wollemia nobilis (assembly GCA_028583015.1). Taxonomy (NCBI): domain Eukaryota; kingdom Viridiplantae; phylum Streptophyta; class Pinopsida; order Araucariales; family Araucariaceae; genus Wollemia; species Wollemia nobilis. The sequence goes on from JAQPPZ010007530.1 coordinate 7,431,211, forward strand.
GATCTACTCCACAATGATACTTGTTGATGTTTGAAAATGTACACTTACACTGCACTCGTGCACAAAACCAACATGGGAATCTCCCTCTCGTGTGGGACTACCTAAGAGAAAAAACCGTTGGAGAGAGCTGCCTCTCAAAAACAAAAATAAAAAATAAAACTAAAACTGTAAAAAATTACACTAAAATTAAAATTGGGAACTTGGTAAAAACAAAAACTGCACAACAAAAATAAAATTAAAAAATAACTACACTTACTTGCTAGGAAAATTACAAACACAGTGAAATAAAAAAAAAACTAAAAACTAAACTATTAACTCACCAAAGAAAAGGGAAAGGGAAAATAAAAAGAACAGAGGCGATACACCAAAATAAAAAGTGGGTTGATTGAGCCACCTAAGACTCCATAAAATATACAGTACAACAAATACGAGACATGAAACAAATATGAATCAACTACAAGAGGTATGTTTTACATGAACCAAGAGCCAATGCCACATACAATCCAGCCAAACTAAAGATACACATATTACAACTCAAACAAATATTTATATTATTTCTCACAATGTTACAGAGGTTTAACAAGTGACATAATCAACACCCCCCTTTGAAAGATCTGAAAAATCTCTTTTATAGACGAGATATTTTCTAGTCTTCTATTTTACACCTCTAATATTTATTTTCCCACTTTCTGATATTTATTTGCCCACCTTATGATTTGCAGGGCTATTAAAATATTTATTTGCCCACTTTCTGATTTGTAGGGCTACAAATAGATTTTCCCCTATTGGCATTTAAATCTGCAGAACTGTTGCATTAATTCTCATTTACTTTCCAAATTCACAAAAACTGCAAATAAATTTTCCAGCTGTTAACATCCAAAACTGCATAGTAAATATTTTCCACATGGACGTCTAAAAATAAACCTGCTTTCTAGGTTTGCAACACTAAATTGCACAATAAATATTTTCCACCTGCTTTCCAGATCTACAACACTAAACTGCATAATAAATATTTTCCACCTGCTTTCCAGATTTATAGCACTAAACTGCACAACAAATATTTTCCACCTGCTTTCCATCTAAACTGCACAATAAATATTTTACACCTGCTTTTGATTGACAAAATTGCAAACATATTTCCCGCCTGGATATCTAAAATATTTACATTTTAAAGAGTGTGGAAAGCTCACGGATGGGAAAATTTTAAATAATTTTTAAATAATAACTACATTACTTCACTAAGTGTAGGCACCGATCAAACCAAAAATATGTGCAATCAAACTGTGCAATGTGCAGTCAAATGGGGCATGTGTAGTCAAACTAGAAATTGTGTAGTCAAACTGGAAACTATGTAGTCAAACTGGTCAATGTGCAATGAAACTAGAAAATGGAAGATAGGCACCTTAAACTGAAGACAGGTGCCTGAAATTGGCAGATAGGCACCTGAAAATAGGAGACAAGAGCTTGAAACTGGGAGACAAGGGCCTACAACTAGGATACAAGGGCCTACAACTAGGATACAAGTGCCTGAAACTAGGAGACAAGGGCTCGTATGCGTGAAGACAAGAACATGAAACTGGGAGACAAGGGCTTGAAACTAGGAGATAGGTGCCTAAAAATAGGAGATAGGTATCTGGAAATAGGAGACAGGTACTTGGAACTAGGATAAAGGTACCTAAAACTGATATTTGTTTATCATCTTCAAATTTTCAAAAGAACTAAATTTCATACTTACTTTGTAAGGAAGAACTACTGGAAATAATCCTTGCAATAGAACAATAAACTGCATAAAACTGAATAGAATAGAAAACTATATAAAACTAAATAGAATAGAAAACTTCACAAAATTGAAAACAACCAATATAAATAAAAGTAAAATAAAATATGCTTCACGGGAAGCAAGAGTTGTCTTGGGACACTTAGGGAACACAACAAAAAAAAAGAAACTAAAACTACAACTTATGGCTAAAAACTCAAGGGTAAGCTTTGAGATAAATCCCATTTACTAGGATCTGCAATGTTTCTCCATTGATCCTTGAGAGCTCAAAAGCATTACTACCTCTAAATCCTGTAACAATGTATGGCCCACTCCATATAGAGTCAAATTTTATGTTTGCCTAGCTTTGCTCTATCTTCGTCCTATTTTAGGACCATATCTCCTTCTGTAAAGCTTTGTGAGGTAGCCCTCTTATCAAAGTACTTCTTCATTACCAATTGATTTTCTTGAAGTCTTTTCCTAGCTTGGTCTCTAGTCTCTTCCAACTACATCAACTCTGCAAACCTGAGATCCATAAGATCACAATGTTCTAAATTAACTTGATGAACCAGCTCCAAGGTAGGAAGCTCTAGTGAAATAGGGAGCCTGGCTTCCTTGTCATACATAAGTCTGAAGGGGGACTGGCATGTGGTCTGCTTTGGCGTAATTCTATCTACCCATAAGGAAACTTTCAATTTAGTATACCATGTTCATTGATTCTCCTCCACTGTTCTCTTAATGATCCTGATCAAGTTTTTATTTGTGGACTCAGCTAGTCCATTTCCTTGAGGGTAATAGTTGGAATATATCTTCATGTAGATCTCATACTTGATACCAAACTCTATGACTGCAACACCTAAGAATGCTTTAGCATTATCAACAATGATTGTATCATGTGCTCCAAACCTTATAACAATACTTTCCAAAAACTCAACAATGGTCCCTCTAGTGGCTTCTTTTAATGCAACAACCTCTGTCCATCTCATGAAATAATTTATGACTGTTAATATAAACTCGTAACCAATACCTGAAGGTGGATTAATCACACCTATGAAGTCTAATCCCCATTGTATGAATGGTTGATCTGTAGCAATTAGTTTTAAGGGAAAGGGAGCCCTCTTCTTCCTTCTTGAGAAAAATAAACATTCCTTACATTTTCGGACACACTGAATTGCATTAGAAAATAGAGTTGGCCAAAAATAACCAGTTCTCATTATTTTAGTTGTTGTAACTGATGATGAGAAATGACCTAAAAATACTTGGTGGAATTCCTCCAACGGTTTTTTAGTATTTTCTGGTTCAATACACCTTAGGAGGACACCTTCTTGACTTCTTTTGAAAAGAATCTCATCAATCACTTCAAAAGATAATGCTTTTAATCTTAGATTTATTCTTTGGGTTCTATTGTATACCACTGGGTAGGTTCTAAATTTTAAATAATCCATCATAACATGGAACCAATTTAACTCTTCTTCTATTGGTTGGGCATTAAAGAATGCTTTATCAGTATTTAAATCCTCTACAAGGTGTTGTCACTTTAATCTCAACATCAAAATTCATAATTTTTGTCATCCAACTGGCCCTTTTATCAGGAACATCACGACCTAACAAAAATTCTTTAATGTTGGGATGAACCACAAAGACTACTATTCTATTATGAGCCACCAAATGCTTGAAAGTTTTTAAGGCTCTAAGGAGTGCAAAAATCTATTTTTCCATAAAATCATACCTCTTCATACTCCTTAAGGGTCTGGCTCATGAAGGCAATGGGTTGCTCTATTTTTTCATTATCTTCCTATGTAAGAACATCAACAATGCTATATTCTCCCCCAAAAGCATACAAAATGAAATCTCTTTCAAAATTGGGGTTAATTAAAATAAGGGCTTTGGAAATAGCATCCTTGATTTTTTGAAAACTTTGCTTACCTTCTTTGGTCAATCTAAAGGACTGATCATTCTTCAACATTGTGGTAATTGGTTGTATTATATAAGCAAAGTCAGATGATAACTTCCTCACAAAATTGATCTTACCCAGGAATGATTGCAAAGCCTTCTTGTGAGTAGGTAGGGACAAGGTCTGAATAGCTTCAACACGTTCTCGATCAATGGAAAGACCCTCCTTGAACACATGTCCCAGTAGTTTACCCTCTTCTACAATAAAAATAGATTTCTTTGGGTTTAAAGAAACCCCAAAATCTTTGCATCTCTGAAAAACTACTTCTAGATGTTGCATATGATCATTAGCATTCTTGAAGAATACTATAATGTCATCTAAATAAACCAGAATCTATTTATTTATCAGTCCTTTGAAAGCCAGGTCCATAGCCCTTTGAAAAATGGCACCTGCATTAGAAAGGCCAAAAGGCATTCTATAATATGCAAATGTGCCCCATTTGGTGGTAAATGCAGTTTTATGTTGGTCTTCTTCCTTAATCACTACCTTATTAAAACCTGAAAAACCGTCCAGCATAGAAAATATTTCAGCTCTTGCCACATTCTGCAAAATTTTATCCATTGAGGGTAATGGATAATGGTATTTAAGGGAGACACGATTCAAATCTCGAAAGTCCACACAAAGTCTGATTTCTCCACTTTTCTTTATGATTGGTACCAAGTTGGCCACCCAAGTGGAATGCTTGATGGGATATATGATTCGTGCCTCAATCAATTTCAGCAACTCTTTTCTCATCAAAGGTTCAACTTTGGGATTGATAGGCCTCTACTTTTGGCGCACTGGTTTAGCATCAGGAAGGAGCTCTATAGTGTGTTGTATAATAGCCGGAACATACTCCTTTAGCTGGTCATAATCCCATGCTATAATATCATCATATTCTTTGTATTTTTGAATGAAGATAGCTTCTCCTTCAAGCTATTCCTATTTATGTTTCTTCCGTTTTGAATATCCCAAAGGCTGTTCTTCGAGAATTGGATCAAATCAGTCATTGTTTCCTTTGGAGTGGTACTAAGGAGAAAAGAAAATGGGCCTTGGTGAAATGGGATACTTTATGTATTCCTAAGAGTGAAGGGGGGTTAGGATTCCGGTCTTCAATTAATAACAATAAATCTTTAGCTGCTAAATTATATTGGAGGATGTTGCATAACCCCGATGCTCTTTGGGCCAATAATCTCCGTGCTAAATATGCTGAGAACAAAAGTCCTGAAAACCTTGTTCGCTATCAACTTCCTATCAAAGGTTCTCCCATTTTAGCAGTTCTTAAGACTGGTGAGGATTTGATAAAGAAAAAATTATTTTGGATCATTCATAATGGTCAACATGCAAATTTTTGGACAGATTCTTGGGATGGTCACGAGGCCTTTGATAACTCGGTTTCTCGATTGGAGGCCTTGGATGGAGGAGCTTCACCGAGCTAATTGGATAAAGGTGGCTAATTACTTTCGGTACCATCTCGGTAATTCAAAGGTTGGTAGATATTGGATCCCTATTGAGGACTGGCATATTCAAATCCCGGAAAGGCAAAGACAAGATATCCAAGGCATCCTTCATATGAGATCCCTCTCTTGGTCCCATGAAAAAGATTGTTTTGGATGGAACAACACTACTAAGGGTGAGTATTCAGTTGCTTAAGGTTATTTGACCTTATGCCATAATAATCCCAACCATTCTTTTGACATATTTTCTCAATTGTGGGCTCAAAAGCTCTGGCCTAAGGTGAGGTTCTTTAATTGGATTTTATTGCATCAGGGTGCTTACTGGTGAGCAACTTATGAAGCGTGGTTTTCATGGCCCTTTTAGATGTAAAATGTGTGAATAGAATGTAGAAAATATCAACCATTTTTTTATTGAGTGTACTTTAGCCTCTGAGTTATGGAGGAGAATGACAACTTTACTTGGCTTACAGTGGTCCAATTTTTTCACTTTTGAACAACTTTGGAGGGATTGGCCTAATCAAGAGGGTGTTGATCATTTTATTAGGCGGTTAGTTTGGATGGGTTCTACCATTCTTCTATGGAATATTTGGAATGAAAGGAACAACCAAATTTTTAATCAAGATAGGAAGGATATTCACTATATTTGGCAAAAGACCATAGCCAACTTAGTTGAATCAGTCCATCAACTCCTTAATCACCCCCAAAACTCCCACCAAAGATGGGATCAAGTGATGCAAATATTGAAGATTAAACCTTCTAAGGGCAACCAACTTAAATGGAATGTGAGTATTAGTAAGATGGATAGGACTAGAAATTGGCAACCTCATCCTAAGGATTTTGGAAAAGTCAATACTGATGGAGCCTCTAGAGGGAACCCTAGAAAAGCCAGTGTGGGAGGAATTGGTAGACTTTCAGATGGCTCGTTGGTTTTTACTTTTGTTGAGAATTTGGGTATTCTTTCCAATAACCTTGCTGAGGGGTATGGTATCCTTAGAGGCCTTCAGGAGGCTACTAAGGTTGGATGGGAAAAGGTGTTAGTTGAGTTTGACTCTCAACTTATGATTAATCTCTTGAAGACTCCTTCTAAGAATCATAAGGTGGATTGGAGAATAAAAAGAATTATTGAGAAAATTCAGTTAATCCAGATGGTATTTTTGAAAGTTGATTACAATCATGTGGTCAGAGATCAAAACAAGAGTGTTGATGCTTTAGCTAATTGGGCTTTGGACAAAGGTGATCTTATTGTTATGGCCACCCTCCTATATGGTGGGCTTCTCAAATTAGGGAAGCTCTTCTTTCTATCATTTCTTTGGATGGCTCCAATTCTGAAGGTACCTAGTTTCTTCTTGTTTTTTTTTGTTTCTCTTTGGTTCATTCAGTTTTTTTAGTTCCCTAACTCATTCTATTCTTTATTTTGTTTCCTCTGTTGATTCTTGCATTAATAGTCTTCTGGTCTAGATAGGTCATTGTTTTGTTCATTTTTTTTTTTTTTTGTCTTCTTTGTTTTTTTGTTTAGTTTTTTAAGGTGGGTGGGTTCTTTTGTTTTGTTTTGTTTTTGTGTTGTTTTTTGTTGTTCTTGTGTTTTTTTTTTTTTTTTGTGTTATGTTTATTGTTATTGTTCTTGTGTTTTTTTCGTTCTTGTTCTTGGGTTTCTCTTTGTTTGTGTTATTTCATTTTTTTATGTGTGAGTGTTTTCTATGTTTTTTGTTTTTGTTTATTGTCTATTGTTGGTTGTTTTTATTTTTATTTTATTTTTTAGGTTTTGGTTGTGTTTATTTTTCATGTTTTTTTGGGTTATGTCTTTGTAGTGTTTTGTTGTTTTTGTCTTGTTTGTGTTTTGTTATGTGGTTCTTGTGTTTTTCTATGTGGTTTGTGTAGTGGTTTCTTTTATCTTATTGTGCGTGTTTGGTTGTGCTTTTGGTTTTGACACACTCAAGGAGTTTGTTTTTTATTTTATTTTATTATTTTTGTTGTTATTTTCTTTTTTTAATTTGGTTTTGTGTGTTTGTTTTCTCTTTGAGTATGTCAAAGGTGGTAGGCCAGGTCCGAGTCCTGGGCGTTTTTGGCGAAATGGATACCCCTGCCTCCTTGGGTCTTACCCGAAAGTGGCATCCCTTTTGGGATGTTTTCCACAAATTATAAAAAAAAAAAAATGAAAATAGCTTCTTGATTAGGAGAATTACATTTACCAAGCATAAGGACTTTACCTAGAGCAATTTGAACATCTCGACAAGCATTAATTTTTGTTGTCATTCTTTTTTTTACCTTTGTATTGATCATTAGGAGTGAACAAACTTTTCAAAGTAATGAGTCCCTTTGGAATCTTGTTGCTACCAAGCAGAATGATATCATTATCATCATATGTCTACTACAACTTAGCTTGGATATCCTCAAAAAATTTAGCTTCTTGTAAAATAAATTTTGCTATCTGTTGATTGGAGTCAAAAACTTGCCAATGTTTATCATTATTAGGAACTGAGGGCCTAATAATTGATTTTACATGATGTTCCTCCTTATTGAATAAGTCAACAAGTAACTCATTGTGCTCCCACAACTGCCATTCTATCAGCTTATTAATTTTTCTTTTTAGGGACTGTTTGGATATTCAAGGCATCAAATCCTTCAAGTAGGTCCAGCACTCTACCTTTATATGCTTTTAGAAGTTTATTATGAACAACACATAGACCCTTCACTTGTTGCACTACCAATTTTGAATCACCAAAAATTTGTAGTAGTTTCACACCTCTTTCATCTTCTTGTAAAAGTCCATGAATTAGAGCTTCATACTCTACCATGTTGTTAGTGCAACTGAACTGGAGGTTGAAGGAATGAAGGAATTTCTCTTCAGAAGGAGAGGTGATCACTACACCAACACTAGCACTTTATTGCACTTAGCTCCATAAAAATGTAGTCTCCACACACCTTCTATTTATTGTTTTGTTTTCATGACCTCTAGCATCATGCTCTTCTCCTCCAAGACATAATAAATTCCCATATCAACATCTTGAAAATTATAATATGGATTAGATCTATATAACCCATTTGCCCACTCATCAAGCTAATTATCAAGAATAGCAGGTGTTTGGATTTGCTCAGAAGAATTGTCTGACTCCATGGCTATATAATTAATTTTAGGTCTAGGATCATGTAGTTCTACATAAAAGTGAAAGATAGGCTCAGCTGATATGAAGAATTTGGTACCATATATTGTGGTTAAGGACATCTTGGACCAATATAGAGATATATAACCCCTTAATTTTATTGTGAAGTCCCTGGACAGGCATAAAGCAAATATATGTGGAAGATCTATGATTGATATATCATGTATAATGGTAAGGCTAGGGAAGACATGCAAAGTAAGGTCCAAATTTCTAACCACACCCAATGTCCTAATTGTGGTGCCATATAGCTACATGACACCAGCATTCATAGGCTTAATTGATAATCTTAAAACATCAGCCATTCTCTTCAACATTACACAACTACTAGCTCCTGAATCAATCATGCAGTTATGGACCAAATGCTTTCCTATTATAAGGGTCATATAGGAAGGAGGAGGTTTAGTAGGTGATTGTATCTCATTAGGAGCCATTTGTATAAGACTTGTAGCTTCTGCAATATACTCTTTAGTATTTTTAGATCCTAAAGATACGTGACTCAAAGCTTCTTTGAGGAGGTCCATCTGTCCTAGCAATGCAAGAGCATCCCACATAGAAACTTGCAAGTTGGTCTTCTTCATTTGCTCCACCAAGTTGATAGGTTGATTTTTATGTGTTTTTTTGGTAGTCCAATCATTTCTTGGCCTCTCAACAACTAGGTAAGTAGGCATGTTTTGCCATGTTCTACTAGGTTGCTACATTTGAGTCTATTGATTTCTCCAATTTGGAACATCCTTGAATGTGACTGTAGGCTATTGTTTTTGAATCTATTGATTTCTCTAATCTGGAACATATTTGAGTGTGACTGTAGACTATTGTTTGACATTGGTACTTGGAGGTTGAGGGGATATGCTTGCTTGTGATATATAAGGACCATCAGTTATAAATTTTTCTTTAGACCTAGTATTATAGTTAGATTGTACTTACTTCTTAGGCTGATTATCCATAGTATGGTTCACTACATAATGCTCATTTTCTTACCAGTACATAAAAATGCCATCAAGAGTTGATCCAGGTTGATGATGATATTTTTGTTGTTCCACTATTTGATAGCTAGGATCTTGTGCCACCAAAGCACTACTACTATTTCCATATACATAACCATTTAGATCATGAGGTAACTGACAAGAAGGGTGCCACCTTTGTTGCTTAGCTAAGTTATTTTGCACAGGTACTAAGGCCTAATTTGGATTGGAAATAGTAGGGAACTGTGCTTGTAAAGGCCTTGCTAGATGAGCATGATTTTGATATGGAGGCCTACGCAGATAAGGAGGGTAGTATGACTGGAAATACCTCTATTGAGGCTAGTTTTCTTGCTTCTCCAAACTGTTGATCTTGTTGCCCATTGTTTTGACTAAATTCAATAGATCATTCATTTGGTCATTTGATTGACCAAAAGTGCTAGGTACATTCTCATTAATTGGCAATGGATTAACTACTGGAATATTAGTAGAAGCTTGAGAGGATAATGGGTTGGGTATAGTCACATATGGAAATAGAGGTATAGGAGGTCTAGGGGTAATCCTACCACACTACACTAAATAATTTTTAGCTTCAACAACCTTTTCATATGCATCAAGCAATGTATTGACTCGTCTAGTTTGGATGTTCATACCTATGTCAAAACTCAAAGCTCTCAAGAAATACAAAAAAATAGACTATGCACTTGGCCTTACCTCCATGGGTACTCTATCCCATGTCCTTTGGAATCTAAAATTGAAATCTGTGATCTACACATTAGGAGCTCTTTTGATGGTTGTTAGTTGCTCCATACATGACAGGCTATCTAATTTATATTTGAACTATTTGATCAGCTTATCATCCAAGTCATCCCAACTTGTAATGGTGCAAATCAGAAGGCTTCTAAACCATTGAAGGGCTTTACCCCTTAAATAATATACCAATAGTCTAACTACCACATTATCTTCAGTCACATTATGCATTGAGCATATATTTACCATGTCTTGGAGATGTTCCATAAGAGTGATTGAGTTTTCTCTAGTATAATAAGGTAGAGCCTTAAGGTCTGATACTGGAATATCAACATGTGTTTTCAAGGCTAATGGTTTGCCCTGATTGAAAGAAGGATAGGATCTAGGTGGTTGTTGAGCTATGAATGGAACAAAATGATAGATCCTTTGAGGAGCTGGAGGTGGTGTAGAAACTCGATCTTGAGTCTTTCCCCTTTTTTTCTTCCTTAAGGTATTGAAATAAAGTTGTTGGAATTGGAATCTACCTTCCCTTCTTGAACTACTACTTGTAGACACACCTCTCATAAAAATGAGGATGCCATCAACAATCTAATCCTTTTAACCAACATAGTCGCTAGGTGATTTTTTTTAAATATGCTTCACTTAGCAAGCAACAATCAAGAAAAACAACAAATCTTGATTGTTTTTAAAACATAAGCATAGTTTGTGCAGATATTTCAATAAAACTATAGATTGTCCCATCGGGCATGCCAAAATTGTTGATATTTGAAAATGTACACTTACACTACACCCGTGCACAACACCAACATGGGAATATCCCTCTCATATGGTATTACCTGAGAGGAAAAAACTTTCGGAGAGAGTTGCCTCTCAAAAACAAAAATAAAAAATAAAACTAAAACTATAAAATAAAAACTTCACTAAAAATAAAATTGGGAACTTGGTAAAAATAAAAATTGCACACAACAAAAATAAAACTAAAAAATAACTGCACTTACTTGCCAGGAAAATTACAAACACAGTGAAATAAAAATAAAAATTAAAAACTAAACTATTAACTCACCAAGGAAAAGGGGAAGGGAAAATAAAAAGAACCGCAAATAGATAATAAAATAAAAAGAATAGAGGCAATACCCCAAAATAAATTATGGGTTGATTGATCCACCTAAGACTCCATAAAAGACATAGTACAACAAATACGAGACATAAAACAAACATGAATCAACTGCAAGAGGTAAGGTTGGCGTGAACCAAGGGCCAATACCACATGCAATCCAACCAAACTGAAGATACACAAATTACAACTCAAACAAATTTTTGTATTATTTCTCGCAGTGTTACAGAGGTCAGAAAGTGACAGAATCAACACCCTCCTTTGAAAGATCTAAAAAATCTTTTTTTTAGACAAGAGATATTTTCCAGTCTTCTATTTTCGATCTCCAATATTTATTTGTCCACTTTCTTATATTTATTTGCCCACCTTATGATTTGCAGGGTTGTTAAAATGTTTATTTGCCCACTTTTTGATTTGCAAGGTTGCAAATAGATTTTCCCCTATTGACATTTAAATTTGCAGAACTATTGCATTAATACTCATTTACTTTCCAGATTCACAAAAACTACAAATAATTTTTCTAGTTGTTAACATCCAAAACTACATAATAAATATTTTCCACTTGGACGTCTAAAAATAAACCTGTTTTCCAGGTTTACAACATTAAATTGCACAATAAATATTTTCCACCTGCTTTCCAAATTTACAACACTAAACTGCACAATAAATATTTTCCACCTGCTTTCCAGATTTACAGCACTAAACTGCATAATAAATATTTTCCACCTGCTTTCCACTTGAGCAACACAATAAATATTTTAAACTTGCTTTTGATTGAAGGAACTGCAAACATATTTCCTACCCGAACGTCTAAAATATTTACATTTTAAAGAGTGTGGACAACTCATGGATGGGAAAAATTTAAATAATTTTTAAATAATAACTGCATTACTTCTCCAAGTGTAGGCATCGGTCAAACCAAGAATACATGCAATCAAACTGTGCAATGTGCAGTCAAACTGGGCATGTGTGCAGTCAAATTGAAAACTGTGCAGCCAAACTGGTCAATGTGTAGTTAAACTGGAAACTATGCAGTTAAACTGGTCAATATGCAGTCAAACTAGAAAATGGAAGATAGGTGCCTAAAACTGGGAGATAGGCGCCTGAAATTAGGAGGTAGGTGCCTGAAACTAGGAGACAAGGGTCTGTATGCGTGGAGACAAAAACCTGAAACTAGAAGATAAGTACCTAAAACTGGGAGACAGGTGCCTAAAACTAAAGATAGGCACCTATATGAGTGAAGAAAAGTGTCTGTATGCATGGAGACAAGAACCTGCACCTAAAGACAGGAACCTACAACCTGAATATAGGAACCTACAAAAGGGATATAGGCACCATTTGCGTGTATTGGTCAACTCCATCAACTACAAACACAAACTCGTCCACCACATATCACTAGATTTTTGCACTTGGTGCAACCATTCATAAATTAGAGCAGGAGGCTCAAAATTTATTAACAATACTATGACCATATCTACTCCACAATGATACTATCACTAAATGTACTTCATAGCAATACTATCACCAAATATACTCTCACTAAATCTACTCCATAACAATACAATCACCAAATCTACTCCTTAACAATACTATCACTAGATCTACTCCATAGTAATGCTATCACCAAATCTACTCCACAACAATCCTATCACCAGATCCACTCCATAATAATACTATCACCACCAGATCTACCCTATTGCGATATTATCACCATCAAATCTACTCCATAATGATATAGTCACCAAAACTGCTCCACAATAATATTGTCACTAAATTTACTCCACAACAATACTATCACCAAATCTACTTTATAATAATATTGTCACTAGATCTACTCAACAACAATATTGTCACCAGATCTACTCTACAATAATTATCACTATATCTACTCTACAACAATTGTCACTAGATCTACTCTACAACTATCACTAGATCTACTCCACTACAATAATGTAAGATATAATTTTAATCATGTCTTCTCTAATATCAAATATTATCACATTAGATATAAAGAACTGTAAGTTTGTTAATATCCTATATAGGGTATATATTTTGCTCAACTACTAAAAAAACCTTAAATTAATATAAATATATTCAAGAAAAAATGTTGTAAAATTATTGTAACATCCACTCGTAGTGCATTAAGAAAATATTTGGTGCACGAAAGAAAAATTATTTCCATAAACCTCAATTTTCTTTATATAGATGAGATTATCAAACAAAGCCAATGCTAAAATGTTTCTTCTTTGATTAAAAAAATTACCTTATAATTTGATTTTTTATGTGAATTTTCTTTATTATCTATGAAAATCAGTTTGAAAAAACACACTAAAACAAATCTCTATTTTTTAAAATGAAAAATGAAAGAGATTTTTTTCTTGTATTTTATATAAACAACACTCCAAAAAGTATCACTTAAATTGAGTTTAATCATACCTTATAATTAGTGATATATCATTTCTAATATAATATATATTTTTATTTAAATATGAACTCATTTGATATGGTATTAAATATATTATGAACCTCGTACATTATGATGACTTGGATGATCATAAATTTCAAGTTTAATCAACTGATGTTGTTTATCTAAATATAGGATTTAAGTTCTCTATCCTAAAGTGTAAAAAAATTGAATCATTTTTATCCTATAATTGTTTAAGTTATTTTATTAAATTAACTTGTTTTCACTGCCTCAAATAACATGATAAACTTAAGTGAAAATATTGAGGAAATAATAATATAAACTGAAATAAATAATAATAATAAGATTTAAAAACTTATATATATATATATATATATATATATATATATATATATATATAACTTTTGCAAGGAAAGCTTCCATCTTCATCTTCATATTGATGAATTTCATTTTACCTAAAATAAAACATTATCTAAATAAATTGTCTTTGTGATGTAATCAATTGTAATCAACAGAGTTGTAATTTTTTTAAGATGGAAGGAAAAAGGAATTATAAGGGAATTTATTATATAAAACTAGAATTTAATATTTTCAAGTATATGCCATCTAGTATTTATAAGTATGATATGTAAAATTATTTAATCTTTAATATATTAGTATGGTATGCAAACACTCATGGTAACTTTTTTTTGCATTATATAAGAGAGTTGGTTACAACCACTATTTTTAGTAACTGGTCAGTGCAGGGTTCAAACCACAAGAACTGCTCTTAAAAAATTTATCCATCTCGTTCTTGTTGACCCGACGTGAAATGGGGACCACTGGTTGTCCGGGGTTCGCACCGTTCATTGTCAGTCTGGCGTGCACTTAGAGGATTCAGAGCAAATTGCTACCTTTGCAAAGGGTTGGCTTCCCTCCTAAGGTTTGAACTTAGGTCTCTTCTTGGGGATCTGGCAAGTAGTGAGGGTCTTTATTTTGTTTGCTATTTGAAAGGAAAAATGCTCTCTTCTTTTTAGTGTAGGTTCCATTTCTCTTACTAGTATTGTAAGTAAAACTGTGAGTTGTATTTCAGTTAAGGTCAGAATATTTAAAGTAGAAATGTTAAAAGATTTGAAAAGAATTTCTGATTTATGCAAGTCAGAATATTTCTTGATATTGTATAGACTTACATAGTTTTATTGTACTTTGGTTTTTCATTTATAAGAAGTATTTTTCCAAAACAAATATTAGATTTCATTTGATGTAATAAAAACACAATTTAATTCATATATTTTTCCAACAAGATTTTTTTTTTTCACCCTAACTTTACTCATTAATCTATATCTAAGTAAAATATAATTAATGCATGGGCTTATTGCTTTATTTAAGTAAAATGTATTGCATTTGATTTATAACTTTAAGCTAAGAATATTTCTCGAAACTTATACTCATCTTTCTATAAATTACTCTCCATTTTATTTGAATATTTGATTTTTAAAATAAATATAATTTTTGACTAGTGGTAGTCCTTGAACAAATATAATATATTATTAATGTGAAGGGTTATAATAATAACAACAACTAAGTTCAATAAAGATTAGGGCTTTAACGAATTATTTTTTAATGTTCAATGTTTATCTTTTTACGATTTCTCATTGCGAATTCGGCGAGACGTTTTTCGCAGGACTGCCCAAACTATCGAACTCTTTTCGGCCATATCTCACTCATCCGAACTCGGATTGAGCTAAAATTTTGAGGGTAGATGCCTGAAAAACCCTAGAACGTCTCCACCAATTTTCATATCATTTGGAGCAACACAGATCCTAGCGCATCCCTATGTGTGAATGATATATTTGGCAAGCGGCTATGCGAGGGTTTCATCTGGGTTGAGTGCAAGCAGCTCCAGAGGTTGGTTTTTAGGGCCTTCGGGCCCTAGCGGCCAATATTTTTGTGGTTTATGCTCAATATTTTAGCAGGAAATGTTGCAGGGGATACAAGATGGGTTAGAAATTTGTCTTTCAATAGATCATACTGTGAACTTGAGTGACAACGACTTCCAATTTGCTGCACAAAAGAAAAGTGAAAACCATACCTTTCCACGGTGTCTAGGGCAAGGATTAAAGAGACCACGAAATAAGTTTCAAGCAGTTGATCAAAAAATGGCTCATATCTCAAGTGAATCTGGTGCTAAGGTGCACCCACAAAATAATTCTACTGTGAAAACCCCTGTCAAGGGTAAGAATTTTGAAGACTCGGTCCCAAAAATGAATTTTAGGGATGCCCTTCGTGGTGGACAAACCTCAGCCCAATGCTAATATCAATATTAGGGCTTCTCATAAACCTCTAAGAATGCCTAAGATTGATCCCAGGAAAACGGAGTTAGGATATCTTAAAGCAGCTCGATGGAACTCCTATTGTTAAGCTTGATATGGGTAACATTCAGATCGGCATTGAAGATTTGGAAAAAAGAGGACTAATTTGTCGGTTCGTGGGTTTTCGTCCGAGTCTATCTCGCTTTCAAAGTCCGGGCTGCAAAAAGCTAGAAAACTAAAGGTGAGTTACAAATCTCTATTTATCCAAATGGTTATTTTCTTGTTTTATTTGCTAATAATGAAGATAGAGAGAAAACTTTTCAAGGGGGTCCTTGGTTTTTTGGAAGGGCAGGGCTTTTCATGAAGCCCCGGCATACTAAATTTAAAGCCGAAGAAGAGATGCCTTCTATAGCTCCCGTGTGGGTTAGACTCTTTGGCCTCCCTATTGAATTTTGGAATCCTACTATTTTTTCTTCAATTGGAAACTCTTTAGGAACTTTTATGATGATCTGCTGATTGTACTCAAAATTTTGAACATATTATTTATGCTCGAATTTGTGTTTTAATGGATTTTGACAAACCCCTACCTAAAAAGATCACATTACAATTTGGGGAAGACACTTGGGAGCAAGTAGTGGACTATGAGAACATTCCTTTTCGTTGTAGAATTTGCCATGAATATGGTCATTTGGCCAGTGCTTGCCCAAATAAAATTCCCGATCAAAAGAAAGAAGATATAAACTCAAGCAGGTTTCCAAATACCTAAGAAGAAGAACACTCGAAAAAACCAATAATGAAGGATCAATCAAAGTCATTTGCTAATATGTTTGAAATCCTTTCCACAAATGATGTCCCAAGTGAGGAAGAGGAAATAATGGAAACTAAAATCTTAGAAACACAATTTAAATATGAAGGAAAGAACTCAGAGACAAACCAACAAATCAAAGGTTTTCAATAGAAAAAAAAAGGAGAAAATTTACACAAGAAAAACAATATTTCAAATGTCAAAACTTCAAATAATGCAGGTCCCAATATAGACTCCATTGAACCATCTAGTAAAATTTTGGCTGTGTATGAGCATTCTTCAAGGTTAGAAGCCATCTCGGATTCAATTGGAATAAGTCAAGAAACAGGGAAAAAAAATTGAAGATGGATTCTAATCAAAAAGTAGGTCGCAAGACCAATCAATATCATATGGTAAAAGAAGGTGAAAAGCTTGTAGAGGAAGGTAAGATTAATGCCCTTCCCAATATTTTTAGCCCCGGTATTAATGAAGATCATCACTTGGAATATTAGAGGACTCAAAGGGAGTCTTTCAAAACAAAATGAAATTAGAAGAATGATTCGGATAAATCATCCACATCTTGTTTTCCTTCAAGAAACAAAGATGTCAATGGAGGATATGGACTTAATTGCCAGTAAAATTTGGCCAGCTGGAAAAGTGGTTTCCCAAGGGACTTCGGGTGGCATTGCTTGTCTTTGGGACCCAAAAGAGGTAGTTATTCACCATATGGTTGGCAGCTGGGGTTTGTTGGCTATAGCTATTCAAAGTAGACATTCCAACCAGATTATGCTCTGCATTACTATTTATGCCCCGACTTCTTTGGAGGAAAAAAGAAGACAAGTGGAAGGATATTACTCATATTATCTCTCATTTTCCTAAAGCTTGGATCTTGATCGGAGGAGATTTCAATACCATCCTCTCTCTGGATGAGAAAAGGGGGGGAAATAGAAATTTGGACAAAAGTACTGACCTCATGAGCGAATATATTGCAAACCTCCATCTTGTGGATATCCAACTAGATAATGGCCTTATGACTTGGTCTAACAGAAGGCAAGGCTTAGCTTGTATAATGGAGAGATTGGATAGGTTTTTGCTCTCTGAAAATTTCTTAATCCATGGTCACATTCCTAAAGTGAAGACTCTTAATAATGTTGGTTCGGATCATTGGCCACCATGGTGGAAATGTGGAAAACCAATGTGAGTTTCTCTCCTTTTTGTTTTCAATTAATGTGGCTTAGAGACATTTCCTTCAGACCTCGTGTGCAACAATGGTGGAAGGAAGGTAAACCTAGGCATGGGACTAAGATGTTCTGTTTTGCCAAAAGACTGCAATACATTAAATCCAAAATCAAGACTTGGAACTCGAAAGAGTTTGGGGATGTTCATAAAAAAAAACATGAAGTTATTGCTCATATTGAAAATTTGAATAAGAAAATCCATTTAGATGGCCTCACAGAGAAGAGAAGTGCAGATGAAATTAAACTCACAACTCAGTTAGAGGAATGGGAAAAAAGAGAAGAAATATTATGGAAGCAAAAATCTAGAATTCAATGGCTCAAAGAAGGAGATCGAAACACAAATTTCTTCCACAAATCTCTTCTAGCTCGAAGATCTCACAACTTTATTTCTTCCTTAAAATCAGATTCTGGAGATGTTGTTTATACTTGGGATGGCATGAACTCTATTGTTGTTGATTACTTTTCCAATCTTTTTGCCGCTACTCCTCTTGACTCGACTTCACAACAAAATGTTCTTCAAGCAATCCCTTCTCTTATCACTTCGAGGAGAACTCTATTTTGACCGCTCCTCGTTACTATCAATGAGCTTCAACAAGTAGTTTTTAAAATGCAAAAAGGGAAAACCCCAGTGTCCCGATGGTTTTCCTATTGAGTTCTACCAAGAGTTCCGGGATATCCTTCATGTTGATTTATTAGAGGTGGTGGAAGAAGCCAGGAAATCCAAAGAAATTTTGAAGGTTATCAATAAAACTTATATTACTCTTGTTCCAAAAGCTCAAGAGGTTGATCATATCTCAGCTTTTAGACCTATTGCTTTATGTAATGTTCTTCTCAAAATTATTACTAAAATCATGGCAGTAAAGGTTGAAGCCTCTTTTGCATAAGATTATTTCCCCGCAGCAAGGGGGATATGTGGAAGGACGTCAAATAGTAGATGAGATAGTTCTTGCTCAGAAGCCATCCATTCCATGGATATGCAAAATTCTCCTTCTATGTTCATCCGGTTAGACTTATCCAAAGCTTATGACAGAGTGGATTGGCACTTCCTTATCAAAGTTTTGAGGCAATTTGGTTTCTCTAAGGATTGGATGGATTGGATTATGGGATGTATCTCTTCAGTTTCCTACTTAGTTCTTATCAATGGCAAGCCTTCTCAGTCTTTCCCAGCTTCCAGAGGTATTAGGCAAGGTGACCCGCTATCCCCTTATTTATTCATCATTCTTGTTGAATGCTTGGGTAGGACTATAACCAAAAAGAGGGAAAACAAAACCCTTGAGGGAGTTACCATTGCTCATGGAGCTAGACCTATCTCTCATCTTCAATTTGTGGATGACTCTACCCTTTTAGGTAAAGCTACGATTAAGGAAGCTTATAATATTAAGCAAATCATTAGCTATTTTTCTAAGGCTATCGAGAAATTGATCAATGAAGACAAATCTAAAGTTATTTTCTTTCACTGCTCCGCTAGACAGGAATCCATGGTCTTGGATAAATTAAGATATAAGAAGACCTCTCTTCCAATCACTTATTTAGGTATTCCCATAAATATTCAAAGGCAGAAAAATAAAGATTGGAATTGGTTGTTGGACAAAGTCAAGAAGAAAATTGGAAAGTGGACCAACAAGTGGCTTTCTTCCGGGGGTAGAATCACCTTGGTAAAATCAGTCCTTCAAGCTATTCCTATTTATGTTTCTTCCGTTTTGAATATCCCAAAGGTCGTTCTTCGAGAATTGGATCAAATCAGTCATCGTTTCCTTTGGAGTGGTACTAAGGAGAAAAGAAAATGGGCCTTGGTGAAATGGGATACTTTATGTCTTCCTAAGAGTGAAGGGGGGTTAGGATTCCGGTCTTCAATTAATAACAACAAAGCTTTAGCTGCTAAATTATATTGGAGGATGTTGCATAACCCCAATGCTCTTTGGGCCAATAATCTTCGTGCTAAATATGCCGAGAACAAAAGTCCTGAAGACCTTGTTCGCTATCAACTTCCTACCAAAGGTTCTCCCATTTTAGCAGTTCTTAAGACTGGTGAGGATTTGATAAAGAAAAAATTATTTTGGATCATTCATAATGGTCAACATGCAAATTTTTGGACAGATTCTTGGGATGGTCACAAGCCTTTGATAACTCGGCTTCCCGATTGGAGGCCTTGGATGGAGGAGCTTCACCGAGCTAATTGGATAAAGGTGGCTAATTACTCGTCGGTACCATACTGGTAATTCAAAGGTTGGTAGATATTGGATCCCTATTGAGGACTGGCCTATTCAAATCCCATAAAGGCAAAGACAAGATATCCAAGGCATCCTTCATATGAGATCCCTCTCTTGGTCCCATGAAAAAGATTGTTTTGGATGGAACAACACTACTAAGGGTGAGTATTCAGTTGCTCAAGGTTATTTGACCTTATGCCATAATAATCCCAACCATTCTTCCGACATATTTTCTCAATTGTGGGCTCAAAAGCTCGGCCTAAGGTGAGGTTCTTTAATTGGCTTTTATTGCATCGTAGGGTGCTTACCGGTGAGCAACTTATGAAGCATGGTTTTCATGGCCCTTTTAGATGTGAAATGTGTGAAGAGAATGTAGAAAATATCAACCATATTTTTATTGAGTGTACTTTAGCCTCCGAGCTATGGAGGAGAATGGCAACTTTACTTGGCTTACAATGGTCCAATTTTTTCACTTTTGAACAGACTTTGGAGGGATTGGCCTAATCAAGAGGGTGTTGATCATTTTATTAGGCAGTTAGTTTGGATGGGTTCTACCATTCTTCTTTGGAATATTTGGAATGAAAGGAACAACCAAATTTTTAATCAAGATAGGAAGGATATTCACTATATTTGGCAAAAGACCATAGCCAACTTAGTTGAATCAGTCCATCAACTCCTTAATCACCCCCAAAACTCCCACCAAAGATGGGATCAAGTGATGCAAAGATTGAAGATTAAACCTTCTAAGGGCAACCAACTTAAAGGGAATGTGAGTATTAGTAAGATGGATAGGACTAGAAATTGGCAACCTCCTCCTAAGGATTTTGGAAAAGTCAATACCGATGGAGCCTCTAGAGGGAACCCTATAAAAGCTAGTGTGGGAGGAATTGGTAGACTTTCAGATGGCTCCCTGGTTTTTACTTTTGCCGAGAATTTGGGTATTCTTTCCAATAACCTTGCTGAGGGGTATGGTATCCTTAGAGGCCTTCAGGAGGCTACTAAGGTTGGATGGGAAAAGGTGTTAGTTGAGTCCGACTCTCAACTTATGATTAATCTCTTGAAGACTCCTTCTAAGAATCATAAGGTGGATTGGAGAATAAAAAGAATTATTGAGAAGATTCAGCTTAATCCAGATGGGATTTTTGAAAGTTGATTACAATCATGTGGTCGGAGATCAAAACAAGAGTGCTTGATGCTTTAGCTAATTGGGCTTTGGACAAAGGTGATCTTACTTGTTATGGCCACCCTCCTATATGGTGGGCTTCTCAAATTAGGGAAGCTCTTCTTTCTATCATTTCTTTGGATGGCTCCAGTTTTCAAGGTACCTAGTTTCTTCTTGTTTTTTTTTTTTTTTGTTTCTCTTGGTTTCATTCAGCTTTTTTTAGTTCCCTAGCTCATTCTATTCTTTATTTGGTTTCCTCCGTTGATTCTTGCATTAATAGTATTCTGGTCTAGATAGGTCATTGTTTTGTTCATTTTTTTTTTTTTCTTCTTTGTTTTTTTGTTTAGTTTTTTAAGGTGGGTGGGTTCTTTTGTTTTGTTTTGTTTTTGTGTTCTTTGTGTTGTTTTTTGTTGTTCTTGTGTTTTTGTTGTTTTGTTTTTTTTTTAATGTTTTTTGTTATTGTTCTTGTGTTTTTTTCGTTCTTGTTCTTGGGTTTCTCTTTGTTTGTGTTATTTCATTTTTTTATGTGTGAGTGTTTTCTATGTTTTTTGTTTTTGTTTATTGTCTGTTGTTGGTTGTTTTTTATTTTTATTTTATTTATTTTATTTTTTAGGTTTTGGTTGTGTTTATTTTTCATGTTTTTTTGGGTTATGTCTTTGTAGTGTTCTGTTGTTTTTGTCTTGTTTGTGTTTTGTTATGTGGTTCTTGTGTTTTTCTATGTGGTTTGTGTTGTGGTTTCTTTTATCTTATTGTGCGTGTTTGGTTGTGCTTTTGGTTTTGACACACTCAAGGAGCATGTTTTTTATTTTATTTTATTATTTTTGTTGTTATTTACTTTTTTTAATTTGGTTTTGTGTGTTTGTTTGCTCCTTGAGTATGTCAAAGGTGGTAGGGCCAGGTTTGAGTCCTGGGCGTTTTTGGCGGAATGGATACCCCTGCCTCCCTGGGTCTTACCCGAAAGTGGCATCCCTTTTGGGATGTTTTCCAAAAAAAAAAAAAAAAAAGATTAGGGCTTTAACCTTTCTTTGGGAAGGTCCAAGGTTCATACCACAATATATAGAAAGCGATAGGCTCTATGGTAGTTGAGCAATGTTAGCTTGATGTCTTGGAAGATTGGGGTTTATTAGCTTAATATAATCTAGAAAGCTAGGGTTTACCCAATGATGTTATTGATTATCTTATGTATTAATTTTTTTTAATAATAACAACAATTAAAATCATTAAATCTAGGGTTTACCCAATGATGTTATTGATTATCTTATGCATTAATTTTTTTTAATAATAACAACAACTAAAATCATTAAATGGTATTGTTCAATTAATTAGATTTTTCAACTTTCAAAAAGAAAAAGAGAATGAGATTCAAATCTTGCCAAGATTATTATGATACAATAAGATTTTTCAACTTTCAAAAAGAAAATGAAGTTCGAATCTTGCCAAGTTATTATAATACAATCATATGATCATAACTTAATATAAGTACCCCTATACCAATGAGACCTTGGTTCTATGATTAAAATATATGGATAATATAACCCATACCAAAAATTAAATTTAAATGACACCAAATAAATTATATAACTTAATATAATTAATGTGATGCCAAAAAAATTTGTATTTATCCAGAGAATTATGTCATCTAATCTAAAGGGACGTCCATGATGTAACTCCATCATGGACCTTAAAAAGTTCAGAGCTTCCTTGAGTCACACGGTTCTATTTAATATTTTACTTATTAAAGACCAACAATCTACGGATGATTAATCACCTGGTTTATCCGGAAGAGTGGCAAAAGTGGACTGCAAACATCACCAGCATTTAGGTACTTGATAAGATCCCGACCTTTATTATTCTAACTTTTAATTTCAATTAAAAGAATTCCAATAAAGCTTAAACAAACTTTTAATTTCAATTAAAAGAATTCCAATAAAGCCAATTGCTTATGCCAGCACGAAACATTATTACAAAGTGCATTGACATTTCCATTGACAATAAGTGATTACAAGCTTTTCAAGAGTTCCAAGTGTCAAAATAAAAGGTTAATACGTCACGTCCATCTCTGAAATGGGCATGTTGAAGCCTTCATTTCTTTTTTGTCCGAATTAAAACTGTGAAGAGGGAGAGCCGTCTGAATTTATCATCATCAATCACTCCATTGAAATGCATTGGATTGTCATAGTCACTCCATTGAAATGCATTGGATTGTAATTTTCAGAGTTTGATATTTTAGCCTTCTGTTGTCTCAATTTCATTTACCCACAAAACTTCTATATCCCTACTCCTAGTTGCTGCTATTGTCTCAATTTCATGTACCCACAAAACTTCTATATCGCTACTGCTAGGGCAAAATAATGACTCCCTTATGACCTTGGTTAAAATAAACATCATCAACCCTCTCAAGACGAGAGGAGAGGAGACGTAATGAGGAAGACGGGCAGGAGTGGGACTGGACATATCGTGGAGACAGCCACCTGTCACCTGTCAGTGGTACGCTTGACCTTAAGGTGAAGGTCTCGCCTTAGTGATCTCTCCCTCCCTCCTCTTCGCCCTCCGAAAACTAGTAAGGGGGCTTTCTGCAACAACCTTTGTGTTCATTTTTTTTGTTTTTTTTGACTCCTGCTCTTCCATTAAGATTCCATCTAACTTTTTACGTCTTGAGTTCGATTCTTTAAAAGGAATAGTTGCAGGCTTTAAGTAATCAACTGTCGCTGCTGCGTGAGAGAGGGGTAGGTAGGTAGGATTTCCGTGGGGGTTGTTAATAGAGATGGGACGGGCTCCTTGTTGCGATAAAGTGGGATTGAAGAAAGGCCCCTGGACGCCCGAGGAAGATGAAAAACTGGTAGCCTACATACAGGAGCACGGCCACGGCAGCTGGAGAGCTCTCCCCCAGAAAGCTGGTAATAATTCATGCATCATTACAATATATTAAGATTAAGTTGGGCATTGAAAGAATTGAATTTTTTATGTTTGAGTGTGTTTATGAAAATCACAGGACTTCTGAGATGCGGGAAGAGTTGCAGATTACGGTGGGCAAACTATCTGAGACCAGACATTAAACGGGGCAAATTCAGCGTTCAGGAAGAGCAGACAATTATCCAGCTGCACGCCCTTTTGGGCAACAGGTCTGAGGGATATGAAAATTATCTAACCCCCCTTAAGCTGAAGGCCTTTTTTTTTTTTTTTTTTAGCCCTTTTTTTTTTTTTTTGAAAGTTATTGAAATTTGTATTGGAATGGTGGGTTGTTTATAGATGGTCCGCCATTGCTACGCACCTTCCGAAGCGAACAGATAATGAGATCAAGAATTACTGGAATACCCATTTGAAGAAGCGGCTGCTGCAGATGGGGATCGATCCTGTGACGCATAAGCCCAAGGCGGACTCAGTGAACGGAGCTGGCCTGCAGTCGTCGTCCGGCAGCTTGCTGTCGAACGTGAGCCACATGGCACAGTGGGAGAGCGCCCGCCTTGAAGCCGAATCCCGTCTTGTGAGGCAATCCAAGCTGAGAGCCAAGGGCCTCTGGACCCCCTCCCATGCCGCAAATATTACAACCACCTCCTCCGATATTTTTAATAGAACGTGGAGAGCTTCGGGTCCGTGGTTTGAGTCCGGCAAGCTCAAAGGAATCGGCCCGGGAGTAACGTCGTCTTCCTCCGTTGGAGGCTTCGACTGGTTGAAAGTAAGCCCCCTGCCTAAGGTAGACCAGTATAATAATTGGTTTGCGCCGGGTGCTTCGGCATCCACTTCAACTTCCTTGGCCGAGGATCGAACGTCTGACGTGAGTAACGGCATGAGCTATCTAAGTCTTCTGCAGCAAGCTATGTGTCCCTCCTCCCATGGCAACCAGCTTCTCTACAACGAGACCAAGAAAATTGTCGCCAGCCATAAGATTCAGCTCTTGGCTGTTCATGAGTATGACGAGAAAAAGCCTTTCATCGAAAAAACCCAAACCCAAATCGAACAAGAAAACGTGGAGCCTTCGCCTTCCATGGTATTGGGTGACGGAAATTGCTTCAGTACTACTGCTATTTCGAGGTCGGAGCAAGCACATGGGCATCCAGAGGGAGATGGTGATGATAGCAATTATGATAGAGTGGAGGAGGATTCTGATAATGTTCATGTTGATGTTAATGTTTTGACAGAGTTGCAGCGGCAGCTAAATTCTTCTGATGAGATTAGTAGCAGCGGGGGATTCAAAGTTGGAGGAGGAAGCTATGATGGGTTTAGCGCAGATATGCTGATAGATATGGATCTGGTAGTGGTGCCGCCCCCTCCTCTTGATGGTGATGGTGATGGTGATGGCGATGGTGATGTTGAGGGCGATGGTGAGACCCTTGGGGGATCTACTGAGGATGAGCATCTGTGTTCAGATGATAATAAGGACTATTGGACCCATATGCTTACTCTCTGTCACTCCCCTCAAGGCAACCATGTTGGCGTTCACAGCATCTTCTGATATACTGCTGCTGGGAATTGGTTCTATATGACCCTCCATTTTGTATGTTTGAATTTTCGTCCTACTGTGGAATTGGATTGGTTTCTTTCTTTTCTAAGAATTTAAAACTCATGGCTACTACATGTTGCGAATGTGTACTTAAATACTGCAATTGGGAGTGTGGATATTTAGGCAGGCTTGTCTCATTTTTATGTATATGATAAATTGTACTATTATTAATGGATTGGTATCGGGCTAAACTTAATTTCTTGATTGCAATAGAGAGGAGGCTTGGTACTCCCTATTATACCCTGAAACAATTTTATGAATTGCATTTTGTAATTTTGAATTACTTGGGTATCAAGAATATCTTTTGTCAATGGTGTTTCTACCCTGAATAATCCGCTATCTGGTTCTATTGGTCTTATTGATTGATAATGCTTGTTACGCATGACATAATTCTTTTACTCGTTTGATAAAATCCTAAAAATGGCTAAGAAATCTGAGAATTCTCTCCTTTGTAAAACCCTAGTTACTGTCATTCCACATCATAACGTAATGGTAAGGCAGACTAATGATCTCCTTGGATGGTTGTGCGTGAAGAAACTGCAATTACGTAAGATATATGAGCTGAGGTTAGCACTTGATCATTTTTGTAATGTGCGAGGTGTTCTTCGTAATTAGAAAGAATGGTAGAAAATGTTTACGAAGGTCTATTGGACTCGTTCGACGTTCAAAATTCTGGTTTTACTTAGAGAAGAAGGGTGTTTTTTTAAAGCCATTTTTAATGGTGTCTGTCGTTGAAGCGCGCGAAATCTGGAACGTAAGTCCAAAGCAGAAAGCAAGGGATACTGTAACCTGGGTAAAGCCCCGCTGGTTTACCCACTGGGATACCAGGTAATTTACAAGGTTGAAGGATCTGGGGGACATTTACAAGGTAATTTTATGCTTCAATCATCTGCTTAATTGTTAGCATACTCCTTATCTACCATTAAAAATCCAATAGGTTAGATCCTAAATGTAGTTGGATGATAGCAGGTAGGTTAAAGGATATGGTTTAGTCTGATATGGTCATGGGATACACATTGTAGTAAGGGGTCAGAGTTTCATTTTAGCTATCTCAAAGGTAAACATGGTAGGCAGCAGTTTGTTAGCAAGTTGAACATTAAAGATGGGACTTTTAAATCCTTTCGTCACCTTTTTATTTTTGACAGTGATTTGGAGAAAGCTGGAGATATTTGTCATATAAAACTGTCTAGAAAAATCAATCTGTAGAGAAGCTAAACAAGAATTAGACGAGCTTTTGTAAAAAATCAGTAGAGAAGCTAAACAAGAATTAGACTTAGTCGAGCTTTTTGTAAAAGGAAATAATGAGAGCTATAATTCCTTGATATGGGTTCCGGCTGAATTTTATAAAAGTTAATGTTGAGTTTATTGTTTTAGATTTGTTGAGCTTGTACAATGAAGTTTAGTGTTAGAATTAGAATATATCAGCAAAGGCCCTTTTAAATTGATTTTCAATGTTTTTTATTCCACCTTGCTAAAAATTTGGCAACCTTGTACTTTATTAAATGTATTACATTAAAAATTTGATGAAGCTTTCAATTTTTATATTCAATGTGACATAGTCTTATGATGAAATTTGAGGTTTTGGAAGGTAAGTATATTCTTGACCATATCTTGCTAGTTCAGATCGTATGAAGTCTGTTAGAGATTGAACAATATAATTGCCTTTTACACAATTAAATTGTCATTTATAAAAATAACATTGAAGGTAATTCATACTGGTAACAATTTTGTTTATATAATAAAAATATTATTTTAAAATGTGGATTGGTAAGTTTTTGTTCTGGTCAGGTATTTACCAAGAAGATACTTAGGTTCAAATCTCGGGGTATCTTGTTTGCAAAGGTAGTAGCTTGATCTGAATCCTCTGAGTGCATGCCAGGCCGAAGATACTTAGGTTCAAATCTCGGGGTATCCTGTTTGCAAAGGTAGTAGTTTGATCTGAATCCTCTTAAGTGCATGCCAAGCCGACGAACGATGATGGTATGAGTCTCGATTGACCGGTGGTCCAATGATGGTATGAGTCTCGATTGACCGGTGGTCCCCTTTACATTGGGTTAACAATAACGAAGCGGAATAGGTTTGGTGGGGGCAGCCTGTTTGCAAAGGTAGTAGTCTGATCTGAATCCTGTGAGTTTGCACAAGATCGAGAATGATGGTACGAATCTCGATTGATTAGTGGTCCCTTCACATCGGATCAACAATAACGAAGTGGAATAGGTTTGGTGGGAGCAACCTGTGTGGTTTGAATACTGCTCTTGTTAATTACTTAAAAAATAGTGTGGTTGTAACCAACTCTACTATGTAACCCAAAAATAATTCTATTTTAAAATGCTTCATTTAATGTAATGTTATAAAACCCTTTTATTTTGTAAAGATCTATTAAGTAGGGCTATTCTTACTCTATTATTTTAAATTACCATTAAAATATGAAGTGGCTTTACACTAGGTAGTCTTGAGAAATGTATTATTTTTTCCAATCAAATTTTAGTTAATTAAATTTAATTGTGTTAATAGATAATAAAGTATTGCTTTTTTTTTTTCTCTTTGGTTTAATGATTTCTAGGCCTGATATTTACTTTATTAATTTTGGGTAAAAGCTGATTAAGCATACATTGATAATTCTGATAAGTTGAATAAACAAGCAAGGGTAGTAAATATATTCTTCTTTGAGAGATCTTGATCTTGGTGCTTTGTCAAAGAAAATTTATAATTGAACATTAAAAAAAAAAAACTTTAAAATGAAATAACAAGTATTTATATTTTTATATATATGTTAAAAGATTCTCTTAATAAAATTTATACTTTTTTTATATTGATTGCTTAATAATTATCAAATTGATTCTTTACCTAAAATCTAAGGAATTACCTATAGTCATATGGTAAGAGGTATGAATTTAATTGGAACATTTACACTTTATCTAGGTGTATTAGGATTAGATTTAATTTTTTTTTGGAAGTACAAAGTATTTTTTTGGATGTTAAGTGGATCATAAGGTCTTGTAGCAGTGATGCACCATTGTAGATGCTAGTCAAGTACAACATTGATTGTTCTTTTATCAAACACAAGAATATGTGGATAAATATCCATATTATTGACAAAAATTTAAGATCCTTTAATATACAATTGATTTAATTGTAGTCAAAACTATATGAAATGCATGGGAATGTATTAAGCTTCATATATATTCTTTTCACTTGAAAAAATAGTGTCAAGCTTTTAGAAATGTGTAGTGAAACCTTTTCTTCGAAAACAAACCTCTTACCCTTGTAAGGGGAGGGATTGACCTATTCTTGCGTCAACAAAAATATAAGACTTTTGGTAATTTGATAAATGTTAGTTCCCTTTGTGATTGGTAGTTTCTTATACATTCCTTTGGTCTCTTTGATACAAATTAAAGAACATATTCCTTACCATAAAGGACATGGATTGGTATTCTTATTGATGTTTCTTTTTTGTGGGTATTAATTTTCTAAAAGGAGCTTAAATGGAATGGAGGTAATTACTTTTTTGACATCAACTCTAAAATTTTGAAAGCGTAATTTGATTTATGGCCGAGGTTGACATTGTATGAGATAGTCTTGTATAGGCCTATGGACATTACTATACAATTTTATTTTTTATTTATGTATTTAATGTAATCCCTATGGTTCGTGGTTATGTTCAAATCCACAATACTTTTTAGAAGCATTTTGAAACATGTTTCCATCATAATCATATGCAAAAAAGAAGCAAGAGTGAATTAAATAAAGGAATAATAATAAAAAAAGGAGATAGAGAGAGAGATGACACAATTTGGAAGAAGGAATAGAAGGTGGGTGCCTATGGGCACCCCAACAATTCACATTTTATTCACACTTATCAAAACCAGGCATAGGAGACTATATTTTAGTGTTTGATTTTGAAACCTTAGACTTGCCCTTTGGAAACTGAGCCTTAGATTCCACCAATTTGAAGTCCTTTGAATGAATCTGTATATGAGAAAGGGCTCCACAAATTTCCATTGCAACTTCATAATGGATAAGAATCTTTAAAATTCCTTCAAGAAAAATAGGTTGTGGATCAATGATAATCATAGTATTCACATAAAGAACCAAGCCAACAATATGAAAAGGATGAGAAATATTGGAAGTAATAAATTTGATGTACTCTTAGTCACTCTTTACCTTGCCTCTCATTGTAGCTAAGTAAGCTTTTAGGGCTTTGAAATGAGACATGTAATCTTCAACACTACTAAGATATAAAATTTTAGATTGGAAAGCTCTGTCTCTATTTTGTTATCTTTGCTAGCACTTACTTTTCTATAGAGATTTTTCAAAGTGGTCCATACCTCAATAGAATTAGTTTTCTCTCTAATGTGGAAAAGTACATATAGTTTAACTAACATGAAAAAGAGTTCAAGAGCTTCCTCCTTTCAAGTTTATGGTCATTAAGATCTCCTTCTAATTCATCATTAAAAATAAACTAGAGATTCTTGCTTTTGAGTAATCCTACCATTTGACCTAACAAAATGCTATAAATTCACCCATCGAGGCGAGTAGCATATCCTAAGGAATCTAATTCATATAAATCCCATGCAAAACTGTAACATGTTTGTAAATTGATGTCACCACGATGTAGATCTCAAAATACCCATTTCATCTATTTTTATTCACCATACATTCACTTGATCAGTCATTTTGTTGTTAATAGTACTTTCAAATTACATTTACTACATTTTCTACTTCGACTAGAAAAATGGGCTCCAAACGCTTCTATATGTAAAAATTATGGTCTCCAAAATATTTGGTATATTATCACTTAATCAAGAAAAAACTAAACTATCAAACCTTAGCAAACATATCACCAAGTAAAATTCAGCCACTTGGCATAATTAGACTAGATATTGCCTTCCTTGATTGGTGAATCATAGATTAACACTTTTATTCGGTTGAGATTGAAGAACACAAACTTATACTGAGAGAGGGGGGTGAATAGTATAAGATAAACTTTTATTTTTCTTTTCGAAACAATATTATCCAATGTTATCAATTGCAATATCTTTTCATAGCAGTATTAACCAATCTCATCAATAGCAGTAACAAGGCAATGCACAAATCATCACACACATGAGAGATACAAATTTAACGTGGTTCACCCAATGTGGGTTATGTCCACGAAGAAAACATTTCTTTTAAAGTTTCTCAACAAATCTCTTGGGAACCAATTCCCTATTACAATGTTTATGGACCTCTATCCAAAGGATATCTAAATTCCCCATGCTCAGGTTCATGGACCTCTATCCACAGGAGAACTCTATCCCCATAAATTTGGTTCATGGAACTCTATCCATGGGAGAAACCTCTTCTCTCTGCTCTGGTTCGTGGAACTCTATCCACAGGGGACACTGCTCCTCTATGCTTTGGTCACCTCCAAATTTGGTATACACCTATGCTTTGACTCTACTCCAAGCCTACTCATGAGGCTTACTCAGGTCTGCTCACAAATCAACTTTCAACTCTACCCCAAATTTGCACACATTACATGCACAAATTTATCTCAACTTTGTCCCAAATATACACACATTACATGCATAAATCTGTCTCAACTGTATCCCAAATATGTACACATTACATGCACAAATCTATCTCAACTTTATCCTAAATTTGCACACATTACATGCACAAATCTGTCTCAACTCTGTCTCAAATATGCACATATTACATGCACAAATTTGTCTTAACTCTGTCCCAAATCTGTTTCAAGTCTTCTCACAAGACTTGCTCAAATCTGCCTCCAACCTACTTACACATCCTGCACAAAACTGCTCACAAGCCTTCTCAAATCTGCTTACTATCTCTGCCCAAAACTACTCACATGTCTTCAAATCTGCTTACAAATATGTTCTCAACTCTGCTCAAGGTTACTCATCACTCATGCTTAAAACAACTCACAAAACATTCTCAAAACAACTCATAGCACATGCTCAACCAATACCAAATTTTGCACACAAATGATGTTCAAAACAATGCTTGTATCTCTTTCAGAAATGCTTTCTTCAACTAGGCAATTCAGACATATTCTACCCAAAATTCTTTCAAGAACATATAAAGAATAATATGCAATGCAAATGCTCAATATGTTCTCTTCCAAAGTAACTCAAGACCTAATGCACAATTTTTTTCACAAAACTTGATTTCAAACACTTTCACAATCACTTTCAATGTCACTCAAATCAATGCCCAAATGCTTCACAATGATGCACAAACTTGTTCTCAAACCCTAGCACATGTGTCTCCAATTTCACTAATCAATGATGCATAATTTGTTCTCAAACCCTAGCACATGTGTCTCCAATTTCACTAATCAATGAAGCACAATTTTATTCTCAAACCCTAGCTCAAATATTTCCAACAATGCACACTAATCAAAACCTTTTATCTCCACCTTAAAATGTTTCCTCAAAGTACAACCACCTAGAAGGAGTTATATCACCATACCTCAAAATTGCTTTGATGAATATGTGCCCACAAAAACCTATCTAAAAAACAACTTATCTTTCTTGTACCTCTTCAAGGGTTAGATAGCAAAACACTTTTCAAGTCATCCACATAAAAACCTTCTCAAAATATGTGCATAGTAAAACTTGAAAATAATACTTTATTATTTCCTTTCGTCTTCACAAGAATACATGTAGAACCCTTAAACCTTTTTCTTATGATGTGCATGAATTACAATTATAATGATGATGAGTACACACTTTTCTCTCCTTTCTAGTAATGCAATATTTCAATCCTCATACACTACCCAAAACTTCTTAATGTTAATTTATTTCATGCAAACATTACAAAATAGAACAATTTTATTATACCTTATGACTCCCTTCTAAACTTTCAACAATTCTAAAATATTTGCACAACCCTTATAACTCCTGGACACACATTTCTCAAAAATACTTTTATTCTAACAAAGCTCTTGCTATCCAACCACCTTTACACCTTGAAAAAATTAAATTAATCAAACTTTATGCCTCTAATTTTTGCGCTCAATAAAAACCCAATACCTCTTATGCTGCCACGATTCGAACTCTACCAACGCACAGGACAACACTCTCCAAAGCGCTCAATGATCAACTGTGCTACCACAACTTTGAGACTCAAAAGGTGGCCTATAAATTTATTCAACTCTACATTAAAACAATGAAACTCTTCTACCTTGAAAACAGTGAAAATATTCTACCCAAAATGTTGTCAAGGGGACTTGACCCCAAGACCTCTCTCTGCCCTACGCTCTAGCTCATAACCAACAACCAACTGCGTTGCACCAGCCAACGCATCATTAACAAAAGCTTTCTTGAAATTGTTTCCACCTCTTGCACCTAAGATGTTTGTTGCCTCTCATTTCTTGTCACTCTCAACGAATAGAAAATAATGTACCAGTTAGTGATGATATCCTAAGGTACAACCTTAGGTATATATACATTTGCCTTCATTACTTGGATGACGTCAACGCTCAAATAATCATGGTGTGTCCTCCTTTGCCTTGGTCTACGTTGGCGCTCGAATAACATGGTGTGCCCTCCTTTGCCTTGGACTACGTTGGTGCTCAAATTAAAACTTATTTTTGGTGCCATCATCCTTTTAAAACTTGGCATTATAACATTAAAAATAGTATAATGTTTATTTTTTTAAGCCTTGGTCTATTGAAAATAAACTCCTTTCTCCTATTGTCCTTTTAGAACATGGTCCACTGCTTTTAAATCTTTTTCTTCTTGTCTTTTAAGCCTTGGTCCATGTCCTTTTTAAAACCTTTTTATAATATTTAAATATTATACTCCTTAAATTTTTAACATCAACCCACATGAACCTTTCCTTTTCCAAGCTTGTACCATGTTCTTTTTATCATCAAACTTCATGAACCTTTGCTTTGCTTCCTCTTACAAACCTTTGTCCCTTGTGTATAATATTTAGAAATAAATATTATAACCTTATATTTTTGTCAATTTCCTTGCCTTTATATGAACCTTACCTTGCATAATTATCCAACCATAGGATAATATTTTTGTCATGCTAAGCTCTCTTTGACATCAACCTATGATATCAATGACAACACAATATTCTCAATATTTTCAATAGGGATTTCTTATATATATATGAATTTTAATAAGTTTAGAGTTAAAGAGGCTCAAAGCCATAACCTTTCCTATTTAAAATAATGACCTGGTTAATGTGCCACATGCACCTTTGGAGGATAAAAAATATGATAACAATGCAAACAAGCATTGAATGTAGCATACCTTGGAACAATAGGTTTAGTGTTGAGAGTTGATCTCATGTCATGACCTCCAAAAGCATCATTACTGACCAATACACCTAAGGCATTGTTGGAGATGAAAGAAAGGTATTTTACAACTTAATTTGCGTATATGCCATCCATTATATGGCAAAAAACTTCTTCAAAAAGGGTTGCTTGTAGGAATCAAACTACCAACATGACTACAACAAGGAAGCCATTCAACTACTATGCCATTGTGATTAGATAAAACATGAAGAGATGATAATCCTCTTTTAATATGAATTCAGATGAGACATTGCATAGGAGAAAAAAATATCATTAGAATTAGAATTGGCAACCTCAAGTAAACAAGAGATCCAAACACTATGCCACAACATTGTGTTGGAGAGAAGTTGCAAGCTCAATGTATTATGCTGAAAGTATGAGGGAAGCATGCAATGCCAAAATGATCATAAAAGGCATTTTCCTTGCAACATGCCAAATCTAAAGTTTCAAATCTTTAACAGTTGCCTTAAAATCTAATGTCACTATCGTCATGCTAGTCTCTTTGGTGAGGATGAAGTATTAGCAAAAGCACATCAAAATGGAAAAATGACCATGAGCCAAAAGAAAAAAATTGACAAGTGGGATACAAAACTACAACCTCCCAAAAAATTGCCAATGCCTATACCATTGTCTTGTCCTTGTACACACCTTCACTCATATAATACCTAAATTTAGGGAGTATCACACAACTAAATCAGTGCACAACAAATGTAAATTTGACATGGAGGAGCATAAAATTCATATTTTGTTCATATTTATCATATAAATGATCAACTGTTGGGGGCTATTTATAGTGATACCAAAAACACCAACGACTAGTTAACCTCAAGCCAATAACTTGACTTTGAGGTTAACTTACAATAATAAAATAATAATAAATTACACCATTTAATCAAGGTTATCCATAAAGGTGGATTAACTAATATCACTAAGGGTGAAATGTGAAAGGTGCCCTTAGGCTTACATGAAAATGCCTACAAGCTTATATAAGTGATGCCCAAAGGCTTTTCATGAAGAATACCCATAGGATTACATATGCACTTGTGTGTAAGCTACATTGATAGTGTCCATTGTGAGATGCAAAATTAGGGATCTGAGACTAGTGTTGTGTCTCACCTCAAATGTGGTATATGGTATATACAAGGGGTTCCCAAGAAACATAAAAATGTGTTTTGTGTGTTTATTAACAAACACCTAAGTTTAAGGCTTATAACTAATTTTAATAAAAAATTAAACTTAAATAAATACATCAAACAAAGTATGCAACATACAAGATCTATCCTAGAATAATTCTTTTCTTTGAATGAAAACAAGAAAATAAAAATTTCCTTTTTTTTAGGACCAAGGGTTCAAGAAGAAATGCAACATACGAAACTAGCCTATTGCAAGACTACTTGCAAATTTTGCTTTAATGCCTAGAAAACAAAGGAGATAAAAAAATTAAAAGAAACTAATATAAAAGTTTATTTGACTTTGTTCTTTTCTTTTTATGATTCTTAAAGCAAAACAAATTGAAAATTAACTAACGATTCTTTGATTTTGTTCCTTTTAGTGTGCCAAAACAGAATATAAAATTGACTACAATATGGTAAAATAATAAGCAACATATCCTATTGGAAAGGAAAGTAGAGTTCAAAGGTTAGAGGCACTTGATTTAGCTATTGGCATGAATATACTGCCTATAGATAAATTTGTTGCCTATCGAACTAGCTCCATATAAAATTTCTAGCTAGTGAATCCACAAAACCTATAAAAATAGCAACACTAAAATGAAAGTCAATGTTTGG
Source organism: Wollemia nobilis (assembly GCA_028583015.1). Lineage (NCBI taxonomy): Eukaryota > Viridiplantae > Streptophyta > Pinopsida > Araucariales > Araucariaceae > Wollemia > Wollemia nobilis. Next base: position 7,467,056 of record JAQPPZ010007530.1, read on the forward strand.
GGGTTTTCAAACAAAAGTAGGATAACATGATTGTTGGTTTGCACAATTAGACTCTCATGGTTCATTCACAAAATTGAAATATACCCAAAATTAATATGCAATAATGCATGTGGTAAATTTACAGTTTGAAATTTTATAGGTGGTGAATTTGCTCCTGCGGAAAAATAAAATAAAAAGTACAAAAGTGATTGTAAAGGTTTTTGATTGGTGTGGTAGAGGGTTCACTGTAGATAAAGGGCAGTTGCTCTGTGCTTGAAAATCTAAGGCTAAAGTTACAGGTTGCAAATTTACTACCTAAAAGTAGATAGGTAGCAAATTCACTTTTGAGCACTCAAAAAAAGAACAGGGACCAAGAATACAAAGTGTAGTTGTTGGTGAACCTGAGATGGATCCTTTAAAAGGTTTGCTATCTACAAGAATATTGAAACTAGCTTTCAAAACATACTAAATATTATGACCCCAAGAAATTGTTAGTTGCAAATGAGATGATGCAAAGCATAACTGAATGAGACAAATGCTAAATCAAAAGGAAATATGATTATAAGCATAAAAAATAAGGGTAAGAGAGATCATAACCAAGTCAATTATGATAGCTACATCTTCTTCGTCTTGCCCTCTTTTTCCTTTGAAAGTTCCTCAAATGCTTGAAGGTGCTTGCCAAGAAGACTTTACTAAGGGCTTGAATGAAAACTTGAGAGTATAAAAGTATTTTGATAGAGTTCTTGTGCTTGAGAATTCTTATTGTTGAGGGAACCCAAGACCTCAATTTATATATTTCATGACCTTGGGAGAGAAGGAGGTGCATAGGATTTGATGAGATTGCTTAGGTATTTAACAAGATTTCCAATGAGTTCATGATTCTAACCTTTGCTAATCAAACTTGGTGGGAAGATTCAGAATTCAAACAAAAAATGATGATAGGGCAAATTTTCTTTCTAGGGCAATAATTTTTTAGCTAGTAAATTTACCTTTAGCCATAAAATTCATCAATTAAGTAGTATTTGCTCCAATTTTGGTTTGAGACAGGTAATTAACCCAATTTGACCAATTGAGGCATCCTTTAAAATTTTAGGTGTACCAAAGAGGGGTGTCCACATTGTTCCCATTTTTGATGCATTTATGATATAACAAATGCATAAAAAATAATAGTGAATTCCCCCAATATTTGAGGTTAGTAAGGATGTTATGCTTTGTCTAAATAATATGGAGGGAGGCGTGTGAAAATATGGTTATTTAGGCTTGACGCAAAAAATCATCTGGGTTCATTAAATAAACTTGTTTTTAAGGTGCACTGAATGAGCTTCTTGGTCCCAACCAGGGTTCCCCCTCAAGTTTTTGAGGGAAAGTAGAATTTACCAAAGAAACTCAAATAAGTTGGGGAGGAAACAGAGAGAAGAAAAAGGTAAAATATATTGAGTCAGTTGAGGGTAAAAATGGCTAAAGGGCTAAAAAGCAATTCATTTTTATTACATATAGGAGAGATTAAGTCTTTGGAGAAAATGACATGCAAAAGTTTGATGGTGTTGTAGGTTTATACGATGCATTGATTGGACCTGGTTTGACGAGCAATGGGGGTGCTAGGAGCTTAGGTATAGGTATTGATCAAAAGCTTGATTGGCATTTTATTTTTTTATGATTTGAAAAAGTGGGTAGTAAATTCATGTATGGCAAAAAAATTCATTATCGTAAATTTATGGAGAGGCAATGAATTCACAATATCCCACTAAGTAGTGAATTCACATAGAGGCGGTATATTTGATTGAGTAGTGAATTCATGTAGAGGTAGTGAATTCATATAGGATTGGAAATTAGTTATTTTGAGGAGAGCTAAATGGGTTTTTATGTTTATGTTTACAACTAGACATTTTAGTTTGTCGAGATTGATCATCTTGAACCCTAAGGATGACATTATATTATATGACACTAGTTTATAGGGTGTTGTTGGATGCTCTGGGATTGGATTATTGGTGGTGATGCCTTACGTTGAGCTAGACCATGCTCTACTAACTACCTTGGAAATGAGATGACACTTACAGTATGCTACTTTTATTTTACCAATAGGGGAGATCTCAGTTACTCTTAAGGACGTTTGGAGGATTTTGTGAGTTTTTGTGTGTAGTGTCCATATACAACTTAGCCAAATATTAGGCTTGGGCACTACAATGGATGATGGGTGACCAATTTGTTTGGTTGAAATGGGATAATATATCACATATCAGGTAGGATGCCTGGATAGACTAATAAATATGTCATGTGCTATCATATAAATCCTGCTCATTGGAGATATGAGTAGGAGATTTTTACCATGGTGATGGGATAATATCATTGCCTAGAGGAGAGATGAGTAGGTTTAGTTTTTATGGTACCCCTTGATATTATATCAACTATACAAGATCCTACATCAGGTTGTCTATAGAGAGGGACAAAGTATTGTATGTTGTATATTATTGCAGGTGTGGGCATGGGAGCACCTAGCTATTAGATTCCACGTGGAGTTACATTAAAGGGTTGATGATGCATAGGATCCTATTGATTTTTGATGGGATCATAAATTTTAGATGGGAAAAATATATTTTAGGGGAGCACTAAGGTTAGATAGATGATGTTTTAATGATCTTACGCTAGAGCAAATAGTGTGTCATTCATGGAGAGTACATCCTGGGTAGCTAGAGGATGGGTTTTATATTATGCATGTTAGGAGGATTAGGTGGTTGTGGGATTACATAGAGAGTTTGAGATGTATAGGGTGGATAGAATACTATGATAGTTTGGCATTTCGTAGGGTATTCCATCCATGGGGAAGTTTGGGTATCAATGTGTGACCAGGGTGAGAGCATTTGGTTAGCCCCTAGATCTAAAGAGATTTTGAAAGGAGGATCTTGATGACCTTTAGTAGTGGATCAAAGATAGGATAATGTAGATATAGTTTCAAGATATTTATGATGGTATAAAAAAATTTACCCTTAGAGGGAGTGTCAAGATATTTATGATGGTATCAACAAATTTACCCCTAGAGGGTTACTCTTGCTCTTTGATGGGTGAGAGTGAGGGATAAGGGCAAATCCCATTATTTATCAATATATTTTAGTGGTCCATTTATATTGAGACAAAGGTAGGCAATTGATATGGTTCTAGAGTAGCTATTTATAGTGGCTTCAATTAGTTTTATTCTTGACATTGAGGTAGACCCAAATAGGTCATAGAGTGAGAGGGTAAAGGCCAAGAGGACCTTCAAGATGAGGAGATTACTGCTTATGAAGGACGATTTGTTAGGAACCTTGTAGTAAAATAAAACCACATACACATGACATTGCAATAATAAAATAAAATAATTTTAAAATTAACAATATTGCAAAATAAAATAGAAATGTATTATATTATATTGCTATCATATCAAGCTTGATCATTGGAGATATGAGTAGAATATTATTACCATGGGTATGGGATAAGATCATTGACTAGAGGAGATATGAGTAGGTCTAGTTTGCATGGTTACCATTGATATTATATCAATTATACAAGTTCCTACATGAGGTTTTCTATACAAAGGAACAAAGTATTGTATGTTGTATATTGTGGTAGGTGTGGGCATGGGAGCACCTAGCTATTAGATTCCTATGGAGTCACCTAGGAGGGTTGATGATGCATAGGATCCTACTGCTTTTAGGTGGGATCATACATTTTATATGGGACAAAGACCTTTTAGGGAAGAAATAGGGTCAACTAGATGAGGTTTTAATTATCTTACGCTAGAGAAAATAGCGTGGCATTCATGGAAAGGAAATCCTAGGTGGCTAGAGGATGGGTTTTAGCTTACACATGTTAGGAGGATTATGTGGTTGTGGAATCACATAGAGAGTTTGATATGTATAGGGTGGATAGGATACTATGAAAATTTGGCATTTTGTAGGGTATTCCATCCATAAAGGAGTTTGGGTATCAATGTGTGACTAGGAAGAGAGCTTTTGGTAAACCCCCAAATCTAAAGATATTTTAGGAGGAGGATGTCATTGAACATCTAGTGGTAGATCCAAGATAGGATATTGTAGGGATAGTGTCAAGATATTTATGATGGCATAAAAAAATTTACCCCTAGAGGGAGTGTCAAGATATTTAATATGTTATCAACAAATTTATCCTTAGAGGGTTACTCCTACTCTTCGATGGGTGAGAGCGAGGGATAGGGAAAATCCCATTATTTGTAAATATATTTTAGAGGCCCATTGTAGATAGAGACAAAGGTAGGCAACTGGGATGGTTCTATAGTAGGAATTTATAGTGGATCCAATTAGTTTTATTTTTAACATTGAGGTAGAACCGAGTAGGTTAGAGAGTGAGGGGGTAGAGGCCAAGAGCTCCTTCATGATGAGGATATTTTTGCTTATGAAGGATGAATTATTTTAAATCTTGTAGTAAAATAAAACTACATCCACATGATATTGCAGTAATAATAGAAAATAAGTTTAAAATTAACAATATTGCAAAAAATAGAAATGTATTAGATTATATTGTAAAAAAGAAGAATACATTAAAGAATGACAAGCCTCTTCAAGGGGGCAACCTCCTTAGAAGTAAAGCTTTGATGCACCAATTATGAGATGCCTCTTCTATTGCACCCTTAGTTCTTTTAAATACTTTGGCTACCCTAACTCAAGGGTTTCCATCCATGTGCAAGTAGGGGTTGAGCTAGTAATTCCTAAAGAATGACCATTACATATTTAAATAATGTTTTTTTAATAACACATAACAATTACATCATATGGACCCATAAGCCTAGGCATATGAAGTACCACATAACTAGATAACTATTAATAATATTAGAATGCGGTCTTATCATTTTTATCTTTTGAAGCCAAATACTTCAGATAAAATTAACCAAAATATCAATAATAAAGTTGCAATGTGATATATATTATAATGACAATATTCTAGAAGTAAAAAACTCAGAAATAACTTCAACAATCACTCATAAACTTACCATTAACAAATGCTCATGAAAATAGTACAATAGTTATAAAAGTATCAAGTGTTAAGTCATGCCACTTTACATATACACATACACTACATATATAATGTAATATGACTCTTCATATGGAGCACTGTTGGCCTTCACTCTTATAGAGACTCTTCCACTTCCTATTCTATGGACTCATGTGCACATGGACAACTATGCACATTTACAATACCAAAATACTTTGCACACTTTAATAATACTTTATGCATTTATTACATTGCATAAAGTAAATCATAACTTCTAATATAGAACACTCTTTCCTAATCTAAGGATGTACCCAAGGTGGTACATTAGCATGAACCAAATAATGTAATATATTCCAACACCCTCTTGTATTACATTATTTGGTTATTTAAGACTTTAGTCTTCAATATGATCTTCAATATGAATCGTTATATTTCAAATGTTCTTCAGTTCTATCAGATTCTTCTTCTTCTTTTGGTTCAATATTCATATTGTATTTTCTTGTCTTCTATATTCCAAAGTGCTTGGTAAAAAAATTATTTTTGAAGTGTCTTTGATGAACAAGAGATTTCATAATCTTGCAAGTCATAGGTGGATCATAAATTATCCATTTTATTTCCTTTAGTTCTCTGAGTGACCTGTCTCCTTGATCTTTAAAAATGTCCAACTTGAATTCATCTTTAGTAGATGCTTCAAAAATAATAACTTGAAATAGAAAATCTAATCTGAATATCAATTTCTCTTCAAATATTTTGTAGAACTTGACTTTATAGTAACAGGTGAAATATGAATGAGTTTTTCCTCCATAGTATTTAAATGGATATAAATTCCAACAGTTTTTTTTTTTCACGACCAGATTTGTTGTAGTAAGTACATTGTAAAAATGTTCCAACTTATTTATTTTTATTTTTTTATTTGTGGAAACCATCCCAAAAGGGATGCCACTTTTGGGTAAGACCCAAGGAGGCAGGGGTATCCATTCCACCAAAAACGCCTAGGACTCGGACCTGGCCTACCACCTTTGACATACTCAAGGAGCAAACAAACACACAAAACCAATTTAAAAATAAGTAAATAACAACAAAAATAATAAAATAAAATAAAAAATATGCTCCTTGAGTGTGTCAAAAACAAAAGCACAACCAAACACACACCATAAGATAAATGAAACCACAACACAAACCACATAGAAAAACACAAGAACCACATAACAAAACACAAACAAGAAAAAAAAACAGAACACTATAAAGACATAACCCTAAAAAAAACATGAAAAATAAACACAACCAAAGCCTAAAAAATTAAAATAAAATAAAATAAAAATAAAAATAAAAAACAACCAACAATAGATAAACAAAAACAAAAAACATAGAAAACACTCACACATAAAAACACAAATTAACGCAAACAAAGAGAAACCCAAGAACAAGAACGAAAAAAACACAAGAACAATAACAAAAAACACAAAACAACAAAAATACATGAACAACAAAAAACAACACAAAGAACACAAAAACAAAACAAAACAAAACAAAAGAACCCACCCACCTTAAAAAAATAAACAAAAAAACAAAAAAGAAACAATAAAAAAAAATAAAACATAACAATGACCTATCTAGACCAGAAGACTAATAAGGCAAGAATCAACAGAGGAAACAAAATAAAGAATAGAATGAGCTAGGGAACTAAAAAAAACTGAATGAACCAAAGAGAAGCAAAAAAAAAAAAAAACAAGAAGAAAATAGGTACCTTCAAAACTGGAGCCATCCAAAGAAATGATAGAAAGAAGAGATTCCCTAATTTGAGAAGCCCACCATATAGGAGGGTGGCCATAACAAGTAAGATCACCTTTATCCAAAGCCCAATTAGCTAAAGCATCAACACTCTTGTTTTGATCTCTGACCACATGGTTGTAATCAACTTTCAAAAATCCCATCTGGATTAATTGAATCTTCTCAATAATTATTTTTATTCTCCAATCCACCTTATGATTCTTAGGAGTCTTCAAGATATTAATCATAAGTTGAGAGTCAGACTCAACTAACACCTTTTCCCATACAACCTTAGTAACCTCCTGAAGGCCTTTGAGGATACCATACCTCTCAGCAAGGTTATTGGAAAGAATACCCAAATTCTCAGCAAAAGTAAAAACCAGGGAACCATCTGAAAGTCTACCAATTCCTCCCACACTGGCTTTTCCAAGGTTCCCTCTAGAGGCTCCATCAGTATTGACTTTTCCAAAATATTTAAGAGGAGGTTGCCAATTTCTAGTCCTATCCATCTTACTAATACTCACATTCCCTTTGTTTTTGCCCTCAAGCTTGATATGAACAAAGCATTTGACAGGCTAAATTGGGACTTTCTGATTTTTGCCCTCCTTAAGTTTGGTTTTCACCATAAATGGGTTAATTTGATCAAAGAATGTATTTATAAAGCATGGTTATCGATTCTAGTTAATGGAACAACTGCTAGTTACTTTCAAAGTCGCAGAGGAATTCGGTAGGGGGACCCTATCAGCCCCATGTTATTCATCATTATGGTAGAAGCTTTAGGTAGAACCATAAAAAATGCTTGCAGTTCAAGGCTAATATCGAGAATCAAGGCAACATATCTCACTAGGGTTGTTTCTCACCAACAATTCATCGATGATACCCTTATATTGACTAAGGCATCAATGGTTGAGGCTAAAATAATTAAATACATCCTGCAACTCTATGAGGACGCTGTTGGTCAAAAAGTTAATTTTAGTAAAAGCAAGTTATATTTCTTGAACACCCCCATTCAGAGGCAAGGAAGGATTGCAGAAATTTTAGGGTGTGATATAGCAAACCTCCCCACTTCGTATCTTGGTCTCCCTCTTTTCATTGGTTCTCCGAGAGAGTCAATGTGGGATAGGGTTATTGAAAGAATTCAAAAAAAACTTGTTGGATGGAAAGGTCATATTCTATCTCAAGCAGGAAAGCTGACCCTCACTAAGGCCTCTATTCAGAGCATTCCAGTCTATTTCCTCTCCGGTTTCAAAGCCCCTATGAAGGTTTTCCAAAAAAATGAGAAACTACAAAATGAATTTTTATGGACTGGATCAGAGGAGAAAAAAATGATACACCTTGTAGGATGGACCAAAGTGTGCAGACCCAGGGAAAATGGGGGCTTAGGTCTGAGGAGAATTGCTCATATAAATTTAGCTTTACTAGCTAAGCAGGCATGGCGTCTCATTTTTGGTGAAGAAAATGAATGGACAACTATCATAAAACAAAAGTATCTTCAAAATATGGAATTTTTAAGTGACTCAGTTCCAATCAGAGGTTCTACTTTTTGGAAAGCAATTCTTAATTGTAAGGAAATCATCAAAAAAGGTTTAAGATGGGTTTTAGGCAATGGTGAGAGGATAAATTGCTAGAATGACAGGTGGGCTAAGGACGAACCACTGATGCAATTGCCTAACTTAGCCCAAATCAGAGATATTATAGAACTCATTGGCAGAAAAGTCTTCGATTATATGGTTGAGGATAGAGGTAGAATGACGTGGAAATAAATAATAATTCAAGGATTTCAAGTAGAATCAAATGATCTTTGTAACATTCTCGGGCAACAATTTATCCCCATGAGACCCAAGGAAGATCAAGTGACCTGGGCTCCTACAAAAAACGGGTAGTTCACTATTAAATCAGCTTACAAGCTTCTGCTTGATGACGAGGATTTTTTCCTCCAAAAGGACTTAGTTTGGATAAAAAATTTAATTCCAAAAATTGCAATCTTTTCATGGCTGGTTATCCAAGGAAGAATTCTAACCATTGATAATATGATGCGTAAAGGTATTTGTATCACTAATAGTTGTTATCTATGTAGGGCTAATTGGGAGACCATTTATCATATTTTCCTTGAGTGCCCTTTTTCCTTGACTATCCTAAGTGGGGTTTTTCAGGCCTTCAATATTTCATGGGTTAAACCAACCACCGTACTTGATTTGTTCATCTAGTGGTCTTGCCCCTTTTCAAGCCAAAGACTCATGTGGAAAATTTGTCTCAATCACTATATTTGGCAAGTGTGGTTAGAAAGGAACCATAGAGTCTTTAATGAGTCTATCAATGATCATCAAACTATCATTGCCAGGATTCTATCCTTTGCCAAAAAAAATGTGAACCTTATCCATTTTGATAGCTGTAAACCTCATCTATAGGAGACCATGATTGCTCAATATTTAAGCTTAACCTTGTTAGATGAGTCTATGCCTAGGGTAGTCAACCCCAAAGCCAATGTTAAGTGGTCTCCACCTCCTACGGGTTGGTTTAAGATTAATTTTTATGGAGCGACTAAGAAGAATCCTGGAAGAGCAGGAGCTGGTGGCATTGTGCAAGATCATAATGGGAATATGATGCTTGTATTTTATGAATATTTGGGAACAAGGATGAACAACGAAGCTGAAGCTAGAGCTATGTGGAGAGGCCTTCAAATGACTCAAGACTTAGAAGACAATTTGATCGTAGAAGGAGACTCTATGCATGTTATAAATCTCCTCAATAATTGGAAAACACCTCCTTGGAGGATTAAAACAATTTTTGAAGAGGCTAGGATCCTTTTATAGGGAAGACAGGATAGAAAAGCCCAACATGTATTTCGAGAAGCTAAAAAAATTGGTGATAAGCTGGCCAATTTGGGTGTCGATGGTGACAGACTTTTAAAATGGGAACATGGTGTCCCGAGTGAAGTAGAGGAGCTTATTCAAAAATAATGCCAAGAATGATAGTCGAATTTACCAACAGGGAAGGCATTGTAAGTTCGAAGGCTAAGAGTATTCCCGTCTCTTTTTTGAATTAGACTCACAATAAAAATTATCTGAGCTATCAGTCTTCATGGATGCTGCTTGGAAATACCACAAAGACTAATGGGGACAGTCACATGTTAGATAAAATGGCTCCTAGTCATCTTAGTAATTTGAGTTTGGTTTATAATCACAGGGAAGGAAAGAAACAACAATATAAGACTTCGAACCAAAGCCATGTGGACCACGAGATAGCCATCACCATAAATCTAGCCAGCAGGTTCACTTCTCCAAGGCTGATTGGCCAAGATAGTATGTGGTACCAAAGCATGTCATATACGAAAGAAAGAAATTACCAAAGTTAAGAGTAATTGTCAATACAGAGCTTGTGGGAGTTTTTTTCAGTACTCTGCTATGTGTGTCTACAATTTTTTTTCTCCATTGTCTCAAGGAAGGGATCCGTGTCTGTTTCTTTTTTGTAATTATGATGCATGTGTGTTTTCTCGGGGTATACCCAAAATTTTGTATGGGAAGTTTATTTTTGATAACAGGCTATGTGCCTTACCGGATGTAATGGCTTTGGCGGCATGTAGATTTTACATATATAGGATCCTTAGTAAGGATATGTTCATCAATAGCCCTAGGCTGATTTTTGTAAAAGGTTTTGGGTAAACCTATAAAAACCGATATTAATGCTATAGTATCTTATCTACCAAAAATAAAATACTCACATTCCCTTTAAGTTGGCTGCCCTTAGAAGATTTAATATTCAATATTTGCATCACTTGATCCCATATTTGGTGGGAGTTTTGGGGGTGATTAAGGAGTTGATGGACTGATTCAACTAAGTTGGCTATGGTATTTTGCCAAATATAGTAAATATCCTTCCTATATTTATTAAAAATTTAGTTGTTCCTTTCATTCCAAATATTCCAAAGAAGAATGGTAGAACCCATCCAAACTAGCTGCCTAATAAAATGATCAACACCCTCTTGATTAGGCCAATCCCTCCAAAGTTGTTCAAAAGTAAAAAATTGGACCATTGTAAGCCAAGTAAAGTGGACATTATCCTCCATAGATTAGAGGTTAAAGTACACTCAATAAAAATATGGTTGAGAGTTTCTACATTCTCTTCACACATTTCACATCTAAAAGGGCCATGAAAACCACGCTTCATAAGTTGCTCACTAGTAAGCACCCTACGATGCAATAAAATCCAATTAAAGAACCTCACCTTAGGCCAGAGCTTTTGAGCCCACAATCGAGAAAATATGTCAGAATAATGGTTGGGATTATTATGGCATAAGGTCAAATAACCTTGACCAACTGAATACTCACCCTTAGTAGTGTTGTTCCATCCAAAACAATATTTTTCATGGGACCAAGAGAGGGATATCATATGAAGGATGCCTTGGATATCTTGTCTTTGCCTTTCTGGGATTTGAATAGGCCAGTCCTCAATAGGGATCAAATATCTACCAACCTTTGAATTACCAGTATGGTACCGACAGTAATTAGCCACATTTATCCAATTAGCTCGGTGAAGCTCCTCCATCCAAGGCCTCCAATCAGGAAACTGAGTTATCAAAGGCTTGTGACCATCCCAAGAATATGTTCAAAAATTTTCCTGTTGATAATTATGAATGATCCAAAATAATTTTTTCTTTATCAAATCCTCACCAGTCTTAAGAACTGCTAAAATGGGAGAACCTTTGGTAGGAATAGCGAACAAGTTCTTCAGGACTTTTTTTCTCAACATATTTAGCACGAAGATTATTGGCCCAAAGAGCATTGGGGTTATGCAACATACTCCAATATAATTTAGCACCTAAAGCTTTGTTGTTATTAATATAATACTGGAATCCTAACCCCCCTTCACTCTTAGGAAGACAAAGTATCCCATTTCACCAAGGCCCATTTTCTTTTCTCCTTAGTACCACTCTAAAGGAAATGATGACTGATTTGATCCAATTCTCGAAGAACAACCTTTGGGATATTAAAAATGGAAGAAAAATAAATAGGAATAGCTTGAAGGACTTATTTTATCAAGGTGCTTCTACCCCCAGAAGAAAGCCACCTGTTGGTCCACTTTCCAATTTTCTTCTTGACTTTGTCCAACAACCAATTCCAATATTTATTTTCCTGCCTTTGAATATTTATGGGAATACCTAAATAAGTGATTGTAAGGGAGGTATTCTTATATATTAATTTGTATAAGACCATGGATTCCTGTATAGCAGAGCAGTGAAAGAAAATAACTTTAGATTTGTCTTCCTTGATCAACTGCCCAGTAGCCTTAGAAAAACAGCTAATTATTTGCTTAATATTAGAAGCTTCCTTAACTGTAGCTTTACCTAAAAGAGTAGATTCATCCAAAAATTGAAGATGAGAGATAAGTCTAGCTCCATGAGCAATGTTAACTCCCTCAAGGGTTTTGTTTTCCCTCTTTTTGGTTATAGTCCTACCCAAGCATTCAACAAGAATGATGAATAAATAAGGGGATAGCGGGTCACCTTGCCTAATACCTCTAGAAGCTGGGAATGACTGAGAAGGCCTGCCATTGATAAGAACTAAGTAGGAAACTAAAGAGATACATACCATAATCCAATCCATACAATCCTTAGAGAAACCAAATTGCCTAAAAAATTTGAGAAGGAATTGCCAATCCACTCTGTCATAAGCTTTGTATAAGTCTGACTGAATGAACATGGAAGGAGATTTTTGCATATCCATGGAATGGATGGCTTCCTGAGCAAGAAATATCTCATATACTATTTTACGTCCTTCCACATAACCCCCTTGCTCTAGGGAAATAATATTATGTAAAAGAGGCTTCAACCTTTCTGCCATTATTTTAGTAATTATTTTGAGAAGAACATTACATAAAGCAATAGGTATAAAAGCTGAGATATGATCAACCTCTTGAGATTTTGGAATAAGAGTAATATAAGTTTTATTTATAACCTTTAAAATTTCTTTGGCTTTCCTGTATTCTTCCACCACCTCTAATAAATCAACATGAAGGATATCCCAAAACTCTTGGTAGAACTCAAAGGGAAAACCATCAGGACCTGGGGTTTCCCCTTTTTGCATTTTAAAAACTACTTGTTGAAGCTCATTGATAGTAATAGGAGCAGTCAAAATAGAGTTCTCCTCAGAAGTGATAAGATAAGGGATTTATTGAAGAACATTTTGTTGTGAAGTTGAGTCAAGAGGAGTAGCAACAAAAAATTGGAAAAGTAATCAACAACAATAGAGTTCATGCCATCCCAAGTATAAACAACATCTCCAAAATATGATTTTAAGGAAGAAATAAAGTTGTGAAATATTCGAGCTAGAAGAGATTTATGGAAGAAATTTGTGTTTTGATCTCCTTCTTTGAGCCATTGAATTCTAGATTTTTGCTTCCATAAGATTTCTTCTATTTTTTCCCATTCCTCTAACTGATTTGTGAGTTTAATTTCATCTGCACTTCTATTCTCTGTGAGGACATATAAATGGATTTTCTTATTCAAATTTTCAAGATGAGCAATAAATTCATGTTTTTTTATGAACATCCCCAAACTCTTTCCAATTCCAAGTCTTGATTTTGGATTTAATGTATTGCAGTATTTTGGCAAAACAGAACATCTTAGTACCATGCCTAGGTTTACCTTCCTTCCACCATTGTTGCACATGAGGTCTGAAGGAAATATCTCTAAGCCACATTAATTGAAAATGAAAAGGAGAGAAACTCACATTGGTTTTCCACATTTCCACCATGACTGGCCAATGATCCGAACCAAAATTATTAAGAATCTTCACTTTAGGAATGTGACCATGGATTAAGAAATTTTCAAAGAGCAAAAACCTATCCAATATCTCCATTATACAAGCTAAGCCTTGCCTTCTATTAGACCAAGTCATAAGGCCATTATCTGGTTGGATATCCACAAGATGGAGGTTTACAATATATTCGCTCATGAGGTCAGTGCTTTTGTCCAAATTTCTATTTCCCCATTTTTCTCATCCAGAGAGAGGATGGTATTGAAATCTCCTCCGATCAAGATCCAAGATTTAGGAAAATGAGAGATAATATGAGTAATATCCTTCCAATGTCTTATTTTTTCCTCAAAATAAGTCAGAGCATAAAAAGTAATGCAAATCATAATCTGGTTGGAATGTCTACTTTGAATAGCTATAGTCAGCAAACTCCAAATGCCAACCATATGGTGAATAACTACCTCTTTTGGGTTTCAAAGATAAGCAATGCCACCAAAAGTCCCTTGGGAACTAAGGGAAACCACTTTTCCAACTGGCCATATTTTACTGGCAATTGAGTCCATATCCTCCATTGACATATTTGTTTCTTGAAGGAAAACAAGATGTGGATGATTTATCTGAATCATTCTTCTAATTTCATTTTGTTTTGAAAGACTCCCTTTGAGTCCTCTAATATTCCAAGTGATGATCTTCATTAATACCAGGGCTAAAAAATTTGGGAAGAGCATTAATATTATCTTCCTCTACAAGATTTTCACCTTCTTTTACCATATGATATTGATTGGTCTTGCGACCTGCTTTTTGATTAGAATCCATATTCAATTTTTTTTCCCTGTTTCTTGACTTATTCCAATTGAATCTGAGATGGATTCTAACCTTGAAGAATGCTCGTACATAGCTAAAATTTTACTATATGGTTCAACGGAGTCTATATTGGGACCTACATTATTTGAAGTTTTGACATTTGAAATATTATTTTTCTTGTGTAAATTTTCTCCCTTTTTTTTTGTTGAAAACCTTTGATTTGTTGATTTGTCTCTGAGTTCTTCCCTTCATATTTAAATTGTGTTTCTAAGATTTCAGTTTTCGTTATTTCCTCTTCCTCACTTGGGACATCATTTGTGGAAAGGATTTAAAACATATTAGCAGATGACTTTTATTGATCCTTCATAACTAGTTTTTTCTGAGTGTTCTTCTTCTTAGATATTTGGAAACATACTGTGTTTATATCTTCTTTCTTTTGATTAGGAATTTTATTTGGGCAAGAACTGGCCAAATGACCATATTCATGGCAAATTCTACAATGAAAAGGAATGTTCTCATAGTCCACTACTTGATCCCAAGTGTCTTCCCCAAATTGTAATGTGATCTTTTTAGGTAGGGGTTTGTCAAAATCCATTAAAACACAAATTCGAGCATAAATAATATGTTTAAAATTTTGAGTACAATCAGAAGTCATCATAAAAGTTCCTAAAGAGTTTCCAATTGAAGAAAAAATAGTAGGATTCCAAAATTCAATAGGGAGGCCAAAGATTCTAACCCACACGGGAGCTATAGAAGGTATCTCTTCTTCAGATTTAAATTTAGTATGCCAGAGCTTCATGAAAAGCCCTGCCCTTCCAAAAAACCAAGGACCCCCTTGAAATTTTTTCTCTCTATATTCATTATTAGAATATAAAACAAGAAAATAACCATTTGGATAAATAGATATTTATAACTCACCTTTAGTTCTCCAGCTTTTTGCAACCTAAAATTTTAAAGTAGATAGACTCGGACAAAAACCTACGAACTGACAAATTAGTCCTCCTTTTTCCAAATATTCAATACCAGTATGAATGTTACCCATATCAAGCTTAACAATAGGAGTTCCATTAGCTGCTTTAAGACATCCTGACTCCATTTTCTTGGGATCAATCTTAGGCATTATTAGAGGTTTATGGGAAGCCCTAATATTGATATTAGCATTGGGCTGAGGCTATCCACCATGAAGGGCATCCCTAAAATTCATTTTTGGGACTGAGTCTTCGAAATTCTTACCCTTGACAAGGGTTTTCACAATAGAATTATTTTGTGGGTGCACCTTAGCACTATATTCACTTGAGATATGAGCCATTTTTTTATCAACTTATTGAAACTTATTTCATGATATCTTTAATCCTTGCCCTAGACGTCGTGGAAAGGTATAGTTTTCACTTTTCTTTTGTGCAAAAAATTGGAAGCCGTTGTCACTCAAGTTCACAATATGATCTGTTGAAAGACAAATTTATAACCCATATTGGATCCCCTACAACATTTCTTGATAAAATATTGAGCATAAACCACAAAAATATTGACTACTAGGGCCCGAAGGCCCTAAAAACTAACCTCTGGAGCTGCTTGCACTCAACCCAGATGAAACCCTCACATAGTTGCTTGCCAAATATATCATTCACACATAGGGATGTGCTAGGATCTATGTTGCTACAAATGATATGAAAATTGGTAGAGACGTTCTAGGGTTTTCAAGCATCTACCATCAAAATTTTAGCTCAATCCGAGTCTGGATGAGTGAGACATGTCCAAAATCGTCCCAAATTCTTTATCACTTGACTTAGAAGAATCAAGTTTATCCATTTCCCTGACAAAATAGTTAAACCAACTGCTTACAATTGAATTTATTCTATATTTATTTCTTTCATGAATCTTTAGGACATATTTTTTTATCAATATATCCATTAATATAGATATTATTAACTCCTTTTATCATGTCATTAGAAAATAATTCTATAGAATCTATTTTTTCCAAACCATTAGTTTTTGAGTTTTTAGAAACCTTTCTAGGCCATATTGATTCTTCTCTTGCAGTTTTCTTCTCACCAATTTTAGAACCAAGTATGTTGTTGAACCATTTTAAATCCTTGAATCCTATATACTTAATAAATTTTAATATAGTTCCCTTTTTAAAGTAATCTTTCTTATAACCTTTTGATTAAAGAAACAATTTTAATAGAATTTAAAACATTAACCCTTTGAGATTGATTACCTTATCACTCCGTAATATCAAAAATATAACTTCTTCTAAATTTCTTAATCTTATATTGGTGTTGACTACATTATAACTCCATACTTAGAAATTTATAAATTGTATAACAGAATATTTGAAAATTTTATAAATTTGTAGAAGTCTATAGAGACCACACATCTATTGATATTGCAACAGAAAGAAAGAACACATGTAATCTAAGCATACATTTGAAAAAAATAAGGAAATAACAAAAGGGAAGCTCTCTTTATTAATCAAATGAGTCTTGTTACAGATTTATCCCTCTTAGGGATACCAAAAGATTGATACAATTGTTACAATAAGAAAATAACCCCACAATGGGAAAATACGTGTTTCAATTGGTCTTCATATCTCCATCAAACTGCTTGAGGGCTTATGAGGATGCCTTCTTCTCCATTCACCAAGAGGAACTTGATATTGAAAGTTCCTTGAAGCTTGCAAGATCCTGTAACCTACATACATGAAACAACAAAGCATAATTAAAAGCATATGAGGCCTCTCATGATGAGGATTTTGTTAAGAAAATGTAATAAGTATGGCTAATATTGAAAGAAAATATAAATATATGCAAATATGCTTACAAAATAGCTGAATTATTGCAAAGAATGCTGGAAAACAAGTAGATCTAGCTATTTTACCATGTAATTTGTAAGAAAATCATGAAATGGAGCTAATCTAAGATGATTCTTGAAATCTAGAAAATGTGACAAAATGAAGGTGAAGTTACCTTTAATATTGCTAATTAACTGCATAAATGTATAAACTAAGACTAATCTAGGCTAGATTAACCTATTTGCATAACTAGAATGGAAAAACATACGACTAAAATGGAAGGAAAATAACATCAAACCATAGCCATGGGGGTTAAATGTAGTGGGCTCTGTTAGCCATGACTGACATCCATAATTGAGGGAGAACTCCTCTTTCTCTCAAAACTAGGGCTTGAAACTCCTAATTCCTCCAAGTAATTGATGGTCAAGGGCCGCCTCAGTGTTCTACAATAGATTGGTGATGTAATTAACTGTAATTCATAATGGAAGTGTGTCAATCATCAAGCTTACTCCTTAAGCTCTTGATATCTCCATTGTTGTAAGGTTGATGATCAAATTGAATTTTGGTAGCATATTGTTACTCTTCATAAGGTGCAATTGGATCTCCAATTTGATAGGGATTTAATGCATTAAACTTAGAATCCCTTATCATTATCCTCTCCAATTTAGAGGGGGTTTTATAGCCTATCCAACTCCTCATCCTAGATTCTTTGAGAAGCCAAGATCAAGAACTGATAGGTTGGAGCAGTTGGGAGGAATAATTCAAAAGATTCTTCACTCAAAACTGCTCGAATTGGTTGCAAATGTAGTTGTAACAACCAATTTGGCTAGGTCTAAGGTGTAGACAAATTGGTTCATCCAAACCCCATAAGGGGGCAGAGGTCCAAGGTTCAAATCTCGGGCCTCGCCGGACTAAATGCTTGTCCCTTTCTTGGTGCTTTCAGTAGCATAAAAAGGTTTAAAATTATTATGGCATGGCGGTTATAAGGGAAGACTGCATGAATATATGTGTGGTGACTTCTGTGGTGGAAAACACAGAATACTATGGAAGCCATAAAAGCTGGATAGCCTACCCGAATTCATGGCAGCTATCGATTCCACTATGTAAAAAAAAAAACAACCAATTTAGCTCGAATCAAGAGGCCAATTCAATTACAGGGCTAAGCGTGGCTCTTAAGCATAACTAAAACCCTAGCCGTGGGTGTCAACCATAGATGAGATCTTAGCTGTAGATGCCATCCATGGATAAGGTTGAATAGGCCCAGGATGCCTACATTTAGTGGTTAAAACCACTACTTTGCCTTGGAAACGTCCAAGATCATTCATATTTTCTATAAAGATGCCCATATGAGTAGTCTCCTAAACATGATATATTTTAGGTGTTTATAGATGCACATTTTAGGATGCATTATGGGAAAATACAATGCTGAGAAAAAATAGACCACCTAAAGCCATGTTGTAGGTTGAATGATGATCATTAATCTGATCAACATTAGATGCCCAATACTACAAAAGGACACACATCTTAGAATCATTGCTTTCAATGGGATGAAATAATTAATTTTGCAAAGCTTTCACATGTCCAAAAATGATCAGGTAGAGTCAGTGCTATAATTATTTTGATATGTGGAGAGCTTCAAGCTTTAAACTAGCATATTTAATTTTTACCCCAACAAAAGGGTAAGCTTATGATAGTTGTTAGCAATGATTCGTAAGACAAACACAATTTGACATGATCAAGTGATCCTTTGTTGATTTTGATTATGATTTTGATATTATGACTACCCCCTCAAGCGACAAGTCGATGAGGGAAGGACAATTAATAAAGCGATGAGTTGCTTGACCAAGATGAATAATTTGGATGATTCTATACTTTTGCATGTTTTATATGGCAATGCCTATTATAATCATGATTTCAACCATTAATAGTAAGAGTACATCTCTATCCCATAGAGCAGTTCGATCACAATGGTATTCTTATGAAGTCAAGATGATAGCAATTCCATTTAAGCTTGTGGTGAATCACTATGTTTGATGATATGTTGAAAATGCCATAGAAGAAATGAAATGAACACCTTATTCCCATGGGGAAGTCTGGTAACCATGGTCTTCTTCAAGATTGAATTGAATACATTTAATTCAATGATGATTAATTTACCCCAAATGGCCTTATGGTAATTTACTCATCTTGCCGGATTACATGGAGCACAAGTCGCTGCAACCGCCAAGTGTATAGAGTAAATAATTGGATACAAGATGCATTTGAATTTTGATTTATGTGATATTTTTGTTATTTTTCAATTTTTGAGGTTTTTAGACCGTTGAATATTTTTAATTTTGTATTTTAAAGCTCCTCACGGTTGGATTTTATGAGCATTTATTATTGTCAGCTAGCCGCGATTGTCAACCACAGCTAGTTTTGATAATTTTATTATTTGTGTTTGACAACCACGATAGAAAAAACCCTAATCTATACCCACATATAACACCCATAGTTGAGGGCCAAGTTAAAAATATAAAAGAATTTTTAGGTTTCTTATTTTCGTTATTTCCAGCTTGCAAGTTTGATAGTGAGAGCTCTGAGAGGTGAGAGAAAACTCCTGATATGAAATGCTGTTGGAACCATTATCTATACCTATGGTGGACCAACCAAAGGTGTCCACTAGTGGTGGAGCTGGTGTTTCGAAGGTAGCATGCCCATCTCTCTCATCCCATTTAACCCATTTTTAAAAATGAACCACATTAAGTAATGGGAAAAACTAAACCTCATTAAACCTATTGGTAAATAACCTCACCTTAGTTAGGATTAGCCTAGGTTGGGAATTAACCTTGAACGAGGTCATTCTTGTAGCCATGGGTGGCAGTCGCGGCTCCCAATTTGCTAATTGGAGGCTACAATTGTCAGTTGCGACTGAGTTCAAACACCAACGGTCAAAAAATTGACCATTGGTGCTAGCCGTGGGTGACAACCATGGCTAAGTAACTTTAGCCAATTTATTTATTTATTTTTATTTTTTTGCCTCTTTGACTCAATTTAATTGATTTTTTTTTTTTTAAGTGCATATTTGATTTTTTTTGGACATTTTGCTTGCATTTTTTTTTTGTTTTTTACATTGTGACATCTTTTTAGATTTGTTTGTACTTTTAAAGTAATTTTTAATTGTTTTTGAAATTTTGTATATTTTGTTATTACTTCTCTTAGACCTTGACTGTGTGAGCATGAGAGTCCGATTTACTCTGCGAGCTCCTACACGAGCTGGTATAAGACTATTTAGATTAGTTCGGGGTCGTGAGCCTTGACTATGTTCTGTGACTACCTTCTATTAGGGTCGACCAAGACTATATGATTGCTTTAGCCTATAAATAGGATGCACAGACTAACACCTTCCATATTATGATGGGGGAGATGATAGTCACTTTGGAGGATGTGCACTGCATCTTCTGGATCCCCATCGATGGGCGTGCCATCACCTCTTCACCTACTGGAATGAAGATCACCATTTTATAGAGGATATTTGGTGCTAGATGTGATGAGGTGCTAGAGGATACAAAGCATGATGGGGTGCCCATAGAGTGCTGGTATAGGGCATGCATATTTACACAATGGTAGGTCATCCTCATGCACAACATCTACAATGTTGTATTGCTAGATACTTCAAGAGTGAGGTTCCCTTGGAACCTCCTAGCCATAGTGTAGGACCTACTCGCTAGCACCACAACGAAGCCATTGATATTATCATGGAGGAGTTCTCTCCTTGCACAAATATATGATGAGTTGTATCGCATCACATAGTGGGGATGAGTAGGAGTGGGATGCAACCTCTTGCTACATATCTAGACCTAGGAGCACATCGAGATAGAGTATCATAGAGGGATACCCTAGAATTACTATGATAGCAAATGCATCTCAGTGCTATAGAGCCTGTTGGCCATGAGATGCACAACCATATCAGAGTAGGTCTCATGTAGGAGACTTGCAACACTACATGGAGAGGTTGAAATGACTATAGGTAGGCCAAATTATCTGGTGCTTCTATCTATATTATCCAACATAGGAGGAAGTAAAATACTATATGAGGTAGGCTAGATGTGATCACTGGTTTATCGAGTACAAGCCTGATGTGTGAGAGTTCTTTTAATTATCCCGCATCACTAGATAGTTCAAGGTGTTCTAGGACATTCTAGAGGAGCCAATCCTCTACCACCTCCTTAAGGTGGAGACTCAGCTAGCATAGCCATAGGATATCCCTTTGGAAGAGGAGGATGATGCATTTTAGGATCTAGGGTTGGCAGATGCTAGTACCACTCCTGATTATAATACTTGGTGGGTGACTAGGCTATGGTAGGGTGGTGGTACCCTAGGGAGATATAGATATGAGGAGGCTACTGAGGTAGTAGTTGATGATCCAAATGGGCAACAAGTTTTCTAGAGGATAGAGGGAGAGTGGAGCCAGGCATCTACACCAGATGAGGGGGCCCAAGATAAGGAGGGCAAGGAGGAGCTTGATGATGAGGTATCAAAACTCTAGGCCTAGGTATCTAGTCTACAGACACAACTACAAACATCTCAGACATAAATTTTGGAGAGAGATACATCCATTGTGACCTTGCATGCTCAAATATATGCCTTACAAATATATCTTACAGTAGGGCAGACTCAATGGTAGGGTTATGAGGAGGAGAGGACCACCCTCAAAATATAGGTTGACTCAACGACCACTGATATTGAGAAGATCATCGCTCAGTGGGATATTCTCTAGGAACATCTAGATATTAGGATTGTAGATCGATATGTGCTTAGGGTGGCTAGTGGGATCCTTTCTACCTCATAGGCTAAAGAACTTGTTCCAACTACTTAGGGACCAACAGGGTTAGATGGTGATGCAGAGATCAAATGCCTTAAGGGACTCCTATAGGATGCTACTACGTAGATGTCTACAAATTCTAGGTACATTATAGTTTTGTAGGGTCAAATTAGGATATTTGGTGGCACACCTAGAGATCATTCCACAATAGGAGGCTCCCACCGAAGTAGGTAGAGCAAGTCAGGGCAGTTATCAGTGCAACCCAACTGTAAATCAAGTGGTATATCAGAGAGATCTATAGGAACCAGCTCCAAGTAGCCTCATAGAGAGGGCAAAGAGGGTGGAGGTGGCTTAGGTGGCACAAGACACTCATGATTATGTCTTGATGACATTGTATCATTTTTGAGTGTAAGGTCAGATGACCTACATCATTGTAACCTGCAAGAATTTTTATGTACCCCTATGTATACATTTTGACACACGTTATATATATGATATGACATTTTATTATGACTCATTACATGTGTTCACTTTTGTTGTTTTTATGTTTATGAGATGCACATGGATGCAATGCTTACATGATTTGATTATTACTATATGATGTGATGTATTGATGACATGCACTAGCTAGATGATGTATGTATTATTGGATGTAGTGATCTAGATATTTTAGATGAACTACTTAGGTATGCATATATGGATGCAATATGGTATGTTAAATGCATGTTTAAATTTTATTTAATTGTATGCATATAATTTGTGTTGTTATGATATGATGTATATTGTGTGGAATGCAATGCACTAATTATGTGATGATAATCTAATGCAAATGAACTTGTATGCTTTAATCACTTAAAACATAAGGAATGAATGTAATATGTATTTACACACTAATGGATGACACCATAGAATGTATAAAAATCATGAATGTAAATGTTAAATCTTGTCATAAGAAATAATCATTTAAGCATCCAAATTTGAGATGAGATGGTGAAAGATGTATGGTTTTCCTTCACAAGCTTTTGTAAATTAAAATATATGCACAAAATAGTCAGTGGTCATCTAAATATCATTGTTGATATCCATCCAGTATCTATCCTACTCCATGAATACCCTTAATAAACAAAATTTCACAAGGAAAATTGATAATTGATTTATTTATATGGATTGTTTCTAGAAGGTGTTTTTGAGGTTTTCCATGAGACTCAAACATCCTAGTTGATTAATCAAAAGTTGTATAATAACTATACTAGACTCCTGAAAGAATTTTTTTTGTTATGAAGACCGATATATTTATTGTCCCTATGTGTGCAACTAAATATATAATATGAGATATAAGACTACCTCATTTCCAAGCGGGATTCATTCAGCCCATTGCTATAATGAGGATCACCAAATGTTCATCATGATCCTAAGTTTAGATGCAGTTAGAATAGACCACTAGGTAATACAAGCCACCTAAAGCTAGCTCATTTGTAAATTACTTAGAACTACTTCAATGTCAGGCGGGATTAATTTAGCCCATTATTGTATTGGGGATCACTCAATGGCTTTAAGTAGTGAACATTCCAAGAATTCATTCTCTTCACCCCCTTATTTTCTTCACATTTATTGGGATACTTGCTCATGCATAGTGATGAAAATCACTGTTTATTTTGCATTATTTTTTTTTTGAGCAAGGGATTTGCTTTTATTTTGGGATTTTGCTTATTTTATATGAAAGCAAGGGATTTATTTGGGTAGGGGGGAGCTTGTCCTTTTTCCAATGATCAACACTCTAGACCATGCGCATCACAAGATGAGCAAGTAAAACCTTTCACTTAAGGTGACTAGGACCACTTTGTAGTGTTCATCTTTCTTTGTCCTAATTAGGATTGTTAATGTGTTTAATTAGTGATGGGATTTTGACATATGCTAGGTGCTATCAAAACTAGACCTCATCTACAAAAGCAAAGCTAGCTTTCCACAAAATCTGAGATCACTAGGTATGGATGAATTACCAAAAAATCCTAGTGTATTGCTTATAGCCATAGGAGGAACTGTGTTGAAAAACACAATTACTCACAAGGGTGATGGATGATGATGATGAATATATGCATTATTAAGATACAAACATGGTGTCATTTGTAATATTGTAAACATGACCTATCCTAATGCAAGTGCAATGGATGAAAATGCCTAAATGCAATGCAAATAAATGGATACATATGCCAAATATAAATGTAAATGTAAATGTTTTTATATTTTTATTTTTTTGCAATGTTTTTGGATTTTATTGCTTTTTGATTTGTTTGAATTTTTTTGATGATTTCAATTGTTTTTGAAATTTTATTCATTTTGAAAGCTTTTAAATTTTTAATTTTTATGTGTGGAATGCCTTAAGATGAAGAATATTGAGAGACTCAGGCTCTTCAACACCTTCAAGTGATGTTAGGTGATATGTTCCAGGTCCTATCTTATTTGAGATGATATATGGACCTAACCAGTTGGCCGCAAATTTATCTTGTAGGTGCGGTGACAGGTTTGAGTTCCATTGGTTTGATTTTAGCATAATATCCCCAACTTTAAAGTATCTCAA
Source organism: Wollemia nobilis (assembly GCA_028583015.1). NCBI lineage: Eukaryota > Viridiplantae > Streptophyta > Pinopsida > Araucariales > Araucariaceae > Wollemia > Wollemia nobilis. The sequence goes on from JAQPPZ010007530.1 coordinate 7,491,535, forward strand.
ATGGACCTTATTATTATAAGCTTATTTTAGGTATTTCTGATAAATGCGGAGATGCTCAAGGGCATTCACGTAGCATTCATCAAGGAGAATTAATTGGTCGAGGTGAGCTTGTCATGCAGTGTCATCATTAATAAACTCTTTCAATGCAATGCATAGGGTTGGAATTTCCAACTCCAAGGGCATAATGGCATCAATGCCATATACTAGTGAAAACGGGGTTGTCCTAGTGGGAGTTCGTATACTAGTTTTGTAAGCCCATAGTGCAAGGGGTAGCTGGATATGCCAATATTTATGGTTCTCTTGAACAATATTTTTCAAGATAGATACCATTGTCTTGTTAGAAGCTTCAACTTGCCCATTTTCTTATGGATAGTATGGAGTCACAAAATAATATTGTATATTATACTTAGACGTTAAAGCCCTTATAGTTTTATTTTTGAACGATGTTCCATTATACGATATGATCTTGGATGGTATCCCAAAACAACATATGATATTATGGAGTATGAAATTTGCAATATGCACTCCAGTTGTCATTGTTTTTTTTTGAAAAAAATGAAAAAAAACTTGTATTAAAACAAAAGACAGTTACAAGAGGGAGAAAGGGCATCCCAACCAAGCGCAAAGAGACCAGAAGTACAAAGGGCGCGAAAACGCGACATGTCGCGAAAACGCGACATGTCACGAAATCGTGACACCAAACCAAACAACCGCCGCGCCACAACAACCAGTCGCGATAACGCGACATGTCGCGAAATCGCGACATGTCGCGATATCGCGACAAAAAGCGCCGGAACCACAACACACGAAAAAAGTCACGAAATCGTGACAGCACAGCACCAAATCACCCAAACGCCAAAAGCGTCATGAAATCGCGATGAGAAAGCCTGAAGGCACCTGCTCCCCGAAACTGTCACGAAATCGCGACGAGGACCCCTTTGATCAGCAACTTTGAGAAAGTGTCGCGACATCGCGACGGCTTTTCCTTGGAGCCCCACTTGGCCGGAAGTGTAGCGAAATCGCGACAAGAAAACCAATGGGCGCCCCATCCGCAAAAGTGTCACGAAATCGCGACATGTTCACCCCCGAGGTGCCCATTACCAAAACTAGTCGCGAAATCGCGACGTTTTTCCTGCAAGCAGTTTTTCTCCAGAACTGTAGCGAAATCGCTACAGGTTTGCCCCTGTGCTTCCTTTCCATAAACATGTCGCGAAATCGCGACAGGTTATCCATTGGGAGGCTTTTCTCAAAAAGGTCGCGATATCGCGACGGTTTTCCCCCTTAACTAAATTTTGCTCAAAACATCTCAAAATCGCAACAAGTATGCCCCTTTGTGTCCTTTCCTCAAAAAAGGCACGAAATCGCGACAATTTTCCTTAGAGTAGCTTTTCACAAAAATTGTCGCGATATCGCGACGGTTTTTCCCTTTCATGCAATTTTTCTCAAAGCGTCGCGATATCGCGACACTTTTCCTCCAGCAGCAAAACCAACCAAAAAGGTCGCGACATCGCGACACCTTCTCATCAACGACCGCGACGGCGCAACATGTCACGAAATCGCTACAATTTTCCTCCCAAAGCCGCAGCAACCAAAAGGGTAGCGAAATCGCTATAGTTATCCAGGATAGGTCGCGACAGAGCAACATGTCGCGACAGAGCAACATGTCGCGACAGAGCAACATGTCACGAAATCGCGACAGATTACCAAACAGGGTCGCGACGGCGCAATATGTCGCGATATCGCGACAGAAACTAACCTTAGTCATTTTTGAGCTCATGGATGCAGGGATCGTTCCAGACCACTCCGAATCTCTTCATCTATCATAGGCATATCACTGTGCAGCTGAACACCTACCTCTTTCTCAGCACCCATCTTCGCAAGGAAGTCAGCTACCGTGTTCGGATTTCTACTCACATACACAGGGATGACATCATCTAACTCCCTCCATAACTCCTTGATTTGAGATATCAACATCCGCAGTCTCCAGGATTTTAAAGAGAAATTCCGCAAGCAATCTAGAGCGCCGATCAGGACTTGAGAATCAGATTCAAGAATTATCCTCCGGTAACCCTGCTTAACAGCCCAGATAGACGCTGACTTAATGGCCAAGGCTTCGGCTTCATTGTTCGTGGCTCTGCCCAATCCCTGCAATTCCCAGTAAAGAACCGCACTCGAGTGATCCCGACAAACAACACCAATTCCTGCGTTGCCCGGGTTGCCTTTTGCAGCCCCATCAGTATTGATCTTGATCCAGCCTTCAGGGGGAGGTTTCCAGCATGATCTGCCTTGCCTCTCATGACCCTCAACCCCCTCTTCAGGATGCCCAAGAGTAGCCTGATTCTTTTCATTGACAAAAGTAGCAACAGTTTCTGTGACTTTGCTCCAGATGACCTGCCAAACGCCGTCAATCGAGGAGAAAGTGTTTCTAAAGATCCGGGCGTTTCTCTCCAACCAAACTTGCCACCAAATGAAGAGAAAGCCTAGCTGCCAGCCAGTTCGGAGAGCTATGGAATTGAACCTGCCCCATTTCCATTTTTCCCAAATATTGGTACGGTTGAGAACACCATTAGCATGGAGTTTAAATTGAGAGAACCAGCATTCCCAAATCTGATGAGTAAAAGGACACTCAAAAAACAAATGGTCTGCAGTTTCCTCATGTTGGAGGCATAAAGCACATTGAGAGGGGCCATTGAAACCCCTACATCTGAGATTGTCAAAGGTGAGAAGACCATTATGCATAAGTTGCCAAGCGAAGAAATTCACTTTCGGCCAACCCTTTGAATGCCAAATCCTTCTCCAATGCTGAACTAGAAAAGAGTGTGGGGGAGGCTCAGGGAGGATCTCTTCATATCCAGCCTTAACTGAGTAGACCCCAAGGCTTCCATAGCCCCAAGCTAATTCATCTTCCTCATCCTTCCCCGTGAGGAACCTTTACGACAAGATTTTTTTGCGGGATAGGCGCCAACTCCGGAGAGACGGTAATTGGCCACTCCTCCCATCGCTTAAACTTTTTAAAAGTATACCCCCCCAAATGCTGGTAAGAAGATAATTATCAATAAGGATCCAACCCTGGGCTTCTAAGGCGGTCATGATAGGTTGTAGCTCGGGGAACATAACAATAATGGGCGGATGCTGGTCCCAAGAGTCAGTCCAGAAACGAGCCTTGTCTCCTTTCCCCACTTTCCAGAATAATTGATCTTTGATAATCTGGGACCCAAGCTTGAGAGTCTGCCACACTAAGGAACCAGGACCTTCCAAGGGAAAGCGACCCACCTCATTGGGATGAACATGCCCCAAATATTTATTGGAAAGAATTCCTTGAAGAGAGAGGATGGTGAGAAATCCACCTCCAATACAGTTTTCCAGCCAAAGCTATGTTATTAAGCATAGAACTTCTCAAGCCCAGCCCTCCTTTATCCTTAGGCTGGGTAACTTTGTCCCACCCAACCAAGGCCCATTTTTTCTTCCCTTTTGCGCCTTCCCATAAAAATCTTCTAGCCATTTTGTCCAGCTCTTTCCAGATGGTATGAGGGGCAGCCAGTATTGAGAATTTATAGATCGGCAAAGCCTGAATAACCGATTTCAGGAAGGTTAATCTACCCCAGTAGCTTAGCCATTTATGGGCCCAATGATTCATTCTATCTTTGATGCCTGCTAACAGGTTCTTCCAAATATCAATATTTAACTTTTTGAAATGAAGGGGAACGCCCAGGTAAACAATTGGAAGAGAAGTCCTTGTGAAGCCCAGGATCTCAATAACACGCTCCTGAAGCCGTTGGTCGAGATTGAAAAAGACCACTTTGGACTTCCTGACATTTAGAACCTGATTTGAAGCCCTTAGGTAGAAATTCAAAGTATCTCTGATTCCTCTAGCTTCCCGAAGAGTGGCCGCACCAACCAGACCCGTATCATCCACAAATTGCAAGTGAGTCAGAGTTTCCTCCCCAACCTTGATACCAGAAAGCAGACCTTGTTGCCTTCTCCTCAAAAACAGTCTGCCCAAACCTTCAGCCAAGAGAAGGAAGAGATAGGGAGAACAAGGGTCTCCCTGGCGGAGCCCACGGGAGGCGTCGAAAGGAAGCGAGGGAAGGCCCTTAATGAGAACAGAAAAAGAGGGAGAAGAAACACAACTCATAACCCAATCAATCCATTCCTGAGAGAAGCCAAAGGCAACCAGCATTTTCGACAAGAAGCACCACTCCACCCGGTCATAAGCCTTGGACATATCCAGTTTAATGAACATGCCTTTGTTGCCCGAAGTTTGCATTGAATGGATGGCCTCCTGGGCCAAAACCACCCCATCCAATATTTGTCTTCCCTCAACAAAGCCCCCTGTTCAGGAGAAATGATGCTATGAAGAAGGGGTTTAAGCCTCTCAGCCATTATCTTAGTGATGATTTTGTAAATCACATTGCATAAAGCAATAGGCATGAAATCAGAGATATGAGTCCCAGCTTCCCCTTTTGGAATTAAAGCAATGAAGGTGTGATTGATCGCCCTGAGCATTCTTCGATTGGATCTGGATTCCTCAGTAACAGCCAGAACATCCTCCTCCAAGGTGTCCCAGAAAGCCTGAAAAAATTCAATAGGAAAGCCATCTGGACCAGGAGATTTTCCAGTACTCATACCAAAGACCACATTTCTCAGTTCATCCCTTTCAATGGGTCTAAGCAGGGTCTGATTGTCCTCTTCAGAGATAATAGGAGGAATAACATTAAGAACTTCGTTCTGAGCCTCAATATCTTGCTTGCATACTTTCCTTAAAAAGTTTAGAAAAGTAATCGATAGCATGGGAGTGCATACCGGGAATAGTATCGAAGACATTTCCATGTTCATCTTTGAGAACTTCCATATTGTTCATCTGTCTCCTAGCACAAGGTGACCGATGAAAAAATTTGGTATTTCTGTCCCCCTCTAATAACCAAGTATTTCTAGCCCTCTATTTCCAGTATAACTCCTCTTGGTTGTCAATGTCCTCAACCGCTTTACGCAGTTCGTCATCTTCAGATTTGAGTTGCTCAGTAATTGATCCTTCCCTAAAAAGTTTCTGAACCTCCTCCCATCTAGCCACCAAGGGGGCCCTTTGGGGCTCGGAAATCCGACTTGTTTCCTTTCCTCCACTGTTTCAATTGAAATTTGACAAATTGAAGCTGTTTATGAAATTTGAACATTGCTTGTCCCAAAAGGTGGACGACCTTCTGTCCACCAATGAGAAATTTTCTATCGAAGGTCCTCCTTTTGTAACCAAAAATTCTCAAATTTAAAAGGCCTATGGTGCTGTCCTCTCGAAGTCCCTCCCTCAAGCAAAATGGGAAAATGATCCGAAATAGGGCCCTCCAAAATCTGGAACTTAAAAGTCCATTTAACAAAAGCCTCCTCCGAGACCAAAAAGCGATCTAACTTGACCTTCCTGCTATGTGGCTCCTTTCTCTTGTTTGTCCAAGTGAAAAAAACACTAGGGCCTTGAACGTCCACTAGATTAAAGGCCTGAACTTGGGCAATCAGAAGCCGATCCCCTGGATCCAAAATAGGGGAGCCACCTTCCTGGTCCCGAACGAGATAATTTTGCATTAAAATCCCCTGCAATAATCCAGTCATAACACTCCTTGTATGCTCTCATGTTGTGAACAGCGTCCCATTGGAGCCTCGGCCATCAAGATCTTGGGCCCCATAAAAGTTGGTTATAAGGACCAGCTCGGAATTGAAGTTATTTACGAAGAGAGAAGTAAGTACACCCCTACAAGCTACATGTTCTAAAGCGAGTCCAGGACCGAGAGGGTTCCAAAGGGTAACAATTCCACTTGAAGCTCCTTGGGCAGCCACGTCCATATACCCGACTCCCCGCCAGATTTTAGTAGCGGTTTTACTCATAATATCTAAAGACATTTTGGTCTCCTGAAGAAGCAAAAAGTCTATTTTACGGTTTTCTAAGAGTCTTTGAACAGCAGATTGATGGGTTCTACTGTTTAAACCCCTAATATTCCAAGATTGAATAATCATTGAAAACCTTGAGAGCAGTAAGAATCAATGGTCCTCACCAATCCTCCATTGATTAGCTTATCTCCTTGAGGTCGTTAGTAGTTCCTTATTGGATTTTCTTCCCGCTCCTTGAGAGTTATTGTTTCTTGATCTCTTTTCCACCTAGGAAATCCCTAAAGCAGGCCTTTCTCTGTTTTTATCTGCATTTCCCATGGTAACATCTTTTATAGCCGGCTGTTTTGGGGAGTGTATAACCAAGGCCCCTGGATTCTCTGACTGCAGGTACTCGAGTGCGCACAGTCACCTGTTCTACTACAGGAGTGAAGGAAGGAGAAACAAGAGGTGGAGTGTTGACATTCTCACCATTCCCAACCACTCCCTCCATAGATTGGTCCTCCAGATCCACTAATGACTTAAAAATTTCATACCGATTGTTTGGCTTGAGCTGTACCTGCTCCTTGCCATTTTTCTTTTTGTTTCTCTTTCGTTTCACCTGTTCAAAGCCATCCTGCTGAGCATCAGGACCTGGAGAATTGCTAGAGGGTTCATTGACCGGACTGGACTTACCCTCTCTAGGGCGGTTTGACATTCCACTCGGAGCCTCCATTTTTGTGCTCACTACGTTTGGGCAGAACCTTGCCAAATGTCCATGCTTATGGCATACTCGGCACCTGAAAGGTAGGGCCTCATAGTCTAGCTGCTGGATCCAGGGTACTCCTGCAAGCTCAAGTTCCACCTCGGTGGTAGAGGTGACTAATGTCCATCTCTACACATATTCTAGCAAAGACAGCGATGTTGCCCTCTATGGTATCTTTGGAGACTCCCTAGAAATCTGCCTAGGGAATTACCTATTAATTCCAACACCTGCTCACCCCAAAACTCCATCGGGAGAGCGTACGACCGGATCCAGGACCGGGACAGCCGTGGGTTCGATGCGGGGGTCGAAACCCACTCTCCAGGGTTGGACAAATAACCTTGCTGGTCCGTGGTTTCTCTTTTCTGATTCAAATGCTCTGTTTCTATCTTCTAAAGAAGAGAAACTTATGATGAAATACCCATTGCTTATAGGCCATAGAGAGTACTCACCGTGTGGCTCCCAGTTCTGACGAACCCAGGTATGCAGAAAATTCAGTGTGGGCCGGATGCCCATGAATTTGCAGATCAAGTCGTGATTAGCTCGGTAGACGATTGTATCTTCGACCAGCATTGGTTCTATTACAATCTTAGGCCTGGAGGAAGATTGTGGGAGGCATCCATTAATGCGGTGAGCATTTGGGCCATTGGCAACAGTCTTGAGTATCGATTGAAAAGCATTCCGGTGAGCTCCGTCCGTGGAAGGCGAGGGAAAATCTTTCAACTTCTCGGCATATGAGGTCTTTCTCCCGGCAGGAGAAACAGGAGGAGACCCCATCGGGCCCTCCCGGGACCACTAAAGAACCTTCAGGCGAAAGCAGAAACAACCCCCCAAAGCCCTAGGCAAGATCTTCGGGCCAGAGTCCCTCGAGCAACACCAGACGCCGTCACAAAAAATTTCCCGCCAAAAGCCAAATCGCCAGAGCCGAAAAAAAATCCCATAATTACAAACTATTCAGACCACTCCAATTGTCATTGTTAAAGGGATTAATTACACCCATTTTGTAAATTACTTAGTGGTCATTATAATGAATGTATGTCGACCTGATGATGGGGGAGATATATTACCAATCAGATGAAAACCCCACTAAGCAAATGGCCAAGCTGCTTGAATGGGTTGTAAGGCCTATGATGTCAAGTGTGTAAGATTAACATTATGCTGGTATTTTATACATTTTTTGACATACACAGTGCAATCCTTCTCCATAGTGGGCCAATAATAACCCTTTCAAAGGATGCGCTTGACAATGGCCATGCTGCTGAAATGGCCATCACATGTACCATCATGAGCTTGTGAGATTACCCAAGTTGATTCTTGGGTCTCATGATAATGAAGGATAATTACATCATAGATTCGATGATACAAGATGTCTCCTAGCAAGACATACTTAATTTATTTCTATTTAAATGCTCATTTTTCATCACGTGATAATCCCTGTAGGATTACACCAATCTTAAGGAAATCATGTATTTGTGACATCCAATACTGATAGGCAACAAATTCAACTGACTAAACGACATTTTCCTACTGTAGTTTGACTTCTACAAAAGTTGATTAGGAAACTACCTTATGGAGAATAGTAGTACCATTCTGTGTAGGACCCTACAAAAGCAAAAATTTCCAAGGCACATTTTTTAGAAAGTCTTTGGATTTGTAGAACCATTCAAAAGTTGGTTCTATTTAAATAATGTGGACTGATTCTTGATTATTTTTTGCCTCACACTGTATCATGGATTGCAATAGCATTTTTACTTGGATGGTAGTGAAGTCAATATATGTATTCTAAGGGATTAAGGATCCCAAATATGCCATGGTGTCTGCAAATCTATTAGACATTTGAGGTATTGCCTCAATGTCATACCATTCTAGTCAGGCTAGATATGTGTCCACAAGCTTTTTATATACCTTCATAATGGGACACCTACACTGATAGATCCCCTTAACTTGATTGAAAATGATCAAGGAGTCACCAAATATGTTTAGCTTTTTGATCTTCATGGTGACCACTGTTTGGAGACCCAATATTAGGGCCTTGTACTCAACATTATTTTTGGTACAAGGAAAATTGATCTTAAATAACAAGGGTATTGGAGAACCTTGTGGTGTGAAGAACACAATTATTGCACCACCCCCTTGCTCGCATTTAGAACCATTGAAGAATAGTGATATATCTATTGGATTATCAAGTTCTTCGAGTTTTGATGACTCCGATAATGCAAATACTGTATCATTAGGAAGCTCTATGACAAGAGGCCTATGATATTGAAGAGGAGCCTCTACCAGTTGATCTTCTATGACTTATCCCTTGATAGAATTTTGATTAATGAATTCTAGGTTGAATTTCGTCAATAGCATGATCCACTTTGCAGTACGCATAATATGATATGTTTTACTCATCATGTATTGCAAAGGATTTTGTTTTGATACCACATATGTCATATGAATCAACATGTAGTGGCACAAATTTTGAAGAACACAAGCTTATACTGAGAGGGGGGGTGAACAGTATAAGACTTAACCAATTAACAATTTTAACTTTAGATAACAGAGGCATCAACACAGCATTAATCAAGACAGAAAGCATCACACATTGAAGACTCATTTTAACATGGTTCACCCAGAATGGTTGGGCTACATCCACGGATAAAATATTTCACTAAATTTTATCAATCAATTTTTTGGAATACCTTTCCCGATTACAAATTTTATGGGCACCAACCCAAAGGAGACACCAATCCCCTAAACTCGAGTTCGTGGGCACCAACCCACAGGAGACACCGATCCCCTAGCTCTGCTTTGGCTGGTGATCCTCTAGAAAACCTCTGCCTCCGCTACCATTAGCAAATGGAACTCTCTCCATAGAAGACACCTGTCCTCCCTACTCTAGCTGGAGACCTCTGTTCTCAGCTCTATCACCTCCAAAGCTGGTCCTCAAATTTGCACTAAACACAGTCCTTTGGTCTAGCATAAATTTCCTCGTTCGTATTTTCCTGTTGCGCTCACTTTGCATGCTTCGACATCATCTCACAAATTCGGCACTCTTGCACTCTTTCGACTACATCTCGCACACTTCGACATCATCTTGCCACTTCTGCACTCTTGTGATCTTTTGGCTGCATCTCACACACTTTGACGCACATTCAAAATCGATACTTTAACTCTTCGAACAACCCTCCTTTTATACTAATACTTTCAAGATCAAAACCTTGATCTTAGTCGACTGCACAACCCTAAACTACATCAGCTGCAAACCCTAATCTTCGTCAGCCCAAATTTAACTTTGTCGACTTCACTGCCTTTGTGGTTCTGTAGCTTTTCCCGCAAAACTACAACATGTCACGATATCGCGACACCTTTGCCTCTGAACACTTTCTTTTGGATTTTGTCACGAAATCATGACACTTCTACCTCTACTGACGTCATCTTCACTTCTGTTGTGAAATCGTGACATTTCTTGCTTTCTCAACCTCTTCTCGGCTTGCACCCGTGAAAGCAGAACATGTCGTGAAATTGTGACACTTTTGTTTCCTTGCACTCTTCTCGGCTTGCATTAGCGAAAATGGAACATGTCATGAAATCATGAAACTTTTGATACCTTATGCTTTTCTCTACCTTACGCCCATGAAACTGGAACATGTCACGAAATCGTGACGCTTTCGCCTTCGAGCTCTTCCTTCTTGAATTCGTCGTGAAATCGTAATGCTTCTTCTATTGAAGACTTGCTTACTATCTCTGTCACAAAATCATGACACTTTCTGCATCCATAAGCTTTCTCTTCAACCTGTCATGAAATCGTGACACTTCCTGCATCCGTACGACTTATTTTCAGCCTATCGCAAAATCACGACAGTTCTCATTTCGACTTCTGTAGCATGTCGCGAAATCACGACACTTTTTCTCCTTAGCGCTTTTATTTTCTTCGGGTCACGAAAACCCGACATGTTGCGATATCATGACACTTTTTCTCCTGGACTCTCTCTCTTGCATTATGTCGTGAAATCGCGACACTTTTTCTTTCGGACTCTCTCTCCTGCAATATGTCGCGAAGTCGTGACACTTTTTCGTCCGACCAACCTTCCTTGCAATATGTCGCGAAATCACAACATTTTTTACTCAAACATTATCTCTCCTATTTGAGTCCCGAAACTATGACATGTCGTGATATAGCGAAACTTTTCTAAAAATCTTTCTCTCGCCTGCTCAAGTCGCGAAAATGTGACATGTCACGATATTGCGACATTTTTCAAACTTACTTTCTTTCAAACCTGTCATGCCGAACCTTCATCAAAACAAATTATTTTACATCAAATCAAATTCCTTTAACAACTTCTTGACATCAATGACAACTTATTCACTTGAGAAAAAGCAATGTACCCAAGGTACCCAAAATTGCCAACAAATTTTTCATTGCAAAGACTACTGCTAAGCATAATTTTTCCATATATGCATATTGTAGCTCATAGTTGACCAGAGTTCAGCTGATGTAATATATCGCCTGTTCTTTTTCTTGCATGTTATTTTGGGCTAACATGGTTTCCAATGAAAAGTTAGTGGTATATATATATAACAAGAATGGCACCTCTAGTCGATGTGGAGCTAAAACTGGTAGTATTGCTAGGTACTGCTTGATTTCAGCAAAGGCCTCTTAACATCCCTTATCTTGTTTAAATGGGACCCCCTTGTGTAGTAGACAATTCATAGGTCGACATTTATCTGATAATTATACGATGAATCACTTTATGGATGCTACTTTGCCTTGTAGGCTTCCTAATTCCTTGATATTAGTGGGAGGACACATTTCTAAAATGACCTTGACCTTTGTTGGGTCAAATTTGATCCCTCGTTTAGAAAATATGAATCCCAAGAGTTTTCTTGATATTACGCCAAAGACGCATTTCTTGGGATTCAACCTAACATTGTGCTCTATTAGGTGATAAAATACTTTCTTAAGAACCTCGATGTGCTCTAAACGTAGTAATGAATTCGCTAATAAGTCATCAATATAATACTCTAGGATCTTATGCATGTAGTCATGAAAGATATATGTCATGGCTCATTGATATGTAGCACTAGTATTTTTAAGACCAAATGACATAACTTTGTAGAAAAATGTTCCCCATGGCATTGTGAAAGTGATTTTATGCTAGTCTTTGGATTTAATTCAAATTTGATTGTAACCAAAAAAACCATCCGTAAGAAAAAGCATCTTGTGACCTACAGTCTCATCTACCAGAGTATCGATATTAGGAAACGAAAATGAATCCTTTGGTGTTGTCTTATTGAGGTCTCTAAAATTTATATAGATTCAGATCCTTCCATCAGGTTTTCCTACAAGTACCATATTTGATACGCATTCCAGATAGTCAATGGAAATGATGAACTCTACATCCAACAATTTTTGTAATTCATATTTAATCATCAAAGCAATGGTTGGATGCATCTTCCTGAGTTTTTACTTTATTGGCTTCTTGGTATGATCTAGACCTAACATATATTTGTAAGTCCAGGTAAAGATATCAGGTCTCTATTTCAATAGAGGAATGAGGGTGGCACACTCCTTAGGAGATAAGCTCTCTCCAAATTTAACCTTCCTTGGATTGGTGGGATCATTAATGATATCTACTTCAAAGGTTTCCTCTATTGACATGTGTAACCTCTCCTCAAGTTGGTGAGGCATAGGGATCAAATGGATGTCATACACTGGGTTTAAAGGCTCCATTAAATCAGAATTATCCTCAACATGATAAACATCGTATGCATAACTAGGTGCAAAATGAAACGGTTGTAACATTTTTTCATTAGGGAAGAAATCTCTAGGATCTAAAGGTGAATTAGCATGATTCCAATTAATAGCATCTAGATTAAGACATAATGTTTTGGAAGGATTGGCTGGTTTATGGAGTGAAGTGGTCAAATCAATGGAGACCATGTTGATGGAATGGATGAAGTCTTTAGGACCACACGATTGCAACTCTACATTGTTGATGTGACCTCCATACCCAAGATGTGGCTATGGGGTATGGGTATCTCAAGATTCGGTCTTTGAACTGATAGGAAGATGGGATCATTTAGCTACAAGAGCTTTCTAAATTTAAGAGGATTAGGGAAAACTATATGGCATATTTCATCTACATTAGCCAATCTCCCCTAAGGCGAGGATTAGGATATACTCTATGATACATCTCAACCATGTTAAATGGTTTATTATGATGACGTAAGTGCTGAGGCCCAAGGTAGACCATTTAAATATCATCCTCATAATCACTATCATCAATGAAATATCTATTATCCATATCCACTGGCTTCATGAGATGACATGAATGTCTAGGCCCAAGGTAGGCCAATTCAGTCTCATCCTCAAACTCACCATGGTCTGTGATGTACTTATTCTCTTCTCGTTCATAACCATAGCCTAGTTAATTATCCCACAAGATATTTTTTTATGGGCTTGCTTCAAGAGAGAAATACAGATGATACACATCAGGTGGTTCTATAGTGACCATGATCACCAACCTGTCACTCATGTAGCTTATTTTCAAACGATAAGGATTCCATTCAATGTCTTCCCTGAACACTGAGCTCAGCCTATCCATAGATGCTTCTAATAAATCATCATAGCTTCAAATATGATATCTGAGGCTAAACCTATCAGTAGGTAAATGATATTGTGGTTCAAACAGGTTTTGTCACCCTTGCTCATATATACCTAAACCATAGCCATGCCAATGGTTGCATTCAAATTATCTAAGATCAAACTTAGGGTTGGAAAAATAATGAATGTTCATTGTGAATGGATCGTTGTTGTCCTCTTCAATGTCTGAGGTATCGTGGGCTTGATCCAAACTAGCATAAATAAAATTAGTCTAGTTGGGTGGCATCCCCAATGGTACCACTGTTACTATGGGTAGGTTTGGGACTCTTGGTCATCCCATGTCTTGTGCAGTATTAATGATTGGAGTGAAAGTGATATTTTGCACAAGATATTCACCTAGTCCTATGTTGGCTAAGTGAACAGTCACCTGTGTTGTAGGTGACCCCCCTAAAGATGCAAGTGAGGTAGTTTGAGGTACCTCCTCGACTTCTTTCTATGACTTTCCATCCTCCATGGGATTTGGGACCTCGATAGTTGCTATATTGGGTATTTCTTTAGTCTCTTTTTTGCCCATTGTTGCCTTTAGATTATAATCATTCTTAAGCATTGTCGATACCGTAGGCTTCACAAAAGCAACTGTTGTATGTGTAGATGGTCGTGGGACCGATGTTGAAGGACCGATGCACACTTCCTTTTATTTATCTATTGGATTCCATATAGGTGATGTAGGTCTTACATCCAAATGCGTTGATGGCAGAATAAAATATCTTGACAAATCTACTTGATTAACATACTTGAATGGCTCCTCGTAAGAGGGAACCACATGCACTTGCCCCTTGTGTACATATTTGATACATTGATGTAATATCGAGGGTACACATTGCATTTCTCTTATCCAAGGCCTACCTAAGAGAATTTTGTATTGCATCACACCTTCAAGTACGTGATACATCACCGAGATGGTCTTCAATCCCACCTAGATAGGTAGAATTATAGTACCAAATATCGAGAATAATGCGTCATTGAATGCACATAGTGTGAAGGTCGAGGTCACAATGTGTGATTTAAGAAATTTTAAATGTGCCAAAGTCTTCTTAGTAATAATTTTGATCAAATATCCTGTGTCGATAAACACCCACTTGAAAGGTGTGTGGTTTACACATGTAATTATGTGAAACAATGGGTCCTTTATAGTAGTAGAGACTATTTTATTTTTGTGATCATGGAATTGTATGACCGGATCTTGATACTATTGTACATGTCCCACAAAGTTGGTGAATGATTCTAGATATTGGGGTTGTACTTCTATAGATCTTAGAATGTCCATTAGCATCTCCCTGTACCTAGGAGACTATTGTATTATCTCATAAATTGATAAATTTACCAAGGCCATTTGTAGGATTTGAATAAGCCTATTCCTTATGGTCACCACCAGTCTAGTTAGTGGGCCTGACAAGTTATTTTGTGCTAGCCTTTGAGGGGGTATAGCTTGAATTCTGACTGGAACAGGAGGAGGATCTAGCTAATTATATCTTATGTTCCTAGTGACAATGTTCACTATACCAAAAAAGCCTTGTGTGGGTGGTTTGATCCACACCTAATTTATTTTCCCAACATAATTCCTTGGGGGACTCATGGTTTGATAGGAAATTTTTAAATATACCCATGTTTTGATTATCCAAATCCCAAGGATTGTCAACTATTAGATCATTCTTATCAATCATATTCTATACCAAATGTTTGAAACTATGGCACCCTTCAATGTCATGCCATTTTAATCTATGGTACGAACAATACTGATATTCCCTAAATCCTTTTGATCTAGGTTGATTGGGGTCGAGTAATTTGACTTTGGGTAAATTTATGATCTTAACCTTGCACATCTGATTGAATATCAATGCCATAGTCTTAGACAATAGTGTAAACTAGCAAGGAGGGTGCTGATCTTTGTTCTTACCCTAATTCTTGTTATTGCACTAATTGTAATACGTAGGGAGAGGTTGAGCCTGATAATTTTAAGGTTGTTGGCCCTGATTCCCCTTTTATTGATTCAACACCACCTGATTTATGTGTGCAGGCTTGGCCTATTGGTGTTGGTTCTTTGCATTTTTATTATTCCACTCATGTTTAGTCCAAAGTTTCAATTTGAATTCTTGCAAATTGATGTCCTCTATAATATTAGCTTGATCCAAGGCCTCATCGAATGTTTGATATTGCTACAATTACAATAACAGTGAGAAGTGTTTTGTACAAATATTAGTGAAAATTTGAGTCAGTTCAATAGTAGGAATGGAAAATGGGAGCTTAGCCATCAAATTTCTATATGTTACCAAAACCATGACTGGATCATCGTCATACTGCTTTAGAGCTACCAAGTCAGTCAAATTATTTTTCTTCTTGATGCCAAAGAAAAAGCGTTCAAGAAATGCATTTGCCAATTGTTCAAAACTGGTAATGTTATGCCTCTTCAATTAGTTGAACCATTCCAGGGTGGGGCCTGAAAGGGTCATTATGAAGGTTCTTAGTAATAATGCATTGTTACTTTGTATTTGGAAGTACATGTTTATAAAGCTTGTGACATGGTCCTGTGCATCTTCATCATCTTGGAATTTTTCCATCTTAGGTATCTTGAAATGATCGGGATATGCTGGACTAGGAATTGAAGAGCATAGAGGCATATTATAAATTTTATTCAAGGTAGGATTTTGATAAGCCCAGCCTTGTTTCTCAATAGCTCTCACCATTTATTCTAAGGCTTTGTATGCTTGTGAGGATAGAATCTCCTCTTCCCTAAGAGGTCTCTATGGAGCTATTGGAGGTAAATTATTTTTGGGTCAAGGTGGAGGATTGGGCTCATCCTCCACATCTACTAAGGAGATATCAGGATACTATTGATCTTGCTCATCTCCTTCTAACTTTGCATACTGGGTATGCCTAGGTTGTTTTAGTGCTTGGTGCTATTGCATGTTCTAGGCCATACAATGGGTAAAATTTTCACCTTGGTTAGGGTGCATTTCCAATTGCGATGTAGCATGTATTTGGTTGTGCTCCTTGTATGACCTCGGGAAGAAAACACATAATCTACTTACAACATAATATTGTATGCCCAAAATGGCCACATACTTGAGAAAATTTTGTCTAAGTCATGAAGTTCTCATTCCGCACACTTTGTAGTGTATTTTGGAGCAGATTTGCAACAAAGGCCATGAGTCCACTCAACACTTGGTAAATTTTTGCACTCGGAGCAATTTTGCAAGATTTATTTTGTTCTTGGATCTATACTGGTGATGCATCCTGAATCTAAAAAAAATTATGAAGAAGAATGAAATCAATAGAAAATAAGTGCGGATTGGTGACCGCTTGAGATTTTGAATACCTTATGAGCGACTAAGTGTTGGAAGGCCCGATTCCAAAGAATGCACAAAATATTTTTGCCCAAAATGGTGACAAGGTAGAATGCTATGAATGTAGTAGATGCAGATCCATGACAAAGGATGTTTTTGACTAACTCCTTTCTAGAATGGTGACAAGCAGTGTTTTACTCTAAAGGCAACACAAAATGGATGAAGGGTCACTTTACATTGTAACAGGTCCGGAATGATGGTCATACGTCGATGCACTTGCTTAGCCTGAAATGGAATCTACAAAAGTTTTGAAGGAGAGATGATGTCATCCACTTTTTTGTGTGGATTGGTGAATGCTTTGTGAACAATAAAGAAACATAAAGGACAAGAAGCGGATTCGATCCTACTTAACTTCCAAAGCACTTAAGGCTGGATTGGCGTTTCACAATTTCTAAAGTAGGAAGGATGACATCATCAAAATTTAATAGTGGAATGGACCTAAGTTCTTCCTACCATTTTACCAAGATTATATCAGAATAGATCATAGCCATATGATGAGGGAGATTTATGGTGGAGATTGTGTTCAAGAATTTGTAGTATATAAAGGTATTTCTTCACTAGAGTTTTTACAGTCAGTTGGAGGAGGAAGTTGAAGCGTCAAGGGTTTCAAGAAGATAGAATTAGAAAATGGTTATATATTGATGGTGGCAGAAGGCTTCCAAGAAGGATTGACAATGTATACATAATATCCAATGGCCTGGTCTCTAGTTAGCATCAACGATCAGCAAGTTGCAGAGGTTTCAAGCTGCCATGGTGGTCCACTTGCAACAGGTTTCTTGAAGAATGTACTAGTAAGAAAATTCCAGCAAGAACTCTCTGCTACACTGTCAAATTTTAATATCTGTAATGTTCCTTATTATTTTTAATTTTGCAAAAACTACAAGTAGAGGTTTAACCCTTATTTTTAAAGGGTCGGCTCTAGTGTGTTTGTATGTGCTACTATAAATATTCCCAAGGACTAATGAAAGGAGCATTACACTAATTTTCACCTCAAATCTTGTGTCTTCATATTTGATATCAGAGGTTTAGATTCTTTAGTTGTATTTTTGTGAATACTTAGATGGTTAGTTTGTGCCAAATTAATGGATTACTAGCTATTAAGGTAATTGAAATCTACTTTTGGATTTGATATTTATTGCTAAGGAGTACATTTTTGTAAAATCTAGATAGTGGTGAATTTTGTTATTTGGATTATCATTATTTGGATATTGAAATTGTTGTCTACAATATTTCTCTAATGTTCGTTAATGAATGAAAATACATTTTAACTTGAGATAATGTTGATCTAAGTAATGTGTCTTTAAGTAGGTTTTTTGGAGATTTTTATTGTAGTGCAATGTTGTTAGCCTATCTGTCCACTATTGTTCACATATCTCTAACCCTAACCTTTTCTTACCCTAATATCCAAACCCTAAGTGAGCATAATTATGTCAACATCTTGTTTAAGTTGACAAGGAACCAGCCTACTCTGGAGGTTGGATCAAAAAATTTGTTTTGGTCCATCCAATATTGAGTGTTGAGTTATAGCTATTGGGTGTAAACCTAGCCAAAAAGTAGGAAGATAGATAGCCGTAGTATTGAGTAAAACTTGATGCAATTCAGTGCCCAAAATTTTTTGGCATTCTCGATGGGACCAATTCACAAGGAACACGAAAATCCATCATATGAGTTATTGTTTATCTCAACCTAGAGGAACCAAGGTTTGGTGAATTGTCTTGACCTTGTAAGCGGAGAAGAACAAGTTCACCTAGTGGCTCGTTGGTTCTTAAACCCAAAAAATAATTATCCCTGTAGACCAGTGTCCTTTCATGTATACCAAGTCCTTCAAAAGGAATAGCCCTGACTCCTATTTTTATTGCAAATTACCTTATAAAGGGTCTACGATTATCAAAAGTTTGAATTAGGACTTCCTCTGAGAAGAAGCGTTTTTTTGAAGAAAATAATGCAGTTAGCCTAGTAGTCCCTTCAACAGGATCTACACCTGGAAATATGGCATAAAATGTGGCTCCTAATCAGCCATTACAAAAATATCCTAGCTGGAATATAGTCAGTCCCTTAAGATTAGCCTAAATTAATGCCATCCCCCAAGCTGTATCTAAAGCTATCTCCACTTATGATGGATCTGGTAAGACAACTTATGAGCACTGTCAGGATATTTTGAATATGGCAGCTATTCACAACATAAAAGAGGAGGATATTATTGTAAGAATTCTAGCCCTATACTTCAAAGGAAAGCTATTACATTGGTTTATAACTTTGAAAGATAACACTATCACTTCATGGCAAGCACTAGCTGAACCATTTATAGAATAATTTAATGAATCTATTGATCCTTTATTCCTACTTAACCAGTTTATATCCATGCAAAAGTCTCAGTAGGAAATTGTCTCAAATTTTAATTTGAGATTCAGTAGAACATGGAAGAGAATACCTCCCACCGCTAGACCAGCAACATGTTTGGCCTATATGTTTTACATTAGAGCCCTTGGATAAAATATAGATCTTTAGAAAACAATCTGGAGTAGAAACCTTCCCCCAAGTTTATAATGCAATAGTTCATGCTAAAAATATCTTGATTAATGTGGGAAGACTACCCCCCAAAACTGTGTTGCCTTACAACTCAGAAACTACCAATAACCAAAGTCAATCCACAAACCCCTATTTCATCGATCCTCTTTCTTTATCATCTCCATCTCCACAAATGAATGCAATCCCTTAGCCAAAGCCATTATCCTCTACAACTCCTTTCCCTCCCCTCCCTTCTCAGCCATCTCAAGAGTTTTCTACTATTCTTGATATACAAAATACTCTAAAATTTTTGAGTAATAGAATGAATTTTATGGAAAGGAGAGACCAAGAAAGGTCACAAAAAATGAGGTTTCCATATGTAAATAAATATTAGAGACTTGACCCTAGTAACGGTACTGGGGTCAGAGTGAATGCAACATATGAGGAACTAAAATGTTCTTTAGATAATACTCTTGCAAATATTTGGTGTTTAGTATGCAATTATCCTCATGACTCACACTCTTGTGTTATGTACCAACACCATGTACAACAAGCTATGGATCAAGCTGAAATAAATTAAAAGGGAAGATTAAACATGTTATGGTAGTCTGATCAAATCATGGTTGGAAAATATTTGGATGAAGAAAGACCAATTGCTATTATGATAAGGTTTGGAAAAAAAAATTTACAAGTGGATCCCCAAAAAATGGGCCAATTCCAAGTCCCTTCTCAAAAAATAATTGATTCCCTTCCTCAAAGCAGTGATGCTTTCCCCATCCCTCAAGTTAAAGGTAATGAGAGGACAAACAATCTCCCAAAGAGGCTGGATAAGGAAATTGAAAGAGACCAAATAAAATCTAAATATGAGGCTCAAGAAAGGTTCATATTCCCCTCCATTACCAAAAAGGTAGATAACTGAATTCGCTCATCAGTATAAAAGGAAATATGGTTAGCCATAAAGAAGGTTTGAGAGGCCTACCCTAACTAAATATGAGTATAATATTATTGAAGAGATGAAAAATATTCCATCATAAGCTAGCCTGTATGACACTCTATTCATTCCTAGTCAGATTGATCTTTTTAAGGCTTCCCTCAAGAAGTATCCACAAGATAAGTAGTCTACTACAATCCTTATTAGGCCATCAAAAAAGAAAGAAATACCATCTGCTATTTTAAAGAATAAGCCCCCTCATTTCTATATAACCCTAAGGATGGAAGTTTGGGTGGTCCAAAACTGTATGATATATTTAGGAGCATCAACTACAGTTATGCCTAAATCAGTCTGTAAATATATGGGTATGGAGTATACTCGATCTTGCCATGGAGTATTACAATTGGATGGGACCCTTGTTAAGATAGTTGGAGTCATAAAGGATGTTTTGATGAGACTAATAGAGCCCCTGAGGTGAAAATAGTACAAGAAATAGTTGTGTTTGACCTAGAACCCTACTTTTGGTTATGTATTTCAAGGGAGTTTACTGCAAAATTAGGTGGATGCATGTACATGGATTATTCTAGTATGGTAATTCATTTCAAAGGAAAGAGAATAAGGATAACACCTAAAAAAATAGTAGCTTATCACATTGAAAATATTGAAGAAGACATGTGCAATATTAATCCCCTAGAGGAATTTGAGCTGGTAGAAAACATTAAGGAATTGGATATTGAGGATGAGTTACCTTTTAGAGAGGATTATAGTCAATTTGGAACCGGTATGAGAACATATAGTATCTCAACTAAATTGGAGAAGAAAATCCCTACTATATCCAACCAATATCTGAGAGAGAAAGAAACATGGATCATGCACTTTGATGGTGCTAGATGCAAAAATGGTGCAGGAGATGGTGTAGTTCTATAGTCCCAATCATAAGAGACAAAGAATTTTTCCTACAAATTAACATGGTCATGTACTATTAATACTGTAGAATATGAGGCCCTGTGTCTTGGATTGATACAAGCAGAAAGCATGGGCATTAATATTTTGAATATATATGGTGATTCTGAGTTAATAGTCCATCAGGTAAGAAATAGGTGTAGCAGTAAGCACCATTACCTAAAAGCTTACAGAAATAGGGTATGAGATCTAATGGAATCCTTTGATACCCTGAATTTAAATTTTGTTCCTAGAGAAAAGAACACTTTGTCTAATTCCTTATCAACAAAGGGAGCTAACTTCAACCCTTCTGTAGATTATAGGATCAAGAAGGCCAAGGGAATCAAGATAATTTTTAGACCTACAGTACCAGCCAAATAAATTTATTGGTAGGTTTTTGAAAGTGATGAACATATAATTGACTTTCTGGTAATAGAAGCATACCTCTCTACTATCCAAAAAGAAAATCTAGAAGAAATTAATCAACAAGATGTTATTCAATTAAGGAACAACCACATACCTAGAGGATTGATCACCCTAAAGAGCTTATTTGAAAATGAGGATAGAATAGAGATAAAAACCATGAAATTCAGTGAAAAATATATAAATAAGTGGAAGTCGATATTGAAAAGAAGCTTAATGTTCACCAGAGGAAGCTAAACATATCAAAGCCTTATGCTTAAAATACCAAGATATTGTGGCTTAGTAATATGAAGACCTCAGGGTATATGACAAGAAGGTTATCCAACATACTATTGACCTAGAGCCTGATGCAAAGCCTTTTAGGAATAAGCAAAGGCCTATGAATCCAAGGATCGAGGCCATCATGAGAGAGGATCTATTAAAGTTACTAAAGGCTAAGATCATATATCCAATAAAACATTCTACCTAGGTAGCTAACTTGGTACCTGTAAGAAAAAAGAATGGTGATATACACTTGTGTGTAGATTTCAAAAATCTTAACCAAGCATCCCTCAAAGATCACTATCCCCTCCCATAGATTGATCAAATATTACAAATAGTGGTAGGGGCAGAGAGGTTCTCATTACTATATGGTTACTATGGATACAATCAGATTTGGGTGAAAGATGAAGATCAATATAAGACAACATTCACCACAAAATGGGGCACATTTGCCTACTAGAGAATGCCTTTTGGGCTATCCAATGCAAGAGCCACATTTTAGAGAGCCATGTATTATGCCTTTGGTGCACTAATAAAAAAATTCATTCTAATTTATTTAGATGATATTACTGTATTTTACCATGATAAGAAATATTACTTATTACAATTGGAGCAAGTTTTTCAAAGTGCTGAGAATTTGGAATTTCACTCAATCCTAAGAAGTCATTCTTTGTGATTCATGAAGGAAAGCTTCTCAGTCATGTGGTATCAAAATAAGGTATGGCCATAGATCCAGATAGAATCATATCCCTTCTTATTCTCCTTTGCATAAAAATAATAAAACCTTACAGTATTTTCTAGGCCAAATCAATTTTATCAAGAAATTCATTTATGATTTTGCATAGAAAGTAAGGCCTATATCTAAGCTACTAAAGAAGAATTTTGATTTTAAGTGGACTGAAGTCATAATATAAGCTTTTGAGATTATCAAGTAGTTCATTGCAACCGCACGAATGCTGATAAATCCATATTTTAGTAAATATTTTATCCTTTATGCGTATGGAGCTAAAGAAACTTATGCGTCAGTGCTTACTCAAAGGTATAATCAAGGTGAAGAGCATCCTATATTCTTTTGGAACCAAACACTCCATGATTACCAAGTCAAATATAACTTCATTGAAATACAAGTGTTTACTGTGATAAAATAACTGAAGAAGTTCAGACAGTACTTGGTATAGAGTAAGACCCTGGTATATGTGGTTCATCAAGATGTAAGAAGTTTTATCCTTGAGGGTGAACTAGGAGATAAAAGAGCTGGTTGGATTACCAAAATACAAGAGTATGATGTAGAGATACATCCCACCAAGTTGGTAAGAGGTAGATCCCTATGCCAAGGTCTAATAGAGGCTGCAACATTAGCAAAAATGATAGCTTACCAAATAGCAGACAAAAATCAGGTGGAAGAGGCACAAACAGTAGACTCTGATTGGGTAGACCAAATAATAAGGTATTTCCAAACTGGAGTATGTACCCCAATATAAATAATTTCCAAAGGAGGAGATATAAGCTTCATGCTTTAAAATATGTATTACTACCAAAAGGCTTGTACAAAATAAATTCGGATGGAGTTCTTCTAAAGTGCTTAAAAGATGATCAACAAAAGAAGGTCATGGAAGAGTTCCATGGAGGACCAACTAGCGGACATAGCTCAGGTAGAGTTACAACTCTAAAAATCATAAGAGCAACTATTATTAGCTTACTATATTTACTGATGCTTTCAGGATCACTAGGGCCTGTGACAAATGTTAGATATATGTTGGAAGGACAAGGAATGCTTCATTCCCCCTCAAGCCCATACAAGTTGAAGAACCTTTCCAACAATGGGGATTGGACTTCATTGGGGTCATCAATCCCAATTCCTTAGCAGAATATAATTTTATCCTAACTACCATAGATTATCTTACCATATGGGTAGAGGTTATTCCTACTAAGGAATCAGATCAAGATGTTGTGATCAATTTAATGGAAAATTTGATTTCAAGGTTTGGGGTTCCAGAATCTTTGGTAAGTGATAACGACCCAAATTTCATAGGATAAAAGTATATTGAGTTTTCCAGCAATTATGACATCACTCTTACGAATACTTCAAATTATTAACCAAAGGGTGATGGACTTGCAAAATCTACCAACAAAAAACTGTTAAGAATTTTGAGGAAATCACTTGAAGGAAATAAAAGAAGTTGGCATCTGTTGCTAGACCAAGATCTGTGGGTAGACAAGATTACTATAAAAAAATTCCATTAAGAATTCCCTTTATGCACTAGTATATGGTAAGGAGGCAGTGTTACCCATCCATTTGGATATCCCAACACTTAATCTTATCAATACAGAGGAAGAGTTAGAGGAAGATCCAGTAAAAACTAGGTTGACCCACTTGCTGCAATTGCAAGAGAATAGAGCTCAGGCATATGATAATTTTCAAAAGCATTCCTTATATATCAAGGCATGGTTTTATAAGAATTCCAGATTCAAAAAATTCCAAGTTGGAGACTCAATTCTCAGGTGGAATTTGGATAGAGCAAAGCCAGACAAGCATGAAAAGTTTGATTCTTTTTGGGATGGTCCTTTCAAAATAGTAGAATCCAAGGAGTCTAATGTGTTTCAGCTGGAAGACCTGAAGGGGAACATACAACCGATTATAGTGAATGGTTTTCATCTCAAGCTCTAATATGTGTAAAATATGAGCTCATTGTAACATATGTATATACATTGTATTACTATTTCCCCTTCTTTCTGTACTTTGTATTTTAGTTTCTTTATGCACTTTGTAATTAGTCTTCTTTGAAAAATATTGGAAAAATAAAAATCTTGCAAAAATGACTAAGTGTTGACAAAGTATCAAGTAATTATCCATTCCACACTCAAATGTATGATTTTTTTTTGAAATGGCGAGCATTTCAGAATCTACATCAAAATACAAAGCATTGGTAGACGCTTTGGTAGAGAAACCTCGTCACTTTTCTCTGTCGAGGTTAGCAACATTCACCCAAGCCTCTGCCCTCAATAGGTGATATTGATAATCAGCAGGTGTGGAGGTGCATTTCCCCTACATGGTATATTGCTCTTGAGGAATATACTGGTTTTCCTTGTGCTCTCTTTTGTACATGTGAAAGGGATGGGCAGAGTTGGCTCACCCTATTTGAAGAGCCTTGCGCTCTAGATTTAGCCTATTAGTTCTAATAGTAATGAGGGGTGGAGGGGTAATGATATAATAATGTGGGCCCTCCTTATGAACCCTATGTTGCTCTAGCGCTTCATCGCACAGTGGCCACTCATAATGAGTGTCTAAGGGTGCCTTCCCATGTGTGTACTCCTCCTGAGAGGGTCTATGTTGAACGAGAGTGCCCCTCAAAGGGGTGTCTCTATAGTCCTGTTATGTAGTGGTATAGTGTGGACTATGTTGTGGGTCAGGCTGCCAAGGTGGTATAACCAAGTCCTTGGGGCTATAACGGAGGTGAATTGTGCCTTCTTGCATAATTTCCATAGCTTCTACCCATGATTGGGCTTGGCTACGGGTATACACCATGGTGGTGGTTTTTCTAAAAATATACGTATATTTTTATATCCTTTACAATTTTTATGCTATACCAAACAAAAGGGGACCACACAAACAAAGAAATGATTATCTTGTTTACAGATTAAATGTGTGTCCTAGATCTGGTTCAATGTGTTTGATTTTTGTTATGTAAATATTATAAAGAAAAATTTGTTATACATGCATAATGAGGGCTCTTGTATCTCCAAAATGGTTGCCCCTTCAATATACCCGCCCTTACGTGAGGGAAACTATTGGTACGTGAGAGCAGAACAGTAAGTGGAACATAGGTTGTACGGAAGGGGATCGCTCTATTTTTGAAACCTACCTTAGAAGACTTATCCTCATGCATGGGGAATCACCCCCGCTACACTTGGTCAACTTTCATTAGGATTTACGTCTAGCAATAGTTGCGATCAGGGTATATGTATGCAAAATTCAAGCCAAGGTGGTGATGAAACCCACTGTTGGTCTTGATCAAGTGTTGTGGTATTAAGACCAACTCCTTGATGTTAATTTTATTAGGTGGTGTGTGTGGTCCCTTTTAATTGTGTAAAGAAAGAAAACATACAGAAAAAGATTATTTTCACTAATGCAATGCTTTAAAGTACGTTTTATCTTTCAGAGATAATTAATAGCAAAAAGGAAATCACAAAACCTAACTAGAAGTGAAACCTATAATGAGGACTTACCATTTGTGCAAGTATCAAGTTCATTCCATTTAATTTACTCTATGTTTTTATTTATTTTTTATTTATTGCAAGAAAGGAAAACAAACTACTTAACCTTTCTATGCAAGTGTTTGAAAATAAAGCAAAGAAAATAGAAAATTGCAGAAATAAAAATTAGAAAAACATAGAGGATGTTCAGAAGGCCTACCTCTTCTCTGTCTAAACCAGATGCCTCTGAGTTTCTACTCAGAAAATGCATAGAGATCTAATCGTCCTAGGGTGGGATGAATAGTAGATCTACATTTGTCACAGGGTGGGACGAATACGTATTCATCCTGGGGTGGCACGAGTAGCAGTCCAGTGCTCGGATGAGTAACACCTGCAAAGAAAAACCACAAAATTTGTATCAAAAACTTGATCCTAACAGTAGGGGACAGGGTCCCACCATGATCGCCACTGAAAGTAGTAAAAAAATGGCATACTGATATGATGCAAACAAAAATAGATATAGATGCTAAGTCCTACGAATGCGATGAGCAATGCATGAAGGAAATGATGCAGAAACGAGATGTGAATAAAAAAAGCGAGGCCTCATTTATTGATATTTATTTTAATATAATTACAATACATCCCCCCTCTAGGGCTTAGAACATTTGATACAATTTTTTACATTAATGGATGCCCGAAATAAGTCGTGCTTCCAAGATCAAAAGGTACGCTTCCAGCGTCTTCCGCATGCCCACACTCAAAGTGGGTGGGCTAAAAGTTACCGTTGCTTGTGTCCATTTGTTCTTCATTACTTTCTACCCCTCTAGTATTCTTGGAAATGAGATCCTATGCATAGAAAGACAACAAATCATTAATAGCATATGCATATCTAGAAAAACATGCAATCCCCAAGGCCTCCAGTGGGCTCTTAGAAGATATCAGTGATAATATTGATAAGTAGATTACAGAATGATATGGAAATATAAAGGAAAACATAAATAATTGGTATCACCTAATTTTGCATTGAAGCGGCGTGGGTCCGTCCCCGTTATGCTCGTTTGCCCGTCGGGGGCCTCTCCAAAGTGAGTGCTCCAATGTCCCACCTATGCTTATACAAATAACCTAAAAATCATGGTTTAGGAATTATATATAATTATAAGACTACTCAGATGCTCAGAATTTGCATATTCTACCCAGATTATCCTGTATGTGATAGGGGTGCCCTACGAGCTAGTTAATACATAAAATAATAAAACGATCATCAAATCATGTCATAATGAGTTCAAAATTTAACAGAGGCATTAGGATATCATCTAAGACATATTGCAAAAGGAATAGTAAGAAAACCATGCATATATTTCTAATCGCTCCGGGGTGGGATGATTAGGACTATAGTAGTTTGGGGGCGCCCGGGGGTGGGACGCCCACCATTTAGGGCCTAGTTTTGACACCAATCCAAGTGGGATGGGTCCAAAAATTCCTATGGGGTTGTGTCAATGATTTTGGGGTGGGATTGTGGCTGATTTCTTGGGTTTTTGGATCTGGATTGCATTCCTAGTGTTCACCCGATAACCTCTCTTCCAGAAGAGAGATTAGGGATGTAGGAAGCACAAAGAGGAGTGGGGTTATAGTTTGGCAGCACTTCGTTACTCCAAATGCTCCAGCTCTCCCATTTTTTTTTGGGTGATGAGGCTCACCTTTTCATAGACCTAAGGGTCTCCTTTGAATGTGCATGCGAGGGCGCCACTTGGCTCATTATGCCTTTTTGGGGGAGAGAAGATTCCTCCCTGATTAGGGCCTCCTTGATTGAGGCCTCCATGATCAGGGTAGGCTTGATTGAATTATATCTAATTTAAAACCTTCCCTCACAATCCCATGCCTTGAAGGTAGAGTTAGGTGGTGGATTTGGGCTGCCATTGGTCAAGGTTTGACTTTTTTCCAGTCAAACCTGCTAATCGTCCCACCCTAGAGCGATTGCTGCTAATCATCTCGGGGTGGGACGAATAGGATTTTAATCATACCAGGGTGGGACGAATAGGGAGAAAAGTTCTTAAAAGGTGCAAAAATGACATCTAAGCTTCCAAAATTGATTTGGGAGTGGTTAGGACCACTGTTTAACCTCTGGAGGCTGCCCTAGGGGGTATGTATGCCAATTCGGTTAGTGCTTGTAGTCACATAATCGCATTGGTGCTGTTTTGGTGTCTACAAAAAATAGTAGAAGCCAAGGAGTCTAATGTGTTTCAGCTGGAAGACCTGGAGGGGAACATACAACCGATTCCAATGAATGATTTTCATCTCAAGGTCTACTATATGTAAAATATGAGCTCATTGTAACATATGTATATACATTGTATTACTATTTCTCCTTCTTTTTGTACTTTGTATTTTAGTTTCTTTCTGCACTTTGTAATTAGTCTTCTTTGAAAAATATTGGAAAAATAAAAAACTTGTAAAAATGACTAAGTGTTGACAAAGTATCCAGTAATGCTCCATTCCACACTCAAATGTATGAAAATTATTTCAGAATGGTGAGCATTTCAGAATCTGCATCAAAATACATTGAGATCCCTATGCAATGGTGTAAGTGTTCTTATCCCGCACGATGAAGAGATCCAAGTATCAAAAGAAACAAGAGCATCTCCATTCTGGGACCTTTCAAAGCTAAAGCATGATGGAGCGGAACCAAGGTGATAATTCACACATGGAATTTGTTAAATGTTTGCGGAGTCAAAAATATCTTTGATCCACTAGGTTTCAAAAAACTAAGGGGAAGTCGAGAAGAAATTTCCTGACTGCACCACATGGAGATACAAGAGATATCCCTCAATCAATGCTAATGAACTCTCACTCAAACTAAAGAGTAGTTGAAGAGGCATAGTGAGGTGGTAGCACGATTTGAATTTTTAGCCAATGAAAATTTAGAATGCCACCATTGAGCCACCAAGAAAAATCAGTGGAAGTTGGAAAGTGTGCTAGTGGGTAGATCGTGAAGCAACCACATTGATGGTGGAAGATATGCATGCTCCAGGAAATAAAATAACTAAAAAAACACACTCATAGTCCATTTTCTAGTCAAATGTATCCTCGAAGTAATAAAGGGTGAAATGAGACTCTAAATTTTTTTTGCTACAAATTATAGAGGGAACACAGTCTAATTGCTATCAAAATGGCTTAAGAGGATTTCTAAGAGTTCAAAATTCTAGAGAAAAAGGTGGTTGTACCATACGTCGATAGAGCAAAAGTTGTGGTTGATACTGAAATGGTCCTCATAGAAAGAACAAGACTAAGAAGAAGCATCAATGATAGATTCAAAAAGAGAGCTACTTTGTCTATGGAAGGTAGATGCACTATCCTATCTTATCTCTCTTTTTAAATCTATGATTTTTTTCATCCCTGTCTAGAGTTAATAGCTGCAATAGTCAATTTTTATGACCCATTAGCCAAAGTAGTAAAAAAATCTGAGGGTGAAACCCTTTTCAATGTCACCACCTATTTCTATCATAATCTTTTTGCCCTAGGTTCTGAACTATCAATAAGGCCAAAAACATTTAAGGTGACTGACCAGGCTGGGTTTTACTCCTTGGAGAAATGAGCCAATGATGGAGAGTCATTTAAGAGATGGGTTTATAGATAGCTTGATACAAAGCCCAGGAAGAAATTACCTGAGGTCCCAATATCTATTGATAAATTTACAAAACCTGTGTTATTTTCTATGTTCTCCTGCATGGAGGGTTTAGAATCTGACAGAATGGTATATGACTGGCAAATCATTGTGGCCTATTGTATTTCTAATGAAATAATGTATGAGAAAGATGCAGGAGAAAAGAGGACTAGGATGATTTATTTTGATTGGCCAACTTTTCTTGCATAGAGGATACATGAGTAGTTAGTAAGTATGAAAAGGGGCTCTGGTGCTCCTAGTTTCAGGCATTTCTCAAGTCTGGTGTGGATGTTTTATGTTGCCACTAAGGACAAAATACCTTGGATTTTGGTCAAGGATAAAACCAATTATGGGGAACCCTTGTCGGTTTATTACTAGACAAGTCACTTGAGAAGCAGTGAGTCTTATTACAGATTCAACTTGGAATTTCTTGGACCTGCCTTGAAAATAATGTATGGAGAGTGCCCTAGATTACCACCCCTAGCTAAGAAAATTATGAGAGCAGAGGGTGTTGAGGAAGGAGATTGGTATTTGTTGACTGAGGGTACAGTTATTAGACTGTATGGTTTCATGGGAAAACCTTTTCTCCTGTCCCATTTTATTACAGAAAGGATTTTTGCCCTAGAATATTTGAGGCAGGCAGAATATATTGATTTGAACTATGGTTCTGGGAGAAATATAAGGTCTTTGCTTACATATCGCACTATAGAGTATATTACCATCACTAAGAAGGGGCAGAGTTAGCTAATATACCAATACCTTGATAGGTTAGGTCTATTTTATATCCCTAAAATATGGAGTTATGACCCTGATGGCATCTTCACTATAATAAATGTAGCCATAAATGGAGAAAAGGATTATAAATTTGAAAAGAGGCCTAGGGCTCATTTTGAACAAGGAAGAAATAATGATGAGACTGCTCTTTTGGAGTGGAATATTTAAAAAATGAGTCACCTGCCTCCATGGTTGGATTTATATGGGTAGATTGTTGATTATGACCCTAACAAGAAGAAGAGTCATCAACTTATAGAATCCACCATCAGTGACATGGAAGGAAAAACCTCAAAGAAAAAGGACCCTCAGCCTGAGGAGGATGCTACTGAAGAAGTTGAGGAAGAAGAACAGTGGAATGTAGAAAATATATTAGATTGGTGGAGAATGAGGATTGATATTGGAAAACCTAAGTCCAGGTTTGGAATGAATATTGATAAGGAGTTTTCAAAAATATATAATGAAAATATCAAAACCTGGAGACAAAAGGACATCAGGGACATAGTATTGACAGTTCAAAAGTTCCAAATTGGTTTTGAATCTCTATCTCCACCC
Source organism: Wollemia nobilis (assembly GCA_028583015.1). Taxonomy (NCBI): domain Eukaryota; kingdom Viridiplantae; phylum Streptophyta; class Pinopsida; order Araucariales; family Araucariaceae; genus Wollemia; species Wollemia nobilis. The sequence goes on from JAQPPZ010007530.1 coordinate 7,522,390, forward strand.
ATAAATCAAGGAGTTCTATCAGAAGAGCAGGAAACTCCTTTGACAGTAGCTAAAATTTCAAAAAAATTTCATCCTACCACTAAACAAGTGGAGAAGTTTCCAAAGGGATCTCAGCCTCCAAGAAAAATACAATATTCCAGTGAAAATCTATCAATACTATAGTTATTGAAGCAGTATCTAGGCCTAAAAAATTAGATCTGGGGGGTCAGCCTCCAGACACAAAAATAGACTAGAAGAAGGATGAGAGTTTTAGGTTCACCCCCCTTCCTTTTACCCCTGCAACATTAGTATAATTACGTCCCATTTTTGAGAAATTTTTGGTTTCTGGAGTAGTGCAAGGAAATACATCAGAAGAAGACTCTAAGAGTGAGATGGATTCCTTTAAATTAATCCATAGAAGAACCAAAAGAGCCCTGAAGATAAGGGAAAAAGAATTTGGAAAGAAGCAAAAATCAGATATAGATGAGAGTGAAAAAGAGGTGGCTATTTCTGCTATAGAATAATTGATTCATCAAGAGGAGCAGCAAGAAATAGAAGTATAACAGGACCACCCTACATATGTAGGTGAAGGTATGATTTATAATCCCTCTTCTTCTCTACATCCTCCTGAATCCCCAAATAAGTCTCCTTCCATTTTTGGTCAAGAAAATGTGACAAAGGTACCTTCTCCCTCTTACAGTCCACCCCATGTTTCATTGGTTGTCATTGAAGAACAAGTCACTTCTATTCCCCTAAAGTTACCCAAATCCCTCTTTTAGCATCAGAGGTTCCCACTTCATCATCTCCCATCATTTCATCTTTGTCATTACCACCACCACCATCAATGGGACACAGTGTTCCAAGTACCACCATTCATCCAATTGATAGTCTTGTATCAATTTCTATGAGTTTACTAATAGCTACAACAGTAGCAGTCACAGAGCCTAATGTCGTTATAGAGATTGTTGTAAGCACTCCCACACCCCCATTGTTAGTAGTTCAGTCTACCCTATCATTTTTGGTATCTTCATCTCCCATAGCTACTAGTATTTTAAGTCCTGTCACCTTGCCAAAAGAGAAAGTAGCTACTCAAAGGGCAAATGATTTGTGGGCAAAGAATATTTCTAAGCCTTCTAGTAGGATGGTTGTCACAAGAAGAAGTATGTATGTTGATCTAGTGGCCAGGAAAAGAGTATCTATATCTATGAATCCACTTGTAAATAAGCCCGAAGATGAAATGACTGTCCAAGATTATAGAGTGGAGGAGGTCACAGAAGATATTTATAACCTTCTTGAAGAGGATGAAATGATTATGTCTAGAGCCCATTTTGACACCTTCTATGTGAAAAATGATATATTCAGAGAGAAGGTGAGCAAGCTTGAGAAACTAATTAAAAATCTTTAGAAGACTTTGAGCACTCAAAATAAAGTTGAAAAGGCTCTAAAAAAGAGGCAAAGGCTGGCAAGAAAAATTTCAAGAGGTCAACAAACTCAAGGATCAACTAGGAGAGCAAAAGAAGTTGAATGAAGAACAAGGAAAAAAAAATCAGAGTTTAAAGCAGAAAATTCAAATAGAGAGGGCTAAGACCTCTAGCTTTTATAAATGAAATGAAAAGGATTAGAAAATAGATGCTTTTTGAAGTCCAAGATAAATGTTCAGGGCTTCAATTCATGATTGATTTTCTTGATGAGGCTAGCCGCCTGCTTCCCAATGTTTAGAGAGACATAGATAAAATCACCAGAGATTTGTAGCCTATGGTTATTATGGAAGAACAAATGTACATATTGGTTGATAGTAGACTCAATTATTCTACTAAACCAATTCATATTAAAGAATGGAATCTCACCAAAGTTGCTACAAGAATCATGGTTAAAAAGCATCAGGCACTTCAAAGATCCTGGCTATTGTTTGACAATATTGGAGGCATGATTAGAGATGTTGTTGATACAAATAAAGAAATTATTTGAGTTGGATTCAAAGGCCTATGGATGGAGGATCACAGCTTGCTATCCATGGAAGAGATCTAGAAAAACATTGATGAAGATCTGAAGAATGAATCTGGAATTGATTCTCTTGAAGAGCCACTACCCCAAAAGTAAGTTGTCCAATTAATTATTAATTTTACTAGATTAAGAGATCTCATGGAAGATCTAGTGAACAAAGGGAATGGTGCTAACTATGAGTATATTGGAGAATTAGAATATGTTTATAAGCAGCTCAAAGAGACATGAAACCCCTCTGAAGCATCCTGGAAACAAGCTTTATAATCTCTAAAATTGATGATTCAGCTGTTTGGTGATTATTCTAGAGGAAGGAATTAGAAACCACCTTCTCCAGAAGAAGAAGAAGAAGTAGAAGAAGATAATGAAGAAGAGGTCGAGTAAGAGGCCCATGAAGAAGAAGAGCAGGATGGAGCGGTTATAGGCCCGAAAGGGGCTCACACTTAGTTTATTTTTGTTTTTGTACATATGCATGAATTTTGCATTTTTGTTTTTTGCTCTGACAATTGTTAGAAATGAACAATAAAGGAATGAAGCCTACAGAGGCATAAATAGCAACATATTTTGTGTGAAGACATTTTGCAATAAGGTCTTATAAGAGGATTATAGTTATGCCTAATTTTTGAATATAATGGCAATAGACCTGTATTTTTTGGTATAGTCACATTATAAATGGATGAGCCATGATGTTTTTGGCATGATTTTTATATGAACCTTTACCCTCTAAGAAAATTGTTGGATTTTTAGAAAGAGGTTAGTGTTTATATGGGAGTTATTATTTAAAGCATCAGATGGGCACAGAGATGGACCCAACCCTCCCTCGGATGCATTTTTGCACAAGGCCCCTCGGATATAGTTTTGCATCCAAACCTTCCTTGGATTTATTTTTGCATCGATTCCCTCAAATACAGAAATACACCTGGCCTTCCCCTAGATGCAGTTTTGCACATGGTCCAACCCTCCCCAACTAGGTGTAAAATTGCATTCAGACCGAATCGGGTGCAAAATTGCACCTAACTTGAACCGGGTGCAAAATTACATCCAGCTTGAACCGATTGCAAAATTGCATCCAGACTAACCTAGGTGCAAAAATTCATCCAAATTGAATCGGTTGCAAAATTGCATCCAGTCTGAATCGGGTGTAAAATTGCATTTGGCCTAAACCGGCTGCAAAATTGCATCCGCCCTAAATTGGGTGCAAAACTCCATCCGGCCTAAACTGGGTGTAAAATTGCATGCGACATAATTGCATGCAATCTGCTACAAAAATGGTTTTGGCCAGTTGTAGCATAGGTTTGACTATAGTGTGGTTCTATCTGGTACTTTCGGTTGTAGAATAGGGTTTCGACCGGTTGTAGAACAGGGTTTCGGCCAATTGTAGAATTGTGGTATCAGGTGGATATATAGCAGGTGTCGGACGATTACAAAATTGGGTCGATATATTCATCAAGTGTAGAACAAGGTACAAAAATGAATCTGTATCCCTAGGGTGTTAATTATATATAGAGGTATACTTGGCGAGTTGGGCGGGATAATTTAGAAATTTTAAAATTTTAGGGCGAAAAGGGTACTTTATTTAGGTGGGATTACTTGCAAATTTTTCAAAATATTCATGATAATATCATAAAAGGATGGTTACCCGACACCTAAAATTTATTTTTTCCCAAAATTTTTGGCTAAATGATCGACATCCGGGTCCCAAAAATTTTGCAAATTTGAATTTTTGAAAATGCTTTTTTTCGCCCCAATGGCAAAGTTTCACCACTATGCATAACCCTGCATCCTTGCTTCGAACGTTATTTTGTATGCGAATTGAATGAAGAGGAGCTCATGAGAAAATATAGCAAATTAGTATTTTGTGTGACAACAATTGAGAACAAATTGAAAGCATCAAAATTTTGAGAGCTAGCTGGGCAGCGTGGCCTAGTGGCGAGGAGGCATTGGCTAAAACGTTGAAGTATCGAGTGGACTGCATTCGAAACATGACGACAGTGTTTGCATTATGTTGGAAGTGCCAAGGAATGATACACATTTTTATTTGGCAAAGAGAGGGAGGTTCATTGAGCACGTTGTGTTGTCCACTCCCCAAGCGAGTGCTTAACTCGAACGATGGTTGGAGCCACGACAAAGGTGTTGGTCGTGGGTTACATTGAGGGTTCGAATCCCTCCAAAGGTAAGGTAATTAAATTTTGATTATTTTTAATATTGCCTAAATTTGGGAGTTAAAAGGGTTTCTAGTTGGAAATAGTTGAAAGGGTTGCTAGTTGAAAATTGGTGTTTGTTGGAAATTGTTTTTAATAAAGTTTGGAGTTATAAGGAGTTTGATTCTATTTTTAAATAAAGTCTTAATTATTATATTTGCATAATATTGATTGGGAAAGAAAAGTAAAAAGTGGTCTTATACTATTCATCCCCCTCAGTATAAGTTTGTGTTCTTCAAGAGTGTCATACAGGCTAGCTTTTGATGGAATCGTTTTCATCTCTTCAACAATATTATACTCAAATTTAGTTAGGGTAGGCCTCTCAAACATTCTTTTTGGCTCACCATATTTCCTTTTATACTGCTGAGTGGCTTCAATTCTCCACCTTTTGGTAATTTAGGGGAATCTGAGCCTTTCTTTAGCCTCATATTTATATTTTATTTGGTCTCTTTCAATTTCCTTATCCAGCCTGTTTGGGATACTATCTATTCTCTCATTACCTTTAGCTTGAGAGATGGGGAAAGCATCACTACTATGAGGAAGAGAATCAGTTATTTTTTGAGAAGGGACTTGGAATTGGCCCATTTTGGGAATCCACTTGTAAAGTTTTCTTTCCAAACCTTGTTAAAATAGTAATTGGGCTTTCTTCATCCAACTCTTTTCCAACCATGATTTGATCAGACTACCATAACATGTTTACTCTTTCATTTTGATTTCTTTTAGCTTGATCCATATATTTTTGTACATGGTGTTGGTACATAACACAAGACTATGAGTCATGGGGATCATTGCATACTAAAAACCAAACATTTGCAAAAGTAGTATCTAAATAACATTCTGGTTCCTCCTATGCTACATTCACTTTGACCCTAGTACCGTTACTAGGGCCAGGTCTCTGATCTTTATTCACATATGGAAACCTCCTTTGTTGTGACCTTTCTTGGTCTCTCCTTTCTATAAAATTCATTCTATTACTCAAAGTTTTCAAAGTATTTTGTATATCAAGAATAGAAGAAAACTCCTAAGATGGATGAGAAGGGAGGGAAGGGAAAGGAGTTGTAGAGGATAATGGATTTGGCTGAGGGATTGCATTAATTTGTGGAGATGGAGATGATAAATAAAGAGGATTGATGAAATATGGGTTTGTGGATTGAATTTAGTTATTGGTAGTTTCTGAGTTGTACAACAATACAATTTTGGGGGGTAGTCTTCCCATATTAATCAATATATTTTCAACATGAACTGCTACATTATAAACTTTGTGGAATGTTTCTACTCCAAATTTCTATGTCTGCAGACCTAGATCTGATCCAAGGACTCTAATGTAATACATATAGGCCAAAAATGTAGCTGGTCTAGCTGTGGGAGGTATTCTCTTCCATGTTTTGCTGAATCTCAAATTAAAATCGGAGATAGTTTCCTATTGAGACTTCTGCATGGATGTAAACTGGTTAAGAAGGGAGAAAGGATCAATAGATTCATTAAATTCTTCTATAAATGGTTCATCTAGTGCTTGCCATGAAGTGATAGTGTTATCTTCCAAAGTTATAAACCAATGTAATATCTTTCCTTTGAAGGACATGACTAGAATTACATAAAGTTTTACTCATCCCAAATCCAATATTTTGTTATTCTATTAATGTGCCTTTAAGTCGGTCCCTTAATAAGCAAAAGAACCATAAATGCATAAAGAACAAGAAAATAAAAAAATAAAGAAATCTATTTTATTAATTCATTTTGAAACTTTGGTTACATATTGGTCCCTCTTAGGGATACCACATTTGATACAATGAATACAAGTGGAGATGGGCCCTTGCAAGGGGGTGGTGCACTCTGTAGGTCTCTAATATTCATACATGAATTTTTTCAAGGGATTACTGATGCCTTATTCTCATTTTCTTAGGGAGATATGATGTCATAGATGCTTTGATATGGTATTGGAACCTGTGATCTACATACAAGAAAAAATAGAGAATAATCAGTAGCATATGCAACCTCTCATGATGAGGCTCCCTTTTAATATCTGCAAGGAATGACGTAAAAGCATAGTAAACACATAATGATGCAAAGAAAAGCAAAAGTGCATAAATAAATTAGAAACTACTATGCAAATGCAATGAAAGGATAGATATATGCTAATATTAACTGATAAAGAAAAAAATGAGAAATCTATGCTAAAAACTTGATAAATAGTGTCTCAAACCCTAGGTTGTACCTACAGGTTGTTGTCAAGGATAGCAACCATGAATTGAAACCTTATTTCTTGCAAACCAAGGATGGTGACACTTAATCCTTCGTCCAAATTGATTTTCAAGGGTCACATTATTGTCTAGATATGGATTGGTGGTGAAGGTTGTATGGAACTGAATGCTTGAATGGTGTGTTGGTGTTGCTCAATCGAAAAACACTTCGTTATTCCTCAAGGAGGTATGAAATTGCTCTCCAATTTTATAGGGCTTCATTGCATAAAAAGACTTGGATCCTTTCTTGTTCCTAGGATTATGCATATGTAGACCTCCAAAATTCATAATTAGATCAAGATCTTGGCTTCCTAGAGAAGCCAATATCCAGATCTACATGTAACTGACTATTAGAGGGGAAGGATCAGTCATAGATTTGTATGGAAGGGGCATTTAGGAGGAGCTCTAAGAGATCCATATCAAAAATCACTTGCAAACAATGTAAGTGCAATCATATTGCATTATTTGGGCCCGTATTCATGACCATTTTGTGTTTTAGTGCTAGTCAATGTCCAAAGCAGTGACTAGCTGTGGCCACTCTCAGATTCAATGGCCTGTGTTTGCAGTCACTTTGGTTGATAGTGGCCAAGCTTGAATAGACCAGAACTACCCCTTTTGAGTGGTTATGACCACTACTAGCTCTTGGGAAGGCCGAAGATTAGTCATGGACCCATGGTCTTTTGGATATGCCCATATGAGTAGTCTCTTAAACATGACGTATTTTAGGTGTCTACAGATACCCCTTTTGGGATACGTTGTGAGAAAACACAATGTTGAGAAAAAATAGACCACCTAGGGCCACATTGTAGAGTCTGTGATGATCATTGATCTGATCAATATTAGATGCCCCAGTCATGAGAAAAGGTATACATCCTAGAATTATTGCTTCCAACAGGATGGAAGGCTTAAATTTGCAAAATATTTTGTGAGTCCAATGGTGATCAGGTAGCCTTGGTGCTATGATTGGTCTAAAAGGAGGTCGTCTAGATTAACTATCATATTTGATTTTTTGCCCCAACAAAGGGTAATCTTATGATAGTTGTTGGCAATGATTCATAGGACGAATGCAATTTGACATGATCTGGTGTTCCTTTGTTGGTTTTGATTATGATTGTTGATATTATGACTACCCCATCAAATTACAAGTCGATGAGGGAAGGGCAATAAATAAAGTGACAAGTCACTTGACCAAGATGATTAATTTGGATCCCTTAAGAGGGTTGCTTTTTTGTTACATGGAAAGCCCCATTGTAGGCATGATTGCAACCATTAATAGTAATTGTACATATCTATCCTGAGGAGAAATCCAACCACAATAGCCTTCTTAGGAAATCAAGATGATAGCAATTCCAATTAAGCTTGTTTTGAATCACTAGGTTCAATGATTTTCTAAAAGTGTCATAGAAGAGATGAAATGAATGCCTCACTCCCGTGGGGTAGTCTGGCTGCCATGGCATTCTTTGAAATTGAAGTGAAGCATTTCAATTTGATAATGACTATTTTACCCCAAATGACCTTATGATAATTTACTCATCTTATCAAATTGAATGGAGTGCCAATCGCTGCAAATACCAAGTGTATAGAGTAAATAACTAAATACGAGGTGCATTCGAGTTTTTATTGCTATTTTATTTTTTTTATTTTGAATTTTATTTTGTTTTTGAATTTTTGCTTTATGTGATTTTTTTGGGTATTATTTGTAATTTTTTATGATTTTGGACCGATAGATATGCTTATTTTTCCATTTTGAGATTTTTCATGGTGAAAAATTGAGTGCTTTTATTGTTGCTTGTTATTCGTTGTCAGTAGCAGTGGTCCAATTTTGTAATTTCATGGCCGTTGTAAATGCTAGTGGCTAGAAAGTGTGGGCCGTTGATGCAAGTAGAGACCATGACAAAACTAAAAAATATAATAGAAAATTAGGGTTTTGAATTTCATTATTTACCAGTTGTAAATTTGCAATTTGAGCTCTGAGGGATAAAGCAAGAAAGTGACTTGATATTCTGATCGACTATTTGACATCATGGCTGGGTAGGGCAAGGTGTCCATGAGTGGAGGAGTCGAATAATGGGTATTTATATCAAACCCTAATTTATTTGTTTAATTAGGTAAAAATAAATCTCATTAAGAAATTAGAAACTACACCAAATTAAACCCATTGGCAATGAATCGAACCCATAGATAGACTTAGTTTAGGGTTAATTTAGGTGGGTTTTATCTAGTTTTATGTTTTTTACAATTTTTTTTATGTCTTTGGGTGAGGGCGAATGTCGTTGGCATTTCGTATCACGACCACTAACACCCAGAGTGACCTCCAATTGGAAAAGAGGGGCCGTTGTTGCTATTAGAAGCTAGTTTGAATTCCAACAATCAAATTTTTTACCATTGGCAGCTAGCTGCTGTCGGCGTGAGTGACCGCGCAACTTCAAAAAAATATTGAAATTTATTGATTTTTTATTTTTAGTGTTTTTAATAGATTTTTTTGAAATTTTTAAATGTAGGTTTTGATATTTTTGCATGCTATGGTGTGTTTTATCATTATGCTTGTATCCTTAAGTGATTTTAGGTTAATTTTACACCGTTTTATATTTTATTATGTTTATTTAGTTTAAGTGCATTTATTTAGGTATTTATTTTACACTTTTAGCTTATGTATTCTTAGGTTTGGGATCCTACTTTGCTTGTGGTACTCCTACCCCTAATGGATGATATAAATTGGGCTTGGTTCAATACTCATGACCTCATGTATGTTATGAGGCAAATGACTATTATGTCAAACCAAGCCTATATCACTACTCTGGCTCAAATATGGGATTGTCGAATGAACACTTTTCATCTCCCTACTGGTGAGATGACCATAACTCCTGAGGATGTATATAGGATCTTCAGGATCCCTTTTGATGGAGTGGCTATATTTTCTTCTCCCACCAGTACTAGAGATGTTGTGTTTGAGAGGGTCTTTGGAGATCAAGCAGCTGTAGCATTGGATGACACCCGACATGGCAGAGTTTTCGTGGCTTGGTGGTATCGAGAGGATTTTTTCTCACGATGGTAGGTGAACCTGATGCATGTTATATATTATGCTTTTTATAAATAATTTAGGAATGAGGTTCCCATAGAACCTCCTATCTATGGTTCAGGACCTCTTGGATAGCAAGGAGCCTATTATTATGGCATGGGGGAGTGCATTTCTAGCTCAGTGCTATGATGAGCTCTATAGGATTCAATGACATGGATGAGTTAGTGGTTCTTGTAGCTTGCTTTTTTAGATCTAGGCCTAGGAGCACATTAGGGTGGACCACCTGGGAGGATTACCTGTTAGGATCACTACCATAGTAGAGGTAACTTGGTGCTATGGATGTAGGTGGCCTTAGGAGTGAGAGCAGCATCAGATTCGACATCATGCAGGGGATTTGACACACTATGCAGCCACCCTGACCAGCCTATAGGTGAGGGAAATTATATGGAGGCCTTATTTTGAGTGCCCTACATAGCCAGAGGTAGATAAATTCATGGCTTGGACTAGTCATGACCAATGGGTGATCAAATGTAAGGGAGGTATTAGGGATTTTTTCATTGCTACTGAGTGCTCCACCAGTTTGGGGTTCAGTAGGATGTCTCCTTCGATCTAGTTATGTACAGACAAATTGCTATAGAGAGGGACCTTCCACCATCTCTAGTTGTAGTAGTTTTAGAGGAGGACCCTCCTACAGTTGATGTAGGTATATCTAATGCTGGGGTTACTAAGGTGTATACCCAGTGGTGGGTTACACAACTATGGCATGGTGGTGGTCACTTGGGGTGGACTAAGGATGAGGTAGTTGTAAGGGAGGATCTTGATGCATTTTGAGTGTGACCTAGGACTAAGGAGTGAGGATAAATGATAGATAAGTAGGCAAAAAAGGAGTAGGTAGCTCTAGAGGAGGAGGAGTTAGCTCCAAAGGAGCAAGAGTCTCCTCTCCGAGCTTAATCACACAGTATGGAGGCTGAGCTTCAGACAACTCATCTACAGGTCTTGTAGTGGGATACTTCCATTGCCACACTCTAATACCAAGTTAGCTTAATGTAGGCATAGTTTGACTTAGTGTAGACTAGGATTGGGTAGCTTAATTTATAGTGAGATGCTATGCTATAGGTTGTACCAGCTACTCCAACTATTCAAGGGCTAGTAGGTTTGGATCCAGGGGCTGAGATGAGACACCTATAGGGCCTATTAGAGGAGTATGAGGCACAGATAGTGGGAGATGATGGGTATATTTCCACTTTGAGGCTCCAAATTAGATGGCTAGGTGCTATTCCTTAGGAGAGGTTTGTAGCAGTGGGCTCATAGTGCAATAGGAAGAGTGAGTTAGTGAAATCATCAGTGCAACCCAACTAGAGGACCAGGACCCAAATAGAGTGGACCATGGGGATTAGCTCTAGACAGACTCACATGGATGGATCCAAGGGTTGAGGATAGCCTAGGATGTAGGCCTCATCTGAAAGTCATGGTGGCTTGTATTATTTTTGAGTGTAATATTTTTGGACCTACACTATTTTAGCCTGTAGGTTTTTTTGTACCTCCATGTACTTATTTTGACACACATATATATGATATTCCTGTTTTAGCCTTATTATGTGTAACATATAATTTTTTTATTATGATGTTTATGAGATGCACACGAATGCAATTTTTATGCTCTTATGTTATATGATGTGATGTATATATGACATAATAAGTAGGTGATGGATGTATGCTTGAACGCCATGATCTAGATGTATAGATGTACTATGGTGATGTATTCATATATGGATGCAATGCTTTGTGTTAAATACATGTTTAATTTGTTTCTATTTTTGATGTATTTAATCCATGTGCTATGATATGATAGATGATGTATGTAATGTGATGCATTAGTTATATGAGGATAATCCAATGCAAATGAACCTGTATGCTTTAATAACTTAAAACATAAGGAATGAATCTATTGTGTTTACAAATTAATGGGTGACACCACAAAATGTATAAAAATAATGAATGTAAATGATAAATCTTATCATAATATTAATAATTCAAGCATCCATATGTGAGATGATATTATGTGATATGTATGTGATTTATTTATAAGCTTTTGGGAATTAAAAGATATGTACAAAATAGTCAGTGGACATCTAAATATCATTGCTGATATTTATTCAATATATGTCCTATTCATGGACACCATTTAATGAATAAAACATTCTAAATAAAGTTCTTGATTTTATTGATGACGTGATTTGTTGCTATTAGGGAATTTTTGAGGTTTTCCATGAGACTCAAACACCCTAGTTACTTCATAAAATGTTGTATACTGACCATATAGGACTTCCTAAAATATAAGGTTTTGTTATGAAGACCCAAATATTCATTATCCCTATGTGTGCAAATGAGTATATTAGATGAAATATAAGCATACCCCAATTCCATGCGGGATTCATTTAGCCCATTTTTGTATTGTGGATCCTCAAGTGTCCATCCTGATACTATGTTGGACTCAGTTGAATTAGACCATTAGGCGATACAGGACACCTAAAGTTGGTTTTTTTTTCAAATTGCTTAGAGCTTATCCCAATGCTAGGCAGGATTCATTCAACCCATTGTTGTATTGGGGATCACTCAATAGTTTATGGAGATTGACCATTCCAAGGATTCAAGCTCTTCACCTCCTTTTCTTCACATATATTTGGGATACTTGCTCATATTTAGTGGTGAAAATCATTGTTTATTTTGAATTTTATTTTTTTTGAGCAAGGAATTTTTTTAGTGATGACAATAATTGTTTATTTTGCTTTGTTTCAAGATTTTTGCTTGTTTTGATGAAAGCAAGGGATTTATTTGGGTAGGGGGGAACTTGTCCTTTTGCCAATGATCAACATCCTAGACCATGCACATCACAAAATGAGCAAGTGAGGACCTTTCACTTAGGATTCCTAGTACCACTTTGTAGTGTTCATCTTTCCCTTGTTCCAACTAGGATTTTAGTGTTTTGATTAGTGATAGGATTCTGATATATGCTAGGTACTATCACAACTAGACCTCATCTTCTGCTAGTGAATATAGCTTTCTATAGAATCTGATAAAATCACTAGGTATGGCTAAGTGACCAAAAAACCTTTGTATATCCCTTATAGCAATAGGAGGGGTTGTTTTGAAAAACATAGTTACTTGCATGGGTTATGCATGATGATGGATTTTGAAGATGCATTATTGAGGTACAAACGTGGTGTTATTTGTAAGATCGTAAACACAATATATCTAATGCAAATGCAATGGATGATCATGCATAAATGCAATGCAATTACATGAATGCAATATGTAGATGTTTTTGTTTTTTTGTAAATTTGTTTGAATTTTATTGCCTTTTGATTTTTGGTATTTTCCATTATTTTTGAATATTTTTGAACTTTTTGATTTTTAAACTGTTTTTGTGCTTTTGTGTTTTGTTTTTTACCAAAGGGCTTAAGGTACCTTTGGGGCTTTTTGTGAAGTGACCAAAGGGATTTAATATGTCTTTGGGCATTTTTGTGAAGTGACCAAAGGACTTTAAGATACCTTTGGGTCCTTTTGTGAAGTGACCAAAGGGCTTTAAGATGCCTTTGGGGATTTTTGTGAAGTGACCAAAGCACTTTAAGATGACTTTCAGGATTTTTGTGAAGTGATCAAAGGAGTTTAAAATGCCTTTGGGGATTTTTGTGAAGTGACCAAAGGGCTTTAAGATGCCTTTGGGGCTTTTTGTGAAGTGACCAAAGGGCTTTAAGATGCCTTTGGAGCCTTTTGTTTTTAATTTTTTTTTACTTTTTGGGGTTTTTATGATTTTCAAATATATTTTTTAAATTTTGATTATTTTGAGTGTATTTGAATTTTTGTTTTATGTATTATTTTTGGATTTTGTTAGTTTTATGTGTAAAATACCTTTAGATGAAGAATGTTGAGGGGCCCAGGCTCTTAAAAACCTTCTAACAATGTTAGGTGGTATGTACCAGGTCCAATCTTCTTAGAGATGATGTAAGGACCTATCCAATTTGTCATAAATTTATCTCATAGGTGCGACAATAGGTTTGAGTTCTGTTGGTTCTATTTGAGCATGAGATCCCTAACCTTAAAGTCCCTTAGGTGGAACTTATTCTTATAAGCTTATGTGAAGTGACCAAAGGGCTTTAAGATGCCTTTGGGGATTTTTGTGAAGTGACCAAAGGGCTTTAAGATGCCTTTGGGGCTTTTTGTGAAGTGACCAAAGGGCTTTAAGATGCCTTTGGAGCCTTTTGTTTTTAATTTTTTTTTACTTTTTGGGGTTTTTATGATTTTCAAATATATTTTTTAAATTTTGATTATTTTGAGTGTATTTGAATTTTTGTTTTATGTATTATTTTTGGATTTTGTTAGTTTTATGTGTAAAATACCTTTAGATGAAGAATGTTGAGGGGCCCAGGCTCTTAAAAACCTTCTAACAATGTTAGGTGGTATGTACAAGGTCCAATCTTCTTAGAGATGATGTAAGGACCTATCCAATTTGTCATAAATTTATCTCATAGGTGTGACAATAGGTTTGAGTTCTGTTGGTTCTATTTGAGCATGAGATCCCTAAACTTAAAGTCCCTTAGGTGGAACTTATTCTTATAAGCTTATGTTATATGATACTAGTAAATATAAATATGCTCAAGAGCATTGATGCGAAATTCATAAAGAAGGGTCAATTGATCAAGGTGAGCTTGTCGTGCAGTTTCAAAATCGATGAACTCTTTCAATGCGATGCGCAATATTGGAATTTACAACTCCAAGGGCATGATGGCCTCAACACCATATACAAGCAAAAATGGTGTTGCCCCAGTGGGCATCCGTATGCTAGTCCTATAAGCCCATAATGGAAGAGGTAATTTTAAATGCAAATCCTTATGATTTTCTTTCACCGTATTCTTTTTTTTTTTTGGTAATTATAATAATAGATTAATTGTGGGTTTTTATAAAGGATCCCAAAACCTTATGTACAAAATCAGCCTTGCTAAAATATATTTCATGCCGGATGGTTGGGTAAATAGAGCAGTTCATAAAAAAGACAGGGAAATACAAAATGCCCGAGGGCCCCAGAAGACGTGGACAGTCCTGGAAATCTTGATCTTGAAATACATTAAAACAAAATAATAGCCGAAGATAATATATCAACAAACTTTGGGAGAAGACCTATGATACAAATTCTTCATCATGAGGGAATATCTGCCTTGGCCAAACTGTCCACCTCGGTTGGGAAACGAGAACACCAAACAACCGGGCATGTGGTCATCAGTCCTTTGTTGGCCAAGTGATCCGCCACCCGGTTACCTTCTCTATAGATGTGCCCCGCCTCCCACCTGGCACACCGAGAGAGGAGCATCCTAGCCTCGAGGATGATATTCAGGACCCACCATGATGGGTCTTTGGAGCCACGAAGGTAGTTGATAATTTTTAGAGAATCGCCTTCAATAATTAAAGGCCTAGGATCATTCGATATGACCTGCAACCCTTTCAACACACCACGAGCTTCAAAAAAATTATTGGTTTGAGGGCCCAAATTTTCACAGTAGGCCAAGATCATCTTCCCATTATGGTCCCTAACAAGCCCCCCAGAACCAATGGGCCCCGGGTTGCCTTTATCAGCCCCGTAAAAATTAAGTTTGATCCACCCCAAAGGAGGTTTGGTCCAACTGACCTCCTTGCGGCCATTCACTGAGTCAACTCTGGAAGAGGAGCCAAGGTCTAGTATTTTGAAAATAATTGCCTCCCAAGGATTGTGAGGGCAGGAGTTGGGAATAGTTTTTGAATTCTCGACAGCAAAGGATAAGGCCCATTGGGCAACAAAGGGAGCCATTCTAGGGATCTTGCTAAAGGCAGCCTCACCAAGGAATCAAAGCTTAGAATTATTAAAGGGCTTGGGACATTGGAGGAAGGCATATTTAAGGGAGCAAGGGGAGCACCAGAGTACTTGGAAGGAAGACAACACATAGCTTAGGACCGAATGGGAAAAGGTGCAATGCAAAAATAAGTGATCGAATGTTTCACAGTCAGCTAAGCAAAGATAACACTTGTTGGGAATTGCAAGGCCTCTCTTGTGGAGATTGTCTATGGTAAGGGCTTTGTTATAAAAGGCAATCCAAGAAAAGTAATTTATCTTAGGAATAATCCCTTTCCTCCAAATTGCTTTCCAACGGGGGTCCACAGTAGACTCACACGACAGAAGATCATAAGCAGACTAATAGAAAACCACCCATCCTACATGTTGCTCCAAATAATTCTGTCATCTCTTATGATCGAAGGAATTAACACCGATTGGAGGACACTGTACAAGAAATTAACCTCATTATCAAACCCATCCACCGTCGAAAGTTTCCATCGAGGGGGAAGGGAACTCCGATCAATGTAATCTGAAACCTTGAGATGACTGTTTGGATCAATCTGGGCCCTAAAGCCAGCCAAGTTTTGATTTACAGTGAGAGCTTCATCTGTAGCCCACCTATCTCTCCAAAAAAGGATCGTGGATCCATCCCCCAAGATCCAATGAGCACCCCCGTTAATCATCGAACGGCCCTGAAGCACTGTCTTCTAGAAAGCTGAAGCTTCATGAGGAGACTCAGCTTCCAGGAGAGAATTTTCCCCAAGATACTTTCTTTTAACTATATTGACCCATTCTGCCAGTGCATTAATAAGAATTCTCCAAGCATGTTTGGCAATTAAGGCAATTTTCATGATCCTGGATCTTCTCAATCCCATGCCCCCTTGGTCCTTTCGAAGGCAAACCTTATCCCACACCACCAGAGGAATTTTGGATTTTTCTTCGCTGCCGGACCAGAGAAAATTCCTTTGAATTTGCTCGATTTTGGAATGGATAAACACAGGAAGCATGAAAACATACATGAAATAGGTGGGAATTCCTTGAAGACAGGCCTTGGTGAGGGTTTCCTTCCCAACTTGAGATAGCAATTTGACTTTCCAAGTGCTAAGTTTCTTATGAAGCCATTCCAAAATTGAATTCCAGATGTTCCCACCGCCTCGCCCATTGCAAACTAGCGGTAACCCCAAATAAGTTGCAGGCAGGAAATCAATAGTGCATTCGAGGATTCTGGCAATGTGAATTTGCATACATAGAGGGGTATTAACAAAATAAATTTTGCTCTTCAAATAATTAACTTTTTTGCCAGAAGCCTTCTCATAACGGGACAAAATGCGCTTGATAGATTTGGCCTGAGTGACAGACGCTCCAGTGGATATGAGCGTGTCATCCACAAACTATTGGTGAGTGACAGGATCAACTCTGGAAGTAGGCAGAATGCCAAAAATATTGCTTCGATGGAGGGCTTCATTCAAAGACCAGCTAAGGACCTCTGCCAAAAGAATGAATAAAATAGGAGACAGTGGATCACCTTGTCTGAGGTCGTGAGCACTCTGGAAGAATCTAGCAGGGGACTCGTTGATCAGCACAGAAAAGGATAGAGTGGAAATGCAATTGTTCACAAGGTCAATCCAGTGATGATGGAAGCCCAACTTGCAAAGGACAGTACAGAGGAACCTCCTATCCACTCTGTCAAAAGCTTTATTCATGTCTAGTTTAAGGAAAAGTGTAGCATTCTTGGAACATTAGGCAGTATGGAGGGTTTCATGAATAGTAATGACACCGTCAAGGATGTTTCTACCCTTAACGATGCTCCCCTAAGCTGAACCTGCCAAAGAGGGAAGGAGGGATCTCAGACGATTGGCAATGGTCTTGGTAAGAATCTTGTAGAAAACATTACAGAGGCTTATGGGACGATAGTAAAAAAAACTTTTGTAGGCGGGCAACTTAGGAATGAGAGCTAGGAAGGTAGAGTTGAGCTTCGGATGGATGGATCTTGATGCTTGGATTTCTAAGATAGCCTTGCAGACATCAGGCCCCAAAACATCCCACATAACTTGAAATAATAAGGGGGGGAACCCATCAGGCCTGGGGGCCTTATCTGGTTGCATGGAAAAAAGAGCATCCTTAATCTCAGAATGGGAAAAAGGTTCTAGGATTTTAATACTTGCCTCATGAGGGAATTTGGTAGGGAAATTAGCAAGCAAGGATTTTTGAACTTGGAGGACGCTATCAGGAGGAGCACCCAACAAATCCTAGAAGAAATCGACTACTTCGCTTCGAATTTCCTCAATCTCCTTGGTAGTGCACCCATCCTTACACAACACCTGTCTAATCTTGTTGGCCCCCTTGTGTCTCATGGTAGATGCATGGAAAAACTTCAAATTTGAATTACCGCTCTTCAGCCAGAGATCCCTAGACTTCTAACGCCAAAACGTTTCCTCACTGGCAAGAATGGAATGATAGTCCACTAGGAGGCTTTGTTCCTCCTCTCTAAGGCATTCAAAATACCCTTCGACCTCCATATTTTCCTCTAAACTCTTCAAGCGCTCAGAGATGGACCTTTTAGACTCAAAAATGTTGCCAAAAACCTCCTTATTCCATGCCTTTAAGTTCTTTTTAATCATCTTAAGTTTTAGGGCCGATCTTTTGGATGCTTGAACCAACCACCATCACCTGCCACCATTCCGAAACCAACTGTTTGAAATCCTTGTGGGAAATCCACATGGACTCAAATCTAAAAGGGATCTTAAACCTAGGACCGCCAGTGGCCTCTAATAGAATGGGATTATGGTCTGACTTGATTCTTGGCAAAGCTGAGAGAGTTGTAGCGCCAAGGAAGGGAATAGCTTCGTGGGAAATGAGGAACCGATCGAGCTTGACTTGGATGAGATTGCTCCCAATCCTCCTGTTGCTCCAGGTGAAGGACGCCCCCTTAAGTTTGATGTCTAGCAGATTATTGGACGAAACAAAATCTCTAAAATCCTCCATGCTACGACTGGCCAGCTCAGCGCCTCCCTTCTTTTCAAAGGGATGAAGAGGGCAATTTAAATCCCCTCCCACAACCCACGGGAAGTCACTAAAAATTTCCTTCATCAGAGAGATGGTTTTCCACAAATCAGATCACTCCAAAGTAGAGTTCAAGGCATAAACATTGGTCAAAATCCATGAAAAATTATCAACCTTGGAGTGAAACAGGACATTGATAGTCCTACTGGAAGCCGATAGAAGACTACCCTCGACCTTGTCAGAGTCCCACAACACCATGAGACCGCCTGCAAAACCTATTGCAGGGCTGGAAAGGAATTTGGCCTTGGCCCAAATGGCCCTGGTAACCTTGACAGAGGCAGAGGCATCAGACTTAGTCTCCTACAAAATGAGGATGGATGGGTTAGACTTATTTCGGAGATCGGCCATCACCCTACGTTTGGCTGCTCTGTTAAGACCTCTCACATTCCATGAGAGGATTTTCATCTGGACATTTTAAAGACTTTCTTGCCTCCCTTTCCCTGATGGATGGGAGGTTTTGGGACAGGCGAATCACCCACCAAGGAGTCAAAATATTCTTGAAAAAGCAACCGCTATGATCCATTTGCAATGTCTGCTACCATTTCCTTATCCCTTCTTTCTTTTTTAGGAGGTCGCCCCTGTTTTCTTTCACAGCAAAAATCCACCCCTTACTTTCGGCTTCTAGTGTTTCACGGACTAATGTTGCCATGTTGTTCGTCCCTCTTACCCAAAAGATACTCTTCCAATAGGGAATCGAGAGGTTTTTGGTTTTAACAAGTAGGGAATCAGCCTGAGCAGACATACGGGAAGGAGACTGATCCTTTTCCACTTGAGGTTCTGGTTGGGAACTTGCATTGCACAGAATGACGTCCGACTCAGGGAGAACCCCAGAAGGATCTGGAGACTCAGGCACTGTCACTACAGGGTGTTTCAATTGTTTTCCTTCTTGCTTCGAGGGGTTGCCAGAAGCCCCACGCTTCATCCCTAGATTTTGAAGAGGACAATTTGACTAAAGATGCCCCTGGGAACTGCACCGGGGGCAAAATACCTGTCTATTTTTGTAGTTAATGACTTGCTTATGAAGAATGGAGCCTCTAGACCGAAGAGTGATGGAGGATGGAAGGTTTGCCTCCAAATCTGCTAGGACACAGAAGTGAGCTTGGACAAATCTGGTTTGGGCACGAGTGGGAGGGTCAATGGTGACCAACTCACCAATGTAATGGGCAATACCCTTGATAAAATTTTCATGCCAATAGAAAAGGGGAAGGTTCGGCAGCCTAACCCATATTGGGGCAATATTAATACTCTAGGTTTCGGGGTTAAAATCCATCCCCCACTTCCTGAGAAAGAGACTCCTGTGTCCCAGAAACCAAGGGCCCCCAACAAAAATTTTATAGTAATCCTCCGCATTATTCAGCCTAATTGCAAAAAAACCCCGAGATAGGGCAACCAGCTCCATATGACCCGAGGTCTATCATTTTCCTACCGCCCACCTACGGATGGTCTCCATATCGGGATGCCCTCCAATAAACTTCCCGATTAGGGTAAATTTTTCAAATTTGACAAAACTTGATAGGATTTCCTCCGGGATGTCCAGTTCATCCTCGAACGGAAAGAGGTCCTTAGTGAAAATACCATTTGGGGTTTCAGAAGCCGCTGCCTCTACATACAATTTTTGTTGGCAGTGTCTCCCTTTGTCAGGTAGATCCTTCCCGCATCTACCTCCATCTTTGGGTAACTCCGTCGAGCCTCCATTCTCTGACTGCCCTCCCTGTGCCTTACTGCGGCCCTCCAACTTGCCGATGCCTAGGTTCATAGTGCTGGCGCTCCCGCTCCTGTGCCCTCCCGCCACTACCTTCCCGCTCATCGCTACTCCTCCCCAACATACATCTTTTATTATTCTCATAAAAATTCAACTTAACCCCCTTTCACCATATTCTTTAAGATGGCTATGGTTGTTTTGTTTGAGGCTTCTAATTACCCATTTTCTTGTAGATAATGTGGTGTGGTAAAACTATGTTGAATGTTGTATTTGGATATTAAAGTCTGCATATTTTTGTTCTTGAATGATGAACCATTATCTGATATTATCTTGAAGGGGACCCCAAAGTGATAGATGATATTATGAAGTATGAACTCCACAATTCATGGTCCTATCATCAACATTAAGGGGATTGCTTTCACTCATTTAGTAAAGTACTCAGTGGCCATTAAGATAAACATGTGTTGGCACAAATATGGGGGGTATATCTTTCTGATTAGATTGAAACTCCACTAAGAAAATGACCAAGCCACCTGAATGGGCTATAAATATTATGATGGCAAGTGCATCAAATTTGCATGATGTTGACACTTAACACATTTTCTAACATACTCACAACAATCCCTCTCCATGGTGGGCCAGTAATAATCCATTTGAAGGATGCACTTGACGATGGCCATGCAGCTAAAATGGCCACTGTATGTTACATCATAAGATTGTGAAATCACCCAAGCTGATTCTTGGGGTTCAATATAATGGAGGAGGACTCCATCATAATTTTGACGATACAATATACCTCCTAGCAAGACATATCTTGTCACTTTTTGTTTGAATGCTCATTTTACAGCCTACAAAAATCCCTATGGGATGATTCCAATATTAAGGAAATCTTGTAATTGGGATAGCCAATCCTGATAAGCTACAACCTCAACAAATAATATGAATTGTTTCTCCTATGCTTCTATGTGCACAAATGTAGATTGAGAAACAACCTTGTGGTGAATGATGGTACCATTCTTTGTAGGACCCTACAAGATCAAAGACCCCCAAGGAACCTTCTTTATAAAGTCTCTGGATTTATAGAACCACATGATTTGGTTCTATATGAATCATGTTGACTGATTCTTTGTTGTAAAAAGCCTCACATTACATTGCTAATTGCAAAAGAATTTTCACATGAATGATAGTGAAATCAATAGACAAATTCTAAGGGATCAAGGATCCCAACGATGCTAGTGTTTGAAAATCTATTTGAAATGTGAGGGATTGCCTTGATGTCATACCATTCTAGTTGGGCTAGATAAGTATCAACAAGATCTTTGTAAGCTTTTAGGATTGGATACCTACATTAAAATAGTCCCTTAACTTGGTTGACTATGAGAAGGAAGTCACCAAAGATGTTTAGCCTTTTGATCTTCATAGCGATGGTTGTTTGGAGATCCAAAATTAGGGCCTCATATTTGGTGTTCTTATTCATGCAAAGGAATTCTATATTAAATGAAAAGGGCATTGGAGTACCTTACGATGTGAAAAAAACAATCCCTGCACCACCCCATTGCTCACACTTTGAACCATCGAAGAACAAAGTCATGTCAACTTTATTTTTAGGTTCTTCAGGTTCGGGTGCTTTTGATAATGCAAATACTGCATCATCTAGAAGTTCTATGGTGAGAGGCCTATTGTTTTGAAGAGGTGCCTCTACCAGTTGATCATATATGACTTGTCCCTTTATGGAATTTTAGATTATGAATTCTAAGTCAAATTATATCAATAGCATGATCCACTTTGCAAT
The DNA here is from genome assembly GCA_028583015.1 of Wollemia nobilis. NCBI lineage: Eukaryota > Viridiplantae > Streptophyta > Pinopsida > Araucariales > Araucariaceae > Wollemia > Wollemia nobilis. The sequence continues at coordinate 7,544,253 of JAQPPZ010007530.1, forward strand.
ACGTGTATTATGATATGTCTTGCTAATCATATACTGCAAAGGATTTTATTTTGATATCACATACATGGTATGGCTCAAAATATAGAGGTGCAATTTCTTGGTCACAAAGACCACCACTAAGAACAATTTTTCTATGTATGCATACCCTATCTCATAGCTCACCAAGGTGTGATTGATGTAATATATCGCTTGTTCTTTATCTTGCACATACTTTTGAGCTAACATGGTGCCCAAAGCAAAATCAATAGCTGATATATAAAGAAAAAATGGCACATCTGGCCTTGGTGGAGATAGTATTGGTGACACAACTAGGTATTTCTTGATATTAGAAAAGGCTTGCTGACATTCCTCATCCCAATGGAATGGGATCCCCTTGTGTAGCAGTCAATTCATGGGTTAATATTTGTTTTATAGCTATACGATGAAACACTTTATGGATGCTACTTTGCCTTATAGGATTCTCATATATTTGTTATTAGTGGGTGGGGCCATTTATAGGATAGCATTTACCTTTGATGGGTCAACTTTAGAAATGATGAACCCCAAGAGTTTTCCAAAAGTTATGCCAAAGACACATTTCTTGGGATTCAACTTGAAATTGTGCTCTATCAGGTGGTCAAAGAATTTTCTTAGGATCTAGACATGCTCTTCATGTAGTAATGACTTGGATAGTAAGTCATCGATGTAATATTCCAAGATCTTGTGCATGTAGTCATGGAAAATGTATGTCATGGCCCACTGATATGTAGCACCAGTATTTTTAAGACCAAATGGTATTACCTTGTAACAAAATATCCCCATGGAGTGGTGAAAGTGGTTTTGTGATGGTATTCAAGTTTAATCCAAATATAATTATAGTCAAAAAAACTATCCATGAGGGAGAGCATCTCATGACATGTAGTCACGTCTAGAAGAGCATCTATGTTGGGCAATGATAATAAATCCTTTGGTGTTGCCTTATTGAGATCCTTGAAATCTATGCAAATGAATATTCTTCCATCAGGTTTTTCTACAGGCACCATGTTTGATACCCATTTCAAATAGTCAATGGGAACAATAAATACTACATACAATAGCTTCTATAGTTTGTTATTTACCATCAAGGCGATGGTTGGATGCATCTTCCTTAGTTTTTGCTTGATCGGTTTATTCGTGGGATCCAATGAAAGGTTGTGGACAACCAATTTTGGATCTAGTACCGACATATCCTTGTAGGTCCAAGCAAAGAGATTAGGTCTATCTTTCAATAGAGGTATGATGATGGCCTGTTCTTTTAGAGATAAGCTTTTCCTAAACTTGACTTTCTTTGGATTAGAAGGATCATCGTTGATGTCTACTTTGAAAATCTCTTTTATTGTCATATGTGACCCCTCATCAAGTTTGTGAGGAGTGGGAATCAAGTGGATATCATTTTCCAACTTTAAAGGTTCAACTGAATCATAGTCAAAACCAACATGATAAAAATCATGTACACAACCTGGTGCAAAATGAAATAGTTATAACATTTCTTCATTGGGGAAGAAATCTTCAGGCTTCAAGGGCGAATCAACATGATCCCAATAAATAGCATCTAAATTAAGACACAATGGTTTAGAAGGATTTATTAGGTTGTGAAGTGGAGTGGTCAAATCAATGGAGATCATGTTGATGGATGGGATGAAATCTCCAAGTCCATGTGGGTGTCACTTTGCATTATTGTTTTATCTTCCACACCCAAGATGAGGCTCTAGGGGTATGGGGATCTCAGGATCTGGTCTATGAACATATGAGAAGATGGTATAATTTAGCTAAAGCAACTCTCTAAATATAGGTAGGTCAAAAAAACCTTGTGATATATCATATCTAAATTGGGTGGTCTTCCCTTGAGGTGAGGGCTAGGATATATTGTGCAATATATCTCATCCATGGCAACCAACTAATTAAGATGATGTAAGTGTTGAGCCCCAAAATAGGCCACCTCAGTCTCATCTTCATAGTCACTATCATCTATGAAGAAACCCTCATTCCTACCCACTAGAGTTTGGCAGTGACCTGACTATTGGGGTTTAAGGTAGGATAATTTAGTCTCATCCTCATAATCACTATCGTATATAAAGCACTCATTATTTGTGCCTACCAGCTTTGTGAGGTGTCATAGATGTTGAGGCCCAAGATAGGCCATCTTAGTCACATCTTCTGAATCATCATCACTCTCATCTATGATGTATCCACCTTTTGTATTAGTTGACCAGGTGAGGTAATGTAAATACCAAGGCCAATAATAGGCCAATATTATTTTATACTTATTCTCTTCTTGCTCATAACCATAGCTTGGCTCATCCTACCATAAGATGATTCCTGATGGGCTTGCTTTGAGAGAGAAATTTGGATGATATTCATCGGGTGATTCTATATTGACCATAGCCACCCATCTATCACTCAAGTAGCTTCTGTTTGATTGATAAGAATTCTATTCAATGTCTTACCTGAACCCTAAGCTTAGTATATCCAGAGCTACTACCAATGAATCATCATGGATTTGGATGTGATATCCTAGTCCAGACATATCAGTAGGTAACTGATATCATGGTTGTAGTGGGTTTCATCACCCTTGTTAATATAGACCCAAACCATAGCCATACCAATGGTTGCATTTAAAGTATCTTAGAGAAAAATTAGGATTGGACAAGTAATGAAAATTCATGGTGAATGGCTCATCCTCATACTCTTTTATATCAGAAGTACTATAGGCATAGTCCAAACCAGCATAGATGAGGGAATCCCCAATGGAACCACTATCCCTATTGGTAATTTTGGGACTCTTGACCATCCTATGTCTTGTGCAAACTCGATAATAGATGTGAAAGTTACATTCTGCACAAGATATTCACCTAAACCTATGTTATCTAGGTGAACTATCACCTACGATGTGAATGAAACTGATAATTATGCAGGGAAGGTAGGTTTAGATACCTCCTCGACTATGTCTTGGGAATATTCCTCCTCCATGGGATTTGGAATTTTTGCTGCTAATACGGTTGGAATTTCCTTAGGTCTTTCCTCCACCAAGAGTGCTTTTAGCTTCTAAGAGTCTTTTAATTTAGATGTTGTTGGTTTCTCAAAAGTTCCAGTAGATTTGGAAGTTGGAGGTGGTGTCGATGTGGATGGGTCACCTCATACTAATTTGGAATTGCTTCCTAGCTATGTGCTTGGGGATGATGGCCTAATGTATGAGTGCATGGATGGAAGGACAAAATACCTTGGTAATTCAACCTGATGTACATATTTTAATGGCTCTTCATTTTATGGAACCACATGTACTTATCCCTCATGCACATACTTGATGCATTGGTGCAAGATCAAGAGAATGCACTACATATCCCTTATCTAGGGATGCCTTAGGAGGATATTGTACTATACGGTCCTCTCCAATACATTACACATTATAGGTATGGTCTTATGCCCTACCTTTATAGGTAGGATGATTATACCCACTATGGAGAATAATGCATTATTAAAATCTCTCAATGTGTAGGAGGTTGGGATGATGTTTGACCTAGGTATTTTAAATTAACCCATAGATTTTTTTGAAATAATGTTAATCGATGAGCCTATGTTTATTAGAATACTCTTGAAGGGTATGTAATTGATGAACATGATGATATGCAGAGGTGGTTCTGCTATGGTAGTAGGTACTACCTTTATTTTGTGATTGTAGAAATAGATCACAGGCTCTTGACACTATTGGACCTGCTCCACAAAGTTTGTGAATGCATCAAGGTTCTAGGGTTGTAGCTAAATCAACCTCAAGATTCCAATTAAAGTCTCCCTATGTCTGGGAGACTATTGAATGAGCTCATAAATTTATAACTTGGTCAGTTTCATTTGGAGATTTTGCACAAGCCTGCTTCAGATAGTTATCACAGGTCGTGTTGGCGAACCTGGAGTATTATTATGCACCTACCTCTATCGAGGTGTAGTCGGGATACAAATAGGAGCCACTGGAGGATTTGGTTGGTTATATCATCAGCTTCTTATCACCATGTTGACTATTTCAACCATTCCAATGAATCCCTAAGTGGGAGGTTCAACTTGGAATTGGTTTACTTGAGTGCCCTGATTTCTAGGGATCTCATGGTTAGGCAAAAATGTTTTTGAATATACCCATGTCTCTGTTGTCGGGTGTTAATGGGTTATCAACTTGTAGTTCACCCTTCTTGATCATGTTTTGTACAATATTATTGAATCTGATACATTATTTGATATCATGCCCCTGTAGTCTATGATATGGGTAATAATGATCTTCCCTATATCCCTTGGGCTTGGGATAGTTAGGGTCAAGAAGTTGTACCTTAGGTAGCTTGAGTATTTTTTCCTCACTTAGCTAGTTGAATATCGATTGCATCGATTCTGATAAAGGCGTGAAATAGCGAGGTGGCCAAAATTCCTTATTTCAACCTTGGTTGTTTTTTGGGTTGTAATTGGTTGATGGGGGCTGATCCTGATAGTTATATGCTTGTTTGCTATTTCCTCCCTTTGGTGTGTTTAACACAACCTGGTTGAATTGAGTAGACTTGACCTTCTTTTTTTGATTCTTGTTGTTGTGGTTGTTATTCCAGTCCTTTTTATTTCAGATCTTAAGGTCTCCTTCTTCAACTTTGATGTCTTCTATCAGCTTGGCTTGATCCAAGGCTTCCTTGAATGTTTCATACTGTTGTAGTTGCAATATCAACGAGATGTTCTTTGCACAACTCTTAGTAAACATCCAAGCGAGCTCTGTAGTGGGAACAAAAAATGGTAGTTTTACCATTATTTTCCTCCATCTATTGCCATAGTCCATAACTGGCTCATCATCATATTGCTTTAGGTTTTTTGGGTCAGTCAATTTTACTTTCTTCTTGATGCCAAAAGAAAAGTGTTCAAGAAACACATTCACCAACTACTCAAAACTGATGATGTTGTGCTTAGGTAGTTGATTGAACCATTCGGTTGCTACGCTTGATAATATCATGATGAAAGTTCTTAGAATTAGGGCATCATTATGTTCAATTTGGAACCACATGTTCATAAAATTTGTGACATGTTCTTGCGTGTATTCCTCTCCTCTGAATTTGTATAACCTAGGCATCTTGAAGTGCCTAGGATACGTAGGACTTGGTACTAAAGGGCATAAATATTGGTTATGTATCTTTCTCAGGGTTGGATTCTACCTAACCACATCCTATTTCTTGAGATATTTGACTCTTTCAACAAGTATTTTGTATGCCTTCAAAGAAATGATCTCTTGTTCTTGAAAGTTTAATCACGGTGGTCAAGGAGGTAATCCTATGTCTTCCCAATTTGGGCATCTATATTCATCTCCCACAACCATGGATGAAGGTTCAGGATATGTCTACTCCTGATCCCCATCTCTACATATATTTTATTATGTTGTGCTTATTCTAGATCTAGGTATTTTTGATGATTCACAACATGATGTGATGTGATGTGAGTGCGCTCATCTCCTTGTCTAGTGCATCTCTCATGCTGAAAATTAGCTCACCTATCCATATGTAAGTTGGATCAATCCAACCTATTGGTTTGTTCTTCATGCTCTATTTGTTCCTCTCTCAAGTGTTTCTAATTTAGGCATAAACACCTCTTTCTATGTGTTTCCTCTTGCTCAAGGATTTCTATGTGCTCTTGCTCTATGTGCAGGGTTTCTTCTAACCTACGTTCATGATGAAATTGATTTACCACTGAATATCTATGACTTTGTAACTCCGTACGAGGAGTCCTAATGGATAGGCCTCTTGGAGAGGATCTTTCTATGCTTTTTCTCTTATCTATCAAGGCAACTTGGTTTGTGTATATTGACCTATGTTCTATACCCCCATGCTCAAAGGTAGTGTGCATGTTGTGGGAGTGCTTTGATGCCTCCCCTAACTAAATAGTGTGCCTAGTTGTATGATGGCTATGTGAACTTACTAAAATAGAATGTGCAGTAGCATCACTTCTTTGAGTTAGTCTCAAGAGAAACCGATCCAAATCATCAAGCTACCTGGATTCCCACAACCAATCTCATGGGGTTCCATTGGAACCAATGAGATTATGATCTATGACTATCCTCCCATATTTTGGGAGGCCTAGAATTGTTAAAGGTCTATGATTGGATGCAACCCTTATGTATTACCCCTCAGTGAGTTGATTTAACCTAAGTTTGTCATGTGCAGATTGGGGCCTTGCAGCCCCCTCATATCTGTGTGAGGATTGGGACCTTGAAGCCCCATCATGTCTATGTGAGGATTGGGGTCTTGAGATCCCCTCGTGCCTATGTGAATATTGGGGCCTTGAAGCCCCCTCATGCATACCGTGAGAAGAACCTGGATATGGTTCTCTAGATGGGGTTTCTTAAGGAGTACCCCCATAGGTTGAGTTATCACCCTTAAGGCTTGCTAAACTTCATTCAGTGACATTGTGTATGGGTGGCTCAATGTCATTATGATTGTGATTACATGGAGTATTAGTTTCTACCTCGATGTTGGACTAAGGATGGTTACTATGTGTGAAGACCATGACAATTATGAATTATCTCTTATGTAGATTTTAGAACACACAAAAAAAGTAAACAAGTGTTTATCTCTTTTAAATTTTCTTGATGTTCCTACAACTGGTCTTGTGTGTTTTAATATTTTTTGATAGATATAATCTAACTCTCATCATTTTTTGCATTTCATTGATGATATACTTAGATTGTTAAATTGGATTTTACCTGTATACTCGTAGCTTGACAACCGATAGAGAAATTTCGATCACGTAAAACCACCAAATTGTGGAGATGAAACCCACACCCAATCAGGGAGAACAGGTCTTGCCAGATCCTCATCCAGTCTCACCCAATCAAATCATACCCTCTTAAGAGAAGTACATGCAATTTTTTTGGGCTACATCAGTTCTTGGATCTAGTATTGGCCAATATAAAAGGGTATGCAAGATTTGAGCCAATATGTGGAGATGAAAGCCACATCGTTGGACTCTACTAGTGGATGGTGATGAAGTCCACCTCACTAGCATTTAGATGAATCATGGTGTGTGAGTGTTACTTTTAAATTTTTGTATAAATAAAAATATGCATCATGAAGCACTCATGCTCTTTCCTATATGCCTAAAAAGAAACGTTTCATTTTTAGAAAAAAATGCACACTAAAATGATTCCATGACTTTCAGAGAATGCATTACTACTTTATGAAACCATGGCCTCTAGTTGGGGCCCATGCAAGCAATCTATACAAAAAAACCTAGACTACTTGAGACTAGGTCATATTTGAAATTAGAGGTCAACTGTTCCTAGCAACAACTAGCATAAAACTTAAGAAAACTATGAATTTTCCCCTTATTTTTCATTATATTTTCTAATTAAGATGATTTTCTCTACCGCTTTTCTAGAAATTAAAACACAAATAGAGATAGGAAAAATAGTAGAGGGTTAGCCCAACCTGAAATCCACATCTGATGAAGCACAGACTGACCTTTATCATTGATTTTATATCGATCACTATCACTTAGAGCGACTACTACTGGTCGTTGTCTTCAAAAGTGGCCTTTGTATGCTAGCCATTTTCAGTCAGAGTGGCTAGAATTGCACATAGAAAACACATGAAATATCAGCAAATCAATAAAAAAAAGAAAACTAGGTGAGTGTCCCACTATGATTACCATATGTATGACCTCGAGAAGCAAACACCTAATCTACTTGTCACATAATAGCAAGCGAAAGAACCATAAATGCACACAGAACAAGGAAGTAACAAAATCAAGATATCTCTTTTATTTATTCCTTTTGAAAATTTGGTTACATATTGGTCCCTCTTAGGGATACCACATTTGATACAATGAATACAAGTGGAGATGGGCCCCTACAAGGGGGTGGTGCACTCCATAGGCCTCTCATATTTGTACACAAAATTTTCAAGGGTTTACTAATAACTTGTTCTCACTTGATGAGAGGGATATGATGTCATAGATGCTTTGATATGGTATAGGAACCTGTGATCTATGTACAAGAAACAATAGAGAATAATCAATAGCATATGTGACCTCTATTGATGAGGCTCCCTTTTAAGATCTGCAAGGAATGATGTAAAAGCATAGTAAATGCATAATGATGCAAAGAAAAGCATAAGTGCATAAATAAATTATAAACTACAATGCAAATGCAATGAAAGAATCAATATATGCTAATATTAACTGATAAAGCAAAAACAATGAGTAATCTATGCTAAAAACTTTGGAAATAATATCTTAAACCCTCGGTTGTGCCTGTAGGCCACTGTCAAGGACAACAACCTTGAACTAAAACCTTATTCCTTGCAAACTGGGGCTGGAAAAATTCAATCCTTTGTTTGAATTGATGTTCAAGGGTCACTTTCTTGTCCAGAGATGGATTTGTGGTGAAGGTCATGTGGAACTGAATACTTGAATGGTGCGTTGTCATTGCTTAATCAAACAACACTTTGTTATTCCTCAAGGGATATGAAATTGCTCTCCAATTCGCTAGGGCTTCGTTGCATAAAAAACCTTGAATCCTTTCTTGGTCCTAGGGCAATGCATATGTAGATCTCCCAAATTTAGATCTAGATCCAGATATTGGCTTACTGGAGAAGTCAAGATCCATATCTACATGTAACTGACCATTATATGGGAAGTCTTAGTCATAGATTTGCATGGAAGTGGCAATCAAGAGGAGCTATAGGAGATCCATTCCAAAAATTGCTCGTAAACAATGCAAGTGCAATCAGACTACATGATTTGGGCCCGTATTCATGACTATTTTGTGTTTCAGTGCTAGTCACTATCCAGAGAACCAACTAGCTATGGCTGCTTTCAACTTCAGTATCCTATTTTTGTAGCCACTCTAGTTGATAGCGATCAAGCCTGAATGGGCCAAAAATACCCCTTTTGAGTGGTTAGGACCACTGCTAGCTCTTGGAAAGTCCCATGATTAGTCATATGGTCTTTTTGATGTGCCCATATGAGTAGTATCCTAAACATGATGTATTTTAGGTGTCTACACTCCCTATATTCACTTTGAGGGGGAATATTAGCTTGAGTTAATCTATCTTCTCTTTTTGCATGCTTCTTTTGATCAAGGATGCATTGCTCTCGCATGTGCTGCTCATACAAATGTTGCCTAAACAACCTTTGAAATTGAGTATCCTCATTCTCGAGGTGCTCATTCTCTATGCACATATCTTCTAATTGGTCTTGGAAGATACGCTACCTCTAATATAAGACCAGCCTCTGAGATCGATCTATATGATAAGCAGTGTGAGGTCAATGGTTTTTTATCTCTATTCAAGGGTTTTTATTACTGTGATCCCCAATAAAATTATCCACTATTCTCTTGCCTTTGTCTATGTAGATGGTATTTATATTTTGTTGTAGTATGTTCTCTATGCTCGCCTATGTGGATGGGACATTCATGCTATAAGAGCGCTTTGAGCACTCTCTTGGCTCAATGGTATGCCTATGTGTGCTCTCACAACATGAACTCGTAGAGCGAAAATGCATAGAAGAGGATTTATACCCTATTGTTGGAAATTTGAGTTATTTTATGTTGTCACTGATGTCACATGGATCACATTGAGTTTTGGTGGCCAAAGCATTTCATAAATAAGCATTTATGATATTTTGGAGAGCATGGACATATCAGTGACAACAGTGAAAACCAAAGTAGGCAAAATAAAAGGTTTTATTTAAAACCATGGATGGCATATTTGAAATGGATTTTCATTAAAACCCAGATTGGATTTTCGTTTCGTTGAAAAATGTGCCCCGATGATGGAGATATTTATTTTTAAATATTTAGTTTAAATTTTAAAATTAAATATATTAATTTTAGCACTGAATAAAGAAAGGAGGAAAGGCTATATTAATTTATAGCACCGAAATCTAAAGAAATAGGAAAGGCATTATATATATATATATATATATATATATATATATATATACCAACAAAAGCTTAGACTTCATCATCCCAAAACTTATTTTTCGAATGCCTTCGATTGAGGAACAAATTACAAAAAGAGAGACAAGTGTGACTTTGGTCTATTGAAAAATCATTTGTGGAGTTTAATAAGACGCATAGGCATCTTTGAACTAGCGGTTCATGCATTGTGTGTTATGCAGGAGGTCCTGCGATCGAGTCCTGTCATGGTTATTTGCTTTGTTGAAGCGCTGTAAAGTTTTTCAAAGGGTGCAGAAGTTTATGATATAAGTTTTTGTTCGTGTCCCTTTGGACACGTGAGGGTGTGTGGTCCAACGACAGGCTGGCTATGGTTAAATAACTAAGTAAGGAGACATCACAATATCGAATCCCGTCAGGGACAGAGGCAAGTTAATAATTTTTTTAATATATTTTATTTTTCTAAAGTTGCCCTAGGAGGAATAAGGGTTGTGATGCATGTTTAGAAAAAGAGATATTTTTGGTGTTTCTTCTTTTGAAAGTATATCATATTATATATCATTGGAAAGCTTATTTTGAGGGATATTTTATTAAATTGCTTAGAGGGAGAAATAATATGTATGTAAAGAGATATTTTTGTTTTTGTAAACGGTTTCAAAAGTGAAGGTTGTTTTGTTATTTTTCAAAGGCGATTAATTCTTTCATGAGGGGACATGTATTTTATTGAGTAGGAGTGATAAGAAGTTATTTGGATATTATTATTGTGATATTAATAATGATCTCTAACCCTTGTTAAAAGTTGAAAAAAAAGTTTTTTGAGTGTGGCAAATTTAGTGGACATCCAATAAGGCATCAAAAGGTATGAGCAATATTCTCCATTGACTTTGTTTATGGTGGTTTATTTCTGAAATATCATTGGAGAGAAAAGGATTGATTGTGGTTTCCTTTTCGAAAGTGGTTGGTTGAATGCTTAAAGGTTTTTTGGTTTGAGAGTTGTGTTTAAACCTTGTTTTATAAGCATAGTTGTTGAATCCCATTGGTTATGCAAAGAACTTGAGTTATAAAAGAACATGAGTATCATTGTTATGTGAGATTTGTGGTTGAGCATTGTTGGAAATATTTGAGTTGGTTGATACATGCTTGGACTAGGGTTTTGTGAGAAAGAGTTGTCCCTTGTGGTGATTGGTTGATTTGAGTTTATTGAGCCTAGTTAAGTGATTGTGTGAGGTGATTGTTCAAGTCCCATGAAACAAACAATTCTATAATTCTAATTTGGGTTGAGATTGAGCTTTGAGATTAGAACATATTGAGTCTCTAACAATTCTCTTTATGATTATATAAGATTTGAGTTGAGTTAAGATCAAATTGAGTTGAGTTGAGATTGATTTGAATTGAGATCATTGTGGATCATTGTTGTCATCCATTGTAGAGTGCATTGTTATTCATTGTTGAGTTCATCATTGAGCCTTGCCTTCATATATTTGTGGATGATATTTGAGTGCTACTTGAGCATGATTGGTTGAGCCTTTAAGAAGGATTTTGGGACAGATTTGTGGACAGATTTGGGACAATATTTGAGCAAGTTCTTGGTGAGCTTGTTGAGCAGATTTTTGAGCAAGTTCTTGGTGAGCTTGTTGAGCAGTTTTTGAGCAAGTTCTTGGTGAGCTTGTTGAGCAGTTTTTGAGCAAGTTCTTGGTGAGATTGTTGAGCAGATTTTGAGCAAGTTCTTAGTGAGCTTGTTGAGAAAATTTGAGCAAGTTCTTGGTGAGCTTGTTAAGAATATTTTGAGCAATTTATTAATGATCTTGTTGAGAAGATTTGACCAAGTTCTTGGTGAGCTTGTTGAACATATTTCTGGTAAGTTCTTGGTGAGCTTGCTAGAGCAGATTTGGGCAAGTTCTTGGTGAGATTGCTGAATAAGTTTTGAGCAAGTTCTTGGTGAGCTTGATAGAGCATATTTTGGGCAAGTTCTTGGTGAGATTGCTAGAGTAGATTTTGGGCAAGTTCTTGGTGAGCTTGCTAGAGCAGATTTGCGCAAGTTCTTGGTGAGCTTGCTGAAGTAGAATAGTGGATTACCTACCTGAGTAGATCAGGATTGCCTTACTGAGAAAATCAATGGATTGCCTACCTGAGTAGATCAGGATTGCCTAGTTGAAGTAGATCAGTGGATTTCCTACCTGAGAAGATCAGTGTATTGCCTAGCTTTGAGTAGATCAAAGTAATCATTTGTATTGGGATAAGGATCCATATTTCTATGTGAAATATTATAATGATATTATCTTGTGGAGTACTCCACATTGGGGGAACCACGTTAAATCTTGTGTCTCAATTGTGTGTGGTTATTTGTGCACTTGTTTACTATTGCTATCTATGTTATTAATTCACACTGCTATATTTGGTTATTGTAATTAAGGACACCAATTGATATTGGTTTGAAAATAAAGTAAAAAGTGGGCGCTATACTGTTCACCCTCCCCTCTCAGTATAAGCTTGTGTTCTTCAATTGGTATCAGAGTGGTTTCCTTAGGAAAGGCTGACAGCTTGAGGGTAGATTCTATAAGAACATAGATGGCTTCACAGAATGGATTATCCACAAATGATGCTCCACTATTTGATGGTAAAAATTATGCTTTCTGGATCATGAGAATGAAGAACTACTTGATATCATAAGGATATGAGATATGGAAGATGGTTGAAAAAGAGTATAAGGTTGAAGGTGATCCCTAGGCAGATAATACTATCAGGAAATTGGTTGAGATAAATGCAATGACAATGAATTGTATTTTGAGTGGGCTACATGAAACAAATTTTACAAAGGTCATGGTATGTAATTTAGCTAATGAAATGTGGATCAAGTTGTGGAATACTTGTGGTGGATTCCAAGGTAAAGTTGGCAAAACTACAAACTCAAAAAAATATTTGAGGAATTGAAAATGGAATATTTTGAAGATATTGTAAAGTTTTTACTTTGAGTTGATGATATTACTAACACCATGAGAGGCCTAGGATTTGAGATGAAAGAATCATAAATTACTAAAAATATTTTGAGATCACTTCCCATGAAGTATGATGCAAAGGTTTCAATAATAGAAGAAACAATGGATATCAATAAGCTAACAATGGAATAACCACAAGGAACTCTCACAACTTATGAGATGAGGGTGAGTAAGCATCAGGTTCAAATAAAAGATATTGCATTCAAGTATTTAGAGAAAATAAAGGAAAAGTTCTAGAGACAAATAGAGATTTAGATAATGATGAGGAAGCTAACTTCATCAAAAGGAAAATAACTTAAGAAATTACAGGTATATGAAGAAAGTTAAATGCTACAAGTGTGGTGATTTTGGTCACTATGAACACAAGTTTCCACATGAAGAAAATAGTGATGATGAAAAGCAAGGTCACAAAAGAAAAGAAGATGGAAAGCATACACATGACAAAGATGACATATACAAGTAAAATAGGTATGATAAGAATATAATTTTTCATAAGACAAAGAAAACTTTCTACATTGAAGAAGCAAGTGATGGTTCGGTTCACAACAATAAATACCTGTTAGATGAAGAAGAATGTACATTATTTGGAATAAGTGAAGAAAGGCAAGAACACCTATTCCTAGGTATTGAAGTTAAAGAAGAGAATATATCTATCGAAGAAAGACATGAAGAGCTTGCCATAGCCATTGAGCAAGCAAATAGGTACAAGAAGGGTATAAGAATACTAAAATGCTTCATATATAGAGATTTTGGGCATATAGATGATGATTGCACATACTACAACAATTGCAACAAGGAAAGTTTATTTGTTGAAAAAGAAATCAGTTGTTCCAGTAATAGTTCTAGCAGCAGTTCTAGTGACAATTCCAGCAACAGTGATGATGCAGAAGAGGAATCCATAAAATAAGAGAATAAAATTAGGAGATTGAAAAGGAAAATTAAAAGGCTTGAAAATAAGGTTCATGAAAATGAAAAGGTCAAAATGATGCTTAACCAACACATTCAAGATTTGGAAAAAGAGCTTCAAGAAAAAAAAGATCTTGGCATCACTATTTCTAAGAAATTGAAGGATAAGAAAGAAATATGTAATCAGTTATAAGAAGAAGATCAGAAATGTTTGGGGACCTACATAAATGAGTTAGCACGATTTCAAAGGAATTCAAAAACTCTGGATAATTTTTTGGATTTACAACGAGATCCATTTATAAAGACAGGGTTTGGTTATGAAGAAGGGAAATAAAAAATAAGCATACACGGACCTATATTTGTATTAGGAGGCTTAGTTTCAAAAATATATAAGGAAGAACGGGTTCCCAAAGAAAAAGAAGCAACATAAATGGATACTTGCATTTCAGAGGCTATAGAGATGTGTGCCAATTTGCTATTTGACACAAATGAAGAGAAAGAAGAGGAAGGTCCCAAAGAACCAAAGGTATCATATTTCAGGTTTGGGGAATCACACTCAAAAGGAAATAAAGTTCTAACATATGAAAGAAAGGAAGCACCTAAGTTTTATGAAGAAAGTTCCAAATTTCCTATGGCTCCTAATATTCAGTTTGGATCTTGTTTTGAGATAGGTGAATCAAGTTCAAAAGGAAAATAAATTCTTGAAGAGGAAATCAAGGAAGAAACTAAGGAAGAGGATTTAGATACTACAAAGAAGGTTCAAAGATGCAATTCACAAGTTGAAAATGATCATAAGGATAATGGTCAAGAAAGGTATGAGGAACTAAGGCATGAACAAAGGGATTTTCAAGGACATTGTTTTTCTTGTAATGAATCTGGACATAGGGCTATACACTGCAAGATCCATGGGTCAAAAAATTTTGATTTTGCTAGAAGAAAATTCAAAGGAAGAAGGTATGGATTTCAGGGACATTGCTTCTTATGCAACATGATTGGTCATAGAGATTCTCAGTGCAAAGAAAATGAGCAACATTGTTTTAGTTTTAGAGATACACAATTCATAAGTCATGGTCATAACGATTATGAAAATCGAACTTCACAATATAGGGTTCAGGAAAGGAATGGATATGGAAATTATTTCAAGAATTTAGGATATGGGTGCCATCCAAAGGCTACAATATCAAGTATTTTAATTGCAATAATTGTGGACATATTGCAAAATGGTGTAGGACTCAATTCAAAACAAGTTCAAGGCAAGAAGGTCAAATAGGTTCAAGACAAGAAGATCAAGTAATTCATCAAGATAAGGATATCAAAAAAATATGGAAGGAAGTTGGCAGAGGAAATAAACAATGTAATGTGGGAGTAAAAGTACTCCCACCCCAAAATTAATCACCTCAGGAGAGAAGGTGGTGAGGGGGCTAAGCTTAAAGAGTCATATATTTTAGCCCCATAGGTGTCCCTTTTGCCATTGATGTCAAAGGAGGAGATATTTGAGTAAGGGGGAGAGCATTGAGTTAGGGGGAGCATCCTCCAAAGAGAGCATTGAGTTAGATAGAGTAGCCTCCATAGAGAGTATTGAGTCATGGGGAGCATCTTTGATTCTCAGAGATGGTTTTTGCAGTGATTGTGGTTTTTGCATTAGAGGTGTTGCCATCAATGACAAAGGGAGAGATTGTTGGCAATTTGAGTTATTTTATGTTGTCATTGATGTTACATGGATCATTGATGTCACATGGATAACATTGAGTTTTGGTGGCCAAAGCATTTCATAAATAAGCATTTATGATATTTTGGAGAGCATGGATATATATAGGGTTTTTGTGAAAACCAAGGCAGGAAAAATAAAAGGTTTTATTTAAAACCATGGATGGCAGATTTGAAATGGATTTTTCTTAAAACCTATATTGGCTTTTAATTTCATCGAAAAAGGTGCCTTGGTGATGGAGATATTTATTTTTAAATATTTAGTTTAAATTTTAAATTATTTAAAATTAAACTTTAAATTTTAAAATTAAATATATTAATTTTAGCGCCGAATAAAGAAAGGAGGAAATGCTATATTAATTTATAGCGCTGAAGTATAAAGAAAGAGGAAAGACATATATATGCCAAAAAAAGCTTAGACTTCATCATCCCGACAATTATTTTTCAAATGCCTTCGAATGGGGAACGAATTACGAAAAGAGAGAGAAGTGTGACTTTGGTCTATTGAAAAATCGTTCACAGAGTTTAATAAGATGCATAGGCATCTTTGGCCTAGCGGTTCATGTGTTGTGTGTTACGTAGGAGGTCCTGCGATCAAGTCCTGTCGTGGTTATTTGCTTTGTTGAAGCACTCAAAGTGCTGTTAAGTTTTTTGAAGGGTGCAAAATGATATAAGTTTTTGTTCATGTCCCTTTGGACATGTGAGGGCGTGTGGCCCAACAACAAACTGGTTGTGGTTAAAGAACTAATTAAGGAGATGTCACGAGATCAAATCTTGTCAGGGATAGAGGCAAGTTAATAATTTTTTTAATATATTTTTTTTTCTAAAGTTGCCCTAGGAGGAATAAGGGTTGTGATGCATGTTTAGAAAAAGAGATGTTTCTGGTGTTTCTCCTTTTGAAAGTATATCATATTTTATATCGTTGGAAAGCTTATTTCAAGGGCTATTTTATTAACTTTATTAGAGGGAGAAATAAGGTGTATGTAAAGAGATATTTCTATTTTTGTAAAGGATTTCAAAAGTGAAGGTTGTCTTGTTCTTTTTCAAAGATGATTAATTATTTCATGAGGGGACATGTATTTTATTGAGTAGGAGTGATAAGGTGTTATTTGGATATTATTTTTGTGATATTAATCATGATATCTAACCCTTATTAAAATTTGAAAAAAAAGTTTGAGTGTGGCAGATTTAGTGGACATCCAATAAGACATCAAAAGGTATGAGCAATATTCTCCATTGACTTTGTTTATGGTGGTTGATTTTTGAAATATCATTGGAGAGAAAAGGATTGATTGTGATTTCCTTTTTGAAAGTGGTTGGTTGAATGTTTCAAGGTTTTATGGTTTGAGATTTGTGTTTAAACCTTTTTTAATAAGCATAGTTGTTGAAGCCCATTGGTTATGGAAAGAACTTAAGTTAGAAAATAACATGAGTATCATTGTTATGTGATATTTGTGGTTGAGAATTGTTGGAAACATTTGAGTTGGTTGATACATGCTTGGACTAGGGTTTTGTGAGAAAGAGTTATCCCTTGTGGTGATTGGTTGAGTTGATTTGATTGAGCCTAGTCAAGTGATTGTGTGAGGTGATTGTTCAAGTCCCATGAAACAAACAATTCTATAATTCTAATTTGGGTTGAGATTGAGCTTTGAGATTAGAACATATTGAGTCTCTAACAATTCTCTTTATGCTTCTATAATATTTGAGTTGAGTTAAGATTGAGTTGAGTTGAGTTGAGATTGATTTGAGTTGAGATCATTGTGGATCATTGTTGTCATCCATTGTAGAGTGCATTGTCATTCATTATTAAATTCATCATCGAGCCTTGCCTTCATAGATTTGTGGATGATATTTGAGTGCTACTTGAGCATGATTGGTTGAGCCTTTAAGAAGGATTTTGGGACAGATTTGTGGACATATTTGGGATAGCATTTGAGCAAGTTCTTGGTGAGCTTGTTGAGTAGATTTTTGAGCAAGTTCTTGGTGAGCTTGTTGAGCAGTTTTTGAGCAAGTTCTTGGTGAGCTTGTTGAGCAATTTTTGAGCAAGTTCTTGGTGAGCTTGATGAGCAGTTTTTGAGCAAGTTCTTAGAGAGCTTGTTGAGAAGATTTGAGCAAGTTATTGGTGATCTTGTTAATCATATTTTTAGAAAGTTCTTAGTGATATTGTTGAGCAGATTTGAGCAAGTTCTTGGTGAGCTTGTTGAATAGATTTTGGTCAAGTTCTTGGTGAGCTTGCTAGAGCAGATTTGGGCAAGTGCTTGGTGAGATTGTTGAAGCAGTTTTGATAAAGTTCTTGGTGAGATTGCGAGAGTAGATTTTGGGCAAGTTCTTGGTGAGCTTGCTAGAGTAGATTTTGCGTAAGTTCTTGGTGGGCTTGATAGAGCAGATTTGGGCAAGTTCTTGGTGAGATTATTGAAGAAGATCAATGGATTACCTACATAAGTAGATAAGGATTGCCTTGTTGAGAAAATCAATGGATTGCCTACCTGAGCATATCAATATTTCCTAGTTGAAGCAAATCAGTGGATTGCCTACCTAAGCAGATCAATGTATTGCCTAGCTTTGAGCAGATCAAAGTAATCATTTTTATTAGTATAAGGATCCTTATTTTTGTGTGAAATATTATAAGGAGATTATCTTGTAGAGTATCCCACATTGGGGGAACCACATTAAATCTTGTGTCTCAATTGTGTGTGGTGATTTGTGCTCTTTTTTACTATTGCTATCTATGTCATTAATGCACACTGCTATATTTGGTTATTACAATTAAGGACACTAATTGATATTGGTTTGGAAAGAAAGAAAAAAGTGAGCGCTATACTATTCAACCCCCTCTTAGTATAATCTTGTGTTCTTCACCTAGTTTCCCTAGGACTTGTTCTAGTTTGTCAAGTTGCCTAGTTCTCCATGGTTCATTTGATGGCATACCATTAACTCCAACTGTGGTAAGATCTATTGTGAACCTTCCAAGTCTATTAGGGTTTGGAGTTTTTAAGGGTCTGTGCTTTGATGCAGCCCTTTCTTCCTACCCCTAATTGGGTGGATTTTAATTTTTTTTTACCATGGGATGATGGGAGCCTTGAGCCCCCCTCAAATTTATACTACGAGGAGTGTTTATTATATCCTCTGACTGGGGTATTCTAAATAGAACCTCCATGTGTTGAATTGTCACCTTTGAGACTCATCGAACATCATTTAGGAGGATCCTGTGGTAGATATTACAACACATTATCTTGTGTTTGTCTTGAAGCTTTGGCCTCCACCTCGATTATGCATCGAGGTCAGCATATCTATGTGTTGACCATAATGTGAATTATCTCTTTTGTATATTTTAGGAAAAACAAAGTAAACAAGAGTGTTTATCTCTTTTAAAGATTCTTTGTGAGCCCTAAACTATTTTGTGAGTTTTTGGTTTATTGAATCATAAAATATCTCTCATCATGTTTGAAATTTTGTTGATGATATACTTGTATAGTTTAAGGGTTTTCACCTATATGCTTGCATATCGACAACTGGTAATGAAAGTCCAGTTACCTAAAACCACCAAAGTATGGAGATGAAGCCCATACCCAGTTAGGGAACACAAGTCCTACCGATCCTCACCCAGTATTACTTGGTCAACGTTATACCCTCTGAAGAGAAGTACATGCAAATTTTCCAAGCTACATCGGTTATTGGATCCGATATTGACCAAAAATAGGGTTCGTAATATTTGAGCCAACAGATGGAGATGAAACCCACTGTCGTTGGCCTCTATTATTGGTTGGGTATGAATTCCAACTCACTAATGTTGAAGTGTGACATGGTGTGTGGGGGTTTATTTTAATTTTACGTAAAAATAAAGTGCATCATAAAACATCGATGATTCTTCCTACATGCATAAGAAATTGATGTTTTAATTTTAGAAATGATGCAAAATTAAATGCTATTTCCAAGAAAGATAATGTAAAATTATATGGAAAATTGGCCTTTAGATAGGCCCCAAGTATGTAAACCTTAACACATGGTTTAAATGCTAGCTGTTGTTCTGTACCACAGACAAAAGACTCGATCGTGGGATAGAAACACAGCTAAAATCCTAGCCATGGGTGACAATCACAGATAACAGTGCTAGCTACTATTGTTAGCAATGGCTAACAATAGATATGGTAATTCTCATGATTTTCCCTCTAAAATTTGGCTAGATGATTAATTTAACCTACTAACAAAAAAAATACAAAAAATAAGGAATATACAAAGGAGTAGATTTACCTGGAATCTCTCATCTAATGAAGATATATGTTATCTACTGTATTTTTCTCTACTCTCTTCTAGCCACGGCTATCAAACATGGCTAAGATGCTAACCATGACTATTAAATGTAGCTAACACTTTACACTATAGATGTAAAGCATGACTAAGACCTACAACACAAAAACAAAGAAAACTCAGTACATGATAGTGAATTTTACAGGTTTCCATCGTGATCGCCACTGTAGAAGTCTAGGGAGACCACAATTATTGATATTGCAATAAAAATAAAGAATGCATGTAATCTAAGCATACACTTGAAAAAAAGAAGTAAATAACCAAAGGAAATCTCTCTTTATTAATCAAATGAGTCTTGTTATAGATTTGTCCCTCTTAGGGATACCAAAATATTGATACAATTATTACAATAAGCAAATAACCCCACAATGGAAGAAGATGTGTTTCAATTGGTCTTCATATATCCATAAAAATGCTTGAGGGCTTATGAGGATGCCTCCTCCATTCACCAAGAGGAAATTGATATTGAAAGTGCCTTGAAGCTTGCAAGATCTTGTAACCTACATACATGAAACAACAAAGCATAATTAAAAGCATATGAGGCCTCTTATGATGAGACTTTTGTCAAGAAAATGCAATAAGTATGGCTAATTTTGAAATAAAACATAAAGATATGAAAATATGCTTACAAAATAGCCGAATTACTGTAAAGCATGCTGGAAATCAAGTAGATCTAGCTATTCTACCATGTAATTTGTAAGAAAAGCTTGAAATAGAGCTAATATAAGAAGATTATTGAAATATAAAAAATGTGACAAAACGAAGATAAAGTTACCTCTAATATTGCTAATTAACAACACAAATGTGTAAACTAAGACTAGTATAGGATAGATTAACCTATTTGCATAACTAGAATGGAA
Source organism: Wollemia nobilis (assembly GCA_028583015.1). Taxonomy (NCBI): domain Eukaryota; kingdom Viridiplantae; phylum Streptophyta; class Pinopsida; order Araucariales; family Araucariaceae; genus Wollemia; species Wollemia nobilis. Next base: position 7,564,952 of record JAQPPZ010007530.1, read on the forward strand.
AAACCTACAACTAAAATGGAAGGAAAAGAACATAAAAACCTAGCCACAAGTGTTAAACACAATGGTATCTATTAGCCACGACTGACAGCCACAATTGAGGGAGAAATCCTCTTTCTCTAAAAACCAGGGTCTGAAGCTCCCAAATCCTCTAATTAATTGGTGGTCAAGGGTTGCCTTAGTGTTTTGAAATAGATTGGTGATGTAATTCATTGGAATTTGCAATGGAAGTGTGTCAATTGTCAAGCTTTCTCCTAAAGCTCTTGAGATATCCATTTTTGCAAGGTTGATGATCAAATTGGATTTTGGCTACATCTTGCTACTCTTCACAAGGTGCAATTGGCTCTCCAATTTGAAAAGGCTTCACTACATTAAACTTGGAATCCCTTCTCGTTACCATCTCCACTTTGTAGGGGGTTTTATAGCCTATCCAACTCCTCATCCTAGCTTCCTTGAGAAGCCAAGATCAAGAACTGACGGGGTGGAGCACTTGGGAGGAAGAATCCAGAAGTTTATTCGCTTAAAACCAGCCTAATTGGTTGCAAATATAGTTGTAACAATCAATTTAGCTCGACTTGGGAGGCCAAGTCAGTTACAAGGCTAGCCAACCATGACTAAAACCCTAGATGTAGGTGTCAACCATGACTAAGATCTTAGTTGTGGATGCCATCCACGACTAAGGTTGAATAGGCCTAAGATGCCTAAATTGAGTGGTTAAAACCACTGCTTTACCTTGGAAAGGTCCAAGATCATTCATATGGTCTACAAATATGCCCATATGAGTAGTCTCCTAAACATGACGTGTTTTATATGTCTACAAAATTTAATTTGATGTCAAAAACCTTATTAATCCAATCTAATAAAATTGTAAATATTTCAAAAATGTTTTGTAAATTTAAATTATCAAATTACAAAACCTTTTATTTCTTCAACTCCTTCAAACCAAATTTCAATCCTTCGTAAAATTCTCAAATAGTATTAATATTTTTTCTAAGGTTTGAAATATTAATTCTTATCCCTCCAAAATAAATAATTTTACATTAATCATTAGAAAATAATAATTGTAAATTTATCTCTCCCTTATACCTCCTATTCTATGCTTATAAATAAACTTAAATAAAATGAATTACCTTTAGCCTTGAACGTTGTAATTCTCTTTGGTCAATAGCAATTTACCATCTCCAAACGGGTGCTCTCCTTTCTATGGAGGCTTTGCTATGCTTTGATTCACTTTAAAATATTATTTTATATTGGCCAAGTGAATTTAGTATTTACTCAGGCGCTCTGCAATGTATCTAGTCTTTGACTCTTTGACTCCCTACATGGCTTGAATATTTCTCCTGCAATGTTAAGTGGTGTATCTCTACTTACTTCCACTCAAAATTCAATTAATGACTCCACTTACACCTCCTATTTATAACACATCTTTGCAAATATGTGCTTCACATTTTAGTCTTTCCCTCCTTAAAATATGTTCTCTCCTTGATATGGGTGCTTGAAGTTCTTCAAACCTATTGATGTCCCACATTATATGTACCACATGGCACTCAGACTCTTTCAATGCTCTAAATTCATCTCCTTTATTATCATTAAGCTCATATAACATATTCTTTCTTGGTTGGATGATAATACGACACTCTCGATGTTACTATTACCAAGTGTATTGCTTCCAAATAAATATTTAAAACCTTCTTTCAACCTTGGTGCTTATTCAATACCTAAAACATTTGCTAGCTTGTCATTTTTCTTATCTAACACATGTATGTTGCATAACATATCCACAAATCCTCAAAACTTGAAATTTACCCTAATTTTCAATTCCTCTATCTTCTTTACGTATATTTTGCACTCATTCATAGAAAACATATTCATTTGGACTCCTTGGGTGAAACTCAATAGCTTACTCAATGTTTTGATGGTGGCTCTTCCTTAGATGATGGTGGCTCTCCCTCGAATGATAGTGGCTCTTCATTAGATGATGGTGGCTCTCCCTCAAATGATAGTGGCTCTGCCTTCTTGGAAAGTGGTGTCACTTCTTTGTATGGTGGTGAAATTCCTTTGAAAGATGATGGCTCTTCCTTGAGCAACAATGGTGCTCTCTCCTCCAAATAGACTCTTATACTTTAATAGTGGTGCTCTCTACTCCAATAAATGCTTAAACTCTTCCTTTGTACCATGGCTATTTAGTGTCTTTAGACACTAAAATAATGTACTTTATTTTTAATCCATGCTCTATCTTTAACTTAGACAAATGCTCTTACTTTTGATAGCTCAAAAATCATGCACCAATAAAGCAAAGTAAAGATAGCAATATATATATATATATATATAAAAATATATATATATATATATATATATATATATATATATATATATATATATATATATATATATATATATATATATGATTGAAAACACCATGATAAAACAAGGAAAGAAGTATCCCTATTTATATTAAATAATTGTTTTTCAATGTGTTACAATCAAGTCCCCTCTGAGGGGATGCTACCCATGATACAATGAATACAAATAAAATATTTAGGTGCACTGTAAATGATCTTCTTGCAATCACAAAATATTTGTGAGGAGGTTCTCTATTACCATCATAGTGAGTTTGATGTGGATATTGCACTCCTTTGTCATTGGTTGAATCTTGTAATTTGCACACAAAGAAACTAGAAATGAATCAAAAGCATATGTGTGATAAATGAAATCGAATGTGATGAAATAAGATAAACCAGATCGAAGCATGTGAAATCTAAAATCTATCTAAATGTAGGAATGATAAAAATGCTAATCTAAGCTATGCTAAAGGAAAAATAGTAAAAATAAGGTATTTTCTAGAGGTCATCTCAAGTTCAAATGACCTTACCTACGGGCCATCTCGAGGTGAGGCAACCATTGTTGTTGGACTGTGTTTTTCCAAAACCAATTCTGAGAGGTGTGCAAGATATCCTGGATGTGTTTTTGATAGATTGTGCTTTGTGAGAGAAAATTGATGGGTCAGATCAATCATTGATATGAGGGTATTTTATTGCATGGAAAATGGAAGCATATCTTCCTATCCTCTCAGCAATATGATAACATCAATTTTAGTGAAATAGATCAAAGGATCAAAAGGGTAGCACTTCATTGCTCAAAGTTAGGGCTTGAATTCGACAACACTTCATTGCACAAATTAAAATATTTTTGGATATTTAAAACTAAGGGGTGAGTGCCAATTTATAGACTTCTTAGAGAGAAGCTAAAAATGGTGAAAGCACATTTTCATGAAAAAGCAAAGAGGCAGTTCACATTAAGGAAATCGAATGCCCATATTTAAAATTTTATGTGATTGATAATTGCATATGTTTCTCCTATTTTGGCCCATGTAGGATGTTTAATGCCTTTCTTAGGATCATGCATGGGGTTACCTGGTAATTTTGACTGTCAATTATGTGCCTTTTTATTTTTAATCTTTCTTTTGGCAGCTGTATCAGGGTGAGTTGACCACGGTTTGGTGGCTGTCTCAAGGTGATATGACCATTTTTTTTATTTGTGGAAAACATCCCAAAAGGGATGCCACTTTTGGGTAAGACCCAAGGAGGCAGGGGTATCCATTCCACCAAAAATGCCCAGGACTCGGACCTGGCCTACCACCTTTGACATACTCAAGGAGCAAACAAACACACAAAACCAATTTAAAAATAAGTAAATAACAACAAAAATAATAAAATAAAATAAAAAACATGCTCCTTGAGTGTGTCAAAAACAAAAGCACAACCAAACACGCACAATAAGATAAAAGAAACCACAACACAAACCACATAGAAAAACACAAGAACCACATAACAAAACACAAACAAGACAAAAACAACAGAACACTACAAAGACATAACCCAAAAAAAACATGAAAAATAAACACAACCAAAACCTAAAAAAATAAAATAAAAATAAAAAAAAAAACAACCAACAACAGACAATAAAAAAAAACAAAAAACATAGAAAACACTCACACATAAAAACATGAAATAACACAAACAAAGAGAAACCCAAGAACAAGAATGAAAAAAACACAAGAACAATAACAAAAAACATAAAAAAAAAAACAAAACAACAAAAACACATGAACAACAAAAAACAACACAAAGAACACAAAAACAAAACAAAACAAAAGAACCCACCCACCTTAAAAAACTAAACAAAAAAAAACAAAAAAGAAAAAAGAAAAAAAATTGAACATAACAATGACCTATCTAGACCAGAAGACTATTAAGGCAAGAATCAATAGAGGAAACAAAATAAAGAATAGAATGAGCTAGGGAACTAAAAAAAACTGAATGAACCAAAGAGAAGCAAAAAAAAAAAAAGCAAGAAGAAACTAGGTACCTTCAGAACTGGAGCCATCCAAAGAAATGATAGAAAGAAGAGCTTCCCTAATTTGAGAAGCCCACCATATAGGAGGGTGGCCATAACAAGTAAGATCACCTTTGTCCAAAGCCCAATTAGCTAAAGCATCAACACTCTTGTTTTGATCTTCGACCACATGATTGTAATCAACTTTCAAAAATCCCATCTGGATTAATTGAATCTTCTCAATAATTCTTTTTATTCTCCAATCCACCTTATGATTCTTAGAAGGAGTCTTCAAGAGATTAATCATAAGTTGAGAGTCAGACTCAACTAACACCTTTTCCCATCCAACCTTAGTAGCCTCCTGAAGGCCTCTCGAGGATACCATACCCCTCAGCAAGGTTATTGGAAAGAATACCCAAATTCTCAAGAAAAGTAAAAACCAGGGAGCCATCTGAAAGTCTACCAATTCCTCCCACACTGGCTTTTCCAGGGTTCCCTCTAGAGGCTCCATCAATATTGAATTTTCCAAAATCCTTAGGAGGAGGTTGCCAATTTCTAGTCCTATCCATCTTACTAATACTCACATTCCCTTTAAGTTGGTTGCCCTTAGAAGATTTAATCTTCAATATTTGCATCACTTGATCCCATATTTGGTGGGAGTTTTGGGGGTGATTAAGGAGTTGATGGACTGATTCAACTAAGTTGGCTATGGTCTTTTGCCAAATATAGTGAATATCCTTCCTATCTTGATTAAAAATTTGGTTGTTCCTTTCATTCCAAATATTCCAAAGAAGAATGGTAGAACCCATCCAAACTAACTGCCTAATAAAATGATCAACACCCTCTTGATTAGGCCAATCCCTCCAAAGTTGTTCAAAAGTAAAAAAATTGGACCACTGTAAGCCAAGTAAAGTGGCCATTCTCCTCCATAGCTCAGAGGCTAAAGTACACTCAATAAAAATATGGTTGAGATTTTCTACATTCTCTTCACACATTTCACATCTAAAAGGGCCATGAAAACCACGCTTCATAAGTTGCTCACCAGTAAGCACCCTACGATGCAATAAAAGCCAATTAAAGAACCTCACCTTAGGCCAGAGCTTTTGAGCCCACAATCGAGAAAATATGTCAGAAGAATGGTTGGGATTATTATGGCATAAGGTCAAATAACCTTGAGCAACTGAATACTCACCCTTAGTAGTGTTGTTCCATCCAAAACAATATTTTTCATGGGACCAAGAGAGGGATCTCATATGAAGGATGCCTTGGATATCTTGTCTTTGCCTTTCTGGGATTTGAATAGGCCAGTCCTCAATAGGGATCCAATATCTACCAACATTTGAATTACCAGTATGGTACCGACAGTAATTAGCCACCTTTATCCAATTAGCTCGGTGAAGCTCCTCCATCCAAGGCCTCCAATCGAGAAACTGAGTTATCAAAGGCTTGTGACCATCCCAAGAATCTATCCAAAAATTTACCTGTTGACCATTATGAATGATCCAAAATAATTTTTTCTTTATCAAATCCTCACCAGTCTTAAGAACTGCTAAAATGGGAGAACCTTTGGTAGGAAGTTGATAGCGAACAAGGTCTTCAGGACTTTTGTTCTCAAGCATATTTAGCATGGAGATTATTGGCCCAAAGAGCATTGGGGTTATGCAACATCCTCCAATATAATTTAGCAGCTAAAGCTTTGTTGTTATTAATAGAAGACCGGAATCCTAACCCCCCTTCACTCTTAGGAAGACATAAAGTATCCCATTTCACCAAGGCCCATTTTATTTTCTCCTTAGTACCACTCCAAAGGAAACGATGACTGATTTGATCCAATTCTCGAAGAACAACCTTTGGGATATTCAAAATGGAAGAAACATAAATAGGAATAGCTTGAAGGACTGATTTTACCAAGGTGATTCTACCCCAGAAGAAAGCCACTTGTTGGTCCACTTTCCAATTTTCTTCTTGACTTTGTCCAACAACCAATTCCAATCTTTATTTTTCTGCCTTTGAATATTTATGGGAATACCTAAATAAGTGATTGGAAGAGAGGTCTTCTTATATCTTAATTTATCCAAGACCATGGATTCCTGTCTAGCAGAGTAGTGAAAGAAAATAACTTTAGATTTGTCTTCATTGATCAACTCCCCAGTAGCCTTAGAAAAATAGCTAATGATTTGCTTAATATTAGAAGCTTCCTTAACTCGTAGCTTTACCTAAAAGAGTAGAGTCATCCACAAATTGAAGATGAGAGATAGGTCTAGCTCCATGAGCAATGGTAACTCCCTCAAGGGTTTTGTTTTCCCTCTTTTTGGTTATAGTCCTACCCAAGCATTCAACAAGAATGATGAATAAATAAGGGGATAGCGGGTCACCTTGCCTAATACCTCTGGAAGCTGGGAATGACTGAGAAGGCCTGCCATTGATAAGAACTAAGTAGGAAACTGAAGAGATACATCCCATAATCCAATCCATCCAATCCTTAGAGAAACCAAATTGCCTCAAAACTTTGATAAGGAAGTGCCAATCCACTCTGTCATAAGCTTTGGATAAGTCTAACCGAATGAACATGGAAGGAGAATTTTGCATATCCATGGAATGGATGGCTTCCTGAGCAAGAACTATCTCATCTACTATTTGACGTCCTTCCACATAACCCCCTTGCTCTGGGGAAATAATCTTATGCAAAAGAGGCTTCAACCTTTCTCGCCATGATTTTAGTAATGATTTTGAGAAGAACATTACATAAAGCAATAGGTCTAAAAGCTGAGATATGATCAACCTCTTGAGCTTTTGGAACAAGAGTAATATAAGTTTTATTGATAACCTTCAAAATTTCTTTGGCTTTCCTGGCTTCTTCCACCACCTCTAATAAATCAACATGAAGGATATCCCAGAACTCTTGGTAGAACTCAATGGGAAAACCATCAGGACCTGGGGTTTTCCATTTTTGCATTTTAAAAACTACTTGTTGAAGCTCATTGATAGTAATAGGAGTAGTCAAAATAGAGTTCTCCTCAGAAGTGATAAGAGAAGGGATTGCTTGAAGAACATTTTGTTGTGAAGCTGAGTCAAGAGGAGTAGCAACAAAAATATTGGAAAAGTAATCAACAACAATAGAGTTCATGCCATCCCAAGTATAAACAACATCTCCATAATCTGATTTTAAGGAAGAAATAAAGTTGTGAGATCTTCGAGCTAGAAGAGATTTGTGGAAGAAATTTGTGTTTCGATCTCCTTCTTTGAGCCATTGAATTCTAGATTTTTGCTTCCATAAGATTTCTTCTCTTTTTTCCCATTCCTCTAACCGAGTTGTGAGTTTAATTTCATCTGCACTTCTCTTCTCTGTGAGGCCATCTAAATGGATTTTCTTATTCAAATTTTCAATATGAGCAATAACTTCATGTTTTTTTTATGAACATCCCCAAACTCTTTCCAGTTCCAAGTCTTGATTTTGGATTTAATGTATTGCAGTATTTTGGCAAAATAGAACATCTTAGTCCCATGCCTAGGTTTACCTTCCTTCCACCATTGTTGCACATGAGGTCTGAAGGAAATGTCTCTAAGCCACATTAATTGAAAATGAAAAGGAGAGAAACTCACATTGGTTTTCCACATTTCCACCATGACTGGCCAATGATCCGAACCAACATTATTAAGAGTCTTCACTTTAGGAATGTGACCATGGATTAAGAAATTTTTAGAGAGCAAAAACCTATCCAATCTCTCCATTATACAAGCTAAGCCTTGCCTTCTGTTAGACCAAGTCATAAGGCCATTATCTGGTTGGATATCCACAAGATGGAGGTTTGCAATATATTCGCTCATGAGGTCAGTGCTTTTGTCCAAATTTCTATTTCCCCCCTTTTCTCATCCAGAGAGAGGATGGTATTGAAATCTCCTCCGATCAAGATCCAAGATTTAGGAAAATGAGAGATAATATGAGTAATATCCTTCCACTGCCTTCTTTTTTCCTCCAAAGAAGTCGGAGCATAAACAGTAATGCAGAGCATAATCTGGTTGGAATGTCTACTTTGAATAGCTATAGCCAACAAACCCCAACCGCCAACCATATGGTGAATAACTACCTCTTTTGGGTCCCAAAGACAAGCAATGCCACCCGAAGTCCCTTGGGAACTGAGGGAAACCACTTTTCCAGCTGGCCAAATTTTATCGGCAATTGAGTCCATATCCTCCATTGACATCTTTGTTTCTTGAAGGAAAACAAGATGTGGATGATTTATCTGAATCATTCTTCTAATTTCATTTTGTTTTGAAAGACTCCCTTTGAGTCCTCTAATATTCCAAGTGATGATCTTCATTAATACCAGGGCTAAAAAAGTTGGGAAGGGCATTAATCTTACCTTCCTCTACAAGCTTTTCACCTTCTTTTACCATATGATATTGATTGGTCTTGCGACCTGCTTTTTGATTAGAATCCATCTTCAAATTTTTTTTCCCTATTTCTTGACTTATTCCAATTGAATCTGAGATGGCTTCTAACCTTGAAGAATGCTCGTACATAGCCAAAATTTTACTAGATGGTTCAATGGAGTCTATATTGGGACCTGCATTATTTGAAGTTTTGACATTTGAAAGATTGTTTTTCTTGTGTAAATTTTCTCCTTTTTTTTCTGTTGAAAACCTTTGATTTGTTGGTTTGTCTCTGAGTTCTTCCCTTCATATTTAAATTGTGTTTCTAAGATTTTAGTTTCCATTATTTCCTCTTCCTCACTTGGGACATCATTTGTGGAAAGGATTTCAAACATATTAGCAGATGACTTTGATTGATCCTTCATAACTAGTTTTTTTCGAGTGTTCTTCTTCTTAGGTATTTGGAAACCTGTTGAGTTTATATCTTCTTTCTTTTGATCAAGAATTTTATTTGGGCAAGCACTGGCCAAATGACCATATTCATGGCAAATTCTACAATGAAAAGGAATGTTCTCATAGTCCACTACTTGCTCCCAAGTGTCTTCCCCAAATTGTAATGTGATATTTTTAGGTAGGGGTTTGTCAAAATCCATTAAAACACAAATTCGAGCATAAATAATATGTTCAAAATTTTGAGTACAATCAGAAGTCATCATAAAAGTTCCTAAAGAGTTTCCAATTGAAGAAAAAATAGTAGGATTCCAAAATTCAATAGGGAGGCCAAAGAGTCTAACCCACACGGGAGCTATAGAAGGCATCTCTTCTTCGGATTTAAATTTAGTATGCCAGGGCTTCATGAAAAGCCCTGCCCTTCCAAAAAACCAAGGACCCCCTTGAAAAGTTTTCTCTCTATCTTCATTATTAGCAAATAAAACAAGAAAATAACCATTTGGATAAATAGAGATTTGTAACTCACCTTTAGTTTTCCAGCTTTTTGCAGCCCAGACTTTGAAAGCAGATAGACTCGGACGAAAACCCATGAACCGACAAATTAGTCCTCTTTTTTCCAAATCTTCAATGCCAGTATGAATGTTACCCATATCAAGCTTAACAATAGGAGTTCCATCAACTGCTTTAAGACATCCTGACTCCATTTTCCTGGGATCAATCTTAGGCATTCTTAGAGGTTTATGGGAAGCCCTAAGATTGATATTAGCATTGGGCTGAGGCTGTCCACCATGAAGGGCATCCCTAAAATTCATTTTTGGGACCGAGTCTTCGAAATTCTTACCCTTGACAGGGGTTTTCATAGTAGAATTATTTTGTGGGTGCACCTTAGCACCAGATTCACTTGAGATATGAGCCATTTTTTGATCAACTGCTTGAAACTTGTTTCGTGATCTCTTTAATCCTTGCCCTAGACGCCGTGGAAAGGTATGGTTTTCACTTTTCTTTTGTGCAGCAAATTGGAAGCCGTTGTCACTCAAGTTCATAGTATGATCTATTGAAAGATAAATTTCTAACCCATCTTGGATCCCCTGCAACATTTCCTGCTAAAATATTGAGCATAAACCACAAAAATATTGGCCGCTAGGGCCCGAAGGCCCTAGGCTAAAACCAACCTCTGGAGCTGCTTGCACTCAACCCAGATGAAACCCTCGCATAGCCGCTTGCCAAATATCTCGTTCACACATAGGGATGCGCTAGGATCTGTGTTGCTCCAAATGATATGAAAATTGGTGGAGATGTCGTTCTAGGGTTTTTCAGGCATCTACCCTCAAAATTTTAGCTCAATCCGAGTCCGGATGAGTGAGATATGGCCGAAACGAGTTCGAAATTTTGGGCAGTCCTACGAAAAATGTCTCAAGAAATATTTACGTCGCTTGAGGTATACTTTACCTCCAAAGGATATCAAAGTGAGATGACCATAGTTTATGGGGAACTATACCCGTTTAAGTGGTGAGAACCACTTTTTTTAGCCCCAATTTTATCCAAGGTGGGTTAGGTGGTCTAAAAGGAGTCCATTCAAGTAGTATCCTCAATATGACATGTTTTAGGTGTCTATAGATACCCCTTTTTGGGATGCTTTGTGTGATAACACAATGTAGAGAAAAAATAGATCACCTAAAAATGGTCGATTTGAAGGTTAATGATATCCATTAACCAAATCAATGCAAAATACCCCAATCATGGAAATAACATGCATTTTTGAATCATTAATTTTGATAAGTTAAATAACTTGATTTTGGTAAACCTCCAACCATGGATAGACTAGCTCAAGTGACAAGCAGTGAGTCTATGAGTGCATGCCTTAAGCATACAAAATTTTATTTTGTTTGAATTGGTTTTTGCTTGTTATATACCCCAAGCAATAAGGGCATATAATTGTATTTGGTAATGATTCTTGAAAGAACACAATTTGCATTATTGAGTGTTTGATTATTGATTTGATTTTAAATTTTGTGATTATATGACTACCCCCTCAAGCGATGAGTCAATAGAGAAGATGGAAAATAATGAAAGCAACAATTTGCTTGACCAAGATGATTGAATTGGGTTGTTTTTTATAAGTGGACTTATGGTAATATACTCATCCTACTAGTTTGCATGGATAGCCAATCATTGCAATTGCCAGGTGACTAGAGTAAATCACTAGTCAAATTTGACCCATTTGCATGAGAACATAAAAAAATTGTAAAAACATCATGTTTGCATTAATTACCTCAAAATTTGTGCCTATTTGATGAGATCGTACTACGACCCCAAAATCGTAGTACGACCTCCAAAATCGTAGCACGATTTTAGTCTTACGATCCTTGCGATCGGCGTACGATATCGTCGATCGTAATACGATCTTGCCCAGAAATAAAAAATTCAAAAATGGAAAACGACAAAAATTAGTTGAACGGTTTTTGTCCCCACCTGTGTAACTGTGTGGGAAATGCGAGATCGGATCCGTTCGGCCTCGCCCAGCTTAGAAGAAGTTGTAACAATTCAACCTCCTCCCTATTCTAGACACTCCTCCCTACTTATTTAACCAGACCCCTCCCTCTAAAATTCTCCTTGGCTCCTTGCACTTTAGAAAACTTCGCATAATTTTGCATCCTAGCTCTAGTTATTTTATTTGCTTGTAGGATCGGAGGACATTGTTGCAGATCGAAGGATTTTTAGATCGGAGGATACGATATTGCGATCATAGTACGACTTTACGAGTTCGAGATACGATCTCGCTCAGAAGGCTACGATATCACCTGCAGTTGGTTTGGGGGCAACCTCAAGCTCTGGTTTGCATATTCTGCTATTCATCTAGTTAATCTACATTGCATTTAGCATTCTTTATCACATAAAGCATTAGATTTAATCATTTGCATTCCTAGAGTTCACCTAATTTCATATAATTGCATATTTCATATATTGTAATACATTAATTCATCAATGCATATCATTATAGTTATTTAAGTGTATTCATTTAATCATAGTTAAGCTTACAATCATAAGTAAATCTCTAGATTTTCTATTTTATATCCTCTATCCATGAATCTGTTGTTGTCTATCAAAATCGATCTCTATTAAAACTATACGATATTACATACTACAATCTAGACTACATTCAAAAATTAGAATCTTCATCAGACATCCGGATACAGGTAAGAGTTTGAAATCTTTTTAGTATTGCACTATATTTTGCATTTATTTTTCTATTTTTTGTTATCTGCATTTAAATTAAAATTGCATATAGGTTAGATTAATTGCATATTGGCCAAACTTAGGTATATGCATGATTTGAATCAAAACAAACACATCAAAACAAATCCCAAACCTAGGCTCAAAAACTACCACAAAATGTTTCCTAGTGAACCCAAACCAATTCATCAAAAAATCACCATAAGAGGGTACAAACTCAAGTACCTCTCCTCTGAGGTGTAGACCATCCATTCTTCCATTCCCCTCTAAGGCATGGATCCATCAGCCTTGAGGAAAGGAGTGCAAGAATTTTTGGGCTACATTCTTTGGTGAACCCAACGTGAAACACATAAATACCATTCTGATTTATAAAACAAAACAAAAAACCAAAAAAATCAAAGTCATTAGTTACACAATTGCATATCATCATAGATGGTAGATTACAATAGAAGAAGAGCCATTCTAATTAATGTTAGTACATCATTGTCAATCCAAGAAATCTCTTCAATAGTTGGGAGTCCTAACTTAACATCTCAAGAACATTGGAACGAACTTGATAGAAGATTAGATATCATAGAAGCCAAAAAATCTGAACTTAAACAAATCATAAGGGTTGATCTATCTAGAATCCTGGATCCTGATAGATTATCCTTTTATAATGACATTAGAAGAGCTTGTGAGAGATGGTTAGTAGATAAGAGAGTCATTATTTCCCCAAGCCTATATTCTTTTGAAGACTATCTTGAGAATGCAATTGTAGTACACAAGTTCTTGTCTCGTGTAGAGGATCAAGAAGTTGTCTTAGAAGATAAAAGAAGATTTAATAGAGTTCCTAGAGTTGTGCTCTATCATGAATATTATCATGAGCTATACTTTTGTATGCCTGATTATGAAGTTGATTGTATCACCATAGCTCACTTCATAAAGTTCTTGAAAACAAATTTCCAATTTGAAGAAGAACACTATATGACACCTGGAGAGTTGGAACCTATTAATGATATTCATAAACTTTTTCAAGAAAATTAAGATATAATATCTACACTATAATATTTTCTATTATGTTTTTCTTCATTCTCTGCAATTTAAAACTACAAAAACCCAAAAACAATATCATATTAATTAGGTATATATATAAAATATATACCCCCAAAATTTGAACGCATATATATATAAACATATATATTTGCAAAAACCTAATCTATCAAAATGCCTAGAATTTTAAGGAATGGTAAACAAATAGAAGATGAGTTTATGCAAGAACCACCTCAGGAAGAGCCCACTCAGGATGATCCTGATAAACCAATCATTGAAGATTATGTAACTTCAGAATCAGATGATGAAGACATAAATAAAGAAGAAGAAGGACAATACAATATTCAACCTCAAACGGATGAGGAAGGTAATCTCATATTTAAATCTACACAACATTTTACCGAATTCATAAAAGATAATATAGAAGTCATCAATCAAGTAATAGAAATAGAAGGTCAACTTCCCCCTAGAGATTACTCTATGGAGGCTGCTTTAGAAGCTGCTCTCCGATTGGCTGGAAGACCGATGCCATACATAAAACATAACCAAGCTGGCCCATCTCAAAATGTGAATCAAACTCCAACTCAAAACATCAATCAATCAACACCTACAACAAATCCAAATCCTCAACAAAAATTACAAACTTCTACTACAAATCAAAAGACTTCTATACCAAAAAAGGTTAGGAAAATACCAAATCCTAACAAGAATCAACAAAAGGTTCAACATAACACAGTTCCATATTATAACACCATTCCTACAAGCAATTTACATAATAGTGTTTCAATTGGAAATCCTTATGTAACACAATCTTATCTTCAAAGACCTAATAATATGATGCAACATAATCAACTTGTTGGACAACCACATGGCCTTGAAGCTATGGTTAAACAGTTAGCTTCTCACCTAGACCAGATAGATCCCTACCATCCCTCATACAATTATCGAGAGATGTGTAGCCAACCCTTGGATCCTATGGTGGTTGCCCAACCATACCCTAAGCACTTCCCTATGCATGTTCTCCTGATATATAAAGGAACTGAAGATCCTATTGAGCATCTTCATATGTTTAGGATAGCTTGTCATGATATCTCATATGATGACTTGTTGTTGCTAAAGATGTTCCCAAAAAGTCTCGGAGGTATGGCATTAGAGTGGTACTATCAGTTGCCTACAAATTCTTTGAGAAACTTTGAAGAGACAACAGAAATGTTTGTCCATCAATTTAGTGCCTACATAGAGAGGCACATGACCATTAAGGATTTATACAACTTGAAATAGGGCAAATATGAGAGCTTTGCTGAATTCTTGACTAAGTGGAGACAATTTCTAGGAAAATTGCATTTTGCATTACCTCATCATGAGATGTTGGATATTTTTATCGATAATTTGCAAGAGCAATTGTCTTATGAACTTTCTACAGCTACAATAACCACTTTTGATCAAGCTATAGATTTAGCAAGGAGAGTTGAAGATGCTCTCATTAGAAGAGGTCAGTTTAAGAAGAAATATGAAGATAAGTCTTCTAAAAATCAATACAAGAATAAACAAGTGGTAGGTGATGGAGTCACTGATAGTAGAAATACCGCACTTATCAACACTACAGAAGCCATGAATAAATTTGTATTGAAAATTCTAGATAAACCTCCAAGAGAGTTTACAAAGTTAAATCAACCTTTAACCACAATTTTACCTCAACTATTGGAATGAGGTTTAATTCAGTTGCCCAACATACGACAACCAGATACAACTACAGCTAGATTTAGAGCTGATTTGCATTGCAATTTCCATAGAGTTGATGGACATTCAACCAATTCTTGTAAGAGATTGAAACATATGATACAAGATTTGATTGATAATAACAAAATATCGATGGAAAGTTTCCCACAAAAATAGAATGTTCAAAATAATGCTCAGAATAATACACAACAAAATCAAACTCAGAATGCAAATCAGACCTTGGATATTTTCCAACATCCTTTACCTAAGCATGGTAAAGAAGTAGTAAATCAGGTGGAACATCATAACGTTCCTCCTCCAACTAGGTATGTGGGAACCATTAGTGGTTTCATACCTAATCAAGATTCAGAAACATCATTTGGAACTACATTATCTATGGTCACAAGTAGACCCATGCATAACATACAACTTCCATATCCAGATGATACAGAGAGTGAGACAGAAAGTGATTTGGATATTACATCCAACAATTCGAATAGCTCTGAAGATGAATCAGAGGCTATTCTTCCTATCATAGACTTGATGGTCCCTGAAGAACCATTTCCTAGGAGGGTCACAACATGACCTTCATCACAACAATTACTCTCTAATGAGCAAGCAGTGAATGCTAGACCTCAACCCATCTATTATGGACATAATAATGTTGTAGGTACCATCAGAGCTATTACTAGACAACAAGCACAAAATTCTCAAACACAAGATCAAAATCAAAATGATAAATCAGCTCCATTCATATTAAAAGCTCCTACAAAATGGAATAATACATCAAGTACACAACCAAAACCTCCTTATGATATTAATGAGCAGCTTGCTAACATTACAACAAGGATTTCTCTCTTGGATCTTTTAAGGACTTCTTCCATACATAGAGAAGAATTGATGCATACATTGAGTAAAATGATGGTACCACAAGATATACAACCTGAGGCTATTATAAATACTGTTATGCCTCATGAAATAGATTGTATTGATTTTCGAGATAGAGATATTCCTCTTCATAGTATGCATAAAGACAATCCTTTATATATTACAACATTGATTGGAGATGTAGCAGTCAAAAGAGTTCTAATTGATAATGGTTCATCCCTAAATATTTGCACTTTTGATTTCTACCAAATATTTGGATTTAGAAGTGATGAAATGAAGAGAACTGATATGATCATAAAATATTTTAATGATGAGATGCAAGAAACATGTGGAGTTATATCAATTCCATTACAGGTTGGTCCAAGAACTTTGGATATGATTGTGTTTGTTGTACATTGCCCTACATCATACAACATACTCTTAGGTCATCCTTGGATCAATGCAATGAGATTTGTACCATCCACCTTGCACCAATGTGTTAAATTTGAATTTAAAAATCAATTGGTTACCATTCATGGTGATCCTAGACCATTTGACATGTGTGCTTTGGCAGAACCGATTGGGGTTCAATTTTGCCCTGCTTTGTCTACCACTCACCCTAATTCAGTTGCATCTTCTAAATGCACAAAAATCTCACCTAAACCATCATCATATTCACCTCCATTAATTATATCTCCATATTTACCACCTACATCTTTAACACCTCCATATTCTACACTTCCTACACCTCCATCTAGTTCTACATCCACATCTTCTGAACCTACATCTTCTTCATCTACATCAACATCTCTTCCATATACATCTACACAATTTATATTTACAACATCTAAAACTATAGAAGATATTCCTTCTACTTCATATTCTCTTACAGATGAATATTTACCCGATTTATCCATAATTCTCACAACATCAGAAGAAGAAAAATTCTCCACGCAAGATTCTCTTGCCTTAACTCAATTACCACCATCTCCTCGAACATTGGGCTTGCCACAACCTATGGGAAGCATATACCATGTTGGGAGTTGTGCATTTATTTATAAGGGATATGATTGGGGTAGAATAAGACCCATGACTATCATAATTGATCATGATGGATTTTCCAGGTGTTATTTTTTTGATAAATATGAAAAATCAAAACCTATGATGCTTAAATTAGGATATAAAGGTAAAGGTTTAGGACCTTTCCAAAATGGTATAAAAGAACCCTTAGAGATAGAAGAATGGCCTGCCAGATGTGGAATAGGCCTTTTTCCTAGGAAGTGTCAACCATTCCCATTTGAGGATGATGATCATCTAATCTCATATCAAGATTACCTAGATCAACAAGAATACCTTAAATCTATGGGTAGGATGTTCTCTTGTAATATGTTATCCATAGCTTATCCAGAAATGATTGTTGAACCAGATGAACAATTGGAAGGAGATATCTTCCATGACATTTCTATTGAAGAAATCTTACATAATGGGTTTTATTTTGATGGATCTATACCACGTATAGCCCATATGGATGCTATAACCCCTCAAGAAGAATTAGCCAAGTTAACCTTGGAAGAATTACAAGAAATGGGTGTTTCACCCGCTCCACCTAATTTTGAAAGAGATCTAAATATTGAAGTGGAAAATATTTTAGAAGTTAATATTGG
The DNA here is from genome assembly GCA_028583015.1 of Wollemia nobilis. Lineage (NCBI taxonomy): Eukaryota > Viridiplantae > Streptophyta > Pinopsida > Araucariales > Araucariaceae > Wollemia > Wollemia nobilis. Next base: position 7,582,624 of record JAQPPZ010007530.1, read on the forward strand.
TACAGAAGAGAATCCTCGCATAGTCAATATTGGATCAGAATTAAGTGAAGAAAAACAAAAATAATATATTGCATTTCTCATAGAATATAGTGATGTATTTGCTTGGACATATGTAGATATGCCTGGTCTAGATCCTTCTGTGGTTATGCACCATCTAGTAGTGCATCCGGATGCCAAATCGATTAAAAAAAGCTTAGAAAGATGCATCCTAAAGTTGCTCTACTAGTCAAAAGTGAGTTGCAAAAACTCCTAGATGTCATTTTTATCCAAGCCATTGACTATGTTGATTGGATTTCTAATGTTGTTCCAATAACTAAGAAAGAAGCTACCAAGATTAGGGTTTGCACATATTTTAGAGACATTAATGTTGCATGCCCTAAAGATGATTTTCCTCTTCCTAATATGGATCAAATCATTGATTTTATAGCTGGAAGTGGAATGTTATCCCTTATGGATGGCTTTTTAGGATATAATCAAATTAGAATAGCTCCTGAAGATCAACCTAAAACAACTTTCATTACCCCTTGGGGGACATTTTGTTGGAAGGTAATGCCATTTGGTTTAAAGAACGTAGGTGCAACATATCAGAGAGCTATGACATACATCTTTCATGATATGATGTATGATATTCTACATGATTATGTAGATGATATCATAGCTCGCTCAACTAAAGAGGATGATCACATAAATGATTTAAGAAAAGTATTTGATCGGTTAAGAGAATACCTTATCCGTTTAAACCCAGCTAAATGTGTATTTGGAGTTAAATCAGGTAAATTATTGGGGGTTATTGTTTCTTTGCGTGGCATAGAAATTGATCCCCTCAAAATTAAGGCTATCTTAGATATGCCACCTCCTAAAAACATATATGACTTACGAAGTTTACAAGGTAAGCTTCAATCTATCCATCGCTTCATAGATAAGTTGGCAGATAAAACAAGACCTTTTCTTAAACTACTTAAAAATAATATCCCTTTTCAATGGGATGATGAATGTAAAGAAGCTTTTGAACATATTAAACAATATCTTTTAAATCCTCCTGTGCTGGTTCCTCCTAAGCCTGATCATCCATTTATTTTATATATTTCTGCTTTGAAACTTGCACTTGGAGCTATGTTAGCTCAAATTGATGATGAAAAGAAAGAACGAGCGACTTATTATATTAGCAGAACATTAATAAGTTATGAAACTCATTATACTTCATTAGAGAAACTTTGTTTAGTAGTTGTTTTTTCTACGCAAAAATTGTGTCATTATATGCTTAGTCAAAAAACTTATGTCATTGCTAAATCTGATCCATTAAGGTACTTGATGAGTCGACCTTATCTATCGGGTCACACAACTAAGTGGGTTCTTTCTCTAAGTGAGTTTGAACTCATGTTCATAGGTCAAAAATCTATTAAAGGTCAAATTATAGTTGATCAATTAGTTGTTGCACCTTTAGAATCTACTCATCCCCTCACCATTGAGTTTCCTGATGAATGCCTCAATCTAGAGGAAGATCATTCTAAAACATGGTCTTTATATTTTGATGGAGCTCGATGCATGAGTGGTGCCGGTGCAGGTATTATTTTAATATCTCCTCAAAAGCACCTCATACCTTTATCTTTCAAATTGCAATTTGCTTGCACTAATAATACTACTGAATATGAGGCTCTAATTCTTGGATTACGAGCTACCCTAGCATTAAAAATAAAATATTTATTAGTTTTTGATGATTCTCAGCTTGTGATAAATCAAATCAATGATATTTATCAGACACGAGATGAGAAAATTCACCCTTATAAAGCTTATGTTCTTCAATTAATATCATTGTTTGAAAAAGTCACTTTAGAAGCTATTCCTAGAACTAGTAACCATGCTGTCGATGCTATGGTTGTGGTTGCTTCCTTATTGCCTTTGGAGTTGGATGATGAATATGCTACTATCATCATTCATCGAATCCAAGAACCTACTTCTGCTAAGTCATGTTTAGAGCCATTAGATGTGTTTCTAATCAATGAAACTACTCCTGAACCTTGGTATATAGATATCTTCAACTTTCTCCAGAAAGGAACTTTCCCTAAAGGTCTTGATAGAAATCAACGTAGATTGTTACGTAAGCGAGTTGTTCGCTTCATAATTATTGGTAATACCTTGTATAGAAGATATTTTGAAGGTATATTACTAAGGTGTTTAAATTTAGAAGAGTCTAAGAAAGCTTTGAGTGAAGCCCATGATGGATCTTGTGGAGGACACTTTAGTGGTAGTGCCATTGCTAAGAAGCTCCTTAGGATAGGATATTTTTGGCCTACCATGGAAAAGGATGCACATGATTATGTGCATCATTGTGACAAGTGTCAAAAGCATGTTGACCTTGTCCATGCTCCTACTCAAGAACTCCAAGCTATATCATCCCCTTGGCCCTTTTCTAAATGGGGTCTAGACATTATTGGTAAAATAAATCTTGTTTCATATGATGGCCATAAATTCATAATAACTACAACTGAGTATTTTACGAAGTGGGTAGAAGCTATACCTTTAGCTTCTTGCATGGGAGCTCAAGTTTCCAAATTCATTCTTAATAAAATCATTTGTAGATTTGGAATCCCATCAAATCTTATTTCAGATAATGGAACTTGTTTTAAGAACAAAGATGTTAAAAAATTATGTCAAAAATATAAAATTCAACATCGTTGGTCTACTCCCTATTATCCATAGGGTAATGGCCAAGCTGAAGCATCTAATAAAACTCTAATTAAAATCCTTAAAATATTGGTTAATAAATCAGGTCATGATTGGCATGTACAATTATATCCTACCTTGTGGGCTTATCGAACTAGTATTCATACTCCCACTGGCGCTACACCTTTTGTCTTGGTTTATGGCACTGAAGTTATTTTTCCATTCGAGCTAGAAGTTCCTTCTTTAGCTCTTTTACTTCAAGATGTTGAAGTAGGAGATGAATATCGCACTGGTAGACTTAGTCAGCTAGAACTTCTAGATGAAAAATGCATTCATGCTTTAGAGCACCTTCGTGCCTATCAAGACAAACTTAAAAGAGCATATTCAAAGAAAGTTCATAATCGATCTTTTGAAATTGGTGATCTAGTCTTAAAAGAAAATAAAAAATACTAATGCAAGAAAATATCTTAAAGGAAAATTTCAACCTAATTGGCTTGGACCATTTATCATCACTACTAAATTTGGATCAGGTGCATATAGATTGGCTACCTTGGATGGAAAATATCTCAAGGAACCCATGAATATTATGCATCTCAAAAGATATTATGCATAAAATCAAAAGTCTCATCACTGTACATAATTGTAAATAATTTTCATCATTTCAATTTATATTATCAAAAACAAATAAAAATAAAAAATATTAAAATATCCAAAAATATTTTACATTATTTGTCATTATCCATTTCTTATAAATATTGCAAGTTATATTTTACTTTACTTCAGATAAATTCAAAAGTTATCTTGAACCATGCACTAAAATTCACATAATTAATAAATTTTGATTATAAATCTCTCTTGTACCAAAAGCACTATTACTTCATTAAATAATTTTGAGTTTTGAGAATGATCTTGCTACTTCTTGAACCAAGAACACACTTTTACATATTAAAATGATTTGTTGCAAATTCAAAAGTGATACTACATAGTAGGTCTTAATACCTTAAGTAAAAAGTTTCCCTTGCTATCCTATCATGTGCATGGTCTAGAATATTGAGAAATTGGAAAAAGGACAAGCTCACCCCTACCCGAATAAAATCCCTTGCTCTACGCCTAATCTGAGCAAGTATCCCAAAAAGAAAGAAAAGAAAAGAAAGAAGAGAAAAATCAAGAAAAATGTTCCATTACAAAGCAATAAAATCCCCTTGTTCAAAAATGGACAAAATCCCTACCCCTTAAAAGTGAAGAAAAGAAGGGTGAATGAGCTTGAATCCCTGGAATTTCTCAGTTATTCGAAAACCATGAGGTAAGCCCCATAACAAGTGATTTGTGCCCAACTTGCTTGGCATTGGGTAATTCCTTTTCACATGGTGATATGTCTATCACATTAGTGACCTTATTTTGTATAGACCAATGTCCGCTTATGGATTAGCTAGCTTTTGGTAATTTGATTTACATAGTAGTTCGTACAATCTCATGCACAAAATCATGGTTAAATGAACATTTCACTTGCACACACATTGGTTCATTCAAGTTTGCTTTATCATTACCTTACTCAAAATTGGTAAATTAACATCACAAAGCACACACATTTGATCCTTGAGAGATTTTGTATCATTATGATATATCAAAATGGATAACAAACTCACATATGCACACACTGGGTTCTTGATAAATTTGAATTTGTCTTTGAAATAAATTAAAATATTTCTTTGAAATTTTGTTAGAAACATTAATTTCAATCCTTTCTTATCCAATATTATTTTTAAAAATTCAAAAATTTAAAACATCATACATTTCATTTTGATTTTCGCGATGATGGTATAATTCCTAAGTAACTATTTTTCAAATTTCACACTTAGGAATTTTATGCCTAGCGCAAGTCATCCTTCTAAATTTTTCATACCCAAAATTATTACATAAAAACAAAAATTACATAATCTTTTTGAAACATATGACATAATGATTTATCTTACATTACATTGCATTTTAAAAAGAATAAACAAATTTCATCTCATCATGCATTTCATTTTGATTTTCATGATGATGGTATAATTCCTAAGTAATTATTTTTGCAAATTCACACTTAGGAATTCTATGCCTAGCGCAAGTCATCCTTCCAAATTTTCATGCTTAAAATCATTTCAAATCCTATTCCAAAACAACATCAAATCTCATCTTTATCATCATCACAAAAACCTTAAGAATTATTCTTAAGCAACCAACCATTTTAGCAATATTAATTTTCTTCACAACAAGATCAAAAGCTTCATGACCTAGCGAGAATTCACCTCCACCAACGGTCATATAACAACACAACATCCTTGGAGATACATATTGCTAATATTTTTTCAAATATCTTATCACACAAAATCCAATTCCCTTTTCACATACATTCTATCATTCCATCTATTTTTAAGCATGATAAAAGCAAAATATTTATACAAAGCATGATTACTTGAAATATAAAAGCATGATTAAAATGCAAATTCATCACACAAGTACACAAAGTCACATCAATAGAAATATCATATATATAATATATCATCCAATATATACATCATCAAAATTGACTGGTATGCCACAATATCTAAAATCGGCATACTCAATCACCAAAAATAGAATCTAGGGTCCATCCCTAAATCCCCCTAGAGCCTCTAGAGCTCTGAGCATCATCACCTCCACCAGGTGGTGGTGGTGGCCAAAACTATCCTGCTACTATATGTGTCTAGGAGGACGTCACTCTAGAAGTAGAGTGAGATGAAGATCCTACCCAAATTGGACCTACGATATCTGTAGGCATCTCCTATCTCTGACTGGCTGGTACAGCCACAAAATACAAAGTCTGATAAAATGTGGTCTGACGAATAGACCGCACTAGCTCATCCCCTGATCCGCTCCTCCTCGAGTGAGTCACCTGTGAAGGTGTCAGAGTGGGAACCACCACTCCCTAAGTCCTTGCTTCCTGGCTCAACTGAGCCCTAGCCTATGCTAACTCGGTCTCGAGAGACTCGATCTTGGTATTTTGGGTAGAATTCTCTACCCTCAACCATGTAATCTCGACATCCTACTCTATAGTGCCACTACTCTCTCCTACCTCCAAAATCCTCTTGCCCTTCTTGAGAAACTCCGATCCCTCTACCTACTGAGGAGGTGCTCCTCCCTCCTATGGGGGTGATCCTCTCCTCTCCTATCTACCCCTGTGGCCCTTGCCCTTGTATCAAGTGGTCACCCCATGTGCGAGGATGACGTCTCCCTGAGACCACCTATGGATCAGTCTGGCACTATCGAAAGACTCGATAAGCTACCCGATGAACTACGCTCCTCTGCACTATCAACCTGGTAGGCCTAATGCTAGCATACCACTGATGGTATCTATCCATCACCCCTACATCATCTCCTACCATCTCCACTAGAGCATCATCTAGCTCTAGATCCAAAAATTTAGTCAGATCGGGAGCCCCACTAAAGGTGGTAGGATCCCGAGTAGACCGAGCAAAAATGATATTCCTATACTATGGAATGTCCTATTGTAGACCAAATTGGTGTTACACCCAATCAAAATGGTGCAACTCCACCTCTCCCTCATGCATTTGGACCCAAATGGTCCATCTGATCTATGCCAACTCATAGGCATCCTCCTACCACCCTAGAATCTCTCTCCATGGCCACCATGTGATGTCATCTACCAATAAATCATCCATGAGCCACCTTAGAACAAGAATGCTAGCCCATCTACCCCATCCTCCCTAAAGAGGCCAATAGAACACCCTCGGCCTATCATCTGCCATGCCAGGCTCACCATCTGCCGCTCTAACCAATGGAAGCCCTGTAGGCCACTGGATGGCTATGTGCTCCCAGCACCAGACCTATAGGAATGAAGTCAAAATGAGGCCCTTCCCCTTCTTGTAGATGACTCTATGTAAAAATCTATAGAGCCGACACAAGAGGAAGGGACCCCAAGAAAAATGGACCCTCTAGTCCCTCATATCACACCACCTCTACCAGTGTCCATGGTAGATGTACTCCACTAAGATGACATAGAATCAAACCACCCACCATGCCACTCAACAATATTGTAAGTTGAGAGACCCCCTCTGTTCTGCTGAGTCTCTCCAATGGAACTCCCCCTTCCTTAAAAGGAAGCTCGGATCTCCCATCAATCTTCGTAAAGCCTGGCCTTGGTTACCAGATGCGGTAACCCAAATACCCCATAGTGGCAACCTCAGAATCTGCCAGACATCCTCTAATGTCGGAGCCATCTCTCCTATGGGTAGCCAGAAACAAGAAGACTCTGGATACCATCTCTCAGCCAACGTCGTAAGAAGTCTCATATCAATCCCAATCTGTGGCATTTCCACCACATGTTTGAGGCCCACCGCCTCTAAAGTAGCCAACTCATCATCCGTGAGGGCATCTCGGTCTACCTGTAATGTAGCATGCCTCCACTCCCTGTTCTTCAGTTCTACCATCTATCAAAAATAAAACACAAAATCAAAATTAGTGATCGGATTAAAAAATGCAAAATCGGATAAATACAGTGCAAAATCGTACTAAAATAGATAATATCGTATCGATTTTGCGATATCGTAACATTCGATATCATTGAAATCGATACGATTTTGGCAATATCGTACCAATTTCATCAATATCGTATGATACGATATTGCAAAATTGATATGATTTTGCAAAATCGTTACGATTTCGCAACTAGGGCTACGCGACGGTAGTCGTGCCCTAAAATTGCCAAATTAAATCAAAATTCAACAAAAAAACAATAAAAATCTACCCTAAATAAGTTAGAAATGCATACCCGAAGTGCTCCATCTCCAGCCCGGACCAAATCGGCGCGATGTGAAGCTCCTGCCATATTTTTCTCCAGAGCTCTAAAAGGTAAAAAGGTAAAAAAGCAAATGAATTACTTTTTCATTTTATTTTTCTTATTTATTCATTTTACTCCTAATTTTTTGAGTTTTTACCCAAACGTTAAATTTGGTATAAAAACTCGAAGGGGGTACCATAAACATCATATCTCGAAACAATTTGCATAAAAACTCAAAATCGTCAACAAAATTTGCAATAAAAATTTTGCTTTCTCGTAAAGCGTGTCACACTTTTCTTTAACGCAATTTCTTTCGAAACTGCGCTAAAGAGGGGGCAAAATGTAGCACCTTAAATTTGACCCATTTGCATGAGAACATAAAAAAATTGTAAAAACATCATGTTTGCATTTATTACCTCAAAATTTGTGCCTATTTGATGAGATCATACTATGTGTATCACTCCAAATTTTTCGCATCCTTACCTTCAGGCTATAGGATCCATGCCCGAAAGGGGGATGGGAAAAGGATGTCACAGTACCTCGGACTGAGAGGACTTTGCGAAGGTCCCGCATCTCAAGGGAGGTGTATTTTGATGATTTTTCGATGGATGGTGGGTTCACCAGGAAACATTTAATGGCAGTTTCCACGCCTAGGTTTGGAATGTGTTTTTATGTGTTCGTTTTTAACCTTAAGCATTCATATCCTAGGTTTGGCCAAATGAGTCTAAATTAATCTAAATGAAAGTGTAGATTTACTAAATACAGAGAGCAAATTTAAGACAGAAAAACAAAAAAATTAAGGAAGAATAAGAAGAATACCTGATCCGGATGTCTGATGAAGATTCTGATGTTTGAAGTAGTCAGGATCGTCTGGAATTTGACAGAATCATCTAAGATCAGACAAGATCATCTGAGATCTGACAAATTCATCAGATACCTGCAAACAGAAGAACATATGCAAAATACAGAGAATACTACTATTCTAGTTGAGGGAAACTGTGCAAAATAACAGTGACAACACTAAACTGAAACTTAAAGACCGAAACATGTATGAATGATGCTAATTAAATCACAATTATGGATTAATTATGCCTTTGATCTAGATGGGTGAACTCCAAAATGCAATATAACATAAAATATCAAATAAACTAGCTAATTTGCAGAATAAAACAACAAAGAAAAGGTGAAGAAATGCAAACTTATGGCACTGATTGCCTCAATGTGGACTGCAGTCGAGATCGTCTCGCATCAGTACGAAATCATCTCTGATTCGACAAGATCGCCTCCGATCTGAACAGGTTCGTCGGCGACGATGTATGCTTGCTCCGACTAAAAAACAAGATGATACCTGCAACAAAATTGATATAGGACTACTGCAAATGAAAACTTAGGATAATTTAACATGCATGAAGCTAAGTTACAGAGAATTTCAGCTAGGGGTTGGGAAGGGAAGGTCCTAGGGACTAAATAGGCTTAGGGGAGTAGTTAGGAGGTTGGATATCATCCCTATTTGGGAGATCTCCAATGGGGGAGGGTCTCTAACGGTGCAGACATGCTTCTATCCGGATTAGAGGCCCGTTAGAACATAAGCTAATTTTGCAAAATCAGTTTTGTGACAAGATCGTCTGGACGTCCTAGCCCAGACAAAATCATCAGATCTGGGGCGATATCGTCTGATCGGCGATGATATCATCAAACGGTCAAAACAACCTCTAAAAATGGCGTAGAAAAGGGGGAAACGGATTACCCGACGGTTAACGAGCGGTTTGGGAGGTTAAAATTTGAATTTAAATTATTTACTAGGATGAATGTAATTATGAAAATTTTACTACGCCAATTTTAGGGTGCTACATTTTGCCCCCTCTTTAGCGAATTTTTCAAAGAAAATGCGTTAAAGATGAGTTCTTCTCGATCTACGAGAGAGCAAAAATTATTCCCATTTTTTAGGCGACAATTCTTGGTCGAATCGTACGACAACTTACTATGGTGCCCCCTCCGTGTTTTTACCCAAATCGAACGTTTGAGGTAAAAAAGCGAAAAAGCAAAAAAAATATTTTTTGAATAAAATTAAGAAAAATAGGGTAAAACCCTAATTCATTTTTACTGTTCATTTTCTGGTTTTTTAGAGCTCTGAAGCAAAAATGGTGGAGACGACGCACAGATTGACAGAGGTCCGGTGCGGTCTACGGGTAAGAGTCTAGACTTAACTAGAATGCTTTAATTTAATTTTACATGCTTTGTAGGTAATTTTTAGATGAATTTTGAGCATCACGACTATTTTTGGGCCGTCGACGTCGTCGGGATGAAATCGTCTCGATTTCGACGAAATCGTCTCAATTTCGTCAATTTCGCCCAAGGGCGAAATCGACGAAAGGGGGACGATTTCATCAAATTAGAGACGATTTTGGCTTACGAAATCGGAGATGATTCTGCTCAAATTTGGGATGATATCATCCAATAGTGGGCGATATCATCAATTGCATAAAATTGAATTTTAACTTGCATTATTAATTACTTGAATTGTTTATTAATGATTGTTTGTTGTTTTGTTGTTTATGTTTGCAGAGAGGTTTGCTAAAGAGCAGGGAATGGAAGTATGGAGGTTTGAGGGATGACTTGGCTGCTCTCACATAGGCAAAGCGAGATCAGCTGGAACAGGCCGGCTTGTAGCATGTGGCAGAGATGCCACAGGTGTCCACAGATATGGGGCTACTAACAGCCCTAGCAGAGAGATGGTATCCGGGTTCCTCATGTTTTTGGCTACCGACAGGGGAGATGACTCCCACTCTAGAGGATGTATGGAGGATTCTAAGAATCCCCATACAATGACGATTGATCACTCTTGCAGCCAATCAGGGCCACGCTATGGGACGACTGTGTGGTGACCCGAGCTTCGCCCTGGAGAAGGGCGAAGTTAATATCAAGGCACTACACCAGATGCCTGGGGTATCTAGACTCACATGAGTGCTAGCTGGAGTGGTTGGTGGACTTTTGCTGTGCCACCAGAGCGGGTGTAGGGTGCCATGGATGCTGGCAGATGTGATATGTGACATGCGGGACCATGGGTACAGGTTATCCTAGGGTAGTTATGTATTATGCCGATTGTACAGGATCCTGTATGGGGTCGTGTACAAGGGCGACCGATGTCTGGTGATGACATCGCTCCTACAGGTTTGGTTTTGGGAGCACATTGCAGTGCGGATGTCGGTAGGGCTTCCTATGACAGGGGTAGACGGGGAGAGGCCCCGAGTCTTCTACTGGTGGCTTCGAAGAGGGTCACAGTGACGGATCGACCTCCCTATGTCCCAAAGACTATTGGATGACTTAGTCCCAGACCAGATCACCTGGAGGCCATGGAGGGAGCATCCAGGGTGGGCCGAGGACGGACAGGAGTTGGCTCGCATCAGGCGAGTTTGTTGGCTACGGATGGAGAGGGGAGAGGTGGAGCTCCACCGCTATGACCGAGTTTTGTGTCAGTTCGGTCTACAACAGGGGATCCCATCTCTAAGGGATTATGAGTTTTCCTGGACTGTCCGGGATAACACCATAGTTAGCGGGGATCCAGGGTGTAGGGTAGGATACATGCGGTTATGCATCGGATAGGGAGGTGGCACCAAGCAGCGATGGAGGTAGCCCAGGGTCACGACGGGAGAGAGCCGAGGAGGCCACAGGCACAGGAGAGGCCACGATAGAGGGAGAGGAGGGAGGCGAGACCCCCATATCCATAGAGGGAGAGGCCACCATCACTCAATAAGGGCAAGGGCATTGAAACAGGGGAGAGTAGCGAGATCGCTACTCTTCGAGCAGAGAGAGATCGTCTCCAGGCACAGGTGCAGACTCTACAGGATGAGGCTGCACGCCATCGAGCTGAGGTGGCATAGCTGAGAGACAAGATTGCACACCTCAGGGCATGGGGCGAAGGGGCGAGCTCTGGAGAGCTGACATGGGCTATCGACCAACTCACTTTCTATCAGACATTGTATTATCAGCTGGTGCCAGAGGCGGACAGACTACCCCTACCAGCCAACATTGCAAATCCGATCAGGATCGGGTCGTCGAGGACCACGTCCCGGTCGAGGACTAGGACTACTCAGACTGTGATGGGGCCACCTCGTCCACCTCAGGGTGGGGAAGGAGATGAGGCAGAAAGCTCGAGGGGCTCTCGAGGCTAGAGGGCTACACAGCTTTGTACAGACTGAAAGTGTATTATTATTTTTTTGTTGATAGAGGATTGAGTATGCCGAGGTACAGATTGTGGCATACCAATCCAGTTTTGATGATGTATATATACTGTTGACATATATATGATATGTTATTGATCATATGACTTATATTATGTGTATGCTTATGATGCTTTTATGTTTGATTGATTAATTTGATAATTGGATTGAGGATTCATGAAATTATGTCGTTTTGAAAATTTATAATTTTGATGTCATGCTATAATATTTTAAATGAAATAATCTGATGTAACAAATTGATTGTTTGTAATGTGATGTAATAATAAATAAAAAGAGACTTCTAACAATAATTTCAAAGGACATTGTCGCTATTATAGACCATTTCATGGAGTCGCTGCTCACTCGATCGTCAAGCTAGTCCCATTTATAGAAATATTGTTAAAAGTAAAAGAGTGCTTAAGAGACTGTCTTAAGACTTTGGTGCAATAGTGCAAATGATGATGATGATGATGGTTTGTTTTCAGATTTTCATGAAAATAGTATGCATGAAATAATGTTAAAATTATTTTTGCTAGGCATAAATTCCTAAGTGTGATAAAATTTTGGATAATTCTTTAGGAATTATACCATCTTTGCAAAATTGAAGGTTGACATAATGACATGAAATAATGAAAATGGGTTTGCTTTTTAAAAGCATAATTTGTGTAAAATAATGATTTAAGTCATATGGTTTTCATGATTTTTAAATAAATGGGGAATAAAAATTGTTACGATGGTTTGCGCTAGGCATAGAATATGTAGGTATAGACTTATACCATCATCGCAAAAATCCAAAAAAAGATAGTTTTATTGCATGGTTGATTTTTGATAAACAGAAAATATGAAAATGAGGACTTGCGCTAGGCATAAAATTCCAATTTTGGTTTTGGAACTATACCATCATCGCGAAAGTCAACCAGATATATATGTTTTGAGTGTATATTTTGAAAGAAATTTTTGATTTTTCTATTATATAGTTGTCTTTATGGTAAACAATTGTACTTGATTTATTCCAAACAAGTTGCAAAAATAATATTTCAAAGTATTTTGAAGACAAAAGTTAGATTTATAAGGAATCCCATGTGCATATGTGAATTCATTTCCGATCTTGATTTATCATAATGATACACAAAATCTCTCAAATACAAATGTGTGTGCAATTGCTTTGTGCATTTACCAGTTTTGAGCAAGATAATATGATACAAGTGATTTGAAGAAACCAAATAAGTGTTCATTAACCATGATGTAGATGCATATAACCATACTAGACTACTATGTAGGTCGGATTATCAAGAGCTAGCTAATCCATAAGAAAACATAGGTCTGTACAAAAGAAGGTCGCTAATGTGACAGACATATCACCACGCTAGGAGTTACCCAAGGCCAAGCAGGTTGGGCACAAACCACCTGTTATGGGGCTTACCTCACATTTTTGAATAATTGAGAATTCCAGGGATTCAAGCTCATCAACCCTTCTTTTCTTTTCAAAGGGTAGGGAAAGGGATTTTATTGCTTTTGCTTTCTGCTTTCTTTTGCTTTTTATTTTCTTTTTCTTTTTGTATTTTTTGCTTGATTTTTGAGATAGTGCTTGAAATATTGCTGTAATGATATAAAATAACATTTTTCTTTTCTCTTTTTTCTTGAACTTTTCTTTTCTTTTTCTTTGCTAGGGATACTTGCTCGGATTAGCTGTAGAGCAAGGGATTTTTATTCTGGGTAGGGGTGAGCTTGTCCTTTTGCCAATTCTCAAAGATTCTAGACCATGTGCATGATAGGATAGCAGGGGAAACTTTTCGCTCAAGAAATCACATCTACTATGTAGCAAAACATGGAAATTACAAATATAATCATTTTATTGTGAAAAGATGTGCTTGGTTTAAGTAAATAACAAGATCAATTCTCTATGCTCAAACTTTATTTAATTGAATTTTGTGGACTTTGATATAAGAGAGATTAGTAATCATGCCATATAAAATCAAGATATTTATTTTTGTGAGTGTGCAAGTGAGGGATTCCAAATAAATGCTAATTTATCAAAAATAATTTGAAACATATAACTGCAACATTTGTAAGAAAATATATATAAACACTTTTGAGAAGTTTTGAGAATGTTGACTCCCTCTTTCTTCTTTATATTGTTTTGGTTTCGAAAGAGTCAAGCATATTGCTGTTTTTATATTTTTATCATTATTTTGATTTTTGGTTTTATTTTTGTTTTTGAGCAAAAAATTTAACAAGTGCCATAAATAAATGCAACAAATAGTTTTGAAGATTTTTGATGATTATGAATGTTTTTGATGTTTTTGGATTTTTATAAATTTGAAAGAAATACAAGATAGTAATTTTGAAATATTTTAAACAAATATATACAAGGATGAAATGACCAAATTTATGCATAGTAACGTTTAAGATGCAAAATATTCATGGGTTCTTTAAGTTCTTTACCATCTAAGGTAGATAATTTATATGCTCCTGATTCAAATTTAGCAAGTAATAATGTATGGTCCAAGCCGCTTGGGCTCAAATTTACCTTTAAGGTCCTTAGTTGCATTTGTATTTTTTTGATTTTCTTTTAAAACAAGGTCGCCGATCTCAAAGGATCGATGACGAACTTTCTTAGCATATGATCTTTTAAGCTTGTTTTGGTAAGCACGGAGATGCTCCAAAGCATTGATGCATTTTTCATCTAGGAGTTCCAACTGACTGAGTCTGCCAGCTCGATATTCATCTCCTACTTTGGTATCTTGAAGTAGCAGAGCCAAAGAAGGAACTTCCAATTCAAATGGAAAACTCGCTTCAGCACCATAAACCAAAACAAATGGTGAAGTTCCCGTGGGGGTTCGAACACTAGTTCGATAGGCCCACAAGGCCGGGTATAATTGAATGTGCCGACCACGGCCGCTTTATTGACCAATATTTTGAGAATTTTGATTAAGGTTTTGTTAGATGCTTCTGCTTGACCATTACCCTGAGGATAATAGGGAGTGGACCAACGATGTTGAATCTTATATTTTTGGCATAATTTTTTAACATCTTTATTTTTGAAACAAGTTCCATTGTCAGAGATGAGATTTGCAGGAATTCCGAACCTACAAATGATTTGATTAAAAATAAATTTAGAGACTTGTGTGCCAGTGCAGGAAGCTAAAGGCATAGCTTCGACCCACTTCGTGAAATACTCAGTGGCGGTTATGATGAACTTGTGTCCATCAGATGACACCGGATTGATTTTGCCAATAATGTCTAAACCCCATTTAGAAAAGGGCCAAGGAGATGAAATAGCCTGCAGTTCTTGGGCAGGTGCATGGACAAGGTCAGCATGTTTCTGGCACTTGTCGCAATGGCGCACATACTCATGTGCATCCGTTTCCATGGTAGGCCAAAAGTATCCTATCCGAAGGAGCTTTTTAGCAATGACACTACCACTAAAGTGTCCTCCACAAGATCCATCGTGGGCTTCACTCAAGGCTGATTTAGACTCTTCTAAGTTTAAACATCTTAATAGGATACCTTCAAAAGATCTCCTATATAAAGTATTGCCAATTATTACAAATCGACTTGCTCGTCGACGTAATAACCGACGCCGGTTTCTATTAGAATTGGCAGGGAAAGTCCCATTTTGGAGAAAATCAAATATGTCCGTATACCAAGGTTCAGGAGTAGTTTCATTGATTAGAAACACATCCAAAGGCTCTAAGCATGACTTATTTGAAGCGGGTTCCTGGAGTCGACGAATAATGATAGTGGCATATTCGTCATCTAACTCCAAGGGCAGGAGAGATGCAGCTGTGGCCATAGCATCAGCTGCACGGTTGCTAGTTCGAGGAATAGCTTCCAAGGTAACTTGATCAAATAAAGACATTAATTGTAAAACATAGGCCTTATATGGGCATAGTTTATCATCTCTGGTTTGATAAACTTCATTAATTTGGTTTATAACCAGTTGGGAATCACCAAAAACTAAAAGATGTTTAATTTTTAGCGCTAGGGCAGCTCGTAATCCAAGGATTAGAGCTTCATACTCAACAGTATTGTTGGTGCAAGCAAATGTCAATTTGAAGGACAGAGGAATAAGATGTTTTTGTGGGGATATTAAAATAATACCCGCACCAGCCCCACTCATGCATCGGGCTCCGTCAAAGTATAAGGACCATTGTTCAGTATGGTCGGCCTCTAATTGAAGGCATTCATCAGAAATTCGATGATGAGGGGATGGGTAGACTCTAAGGGTGCAACAACTAATTGATCTGCTATGATTTGACCCTTAACATACTTCTGTCCTATGAATGTGAGATCAAACTCGCTTAGAGCAAGAACCCACTTGGCTGTGCGACCCGATAAATAAGGTCGACTCATGAGATACCTCAAGGGATCGTATTTAGCAATGACATAAGTTTTTTGACTAAGCATATAGTGTCGTAATTTTTGCGTAGCAAACACGACGGCTAGACATAGTTTTTCTAATGTTGTGTAGTGGGTTTCATAACTGATGAAGGTTCGGCTAATGTAATAATTAGCACGTTCTCACTTTTCATCATCAAGTTGAGCTAACATAGCTCCTAAGGCAGAATCTAAAGCTGAAATATATAGGAGAAATGGGCGATCAGGTTTAGGTGGTGAAAGCATAGGTGGATTAAGGAGGTATTGTTTGAGAAGTTCAAAAGCTTCTCTACATTCTGTGTCCCAATTAAAAGGGACATCCTTCTTAAGGAGTTTAAGAAAGGGACCAGTTTTGTCCGCCAGCTTATCAATGAAGCGACAGATAGCTTGAAGTTTACCTTGTAAACTTCGTAATTCAGATATATTAGTAGGTGCGGGCATATCGCTGATGGCCGCAATCTTGAGAGGGTCGATTTCAATACCACGTAAAGAAACTAAAACCCCTAATAGTTTACCGGACTTAACTCCGAATATACATTTTGTTGGATTTAATCGAATAAGATATTCTCGTAATCGATTAAAAACTTTTCTCAAATCATCTAAATGATTATCTTCAATAATAGAGCGAGCTATAATATCATCTACATAATCATGTAGGATATCATGCATCATATCATGAAAAATATAGGTCATAGCTCGTTGATAAGTTGCACCTACGTTCTTTAAGCCAAATGGCATCACTTTCCAGCAAAAGGTACCCCAGGGGGTAATAAAGGTTGTTTTAGCCTGATCTTCAGAGCTATCCTGATCTGATTATAACTGGAGAATCCATCCATTAAGGACATCATCCCACTCCCGAAAGTAAAGTCAATGATTTGATCCATGTTTGGAAGAGGAAAGTCATCTTTAGGGCATGCAACGTTAATATCTCTAAAATCTATGCAAACCCTAACTTTGGTAGCTTCTTTCTTGGTGACTGGAACTACATTTGAGATCCATTCCGCATAATCAATAGCTTGTATAAAGATAACATTCAGGAGTTTTTCTAACTCCCCTTTGACTAGCAGAGCCACTTTGGGATGCATTTTTCTAAGTTTTTGTTTAACAGGTTTAGCATCCGGATGGACCACTAGATGATGCATGACTACGTAAGGGTCTAGACCTCGGCATATCTTCATATGTCCAAGCGAAGACATCTTCATACTCTTTAAGAAATGCAATGTATTGTTCTTGTTTTTCTTGACTTAATTCTGATCCAATATTGATTATGTGAGGATTGTCCTCAGTTCCAATATTAATTTTAATGACGTTTTCTACCTCCATGTGTAGATCTCTTTCAAAATTAGGTGGGGTGGGTGAAACGCCCAATTCTTGTAATTCTTGTAAGGTTAATTTAGATAATTCATCTTGAGGATTAGTGGCCTCAAGTTGGGCTATAGTTGGTATAGAACCATCAAAATAAAATCCATTGTGTAACATCTCTTCAACAGAGACATCATGGAAGATATCTCCTTCCAACTCTTCATCGGGGTCAGCAATCATTTCAGGGTAAGCTATGGATAGCATGTTGCATGAAAACGACTGATTTTTAAGAGGCAAATCAACATGCCTATCCAAATAATCTTGATAACATATGACGTGATCATCATCGTCAAAAGGAAAGGGTTGACCCTTACTAGGAAATAGGCCCACACCACAACAGGCGTGCCACGGTTCTACCTCGAAAGGTTCTTTCATGCCATTTTGGAAAGGTCCCAAGCCTTTCCCTTTATATCCCATTTTAAGCATCATGGGTTTAGCTTTAATATAATCATTGGTAAAATAACACCGAGCATATCCTTCATGATGAGTTTTGATATTTCGAGGGATTCTTCCCTAGTCATATCCTTTATAAATGAAGGCACAACTCCCGACTTGGTAAGTACTTCCCATAGGTTGTGGGAGGCCCAAAGTACGAGGAGATGGCGGCAATTTATTTAAAAGAATTGAATCTTGCATGAAAGCATTTGTTTTTTTTCGATATTAAGGTTGTGGATAAATCTGGTAAAAGTTCATCATAAAGGGCATAAGATGTAGAAGGCTTATTACCTATATCTTTAGATGTGGGAGGAATGATAGATGTGTCTATAGGTTTTGAATTTATAGGGATAGAACTTGAAGGATTGGTTGTAGATTTAAGATCTTTTTGAGGTTCTAAAATGATTTGTTTAGAGGGTTGTTGGTCTATATAGGAGGATGAAATTAATGGAGGGGAAATAGGTGAAGTTATGGGTGTGTGTTTCATAGTTTTAGATGAAAAATAAGAACTAGGATGTGTGGACGACAGAGCAGGGCAAAATTGCACTCCAACGGGTTCTGCCAAAGCACACATATCAAAAGGTCTAGGGTCACCATGGATAGTGACCAACTGATTTTTAAACTCAAATTTAACACATTGGTGTAAGGTTGATGGGACCGCTCGCATGGCGTTGATCCAAGGGCGACCCAAAAGTATATTGTACGATGTTGGGCAATGTACAATAAACACGGTTGTTTCTAGGGTTCTAGGACCAACTTGCAATGGGAGGGTAATAACTCCACACGTTTCTTGTGTTTCGTCATTAAAAGCTTTGATAATCATATCGCTTTTCTTCATTTCATCACTTCTAAAGCCAAATCGTTGGTAGAAGTCAAAAGTGCAAATGTTTAGAGATGAGCCATTATCAATCAAAACTCTTTTGACAGCTACATCTCCAATTAGAGCAAGTAATGTATAAGGGATTATCCTTATGTAAACTGTGTTGTGGGATATCTTTATCCCGGAAGTCAATACAATCAATCTCTCGAGTGATGATAGTATTGGCCATAGCTTCAAGTTGAATGTTTTGAGGTACCATCATTTGGCTCAATGTAAGCATCAACTCATCCCTATGGGTGGGAGAGGATCTTAATAAATCCAAAAGGGAAATTCTGGCCGTAGTATTGGACAATTGCTCATTAATATTGTAAGGGGGTTTAGGTTGAACATAGGAAGCATGATTCCCTTTATTGGGGTTTTTCAAAACGAATGGAGCCGATCCATCATTCTGGTTTGGTTCTTGTTGGGAATTTTGAGCTTGTTGTCGGGTGACGACTCCAATGGTACCTACAATGTTATAATGAAGACGCTGAACTGGTCTCGATTGAGCATTGATGGCTTGTTCATTAGAAAGGAATATATCAGAAGAAGGTCGAGTAGTAACTCTTCTAGGAAATGGTTCTTCTGGAACCATAGCATCTGTGATGGGTTGAATAGGATCTGATTCATTTTCAGAACTATTCGATTGGTTTGAAGTAATGTCTAGTTCACTTTCACTATCTGATTCTATATCACTAGAATCAAAAGTTTGAAAATTATGTAAGGGCCTGGTCGTAACCAGGGATAAGGTTGTGTCAAATATTTGAGGATCCTGAACAGGTAATTGTCCGCTAATGGTTCCTACATATCGGGTAGGAGGGGGAACATTATGATGTTCGATTTGATTGGCTACCTCTTTACCATGTCGTGGTAAAGGGTGTTGAAATATGTCTAGAGTTTGATTGGCATTTTGATTTTGATTTTGGGGAACGGTCTTTTGAGTATTATTAGGAGGGTTTTGTTTAGGTTGGAAGGCTTGCACTTCCATTTCATTATTGTCAATCAAATCCTGTATTTTATGTTTCAACCTTTTACAAGCGTTGGTAGAATGTCCAGGTCCTCTATGGAAATCACAGTGTAAGTCACCTCTGTATCCGGGTATAGTTGGATCAGGTTCCCAGATAGCTGGTAATTGGATCAAACCTCTTTCGAGTAATTGAGGTAAAATAGTTGATAAGGGTTGGTTTAATCTAGTAAATTCTCGAGGAGGCTTGTCAGGAGGTTTCAATATAAATTTTTTTGTTGTCTTTGTTGCATTGATATTAGCAACATTTCTACTGTTAGTGACTCCATCACCGACGACTTGTTTGTTTTTATATTGATTTCTGGATGTTTTCTCATCATCCTTCTTCCTAAGTTGGCCTCTCCTAATGAGGGCATCTTCTACTCTTCGAGCTAAATCTATAGCTTGATCGAAGGTAGTTAAGGTAGCAGTCGATAGCTCATAAGATATTTGTTCTTGTAAATTGTTGATGAAAATGTCCAACATTTCCCTATAAGGTAGCACAAAGTGTAGTTTTCCTATCAATTGCCTCCATCTAGCTAAGAAATCGGCAAAACATTCATCTTTGTCTTGTTTTAAATTGTATAAATCTTTAATAGTTACATGCCTCTCGATGTAGGCACTAAATTGATGGACAAATGATTCCACTGTTTCTTCGAAGTTTCTCAAAGAATGAGTGGGCAATTGATAGTACCACTCTAATGCCATTCCACCTAAACTTTTCGGGAACATTTTTAATAATAGCAAGTCATCATGCGATATGTCATGACATGCTATCCTAAACATGCGAAGATGCTCTATGGGATCTTTGGTTCCTTTATATATAGGCAAGATAGGCATGGGAAAATGCTTAGGGTATGGTTGAGCTACAACTATGGGATCCAAAGGTTGACTACATATCTCTCGATAATTATACGAGGGACGGTAGGGATCTATCTGGTCCATACGCGAAGCTAACTGTTTCACCATGGCTTCCAGATTACTAGTTTGCCCCCCATATGGGTTTGGTAGGGCATTGACATGGGTTTTATGGGCATATGATGGCAGAACATGAAGATTAGATGCCATGTTACTATTGTGCAAATTATTGGTAGGAAAAGTATTATGAAGGAATTTTGAAGTTGTATTATGATGTATTTCAGATTGTTGAAAATTTGTATTTGGCTTCGTTTTAGGTTTTTGTTTACTTGAAGCATATTGCTCAATAGTTTGACGGAATAAAGTAGTGAAGGAAGGTTTCTTTTGTGTGGGAATGATTTTAGGTTGAATAACAGATTCCTTAGGAGGTTGGATAGCCTGTTGTTTTGACATGTTTTGAATCATAGAGACCATATCCGTATTGGATGGTCCAGCCTTATCACTTTCTTGATCAATGAAAGATAAGGGATTAATGCGCACATCATACATATGTTCCAAAGCTGCCTGAGTGTCACTAATTTGCCCTTTATCAATACGAATTGCCACATTAAGGTCATCAATGTTATCACCGAGAAATTTCTTGAAATGATCTATGTTGTCAAAAGCAATAGTTCCATTTGGAGCTACTCTAGGGGATGAGGATCCATCCTCTTTAACACTTCCTTCTTGTTCCTTATCTTCACCTAGGTCATCTTCTGGTTGAACTAGAGTTTTTCCTTCCGAAGTTGGATCTTCAGGAAGGACATTTGGGTTTCCAGTTGTATCTTGTAACCAATCTTCTTCTTCTCCTAAAGTTTCTTTACCATTCCTAAGTTTAGGCATGGTGCTAAATTTTGATTTCAGCAAAAAATATATATATATATATATATATATATATATATATATATATATATATATATATATGCAACAAATTAAGAGGTATATATTTACTATATACCTACTACAATATTTGAAATGAAATGTTTAAGTTTTTGCTATGTTTTTTAGTTTTTTAGCTTTTTTAGTTTTTCTTTGTTTTTGAAATAATATTGTAAAGACAATCAACACAATAAATGCAAGAAATAAGACTGAAAGTAATAATCTAGTTTTCTATAAATAATTTATAAATATCATTAATAGGCTCGAGTTGTTCAGGAGTCATGAAGTGTTCTTCTTCAAATTGAAAGTTTTCTTTTAAAAATTTGATGAAAAGAGCTATAGTGATATTATCTCGTCTCGTATGCCGGTTGATAAAAGTAAAGCTCATGGCAATACTCTCGATATAGCACAACTCGCGGAACTCTATTCCATCTTTCCCTATCTCGTAAGAACAACCTCTTGGTCTTCTACACAACCTAGGAACTGGTGCACAATGGCTGCGTTCTCGAGGTATTCCTCGAAGGTGAACAACTCTGAAGATACTAGAGCTCTCCTATAAGCTAACCATCTATGGCAGGCTCTCTAAAGTTCATGATAAAAAACTAGTTGATGAGGATCCAGGATTCTATCTAGGACTAGCCTCTTGATTTGCTTAAGTTGTGTGGACCTAGATGAGATGAGACTAAGTCTTCTATCAAGTTCGCTCCACAAGAATTGATTTCTACTTGTTTCAGGCACATTAAGCATAGAATTGATTTCCACGGCTGCCAATTGGTTTTCTACATTTATAGTAACTGCTAATATTTTCTTAGGAGCTACCATCTAAACATGATTTTAAACTTTAAATGTTTTAAAATGCATCTATGTTTTAGTTGTTCTTTTTTTTTTTTTTTTTTTTTTGTTTTTGTTTTCAAAAGGTTATGATGCATTCACGTCGGGTTCACCAAAATGTATCGCTCCAAATTTTTCGCATCCTTACCTTCAAGCTATAGGATCCGTGCCCGAAAGGGGGATGGGAAAAGGATGTCGCGGTACCTCGGACTGAGAGGACTTTGCGAAGGTCCCGCCTCTCAAGGGAGGTGTATTTTGATGATTTTTCGACGGATGGTGGGTTCACCAGGAAACATTTAATGGCGCTTTCCACGCCTAGGTTTGGAATGTGTTTTTATGTGTTCGTTTTTAACCTTAAGCATTCATATCCTAGGTTTGGCCAAATGAGTCTAAATTAATCTAAATGAAAGTGCAGATTTACTAAATACAGAGAACAAATTTAAGACAAAAAAATAGAAAAATTAAGGAAGAATAAGAAGAATACCTGATCCGGATGTCTGATGGAGATTCTGATGTTTGAAGCAGTCAGGATCGTCTGGAATTCGACAGAATCGTCTGAGATCAGACAAGATCATCTGAGATCTGACGAATTCGTCAGACGAATTCGTCAGAGACCTGCAAACAGAAGAACAGATGCAAAATACAGAGAATACTACTGTTCTAGTTGAGGGAAACTATGCAAAATAATAGTGACAACACTGAACTAAAACTTAAAGACCGAAACATGTATGAATGATGCTAATTAAATCACAATTATGGATTAATTATGCCTTTGATCTAGATGGGTGAACTCCAAAATGCAATATAACATAAAATATCAAATAAACTAGCTAATTTGCAGAATAAAACAACAGAGAAAAGGTGAAGAAATGCAAACTTATGGCACTGATTGCCTCAATGTGGACTGCAATCGAGATCATCTCGCATCAGTATGAAATCGTCTCTGATTTGACAGAATTGCCTCCGATCTCGAACAGAGTTCGTCGGCGACGATGTATGCTTGCTCCGACTGAAAAACAAGATGATACCTGCAACAAAATTGATATAGGACTACCGCAAATGAAAACTTAGGATGATTTAACGTGCATGAAGCTAAGTTACAGAGAATTTCAGCCAGGGGTTGGGAAGGGAAGGTCCTAGGGACTAAATAGGCTTAGGGGAGTAGTTAGGAGGTTGGAGATCATCCCTATTTGGGAGATCTCCAATGGGGGAGGGTCTCTAACGACGCAGACACGCTTCTGCCCGGATTAGAGGCCCGTTAGAACAGAAGCTAATTTTGCAAAATCAGTTTTGCGACAAGATCGTCTGGACGTCCTAGCCCAGACGAAATCGTCAGATCTGGGGCGATATCGTCTGATCGGCGACGATATCGTCAAACGGTCAAAACAACCTCTAAAAATGGCACGAAAAAGGGGGAAACGGATTACCCGACGGTTAACGAGCGGTTTGGGAGGTTAAAATTTGAATTTTAAATTATTTACTAAGGTGAATGTAATTATGACAATTTTACTGCACCAATTTTAGGGTGCTACACTATGATCAGCCAAATTGTAGTATGACATCCAAAATCATAGCACGATTTTAGTCTTATGATCCTTGCAATCGACATACGGTATCATCGATCGTAATACGATATTGCCCAAAAAAAATTCAAAAAAGAAAAACAACAAAAATCAGTTGAACGGTTTTTGTCCTCGCCTGTGTAATTGTGTGGGAAATGCAAGATCGGATCCATTCGACCTCACCCAACTTAGAAGAAGTTATAACAATTCAACCTCCTCCCTATTTTGGACACTCCTCCCTACTTATTTAACTAGACCTCTCCCTCTAAAATTCTCCTGGCCTCCTTGCACTTTAGAAAAATTCGCATAATTTTACATCCTAGCTCTGGTTATTTCATTTGCTTGCAGGATCAAAGGACATTGGCATAGATCGGAAGACTTTGTTGTATATCAGAGAATATGATATTGTGATCATAGTACGACTTTACGAGTTTGGGATACGATCTCACTTAAAAGGCTATGATATCACCTGCAGTTGGTTTGGGGGCAACCTTAAGCTCTGGTTTGCATATTCTGCTATTCATCTAGTTAATCTATATTGTATTTAGCATTCTTCATCATATAAAGCATTATATTTAATCATTGGAATTCCTGGAGTTCACCTAGTTTCATATAATTACATATTTCATATATTGTAATAAATTAATTCATCAATGCATATCATTATAGCTATTTAAGTGTATTCATTTAATCATAGTTAAGCTTGCAATCATAAGTAAATCTCTAGACTTTCTATTTTATATACTCTATCCATGAATCTACTATTGTCTATCAAAATTGAATCTGTCTGTCACTATTCATAATACGATCTCATAGATTGTAATACGATCCTACGGTTTGTAGTACGATATCGACCTACTACATACGATCTGGACACCATACAAAAATCAAAATCTTCAGCAGACATCCGGATACAAGAGTTTAAAATCATTTTTTTAGTACTGTACTATATTTTGCATTATGTTTTCTACTTTTTGTTGTCTACATTTGAATTAAAATTGCATATAGGTTAGATTAATTGCATATTGGCCAAACTTAGGTGTATGCGTGATTTGATCAAAATAAACACAAAAAATCCCAAACCTAGGCTCGAAAACTGCCACAAAATATTTCCTGGTGAACCCAACCCATTCATCAAAAAATCACCATAAGAGGGTACGAACTCAAGTACCTCTCCTCTAAGGTGTAGGCCATCCATTCTCCCATTCCCCTCTAAGGCGTGGATCCATCAGCCTTGAGGAAAGGAGTGCAAGAATTTTTTAGCTACAACTAGATACGAGGTTCACTCAAGTCTTTTAAAGTATTTTTGGTGCCTTTGGAGCATTTTCAATTGATTTGACCAAATGGGTTAAGTGCCTTTGGAGCCTTTTGAATTTATTGAATGTGATGCAAAGGGCACAAACTTTTTCAAAAGGACACAACCTTTTGAACCTAGCAATTGATTTTTTGATTGATTGAATGCAAGGTAAAGGGTGCAATCTTTGATAAAAGGATGAAATTTTTTGAACCTATCAATTGATGTGTTGGTTTATTGAAATGTGAGGCAAAGGGTGCAACCCTTGATAAAAGGATGCAACCTTTTAAACCTAGCAGTTGATGTGTTGGTTTATTAAAATGCGAGGCAAGGAGTGCAACCTTTTACAAAAGGATGCAACCTTCTAAACCTATCATATGATGTGTTGAATGATATGAATGCAAGGCAAAGGAATCAACCTTTTACAAAAGGATGTAATATTTTGAGCCTAGAAAATGATGTGTGAATTGATTGAATGCAAGGCAAATGGCACAATATTTGGATAAAATGATGTAATATTTTGAACTTAGTAGTTGATGTGTTGATTAAATATTGGCATTGAATTGATTGATTGGTGGGGAAGGGTGTGCTACCTTAATTTCCCCAAGTTGTTTTATTGTTGGAGAAGGTGTGATACATTTGAACTCTTAAGTAGATTGGTTATTTGATCGATTTTTGGGGAAGGTGTGATACCTTGAATACCCCAAGTTGGTTGATGATTATGTGATTGATTGGGGGAAGGTGTGATACCTTGAACACCCCCAAGTGGATTGATTGCTTTCTTGATTTTTTGGGGAAGGTGTGATACCTTGATTACCCCAAGTGGATTGAGTGGTTGATGTGATTGTTGGGGAAGGTGTAAGACCTTAAACCCCCAGTTGGTGTTGAAGATATGATATAATGATGCATGTATGTTAGATAAATGTTTTTTAGAGCTATTAAGTATACATTGAACTAAGTATGTATGTGATGCACTAATGACATGATAATGCAAAATATGATTTTATGTTTATATGTTAAAACATAATGAATGAATCTAAGATGCAAAAACAACCTAAGTGTAAGCACCACATAATGTATAAAAGTCATTAATAAAAATGTTAATATTTTCGCAAAAGTCATTCATTTGAGGGTAAACTATATGGTATGAAATGTAATATGAAAAAAAACTTAAATTATGGATGGGGAATAATTAGAGGTCACAAGGGAACAACGAGGTTTTTCATGAGACTCAAACACCCTAGTTGACCAGTCAAAAGTTGCATACTAACTATACATGACTCTAAAAGATAAAAATATGCTAGGAATACCAAGATATTTAATATCCATTTGTGTGCATAGTGAATGCATTAATGTGATGCATAAGATTACCCTATTTCTAGGACAACTCTTAGAGCCCATTATTGTAATGGATATCACCCTATGGTCGACATTACCTTGATTTTGTACTTGGTTGGACTCAACTACTCTATAATGCAAGACCTCAAAAGCTAGCGAGTCCTTATGTGCCATGTATGAGCATAGTCCAATGCTAGGGTCTTCAAGCTTTGGGGAGTTAGATTCTCAACCACTCAAATCGAGTCCTGATGAGAATGAAACCCTATCCTTACTACTTGAAGCCTCATTATTATTATGTGTTTATAAATATAGATCTTTGGGGAATTATATTCTCAACCACTCAAATTGAGTCCTAATGAGAATTTAGCCCTTATCCTTACTACTCATTTCATGATTATTTTGTTTTTGTGATAAGAATTAGAGCTTTGGAAATCAAATTGTCAACCACTTGAACTAAGTCTTGATGAGAATGTTACCTTCATCCTTACTACTCTTTCTATCATTTTTGTAATATTTTACATATATTTGAAGTGGTGAAAACCACTATTGTCATTGTTATTTTGGACTATGTGCATAATAGGACAACAAGGGAAACCTTTCGCTTAAGAGGCCATGACTACTTCATAGTTTCATATTTCCTTGTGCTAAATAATTTTAAGATGTGAAGATGTGTTTGGGATTTTGAGATATACAAGGTACTATCAAAGCAAGACCCTACCTTTAAAAATCAAGATAGCTTTCTACAAAATCTAAAAAGAAAAATAGAAATGGTTGAGTAACCAAAAGACCCTATTGAACACCCTATAACGACTTACTGGGTGAGGAAGAATACACAAACACCTAGGTTGGGGAATGTGTATGGATATGGTGTGTAGATGTGTGTGTTTTCCTTATGAAATTTTAAAAACTAAGAAGTGTGCATAAAATAGTTAGTGGTCATAAGAAAATCATTGTTGATGGTCATACGATATCTACCCTATCCTATGAGGACCTCTTAATAATCAAAATATGACAAGAAAAAGTGCAATAGAGAAAATATTTTCATTAAGACTCATGAAAATCATACAAGAATGGTGCTCTAAAAAATATAAATAGCAAAAAATGAATGTGTGGTGTGTGTAAGTCTTGTATGAACTTTCGAACATTAAGAGGTGTGTGTAAAATAGTCAGTGGTCATATGAACATCATTGTTGATGGTCATCCAGTATCTATCCTATCTTACGAGGATCCCTTAATGGGTAAAAGATCACAAATATAGGTGTAAGTGATGTCATGATGTAAAATGTAGTGGTGCTAATGCACTGATTGATATGCCTAATACAATTACTCAATGAAATGCAATAATGTGTAATGCATGATGATGTATGCAATGCAATATTTTTGTAATTTTTGATTTTATATTGTTTTTATTTTTTGATGCATTGTGAATTATGCATGAAATTCCCATAGGTGGATAATGTTAAGAGGTTTAGGTTCCTCAACACCCTCAAGAGAATCTAGATGATAAGTCCTTGGCCCTACTTTTTGTGTTATGATGAATGGGTCTAACCAATTAGCTACAAACTTATCCCTTAAATGAGGTGGTAAGTTTAAATTCTATTAGTTTTATTTTAACACAAGATCACCAAATTCAAAATCCCTAGGATAGAGTTTTGTGTCATAGGATTGCTTAATGTGCTCTTGATAAATGTGAATATTCTCAAGGGCATTGATAGATCATTTATCAAGAAGCATGAGTTGATCTAGGAAAGCTTATCGCGAGTGTCATCATTGGTGAACTCTTGTAGTGAAATGCATAATGATGGGATTTCTAATTCCAAGGTAATGATGGCCTCAAAACCATCTACTAAAAAAAATTGAGTTACCCCAATGGGTGTTTGAATGCTAGTCCTATAAGCCCATAATGCTAGAGGTATTTGAAGATGCCAATATTTATGATGATCATTTACTCTTTTCTTGAGAATAAAAATGATTGTTTTATTTAATGCCTCTACTTTCCCATTAGCATGTGGATAATAAGGTGTTGAAAATTTATGTTGAATATTATATTTAGCGCATAAATATCTCATGTCATTAATTTTTAATGACAAACCATTATCAAAAATTATTTTGGATGGAATACCAAAATGACATATGATGTTATGTAATATGAATTCTATTATGCACGAACCTATCTTAGTGGTAAGAGGAACTGCTTCCACCCACTTTGTGAAATATTCTATGGCCATTAAGCTAAATGTGTGATGTCCAGATGAGGGGGGAGAAATTTTACCAATTAAGTCAAAAAACCATTGCAAGAAATGCCACAACAAATGAATCAGTTGTAAGGCCTACGAAGGTATGTGTGAAAGGCTAGCATGATGCTGATATTTAACACACATTTTTATGTAAGTGCAATAATATTGCTCCATAGTAAGCCAATAATAACTAATTATAAGGCTTAGCGATATCCATGCTACTAAAATGGCCATCACAAGTACCATCATGAGCTTCGAAACTAGCCCAAGTAGATTCTTGGGTCTCTAAGCAATGAAGGAGAAGACCATCGTAGCTTCTATGGCAGAGTATATCTCCTACTAAGACATACTTTATCACATTTTTCTTGAATGTTATTTTTGTAGCATGCAACAATCCTGAAGGAGTGGTACCTAGTTTTAGGAAATATCAAAATTGGAAAAACCAATATTAATATGATTTTACTTGGACTAGGTGAACTACTTGTTCCTCTCTAGATACACCACACACGAATGTGGAGTGGGAGAGAATATTAAGGTAAATGGTAGTGCTATTATCACAAGGAGCTTGTGAGACCAAGTATCTTGGGTCTCTAAGCAATGAAGGAGAAGACCATCGTAGCTTCTATGGCAGAGTATATCTCCTACTAAGACATACTTTATCACATTTTTCTTGAATGTTATTTTTGTAGCATGCAACAATCCTGAAGGAGTGGTACCTAGTTTTAGGAAATATCAGAATTGGAAAAACCAATATTGATATGATTTTACTTGGACTAGGTGAACTGCTTGTTCCTCTCTAGATACACCACACACGAATGTGGAGTGGGAGAGAATATTAAGGTAAATGGTAGTGCTATTATCACAAGGAGCTTGTGAGACCAAGTACCCCTAGGAAGCATTGTTTAAAAAGTATTGAATTGAGGAGAACCCATGTTGGTAGGGTTCAACATGTATCATGTGAATATTTCTCTCATATTTGGAAGCATCTTGCGAGACCATGACTTGAAAAAGCATATTGACCTAAATATTTGTGACATCATTCTAGGGTTTCTATAGAATTAGAGATCCTAAGGAAGCCATCGTTTCTATGAAGCGGTTGGATGATTGAGGTACAACCTCGATGTTCTATGATTTAAATTTAATGAGTAATTTATCCATAATTTCTTTGTAGGATTTAAATATTGGACACTTGCATTGGTAAATTACCTTGACTTTGTTTACTTTTAACAAGGAGTTTTCAAAGATGTCATATTGAGGAGACTACCTAAATGGACTTTTTTTAGATTACCTAAACCACCTTGGGTAGCCTTAAGGCTAAAATAGTGGTTCTCAACACTTAAACGTGCATAGTTTCCCATACACCATGGCCACCTCACCTTGAGATGACCACCAAACCATGGTCATATCACCCTAATATGGCCATCAAAATCAATATTAAAAATAAAAAGGTGCATAACTAGTATCCAAAACTACCAGTTAACCCTGCACATGTTCCTAAGAAAGGCATTAAACTCTCTACATGGTTCAAAATAGGAAAAATGCAAGCAATTATCAATCGCATGAAATTTTATAGATGGGCATTCACTTTACTTAATGTGAACTACCTCTTTGATTTTTCATGCAGGATGCTTTCATCATTTTTAACTTCTCTCTAAGAAGTCTATAAGTTGGTACTCACCCTTTAGTTTTAAAGATACATAAATATTTGAATTTGTGCAATGAAGTGCTATCAAATTCAAACCCCAACTTTGAGTAATGAAATGCTACCCTTTTGATCCTTCAAGCCATTTCATTGAAAGTCATGCTATTGAACTGCTAAAAGGATAGGAAGATATGCTTCCATTTTTCATGAAATTTAATATCCTCACCTCGATGATCAATATGACCCATCAAGTTACTCTCATAGTGCACAATCCATCGACAACACATCCAAGATATCTTGCACACCTCCTAGGATTGGTTTCGAGAAAACACAATCCAACGACAATGGTCATCTCACCCCAAGATGACCTATAGGCAAGGTCATCTAACCTTGATATGGCCTCTAGTAGAGACCTAGTTTTTACTATTTTTACTTTAGCATAGCTTAGCTCAACATATTTATCAACTACATTTAGATAGATTTTAGATTTCAAATGCTTCGATATGGTTTATCTTATTTCATCAAATTCGATTTAATTTATCACACATGTTTTTGATTCATTTATAGTTTCTTTGTGTGTAGATTACAGGATTCAACCAACAATAAAGGAGCACAAAATCCACATCGAAACTACAGTAGTCATGGAAAACCTACTCCCAAATAATTTGTGATTGCAAGAAGATCATTTATAGTGCACCCAAACATTTTATTTGTATTCATTGTATCATGGGTAGCATCCCCTCATAGGGGACTTGATTGTAACACATTGAAAAACAATTATTTAATATAAAGAGGGCTCCTTTACTTTATTGGTGCATAGTTTTTGAGCTATCAACTTCATTCTCTTTACTCTAATAATTCGACATTGTTTAGATGCTAGCCCTCCTATGATTTTATGATGCTTATTCTTGATATCATGTGGTGCTTTTATTTGATGGATCTACCACCATTTTTGGTAGCTCTTCTTCACCAACGTATTTAGCAACTTTGGTCCTCCTCTTGGTGTTTTTAGACACCTTAAATCTACCTCAACTTTGAGAACTATTCAACCTTTCTCTTAACTATTAGAACTTAGAATATATCTGCACTCTTATGGGCTAAAAAATAGTATTCAATAATAATGTTGTATCCTTATTATTTTTCGTTTCTAAATAAAATTTTACTTAAATATTGTTGTTTTAATCTTGCAGATCTTAAGATGCAAACATTATCAACTCCTTTATGCTTGAATACTTTTTTTTCAACTTCCTTCTTTAGATTAATAAAAGTAATATGGTGCTCTCAAATGCTTAATATAAATCTGATTTAAATGCTTCAATAATAAATTTATGTTGCACCAATATCGCATACCTATTTGATCTCCTTTTCAACTAGTTTCTTTGGTTATTTGATTCACCCTTTAGCAATTTTGATCTTGTAATTTTTGCATATTTACTCTCCTTCACTTTATTGTTCCAAAGCTTACCAATTTTGTAGCTCTAATTACTTCTCTAATTCCAACTTGCTTGCTTCCCATAAAATCTCTCAAATCTGCTCCAAAGTTCTCCAAATATGCAACTCTTTCCTTCTTCTAATGCTATCCACAAAATCT
Organism: Wollemia nobilis; assembly: GCA_028583015.1. Lineage (NCBI taxonomy): Eukaryota > Viridiplantae > Streptophyta > Pinopsida > Araucariales > Araucariaceae > Wollemia > Wollemia nobilis. Next base: position 7,614,637 of record JAQPPZ010007530.1, read on the forward strand.
AAATTTGTGGCTCAAAATATCCTCCAAAAGCTATGCATTCAAACTCTGAAACTTACAGCTATTAGTTCTGCCCAAATGCTATTAAAAATTTTGCAACTCTCCAATCAACTCCTCTATTTCTTTGTCTAAAACCTGCAACAAATATATCCAAAATGCTACCTTATTTCACTGTCTCAACCTCCTTCAATATCCTATTCAAGGGCACTCCAAAATCTACCCAAAAATTTCCAAATCTACAACTCAATACCTTATTCAATTTACTATCCTTCAACCCTTCAATTTCTCCTTCAAAAATCAGCAAACTTCTCCTATCAAATCAGCCTTCAAAAATACTATGGTTGTCCTTAGATTTCCCAAAACTATGGCCTCTTCAATATTCTCTTCTCCATAAATATTCTTGTTAAATTCTGAATTTAAATATGATCTCATTCATTGTATTATTCCTCAAGAATATAAATGGCTTGAGATCTTCAAAAACCTTCTCCAAAATTTGGCAAAATTCTTGCCAAAATATTCTTCCTCTTGGGCTTGTTGTCGAATAGCAACAATTGCCCCAAATCCTTCTTAGTAGAAACTTCTCCTTGCTTGCAATATTCTTCCTCTAGTTATCTTTGCAACTCCTCCAATAGTTACTTCTTCAATTCTATAATAGAGATTTCTCTAGCCTCCTCCTTATCCAATTTTTCTTGAGACCTCTCCTCTTGGGTATTTTAATTTTGCAACTCTTCAACTTTTCTCCTCAAAAATTTAATGAGACATTTCCTTGTCTCTTCAATCTTCCAACTGTGGGAATTCTAAAATGAGATCTTTTTTCTAGATCTCCAAAATTTATTGCTTCTAATTATGCAATAGAACATTTTCTTAGTCCTTCTCTACCTCAAATATTCTATCTTTAATGGGAACCTCCTACATGGGCCTCCTTAATATTCAATTTGCAGTCTTCAATCTGCAATATTCCAAAATTGGAAGTTCTTCAATTTGACCTTTTTTTAGGTCTCTTCAACTTCTTCAATATGCAACTTTCTATCTCCAATATTCAATATTCTATGGGAACTTCCTTCTTGTGTCTCCTCAATATCCAATATCCAAAGGGGTATTTTTCTTGGATCTCTTCAATATTCAATGTCTACTTTTCTACAACAAATAACTAATCCCTACATGAGGAAATCACATAGAATTTTAGGCAACGAAGGTGAAATTATTCTCTATATGTTGTAGGATGCTTCTCAACTTTTGGGAGTTAATTTTTTGTAATAAGAAACTTAGACAATAGCAACCAAATACATAAAAATTTCTAAAATTTTAAAATGAATAAACTTCACTAGTTATTCTCAAAACTAGTGGAAAGAATTTTGTGTTGAGTCCTAGTCTTCACAAGTTCTTCTTCAACCCTATGGAAAGACTCTATCCAACTTGCAATATGGAATATCCTTCAATCTAACAAACTCTCCAACAATAATTTTTTCTTGGGTCTTTTAATTTCCTCAATGTCAAGGTCTATCTTCAAGACCTGAAATCTCCTTATATTCTGAATTTGTTCTTGGAATAGGTAACTTATCTGGTTTTCCTTTCTAGAGGTAATCTCCTTAAATTTACTTGATTCTTCTCAATCAATCAAAATATTCTTTGCAAATTTAAAACCTATGCAATTCAAAACCTTGTTGTGGCTCTGATACCACTGTTAGCTTTTGAAGATAAATAATTAAGATAAAATTCTCTAAAATATCAATAATAAAGTTGACATGTGATATATATGATAATGACAATATTATAGAAGTATAAAACTCAGAAATAACTTCAACAATCACTCATAAACTTGCCATTAACAAATACTCACAAAAATAGTACAATAGCTTTAAAAGTATCAATTAAGTGTCAAGTCATGTCACTTTACATATATACATACACTACATATATAATGTAATGTGACTCTTCATATGGAACACTCTTGGAATTCACTCTTCTAGAGACTCTTCCACTTCCTATTCTATGGACTCATGTGCACATGGACAACTATGCACATTTACAATACCAAAATACTTTACACATTTTAATAATACTTGTGCATTTATTAAATTGCATAAAGTGAATCATAACTTATAATCTAGAACACTCTTTCCTAATATAAGGATGTACCCAAGGTGGTGCATTAGCATGACCTAAATAATGTAATATATTCTAATAATCATGCCTATATCCTTCAAAAAGGCTTTGTAATCAAAGTTAGAGATGAGGAAATTATTGTTGAAAATGCTGTAGAGACTCCTATGTGGTACTTCCTATTGTAAACCCTCACCATTTGAGCAAGACTTTAATGATGGTGCAGTTATAGAGAGTACGAGATCTACAGTCTAGAATGCTATCAGGTTCCAAGATGACTAAACCTTCATCATACAACTATGAAAGTGTTGATTGGACCTAAATGTGATTGTTGAGTACCTTCTTGAGATAAGATATAAGGAATACTAGATATATTTTGGAAGAAGGTGGTAACACAAGTTTATAGGCCACTTGTCCAATCCACTATAATACCTAGTAGGGTCCAAAAAATTTTGCTATAATATTTTGATAAGTATAAAGTTGCACTAATGATTAATTATATGGTTGAAGTAGAAGGAAGACCATATCACCTATATTGAATCTATGCTTTGAATTATGTCAATAAATTTATTGTCACATCCAGTTTTGAGCCATAACCAAATTGTCCTTCAATTACTATAAGAGTTGGGTACATTTTCGAAGTGTTGCATTCACTGCTTAAACTTTAGATTTTCATAGAACAAATGAATAGGGTGATAAAAATAGGTACACATAAACTACATTTAAAGGATTCATTCTGGAGGATATGTGGAATGAAGTGTTATACCATCATTCCACCAATGGAATCCACTTAGCCCACTATGTTGGGTGCTCATAAGTAAAAAAATGAAGGTATATTTCCAAGCATTTATTAACAATTTTAGTTTTCCCATCGGTCTATGAATGGTACGCTAAGCTCATTCTCAGTTGTGTTCTCTATAGTATAAACAATTATTTTTAAAAATATGTTTAAAGTGGGGTTTCAGTTAGACACAATGGATTTTGGTATACCATGGAGTTAAAAAATGGAGTCCATGAATATTTGGGTAATGGTGGAGGCATGGTAAGGATAGGCAACAAAATATAAATGAGCATATTTTCAGAGATGGTATTCCAGTACAAGAATGATTGTTTTCCCCTAAAATTTAATAAGTTCTTCAATAAAATTCCATGGAAATATCAGTCCATACATTTTTAGGATCAATAAAATTTGTAGAGTGCCTAGAGTACAAACCATTTTTCCTTTCAATTTTTAGCAGATATTATACTCTACCACAAAATTTTAGGTGTATTTTTTCATTACTTCCTAGTAGAATGATTTTTTAGCTCACTAATATGTCTTCAAATAACCCAAATGACATATTTTGGGTGAAGCATGCATTTCCTTCATGGTGTTCTCACATATCAATGATTTTTTAGGAACCACAGTGTAAGCTTGATATCTTAACTTTCCATCCCATGAATACATAGTGTGTTAATTGGGATTCTTTTGGAGCTTCTCCCTCAAAGTTTGCAAGGATGGGTCCTTGGTAACTTCTTGAAGCTGGGTGACCCATTATGAAAGTGGGTAAGATATGGCACATAATGTGTTTTGATCCTCAAATTGATGTGAGAGGGTATTTTCTACAATGTTCCCCTTCCCTTTCTTATAAATAATATCATATTCATACTCCAAAAATTTTGAAACCCATTTCTGCTATGTTGGAGTAGATAACCTCTATTCCAAAAAATATTCAAACTTTGATTATCCATTTTAATAGATTAATTCATACCAATAAGATAAGGTTTTCAATGATTGATAACATGGAGGATGACCATTGTTTCTTTTTCATAAGTGGATTTTTCCCAAATTTTTCTTGACAATGCTTTACTAGTGAAAGTTAGGGTTCACTCTTCTTGCATTAATAATCAACTCATGCCATAGCCTGAAGTATCACTTTCAATTATAAATAATTTGGAAAAACTAGGAGTGGCTAACATTGATGTCAAAATCATGGATTCCTTAAGATTTGCAAAATATTTTCTATTGGAGGTGTCCACATAGATGAGTCTGGACTGAAAAAAATTGGGATACTACCCCACGTGAGGATTTTTAAAATAGTTTCTCCATCTGACTTGAATTGATGATTTAAGTGGATCCTGCAAGGGAGCCATAGAGAGTGTATAACCTCCCATTCTAAGTAAATTGCATCCAAAGTTCAACAAAGTTCTAGGCTACTATTCCCAAGGAATGAAGACATTGTGCCCCCAAAAAAACACTGCATCCTCCTAATAGAAGGGTGAAAATATTAGTTTTAAGTTCATAATACCATATTTTCAAATTAACATTATGACATTTCCCTTTACAAGGTAATGTTCCTCCTTTTGCCACCATGAATTTAAAATAATTACAAGAATGAATATAGTAGTTTTCTTGCTTGGCTACTCAAGGATCAATAATATTATGCATATTTACAAAATAAATAAGAATTATAATTCTTTAACCCTTGAAATATCCCACTACCTTCATAGTTTGAGGGGTTGATATTCCTACAAGTGCATGAATTGAAATCTTTGGCTATGGTTCTTCCTGTGCTTCACCCTCATATTGGTGCTCTTCTTCCTATTGTTCTACTTCTTCTTCATGTACTTTATTTACCATAGAATGATATAAATCTAGCAAAAACAATTTTTATTATGTACATTTATGCCTCATATAATATTTCTCATCACAACTATAATATAACCCTTGTGCTCGATGGACATCCATTTCCTCCCTAGTCGATTGCTTAACTTTTGAAGATTTATTTCTTGGATTTGATGTGATATTGGATGGAAATGGGGATATATCTTGTGAAAATATAGATGAATACCTCTACGTAGTAAATATTTCCTCAAGTAGCCTAGCCAAACATATTTCTTACATCATCAATTATAGTTTAAACATTTTTACCTTGGCCTTGATATCATCCTTCAATCCACTCATAAAACAACTCTAAAAAAATCCTTCACTCAAATACCTTTTTTGATTAGACAAATTCTAAAAATGAGTTTGATAGTCATGGATAGTAGAGGTCTACTTCAATTTTGTTAAATATCTTGTGAAGTTCTCATACTCACTAAGGCCAAAATTAATGAGTAGTTATGTTTTGAATTCTTCCTAAGAAATTTTATGTATCATATGTTGCACCCATTGATACCATTGAAGGGCTTTAGAATCAAAATTAAAGGATTCCATGGTGATACATAAGTATCAAGGTATATTATAGAGATTAAAAAATTGGCCTGCTTGGCATAACCAACCATTAGGGTCTTTTCCATTAAACTTGGCGAAGTATAACTTGGTTATTTAATACATGGTATTATTAATAAAAAAGAGCATTATGTACATCCTATTCCATATGTCCTAAACTACCAACCTTTCCTTCAATTCCAACTCTATTAATCTATTGGTCTACATGAGTGGATCCTTCTAAATACCCTTCAACCTCATGGAATTTCTCCTCAATTCATATTTTTATTTTTATCTATTTAGAGTTTAAAATATGCATAATATATTTTAGTTTTTAAATTTCATTTCCAAATTGGTTCTATAGGTTAGTAAGTTATTAAATCAATAGCCCTATATAGTCACTCAATTGGTTTTTCTCCATCTCCCTCATGGCTCCTCTAGTTACTATAGCCATGGACTTATGATTTGGACCACCCAAATTACCTTACTAAAAATATGTGTTGTTTTTAGGAGTTACTATTTTTAGTAATGGTCCAGAAAAAGTATTTGGGTGCTATATCAAAATGATCAACTTGAAAACATGATCACAATGGACTAGGTATCCCAATGAAATTTTTGGCACCCTAGACTTTTTTTTAGTTGTATCATTTATTTTTCTCCTAAATAATTTCTTCACCTAGAAAAATGACTTTCTTTTCTATTCCCTGAAAACTGCCTTATCTATTATTAATGTTTGGTTTGTTAAAAATAACTACCTTATCATGATTTATCTTGTTTGTCACTAAAAACTACCTTGTCTAACATTATTATTTATTACTGCTAACAACTATCTTGGTAGACTCTATTTTAATTGTTACTAACAACCGTGTTGTTTGACACTATTCCCAACTATTACTAACAATTGTCCTGATATACTTTGTTTTGATTGTTACTGATAATTATCCTATGTGAAACTATTCTTGACTATTATTAACTCTCAATAATTATCTTTATTAGTCAATAATGGCTATAGTTTACTCAATTATATATAGGTGTAGTCTCATCAATATGCTCAAATCTATAATTAGTGTTTTTGAGGTGTGATGGTCTATATCAAGATTTGACATATGACTAAAGTAGGGTAACTCTAGGCCAAGGTGTGTGCACTATCCATAGCCCTATATTATACTATAGTGATGAATGATAATGCTCGAGCCAATATTTTAGGCCACTACTTAAGGAGGGTTCCACACATACCTTTGAGTATACTATATACCTCTTTGATAGTACAAGAGGGTAATATTCTTGAGTGTTGTGCTCAATGCACTATGGATAGATACATGGTAAAAAATCTTCCTATGGCTAGAAATATCTCCTAAAACTATAAAGTCTCCCTATATACTTGAAGGTACATGGGAAATCAAGTCCATATACAAGTGTTGTCTAAAGCCCAAGTATTAGAGTCTGATTATCTCTCACTTCACTAGATGCTTTATGGGCAATCTAGCTTAGCCAATAATGATGACTCCATGATATTTTAAAACCCCTAACATAGGTTTTATAATAAATTAAACTAATAATTAAATATGACTTGATTTTTCTTGGTATGATAATAATTAGGAAAATAAAAACAAAGAAAAATTATACCTAGTAGGTCAAAATGGTAGGACATGAACTATTTGTACTGTAATAGGACATGATCCTAGAAAGTGCTCTGATACCACTTGTTAGGAACCTTGTAGTAAAATAAAAGCACATCCACATGATATTGCAATAATAATAGAAAATAAGCTTGAAATTAATAATATTGCAATACGAAATAGAAATGTAGTAGATTATATTATAGAAAATAAGAACATATTACAAAATCACAAGCCTCTTCGAGGGAGTAACCTCCTTAGAAACAAATATTCAATACACCAAATATGAGATGCCTATTATTTTCCCTCTTTATTATTTGAAAATATTTGGCTACACTAACCCTAACACTCAAGGGTTTCATTCCATGTGCAAGTGGGAACCCAAGCTAGTAACTCCTAAGGAATAACTATTACATATTTAAATAACATATTTTTAGAATACATAATGGTTACTTAATATGGATGCATCATATGGGACCATAAGCCTAAGTACCACATGAATACAAAATTATTAATAATATTAGAATGGGGACTTAATACAAGTTGGCTAAAGTGAAGAGTGAGTTGGCTAGAATTACTACAACTAGGCAGGCAAAGAGGGTTGACTATCAGAATCAGTTAGATCAAACTATAGTTGAAGGAGATGATACTATACTAGAGAGATATTAGAGGATGCAAGAAGCAACACAATTAATATGCGAGCAAGATGATACTATGTATAGGGTAGAAACAATAGGCTCTAGTACCAATGACATAGTTGTAAGGATCATGATAGATCATTTAGCATTGGTGTAGGCTTAGTTGGCTAAGGCACATGCTAAGTTTTCAATAGAATGGGATAGGAGTGCTCATTATAGGGCCTTATACCATACAATGATCTACTCAGAGTAGATACTTATCCTACCAGATCATGCTCTAGGAGTTTATCTAGATTAGTTATGGGGCTTTCCCAATGATATATGCACATGCCTCCACCATTATGAACAGAAAAGTGTTAGACAACAAGTCTCAAAGATAATTTTGGGATAGTTTTCTAGTCAGGTTTGGGCTATTTGGCCATATGTGTGGTTGAGGGTACCAATTTTGTAGATGGGGTATTCCAACTTACTAACTTGGCTTGAGTGTACCAATTTTTATGATTGTGGTACACTAGGTGACTTGTATGATGTACGATGGATTAATAGCAATATTTTATGGATTAAATTGATGTGATAAATTCATGCATAGAAAATTTATTTTTAGGGATTAATGTGTGTGATTGATTTTGTATGTGATGGACATATGCAATCATGCAATATATTTTTGGGCTCATTTGATATTTTTGGCAAATTAGTTTAATTTGGAAAATTTTAGGGATAAATGGTTTTGATGAAAATTGTATGGTTTGTAAAATTCATAAAATAAGTTGCTTGATAGATAGGAATGTGGTACATATGTTAGAATAATTTTTTCTAACATGATGAGAGGATTTGTGATCATTTTTGGAAAGTTGCATGGTGTTTAGGATTTTTAGGTGAATTATTTCAAGAGGATTTTTTTTCAAAATTATTAAGTTAAAAAAGTTTTGGTTTGGACTAATTTGATTAAAATTAGACATAAGCATGATTTCGTTATTTTAGACAATGAATTATGATCTTGATAATGTTTAGGAACAAGAATGATTTTTCTAATATTTGGAGGGGCAAAAGTAATTCTTGTAAATTTAATTTATTTGCAAAAAATGAAAAACTCTTTGTAGCTAGTCATAATGCTTAAGAGGCTGTGATGGTGGCTGATTCATGGAATTCACCTAAGTTTGATTTTAGGCCTAGTATCTAGATAGAAAAGAGATTTTTTAGCCCCTAGATGAGAAAATAAATTTTTTGAGTGGTCCATTTAAATATGCTAGTATTGCATGCACTAGGTAGCGTTTAATTATGGTTCCTTTTAAATATTTTTAAGCAAAATCCTTAAAATGACAAGATTAGACTCATTGAAGAGCATAAAATTGAATTTGTGGGGTTCATTTAAAAGAACCATGAATTGCATAAAGAAATTCCCAAGGTGAAATAACTAATAAAATAGCACATGCAAAATCTTGATAGCCTTGTGTTGGATCACTTGAGAGCACAAAGTAAAATTGTGGCTCATTTAAGAGTGCAAGACAATGTGCAAAGGTAAAATTATGGCTTATTTAAGAGTGTAAGACAATTTACAAAGGAATTTTTTTGATCATTTAATATCTCAAGACAAAAGCGATGGCTCATTTAAGAGCACAAGATAAAAGTGATGGATAATTTAAGAGTGCAATATGAAAGTTGTGGCTTATTTAAGAGCACAATATCTTTAAGCCTAGATAATTTTAGAGAAGACCTAAAATATAAATGGCTCATTGAAGAGCACACAAAAAAGGATTGAAGGACTTCAATAATATGTGGATGTTTAGCAATGATAACCATTTTAAGTATTATAATTATAGTTAGGGATTTTGAATTAGATGCGTAAGAATAATTATTGAATTGGTAGTGGTATCTTTGAGCAAGAGACTTAAAGAGTCCATTTTGGTCTTTTGTATAAAGGGCTGCATGCTTTGATTGATAGAAATAGACCATTGACACTGGATATAATTGATTGATGGTATTTTGGAGGTAGGATATTTTTGTAATGCATAGGGTAAGTCACCTTTTTAGACTTTATATTAGCAAATAGTTTTATTTAGAGAGGATTAAGGTTCAACATCAACTAATACAAGTTGGACTTTCTGTATGAGAACATAGATAAGATTTTGAAGTGTCTTGCATTGATTAGTTGAATGTCCATAGCCTTGGTGAAAGGTATAATATGTATGGGTAGGATACCTTTGAGGTGCCATAGGTTTGAAGGGTGGGAGGTTAAGAAATATATCTTAAGTAGCTTTGCCAAAATTGAGACATAAGCCTAATTGTGTGCAATATTGCTTAGGTAAGGGAAATGTATGGTTGGATTGTTGATAGGGGAATTGTCCTATTTTTATAAGGGTAACCTCTACATGCTTGGCTAAGTTGATTTTGCTTGCAAGAGACCACAATATAGTTACTTGTAAAGGATAGGCTAGCTAGTCATTGAGGCTATTGATGAAGATATTAAGTTCTTGTCGAGGAGAGACGTAGTTGAGTTTTCCTATAGTGGTCTTCCACCTAGTGATAAAATCTATAAATACCTCATGTTAAAATAATTTTTTTCTAATATATCAAAAAGAGTAATTTTATTTCAATAAAGAACGAAATTTTGCACAAACATTTCGATGACATCTCTAAAGTCTTAATGGAATGTCTTGATAATCAATAATACCATTCTAAGGAAATACCTTTAATGCTTTTAGGAAATATTTTAAGCAATAATATCTCATCATGTGCAATGTCAACACAGGCTACTAGAAAGACCCTAAGATGTTTTATAGGGCCTTGATATCCTTTATACATCTAAAATTTGGTTTTTTTCTACTTAAAATAAAAGTAATAATTGAGCATTGACTAGATCTAAATGTTGATTGAATAAGTACTTATAATAAGATGAAGGGTCATGAATGGAAGTCACTCATTGTTCTAGATATTTTATTTGAGTAGTTAATTTTGTATTTGAGATGAATGGTACACAAAATTTATGTAAAAATACATGGGCTTTGAGGGTGATTGTAGATGGAATGTTGGGATGTTAGATCATGTTGGAAATCATGATGAGAGTGTGGTTTACATTAGCAAGATAGAAGATATTTATGGAAGAAGGAGATGTTGGAATGCTAGGGAGTGCTCCTTAATTGTATGTGTGTCCTAATGGGGCACTTATGTTACTACTTAATATCCTATTGTAAGGTGATGAATAATTGCATAACAATGGGTGGCTATTTTGGATCCTAATGCTATTGATATGAGAAACATGGTTAGTATCAATGTTTTTAGATACTTGTGAGTTATGAGGATTGGAAGGTGAATGGTAATCCTTTGGAAAATATTACCTATAGGGGAAATTTTTTTCTTTGCTACTGTGTTTAATAATGAGAGTAGAATGAGAGGGTACTTGATTGAGATTAGATTTTGTAGGGACATCCTCAATGGAGTCTTTCTTAGAGGAGTATTTTATTTGTTATTGATATTATTAAGAAATTCTTGGATGATATCATCATGCTATTGTGATAGAGATTTCACATGATTAGGGGATTTTAAGGTTATCCTATTTTGATCATAATTAAGTAATTGATTATTAAAAAAATCATGAATGATATTACCATGTTCTTATGAAACGGTTATCATATGATTGAGGGAATTGGTGTTTTTTTTTTATCATTACTAAGGATTTCATTATTAAATAATTCTTGGATGATACAAATTTAATTGATAATGTCTTCATGCTCTTGATTAAATTCATCATGTTAGGGGATTAAATGGTACAAAGAGGTAGCACCCTTATTTTATTTATTTGAACTAGGAATTTTTGGGTGGAAGTTTCATAATGTTCCACTAAATATTTTGAATGGTTAAATAGTTGATGGGTTATGTTACAAGTTGTAGAGTGATTTTCAAATGCTAAGAGAATTTGGAAGGGAGAAAGAATGAATTTCAATAAGTTTATAAGGTTTATAAATATTTCCATTGAATAATATTTATGAGAGAGAATTAGTAAATTAAATGTTGTAATTAAAAGAAAAGGAATCCTAATATACCTACCCTTCTGATATACCTTAGGAGGATCTTATGATATACTTGAACCTACCTAATATACCCATCGGTATATGGAAGGATATTGACCCACTTGATATAAAGGGATGTATATGAGGGAAGATCTTGAGGTATGTGGATAAGAAATAGTATGAGTATCAACCGCACCTAGATACATGGCCGAGGATTATATGAGAGATAAAATATATTTGTTGTTAATATTGATTAAGTAAGCTAATCTACACAAACAAAAATGAAGTGGTATTATTTAGGTGTAAATAAATTTTATCTTTAATTAAGTGAGTTTAAGGTAAATGAGGTGTTCATGTCAAGTCAAAGAGGTGTTCAACTCAGGTACACCAGAATGTGAGATACAAAATTAGGGATCCAATATTAATCTCATGCCTCACCTCAAATATGGTATATGGTATATAGGAGGGGTTCACCAAGAAGCCTAAAACTAAGTTTTGTGTGTTTATTAACAAACATCTAAGTTTATGTCTTCTAAAATATTTATCCTAATTTTGATACAAATTTAAAATTTATTAAATGCATAAAATAAAATATTCAACATACAATATCTATCCTGGAATGATTCTTTTCTTTGAATGATAACAAGAAAATAAAGTTTTCCTTTTTATTTTCTTTTTTCAAGAGAAAGGGTTCAAGAAGAAATGCAACATAGAAAACAAGCCTAATACAAGAGTACTTACAAATTTTGCTTTAATGTGTAGAAAACAAAGGAGATAAACAAAAATAAATTAAATTAAATGTTTCTTTGACTTCCTCCATTTTTTTTTATGCTTCTTAAAGTAAAATAAATTGAAAACTAACTAAATATTCTTTGTTTTTCTTCCTTTTAGTGTGCCAAAACATAATATGAAACTGACTACAATATGGAAAAATAACAATCAACCTATCCTATTTGAAATAAAAGTAGAGTGCAAATGGTAAAGGAATTCAATTTAACTATTGGCATGAATCTATTATTTATAGATGAATCCACTGCCTATTGAATCTACTTCCTATAAACTTTCTAGCCATCAAATTCATAAAACCTATAAAAATAGTAACACAAAAATTATAGTCAATGTTTAGGGGCCTTCCAAATAGGAGGAGAATTGAAAGATTATTGGTTTGTATAATTAGGCCCTCGTGGTTCATTCACAAAATTAAAATATGCCATAAAATAGGATGCAATAGTGCACGTGACAAATTTGTTGCCTAAAATTTTATAGGCAATGAATTTGCTCCTAATAAAAAGATAACATTATAGTGAGTCTAAAAGTGATTGTAAATATTTTTGAAAAGTATATAAAAGTGTTGCACTCTGTTGTAGGGTAAGGGTGGGTGATTTGTGCTTGAAAATCTAAGGCTAAAGTTGTAGGTTGCAAATTTGATGCCTAAAAGTGAATAGGCAACAAAATTACTTCTAAGTACTAAAAAAAGAACAAGGATGACGAATATGGAGTGTAGTTATTGGTGAAGCTAAGAGGGATCCTCCAAAAGGTATGCTACCTACGAAAATCCTAAAACTAGCTTGCAAATAAACTATTAGTTGCAAATAAGATGGTGCAAAGCATAAGTGAATGATATAAATGCTAAATAAAAAGTAAATGTGATCATAATCATGAATGAGAAGAAGGATAAGGTAGATAAGAACCAAAGAAACTATGATAGTTGTCTCTGCTTCTCCTTACCCCATTTTTCCTTTGGAAGTTACTGAAATACTTGAAGTTGCTTGATAAGAAGATTTTACCAAGGGCTTGAATAAAAAATTGAGAATATAGAAGTAATTTGATAAAGTTCTTATGCAATTCTTATTGTGGAGGGGATACAAGACCTTAATTTATATATTTTATGGCTTTGGGAAAGAGGGGGTGCATAGGATTTGATGAGATTTCTTAGTGATTTGACAATATTGCATAGTGATTTGAATTTGAAATTTGAATTCTAGGCTTTTATGAAGTGGTCTAGGAGGGAATTTTTGGCCATTATGAGGGACTGCAAATCTGATTTACCATTAATGACACAAGGCTTGAGGGTGACTTGAATATTGGTTTGCGTATGCAAAGAAAATATTTTACCTACAAATTTATTGCTAATAAATTTACAGTTAGTGAATTCATGATTCTAACTGTTATAGATCAAACTTGATGTGAAGATTCAAAATTTGAGCAGGAAAGAATGGCAAAGGCAATGATTTTATAACTAGAAAATTTATATTTAACCAATGAATTCACCAACCAAGGAATGTTTACTTCAAATTTGGTTTTATGTAGGTAATTAATCCAATTGAACCATTTGAGGCATCCTTTTAATTTTTAGATGTGCCAAAATGGGGTGTCTACACTCATAAGCACTTATTACACACTTTTGACCTTGGCCTAACAAGATCATATTACACAAATTTCAACAATTAATCTTATTATAGTTAAACCCATATTATATTTTGTAATTAACTTGAATCCCACTTGTTATGTTGGCTTAGCTTAACTTGACTATGTATTGGGGTGTTTGCTATTGGTAGAAATACCCCCAACCACTCCATCTAATATATAAGAGTGTTGTGATCCTTATCTATGGATGATATAGTTATTATTTTGTGCTCAGGATCACACACCATTTATATCTCTTTTGTCATTTTTTATGCTTATGTATAACATTTAAGTGAATGAATTTTTTATATTCATTATTGGAAAGTGACTTGAAATACAACATGGTAATTGAACGAATATAAAGCTTCAACGCTGGGTCACACAAAAAAACTATTTAGAGCCTTAGATATTTCTTCTGACTTTTAGGATAAATTACTTCTCAAAGCTTCATAAAAACCTTTGACAAAAGAGGCAAAGGTTAGTCTATAGACATACTCCAAAAAAATAAAAATAACTACATCCCACTCAGGATTTTATCATATATATGTAGTTATTATTCTTGTTGGAAAATTATTTAGTATATTGTTTGTTTTCATCTTGAGAATTATCTTGATTCTGTTATGGATATTTGGGGTTGAACTATCAGAGGTTTTACTAAGACATACTTTGCTTTCTTGGTATGTAAATGTTGGCATTTTTGCCACATTGGAATTTTGTTGTAGTGTGCCACATTGACATTTCATTGTAATCATTGGTGCCACATTGAAAAGTGTTTTTTTTTTTTTTGTGTTTTCACACATTGAACATTTTTTCCTATGGATGTAATTTTGGGTGAAGTTTGGTGCAAATATTCTTTGAAAAGAGATTAATATTGATAAAGATAATTCTTGAGGTGATATGATCACTGAAGCTACCAAGTTTAAGCATGTGCTCTTGATTCCAGTGCAATATTGTTCATTTTTGAGGCATCAACCACTTCATGGGCATGCATTTCCAAGGCGCCACCATAGAGATTGAAACTGGACCGATGATTTGTGTTGAAGCTTGATATGCCATGTGATAAAATCAGCAGTTATTTTATTTGGCATTTGCTCATTGGTTCATTGTTGTGGTCGAGGAGAAAGTTGTTGCTATTGGTGGCTGAGTGGCCGACACTTTGCCTCCACATGTATTTAATGAAAGAGGCGAAAACCTCTATAAATACTAATCAAATTCTTATTGTAAAGGGAGGTTAGATATTTTGCAAGAAAACTCTCTAAGTTCTCTGCATCAATAGAAGAGACTTGGCTTCTAAAATTTGCAAGCATTCTTATGTGTGTGATTTCCTTCTTTTTTAAAAATCATTTCTGTTTATGCTCATGCTCTTGCTGTTAAGTTTTGAATTCTGCATTCTGAATTCAAACGTTGTTGGTTAGTGAGTAGATTTTGAAATGCGATCTAGGGGTTATCTCTACAAAGGTGTGAGTTAAATTCTGCTGCTTTCCTTTTATTATATGTTGTTATAAAACTTGGTGGAATTTTTGTTGTTAGTCTACCCCAAATTCTACACTTCGGCCTGTGGCTATATTTCCCTTTCTTTCAGTTATTTTTCAATTTCTTTCCTGCATCCCTAGTCTTCAAACAAGTGTAGAATTTAGTAAGGGAGCCAGCCCTCTCTGGAGATCGGTTCGAAGGAATTTTATTTTTCCCTCGGCCTTTCAATGTTGGCCGAGTCTAGGGCGCACAAGTGATGAAATCTTGTACTTAGGCAGATTTGTGACCAACAATTTTTGGCATGCCCGATGGGATAAATATCTCTATCTCAATAAGATCCATAATCGATGGGACAAGTACTATTCCATGTTGACAAACCCACTTGTACCAACAATTTTTGGCATGCCCGGTGGGACCCACCTTCATGTTGTATAGTTAGAACATTTGGTGACTCAGCACTACCCAGAAGCCTCCGAACGTGGAGACAGTGAGAGTTGTACTTCATGATCACAAGATCGAAGGCCAAAAAATTTGAAAATCCCGTTGAGTTTTTTGAACTTGACAACCAAAAATTAAGTGGACACCCTAAGTTGGTCTCCCCACCACTTACGTCCTCTGCAACATCCTCACAAATTGCTGGTGTATTTTCTGTTCCTTCAAGTTCATCTAGTATCGCTACTAGTTTTCCACCTCCTCAACCACACACACCAGTCCAAATGGCCCAGAATCCTCCACCAAGGTAGTTCTCGACATGGAATAGTTTGGGAGCCTTGAATTTATAGGCACAAAATCCAGTCCCTCAAGCTGCTTTGAAAGCTTTTCCGACCTATGATGGTACTGGTAAAACTGCTTATGAGCATATTCAAGATGTAGCCTCTTTGGCGACCATCCATGACATAATGGATGAAGACGTGATGATAAAATTGTTGGTGTTGTCACTGAGAGGGAAATTGTTGTATTGGTACCGATCATTGCAACCAGGCACTATTGCATCATGGGATCAATTAGGAGAGTTGTTAATCAAAAACTTTCATGAACAAGCCGATCCATTTTCCTTGTTGCATCAATTTAATGCAATTCAAAGGCATCCGCAGGAGGAGATAGCGGACTTCAATGTCAGATTTACCAGAAGTTGGCAGAGAGTTCCTGAAGGTCTTCGGCCCACTCATGAGCAAGCTGCATTCTATTATCTCAGAGCTTTTAACACAGACATTGGCTTGGCTATCCGACAGTCCAACGTGACTACATTCCCAGAGCTGTTCGAACAAGCGCAAAAGGCGAAAGCAGACTTGATTGCCATAGGTAGGCTTCCCCCAAAGGTAACAATGCCTATCTTACCTGATCTTCCTAAGCATTTGTATTCTGGTTCATTTTCATAGCCTATGCCTTCCATGTATCCTATTCCATCATGGAGCTCAAGTGCGCCTCAGATCGCACCCATTCCAGTTCCCCAGCTCCCTGCTCCAACTATTCCACAATTGCCTGCACCAAGCATTCCATAATTACCAGCTCCCACTTCATTCCCAGCATTGCCTGCACCACCAGCACCTCTACCTATACCGACACCTCCTGCGCCCTCAAATCCTGATCCTTACACAATGCTATTACAAGAGGTAAAATCTGCTAATTCAGCTATAAGAGCAATGGGAAATAAAATCACAATTATTGAAAGAAAGCAGGCCGAGAGAGATTTCCAACCCAGGAGATTTCAACCTCCGTCGATCACTAGAGAACAAGCGGCTTCAACAAGCAAAGTGCCTGAGAAGAACCCGACTGTGTTGACGAATGAGGAAGCTGGCCCTGTAGAAAGAACATATTGGTGCTCTACATGTAATGATCCACACGGTGAGGAGACTTGTATGGTTCATTTGAACTATGTACAAACATTGGCCGCAAGCTCTTCTGGAGGACAAGTTAACATGATTACTGAGGTAGATCATAATTTTATGGTTCCATCTAAAGAACAAGTCTCAGTTCTCATGAGAACTGGGAAGAAGCCGATCACGGTAGATCCAGCAGAGATGGAACCATTAAGGGTACCGACTGATCCAAAGATGCAAAATGAGAAGAAACAAGTACAAGTGAAAGCTCCTGCTTCAATACCAAATCCAGATTCACCTGTTCTATTAAAATATCTTTTGCCACCATGAGCAAAGGAAATATTGCAAGAAAAAGCCTCAGCTTCATAGGCAAGAGCTGAAACAGAGGAACAAGCCAGAGAAAAGCTCAAGTACCCATCTTTGACTAAAATACTGAGGGTAGAAGCCACTCAGCAATATCGAAGCAAATATGAAGACACTATTGAAAAGAGGGAGTCTGGTGCATCTACATACAATATTGTTGAAGAATTGAAGAAGATTCCAGCCAAGGTTAGTCTCTATGATGCATTACAATTACCTGGGCAAGTTGATTTGTTACAAGAATCATTGAAGTCTATGAAAGATAATGAGAAGAATCCTACCCAGATGATTTTTGCTCAAACATTAACTACTTCAGCCACTGGAAAAAATAGACCACCCCCATTTTATTTGTCACTCAGGATGGAGGGTTGGATAGTGCACAACTGCATGATTGATTCTGGTGCTGCGACAACTGTCATGCCAAAGGCAGTTTGTGAAGTCATGGGTATGGAGTATACAAGAAGTAGCCCTGGTGTCTTGTAGTTGGATGGGACTCCCATGAAAATAGTGGGTGTAATCAAGGATATTCCTATTGTTCTACATAGTATGCCTCAAATTACAGTAATTCAGGAGGTAGTTGTGGTTGATTTGGAACCATATTTCAGTATGTGTTTGTCGAGAGAATTCACTGCCAAGCTGGGAGGCTACCTTTCTCTGGATTATTCTCACTTGGAGATTCCTTTCAAAGGAAGAAGAATCCGGATCTACAATGAGAAGCCTTCTACTTTTCATATAGAGAAGATGGAAGAAGAAGAAAAGTCCACACATTCTGTCAACATGATAACTGAAGAATTGGAAAATCCTGATTTGATGGATGAAGTCCTGGATGAGCTTCGCTTAGAGGATGAGTTTTCAATGCTCGATTTTAATGCCATGATGGAAACTAAAATTGGTTGTTACTCCATTACAAAGCCTGAAGAGGTTGAAATAAAGATGCCTCTTGATCAAGATGATCAAGACTCTGTGCCCGATCAATTATGGAAGTTGTATTTTGATGGAGCAAGATGTAAAAATGGTGCGGGAGCAGGGATTGTTCTTATTTCTCCCTCTGGCCTACAGAAAACATATTCATATCGACTGACCTGGAGTTGTACTAACAATGCTGCTGAGTATGAAGCGTTGTGCCTAGGTTTGAAGAAGGCAAAAAAATTGGGGATTGAACAATTGCAGATTTTTGGTGACTCTGAATTGATTGTGAATCAAGTAACGAACAAGTGCATCTCCAAGAAGCATTATCTCAAGGCATACCGCAACAAAGTTTGGGACCTGTTTGAGGCTTTCACAACATTGAATATTCAATCCATTTCATGAGAGCTGAATAAGCATGCTGATCTTCTAGCATCTCTTGGAGCAAACTTCTCTCCGATTGAGCATGTAGTGAGGAAACCTAAGACCGTAAGGTTAGTTTACAGACCTTCGATCCCGGACAAGAACATGTATTGGCAAGTATTCGAAAGTGATGAGCAGATTGTAAATTTTTTGATAAGAGAAGCGAGTACTATGGAAGAGAGAACGCTTGATGAGGAGGAAGCCAAAGGGCTTATTCAACTAAGGAATAATCATATCCCAAAAGGATTGATTACACTTGAAAGCCTTTTTGATCAAAATGATAGGGCAGAGAAGCATAGGATCAAAGTAGATGAGAAGGAGTATACTGAACTGGAGTTAGGTCCCCAAAAATCGATAAATATTGGGATGGATTGTACTCCCGAGGAGTTAGAACAAATCAGAGATTTATGTCATGAATTTCCTGACATAGTTGCTTGGAGTTACCATGATTTGAAGGGATATAACAAAGATGTAATCCAACATACTATTGAGTTGCATGATGGGGTGAAACCCTTCAGACAAAAGCAGAGACCAGTTAATCCCAAGATTGAAGTACTGATGAAGGTGGAGCTTCTTAAAATGTTGGATTCTAAAATCATTTACCCCATCAAGCATTCAACTTGGGTGGCAAATCTGGTCCCAGTACGGAAAAAGAATGGAGATATTCGCCTATGTGTTGATTTTCAAAATTTGAATCAAGCCTCGCTAAAAGATCATTATCCTCTGCCTCGGATTGACCAGATTCTTCATGTGGTTGCGGGAGCTCAGAGATTCTCTTTGTTGGATGGATTCTCTGGGTATAACCAGATTTGGGTCAGGGATGAGGACCAACATAAAACAACGTTCACCACAAAATGGGGAACCTTTGCTTACCAACGAATGCCGTTTGGACTCTCAAATGCTGGCGCAACTTTCCAAAGGGCAATGGATGTGGCTTTTGGTGAGTTGTTAAATCGCATTATTGTGATTTATTTGGATGATATGACTATTTTTTCTCACAATAGGGAGGAGCACGGATCTCATTTAAGGCAGGTATTTGAAAAATGTCGAGAATTTGGCATATCTATTAATCCAAAAAAGTCAATTTTTTTGTAAAGGAGGGAAAGCTCCTAGGACATCTAATTTCATAAAATGGCCTAGCTATTGATCCAGCTAGGGCCCAAGCTCTTTTGAAGCTTCCATTGCCAGCCAATAAGAAGGATTTGCAATATTTTTTTGGGAAAATTAATTTTGTTCGAAAGTTTGTTGCAGATTTCGCTCAAGTAATAAGGCCAATGACAGAGCTTTTAAAGAAAAATGCTGAATTTAAATGGACCGAGCAGAGGAAGCAATCATTTGAGGAGATCAAAGAAAGGATCACTCAAGCTCCGGTCCTGGTGAACCCTAATTATTCCAAGGATTTTATCCTTTATGCTGTTGGTGAACAAGAAGCTTATGCAATGGTGCTTACACAGAAGGGAGATGATGAAAATGAACGTCCGATTGCTTTCCTAAGCCAAGTCATCCAACCACATCAAGAGAAGTATAACTTCATTGAGAAACAAGTGTATGCGGTAATGAAATCTCTCGAAGAAGTTTTGGCACTTTGTTTCACAGAGTAAAACAATAGTTTATGTTGTTCATCCAGATGTCCAAAATTTTATCATACAAGGAGAACTTGGAGATAGGAGAGTTGGCTGGGTTTCTAAAATTTAGGAATTTGATGTTGAGATCCGACCAACCAAACTTGTTCGAGGTCGAGCATTGTGCCAAGAGCTTGCAAAGAATGCTTCCTCTGGATCCACAATTCATGAGTATGAGGATGTAGTAGATAATTGTAATTTTGACAATCATTCTATAGTGGATCAAGATTGGACAGAGGAGCTGATTGAATATTTTTATTCTGGGAAATGTCCTTCACATCCGAATGCCTCACAGAGAAGAAGATTTAGACTGCAAGCCCTCAAGTATGTCTTGCTACCAAATGGCTTGTTTCATAAGAATATTGATGGGGTTCTTCTTAGATGTGTCAAAGAATCAGAGAAGGAGAAAATTTTAGAAGAATTCCATTATGGATTATCAGGAGGTCATTATGCAGGTAGACCCATGGCATTAAATATTATTCGAGCAGGCTATTTTTGGCCTACTCTTTTTGTAGACGCCTTCAAAGTTAGTCAAAAATGTGATAAGTGCCAAAGATACATCGGTAGAACCAGGAATGCATCATTACCTCTTCACCCGATTCAAGTAGAAGTACCATTTCAGCAATGGGGCCTAGACTTTATCGGGGTCATTGATCCTAACTCATCTGCTGGTCACAAGTACATCTTGACTGCAACCGACTATTTCACTAGATGGACTGAAGCAATTCCAACTAAAAAGGTGGATCAAGCCACGGTCATCACTTTTCTTGAGGGGTTGATCACTCGCTTTGGTATCCCAGATGCGATTATAACAGATAATGGAACTCCTTTCATAGGTGCCAAAATCAGTGAATTTGTGGGTAAGTACGAAATTTATTTGAAAACTTCATCTAATTATTATCCGTAGGGGAATGGCTTGGCCGAATCTACAAACAAGAATTTGCTTCGAATTTTGAAGAGGACCCTTGGCGACAATAAGCGGAGCTGGCACCTACTTTTGAATCAAGCATTGTGGGCTGATCGCATCTCGATGAAAAAATCTATCAAGACATCCCCTTATTCATTGGTATACGAAAAAGAAGCGGTTTTGCCAATTCATATTGAATTACCGGCCCTCCAGACTTGGCATTTGATTGATGATGAGGATGATGAATCTGATTCTATGAACATGAGATTAGCTCAACTTTTACAGTTGGAAGAAGAACGGGAGAAATCATACCAGGATTTTATAGAACATGCTGAGATGACAAAGAAATGGTTCGGTAAAAAGGTCTCTGAAAGGACTTTTAAGGTTGGCGATCTTGTATTGAAGTGGAATGAAAAGAAATCAAAGCCTGGCAAACATCACAAGTTCGAGGCAATATGGGAAGGTCCATTTCAAATCACAGGTGCCAATCAAGTTAATTCTTTTTATTTGCAAGATATGGATGGTCATGCACTTTTAATTCCAGTTAATGGTCTTCATTTGAAGGCCTATTATCCGAAAAAAAAAAAAAAAAAAAAAAAAATTCATCCCAAAAATATTTTAGGTCCCGAAAAGCCCTTTCGGACCCCCTAACATGTCTTCCACCACTCCCCGTCCATAGTCTTCATTACCCTTCGAAATCTCATTTCCAACACCCTATTTCGGGTCCTGAAATTCCCATTCCATCCCCCAAATAAACCATTTCGGCCATTTAACAAAAAAAAAAACAATGATACTAAAATAAGAAAAACCATTATGCATTTAAATCCTTTCACTCCTCTTTTTCCCATGCACCCCCCATCTCCATGCTGCACTATCCGTAAATTTTGCTCATTAACATTTCTCACTCCGCTCACTCATTACACTTTCTAAAAAAAAAAAACTACCACTTCTCGCATTTCAAGAAGTGGTAAGAAGCATAAAAATAAAAAAAAAATAAAAGCATCATTGGAATGCATGTGGTGCCCATGAAATTAGAAAGCTTTCCAATAGATGTGTATGGAAATTTATAAAAAGGAGGCCCATCCTTTTGTTTTCAATCAAAGCATTTGCAGGGTTCCTATATCGAAGTCTTGCGAATCCCTTTTGCTCTAGGGTTTGTTGTTCGTTGCTACATATTCAAAGGAAGCTGAAGATGGGGAGGAAAGCTGCAGAGGCCAAGAAGGTGAATGTACAAAAAAGGCCTGAGATCGCGAAGAAGCCGCGAAGAGCTCGAGAAGAAAAGGTTGAAGATATGGAACTGAAACCTTATGATGATCGCTTGGGACAGATTAAAGATTGCAATATCACCAACAAGGGAGTAGAAATACTGCGTCTAGATGCTGAGTTTGCTGCACAACATATGTCTGTTGGGAGTCCCTATACTATAGTATTTCATTCTCATCTCTCCTGGTACTTGTGTACACCCGTGCATCCGTGTCCTGAGCTGATCTAGGAAATCGCACAATGCTACAACACTGCTACAAGAACTGTCCAAAATACCCATGGAGAAGTATTGTTTAGTATCTCGGCTAGTTCCATACAGGATGAGTTTGCTTGTGGTGCACAACTTTCATCTTTTGCTACATTAAAAAAATTCAGTTTTAAGGAGGAGGAGAAGTATCAACCTACCATTCAGATGTGGCAGTTCATGGAGAGCCAGTTATTAAAGACCCCATGATTGGAAGAGTTGCCAAAAATGCCAACACCATTGAAAAGTTTCAAGAGCCCATATTTGTATTCAATGATAGCATGGCTAATAGTATTATCTTAAGATTTTGTAGTACAAAAGTAGCAAGCATCATTGGTGCAATTCATTTCACAGCCAGGGTTTTATGCTCCAACTGCCGTGACAACAACTCCAAATTCAATTTTCTTTGATTGGGCAAGTTTCTTAGAAATGAGGATACATTCAAAATTGAGAAAGGTACAAAATGGAGAAGATCTTACCTTTAGGCATTGTTCCCTCTTGACATGGTATTTTTTCTACCATATGCACTCTCGTTTTGATTTTGTAGCAATAAACAAGATAGATGAAGTAGGAAAAGCATTACCAATATACTCATGGACTCAGATTTTGTCCCAGAATGAGTCCTATTATAACTTCAATAGAATTTTTTTAGGACCTGCTTTGGAGATAATGTATGGAGTATGCAATAGAGTGCCTCGAGCCCTACAAGCAAAAATGGTTGATAAAAAAAAAAGGGATGTTTTCTTACTAACTCAAGGCGTGGTAGTTAGTGTATGGTTTTACTGGTAAACCTTTTTCGCTACCATATTTTATAACTGAACATATTTTTTCCTTGGAAGTAACCCGACAAAGTGATTTTATAAATGATACCTATGGGTCAGGTAATAGGAAAAAAATACATGTGTTATGCCTTTCAAGTTTAGTGATATCACAGTTACTCAGTGTGGGCATAATGAAATGATTGCTGAGACACTCTATGATCATGGATTTGTTGAGCTCCCCCAATTATGGAAGTATGATCCTTTGGGTATTTTTTCCAGTTTCGTCAAGGCAAAAACATTTCATTGTTGCCCCAGAGAAGATATTGTGCGACAAAGGAACAATCCTAAAGGGCATGACATTGAATGGCATGTAGAGAAGATGTTGTCACTTCCTCCTTGGCACGATTTTTATGAAATGGAGGTTGAATATGATCCTGCCAATCACTCAGAACAGGTTCCTCCTGAAGGTTTGTTTGAGCAAATGAAGACCAAATTTCTTGATTGGTCTGATGAAAATATTGCCAATTGGTGGATCATGAGAGTTCATCAAAATAAGCTCAAAACAAAATATTCGATGGCTATAGATGATTCTTTTTCAAATATTTATGATGATAATTATGAGAAGTATTAGACCCTCTCCTTTGTTGATTTGGTGCCTAAAAGTATTAGTAGTCCAGGTAAAGAACAAGAAATGATCGGACAAGTGGAGGTATTGGAAAAAGAGAGGATTGTTATTGAAGAGGAATAGCAAGAGAAATTACTACAAAATAAAAGGAGTGCAGCCATGGAAATTCCTTTCCCTCACATAGAAAAGAAGCCTAGGAGTGGAGAATATTCTGTGCTGAGCATAAAAAAATTTTCATCACAAGAAATTGATCAAACACACTCTGATTCAATGGTGACATCGGTTGATCTGAACATGGGGAAGGGACAATCTAAAGGAGAAGAAAATATTGTGATACAACAATGTTTACCATCGGCTCAAATTATCATAAGAACAAAAGGAGAGGAGCCCATAGGTATGTATTTTACTTCTTCTTCTCTCATTAATAAGCATTTGGTGACCACTATTTTTTCATCCATAGTTCCTATGTCTACTTCACCTCCCGTCACATCCACCTCTCCCATTCCCACTTCTATCCCATAGTCATAGGTCACTAGTGCTTCTTCAGTTTCATTCATTCCATCCTTTTCTCTTACCTTCAGTTCATTTGCATCTGCCCCAAATCCATTTGCCCTTCCATTACCCTCTGTTTCATCTTCCATACCTTCACATTCTTCCATAAGCATGCAAGCACCTCTTCGAGTAAGCGTAGCTGAGATCCCCTCCACTTCCATTCCTGTGGTTGAATCCAATCCCCAACAAGCTATTTTTCTCTCTTCCCCAATTTTTGCCATGGAGGAGCCACTAGTATTTGATATAGAGTTGCTACCTGAGCGCTCAATAGTGGAAAAAATCAGCAAGGCACAACAAAGTTCATCTAGATGGTGGAAGAATTGTAAGAGAAAGGATTCACTAGCCATGGCACAACCAGTAAAGAAAGTGACTTTTGATCCCATAGCAATGGAGAAGCACACGGTGACCATGATTCCTTGGGTTGAAAAACCTCAAAGAGAAATGACATCTAGTGACTATTCATACCAAGCTGTCACTGAGGACCTCACAAAGAAGCATCTAGTTGAGCACATGGGCACCATACAGGAGGCATCAAGTTCCATGTATCTACAGGTATAACATTACAAGGATCTTCTCATTCAGGCTAAAGAGAAAATCAAAAAGCTCGAGGAAGCCTTAGAGGAACAACAGGCTAAATCTGATGCAACACAATTTGAATCTCAACAGTGGCAACAACAGGTGATGCATTTGGAAAGTGACATAGCGGAGAGCAAGCAGACAACTACATAGTTTCAGGCAGTCGAGTAGGAAGCACAACTAAAAATTCAAGCTTTGTAGGATCAGCTTTTTTCATGACCTGGATACATTATGGGCTGTTTTCATGACGGATACTTTAGATATTGATAATTTGGAGGAGCCCAACACTGAAGAGCATGTGTTACCATTAATGAGAAAGTTCATTTGCATTGAATCTGGATTATTGGAGCTCAGTCAAAGGGCCAAACATCTTGATATAGAAAATGTTGAGACTTTTCGATATCTTGTGGGTACTCTCAAAGCTCGAGAGGTGATTACCATATACGGATGGGCTGAAGAAGTTGTGATATATGAATCCACCACAACACATCTCAAAAAGCAAGATGAAGCTCATACAAGTAGCTAACCATCAGATGCAGCTGCAAGTGGGAACTCTATACCCAATGAATAAAGGCCTGGAATCGATTACATTCAAGCGAGCTGAATACCCCGTGAGCCACCATAAATGTTGGTATTTTTGCCACATTGGAATTTTGTTGTAGTGTGCCACATTGACATTTCGTTGTAATAATTGGTGCTTCCTATGGATGTAATTTTTGGTGAAGTTTGGTGCAAATCTTCCTTGAAAATAGATTAATATTGATAAAGATAATTCTTGAGGTGATATGATCGCTGAAGCTACCAATTTGACGCAGGACTGGAATAACACGCAAAAAATCACCAAATTTTCATTAACAGTTTTCAAAATCCGAATTACAGAAGTCAAAATGGCCAACCCCTTTACAATGCATGAGCTCCTTCTTATCGCGGACCCGACCCCCTTCGGACATCATTACACAGACTACGAAGTTGGTTTCTAACCGCCCACATGAATGTTCTATCGCCGCCTGCATATTGCTGCCAGGTGCCTTGAATCATCATGGCATGTAATGGCGGAGTGCTCTGCAGCCACCTGTCCATCGACCCACTGAGTCATCATTCCCAGGAGTGCTCTGTAGCCACCTGCATTTTGCTGCCACGTGCCCTTCTGCAACGGCCTCTATAGCCGCCTGTCCGCGTGGAGTCGTGAACGACCTGTCGTATTCTCTCCTTCGGGCCGCGAAAACGTGACATGTCATGAAATCATGACATCCTGGCCCTCCGTACTCTCCTTCTGTCTTCGGGCCGCGAAAACGCGACATGTCACGAAATCGCGACGTCTCTGCCTTCAGCACTCATTTTTCGCCTTCGGGTCGCGAAACCGTGACATGTCGCGAAATCGCGACAACCTTTCCCCTTGGCGCCCATCCGCAAAATGTGTCATGAAATCGTGACAACTTTTCTCCTCGGTGCTTATCCGCAAAATGTGTCACGAAATCGCGACAACTTTTCCCCTCGGCGCTTATCCGTAAAATGTGTCGCGAAATCGCGATGACTTTTCTCCTCGGCGTTGATCTACAAATGTGTCACGAAATCGTGACAACTTTTCCCCTCGGCGCCTATCCGCAAAATGTGTCGCGAAATCGCGACAACTTTTCCCCTCGGCGCCTATCCGCAAAATGTGTCACGAAATCGCGACAACTTTCTCCTCGGCGCTTATCCGCAAAATGTGTCGCGAAATCGTGACAACTTTTCTCCTCGGCGCCTATCCGCAAAATGTGTCACGAAATCGCGACAACTTTTCTCCTTGGCGCCTTTGCTCAAAATGTGTCACGATATCGTGACAACTTTTCTCCTTGGCGCCTTTTCTCCAAAAGTGTCGCGAAATCGTGACAACTTTTCCCCTTGGCGCCTTTTCTCCAAAAGTGTCGCGATATCGCGACAACTTTGCCCCTTGGCGCCTTTTCTCCAAAAGTGTCGTGATATCGCGACGACTTTGCCCCTTGGCGCCTTTTCTCCAAAAGTGTCGCGATATCGCGACGACTTTGCCCCTTGGTGCCTTTTCTCCAAAAGTGTCGCGATATCGCGACGACTTTGCCCCTTGGCGCCTTTTCTCCAAAAGTGTCACGATATCGTGACGGCTTTGCCCCTTGGCGCCTTTTCTCCAAAAGTGTCGCGATATCGTGACGACTTTGCCCCTTGGCGCCTTTTCTCCAAAAGTGTCACGATATCGCGACGACTTTGCCCCTTGGCGCCTTTTCTCCAAAAGTGTCACGATATCGCGACAGCTTATCCCCTCGCCAGCACTTAGAGAAAAAAAAATATTTTTGGATGATGCAAGATTGCTCTGCCACCTCCGGATGCTCCTGCATCAGACACCCGGGGTGAATTGAGAAGTGACCTTCACTTCTGTTCTGTGTGAGGTAGACCCAGGCGGTCAACCTCTGCCTTCGACAACCAAGTCGCATCTTCTATGGGCCTGCCCTTCCACTTGATCAAATATTCGAAATATCGCCTATTCCTAGTGCTTCGGCCTTCACGCGTGTCCAACACTTCTTCTATCTCGTCTGCGACTGGGAT
This sequence comes from Wollemia nobilis, assembly GCA_028583015.1. Taxonomy (NCBI): domain Eukaryota; kingdom Viridiplantae; phylum Streptophyta; class Pinopsida; order Araucariales; family Araucariaceae; genus Wollemia; species Wollemia nobilis. The sequence goes on from JAQPPZ010007530.1 coordinate 7,642,688, forward strand.
GGCTGCTGGAATGCTCCACAAATCCGGACTGGGTGTCTCACTGCTACCTCCTTCATGGTACTCGACCAAATCCAAAATGTTAAAAATGGGTGAGATGTTAAGTTCACTCGGCAACTCCACCTCGTATGCATTGCCCGAATCCCGTTTTCCAATGATCCTGCATGGCCCAAACTTCTTCATCTTCAGCTTGTTATAGGTCTTGGCAGGAAACCTTTCTTTTCTTAGATGGACCATGACGGCATCTCCGACTTCAAATTCTTTAGCCCGACGCTTCTGGTCTGCCCTGGTCTTATATTGAGTATTCATCTTAGTGATCTGCTTAGTCACCTCTTTATGCAAGCTTTTTAGGTGTTCTGCAAAGTCTTCGGCCTCAGCACTGCACTTTTCGCCTGCATCCATCCTTCTCAACTCAGAAGCATTTCTTGGGCTGCTCCCATAAATTATCTGGAATGGAGACTTATTGGTACTCCTGTTGATAGAGTTGTTGTATGCGAATTCTACCTGCGGAAAAACTAAATCCCATCCCTTGGGCTTGTCTCCTACCAAGCATCTCAATAGATTGCCCAAACTCCTATTTACCACCTCTGTTTGGCCATCTGTTTGGGGGTGGTATGCAGAACTAAATTTTAAATCCGTCTTCAATTTCTTCCACAGGGTTCTCCAGAAATACCCTACAAACTTGGTATCCCTGTCCGACACAATGCTCCTTGGTAGACCATGAAGTCGTACCACTTCCTTGAAGAATAAACCAGCCACATGGACCGCATCGCTAGTCTTCTGGTAGGGAATAAAATGAGCCATTTTTGAAAACCTGTCCACTACCACAAATATGGAGTCGTGTCCCCTCTGCGTCCTGGGTAAACCAAGAACAAAATCCATACTAATATCCTCCCATGGCCTTTCGGGTACAGGTAGTGGTTGATATAAACCAGTAGGCTGCCTCACACCTTTTGCCATCTGGCATATCCTACAACTTTGCATGAATTTTGCCACATCTTGTTGCAATTGCGGCCAGTAGTAGTTTTCATTAACCAGGGAGATGGTCTTGTCTCGACCAAAGTGTCCAACCAAACCTCCACTGTGCTTTTCCTTGATCAGATTCTCCCTCATTGAACTCCATGGAATGCATAATTGGTTTCCCCTAAACAACATTCCATCTTGGATCAGAAAGTTTAGCCACTTAGTCCTGTCCAAAGTAACAGGCATAGAACAGGCCTTCCAAGCTTCTGCGAAGTCGGGGTCTACAGGGTACAAGCCCTTAAGTTCAGCAAACCCTACAACTTCCACCTTCATCTCCATCAATAAACATTGCCTCCTACTCAAGGCATCCGCAACTCTGTTGGACTTCCCGCTCCGATGCTTCAGCACAAAGGTGTAGCTCTACAGGAACTCCACCCACTTCAGGTGCCTCTGATTTAACTTTCCTTGACTGTTAATATATTGTAGTGCCTGATGATCAGTATAAAGAACAAACTCCTTTGGCAACAAATAATGCCTCCATTTCTTTAGAGCCTGAACTATGGCATAGAACTCCTGATCATATACCGAATACTTCTTCCTGGCATCATTGAGCTTCTCACTAAAATAAGCAACAGGCTTACCCTCTTGACTCAATACGGCCCCTATGGCACTACCACTCGCATCACAGTCTACCTGAAACACCTTGTTAAAATCTAGAAGTGCTAAGATAGGTTGCTCTGTGACCTTCTTCTTCAGCATAGCAAAGCTTTTATCTGCCCCGGTTGTCCACTTAAATTCCTTCTTATTCCCCCTCATTGTCTCCGTAAGGGATGCACAAATACTGCTAAAATTTTGGATGAACTTTCTATAAAAACTGGCTAGACCATGAAACGATCTTACCTCAGTCACGCTTCTTGGAGCAGGCCATTCTATGATAGCCCTCACCTTTTTTGGGTCCATTTTGAGACCATCTACTGAGATGACAAATCCTAGGTATACTAACTCCCTCTTCACGAAGTTACACTTCTTCAGATTTATCAGCAACTGCTCCTCCCGTAGTTTCTCAAAAACCCTCCTGATATGCATCAGGTGTTCCTCCAGGGTTCTGCTAAATATCAAGATGTCATCCAAGTAGACAATGACAAATTTGCCTAAGAATTCCTTCAAGACTTCATTCATCAGCCGCATGAATGTACTCGGTGCGTTGGTTAGCCCAAATGGCATGACCAACCACTCATACAAACCCTCTCTGGTTTTGAAGGCTGTCTTCCACTCATCCCCTTCTCGGATACGGATCTGATGATAACCACTTTTCAGGTCAATCTTCGTGAAGTACTCAACTCCACTCAAACAGTCCATGATATCATCCATCCTTGGCAATGGGAATCTGTATTTGATAGTGATCTTGTTAATTGCCCGAGAGTCTATGCACATTCTCCACTCTCCATCCTTCTTGGGTGCTAGTACTATAGGTACTACACATGGGCTAAGACTCTCCCTAATCAACCCCTTCTTTAGCAGCTCTTGAACTTGCCTATTCAGCTCCTCAGTTTCCATAGGAGTCATTCTGTGTGCGGCCTTATTGGGCAAGCTAGACCCTGGCACCAAGTCTATGTGGTGACTGATCTTCCTTACAGGTGGTAAACCCTCAGGAACATTATCAGAAATGATATCTGGGAATTCCTCTAATAGACCCATGACTTCCACTGGGGTTTCCTTGCATTCTTCTTCCCTAACCCTAGGGATTATTGCATAGCACATATGATCTGGCTTCAGGCCATCTAAAAATCTTCTTCCATCAACTAGACAGACTCGAGCACTGCTACATACCTTCTCGTCCGCCTCCTTCAGGGGTTTCAACTTATGGCGAACTCCATCCTTCGACAAGGAATACGTATTGGCTCGACCATCATGTACTGCACTCCGATCAAACTGCCATGGTCTCCCAAGCAACATGTGACATGCATCCATAGGCAGGATGTCACACAGGACCTCATCTCGGTAAGTTCCAATGTTAAACTTCACCAGGCATTGCTCATTGACCAACACCCTATGGTCCTTTTGTAACCACGCAATCCGATATGGATGCGGGTGTCTTCTTCTCTCCAGCTGCAACTTGGCAACCATCTCCTCAGAGACCAAGTTATCAGTGCTACCATTGTCGATAATGATGTTACAGACCTTGCCTGAGCACTTGCATCTTGTGCAAAACAGGTTGTTCCTCTGGTCTGCCTTCTTTTCCTCATTCAACAAGACTCTCCTGATGATCATCGCTTCCCCTCATTCTGCCTCCTCAGAGTGCTCAGATTCGACACCTTCGTCTACTACAACAGCTCTGGCCTGACCCTCAGGTCTTCGATTTGGCCTTTCTTGGCGCTGTGGGCAGTTGTATGCCCGATGTCCTTCTTCTCCGCAATTGAAGCAGGTTCCATGAAAGACACCTCTCCCATACCCACGCCCAGGCCTACCTCTTCCTCTCGGGTAGTTGTTGTTCTGATTGCGTGGGCGTTGGGTATTCTCCTCTTTCTCTTCTTTTTGGTTCTGGCTACTGCTTGCTTCACCAGTCTTCCTCAGATCTCTGTATCTTCCTCCACTGGTCCTTCCACCAGCTCTTCCACCATGATCCTTTCCTCTCTGCTTACCTTCAAATCTCCTATTCAGTTTCTCTTCCACTTTTAATGCAAACTGGTATGCATCCTCAACCGTGCTCATCCGAACCAGACTCAGCTCTTCTTGAATGTTGGTTCTCAATCCATTGATGTAGCGGGCAACCTTCTCCTTATTCGCCTCAGAATGGCCGGTTCGAATTGAGATCTGATAGAACTCCTCCGTGTACTCCTTGACAGATTTACTCGCCTGTCTAAGACTCTGCATCTTCCTCAACAGATCCAACTCATAATCTGTGGGGATGAATTGCCTCTTCAATTTCTCTACCATCCGATCCCACCTGGTGATCTTTTCCTTTCCCCTCCTGTTCCTTTCCAGCTGTACTCCTTTCCACCAGATGCTAGCATGTCCCTTCAACTTTGTTTTTGTGAACCTGATCCGATTTGGATCTGAGATCTCCTCATACTCAAAATATTCCTCCATGTCGTTGATCCAATCTATCAACTCCTCGGGATTGAGATTCCCAGAATAGGTGGAGACGTCAAACTTTGGCTTCTTCCCGATCTGGGATATGGCCCTATACAGCCTAGCTTCTGCTGGATCCAATGCTTCTTCCTCATCGGATGGACCCTCGTCTTTCCAAACTTCATCTTCACTGTGGTCCTCTCTTCTTGGCTCAACTCCTCTTCTCATTTCCTCCTGTAGGGCTTGCACTTGCCTCTGCAAGGCCTTGAGATCGACCTCTGCTCCCCTATTCCTCGCACCACCACGGTTCCTTCACGGAGGCATCCTGCTCACTTTCTCACAACCCACAACCACAAGTCCTGGCGCAAACTGCCTCACGGTCGATGGTCTGTTCGCGCGCTCAGAACCTTCTGGCTCTGATACCACTTGACGCAGGACTGGAATAACACGCAAAAAAATCACCAAATTTTCATTAACAGAGCTTTCAAATTCGAATTACAAAAGTACAAAATGGCCAACCCCTTTACAATGCATGAGCCGCTTCTTATCGCGGACCCGACCCCCTTCGGACATCATTACACAGACTGCGAAGTTGGTTTCTAACCGCCCACACGAATGTTCTGTCGCCGCCTGCATATTGCTGCCAGGTGCCTTGAATCATCATGGCATGTAATGGCGGAGTGCTCTGCAGCCACCTGTCCATCGACCCACTGAGTCATCATTCCCAGGAGTGCTCTGTAGCCACCTACGTTTTGCTGCCACGTGCCCTTCTCTCCTTCCGTGTGGAGTCGTGAACGACCTATCGTATTCTCTCCTTCGGGCCGCGAAAACGTGACATGTCACGAAATCGTGACATCCTGGCCCTCCGTACTCTCCTTCTGTCTTTGGGCCGCGAAAACGTGACATGTCACGAAATCGTGACGTCTCTGCCTTCAGCACTCGTTTTTCGCCTTTGGGTCGCGAAACCGTGACATGTCATGAAATCGTGACAATCTTTCCCCTTGGCGCCCATCCGCAAAATGTGTCATGAAATCGTGACAACTTTTCTCCTCGACGCTTATCCGCAAAATGTGTCACGAAATCGTGACAACTTTTCCCCTTGGCGCTTATCCGCAAAATGTGTCACGAAATCGCGACAACTTTTCTCCTCGATGCTTGTCCGCAAAATGTGTCACGAAATCGTGACAACTTTTCCCCTTGGCGCCTATCCACAAAATGTGTCACGAAATCGTGACAACTTTTCCCCTCGGCGCCTATCCGCAAAATGTGTCACGAAATCGCGACAACTTTTCTCCTCGGCGCTTATCCGCAAAATGTGTCACGAAATCGTGACAACTTTTCTCCTTGGCGCCTATCCGCAAAATGTGTCACGAAATCGTGACAACTTTTCCCCTTGGCGCCTTTTCTCCAAAAGTGTCGCGAAATCGCGACAACTTTTCCCCTTGGCGCCTTTTCTCCAAAAGTGTCGCGATATCGTGACGACTTTGCCCCTTGGCGCCTTTTCTCCAAAAGTGTCGCGATATCGCGACGACTTTGCCCCTTGGCGCCTTTTCTCCAAAAGTGTCGCGATATCGCGACGACTTTGCCCCTTGGCGCCTTTTCTCCAAAAGTGTCGCGATATCGCGACGACTTTGCCCCTTGGCGCCTTTTCTCCAAAAGTGTCGCGATATCGCGACGACTTTGCCCCTTGGTGCCTTTTCTCCAAAAGTGTCGCGATATCGCGACGGCTTTGCCCCTTGGCGCCTTTTCTCCAAAAGTGTCACGATATCGCGACGACTTTGCCCCTTGGCGCCTTTTCTCCAAAAGTGTCATGATATCGCGACGACTTTGCCCCTTGGCGCCTTTTCTCCAAAAGTGTCACGATATCGCGACGACTTATCCCCTCACCAACACTTAGAGAAAATATATATAAAAAAATTTTTTTTGGATGATGCAAGATTGCTCTGCCACCTCCGGATGCTCCTGCATCACAATTTTAAGAATGTGCTCTTAATTCCAGTGCAATATTGTTCATTTTTGAGGCATCAACCACTTTGTGCATATGCATTTCCAAGGTGCCACCATGGAGATTAAAACTGGATCGATGATTTGTGTTGAAGCTTGATATGCCATGTGATAAAATCAGAAGTTATTTTATTTGGCATTTGCTCATTGGTTCATTGTTGTGGTCGAGGAGAAAGTTGTTGCTATTGGTGGCTGAGTGGCCAACACTTTGCCTCCATATGTATTTAATAAAAGAGGCAAAAAACTCTATAAATACTAATCAAATTCTTATTGTAAAGGGAGGTTAGATATTTTAAAAGAAAACTCTCTAAGTTATCTGCATCAATAGAAGAGACCTGGCTTCTAAAATTTGCAAGTATTCTTATGTGTGTGATTTCCTTATTTTTTAAAAATCATTTCTGTTTATGCTCATGCTCTTCTTTGTTAAGTTTTGAATTCTGCATTTTGAATTCAAATGTTGCTGGTTACTGAGTAGATTTTGAAATGCGATCCGGGGGTTATCTTTACAAAGGTGTGAGTTAAATTTTGCTGCTTTCCTTTTATTATATGCTATTATAAAACTTGGTGGAATTTTTGCTGTTAGTTTGCCCCAAATTCTACACTTCGCCCTGTGGCTATATTTCCCTTTCTTTCAATTATTTTTCAATTTCTTTCCTGCATCCCTAGTCTTCAAATAGTGTAGAATTTAATAAGGGAGCCAGCCCTCTCTGGAGATCGGTTCGAAGGAATTTTATTTTTTCCTCAACCTTTCAATGTTGGCCGAGTCTAGGGCACACAAGTGATGAAATCTTGTACTTAGGCATATTTGTGACCAACAATAAATTACTTGAGCCACTTGTTGATTTACTTTTCTATGTGCATTGTTAACGTACCTTTTGGGACATAGGATTAGTTTATCAATTTAAAATAAAATCTTCTAAGATTTTTATTTTTATTTTTATTTTTAAAACATCATAACTGTATTATCTTAAGATTCCAATCCTATTATGTGAGTGTATATATAATAATAGTAATAATAATATTTTCAAAGTACTTATTTTCAATATTAAAATTGTTCTTACAAAGTACCTATGTTAGAATAACTTTTAGTGAGGTTGTTTAGTTAGGACTATATAAGGGTATAAAATAGCCATCTCATTGTAATATTTTTCAAACTCGAAAATAAAAACTGTTGATTTTTTCAAGGAAAAACAAAACAAAACAAAAAAAATTATTATTGCACTTTTAGGTTGGGTATATAAATAATTTAGCACAATTGGAAATAATAAAACTTGCTTATATCTTACCTTGCAATTAGTTTTTGATATCCACATATTTGAACATGCCTAATTGTAAAGTATGTAGAATTAGAAATTTTAATTGGTGCACTTTAAAAAAATAAACATTAAAAAATCTATTTTTTTATATATAGTGGTATCCTATCTTGAATAGAAAACAATTCCTATATTTATTATTGATACATGCACTACTTATGAAAGTGAAGGTTTAATATATTATTTATTATAGAAATATAAGCTATTGATATTTCCCAAGATATACATTGTATTATAGCCCAATTTTTTTTATTTTAAAGTATGAGGGGATGAGACTCCTCAAACCTTGTAAACTCATTAAATCAATTGGCATTAGCTCAACCAGTTATATTTCTCAATATTTCAAGGAATAGACTCAGGTTTGAATCTTGCCAAATGATACATGGATAATATCCAAGCTTTGTTGTAATACCACTATATGGTGATGATGTAATGCAGGTGGGACCCGTTTCAATCCCATATTATAACCCTTTTTTTTTTTTTTAAATTTTCAAATCACTAATGATAAAAGAAATGTTGAAAATTAACACTTGAAAAATGGGATAAATTAGAATCATTACATTCATACCAATAAATTTTAAAAATTAGTAAAATGACATAGTAGAAGAAAAGAAAAATACATTACTACAATAACAATTTGAGTCAATTAAATCATATTAAATACCTACACAATAACATTATAATTAAACTAAAAAAACTAAAATAAAACATCAATGAGTGTGAGCTGGGAGTGATTGATTAATTTAAATCAATTAAATCATATTAAATACCTACACAATAACATTATCATTAAACTAAAAAACTAAAACAAAACATCAATGTGTGTGAGGAGCGACCCTGAATTAGGGGCAAACATAATATTTTATTTGAATAACACAAGCTTATACTAAGAGGGGTGTGAACAATATAAGACCAACTTTTACTTTTTTTTCCCAAACAATATTTTCAAATATTATCAATGGAAATATCAATAGCATTAATCAAAGCAATGCAAAAATCATCACAGAAAATAGAGACACCAATATAACATGGTTCACCCAATGTGGGCTAATCCATAGAGAAAATATTTCTACTAAATTTTCTCAACAAATATTCTTGGGAATCAATTACCTATTACAATGTTTATGGACCTCTATCCAAAGGAGACACCAATCCCCTATGCTTTGATTTGTGGATATCTCTCCATAAGAGAACTCTTTCCCCTTTTCTCTGGTTCATGGAACTTGATCCAAGAGACCAATATCTCCTCAACTAGTTCATGGATCTCTCTCCACAGAACTCTATCTTCCCAGTTGGTTCATGGATCACACTCCACAAGAGAACTCTTTTCCCTTGCTCTGGTTCATGGATCTCTATCCACAGGATAACTCTTTCCCCTCTGCTCTAGCTGATGATATTCTAGAAGACTTCTACCCCTATTGCTATAGCTTATGTATCTCTCTCCATAGAATACCTCTATCCTCACTACCCTGACTAATAGATCTCTATCCACTAGATACTCCTATACTCTGCTCTATCACCTCCAAAGCTTACTCTTAACTCTATCTTATATCTGCATCAAACTTTGTTCCAAGTGTAGTAAAAATTTTCTCTAACTCTTTCTTAGGTATAGCACAAATCTGCTCACAAATATGTACCAAAATTTGTCCTCAAATCTGTCCTCAAGCCTTAACAAAAATCTTGATCCAATTACAAATCAACTTTGCTTAATTTTGCCTCAAGCCTTAACACAAATCTTGAAAAAATAAATCAATCAACTCTTCTCTCAAGCCTTCACAAATACTTGCTTCAAATATACCTTTAAGTCCTCTCAAGAACTTGCTCAATCTACTCTCAAGTCTTCACCAGGACTTACCTCAAATCTGCTTTCAAGTCCTCTCAAGAACTTGCTTAATCTATTCTCAAGTCTTCACCAAGACTTACCCAAATCTACCTTCAAGTCCTCACCGAGACTTGATCAAATATACCTTCAAGTCTTCACCAAGACTTGCTCAAATCTATCTTAATACATACTCAAAATAACTCACAAAATATGCTCAATCAATATCAAATCTTGCACACAATGCTATCAAATGCTTTGTCTAATCTTTAAGGTAATTCCTTTAAATTGAAGTAGTTTAGAAATATTTTATCCAGAATTTATTTAACCTCTAAAACATATTGAGAATGATGTACTCTATCAAAAATAAATATGTTCTACTCAATCATTAATTATGTTGCTTTCACAAATCTAATTTCTAATATTTACACATTCACTTTCAATATCACTCAAATCCAATGCTCAAGTATTACACTCAATCATTCTACCAATGAAACACAACTTTTTCACTAACCCTAAACAAGTGTTTTCAAACTTCTTCAAACAAAGAGCACAATGTGGGTCTCAAACCCTAACTCAAACAATCCTCAATATCTATCTCAAATGTTCTCTAAACATTCATCAATGAAGCATATAAAAAAACACTCAAATATTTCCAACAATGCTTATCCAACAATCCTTTTCACTCCACCTTATCTTTTACAACATTCATTCCAACATTTCAAACAAAATATGATGTGCCCATACCTCTTTGCTTTGATGGAGATATGTCTTCAAAACCTATTTTACTCACAACCAATTCCTTTTGTTTCACTTCCAAGGTTAGATAACAATGGTCTATCTCAAAATCTCCACAAGAATATTTACCTCAACAAATATTTCACCATACAAGAAATACAATAAAATGTCAAGTCACAAGTACACCTTATCACTCCTTCACTTTTAAAATAATATTCAACATACATCAAAAACAAAGTTCCTTGTTTACACCTTATAATCTCCTTCTCTTTCAAGATAATATTCAACACATCAAAAATAAATTTCCTTGTTTACACCTTATAATCTCCTCTTTCAAAATAATATTCAACACACATAAAAAATAAAGTCCCTTTTTTTACACCTTATAATCTCCAATACTTGATTTAATTCCTAAGCACCCAAAATAAAATATTTAATTAACACCCCTTATGACTCCCTAAACAATTTCACTTATTTTATTTTCATGATTTCGAAGCCTCAAAGTCAAATCACATATTCCAAGACCATAGAAGCACATAAATTAAAAAGCATACCTTTAATATTCTGCCTATGAAAAATATTGCGCAAGTATCAAAAACTAGCACCCAAGATCAAACCCATGACCTAAGATGCCATAATGCCCTAGCCCAAGGCTAGACTGCCACTTGGGCTACATGCCCACACAAAACCAAATGTCCATGATTTCGTATTTGAAATCGCCTTCATTGAAAATGGAAAAGGTGCTTTACCCTTTTGCAAAACAACTCTATGGGATTCAAAATGAAAAACTTCCCTTCTCAAGTGCCTTAGCCACGTTCCTCCTTCCACTTGCGCTATGGGATATATATTTTTCTCCAGGAGAATTTCAATGCAACTCTGCCTCCCTTTCCAAGGCTCACGAACGTCTTCTCCCTTTTTTAAAATAGAGTGCATGAATTATCTCTTTCACATTGGCATTCAAATGATGAACCTTTGGAAATGAAAAATCATTTCCTTTAAATGCTCTTTCCTTTGGTTTAAAAAATGTTGGCCCTCTCTTGCTTTTGAATTCAAATTCGATTTGAAATTTTGGTGCCATAAATTATTTTAAATTAAAATTTTAACTTTTGTTAAAATATTTTAATTTAAATAATTTAAAAGAAACCTTTGCAACTTTTTATAAAAACTCAATAAACCTTGTCCAGGATATCTCTTTTTTTTTTTTAATGATTTCTTGGACCCAATTATTATAATATTGAAAAATATTATAATAATATTTGTCTTTCCTTTTAAACCATGGCCTCTAATTTAATTCTGCCTCTACTTAGACCTTTGTCCTTGTTATAATATTTAAAAATAAATATCATGGCCTCTTCATTCCAACCAATTTGATTACTTTTGGGATGAACTTTGCCTTGATCAATTTCAAACATATCAACCATAGAAGAATATTCCTACCATACAAAGTGCTCTCTGACATCAATATTTTGACATAAAACCTTTTGAAATCAATGACAACACAACTTACTCAAAATTTCCAACATTATTGTTTTAGAAAAAAAGTAAAATGGGATAAATTAGAATTATTACTTGCATAGAAAATGATAAAAGCAATAGAAAAATAACATAGTAAAATAGATGAAAAAATCATTATTATAATAACACTTTTAATCCTAAATTCAACTATAACTACCTATGCAATAACAATAACATTCTTTAGTGCTATTGAGTAGGGAGTAAGTGTAGTAGCGAGTGTGAGAACAAGATGAGAGTAAGTGCAGCAACGAGTGTGAGCACGAACCAGGATTAAGTGCAATAGTGAGTGTGAATGCAAGCTGAGAGTAAGTGCAATAGTAAGTGAAAGCGTTATCTGGGAGTAAGTGTAGTATCAAGTATGAGTAAGTACAACTAAAATTGAGCACGAGTGAGTGTAGCCAAAAGTGAGTGCAAGCGTAAGCTATGAGTAAGTGCAATATCGAGTGCAAGCATGAGCTGGGAGTGAGTGTGCAAGCCAAGAGTGAATGGATTAGAGAGAAAGTGTGAACCAAGAGGGAGTGTAAGCCAAGATTCAATTATAAAATAAGAGCGGTAGGTTCATCCAAAGTGCATAAATGCTTCAAACCCTTACCATGAATGCATGGAACATTATTTCCAAAAAATTTTGAAGCCAAGGAACACTAAGAAAAAGAAGAGATAAGGAAAATTATGAGCTAAGAGGGAGTGCAAAATGGAAGTGAGTGTGAGGTAGAAGAGAGTGCAAGGCAAGAGAGAGTGTGAACCAAAATGGAGTACAAACTAAGAGGGAGTATAAGGCGAGATTAAATCATGGCAAAAGAGTGATAAGTTCATATAGAGTGTATGAATGCTTCAAACCCCTACCACAAATGTGTGGAACATTATTTACAAAAACAAATTTAAGTGAAGGAACGTCGAGAAAATAAGAGACACAAGAAATTGTGATCCAGGAGGGAGTGCAAGTTGATAGAAAGTGTGAGGAAAGAGAGAGTGCAAGCTAGGAGTAAGAGTTATTGTGAAAGAGAGGGAGTGTAGGCCAAGAGTGAACCCTATTATCTATTGTGAAAGGAAAGTTATTTTTGAAATATCTAATGGGAAGTTAGGATTCCTTAGCTAGAATTCAAAATGCCCTAGTTGGAAGTATGAAGACCAAAGTTGGAGATAAGTGAAAGAGTGAGTACATGGTAAGTTCGATCTAGGTAGCAGATGGTACATCAAAAGTAATTATCAAGGATGAGATGATTAAGAATGACATAATGGTTCTTACGAGTAGAGGACTAATATGTAATTTCCATAGATCATGTCCAAGGTTTTTGGAGATTAAAAATTGGATCAAGTGGAAGTGGGGATTGAATTCAAATTATTCTATATTTTTTCTTCCTAAATATTTTTTCCTCATCATCTTTTCTAGTTCAAAAATTAGGGATAAAATAATTGTTGGTGGCCCATGGTTTAGGGGAAGAGATGCACTTTATTTGAGACCATGGAATAATTTTTTTCCATTGATTCAGAAACTATTAAGAATATTCCCGTGTGGGTTAGGCTTTTTGGACTTCCATATCAGCTTTTAAAATAAGGATGTTTTGAAAAATATTGGAAATACCCTAGGGAAATTCATCAAGAAAGGACCAAAAAATAAGGAGCAAAAGCATGCTATATATAATCACATATGTGTTGCTATGGATATTTCAAAACCTTTTCCACAATCCATTAAGATTAAATTTGAATCAAAAGAATGAGATCAATAAGTAGATTATGAAAATATTGTATTTTGTTGCCACAATTATTTTACGATTGCACATATGGAAAGAGTTTGCAAAGTAAAAACTATGAAGAAAGAGATAATTTTTTATCCATGAGATAAAATTCAAGACGAAGTAATGAAATCATTAAAAAATAGAAGCTAGATCATATCAAGGATATTCCACTCCAAAATAAGAGGCAAATAACTCCTACCGACAATATCAATTGGCAAGTTTAGAAGGAATTAAATATGCAAAAGAAGATGTGGAGATAAAACCCAAAATAAAGACAACAAAAAGGTCAAGTTTATTCCAGGTAAATCATCTTCATTTTCCTCAAGTAGTATAGTGTTAGGATCCTAATCCTAACTACTAATCCTTATTTAATTCACTTATTATAATTTTTGACCATTGTATATTTTCACCTCATAACTCTAGGATAGATATTTATATTCATTTACGTGGGTGTTAATAATAATACATCAAATTATAAGATCATAAATTATTATTCAATCTATTATGAAGTTTACCTCCAGTGAAACAGTGATTCCATTACAAAGGTGATTCAACATATTTCCATTGTCTTTGCATCCAATTCCATCTATTTTATTATTCTTCACAGCTACTAGGAACTAGGTTCCTACCATTTGGTATCAGAGCCTCTTCCATTCTACACCTTATCACCATTCACACATTGAAAAACTTGTATACAAACATCATCATCACACTTCTTTTGCAAATTCATCTCATTGTTCATGTAACCACCATTATTTACCAATGTGCTCTTACAAGGAAGATGACTGCCCAGCATATGAAAGTGAGTAACCAGTGAAAGAATAAAATAGTGATAAGAGGTGATTGAAAATATGATAAACGATAGCAATAGTTACATGAAGTGATCAAAATTTTGGTAGAAAACACCAAGAAATGATATTAAAATCCTCATTTAAACTCTTCAAAAAATCTGTGGGACTCTTATTTCACCGAGATTGAAAATGTAATCAATAAAGAAATCTGAATCATGTAAAAAAAATTGACTTACTGTGCAATGATAAAAGAACCTGATGAAGCCATAAGAAAGATGAAAAATTTTAATAAGGTTAAAATTTATAACATAAAGTTTTAAATATTTCTCGGCATTGAAAAATCATAAATTTGATAACGTTATTAAAACCCGTCATCGAGAGGGAGTTAGTAAATAAGGGTTAAAAAAGTTTTGGGACACAAAAATACCACATTCAACAAATGGTGGGCTTTACAATTCTTTAAAAAATTTTGTGCAGCATTAGTTGGGTGTGACTACCACTCAGTAGTCACACGTGCACGATGCTTACCCTCCATTTGACCACCACCTACTGCTCCATGCTTCACTGTACTCTGACCCCCACTATGTGCTTAGTTCCCACAAAACACAACTACCTATTACATTGAATCTACCACATATTTCTCATGTTTTGTACTACCTTGCATCTTCCACCCAATCGTCACTTGCTAACATCACCTCCACCTGTGGTTGCCCGTTGCTCACTAGTCGTTGTCTTCTAGCCATTGCTTCTCATTGAAAATTCAAAGACCATCATAATTCACCTTATAGACATTGCTTCCCATCAAAATTTGAATTCAATAGTGATCGTAAGGTCCAATAGTTGATAAAAACCCAATTTTTGCCAAAACTTTACATAATTGTTTTTGCAAAAATTTATAACTAAAACATAATTTTTTGCAAATTTATTTTTTCAAAACCTAATTCCACCTACCCAATAAGACTTAAAAATTACAAAACCAATCCTACAACGGCCTATGGTAGGATATCATAGGACCCTATAAAATATTTCATGTAGGTGATTCGTCAGTGGCAGGAAGACCTTACAAATAAAATTATAACGAAGGAGGATTTTTGCTAATGGAAGGATGAAATTTCAAACAATAATATACCAAAGGTAAAATATGAAAACAAGATAACAGAACTAGATTTAAAATTTTATGCCTATAACCACTCCATCAATATGGTACAAAAAAATATGGCAC
Organism: Wollemia nobilis; assembly: GCA_028583015.1. Classification (NCBI taxonomy): domain Eukaryota; kingdom Viridiplantae; phylum Streptophyta; class Pinopsida; order Araucariales; family Araucariaceae; genus Wollemia; species Wollemia nobilis. The sequence continues at coordinate 7,657,858 of JAQPPZ010007530.1, forward strand.
TAAATATGGACAATCTACTGAAGGATCAACACACCAAGCATTACTTGGGGACCACAAACGTCAATCCTACCTTGAACTACTAATTTGGATTTTCCAAAATTTGAAGGAGGTGACCCATAAATTTGATCTAGTAGGATGACCAATACTTCTTCCTCTACTAGGTTCCTAAAGCATAGAAGGTTCACATTGCATCCTTCCACCTTGAAAGTACTGCCACCCAATGGTACGAATGGTACGAAAAGATGAATGGCACCCCTACGTGGCTAGAATTTACAAAAAAACTAAAGATATGATTTAGCCCTACTAAATTCGAATATTTCATGAGAGCCCTTACCAAACTCCGCCAAAAAACTATAGTGCGAGAATACCAAGATCAATTTGAAAAATTGGTAAATCTTACATTAGGGCTAAATACCTCATTCTTTCAAAGTTGTTTCATCAATGGCTTAAAGGAAGACACTCAATTAGAAGTACAAATGCTCAATCCCAATGACATGATGTAGACTATTGCGCTAGCCCAAATGGTGAAGGAGAAATTCAATAACTAGCATCGACTAGGAAACCCATCTAAGGCATAATCACAAAATACTTACAACACTCCAAAAATTAATTGAACCCTACCAATTAAACGTATTTATTGGAAATATTGAGCATATTGAGTTTTCATTGATGTCAAAGGTGAAATGGTTGACAATTATCTTAAATGTTGAAATATTAAGTGCAAGGAAAATATCTTCAAAGGGTACATGAGATAGTGTCAAATGTACAAAAGTTGTCAAGACAAAAATATTCTCCATGGTTATGTTTACAAGAAAAAGACAAGGTTTTATTTGGTTAGAAAAATTTTTAATTGCAAAGGCCCAAAGGTTAAAAATTTAAAATATAATATTTAAATATTTTAGGTTTAGATTATTATAATTAAATAACAATTTAAAAAAATGGGGCAAAAAAGAAGTAAAATAAAATTTATTATTTCAAAATTCTAGTGTTGACATCATGAAATCGAAGGGCAAGGACATATATATATGGAGAATAAATTATTTGCGAAGGCTAAGGTAGAGTGAAAGCACCATTCAAAATATATAATTTGCATTTCATTCATGGAGGCAGAGAGGAGAGAAATGACAAAGGCACACATTTTAAAAGGATGAATTCGTAATTCAAAAGTGAGTGTGTGTGGTGGAAGTTTCAATTGGGCAGCAAGCCCAGATGGTAGGGAGTCCCTGTGCTAAGTCGTTGGCAAAGAAGAGGTCACGGGTTCAAGGCATGATAGGGTCATTTTTGGTGAATATTTTTGCTGAGATGGATATAGCATCATAAAGGAATATTGAAAGCATTATCTACAAGGTTTGGTTGTGTGCATAGCTAGCCCATGCGTAGCCTATCTTGCTCTAGGGCACGGGCTAGCAAGAGGTGGTAGGTTCGATTCACGGTGGCTGCAATAGTGAGGGTACAAATTTTTAAATTAAAATTTTTCTTAAGGTCTAAGGTATGTGCTCCATTTGCTCACATTAGGGAGTCATAAGGTTATAAATTTTGCTTTATAATTTGGGATCAATGGACAGTGTGAAAAATTAAATGCAGATCTTTATGAGTGGGTGTATAAGGTGCATGAGATAGATTTAATTTTGTGATTCACACCTTGAGATATTGAGTGCATTGAAAATCCTTTCATTTTAGTAGGAGGTATAAGGTGTATGTGGTTAATTTAAATAATTATAATTTATACCTTGGGTTATTGAGTGCTATAAAAACATTATGGTGTGTTGAGAATTATTTCTTGGGAAAGGAGTTATAAGGTGTTATTGTGGTTTGATTTTTTATTGTAATTTTTGTATGGTGGAAAAGAAATTTTGAGGTATTTTTTGATGATTTTTAATGCTTCATATTTTGAGAACAAAAGGAGAGTCATAGAGTATTATTTTCATATTCTATTGTGCACAATTTTTAAGGAGAAATTTAATGTGGATGATTTGAAAGAGAGATCTACTAACTAGTTTTGAAGTGGCACTTTGAAAAGGAAATTCTTTTGAGACAGGTTTTTGAGGGCACATATTCATCAAAGCAAGTTAAGAGGTATGGTGATATTATTCCTTCTTTAAGGTGTTTGGTTGAGCAAATATTTCTGAATCATAAGGTGGAGAAATAAGGATTATATATGTGCATTATTGGAAATATAAGTGCTAGAGTTTGAGAATAAAATTGTGCTTCATTGTTGAATGAGATTGGAAACACTTGTGCTAAGGTTTGTGAACAAATTGTGCATCATTGATTAGTGAAATTGGAACCACATGTGCTAGGGTTTGAGAACAAATTATGCAGCATTTTTGAATGAATTTTTGAATCATTTGGAAACTGATTTGAGTGACACTGGATGTAAATGGGTAAGTGTTAGAGACCAGTTTTATGAAGTAAATTTATGCATTATTGAGTTTGATCTTTGAGAGTAAATTTACAAGGAACATAAACTGTTAGCATATGTTGTTATGTTATATCACATTATTAGCACTAATATTAAAATAACGCTCATAGGCGTTCTTCGAATTCGTTGATTAACCAACTTGGTGGTTAATCAACTACATTGTAATCTTTATATGCAAATCAATGAGAATGAGTTGAGTGCTTCATCAATTTCTTCATGGCATCAGAGCTACGGACGCTCTGCACAGTTTGTTGACACCAGAATAGTGCAATTGATGCCTGTGATGCCTGCTAATGGCCATTTGACGCCTAAGCAGTCTACATGACGCCTTGACAAGCTCCAATTTTTTTTGAGAGTTTCTCTAGGTATTTTTTTCCCAATCCTTGTCTACTTTGCAATTTGAAGGGGGGGAGATCTCAGTTCTTTTTCACATGATTCATTTGCAAAATTGTCAGATAAAGGGGGGAAATCAAACCATTTGGCAGAATAATTGCTAGATGTGAAATAGGTGCTAAAATTTGTGGGCATTTATGATTGTTTCTTTTGCATTTAAATATTTTGTTTTCTTGCATTCACAATCATAAATTAAAACAAAATATAAGACCCCAAATTTATACCCTATTTGTGCAATTTATTGCACAGCAGCGTTCGGTATTTGAGATACCTCTGGTCCACACTTACAGGTAATGTTGTCGTGCTTTGGACTACTGTATTCGCCGCCTAATATAGCTGCAACAACGACGTCTGAGCTTGTTCTCTATAAATCGTCGGGGAGAAATAAGGCAAACCAATTTTTTTTCCCATTTCATACCCACATCGTGATTGTTGTTAGGCGTAAATCCTGACGAAAGTTTTTTCCAAAGTGTTTAGGGGAAGTTACGCCCCACGCATGCGAAATAAAACTTTCTATGGTAGGTGTCATTAACAACACGATGCCCTTTCAGTATCGCCTATGTTCAATATATTGTGCTTCTCATTTGTACTTATAGTCTCCCTCACGTAAGGGCGAGTACATATTGAGTAGTATACTGTTCATATATACCTATAGTTTCCCTCACGTAAGGGCGGGTGTATATTGAATGGTTACAATATAAAGATCTGGCAGGTATAAAGAAAGGGAGACCAATTGGTGGTATAAGGAACCTTCATAATGGCCACAATTCATAAGTATCTCTCAGATTCACAATTGTTGAAAGGTCCTAACTTTGTTCCATGGAAGACAAAGATGAAAGCCATACTTCAGTTGGAAGATTTATGGGAGGTAGTGACTGGCACTGCAAAACGTCCTCAGACAGCAGGACCAGATCAAGATGCTTGGGATAAGAAAGACAAGAAGAGTCTCGTATTTATCTTGCTTGCTACTACAGATGAGGTGCAGCCTCATATTTGTGATGCAAAAACTAGTAAGATAGCCTGGGATGCCTTGATCATAGTATATGAAGGGAAGAATCAATCCTCTATTCTTCATCTTCAAACTCAACTACATAATCTCAGTATGAGTTCTGGAGAAACAGTTGACATATTCCTTTGTAGAGTGGCAGACTTGAAAGCAAAATTGAATGCTATGGGAAAACCTGTGGATGATGATGTCTTGAATTCTGTTATCTTGAGAGCATTACCAAGTTCCTACAAGATGTTGATCACTTCTCTCAATGTTTCTGGTAGACAAGTCTCATTTGTGGAACTGGTAAACTTGCTTCAGACTGAGGAGGCAACTCAGGTCCAGAAAGATGATATGCCCGATAATGCTCTCTCCACACAACAAAGTGGTAAAAAGCAAGGCCAGTTTCAAAAAGGAGGTGCTTCTTCCAAAGGAAAAGGGAAGCAATCTCAGCAAAAAGATACAAAATATTGCAAAATTTGTGACATGAATAACCATGACACCAACAGGTGTTGGTTCAAAAACAAGCAACCAAATGAAAGAGGTCCACAAAAGAAGGGCAAGAACAAGAAAAAATACAATAAGCATAAGCAATCTAAAGGCCATGTTGCTTATGCTGAATCCAACTCAGACTCAAATTCTCCTGAGTCCGATTCAGATTCTGACTCTGAAAGAGCACACAAGGTGCTCATGACTCATACTTCGTCTTCCCAGATAGATGTTGTATGGTATATTGATTCAGGAGCTAGCAAACACATGACTGGGGATAAATCCTGGTTTGATACTTTTGTGGCGAAAGAGGGTAAGCCAGTCACAATTGCTGACAATCAGGTATATCAAGTAAAAGGAGAAGGGGATATTTTTGTGTCTCTTCCTGATGGTAATTGTCAGATTGAAAAGGTTCTCTATGTTCCAGGCTTAGCCAATAATCTGCTATCAGTCACACAAATGTTGGATAGAAACATGGAAGTCGTGTTTCGAGTTGTCAATGGCAAGAAGAGATGTTTTATCACACACAGTGGTAAACATGTTGCAACCGGCTCTTACAAACATGGCTTGTTTATTCTCGATGCTATTTCCACTCCACATGTTGCTTTGGCTGCAACTACAAAGGAGGCCACCTCTCTCTGGCATCGGCGTTATGGGCATCTCAGTTCTGGATATTTGCTTGAATTACACAAATATGGGATGGTGAAAGGTCTTCCACCCCTCTCATCTATCTTACCAGTTTGCTCGGATTGCTTAGCAGGGAAGCAACATCGAGTGCCTTTTGAAGCAAGCTCCTCTCGAGCTGCAAAACCTTTAGAGCTGGTACATACCGATCTGTGTGGTCCTATGCCAACCAGCTATGGTGGGAAAAAGTATTTTCAACTATTCGTTGATGATTACTCATGGAAGATGTGGGTTTTCTTTCTTCAGTTGAAATCAGAAGCGTTTCTCTACTTTCAACAGTTCAAGAAACTTGTTGAGAAGGAGTCGGGATGTTTGATCAAAACCCTCCGCTCAGATCGAGGGGGGGAATACACCTCTGAAGAGTTTTCAGAGTTTCTTAAGAAACATGGGATCAAAAGACAACTGACTACAGCCTATACACCTCAGCAGAATGGAGTTGCAGAAAGAAGAAATCGTTCCATTATGGAAATGGTTCGATGTATGCTAAAAGGAGCACATCTTGAGGATCAATATTGGGCAGAAGCAATAAACACAACATCATACCTCCTAAATAGAGCACCCACTAGAGCTCTACAAGGGAAGACTCCACAAGGAGCATGGAGTGGTAAGAAACCTTCCATTGCTCATTTGAAGGTGTTTGGATGTAAAGCATTCATGCACATTCCAAAATAGAAAAGGAGGAAGTTGGATGAGAAAACCCTGCAGTGTATCTTTCTTGGCTATGATGAGTACTCAAAAGGTTATCGATTGATTGATCCTAAGACCAAGAAGACACATGTAAGTAGAGATGTTATATTTGATGAAGCTCTCACATCAAAAGACACATCCACAACTGTATACCTAGATGAAGAAGAGCCTAAGAAGGAGGTTCAACTTCCACAGCAAAAACAGAAAGTTCCAAAATGGTATACTAGCACTTTGAGAGATGCTAAGTTGAAATCCCTTCTAGATCTATCTCTTGATAGGCCATGTACTCGCAGTATGACTCAACAGATGAGAGCAGAAGAATCTACTTCAGAGGTTGACGAACTTTGTCAACACTTTGATGATTTGTCAGTGGGTACAGAAAATGATAGAGAGGAAGATAAGGATGGAGAAAAAATTTATATGTCTACATTGAATACAAACGAACCCACAACGGTTCAATCTGCACTTGATGAACCACAGTGGAAAGAGGCCATGGATGTAGAACATAAATCTCTCCTTAAAAATAATACTTGGAAGTTAGTCGATCTCGCCAGCGGGGAAGAAACCCATAGGCTGCAAATGGGTGTTCAAAGTGAAGTATAAGGCAGATGGGTCTATTGATAAGCATAAAGCCCGGCTTGTTGCAAAGGGATATGCTCGAGAAAGAAGGCATAGATTATGAAGAGACTTTTGCCCCTACTGCAAAAATGACTACCATTCGTGTACTTTGTGCCATGGGAGCTCAGTTTGGGTGGAAATTACATCAGATGGATGTTAAAAGTGCCTTCTTGAATGGTGACTTACAAGAAGAAGTATACATGACTCAACCAGAAGGATTCGTGGTTGAGGGGCAAGAACAAAAAGTATGCAAGTTGATCAAATCATTGTATGGGCTAAAACAAGCTCCTCGAGCTTGGTATATCAAGATAGACAAGTCACCTTGTGCAGCATGGTTTCATAAGAAGTCCCTCAGATGCAAATCTCTATATTAAGAAAAATGGTTCTGATATAGTGATTCTTGTACTTTATGTGGACGATCTGATCATTACAGGAAGCTCAGAAAGAATGATTGACTTAGTGAAAAATGACTTGAAGCAATCATTTGAAATGACAGATCTAGGACTTCTGCACTATTGTCTTGGTTTAGAAGTTACTCAGCAAAAATTTCATATTAGAGTAACACAAAAGAAGTATGCCAAGACTTTAGTAGAAAAATATCGGATGACTAACTGTAAGTCAAAGGCAACTCCCATGGAGCAAGGACTTAAGTTATCTCGATATGATGAGTCACCTCAGGTAGATGGTACTCTCTATCGCCAGTTGATTGGGAGTCTCCTATATCTGACAAATACCAGACCAGATCTCAGTTTTGCTGTGGGATATCTTTCAAGGTTCATGCAAGAGCCTAAGATGACACACTGGAAAGCGCAGCAAAAAGAGTGCTTCATTATGTTCATGGTAGTACAAATTATGGTCTGGAATATAGAAAGAATAATAACTTTTTCTTACTGGGATACACAGACTCAGATTATGCCGGATCTATTGATGATCGTAAATCCACTTCTGGATATGTTTTTCATCTAGGATCTGGACCTATCTCATGGCACAGTAAGAAGCAGCATGTGGTTGCTTTATCTTCTACGGAAGTAGAATATCGTGCAGCCAGTGAAGCAGTCTGTGAGATAATGTGGTTAAGTCGCATTCTTACAAACATGGGCCTTCCAAAGAATCTTCCTCTTCATTTGTTTTGCGACAATCAAGGTGTTTTGAATCTTGTCAAAAATCCAATCTTTCATGAACGTACCAAACATGTTGATACCAGATGTCATTTTATTCGAGATGAAGTTCCAAAGCACCATATACAACTTCAATACATTCCTACTGATGCGCAAGTTGCAGATATCTTTACCAAAGCACTTGGACGTATCAAATATGAAAAATTTCGTGATACTATTGGAATTTGCCAATAATGTAATAAGGGGGGATGTTAGCATATGTTGTTATGTTATATCACATTATTAGCAACTATATTAAAATAACGCTCATAGGCGTTCTCCGAGTTCGTTGATTAACCAACTTGGTGGTTAATCAACTACATTGTAATCTTTATATGCAAATCAATGAGAATGAGTTGAGTGCTTCGTCAAATTCTTCAAACCAGTTTTATGAAGCAAAGTTACACAATAGCGTGATTTTATTTGAAATGAATTTGCAAGAATTAGAAGTTTGATTTGATGAATGTGAAACATGCGAAAGTGATAGACTTAATGAATGTGAAGAAAACATATTGAACATTTGCATTGCATATTATTCTTTATATGTTCTTGAAAGAATTATGGGTAGAATATGTCTAAATTGCCTAGTTGAAGAAAGCATTTTTGAAAGAGATACAAGCATTGTTTTAAACATCATTGTGTACAAGCTTTGGGATTGGTTGAGCATGTGTTGTGAGTAGTTATGAGTTGTTTTGAGCAGGTCTTTTGAGAAGACTTGTAGGCAAATTTATGTAGGTTATGTGAGCATGTTTGAGCGGATTTGAGTGAGCCTTGTGCAAAGGCTTAGAGAATATTTGAGAAATTTTTGTGTAAAGGCTTTGGTAGAATTGAGCAGAATTGATGATCTAATTTGAGGTAAATTTAAGCAAAGAATAGTAAGCATCTTTGAGTAGATATGAGCAAAATTGAAGAATAGATTTGAGTAGGCCTTGTGTGAAGGCTTAGAGTAGCTTCAAGCAGAGTTGAGAGCAGGTTATATAGAAGATTTTAGTAGGCCTTGTGTGAAGGCTTGAAGTAGATTTGAGTAGAGATAATAGAAGGCTTAGAGAAGAGTGTTGAGAAAGCTTTGAAGTAGACCAAATAAAAGGGGATAGTGTTCTCCTATGGATAGAGGTCCATAAACCATATTTGAGGGGATAGAGTTATCCTGTGGATAGAGGTCCATGAACTAGAGTTGAGGGGATAGATTTCTCCTGTGGATAGAGGTCCATGAACTTGAGAATAGGGGATTGGTATCTCATTTGGACAAAGTGAGGCAGGAGCATCTAGTGGCACCTGATGCAGAAGCATCCAGTGGCAGGAGGTCCACTTCTAAAAATTTGGCTAAGAAGGAAAGACATCGCGATTTCGCGACGTGTCGCAAAATCGCAACAGAAGAAGAAGCAGAAAGCAAGGAGAAAAATGTGTTGTGATATCACGATAGAAAAAGTGTCGCGATATCACGACACAAAGTGGAGAGAGAAGGCACAGTGGAGAAATGTCATGATTTCATGACATGTCACGAAATTGCGATCGGAGTAAGAGAGAGAAGGTGCGCAGAGAAAAAGTCATGATTTTGTGACATTTTGCAAAATCACGACCGAAACAGGGGAGAGAGCAAGTGAAGCAAAGATGTCATGAAATCGTGACATGTCACGAAATTGTGACTATCATGAAATAACAACAAGGAATAGGGCATCCGAGGGAAGAATTGGGAATGTCGTGATTTTGTGACATGTCGCGAAATCATGACTATCGCAAAATCACGACAAGAAGCAGGGCAGCCGAGGGAAGAATTGGGAATGTCGCGATTATCGCGACAAGGAGCAGATAGCTGGGGGGAAGACTTGGGAATGTCATGATTTCGTGACATGTCGTGAAATCATGAAAAGGAGCAGGAAAGCAGGGGGCATCCAAAGGCAATGTCACGATATCGTGACTTGAAGTCAAGAAAGGTAGCATTGGAGGAAGATGTCACGATATCGTGACCCGAAGGCGAGAACGGCGAGATGAAGAGAAAACATCGTGATATCGCAGCATGTCGCGATATCATGACCAAAATGGAGAAGGAGTGCAAGGAGGCCAAAATGTCATGATATCATGACAAACAACTGGTTCGTGGTTCAAAAATGGTGCATGTTTCGAGATGGGTATTTCCCAAGGCAATCAAGTGCCTCATAAACGCATGGTTTCATGCCCAAAAAGTGCACTGCACATTTATAGCCACTAGAACCAAAGCATTAGTCTCTATAGAGGATCTTGGAGATCATGGCGGCCATTCACGCATGACACGCAGAGGCCAAGTACACGTAGACGGCTCATCAATGCATCTTCCTACATTTGACCCAGGTGGCAGTTGGCAGTTTCATGAACAGGTTGAAAACTCAGAGCGTCGAGTTGACGTTAGAGAGTAAGTGTGACAGTGAACGGGAGTCAGGTGGCGATTGTAGTGGGAGTGGAATAATGACTCATAGGATCAAGGTGCAGGCGGTTACAGAGTACTCTGCCATTTTGTGATAGAGGGTCGGGGCCTCTATAAAAACCCAAGCATTGTAATAGAATGGGAGGGATTGGAGAATGCACTGAGAGTGTAGTAAGAGAAAACCAAGCTGAGCACTGGTTATTGTAAAGCCTACGGGTTGTTTATGTAAAGGATATTTCCAGTTAATGAATGAAATTTTTTGGAATTGTGTGATTGCGTTTTCTCGTCCCCCATTAGTGGTATCAGAGCTAATTTTCCTGAGTTTGTAACAGATCGCCATACGTGAGGCAGTTACACCAGGATCTATGGAAGGGCTTGTGAGAGAGTGAGCAGAATGCCTCCGAGAAGAAACCCTGTTGGTGGTAGAGATATAGCAATGGCAGAAGAGGTCCGAGTTTTGCAGAGGCAAATAAAAGCCATGCAAGAGGAGCTGCTCATAATGGATTTGTAGAGGCAAGTGAAGGCCCTACAAAAGGAGCTACGTAGAACGCATGAGGATAAAAAAAAAGAAGATGCCACAAAGAAAGAACTAGTGAAATGGAAGACAGAGTTTGCCAGAAGTTGAAGCCATCAAAGGCATTGGGCAAGAAGGAGTTTAAGCAGGCTGCAGACAAAGAGGTGTGCAGCAGTGCCAGGATCTTCCTGGAAGAAGGCAAAAATTTATCTGGCCAGGAGACGGAGTTCAAGCGGTCTGTAGATGAGGAAGTGTGTAGCAGTGGAAGAATCTATTTGGAGGTAGACAAAAGTTCTTTTGGCTAGGAGACGGGGTTTGAGCAGGCTACAGAGGTAGGTGCACATTTGGAGATGTTACCGAAGGTGATTACCGAACAACACAAAAGTGAAGGTCACTTCTCCACCAACCCCAGGTGTCTGATGCAGGAGCATCTAATGGCACCTGATGCAGAAGCATCCAGTGGTAGGAGGGCCACTTCTAAAAAGTTGGCTAAGGAGGAAAGACATCGCGATTTCATGACGTGTCGTGAAATCATGACAGAAGAAGAAGCAGAAAGCAAGGAGAAAAATGTGTCACAATATCGCGACAGAAAAAGTGTCACGATATCGTGACATAAAGTGGAGAGAGAAGGCACAGTGGAGAAATGTCATGATTTCGTGACATGTCACAAAATCACGACTGGAGCAGGAGAGAGAAGGTGCACAGAGAAAATGTCATAATTTCATGACATGTCACAAAATCATGACTGGAACAGGGGAGAGAGCAAGTGAAGCAAAGATGTCACAAAATCATGACATGTTGTGAAATCATGACTATCATGAAATCGCGACAAGGAATAGGGCAGTTGAGGGAAGAATTGGGAATGTCGCGATTTCGTGACATGTCACGAAATCGTGACTGTCACAAAATCATGACAAGGAGCAGGGCAGCCGAGGGAAGAATTGGGAATGTCACAATTTCATGACATGTCACAAAATCACAACTGTAGCAAAATCACGATAAGGAGAAGATAGCCGGGGGGAAGACTTGGGAATGTCACGATTTCACGACATGTCATGAAATCGCGACATGTCATGAAATTGTGACTGTCACGAAATCATGACAAGGAGAAGGAAAGCAATGGGTATCTGAAGGCAATGTTATGATATCATGACTTGAAGTCAAGAAAGGTAGCATTGGAGGAAGATGTCACGATATCGCGACCCGAAGGCGAGAACGACGAGATGAAGAGAAAACGTTGCGATATCGGACATGTCGTGATATCACGACCAAAAGGGAGAAGGAGCTCAAGGAGGCCAGAATATCATGATATCACAACATGTGATATCACAACAAATTACTGGTTCATGGTTCAAAAAGGGCACGCATTTTGAGATGGGTATTTCCCAAGGCAATCAAGTGCCTCATAAACGCATGGTTTCGTGCCCGAAAAGTGCATTGCACATTTATAGCCACTGGAACCGAAGCATCAGTCTCTATAGAGGATCCCAAAGATCATGGTGGCCATTCATGCATGACACGTAGAGGCCAAGTACACACAGATGGCTCATCAATGCATCTTCTCGCATTTGACCCAGGTGGCAGTTGGTAGTTTCATGAACAGGTTGAAAACTCAGAGCGTCGAGTTGACATTGGAGAGTAAGTGCGACAGTGAATGGGAGTCAGGTGGCGATTGTAGTGGGAGTGCAATAATGACTCATAGGATCGAGGTGCAGGTGGTTACAGAGTACTCCTCCATTTTGTGACAGAGGGTCGAGGCCTCTATAAAAACCCAAGCATTGTAATAGAATGGGGGGGATTGGAGAACACACTGAGAGTGTAGTTAGAGAAAACCAAGCTGAGCGCTGGTTATTGTAAAGCCTGCGGGCTATTTATGTAAAGGAGATTTCCAGTTAATGAATGAAATTTTTTGGAATTGTGTGATTGCGTTTTTCTCGTCCCCCATCACAAAGGTCCATAAAAATTATAATAGGTAATTGGTTCCCAAGATATTTGTTGAGAAAATTTAGAAGAAATATTTTCTCCGTGGATGTAACCCACATTGGGTGAACCATGTTAAATCTATGTCTCTCATGTGTGTGATGATTTTATGTATTTCTTTATTACTACCATTGATGATATTGGTTAATACTACTTTAGAAAGATATTGAAATTGATAACATTGGATAATATTGATTGGAAAGAAAATTAAAATTTTATCTTATACTGTTCACCCCTCTCTCAGTATAAGCTTATGTTATTTACTTGGTATTAGAGTTGGTTCCTTTGTGAAAGCCTAACAATTTGAAGGTAGATCCTACAGGAACATAAATGGAACATAAAGAAGGGTTTCATCAAATAGAGACCATTGTTTTATGGGACCAACTATGCTTTCTAGAACATAAGGATGAAGACATTTTTTATGGCATAAGGATATGATACATGGCAATCAGTTGAGAATGGGTTCACACCACGTACAACTCCTCCCATAGATGCAAGTGGTAAGAAATCATATGAAAGTAATGCCAAGACAATGAATGCTTTTTTAAGTGGGTTATGTGAATAAGAATTTGTGAAAGTCATGCACTGCACTTCAGAAAAAATAAATGTAGGATAAGTTAAAAAATACATATGAAGGTGATCAAAAAGTTAAAATGATAAAGCTTCAAATACACAAGAGGAAGTTTGAATAATTGAAGATGAAATATGAGGAAAATATTGCTAGGTATCTACTTTGTGTTTATGAGGTGATCAACACTATTCGTGGTCTTGAAGAAAATATTGAGGAATCTACTATTGTTTAGAAGATATTAAGGTCACTCCCTATGAGGTATGATGCAAAGGTTTCAATAATTGAAGAGATGAAGGATCTCAAGACTTTGAGCATGGATGAGTTACATGTAATACTCATAGCCTAAGAGATGAGGATATAAAAAGAACAAACATCCAAATGAGAGGCAACATTCAAAGCTTCAAAGAAGGTAAAATACAAAGAACCAAAATCAAGTAGTGAAGAGGAGATTAATTTTGTGAGAAGAAATAATAAGGGTGAAAAGTATAAGATAAAATTTTAATTTTCTTTCCTAGAACACAAGCTTATGTTCACCCCCCTCTCAAAAAAGGGCATAGTGTTCTCCTATGGATAGAGGTCCATGAACCAGAGTTTAGGGGATAGAGTTATCCTATGGATAGAGGTCCATGAACCAGAGTTGAGGGGATAGAGTTCTCCTGTAGATAGAGGTCCATGAACTTGAGCATAGGGGATTGGTGTCTCCTTTGGACAAAGGTCCATAAACATTGTAATAGGGAATTGGTTCCCAAGATATTTGTTGAGAAAATTTAGAAGAAATATTTTCTCTGTGGATGTAACCCACATTGGGTGAACCACGTTAAATATATTACTACCATGGATGATATTGGTTAATACTACTTTAGAAAGATATTGCAATTGATAACATTAGATAATATTGATTGGAAAGAAAATTAAAAGTTTATCTTATATTGTTCACCCCCCTCTCAATATAAGCTTGTGTTCACCCCCCTCTCATGTATGTGATGATTTTATGCATTGATTTATTACTACCATTGATGATATTGGTTAATACTTATTTAGAAAGATATTGCAATTGATAATATTGGATAATATTGATTGGAAAGAAAATTAAAATTTTATCTTATACTGTTCACCCCCCACAAACGGATGGTCAAACTAAAATTGTCAATAAGTGCTTATAAATCTATCTCCAATGATTTATTTCCACAAAACCCCTTCACTGGGTTAAATGACTTCCACTGGCTGAATGGTGGTATAATACCACATATCACACAACCATAAAAATGACCCCTTTCGAAGAATTATATGGCTAATCACCCCCATTTCTAACCTCTTATCTTCTAGGAAGTACAAAAGTACCAGCCATAGAGATGGAGCTGGTCACTTAAGATAATATCATTCACGCTTTAAAGGATATCTACATATCGCTCAACACCGCATGAAGCAACAAGCAGACCAAAATCACATTAAAAGGGTTTTTCAAGAAGGGGATATGGTATTTCTCCACCTCCAACCATATCGTCAAACTTCATTGAAAATAAAAGGGTCGCAAAAATTAGCACCAAAATTTTATGGCCCTTATAAAATTTTATAGCATATTGGACCTGTTGCATATAAAATTGAATTACCAGAATCTTCCAAAATCCATCTGGTATTCCATGTTTCTTGTCTTCAAGCTATAATAGGCACTAACATCATTATGCAAACTCAACTTGTAGAATTTTTAGACAATAGAGCTCTCATGGTTGAACCAGAAGCTATCCTATACTGACGTATGCGCCACCTCTATAATTGCACCATCACCGAGGTATTGATTCAATGGAAAGGTCTACCTCTAGAGGATGCTACGTGGGAGACACTCCCCCAGATTCAACAATAATTTTTTCAATTCCAGTTTTGAGTACAAAGCTTTTTCAAAGGAGGGTGGCATGTTAGGACCCTCCTAACGTAACTCTTAATAGTATTATATTATATTTTATTATAAAAGGACACATCCCTTCACCATTCACACCTTTTAGATAGATGTAAATAGGACAAGGAAGATGCTCCAAAGATCATCCAAGAACATTAATTTATTATATTGTGGGTTTCTACCTTTCAATACAAACTACGATTCTATTCAAACAACAATTATTTTTTGTATTCAATTCATATTTCAAGTTGCAGGTTCATAACATAAAGCTTCAAACACACAAGAGGAAGTTTTAATAATTGAAGATGAAATATGAGGAAAATATTGCTAGGTATCTACTTTGTGTTGATGATGTGGTCAACACTATTCATGGTATTGGAGAAAATATTGAGGAATCTACTATTGTTCAGAAGATATTAAGGTCACTCCCTATGAGGTATTATGCAAAGGTTTCAACAATTGAAGAGATGAAGAATCTCAAGACTTTGAGCATGGATGAGTTACATGTAATACTCACAGCCTAAGAGATGAGCATAGAAAAATAAAAAACATCCAAACAAGAGACAACATTCAAATATTCAAATAAGGAAAATATAAAGAACCAAAATCAAGTAATAAATCAAGTAGTGAATAGGAGGTTAATTTTGTGAGAATAAATAATAAGGGTCCAAGAAAACACAAAAATATGCAGACTGTGAAATGCTTTAGTTGTGGTAACATTTGTCACTATGCAATAAATTGTCCACAAAATGGATATAGGAGCAGTGAATATGAAGAGGAATATGAGAAAAAGAAAGAGAAAATTTTATCATGAAAAGAAAAATAGGTATGGTAAAAAAAAGCATGATAAGAAGAAGGTCTTTCAAAGGCACGAGAAAATATTTTATGTTGAAGAAGCAAGTAGTGTCTCAAGCAACAGTGATGAAAGTCTCTTAGATAGTGAAAAATAAGAGATTCTATTTTTGGCAATATAAGAGGAAGAGGATACATCCATTAAAGACCAAGTGGAAGATTAATAGAATAATTC
Organism: Wollemia nobilis; assembly: GCA_028583015.1. Taxonomy (NCBI): domain Eukaryota; kingdom Viridiplantae; phylum Streptophyta; class Pinopsida; order Araucariales; family Araucariaceae; genus Wollemia; species Wollemia nobilis. The sequence continues at coordinate 7,673,683 of JAQPPZ010007530.1, forward strand.
TATTGAAAATCAAGTAAAAGAGAAAGAAGATGCTCCTATAGTTGAAAACCTAGAAGAAGAGAAATATTCAGAAAAGGAGGAAGTCTCACTTGATACAGAAAAGGAACTCGTTATTCTTAGAGAATTAAAGAAGGATAGAAAGGAAAACCTAAGAATGAAGGCTTAGGTTCAAGAGGATGAGTAAAAAAATACAAATCTCCTACAAGATCTCATAGACTTAAAAGTGAAGGTTGAAGAGGCAAAGAAAATTGAATAAGGTATGACTAAACAGTTAAAGGCAAAAGAGCTAGAATGTGAAAGATTAGAACATGAAGTGATTTCTCTAAATATGGAAGTGACAATTTCTAATGATAAGCTACATAATTTTGAGAAAATATCAAAATATTTGGATAATATTTTTTTTGGTAAGTAAAATATTTTATTAAGTGGGTTTTGATTGGGCCTCGATACCAAAAATATAGAACATCTTAGAGGATTGCATAACAATAGATCTGAAAAATCTTGAACCAGGGATAACAGAAAGAAGAGAATCAAAATTTCCTATGCAGGGGAGAAGCTAGAGATCTACAAGGGGGACCATGCCCATGCAGGGGCAAGCAGTAGAGAAGACTAGTTTCTGATAATAAACTAAAAAGCCCACACAGGGGTAACCCAAGCCAAAAAATAACAATGAAAACCACACGGGTTGAATGAGAACCAAAGCAAAAATCCACTAAAGACCACCATCCCACACAAGGGAAATATTGAAAGCCACATAAAAATAGAGGAAACTAGAATGCAAAACCAAACCAGAAAAGAAGCTAGCAATGCTAGGCTTTTGGGGTATCCTCCTTAGTATAATTGACGTCATTCTGGAGGAGTTGCTTCAAAGTGGTGCTAATGATGTCCATGGCTATAATTATGATTTTAAGGATAATACTTGATAGCTTGTCAGAAATAGTTGCATCTGGATCAAAATTCCTGTTGTTCTCCTCAAAGATATGAATAGGGGAATTCTGAATGGTTTCTACTCTTGCTTTCTTGATGCGAGAGGACCTTCTTACCTGAGTGGTACTTTCTTCAATCTTCACCTTTCTCTTCACGAGTAGGGATTTGGTTCCAATCGATGTAGGGAGAATTTTATTAATGGAAGGGGGAGTCACAGTAGTCAGGATTCCCTTTTTGGATATTGTAGTTTGAGCTTTAGGGGTTCCTCATTGAATAAAGGGTCACTCGAGAGGGAATGAGATGGGATATGGCCAAAAAAATACGGGGGAGGGTTGGAATGGAGGGGTGAACTAAAATGGGAGGATGGGTGGAGGCCACAATGTGATAGAAATTAACAACAAATAACCTTGGTGGGAAGGATTTGAATGTTTCTTGTGGGCACTATGGATTGTCAATTTGATGGAGCGAAAAAGAAAGGTTGGGAATTTTATAAGCTTGATATCCCATAGGTGGTTAACAAAGGTGAGGTGGAAGATAAATAGGAGTTTGGTAGGGTCATTACAAGGTATTTCTTGGAGCAGGAGAACAATCATAGTTAGCTAGGGGGAGGGGAGGTATTCACAATCAAGGGCAACACCTATCCACTTGAAATCTTGGTGATTCAAAAAACCACCCAACTCTTGGTCTCAGTTGTGATTATCTCTATAAACAATACGACCTATCATCAGGAGGCCAGAAACCTCAGCAATCAGGTTAGTCATAACTTTGAAATGGAAATTACGAACACTGACATGGCCATTAGACCATGACTTGATGAAATCAAAATTGATATCCTATTTTGCTCCTTTGAACTTGGCCAGAAAGGGGGTGAAGCCTTGTATTTTTAGGAAAGAGGATGAGAGGGGGTCCAACTGAAGGCTATCAAGTTCTAAGATGGCCATGGTAGCGGGAATTGAGCACCAGGGATGACCTACAATCAATCTAGGCTAAAACCAGGGATAACATAGCTGGAATGCGTAAGTGGTGAAGGCAATTGGAGGCCAAAGACAACTTAAATAGGCATCTATCAAAGAGTAGCCCATGTCGAGAAGCCAGAGATAAATGCGGGTGTGATGACGATGCTGATGGCAAGGGAAATAGGTATTGATAGAAATCCTAGGGCAAATATCCACATGGGTTGAATTATAACCTTTGCAAGTCTCAGTGTCAGAAAAACTAGGCATCTTCCCAGGGAAAGTAGCCTTGAAATGGTAATTATTGGAAACGTATGGATTATCTTGATAGTTGCAATCACTTGATTTTTGAGTCTAGTCTCTAGGTACAAGAATGGAAAGACAAGGTAAGAGGCCTATCATTGGAAACTAAGGAGGTACATGGATCAGAGTGGGTCCGCCTACGGTGAAGAAAAACTTGTGCCAGGAAAATTGCATAAAAATGATGAAGAAAATCATGGATTCAAGGAAGAAAGAGCTATATACTCATGGAGCCTTTTGGTAAATTTGTTGATGCAACATTGAGAATATTATATTATCAAAGTACAAAGATATTCATTTATGAAGACTAGACTTGGATTTGAGAAAAGTTAAGAGGTACAAGAAGATAAGTCAAGCTCAAAAGAAATAGAAGCATCAAAGAAGGTATTTAAGGAAGAACCCAAGAAATATACTTATAAGTTAAAAAGTGGAAGCATCAATGAGGAAGAAAGCAATGCATCATCAAGCAACAAGGACCAGCAAAGAAGAAGCAAAGGAAGAGTCATGCTACTATACCCTCTAAGGCAAGATTAATATTTCTTCTAAGGTTATTATTTCTCATGTAATCATTTTGGTCACAAAACTATACATTGCAGGTTTCATGGTAAGAATAATTATGATTTCACCAAGAAAATTTTTAGATCATTTGCACCTTCTAAGGACTACAACATTAGATGCTATAATTGTAATAATTTTGGGCATAAAGCAAAGTGGTGTAGAACATAATTTATGGAACTTCCAAAGACAAGCAAGAACAGGGATGCTCAAAAGGATCAAGAGGGTATGACTACAAAAGTGTGGAAAAAGAAGATTGAGAAGGAAGAATAACATTGTAAGTTGGGATTAGCTTTACTCACATCCCAAAATTAATCACCTCAAGAAGAGGAGGTGGTGTGGGGGCTATGCTAAAATATCTTATTTTTAGCCCCATGGAACCCTTTGCCATTGATTTCAAAGGGGGAGAGAATTTAGTAAGGGGGAGATATTTTAGTAAGGGGAAGCAGCTTCTCAGGGGGGGCATTTTGGTATCAAGTTGCACTAAAAGAATATTTTTGAAAGGGTTAACATCAATGAAAAAGGGGGAGATTATTGGAAATATTGAGCATATTGAGTTGTCATTGATGTCAAAGGTGAAATGGTTGAGAATTATCTTCAAGGTTGAAATATTAAAGTGCAAGGCAAATATCTTCAAAGGGTACATGAGACAGTGTCAAAGGTACAAAAGTTGTCAAGGCAAAAATATTCTCCATGGTTGTGTTTGCAAGAAAAATACAAGGCTTTATTTGGTTAGAAAAAGTTTTAATTGCAAAGGCCCAAAGGTTAAAATTTTAAATTATAATATTTAAATCTTTTAGATTTAAATTATTATAATTAAATAAAAGTTTAAAAAAAGGGGCGGCAAAGAAGCAAAATAAAAAATTATTATTTCAAAATTCTAGTGTCGACATCATGAAATCGAAGGGCAAGGACATATATATATATATATATATATATATATATATATATATATATATATATATATATATATATATATATATATATATATATATATATATAGAGAAATTAATATTATTTGCGAAGGCTAAGGTAGAGTGAAAACGCCATTCAAAATATTTCGTTCGCATTTCGTTCATGGAGGCAGAGAGGAGAGAAAGGACAAAGGCACAATTCATAATTCAAAAGAGAGTGCACATTGTGGAATTTTTATTTGGGCAGCTAGCCCAGACAACATGGAGTCCTTGCACTAAGTTGCTAGCAAAGAAGAGGTCATAGGTTCAAGGCACGACAGGGTCATTTTTGGTGAAGATTTTTGCTAAGACATATATAAAATCATAGATCCAGATTGAAAGTATTTTTCACATGCTGTGGTTGTGTGGGTAGCTAACCCACATGGTAGCCTAGATTGTGCTAGGGTGCGGGCCAGCAAGAGGTGGCAGGTTTGATTCATGGCAGCTGCAATAGTGAGGGCACAAAATTTTTGAATTAAAATTTTTTTTAAGGTCTAAGGTATGTGCTCCATTTGCTTGCATTAGGGAGTCATAAGGTTATAACTTTTGCTTTATCATTTGGGGTCAAAGGACAGTGTGAAAAATTAAATGTAGATCTTTATGAGTGGCTGTATAAGGTGCATGAGATAGATTTAATTTTGTGATTCACACCTTGAGATATTGAGTGCATTGAAAATCCTTTCATTTTAGTAGGAGGTATAAGGTGTATGTGGTTAACTTAAATAATTGTAATTTGTACCTTGGGTTATTGAGTGCTATAAAAACATTATGGTGTGTTGAGAATTATTTCTTGGGAAAGGAGTTATAAGGTGTTATTGTGGTTTGATTTTTTATTGTAATTTTTGTATGGTGGAAAATAAATTTTGAGGGTTTTTTTTATGATTGTTAATGCTTCATATTTTGAGAACAAAAGGAGAGTCATAGAGCATTATTTTCATATTCTATTGTGCACAATTTTTAAGGAGAAATTTAATGTGGATGATTTGAAAGAGAGATCTACTAACCAGTTTTGAAGTGGCACTTTGAAAGGGAAATTCTTTTGAGATAGGTTTTTGAGGGCACACCTTCATCAAATCAAGTTAAGAGGTATGGTGATATTATTCCTTCTTTAAGGTTTTTGGTTGAGCAAATATTTCTGAATCATAAGGTGGAGAAATAAGGATTATATATGTGCATTGTTGGAAATATAAGTGCTAGAGTTTGAGAATAAAATTGTGCTTCATTGTTGAATGGTATTAGAAACACTTGTGCTAAGGTTTGTGAACAAATTGTGCATCATTGATTAGTGAAATTGGAACCACATGTTATAGGGTTTGAGAACAAATTATGTAACATTGTTGAATGAATTTATGAATTATTTGGGCATACATTGAATGCAAGTGGGAAAGTGTTAGAGACTAGATTTATGAGGTAAATTTGTGCATTATTGTGTTTGATATTTGAGAGCAAATTTACAAGGAACATAAACCAGTTTTGTGAAGCAAAGTTATACACTAGCGGGATTTGATTTGAAAGGAATTTGCAAGAAATAGAGATCTGATTTGATGAATGTGAGACATGTGAAAGTGATAAAATTAATGAATGTGAAGAGAACATATTAAATATTTGCATTGCATATTATTATTTATATGTTGTTGAAAGAACTTTGGGTAGAATATGTATGAATTGCCTAGTTGAAAAAAGCATTTTTGAAAGAGATACACACATTTTTTTGAACATCATTGTGTGCAAGATTTGGGATTGGTTGAGCATGTGTTGTGAGCAGTTATGAGTTGTTTTGAGCAGGTCTTTTGAAAAGGCTTGTAGGAAGATTTGTGCAGGTTATGTGAGCAGGTTTGAGCACAGTTTTTGAGCAGATTTAAGTGAGCCTTGTGCAAAGGCTTAGAGTATATTTGAGTAAGCCTTTTGGAAAGGCTTGGGTAGAATTAAGCAAAATTTATGATCTTATATGAGGTAAATTTAAGAAAATAATGGTAAGCAACTTTGAGTAGATATGAGCAAAAATGAACAAAGTTTAGCAGGCCTTGTGTGAAGGCTTGGAGTAGCTTTGAGTAGAGTTGAGAGTAGGTTGTAGAGAAAAGTTGAGTAGGCCTTGTGTGAATGCTTGAAGAAAATTTGATTAGAGTTAAGAGAAGGCCTAGATAATATTTGAGAAAGCATTGTGTAAAGGCTTAGACCAGAGTGTTGAGTAGGATTTGGATCAAACTAGAGCAAAGGGGATAGTTTTATCCTATGAATAGAGGTCCACAAACTAGAGTTGAGGGGATAGAGTTCTCTTGTGGATAGAGGTCCATGAACCAGAGTTGAGGGGATAGAGTTATCTAGTGGATAGAGGTCCACAAACTTGATCATAGGGGATTGGTGTCTCCTTTGGACAGAGGTCCATAAACATTGTAATAGGGAATTGATTCCCAAGAGATTTGTTGAGAAAATTTAGAAGAAATATTTTCTTCATGGATGTAACCCACATTAGGTGAACCACGTTAAATCTGTGTCTCTCATGTGTGTGATGATTTGTGCATTGATTTATTACTACCATTGATGATATTGGTTAATACTGCTTTGGAAAGATATTGCAATTGATAACATTGGATAATATTGGTTGGAAAGAAAAGTAAAATTTTATCTTATACTGTTCACCCCCTCTCATTATAATCTTGTGTTCTTCAGTATCAACCCTGAGGAAATGAAAGAACGAAGAGAAAAAGGTATTTATTTTTATTATGATGAGAAATATGTACCCAATCATAAATGTATTACACCCAAAAAATATATTTTGGATGCAACTATTCCTTTTCGATCAAACAACGATGAAGATTATATCGAGGTAGAAGTAGTGATAGATACACCCAATGATTGTACTCCAGGTCCCCTAGAAATTCCTTTCAATACCCTCATCAACAATTCTTCCTCCCAAACTATGAAAGTCCTAGGATCCTTCAAATGCAAAACCTTATTGTGCTTATTGACTTCGATAGTACCTATAATTTCATTGACCCATGTGTGGTAAAATAAGCTAACTACTTTATACATCCTTGAAATAATTTTAAAGTCATGATTGATAATGGGGGAAAGATCGCCTGTAAGGAAAAATACCAAAATATTAAGCTAACCTTGGGTTATTACGCCATGAAACATGACATGTATGTAATTCCCTTAGGAGGATGTGATATTGTCTTAGGAGTGCAATGGTTACGAACACTCGGGACAATCCAATGGGATTTTGAGGAATTATGGATGAAATTCACAATAAAGGATCAAACATATACTCTTAAAGGATTAAAATTAGGTTCTTCTCCACTCGTAAGATCTCATAAAATGGAGAAAATTATTTGTAGAGGAGGCAAGGAAATGGTTGCCCACTTATTTTCTCTCCAAGCCACCAAGAAGGCACAAAAAGGGTTTCCCCCTATTGTCATTTTGATCCTCCTATTCTTCCTACCTATCCCCCACCAACACTTCAACCTTCACAATATCCTTGCTTATGGAATTATGACATTAAAATGGTGCAATAACATGAGCAAATACTACTTGGAAAATAAGGGATGAAGCTTCTCACTTTGAGCTTTGAGGACAAAGCTCTTTTTAAGGAGGGTGGCATGTTAGGATCCTAATCCTAACCATTAATCCTTATTTAATTCACTTATTATAATTGTGGACCATTGTGTCTTTTCACCTCACAACTCTAGGATAGATATTTATATTCATTTATGAGGGTGTAAATAAGCATCCATCGAATTATAAGAACATAAATTGTTATTTAATACATTGGTAGGTTTACCTCTAGTGAAACAGTGATTCCATTACAAAAGTGATTCAACACATTTCCATTATATTTACATCCAATTCCATCTATTTTATTATTCTTCATAGATGGTTAGAACCAAATTCCTACCATATAAAATCCTTTTCAGGTAATAAAAGTGAAAATGGTGAAGATGTTATCCCTTACACTTTAAAGTTTCAAGAGAAGAATAATATAGAAATGAGGTTGGAGGAAACCCATATCAATTTAGGATTTTTAGGGCAGAATAAGAAGGCAATTTCTACAAAAGAGCATCATTGCACTTTAGGGTCTCTAAGGAAATATAAAGAATATTATGCTTTTGAGGTTATTCCTTGCACTTCAGATCCTTTAGAACAAGGTAAACCTAAAGATGATAAGTATTACTATGAGCAGTGTGAGAAGATTGAAGATATTGATGAAGATGAAAGTATTGTTGAGAATAAAAAAAGAGAGGAAGAACCAAGAAGAAAAAAAAAGAGAAAAAGAAACACAAATGGATATCGATATGGGAAAACAAAAGCAAATATCACAAGTGTTAATAAGAAGTGGGGCTAAAACCACAAATAAAATAAAAAATAGAAATGAAAATAATATCTTAGAATATTAGGGGAATGAATAAGAAACCTAAAAAAAGGTATTAAGAAATTGTGAGGTTGTTATAGATAAAAATATTTTTGGATATAGAAGCTAGGCAACAAATATTTTAGCCATTCACAATGTTGAATTTTATCTTGACAAAATTTAATTTTTTGAAGGTATTTGATATAAAAGGAGTTGATTGTGGAAACTTAGTAGTTTGAGGAAGATGAATAATATTTTTTATAGAAAGATAAATGAAGAATATCTACGATAGAAATACAAAGTCAAATATGCTTTAATTAACTTGTTAGAAATGTAATGAGAGCAATGTAATATTTTGTTTTCGTAATGGGAGTGGCCCCCAATAGAAGCTACACATAAATTATTAGAAAAAACAATGACATTCTTTAAGTTGCAATCTTATTGTAGTGGTAAGGGATTTGGCCTCTCTTTGAGAAGTCCAAGTTTTAAACCCCACTCAATATGAGGGGATTGAGATCCCTCATTTAAACCTGTGTAAAGTCATTGAAAAAATTAACAATAGCATTCTTTGGCTCACATACCAAAAGGAGTTTTGAATAAAATTAGATAGTTAAGCTATAGGTTTTTATGGATAATAAAAAAGTAAAAGGAAGTTATTTCCTTGGTTAGATGGTAGTCCTTAGCCAAGCCCAAGGAAAATGGAGGATGAGGACTTAAGAACATATTCCTATTTAGTAAGAGTCTAGCAGTAAAGTTTGTTTGGAAGATAATATCAAAGGAAGGCTTATGGAATAAGATAATACATGAAAAGTATTTATATCCACTCACATTTGAGGAGTGGATAAGAACCCAAGTGAAACAAACCCATAATATTTCAATCTATTGGAAGGCAATTATTCAGGCCTTTTATATTGTAGGTGATTGGTTTGCTTGGAAAATAGGGGATGGTTCAAATATAAGACTAGGCTTAGACCCTTGGATTGATTGTGTTGGTATGCATAGATTACCAAATAATGTAATTTAGACCCTACGATCTCAGAGGATTGGAAATATCACCCAAGAAACTAACCTAGAATGTTCTACAAACTAGTGTTAGGATGGAAGGAAGCAACAATGTTAGGGATTTAGGGCTAGGAGGTACATCGGTAGAAATAATATGTGGGGAGACTTAAAGCTGGACATATCAAGTTGAGAGAGAAAATTAATCAATAGATTTGGACAAAAAATAGAGCTATACAGGAGTACACTCTAAAGTTGAGGTATAAGAATTTGCTAGAGAATAGCAATGACAATCCAACATGGTGGTGGAAGACACTCTGGAAGCAAAAATTCCTATTGAAGAAAATATTGTTCCTATGGCTTGCCATGAAAAATAAGGTTCTACCATGGGAGGTATTGCATAAGAAGAAATGTAATTGTCTAGGAAGTTGACATTTATGTAATTCACATAATCAAACAATTGATCATAACTTGGTAGCTTACTACTTTACAAGACAAGTTTAGAGGGAGCTTATAACACAATAAAAGTTTCCTATAGAATGACAAGAAGGTTCCTTAGGAGAGTGCTTAAAATATTGGTTTTAAAATATGTTATACAAAGGTTTTATGGGTCTCCCATTATTTTTTTTTTGGGGATTATGGTTATCTAGGAACACAATATTTTTTTAGGATCAAGAAAAGCCTACTTGGCAAGCATCCTCCCAAATCATTGAAAGTTTCAACAACTGTAAGATTTTGGTAACAACAAAGGTAAAAAAATAAATCATATCTCCAAAGAACGATAAATTAGGGGCCTAATATAATTTTTATGGGGCTATATAGGGGGTCCTTGGATTTTGTGGTGCAGGATGATTACTATATATTTTTTACACTCATTATTTTAAATTCAAGGCTAGACTGGAAGAAGGTTCTAATAATTATACTAAAATTATGACCCTCACATTGTTGGTTTAGTTGGTATAATCAAAAGGAATACAAAAAATTTAAATTTATAGCCTCACATGTGGTAATTGTAGAGGGGGAAAATTGCCCTACCGCATACGATTCTCAACTAGATCCGTTGGGAGCCAAGGTGATCATGGGGATATGTTGAGCTTCTAGACTCAGGGGCTAGGGGATCAAAAGGGTTCACCAAGAATGGTTTTAGGACTTGCTCTAAGTGTAAATATGAAATTTGTAATGTGTATATTGAGCAAGCACCTATGTTTGACCTTTCTAAAATCTAAGCTAAAAGGAATTAAAGAACAATGCAGGACAAACAATGATGCAAGAAAACAAGAAGCTATTCCTAAAATGATTCTTAGTTTTAATGAGGACTAACCCTAGTTTGCAATAAAAGTAAATCTTTTTATTTTCAAGCAAGGGACCAAAAGAATGCACAAACAAATTTAACCTAGATGTAGACTATATGTTTTTCTCTTTATTAATGCCTAGAAATAAAATTTAATGTTTTTATTTTTATTTTTATTGAATTTTATCATGATTTGAATCTAAAATATAAATAGACAACAAATAAACTAAGGAGTCTACTTAGAGCACTTGATCTAGTGGTTTACCTTAGCTTTTAACTTGCATCCAAATATATACAACAAGTTAAAAACCTACAAAACAAGTTCAAAAACCCTATAAAAATTGATCAATATTTGGGGGCCTTCTTAGGATACTATATGATTGAGCTTGGAGGCATAACAGTCAAGCCCCCTTGGCCCTTTTATCTGATTGTTCAAAAGTAAAAATTATTGTTGATCTTTGGAAGCAGACATAGTGAGATATGACAATATGAAATTGTAAACAAGAATTCTAACATAATGAATGTAATGACAAGCAAGTATGTAGTTGAAAATCTAGGGTTTTGAGGATAGAAGTTTATTCCCAAACTATTATATTTGAATTTGTGCCCTATAAATTACTAGTCATAGATTTGGTAACAAGAAGAAATATTGATTAAAAAAAGGCAGAATTGATGAAAATAGAGTTTTTTTTTAATCCATGACTTGTAATGGATGGGATGTGAATAAGAACAAGAGGACCTAAAACTAAAAATCAAGATGCAAAATGTAATTTTAACACTAAATTGAATGATTTAAGAGCTAATGAATGCAAAGAGACAACCTAATAAGCCTGTAGAGGAAGCAAGAGCAAAGGTGGAAGACCTCTCCTCCTTCTAGAAGATAATTTGTCATCAAGGCTTCTCCACTTGCTTATATTTGAGAATGAAATAAAAACATACACCAAGAGTAGAGCACAAAAGCATTTCAAGAACATCAAGAGCACTAGAAGCATGAGATCAAGATGATGAAGAACTGGGTGGCTTAGCTTCTTCTTTGTAGAAAAAAGGGGGTCCAATCCTCTTATTTATAGGAGGTTTGGAGGGCTAAAAATGTGGGAGAACAAAAAACAACCTTGGCCAAGCTAACGCCACATAGGTCGACCCTAAAATTTAGATGTTTTTAAAGCAAAAAGTCCAAATTTGCCAAATTTGTGCCCCATAATTTATCAGGCATGGATTTGGTCAAGGTTAAGAAAAACAAAAAAAAGAGGGTTCAAACTTGCACATAACAATTTTGAGAGCCTCTCTAGGGATTTTAAGGAAAAATGACTCATTTAGATGGGCCAATTTTCCATGTCTATAGTAATAAATTGGATAGTTGGTATTTTTAGGATGGAAAACATAATTCTACAACCCACTTTCTCTAAAATAAAAGAATTTATGGATTAAAGTAAAGATCTTAATTTTTGGCATATTAATAGAGAATTGAATAGAGAAGTAGATGTAATCTCGAAGGAGGCACTTCAGATTGAACTAGGTATGTGCTTAGTACAATAATTCAATAAGGTCAATGCACTAGAGTTGGTCCATATCTCTATCTAGGGGGATTAATTCACTCTAGATAAAGAAAGAACAATTAAAGAAAAATTTTCAAAGAGCTAAAAATATAGTGATTTAAATGATACTGGTTGAAAATTTGGGAAGGTGTCTAAGAATAGAACTTAGTATGATAGAGATAACTAGTTATGATGCATAAGAACCTTGAATTTTAGATCTTTATTGAAACTTTGAAGAAATTACAAAAATGAATCTAAAGAAACAAATTTAATATTTGCTTAATATAAATTATGGCTTATTGTTTTAGGAAAAAAATAATAGCATTAAATTAAAAAATTAAAAAAAACATGAGTGAGTGTGAACTAAGAGTGTGTGTGAGCCAAGAGATAGCCTTACCTTTTAGTGTTTTAGAAAACAAGCAAATATTGTGATTTCGAATAGGAAGTAATTTTGAGAAGGAATCAAAGTGAGAGCAAGGAGAAAGCATCAAATTTTCTTGCTTTAGATCTTAGGAAAAATTAAAACACTAAAGGATTTTTGTGAAGAAATTCTAGATAGCATAATAGGAAAGTCATTTTTGAAAGTCCTAAAAAAAAAGTAAGGATGCCTTAGTTATATGGATATTGGCTAGGTTATTAAAATAAGAGGGTTAATATGTAAGTTCTATGGATATTGGCTAGGTTTTTTAGAGATTCAAATAGGATCAAGTGGAAGTGGGAATTGAATTCAAATTACTCCATGACTTTTTTTGAAAGGATTTTTGCTCATCATCTTCTCCAATTCAGAAATTTGGGATATGATAATGGATGATGGCCTTGGTTTAGGGGGAGATATGCATTATATGTTTTTTTCTGGATAATAATGGGTTGCACTCGGGTCTCCCACCCTTGAAAAATTGCATATCTCTTCTTTGAGAGTATACAAATAGATACACTTCTCATCTCAATTGAGATGCTATAGCTAGAAATCTACATCAATTTACATAAAATATCTAAATTCTTTATTTTTCATTTTTTGGATCTTTTAAATTTTTTATATGAATACAATTAATCCAGAATTTAGTATCTTTCTTGAAATTTTCCTATAGTAGCCTTCACAATGCCAAAACTTCACCTCTACTATCTATGCCTTACATCTTAGTAGAGTAATATTTTCAAAACATCACACTATCATAGTCCACTTTACCAAATCTGGATTGTTAGTTTCCTTCCTAAAACACAAGTGCAACCAAAAAAATTATAATAAATAGTCTAAATGAAAACACATTATTGTTACAAAATAAAGCATATATTACCAATGGAAAACATTAAAGTAAATCTTAATCATTAATTGATTTAGGCAATCAACATTTTTTTGTCAACTTCAACTAAAATTTCTACTTCCTCTAACTATGTAAAGGATAATATAACTTCATGATCCTCAATTAAAATCCCTCTATTGGCTAACTTATATACACATTTGTTTCCTTCCCTTAATATATGTGTAAACTTGATTTCTTCAAACTCTTTAGCAAGATCTTGAACGTCCATAGTTATCTCTTGTATGTTCCATGGAACCTTTGCTTTCCTAAAAATTGCATTTATTACTATTAGAGAAACACCTTCCATCCATACTCCTCTATGGCTAAAAATATCTTCTTTTTCATTACCTCAAAACTGATTTTCTTTCCTTTAAATATTCTTCTATTTCTTTCTAGACATATAGTCTAAAGTATTGTATCTTTTGATATATCCCATATTTTCTATAAAGCCTCACTTTTATAAGTGCTTTGCCATTGCTTTAACCAATATTCAATTCTACTATTCATCACCATGCATTTACCAAACATATTAATAATCCATTACCATATATTCCATACTATTGAGCAATGTATTAAGATATGGTCTATACTCTCCTCCTCCTTTTTACAAAAAACACATTGAGAGGGGCCATGAAAACCCATTTTCATAAGGTTATCCTAGGATAAAATTCTTCTATGACCTACTAGCTAAACAAACATTTTGACTTTAGGAATGCTTAGGATATTCCAAATATCTCTCCATATTCTGATGAAATTATTATTTTGTTGATGTTGTACATAATATCCACGTCTTGTTGTGTATTACTACCAAATTAATTTATCCTTGGCTACCCTTGGAATAATCACAGTTGATATATTTCTACTCAATTGCCTCCTAGCATAAATGTATTGTTACTTGTAAAAAAATCTTCTTTCCATTTGTATCTTCCTTCTCAATCCTTGTACACTGTATTTGTCTTGAAGCAATCTCATCCAAGGTTTCAAAATTGGATCTAAATTGAGTGGTTTTTTATCACACCAAGTATCCATCCAAATATAATTTTTTTCTCCAATTCCCACCACCCATATTAAACCTTTAATCATAATATCAATAAATTTTTTAAACCATTCCAAAGAGCAGAACCATTTGGTAGAGAGAATGTAGTAAATATTAAACTTGGGTCATTTGGATCAACATACTTAGAAGAATTATTGCCCATTGTCTTTTACTCTCTTTATACAATCTCCAAATACTTTTCCCCTAAGAGCTAGATTTTCATATGTAAGAACTCTTAAACCAAGACCTCCCCTAGATTTATCATCACACAACTTGTTCCATTTCACCAAAGGAAATTTCCTTTTATCATGTAAATCTGGCCATAAAAAGGATCGTACAATATAGATTAAAACAAATTCAACTAATTTTGGCATAGAATACAATGACATATAATATTTTGGAATGACTTGTAATACTGAATTAATTAACTACACTCTTCTTTCTAATGATAGCCATCTACCTTTCTAACCTGGAAGTTTATTCTAAACTTTAGTAATTATAGGATTCCATGAATCTATCCTCATTATCCCCTCAAATAAAGGCATCCCTAGATAAGTTGTTGGTAACTTTACCTCATCCATTTGAAGCAACCTAAAAATTCTTATTTTGATATTAACAGGAGTGTTAAGGAAGTAAATTTTGGATTTTGTCCTATTAACTTTTTTCCCTGAAGATCTTTTGTACTCTTCTAAACATTTATTCAAAGCTCTAGCCTCATTTATCCTTACCCTTCCAAAAAGAGTAGTATCATCTACAAACTATTGATGGGTGATGTTATCGATGCTATTACTAACCTTAAGTGCACTTATAAGTCTATCTTTGTAATCCTTCTTTAAGTTCCTACTCAAAACTTCTGCCATAATAATGAATAAATAAGGAGATAGAGGATATCCTTGTCTATGGTATCTCATGTCTTTAAAATATTCTATCACCAATCCATTGACCAAAACTGAATAAGAAACTATAGAGATACAAGCTTTAATCCATCTAACCCATTTATTCCCAAAACTAAAATTATCTAAAATTACAAAAAGAAAATCCCATTTAACCCTATCATATGCTTTACTCATATCAAGTTTTAATATCATTGCTTTCTCTTTTCTTGAATATGTTTAATGTATAACTTCATGAGATACTAAGATCCCATCCATAAATTTTCTCCCTTTCATAAATCCTCCTTGCTCTTCTAAAATTATTTTGTCTAATAATTGCCTTAATCTATTTGCCATCACTTTTAAAATAATCTTATATGTCATATTACACAGGCTTATGGGTCTAAAAGAATAAAATAATTCAACATCCTTCTTTTTTGGAATTAGAGTAAGATATGTTGCATTTATTTTAAAAGGTATGTATTATTATACCCTAGACTATTCCACTACCACCAATAAATAATCCTTCACTATATCCCAATTATATTGGTAAAAATATGTAGAGAGCCCATCTGGACCTGGGGATTTATCCTTATTAAAAGAGAAAAGAGCTAAATGAACTTCTTCTAGAGTAATAGTCTCCATCAGTTTCCTATTGTCTTCATTCGTTATAACTGAAGAAAAATCTTGAAGAAGTTTATCATCAAGAACTTTGGTCTCCTCTGAACCTACAATATTTTGATAAAAATACTTTGCCTCTTTTCTAATATTACTCCGATCTTCAATCCAAACCCCTTATATTGATTTAATTCTATTAATTTTGGAAGTTGATCTTTGTACTATAGCCATCCTATGAAAAAACTTTGTATTTTTATCTCCTTCTTTTAACCAAGTTTGTCTTGATTTTAATCTCCAAATTTTTTCTTCCTTACTCAAAGTATGATGATATTCACTAATAAACTTCCTTTCCTATGAGCTTGGATTATTATGATCACATTTTTAGAATTTTAAAATTTTCTTTTAGTTCTTCTTTCTTCTCAAAAATATTTCCAAAGTTGTTCTTCTTCCATTATTTTAATCTAGATGTCATAGATTTAATTTGATTTGGAAGAGCATACAATCCACCATTATCTAAAGAATTCCACATTTGAGCTATCATATCAATAAATCAAGGATGGTATTTCCACATCTGTTCATATTTAAAATATGATATTATTTTGAATTCACTTACCACCATTTTAACTCTTATTGGCCAATGATCTTGACCAATGCTTGTTAAGGTATTAATTTTAGAACAAGTTCCTTCATATAGCCAATGATCTAAGATAATGCATTTGTCTAATTTTTATGCTATTAAGTTTTGGCCTCTCCTAATTTTGGTCCAAGTATAGTTGTCTTATTCAAACTCAAGTTCTTATAGATTACTATTTTGAATAAAAGTTGAGGAATCTTTCATACTTTGGGTCAATTTCCTAATTCCCTCAAACTTTTCATCTAGCTTGGTTATGGTATTAAAATCTTCAATGACCATAAATAATTTTTCTTGGTATTTACTTATCATAAAGGCTTCAATACCACTCCAAACTTCTAATCTACTCGACTGAGTTATAGGTCCATAGACATTGATAAGGATGAAATTAATATCTGCAAAGTAGCAAGTGACTAAAGAGGCTATCCAATGCCTATTTTTATGAATGGTTAAACAAGAGGTTGTAGAAGGATTCCAACAAGTTAGAATTCCCCCTACCATAGCATCCCATTCACATATTTTCCATACTGCTTTCATAGTTTTTGAAACTTATTCTTTTATCAATTTAGTTTCCTAGATACAAAGAATATCTGGTTTATTACTTAAACATAGGTCCCTATTACACCTCTGCTTTGAGGAGGCATTAACACACCTTATATTCTATGATATGATAATCATGTCTCATTATGGGATTTTAGCCCCGCCTGCGTATTATCAATATCATTTTGTGGTTTGGTAAAGAGAAGTTAAAACAACTTAGTTTGTGTTCCTTTCTCTATGTTTTCTCTTGCTTCCCTAGATCTTGATTGATAATTTGAGGTTTTTACTCTTTTTTCCTTATCTATATTAGGAGTAAGTCTTATTATTCTATTCCTCAATATTCTTTCACAATTTTTTTTTCATTACATTTATCCTCTCCTAGCTCTATTATAGAAGCTTTTGACTTGGCCTACTCATTTTTGGGTATTTCCTTATTAATGATAAAGGTATTAAATTCTAAATTACATATCATTTACCAATATTTTCTCCTGAATGGTGCAAGGTACTTCAAGAGAGTCTTCAAAATCTGATGAGACAAATTCCTTAGGTGCATCGATAATGTTCTTCCTTAAATCATGATCATACTGAATAGACGATTCGTTGTTAATATGTTCATATTATTGTACTGTGTCCTCTAAGTTTTGATCTACTTTTTCTTCATAGGCTAAAGCCTCAAAAGAGTTGGTATTTTTTCCAATATCCTTCCTTATTGGTCTCCACTATTTATTTTCTATTATTTTTCTAGATCTATTTTTTGGAAGTTGAAAACCATCTTCATACATAACCATTTGTAAGTTCCTCTTGCAATTTTCTAGATATTATTTTGCTAGGATATTATTAGGGAATGATCTCTCAATATTCCCCACCTCATGACATATTATACATTTGAAAGATATATTTTCATAATCCATGGTTTGGGTCCACATGTTATCCCCATACTTAAGAATGATAGATTCTAATAAAATCAATCATGACCAATATTCGAGCATAAATAGCCAAGAATCCATCTTTCATCGTATCTAAAATCTCAAGGAATTCTTCTAGAGTGTTGCATATTACCTTGAAGGTATCTATTTTCCAAAATTCAATGGGCAATCCAAAAATCCTAACACAAACTAGTACTAGGGATAGATTTACATTTTCATATGAAAAGCCTTCACACTAGTGGGTAAGCAAGAGTCTTACTCTTCCCATAAAACCCCTTTTGGGATTTTTTCTCTTTTTTACCTAGAACAAAAAATGGCTAGGAAGAAGCCTCTGGGAAGAAATGATAGAATCACTCTTGGAGACTTCCAACTCCTATCTATCCATTTTCTCAAGGCTAAAACCCCTGGCCAATATCCATTAAATTTACCAAAAAAATCCCTATATTGGAGCAACGAGGATCTCTTTGAGGTGCACTCACTAACCTCTACCACTAGGGATGATTCTAATAATTTAACTATAAATCAGTCCATGGAAAGGAAACTAAAACTCAAAATCTACTAAAATTTATCTAAATATCCTATAGTAAATATAATATTTGATATAAATTTTATAAATATTTCATGCACAATTTCTAAGATAAATAAAGGGAAAAAAACTTAACTAAAAAATTCTGTGTCCAAATATAAATTCTTACCTCACTAAAATCCTAGCCCTCCATTGCATTGCTCTTGCAATCGTTCAAACCCTAGCTAACAAATATTTGTAATTTTGTTTTTTACAACTAGAAAAATCGTCACTACCCTTGCTTCGAATAGTTGACTTCATAGAATAGTATATCCCTTAATATTACTCAGATTCCTTCACATGACCACTCATTTTAAAGCTATTTAAATTCCACACAAGTTGCTCCAAAAATCAACTAAATTGGA
This sequence comes from Wollemia nobilis, assembly GCA_028583015.1. NCBI lineage: Eukaryota > Viridiplantae > Streptophyta > Pinopsida > Araucariales > Araucariaceae > Wollemia > Wollemia nobilis. The sequence continues at coordinate 7,692,398 of JAQPPZ010007530.1, forward strand.
TAACTCTTGAAAGATGAGATATTTTTCAAGAAAAAACCCTAATTCTTTTGGTCTGTTAACTTCTTAATTGCAATGTTCCACATGGATTTACTACAAATTTTAACCAATTAAATAGTGCATGTATGACAAATCCAATTCGGCATTTGCCTCACCTCATAAATGGTTAATCAAAAATGTTAAATTCTTATAACTAATTTTTAATGTGTTGTGCTAGCATCCCACAAGGATAAACTCGATTTAGTCCTTGGTAATAATTTTCAAATAATTTTTAGAGCTATATGTGAGGCTTTAGTAGTTATCAATCAATGTGGGTTCAAATCACAAATATTTGAGCAACAATAAAACAAAATAACATGCGCAACTTCAATCAAGTTAAATTGACATAATAGTTTTTAGAGCCGTTCATGAGGCCTTCAACAACAATTTGCACAAGTTCAAGGATTAGCCTTGTCAAATCTTGTTGTCACTCTAAAATTTTTGAAACCAAAATAATTGAGAGCCTTCACAAATATATTTGGATCAACATTACCATTACTTGGATTAAATTTATTCTTCACCTCTGCTACTAGTAGCTAGCCTTTGCTTACTTGTAATCTATAAATGGAAGAGCGACACCTGCGCACAAGTCATGCTTCTAATAAAGAGAAAAAATTTCATTCACATTCATCAGATATGCATTATGTTTAATATCATGGAGTGAGAAATTTTTATGGAGTCATAGACTACTAAAAGGATTCCAGTGATTAGGCTTTTTGATCTTCTATATCAACTTATTTATAAGGGATTTTTGAAGAATGTTGACAATGCTCTAGGGGATTTCATCCAAGATGAACCAACTACTAAGGAGTGAAGACATGTTGTATACACTTACATATGTGTTTCCATTATATTTTGAAGACTGTTCTCGTTAGTCTTACAATGACACTGAGAGGGGGGGTGAATCAGTGTAGCTCTTTAAACTTAAATTCATAGCTCTTAAAATAGAAATAATGAAACCTTAGAACCAGATAAAGCAAGTATCACAAGAGAACATCACACAACACAAGATTTAACGAGGTTCACCAAAGTGGCTACTCCTCAAAAATGATTGCTTGGACTACCATCCAAATCCAGCCTTTGCAAAGCAACAACTTTACAAACAATTTACCAGCACCCACTGGAAGGAGCACCAACCCCTGATTTATCTGCACCAACAGAAAGGAGCACCAACCCCTGATGCCAAGCACCAACTTGGACTTCAATTCTGAAACTAGAAGATTGATAGTAAGATACCTTTGCTTTTGCTAGACCTTGACTGGTCACCTTTGCTTTCTCTATGCACTCTGCTTTCTCTGCGCAATCACTTCGCACACTCTGCTTCGCTACACTCGAACTTCATAGTCGTCTTCTCCCTGTTGCACACTCTGCTTTCTTAGCAAAATTTCACACTTAGAATGATTCGACACGACTTGCTCTCTGCGCACAGCGACCGTATTTCGCACACTTCGACTTCACCTCAATTCTCCAAACAACCCTCCTTTTATAACAAAATTCTTATGATGAAAACCCTAATCTTAGTCGGCTGTAAACCCTAATCTTAGTCGGCTTTCATGACAACTATAAACCCTAATTTTAGTCGGTTGTCATCGGTCTTCATCGGCTTCAACTCAACCACAAAAATACATGTCGCGATATCATGACACTTTCTTTCTCTCTCTTTCTCCTTGCTTTGGCCCCAAAAATACATGTCACGATATCCGTGACACTTTTTCTTTCTCTCTCTTTCTCTTTGCATCGACCAAAATGCTACATGTCGCGATATCGTCGACACTTTTTCTCCTTGCTCTTTCTCTTAGCATTGCCATGAAATAACATGTCGCGATATCATGACACTTTCCTCCTACGCTTTCTCTATTCCTTTGTCATGACACGACATTCATCACCTTCCTTTTTTTGTCAAAATCTAACACTTTGTCACAAAATCATGACACTACTTTCTTCTTTTTCCTTTTGTCATGAAATCATGACACTTCTGCCTTCAAGTCTTTCTCTCTACTTTTGTCATGAAATCGTGACACTTTCCTTACTTCTCTTCTTTGCTTATTGTCGATAAATCGTGACACTTTACCTTCAAGTCTTCTTCTCTGCTTTTGTCATGAAATCATGACACTTACCTTTCATACTTTACTTCTTTGCTTTTGTCATGAAATCGTGACACTTCTACTTCTGAAGTCTTGCTTTCTGCTTTTGTCATAAAATCATGATAGTTCTGCTTCCGTACGCTTCCTCTCTTTCTTTTGTACATAAAATGTGACATGTCACAAAATCGTGACACTTTTCAAACTTACTTTCTCTCTCCTATTTTAGTCGCGAAAATGCGACATGTCGCGAAATCGTGACACTTTTCTTACTTGTTCTCTTTCTTCGAAATTTGTCACGAAATCGTGACACTTCTTCCTACTTTCTCTTTTTCTTCCAACATGTCGTGAAATCGCGACAGTTTTTCCACTTGCCTTTTTCTCTTCCAACATGTCGCAAAATCATGACAGTTTTTCCACTTGCCTTTTTCTCTTCCAACATGTCACGAAATCGTGATAGTTTTTCCACTTGCCTTTTTCTCTTCCAACATGTCATGAAATCGTGACAGTTTTTCCACTTGCCTTTTTCTCTTCCAACATGTCGCGAAATCGTGACAGTTTTCCACTTGCCTTTTTCTCTTCCAACATGTCACGAAATCGTGACAGTTTTTCCACTTGCCTTTTTCTCTTCCAACATGTCGTGAAATCGCGATAGTTTATCCTACTTTTTCTCTCTTCCAACATGTCACGAAATCTGCAATTTTTCTCTCTTTTCTCTCTTCCAACATGTCACGAAATCATGACAGTTTTCTTGCTTTGCTGTATATGTCGCGATATCGTGACACTTTTCTTACTTGTCTTTTTCTTTGATCTTTTGCATATGGGCCACTTCGGTCTTCTTGGAAAATCATTGTACATACTACGAGTAACCTTTGAACTCCTATCTTTCTACATCTGAAAGGCTTTTGAACTTCCTATCCATTGCATCAATAGATCTATCTGATTGTGTTGACAACAATGACAATACTGTTGTTGCACCTTGCTCAACAATCTCCCCCTTTGGAATTGTTGGCAACACATGTGCAATTTCCTGTAACTCTTCTCCCCCTTTGACAATAATACCAAAGGGCTACTGCAGACTCCCCATGAGTCCATGCACAACATTCTCGAGGCACAATTTATTACACTTAGCAAAAATCATGAACATGAGCAAAAAGATAATCAAATACTTAAATGCTCCCCCCGAGAATGTGATCCCTGTAGCTAGTCAATTCTTGGGAAGTGTGACCACTCCCAATTTATTGCGAAGGTACTCAAAAACTTCCTTGGGCAATGGTTTTGTGAAGATATCTGCTACTTGCTCTGTAGTTGGAACAAAATCCAACTTAACCTCACCTTTCGCAACTTTCTCCTTCAAAAAGTGATACCTGATAGCAATGTGTTTTGTGCGTGAATGCATAACCGGATTCTTGGAGATGTTAATGGCACTGGTGTTATCACACTTAATTGATATTGGCTCACTGAAACTAATACCAAGATCTTTTAGAGTTTGTTTCATCCACAATACCTGCGTACAACATGTTGTCGCTGCAATATATTCTGCCTCTGTTGTCGATAAAGAAACTGACTCTTGTTTCTTACTGTGCCACGTGACCAATCTGTCTCCAAGATAGAATGCACCTCCACTGGTACTCTTTCTGTCATCTACACATCCTGCCCAATCTGCATCTGAATACGAAATAAGGGTGAAGTCTTTACCTTTCGGATACCATAACCCATATTCCATAGTACCCTTGAGGTACCGAAGAATCCTTTTCACTGTTGTCACATGAGTCTCCTTGGGATTAGCCTGAAATCGTGCTACCATGCATACTGCCTACAAAATATCTGGTCTGGTAGCTGTTAGGTACAGTAAGCTTCCAATCATAGATCTGTACATGGTTTGATCAACAGTTGGAGATTTGTCATCCTTGCTCAACTTGCAACCTGTCGTCATGGGTGTGCTAGCTGGCTTACAATCCTCCATTGTGAACTTTTTTAACATCTCTTTCACATATTTAACTTGAGAAATAAATATGCCCTTCTTATTTTGATTAACTTGCAACCCGAGGAAATACGAAAGTTCACCAATCATTGACATTTCAAATTCTTTCTGCATCTTATTTGCTAAATCTTTACACGACTCATCCTTGCTGATGCCAAATATGATATCATCTACGTATACAACAAGAACAATAAGATGCCCATTTTCTGTTTTGACATACAAATTACTATCCACCATACCTTTCTTAAACCTTTGTTGAGTGAGATAGTTGTCTAGCCTTGCATACCATGCTCGGGGTGCCTGTTTTAAGCCATATAATGCTTTCTTCAACTTGCAAACCAAGTTGGGATCATCACCAAGTTGGAAACCATCTGGTTGCTCAATATAAACTTCTTCTTCAAGTTTCCCATTCAAAAATGCTGATTTCACATCCATTTGATAAACTTTGAAATTCTTGTAGATTGCTAAAGCCAGAAACATTCTAATTGCCTCTAGTCTAGCTATCTGGTGCAAAAGTTTCCTCAAAGTCAATGCCTTCAACTTGTGCATAACCCTTGCATACCAATCTTGCTTTATTTCTGACTACCTGTCCATCTTCATTCAATTTGTTTTGAAAAATCCATTTAGTCCCGATTATATTTTTATTTGCAGGTCTAGGTACTAACTCCCAAGTTTTGTTTTTCTCGATCTGATCTAATTCTTCATTTATTGCCTTCATCCAACTTTCATCTTTGCTTGCGTCAGCAACATTTTTGGGCTCAATGTTGGATAATAGAGAGTAGTTACTTACTACTCTTCTTCTTGTTTGAACACCAACTTTGGGGTCTCCAATTATTTGCTCTCTAGGATGATTTTTTTGCCATTTACTGTTTTGAATTTCTTATTTTCTTCCACTTCGAATCACAACTTAAATCATCTGAGTCAATTTTTTGTATCTTTTCCATTTCGTTTTCCTCATCTCCTTCAATAACCTCTTCATAGATTGGGTAGTTCGTTTCATAGCTAATTACTCGTTCTCTACCTTCATCAAATTTAACATCGGCACTGTCCACAATTTTCTTTAGCCTCTTGTTGTAGCATTTGTAAGCTTTGCTTTTTGATGAATAACCGACAAAAATACCTTCATCCGCTCTATCTTCAAACTTACCAAGATTATCTTCAGTTCTTTTGATGTAGCACTTGCTGCCAAAAACTTTGAGGTATTTTGTTGTTGCCCTTTTATCGAACCACAACTCATAAGGAGTTTTGCTTTCATGTGTTCTCAGCATGTACCTATTTTGGATATACACCGCAGTATGGACTGCTTCTTTCCAAAATCTATCTGCTACTCTGCTTTCAGCCAGCATAGTCCGTGCCATTTCCTGCACTGTCCTGTTCTTTCTTTCTACCACTCCATTCTGTTGAGGTGTCCTGGCTGCTGAAAACTGTCTCTTAATACCGTATTTTTCACAGTACTCTATAAACTCCTCTGAAATGAATTCTCCTCCTCTATCTGATCTTAAACATTTGATCCTCTTTCCTGTTTCATTCTCAACTTGGTTTTTGAAAATCTTGAACATATCAAAAGCTTCTGATTTATGCTTCAAGAAAAATATCCATGTCATTCTGGAATAGTCATCAATGCACAACATAAAATATTTGTCACCATTTATGCTTTGTGTTCTCATGGGTCCACATAAATCAGTGTGTATTAGTTCCAAAGGTTTGCTTGTGTAGTACTCTTTTGTTTTGAATGTGACTCTAGTTTGCTTCCCCTTTTGGCATGAAGCACAAATGTTGTTTGCAGGTTTGTTGATGGTGGGAATATCTCTCACTGCCCTTTTTGAGGTGATTTTTACTAGATTATCAAAACTGATATGACCGAGTCTCTTGTGCCACAACCAATTTTCTTCTTCCTGTCCAATAAAACAAGCTCCTTTTGAAGTCTCTGAGAGCGTGTACAGGTTGCCAGATGTCCTTGATCCAGTTGCTATCAATTTTCCACTATTTGTTTTTCTGACTTCACAACCCTGCTTCATAAAAACTACTTCATGACCTTTATCACAAATCTGACTTACGCTCAACAAGTTATGTTTCAACCCATCCACAAACAAGACTTCTTCTGACTTAATTTTTCCATCACTAATTTTAACTGAGCCTTTGCCAACTATCTTAGCTCCATCATTATTTCCAAACTTTACTGAACCACCTTCATATTTCTGTAACTTCTCAAATTTTTGTTTGTCACCTGTCATATGACTGGAGCATCCACTATCAAGTATCCATGGTACATATTTATTCTATGCTTTAAATGTTGTTTGTACTATTAAGGATTCCTTTTCTTCCTTAAGTCGCTCTTTTTCTTTCCACTCCATTTTGATAGTAGATTTGAGCTCTTGTTTTGCCTTTCCCTTATCAATAGCTTGTGCATGTTTTTCGGGAAGTTTTCTATTTTGTCTCATCCTGTTTGGTTGAAATTTTCTTCCCTGAAACTGATTTGATGCAAATGTACTTCTACAGTTTCTTGCAATGTGCCCAAAATTATGACAGTTATAACATTCTACTGTATAATTCATCAAAGGAGAGAAAGCATTTCTACTTGGTGAAATTCCTTGGTCTTACATTATATTTGCGGTCTGAGATTTTATGTCCATAGCCATTGCATTTAAAATAGAAACCAGAAAAGGGATAATTGAACCTGGGTGATGGTCTTTGCCATGTTGTCGTAGGAGCCATAGGTCTTCTTCTTCTTTGATGTGTGACATTGGTGAATCCATCATTGTCAATTCTCCTTTCGTGCCTGGCATTATTGCTTTCTTTTGCATGAGATGTTTTTCCTTGATCAACTTGTTTCTTATCTTCATTCTTTATGGATTCTACATTTCTGGCCTTTGATCCATTTGATGATTCTCCTTCGACGAAACCCAGACCAAATTTGATGCCTGCAGGCCTTTGGTCATTTATGATCTTATCCAACTTCATAGAACTTACTTCACATTTGTGATAACAACTGATTTTCTTATTCATCTCTTCTAGCTGCATTCTTAAACCAACAATCTCTTCTTCTAGCTTGCTGCAATAATCTATTTTCATGGTTATTTGCACTTCAAGATCTTCGAAGATTTTCTTGGATTCTTCTATCTGTACTTTCAAACTGGATATGATTTCATTTGCATCCTCAAGCCTTTTTGAAAGTTTCTTATTCTTTTTCCTCTCTATTTTCCACTCTTCAAGTGCAGAGATCAACTCACCTTCTAGATCTACTTCAGCCTCAGGGTTTTCACCACATACTTTAGAGTTCACTCCTTCTTCCTTTTCTGATTTTACTTCTTCAAATGCCATGAAAAGAGCTTCACCTGTTTCCTCTTGAGAATCCTCACCGGAGTTGTCTTCTGATGAACTGGCATTTCTGGAGATGAAACTTTTCTTCTTGAAGTTGCCTTTTCTGAAATTCATTTTCTTCTTCCAGCCACTTCTTTCTTGGTGCGATCCTTCATCATTTTTGTTCTTCTCATTAAGAGGACATTTAGTCGCAAAATGCCCAATGCCTCCATAGTTGAAACATTTAAGCGGTAGCTTTCCTCTGTATTTTCCTTTTCCCCTTTTTAGTTTTCTAACAAAGTTTGCTTCCATTTCATCTGATGTCTCTTCTTCCTCGGACTTTTGTTTTGCATTTTTATCTTTAAGAGCTTTAAAAGCCGCTTCTCTGTCTGTGGGTTTAGATCTTCCTATCCTCATCTCATATGCAGTCAAGGAACCATACATCTCATCTATACTAAAATAATTTAGATTTTTAGCTTCTTCTATCGCTGAGACTTTAGAATCAAACCTTTGAGGAAGAGATCTTAATACCTTTTTCACGATGGTAGAGTCTTCGATATCCTCGTCGAGTCCTCTGATCGCATTAATGATTCCATTAACTCTCAGCATATATGCCTCAATGTTTTCATCGTCATTCATCTTTAATGCTTCGAACTGAGCTCGATGTGTCTATAACTTGGCCTCCTTGATCTTATCGTCTCCTTCATGAATACTCCTCAGTTTGTCCCATATCTCTTTTGTCATTTTACAGCTCATGATCTTTACTAGTTCATTGTCTGCTAATCCGCACATGAGAGCATTCTTTGCTTTTGAGTTATTTTCAAACAGTTTCTTTTCGTCAGCCTCTTTTGGAGAAGTGATGGGTATTGTGTATCCACTAACTACTGAATCCCAGATGTCGTATCCCAAAGCACAGAGATATGTCTGCATCCTGATTCTCTAGAACGTGTAATTAGATCCATCAAACAATGGTGCTTTGTTTGATGAGAAACCTTCACCACCTGCCATTGTGTTACTTCCAAGATCACCCTAGCCGGTTAAGCTTGTACAGGAACTTAGCTCTGATACCAATTGTTAGTCTTACAATGACACTGAGAGGGGGGGTGAATCAGTGTAGCTCTTTAAACTTAAATTCATAGCTCTTAAAATAGAAATAATGAAACCTTAGAACCAGATAAAGCAAGTATCACAAGAGAACATCACACAACACAAGATTTAACGAGGTTCACCAAAGTGGCTACTCCTCAAAAATGACTGCTTGGACTACCATCCAAATCTAGCCTTTGCAAAGCAACAACTTTACAAACAATTTACCAGCACCCACTGGAAGGAGCACCAACCCCTGATTTATCTGCACCAATAGAAAGGAGCACCAACCCCTGATGCCAAGCACCAACTTGGACTTCAATTCTAAAACTAGAAGATTGATAGTAAGATACCTTTGCTTTTGCTAGACCCTGACTAGTCACCTTTGCTTTCTCTATGCACTCTGCTTTCTCTACACAATCACTTCGCACACTCTGCTTCGCTACACTCGAACTTCACGATCATCTTCTCCCTATTGCACACTCTACTTTCTTAGCAAAATTTCACACTTAGAATGATTCGACATGACTTGCTCTCTACGCACAATGACCGTATTTCGCACACTTCGACAACCTCAATTCTCCAAACAACCCTCCTTTTATAACAAAATTCTTATGATGAAAACCCTAATCTTAGTCGGTTGTAAACCCTAATCTTAGTCGGCTTTCATGACAACTGTAAACCCTAATTTTAGTCGGTTGTCATCGGTCTTCATCGACTTCAACTCAACCACAAAAATACATGTCACGATATCATGACACTTTCACTTTCTCTCTCTTTCTCCTTGCTTTGGCCCCCAAAAAAAACATGTCACGATATCGCGACACTTTTTCTCTCTCTTTCTCTTTGCATCGGACCACGAAAATGCTACATGTCGCGATATCGTGACACTTTTTCTCCTTGCTCTTTCTCTTAGCTTTGGCCATGAAAATACATGTCGCGATATCATGACACTTTCTCCTATGCTTTCTCTATTCTTTTGTCATGAAAATGCGACATGTCATGATATCGTGACACTTTTGCTTCTACTCTTTCTTTTTCAAAATTTGTCATGAAATCATGACACTCTCTACTTCTTTTTGCTTTTGTCGTGAAATCATGACACCTCTAATTCTTCTCTCTTTGTCATAAAATCGTGACACTTCGACTTCCATACTTACTTCTTTGCTTTTCGTGAAATCGTGACACTTCTACCTTCGAAGTCTTCTTCTCTACTTTTGTCATGAAATCGTGACACTTCTGCTTTCATACTTTACTTCTTTGCTTTTGTCATGAAATCATGACACTTTTGCTTTAAAGTCTTGCTTTTTACTTTTGTCATGAAATCATGACACTTCTACTTCCGTACGCTTCCTCTCTTTCTTTTGTCATGAAAATGTGACATGTCACGAAATCGTGACACTTTTCAAACTTACTTTCTCTCTCCTATTTTAGTCGCGAAAATGTGACATGTCACGAAATCGTGACACTTTTCTTACTTGTTCTCTTTCTTCGAACTTTGTCACGAAATCGTGACACTTCTTCCTGCTTTCTCTTTTTCTTCCAACATGTCACGAAATCGTGACAGTTTTTCCACTTGCCTTTTTCTCTTCCAACATGTCACGAAATCGTGACAATTTTTCCACTTGCCTTTTTCTCTTCCAACATGTCGCGAAATCACGATAGTTTTTCCACTTGCCTTTTTCTCTTCCAACATGTCACGAAATCATGACAGTTTTCCACTTGCCTTTTTCTCTTCCAACATGTCCTGAAATCGCGACAGTTTTTCCACTTGCCTTTTTCTCTTCCAACATGTCACGAAATCATGACAGTTTTTCCACTTCCTTTTCTCTTCCAAATGTCACGAAATCATTTTCCTCTTTTTCTCTCTTCCAACATGTCACGAAATCATGACAATTTTTCCTACTTTTCTCTCTCTTCCAACATGTCACGAAATCGAGACATTTTTCTTGCCTCTTGTATATGTCGCGATATCGCGACACTTTTCTTACTTGTCTTTTTCTTTGATCTTTTGCATATGGGCCACTTCGGTTTTCTTGGAAAATCACTATACATACTATGAGTAACCTTTGAACTCCTGTCTTCTGCATCTGAAAGGCTTTTGAACTTCCTATCCATTGCATCAATAGATCTATCTGACTGTGTTGACAACAATGACAATACTGTTGCTGCACCTTGCTCAACATGTTCCACAGTACTATAGGATTAAATATAAATAAAGAGAATGGGGTCAACAAGTGGATTATAAGAACATTGCATTTTGATGTCGTAAATATTATGAGATTTGATATATGGTAAGAGATTACAATGTGAAAATAATGGGGAAAGAAATGGAAAATTTTATGAATGAGATAAAATTTAAAATGAAGAAAGGAGATCAAATCATAGTGGAAACAAGACCAAGTCAAATATTTTCCACTCCCAAGAAAGTTTCAAAGAAATCCTTTCTACATCATCAAATGGTGAAGGCCATTAAAATTTACTCAAATCAGCCATTAGAAGAAAAATGACACAAGGGATGAGGATGTACAATTCACAAGTTTAAATTTAGAATGAGTTAAAGGTGGAAGGAAGATGGGATAGAAAATTTTAAAGCAAAAGAGGTCAAGTTTTATTCATGTCTAAATCATATTCATTTTTACTATAATATATTACATTATTTAGTACATGCTAATGTACCATCTTGGGTACATCATTAGATTAGGAGAGTGTCTTATATTAGAGCTTGAGTATTTACTTTATGTAATGTAATAAATGCACAAAGTATTATTAGAATGTGCAATGATGTAAATGTGCATGTTGTCCACATGTACATGAGTCCTTAGAATAGAAATATGGAAGGCCAAGAGTCATATCTCATTATATATAGGCCTTTTATAGATGAGATAAAAGAGGAGAGTGATAGAAAGAAGCACAAGATAGACTAGATACAATGTAGAACTTGTATGAAGCATGGAGCATTTGAGATCTCCATTTTGTATCAAGTTCCTATTTTTGTGAGCTTTCATTAATGGCTATTTCATGAGTTATTTCAAAAGTTTATTTTTACTATTTACTTGCTTATTATATTTGTATTATCATAGATATAGCATTGCATGCTTATTTTACTTCTTGTGGTTACATTTCCTTTAATATATAGCATCCAAAGCTAAAAATGGTCTCAAAGCACAAGGTATATTGAAAGAAAATAGAGAGAGCCACAAGAGATATTTAGAGGAGATAGGAAATCTTGTTTTTAGAGTATTTGAAATTGCATTTTAGATATATTCTTTCCACAAAGTTGTAGGAAAACTTGTGAAGACTAGGAATTAGCATTGATTCCACTAGATTGACAAATCAACTACTGAAGTTCATTTTCTTTAGATATAAATAAATTTTTATTATAATTTTCTAATACTTTGTTGCAGAGAAAAGTTGATTTAAAGAAGGTTGAGAAGCTTCCTACAATAGCTAGGAAAAATTTCTTCTTTGGAAATGATCCAGTACTTGAAGCAACAAGTTGAATATTGAAGTTTTTTAGAAGCCTAAGGAAAAGGTCCCATTGCAGGATTTGTAGATTGAAGATAAAATATTGAGAAGACTCAAGAAAAATATCTCCATAGAATATTGAATATTGATAAGAAGATCTAAAGGAGGTCCCATTGAAGAACTTTTAGATTTGGAAGATTGAAGATAGAGAAGGACTAGAAAAGGTCCTATTGCATATTAGAGAAGCTGCATAATTTGAAGACCCAAGAGAAGAGGTCTCAAGAAAAAATGAAAGAATAAAGAAGAAGAAGGCTAGAAAATCCCTATTTAAGAAGTGGAGATTGAAGAATTTTTGAAAAGAGCTCAAGGAAGAATATTTCTAGCAAGGAGAAGCACCTGATAGACAAGAATTTGGGACAATTTTTTCCATTTGACAACAAGCCCAAAATAAAGAAGGATTTGGCAAGAAGTTTGCCAAATTTTGGAAAGGATTCTAGAAGACCTCAAAACATTTAGATTCTTGAAAAGGAGGTCAAAAAATAGGCCAAGTTTGAAGTTAAAATTCTATAAGGAGATTGGAGGAGAAAGAAGCTAGAAGATGCCACTATATTTGAGAAATTTGAAGACTATCATTAAAGGCTTGAAGACCAATTTATGAAGGAGAAGAATGCTAGATTTTATAGTAGAAGTTAAAGAGTCACAGGAAAATAAATTGAAGGAATATTTGGCAGAAATAAAAGATAGCAAATCAAGAGGATTAGGCAATATTAGAAGGAGAAAAGAAGGCTACAAATTATAGGAGTTAAAGACAACAAAATGAAGGAGGAATTGGATGCATTAGAAGCTGAAAATTATAGAGTTTAGGATAGCAAGAGGGAAGAAATTTGGGTAGAAATTAGAGCTACAAAAGTGACAAGTTTGAGGCAACAATTAAGTAGAAAGGAGAGCTACAAAATTATACATTCTTAGGCAACAAGTTAAAGGAGTTATAAAGCTGCAAATTGGAAGAGTTTATGAGCTGATTTGGATAGCAAGTAGAGCTAAAAATTTAACAAAGTTGGGGCAGCAAATAGGTGAGTCAAATCACCAATAAATCAAGCTACAGAAGGAGACCAAAAGGTATGCAATATTGGTGCAAAAATTTCATTATTTGAATGTTTATATTAGCTTAGTATTAAGTCTTCAAAAGCATTGTATTTGAGGTTTTAAAGTTGCAAGAGGAAAGATCTCAAGTTTATGTTTTCAAGGTTGGAGTAGAGTGCATTTACAAGGGATTAAAACCTTCACAAAATAAATAATTCATATATAATACAAGGAAAAAAATACCAACTTCTTACTATCTATTGGAAAGCAAATAAGCCAATATTGTATAGCAAATATTGGTAAAATTTTTGGCATAATTTAGAAGCTTGGAGTCACCATAGAAGACATCACCAAGCATTGAGCCAAGAAGGAGATGTGGTAGAAGAATATCCAAAGAAGAAAAGGCAATGTAAAAGAGAAACCACCATTACCACATATTGGTAAAAAGGAACCACCAGAGGAATAACAAAAAGGAGAGGTGCCACCACCACATTTGAGAGGAGAAATCACCATTTCATGAAAGCAAGAGTGATAGTTGAAAGTATAGGGGGAATTTTTTTTGAAAGGTACAAGTGTGTGTCTCCTTAAGATATGTATAGCAGCTAGTAAGCATCAAAGCACCACAAAACAACAAGGTCTAGTCACCAAAGTGCCATTAGCGAGCAAAGCAGTGCAAGAGCCAAGGATATTTCATGTTGAAGGTTTGAAAATACTACATTATCTTGAAAATGCCAACCAAAAACATTAACCAATGTAAAGGAGAGGCATCATTCATAGCAAAGGAGGTTAGTTGCAGCATCAAGCATTACTAAGTGAATAAGGAGTAAGCTTATCATCAAAGGAGCCATGTTGAAAAGATACAATGCCTGTAGGAGCATTACAAAGAAAAAGAGAGTGCTACATAGAATATAGTGCATGAAAGAGAGTTATAAAGCATAGCACCACATGGAAGGAGCATTATAAGGGATAGCACCACATAAAAGGAATGTTACAAAGTGAAGAACAATGCCACATGGAGAAGAGTTAGCTCCCTACCAAGTAGAGAAGAGAGAAGGAAGTTAACACCATGTGGAAGAAGAGACAACATATTGGGAGTAGAAAGAATGTTACAAAGAAGAAGTGCCATCACTTGGAAGGACAAGGAGATGAAGAGTTTTACCATCAAGTGTCACAATACAAAAAAAACTCCAAGGGAAGAGGAAATGTTTGCCTTGCATGAGTGACAAGTCTCACACTTATTCATGCAATAAGAAGGTATTCCAAGAGAATGTAGCATAACACAGTGAAGTGAAACTAGTAGCACAGTGGAAGGAGAACGTAACTAGTAGCACATTGAAGTTAGTCAACAATGTTGAAGGTGCCAAAAGGGAGTGCAATTAATGTTGTGTCATAAGCATTGAATATGGAAGAGTGAACAACACTTTATTACAAGTGCAAGTTGTAGAGGAGTCAAAGGAGAAATAGACCTCATACACAATGCACATCCAAGTCAAGAAGGTATTAAGATTTATTTAAATCAAATTGTATTTTTATAAAGTTAAAGGAGGAATAAGGAACATTAATGCTAAGGTCAAAACTAGTTAATCTTTATGCTTGAGATTAATTAGATAATTGGAGGTATAAGGAATTGCATTGATATATTATTGCCTTAGATGCATTATTGAAAGATTGAAAAATATTTTGAAGCAAGAAATATTTAATTGAATAGCATTTGAAATTACTTTATTCAAGCACAAGAAATATTTTCAAATAACCCATGATGCGTAGTCGTTATACCATCATTAATTCTCAATGAATCTATCAATCCAGGGCAGTGTACAAGGCTATCTGCGGGAGAAGAAGTGAAACATCTATAACTTAGGTCAATCTAGGGCAACAAGTCTTATTGGTGGAACCGGTTGTGTGGGGGGTTTTGGAACATTCCTATCTCTAAATTGCATAAATTAAATCTTAATCTAAGTTGTAGAATTGGAAACTAATCATTAACTGCAGAAATGAAGTCCTAATTACAATTGCAAAATTAGACCTAATTATATTGCAAAATTAATAGTTGTAGAATTGAAAGTCTGATCCTAATTGCAGAAAGGAAATCTAATTACTTTTGCAGTAATGAAAGTTTAGATCTAATGTGGAAATAAAAACTATCAAAGTTCTGTAACAGAAGGTTGTCAATCTTCTATTCAGATTTTGACAGCAAAACATAAAATGCAGGAAATTGCTAAAAAATAGTAAATTCTAGAAATAACAATCTAAAAATGAAGTGGAAACTTTTTTGAAAGTAAGATTGCAACTAAAACTTTAAGCACAAGATTAATCTAAGCATAAATAAACTAATACTGCAAATATTGTCAACTATTTACAAGCAATTGAAATAACAAGTTCTACAACTCATTCTGCTACAGCAAAATCAGAATAAAAACAAGATTAGTGAAATGCTGCTATTATTCTAAGCATATCCCATTGTAGCAAATCATAGCAAAAAGAACACAAAACTATGCAAAAAGCTATAAAATCAGCATATAATATTTCAAATACTTTGATCATGCAAAATGGTTAATATACAACATATTGAATCAACTTAACTAACATATCAAATAAAACATAAGAGTTTATAGGCATTTTTAGTGTACAAAACATGTTATGATTGAGGCATTTCCATGCCTCATCATTTCCCCCCCAACTTATATTAATGCATGCCCTCATGCATTTTGTTGGGCTATGGAATCACATATGTCCATGTTTAGATTCCATGACCTGTAGAATAACTTCTTGCCTATGTAATACCCCCTATTTTCTTGAATGTTTTTGAGCCAATCTTCAAATTGTTCATCAGGCTGGGCATCTTCCTCAAAGTAGAATGGAACTAGAGTAATGATGGTTGGAGGCCTGAACCTGAGACCTATCCAGTTATGTTGCATGATCTGAATCAGTTGGACTACACCTTCTGCTCTTCTTCTGGACCATTCTAAATTGATGGGGGAGATAGGTTCTCTTTTCCTCAAAGACATGGAAAGTTCATTCCATCTGTCTCTGCATACTGACAATGCTGGGAAGAAATTGTGATCACAGAAATTATTAAATCTGGCCACACGAGTCCCTCAAATTGTTCAAGTACATTCTCTTAATATCATCCCTGTTCATCATTGAAAAGTGTTGTTGGGTGATATTTAGGTGATTTGGTCTGGATTGCTCTGACTAACAACTCAACCCTTGTTTCAATCACTTTATTCTGCCTTTTCTCTTGATCCCAATAAAGCTGATTTTGCAAAGTAGACATAAATGCTCTCAACTGAACATCTCCAATGTAGATTTGAGGATGAGAGTCAACTTCCTCTGGAATAAAGAAACTGTGTAAAAACAGTTCACACAGGAGATTTTTCTGCTCAAAGGGACTGTTAAAATATGCTTCCAGAAAATCTTCAATAGTGTCCAATTTATATGGAAGATTTGAAGTAATCCTCATGACCTGCCATCTGAGGTATTTTTCCTTCAAAATAAGGCTGTAAAACCTGGCTGGTCGTCTAAATTGGACTAAAAATTTAGCAATTTGGCATAAGTCAGACACCTTTTCTTTCAATGCCTGAATTTTTGTGTCCTTGGCTTCTAGTTGTTTTGCTTCCAATTTGAATTTTTCAGTTTTATTGGCAAGTTGTTCATATCTAAGCATCCAGCTAGCTATATCTGCATTGTACTGCTCTAGAGACACAGTATTAGGTGGTCTTACTACAAGGGGGATCCTAGGCAACGATTTATCCGAACTCCTTTTTCTGCCACTTCCACTTGGCTGTTCATCTGTCAATAACTCTACTTGCACCCCCTTATTTGCTATTTCTATGGGGTTGTCATCCAATAGTATTTCTACTTGTACCCCCTTATCTGCTATTTCTATTGGAAGTATAGCAAGTTGAAATGCAGGGACCTCAATAGGAGTACTTACTTGAACATTTTCTTGCTTGTTGGGACTGTTTCGTGTTGGTGGCTCATTTTCAACATCCTCTGCAATATTCCTCACCATTTTTGAAGCATCTTCAGAACAAGAAGGCAATGCTTCAGAATAAGATGGTGTTGCTTTAGAATGAACAGGCACTTCTTCAGAATGAAGGAGTGCTATTTCAGGATGAACTCCCATGTCTGCTTCAATAGAATCATCTGCTCTTGATAAACCTAGAAGCAATTGAGCCAAATTATCTTCATCATGGGATATAGCTGGCTATTTTTTAGATTGTGACAACAATTTTTTTAGTTCTGCCACTTCCTCTTGAAGCTCTGCAATTTTTCTTTCTTGCATCTCAATGATGCTTTCTTTCTCTGTGATCCATCGGTCCGTGTTTTGACAACACTTCTTGCTGCCCTCAGCTACTCTGTGATGTCTTCCACTTCTATTTCTTCTTCAGAAGTTGATGCAGACAAATTAGTTGCAGTTGGCTGCTCAACCAATATTTCCTCTTCTTCTGCAATAGTTTGTTCTTGTTCAGGAGGCTCTGTGAGACTGTCTATAAGGATATCTACCATATCTGTAGCCTATTGAACTGTAGCCTCTTCCAAACCAACCTGCTCAGTTTTTGCCTCAGCTATCTGTTTAGGGAATTCTGGAAAGTTGTCAGATCTTTGGTTGTATCTTTGTGACATCTGGGCTGCTTGGTCTATCTTCTTCCTCCATGACCTGTTCTACAGTTTCTTTCAAATGGATTCTTGTAGACCTCCTAGTTCCAGATGCAAAATTCTTCTTTTTGCTCTATTTTTTGGTGACAGTAGGGGTCATGGGGTCAGTTTTAGATGCCTCTGTTTCCCTTGTTTCACTTCTCTGTTCTGATAAGTCAGTTGCAGCTTCGACAAACCGAACTTTCTTTTGTTTTTCTGCTCTACTGCTAGTTCCAGATCCTCTTCTCTTTTGTCTCTTAGCCTGTGAAGTTGAGGGTTTAGGAGCAAGGTTTTCTGCTATTGTTGTGGGGTGTAGTTTTGTAACAGCTTTAGGGGCACCTTCTACAGTTTCTTCTGCAGCATCTTCTGCAACTTTTTTGTAGCATCTTCTGCAACATTTTCTGCAGCAATTGTTTCCTCTTCTACAGCAACATCAGTAGTATTTGGTTCTTCTTCTTCCTCACTTTCATCCCCAAAAATGACATCATTTAGGTTAGAGTAAAACCTGTCAAAACTCCTAGGGTTTCCTCTAAAATGGTGTTGGCAAACTAATTTGATGAGGCCATGATGGCGAAGGCTTCCTTTACCCTCCTGATATCTTTTTGCCATGTTCTTTAACTCTTGATACAGATACAGGGGAAGATTTACCCTAACTTTTGGTTGTTGTCCACCATGTTTGAGATGGTTCAAAATTCGTAGATGATGCCTTGACAACAGCACATACTGCCCTTCACGGGTTAAAAACTTAATTACCCAGGTGGCTACTTCATCCCGGGGTTCCTGCAGGCTGGCCCTTTTTAACCCTTTGCATGTGTTGTTATGGGTTAAGTATTCAGGTTCTCTATCATTTTCTTCTACAAACCGATTAACTACATTTGCCAATGTGTTCTTGCCAGATCTAGTAATTGAAATCCCTTCTAATGGCAGCTCTGTAATCTGACTTAAAATTTTAGGGCTTACCTCAATAGACATGCCGTTAACATGTGCTCGGTTGTTTACGAACGTATGGGCGAACATGCCAGCTAAATCTTTAGAAGACCCATTGAATTTATCCAGAAATGTCATAAACCCTCCGTCTTCAAAAATCTGCACAACTGCCGGATTTTCTCGGAGGTAAGTGGTATCTGCGAGCTACGTTATGATCTTTCGCCCCATTTTTCTCTGTTTAAAAATCGTACACTATGGCTGCTGTTCTACTGCAGGATTTTTGGCTATTTTCTATTGCAAATTTGTAGAGTTTTAAGTTGAAACCTTCGTTGCCCTGTTTCTCGTCTTCTTCTTCGGAATGAACCGTATCCTGTGCACTGTACCTCGCAACACGTCTTCGGAAAGAAATATGGCACACATTTCTACTTTTGCATTGTACACCTGTTTGTTGATAATTGCATGGATGTCCTTGCCATCAGATCCACCTCATTAGTTTTGCAGATTCTCACGTGCATGTTAATTGACATTAAAAACTGGTGGCATATGGTTGGTCATGTTCTCCGTATTTCCAATGAGTGCAAAAACAAACCATGTGTTGATTGACACGTGTCCCTTCCTCGCATGCAACTAAGAAAAAATCTTGATTTTGTCGTACCTTATCTTCTTGGATGCCACGTGGAAATGCTCTTTCCGAAGATTATAACTTATTGCGCAAACAAAATTTCATTCGAAGATTATGACCTCATTTCGAAGACAAGTCTTCATTTCGAAGACAAATCCTCATTCCGAAGATTATGACCTCATTTCGAAGACAGGTCTTCATTTCGAAGACAAATCTTCTTTGCAAAATTTTCATTTCGAAGACAGATCTTCATTCTGAAGATCAATCCTCATTCGAAGATTAATCCTCATTTCGAAGATCAGGATGTATTGTGAAAGTAAATCGTCATTCTGAAGACAGACCCTCATTCGAAGACAAATCTTCATTTCGAAGACAGATCTTCATTCCGAAGACATATCTTCATTCAGAAGATGATGCGGCAAGTCGTCATTCGAAGACCAAGTTTCATTACGAAGACAAATTGTCATTCGAAAGACAAAGTTTCTTTCTGAAGACAAAGTGCAACATTCATTTTGCTGTCATTATGAAGACAATTTCATTTCGAAGATAATACAGCAAGCACTTATTTTTGGCATTCTTGTTCCGAAGATTAGGCAGAAATCAATATTTTCATTCTCAAAACATGTTTTTAAGTATGCCAACTCTTATGAATACCTTTTATGCTAATGGTTAATTGTCACATACTATATACCAATCATTTTACAATGAAGAAATGTAAGAAATATATACGATAAAAAGAGTTAATGCCAGTTTTTGAAGAATGACTGCTTTTGTTGATATTCTGCTGAGATTTTCTGCAACATTTCAAAACAAGTGCACTAGGTGAATTTGTACAATGATGGTTCAGAAATTTCTCAAGGTTATGCATGCCAGAAAACTGGTTTTCATGCACACCAACTCAGTAGTGCCTTAAGAAAAGGTTTTCACTGCTGGGTTATTCATTTTTCTCTCTTTTTTTTTCTTGATTTTCCCTTCTTTTTTTTTTTACCTCTCCTTTTCTTTTTTTTTTTTTTTTTCTTGATCCTGACTATGCCCATGAAGGAATTTCATGATTTCCCCTGAAACCATGCCCATGAAGGAATTCATACTCAGAATTTATTCATCTTTTTGTTTTCTATTTTTTTGATTTTTTTGTATTTTCTATTTTTTTCTTGAAATCCACTGATCATGTTGATTGTTTTGAAGTGGAAGAAGGAATCTCTTCCACTGCTGTGTATCCAAACTATCAAGTTGCTTGCAAGAATTCTTCTTTAGTCGAGAGGTGTATGGTATACCCTGAGGCGATGTCCATTCACTACCAACTTTCTTCGTGACCCATCAATAGGGGATAAGCGAGCTGCTCCGTTGTTAAATACCTCTTCAATCCGGTGAGGTCCCAACCATCTAGTTCTCAGTTTTCCGGGGAAGTCTTCATATTGAGAATCAAACAGTAAAGCCCAATCTCCTTGTTGAAGTTTCCTCTGCTGAATGTGACTGTCATGCCACAACTTCCTCTGCTCCTGAATTACCTCAGTTTGGTGCAGAGCATCCAATCTAAGTTCATCCAATGCATTCAAGCTGCAGAATCCTGTCTGTACCTGCGACAATTCAATTCCAATTTCTAGTGTTGTGCGCAATGTTAGTAGCTCAAATTCAATAGGTAAGAGAGGCTTTTTACCAAAGACTAGTTCATAAGGTGTGAATCCAGTAGTGGACTTCCAAGTAGTATTGTAGGCCCAAACTGCTTCAGGTAATTTGTCTAGCCAATTTCTCCTATGAAAAGCTACTATTTTTGTCAAGATGCGTTCTAGTTCCCTGTTTGTTACTTCAACTTGGCCATTTGCTTGTGGGTGGTAAGGTGATGATTTCCTATGTTTGATTTCATACAATTCTGTAAATGCTTTTATGACTTTGGATGCAAATTGGGGTCCTTGGTCTGTGGTGATAGACCGTGGAGCTCCAAATCTCTAAAAAATCTGAGTATACAAGAAATCAACGACCTTCTCTTCACGAGCATGTTTGAAAGCACGCACCTCTACCCACTTTGTCAGGTAATCGGTGCATACTAGAATATGCACCTTTCCTTGAGAAGGTGGATCAATAGGTCCTACAAAATCAAGCCCCCACCTCTCAAATGGTTCTAAAACCATTTGAGGCTGCGATGGCATCTCATTTGTATGAGTGGGTTTCCCCATTCTTTGGCATGCATCACAATGCACGATGTACTTTTTCACATCCTTGTGAAGAGATGGCCAATAATATCCTATCCCCAAGATTTTTCTAAGCTGTGCTTTTTACAGAATAGTGTCCACCTGAGGGTTCATCATGACAAGCTCTAAGGATATCATACACTTCATCCTTTCGGATGCACCTACGTAACACATGGTCAGGACTGCACTTAAAAAGCATACCCTTAATCCATTCGAAAGAAGAACTCTGTTTGATCAATTGTTTTTTCTGTTTTGAAGTAAAATGTGGAGGAACTTTCCCTGTGACCAAATAATTGGCTATATCTGCAAACCAAGGTGATTGAAGTGATATAGCAAATAGTTTTTCATCAGGAAAAGTGTCATCAACTAATTCCCCTTCATACGTGATTATGCAACCTAGACAAGAAATCTGCCACAACATTAGCTTTTCCTGGTTTGTTGATTATGGTGATATCAAATTCTTGCAGCAACAGCAACCAACGAATAATTCTTGCACTTACCATAGGTTTATTCATCAAATACTTAATGGTTGTATGATCTGTGTGAATAAATATTTGATAACTTGTGATATAATGCCTGAATTTGTTGATGGCATAAATTACTGCTAGGAATTCTTTCTCAGTTGTTGTATAATTTTTCTCTGCTCTTGTCAAGTTCTTGCTAATGTTGTAGATGGTATAATGTTCACCATTATCAATTTGTCCTAATGCTGCTCCAATTGTTGTATTGGAGGCATCAGTCTGAATGTGAAATGGTAATGTCCAATTAGGTCCTCCGAGCACAGGTGGAGTTATCAATTTCTCTTTTAGAGCTTCAAATGCTTCTTGACACTTTGCAGTCCAGGAGAATTCAGAATCTTTAGTCAATAAGGCAAACATAGGACTGGCTATTGTACTAAAGTTGGGAATAAACCTGCGGTAAAAACCAATGTGTCCTAGGAAGCTTCGACATTAGTCCGAGTTTTAGGAGGAAGGAGATTCTTGATAATTTCAACTTTCTTTGGATCAACTTGGATCCCTTCTGGAGAGATGTGATGACCAAGAACTATCCCTTCCTTCATCATCATGAAGCATTTATCTGGATTTAAGGATAAGTGGTATGTTTCACAACGAGTTAAGACTTTGTCAAGATTTTCCAATGTAAAATCAAAAGTTTTTCCACATATTGTGAAATCATCCATGTAAATTTCAACACTTTTGGTGGTCAGATCAGCAAAAATTGCTAGGACTGCTCGTTGAAAAGTTCGTTGGGGCATTACACAAACCAAAAGGTAAAACCCTATAGGCAAATGTTCCCCATGGACATGTAAAAGTTGTCTTTTCTTGATCTTCGGGTGCAATCTGAATTTGATTATATCCACTAAATCCATCAAGAAAACAAAAGTATCTTTTTCCAGCAAGAGTATCTAACACTTGATCTATGAAAGGTAATGGAAAATGGTCTTTGTATGTCACCTTATTCAATTCTCTATAGTCTACACATACTCTCATTTTTCCATTTTTCTTAGGAACTATTACCAATGGAGAAACCCATTGGCTATCAGAAATTGGGTAAATGAATCCTACTTCCGGGAGTTTTTCAATTTCTTCTTTCACAATATCTCTTAAGGCAGGATTCAATCTTCTTTGAGGTTGTCTAGCTGGCTTGACTTCTTCGAGTATAGATTCTATGGGTACATATATCGGGATGAACTCTGACATATCTTTGTAGTTCCAAGCAAAAGCATGAACATGCTTACGCAAAACAACTATCAATTTTTCTTCCTCTTCCCTAGTAAAGTTGGTTGTAGATGTTCAAAAATTTGCCTGGTTGGACTTTTATTTGTTTTGTATTTAGAAGGACTGAATTCACTCCTTCATACTTGGTGTTTAAGGGATTAAGAGGACATTCCTTGAGATGGGAGAAAAGAAGCGAGTTTCTATTTTATTGCTTGCTTGAGGGAAGCATATCTTGTATGGAACAGTGAGAAGGAAAAATTAGATGATGGTGCCATCCATGTGGTAGTGAAACGGAGTTTCCCTGTGATAGCACAGATGATTCATCTTCAGATTTTTGATTCTCCTCATTACTTATCAACTTGTTGGATATTTGTTGCTTCCCCTTCTAAACCTTGTTCATGCAGAACATTCATCGGGATTGTTTCATTTTCTAAGTTTTATGTGTCACTGAGGTCTTCTGTGTGTTCTCTTACTACTAAGGTAGCTAGTGTAGAAATGACCTCTTACGGTTCCTCATCCGAGTCGAGAAAACCATAACTGACCTAAAAATTTGCTAGATGGTTTTGCGGGAGGATATAAAGAAATTTGTTTCAGCTCAATACCATTTGAAATAGTCATATTTCCAGATCTGCAATCTATGAAGGCTGCTGCGAGTTGCAAGCCAAGGTCTTCCCAAAATAATGGGATATCCATGTGCTGAATTTCTTGGTCGTAAAACCAAAAAATCTGTAGGGAATTCCCAAGAAGAAACTTCTATAGGGACATCTTCAATGATTCCTTCAGGTTTTGCAACTGACCTATCAGCCATTTCTAAAATTGTAAATGTGGGGCTGAGATGTTTGAGTTGTAATTGTTCCATTGTATCTTTAGTCATGACATTTATTGCAGCTCCTAGATCCACTAAAACATTTGATATTGGTACTTGAACCTATGGTGATTGTGATAACTGGGCTTCCTGGATCACTATACTTTGGAGGTAGTAGTTTTCCAGGTAAGAGATCAGCTATCTTCCCTTCAACTCTGCACGAGTCTTGGGGAATGCTTTCTTCTTTCTTCCTGCTCTTTTAATGCACAAATTTTGGACAGATCTTATTAATTTTTGGTATTTCCTTAATGGCTTGCAATAAGGGCAATGAGATAGTCAACTTTTTGAGTTCTTTGACCAATTCTGACTCAAAAATTTTTGGTATTGCATTAAGTCTTTCAGGATATGGAACTATCCTTGGTAATTGTTCTGCTTGTGTCTCTTTTTCTATTGTTGGATCCAATTTTTTTGTTTCTATTGTTGGTTGGATTCTCTCTGGTTCTGATGATTCTTGCTTTTCATTATCTTTGATTTCCATTAAAACTGGTTTAGGTACAACTTTCCCTGAACGGAGTTGGATGTCACTACAATCAAGAACATTAATTTCAATATTTTCTTTAACTTGACCACATAGGCGAGGAGGTGTCTGTCTTACACTATTTGGATTAGTGATTAGGTGAGGTGGCAATTGAGGTTGTTTCACTTGTTGTGTTTGCTATTGTTTTTCTTGAAAATTTTGATTAGGTGTAGGCAACAAATGTTGAGTTTGACCTTGATTCCTTTACTGCCTTGGATAGGACTGGTATTGCTGATTCCACTGTGGTTGGTTTTGCACCCAATGTGGATTAGTCTGATTTTGATTCCAAGTTGGATTGTTTTGATTCCATGAGGGGTTGTTTTGATTCTGATTCCAGGCTGGGTTACTCCAATTTGATTGTGGCCATTCTTGGGAATTTGTCCATTGAGGATAATTCCAAGGACGTTGGGGTGGTTTTGATTGTCCCCAAGGCATAGTACCAGGATTATGCCCCCAATTTGTAGGAAAACGAGGGGGATTTTGATATTGAGAGAAATTTCCCCCTTGTTTTGGTCCAATATAGTTGAGTTCCTCGATCTGGTTTTCTAACACAGTTTTGAGTTGTGGTAGGAGGTGGCATTGATCGGTTGAATGCCTTTTTGAACGAGATACCACAAATGGGTGAGATAGATGTTTTATTCAAAGGACATTCCTGCAAAGCATGTTTACTTCTACATCTTGGGCAATAAATTGCCAAAGGTTCTATGTTTTTAGCCTTTGCAGAGATTTCCCCTAAAGTAGTGTTTAGATGCACTAGGATATCAGTTTTGAAATTTGCAAGTTCCTCTATCAGGTCCTTTACATCAGTACCATTTGTGCGGCTTTTTCTTCTTCTCTGCTTAGTGCGAGAGTAATTCCTGCAGAGATCCATAATTTCCTCATTACTGAGAGTGGTTACATCCCCTTTTCCCATCAAATCCAGAACTTCTCTGGATTCATCTTGCAATCCTCTCAAAAAGATGGTTTTACATAATTCTGGTTCTACTAGTCCACATCTCCTTTGAACAAAGGAGAACCTATCAAGATAATCTTCCAAGGTCTCATCATCTTCTTGCTTGATTCTAAATAACTCATCTTTTCTATTCCTTACACGGCAGTATTCCTGATATTTGTCTAAAAAGACAGTCTCCATTTGATCCCAGGTTCTTATGGAATTTGGCTCTAAGCTCATGAACCAGCGTAATTTTGAATCCTTGAGTGTTGAGGGAAAAACCTTAAGTTTTTGATTGTCATTTATATAATCATAGGTCGACACACTACCTTGAATTCAAACAAAAGCTGGTCAGGATCTTCAGATACAACACCTCGGAAGGTTGGAAGTACTGAAGGTGAAATGGTCTTCATGGGAGAGTTTTGTGTTGGATTCAGATGAATAGGATATTCAAATGTTACGGACGGTTGGAGTATATCCTGATCATCCCCTTCATTATGAACATAGCCATGCTGGCCATCTACATTGCCTCCTTCTGCCATAGTTTCTTGTTTCCTAGGAGAAGTTAAAGCTTTCCAAATTGTTCTCTCAAGAGGTCCAAGCTTCTCTGTTGATGAGTATGATGAATTATCTTCCTTAAGATATTCTGTTGATAAATTTGGTGATTTTCCTTTCTCAAAATGTTCTACTGATGGTGAGGCTGGTGATTTTTCTTTCAATCTTTCAGGTAGTTCAAACACGGGTGATTCACCCCTTAGGCGTGAATATCTCCTTAATGGGACAAGCCAGGGATCCTTTGGGGTCTCCCTAGACTTACTCATTCATGTTTACTCCTAAATGACATAAATTAAGTCAATAGTTGTTATCTTACTCTGTTGTTATATTCAGATTTTAACCTGAATGTTCACAGTTTAGTCTGATTACAGCTATTGGACTATTTGTTTTCTTCTGACAACACTATTCCTCGACAACGGTGCCAAAATGATGCGTAGTCGTTATACCATCATTAATTCTCAATGAATCTGTCAATCCAGGGCAGTGTACAAGGCTATCTGCGGGAGAAGAAGTGAAACAACTATAACTTAGGTCAATCTAGGGCAACAAGTCTTATTGGTGGAACCGGTTGTGTGGGGGGTTTTGGAACATTCCTATCTCTAAATTGCATAAATTAAATCTTAATCTAAGTTGCAGAATTGGAAACTAATCATTAACTACAGAAATGAAGTCCTAATTACAATTGCAGAATGAGACCTAATTATATTGCGAGAATTAACGGTTGCGAGAATTGAAAGTCGATCCTAATTGCGAGAAAGGAAATCTAATTACTTTTGCAGTAATGAAAGTTTAGATCTAATGTGGAAATAAAAACTATCAAAGTTCTGTAACGAGAAGGTTGTCAATCTTCTATTCGGATTTTGACAGCAAAACATAAAATGCGAAGAAATTGTTGAAAAACAGTAAATTCTGGAAATAACAATCTGAAAATGAAGTGGAAACTTTGCTGAAAGTAAGATTGCAACTAAAACTTTAAGCACAAGATTAATCTAAGCATAAATAAACTAATACTGCAAATATTGTCAACTATTTACAAGCAATTGAAATAACAAGTTCTACAACTCATTCTGCTACAACAAAATCAGAATAAAAACCCTGCTTTGTTAGTCCTCCTCCTAGGTCTGGAAGTGGCCAGCCTCTTTGTCGAGAAGAAGGTGTAAGTCTCTCTCTTTTTCTAAATCTTAATCACACTCATTTACAAGTAATTTGAAATAGAACTGGTGCACTTTATTGATCAAAAGACATGATTACAAGAATTCTGTTGAAAAACTATTACAGGACTGTAACAGTCAATTTCTAGTTATACTCTGTATTTTCTGCTAGCTTCCTTACTCTATTTTCTACCTCCTTTTCTACCTACTTTTCTACCTTCTAGGCTCAACCTGAATGGGAGCAATATTTATAGCTATTCTATGATCTGATTACAAACAAAGAATATCTCAAAAGATCTAATCCTACAATGTTGCAACAAATTCTGGTTTTATCCTAGAAGAGGACTAAAACCTGATCTTTCCCTTAATGATGGCTTTGGTCGGCAATGACGGCAAAGACAGATGGAAGATATTTCTCTTTACTTTTTCCAACCTTTATTTCCCTTTTTCCGGCTTCAAAAATCGGTCAAAAGGTCAAAAACACATTCTGTTCTTCATTTCGAAGATAAGTGGCTTCATTTCGAAGACAATGCAGTTCTCATTTCGAAGATCGCTCATTCCGAAGATACTGCATTCTCATTCCGAAGATCGCTCATTTCCGAAGATCTTGCATGCTTCATTCGAAGATCCGCTCATTTCGAAGATGCTTGCATTCCTTCATTCGAAGATATCTGTTCATTCGAAGATACTTGGAATGAACAAATGTATGCTTTTCCAGTGATTTCTTCTGCATCTCTCAGGTGGGTTATCTCCTAAGATCAAATTCTAATGGTCTTCATCCCTTTCCTCATGTGAATTCCATGCCTTGCTATTTATGGACAGTTGGTTGGAATTTATATGGGAAAGACCAATTTTTGTTGCACAACAACAGTTTGCTTGCACTGTTGCCAGATTAGGTGAAGTAAATGCTTTGTCAAATCAAAACAAGATTAGTGAAATGCTGCTATTATTCTAAGCATATCCCATTGTAGCAAATCATAGCAAAAAGAACACAAAACTATGCAAAAAGCTGTAAAATCGGCATATAATATTTCAAATACATTGATCATGCAAAATGGTTAATATACAGCATATTGAATCAACTTAACTAACATATCAGATAAAACATAAGAGTTTATAGGCATTTTTAGTGTACAAAACATGTTATGATTGAGGCATTTCCAGGCCTCATCAACCCATTTGGAGGAAAAAGGAATTCTACATAGAAATTGAAACATTAAATTTGCAAATATCCATAGTTTCTAAATTTCCAATTAGGGAGATATAAGGAGTTCAACACCAAAATAGATTATTGAAACTTAGAAACTATTCTATTGAAAATTGAAAGAAGCAAAACATAGAAGCTATTGAAAAGTTGGAAATTGCATTTTGAATTAGTCTCTTGCTCTAATTAATGAGACATAAGGAATCCAACTTTAAGGTATTTAAGATAGAAAATATTACCAATTGAAATTGCATTAAATCTATCTTTAGCTTTCTATTCATTCATAGGGAGAAATAAGGTGAAGAATAGAAGTTGAAAATTAGGGAGATAAAAGGGATTCAACTCAAGAAAAACTTAGAAAGCTAAGCATACTATCAAGACCATAGTATATTCAAAATATTTGGTAGACACAAGGTAGTCTACAAAACTTGAGAATTGAAAAGGTTTTATCAAATTTAATCTTATACTAAGGAGCTAAAAGGAATTCTACCTGGAGATTTGAAAAATTAAAACCTTGACAAAACCATTGATTGAACATTAAGTTTTTCAAGGTATCCTACAAATTTGAGAATTGAAAAGAGTTCATTGAGTTTGATCTCTAAACTAGGGAGTCATAAGGTAGACAACTTCAAAGGTTTTGAAAGATAAAATATTCTATCAAAGCCATTATCAATACATAACACTAGGGAGCTATAAGGAATTCAACTTCAAAGATTAAATTTGAAGAAGCATGGATGAAATATTGAGGAATGCATTCAATAATGAAGAACTATTTCATAAATTGAAATTCTATTCACAAAAATTAATAGATACCTTTGATGGATACAAATATTTGTCTACTAGTAAAAAAGAAAGATTCTTGTTGTTTCTCAAGGAAGCAAAATAAGGAAATTTTATGATATTAATTGGTTATATTCATGAAGTACTTTTTAAAGCTTGGTGGAATACTCAAAATATAGTTTCATGTTACATGTATCATTTTTTGTTTTTTAATTATTCCAAAACATGAAACAAAATGAACATACTAGCAATCCTAGCCAATATTATTGTGATGATATACTAACTCAACATGAAGAAGATATATCACTAGTAAAAATATAGAAACAAAGAAGAATAAAAAGAAGAAGAAGAAAGAGGAAGCATGACATAAAAGAAAAAATGAAGATAAAAGAAAATATTATCAAGTTGAATATAGATCAAAGTGAACTAAAGGAACAAGATGAAGATACTAATCAGGATATAGATAGAGAGTACAAAAAATAAGAGATCAAATTATAGAACCAGGACGAAGACAATATTTAAGACTAAAGTCTTAAATAACCAAATAATGTAATACATGGGGGTGTTGGAATATATTACATTATTTAGTACATGCTAATGTACCATATTTGGTACATCATTATATTAGGAGAGTGTCTTAGATTAGAGCTTGAGTATTTACTTTATGTAATGTAATAAATGCACAAAGTATTATTAGAATGTGCAATGATGTAAATGTGCATGTTGTCCACATGTACATGAGTCCTTAGAATAGGAATATGAAGAGTCATAGGAAGATGGAAGACCAAGAGTCACATCTCATTATATATAGGCCTTTGATAGATGAGATAGAAGAGGAGAGTGATAGAAAGAAGCACAAGATAGACTAGATACAATGTAGAACTTGTATGAAGCATGGAGTATTTGAGATATCTATTTTGTATCAAGTTCCTATTTTTGTGAGCTTTCATTAATGGCTATTTCATGAGTTATTTCAAAATTTTCTCATGTTATTTACTTTCTTATTATATTTCCATTATCATAGATATAACATTGCATGCTTATTTTACTTCTTGTGGTTGCATTTCCTTTAATATATAGCATCAAAAGATAACAATTTTTCTCAAGTAGTATAAAGTTCTCTTCGTGTAATAAAAAAATAATACAAAGTGTATTCCTTGCATTTTAGGGTTTCAAAAGCAACATAATAAAGAAATACATATGGAAAATATCCATGGAAATTTAGTATTTTCAAATTAGAATAAGAGAGTAATTAGTATGGAGGATCATCCTTGTACTTCAAGGTTTCTATGACAACATAAAGAAGAAAGTTTTGCGAGGCTATTCCTTGCATTTAAAATTATCTAGGACAATATAAGCCTTTAAAAGATAAGCATAAATATGAAAAATATAGAACAATTGAAGAGATTTATCAATATGAAAGTGTTGTTGGAAATGGAAAAAAGAGAGGAAGACATTAAAAAAAATACAAAGAGAAAAAGAAACTCAAAGGGATATCAATTTAAGAAACTAGAAAAGAAATATCACAAATGTTAACAAGAAGTGAGGCTAAGTCCACTAATAAAAGTAAAAGCTGATGATGAAAATTCTATCATAGGATATTAGGGGTATGAATAAAATCCCTAAAAAAAGATTTTTTAAGGAACTAATGGGTTGCTATAGTCCAAAGCCTTTTTAATACAATAAAAAAAACTAAGTTTTGAGGAATGTAAGAATGCATTTTAAAAAGATTTGGAAGATGGAGGATTGCTAGGCAATTTCTTCTATAAGAGCTTTTGAAGGTATTGCAACAATATAAGACAAACACAAAGGGTATGGGCAATTGCTAGAAACAAAATGTAGTTGGGTTTCTATTCTATTTTGCAAGAAATATAAAACCATAAAAGTTGTAGTTATAAATGTAATGCTTCAACTATAACTATTACTCATTAAATATTGGATGGAGCTTAGCATATTTTTGTCAAATACAATGATGAATCATAATTGTGATCTATGGATTCTTGGGGTAACTTAAACACATTTATATCTCCTTAAAAAAGTGTGATACTTCTATGTGGTCGAAGTCAATACAGAATTTTAATGGCATTTGAGATACTATTCCTTCAAGTTTTCAATATTTTGTGATAGTAGATGCATTAGGAATGCTCATATAACAAAAATAATGGATAGATGTTTGTTATCTAATACATGGTTGTAAATAGAGTATACAATATCTTTAGATATTTTATTATAGTTAAGATCAAATCACAAACCCATTCTTTTGAGAGGTTATTTCCTCCATAAGGGTCATCCAAAGTCTTTTTGCTTTCAATTTATGTGGCTCCAAGACCTTTATTTCTTCTATATGGTTATGTTATGGTGGGATGAACCAAAATTTTAAGAATCATGCATGTACACGTTATGAAATATCTAAAGGGATAAATAAAAATTTGGAATGCCAAATATTTTGGTAACATTTTTAAAGAAAAGAAGGAAATTGAATCCAAGCTAAAAAAAAATGACAAAAATAGTAGAAATCAATGGAATGGACCAAGATTCTTATCTTAATGAAAAATAATTACTTTATGCTTACCATAATGTATTGAAAAAAGTAGTCATATTGGTTCAATCAAGGGAAATATGGATCAAGGAAGGATATAGAAATAAAAATTTTCATGCTACAATCAAAATAATTTTCTTAACTCTAGATTGAATAAATATTGAGGAATAAGAAGATATTAGGAAGGAATAAATTAATTATTTTAGAGATATTTTGTCATATGTTGGTCGATTTAAAGAGGCTTAAGGTAAGCTTTTCTAAAATGTTCATCAACTATAACATAGGGAAAAAATGAAAGGTTGTGTAAGATAAATTTTCCTTCATATCCTAATAGGGCACCTAGTTAGTTTTCCTATAATTTTCTTTTAAGTTTTTTCGGTTGTATTAAATAATGATATGATAGTTGCAATTGAAGAGGCCTTAAAAAGGAAGACCAAAATAAGTTATATCAATGCCAACATTATTACATTGGTTCCCAAGAAAAATAAAAAGAAATATTTTATTTATTTTTTTCCAATAAGCCTTTGTAATATGATTTATAATATTATTTAAAAAAATGTGGCAAATAGGTTGAAAACCATTCTAGATAGTATTATCTTGAAGGAATATGTGGTTTTATTCATGATAAACAAATTCTTGATGGTGTAATAATTGCACAAGAGAAGACACATTATGTTTATTCCTTGAAATATTTAGGTAGGATTATAACATTAGATATAAAAAATCATATGATAGGGTTTGATAAAGTTTTTACATAATATTCTCAAAAGTTCAGTTTTACTCATTGTTTGTATTCTTTTTTATCAATGGATATCGTGCTAGATATTTTAGGTAATACCATAGACTAAAAAAAGGTGATCCAAAATCTAAATATCTATAAAATAATAATTATAGAGGCATTAAGGAAATCTTTCTCAAAGGAAAAAATTGAAGGAAAAATCAGAGGTATTCAAGTTGCAATAAATTATCCCTTTGAATCTCATTTCTAGTTTGTTGGTGATACTTTAATTTTGAGTCATCCCTCAGTAAATAAGGCTATGTAGTTTAAATAATTATTATCATGCTTTGATAAGGCCACTAGAAAATTGGTTAATACTATAAGGATCTTTTTCCTTGATAGTACCTTAGATTTACAATGGATTATTGTGGATATTTTAGCTTTAAAATTGAAAAGTTTCATCAACATATAAAGGTACTCATTTTATATCATAAAAGAAAGGTATTTTAGAAACTAATTTTGGATAGAATTAAATCTTGTTTAGAAGGTTCGAAAGGTAAATTTTTAACCATGGATGGAAAGCCATAACTCATAAAAACTACATTGTAATCCATCACTATTTATATGATGTCACTTTCAAGATTGTCAATAAGTATAACATGCAAATTTGATAAAATTAAAAGGGATTTTATTTAGTAAATATGAAGGAAAAATTTAGGTCTCCTCTTTGTAAGTGTGATAGGGTTTTTAAAGGAACAAATTTTGGAGGGGTAGGCTTGTAGAATTGAAAACTTATGAGCTTGGCCTTAGTGGCTAGAGAATATTCAAAGATCAAGGGAAGAGTTAGGAAATAATGTTACTAAAAATTATAGGTTCTCTTAATATAATGAAAATACTTAGGAATGGAACCCTACCTAAATGATCATCAACATGGAACTTCATATTATATAGTTTACAATTGATCAAAAATTGTCTTATATGGCTAGTTAATGAGGGTAATTGTGTAAATGTTTTGTTTGATGCTTGGATGAAGCCTTATCCTCTTATCTTTGATTCAAAATGGAAATCATTGGATCAGGCATATCTAGCTTATAAGGGTCTAAAGGTGAAAGACTATATTAATGGGAGTGACACCTCCAAATCATGGATTTCTATTAGTAGACTTGTTGAAGGAGAATAACTCAAATAAATAGTAGACAAACTTCAAAGGATGCTTCAAGAGTTTAATTTACCTATTTTTACATAAAAGGTTGATTTTGTTTGGAATTTATCAAAAGAGGATGGATACACTATTAAATTAGGCTATGATTATTTAAATAAATAATAATTTCCCACTCTCAATTATTCCATTGGAAAAATGTTTGGTCATAAGATATTGTCCCCAAGGCCTCAACATTCCTTTTGTTAGTAGTCCAAAGCAAAATTTTTATAGGAGAGACTATACAAAAAAGAGTATATACTAGACATTTCAAAAGTTCCTTATGTGATACATATCTAGAAATATCATACCATTTACTTATTCTTTGTCCCTTTTCTTACACCATTTTGGGTTATTTTTCAAAAATATGAAAATATATTGGGTAGCTCCATCAACATTGAAACAGTTGATGAAAAGTTAGATTAATTATTTTAAAGATAAAGCATTATGTATTCTATGGAGGATTGGTCCTATTGTTATTTATTGGAATATAGGGTTTGAAAGAAATAATAGATTTTTTAAAAATAGATCTCAAAATCATCCTCAAGTTTTAAACAATATTACTCTTTTGTAGTTTTTTACAAATGTGGTGCTCATTGAGGGAAGTTTCAAGTGTGAAAAATATGTGCTAGTCTCTTGGTTACAAGATTTGAATATACATTTAAGGTTCATACATGAACATGGAGTTAACACAAAGGATTTTATTTGATCTATGGTAAAATAGAGATGTCCAAATTACGTTTATCAGAAATTAATTTTGATGGTGCTTCAAAAGAAAATCCAAGAAAATCTAGTGGATATGATATTTTTGAAAACAATGAAGGAAAAAATATCCTCACATACTCAGAACCAAATGGAACTTCAACTAATAACTATGCAGAGGCTAAGGAAATTTCTACGAGGATCAAAATAGTAATTAAAAAAGGATGGAAATATATTCAATTTAGTGGGATTCATAGATTATACTTAATGATATCAACAAAAATGGATGTGGGATTGAATAAATAACAACATTATTTTTTATGTTCATCCACTCTTGTTGAAGGTAGACTCTTGAAAATGTGAATATAGAGAAGAAAATTGGGTAGTAGTTAATTTAGCCAATCATAATGTTGATCTTCTTCATGGCAATATTTAAATTTTAGATGACAGCTGGTTGAATGTAATTCCATATCTAAATGAGAATGATTGTAAATATTTTATTGTAAAAAAATAACACATTGACGAAGAATATATTTGATAGAAAATAATTTGATGAGTGTTTATAATAAAAGGGAAATCTAGAAATGGTTTAATTAACCTGAAAACAAATGTTTAGAATATAAATGAGAGTCCCACAATAGAAGCCACATCTATCTTATTAGAAAAAAAAACTTACACACAATGGCATTAAAAATATACTTGTGATTCTTAAATTAAGGCTTAACGCACATGATGCCCATAAAAACCAATAATTGAATTTAAACAAAAATTCAAAACACATTCAGGCAAGATTTAATTAATTTAGCCAATCATAATTTTGATCTTCTTCATGGTAAGATTTAAATTTTATACGACAGCTGGTTGAATGTAATTCCATATCTAAATGAGAATGATTGTAAATATTTGATTGTAAAAAAATAACACATTGAGGAAGAATATATTTGATAGAAAATAATTTGAAGAGTATCTATAATAAAATGGAATTCTAGAAATGGTTTAATTAACCTAAAAATAAATGTTTAGAATCTAAATGAGAGTACCACAATAGAAGCCACATTTAGCTTATTAGAAAAAAAACTTACACACAATAGCATTAAAAATATACTTGCAATTCTTAAATTAAGGATTAATGCACATGATGCCCATAAAAACCAATAATTGAATTTAAACAAAAATTCTATATATTTTGATATTTATAATGTAGACATGAAACTATAAATATATTTATATGACATTTAAATATAGATTTAAAGCAATCAAAGAGGATATCTTTTTTTATGAAGTTTCAAAATTATCTTTTAACCAAAACTATATGGGTACTTGGGTGTAGGATATATAAGATTTAGATACAAACCTTCAAATTTGAGCTATGCAAGTGTGAGAGTATGTGAATATGTAGGGTCTAGGGTGCAAAGTTATGAGAAGGTTGGTTTGAATGTAAAAAGTACCTTTCTTTATAAAAATACACTGAATGTACTAGTGATACATTTTGTGCATATTCAATATGACATCAGAGAGTGAAACATGATAAGAAAGCGTGTCTCCATGTATATCTAAAATAATGGGCACATGTACCTAAACAATACTCGTAATAAAATAAATGTGAATTGAAATAAATAGGTCTTACAAACTTTTTTATTTTAACAGTGATAAAGTCCAAGTAATTAGATAGATAATTTATATGCACACATCTAAAAATAGAGTTTTCTTTATATTTATTTTAATTTGAATTTATAAATTTTTATTTATTTATATTTAAAATGGGTTATATGGGATTGAAACGGATTCCACCCATACTACATCATAACCACATAGTGGTATTAGAATAACTTGGCAATTATGTATGTATTGCTTAGCAAGATTCAAACCATGATCTCCTCCTTCAAATTCAAGAAATATAACCAATTAAGTTAAATTCATTTGATAAATAATTATTTCATTATTATTATTTTATTATGGTAAGAAGGGTTTTTAGGGTCCCCAAACCCTTACAAAATCCTAAAAAATATGTAGTTCAGCATAAAAAAAAATTGACAAAGAACTACCTATCAGCTACATAACTTGCTGACCAATACACAATTGTCTTGTACAAACATAGACTGGCAATGAACTAAACTAAAATTTGAGCAAAACACAACCAAGTACAACTTAAACAACAATATCCATAATAAAAAACCAAGACCATACTGCAACATTTTGCCTCAATTTGGTTAATTCCCATCATCTGTGAACATTATCCAATTTTTTCATTCCTTACTACTCTTCCAAAGGTACATTCCTTATTTTCTCCTTTACCCCTATCTCTTGTAATTATTGGGAAATTTATATGTACAAGACTTACTCTCTTCCAATGAAACTCCAATGTTGACCATAACATCTATAGCTCTATTCCCTTCTCGATAGATATTTTGAATTCTAACAGAATTCAGCTATGATAAATTCACTCTACATTCATCAATCATCTCTGCTATTATCCCACTCACTTCTTGTTCTTCTTTGATATATTTCACTATATTTAAGGAATCCCCTTAAATTATAATCTCTTGCCTTAATTTTCAATAAAAATGAATGCCCAATATGAGAGCTCTAGCTTCTGCAAAATGATTAGTTTGACTGCCAAGAGGTTCAACATATGCTAATAAAAAATCACCTATCTCATATCTGATTACCCCACCTGCTCCAGCAACACCTAGATTCCCTTTTGAAGCTCCATCAAAATTAAGCTTAACCCAGTCTTTTGGAGGTATTTTCCAAAACACATTAGCTCGAGAAGGCTTCAACAAATAATGAGAAAAATTGGAAACTTGCAAATCTAGAAGAAAAGGGAATTCTATATTGAGGTTTTATTTTTGAAAATAAGCTTTAATGTTCTCCTCTAAGTCACTCCCAACCCTTAAACTGATAGAAGAACCATATCTCTTTTTGCCCTTGAAAATACGATTACTACGCTCTCTCCATATCCCCCATAAAAATAAGGAAGATAAAAGTGCCATAAAACACTCAAGCTCTTGCTATTAAAGGGTGAGTTCCATTGTAAGAAAACATCCACTATATTGTTAGGCTTCACCCAAGATATTGAAAACTTTTGGAGTAAATAATTAAAGACTTTAGAGGAAA
The DNA here is from genome assembly GCA_028583015.1 of Wollemia nobilis. Lineage (NCBI taxonomy): Eukaryota > Viridiplantae > Streptophyta > Pinopsida > Araucariales > Araucariaceae > Wollemia > Wollemia nobilis. The sequence goes on from JAQPPZ010007530.1 coordinate 7,729,810, forward strand.
ATACACAATCCAAAAAGAGATGTTGGACTGATTCCAAAGCATTTTCACATAGAGCACACATGTTTACAAAATGGAAGCCCCTTTTATAGAGATTATGAATGGTGGAAATCCTATTTTGAACAACCAACCAAAAGAAAAAATTAATCTTGGGAATTAAATTTTTGATCCAAATCTTCTTAACTAGGAACCAACCAACTCCCTCTTTATCCAATAGATAATAGTTTGATTTAACATAATAGTCCCATTTACTTTCTTTACTCCAAACTAGAAAGTCATTACTACCCTTAGGCTTCATAGGAAAAACCTTGAGCTGGTTAAAGAGATTGTGAGATTTTTTCTTCTATTCTTTAGTCAACCCTTCCAACCTAACATATTTCCACCTAGTTCTATCATAATTTAAAACAAGAAAATCCTTCACCTTTTCACCCAATATTTCTAACAAAAAATGTCTGATGGATTGTAACTCGGTGTCAAACTCTAGGGGTTGGTTAGTCAACCAAAAATCCTTCCAAAAATCCACTTTCTCCCCATTGTCAATCCTTCACCTTGAGAATTTCTTCAAAATGTCTTTGCTATGCATTAGATTATTCCAAAATGCAGACCCCTTGGGAAAATATTTTGAACATAGGAAATATTTATTATTTTTCAGGTATTTTACCTTTAAAATTTTTACCGAACCCAATTGATCATTATTAATCAACTTCCATCCCATATTACCAATTAAGGCCTCATTCAGTAATTTGATGCGTCTAAAGCCTAAGCCTTCACATTCTTTTTTTATAACATACTTGATCCTAATTTACTAGGGACAATCGTTTTTAATCCTCTGAACCAAACTATAAAAAGGATCTTTGGATCTATTCTAATTTATCTCTAAAAGTAGTAGGGATATTAAAAACTGATGAAAAGTAGATGGGAATGCTCTGCAAGGTGGACTAAACTAGTTGTGCTTTCCCATCCTAACTCAATAAATTACCTATCCAATTGGATAATTTTTTTGAAAACCTATCTATGACTGGGTTCCACATCTCAGATTTCATTATTCTTTTAAAGAGTGGCATTTCCAAGTAATAAGAGTGGAGTGCACCAATTGCACATCCAAAAATTCTCTTAATGCTTCTTTGTCTATGCTTTGGAGTATTTAGAAAGTAGATCAAACTCTTATTGGAATTAACTTTTTGCCTTGCTACTCGTTCATAGTTGTCTAGAATATTTTTATTTTTTTGAGATTAAGGGACAAAGGCTTTGGACACAATAATAGTATCATCAAAAAATTGTTTATGAGATACCAGATCTGACAAAGGAGCTACCTTGAAACCTTCTAAGATTGCATTTAGATATTGTTTCTACCAAGGAACAACCTAAGGCCTTTACAAGAATAATAAAAAGATATGGGGATAATGGATCTCCCTAACGTAATCCACGAATGTTGTTGAAGTATCATATTGCTGCTCCATTTACCAAAACTGATAACTTGGCTATGGAGACACAGGTCATGGTCAAATTTAACCAGTTTTCATTGAAACCAAATTTTTTTAAGATCCTTTCCAAAAACTCCCAAGAGACTTGATCATATGCCTTATTCATATCTAATTTTAACAATATTCTAGCCTCCCCAGTTCTATCTATAGAATGAATAACCTCATGAATTGTGACAATTCCATCTAAGATTTGCCTATCTTTAACAAAACCCCCTTGGTTAACATCAATAATAAAGCGTAAAATTGTTCTAATCCTATTAGCTATTTTTTTTATAGGATATTGTATAAGGTGTTGCAGAGACTTATAGGTATAAACTATGTAAAATATCTATCCCCTATATATTTTGGGATTAGAGCTAAAAAAGTGGAATTGACATATGTAGAGATAAAATGAGTTTCTTGCACAACCTGAATAGCTTCCACCATATCCTTGCCCACAAAATTCCAAAAATGCTAAAAGAAAGTTGCTAGAAAACCATATGGCCCTGGAGCTTTATCACCTCCCAAATAAAAAATTACCTTTCTAATATCATCTTTAGTGAAAGGGATAGAAATATAATAATTAAAATAATCTTGTATGATATGGAGAATATGATTTAGCAAAGTTTCCATTGCTTCTGGATCTTCCTCTTCCTAAGTTCCTAAGATATCCTTGAAGAAATTTGAAGAACACAAGCTTATACTGAGAGGGGGAGTGAACAGTATAAGATCAAAATTTGTTAGGATCCTATCCTAACGCCATTTTGTAATTCTCATTTACTTATGTAATGACCCACTCCCAACATGGGGGATCCCATTATAATATTATTTTGTAATACTTTGTAATGTATGTGGCAAGTAAGGTGCCTAGCCAAGTGGTGCCATCTCATGTAACCATTTTTATCAAGATTGTAACTGATGTTAGGTAGGAGATTCTAGCTCGAGTGGCATTTTGCATGTAAGCCAACTCTTGAGCCTTTAGGTAGGGTTGCATGAAGTTTTTCTTTAAAATATATGAAGCCATGTACGAATTCTTCTTTTGCAAGCTAATGAAATATTGAAGGAGGTTGCCCCCTCGAAGAGGCCTACGATTCTGTGTTATTGTGAGATTTTTCCATTTTTGCATTTAATTTCTGCATAGTGTTATTGAGTTATTTGATGTATTTGAGTTATTTTTCAGTATTTTGTGTGAGTGTGCTTTATTTTAATAGTGAGATCCTAACAAGTGGTATCAGAGCGCTTTCTAGGGTCGAGTTCTACTGCAACTGAGATAATTTTTGCCATCCATTCCGCTTGTTAGGTATAATTTTTTGTGTGTTTTTCATTTATGTTTTTCCTTTATTAAAAAAATCCAAAAAAATACAGTCTATTTTTTTAGCCAAAAAAACTAGAAAACACAAAAAAAATACAATCTCTTTTTAGTAGTTGTGTAGGTTAGAAACCCTATGTTGGGGGTTTTAAAATATCATGAAGGAGCTATCATTATTGGCTAAGCTAGATAGCCCATAAAGCATCTAGTGAAGTGAGGGGCGATCAAGCTCCAATACCCAGGCCTTAGACAACACTCACGCACGGACTTGAGCTCCCACGCATCTTTGGGTGTATCGGGAGACAATCTAGGCTTAAACAAAATTTTATCCATTAGGAAGCTTTTTGGCCTTGTATTATCCATAGTCCATGGGACACAACATCCCGGACGATCACCCTCCCATACTGTCAGAGAGGTAGATAGTGTGCTCAAGGGTATGTGTGGAATCCTCCTTGGGTAGTGGCCTAAAATATTGGTCCGAGCACTATTGTTCATCACTACGGTATAACAGAGGGCCTATGGGTATTACATACTCCCTTACTTAGCGTACCCTAGTTCTATAAAAACACAACTTCCACCTGTAAATCAACACCATCCCTATTCTGCTAACCTGCATTCACAACCCCAAAAGTGAGCATACGGAGAAGGCATTCCTTATCACAGAAAACAAACTTGCATGCACCAACAATCAGGATAGATTTTGCAAGTGTCTGCAATAACCCATGGTCAAAAATAGAATAGTCAAGATAGTGACAGAAATAGTCTGGTTAGTAATAGTGATAGTTAGGTCGACAATAATAGCCCTCTATAACAGTCCAAAATTATAGACTTCTAGTTTTAAAAATAGTACTATCAGTGTCAGAGAATCCCTAGGGTCAGTGATAAGAACCATGTCAGTAACCATAGTACAGGTGATAGAGGAAGAGATAGGATAGTGATAGGGTGGTCAAGGGGTAGACTACAGGTTAGAGACAGTTGATCCTGGACCCCAAATTTTGAACCGTAACTCCAAATCAGAAACTAACAACACACAAGTGTTGTGGGGTATAGCTCATTATACCTATTTTTTCGAGCTGATCATTTTGATATACCACACCCAAGCACTTTTTTGGATGCCTTACTAAAAATAGTAACTCCTGAAACCCCACATCTATTTTTAGTAACTTAGTAAAAGAGGGCCCACAATGGTGAGTAACACTCATGGACAACACAAGGAGTTAGAACTTACCACAATATTGGTTGACATGCAAAAATCCCTTGACTACTTGACCACTACAAACCTCACCATAAGAGAAGAGATTCAAGAGCTTTGAACGGATCATGATACCACTAGAATCTACTTAGTAGAACAACTTACAGAGGTGGAGACCAAATTGTAAGGTACTCTCACATCTAAACACCAAGCTAAAAACTCTGAACGAGGTCAAAGAAGGGAAATAGAAGATCGAAGAAGGGAAATAGAAACCACTCACTATGATCATGATCCGACCTTCAAAATACCTAAATTGGACTTCCCTAAGTTCAGTGGAAAGGATGTCGATGGGTGGTTATGTCGGGTTGATCAATTCTTTAGACTCCACAATGTCCCTATATATCATCGAGTTCAGATGGCTTCCTTCAACTTAGAATCTGAGGCCTTACACTAGTTCCAATGGCTACGAGCCACTACCCCTGATCTATCTTGGGAGGACTTTGAGTCCCAACTACTCACCCGATTTGGCCCTAGTGACTATGAAGACTTTACAAGAGCATTGACAAAGTTGAAACAAACAACCATAGTTCATGATTACCAGACACAATTTGAGAAGTTGGCAAATAAAACTAAGGGCTTGAATGAGGGATTTTTTATGAGTTGTTTTGTGAGTGGGTTGAAATATGATCTCCAAGCTGAAGTCAAGATGTTTAAACCCCAAACCATGATGCAGGCTATCAGTTTAGCCTGATTGGCTGAATCTAAACTCTCAGCTCAAAGGCGAACACCATGATTTTCTCAAGCTCGACCTCCCTTTCCTCCTTGGTTCTAAAATAATACTGATAATAAACCTCCTACTCCTAAGCGACTGACTACAGATGAAATGGATGCATGTCGCACCCAAGGGCTATGTTATAATTATGATGAAAAATTTGTGAAGGGGCATAGATGTGCAAATAAGAGATTGTTCTTAATAGATGTAGAGGAACCCGATAGCAGTGACCATAGTGATGAGGAGAGTGACACAACTGAAGCACCAACTCAATAGGAAGAGGAAACCCAAGAACCTCAGGCAAAAATTTTAGTCCATGCTCTTGTCGAGATTACCACTCCACAAACCATGAAAGTTGTGGGTTTTTTCAAAGGCCAACGCCTTACTATTCTTATTGATTCAGGTAGTACACACAACTTTATTGATCCTCGAGTTGCTAAGCAGGCCAATTGCTATATACACACATGCAATTCATTTGAAGTCATGGTGGAAAATGGAGGCACTTTACCTTGTAAAGGTAAATGTCACAATGTTAAAATAAATATGGGGGATTATGAACTCAAGCAAGACATGTTTGCCCTCCAATTGGGAGGATGTGACATTGTGTTAGGAGCTCAATGGTTGGGCACCTTGGGCACTATCTCCTAGAACTTTGTAGAACTATGGATGCAGTTTTCACAACATGGACAAACACACACCCTCCATGGTACCAAAATAGGCCCTTCCCAAATTATCAGTTCCAATCGTATGGAGAAGTTGTTGAAAAAGTCATCCCATGGGGTCATTGCACAAATATTTTCAATTCAACCAAGCACTTCCACAATGGATCAAATTCCAATAGATTTACAACTTGTTCTGACCAAGCACAATGGCATTTTTTAGAACCAACTACCCTGTCACCTCGTCGCTCACATGACCATGCTATTCCACTGCTACCAGGTAATGCACCACCCAACATCAGACCGTATCGATATCCTCATGCTCTCAAGTCTAAAATCGAGAATATGGTACAAGAATTGCTCAAAGATGGTGTCATTCGACCTATTACCAACCCTTACTCTTCTCTAGTTTTACTAGTTCTCAAGAAATATGGCTCATGGTGATTGTGTATAGACTACCGTGAGCTCAATAAAATTACCATCAAGGATAAATTCCCCATTCTGGTAGTGGATGAATTGTTGGATGAATTACATGGAGCTATGTACTTCTCCAAGTTAGACCTTCATTTTGGATACCATCAAATCAGGCTCAAGGATGAGGATATTCCCAAAACTGCATTTTATACTCATGAAGGTCACTATGAGTTCTTGGTAATGCCATTTGGTCTGACAAATGCTCCTTCCACATTTCAGAGCCTTATGAACAACATCTTTCACCCTCTCCTACGGAAGTTCATCCTAGTTTTCTTTGATGATATCTTGGTTTATAGTCGCTCATGGGAAGAACACCTTATCCATGTGGATCAGACATTACAGTTGTTGGCACAACATCAAATTTTTGCTAAGCGGTCCAAGTGTTCCTTTGGTCTGACTGAAGTGGAGTATCTAGGACACATTATCTCCAAATATGGCATCAAGGTCGACCCCAAGAAGATTCAGGTAGTTCAAGACTGGCCAAAACCTCACACTCTCAAGGGACTTCGAGGATTCTTAGGGCTTACAGGTTACTACCACAAATTTATTCATAATTATGGTAAAATAGTAGCCCCCTCACATCCATGTTAAAGAAGGACTCTTTTACTTGGATGGGGCCTATTGACCAAGCCTTCCTCGAATTGAAGCATGCTATGACCACCACACCAGTTTTAGCCATGCCAAATTTTTCCAAGCCTTTCATCATTGAAAGTGATGCTTTCGATCGTGGCATCGGGGTAGTGTTGATGCAGGAAGGGAGACCCTTGGCTTTCACTAGTAAGGCACTCTCTGATCGTAACTTGGGAAAATCTACATATGCCAAGGAGATATTGGCAATCTTACATGTCGTAACCCATTGGTGACCATATCTCATTGGGCGTCATTTCTCCATTAAAACAGACCATTAGAGTCTCAAATACTTCTTGGAACAATGGGTTGCTACCTCGGAACAACAAAAATGGGTTTCTAAACTCATGGGATATGATTATGATATCACCTATAAGAAGGGCAAAGAGAATCTTGTGGTTGATGCTCTCTCTCACCAATTTGAGGCCCTCAGTATGTTATGTGCCATTTCCTCACCTGTTCCTCAATGGATAGATTCCTTACGATAGGAGGTACTTCAGGATGCAGACTTGCAAGCTTTGGTGGCCTCGCTCCATGATGATCCTACTTCATACCTAGGCTACAATTGGGATGGCCATGACTTGCGTTATCGCCAATACCTTGTTCTTCCTCGCACATCCCCACTCCATGAGCTTTTCATGAAGGAACTACATACTGCTCCCTCTACAGGCCATTCAAGATTTCTTAAAACATATGAATGCCTCAAGCGCACATTCTTCTAGAAAGGTATGAAATAGGACATCCATGATTTTGTAGCAGCTTGTGATACCTATCAATGGATGAAAGGTGAAATGGTACATTCTTTGGGTACTCTTCAACCCTTGCCCATTCTAGATCAGGTTTGGACTAATATTTCCATGGATTTTATAGAAGGGTTACCTAAATCTGGTGGTAAGTCTATTATTCTCATGGTAGTGGATCACCTTTTGAAGTATGCTCATTTTTGTTCCCTTGGCCATCCTTACACAGCCTCCATCATTGCCCAAATATTTCTCGATTCTATTTTTTGCCTTCATGGTATGCCCACCTCCATTGTGTCCGATCGAGACCCAACCTTCACTAGTCATTTCTAGCAAGAATTATTTAAGTTGTAGGGAACTCAACTCAAAATGAGTTCAGCCTATCATCCACAAATGGATGGTCAAACTGAGATTGTCAATAAATGTTTGGAGACCTATCTTCATTGCTTTGCATCAGATCATCCTACTCAATGGGTGAAGTGGCTTCCTTTGGCCGAATGGTGGTACAACACTTCCTATCATACAACAACCAAACTCACCCCTTTTGAGGCCGTTTATGGGTGCCCTCCACTCACGCCTTCTTCATACATCCCAGGAAGCTCCAAGGTCTAGGTAGTCGACACTACTCTCAGCCAACATACCGATGTTCTTCACCAGCTAAAGCAGAATTTGGACATGGCCCAGAATCGGATGCGACAATAGGCTGACCAACATCATTCTGAGCGTAGCTTTGATGTGGGTGATATGGTCTTCCTTCGCTTGTAGCCGTACAAACAATCATCTCTACAACTCCATCGGTGCCAGAAACTTGCTACAAAATACTATGGACCCTACCAAGTTCTACAACGGATTGGTTCCATAGCTTACAAATTGGCTCTTCCACCCACCTCCAAGCTCCATCCTATTTTCCATGTTTCCTCTCTCAAAAAAGTTGTGGGCACACAGGTACAGGTTCAATCAACATTACCAAAATTGGATGAAGAAGGGTCCATATTACTCGAACCTAAACAATTGTTGGATCATCGAACCCACACTCTCCGCAATCATACCATCACAGAAGTTCTTGTTCAGTGGCATGGGCTCTAGCCAGAAGATGCTACATGGGAGTCTCTCCATCAGCTCCAGCACCAGTTCCCTCATTTTTAGCTTTGAGGACAAAGCTTTTTGAAGGGGAAGGACATGTTAGGATCCTATCCTAACGCCATTTTGTAATTCTCATTTACTTATGTAATGACCCACTCCCAACGTGGGGGATCCCATTATAATATTATTTTGTAATACTTTGTAATGTATGTGGCAAGTAAGGTGCCTAGCCAAGTGGTGCCATCTCATGTAACCATTTTTATCAATATTGTAACCGATGTTTGGTAGGAGATTCTAGCTCGAGTGGCATTTTGCATGTAAGCCAACTCTTGAGCCTTTAGGTAGGGTTGCATGAAGTTTTTCTTTAAAAGATATGAAGCCATGTACGAATTCATATTTTTGCAAGCTAATGAAATATTGAAGGAGGTTGCCCCCTCGAAGAGGCCTATGATTCTGTGTTATTGTGAGATTGTTCCATTTTTGCATTTAATTTTTGCATAGTGTTATTGAGTTATTTGATGTATTTGAGTTATTTTTTAGTATTTTGTGTGAGTGTGCTTTATTTTAATAGTGATATCCTAACAAAATTTCACTTTTATTTCCATAGCAGTAGCATCCAATATTATCAATTGCGATAATGAAACAATGCACAGATCATTACACACAAAAGAGACATAGATTTAACATGGTTCACTCAATGTGGGCTATGTCCACGGAGAAAATATTTCTTATAAATTTTCTCAACAAATATCTTGGGAACCAATTCCCTATTACAATTTTTATGGACACCAACATAAAGGAGACACTAATCCCCTATGCTCAATTTCATGGACACCACTCCATAGGAGACACCAATCCCCTCAACTCTGGTTTTGTGGACACCACTCCATAGGAGACACCAATCCCCTCTACTTATGGTTTTGTGGACACCACTCCATAGGAGACACCAATCCCCTCTACTTTTATTTTTGTGGACACCACTCCACAAGAGACACCAATACCCTCTACTTCTATTTTTATGGACACCACTCCATAGGAGACACCAATCCCCTCTAATTTTGGTTTTGTAGAAACCACTCCACAAGAGACACCAATCCCCTCTACTTCTGGTTTTGTGGAAACCACTCCACAAGAGACACCAATCCCCTCTACTTCTGGTTTTGTGGAAACCACTCCACAAGAGACACAAATACCCCCTACTTCTAGTTTTGTGGACACCACTCCACAGGAGACACCAATCCCCTCTACTTCTAGTTTATGGACCTCTATCCACATGAGACACCAATATCCTTTGATATGGTTCATGGACCTCTATCCATAGGAGACATCAATCCTATTTGATATGGTCTACTCCAAATCCTACTCAAATATTCTCTAAGTCTTCTCAAAAGGCTTGCTTAAATTTACTCCAAACCTACTCTCAACTTTGCTCAAATCTGCTTCAAGCCTACACACAAGGCTTGCTCAAATTTGCTCCAAAACCTACTCTTAACTCTGATTAAATCTGCTTCAAGCCTACACATATGACTTGCTCAAATATGCTCACCAAACCTGCTGAATATGATCCAAGCCTACACATAAGGCTTACTCAAATCTACTTACCAAACCTGCTCAAATCTGCTCCCATCCTACACACAAGGCTTGCTCACTAAAATTTACTCTCAACTCTGCTCAAATTTGCTCCAAGCCTATATACAAGGCTTGCTCAAATATTCTCATAAAAACCTTCTCAAATATGCTCTCAGATCCTACTCAAACCTACTCATATCTTGTATACAAATAATGTTCATCTATTACCAAATATTGCATAATGATGTCATCAAGTGCTTTATCTAATCTTCAATGTGCTTTCTTCAACTAAAGTAGTTTAGACATATTCTACCCAAAATTCGTTTAACCTCATGAACATATAGATAATGATATGCACTAATAAATGCTCAATATATTCTTCACATACATTAAGTATATCACTTTCACTGTCTCACATTTATTGCATTCTAAATGTAGCTCTAGTGTAACACTTGATAACTGACCTAGTTATTGTTGAGTTACACCTTACTTAAAAACCAATCACAATGCACAAGTCCTCATCTACTCACAAAATCCATCATGAATAATTTATAAGTCTATTATTTTCATATACTCACAAAGTCAATCATGAATATGCACAAATTTACTTTCACAAAACTGATCTATAACTCTTGCACTTTCATTTCCAATATCACTCAAAACCAATGCACAAGTTTTCTCTCAAAATTGATCTATAAGTTTCATCAATTTATTTCCAATTTCAAACATAACTAATGCACATCCTTGATCTCAATTCCTTGCACATATATTCCAAATTTAATTCAAGAAATTGCACAATCAATCCATCCTTATGCCTCCAAACATATGATAACTCAATATATTTTCTTCAACCAAAAAACACCTAGCAAATCTCCTTTTCAAATCATCCATATAAACCTTCCCAAAAATGTGAACAATAAAGCTTTAAAAATAATACCTTATATCTCCTTTTAAAATATGCAATATTACAACTTTCAAATAATCCACAATACACCTTATATCCTATTTTATAGCATGCAATAATCACACTTTTCAAGCAATACCAAAACCACCTTGTATCTAATTTTCACATGCCAAATATTACACTTTCAACTAGTCCTTAATACACCTTATAACTCCTTTTCTTAGATAAAATAAAAATAAAAAATTTCCTTTGTTTAATCAACAACTAACTAGCGACTATCTCCTTCTCTCACAATTTTTTGTCCTTATTTTAATCAACACAATGCCAACAAACTATATCATTTCATAAAAAATTTAAATCAATATATTGGCACCCATACCTGAACCAACAAGACCCATGAGCACCAGGAGAAATGAAACTGTGACCTCTACCAATGCAGCACCCAATCCAAGGCTTGGTAACTAGTTGGGATACCCCAGTGGGTAGTAACCACAATGCAACACAAAATATTTGAAGCACTCCTTTGTCCAAAATCATTTTTCCACTTTGCCAAGCAAAATAGAACCTTCCCAAATTCAACCCTACAACCTTCCTGCCCCCAGTGCCTTAGCGCTAGCTCAACGACCAACTAGGCTAGCCACATGGTTGAAAAAAAATACACAATATTATCAATTTTTCTCCTTCGTTGTGTTCTCCAAGGCAATAAAATGCATCAAAATTGGTGCTAGTGAGTTTCAAACCTCACACCTTCTTCCTTGCAATGACTTGGCACAAGTCAAACCACCGCTTGGGCTACCCCGATGGATGACGTCAAGGGGCTACGCTTCTCCTCCTTATTTGCTATCATTTACACTCACCACAATGAATGATATTTGAATGCACACTCTTCAACCTTAGCCAAACCAATATTTAGTGCATTATTTATATGCATATTGCCTCCTTTCAAAATGACATCGATGCTCATATTTTACATTTTGATTTTTGATTTTCATATAGCCTCTAATAAATTGTGACACTCTTTCTTTTTAAGCCTTATTTTGATTATAATATTTTAAATCTAAAATATTTAAATATTGTTGGCAATTTTGGGTTTGAGATCCTAGCTTCTTGTCTATGAGTTGTCATTGATGTCAAAAGAAACTGGCATTAATGTCAAGAGGATTTATTGGCTTCAAAGGTTGAATATTCCAAAGAATATTTTCTAGAATATTTTGGAGAGATTCCATGTGGTAGATGAAAAGGTTTTTATCAAAACCATGGCAGGTTTAAGGGTTTTTATTAAAACCAGGTGGATGCATTAAGGGTTTTTCTCAAAACCACTCTCGGCTTAATGCAAAGGCTGGAGACACTTATTAATTAAATAACTTAATTAATAAAACATTTTTAAGGTTTTTTAATTAATTATTTATTTGATTTAGTGATTAAATTATTTTAATAATTTAATGGGTTCTCCACCTAAGGTCTAAGGTCTAAAAGACCTTTGATTATTTTTTAAATAATCAAAAGGGTTTCATAAACCCTAAAGTTGTTTCGAAGGTGCAAAAATAATATTAATTCGAAAAGTTTGAATTATCCTCCCATCGACGTCGTGCATAGCATGGAAGTTTGGCTATATAAGCCATAACCTATAGTCCAAAGCAAAGGTGAAAAATAAATTCAAATTGAGCAAAGGTTGGGAAGTAAAAGCTACGGCTATCATTTTTTTTGCCACGTTTATCCACCACCAAAGGGTTAAGGAGAAGGAGACTCTTGCTAGCCTTCAAGCTAGCATCATTGGCCTAGTGGCAACGACTATTCTGCGAAGGCGCTTGAAGGGAGGTCAAGCGTTCGACTCCCGTCATGGAGTGTGAGAAGAGTTTTTGCGCTCCGATTTTTTTGGAGGCACTGTTGACCCGCGATTTTTGGAAGCATTTTTTTGGTAAGGTTTTTTAAATAAAATCTGCATTTTTTTAAAGAAGAAGTGGTTGGGCAGATGTATTTAAAATTATTTTTAAGGTTAAATGCTTCTTTGGAGATATAAGGTTGATAGTGTATGGTTGAGATTTTTGGCTTGATTGTTGAGTGAGATTTTCTTAGAAGCTATTATTCCTTGAGCATGGTTTAATTTATTTGGAGAAATAAGGTGTAAAAGGATATATTGTTTGTATGCTTTATATTTTTGGTAGTTGACTTCTAAGGATTGGAGTCATAAGGTGTTTTATGGAATAAATATTTTTGTGGTTACTTTTATGATCTAACCCTAACTTGGTGGCAAAGTTGAGGGTGGTGTTGGTAATAGGTTGAAGAACTATTCTCTTCTTCCTCAAACAAAGGTATGGGCAACTTCTTCCATGTATATTGTTGATGGTGTATTTTTTGAAACTGATTTTGGAGTAAAAAGGTTGTCTACTAGGTATTCTTGTTGGTGTAAATCCCATTTTCTAGATATTGAAGATTGTTTATGCATTAAAATCATTGATGGGTTTTTTGGGTGAATGCATAATTCTGGTTGAGGAAGAGGAAGCATTTTTGCACTAGGGTTTATGTTAGTAAGTCTTGCTACTTGCTTTGAGTTGGTGAAACCCTTAGTTGGTTGTTTTGAGATTGATGGTTGAGTTGCTTCCATAGAGGTTGTTTTGATCAAGTTAATGCTTTACTTGATACCTGATTTGGGCTTACTCTATTGAGATTGATTTGAGCAAGTTATTCTTTGCATTGGTGATTTATGTTGGTGGTTGTTTTGTTCAAATATCTTTGGAGGGAAAAGGATGTCTACTAGTTTCCTTTTCATGTAGTGATTGGTTGAATGCTTCAATTTTAATGTTGAGTTGAATGATGTTGGTTAAATCTTGTCTATAAGCATTGTTGTTAAAGCCCTAATTGGTTGAGAAAATATATTGGTTGTGGAAAGAACATGAGTATCATTGTTATATGAGATATTGAATGGTTGGCAATTGTTGGGTTGTGTTTCATGTTCTTGAGAAAATCATACTACATCTATCTTATTCTTTTGAGATTGAGATTGAGTTGAGATTGAGATTGGGAGTTAAGTATAGAACACATTTAGTCTCTAACAATTCTCTTTATATTTCTATGAGATTTGAGATTGAGATTGGGAGTTAAGTATAGAAAATATTGAGTCTCTAACAATTCTCTTTATGCTTCTATGAGGTTGATGAATCACATTGGGTCTCTAACAATTCTCTTTGTGGGTTCATGCTAAGCAAGTTTTTCTTGATGAACTTGTGAGTTGATTTAGACAGGTTCTAGTGAAGACTTGTGACCTGATTTGGACAGATTCTAGTGAGGACTTGTGAGCTGATTTGGACAGGTTCTAGTGAGGACTTGTGAGCTGATTTGAACAGGTTCTAGTGAGGACTTGTGAGCTGATTTGGACAGGTTCTAGTGAGGACTTGTGAGCTGATTTGGACAATTTCTAGGGAGGACTTGTGAGCTGATTTGGACAGGTCCTAGCAGAGGACTTGAGGACAAAGTTGAAGTGGTTATTTGAGAAGAACCTGAGGACAATTTTGAAAAGTATTTGAGAAGTCTTGTGTGCAGCAGAGATTGATTTTTTCATTTTTTCAAGCTTTATGAGTTGAGCTTGGGACAGATCTGACAGAGTGAGGAAGACTTGTGCTGGACTGACTGACTATGTTTAGTACAGGTTGATGAGTTGTTGTGGAGATGATTAGTGAGCACAGAGGTATCTTGAGGCTGAGCATTAAGGATAGGAGGTCTTCTGTGGAAAGGAGTTCCACGTGGTAGCAGAATAAGAGGCAGGTGATCTTCTAAAGTATCATTTCTAGAGCTGAGGGGAAGGATTCTCCTTTGGGCAAGAGGCTCATAAATTCATGAGGGAGGGAAGTATTCTCCTTTGGGTAGGAGGCTCATAAATTCATGAGGAGGGGAAGGATTCTCCTTTGGGCAGGAGGCTCATAAATTTGTGAGGAGGGGAAGGATTCTCCTTTGGGCAGAGGCTCATAAATACTTGAGTAGGGGAAGGTTTCTCCTTTGGGATGAGGCTCATAAACATTGTAATTGGGAAGGATTCCCAAAGAACTTTGAGAAAGCTTTTTAGAGAAAAGTTTTGTGGATGTAACCCATGTTGGGTGAACCACATTAAAATTTGTGTCTCATTGTGTGTTGCTTTATGCATTGCTTTGATATTGCTATTGGTTCATTTCTTTGCAAAGTTGAAGTTAAATAGAGAAAGTAAAAAGAGGTCTTATACTGTTCACCCCCCCCTCTCAGGATAAGCTTGTGTTATTCAATTGGTATCAGAGTGAGTTCCTTCAAAAATTTTAAACAGCTTGAAGGAAAATATTGTAAAGAACACAATGGAATCTACAAGTGGTAATGCAACAGCTATTCTTGATGGGGCAAATTTTGGGCTTTGGAGTGCTAGGATGAAGGTTCATCTTATGGCTCTTGGAAATGAATTTTGGGAAGTGATTGAGGATGAGTATACCATTCCTGAGCATGGTCCTTCTACTAAGGAAGAGAGGCTCCTAAATCATAGCAATTCAAAGGCAATGAATGCAATCCTGAAGGGTCTACGAAGGCGAGATCTTACCAAGGTGATTCACCGCAAGACAACTAGTGAAATGTGGAAACAGATTGAAGGTGGTTCATACAGGTGATGCAAATGTCCGAAAGGCCAAGTTGAGACACTTCAAAGGTATGTTTGAACAACTCAAGATGAATGATGAAGAAAATATTAGTGACTATATGCTTCGTATGGATGATATTGTTAACTCTATGAAGGAACTAGGTCTTGAGCTTGCTGAAAATGATATTTGTGATAAGATTTTGAGGTCTCTTCTAAATAGATTTAGTGAAAATATTTTTGCTATTGAGGAAGCTAAGGATTTGGATAAGTTGAAAAAGGATGAGCTTCATAGTATACTTGCAGCATTTGAGTTGATAACTCAAGTGAAGGTTGATGTTAAGAAGGAGGTAGCTTTCAAGGCTACCAAGAAATCTAAGGGTAAAGAGCTTCAAGATAGTGATGAGTCTTTTAGTGATGAAGAGGCATATTACAGCAAGAAGGGCAAGTTCTCAAGAAAGCACAAAGGTATGAAATATGTCAAGTGTTTCAATTGTGGAAAGTTTGGTCATTATGCTACTAAGCTGTCTTGTTGCCAAGGATGAAAGTGATGAAGATAAACGAGGATTATAAGAGCAAGGATTCTGAAAGGCACAGGCATCAAAGGAAGAATAAATATGAGCAAAGCAATCAAGGAAAGAGGTACTCTCACAAACACAAGAAAAGTTTCTACCTAGACAAGGCAATTAAGTGTTCTAGTAGTGATAGTGAAAGTTGTTCAAGTGATGTTGGAAATGAGATATTGTTCCTAACAGAAAAAGGAGAAGAAAAGAAACATAGATTTGTCCTTGTGAAATGTTTTAGATGTGGAAATTTTGGACATCTTGAGGATGATTGCACAAATGATGGATTGATTTCTAGTTATACTATGTATGAGGATGCTTCAGAAAATTATGAGGAAGATCTTTGTATGGCTTTAGAAAAGGATAGCACCTCTAGTGATAAGAAATCTAAAAAAGTCATTGATGTTTCAAAAGGCAAACAAATAGAGGAAGTTATAGAGGATGGTGAAGGAGATCTTGAAGCTGAACTTGTTAGTGTTCTTAGTGCTTTGAAAAAGGAAAGAAAGAAGAATGCTAGACTCAATGATAAATTGGATGAATGTTGTATTAAGAGAGATGAGCTTATAGAAAGTCTTGACTTCTCTATAGCTAAGACACAAAAACTTAAGGATAAGTTAGAGTCTAAGGTTCTTGAGTGTAGAGAGTTGGAAAAAAAGTGACTTCCTTGAAAGAGGAAACTAAAGAGTACAAGGAGAAGCTTTACAAGTTTGAATATAGCACCAAAAAGGTAAAGTCAATCATCAAATATCAAAGAAGGACAATAGATAAAACAGGTCTTGGTTTTGGTAAGAAACACATGGAACAGGTTGGGGAATCTAGTAAGAGATTTCGAAAGGAAGAGAGTTCTGATGAGGAAAGTACTTTAGAAAAAGAGTCCTTGAGTGATAGATGCACATAATCAGAAGATAGGAATAAAAAAAATGGGAGAAATTTTATAGGACCTAAGAGGTCAAATCAAGAAAATTTTAATGGCAGATGTTTTGCTTGTCACAAGTTTGTTCACATGGCTTCACATTGCATGACTCAAGTGAGGAAGGTAAATGACAGATTCAGAGGTGGTAATTTCTTTCAAGGGTATTGCTACTCTTGTAAATAGTTGGGTCACAAGGTTGTTTATTGCAAGGCTAATAACGAGAACAGGGTTGGTCAGAATAGATGGAGTCAAAGATCAGGTATGCCTCAAAGAAATAACATTGTTAGTTGTTATAAGTGCAACAATGAAGGTCACATAGCTAGACAGTGTAGAGATGAAATTCCAAGGTACAGGAATAGGAACATGGGTATGAACAGGCATAAGAATCAAGACATGGATAATAACAGGAATGATAACAAGAACAACAACAGTGACATGAAAATGAACAGGAATATGGACAAGGAGAACAAGAGAAGACATGGAAGGCAGCTATAGACACTGATGAAGATCAGTGCCTAATGGGAGTTTTACTCCTACCCCAAAATTAATCACCTCAATAGGATGTGGGGGAGGGACTAAGCTAAGAGTATCATTATTAGTCCCAAGCCCCAAATATGACCCTTTGCCATTGATGACAAAGGTGAGAGATATGAGTAAGGGGGAGAGCCTCAAGTCAGGGGGAGTTGATTTCTATATAGCAGTTTTGAGTTTCAGTGTTGTTGATAAGCATGGTCTGCCATCAATGACAAAGGGGGAGATTGTTGGCAATTTTGGGTTTGAGATCCTAGCTTCTTGTCTATGAGTTGTCATTGATGTCAAAAGGAACTGGCATTAATGTCAAGAGGATTTATTGACTTCAAAGGTTGAAGATTCCAAAGAATATTTTCTAGAATATTTCGGAGAGATTCCATGTGGCAGATGAAAAGGTTTTTATCAAAACCATGGCAGTTTTAAGGGTTTTTATTAAAACCAGGTGGATGCATTAAGGGTTTTTCTCAAAACCACTCTCAACTTAATGCAGAGGTCGGAGACACTTATTAATTAAATAACTTAATTAATAAAACATTTTTAAGGTTTTTTAATTAATTATTTATTTGATTTAGTGATTAAATTATTTTAATAATTTAATGGGTTCTCCACCTAAGGTCTAAGGTCTAAAAGACCTTTGATTATTTTTTAAATAATCAAAAGGGTTTCATAAACCCTAAAGTTGTTTCAAAGGTGCCAAAATAATATTAATTTGAAAAGTTCAAATTATCCTCCCACCGACGTCGTGCATAGCATGGAAGTTTGGCT
Organism: Wollemia nobilis; assembly: GCA_028583015.1. Lineage (NCBI taxonomy): Eukaryota > Viridiplantae > Streptophyta > Pinopsida > Araucariales > Araucariaceae > Wollemia > Wollemia nobilis. The sequence goes on from JAQPPZ010007530.1 coordinate 7,747,959, forward strand.
ATATAAGCCATAACCTATAGTCCAAAGCAAAGGTGAAAAATAAATTCGAATTGCGCAAAGGTTGGGAAGTAAAAGCTACGGCTATCATTTTTTTTGCCATGTTTATCCGCTGCCAAAGGTTTAAGGAGAAGGAGACTCTTGCTAGCCTTCAAGCTAGCATCGTTGGCCTAGTGGCAACGACTATTTTGCAAAGGCGCTTGAAGGGAGGTCAAGTGTTCAACTCCCACCGTGGAGTGAGAGAAGATTTTTTGCGCTCTAATTTTTTCGAAGGCACTGTTGACCCGCAATTTTTGGAAGCATTTTTTTGGTAAGGTTTTTAAATAAAATCTGCATTTTGTTAAAGAAGAAGTGGTTGGGCAGATTTATTTAAAATTATTTTTAAGGTTAAATGCTTCTTTGGAGATATAAGGTTGATAGTGTGTGGTTGAGATTTTTGGCTTGATTGTTGAGTGAGATTTGCTTAGAAGCTATTATTCCTTGAGTATGGTTTAATTAATTTGAAGAAATAAGGTGTAAAAGGATATATTGTTTGTATGCTGTATATTTTTGTTAGTTGACTTCTAAGGATTGGAGTCATAAGGTGTTTTATGGAATAAATATTTTTGTGGTTACTTTTATGATCTAACCCTAACTTGGTGGCAAAGTTGAGGGTGGTGTTGGTAATAGATTGAATAACTATTCTCTTCTTCCTCAAACAAAGGTATGGGCAACTTCTTCCATGTATATTGTTGATGGTGTATTTTCTGAAATTGATTTTGGAGTGAAAAGGTTGTCTACTAGGTATTCTTGTTGGTGTAAATCCCATTTTCTAGATATTGAAGATTGTTTATGCATTAAAATCATTGATGAGTTTTTTGGGTGAATGCATAATTTTGGTTGAGGAAGAGGAAGCATTTTTGCACTAGGGTTTATGTTAGTAAGTATTGCTACTTGCTTTGAGTTTGTGAAACCCTTAGTTGGCTATTTTTAGATTGATGGTTGAGTTGCTTCCATAGAGGTTGTTTTGATCAAGTTAATGCTTTACTTGATACATGATTTGGGCTTACTCCATTGAGATTGATTTGAGCAAGTTATTCTTTGCATTGGTGATTTATGTTGGTGGCTATTTTGTTCAAATATCTTTGGAGGGAAAAGGATGTCTACTAGTTTCCTTTTCATGTAGTGATTGGTTGAATGCTTCAAGGTTAATGTTGAGTTGAATGATGTTGGTTAAACCTTGTCTATAAGCATTGTTGTTAAAGCCCTAATTGGTTGATAAAAGATATTGGTTGTGGAAAGAACATGAGTATCATTGTTATATGAGATATTGCATGGTTGGCAATTGTTGGGTTGTGTTTCATGTTCTTGAGAAAAGCATACTACATCTATCTTATTCTTTTGAGATTGAGATTGAGTTGAGATTGAGATTGGGAGTTAAGTATAGAACATATTGAGTCTCTAACAATTCTCTTTATGCTTCTATGAGGTTGATGAATCACATTGGGTCTCTAACAATTCTCTTTGTGGGTTCATGTTAAGCAAGTTTTTCTTGATGAACTTGTGAGCTTATTTGGACAGGTTCTAGTGAAGACTTGTGAGCTGATTTGGACAGGTTCTAGTGAGGACTTGTGAGCTAATTTGGACAGGTTCTAGTGAGGACTTGTGAGCTGATTTGGACAGGTTCTAGTGAGGACTTGTGAGCTGATTTGGACAGGTTCTAGTGAGGACTTGTGAGCTGATTTGGACAATTTCTAGGGAGGACTTGTGAGCTGATTTGGACAGGTCATAGCAGAGGACTTGAGGACAGAGTTGAAGTGGTTCTTTGAGAAGAACCTAAGGACAGTTTTGACAAGTCTTTGAGAAGGCTTGTGTGCAGCAGAGATTGATTTGTTCAAGCTTTATGAGTTGAGCTTGGGACAGATCTGATAGAGTGAGGAAGACTTGTGTTGGACCGACTGACTATGTTTAGTACAGGTTGATGAGTTGCTATGGAGATGATCTGTGAGGACAGAGGTCTCTCGAGGTTGAGCATTGAGGATAGGAGGTCTTTTGTGGAAAGGAGTTCCACGTGCTAGCGGAATAAGAGGGAGGTGATCTTCTGAAGTATCATTTCCAGAGCTGAGGGGAAGGATTCTCCTTTGGGTAGGAGGCTCATAAATTCATGAGGAGGGGAAGGATTCTCCTTTGGGAAAGAGGCTCATAAATTCATGAGGAGGGGAAGGATTCTCCTTTGGGCATGAGGCTCATAAATTCGTGAGGAGGGGAAGGATTCTCCTTTGGGCAGAGGCTCATAAATACTTGAGTAGGGGAAGGTTTCTCCTTTGGGTTGAGGCTCATAAACATTGTAATTGGGAAGGATTCCCAAAGAACTTTGAGAAATATTTTTAGAGAAAATTTTTGTGGATGTAACCCATGTTGGGTGAACCACGTTAAAATTGGTGTCTCATTGTGTGTTGCTTTATGCATTGCTTTGATATTGCTATTGGTTCATTGCTTTGCAAAGTTGAAGTTAAATAGAGAAAGTAAAAAAAGGTCTTATACTATTCACCCCCCCTCCCAGTATAAGCTTGTGTTCTTCAAATATTATAATCTTTAAACCTTTGGCCTTGGAAATAAATATTTGTCTTTAAACCTTTGCCTTCTCTTGTGGTCTTTAATTTTTTCAAGCAATTATAAGAAAACCTTTTAAACCTTGTCCTTCTTCATAATATTTAAATTTGACATTTAAATATTATTAATCCTTATATTAGAAAAATACTTTGGAGATATACCTTGCTTTTGAATTTTTTCCATTGCTTTCTTTTCATCAAAAGCATGGGGAATATTTTTTCCTTGACTATCATGCACCTTCGACATCAATGACAACTCAATATTTCCAATAAAATTCACTGTCTCCTCTCGAATATCATCAAGATTATTGACTACTAATCCATCCCATTTAACAACTTCCTTGATCTTGTTGAAGCTTCTATGATGGAGGGTAGAAACATGAAAAAAAAAATTATTACGATCCCCTTCCTTTAGCCATCTAATCATAGAATTGTGTTTCCAATGAACTTCCTCACTAGCTAAGATATTATGATATTCTACAAGAAGCTCCTTCTCTTGTTGTCTAATTTCCTATATGATATTCCCTTGATTCAACTTGATCTCTAGTTCTGATAACTACTCTTTTATTTCAGATTTTCTTTTAAAAATATTTCCAAACACCACTCTATTCCACACCTTAATATTTTCTTGATATATCTTAATTTTTTTGCAATTTGATTAATTTTAGATCCTAGGAAATATTTTTGCCACCATTCCTCATTTTTTGATTCAAAATCCTTATGTTTGAACCACATTAATACAAATCTAAATGGACTATTGTACTTCCTACCATCTTCTAAAAATTCCCAGATGATTGGGTTATGATCTAACCCAATATTTGGGATTACAATGAGTGTCGAATCACAAAAAATGGTCAATCCCTCATGAGAAATTAACACCCTATCTAATTTAATATGAATGAGTTGATATCCTAACCTTCAATTACTCCAAGTATAAGGTATTCTTTTGAGCTCTACATCCATCAATTTATTACCATCTTGCATTCCTTTTGAAAGGGTGGAAGATCCTCCTCTCTTATCTGAAGGATTTAGAGGAGTAATAAAATATCCTACTAGAATCCAAGGTATTCCCTTAAATTATTCTCTCATATGAGTTAGGTCAAAACATAATTATATTCTTCCAAATGTTGTATTAGGTGCATACACATTAGTCACAATCCAATTTCACCTATTTTTTAGATTGTGGAAAAAAATTGTAATTGACCATCTTGTACTTACAATTAAACTGCCCTCAATATTTTTCCTATCCCAAAAACATAATATCCCTCCTGAAGCTCCTACCACTTCACTATATTACCAACCTACCTCTTTCCAAATTTTCTTTTGAATCCTTTCAAATTTAATATGGTCCAGTTTTGTTTCTTGTAACAAAAAATATCTGGATTATTTTTTCTTCTAAGAGTATACACCAAATGATGTTTTAAAGGGGCATTAAGGCCCCTAATGTTCCAAGATAAAATTTTCATCTCTTTGCTTTTGTGGAAATATTCTTCCCCCCTCCAAAATTTAAATTTGCATGAGAGCCATCGACCACATCCCTGGCAGATTCTTTTTGAATAGTAACATCAACTAACGGTCTATCTGGTCTTGTCTCACTATAGACACCTAAAATGCGTCATGTGTAGGGGACTACTCATATGGGCATCCTAACAGACCATATGAATGATCTTGGACCATTCCAAGACAAAGCAGTGGTTTTAACCACTCAATTTAGGTAGCTTTGGCCTACTCAACCTTAGCCATGGATGGCATCCATAGCTAAGATCTCAACCATGACTGACACCCATGGCTAACAGATCTAGCTGTGCCTAAGAGCCATGGCTAGCTCTGCAACTATCATGGACTCTTGAGCCAAGCCAAAATTAGTTACAATGGCCCTGGCAATGGATTTCGAGTGGTTTCGAGCGAGGAAGCTTCCAGATTCTTCCTCCCAACTGCTCCAACCTCCTGGTTCTTGATCTTGGCTTCCCAAGGAAGCTAGGATTAGGAATTGAGAGTGCTATAAGACCCCCCTCCAAATTGGGGAAAAGTCTAGAGAAGCTTTCAATTGAATGCAATGAAGCCCTACCAAATTGGAGAGCCATTTGCAACCCTTGAGGAGTGCCTACATGCTACCAATTTGGAAATCATGATTGCATTTGAAGCTATGGAGGTTTCAAGAGCTTGAAGAGATCATTCATCCACAATTGAACCACTTCCACTACAAATTCAAAGAATCTACATCACCAATTAATTCCAAAACATAGAGGTGACCCTTGATCATCAATTCCATGGAGGAATTTGAGATTCAAGCCCTGATTACAAGAGAAAGAGCACTTTCACCTCAATCATAACTATCAACCATGACTAATAGAGCCAACTACGCTTGAAACCCATGACTAGGGTTTGACACTCAATTTCCCTCATTTTAGCCATAGGATTTTCATTCTAAGCATGCAATTAGGTAGATCTAACATAGATTAGCTTTCATTTATGCTTTTGTATGGTTAATTGTAGAAATTAGAGGTAGCTTTGCTCTATTTTCTTCTATTTTATCAATTTGCACTAGTTTCATTAGATTTGATTCATTTCAAGTTTTAATTGTAAATTATGCATCATAATAGCTAGATTTACTACTTTCTTAGCATTCTTTATAATAATTTAGAGATTTTGTAATCATATTTACAAGTTTCCATGCTTTCTTGCTATATTTGTCCTAATTCATGCAAATTCCTATCAAGAGCCTCATCATGAGAGGCCTCCTTTGCTTCTAATTATGTTATGTTGTTTCTTGAATGTAGATTTATAGGATCTGATCATATTCAAAGTATTCTTGGCAACATATTCCTCCGATCAAGTGAGAAGAAGGCTTCCTTGAGCCTTAAGCAGTTCATGTCTACATTAAGAGCCTATGTATTGCACCATCCCCTTTGAGGGGCTCAAAATATTGTATCAATTGTATCAAAGAATTTGGTATCCCTAAGAGGGATGTATTTGTAAAGGATATTTGCAATGATAATATAAAGAAGTTGTTCTTTCTTGTTCAATTCATTGTTATTCATATTTTCATGCTTTAATGCTTGGTATAATTGATGCAATAGTCTAGGTGTATGCTTTTAGAGTGGTACAGATGGTGATCATGATGGAAACCCCACAAATTGCATTGTAGATTACTAATTTTTTTATGTTTTTGTTGCAGTCTTAGCCACGTTTAACACCCATGGTCCACAGTCTCAGCCATGCTTAACAACCATGGCTAGTAGAGTAGAAAGATAGATAGTAAGCAACCTGTCTCTCCATCAAATGAGGATTTCTAGGTAATCTTTTCATCTAATTTTCTTATTTTACTATTTTTACCTATCATTAATTAAATAAATCATCTAGAAAAATATAAGAGGTAAAATTTAATGAAAATTTAATGTTATCTATCCATGTGACAATACTAGCACTATTAGCTATTTTATCAACAATAGCTAATTTTTGGTGACTTTACATTTCTACTATAAATTATTGTAGAGTTTGCTTGTTGGGGCCCAATCAGAGGCCAATTTTATCATGTAAATGCATTCTCTGAAGTTCATATAGCTAATACATGCATATTTCTAAATTTAAAACATCTTTATTTTAGGCATATAGGAAAGATCATGTTTTCTTGGTGATGCATTTTTCATTTACATACAAGTTAAAATGAACACACACACCACGCAACACTTAAATGCTAGTGAGATGGAATTCACACCCATCCACTAGTAGAGTTCAATGACGGTGGTAGTTATTTCCATCCATTGGCTCAAATCCCATGAACCCTATTCTTTTGGCCAATACCGACTCCAAGATCCATCCTATCCATGCAAAATAGCATGCATTCCTCTTTGAAGGGGTGTATCACTATGCACGATGTGTTGGGTGAGGATCGACAGGACCTATGCTCCCTACCCGAGTGTGGGTTTCATCTCCACACTTTGGGGGGTTTACGTGACCATGAATTTCATTATCGATTGTCGAGCTATGAGCATACAAGTGAAATCCATTAAACTAAACAAGTATATCATCAAAAAATATGAAAACATGATGAGAGTTAGTTTATGATTACAACACACCTGAAACACACTAAAACTAGTTTAGGGATCACAAAGAAATTTTAAAAGAGATAATCATCCTTGTATGCTTTGTTTTCTCTAAAATATACATAAGAGATAATTCATATTATGGTTAATACACGGAGAGGCCGACATCGATGCATAATCGAAGTCGAAGTCGAAGCTCCACCAACACACAAAACAATGCATTGAACCCTCAACCATAGAATCCTCCTGAATGACATTCGATGAGTATTAGAGGGGACAATTCAATGCAAGGATTCTATTCAGAACACCCCAGATAGAGGAGGTAATGCACACTCCTCGAGGGATAGATATAAGGGTGGCTCAAGGCCCCCACCATCCCAAGATAGACAACAAGAAAATCTACCCAATCAGGGGTAGGAAGAGAGGGTCACTTCAGAGCATAGGCCCATACAAACTCCAAACAATAATGAACTTGGAAAGTTCATGATTGACATGTCTAAACTTGGAGAAAATGGTACTCCACCAAATCAACCATGGAAAACAAGATAACTTGATGGTCTTGATAGAGTCCTAGGGAAATTAGGATGTAGAGCCTCATCTGCACATTCTCATTCTATGAGTTCACATAGTGAGAGTACACGTAGGACTATCAAGGAACCAAGAGAATGCTCAAAGTATTCTCATAGCATACGTGCCCCATCAACCCATGTGGGCATAGATCATAGACAATAGCAAAATGAATGCCATCTATACAGACAAAGGCAAGAGCATGGTAGACAAGTCTATTGGGGTTCACACCAACAAAGCTACCCGAATAGAGCAAAACCACCAGAGACCACATACGATCGATCTTATAGATCGATCACAAAAATTAGTGTTAAAGCAAAGGCAGTGGATCTTCCAAGATCAATTGGAAGATGTGCATATAGAGCATGAGCACCTCAAAAATGAGGATACTCAAAGATAGAGGTTGTTAAGGCAACATCTATATGAGCAGCGCATGCATGAGCAATGCATCCTTGACCAAAAGGAGCATGCAGAGAGAGAGGATAGATTGGCTCACACCAATTTACCTCCTCAAAGTGAATACAGGGAGCACCTCATAGATGAGCTACTTCATAGCCCAAATTGCACCCTGAGCACATTGGAAATCATACTCATTATATGACCCAAAACATGTTGTAGCACCAAGCGCTTGAACATCATGGGCATACTCAGTACGAAGAAGTAGCAGGAGATGAGCAAGAATAAGAATATCCTAAGATCTCCTTAGTGGATGTGGAGGATGAGCCTAGTCCTCCACCTCGACCGAAGAAGAATCTACCTCCAAAGGCTCCTCAAAGACCTCTCAAGGAAGAGGAGATTCTATCTTCGAAGGCCTACAAGGCCTTGGTAGAAAAGGTAAGAGCAATTGAGAAACAAGGGATGACTTATCAAAATCCAACCTTGAACAAAATACACAATGTGCCTTTATGCCCCTCAATGCCTACTCCAACATATCCCGATCACTTCGAGATGCCAAAGCTAGATAAATTTCAAGGAGATGAAGATGCTCAAGAGCATGTCACAAGTTTCATGAATATGTGCTTTCAGATACAAAGCAATGATGCTCTATTATTGAGGACCTTCATCATAACCCTTTTAGGCCCTACCCTAGAATGGTTCAACCAACTAAAGAGGCACAACATAACCAATTTTGAATAGTTAGCTAATGCTTTTCTTGAATGCTTCTCCTTCGACATCAAGAAGAAGATAAACCTATCCGATCTAGCTACTCTAATGCAATACGATGATGAGCCGATCATGGACTATGGAAATAGATGGAGAAAGTTGATGGTAAAGTTACCATTTTCCATTCCAACCATAGAACTGACTCGAATGTTTACAAAGAGTTATGTGAAGCACATCTCACTATTATTGTAGCTACAACAATACCAGACATTTGAGGAGGCCTTGGCACAAGCTAAGGTAATTGAGGACATCAAGTTATAGGAGGGTAACTTGAAGCTCCAAAACAAAAAGGATTGGAACAAGAAGAACACTCAAAATCAAAATCACCAAGCCAAGCCAACCCATGTGAATCAAGTAGTGTTAAACCTCAAAAAGGGGACAAGGGCAACAACAATAGAATTATCAGGCCCAACCTCCTCCTACATAATACAACCAATACAATAATAAGAAACAAGGTAAGAATAAAGAGCAATACCCTCCTCACTAGTTCACACCATTTTTAGAGATAATGACATCGATCTTCCATCAACTATGTGAGGCTAAGGCTATCAACTTACCTGAGATCAAGTTGCAAGACCCTAACCAACCCAAACCAAAAGGGTATAGGGATGATCAATATTGCTCATACCATAGGATGAAAGGACATGACATTGAAGGATGTTATAGTTTTAAACATGTGGTGCAAAACATGATCGAAAAAGGTGAGCTAATTATCGATAACCCTTAGGCTTCGAATAACCAAAATATGGGGATTTTCAAAAATCCTCTTCCAAACCATGAGCCTTCGAGGAATAATGTCGACCAAGTGAACCAAGTGTGGATTGAGCCACCTACATAAGGTTTCATCGGAATGGTAAATATTATCACAAGAAAAGGGAGGTACGAGTGACCAGATCCACCTCCAGCTCCAATCAGGGTTCAAGTTGCACCTCCACAAAGGCCAACACAAAACAATATGCCAGGCCCACCAACTAGACCGGTGGTGACCATCAAAAATAGGCTTGTTCAAAGCCTATAGATAACTTCAACAAAGTTATCAATTTATGAATTGATACAATAGTCTCCTAAGCATAGGGAGATGCTAATGGACATCTTGAGGTCTATTGAAGTTCAGTCCCAAGACCTCAAAGCATTTACAAATTTTGTGGGACATGTGCAGTAGTGTAGAGAGCTAATGATTCAATTTCATGATCATGAGATTAAAATGGTCTCTACTGCTATAGTGGACCCATCACTCCATATAATTGTATGTGTTAACCACACACCATTTAAATGGGTATTGATTGACATAGGGTCATCAATCAATATTATTACTACCAAGGCATTGGCATACTTGAAGTTGCCAAAATTACACATTGTACCTTCAACCTTCACTTTGAGAGCATTTAACGATGCACTATGCTCAATGGTCGGTACTATAGTCTTGCCTATTCAGGTTGGACTGAAGACCATCCCTATGATGTGTCACATACTAGAAGGTGCAATGCAATATAACATCCTCTTAGGGAGGCCTTGGATCAGAGAGATGCATTGTGTTCCCTCAATTTTACATCAATGTATTAAATATATACATGAGGGACAAGTTCACATGGTTCCTTCCAATGAGGAACCATTTAAATATGTGAACCAAGTAGATTTTCCTAGATATTTCATTCTCCCTTCAATGCACCTAGATATACGACCAACATCACCCATCAAACATCCAGAAGGTAAACTAAAGGAAGTGTGTGTTGGACCTTCCACATCAGCACCATCAGCTATCAGAGCATACAACAATAGCTTCAACAAAGCCTACAACATCCATGATGCTTAGAAATGACAAGAAGCTTAAGGTAGTACTGGGTGAGAAAGAGACAAAGGAAATGCCCAAAGTAGCCAATATAAGGTTCCTAGTCCCATGGATGAAGGAGATGCTCAGAATGAAGTCGAGGAGGCACCTCAGCCTGCTTCACCTATTTCTTTAGCTGGGTCATCTGCACCATAGGTGACCATCCATTTGGTTAATCCTAGGCTAGTAGAGTATATAGTGTAGAACATGACATTCACACCTTTTATCGAGACTGCACAAGACATGGGTAGACCTCAAGCCCATCACTTTCCCATAGGGATGGTGGTACCACTAGGGGTGCCACCCAACCAAACAAATTTCATCTATGGAGGTCTTGACCAACTTGCTAATCGCACACCCATAGATGAAGATGATGATGAACCATTCTCGATGAATGTTCATTATTTGTCTAACCTAGAGTTCACCTTACATTATTTTAAATGTTACCATTGGCATGGTTATAATCTAGGCTTATTCGAGCAAGGGTATCAAACTCCCTATGAACCACAATATCAGTTGCCAACTGATAGGTTCAAATTGGGCTACCATATAAGAGGATAGGATGAGCTTTTAGTAGCATCTCTCGATCATCTAAACCTCAGTTTAGGGGATAATATGGATTGGAATCCTTATCACCCTAACCCTTCCTACATACGAAGGGGTAATAGGCTAGTGACCTACATCTCTATAGAACCACCTAAGATCTATCATGACAACATCATGGTAGAGGTCAATCCAGAAGATATTCCAAGAGCTAACTTGGAGATTGAAAGTCATGAAGCTACCGATGACACTAGCATGCAAATCCAAAATCTAGGCCTAACAATAGACACTAAATCAAAAGTTGCTTCTGAGGAAGTTAAAGCAGAATCCATTTCTAAAAGTGATGGACCAGAATGTGATTTTAGAGTGATGATGATGAGCAGTCCTCAAACAATGAAGAATATGAGGATGAAATAGAAATGGCCTACCTTGGGCCTAGACATACTACTCAACACCCAATTCTAGTAGGTAGGAATGAGGGATTCTTCATAGATGATAGTGATTACGAAGATGAGACCGAGATGGCCTATCTTAGGCCATGATCTACTTACTCATCATCATGGGAGCCAGTTCGACATGGAAGAATTGTATCGAATAGTATTTCCTAGCCCTCGCATCCTGATAAAAGTGACTAATCTAAATGAGATTTATCATAGGGTCTTCCTCGATCCACCTACATATAGATAGCTCCTAGAGCCAAATGATCCCATTTTCTAATCTATTCATAGACCAGATCCAGAGATCCCCATACCCCCAGAGCCACATCTTGGGTATGTGAATAACACTGATAATGTAGAATTGCACACACATGGTCCTAGAGATCTAATCCATTCCATCAACATGATCTCCATTGATTTGACCACTCCACTCCACAACCCAGTCGATCCTTCCAAACCATTGTGTCTTAATCTAGATGCTATTGATTGGGATCACATTGATTCACCACTAGAGCCTGAATATTTCTTCCCCAATGAAGAAATGTTACAACCATTTCATTTTGCACCAGGTTGCACATGATGTTTATCATACTGAGGGTAATTCTGATGTGGAACCTTTAAACCCAATTGATGACATCCACCTGATTCCTACACCTCACCAACTTGAGGAGGGATCACACATGTCAATAGAGGAAACCTTTGATGTGGATATCAGTGATGATCCCACTAATCCTAAGAAGGTTAAATTTGGAGAGATTCTATCTCCTGATGAGCATGCCAACCTCATCCCTCTACTAAAAGAGAGACCTGATATCTTTTCTTGGACATACAAGGATATGTCGAGACTAGATCCAAAAATGGTTACTCATAACCTTTCGCTAGACCCCTCTAAAAATCCTATCAAGCAGAAGCTCAAGAAAATGCATCCAACCATCACTTTAATGGTTAAATACGAGTTGCAAAAGTTATTGGATGTAGAGTTTATTATCTCCATCGACTATCCAAAATGGGTATCAAACATGGTACCTGTAGGAAAACCTAATGGAAGGATCCATATCTATATAGATTTTAGAGACCTCAACAAGGCAACACCAAAGGATTCATTCCCATTGCCCAACATAGATGCTCTCATAGATGCAACTATAGGTCATGAGATGCTTTCCCTTATGGATGGTTTTTTGGTTACAATAAAATTTAGATTAAAGTTGAAGACCAACACAAAACCACATTCACAATACCATGGGGAACATTTTATTATAAAGTTATGCCATTCAGCCTTAAAAATGTTGGTGCCACATATCAACGAGCCATGACATACATCTTTCATGACTACATGCACAAAATCCTAGAGGATTACATCGATGACTTATTGGCAAAGTCATTACTACATTCAGAGCATGCAGAGGTTCTCAGAAAGGTCTTCGATCACCTGATAGAGCATAATGTCAGGTTGAATCCCAAGAAGTGCGTATTTGGTGTAACTTCAAGAAAACTCTTGGGATTCATCATTTCTAAATGAGGGATCGAAGTTGACCTAAAAAAGGTCAAGGCCATACTAGAAATGCATCCTCCCACCAATATCAAAGAGCTAAGAAGCCTACAAGGCAAAGTAGCATCCATAAAGTGATTCATCACACAATTATCGAACAAATGCCGACCCATGAATCGACTACTACACAAGGGGGTCCCATTCAATTGGGATGAGGACTATCAAGTGGCCTTTGCTAAAATTAAGCAATACCTAGAAATACCACTAGTGCTAGCTCCACCAAGACCAGATGTGCCATTCTTGCTTTATATATCGACTACTAACTTTGCATTGGGAACCATGTTAGCCCAAAATAATGTGCAAGACAAAGAGCAAGTGATATATTATATCAGTCACACCTTGGTGAGTTATGAGCTAGGGTATGCATACATGGAGAAGTTATGTTTAGTAGTGGTGTTTGCAATGAAGAAGTTGCATCATTACATGCTAAGTCATACGATGTATGTAATATCCAAACAAAATCCTTTGTAGTATATGATGAGCAAGACATATCATAATACACGTACTACAAAGTGGATCATGCTATTGATAGAATTTGATTTGGAATTCATCAACCAAAATTCCATCAAGGGATAGGTCATAGTTGATCAACTGGTAGAGGCACCTCTTGAAGATAGTAAGCCTCTTATCATAGAGCTTCCTGATGATGCAATCTTTGCATTATCAGAATCTCCCAAACTCGAAGAACCAGATAACAAAGCTGACATGACTTTGTTCTTCGATGGTTCAAAGTGTGAGCAAGGGGTGGTGCAGGAATTATCTTCTTCATGCCACAAGGTGCTCCAATGCCCTTGTCATTTAAGCTAGACTTTCCTTGTACCAATAACAATGTTGAATATGAGGCCCTAATCTTGGGCCTCCAAACAACAATCACCATGAAGATTAAAATATTAAACATCTTTGGTGACTCCCTTCTCATTGTCAATCAGGTTAAGGGACTATTTCAATGTAGGTGTCCTATCCTGAAAGCTTATAAGGATCTTGTTGACACTTATCTAGCCTAGCTAGAGTGGTACGACATCGAGGCAATCCCTCATACATCGAATATATTTATAGACACTATGGCATCTTTGGGATCTTTAATCCCTTAGAATCCATCTACCGATTTTACTACCATTCATGTAAAGATGCTCTCGCAAGCCATGATGCAGCGTGAGGCTTTCGATAACAAAGAATCAATCAACATGATTCATATAGAACCAAACCATGAGTGGTTCTATAAATCCAGAGACTTTCTCAAGAAGGTGCCCTAGGGGTCTTTGATCTCGTAGGGTCCTATGGGGAATGGCACCACCATTCACCACAAGGTTGTATCCCAGTCTGCATTCATGCATAGCGAACCACAAGGGGAACAAGTCATCTTGTCAATCGAGGTAGAAGCTTATCAGGATTGGATGTCATAATTACATGACTTCCTTAAGCTTGGTTTAATCCTATAGGGATTATCGCATGTCTGAAATGCACATTCAAATAGAAAGTGATAAAGTATGTCTTGCTAGGAGACATCTTGTACCATCAAAGCTATGATGGAGTTCTCCTTCATTGTCTTGAGCCCCAAGAATCAGCTTGGGCAATTTCATAAGCTCATGATGGTACATGTGATGGCCATTTTAGTGGCATGGCCATCATCAAGTGCATCCTTCGAATGGGTTATTATTGGCCCACTATGGAGAAGGATTGCACCACGTATGTCAAGAAATGCATTAAATGTCAGCATCATGCTAATCTTATGCACTTGCCATCATAGGCCTTACAACCCATTCAAGTGGCTTGGCCATTTGCTTAATGGGGTTTAGATCTAATTGGTAAGATCTCTCCCCCATCATTAGGTTGACATACATTTATTATAATGGCTACTGAGTATTTTACAAAATGGGTGGAAGCAATCCCTTTAACAATGACAACTAGGAGCACGTATTGTGGAGTTCATACTTCACAATATCATAAGTCATTTTGGGATACCATCCAAAATAATCTTGGATAATGGAACATCATTCAAGAACAAAACTATGAGGGCTTTGACATCCAAGTACAATATACAACATAGTTTTATGACTCCATACTATCCATAAGCAAACGGGCAAGCTGAAGCTTCAAACAAGATAGTGGTAGCCATATTGAAAAATATGGTACAAGAAAACCACAAATATTGGCATATACAACTACCCCTTGCATTATGGGCTTACAGGACTAGCATACGGACACCCACTAGGGCAACCCCATTTTCACTAGTATATGGCACTGAGGCCATTATGCCCTTAGAGTTGGAAATTCCAACCCTGCACATCGCATTGAAAGAGTTCATCGATGATGACACTGAGACAAGCTCACCTCGATCAACTGATGCTTCTTGATGAACATCATGTGAATGCCCTTGAGCATCTTCACATTTATCAAGAATACCTAAAATGAGCTTATAACAATAAATTCCATCTGAGAGACTTTAAATTTGGTGATCTTGTACTGAAAGAGAACCAACAGAACTCAAACCTACCACCGCACTTACGAGATAAATTTATGGCTAACTGGTTAGGTCCATATATCATCTCCGAGAAGATAGGACCTAGAACATATCACCTAACATCGCTTGAAGGTGTTGAAGAGCCTGAACCTCTCAATATCCTTCATATTAAGGCATTCCACACATAAATTCAAAAATTCAAAAACATGGAAAAATTCAAAATCCATAAAAATCAAAAAGCAATAAAATCTAAAAACATTGCAAAACATCAAAATTCAAAAACATTTGCATCATGCATTTCATTTTGCACTTGCATTCATTTAATTGCATTGCATTTAGGCATTTCCATCCATCACTTGCATTAGGATAGGTTGTGTTTGCAATCTTACAAATGACACCACATTTGTATTTCAATCATGCATCTATGCATCATCATCATCCATCACCCTTGTGAGTAATTGTGTTTCTCAACACAACCCCTCCTATTGCTATGAGGAATATACTAGGGTTTTTCAGTCATTCAACCATACCTAGTGGTCTTCTCAGATTTTGTAGAAATCTTGCTTTGCTTTTGAAGATGAGGTCTAGTTTTGATAGCACTTAGCATATCAAAATCCCATCACTAATCAAACACATTAACAATCCTAATTAGGACAAGGAAATATGAACACTACAAAGTGGTCCTAGTCACCTTAAGTGAAAGGTTTTATTACTTGCTCATTTTGTGATGTGCATGGTCTAGAGTGTGGATCATTGGCAAAAGGACAAGTTCCCCCTACCCAAGAAATCCCTTGCTTACAAAAAGGAGCAAAATCCCAAAATCAAATCAAATCCCTTGCTCAAAACAAAAGAAAAACAAAATACAAAATAAACAGTGATTTTCATCACTATATATGAGCAAGTATCCCAATAAAATTGAAGAAAATAAGGGGGTGAAGAGCTTGAATCCCTAGAATGGTCAATACTTGAAAACCATAGAGTGATCCCCAATACAACAATGGGCTGAATGAATCCCACCTAACATTGGGGTAGGTCTAAGCAATTTACAAATGAGCTAGCTTTAGGTGGCCTATATTGCCTAGTGGTCTAGTCCAACTAAGTCCAAACCTAGGATCAGGGTGGACATTTGGTGATCCTCATTACAACAATGGGCTGAATGAATCCCACCTAGAAATGAGGTAGTCTTATGTCTCATCTAATATATTCATTTGCACACATAGGGATAATGAATATCTAGGTCTTTCATAACAAAAAATTTATCTTTTAAGAGTCTAGTATAGTCATTATACAACTTTTGATAAGTCAACTAGGGTGTTTGAGTCTCATGGAAAACCTCAAAAATTCCCAAATAGCAACAAATCACATCAATCAATCAATCATCAATTTATTTTTATGAGATTTTTTTATTAAAGGGTGTTCATAACATAGAACAGATACCAGATGAATATCAACAATGATATTTAGATGACCACTAACTATTTTGTGCATATCTTTTAACTTACAAAAGCTTATGAAGAGAAACAATATATCATCTCATCTCATATATGGATGTCTAATTGATTAATTCTTATGATAAGATTTATCAATTACATTCATGATTGTTATACATTATGTGGTGTCATCCATTAGATTGTTAACTCATATTGCATTCATTCCTTATGTTTTAAGTGATTAAAGCATACAGGTTCATTTACATTAGATTACATCATGTAAATAATGCATTACATACATTTGCATTCATCATATCATAACATCATAAATTAAATGCATACAAGTAAATCAAATTAAACATGCATTTAACATCTAACATTGCATCCATATGCATACATCATAGTAGTCCATCTACACATCTAGATCACAATATCTAGTCATACATCCATCAACTAGCTAGTGCATGTCATCAATACATCACATCATATAGCATCAAATCAACATAACATATAAGCATTGCATCCATATGCATCTCATAAACATAAAACAATAAAAATATACACATATAATGAGTCATATATAAAGTCATATATTATATATTTTTTTTTATGTGTGTGTCAAAAAGTACATATAAGTGTGTCAAAATACCCATAGGCTACAACTATGTAGGTCCTCAGACCTTACACTAAAAAATGGTACAAATATCTAAAATTATACTACATAGGGCCTACACCCCCTACCTATGAGTCTCCTCCACCATCTCCACCCTCCCGATGAGTCCACCTAGAGCTGGTACCTATGGACCTCTTAGATATCTAGTCCTATGACTAGGCCATGTTGATGACTACCCAGTCTCCCATGTCCTGGTCCTCTATGACCCTATAGCTATGGATCTCTTAGGCACTATCCACCATGTAGTCTGACCTCACCCTCTAGGAGAGTGATGTGGGCCACATCTGATGCATGCTACCTAGTACCATCCTAGATGAGAGCATGCAGTCTCTAGATCTCTACAACCATATCCAACCCTATTGGTCCCTATACAACTAGAGTGGTAGGAGCAACCTGAGAAGTCAAGGGATCTCCCCTCATTGATCAGAGCAAGTCCCACTCTATAGTCACAACATCCAACTGAGACCGAAGAAGATCATGCTACCTAATGATCTTCTCTATATCTATATCTATAGTGGTAATCTAGCCTAGAGAGCTATCCTCTCCTCCTCATATCCACACCATCTATCCCTCTACAATTAACCTAGACTACTCTCATCTATGCCTATAAGGTAGCAAGGGAGGTATCCCTCCCCAAAATCTACATCTACATAGTCTATAGCTGGGACTGCAAGCTAGCCACCTAGGCCCTAAGCTGGGACACCTCATCATCAAGCTCCTCCTCATCCTCCTCATCTAGGGCTCCTTCTCTGCTATAGTGCCCTAGCCCCATCCACCCTCAATCCTCTAAAATTATCACCCTCCAGATCAGCACCTACTACCTCTACGATTGCTCCATCCCTAGATCTACCTAGAGGGCCACCACCCTACCATAACCTAGTAGTCCACCAAGCATCATATCTATTTGTAGTCCCTACATCTACCAACCTAAATCCTAGTAGACATCATCCTCATATCCTAGTGGAGTCACTCTTGAGGCCAGACTAAGTGTATCTCCACCTTAAGGTGGTGGTAGATAACTAGCTCATCTAGAATGTCCTAGAAGATCCCAAACTACCTAGTGATGCACGAGAAGTGGAAGAACTCATGCATCTTAGGCTTGCACCCGAGGAGCCATCTATCCTATCTCATCCACCTCAAATAGTGGTCTACCTCCTCCCATGTAGGATAATCCATGTAGGGGTACCATAGAACCTACCCTACCTTAGCCCTATCAGACGATCCATATAGTACTGTAGATCCCCTACGCATGACCTACTCCTAAAGCCCTCAACCTCCCTAGGCTAAGCATGCATAGCACTATGACTCCTCTATAATATCACAAATCTGTAGAGGTAGTCCTCTAGGATGATCAATAGTGATATGCTCCCACACCCATATCTAGAGTAGTAAACTACAACCAACTCCCACTCAGTCCCATTGTGTGATGCGATACAACTCATCATAGAGCTATACAAGGAGAGCACTCTCCCATGAGAGAATCAATGGCTCCCATGTAGTGCTAGCAAGAAGGTCCTATATCCTGGCCAAGAGGTTCCAAGGGAACCTCATTCTAGATGTATCTAGAAGTAGCACATGTATAATGATGTACATCAACATGACCTATCATCATGAGAAGACCCACACCCTATACCAATGCTCAATAGGCATGCCCCCATGCTCTATGTCATCCAATACCTCATCACTCTGGGTGCCAAATATCCTCTAAAATACTACAACCTTCACCATAGTAGGTGAATATGTGATGGCCTCACCATCGATGGGGATATGGAATATGTGGTAGACATCCTCCAAGGTCACTATAATCTCTCTAGTAGGTAGGTGAAAAGTGTTGGTCCATGCATCCCAACGATAGGCCAAAGTAGTCATATAAGCTTGATCCACCTAGATGGAAGGAAATCGAAGCACATAGCCAAAGCCTATAGCCATGAACCAATCCTGATCAACATCATCCATCCTGCACAGAAGCTCATAGAAGAGCTCAGACTCCCATGCTCTAGCAGTTAGCTAAAGGGAGATAATAACAAAAATCAATTAAAATCACAAAAACATCAAAAATACACTTAAAAATACAAACAAATTCAAAAAACCTTCAAAAAGGCAAAAACAATCACAAATGCATTCAAAATATTCAAAAAAATCAAAATTTTACTTGGAAAAATTCAAAAAATCAATTAATTCTAAAAAATAAAAAAATTAAAAATTTCTAAAGTTGCTCAACATGTCACCCATAACAATCTCAAATTTTTTACCATTGGGATTTGAAGTCACCATTTCAATTGACATACCACACTATGGGAAAACCTCGTTCGAGGTCATTTCCCACCCCAATAACCCCCAAAATTAAACCCTCCCCACTAACTAGCCTAGTCTAAATCCTAACTAGGGTGAGGTTCATTACCAATAGTTTAATTTGGTTCATTTAACCCATTAATTAATGTGGTTCATTTTTAAGTTGGTAATTCAATAAGTGAGGTTTGGAATGCTACCTTTGTAGCACCGCTTCACCACTGGTGGATGCCTCAGTTGGTCAAGCCATAGGTGTGTTAGTTTGTAGCGTTCCATGTCAAATTTCACTTCTCCTCTTAGAGCTCTCTTTCTCAATAGTTGGAAATGAAAATAATGAATTTGAAAATGACATATTTTTCTTTTATATTTCCAATTTGGCCCTCACCATGGTGTAACCATGGGCACAAAATTAGGGTTTTCGACCATGGTCAACCATGACTAAGGAATTTACCAAAACTAGTTACTGACAACCATGGCTAGCAGCTAACAATAAATGCCCTCAAAATTCAACCATGAGGAGCTTCAAAATGCAAAATCAAAAATATTCAACCATCCAAAAATCTCAAAAATTTCAAAAATAACAAAAACATTCACATAATTCAAAATTCAAATGTGCCTCATATCCAATTATTTACCCTATACACTTGGTGGTTGCAGCGACTTGCAATCCATGCAATCCGACAAGATGAGTAAATCACCATAAGGCCATTTGGGGTAAATTAGTCATCGTTGAATTGAAATGACTTCACTTCAATCTCGAAGAAGGCCACAACGGCTGGACTACCCCATGGGAATGAAGTATTCATTTCATTTCTTCTATGACATTTTTAGCAGATCATCGAACATAGTGATTCAACACAAGCCTAATTGGAATTGCTATCATTTTGATTCCCTAAGAAGGCCATTACAACTAGACTACTCCATGGGATAGAGATATACAATTACTATTAATAGTTGAAATCATGGCTGAATTAGGCCTTGCCAAATAATAACAAAGTGCAAAAGTCTTCAATCATCCAAATTATTCATCTTGGTCAAGCGACTCATCACTTTATTCAATGTCCTACCCTCATCGACTCATCGCTTGAGGGGGTAGTCATAATATCAATAATCATAATCAAATTCAACAAAAGATCACTCGATCTTGTCAAATTGCATTCATCTTACGAATCATTGCCAACAACTATCATAAGCTTACCCTTTGTTGGGGCAAAAAGCAAATATGATAGTTAAGTTAGTAGCTCTCCACCTATCGAAATGATTGTAGCCTGACTACCCGATCATCATGGATACATGAAAGCTTTACAAATTTAAGCCTTCCCTCAGTTGGAAGCAATGATTCTAAGATGCACATCCTTTTGTAGGACTAGGGCATCTAATGTTGATCAGATCAATGATCATCATTCAACCTACAACATGGCTTTAGGTGGTCTATTTTTGCTCAGCATTGTGCTTTCGCACAATGCATCCCAAAAGGGGCATCTGTAGACACCTAAAATGTGTCATGTGTAGGGGACTACTCATATGGGCATCCTAACAGACCATATGAATGATCTTGGACCATTCCAAGATAAAGCAGTGGTTTTAACCACTCAATTTAGGTAACTTTGGCCTACTCAACCTTAGTCAATGGCATCTACAACTAAGATCTCAACCATGGCTGACACCCATGGCTAATAGATCTAGCTATGCCTAAGAGCCATGGCTAGCTCTGCAACTATCATGGACTCCTGAGCCAAGCCAAAATTAGTTACAATGGCCATGGCAATAGATTTCAAGTGGTTTCAAGTGAGGAAGCTTCTAGATTCTTCCTCCCAACTGCTCCAACCTCCTGGTTCTTGATCTTGGCTTCCCAAGGAAGCTAAGATTAGGAATTGAGAGTGCTATAAGACCCCCTCCAAATTGGGGAAAAGTCTAGAGGATCTTCAATTTGAATGCAGTGAAGCCCTACCAGATTGGAGAGCCATTTGCAACCCTTGAGGAGTGCCTACATGCTGCCAATTTGGAAATCATGACTGCATTTGAAGCTATGGAGGTTTCAAGAGCTTGAGGAGATCATTCATCCATAATTGAACCACTTCCACTACAAATTCGAAGAATCTACATCACCAATTCATTCCAGAACATAGAGGTGACCCTTGATCATCAATTCCATGGAGGAATTTGAGATTCAAGCCCTGGTTACAAGAGAAAGAGCACTTTCACCTCACGTGGCTATCAACCATGGCTAATAGAGCTAGCTATGCTTCAGACCCACGGTGAGGGTTTGACATTCAATTTCCCTCGTTTTAGCCATAGGATTTTCATTATAAGCATGCAATTAGGTAGATCTGACATAGATTAGCTTTCATTTATGCTTTTGTATGGTTAATTGTAGAAATTAGAGGTAGCTTTGCTCTATTTCCTTCTATTTTGTCAATTTGCACTAGTTTCATTAGATTTGATTCATTTCAAGTTTTAATGGCAGATTATGCATCATAATAGCTAGATTTACTATTTTCTTAGCATTCTTTATAATAATTTAGAGGTTTTGTAATCATATTTACAAGTTTCCATGCTTTCTTGCTATATTTGTCCTAATTCATGCAAATTCCTATCAAGAGCCTCATCATGAGAGGCCTCCTTTGCTTCTAACTATCTTATGTTGTTTCTTGAATGTAGATTTATAGGATCTGGTCATATTCAAAGCATTCTTGGCAACATATTCCTCCGATCAAGTGAGAAGAAGGCTTCCTTGAGCCTTAAGCAGTTCGTGTCTACATTAAGAGCCTGCGTATTGCACCATCCCCTTTGAGGGGCTCAAAATATTGTATCAATTGTATCAAAGAATTTGGTATCCCTAAGAGGGACGTATTTGTAAAGGATATTTGCAATGATAATATAAAGAAGTTGTTCTTTCTTGTTCAATTCATTGTTATTCATATTTTCATGCTTTAATGCTTGGTATAATTGATGCAATAGCCTAGGTGTATGCTTTTAGAGTGGTACACTCACCTCCCATGTCCAATGACCCTTTGGAATGACTTGGGGTTACTCTACTATGAGTTGAAACATATTGGTCTTTACCTCTTGAATTTTCTCTCATAATCTTCTTCAACTTTCCATCAAACTGTTTGGTTTTTTTTTGGATTTGATTATCTAAGGATTGTTTTTTACCATCTCTTTATTTTTCCCTTATTGGATTTTCCCTTATTTATGTATCAGAACATAATGGTATCTCTTCAATAACATTCAAATGCAAGAATGAATTTGATAAGGGAATATTACTATTCAACTTATTAGGGTTTGGTGATAATTCACTTACCTTATCAATATCCCCTATTGCTCCTTCCTTTTATGTCTCATGATCTCTTGATCCTATCACTTGCTTTGCCCTTCCTTCTGAATCTACCTTCTAAAAACTCTTCATTGAAATATTAGCTTGTTGATGAGGAGCAGCTTGCTTTTGAACCCATTTATGCTTACCATTAAAATTATTCTTGTGTGCATTGCATGCAACACTAAGATATCCTTTTTTACAAACCCCACACTTTATTATCAAATTTTCATATTCAATGGTTTGGTTCCAAGATCCATACTTGGAAATTAGTTTTATAGATTTGGGTAATTCTTGATTCAAGTCTACATTTACACATATTATCGTAAAAAGTATTCTTCACCTGTCTAAGGTTGTTGGATCCACTACAATTAAATGTCCTATATCTCTTACCATACCTACTAAAATATCCTCATACCAAAGGTAAATCGGGAGCCCAGGGAGATGAATCTAGATCGAAGCTATACCAATGCTTTGTGAGAAGGCATCAAAATTAGGGCTCCATTTTTGAATAAAAATTCCTCTTCTCCCATAGAACCTTGGGCCTCCTTGGAGGATTCTATTGCAATCCATTGAACAGTTTAATTTAACCCAAAAAAACCTCGTTGTAAGGCCATAATGTCCATATGATCTAGGGATTTCCATTTTTGTGTTACCCATTTCCTAATCTCTTCCAACCCTGGTCGAACACCAATGAATTTCCCAATGAGAGACATCTATGCTTGTTCAACTGCCAGGTCTGCAAAATCATATTGGATTTGTAGTTCCCCATTCAAAAGTTACAGGTTGAAGCCCCTCTTTGAGATCTTTTGCTTACCTTTCAAAATATTAACCCAAGATAGAGCACTTAGGTCA
The DNA here is from genome assembly GCA_028583015.1 of Wollemia nobilis. NCBI lineage: Eukaryota > Viridiplantae > Streptophyta > Pinopsida > Araucariales > Araucariaceae > Wollemia > Wollemia nobilis. The sequence continues at coordinate 7,771,705 of JAQPPZ010007530.1, forward strand.
AAATATTTTTCCCTACTCATATCACAATCTCCATTATTGATCCCAACATCTTCTTCCTACTGTCCATTTTGCTTGCCTATCAATCATGTCAAACTTGGCGCTGCTTCTTACCTCGAGCTCTCCATCCTCCCCCCCACAAATAATTATTTCATTATTATAATATATGATTTTAGATTATTTAATTCAACTTGTTTCCATTCACCTCATGAATTTACAAATAAGTTTTTAATTATTTATTTTTTAATTTTAACTTATTTGTAAAAACAATAGGAATGAGTTTAACAACATGGTAGGCATGTAGATAATAAATACGATTCAATCATTTATCAAGTATATCAGACATGTGAATTGTATTAATTGTTGTGATTTTTTTGATGATTTTTGTTATTAATATTATTAAAATATAATGTTAAAGGTTTGATAGACAAATTAAATTCAATTTTGGTAAAATTTTACACTTCTCATCGTTTTCAACTTTTGTTATAGAGGTTGTCAAGTAAATTGAGCCTAATGCTCTCTTTTTATAATTTTAATACCATAAGAAGGATCTTTTACTTTCTTTTCATATTCATCCATGGTTAATAAAAAAGAATATATCACTTGGGCTTAATAGAACTATTCATAAAATTGAATCACCAAAAGGAAATGAATGATTGATGGTAGATGTAATTTGATATAAAATATATAAATTAAGATATATTAAATATTGAATTCCTTATATTTAACAAAAATATAGATTTCATTATAGAATTACTAGTATATCTCTATTATTTGTTTATTTTAAGAGACACCACCATTAAAAAAAAATTGTCAAATGGTTAAGGGTTGATTGGGAGAGTTAGGGATGGTTTAGAGGTTGTTAAAATATTGATAAAGGGATATGTCTATTGTCTATTATCCTATCAAAAATATAATCATGTGGTTTAAAAATATATAACCTAAGATTATTAGAAAACATATGTGTTAAGTCTAAGCATGGAAATTTGAATTTATCATTGGGGGACGTGTTGGGCATCGAATTGACATCAAGTTTTACTTGACACTGCAATTGTCTATCTTCCAATTTTCTGTCCAGGCATGCACCCGATAGTCGTAGCTCGACACTCAAGCATTGGATGGACCAAATAAAACTTCAATCCAACCTCCATAGTAGGTTGGTTTCTTGTCAACTTAAAATGGTGTTGACTCAATTAAAGCTCAAATAGGGTTTTGAGATAAGGGTTAGAAAAAGGTTTAGGGTTAGAAATGTTATAAAGAAATAGTGGTCGGATAGGCTAACAACATAGGCAACTACAACAAAATGCTCCCACAAGCTATTTTTAGTGTCCCATCACTCAAGATTAACATCACCCAAATTAATGAAACCTTCACACATTAAAGCATAAACAGAGATATATTGCAGAAATCAATTCCAACATCCAATATTGATAATCCAAATAGCAGAATAGACCAATAGTTAGATTTTACATAAATAAACTTCCTAACAATACATATCTAATCAAGAATAAATTTCAACTACTCTCACAACTAGTAATCCAAAAAGTTGGAATGAACTAACCATTCAAGTATTAATAGAAATGCAGCTCAAGACTTCGAACCTCTTGCACAAGATAATGAAGATGACAAATTTGAGTCAAAATATCAGAGTAATGCTCCTTCCATTAGCTCACAAGAATATTTATAGTAGGGCAAGCAAATGCACTAGAGCCAACCCTAAAAAATGAGGGTTCATCCTCTATTTATAGTTTGTAAATGAAAGAATATTTTTAGGAGACATTACAAAGATTGTATATTTATAGCTCAACAAAGAGTTTGATGGCATTATCTTACTAGCTGGGGAGCTCCGAGAAATATGCTGTGAGAAATCCACCATGGAAGCATACCTCTGCAACTTGCTGGTTTGTTGGTGGTAGTTGGAGTTCGAATAGTTGGACATTGCATCTCATCCATCGATCATTCTTGGAAGCTCGGCTCCATCACAGATCTATAATTACATCTGGTTCTTGTTCTTGAAAACCCTCGTCACTTTGTCTTCCTACCCTCTAACTAACTTCACTTTGATCTAGCGAGTTTTGGCCTTTTAAATCCTTCAAGAATGTCAAGAAAACTTGGATCGTTGATCTTCATCATGGATGGCTATAATTAAAACCTCCCAAGACACTCTACAAATTGGTGAGGAAAACCCAGGTGCCATTTCGCACTTTTAAGTCATTGACATCATCATTATAGCCTTGATCCTGCGAAATCATATTCTGATGTAAAATGAACTAAGAGGTGAGCGGGATGCAATCCGCTCATTACCCTTCCTTTTATCTTCTTTGACTTCAAAGCAATTAAAATCCGCACCTTAAATCATGTTGAAATCACCTTTGCTTTGTAAATATTTAGAATCATCAATCCACACTTGGACAAGTGTAAATCATCCTTTGTCTCCATTCTACTTTGGTCATAGTGTAAAATAGCTTCTTGTCTTCAATTCGCACTCTATGCAATGTAAAAGTGCTTTTATCACCAATCTGCACTCTGTGTAGTGTTTTCTACCTATTTGTCATCAATTCATACCAAAATACATTATAAACTCGATGGAATTGACCTTACCGACACTTAGCCATTTAGAGCATGCAAGAAATTACTCTCGGTCTCCATTTTGCACTTTCTTTTGCACTGACATCATCATTATCAAAAACTTTTGTGAAATCAGGACCCATCGCCAATCCGCACCATTTTACATTATAAACCCAACTAAATTGCTCAAGGCAAAAATTGCACTAAGTTTTGGTGGATTAGGAAACTAATATTGCGGATCCACTCCAAAATACACTAAAAAGTATGTGGAATAGAAACTTCATACCTTAGAATGAAATTTGCAATGTTTTCTAAGGATGTGGTCATTTTGGGCCTACATTCTAGCACCTCCCGGGTGGATTTGCTCGCAAAGCCATCAAACTCAGAGTCTTATCCATTGGGCATCAGGAGTCAAAAATGCTTATCTTCAAAAAATACTTTAAAGAATAACTTCCATATGAACACTACCCTCTGAAAAATGAATACCTTAGAGGATAAACATTCATATCGAGACTATGCTCCATGCATCCTAGAGGATAACTATTCATCTGGAGACTATGCCATAAACATTAATATATGTGCCATTCCAACAAAACTGCTTCACTACTCCATTAAAAACACAACTGTGTTCTCCTTATAAAGCCCTCTTACAATACATGATATAAATACCTTCACACAACAAACTGTTATTTCCTGTGTCTCTCTGGACTCATGCTTTTATTGTTTCCTTCTGACTATGTTAGAGTAAAAATGAATCAGATAAAAATACAAAACTTATGACTATATAAGTACAAAGACAAAAAAAAAATGCTAAGCTTGTGTCCCTTCAGGATCTGCAACATATTTATTCGGCTCTTATTTTTTTCTTATTAGGCATCTTCCTCAACATTATCTTCTTCTTGCTCAGATTCCTCCTCCAAAGAAGATTGCTCCACTTCTTTCCGTTATTCAATATTTTCATCTAAAGCTTTTCAATCTTAGTTTCCAAGGTATCTATGGGCATAAAAGGTTTCTAGGTTGCTTCTCTGGCTATGACGAAGTCATCTTCATCAGGTAGCTTTTCAATATCTTTCATGAATGCTCTTCTAATATGCATAATGGATCTGGATATATCATCTTAGTTTCAGGATTGCTCACGAGGGGAATCATGGATCTAGATGTCCTTTGCCTTGAAACTGGATCAACAAACATGCTTCTTCTCTTTGTGGTCATCTTATTAGAAGAATTGGACAACTTTTTTTCTCGTAAAACATTGATTTTCTATGTATCTTCCTACTCCTTCTACAAAATTACGTAGGTAGGGTAACTTGTAGGGCAAGAGGAGAAGAAGAGGATGCACCATTGGACAATAATTGTGCAATCCACAGTAGTCACAATAGAATCTATGACCACAGTGGAATCTGTGACCACTATCGTTGTTGCAATTGGTAAACTCATGGAAACTGAAGGGAGACTCACAGATGGGTGAGGGGGTGAACTAGAAACAATTTGCTTCTTAAATGATGGTGGTGGTGGTAATGGTGAAGTTGTAACTATGGGAGATGATGAGAGGGGAATATCAGATTGATGAAGATGGAATTTCAGATAATGAAACAGGGACTTGGGGTGATGAAGGAATTTGTGATGACCTTGGGGGAGATGGATTGGTTTGTACCTCAGTGGTGACCGATGAAGCAGGAGGTGAACTATGAGGTGGAGAAGGTACCTTTGTTACAAAATTCTTGTTTAGAAAGGGAGGGAGATTTCCTTGGGGAATCTGGAGGAGGAAGAGGAGAAGAGGGATTAGAGACCATACCTTCACCTACTGATGTAGGATTTTTTGGAGTTATCTCTATTATCTATTGTTGTTCTTGTTGTATGCATTCTTCAGCAGCTGAAATAGTTGTTTTCTCAACTATATCCTCTTTATCCAACCTCTGCTTCTTTGAAATCTCTTTCTCAACTCTTTCTAGGGCCCTTTTGGCTTTTCTCTAAAAAACTTGAAAGGTAACTTTCTCACTTTCCATTTCTTCCTCAGATAGCCCTTCCTATACTATTTCCTCTAGCAATACCTACTCAGAAATGGGATTTAATTCCACTATTGTTGTAGTGGTGAAACTCAGAGGTGTAAACCTAAAGCTCTCATCCTTTTCATTCTAGTTTATATCTATATCTAGAGGCTGTCCACCCAAGGCTAGGTGTTTAGGCCTATTTGTTGTCTCTATAATTGGTGCACTAACAATCCTCTCATCAGAATAGTGCATTTTACTCATCAACCATGCTCCCTTTGGAAATTGCTCTATCTACTCAGTTGAAGGCTGAAAAGGCTTTAGGACTTTGGCAACAGTCAATGGAGTATCAGGTTCCTCTTCCTAAACTTCTTCTTCTATAGGTGGGGATGGGGAATCAGACCTAGTTTGTGTTATTTTGTATATTAGCACTATATTCCTTGTGTCTTTGGGCCTCCAAGTTTTGATATTATTGTCATACCTTTTAGAGAATTCACCATCCATTTTAATCCCAAATCTATATTTTTATTTACCAGTCTCAATTATCATCCTCCACCACTATGATAATTTGGCTTCGTTCCATTTCCCCTTATTCTCTACCTCTTCACTCACAGGTTCTTGATACTGAGGGTCCTATTTATTTTCTATTTTTTCCTCAATATCTTTGATGGTAGACTCCTTCAATCGATGTTTTACATTGTTGTCTGGGTCAAAATCCATAATTTGCTCATAAAAGTCTAACCATGGAGGAATTTGATCCATCTTAGAAACATTCCACTTTAGTTTATTTGTTATTTCTACCTTGTTCAAAATGGGGCCTAGATCTCTTTTCAAATTTGTAGGCCTTCTCTCCATTTACGGCTATATTTATTTTATAGAATATGTCATCTAGATCATAACTCCATATCTGAGGAATATAGAACAGACCCAACCTATCTAGGTATTGGTCAATTTTTTCACCCTGTCGCTTCTTTGTAATAGTTATATCACTAACATTTCGGTAGGTCAACATAGATCTCCTCTTTCTCCCAGAACCATAGTTCAAATCTATATATTCTACTTGCCTCAAATATTCTAAGGCAAATAGCCTCTCTGTGATAAAGTGGGGCAGCAGAAAAGGCTTACCCATAAAGCCATATAATCTAATGATTGTACCCTCTGTTAGGAGATACCAGTCTCCTTCCTCTGCACCTTCTTCTCTCAATATTTTCTCAACTAGAGGTGGTAGCCTAGGGAAAAATCCATACATTATTTTCAATGTTGGCCCTAAGAATTCCAAATTGAATCTATACACAAACTCAGTACTTCTTAGATGATTAGTCTAGTAATAAACTGGTAGGGGTTCTCCTTCACTGGTCTTGTCCTTGATTGGAATCCAGGGCATCATATCTCTTACAGCAACAAAAAACATCCAGACTAGGCTTGAACAATGCCAAAAACAAGGTGCATCAGAGCTTCTTTTCAATGCTACTAATTTCTCATGTATTCTCTGAGTAAGAGAAGAAGTCCAGCCAAGTCAAAATAGATAACCCTAATACCCTTCTTCTCTATGCCTTCCTCATACATCCTCTCATTGGAAATGTAATATGCAGCGACTATTTGCCAACCCTGCACCATTTTATCATAATCCAGACCATCCATGCAGGCTAACATGGAGTAAAGCTCTGGGTGTTCAAACTGTTCAATGGGAATTGGGACCTTGGTCAATCCCTTCCTGGCCCTAGTGTCCTTGAGTTGTTTATATACCCATTTTCTGAAAGACTCACCATCATTAGCTCTCTTCTATAGGGAGTAATACCCGACCTGGGTAGTTGTTTTAAACTCCTTTGGTTTTACAGGTGGTTCTGCTTCTATGGCAAAAAACTTGTGATAGTTTGTAGCAGTGATGCTAAATAGGGTTTTTCCTTTAGTAGTTTTTACTGCTTTTGCCATTGGGTCATAAAATTTAATGATGGCCACTATTAACTCAAGGTAAGGATGAATAGAATCACAAATGTAAAAAGACAAAAATGAGAGTACAACACATCTACCTTCAATCGATAGGGCCGCTCCTTTCTTGTATCTATTGTTGATGTTTCTCCTGAGCTTCGATCTCTCTGTGAGGACCAACTCAGTATCCACTATAACTTTTGCTTTGTCGATATAATGGCCCACTATCTTTTTCATCGATTTTCTAGCTTCTTGGGAATCTTTGGAAGCCATCTTCATTAGCAATGACTTAGATTTTCTCTATAGAATTTGCAGGTAATGCTTTTGCTATCGTTTTGCTCTTCTTTTCTTAGTGAATGTTGCTCTTTGCCAAATGAGTATAATTCTATGCTTCAACACTTTTAATTACTTTTTCATGCATGTCCATCCACCATTAATGTGGCTATTGCATGACTTGCCCATTGGCACACTTTTCAATTCAACACTCATTCCTTTTGGTGGCTTGGAGATGGTATTCTGACCTCTGATTGGTTAAAATTCAAATATGCTTCAACCCTTGCGGTATCGCTTTATCCTTTCTCTTTTGAGCATAGGAAAATCAACATTTATTGTGGACCTTTTTCCCTTTTCCAAGTGGTATGACGTAGAATTGCTGCCCTACTCAAATGTAGACTTGAAAATGGTGGATTGGTGACACTTCTTTCATTTCGGCCAACATAAATCTAAATTGCGATGGATTAGGACCTTCCTCATTATGCACACTCAAAATTATTGAAACCCGATAGATTGGAACCCGCTCGTCACTCCGCTGGCATTGTGGTCCATTTGAGTGCGGAAAAATAGCGCATGTTGCATTCCACTAAAATGTAGTTTATTTAGGTGCGGATTGGAACCCGCTCATCATTCCGTTGGTATGATGGTTCATTTGAATGTGGATTGGAGCCCAATGATATTTCCGCTTTGCACTTAGTGTATTTGAGTGCGGAATAGGAATTGTTGCATCCTGTGGGAAAACTTAGCCAATTTTCGCAAAATTTTCTCTTTTTTTTCTTTTATTTTTATTTTTTGTACAATATGTTGTTAAAACAAAACTTGATACAAAGTGCAAAAAGAAAGAAAATATGATACAATGTATATACATATATTACAATGAGCTTATATTTCAATCAAAGTAGAGTTTAAGATGAAAACCATTAACCAAAATTGGTTGTATGTTTCCCTCTAGATATTCAAGTTGGAAAACATTGGTCTCTTTGACCTCTACTATCTTGAAAGGGTCATACCAAAAGGAGTTAAAATTCTGATGGTGACCTGGTTTTGCTCTTTCAACATTCCTTGTGTCTTCTTCTAGTGAAAATTGGATTCCAACCTTGAGTCTCTTTTATTTTTCTATTTCAATTTTTTTTTTTTGGCATTGACTTCCATAGATCTGATCCTTCTTCTGTCTTCATTGTCAAACAGGCTCTCTAGGGTGACAAACCCTCTAGGTATATGATTATTTCTAAGCTAAATAACATCATGTTTATCAATTTCCTCTAGATTTTCTTCTTGTATGGTGGAGAGACAGGCTTCTCATACCATAAAATCAATGATCTGTTCATCACTTTCAAATACCTACCAAAAAATATGCTTCTCTGGCACTACAGGCCTACAAATCATTTTTATTACCTTGTCTTTCTTAACTCCAATGTCTACAAAAGGGTTGAAGTTAGCTCCCCTTGCTACTAAAGAGCCTGCCAAAGTATTATTTTCTTTGGGAATAAAATTTATATTTAGGGCATCAAAGGATTCCATTAGATCCCATACCTTATTTTTGTATGTTTTTATGTAATGGTGCTTACTGTTGCACCTTTCTCTTACCTAATGGATGATTAACTAAGAGTTGCCATATATATTTAGGATCTTAATGCCCATATTTTCTGCTTGCATTAGTCTAAGGAATAAAGCCTCATATTCTACAACATTATTGATTCATGACCATGTTAATCTATAGGCAAAACTCTTTGTCCCTTTTGATTGGGATTGTAGTACCACACCAGCACCAACATCATTTCTACATCTAGCATAATCAAAGTGCATGGTCCATACCTCTGTCTCTCAGGTACTGATTAGATATAGCAATAATTTTCTCCTCTAATTCTATATAAATATTATATGTGCCCATGACTATCCCAAACTGACTATAATCCTCTCTAAAAGGTAATTCATCTTCTAGTTCCAGTTCTTCCAATTTATCCACAATTTCAAATTCTTCAAGAGGAGTGATTTTGCACATGTCTTCTTTAATTTTTTCTATGTGATAAGACACAGGCTTTTAAGTGTTATCCTTATCCTCTTCCCTTTGAAAATAATGACCATACTAGAATAATACATGTACATGCATCCACCTAGTTTTATAGTGAACTCCCTTGAGAGACATAAACCAAAGTAGGGATCTAGGTCAACCACTACTATTTCTTTTACTATTGTCACCTTCATGGCTATATGTAACCTTATTAAAATATCCTTTATTACTCCCACTATTTTTACAGGTGTTCCAACCATTTATAGTATCCCAGGGAAAGATCGGGTATATTCCATACCCATCTCTTCACAGACTACTTTAGGTGTAATTGTAGTTGATGCTCCTAAATCTATCATGAAATTTTGACCTGCCCAACCTTCCATCCTTAAAGATATATAGAAAGGAGGAGGTTTATTCTTTAAAATAGCAATGGAAATTTCTTTATTTTCTGAGGGCATACTAAGGATTTTGGTGGTATGCCTATCCTGCGGATACTTGTTGATAGAAGCCTTAAGAAAGTCTATCTGGCTAGGAATTAAAAGAGTATCATACAAACTAGATTTTTATGGAATTATTTTCATATCTTCTACAATGTTGTATTTAGACTTAGCCAAGGTGGTCCTCTCATGCCTTCTTTTGGCTCACCATATTTTCTTTTATATTGTTGAGTGGCTTATATTCTTTGTATTTTTGTAATAGAAGGGAATCTAAGCCTCTCTTGAGCCTCATATTTAGACCTCATTATGTATCCTTAATATTCCTTTTCAAATATTTTGGGGATTGTTCATCTTCTATTTTCCTTTAGCCTGGGGAATATGAAAAGTATCACTAATTTGGGGAGGTGGGTCATCCTTTTTATGCGATGGAACCTAGAATTGTCACATATTTTGTGGATATACTTGCAAGGCTTTCTTTCTTGACCTTTTCATAATAGCAATTGGGACATCCTCATCAAGCTCTTTCCCAACCATGATTTCGTCAGGCTACCATAACATATTTACTCTTCCCTTTTGATTCTTTTTTTCTTAATTCATATATTGTTGAACATGGTGTTGGTACATAACACAAAACTATGAATCATGAGGATTATTACATACCAGACACCATACATTAACTAGAATTATCTCTAAAGAACACTTAGGCTCTTCATATGCTACATTTACCTTGATCCCAGTATTGTTACTAGGACCAGGTATTTGATCTCTATTCATATATGGAAATCTCCTCTCCTAAGATCTCTCCATATCTTTATTTTCCATTGAATTCATTCTGTTACTAAGATTTTTCTATATCAAGAATGACAGAAAACTCTTGAGGAGTCTAAGAAGGAATGGAAGGAAAAGGAACTGTAGTAGATGGTGCTTTTGGGTGAGGAATGGGATTCATTGGTAGATATGGAGATGACAAGGAAAGGAGATCCATGTAAGATGAATTTATATCTTGGCTTTGGCCATTAGTGGTTTCTGAACTATAAGGTAGCTCAAATTTTGGAGGTAACCTCCCCATATTAATTAGGATATTCTTGGCATGAACTGCTGCATTATAAAATTGGGGAAAGGTTTCCACTCTAGATTGTTGGGTTTGCAAGCCTGGATCTGATCCAAGAGCTTTTATATAATACATATAAGTGAAGCATGCAATTTTTCTAGCTACAGGGAGAATTCTCTTCCATGTTCTGCTAAACCTAAAATTGAAATTTGAGACAGTCTCTTGCTGATATTTCTACATGGACGTAAATTTATTAAGCAAAGAGAAAGGGTCAGTATATTCATTAAATTCTTCCATAAAAGGCTTATCCATGCCACCCATGAGGTTATGGTGTTATCCTCAATAGTTTTAAACCAATGTAAAATCTTTACTCTGAAGGATAGGGCTAGGATTCTCACAATAACATCCTCCTCTTTTATGTTGTGGATTGCTGCCAGATTCAAAATTTCTTTATAGTGCTCATACACTATATTTCTAGATCCATAATAAGTTGGAATAGCCTTGGAAATAGCCTAGGTAATGGCATTCATATGGGTTAATATAAGGGGACCAGCTGTGTTCTAGCTAGAAAATTTTTGTAATGGCTAATTTGGGGGTACGTTCCCTTGATTTATTGCTACATTTCTAGCCATATTTCCAAGTGTAGGTCCTACTACATGAGTTGTTGAATTAACTATAGGTATTTCCTCAGGAAGCTCTTCTTCTAAGAGGAAATATTGATTCAAACTTCTGATAATAGTAGACCCTCTATAAGGTAGCTCATAATAGAAATATGATTTAGGGTTATTCCTTTTGAAAGACCTAGTATCCATGAAAGGACACTAGTCTACTAGGGTAATTATTTTTTGGGTTAAAATACTAGGGAGTCACCAGGTGAATTTGTTATTCTTTGCTTAGCAAGGTCAAGATAATTCACCACATCTTGATTCCTTTCGGGTAGAGATAAAGAAATAACTCATATGATGGGTTTTCATGTTCCTTGTGAACTGGTCCCACCGAGCGTGCCAAAAAATTTGGGCACCAAATTGACATCAAGTTTTACTTAACACTGCAACTGTCTATCTTCCAATTTTCTATCCAGAAATACACCTGATAGTCATAGATCAACACTCAAGCATTGGATGGACCAAATACAACTTCAATCCAACCTCCAAAGTAGGTTGGTTCCTTGTCAACTTAAAATGGTGTTGACTCAATTAAATCTCAAATAGGGTTTTGAGATAAGGGTTATAAAAGGTTTAGGGTTAGAAAGGTTATAAAAAATAGTGGTCGAATAGGTTAACAACATAGGAAACTACATCAAAAGGCTCCCACAAGATATTTCCAGTGTCCCATCACTCAAGATTAACATCATCAAAATTAATGAAACCTTCACACATTAAAGCATAAACAAAGATATATTGCAGAAAGCAATTCCAACATCCAATATTGATAATCCAAATAGAAAAATAGACCAATAGTTAGATTTAACAGAAATAAACTTCCTAAAAATATAGATCTAATAAAGAACAAATTTCAACTACTCTCACAACTAGTAATCCAAAAGCTGGAATGAACTAACCATTCAAGTATTAATAGAAATGCAACTCAAGACTTCAAACCTCTTGCACAAGATAATGAAGATGATAAATTTGAGTCAAAATATTATAATAATGCTCCTTCCATTAGCTCACAATAATATTTATAGTAGGGCAAGCAAATGCACTAGAGCCAACCCTAGAAAATGAGGGTTCAGCCTCTATGTGTATTTTGTAAAATAATAGAAAAATAAGGAGAAATTAAAAAGACTATATATTTACAACTCAATAGAGAGTTTACTGGTATTATCTTACTGGTTGGAGAGCTTTGGGAAATTTACTGTGAGAAATCCACCATGGAAGCATACCTCTACAACTTGCTGGTTTGTTGATGGTATTTAGAATTCAAAAAGTTGGAAATTACATGTCATCCATCAATCATTCTTGGAAGCTCGGCTCCACCACAAATCTGCAATCACATCTGGTTCTTGTTCTTGAAAACCCTTGTCACTTCGTCTTCCTGCCCTCTAACTGACTACACTATGATCTGATGAGTTTTGGCCTTTTAAATCCTTCAATAATGCCAACAAAAGTTGAACCATAGATCCTCATCGTGAATGGATGTGATTAAACCTCCCAAGTTACTCTACAAATTGGCAAGAAAATTAAAAGTACCATTCTACACTTTTAAGTTGCTGATATCATCATTATAACCTTGATCTTGTGGAATCGAATTCTGGCATAAAATGAACTAAGAGGTGAGCCAGATGCAATTCACTCATTACCCTTCCTTTTCTCTTCTTCAGCTTTGAAATAATCAAAATCCACACCATAAAGAATATTGGCATCACCTTTGCTTTGTAAATATGCAGAATCACCCATCTGCACTCAGGTAAGTGCAACTCATCCTTTCTTTCCATTCTTCACCGGTTGTAGTATAAAATAGATTTTATCTTCATTCTGCACACTGTGTAATGTAAAAGTGCTTTTGTCACCAATCTACACTATGTGTAGTATTTTATATCTCTTTGTCGTTAGTCCGCACCAAAATACATTATAAACCCAATGAAATTGGCCTTACCGACACTTAGTCGCTTAGAGCATGCAAAAATTACTCTCGATCACCATTTCACACTTTCTTTTGCGCTGACATCATCTTCACCAAAAATTTTTGTAGAATAAGGTACCTCATCAATCCGCACCAACATACATTATAAACCGAGTGGAATTGCTGAAGGGAAAAATGCACTAAGTGTTGGGTGGATTAGGAAACAAATAGTGCGGATCTACTCCAAAACACACTAAAAAGTGTGCGGAATGGAAACTTCATACCTTAGAATAAATTTGCAATGTTTTCTAAGGATGTAGCCATTTTGGGCCTACAAGACCCTTATGCCTTGATAGTTTAATAGAATTAGCATTAATTTCTAGAAATAAATTGAAATAACTCATTACCTAAAAATAATAATATATCCTAGAGAACATAGAAATAAAACAATATGAAAGATGTCCATGGATACCAAATTATCACTAACAAAAGAATTAGAATCTCACTAATGACCAAATGAATGGTCTCATGAGATATAAACATCCAAATTAAATGTGACCTTAGGTAAAGGTTAAAGAACCAACTTTATGAAGATCTATCATTGAGATCATAATATTAATGGGCCTTGAGACTATAGCCAAGTAGAAGGGTTTGTAAGGAGCAGGAATGGAGCATCACAAACATTTGAATTTTGAACCTGGTTGAGGCTAGAAAGATGGAATTTCTCCAGGTGGTCACGGGGTGACCCCTAGGGGTCATGGAGTGGTTGATCCTAGATTTCCCAAGGTAGGCAATGAGAAGGAAGAGATGATCGATGAATATGCTGAGATGGAGCTCCTCAAAGATCCCCTGGATGGGCCCAGTGCTGATGTGGTTTCTCATGGGGCCCTCGTTGCCGTGGGGTAGGCCCCAAAACCTCATATTGGCCCAAAAAATCCTTTGCTGATAAATTGAAGGGGCATATCCATCAGCCCTAGTTAGACCCATCTCCAAATATTGGAACCCTATCTGATGATTTCAAGGAGCTCAGTCTTCCTGATGATATCATGGCCTTTGTGTTGAGAAGAAAATCCCTTTCCCTTGTTGGAAATTTTATTGGGTCTTGACCCGACATCGAATCCATCTGTAGATGGGCGATGGGTAAATGGAAACCAGAAGGTCACATGGACCTTGTTTTTCTAACTCGTGGGTTTTTATCATCCACCTGAATAACTTGAGTGACACCACTTAGATTTTAACGAGAGGACCCTGGTTCTTTGGGAGGTGACCCATGTTTATCATGTGATGGAACCCTAGCTTCAACCTAGAGATCTAGAGCATCAATGTCACCCCAATCTAGGTTAGGCTACCTGAACTCCCATATCAATTCTAGGATGAAGGTATTATCCTAAGCATTGCTTGTCATGTTGGTAACCTGGTCGCTTTTGACCCAACCACAAAAGCTCAATCTAGAATACCTTACACTCATTTCTACATTATGGTAAATCTGGATTCCCAGCTTTTGATGTACATTGACTTAACCTATGGGTCATATCATCGGAGATAGGCATTCGAGTATGAGAACAAGCCCACATTCTACGTGGAGTGCCATAAATAGGGGCATCTTAGGTCCCAATGTCCTCAACTTAGGCAAATACAACAAGCAAAAAATGGGGTCTATAGTATTTGTCATAGCCAAGACCACCTCAAAGAGCAATGTCCATATTTCAAGAAATACTTTTGTATGGAGCACGCCCTATAGAGAAATGATCTCACAATCTCAATCCTCAACTTTGATGAGGGGACCCCAACTCGCAAACTCGGAATGATAAAGGAAAACAAATAGAAGCTCCTCTTGAATCTTCATCCAAAGGACAAAACCATGATACCAATAAGATATTTTCTCTTTTCACTAACCTGTTTAAAATTCTTATTGATAAGGATAGTGAAGTCCCTTCTGAAGGGTTTGTCATTGAACAACTTACCCATCCTGATCCATCCCTTGTGAACCAAGGCATCCCTATCGATCCTCCCCTCCCTTTGGTGCCCCATCATGTCGACACCTCCCCCCTTCCATCTTGCCCTCTTGCTTCTACCCCCGCCTCCCCCCTCGCTTCCCCTCTCAAGAGCTGATCTTCTTCCAAAACTCTACCCCCTCCCTCTACCCCCTCCTCGCTCCCCTCTTAAGCTCATCTCCCACCTCTCCCATTCTACCCCACTTTCAGTGCCTACATCCTCCTCTCACCTAACCTCAGGCCCCATCTCATCACCTTTGTCTGGTAGATCTTCTCCCCTGCTTATAAGATCTTCCCCTATGGAAGATTTTTCACCTGGGTCCCCTTCTCGCATCCTTGTCTACTCGGGTGGTGGTGATTCTTCCAACCCCACATGAAAAATACTAAGAGCCATAAAAAATGCTAAAGTGATGTGGGGTTAGAAAGAAAGCAGGGTCAACCACCCAGTCTTGACCATAGGAAAAAATAATGTTGTGGATGACATAGCCAATGGCATCCAAACTACATTACTATCTTCTCTATCTCCTCTTAGAGAGATGTCAAAGGAAGAAGGTAAAAGAATGAAACCCCCACAAATGAAAGGGGGGAAAATAACTACTTCTAAATCATGCAAATGAAGGTCTTATCTTGGAATTCTAGAGGCCTTAATGGAGCAACGAAGTAGAGGGTGTTCTCCTCCATGAGAAAGGAATTGAGACCTTCAATTATCATTATCCAAGAAACAAAAGTGGAACATATGAATACAGATAAAATAGTCAAATCTGTATGGAACAACTACAAATTTGTTGCAAGTCCTGCTCATGGTGCTTCAAGGGGATTTTTGTGCCTATGGGATCTAGTCAAAGTAACTGGTGAGCTCATATCCTTCAATGATAGAGTTATTAACATCTACTTTACATGCAATGAAACAAACAAGAAGTGGGTCTTAACCAACATTTATGCCCCAAACAACTTCAATGAAAGAATTTCTATGTGGGACAACCTCTCATAGATGTGCAGGGTATTCCCATGCCATGAATGGATGTTGGATGGCAATTTTAATAACCCTCTATACCCAAATGATAAAGCTGGAGGTGCCCCAATCACCACTAGGAGCTACGAGCAGTTTGTTGATTTTTTTGATACCAATGAATTGATGGATGTCAAAATGTGAGGATCATTGTTTACCTGGACAAACCAATGAGAAGGGGACCAACTCATCCAACTAAGACTGGATAGATTTATTTTGTCCAAAGAAGCTATCTTGATTCTTGGTGATGCCACCCTTTCATCCTTACCGAGAATAGCTTTCGACCATAATCCGCTTCTTCTTGAAGTCACAAGACCGGATCCTAGTTACAAACCTCCTTTTAGATTTGAAACTATGTGGTTTCAACATCCAAAATTTAGGTCAAAAGTTATTGAATGCTGGAGCTAGCCCTTCAACGGATCGTGTGTTTACAAGGTCTACATGAAGCTGAAATTCCTCAAACTTTAGCTCAAGAAATGGAATAAAGAAGTGTTTGGCAATATATTTGAATCCCACAGAGTAATATGCTCCCAACTGAAAGAGATAGAATATCAAGTTCAGAATGGGAATGCCACCAATAGCATTAGAAGGCAAGAGAATATCCTCATAGCTGAGTTCCATAACTCGCTAGCCAAAGAGGAAATATTTTGGTGGCAAAAATCCCACGCCTTGTGGCTTAAAGAAGGAGATTTAAATTCAAAGTTTTTCATGCAACAACAATGAGACATAGAGGAGAAAATTTCATCAGATGTCTCCACAAGGATGATGGGTCCACAGTTGAAGGTACTGAAGATATCAGAGTAGAGGCAGTGGAATACTTCTGCAACATCCTAGGGCCATCCCAGGCCTACCCAAAAAATGTGTCAGAATCCCTTCTCCAACACATTTCGACCCTTGTTTCTCAAGCTGATAATGATTTCCTGCTCCAGCCCTTTTCCCATGATGAAATCAAAGAGGCTATTTTCTCTATGCCAGCTGACAAGGCTCCTGGTCCAGATGGGTTCCCACCAAGGTTTTTTCAAACCTTTTGGGATAGCATTGGTGAAGAGGTGTCAACAACCATCCTTGAAATCCAAAGATCCAAGTTCATTCCGAGAGACCTTAATTCCACGTTTCTTACCCTCATCCCAAAATCCCATGAATTTCAATCCATGACTGACTTCTACCCTATCAGTATCTGCAATATTCTATATAAAATCCTCACTAAGACCATGGTAAATAGAATGAAATGTATCATACCTCATGTTATCGACCTGTGCCAAGGTAGTTTTGTCCAAGGTAGGGTCATTACCGATAGTGTAATCACCATACATGAGCTCATCCATACCGTAACTATTAACATGCTACCAAGTTTTTTCCTAAAGCTAGACATCAGTAAAGCCTTTGATAGAATTTCATGGGATTTCCTCACAACTATCCTCATTCAGTTTGGCTTCCACCATAGATGGGTTTGATTGATCAAAGCTTGCATCTCTTTAGCATGGTTCTCTATCCTAGTCAATGGGGCAACGGCTGGGTATTTTAGGAGTAGACGTGGAATTAGGCAGGGGGACCCCATGTCTCCATTTTTGTTCATCCTAGTTGTTGATAGCTTGGGGAGGGCCCTTAAGGCTGCTTGCTCTATAGGAGATATTTTAGGTATCAAAGCTTTGACTGGTCTCACCCTAGTGTCCCACCAATAGTTTGTTGATGACACTATTATGGCCAACCATTCTAGTGTCCCGAAAGCTAGAAACATAAGATCCATCCTGGAGGCTTACGAGTGAGCTACTGGCCAAAGGGTCAATTATCTCAAAAGTAACATCTACTTCATCAACACTCTGGTCCAAAGATAGTTGAAAATCGCTCAAATCTTGGGATGTGCTATTGCTAAGTTTCCCACGATGTACCTAGGCCTTCCTCTTTTCCAAGGTAGCCCTTCAGAGAGAATGTGGGATAGCGTGATTCAACGGGTAATGAAGAAGCTTGCAGGATGGAAGGGAGCCCTCCTTAGTAGTGCAAGTTTATATTAGTTCAATATTATATTTAGAGTGTGCCAATTTACTTCATGTCCTTATTTAGAGCCCCAATTGTTGTGTGCAATAAGCTAGAACAAATTCAAAGGAATTTTCTATGGTCGGAATAGAGAACAAAGCTAAATTTCCCCTTGTTGCATGGGATAAAGTTTATCTTCCGAAATGTAGGGGTGGGCTAGGCCTTAGAAAAGTCCACAACATGAATATGGTGATGATCTCCAAGCAAGGGTGGAAAATTATCACTAATTCCCCTATCCAATGGGTGGAAATTATGAAAAGTAAATACCTTAGGCAAGGGTCCTTGATGGATAACTCCCTCATGCCTTCTGGTTCTGCTTTCTGGAATTTTGTGTGCCATACCAAAGATATACTCCAAAAATGCTACAGGTGGAAGTTAGGTGATGACTCACATATCAGATTTTGGGAAGATCCCTAGATCACTGCACAACCTCTGATGAATGATCAGTCTATAAGTATTCTCAAACCCATTACTGATCAACTTTTTGGTCCCAAGGTCGATAATTTTATTTCGTATGGATCGACTCTTCCCAAGTGGGTTAACTTACCTCTGGACCTAGGATCTCCAGAGCTCCACTCTATGAGTCTTCACTTATCAGAGATGCTCTACACTCAATTAATCTCGAGTACCCAGCCACCCGATTCTCCCTTCTAGTAGCTCAGTGAGTCTGGTTGTTTTCTATCAAAATAACCTACGCATCATTAACTAAACCTGAAGAATATTGGTTCCCTACTAAATGCATCTGGATTAAGAACCTCATTTCCAAGATAGCCCATTTTTATTGGTTGGTAGCTAAAAATAGACTCCTTACTACCAATAATTTGATAGCTCGGGGTATGATCCTCTCGAATAGATGTTTCCTTTGCAAATCTACCTGGGAGTCGATCAACCACTTATTCTTAGAGTGTTCCTTTTTTGGCAACGTCCTATCCCGTATCCTCTCCATAGCCTCTATTTCTTGGGTTACCCCTTCGTACATCAGTGATTTCATCCTCCAATGGCCCAACCCTTTTCACTCCACTCACCTTAAGTACTGGTGGTCCATCATTCTCCCACACTTCATGTGGTAGGTCTGGCTTGAGAGAAATAATAGGGCTTTTAGATTCTCTTGCCATGATCCCGAGTTAGTTACTTTAAGAATTATCACCTTTGCTTCCAAAAATGCCAACCTTATTCCCTCTAAGGATAGTCCTACGTCCCCCTTAGAGATCCAAGTGGTAAATTCTATCAACCTCTCTTCGAAGGTTTCTGGCCAACCCCACCCCATTGTGGATAGATCCCTTGTGTCATGGATTCCCCCTCCCCCAGTGGTTGAAACTTAACTTTGATGGTGCATCCAAGGGTAATCCTAGAGAAGCAAGCTACAGAGGGGTGATCTAGGATGATAGAGGTAACATTATTTTAGCTTATGCTAAAAATTTGGGAATCCAATCAAATAACTTTGTCGAGGCCAGAGTTGTTTATCATGGTATCCAATTGGCAGTAGAGTCCAACATCCAAAACCTGATCATGGAAGGTGATTCATTGAATACGATAAATTATATCAAAGGTAAGTCAAATCCACCCTGGAATGTTGGACCTCTTGTCTAGGAGACCATCTTCCACCTCAGAGTAATCAACAATGTTTCAATTCAACACATGTATAGGGAGGGCAATAAAGTTGTTGATGCCATGGCCAACTTTGGGTTAACCTTGCAGTCATTATCGACATGGTGGCAGGGCTTTCCCCAATGTATTATAAATTTCTATCATGATAATGAAATTTCCACCTATGAATAGGGCCAAAACCTTTAGGACCAATATGCACCACTATAGAGGGAGAGAGAATAGTCGTGGTAGCATTAAAAGACCCTATTTTTATCAGGTAAAGCCATACTACATATCCATGTTGAGTTGGCATTCAGGTACACGCCGAAGCCAGGTGGTTGATAGTCTCCAAGTTCACACCCCAAGGAACCTACCTAATTCTCCTTGGAACTACACTATAATATGCGAAGGTTATTGGTTTAAGGTGATAATCAACCAAATCAGCAATAAAGATGGCACTAATGTCAAAATTAGTACCAGCATTATATCCAATATTTGGAAAGGAGCAAATAGGCAAGGGGCCAAAATGACGCTTCCAATGGAAGGAAACATAGATAATTTTTACTCACATGATTAGCAATATTGAACTTACGACTAATAATGGCACTATCACCACCTTGTGCCAAGTTGTTGATCTGATAGGGTGTGATAATAGAGCCATCCAGCTCGTGTCCACCAGGGATGCCAAGTTGGCATCAATTTTCCTAAAGACACACCCATGGATGATGATTGAAAATAAGGCACGTTTCCATTGGTACACTCTAACCACTGTTACCATTTCCAAACACCACTACCAGCTATGCTCCTCGCTTTAGCCACCTCCATTTTTGGTGCACTCTCGGTACATGAACCAAATCATACTTCGCATGAGTCATCCTTACCCCTTCAAAGCTTTCACATGACATTCCTAAACTTCCTAAAGGATGTCAAACAAATAAATATCCTGGAGTATCTCTTTCATTCGATGGAAATATCCATTTACAATGTCAAAAGAGGGAAGTCAACGTATTCCAAGCACCAGGACCTCTAATTAATCATCTACAAATACATCATCTAGAACCTTGACCATCATGTCATGGAACCTGACAGGTCAGTTGTAGACCTTGACCCTATTCTTGAATATTTGGCGATAATATAAATTTCTGAAGAAGTTCTCTAGGTGATTGACATGGATAAAAAAACCTCTATAAAAGTAGGCAAGTCAAGAGGACAACCTCATGTAGGCACTTCTAATACTCCCACTAGGTGCTCGATCCATGTCAAGAATGCAAGCAAAAAAGCTAAAAGTCCCTCCCATGCACATAAAAGCTAGAGAACTATGATAGGGCCCTCTTCGAGATCTTAGTTTATCCAATAAATGGGCAATGTGGACCAGATCACCAACCTAGAGGATATTTTCATGTTGGGCACTTCAATGCTCTTGAGAGCCAGCAAGATCATCATCCTAATGCATGCGCAGAAAACTAGCATCCCTATGGAGGATGATCCCAAGGAAGACGAAGACTATGTCCTAGAATGATTAGTTGGTTATGGGAAGTTCCTTTTTACTTTTGAATTGTCCCATTTTGTCTACGGGTTATCCCGATGTGTCTACTGCTTTTGTTATTTTCTTCTATTTGTGCCTGCGAGCAGTAATGGTTATGTATTTCTTGATTTTAGTTTATGTTATTTTTATCGTGTGGCCGTTGCTTATGGCCCTTTTTTGGCTTGTTCTATAGAGAGTCAAACCTTCACAGGATCCTCTCTACATCATGTACAAAAGGTTTAGGGTCCTTTCAAAACCTGTTATCAATTAAAAAAAAAGAACCAACTTTATGGCTATTAATATAATATTATATTATACTCACCTTTACAAGGTGAAAAGGGCCCATATGGCTATACAAGGTATTATAAATCTTTACATTATAAATGGATCAATTGTGGTATCAAATGAGAATTAAATCACTAACTCATTAAGTTGAATAATGGACAAAAAAAGATATCCTTGCTAGTCATCTCCCATTAAGGGGTACTCTCTTGCTCCATAAAATGCTAACATGTGGTGAAAATTATCCTTTGATATTATTGTGGTCATAAAACCTATTGTTAGACACTTTCCTTCTCCAACTTTGGGGTGCATTTTAGCATGTGAACATGAACATCCTTAGTTATGATCTTGATCATAAAATATGTAGGCTTCCCTTGTGAATCTACTAGAAATATATAGAATGCATTAAAACTCTATATTAGTGAGGTCTTAATCTCATCTCCTAAGTCCATGACATCAAACCCCTTATTATGATGGGATCATAAATATATAAGTTAAAACTAGCAACTTATTCATTAAGCTTACAACTAAATAACCACCACAAGTAAGGCTTTTCACATATTTCCCATGAGGAAGTGCATGCTACATGAAAATATTAAAAATATTCGATCCATTAGAAGTAACAATAGAGAAGAAACAATGAGTAGGATCCATCCAAGAAAACTCTCTTGAAGAGCAAGAATGGAGTTATACATAGTAATATTGGTGAATTTATTTAGTACTGGATTTTACACAAAAAGAAACAACTTTTTTTAAAAAAGGTTTGTCTAAGAGAGGTATAACCAACTTGTATGTTTGATCAAACTAATCATAATAACCAAAAGTAAAAATTTTGAAATCATCATCAATATCCTTTACCACTATTTTTTTGAAAAAATGAAAAATATGTTATATTTATAGAAGTTGTATTACAAGGTAAAATGAGTTGGACAGGCATCAAGGGAGAAATAAAATCCTCCTCCAGTCCCTCCTGGCTCAAAAATTACCCATAAAACATTACCATACATAATGCAGATATCCATACACCTCAACACTACCATAGTTGAATTCCAATTTATCCAATTTATCTGAATTTTGTAAACCATCCATTTATCTTCATGTTGTGTTGCTTTGTGGCCTAACTATGATAGATTCATTAGACTCACTATCTGCTCTTCCTATTCTACTATCTGCTTGTATCACCTCCCGCATCCCTTGGATTCTTTGGCACCAACTTATCTGATTTTCCATCTGAGAGTCCACATATTGCCCTTCCTCTAGATCTTTTCCCCATTTTGCTAAATAGTCTACCACCCTATTTCCCTCTCGCTTGATATGTGTAATAAAAACATCTTGAAAAACCTGCTAGATCTTCTGAACTGCTTCCACCTTCCTTCTCTCTCCAATTCCTAGCACCTGAAAGGGCCTTATCGGATCCAAGATTCCAACCCATACCTGAGAGTCTATCTCTATCCACAACTTATGTAACTATAGATTTGTAGCTATCACTGATGTTGACAAGATCACCTATCCTTTCACTTCATTATTTTTTGCCTCCCCCATACCTTCTGCTCTCTAGTACACCTATTCTCCTTTCCAATTTCGCATGATAATACCAAAACCAGCTTTCCCAAGGTTTTTAGTAGAAGCCCCATCTATGTTTGCCTTCACCCACTCTCTGGGAGGTGGCCTCCACTCTATGTTATTCGAGGGGATCTCACCTATGTATCCATCCCTAAGTTATTTCTCTATTACAATTATTCCAAGGCTCCGTAGAATAATCACTTCCTCCATTTTTATGTTTGTTTCCTCCTATAATCTGATAGATAGTGTTTCTATTACCTTGCTCATAATCCTCTCCCATACTTGCTCCCTTGTTTTGTGCTCTGATCTAAATATGTGTGCATTTTGTTCTAGCCATAACTACCACCATATGAAGCTAGGTCCTAGTTTCCATACCATTTTCATTGTTTTAGTCTTAAAGTTGCATTGTTTCCATTTCTCATAAAAGCTTTCCTGGCTCTCAAAAACTTCCCAATGTTGTCTCATCTACCTCCACCAATTGATCCATATATCTTTAGCAAAAGAACACCCAAAAAAGAGGTGATTCAAGGTCTCCTCTACCTTTCCACACAAAACACATTTGGAAGGCCCAAAGAAACCTCTTTTTCTCAAATTATCAAAATTCAAGCACTTTCTATGGTTAATCAACCATGAGAAAATGTTAATTTTTGGCCATCCTTCCTTTTTCCAAACAAATGTCCATGGAAGTGGTGTTGGGGTAATCTCATATCCACAAACTACCTTGTATCCCTCCTTTGCCTTATAAATTCCCAACTTACTTCCTCCCCATCCAAGTATATCCCTCTTAGAACCATCCTAAATTGGGTGTCTTTGGAGATGTCTCCACAATTTTTCCATTAGTTCCTCTATCCCCCTCACTGGCCATTCTCGGGGATGTTTCCACTGTAGTAAGTCTGGCACATGTTGATTCCATGATTTCATATAGTAAGAGGCTTTCCACCACCCTACTTTTTGGAGCTCTACTTTCCAACTCTCCATCTCTAGGAATGTCTGAATAATTGGTTGAGATTGATTCCATGAATCCTCCCAAAATAGAGCATCCTTTCCATCCCCTAACTACCAATATAGGTATGGCTTTATTAACTCCTGGCCTGCTAACATTGTCCTCCATACTGTAGATCCCTCTCCTTCCACTCTGTGTCTTGGAATGTTTTTCTCAACCACTCCTAGGTAATATTTGGCTTGTAAGAGTCTACTCCATAAACCCCCAGTAGTTGTAATCCATCTCCAATATAGCTTCCCAGCTAGTACCTTGTTGTTGTGGGATGTTGATCTTATCCCCAATCCTCCTTATTTTTTTGGTTGGCATATCTTCTCCCAACCCACTAGTGCTAATTTTTGTTCTTCCCTTGCACCTGACCACAAAAACTTTCTTGTGTGTTTATCAATATCTTTTAGAATTCTCTTTGGAGCCTGAAGTACAAAAAATTTATAAACTGGGAGAGCTTGTAGCACAACTTTAATCATTGTAAGCCTTCCTCCCAAGCTTAGCCATTTGTGAGTCCAGTTGCTCAACTTAGCTTGAAGTCTGTCCATCAACCCTTTCCACTCCTTGCTTTTTGTTTTCTTTGTAGATAAAGGTACTCCTAAATACTATATGGGTAAAGGAGTTTCCATGAATTTCAACAATTGTATAATTTTATCTCTCACCCTCTTCATTGTATTGAAAAAAATAATTTGAGATTTTTTTCATTAAAAGTTTACCCAATAGCTTGAGTATACCCATCTAAAAATTATTTTATGTTTCTTGCTACTATGATATTGGCTTGACTAATAAGAGCAGTATCATCCACAAACTAGAGGTGATTTATCTCAATTTGAGAACTTATTTTTAGGCCCCTTAGCCTCCCCTCTTGTCTCCCTTTTTTAACAGTCTCCCGAGACCCTCTACATAAAGGATAAAAAGGTAAGGGGAGAGAGGGTCCCCTTGCCTCAACCCCCTTCCTACTATGAACATGGGAGAGGGACTACCATTTACCAGAACTGAGAATGATGTAGTCTATGTACAGGCTTTTACCCAATCTCTCCACCCCTCTACAAAGCCCATTTTTTCTAAAATCCTTTGCATAAAGGACCAGTCTACTCTATCATAGGCTTTAGAAAGATCTAATTTAATAAACATACCTAGGTCCTTTTGTTTTGACATTGTGTGTATCACCTCCTAGGCCACTACTATTCCATCTAGAATTTGTCTACCTTCAACAAAACCACCTTGCTCACTTGAAATCAGATTTGGTAAAAAATGTTTTAACCTTTCTACCATAAGCTTTGTTAATATCTTGTATACTACATTACATAGTGAAATAGGCCTATAATTATCAATTATCTCACTAGGTGGGCCCTTAGGAATCAAAGTGATAAAAGTATGATTCAAGGCTTTTAACATTTGCTTACTCTATCTGATTTCCTCCAGTGCCTCCACCACTGCTTGGCCCACAATTTCCCAAAAATTTTGATAAAATTCAATGGGGAATCCATCTGGTCCTGGAGTCTTTCCTGTTTGCATTTTTTGTATGATCTGCGAGGTTTCTTCCAAAGAAATTTCCTCCATTAATAATTTATTGTGTTCAAGTTTGACTAATTGTGGAATTGCCTCTAGTATCTTCTCCTGCCATATTGCATTCAAATTTTCATTGTTGCTAAAAAGAGTATGGAAGTACTGATTTGCTATAATTTTCATTTCACTTCCACTGGTTTTTACCTGACCCATCATATCTGTAAGACCTGTAATTCTATTTTGTTGTCTCCTGGTTGTTGTTGTCTTATGAAAGAATGTTGTGTTTTGGTCCCCCTCCTTTAACCATGTGATTCTGGCTCTTTGCCTCCAATAGATTTCTTCTTGTTCCTCCAAAGCTTCCTCTCTCCTAATAATTTTTGCCTCACATTGCAACAGTTCTTTCATAATAGTTCCTTGTCTTATCTCCTGAGCAATCTTCTCCTTTTGATCCTTGATTTCATTCTTTTGGATTCTAGTTATTTCCTTCTTTTGTTTACTCCACTCCTTTAGTTGGGTCCTTACATATTTTAGTTGTTTGTGGAGTTTGAATTGGGTTGTCCCAAATCTTGGTTTCCCTAATTTCCACCATTCCTTTATACGGTCCCCCAACTCCTCATCTTTCAGCCACCATAGCTCAAATTTAAAATTTCCCACAACTTTATGATTATCTTCTTCTATGGTTAGGCTTACTGGAAAATGATCTGAAGAAAGCCTATCCATGACCCTCGCTTGATGCTTGGTATGCAAATATAATTCCTCCCCCATGAAGAAATGATCCAAGCAATATTTGATCATCTCCCCTTCCTTTCTTCTATTTGTCCAGGTCATGGAGCTATCCACAGTTGGGATATCTATTAGATTCATTTGACATGTTATTGCTAAAAAAACCTATCCTTTTCCTCCAGCATGGCTCTACCTCCTTGTTGTTCCTCTATTCTAAGATTTGCATTGAAGTCTCCTCCCACAATCCATTGGTCCTCCAGGTAGTTGTCTCTGAAAGTCTGGATGGCTGCCCATTGATCCCTCTGTAATCTAACTATCTGTGCTCCATAAAAATTAACTATAGTCCAAATTTTCCTAGTTTCCCTATTTTGTAACCGGACCATCAACACCCCTCTCATAGAGGCTCCCCCTATCTCTAGGAATAGTTGGTGATTCCACATAGTGGCCAATCCACCTAATTTCCCCTATGCCGATTGAGTAAGGATCTCTCCTTTTTGCCATATCCTCCTATTTATTTTTTGTAAGTCTTCTCCTTGCATTTTGGTTTCCTATAACAAAATTATATCTAGACTCATATCTATGATAATATTTTTGACTACCTTTTATCTAGGGTGACTACCTAAACCCCTCACATTCCAAGTGATTAATATCATTGAGAATTAGGAGAGAAAAAATCAGCCATCGATTTTACCTTTCCATTCTAGCTCAAATCTCTTCCTTATTCCTCCATATTTTCCTTGTTTGACTTCCTCCCTACAGATTGGTTCAGTTTTTGTTTCTTCTCCACTTGATGAATCCCTAGAGTAGGGATTTATTTGTTCTTATTTCCTTCTTTCATCTCTATTTCCTATGTCAAAATTATCCTCTACTCTATTTCCCCTCCTATGGTCTCCCTCATGGGTTGAATCTCCTCTTCCATGAGAGAGGTTGTGTCTGGTTCTGCTCCTTGCTTGTTCCCTGACACTAGATTGGAATATTGTTCCTGATCAACTAGTGTGACTTGCTGAGTATCCTCCTCTAACCCTTCCATTTGAAAATCCCCTTCTATTTCCAAGTTTCCCAGTTGTTTGAATATCTCATATCTATTGTTTGTTCTTACAACTCTTTCTCCTTGTCTCTAGTTACTATGCTGATTTATTTTGTTTGGCCTTCTCATTACTTTTTGAAAGCCCTCAGAGTCTATTGGGCCTTTCCCTTCCTTCTAATTTTCCTTTTGCTAAATAGATTGACCCACCATGTTAATATTTGCTTTTATCCCCTCTTGTTCAGATTGATGATCCTTAACTATTGGGCACATTCTAGCCAGATGTCCATGAGCATGGCACACCCGACATCTGAATGGAATAGCCTCATAATCCAATTGTTGGTACTAGAAAAAATCCTCTATTTTTAGGTCTATCTCTATTGGAAGAGGTTTGTTGAGGTCCATTTCTACACAAACCCTAGCAAACATTATCGATCCTCCTAAAACTATTTCTCTTGATCTACCTTGATAATGCCCTAGTAAGTTGCCTATTGCCTCGAGTACCTCCTCTTTCCAAAATTCAAGGGGAAGGGCAAATAATCTTACCCATATTGGTACTACAGTTGGTTCCACCCTCGGGTCGAATCCCATCTTCCATGGCTGCAAGAATAGTCTCGCTAGCCCATGATGATACGACCCTCCCTCAAATATTTTTTGTCAATCTGCCATCGATGTGAACTCTACAGAAAAATACCCATTTGGGAGAGTTAGAATTTTATATTCTCCTTCCAGATGCCATTGTTTCCTTATCCACATGTGGAGGAAGTGCACGGATGGTCTGAAACCCATGAATTTACCTATCAGGTTGTGTTTTGACTTATAAACAATATCCTCAACTATCCAGTCCTCAACTATTTCCAATACTGGTATTTCTTTTGCTTGTGGTAGACATCCGTTCACCCTCCCAGGTAGAGAATCCTCCTTTTGTCGCTTTCCCATGGTGTTTATGATTTTATTTGCTTGTGTTTGATAGTCATTGAAGCTATCTTGGGTTCCACATAGCTTATCCCAGAATGAGATTCCTTCGTTTGGAGGATTTGGTACCAAAGTACCTATGTCCCCCATTCTTGGTCGTGATCCTTACTATTGATAGACCTCTACCCTAGCTTCTGAAACCCTAGTTTGATTCCTCAGATCTCCTCTCAGGCACCTCCAAACTTTTGAAACCCTAGCTTCTCCACTACAATATCACCACATCCATTAACCATTGTTTTATCTAGATAAAACTTAACCTTTTTGTTAGAATGAGTGATGTGATAAATAGAAAAAATATTAAATTCTAAAACTATCATATGAAGAACATTCTTGAGTGATGAAGAGGCAAGAGGTAACTCTCCACTCCCTATAATTATTAAATAATATCCATCACCAATGATAATTCAATAACTATGGTATCTTTCTTTATTATTGGTCTAAAGATGATGATGTTTCCCCATATGTCTTGTAGCCCTTGAATCTCTAATCCACCCTTTCATGTCAATAGTTGTCCTTGTAATATAAGCATGGAATATATCTTCATTTTTTTCTTGTGTAAAAAATAAATAATCATCAATACCTCCATTCGTAGTTGTTTCTTCAAGATTCTTGATTTGTTGTTGACAAAAAATTTTCTTGTATCCCCATATATGAAAAATGAGAAAACTAGTTTCTTGAGAAACTTAGTAGCTTTATTATTTACTTAAGAAGTTTCCTTTACCGCTTTAAACACAAATCCTTTATAAATATTTTAATATCCAAAATACCTATGGGCTCATCATGCATTCCCAACATGCTCTACAAGCTAGGTACAAAGAAGTGAATGTGGCTTGACATTTCCCTTACATTTTCACACCTAAAAAAAAAGATATACCTATGAATTGAACTATAACCATTGCCCTCAAAATAGATTATTCTTGATAATGTATCCATCTCATTAATGAAAAATGAAACATGGCATAGCAATACTAAAAAAAATGTAAACTAGTTTCTGATTCACCCGATTGCTTACACACAAGTGAAGAGGATACTACTAGTGCTAGAGGTTTTCTAGTTTACCAGATCACGTTATGTAGCAAGTAAAGAGAATAATACCAACAACAAAAGCATGGTAGAAAATAGAAGAAAAATATTAAACTTTATAAAAAACACGACTTAGGAAAGGAACAAAATACATGAGATTAATTTTTTTTCTAATAAAAATAAGTAATACAACATCAAAACTCTAAACGTGTTTCGACCTACAAGTCTCATCATCGGAGTATGAGCTTTGAAGAGGTACAAACCCTCATTATAATCCTAAATCTAGGAGGGAGCTGAAGAGTAATGCATGTGGAATAAAATAATACCCAAGCATTTAATACAAGCCACAGGTTTATAGACCAAGATGGTAAAAAAAATTGAAGCCCAAGCTCAACCCCCAATAAAAATACCTATCCCAAGAAAAGTAAAAATGCATTAAAAAATACAAAAGTACAAGGTGGGAAAGAGAGTCCCTTAAAAAATTTTATTTTTACACAGATAAAATTTGAGAGGTTTTTGATTCCTCCAACAAATGATGCCATGAGCAATGTGTTTGAGCTCCCTATCTTTTCTCCATATTTCAAACATTGGTGAGATAATATTTGTACTAGTGTGTAGGTCTTTGGCAAAGCTGCAATTGTCCAATTTTAAAAGAAGTGGAACTATTTTTATTTTGGAATCATGTCTGTGTGTTGCTCACTCTAAAACTCTAGCCAACAATGAGGGCCTTCCGTCAAATTTGACTTTCTCAAACAAAGGAATGAGAAAGTTAATCTGATATCCCCTTGCCCTAATCCTGTTAAAAATTTTATTTTTAAAAAATATAAATCCTTCCCTAAAAATTTCTCTAACCAAGAACCAATTAAGTTCACTTAAGATGAAGGTCTTCTTTTGGTGAACAGGATGACGATAGGAAGTAGAGATATACTGGTAAACATTCATCAATTTTTGGAATAATTTAGTATAGAGAACTCCAATCTAATAAAAATTAGACCCCTTGAAAAACATCGTGCCCAAGAGAGTCACCTCAAAGTCAGAAATAGAGGCAGTAATTTTGATGCTTGAATGGAAGGAACCATAAGTAGTAAGAAAAACATCAAGATATTTTTTGGGACCATGTCAAACTCCAATGGCATCATAGATATATATTTTATAAAATAAAATACAATCCACAAAAACTTAATAATTTACTTATTTTTCCAAATGACAGAGGAATAAGAAAGTATACACCACAAAACAATTACTTCCCATGATTGTCCCCCTTGTCTACCTATATGTTTTATCCCTGAATTCCAAATAGTGTTGGGTTAACACAAATTCTGCAAGTCTCACCACAATTTTTTTATTTGAGTCAAATTCATATTCCAAAAAAATGATGAAGAGAGACCAGTCCTTGAGAAGTGGAGATACTAGGATAGACTCTTTTCACATCGAAGGTGTTGGAAATTTTGAGTAGTTTTGTTGTCATTGATGTCAAAAGAATATTGGTTTAATGTCGTCGTCATTAAGGACATCAAGTGGTTTTTCCAAAAGCAAGAAGGTCTTGGAAAGGAATAGGATATAATATTTATTTTTAATATTATATGCCTAAAAAGGGCCCAAAGGATGAAAACCCGAGAAAGGAGAAGCAAGTTTAAATTAAATAATAATATTTTATTATTATAATATTTTGGGCCAAATAACAAGGTGAAGAAAAATGAAGTCCAAATTGAAAAGACCCATGAGCAATTTTCAAAGGTTTAATTTAAATTAAAATATTTTAATCTTTGATTAAAATTTTAATTTAAATTAATAAAGGAGGCAAAGGTTTTTAAATTTAATATTTAAAAATTAAATTCGAATTTTTAAATTCGAAAAAGGGCCGACGTGAGAAATCAAAAGATGAATGTGTATTTATATAGGAAATGATTTCCATTTCCTAAATTCTTAATCACACCTTCGAATGCAAGAAAGAGAATATCGAGCGTTGTGTCTAAGAAGAAGATAATTTGCAATTTCAAAGTGCTTGGAGGGAAACGAGGCAACAAAGGCCGCATAGTGGTTTGACATCCCATCGACGGTGGTAGCACAGATGATAGTTGGGAGAGTGTTAAGGTTTGCATGGAGGAGATCGCGGTTCGATCCATGTGATCGATATTTTGGAGGAAGAGCCCTTCATTTGACTTGTTTGGCATTTTTGTGAGGTAGGTTTTTGTGGGACAAGCATGTGCGTTGTGTTTCATGTGGGTGCGCAGCCCACTTGGTGGCCTAGCTTGGAGCTAGGGTGTTGGGAGTGCAAAGGTCACATGGTCGAATCCATCGAAGTTTTCTTTTGTGGGCAGAACAAACAAAAGGTATGCCATTCGATTTTATTTGGTGTTGAAAATTGAGTGCTTTGAGATTATCATGAATGTTAAGTGCTTAGGGGAGTTATAAGGTAAAGAAAAATTAAAATATTTTATTTTGATTTTTGGTGATTGAAATTTATAAGGTGTGGAGATTATAAGGTGTATAAGGGTTTTGCTATGCATGTTTTTTTATTTTTTTAATGAAATTGTTGAGTTAAATATTGTGAGTTTGGAGATTATAAGGTGTGCAAGGAAAATTGTTAAGTGTTGTGTTATGGTGAAATTATTGAGTTAAATATTGTGAGTTTGGAGATTATAAGGTGTACAAAAGGATTTGTTATTTTGTATGAAAAATAATCTTTGAGAAAATTATTTTGTGGAGATCTTGAGAGAGGTTGTGGTAACCTAACCCTAGTGTTGGTAAAGAAAAATTTGATTGTGGTTAAGACAGGTTTTGAAGACATATCTCCATCAAAATAAAAGGTATGGGTACATCTTCCTTGTGAGTAAAATATTGTTGGATTGGATGTTGTGAATGCTAAGTTGGAGTGAAAAGGATTGTTTGATAAGCATTGTTGAGTTTGGTATTGAGATATCCAATATTGATTGATGAAGGTTTTTTTGGAATAAAGGTTGATGATAGAAACCTTGTTTGATAAGCATTGTTGGAAATATTGAGTGAGCCTTCATGTGCATGATTAGGGTTTGTGAAATATCATGAGTATCATTATTATGTGAGGTTTATTTGATAAGCATTGTTAAAAAAATCCTTCATTGAGTGTTTGGTTGAGAGGAGTTGATTGAGCTTAGTTGATTGGAAGTGTTGAAGTGATAGTTCAAGTTCTGTGAAACAAATTGTTCTTTAATTATAGATTGAGTTGAAGGAAATATTGAAAGTGATTAAGCATTGTTGTGATGTGAAACATATTGAGTCTCTAACAATTATCTATATGTTTCTATGGTAAAAAGAAATATTGAAAGTGATTGAGCATTGTTGTGAGTGTGAAGCATATTGAGTCTCTAACAATTCTCTATATGTTTCTATGAGATTGAACAAGATTCTATGTGAAACTTGTTGGTGTGATTGAAGAGGATTTTGTGATAGATTGAGTTGAGTAAGCTTTTGTGGAAGCTTACAATGCAGATTTGAGAAATTTTATTGGTAAGTCTTGGTGAAGACTTGTTGAGCAGATTGGACAAGTTCTAGTGAGGACTTGTTGAGCAGATTTGAGGTAAGTCTTGGTGAAGACTTGTTGAGTAGATTGGACAAGTTCTAGTGAGGACTTGTTGAGAAGATTTAAGGTAAGTCTTGGTGAAGATAAAGAGATGACTTGTGAAAATTGAGGTAAGTCTTGGTGAAGACTTGAGAGCATATTGGACAAGTTCTAGTAAGGACTTATGAAATTGAGTAAGTCTTTAAATTGAAATGAACAAGTTCTAGAGAGGACTTATGGATAGATTTGAGGTAAGTCTTTGAGAAGACTTGTGAGCAGAGTTGATTGATTGATTTTTTCAAACCTTGAGTTAAGGTTTGGGGTAGATCTAGAAGAGTTGATTTGTGATTGAGTCAAGCTTTGTGTTAAGGCTTGAGGATAAATTTGAGGATAGAGTTTGGTGTATATTTGAGGATAGGTTTGTGCCAATATATATAGATATTGATAATTTGTGCTAGAAAGGACTATGTTTAGTGTAGATCAGAGATAGATATTGAGCATATTTATGCTAGATCAAAGGACTATGTTTAGTGTAGATCAGAGATAGATATTGAGTAGATTTGTGCTAGACCAAAGGACTATGTTTAGTGCAGATTTAAGATAGAGTTGAGAGCAATCTTTGGAGGTGATAGAGTAGAGGATAATAGTCTCTAGTGGATAGAGATCCATTAGCTAGGGTAGTGAAGATAGGTCTTCTGAGTGAGGGTAGGAGTCTTCAATGGATAGAGATCCATAAGCCAAAGTAGTGGAGGTAGAATTCTTCTAGAAGATCACCAACCAGAGTAGAGGAAGGAGTTCTCATGTGGATAGAGATCCATAAACTTGATTAGGGGATTGGTGTCTCCTTTGGATAGAGGTCCATAAACATTGTAATAGGGAAAGGATTCCCAAGATATTTGTTGAGAAAATTTTAGTGAAATATTTTCTCCATGGAGTAGCCCACATTGGGTGAACCATGTTAAATTGGTGTCTCTATTGTGTGTGGTGATTTGTGCATTGATTTGATTACTATTATTGATATTACCATTGATATATTGCATAATATTATTTGGGAAAGAAAAGTAAAAAGTGGTCTTATACTATTCAACCCCCTCTCAGTATAAGCTTGTGTTCTTCAATTGGTATTAGAGTGGGTTCCTTCGAAAGAGTTTAACAACTTGAAGGAAAAGCTTACAAGAACACAAATGGATTCTCAGAATGGATCTTCAGGAAATTCAGCACCATTGTTCGATGGGAACAATTATATACTATGGAGCACAAGGATGAAGTTTCATCTAATGGCACTTGGAAATGAAATATGGGAAGCAGTTGAAAATGGATACACACCACCAACAACTCCACCTACAGATAAATATGGTAAGCTTCTACATCATTACAATTCAAAAGCAATGAATGGAATTCAAAAGGGCTTGCATGAAATAGAGTTTATAAATATTATGCATTGCAAATCAGCAAAGGAAATTTGGGATAAGTTGCAAGGCATATATGAAGGAGATAAAAAGGTCAAAAGGGTAAAGTTGTAAAATTTCAAGAGAGCATTTGAAGACCTAAAAATGAAGGATGAGGAAAATATTGCTGCATATCTACTTCATGTGGATGAGGTTGTTAACTCCATGCAAGGACTTGGGCTTGAAGTTACAGAACCTGATGTGTGTGATAAGATTCTAAGGTCACTCCCAAAAAGGTTTAGTGAAAATATTTCAGCTATAGAAGAGTCAAAAGATATTGATATTTTGACAAGGGATGAATTACATGGCATTCTCATAGCATTTGAGATAAGAATAAAAGAGGAACCTATTCCCCAGAAGGAAGCAACATTCAAAGTTACTAAGAAGACAAAGGGTAAGAAGTCAGATTCAAGCAATGAGTCATCCAGTGATGAAGAAGCAAACTATGGCAGAAGGAACAAGGACTCAAGAAAATATAAAGGTACAAAATTAGTTAGATGTTTCAATTATGGAAAATATGGTCACTATGCATCTGATTGTCCAGAGGTAGGAAATAACAATGATGAAGAAAAATAGGATCATAAGAACAGGGAAACAGGAAAACACAAGTACCAAAAGAAAAGTAGGGATGGACAAGGCAAACAAGGAAAGAAGTTTTTCCAAAGGTATAAGAAGAGTTTCTATGCAGACAAGGCAAGTAAGAGCTCAAGTGATAGTGATGAAAGTTCCTCAGATAATGATAAAGATGAAGTACTATTTCTAGAAAAAGAAAAAGATGTTGTTAGAAAAAGGGCACCAATGATTCTCAAGTGTTTTAGATGTGGTAACTTTGGTCATCTTGAAGATAGTTGTACAAGGAATGGATTCAGTTTTAGTGATGATGAATATGAAGATACACTTGAAGGACCAGAAGAGAATCTACTCTTGGCATTAGAGGAAGAAGGAGGTGATCCTATAGAAGACAAGTCAGAAAGGAATGAAGATGATCCCAAAGGCAAACAAATAGAGGAAGAATCAGAGAAAGGAGAAGTTGATCTTGAGGGTGAGCTTATTCATGCCCTTGATGCATTAAGGGAGGTAAGAAAGCAAAACTCAAAACTCAAGCTTAAATTTCAAGAATGTGATGAAGAGAAAGGAAAGCTTATAGAGGATCTAACTAACTCAATAGCTAAGACAAGGAGATTCAAAGAGAAGTTAGAAGCAAAGGTTTTAGAATGTGAAAGGTTAGAGCATGAGGTAGATTCACTAAGGAAGGAAGTAAAAGAGTCTAAGGACAAGTTACATAGGTTTGGGAGAAGCTCAAAAATTGTAGATAAGATGATCAAGGTACAAAGATGGTCATCAAAAAAAATAGGACTTGGATTTGAATAGGAACAAAGAAAGCAAGAAGAGGAGTCAATATCAAGCTCTGAAGAAGAAGAAGCTTCAGAAGAAGAGAGTGTAAGAGAAAGTGAGACTTATGAGGATGAGTTGGACAATAGAAAGTTCAACAAGGAAAGGAACAATGCACAAATGAGGAACAGATGGAACAGGAACCAACACAGGGTAAAAGAAACTAGGAGACCAATGGGGTCAAGGCAAGGTAGTTTCAATGGATGATGCTTCTCATATCACAGGTTTGGGCACAAGGCTACACAGTGCAGGACACATGAAAGATAGGAATATGGAAGTTTTAGAAACAGGTAGCTTTTTCAAGGGTATTGCTACTCTTGTAATCAGTTTGGTCACAAGGCAGTAAATTGCAGGGTTCATGATAGGAATGGATATGGCTTCACCAGGAGAAACCCCAAGATATTTGCACCTTTAAGGAATAACAACATTAAGTGTTATAAGTGCAATAATGATGGGCATACAACAAAGTGGTGTAGAGCAGAAATTCCAGAGACAAGCAGGAACAAGAATAGTCAGAGGAATCAGAAGAATCAATTGAGGAAGAAAGTGGACAAAGGTAAATATCAATGTATGTTAGGAGTAGAAATACTCCCACCCCAGAATTAATCACCTCAAGAGGAGGTGGGGGAGGGGCTAAGCTAAGAATCTCATTCTTAGCCCCGAGCCCCAAAGGTGACCCTTTGCCATTGATGACAAAGGGGGAGAGATTTGAGTTAGGGGGAGAGCATTCAGTCAGGGGGAGAATTTCTCAAGGAAAGCAACTTTTGAAAAAGAAAAAGGAATGGTAAAAATAAAGGGGTTGCCATCAATGACAAAGGGGGAGATTGTTGGAAATTTTGAGTAGTTTTGTTGTCATTGATGTCAAAAGAATATTGGTTTAATGTCATCATCATTAAGGACATCAAGTGGTTTTTCCAAAAGCAAGAAGGTCTTGGAAAGGAATAGGATATAATATTTATTTTTAATATTATATGCCTAAAAAGGGCCCAAAGGATGAAAACCCGAGAAAGGAGAAGCAAGTTTAAATTAAATAATAATATTTTATTATTATAATATTTCGGGCCAAATAACAAGGTGAAGAAAAATGAAGTCCAAATTGAAAAGACCCATGAGCAATTTTCAAAGGTTTAATTTAAATTAAAATATTTTAATATTTGATTAAAATTTTAATTTAAATTAATAAAGGAGGCAAAGGTTTTTAAATTTAATATTTAAAAATTAAATTCAAATTTTTAAATTCGAAAAAGGGCCGACGTGAGAAATCAAAAGATGAATGTGTATTTATATAGGAAATGATTTCCATTTCCTAAAGTCTTCATCACACCTTCGAATGCGAAAAGAGAATATCGAGCGTTGTGTCTAAGAAGAAGATAATTTGCAATTTCAAAGTGCTTGGAGGGAAACGAGGCAACATAGGCCGCATAGTGGTTTGACTTCCCACCGATGGTGGTAGCACAGGTGAAAGTTGGGAGAGTGTTAAGGTTTGCATGGAGGAGATCATGGTTCGATCCACGCAATCAACATTTTGGAGGAAGAGCCCTTCATTTGACTTGTTTGGCATTTTTGTGAGGTAGGTTTTTGTGGGACAACGTGCACAATGTGTTTCATGTGGGCGTACAACCCACTTGGTGGCCTAGCTTGGAGCTAGGGTATTGGGAGTGCAAAGGTCACGTGGTCGAATCCACTAAAGTTTTATTTTGTGGGCAGAACAAACAAAAGGTATGCCATTCAATTTTATTTTCCAAGGTGTTGAAAATTAAGTGCTTTGAGATTATCGTGAATGTTAAGTGCTTAGGGGAGTTATAAGGTAAAGAAAAATTAAAATATTTTATTTTTATTTTTGGTGATTGAAATTTATAAGGTGTGGATATTATAAGGTGTATAAGGGAGTTTTCTATGCATGTTGTTTTAATGAAATTGTTGAGTTAAATATTGTGAGTTTGGATATTATAAGGTGTGCAAGGAAAATTGTTAAGTGTTGTGTTATGGTGAAATTATTGAGTTAAATATTGTGAGTTTGGAGATTATAAGGTGTACAAAAGGATTTGTTATTTTGTATGAAAAATAATCTTTGAGAAAATTATTTTGTGGAGATCTTGAGATAGGTTGTGGTAACCTAACCCTAGTGTTGGTAAAGAAAAATTTGATTGTGATTAAGACAGGTTTTGAAGACATATCTCCATAAAAATAAAAGGTATGGGTACATCTTCCTTGTGAGTAAAATATTGTTGGATTGGATGTTGTGAATGCTAAGTTGGAGTGAAAAGGATTATTTGATAAGCATTGTTGAGTTTGGTATTGAGATATCCAATATTGATTGATGAAGGTTTTTCTAGAATAAAGGTTGATGATAGAAACCTTGTTTGATAAGCATTGTTGGAAATATTGAGTGAGCCTTCATGTGCATGATTAGGGTTTGTGAAAGATCATGAGTATCATTGTTATGTGAGGTTTGTTTGATAAGCATTGTTGAAAAAGCTTTCATTGAGTGATTGGTTGAGAGGAGTTGATTGAGCTTAGTTGATTGGAAGTGTTGAAGTGATAGTTCAAGTTATATGAAACAAATTGTTCTTTAATTCTGGATTGAGTTGAAGGAAATATTGAAAGTGATTGAGCATTGTTGTGAGTGAAACATATTGAGTCTCTAACAATTATATATATTTTTATGGTAAAGAAATATTGAAAGTGATTGAGCATTGTTGTGAGTGTGAAGCATATTGAGTCTCTAACAATTCTCTATATGTTTCTATGAGATTGAACAAGATTCTATGTGAAACTTGTTGGTGTGATTGAAGAGGATTTTGTGATAGATTGAGTTGAGTTGAGTAAGATTTTGTGGAAGCTTACAATGCAGATTTGAGAATCTTTGAGAATTGTAAGACTTGTTGAGCATATTGGACAAGTTCTAGTGAGGACTTGTTGAGTAGAGTTGAGATAAGTCTTGGTGAAGACTTGTTGAGAATATTGGACAAGTTCTAGTGAGGACTTGTTGGATAGATTTGAGGTAAGTCTTGGTGAAGACTTGAGAATGAGACAAGTTCTAGTGAGGACTTGTTGAGTAGATTTGAGGTAAGTCTTGGTGAAGACTTGAGAGATTGGACAAGTTCTAGTGAGGACTTTTGAGCAAATTAGACAAGTTCTAGAGAGGACTTGTGGATATATTTGAGGTAAGTCTTTGAGAAGACTTGTGAGCAGAGTTGATTGATTGATTTGTTCAAACCTTGAGTTAAGGTTTGGGGCAGATCTAGCAGAGTTGATTTGTGATTGAGTCAAGCTTTGTGTTAAGGCTTGAGGATAGATTTGAGGATAGATTTTGGTGTAGATTTGAGGATAGGTTTGTGCCAGATCAGAGATAGAGATTGAGAAGATTTGTGCTAGATCGAAGGACTATGTTTAGTGTAGATTAGAGATAGATATTGAGCAGATTTGTGCTAGACCAAAGGACTATGTTTAGTGTAGATCAGAGATAGAGATTGAGCAGATTTGTGCTAGATCAAAGGACTATGTTTAGTGCATATCAGAGATAGACATTGAGCAAATTTGTGCTAGACCAAAGGACCATGTTTAGTGTAGATTTGAGACAGATTTTGATGCAGGAGCATCCGAAGGTGGAAGAGCAATCTTGCATCCTCCAAAAAAAAAAAATATATATATATATATATATATATATTTCTCTAAGTACCAAAGCTGTCGCGATATCGCGACACTTTTTGTGGAAAGGCGCCAAGGGCCGAAACTATCGTGATATCGCGACACTTTTTGAGAAAAGGCGCCAAGGGCCGAAACTGTCGCGATATCGCGACACTTTTTGAGAAAAGGCGCCAAGGGCCGAAACTGTCGCGATTTCGTGACACTTTTTGAGAAAAGGCGCCAAGGGCCGAAACTGTCGCGATATCGTGACACTTTTTGAGAAAAGGCGCCAAGGGCCGAAACTGTCGCGATATCGTGACACTTTTTGAGAAAAGGTGCCAAGGGCCGAAACTGTCGTGATATCGTGACACTTTTTGAGAAAATGCGCCAAGGGCCGAAACTGTCGCGATATCGCGACACTTCTTGAGAAAAGGCGCCAAGGGCCGAAACTGTCACGATTTCATGACACCTTTTTGAGAAAGGCGCAAAGGGGCGGAGCTGTCGCGATTTCATGACACTTTTGAAGAATGGGCTCCAAGGTGAAGAATCGTCACGATTTCGTGACACTTTTTGAGCAGAGGTGCCAAGGGGAAAAGTTGTCGCGATTTCGTGACACATTTTGCAGTTAAGTGCCGAGGAGAAAAGTTGTCGCGATTTCGTGACACATTTTGCGGAGGAGCGCCAGGAGGAAGAGTTGTCGCGATTTCGTGACACATTTTGGGCAAAGGCGCCAGGGAGACAAGTTGTCACGATTTCGCGACACATTTTGGGCAAAGGCGCCAGGGAGACAAGTTGTCACGATTTCGTGACACATTTTGCGGATAGGCGTCGAAGGGAAAAGTTGTCATGATTTCGTGACACATTTTGCAGATAAGCGCCAAGGAGGAAAGTTGTCACGATTTCGTGACACATTTTGTGGATGGGCGCCAAGGGGAAAGGACGTCACGATTTCGTGACTTGTCACGGTTTCATGACCCGAAGGTAGAAAATGAATGCTGAAGGCAGAGACGTCACGATTTCATGACATGTCACATTTTCGTGGCCCGAAGGCAGAAGGAGAGTACGGAGGGCCAGGATGTCATGATTTCATGACCTATCATATTTTCACGGCCCGAAGGAGAGAATATGACAGGTCGTTCATGACTCCACTCGGACAAGTGGCTACAGAGGTCGTTGCAGAAGGGCACGTGGCAGCAACGCAGGTGTCTACAGAGCACTCCTGGGAATGATGATTCAGAGGGTGGATGGACAGGCGGCTGTAGAACACTCTACCACTACATGCCATGCTGATTGGAGACACCTGGCAGCATTTTGTAGGCGACGATAGAACATTCGTGTGGGCGGTTAGAAACAACTTCGCATTCTATGTAATGATGTCGAAAAGGGATCGGGTCCGCTATAAGAAATAGCTCATGCATTGTAAAAGGGGGTTGGCCATTTTTGTATCTTCTGTAATTCAAATTTTAAGGCTCTGTTAATGAAAATTTCATGATTTCTCTGCTTGTATTTCCAGTTCTGCTTCAAGTGGTATCAGAGCCAGAAGGTTCTGAGTGCGCGAACCGATCGCCGGTAGTGAGGCAGTTTGCG
Organism: Wollemia nobilis; assembly: GCA_028583015.1. Classification (NCBI taxonomy): domain Eukaryota; kingdom Viridiplantae; phylum Streptophyta; class Pinopsida; order Araucariales; family Araucariaceae; genus Wollemia; species Wollemia nobilis. The sequence goes on from JAQPPZ010007530.1 coordinate 7,812,358, forward strand.
CCAGGATTGTGGTTGTGGGTTGTGAGAAAGCGAGCAGGATGCCTCCGCATAGGAACCATGGTGGTGTGAGGAATAGGGGAGCAGAGGTCGATCTTAGAGCCTTGCAGAGGCAAGTTCAAGCCCTGCAGGAGGAAATCAGAAGAGGAGTTGAGCCAAGAAGGGAGGAACCCAGTGAAGATGAAGTTTGGGAAGAAGAGGGTCCATCAGATGAAGAAGAAGCATTGGATCCAGTAGAGGCTAGGCTGTATAGGGCCATATCCCAGATCGGGAAGAAGCCAAAGTTTGATGTCTCCACTTATTCTAGGAATCTCAATCCCGAGGAGTTGATAGATTGGATCAACGACATGGAGGAATATTTCGAGTATGAAGAGATCTCAGATCCAAATCGGATCAGGTTCACGAAAACAAAGTTGAAGGGACATGCTAGCATCTGGTGGAAAGGAGTGCAGCTGGAGAGGAACAGGAGGGGAAAGGAAAAGATCACCAGGTGGGATAGGATGGTGGAGAAATTGAAGAGGCAATTCATCCCCGTCGACTATGAGTTGGATCTGTTGAGAAAGATGTAGAGTCTTAGACAGGCAAGTAAATCTGTCAAGGAGTATACGGAGGAGTTCTATCAGATCTCGATTAGAACCGGCCATTCTGAGGCGAATAAGGAGAAAGTCGCACGATACATCAATGGATTGAGAACCAGCATTCAAGAAGAGCTGAGTCTGGTTCGAATGAGCACGATTGAGGATGCATACCAGTTTGCATTAAAAGTGGAGGAGAAACTGAATAGGAGATTTGATGGTAAGCAGAGAGGAAAGGATCGTGGAGGAAGAGCTGGTGGAAGGACCAGTGGAGGAAGATACAAAGATTTGGGGAAGACTGGTGAAGCAAGCAGTAGCCAAAACCAGAAAGAAGAGAAGGAGGAGAATACCCAACGCCCACGCAATCAGAACAACAACTACCCGAGGGGAAGAGGTAGGCCTGGGCGAGGGTTTGGAAGAGGTGTCTTTCGAGGAACCTGCTTCAACTATGGAGAAGAAGGACATCGGGCATACAACTGCCCGCAGCATCAAGAAAGGCCAAATCGAAGACCTGAGGGTCAGGCCCGAGCTACTGTAGCAGACGAAGGTGTCGAATCTGAGCACTCTGAGGAGGCAGAACGAGGGGAAGCGATGATCATCAGAAGAGTCTTGTTGAATGAAGAAAAGAAGGCAGACCAGAGGAACAACCTATTTTGCACAAGATGCAAGTGCGCAGGCAAGGTCTGTAACATCATCATCGATAATGGAAGCACTGACAACTTGGTCTCTGAGGAGATGGTTGCTAAGTTGTAGCTGGAGAGAAGAAAACACCCGCACCCTTATCGGATTGCATGGTTACAAAAGGACCATCGGGTGCTGGTCAGTGAGCAATGCCTGGTGAAGTTCAACATTGGAACTTACCGTGATGAGGTCCTTTGTGACATCTTGCCCATGGATGCATGTCACTTGTTGCTTGGGAGACCATGGCAGTTTGATCGAAGTGTTGTACATGATGGTCGAGCCAATACATATTCCTTGTCAAAAAATGGAGTTCGCCATAAGTTGAAACCCCTGAAGGAGGCGGATGAGAAGGTATGCGATAGTGCACGAGTCTGTCTAGTTGATGGAAGAAGATTTTTAGATGGCCTGAAGCCGGATCATATGTGCTATGCAATAATCCCTAGGGTTAGGGAAGAAGAATGCAAGGAAACTCCGAGTGGAAGTCATGGGACTGTTAGAGGAGTTTCCAGATATCATTTCTGATAATGTTCCTGAAGGTTTACCACCTGTTAGGAAGATCAGTCACCACATAGATTTGGTGCCTGGATCGAGCTTGCCGAATAAGGCTGCACACAGAATGACGCCTGTAGAAACTGAGGAGTTAAACCGGCAGGTTCAAGATCTGCTAAAGAAGGGGTTGATTAGGGAGAGTCTTAGTCCATGTGCAGTACCTACAGTACTAGCACCCAAGAAGGATGGAGAGTGGAGAATGTGCACAGACTCTCGGGCAATTAACAAGATCACTATCAAATACAGATTCCCACTGCCAAGGATGGATGATATCATGGACTGTTTGAGTGGAGCTGAGTACTTCACGAAGATTGACCTGAAAAGTGGTTACCATCAGATCCGCATTAGAGAAGGGGATGAGTGGAAGACAACCTTTAAAACCAGAGAGGGGTTGTATGAGTGGTTGGTCATGCCATTTGGGCTAACCAATGCACCGAGTACCTTCATGCGGTTAATGAATGAAGTCTTGAAGGAATTTCTAGGCAAATTTGTTATTGTCTACTTGGATGATATCTTGATTTTTAGCAGAACCCTGGAGGAACACCTGATGCACATCAGGAGGGTTTTTGAGAAACTGCGGGAGGAGCAGTTGCTTGATAAATCTGAAGAAGTGTAACTTCGTGAAGAGGGAGTTAGTATACCTGGGATTTGTTATCTCAGCAGATGGTCTCAAAATGGACCCCGAAAAGGTGAGGGCTATCATAGAATGGCCTGCTCCAAGAAGCGTGACTGAGGTGAGATCATTTCACGGTCTGGCCAGTTTCTATAGAAAGTTCATTAGAAACTTCAGCAGTATTTGCGCATCCCTTACGGAGACAATGAGGGGGAACAAGAAGGAATTCAAGTGGACAACTGGAGCAGACAAAAGCTTTGCTATGTTGAAGAAGAAGGTCACAGAGCAACCTGTCTTAGCACTTCCAGATTTTAACAAGGTGTTTCAGGTAGACTGTGATGCGAGTGGTAGTGCCATAGGGGCCGTATTGAGCCAAGAGGGTAAGCCTGTTGCTTATTTTAGTGAGAAGCTCAATGATGCCAGGAAGAAGTATTCGGTATATGATCAGGAGTTCTATGCCATAGTTCAGGCTCTGAAGAAATGGAGGCATTATTTGTTGCCAAAGGAGTTTGTTCTGTATACTGATCATCAGGCACTACAATATATTAACAGTCAAGGGAAATTAAATCAGAGGCACCTGAAATGGGTCGAGTTCCTGCAGAGCTACACCTTTGTGCTGAAACACCGGAGTGGGAGGTCCAACAGAGTTGTGGATGCCTTGAGTAGGAGGCAATGTTTACTGATGGAGATGAAGGTGGAGGTTGTTGGGTTTGCTGAGCTCAAGGGTTTATACCCTGCAGACCCCGACTTCGCAGAAGCTTGGAAAGCCTGCACTGCGCCTGTTACTTTGGACAGGACTAAGTGGTTAAATTTTCTGATTCAAGATGGAATGCTATTCAGGGGGAACCAATTATGCATTCCGAGGAGCTCAATGAGGGAGAATCTCATCAAGGAAAAGCACAGTGGAGGTTTAGCTGGACACTTTGGTCGAGATAAGACCATTTCCCTTGTTAGTGAAAATTACTATTGGCCGCAATTGCAACAAGATGTGGCAAAATTTGTGCAAAGTTGTAGGATATGCCAGATGGCAAAAGGTGTGAGGCAGCCTACTGGTTTATATCAACCACTACCTATACCCGAAAGGCCATGGGAGGATATTAGTATGGATTTTGTTCTTGGTTTGCCCAGGACGCAGAGGGGGCACGACTCCATATTTGTGGTAGTGGACAGGTTTTCAAAAATGGCTCATTTTATTCCCTGCCAGAAGACTAGCGATGCGGTCCATGTGGCTGGTTTATTCTTCAAGGAAGTGGTACGCCTTCATGGTCTGCCAAGGAGCATTGTGTCGGACAGGGATACCAAGTTTGTAGGGTATTTTTGGAGAACCCTGTGGAAGAAACTGAAGACGGATCTAAAATTTAGTTCTGCATACCACCCCCAAACAGATGGCCAAACAGAGGTGGTAAATAGGAGTTTGGGCAATCTACTGAGATGCTTGGTCGGAGACAAGCCCAAGGGATGGGATTTAGTTTTGCCGTAGGCAGAATTCGCTTACAACAACTCTGTTAATAGGAGTACCAATAAATCGCCATTCCAGATAATCTATGGGAGCAGCCCAAGAAACGCTTCAGAGTTGAGAAGGATGGATACAAGAGAAAAATGCAGTGCTAAAGCTGAAGACTTTGCTGAACACCTGAAGGGAGTGCATGAGGAGGTGACAAGGCACATTGCCAAGATGAATACTCAGTATAAGGCCAGGGCAGACCAGAAACGCCGGGTTAAGGAGTTTGAAGTAGGAGATTCTATCATGGTCCATCTAAGAAAAGAGAGGTTTCCTGCCAAGACCTATAACAAGCTGAAGATGAAGAAGTTTGGGCCATGCAGGATCATTGGAAAACGGGATTCGGGTAATGCATACGAGGTGGAGTTGCCGAGTGAACTTAACATCTCACCCGTTTTTAACATTTCAGATTTGGTTGAGTATCATGAAGGAGATAGTAGTGCAACACCAAGCCCGGATTTGTGGAGCATTCCCGCGGCCACTCCAGTCACAGATGAGATAGAAGAAGTCCTTGATACGCGTGAGGGCCGAAGTACTCGGAATAGGTGTTATTCTGAATATTTGATCAAGTGGAAAGGCAGGCCCATAGAAGATGCGACTTGGTTGTCGAAGGCAGAGGTTGACCGCCTGGGTCTACCTCAGACAGATCAGAAGTGAAGGTCACTTCTCAAATTCACCCCGGGTGTCTGATGCAGGAGCATCCGGAGGTGGAAGAGCAATCTTGCATCATCCAAAAATATTTTTTTCTCTAAGTACCAAAGCTGTCGCGATATCGTGACACTTTTTGTGAAAAGGCGCCAAGGGCCGAAACTATCGCGATATCGCGACACTTTTTGAGAAAAGGCACCAAGGGCCAAAACTATCGCGATATCGTGACACTTTTTGAGAAAAGGCGCCAAGGGCCAAAACTGTCACGATTTCGTGACACTTTTTGAGAAAAGGTGCCAAGGGCCGAAACTGTCGCGATTTCGTGACACTTTTTGAGAAAATGCGCCAAGGGCCGAAACTGTCACGATTTCATGACACTTTTTAAGAAAATGTGCCAAGGGCCAAAACTGTCGCGATTTCATGACACTTCTTGAGAAAATGCGCCAAGGGCCGAAACTGTCACGATTTCATGACACCTTTTTGAGAAAGGTGCAAAGAGGCGGAGCTAACGTGATTTCGTGACACATTTTGGACAAAGGCGCCAGGGAGACAAGTTGTCACGATTTCGTGACACATTTTGCGGATAGGCGCCGAAGGGAAAAGTTGTCACGATTTCGCGACACATTTTGCAGATAAGCGTCGAGGAGGAAAGTTGTCACGATTTCGTGACACATTTTGTGGATGGGCGCCAAGGGGAAAGGACGTCACGATTTCGTGACTTGTCGCGGTTTCGCGGCCCGAAGGCAGAAAACGAATGCTGAAGGCAGAGACGTCGCGATTTCGTGACATGTCACGTTTTCGTGGCCCGAAGGCAGAAGGGGAGTACGGAGGGCCAGGATGTCACGATTTCGTGACGTGTCACATTTTCGTGGCCCGAAGGAGAGAATACGACAGGTCGTTCATGACTCCACTCGGACAGGCGACTGCAGAGGTCATTGTAGAAGGGCACGTGGCAGCAACGCAGGTGTCTACAGAGCACTCCTGGGAATGATGATTCAGAGGGTGGATGGACAGGCGGCTGCAGAACACTCCGCCACTACATGCCATGCTGATTGGAGACACCTGGCAGCATTTTGCAGGCGGCGACAGAACATTCGTGTGGGCGGTTAGAAACAACTTCGCATTCTGTGTAATGATGTCGAAAAGGGATCGGGGCCGCTATAAGAAATAGCTCATGCATTGTAACGGGGGTTGGCCATTTTGTATCTTCTGTAATTCGAATTTTAAGGCTCTGTTAATGAAAATTTCGTGATTTCTCTGCTTGTATTTCCAGTTCTGCTTCAGATTTGAGAGTAAGCTGTGGAGGTGACAGAGTATAGAGGACAATAGTTTCCAATTGATAGATTTTCATTAGCCATGGTAGTGAATATAGGTCTTATGAGTGAGGGTAGGAGTCTTCAGTGGATATAGATCCATAAGCCAATGTAGTGGAGGCAACAGTTCTTCTAGAAGATCACCAACGAGAGTAAAGGAGAAGGAGTTCTCTTGTGGATAGAGATCCATGAACTTGATTAGGGGATTGGTGTCTCTTTTGGATAGAGGTCCATAAACATTGTAATAGGGAAAGGATTCCCAAGATATTTGTTGAGAAAATTTTAGTGAAATATTTTCTCCATGGAGTAGCTCACATTGGGTGAACCATATTGAATTGGTGTCTTTATTGTGTGTGGTGATTTATGCATTGCTTTGGTTAATTTTTTTGATATTGCCATATATATATTGCATAATATTGTTTGGGAAATAAAAATAAAAAGTGGTCTTATACAGTTCACCCCCCCTCTCAATATAAGCTTATGTTCTTCAGAAGGAAAAAAGAATAATATCCTGAGGAAAAGAGCAGCCATGCAGATATTTGATAAGGGATATAGAATCAAGAGGATGGTTTTCTTGCTTGAGCAAAATGGGTAGAAGTAAATGGTGGAGCCATTTGGAGGCTGGTTCAAGCATAACCCCACAATAAGAGCAAATGGTTCGACAAACAAGCTTAGGCTTATGTATTTTGGGAAGTAAGTAAAAAACACAGACTTTGGCAAGGGAAGGAGTAATTTTAAACATGAAATTTCTATGATTTTATGAAAGTAAACCCCACCTAACAACATGGCCAAGTAGGTTCTAGAGTTGAGAAAAAATATCCAACCAAGGAAGCTTGTCAACTTTCATGGAAACATTAAGATCCAAAAGCTGGGAGAGGTCTTCAGACACATACCAATCCATAGGCAAAACATAAACACCCAAATTTTTATTTGCAGGTCTAATACCAATTGATTTTTCATTAGAAATGGAGCGAATGGTAGACCATATATGGTGTGAGAAAGCATTATGTTAAAAAGAGTTGGAAGCAGATAATTTCTTATTGAGAAATATTTCTCCCATACCAATAATATCTTCCAAAGGTATGTAAAACTATGGAGGATTGTAACTAGGTTTGGTAACACGAAAGGGATCAATGAGCTTTGGAGGGTTAGGAAGGTCATCTTTACGTCTAAAAAATCACTCGAGATGAAGTCATCTGCAAAAGGTAAAAAATTCTTGTTTAATATCTTCCTTGGCCATGGGAGGTGGAATAGGAAGGAATTTTAAACCTAGGTTGAGGTCCTCAATCTAATTCTGGGTAAGTTCTCTAGAAGATAAATTGTGGACAACAAGATTTTTAATTTTACCATCAACGGCCCAAACATGACTTCTATATAAAAATTGGTAGTCATAGTCCTGAGGGCTGTAACTTATGGTCCAAGATGTTATTTTTGGTTTTTGTCACTATGAGAGTCTTGAGACATTATTCCACATGTATTTCATGATGGCCCTCATTATGGTATATAAATAAAAACACCCACATAGAGCTTTGCAAATCGAGAAGTAGGTTGTTGGGTGAAATGCCCAAGTGGAAGCAGGTGAACCATGACCCAACCCCTCAAACAAGTGAATCATGGTCCAACCATATGCTCCATCCTCTCCCATGGGATAATCACTCGGTGATGTTGAGTTTGGATTTCTCCTCATGTGTGGTTTTAGTTGGTTTATTTCCCTCATGATCCCTATGTTAATTCTAGTGTCCATTATTCGCTCTTTCCATACTGCCCAATCTCATAATTTCTCAAATAAAAAATTATAAAAAAATACCTTGAGCATCGCTACAAGAGTCTTGAGCCATTATCCCACATGTATCCCACAATGGCCCTCATGGTGTTATATAAAGCACAACACCCACATAGAGCTTTACAAATCAAGAAGTATGTCTTTGGGTGAAATGCCCAAGTTGAAATAGGTGAACCATGACCTAGCCCCTCAAACAAGAAAATCATGGCCCAACCATATGCTCCATCCTCTACCATGGGATCATCACTCGATGGTGATGAGTGTGGAGTTATCCCCATGTATTTTTTTCATTAGTTGATTTCCCTGATGGCCCCTATATTAATTCTAGTGTCCATTATTCACTCCTCTTGTACTGCCCAGTCTCATAATTTCTCAAATAAAAAAATTTAAAAAGAAAGGTATTTTGAAAATTAATTTTGGAGAGAATGAAATCATTTTTAGAAGGTTTGAAAGTTAATTTTTTAACCATGGATGGAAATCCATAACTCATAAAAACTACATTTTAATCCATTACTATTTATATGATGTCACTTTCAATATTGTCAATAAGTATAACATCCAAATTTGATAAAATTAAAAGGGATTTTATTTAGTAAATATGAAGGAAAAATTTAGGTCTCCTCTTTGTAAGTGTGATAGGGTTTGTAAAGGAATAAAGTTTGTATGGGTAGGCTTGTATAATTGAAAACTTATGAGCTTGGCCTTAGTGGTTAGAGAATTTTCAAAGATCAAGGAAAGAGTTAGGAAGTAATGTTACTAAAAATTATAGGTTCTCTTAATATAATGAAAATACTTAGGAATGGAACCCTACCTAAATGATCATCAACATGGAACTTCATATTAGATAGTTTACAATTGATAAAAAAATATATTATATGGCTAGTTAATGAGGGTAATTGTGTAAATGTTTGGTTTGATGCTTGGATGAAGCCTTATCCTCTTATCTTTGATTCAAAATGGAAACCATTGGATCAGGCATATATATCTTATAAGGGTCCAAAGGTGAAAGACTATATTAATGGGAGTGACACCTACAAATCATGAATTTCTATTAGTAGACTTGTTGAAGAAGAAGAACTCAAATAAATAGTATATGAACTTCAAACGATGCTTCAAGAGTTTAATTTACCTATTTTTACATAGAAGGATGATTTTGTTTGGAATTTATAAAAAGAATATGGATACACTATTAAATTAGGCTATGAGTATTTAAAGCAATAATAATTTCCCACTCTCAATTATTCCATTGGAAAAATGTTTGGTCATAAGAGATTTTCCCCAAGACCTCAACATTCCTTTGGTTATTAGTCCAAAGCAAGATTTTTATAGGAGAGACTATACAAAAAAGAGTTTATCCTAGACCTTTCAAGAGTTTCTTATATGATACATATCTAGAACATCATACCATTTACTTCTTCTTTGTCCCTCTTCTTACACCATTTTGGGTTGTTTTTCAAAAATGTGAAAAATATATTTGGTAGCTCCATCAACATTGAAAGAGTTGATGAAATGTTAGATTAATTATTTTAAAGATAAAGCAGTATATATTCTATGGAGTATTGTTCCTATTGTTATTTATTGGAATCTAGGGTTTGAAAGAAATAATATATTTTTTAAAAATAAATCTCAAAATCATCCTCAAGTTTTGAATAATATTACTCTTTTGTATTTTTTTACAAACATGGTGCTCATTGAGGGAAGTTTCAAGTGTGAAAAAATGTATGCTAACCTCTTGGTTATAATATTTGAATATACATTTAAGGGTCATCTATGAACATGGATTTAACACAAAGGATTTGATTTGATCTATGGTAAAATAGAGATGTCCAAATTACGTTTATCAAAAATTAATTTTGATGGTGCTTCAAAAGGAAATCCAAGAAAATATAGTGGAGATGATGTTTTTCAAAACAATGAAGTAAAAATTATCCTCACATACTCAGAACCAAATTGAACTTCAGCTAATAACTATGCAAATGCTAGGGAACTTTTTACATGGATCAAAATTGTAATTTAAAAAGGTTGAAAATATATTCAATTGAGTGGGATTCACAAATTATCCTTAATGATATCAACAAAAGTAGATATGGGATTGAATAAATAACAACATTATTGTTGACATTCATCCACTCTTGTTGAAGGTAGACTCTTGAAAATGTGAATATAGAGAATAAAATTGGGTAGTAGTTAATTTAGCCAATCACAATGGTGATCTTCTTCTTGGCAAGATTCAAATTTTAGATGACAACCGGTTGAATGTAATTCCATATCTAAATGAGAATTATTGTAAATGTTTGATTGTAAAAAATAACACGTTGAGAAAGAATATATTTAATAGAAAAAAAAAATGAAGAGTATCTATAATAAAAGGGAAAGATAGATATTGTTTAATTAACCTAACAACAAATGTTTGGAATCTAAATGAGAGAGTCCCCAATAGAAGCCACATCTAGCTTTTTAGAAAAAAGAAAATATACACACAATAGCATTAAAAATATACTTGCAATTCTTAAAATAAGGATCAATGCACATGATTCCCGTAAAAACCAATAATTGAATTTAAATAAAAATTCTATATATTTTGATATTTATATTGTAGAAATGAAACTATAAATATATTTATATGACATTTAAATATGGAGTTAAAATTAATTCATAAAGTTTTAAAATTATATTTTAAACAAAATTACATGGGTACTTGGGTGTAGGATATATAATATGTATATACAAACCTTCAATTTTGAGTTATGCAAGTGTGAGAGTATGTGAGTATGTAGGGTCTAGGATGCAAAGTTACAAGGAGGTTGGTTTAAATGTAAAAAGTACCTTTCTTTATCAAAATACACTAAATGTACTAGTGATTACCCAAAATTACATGGGTACTTGGGTGTAGGATATATAATATGTATATAAAAACTTTCAAATTTGAGTTATGCAAGTGTAATAGTAGGTGAGTATGTAGGTTCCAGGATGTAAAGTTACGAGGAGGTTGGTTTGAATGTAAAAAGTACCTTTCTTTATCAAAATACACTGAATGTACTAGTGATACATTTTGTGCACATTCAATATAACATCAGAGAGTGAAACATGATAAGAAAGCGTGTCTCCATGTATATCCAAAATGATGGGCACATGTACCTAAACAATACTTAATAAATGTGAATTGAACTATAGGTTTTACAAACTTCTTTAGTTTAAGAATGATAAAGTCCAAGTAATTAGATTGATAATTTATATGTACACATATAAAAACTAGAGTTTTCTTTATATTTATTTTAATTTGAGTTTAAAAATTATTATTTCTTTATATTTAAAATGTGTTATATGGAATTGAAACAGATTCCACCTATACTACATCATAACCACATAGTGGTATTACAATAACTTGGAAATTATGTATGTATTATTTAGCAAGATTCAAACATTGATATCCTTATTCAAAGTCAAGAAATCTAACCAATTGAGTTAAAGCCATTTGATAAATAATTATTTCATTATTATAATATATGATTTTAGATCATTGAATTTAACTTGTTTCCATTCACCTCATGAATTTACAAATATGTTTTTAATTATTTATTTTTTCATTTTAAACTTATTTGTAACAACAATAGGAATGAGTTTAACAACATGGTAGGCATGTAGATAATAAATATGAGTCAATCATTGGTCAAGTATATCACACATATGAATTATATTAATTATTTGGTATTTTTTTTATTATTTTAATTATTAATATTATTAAAATTTAAGGTTAAAGGTATGATAGACAAATTAAATTCAATTCTTGTAAAATTTTACACTTCTCATCGTTTTCAACTTTTATTATAAAGGTTTTCAATTAAATTGAGTCTAATGCTCTATTTCTCTAATTTTAATACCATAATAAGGTTCTTTTCTTTTCATATTCATCCACAGTTAATAAAAAAGAATATATCACTTGGGCTTAATAGAACTATTCATGAAATTGAATCACCATAAGAAAATGAATGATTAATGGTAGATGTAATTTGATATAAAATATATAAATTAAGGTAGATAATATATTAAATTCCTTCTATCTAACAAAATTATAGATTTCATTATATAATTACTAGTATCGCTCTAATATTTGTTTATTTTAAGGGACACCACTATTAAACAAGATTTTTTCAAATGGTTAAGGGTTGATTGGGAGAGTTAGGTTTGGTTTAAAGGTTGTTAAATTATTGATAAAGGGTTATGCCTATTGCCTATTATCCTATCAAACGTATAATCATGTGGTTTAAAAATATAGAACCTTAGATCATTAGAAAACACATGTGTTAAGTCTAAGCATGGAAATTTGAATTTATCATTGAGGGACCCTTATGCCTTAATAGTTTAATAGATTTAGCATTACTTTCTAGAAATAAATTGAAATAACTCATTACCTAAAAATAAGAATATATCCTAGAGAACATAGAAATAAAACAATATGAAAGGTTCCATGAATACCAAAATATCACTAACAAAAGAATTAGAATCTCGCTAATGACCAAATGAATGGGCTCATGGGATATAAACATCCAAATTAAATGTGAACTTAGGTCAAGGTTAAAGAACCAAATTTATGGTTATTAATATAATATTATATTATACTCACCTTTACAAGGTGAAAAGGGCCCATATGGCTATACAAGGTATTATAAATATTTACATTATAAATGGATCAATTGTGGTATCAAATGAGAATTAAATCACTAACTCATTAAGTTGAATAATGGATAAAAAAAAGATACCCTTACTAGTCATATCCCATTAAGGGGTACTCTCTTGCTCTATAAAATGCTAACATGTGGTGAAAATTATCCTTTGAAATTATTGTGGTCATAATACCTATTGTTAGACACCTTCCCTCTCCAACTTTGGGGAGCATTTTAGCATGTGAATAGGAACATCCTTAGTTATGATCTTGATCATAAAATATGTAGGCTTCCTTTGTGAATCTACTAGAAATATATAGAATGGATTAAAACTCTATATTAGTGAGGTATTAATATCATCTCCTAAGTCCATGACATTAAGCCCCTGATTATGATGGGATCATCAATATATAAGTTAAAACTAGCACCTTATTCATTAAGCTCACAACTAAATAACCACCACAAGTAAGGTTTTTCTCATGTTTCCCATGAGGAAGTGCATACTACATGAAAATCTTAAAAATCTCCCATCCATTAGAAGTAACAATAGAGAAGAAACAATGAGTAGTATCCATCCAATAAAACTCTCTTAAAGAGCAATAATGGAGTTATAAATAGTAATATTGGTGAATTTATTTAGTACCAACTTTTACAAAAAAAGAAGCAACCTTTTTTTTAAAAGGTTCATCTAAGGGAGGTATACCCAACTTGTATGTTTGATCAAACTAATCATAATAACCAAAATTAACAATTTTGAAATCATCATCAATATCCTTAACCACTATTTTATCTAGATAAAACTCAACCTTTTTGTTAGAATGAGTGATGTGATAAATAGAAGAAATATTGGATTCCAAACCTGGCATATGAAGAACATTATTGAGTGATGAAGAGAAAAGAGGTAACTCTCCACTCCCTACAACTCTTAAATAATATCCATCACCAATGATAACTCAATCATGATGGTGTCTTTCTTTATTATTTATCCAAATATGATGATGTTTTTCCATATGTCTTGTAGTCCTTGAATCTCTAATCCACCCTTTCCTTGAATCTCTAATCCACCCTTTCATGTCAAGAGTTGTCCTTGTAATATAAGCATGGAATATATCTTCATTTTTTTCTTGTGTAAGAAATAAATAATCATAAATACCTCCATTCATAGTTGTTTCTTCAAGATTCTTGATTTTTTGATAAAATTTTACCTTGTATTCCCATATATGAAAAATGAGCAAACTAGTTTCTTGAGAGACTTATTGGCTTTATTATTTACTTAAGAAGATTCCTTTGCCACTTTAAACACAAATCCTCTATAAATATTTCAATATCCAAAATACCTATGGGCTCATAATGCATTCCCAACATGCTCTACAAGTTAGGTACAAAGAGGTGATGTGGCTTGACATTTCCCTTGCCCATTCACACCTAAAAATATATATATACCTATGAATTGAATTATAACCATTGCCATCAAAATAGTTTATTCTTGACATTGTATCCATCAAGCCAAGCCTTATTTTGGATTCAAAAATCTCTCCAAAAATGAAATGTTATTCTACAAGTATAAAGGCAGGTCATTGAACCAACTCAATACTTACCCTTTGTAAAAAGAGAAACGAGTAATCAAATTTGGATGCCCATTGGATGACAATTGTATGATCATGGAAAATAAAACTTCCCTAAAAACTCATCCTTCTAGAATTTGTGTGCATAGGAAGTGAACCTTTAACACAACCTATTCTCCTCTGCATTATCCATTGTGCTCTTCTCATAGATGATATAGGATACAGTTTTTTCCCAACATAATCCCTCATTGATAAATATGGGATTTATGAATCCTTAAGAAACCATCTAACTAGGTAGGGATTTATGATGTGTGTCTATAAATAAAGCAAATGAAAAATGTCATGGGGTTTAAACCAATAACCTCATAAAATTATTTTTTAAAGGAAAATTAACTGAGCTAAATGGATTAACATAGATTCAAACCCACCAAGAATACATTTCCTACAAATGTTCACCCATGTAATGCACTATTATATGTCTCTTTTTTTCACCTTTACATAGAATATTTCATAGTTGAAATTCATTTTTTAAAGAAATGATGCAAGAACTTAATTTTGTTTGGAGGTGAAATAATCATGCAAAGTGCCAAACTAAAGCCCCCATTGATTTTTTATAAACATTTAATTTTTTTTTGATAATTTGTTCTTACCCTTGATAGTTTATTCTAAATAACTATTATTTTGAGTAGAACCTAATCAGCCATCCTCTCTCACCAATATAACATGAAAGTTGTCACACCTTTTTTACAACTTTTTCTAGTGGTCTAAAGGTCATTTTGATGCCCTAAATCATCCGTATAACTTCTTTGTAATTTGGGGGTGATGAAACGTTAGCCATTTTAGTGCTTTGGAAACTATGCACATTTTCATTTCATCATTACTAGTGTAGAGATCCCAAAGTTTCACAAGTAGAAAAAGGAATCCAAAAATCAAATATGCAAGTTTCAATGTATTTCTCCATAGGAAAATATTTAAATTGATGGAATTGATATTAAGTAGTAATAATTTATTCATTGGTAGATGCTTTTTTTATTCCTTGTAATTTCTATCAAATTGCCATGGAGTTCCCATAACTAAATGATTATCATAAAGATGTTTTTGTAGGTAGAAATTTTACATATTGGCCATAGATAAATTATTTATGATGAATTAATGGGAATTCATACATATTATGATACCATATCATATTTAGCATTACTTTATAGAAACAAGAAGAATCAACTCAATACCCAAAACGAAAAAAAATATAGCATAGGTAGCATGGAAAGCATATAAAATAGATGGTATGAAAGGTGTTTGTGGACACCAAATGTTATCACTTTAAAAAAGAATTTAAATATCCCTAATTATCAAATGAACATTCTCATGGGGTGTAAGTACCCAAATTAAATGTGACCCTAGTTCAAGGTTAACGAATAACCTTAAGTTTTATTAGTAAAAATATTACATAAACTCACCTTTCCAACATGGGAAGGGTCCATAGGTCAATGAAATTTCTTATAGATTATACATTATAAAATTTCAGTCATATCCTCAAGTGACGATTAAATTGCTTATATGTTTATTTCAACATATTCCACCTGATTGAATTATCATTCCTAAATATGAACATTTAACTTTTTTATATAGAATATTATTTTACATTATAAAAGGATCATATAATGCAAAATATATAAGTATGGAAATATAAATTCCACCTATGTGATTATATTAAAATATATGTTGAAGGATTAAAACAATTGTTGAAGAGGCTAGGATCCTTTTCTAGGGAATACAGGATAGAAAAGCCCAACATGTCTTTCGGGAAGCTAACAAATTGCTGATAAGCTGGCCAATTTGGGTGTCGATGGTGATAGAATTTTCAAATGGGAACACGGTGTTCTAAGTGAAGTAGAGGAGCTTATTCAACAAGAATGCCAAGAATTATAGTCAAATATACCAATAGGGAAGGCACTGTAATTTCGAAGGCTAGGAGTATTCTCATCTCTTTTTTGAATTGGACTCATAATAAAAATTATCTGAGATGTCAGTCTTCATGGATGTTGCTTGGAAATACCACAAAGACTAATGGGGACAGTCACATGTTAGATAACATGGCTCCTAGTCATCTTAGTAATTTGAGGTTGGTTGATAATCATAGGGAAGGAAAGAAACAACAATATAAGACTTCGAACCAAAGCCACATGGACCACCAGATAGCCACCACCATAAATCTAGCCAGTAGGTTCACTTCTCCAACGTTGATTGGCCAAGATAGTATGTGATACAAAATCATGTCATATATGGAAGAAATAAATTACCAAAGAATTATTAAGAGTAACTGTCAATACAAATTTTGTGGGAGTTTTTTCAGTACTCTGTTATGTGTGTCTACAGCTTTTTGTTTCTCCATTGTCTCAAGGAAGGGATCCATGTCCGTTTCTTTTTTGTAATTATGATGCATGTGTGTTTTCTCAGGGTATACCCAAAATGTTGTATGGGAAGTTTCTTTTTGATAATAGGCTATGTGCCTTACCGGATGTAATGGCTTTGGCGGCATGTAGATTTTACATATATAGGATCCTTAGTAAGGATATGTTCATCAATAGCCTTGGGCTGATTTTTGTAAAAGTTTTTGGGTCAACCTGTAAAACCTGGTATTAATGCTATAGTATCTTATCTACCAAAAAATATTAAAATATATGTTTATAAACCATTATAAAATAACATTAAACTTATCAAATTTTGATTTAATCATATCTAACATACAATGTTTATTTATTTTTTTATAACAAATAATATCTTGTCATTATCCTTAGTGTATAAAATATTTGTGTAGGTCTTAAAATGGTCTTACCAAAGGGTAAAATATCATTCTTTTCTATTTTATAAATGGTCAAGGTTAACTATCCTACCAAGCTAAGATAAATTTTTCCTATCACCCACCCTAAATCTACTCTAGTTAAGAGTATAGAAGTTACTTGTAATCCCTCTCTCTACAACTAAATATTATTCTAGCTAAGGATAATTTTTATTTCTAATATTAATCCTAAACTTAAATTTTCTTGGGTCAATTATGATGTTACCTTTTATTACTTCTTCAAAATCTATAGCTTCTATGTGTTTGGTACAAGCTAACTCCTTGAGTGATCTAAATGTAATTTTGGGCTATCAATAGGTTCAAAAATCAAATGAGACTTGTATTTTTATTTCCTTGAAATTTTATCTCAATAAAATTAATTCTGACAACTAATAATTCTAATATTCCACTCAATTTTTTTAAGTAAGAATTTTATAAGGACATAGTTTCACACAAAGGGTGGAAAAATGCGTAAGCAAAATAACGTAGGTTGTGGTTTTGAAATCAATAGAATATATGGAGAGACATGGAAAAGGGTGTATATATTTTATAGAAGTGATGTTGATATACGATGACCTTTAGGAAGTCCTCTCTAGCATGTTTAACCTTGAGAAAATGAAATGGTTTTTTGGTAAAAGAGTAGATCATTTTATGGATAGAGAAAATTTTCAAAAGAGGTAGCTTATAAATTTTAAGAATAAATTTGAAGTATTGTTTAGATAATTGAATATATATATATATATATATATATATCATTTCATTATAAATTAATTTGTTTTTTTGGCATGTGTAGGTCTTTTCCATCCTTACATAGAAGTGCTAGGTTGATAACCCTATAAATATAGTTTTATTACAAGAAACTAAAATTGACCGAAAATATTAGAAGCATTGTTTATATAATTTGTGAATACATATCTTTATTTTTATTGTTATTATATAAATAAAGTAATAGTGTATTAGTATTAGGTATCATACCATTGATGTGAAATGTAATAACTAACAAAGGTGAATAGTATTCTCATTTGCATGTTTGGATTATAATAATTTGAAAAATATACATATTAGTTTCTATTTTAATATGATCCAAATCACTCATCTAAGGAATTGAATATTTGGAATTATATGGTAGATAATTTACAAAAAGGTATAGTAGGTAAGTGATGGATATTTTAATATTTTATAGTAGGTAAGATAGGTATTACTTTCAAATGATGATTTAGCATTTGTTATATTGTGACAATGGTTTAAGAATTGATTATTTTCTTGTTAAATAAAACTTATGAAATTTATTCTTGCTTCATACTTTGTGCAATCGTATGAAAGTTTTGTCAACTTGACAAATTCTATAATAAGAGAAATATTTAACTCATTTAATTTGGGTTAATATTTTTTAATCAAGATTTATTAGCTGATATTTTAGGTCATTTTCCTATATATATATATATATATATATATATATATATATATATATATATATATATATATATATATATATATATATATTTTTTTTTTTTAATCAAGATTTATTAGCTGATATTTTAGGTCATTTTCCTATATATATATATATATAATAAGCTATATGTGGCTTCTATTGGGGGCCACTCCTATAAAAATACCATAATATTATATTTGTTGTCAGGTCAATTAAACCTTATCTAGCTTACCCTTCTATCAAATATATTCTTCATTTCCTTTTTCTATCAAATATATTCATCGTCTTCCATGAAGTGTTATGTTGCATTAATCAGATCCTTGACATCATTTTATTTAAGAGATAAAAAATCATCTCTGTTGTTACAGAAGTTATCTTAAGCAAAAAATATTTAAGTAATTATACCAACATTATAATCTTAGCATTTTTCACTTACAAGGTTAATCATGTATTCAATACTTATAATCCATATTTAATAATTAACCTTGAATGCTAAATTTTAAGACTATATTAGATGAGGAAATGATTCCATAAAAATATTTTTTAATTTTCTTGAGATAATATGGTAGAAAACTAGAAGGGTAAACATGAAGAAAGGAGTAAATTAAGATATAATATCGATAATATTTTTCTACACCACATAGGCAAAGGTGACATGAGGTCAAGCCAAAGCTAAGAAAAAAATAATGTGAAATATTGGTAATAGTCTAGTCAGATCTAATGTGCAAGTATTTCCTAGGGTCTAAAATAATAGAGAAGGAAGTAGAGTAAGAGTACATGCATGGTATAACTAATAAGAGTAAAGTAGTACAAGAAATTTACCTAATACATAATAAATCAAGATAATAAGTAAATTTGATGCAAAAGAGAAGAAATGATATTGAGCTTGGAGGGTACTTGGTGTTTGGTGAAGATATCCTTGGATGATTGAAATTTGAATGTTATTTATTTTCTTTCTTTATAACCTTTGGTTGATGGATAGGTGCATCCAAAATGGCCTTAAGGTATGGGATTTATACTAGGATAAGTGTGATAAGGAAGGGAAGAATAATAATAATATTCTTCTTGCAAGTCAATGGTTAAAGTTGTAGCAAAATCATCTAGATTGGGATAGCGATGGGGATAGTGATATCCATGGAAACACTTAGCACCTAGTGCTAAATGAATATTTAATAAGGAGAAACTCTAGGTGTCCTCTTCTTATTTCATCCAAAATTAGGCCTAAGTCTACTCTTATTTGCTTATTGTTAGTAATTCACTTGTAATATGATATAGAAAAACTAAATTGATGCCTTATTTATAGTGATTTTGAATTTTAAACTCAATTGGTTGAGGGCATAAACCAATGGATTGTGTCTTAATTTATCTAGAGATAATTAGTTTAAATTGAGGATGAAGATGTGTCTTGTGGGCCCCAAAGAAGTCGACTATATACTAAATTTGAGAAAAGGTTTCATTTTTAAATAGAGTATTGGTCTTTAATAGGTAAATGAATTAGGGAAGTTCTATAGTGATTTTGGTGGTTCCCCTATAATTCAGATAGTGTTATTGCCTGTAAATTAACAAAAAATAAAATCAGTGGCTTTTTGGTAAGATCAAATCTATCCTAGATAGTATAATAGATATAGAGGCTTGGTAGATTTACTACATGCGACCCTATTAATAGTTGGTTTATTTAATTGGGTAGGAACATAATAAAATCTAAATATGATTAACATTGAGTCCTATTTACTTGTACCCATCATTCTATCCTTTGGTATCTATCAACTAGGAACACACTTTTTATTTTGAATTTAATTTTCTAGCATACATCTTACCTCCACAAGTTCTATGTTTCTCCATGATTTGAAGTGAAAATGAAGCACCTTAAGAAGAAATACATAATGAAAATTATAATAGTAAAATAGCATACTGTAATTAGGGTATAATGGAGTCTAGGCTAGCAAAAAGTTGAATGTCATGCAAACTTAGACAGAAGAAGGGGTGGGTTAGGATGTACATATATTATGGGGGATGACATGGTGATATTTGTGAATTTATTGACTTTTTCAATTCATCATATAATTGGGTAGGGGCCACACATTTATTTATTTCAAATTTTTGAAATACTAGAAAGTGATCTAAATGTGACCTTGAGGATGAGTGGGATATGAGTAGATAAATGGGCTAGGATGAGTGATCATAAAAGAGGTCAAGGGGCATGCATCAAGCTAAGGATATACATCAATTAGATAATAGGAGGGTGAGGAATATAAGGTCCCCTAATGAGGAGAAGAAGGGTAAATATAATACATGCCTAATGTTTGAGAGATTTTAAGGTAGGGGAGTGGCCATATATAAGGGTTTAAATAGGTGGTACCCCAATATTTAGGGTATGGATCAAGTTAGATTGGTGGATGTTGTAGTTTACAATAAAAATGGGGATACTACTCTAGAAGGCTAGGGAGGAGTTAAGGTCAAGGAGGATATGTGAAAAACCATATACTTAAGCAACACACTAGAGAATACTAATAAGTATGCTAAGGGTTTTAATATTGGTTTTCGATTTTTTCAAGTATATGTCATAAGTAAAATTATTAAAGGAAATGAATAAAAAAATAAAACACAAATGCAAGTACCTTAGAGGCATGGAATGATGTGATTTCTTGGGATCTCTATCATCTATATGCTTTGACTCCTCTTGATGTTACTACTAGGACATCATCTCTAGATTTTTCCCAACTGGTAGGTATACATATAGATAACTTCACTCTTCATGAAATAGATAGGATTTTCCATAGGGTTTTTTTTTATAATAGGTAATACATCATAAAAGGTACCATTTTTTGGTGTATTTTATTTTTGGTGGTCCTTTGAAAATTTCTTCATGAAATAGATAGGATGATTTTGTTGTTGTCCATTTGCATTGGTCGAGACTATATTGTATAGAAGATGGACGTTGTTGATTACACCTCTATTATTAATTTTAGGCTTTGGTTTTAGGGAACCTTATTCTAGAAACCTTCATACAAATATTCCATATTGCATGGAATAATTTAAATTCACAAAGTTGAATTATATTTTGATAGCCTTTCTAATAGGAGTGAAAACCACTTAAACATTTTATTAAGCTTTGGATCATCAATATTATGATTTTATTGGTAGCTAAGGTCTTTCAATGTTCTAATGAAGGTATCAATATTCTCATGTGATCCTTATTTTATCATAATAAATTGATTAACAACATCATTAGGTCTATACTAGCTCTAAAATTGGAGGTAACCAGGTCAACTAGTTCAAGTCTATAGACCAAACCTTTAATTATATTTACATACTACTCAAATATAGATCCTCTAAATGATATTGCAAGTAATTTTCTATTAGAATCAATATTTACTCATTTCTAATAAAAAATAAATAACCCACAAAGAATTTTTTTTGTTTCTTGGTTTTATCATAAGGTATGGGAGGTGTTGGATGTAAGGAATATATGACTATATGAGGTGCTAGGGGTTAATAAGTCATTTGCTAAGCTTTGTATTTTGTACTTGAATAATATTGAAGGATCATTTCCTTATCATGAATGGTGGAGGCATAACTATTGGGATTTTCCTTGGGTAGAGTTATGCCCTTTGCTATACATAAGAAATTGTTTGTTGTTGTGTGTGTTGAGCTTGTTGTACTTGTATAGCTTGCATTTTTTACTTAAGTTTTCTACCATATTTTTGGCCTCTTATTTTCTACTACTTATTGTGCACAATCTACTTGTCGATATTGAATTTAAGCATTGATTGGCTATATTTTATTGAGTAGGATTTTGTTGATTTGCATGTCATAGAGCTATCCATTATTAAGTAATATTAATATTATGTTGAGCATAAGCATTACATTGAGGAGCTATTTATTGTGCTATATTTTTTTAATAGAATTTTATTGAGTGTTGGTATTTTGACCCCGCATAGCCTTAGGAGACATATCCCTTCTTCATCTCTAGAAAGTTTTATGTATAGGATCATTACTAAGCATTTCTTCCATAGTCTTAGGAATTATGGTTTCCTTATCTTGTTTGGACTTTGCTCAAGTTTTTTGTTGGTGCTAATGATTTAGATTTCATTTTTTCATTAGGGTAAATATAGGATCTTGAAAGGGCCTATACCCTTTTATAATAAAAAATGAATCTATTCAGGTATTATAAAAACCACCTATAATCCACAATTATACTTCTTACACAACACAAAAAATTTCTCAATAATAGACTGAAAAATAGCCTAAACAATAATCCTAGAAGATAGTCTTAGTAATAGTCCTAAAATACAAATCGTTGGCAATATTCCTATAAAATAACTAGAAAACAACCGTAGCAACTATCTTGAAAATAGCCTCAACAACAATTCTAGAAAATAGTTTTAGCAATAGTCTAAAAATAGCCTAAGCAGTAATCTCTAACAATAGCCTTAGCAACAATCTACTGCACATAGCTACAAATTATAACTTAAATTATTTTTATACTTTTTCCAACTGAATTAGGTTAGGATGAAAGTTGTCAAGGGGATCCATATTTGGTTATTTTATCTAAGCACACCCTAATTTACCAACCAATATACCACACTATTACCCTCTCTATAAGTATGTAAAAAATCAAAATTATGTGGATATTTTTTTTTTTAAGAAAAAAAACCCCTTGCGGGGCTGCCTTGGTCTAAGAGACCACGAACAGGGGGTTCTACACCATCAAAGTCACCCGGGGGTCGCACCCAGCCCTACCCACACCAACATTATCAATTGGATTTTGGGTACCCAATTAAGATTTTTGGTAGGGTGGAGATTCGAACCTGGGACCTCCCTTGGAGGATTTCCCTCTCCTCTCCAATTCACCTACAACATCTGGGTATGTGGATATTTTAACAAGGTTAATATTTCCTCAATGATATTTGATATTTTCTAGCTTACCTTAGCTTTCCCTTTTAAGAAGTTAATAATATTTAAAGAGTCTCCCTCTACCACTAGCTTCTTCACTCCTATGTATATGGATTTCAATTTTATGTGCATATTATTAGAGATTTTTTTTTACTTCTTGTCCATAGGTTTTACATTTGTCTTTCAAGATAAATTTTAGAATGTGTTTTAATTATTTGGGCAGTTGATGTTCTAGGAATGTTAATTCATGGATGTCACAAGGAGGAGTAATCAAGAGAAAGTATAGTTATTGTTTTTTAGATTGAAAAACAACTTATGCTTCGTATTGATTATGGTTTGCCTTATATAGGCTTATCTAATAACTTTGCTTATTACCATAGAAGAGAGACATATTGTTACAATAATTTTTCTTATTTTTTGAATTGGCATGGTTATTCCTAGATTGATTTCCATATTTGAAATTATAATATTGGATGATTAGGATTATTTTATGCTTGGTTGGTAAAGATTTGGTCAATAGTTAATCATATCATATTTCTAAGAGGTTGGCCACCTATAGGGGGATTGGTAGAACAAATGCCCATGTATGGATCCAAAGAGAATGATTGATTGAGAAATCTTAGAGGAAAATAGTTATCCTCTTTCACAAGGAGGGATTCACATTAGATTTTCCATGGTATTTTGCCTATATTTGGATAATCCAAGGAGGTCAGTTCACCCCATAGGAAATAAATTATGATGTCAAACCAAACCTAGATATAATTTAAAAAAATGAAATATTAGGGATGGTCTAGTCAAATCTAATATGTTAGTATTTCCTAGGGGATAAAAGAATAGAGAGAGAAGCAAAGTAGGAGTGCAATCATAATCTAACTAAAAAGAGCAAAGTAATGTAAGCAAATTCTCCAACATGTATTAAATCAAGATAATAAGTAAAGTAAGTGTAAAAGAAAAGATAATATATAATATTGAGCTTGGATAATACTTATCATGGTTTTTGGTGAATATGTTCTTGGATGCTCAAAACTTAAACATCATTCCTTTCCGTAGTTGATAAACTTGGTATTTATCATATTTACCCTTTGGGATGATAAAAACCTTTAAAAAGGTATGTTTGTAATTTTTCCTAAAGGTCAGTCTCACAACCTTGACCTAAAGGTAACATGTATTTAGGTACAAATACCCCTTCATACCAACCATTTATCTTATAGTTGGAGTTTAATTATATTTCAATATAGTGATATTATTTGATGTCCATAGACATCTCCATATATTTTGTGTTAATTTTTGTTCTATGTACATTTTCAAGCAATACTTGATAATGTTTGTTTCCATTTATTTTTAGAAACTACTATGGAATCTAAGATGGTATCAGAATGGATATGAATATCCATTACTTGATTGATTCTTCTAGTAGGTATTTTTTTCCAACCTATATCAAGGGTAAAATTATTGGATCCATCCAAAAAATATTATTTTGAAGGTTGACAACATAATTGGAAGAAGGGTTTTTTGATAAAACCCTAGGTGGACTTGGATTATGGAAATATCAATGGGATTATTAGTATTGTTCTAGGATAAAAATTCATCAATAGGTTGATTTGTTTCCTCTAATTGAAACTCAATCATTTTTTGTTATTTCTAAAAATATGGATCCCCTAGTTCCAGGATTGATATTTTCAAGATTTTTTGAAAATCTCATTTATATTTTATGGATTTTTCCAAAAAAAATCATTTCCTTTTCTCTTTTGACTTTTTTTATCTAATACTAGTACATATGAGAGGGTATAATTATTGACAATTAAGGAAGAAGAATATACAAGGTTACTTATTTTAGACATACTCTTAGTTCTAGAGAAGGTATGGGTAGGCCTTCATGCATAGAAAAGACCTCCAATCCACTTGATAAAGTTACAAAAATGGTTGGAATATTTATCCTACAAAGGTGTGAGAGGATGTCCTGATTGGTTGTGTTTGACATGTTCAAATTTGTAGTATTTTCTAGAATAATTCCAAAACGTTCATCCACTACAACCATATGCTAAAAAAAAGAATAATGCAATTAATAGATAGTAATAGTAAATGACATAAATAAATAAAGGGAGATGGAAATAAGTATAAATTGGATGTCCATGGGCACCCTAATATTATATTTCATTCACACTTATGATACAAATGGATCCTCATTGAGGGTATTCATAGTGATACCAAATCCCCAATGATATATTGACCTTAGGCCAACATAAACATAACCTTGATGTTAACCTTACAATAAACTAATAATAAATTACCCTTTTAAGTGAAATAATGCATAAAGGTACAATAACCAATACCACTAAGGGTGACATATGAAAGGACCCATAGGATTACATAAACATACCTATAGAATACATAAATAAGGAATGACCATAGGTTTACATAATCACATAACTATGTATGACATAAATGACACGCATAAGCACCTCATCACACATTTGAACTTGGCCTCAACAAGATTAGATTACACAAATTTCAAAACCCCCTATAATTTGAGCTAAGAGGGCTAAGGAGAGAATTCATTAGAGGTAACAACTCCTCCCATAGTGTATTTTATAATAGGACTTTCGTGCTCCTCCTTAATCCTCATCTTCATCATCAAAAATCTTGTATCCATTCCTCAAGAATTCTATCTCAATATTCTTTAGCCTTTTATGAGGATCAAGATTGCATAGAACTTGCCTATTTTCTATTGATAATTAGAACATATTAATAGGCATTTCCAAACCTCTACAATATCAAATAAATATCCTTACAATATATGGACACATTTAATGGTCCTATCAAACCCTTACAAAAGCTACATGTGATTACATGGCCTTACATGAGATTACATGCCCTTACATGAAAATGGGTATGTCAGATTGCAAGATAAGGAAGATGAACATGTCAGATGCCTTTACATAAAACCTACCTTATATCATTTAATTAATACCTAATATTTAATTACTATTAATTCCATATAAATCCTTCTAATAATAAAATCTTTATATTCTAATATGTATAAAAGGGAACAAAATATCAAGGACCATAGTAGTTGGAAGACAAGAAACTTTGATGCTTCATTAGCCCTACTAGATCTTCACAAAACTAGAAAATTTTATCTCCACTGGATCAGCCTTGAAAAATACTTTCCCATGCATATATATAAGCCTATACTCATAATTCAAAGGTGCCTCAATTTATGAGAAACACAATGTTCCATCAGGTAAAAGAAAATAGTGAAATATTTTCCTTTCAAAAAAATATTCAAAGAATATTCTATAGCATATTTTGGTGTATTTAAAAGTTTTATATGGGATTCTATATTCTTAAGTGCATATAATGAAGGAAAAAATAAACAAATAAAATGGTCTAAAGAACCTTCCCATGAGGAATGTGGGATATGTGATTAAAAATTTCATGTGGATGTTGTTGGTGATGAAGAGATAAAGTCACATGTATAGATTAAAACCATCCATGTAATACCCTAAAACAATAGTGTGCTTGTAATAAAGGTTTGGTTCAGGGAGTGTGCTGATGTAGATGCCTCCAACTATTGGAAATATGAGTATGGAAGTAGAGGGATGAGCCAATACGAATTTAGGTAGAGAGTTGGTAGGGTCCAAGATATAGGGGCCATGAGTGGGTGGTGCCAATGCATAGGGGTGGTGTAATAAGTGATACACAGTGATGCATAGAGTATAGATCAATGCATAGGATGGTAGACTGGAAGCCAAGAAAAACTAAAATTGAAATTGCATGAACCCACTCTAGTTACACCAACTAAAATTGAAAATTTCTCCCAAGAGAATTGATTTTGCTAACTTTGGTTTGTCTTTGTGCAATTTTTGAATCCTATTTTCATTCCCCTCTTTGTTGAAGGTAACATAATGTTTACCATTAATGAAAAATATATAAGCATAAGACATAATGTTGGGGTAAGACTTATCCAATATAATCATGATGTTATTGATCACCTCGAACCCTCTTGCAATTTTTTATTTGAAAAGTCATTTTTCTTGCTCTTTATACTTGATGAATTAGACAATATGATCGACTCATCACACCTTAAATTGTAGCAAATATTTTTGGTGATAATTTTGGGGAGTTTCATGGTGCTATTAGTCCTCCATACATTTTTTATCATGGTGGGAGGGGTGATTGTGTATAAGCACATGCACACAATAAGTGGCATTCAATCAAGTGGCATAGGGGGTGGAAAGATAGGGTTGTGCATAGGTGCTAAAGTAGGTGGCTAGTGTAGAGCAAAGCAGTAGGGGAAAGGGGTGGCATTTTGGGAATGAAGGGGGCACAAATAGGCATGCATAATTAGGAATAAACATGTAGAGGGGCACATAAGGAGAAAGAGGTGGCACACAAATATCATGACTAAAAATGTATTTGGAACTTAGCTTTCCTAGCTCTTGATAGGTAGCATCATCTTCGTGCAAAACCATGATAGTAGAGGAAAAAGTTGTGATGTCAATAGTGGAATACCTTAGATAGAAGAGAAGCTTGTATGAGTGATGGTAATTGGAAGAGAATCCATTAGTGGAGAAAATTTCTCATGGAAGTAGCAAACCACTACCTATAGATGAAATATTGATGCCACATGAGATAGACTATAGAAATAAATTCAATAATTAGAAGGGATCAATCCTAGTAGCTTGAAAGAATTTAACAATAATACGATGGCTATTTTCAAGTAAGTATTTATATATTATGTTGGGATCCTTCTCCCCATGCTTGGAGATAATGTTATTTGATATGAAGCCCCCTATGGGTGCTCATAGTTTCTCCAATGAGTATTTGCTAAATGCCAGTAATGACTCCTCTTTCAATAGAGGATCTATGATATTGATAGGGCTAGAGGCATTGTCTTGGATGCCAAGCTTAGGGTCCTCAACATTTAGTCCCTCATCTAGATCTATGTCATCCATTTTTGACATGATTGATAGAATCTATATAATAAGTTTCTTGACCATATGTGCTAGATCCTATAGAGAGAACTTTTTGAGGTGTTCTTGTCTAAGCAGCATGTTTGTATTGCAAAGGAGGCAATATAACACAAATTCTCAAGATGTGTAATAGACATATATGGATTGAAATGCTCTGCTACCAAACTAATGAGGATCAAGCTTTCATAGAACTTGTCTATTTTCCATTGATAATCAAAACATACTGATATGCATTTTCTAGCCTTTACAATATTAGATCGAGGTCCTTACAAGATAATGATGCATTCAATAGGCCTATTAGAATCCCTTATAGAAGCTATGTGATATTATATGCCATTAAATTATAATGGGCATGCCAAATTATAGCATAATATATATGGTCATGTTAGATTCCTTTACAAAATCCTACCATATATCATTTAAATGAAATCTAACCTTTAATTTCCTATTAGCCTTGTAATGTAATTCTTGATAGAGTGTACTTACCTTTTATAATTCTTGCAAATTTTTTACTTGTTGGAAACCTTGGACTTTCCCTTAGGAACCTAAGCCTTATATTCCATTGACTTGAAGTCTTTTGGATGATATTATGTATGAGAAAGAGATCCATAATTATTCATTGGTACTCAATAATAGATTATAAGCTTGAAAATATCCTCAATAGAGATGGCTTGTGGATATTTTATAGTCATAGCATTAACATAAAAAACCAAACCGACTATATAAAAAGGACAAGAAGTATTAGAATTAATAGATTTAACACACTCTTCATATTTCTTTACCTTGCCTCCTACCATAGCTAGATAAACTTTTAGAGATTTGGATATATAGTCTTTGATATTACTATAATCTAAAATTTTAAGATTGGAGATATCAATTTATATTCTATTAACTTCACTTTCACTTTCTTTCTATAGACATATTTCAAAGTAGTCCATACGTTAACTAGACTAGTATTCTCTTTGATGTGGAAAAGTATATCTAATTCCACTAACATGAAGAATATTCTAAGAGCTTCCTCCTTTCTCTTACTAAGTTCATGATCATTGAGACATTCTTCTAACTCATTATTGAATATGAACCAAATATTTTTGCTATTGAGTAATCCTACCATTTGAACTAACCAAGTGCTATAACTTTTTCCATTAATACAAGTAA
Source organism: Wollemia nobilis (assembly GCA_028583015.1). Lineage (NCBI taxonomy): Eukaryota > Viridiplantae > Streptophyta > Pinopsida > Araucariales > Araucariaceae > Wollemia > Wollemia nobilis. The sequence goes on from JAQPPZ010007530.1 coordinate 7,841,548, forward strand.
CATACCCTAGGGATTCTATTTTGCATAAAGCTACAAATAGATCTATAACATGTCTATAAAATGATGTCACCACTACATTAAGCCTAAAAATATATACAATATAGAAAAAAATGGACTCCAAACACTTCCAAATGCAAAATTTATGGCCTCCAAAATATTTGTTAGATTAACACTTAAATAAGGAAATGCTTAACCTTATAAAGTATTTCGTTGAATCAACAATCATGGCATGTTACCATTCAATTAGATGTTATACCTATAAATATGACTTTGAATCTTTTTATAGTAGAATTACCTAATAGCTCATGCCTTCATGTGTGTGTGTGTGTATATGCTTGCATGTATATGTAAAGGAAATTAAAGGATTTTAGAGCAATCAAGGATCAATTATAACACTCCCTATGAACAAGTAGAGGTTTTAACCAACATGCCATGTGTACAAATTAAAACCAAATAAGAGCTACTTTTATTTGAATTATATATTGAGCTACAATCCTTAGAAAAAAATACCTATGCCTATGTTGGTTTCAAACTTGGGGCACGCCACCTTTAAGCAAGAAGGCCAACCACTATGACATGGAGTGCATTGGGTCCAAAATGAGAATTTTACGCCAGGGAACATATGCCATGCTATATAGAGGAAAAATATACCATATTTTCATTGGAATTATTTGAACCATAGACCTCAAGGATGCAATAAAATAGCCTAGTAGTTGTGCTATCCTTGTAAATATGACTATGAAGATAGGGGTAGGTTTTCTTGAAGTATCTAAATCATAGATTAATACACAAAAACAATGTTGCCAATGATTCAAATTAGTGATGTTATTTGAGATAATATTAAGTCATTTCTATGTGCTACTCCCTACTTGGTGTGGGGAGGAAGAAAAACTACCAAAAGGAGAAGATATTGTGAGGATTCGATCACACTCCCTCCTAGACCTAAAGTGCATGATTTGGCCTCCATATCATCCATGTTGGCATACCACTTTTGTGTCAGGATGTATATATGAGTGCTAACTAATTACATAAAATAAATGCATTTGTGTGCATGTATAATGTGAATGGTATGAAATATAAAAGGTGCCAAAGAGATTTAAACATTTAAAATTAAAAAAAACTATGAATCAAAGAACCTAAAATGCTTCCCTCAGTTTGTTGATGTGATGATTTCTTTTTTTTTCTCATGAGTGATGCTGCTTTGGATCTTTTTCTAATACCATGTATGAATTTGCAATAATTTCTAGAATCATTCTAGATATTCATCCACCAAAATTTTATGTTGAAAATAAGAACAATGTAATTAAGAGAGCAATAATAAATAAAAATGAAGGGAGATAACAAGAAGTATAAGGTGGGTGCCTGTCGATGTCCCAATATACCACATATTATTCACACTTATGATAAAAAAATGGATTCTAATTGATGGGTATTTATAGTAAACTAAATCCCCAATAAGAGGTTAACCTAAGGCCAATATAAACTTAACATTGAGGTTAACATTACATTAAAATAACATCAAATTACCCTTTTAAGTTAAGGTTATTTATAAAGGTGGATTAACCTTTCCCACTAAGGGTGCAATATGAAAGGGGCCTATAGGCTTACATGAACATGCCTATAGGGTTAAATAAATTAGGAATCCCTAAAATATTATATAATCATATCCCCATGGGCTACATAAATGATTCTCATAAGCACCTCATCACATGTTTGGCCTTGACCTAGACAATATCAAATTACACAAATTTCAACATGACAAAAGGTTATAAAGGAATATTATGATAAATACATATGAAGTATTAGGGTTTCCATATTCTTTGTGAAATTTCATCGGGGCCTTATTTTAACATATTTTTTCATTTTTCCTATAGTTACCCCAAATTTACATCCAAAAAAAATTCCCTCCAAAATTTTAATTTTTAATGTCAAAAAATAATATTTTAGGAAATAGTCCCTATAACAATGAAAATTTTAGGCATATAGGCATGCACTTGAATCATTCATATGTAGCCTTGTGTTAGCATGGAGGTTCAAAAGAGCGGTGACTAGTGTTTCCTTACATTCTAAATTTTCTTCTAACCCTTTATCTCCCAAGCAAAGTGCTTGGGAAGATGGCCAACCCAAATATGGTAAGAAAGTATCTCATGGGAGGTCTCATGTTAAATTCTCTCCTATGTCCTAAAAAAATTGGATAATCTTGATGATGTTATCATGCTTTATGATGTGGAAACTCATGATGACATGATAAATCCTGATGACATGGCATCTTACGATGATATGACACCCTATGATGACATGGTTGTGGATGATTTTAGCTATTTGCATGACCATGATAATATGATAGTGCTATAAAATTGATACATAAATATTCATATGACTAACATGCTAGTATGCATAGATCATATGATAATAAATACCTGAATATTGAGATGATACATGACACTATGTATAACTAACATGGTAGACCATACATTGACTTAGTAGCATGTGCATGAATCTTGATGTGACACATGGTAGCTAATGTGGTAGCCCATATGCCTACCTTGGTAACTAATGTGTAAATTTTGAGGTGACATATGGAATTCAATACAGATGATGTGACAAGCTATACAAATGACATGGAATTACACATGTCGATTAGTGTAGGTGTTGGATTAGTAGATGACATGGCATAAATCTTAAGATGAAACATGGCAAGTGATGTAGTGGATGACATGTATCCTAATATGGTAGTCTATGATTAGGCCAACAAGGTAGGCCATATAGTAGATAATATGGTAGGTTGTACACCACTAAACACATATAAATATGGGATCTATTAATAATATTTCACCATCTCATCAAATTTGATAAAAAACTCACATAATTAGTAGTAGACTTGATGATGCAAAAATTTCAAAGTTAATCATGACATGACAAGTGGCAAATTATGGTTCATAGATAAAGCAAAATCATATTGTGACAAGTGGCATTATGGGATTTTCTAGTATGCTACACAACCAATGTATTCCCGGCACCCCTTCATCTACTCATATAGTGACACGTGGTGGACTTCCAATTTAGCACAAGTATTAATTTTTTAAATATATATTTTAAAGTTTTTGCAAGCATTTTTTGTGATTTTAAAGAAAAAGCCACAATTTTTGCATATGAAAGCAATTTGAGCATTTTTATTTAAACTGCAATATTTTTTGAGATCCCTACATTGATGGTGCTATTTTGGTCAAAATTACATGCAAATTCTTGTATTTTGATAAAATACTAATGTTGAAATTTGTGTAATATTATCTTGTTTAGGTGAAGGCCAAAAGTGTTAAGAAGTTCTTATGAGCACTATTAATGTAACCTATGTACATGTGAATATGTAAGATTATGGGAATTTATCATTTATGTAAGCCTACGAGTATGTTCATGTAATCTTGAGGGCCTCTTTCATATTTCACCCTTAGAGGTATTGGTTAATCCACCTTCATGGATAACTTTGCTTAAAAGTGTAATTAGATATTTATTTTATTTTAAGGTTAACTTCAAGGTTAAGTTTATGTTGGCTTGAGGTTAACCTCTCATTGGAGATTTGGTATCACTATAAACACCCCTTAATGAGGATCCATTTGTATGATATTTATGAATAAAATATGATTTATTGGGGTGCCCATGGAAACCCAACTTCTACTTCTTGATGTCTCCCTTCATCTCTTTACCTCATTTACTATTGTTATCTTTTAATGACATCTTCTTATTTTTATTATAAAATTATTGTGAGGGCATGTTTTAGAATGTTTTTGGAAAATATTTTAAATTTGAGAATGGTATTAGAGAAAGTTCTAATGCTACATCACTCATTATAAAAAAAAAAATGGTTGATTTGTTATCAAAGGCATCATTTAGGTTCTAAGTATTTAAATTTTAAATTTAAAAATTTGAGTTTCTTTTCCTAGCATTTTTTGGTGCCAAAAATGGACATTGTCAATTTTGCATGCCATTTGCATGACTTCTTGTTGCACATCTATAAATTCAAGTACAAAAGTGAGGGTTCTAACATGTATGGCATGGTGATAAAACTGCATGTTTGTAACTAGAGGGCACACCTTTATCTCCCTACTTATTCATTGTTGTGTTCCCAACTAATCACATCAGTTCACATGTCAATGTTGGATTCATTAGTTGATAGTGGAACATTCAATCTAGTGGCACCAAATGGTAGTTGTTAATTTATAATTTTTTCTAAAGTTTAAAATTTGATTTTTTTATTTGAGTGCTAATATACCAAATCTTCTTGAGGTTTATAAATGTTACATATGAAATTGTTTAAAGTCCATTTTTTTAAATTACTTGATTTTTATATCTACATAGTGGTGACATCACTTTACAACCTATTACATATTTGCTTATGTTTTTATGCAAAATATATTTCTTAAGGGATGTTACTAGCTTCAATGGATAAAATTATAGCACTTAGTTCAAATGGCAGGCATACTCAAAAGTAAGAATCGTTAGTTAATATTCAATAATAAACCAGAAAAATATCTTAGATATTATGAACTTGGTAATAAAAATGAGAAATCTCTTGGACTCTTCTTCATGTTAGTGGAACCAAATATACATTTCTACATTAGAGATAGAACTGATCCTATTGAGTTATGGTCTACTTTTAAATATCTCTATGGAAAAGTAAGTGCTACTAAAGATAACCAAATAGAGGTAGAGCTCTCCATTTTTTTAATTTAGATTTTAGTAATGCTAAAGATTATATATCACTTCAAAGATCTAAAATTTGATCTAGCTATGGCATGAGGAAAGATAAAGAGTGATGAAGAGTATGTCAATCTATGACTGCCAATTTTTCTCCATAATTTTGTACAATTGGATTTGTTCTTTATATAAATATTATGACCATCAAAGAAACACAAGCCACCTATACTAAATGACTTTTGAGCTTCTAATCCATTATGAAGTGGCAATGAAGAATTATGGATCTCTTTCTCATACACAATATCATCTAAAAGAATTTAAATCAATAGAATCTAAGGCTCAGTTTCTCAATGGAAATTCCAAGGTGTCAAAGAATTTTGTGAGTATTGTAAAGAGAAGGAAACCACATCAAAAATTGCATTACAAGATTGAAGAATATTGAGACAAAAATCTTGAGATTGAAAACAAGATTTATAATGATAAAGATAGGGATGAAAATGTAACAATGGAGGCCTACTACAACATTCATCATGGGGGGAGGTATTACCTCTAATACATTCTCTTCTTGACCCTCTCATCTCAGACTATAAGGGGTGTTCAATTTTTTGTAATCTAATATTGTTTAGGCCAAGGCCAAAAGTGTGAAGAAGTGCTTATGAACAATACATGTGTAGATTATAGACATGTAACTATATAATTCTATAGGTATTTATCATTTATATAAGCCTATACTTGTTCTCATGTAAGCCTAAGGGCCCCTTTCATATTTCATAATTACTGGTATTGGATAATACAAATTTATGGATAACCTTGCTTAAAGGGTGATTTATTACTATTTAATTGTAATATTAATCTCAAGGCTAAGTGCAGTCATAGATTGCCAAATAGGACAATAACTCAAGTCTCTTTCTAAAGGAGACCTAAATAATTTCATGTGGGTTGGCCTACTTCCATGTACAAATATATGTTATATGTATATGTTTACATTCATGCGGTTTTTAATTATTTTATCAAAAAACACGTAAGGGTTTTTATCTCTAAAAATCTTGAAAGATAAATACAAACCTAAACAAAATCACTAAATTTTTTGGAAGATATATGTAATAATACAAGATGCAACAAACAAGGTTCCTAAACTAGTATGTTTTTCAATTTTGGATGATTTACAATGAAGAAGATTTTATTTCCAAAGAAAATAAAGGGATTATGCAACATACAAGATTACCTTAAAAATTTTATATATGAATTTTATATTCCTTACCTAATTACTTTGGAATGAAAAATTTAAGCCAACTTAAAATATTTTCTAATTTGTCCCAAAATATATGTGTTTTACCTTGATGTATAGTAAAACAAAGGATATGAAGGTAAAAATAGTAAAGCAAAAGAAAACCAAGGATTGCAATAGATAAAATACCTATTTTTTGAAGCCTAAATAGGAGTGTTTAAGGTTGTGGTAGTGCTACCCGTGATGTTTCTCCACTCTGACACTTTTACTAAACCTGCAAAACTAAGGGGAAGAATTATATACGATTTAATTTAGGAAGTTTGTCTAATCATACGTGAATAGTAAATTATCTAGCTAAACTTATTAAACCTCTTTTTGTGAAACAAAATTAAATTATACCCTAAATTTGGAAAGAATATTAATTCATTCAAAAGCACTGCAATCAAAAGTACTTCCAACACTTTTGCTAGTGGTGATTTTACACTATGTAAAATAGAGAGGAAAAAGCACTGATTTTATGGAAAAATAATGCTTTTATTCCTATAACAAGTTATCTAAGGGTTATGGAAATAAATTTGATGTCAATTGGGTATAAATGCAATCAAAATTGACAAAAGAGGAAAAATCCTATTTCCCAATGTCTAAGGGCTTGAAGATTTACAAAACCTTACTATATAAAATCCAAATTTCCTAAAACTTAAGGGAATAGTGAAGTATGGTAGAGAGGGGGGGAATATGAAAATTGGTTTTCAAAATTGACTAAGAATAGAGTCTAAGGATGCCTAAATAGCAAGAAAATGCACTAAAATGATTACAATATGGAATAATGACATTATAAGATCTAATTAATCCTATGACTAAACAAAGTGAAGGCAATATGACAATAATTGTATGCAATATGCTGCTACAATATTCAAATGGAATTTGTAATAGTGATTTGAGAAGGATTGAGCTCAAGGAGTGAACTATAAGTAGAGGAAAATAATAGTCTATAGTGCAAATAAAAGGATGAATATATTTGGATGCTATTGTGCATGCAAGAAAAGATAATGTGTGTCCAAAACATGCATATTATCCTATAAATTTGAATTATGTAAGTTGCAACAATGATTAATAATCAAAGAGTATGAGTAAGAGAACTAGAATGTAAATGAAGTGTTGATGTTTACAAGTAAGATATTAATAAGTGTCAAAAATGAGTATAGATATAAAATAAGCCTATAATAAGATTGGATTAAGTAAAAGGAAGCCTAAATGTATTTTAAAATTAGATAGTAATAGAGATTTTATAGTTGTGAATGCACAAACAAGAGGATTAACAACAATTTGGTAAGCAAATAAAGTAAATAAGCTTGCATAAAATGATTAAAAATATAATATAATTACAAATTGTTGCAAACAAAAGTAAATGAGACACAAGATAATGTTAGAGGGTTGAAAATAGAGATTAGAAATGTAAAATAAATAGAAGTATGAATATTAGTAGCTGCAATATGAAAATCAAGTGTTAGGAAGGCTTAAACAAGAGGAAAATGTACAAATATCAAAGCAAAGGAGATGGAAATGGAAGAGATATAGGAATTTTATATCCTAGAAGCACCTCCTCCTTGGACCAAGATAATATTATTGTCCAATGCCTCTTTATCTTGCAAGAATGATAAAATGAGAGTAATAGAGAATGAGAGAAATTTTTTGCAAAGTGTAGGTAGCTTGGGATTTATTTTTGAATGCCTCTCCTATGGAATCTATTTAAATATTTTTGGGAGAGTTGATCCTTGGAGGGAAAGAGAGTCAAATATTAAATTTTGATAAGGTAAGGAATTCAAATTTTGTAGGCCTAGTGAGAGCCTGGAGCATGCATGATCAGACTAGGGAGAGGATGGAGCATACATGATCAGACTAGGGATAGGATGGAGCATGCATGATTAGACTAGGAAGTGGGAGTAAGGAATCTGTGTGCTTTTGGCTCATGTCACATATTTTCTACTTGTATTTGCAAAAGCATTGGAATTTGTAGAATTTTTGTTGTAGCACTTATATAGTTAATTAGAACTTTTACTGAATGGTCAAAATGTTAAAATAAATCTATTTGTCAAAAGTGCTAAAGTCAAGCAAAAGTGTTCACAACACTTTTGCAACAAGCAGAGGTTCTACAAAAGTGTTAAATTTGATGTCTAATTTGGATGGGCTAAGGTATTTGAATAATGATATGTTTTTTGATGCTTTTTTGGAAGATGTAGGTGATTAAGCATGTCAAAATTGAATCTCCATATTTTACCCCATTTTAATGTGTTTGTTGTATGATAAACACATCAAAAGTATATCAGAAGACTTCAATTTTAACACCAGCATGTTTGTTGATATTGAGATATATTATGTTGAAGAAATAATTATAAAATAAATCAATTAAAAATATTTGATATTAATCAATTTCATTATTGCATCTATGCCTCATGATTGATACCCAAAGAATATCTCGTAATTGATGTCCCATTGAGATTTATCTCAAAATCACTATTTTGAAAGAAAATCAATAATATGAGGCATGGGTATGGTCAAAAATAAATAATAGACAAATAGGAGAAAAAGGTATGGGGTGAGTGGGTGGGTAAAATAAGGAAAGCGGGTAAAAATAAGTTTATTTTTACCATTCAAGATTCCAAATTGAAGGAGTGTTTAGATTACTTCTCAAAATTTGATGGCTGATTTCAAGAGACTAGTACATCATGTGGATCTAGTGTGATGATCAACTTGGGCACTAGCAAAGGCTATTTAGGCATGCCTCTAAACTTGATTTTGAAATTTTATGATTTAGGGTAATTTTTGAGCAATTTCTACAAAACATAGTGTTTTTTCATCTTAGAGAAGATCTGCAAGTGGTGCTTTTGCTACAATCAACACTTTTTGCTAATAGAAATTTTGCTACTAATGGAAATTTTGCAAAAGAAACACTTTTGAAAGTGTTAGAACTTTTTATTTTTGTAGGTTAAAAGTTGGGGAAATATAATGAATTATACTAATTTGATTTCTTGTTGTGGCTTATAGGGTTTATGAGTGCTAGATAACCTAGAGTGGTATCTTAGGGATATAGGTATGATGTTAGACCTGGTGGATGATACAAATATTGGGGTGTTGGTTGCGAATGATTTGTACCATGTGGTAATGATACCTAAGATATAATTTGATCAATTTCTTCTTAAAATATTGGTAGAGAGATGGTACTCAGAGATGAGTACATTTTAGTTACCAATAGGGGATATGACTATTACATTGGAGGATGTTTGAGTTTTGATTTGAGGAGATCCTATTTGTTTAGGGAGTGATAAGAGGTTATTCATAGATTTATTAATGAGATATAGTGCATATCCCAGATTTAGGTTAGAAATATGTGTTAATGATGCATACCAAATTATTATTTGGATTACCGCCATAGTGTCAAGGATTTTGATGTTAGACACTAGTCAATGAGTGTTATCTTAGGGATGGGGTGAGGTGATAAAGAGGCTATGGGATAAACCAAAAGATTTTCTTAGGGGTCAACTATCTTGGTGAGACTATATAAGAATCTTCACCATGTAGTTTATCAAAGGGGAAGACTAGTCTAGTTCATTGCACACTACTCTAGGTATGGGTCTATGGATATATAATTATTAGACAATTGTAGATGTACAAGGGGTAGAGGTGTGCCCTTAGGAGTCCTACATATTATAGATGGTTACGTAGATGTATATCTAGTAGAGGTACATTAAATATTGCCCAACAAACTATAGATGATCTCAAATATTTTTAGGTGATATAGTAACCATGGAGATGCTACTTTAGGTGGATCAAGGATGACTAAGAGTTGGACAAAATAAGGGGGATTATATGGGTGCATAATGGGGATAATTATTATAAGATATATCAATTTGATAGAGTGGTTTGATATTTTGGTGGTGTCTAATAGATACCAACTATAGGTAAGGTCTATTTTTTTAAACTACTTAAGAGAGGGAGTTTGGAGAACCTCCCAACCTTTTTTAATTTATAGAAAAGGATGTAGACAATGCCACATTTATTGAATTATAGAGAGTTTAAATGGGTGTCACTAAGGGTTACATGAGGTGCTATATCAATATTTTCCCTTAATGGATGAATCTAGTGGTACTAAATTTAGAGCAGACTAAGGTGATGGAGGATATAGTGGAGATATTAAGGGATATCCATCATAAGCTAGAACAATATGTAACCACATGCCAAGCTATTAGATGATTTACTAGGGACAATTAAGATGGATCAACTAGGTTGAATGGCACTCTTAGTTTGAGTGCACATATTTTCTTGGATGTGGATTCACTGGCGATAATGCCCCTATGTCTAGGGGATTCAAAGGGTTTGGATCTAGTAGATCTATGAAGGAGGTGTTATGGGCAGATGGAGGTTTTTATCCAAATTTTCCATTATTTGAGAGTACAAATTATGAGAATGTAAGTAACCAAGTAGTAGGAGGCTAGCATAGCTTACAAGGAGATGATTAGTGTGGAGAGAGAGAGTGATATGAGGATATCACTCATATACAGTCCAAAATTGCATAGATGTAAGGGGATAATGAGCATATCATTCAAGAGAGGTATGAGGTCAAATCTTGAGTAGTAACTAGAATACTTAGTGTAGAGGTGATGTAGGTGAAATTAGGCCTGATGGAGTAGTGGACGACTAAGATAGAGGGAGATATTGACAGGCTATGGATGGAGGTGAGGGTGATTGAGTTAGAGGATAAAGATGAGAGGGACTAAGATAGGCACTATTGAGTTCTCTATTATGTAGTAGTGCTAAATTTGTAGAGAGAGTATTCATTGACCTATTCAAGGAGTCATACTAGATCACACTCTATCTTAAGATGATCTTAGAGGCTAGTGGGTTTTTTTACTCCTTGACCACAACCAATAGTGCTAGGGGGTGGAGATATAGGATCAAAATATGGTTAGGATTGGGACTATGAGGTTGAATGTCCCAATTTTTATGCTTGTGGGGCATCACCTTTTAGAGGAGAGTCCAAGTGTACCAATTTTAGTATTATGGTGTACTAGAATTATGGCCATCTATTGTTTCAAGGAATTTATGGATTAATAATATTGTATGATTTAATTATGTATTTGTTATGATGTGTCAATTCCTATGTAGTATGTGTGATGATGTATGAAAAAAAAAGATAAATTTATGATTTTATTATTAGTAAATATATATAACTTCACCTTAGCACCATTGAGAAAAAGGATTAATGTATGAAGGGGGAGTGTAGAAAAAAAAGAGAAAAATGAGAATGAGAAGAACACAAAACAATGCAGACATTAGGAAGAATGCCACCCAAGTGTTGGAAATATGAGTAGGATTTATTTTCATTGATGTCAAGAGTCAGTTTCAGTGAGCAGGACAAAAAGAAGGGTGTCAAGGAGTCAGTTATGCAAGAAAAAGATTGCTTCTAGACCGAAGGAAAATAATATTATAATGCCCCTAATTATAATATTCAAGGTGTTCAAATGAGGTCTAAAGAGCAATAGGAAGGCCCAAAAAAAATAATATTATAATATTTTATTATAATATTAGAGGTCTAAGATTGAGACCTAAAGATTAAATTAAATATAAATTAATTATAATAATTTCATTATAAATTAATTTATAATTTAATTTGATTAACTCTAAAGAGTTATTAAATTAATTATAAGTTAATTATAATTTAATTATAAGTTAGTTTATAACTTAATTTAATAAACCCTAGAGTTAGGGTTATAAATTTTATAATTTGAATTTTCGAATTAATCACGTCGACGTCATCGAAGACACCACATTATGCATATAAAGGAGGGAAGAGACCCAAGGTATAAAGCATCCACGGTTTTTAATTATTCCCTGAGCAAATCATGTGCACAAGTTTTCATTGAGAAAGAGGGAGAAGAGTTCATGTTTGACCCTTTTGGCAAGCGAGCGAAGGAAGAAAAGTGACAAGGGACGAAGGCCTTGTCACCACCTAGCCAAGTGGGCTAGTGGCAAGTGGAATCACCTAGGAACGTGAGGTCCCATGTTCAAATCACAGCAGAGGTTGGTTTGTAGTATTTTGAGAACCAAGGATGCCAAAGCCTTTTTGGCTTTTGGTGCCTAAGTAGAAGACAAAGTGTTGTGAGCACTTTTGCCTTCCACATGAGCGCTTAGCTCATGCGTCTTGGCAGTCACAGCTAAGGCACTTTAGGCGCTGTGTTGTGGGATCGAATCCCACCAGAGCACTTTGTGAGGTAATAAAATTTTTGTTATAAATTTATTTGTGCTTCTAAGGTTGTATGGTGTATTTCTGATCTTAGGGAGATATAAGGTTGATGAAATTAAATAATTTTTTAATTAATTATTTTGTGGTTTGATTTGTTTAAGAGTGGATTTATAAGGTTTAATAATAGATTTATTTTTATATGTTTTGGTGAATGCTTATTTCAAAGAAGGATTAATAAGGTGTATTTGAGTTTGATTATTTTTGTAATTGAGAAATATTTCTAAGAGAGTGTTAGTGTGATATTTTTTCATCTAACCTTTGAAATTGGCAAAGAAGAAAATTGTGTTTAAGATAGGTTTTGAGGTCAATTCTTCAACAAACAAAAGGTGTGGGTACCTCTTCCTTGTGAGTGATTGTTGGATGTTATGAATGCTAAGTTGGAGAGAAAAGGGTTGTTTTATAAGCATTGTTGAGTTTGATTGTTAAAGGTCTTCTGAGTGAGAGTTGTTGATAAAAACCTTATTTGATAAGCATTATTGGAAATATTGAATGAAACTGCATATGCATGATTAGGGTTTGAGAAATATCATGAGTATCATTGTTATGTGAATTTGAGAACTATATTGAACTAGGATTTGTAAAAGATCGTGAGTATCATTGTTACGTGAGATTGTTTGATAAGAATTATTGGAAATTATTGAGTGTTCATATGCTTGGACTAGAGTTTGTTGGCAAGGAGTATTTCATTGAGTGATTGATTGAGTGAAGTTGTTGATCCTAGTCAAATGGAAGTGTTGAAGTGATAGTTCTAGTTCTGTGAAACAAATTGTTCTATATTCTAAATTGATTTTAGAAAGAGTGTGAAAGTGATTGAGCATTATTTTGAGTAAGAAGCATATTGAGTCTCTAAAAATTCTCTATATGTTTATGTGGTAAAAATATATTGAAAGTGATTAAGCATTATTGTGAGTAAGAAGCATATTGAGTCTCTAACAATTCTTTATATGTTTTTGTGAGATCGAACAAGATTATGTGTGAATCTTGTTTATGATATTTGAGTTGAGTAAGATTTTGTGGAAGTTTACAATATAGATTTGAGGCAAGTATTGGTGAAGACTTGTTGAGCATATTGTACAAGTTCTAGTGAGGACTTGTTGAGAATATTGAACAAGTTCTAGTGAAGACTTGTAAAGCAGATTTGAGGCAAGTCTTGGTGAAGACTTGTTGAGAAGATTGGACAAGTTCTAGTGAGGACTTGTTCAGTAGGTTGGACAAGTTCTAGAGAGGACTTGTGGATAAATTAGTGTGAGCTTTTGAGGAAGCTTACAATGCAGAATTGAGATAAGTCTTTGAGAAGACTTGTGAGCAGAGTTGATTGATTTATTTTTTCAAACCTTGGGTTAAGGTTTGGAGTATATCTAGTAGAGTTTATTTGTGATTAATTCAAGTTTTTTTAAAGCTTGAGGATATATTTTGGTTTATATTTTAGGATAGGTTTGTGCTATACCAGAGATAGATATTGAGGACATATTTGTGCTAAACTAAAGAACTATGTTTAGTGCATATTTGAGGATAGATATTGGGATTAGATTTATGCTAGACCAAAGGATTGTGTTTAGTACATATCAAATACAGAGATTGAGGAAATTTGTGCTATATCGAAGGACTGTGTTTAGTAAATATTTTAGATAAAGTTGAGAGTAAGCTTTGGAGGTGACAGAGTATAGAGGATGATAGTCTCTAGTGGATAGAGGTCCATTAGCCAGGGTAGTGAGGATAGGTCTTCTGAGTGAGGACATGAGCCTTCAGTGAATAGATATCCATTAGCCAGTGCAGTGGAGGTAGTAGTTCTTCTAGAAGATCACTAGCTAGATTAGAGGAGAAAGAAGTTCTCCAATGGATAGAGATCCATGAACCAACAAAGGAGATTGGTGTCTCCTGTGGATAGATATCCACAAAATTGATTAGGATATTGGTGTCTCCTTTGGACAAAGGTCCATAAACATTGTAATAGGGAAAGGTTTCCCAAGATATTTGTTGAGAAAATTTTAGTGAAATATTTTCTTCGTGGAGTAGCCCACATTGGGTGAACCACGTTAAATTGGTGTCTCTATTGTGTGTGGTTATTTGTACATTACTTTGATTACTGTTGTTGATATTTCTATTGATACATTGCATAATATTGATTTGAAAAGAAAAAGTTAAAAGTGATCTTATACTATTCACCCTCCCTCTCAATATAAGCTTGTGTTCTTCACCAAGTAGTGGTCTAGAACTAGATAAGGGACACACGTTTTTTACAGGTAATAATATGATTTATTTTATCATTGAGCAATGACTTAAAAGTTTAAAAAATAACAAGTGCTCAAAATTATACTGTAAATTAATTGCTTATGTGAGTGATGGACTATAGGCTTGATAATGGATAAGCACTCATGAAAATAGTACTATATCTTGAGTGGTGGCCTAAATGTTATGGTAATGGACAAGCACTCATAGATGGATAAATATACCTGAAGATATGTATAGGATCTATAATTCACATCTTTAATCAATGGCCTAAGAGCCATGATAGTGGAAAAGTACCTAAAAATATGATTATCATGATTTCGTCCTTAAGCAATGACCTTAAAGCTAATATAAAGGACAAGCACTTAGAGGATGAAATAAAATACATCATGTCTAAGTGGTGGCTTGAAAATAGACACAAAGGACAAACACTTAGAACATGATGATAAGAATACTTGTAATATGCATAAAGAGATACAATATTATGGTAAGTGTTAGCAATGGCCAAGGGGTACTTATGTTAGTAAATTACCAAGGGGTAATTCTATTAGTAGTGGTCTATGCCATAAGGGGTATTCCTAAAGGACTTTTAGTGTCCACGCCACAATGAACATACCTAAAGGACTTTAATTTTTACACCAAAAGGGATGGTCCCAAAGGACTTCAATTATCTACACCATAAGGGATGTGACCAAAGAACTTTAATGCCTATGCCACAAGGGACATGACTAAAGGAATTTAAACTTGATGCCATAAGGGATATGCCTAAAGGACTTTAATGATATATATAACAAGAGACATGTCTGATCTACACTAAAATGGATGTGCCCATATGAATTTAATGATCTACGCCATAAGGGATATGCCCAAAGGACTTCAATGATCTATGCCACAAGGGACATATAAGAATATTTAAATGATCTTTGTCATAATTGGTATGCAAAGGTGTTTTAAATGATCTATGTCACAAGGGACATGCAAAGATATATGAAATGATCTATAGCATGAGGTGTCACAAAGATGTCTAAAATGATTGGTGTCATAAGGGGCATGCAAATATGTTTAAAATGATCTCTACCATAAGGGGCATGCAAATATGTCTAAAATAAGATTTGTCGCAAGGGACATAAAATATATCCAAAATTATCTATGCCATGAGGGGCATGCAAATATGTCTAAAATGATTTTGTACAAGGTGTCTTGCAAAATGTCTTCATGGGAACAACACGGCACAAGATGCATGATGATATAATACAAATACATAAATAAAGAGGGTTATTTAGATAATTATATTTTGTATTCACTATGAGTATTTTGTTCCTTCTTGGATTAGGAGGAGATGCAAGTTAAACATCTAAATGATTGGATCCATTGGATAAAATCCTTGAGGAACTTGGTTGTTCCCAAGATTATGTAAAGAAAAATTATAAATACATTGATTGAACATGACAATGATTTTTGGAAGTCACATCTCACTATCACATGAACTTCCATGGAAAGATGATGTCCCTCATATTTTCCAAGTGTATGTACAATAAATTGCATATGCATAGGACATTGGTAAGAAATATCATCTTTTCCTAGAGGTCGTATGTGCTAGTGAGGAATTCCAACTAGTATTTGTCATCAACATGATAATTATGAGATTTAAAAAATACCCCTAGAAAATTTATAAACCAATGAGGATTAGTGGTACTAAATTATCTACTACTTGGTGCATACATGAGATATTAAGGGTATGCAAAGTGTTGATCAATTAGTCTCATTGCCCTCATGGGTCTATAAATAGGTAAGGTAAATTTGAATGATATGATTTTGATCAAGGCTTGTAAAATACTAAGGATAATATTAATGATTGATGCTAGAATTTGACTACCTGATATATGCATCAGTGCCTAGAAGATCCTTTAAGTAATTACATGTTTTCAAGATAGGTGTGTAGGGCCTGATTCTCTTAATGATGAAATAGGAAATCAAATAGGCAAATAAGAGATCTAGATAATGTCCTAATAATCCAAAATAAATGCTCCTTGATAATGTATATAAACCAATGAGGAGTGGTAGTATTAAACAATATACTTCTTGGCACACTCAAGATATTATGGGCATGCAAAGTGTTGATTGTATAATATCCATTATTTCATGGGTCTAAAATCTAATGAAGCAAAGGTGTGATTGTTGTTGGATTTTGAAACAAAAGGGTGGATATGTCCTAGATTGCCTAGTATATCAACAAGTAGATTCAGGACCCAATGTTTGTTACTTGATGCATATGCAAAATATTTTATAGACACATGGACTTTATTCCCTCATTGATATAATATTTAAAACATAGTTGTAGGAACCCTATCCACTAACTAGTATGCTCATATGGATTTATGGGTATGCAAGACACTACATACAAGGTGCCTACCCACCCGGGTGGCACATTAGGACTCACAACTAATTTGCAAGATTAGATATATAAAATTATGGATCTTTATTATGAATAAAAAAGAGATAAAATCAACTGTACTGATTTAAGAGAGATATAATAATGTCATAAACTTACTAGTATATCAACGAGTGGGTTTGGGGCCCATCATACATTATTTCACACATATTAAAAAATTTGTAAACACACAAGACATAGACAAGGGGATCCAATCCCCTCATAAATATATAGCATGTTTAGACCTTTGTAATGAGAGTGTTTTTGAGTGTGCAAACCATGGTGGTAGGATCCCTCTATCCATTAACTAATAGCACACTCACAAAGTATTATGAATATGTAAGATACTGGATAGAAGGTGCCTAAACACTTGGGTGGCACCTTAAGCATCACAACTAATCACATTATTAGATCAAAATACTAAGATTTTATGAAATTTATATCACCAAGGATACCAACCATGGTAGGAGGAACCAAGCATATACTAATTGGAACACTTTGTAAGGAATTACAAGGCTACAATATATTGTACTTACAAGGGTCTTCCTTGCCTAGTTGTTGTGCTAGGTAACATAGTGAATTGTGGATGTAGATGACTGGATTAATGGACTTATATTTGGTTACATGTTTTTAAAAAATCCAAATTAAAAAGACCAACCTTATTAATATTGTAGTGATAAATCACTACACCTTTTAAAAGTGGAAGTTTGAGTCATAGACAATCACATGAGAAAAGCCTAATAAAAAAACCCGATAATTAGAGACCAGATATCATGAGCAAGAAATATCAAAAAGTTAAAATTTCCTAATTTGTGGATAAAATAAAAGAGAAAAAATCTTGAAAAATGTACAAGAGGAAAAAAAATCCTAAAAATCTAAACATAAGCAATCCCAAGAGATGAAGAAAAACTCTTGAAGAAGATAACATCAATGCCCTAAAAGTCAAACCAACAAGGTGCACATTCTTTGAGGAAGATTATCCTTTCTATAAAAATATATCATATCTCCAAGAAAGGACAACACAATGGAGCCATAGTATAAGCAAATTGAAGATCCATAGTATTAATTAAAGTAATATTTTCACCAAGGTGATGGGAATTCTGAACAAATAGGTAGATGGTAGTAAATATGATAGTTGCTCGTCTAAGGGCTCATGATCAATTGAAATTCGTATCTTCAAATACATAGGATCTCAAATGGACAAATAATTAGACAATATATGAATTAGCATATGAAATGGCAACCACCTAAAAATATTTGCATAAGTTTTTGAGGGAAATCCCTTCCCTTGTAATCTATAAATAGTAGTCCTAGCTTTGTGAAGGATCAATGAATTTGCAATTGTATACATTTTTAGTCTTTCCTTTTATTTATCTCTATAAAAATAGTTGCGGTTCCTTAGTGTCTTGTGGGCAATATCAAACCCTCACTTTTTGCACAATCTATGTAAGATCTTGGTTGCATTTATATATGCAAGTCAACCTGTGTCTATTTTTTGGCATAGCCTACAGATCCATTATTGTGTATGTGTATTATTTGTGATATTTTACCTAAATAATGGGATTTTTTAAGTGTATGTGTGTGTGAGGCCCTTGTATCTATTTTTTTACTGAGTCACTTGCTTGGCTCTCCAACAAGATCCATAATCTCATGCATATGTGCAATTGGTGACTCTCATTTACAATTTATTGTTTCAAGGAGAGAAAGTGTTCATTTTTGGCATATAGCGTTCAAGCCTATTTTTGTAGAAAGATCTTAGAAAATCTCTTGGAGCTTCACCCCCTTTTATTTTTTTGAGTTTGTTTTATTTTTTTACTTTCTCATACCCTTTCCTTTTTTTGAGCAACTAGCACCTTGAAGATCACATCCTAACAAGAGTCGACCTTGTAAAAAAATATTAGAGGCCCTTTATTGAGCTAAACCCCATGCTCTTGGCTATGACCCACTATATCACTTCCCGTGAGGCATGATTGTATTGATTAGGGACAATCAAAGATGACAATAGTTTAATGGCATGGCTGATGGGATCCTAGTGACACATCATTGGTCCTAGAATTGCAACAAGAAGTAGGGATAATATTTGGTGAGGATCTTGGTATGTTATTTCTTATTGAAGCACCTCTTTTATCACCTAGTAACTGTGCTCTATAATGAATACTAGAAGAAGCCATTGCTAAAGATACCAGACTAAGGTTTGGTTCAAGGCCTCTATCTATTTGCTTTCTAGAAGCAAGAAACAATATTCACCTGGTGACTTTGCAACAATTCAAAGGACCCATAGGTCCAAGAAGGTTGTCCCATCTCAAGAACTATCCTCTACCTAGGTAGAAAAGAGTTTGTTGTGACATTTAGATCCACTGACTATTTAGGAAATAATTATAGTATCACTACTAGAAATTTTGCTTGAATATACTAGTTAAGGCCCAACATCACCATTGGAGCACCTATGAGAAATGGTTTTCATTTACTAGGTGCACAACATCACAAAGTAGGATGTGGCTCTCAAGCTATTGGTGCCTTCCATAAAATGCAAGGCTCACAAAAGAGATAAGAATATATCTCCATACTCAATATTTTATTGGGATCATATTGCTCCCCTGGTTATGAGTAACTTCACAGAAGAAGCAAACAGAGTGGAACCTAAGCTAGGAACTCCCTCCAAATATGAATTAGAAGTGGATATGCATAGCATCCATGTGGAGGATAAATATGAGATTTTACATTAACCTAAATAATACGAGTAGATCTCAAAGAAGGACCTCCACACACATCATGAAGGACATGAGTCTACAAATTAGCCAAAGGCTAAGAAGGCTCATGATGAGGAGGAAAATTTTGGGTCAGACCTCCTCTACCCTTCTGGTGACAAAACAAAATGACAAGAATTTTTCACCTTGGAAACCCTCTTTCTGAAGAGGTTGAGCAAGAGAATGCAAAGAATATCTTCATCTATGAGGGTGAAAGGACTTCAAAGGCTCAACCAAAAAATGAGGAACTCACCCCAATGGTTCCAAACATGGAAATATCTTTGGCACCTTCTTGCTTGGGGTGAGAAATATTCAAAAGAGTCCCAATTTCATCAAGGTGACCATTTTTCACCCAAGAAATTAGATAAAAAGAAAGAAATAAAGGACTTGAGTAGCTGGTGGGGGGCCCTTGACTCCATGCCCAATGGATAAAGGCCACTTATTTATAAATGTGTATATATGTACCATAGGTGATCTTAGTTTCATGAGATAGCAAAAGGCCCAATCACCTACATAATTTCAAAGATGGCTTGACCATTGGAAACATTTTCTTTCAAGGGAAATTTTGACTCTACGCCCAATGGACTAAAGCACCAATTTTTGGGTTACTTTATGAGGCCATATATTACCTTATTTTTACACTATTCTTGACATATAAAAGCTGTCACATTTCAATACTTAACATAGTTTTGTGACAAATATTTGATTAAAGTGCATTATTTTATTGATGTTTTCATGATTAAGTGTTAAGAGATAATATTCCATTGTTTTATTATTTTCTATATTTTCTATCCTATTTTTGCATGGTTTTAGCACTAAAATAGCATAGTAAAATTAGTAGCTGTAAATTTTAAAAATCATGCATCTATCTATTTTCAAGCATGTAAAAAATTAAAAATAGGAAAGCATGTAACCATTGCAACATAAATATGAATAAAAATGAGGTGCTCTTTATTAATAACAATGAATCTTGATTACAATATTTTCCTCTTAGGGAATCCCTCAATTTGATATAATTAGTACAAAATTTTGTGACCCCTCAAAGGGGAGAGATGCACTTCAGTTATTTTCACTCCTCCACTACTTTGCTTATATGAGGGCTTATTAGATGCCTCCTTTGATGTCAAAAAGTATGATCTTGATGATGCTCTTTGATCCTTTATTGCCCCTATCACCTACACATAAAGAAACTAGAATATGTCAATAGCATTGCAAGCCTCTCAAAATAAGGCTAGTTTCATAAAATGTACAAATAAGGAAATGATGCTACGTAAAAGGAATGTGAATATGCTTATAAAACTATAAATGAATCATGGAAATGTAGTAAAGATAGCTAATATAGGTTAGATAAAGTGAAGTAGAAGTAAGAAAATGGAAATATAAAGACTAAATGCAAAAAATTCTAAACCAAACCCTAGTTGCTATCAATTAGAGCAACTGGCTCTGCTAGCCACTATCAAAATCGATGGCTAAGCCTATGGGCCATTGTCAAAAATAGCAGTCCTGGGTAAGGGCTTTGGTCTCTAAATCTTAGTCTTATATCACTCCATTTACTATGTAATTCATTTTCAAGGGTTTCTTGCATCTTGGCATGTGGTTTTACGGTTGAATTTGGTGTCAATCTATCTCGATTTGACTCTTGCATAGTTAGGTTACTCTCAAGCTAGGGCATCCACCATTTCTAGGAAAACATATGTGATTCTCCAATTGCACAGGGTTTCACTACACCTCAAAGGGATGTTAATTTGCTTCTCAATCTGACAGAGCTCTGCTATATGATCAGAACATGAATTGAATAGGATTTGCAATAAAAATTTGAGGTCTTTTATAAACTTCCCAATACCCTTGCCTTGGTTTAACAAGGAAACCAAGATCAAGAAGCAATTACGTCCAGGATGTGGCTCTCAAGCTATTGGTGGCTTCCATAAAAGGTAAGGCTCACCAAAGTAGGATGTGTCTCTCAACATCAAAGAGATAAGAATATATCTCCATACTCAATATTTTATTGGGATCATATTGCTCCCCTGGTTATGAGTAACTTCACAGAAGAAGCAAACAGAGTGGAACCTAAGCTAGGAACTCCTCCCAAATATGCATTATAAGGGGATATACATAGCATCCATGTGGAGGATAAATATGATATTTTCATTAACCTAAATAATACAAGTAGATCTCAAAGAAGGACCTCCACACACATCATAAAGGACATGAGTTTAAAAATTAGCCAAAGGCTAATAAGGCTCATGATGAGGAGGAAAATTTTGGGTCAGACCTCCTCTACCCTTCTGGTGACAAAACAAAATGACAAGAATTTTTCACCTTGGAAACCCTCTTTCTGAAGAGGTTGAGCAAGAGCATGCAAAGAATATCTTCATCTATGAGGGTGAAAGGACTTCAAAGGCTCAACCAAAAAATGAGGAACTCACCCCAATGGTTCCAACCATGGAAATATCTTTGGCACCTTCTTGCTTGGGGTGAGAAATATTCAAAAGAGTCCCAATGTCATCAAGGTGACCATTTTTCACCCAAGAAATTAGATAAAAATAAAGAAATAAAGGACTTGAGTAGTTGGTGGGGGGCCCTTGACTCCATGCCCAATGGATAAAGGCCACTTATTTATAAATGTGTATATATGTACCATAGGTGATCTTAGTTTCATGAGATAGCAAAAGTCCCAATCACCTACATAATTTCAAATATGGCTTGACCATTGGAAACATTTTCTTTCAAGGGAAATTTTGACTCTGTGCCCAATGGACTAAAGCACCAATTTTTGGGTTACTTGATGAGGCCATATATTACCTCATTTTTACACTATTCTTGACATATAAAAACTATCATATTTCAATACATAACATAGTTTTATGCCAAATATTTGATTAAAGTGCATTATTTTATTGATGTTTTCATGATTAAGTGTTAAGAGATAATATGCCATTGTTTTATTATTTTCTATATTTTCTATCCTATTTTTGCATGGTTTTAGCACTAAAATAGTGTAGTAAACTTAGTAGCTGTAAAGTTTAAAAATCATGCATCTATCTATTTTCAAGCATGTAAAAATTTAAAAATAGGAAAGAATGTAACCATTGAAACATAAATATGAACAAAAATGGGGTGCTCTTTATTAATAACAATGAATCTTGATTACAATATTTTCCTCTTAGGGAATCCCTCAATTTGATACAATTAGTACAAAATTTTGTGACCCCTCAAAGGGGAGAGATGCAGTTCAGTTATTTTCACTCCTCCACTTCTTTACTTATATGAGGGCTTATTAGATGCCTCCTTCTTTGATGTCAAAAAGTATGATCTTGATGATTCTTTTTTATCCTTGATTGCCCCTATCACCTACACACAAAGAAACTATAATATGTCAATAGCATTGCAAGCCTCTCAAAATAAGGCTAGTTTCATAAAATGTACAAATAAGGAAAGGATGCTACTTAAAAGGAATGTGAATATTCTTATAAAACTATAAATGAACCATGGAAATGCAGTAAAGATAGCTAATATAGGTTAGATAAAGTGAAGTAGAAGCAAGAAAATGGAAATATAAAGACTAAATGCAAAAAATTCTAAACCAAACCCTAGCCGCTATCAATTAGAGCAACTGGCTCTGCTAGCCACTATCAAACTCGGTGGCTAAGCCTATGGACCACTTTCAAAAATAGCATTCATGGGTAAGGGCTTTGGTCTC
Organism: Wollemia nobilis; assembly: GCA_028583015.1. Taxonomy (NCBI): domain Eukaryota; kingdom Viridiplantae; phylum Streptophyta; class Pinopsida; order Araucariales; family Araucariaceae; genus Wollemia; species Wollemia nobilis. Next base: position 7,864,879 of record JAQPPZ010007530.1, read on the forward strand.
TAGATCTCAGTCTTATATCACTCCATTTACTATGTAATTCATGTTCAAGGGTTGCTTGCATCTTGGCATGTGGTTTTACGATTGAATTTGGTGTCAATCTATCTCGATTTGACTCTTGCATAGTTAGGTTACTCTCAAGCTAGGGCATCCACCATTGCTAGGCAAACATATATTATTCTCCAATTGGATAGGGTTTCGTTGCACCTCAAAGGGATGTTTATTTGCTTCTCGATCTGACAGAGCTCCGCTATATGATCAGCACATGAATTGAACAATATTTGCAATATAAATTTGAGGTCTTTTATAAACTTCCCAATACCCTTGCCTTGGTTTCACAAGGAAACCAAGATCAAGAAGCAATACGTCCAGGAAGTTGAGAAGATGCATACAAAATCTTCGGTCTCCCAACCGTTCAAGAATTTATTAGGTGCAATAGATTTTACTTAGCTTTGGTAGCTTGAGTTAGTTACAGGGTTAGACACTATCGACATGAGTGACTATGGGCAAGTTGCTCATAGTCGCTATCACCATCAAAAACTAGTCCATAGTTGTTATAATCGTTAGTGGTTGTAGAGGCAACCACTAATTTCATTAGTAGATAGGGTTGCATAGGACTAGACTACCCTATATGAGTGGTTAAAACCACTGCTTAGTCTTGGTAAGGTCCAAGATCATTCATATGGTCTGCAAAGGTGCCCATATGAGTAGTCTCCTAAACATGATGTATTTTAGGTATCTACAGTAGGAAATAAAAAAAAAAAATTAACTTGTTATTGGTGAGCTATTTTGTATGGTTTTCTTGCATACAATGAGTTTTTGAGATGATGTGGTGCCCAATCAGCCACTCTGTTGTTGAAATAGAGCATGACAATTGTACACAACATATACAGGGCAACCACCTACAATATTAAAGGACCCAGACAAATTCAAGTGGAGAAGTTAAACTAGTTGGAAAATATTAAAGGTAACAAGGGAGGACTTACCATGCACCTAGAAGCACTCCCATATGGCACAATTGGTAGCAACAAAGCATTACAAGTATTCAGCCTGATATTTTGGAGTTGCTCCAGAATGACAAGCAAAAACAGTAAAACAACAACAAACATAATTTGGATTTAATCCATGAGGAGAGAGTGAGTTGGTGTGAGGATAGGTATGTAAGTTGATATGCACCTATTCTTGGCTAATTCTTACCACTTTGGAAGCATGAAAAAGTGCACAGTTGGCTGCCATAGTGGATTATGTCTTGAAATAGACTGAGTCTGTTGTAACAAAACATCAAATCACGTAGGAATAATGCATAGTTGATTTTGTAGTTGCAAATATGAATGTGGATATTAGTATATATTAGACTACTCACCTATTTTTTGGAGTTATTCATGAGTCATAAGTCAATATTTAGTCATAAGTCAAAAATAGGAGTCAAGCATTAGGACTGTGTTTTGCAGAATGTAACAACAATACTAAATCAATAAAGTGTAGTATTTATCAATTGCATAATTTATGAGTGAATGAGTGTTTAGGAATTAGTTTTGGAGTGTTGAAACCTTCTACTAGACCAGGGAGCAAGGGCCCACTCTCAATAATGGTGGAAGGAGGCTAGTTTATAGGTTTTTTTAGTTTTCTATTTTATGTGCAATTCTTGCTAAATATTGTCAATTTATTTCTCAATTGTTGTAGACAAGAATTCCCTTATTTTTCCCTTGTTTTTTTCATTTTTTAAGTGTGATGTGTGAGAGTGTGTTTGCAGCTAGCTAACTCCTACTTGTATTTACATTTATTATATATTATTTCTGCAAATTCAGCTTCAGCAACTTTTATAGTTTTTAGCAATTTTTTCTGTTTCAGTCATCCTATTTTGGTAGTTTCAATTTCAGCAATGATTTATCTTAGTAATTTCAATTTTGCATTTCCATTTCATGCTATTTTCATTCAGAAAAAGTAATCGTTTCATTTCCAACATATTTCAAATTTTACAAATTAAGTAGTTTTCAGATTCTGCAATTCAAGTAGTTTTAATTTTTGCAATTAAAGTAGTTTCAATTCTATAAATTAGAGATAGTGTGATCCATAAATACCTTTTATGAACCTCTATTCCATTGAATAATCATGTGTTCTGACATATAAACTATATACTACCAAAACTGCACTATCGTAGATAGCATTGGACATCGCCCTGGATTTGATAAACATTGAAATTAAATGATGACATTAACGACACTCACCATTTTTGGTGTCGTTTTCAAGGATAACATAGGTGTTTTTAGAGGATATAACAATCATAAAATTATCATTGTGTCAAGTTGTAACCAATGAGTCTGATTGAATTTTTTGATACAACAACTTGCATAAAACATAGTTGTGTAGATGAAAATTTCTAGTTGTGTTTCAGACCATTAGGACACAAGCATAGAATGAATGAATAGGTTAAGGGATACAAAATATGGTTTATCAAAACAAACTCTTTACCTACCATAGGAAGGTGATATTCATGCCAATGGGGTGAATTGCCTACATTAAAAATTTCTAAAGTTGTTAAACAAGAACCACCATCCTCATCATTAGGAAGTGTATCTCCTGAGAGAGAAATACAAGAGGAGAAAACTACTAGTACCTCCTCACCTACTCCTGATATATCCTTAAATTCAAGGTAGTTTAAATGAATCTATACTAGGTTTTGGGAAGACATAATGGTTGAATTACAAGGAAACCTGGATAGGGGCAACAATTCTCACAATCAAGTGGATAATCCTACTCTTGTCAGGACCTTCAAATATCCTACTATATTAAATCCCACACAAAACTATCCAATGAAAATAATTTCACCTTCGGTGCTACCAATATTTTAGGGAGTTGTATCTGAAGACCCTGATCAATTCTTGTTTGAATTTAAGGTTGTATGCCAAACATATGATTACATAAATGGCAACTAGAAACTTAAAGTTTTCCCTTCCACACTCAAATATGTAGCATTACGTTGGTTTCTAAGTTTAGCACTTGAATACCCAGGTGTTGTAGGTGAGTTGGATAGGAGAGGGCAATCCTCCAAGGGAGGTCCCAGGTTCAAATCTCCACCCTACCAAAAAGCTAAATTGGGTATCCAAAATCCAATTGATAATGTTGGTACGGGCAGGTTCGAGTGTGACTCCCGGGTGACTTTGACGATGTAGAACCCCCTATTCGTGGTCTCTCAAACCAAGGCGGCCTCGCAAGGGGTTTTGTGCTTTAAAAAAAAAAAAAATTAGCACTTGAATCAATCCGAACCTAGGAATAAATGGAGGAAGTATTCTTGAATAAATACCAAGAATACTATCAGGTGAAAAACAAGAAGGATGAATTATTTAGAATCAAACAAGAAGAAGATGAAACTCTAGAGGATTACTTGGATAGGTTTGCTTTTGTACAAAAAATATGTGGGCCTGTTGAACCAAAAATATGCAAGGCCATATTCTTAATAGGATTACAAGATGACTTCAGAGAAGTGTTATACTTAATGGGCAAGAGATATATGAGTACCCTTGAAATTGATGATATTTTGTAACTATGTCAAAATTGCTCCCACACAAGACAAAGAAGAAGAAAGTAGGGTAGTAATGGTAGTGATGTGAAAGAGCTTATGGAAGAATTTTCCAACTTAAAAATTGACATCCTTGTACATATAAATACTATGCTAGGGGAAATGAATGCAAAATTCAAATATATGAAGCCCCTAGCCATTTACTGTCTAAGATGCAAAAATAAACATGCCCTTCAAGACTATCCTTTGAACAAAACTTCTATATCTGCTATTTGTAGCCTTTGTTAAAAAGGATATATCATGGACCAATATCATTTACTTCTAGGACTCATGTTAGCTTTTTAAGGGAGGTAGTATGACCACAAGATGTAAAATAACTAATTTGAGATGAATGTAAACTAATGGCACAATAATATGTAGGAAAGTAATAAGATGAACATCTACAAATAACTCAAAAATATTTCATTAATGAAAGTGACAAAAATAATACAATGCTATATAATAGAGGACATGAACACTCCATGTACAGATATTAAAGGACTACATTGTACCATACTACCAAACTATAACACACACTTTCTATATTCACTTCCTCTTATAAGGCACTCACTATGATGAATTTATATAGGAAGATAGATGCCTTGGCCCTTACTCTACATAGGACTTATGTACATGTGGACTACATGCACAATTACAACTTGCACATTGACACTTGTGCATTTATTACAATACTTGGATCAACTAAGTAACTTCACTCTAAATTAAACTACTACTCTAGCTATGTACCAAAGGTGGTATATTTACATAACCCAAATGTTGTAATAGACTCCAACACCCCTTGTATTACATTATTTGGGTATTGAAGAATATAGTTTTAATATGGATCTTCATCTTCTTCATATTGATCATATATTTCTTCTATAGATTGTAGATGGCCAAGTAATACATAGTGTATCTAACCTCTCATAATTTTAATTTTGAACCTTCTATTTCTTCTTCTGTTGTTGATATATGGGTTCTTCATTCTCTCCAATCTTCTCCTCAAGAACTACATTAGTATTATTTTGAAATACAACAATATCTTGTGAGGTTTTGATAAATCTAGAGAATATATATTTCTATGGATTGATCTGGTAGCTTCAACTTTATTTTTATGTGTAATGAAACACATGTTAGCTCAATTTATGTATCTAAAGTCCATATTCCTTTTTCTTTCTACTAACTTGGATACTAAGATGATATTAGATGTTAGTTCAGGGACACACATCACATCATGTAGCAAAAATTTTAGAAATAATTTACTAGGTGTCACACACACATATCCATGTATATGATAGTTATTGTCATCTGTAATTTTCAACTTATAGTTGTTAGTGATATCAAGACAATCAAACCAATGTAGATTTCCTGTCATGTGGTGGCTTTCTCCTAAATAAATATACCAAATGTCCTTTTCACTTTGACCTATGAAATTATTTGAACTTGAAGTAATTTTACATATTTGATATGGTATATTGGATAGATTCTGATCTTGAGTCCTTTTGTATTATGATGAAATGCTTCTCTTCTTGTTTTATCCATTGTAGTGTATAAAAGGATCCTTTTAATACCTTTAGATAGATTCTTTGAAGTAGTCTACCTTATGACTCCCTAGTGATTAATTTTATGATCAAACTACTAGCTATGAATTTTGATATGTAGTATTTTTTTTTACTTCCTTGATACTTGTAGAATACTATATCTTTCTCATATAAATTGAGTATATGAAGAAATTTTATCAACCTATCCAAGGCTTAGGTTTTGTAGAATCCTTATGTCTCCCTTGTGATTTAGAATAGGCTATAATCTTAATAAAGTTCTTAGTAAATAATAGTTCACCTTTTGAGTTTATTTTGTAATTTTTTGTAAATAACAATAATCAACTTTTATTTCACCTTATCCCTCCTAATGAACTTTGAAGTTCTCTATAGTTGGATTTCTTTTGTCTCTTTAGTATGAGTATGAGATAATTTTAAGTATATAATTCCAACTTATTTAAGTAAATGATGAACTTATTTTAATAGCCCTTGATAGTAATAGTTTAATGTTTCTAAATTCTAATAATATATTTTTGGTGTAGTATATCTTATAACTCCCTAATTTGGATTATTAGAAAAAATAATATTTACAATAATATAATTTAATTTTCCACATAGAAACCCTTATAAATCCTATGGTTTTAAATTGTAAATATTAAACTATTTATGTATATAAATCTCCATTAATGTTGTCTTCAAATGTATGGTTGAATTTACTATTATTTCCAAGGTAAATAATAGAATCATTTCAACCTTATATTATAATCCTTATACCTCCTTAATGAAAGCAATTTGATTAATTTAAAAACCTTACCTTTATAATGCTCCAACTCTTAAATAGTGAACATTGGATATTGTTTTGTTGTGCGCTACTCTCCTTAAAATGTAGATGTATGAAACTTGAAGCTATGCTTTAATGCTTCTTTGACCCTTGACCTTGGTCTTTAACATTGTTTGTTCCTTTTTAACTTCATATGAACACTCCCTTCTACTCGCTATGGATAGTTGCTCTCCTCCTTGAGTTTAGGCACTTTAAATAGCACAAGCGTCTCTTGATATTGGACAAGTGTTGCTCGAGAGTTACATGAGGTTTATTTAAGGCTTAATTCTCCTTGTAATATGTTGATGCTCTTCAAAACTTGGTGTATTCATTGCTCAGATGGTAGATATTAGTGTTTCTTTGAGCATTAATTTTATGAGTTTTCAATGCTCTTGGCTAGCTGAAATGATTATTACACCTTTCACTCCTTTGAAAGATACCTTTAATGCTTCCAAGATGAGTATTATGTTTTATATGCTCTCTCTCCTTACGTAGGCATATTGTAACACCCTATTTTGTTTCACCAAGTGGCACTTGCATGTGAGGATATCTTCAATGTCTCCTTTCCTTCAATATTTCTTCTCTAGTAGGTGCAAGCTGTGGAGTCTTGGCTTCAATGCTTTTCTCCTTCTTGCTATTGAGTGCAAGCTTATGCATTTTTTAGTGAACGATGACTATATTCTCCTCAAGGTTGAATCTAGCTATGGTGTTTCTAGGATGCTCCAACATTATTGATGATGGATTTCGATAGCTTTCACTAGTAGTTTGTCCACATGATCAGTTGGGTAATTTATCCCATATTCATCTCTCGTATTCTATGCTTGGTTATCCTTAGAGCTACCTACCCTATAATAAGTTCTATGTCTCCTTTTATGTGTTGCAGGCTCTTATTATGTAGGTGTTGATCTAGTGCTTCTATACACCTTTGAACACCAACTTATGAGCCTTTGATGACTTGAATTCTCTACCTAGATATTTTCCCCCCTTGACATCGATGTTATGGCTTCTTTATGACTATATAATGTTGATCGATTGTAATGCCTTTGAATGGCAATAACTTTTATCCTTATATTATTGTTTAAAGGACAAGAATGGTGCTCCTTTATCACTATAAATATTAGTTGTAATAGTTAAGATAATGTACCTTAACTTGCACCAAGTTTTGGATTGAAAGTCTCCTTTTCCAAGCTCTCTAACTTTTTTGGTAAGGTAACTTATTGAGAGCAAATGTTACCTTCCTTACTAGACAACACTAACCTCTAATTTTCGCACTTGGAAAACTTAGTAAGAATGAATCCAAATATGCAACTAATGTGCTTATTCAAGAGGTTTAACTTTGCACTATTTTTTACTTTAACTAAATTATAGTGTAATAATAATAAACTCTCAAGGTAACTCAAAGTATGCACTAATTTTCACTGTAATTTAAAATACTTAGTGCGCCTTGAATATTTGTAACTTAATGTATTCAGTACATATTAAAAACTCTTTTAAGAACAACTAGTATAGTGCAATATTGATTTCACCTTATTACTCCTTAAAATGAACCTCAAATCATGCACTCGTAATTGCTCCTAAATGCACTATAATTTTTGTAACTAAATAGTCTTCTTTGTTGTAACAAAATAATAGGAAGATGATCTAACTCTTATTTTAATGTGCAGGTATAAACCTTAAAATAACTTCCTTCTGCACTTCTTTTATATGACTTTAAAATGAATCCACTCCTTGCAACTTTCACTTAATATGGTGCTTAATGAATCTCTAAATAAACCATAGTTTAAAGTTCAACTAATGAACCTTTTGCACCCAAGTTGCTTACCTTTAATAACTCCTGAGGATGGTGGATGTCTTGGTGATTTGATTCACCAAATTTTTGCCCTTGACTTGATGATCTTACAACTCTTCTTGGCTATTTGTAATAGATCCTTAACTCATCAATTCATAGCTTAATAACTCCTCTATCTTGTTACTTGAAACTATATTATGGTGGTTTTGATTCTCCTTTAGAATGCTTTCTGTAGATCTAAATTTTTGTAGCTAGTAATGTTATCCTGATTGTTTCTCTCTCACAGTCAATTTTTCACTGAAGTGATGATGTTGAAACTCAAAAATTTGGTAGGGACCTCCCTCAAATATTAGTTGAGTTTTTTATTCAATAACCCTTCAGTATTTTTCTAAAGATTCAACAAACCCGTATTGAATGAGCCTCCAAGCCTTCAATGGAAATATTCAAACCTCTTAGGTTTGGTAGTAAAATTAGGCTCCTCCTTCAACCTCCTTGTAGAATTCTAACTTCTATTTTGGTCCTCTTCTTTAGCAATATACTCTGGAATTTAGCACTCCTTGCCAAATTCTTCTCCTTTTGGGCTTGTAGTTAGATGGCGATAATTGTCCAAAATTTCTTATTGGTATATTTCTCCAATGAGTTCTCTGAGGAACCCCTTTAATGACTTTCTCTATATTCTAAACTAAGGAAGCCTTCTCCTTGTTTCTCCTTGAGACCTCACCAAGGTATTCAATCTCACAACTTATCTAGTCTTCCAAATGAGACCTTTCCTTCAACCTTCTACTATGGAATTTTTGGTAATGATATCTTTCTCTTGGATCTATGAATTTTGTCTTACTAGAATTCTAGAACATGGTCTTGTTGGTCCTTTACTTTTGCAATATACAATATTTTGTTAGAAAAAAGAGCATATTACATTGTTTGGATCATGTAAATGTACCTTCCTTGGTATATACTTAGGAAATTAGGTTACTTTAGGGGGAATTTATATAATTACTCTATTCAATGTAATAAATGCACAAGTATCAATGTGCAAGGTGTCCACTTGTACAACTAAATAGATTGTCGTCCAAGGAACTTATCTTCCTATATAATGGCCATAGATATATCATATAGTAGCAAGGTAGAGCGTCATCACAATGTGTGTGGTAGATATGTAGTAGGGTAGTGTGTGTGAGATATAAGCTTAGATATCCCTCATGGAGTAGTAGCATATCTTATGGAGTTCCCATTTCCTCCATTGCTACTATTGTAATATTTTTACCATTTCTATTTATAGCATATTTCAATCATATCGTAGATCTATTTTATTTCTTTTTTGCATCTTATGAATGGTATCCCAATGTATGTGGTATCAAAATCTAATAATGGTATCAGATCTATGGTAGATCAAGCCACATTAGGTCTAGAGGGAACCACCATTATTTGATCCTGAGTTTTTTGAGAACCTAATGCATCATTGGATCAGTCACTATAAAAATTTCTTAAAATATTCTAGGTTGTATAATTAGGGAGATTTACAAGTGAGGACTAAAATATCAATTTTATAAATACTGATATTATATAGAGCTAGAGTATTTCCATAGAAAGGACTTAGTGTTTGATCCACTAGGTTGATGAATCAACTAGTGAAGCTAAGATATATGGAAATACTTACCTGAAAGTTTCTTTTTGTAGGGAATTAATACTTAGATGATTGATATACCTCCTACAATAGAAATCTATGAGACCTCAACTTCGTTGCCCAAATATTAGAGTGGCTTCATAGTGCAGATATTAGTTGTTGTAGAAGGAAGAATACTTTAGAAGAATATTCTAGAAAAGAATTATGGTGAAGTCTGGAGATAGGAGATCTCAATTGATAGATTGAAGAACTTCACTAGAAGAAAAGACTATAGTAGCCTTGATACATATGAAAATGCCATAGAAACCTTGATCTAGAAGAAAAGGCCATAGAACCCTCTATCCAGATAAAAAGGCCATAGAATCCTTAACATTGAAGAACAATCTATAGAAGTCTTGATACTAAAATAAGCCTTAGTAGCCTTTTACCCTAAATAATATTCTAGAGAAAAGGATCTAATTCAAAATAATTTTTTAGTACTAATATTTTTGTTGCAGGTATAGGTGATCCAATAAGTCAGGAAAGCTTCCTACAAGAAATCTAGGAAGAAAAGCTTCTTTATAATCAATCTAGTATTTGAAGAAAAAAGGATATTAGAAGGAGATCTCATTGAATAATTTCTAATACAATAAGAAGAAGAAGGACTAGAAGAGTCCTGCTCGTATCCAGAAGCAATAGAATCATAGATCCAAAAATTACAGAAGCAGAAGGTTGAAGATAAGGTCTCTAGGAAGACCAAGAGAAGTTGTAAGATCAAATACCTTGACTAGGTCTCAATGAGCATCTAGTAAAAGGCTAGGAGAGCCTTGCTAAAGAAATCCTCAAAGAAGAACTCACTAGAGAAATCCACTACCAAGGAGAAGCCCCTGATAGTGAAGGACTTGGGTAAATTTTTGGCATCCGATAACAAGCCCAAGAGGAGGAGAATTTGGCAAGGAGTGCCAAATTTGAGCAGAAGAAGAATCATGTGAATACCTAAAGACATTCATAATATTGTGGAGAAGATCATGCTTGAATTCAAAATCTGATAAGAAGACTTGAAAGTAGAATACACTTATCAAATCTAGGAGATTTGAAGATTACCTCCTACAGAAAGAGGTCACTAATTCAGAGATACAAACTTCTCCAAATCTACAGTAAAAGGAGGATATTAAAATAAGAGATAAAATTCACCAAATACTAGGCTTGTGAAATAAATTTTGATACCATAAAATTGGTGAAGGAACTATTAAAAACAATCTACAAAGAGCTGCAAGATCCTATTCAAGGTAGCAACTTGGTGTTCTTAGGCACCAAGATCTAAATATTTTACAGAAGTAGAAAAGGAGTTACAAAAGCTTTCAAAAAAAGGTATGCAACTATTGATGCAAGTAGATTCATTAGGTAAATTAATTATCATATTTATTAAAGCATCTTCATACTGATTAGAGTTGTAAAAAGAATATTTGTATTACAGTCTTCAAGTGTGCAAAAAAAATATTTTTTTTAAGGTTCATTTGCACATTAGATTTTATTATATTTTAAAATTTTTAATCATATATCAACTAGCCTATTATCTACTTTGGAAAGAAAAATAATACTATCTCCTAATATATTGCTTATAAAGAATTTACAGAATAAATCTTGAAGGTTCATTTGAGATTATTCTTGATTAGTTGCAGTGAATTGATTAAGTGCTTTTTCTTGATAGTAGATTGGAGTGATAAGGTGTAATTTATTAGTGCATTAAAAGTAGAATTTGTTAGAGCTATTTGCACTATAATTACTCTCAAAATAATTTGTTTTGTGCTTTGAAATAAAGGCTACAAAACCTAGTTCGGATCAAGTGTCTAGAGGTACTATTTTAAACCATAGAAACCTACAACTCAAAGTGGCCAACAGAAGCCACCAAAATTGGTTAGTACAAGCAAAGGAAAAAGAAAAAATCTAACCAAAAAGAATCTTCTAATATTGAGACTTGGTGAGTCTCAAATCCAAGCACTTAGGGTTAGTGCAACTAAAATAAATCTTCTATTCTATAGCATTTACAAGGCTTGGATTCACCATCAATCATCCAAGAAAAAAGGGTAAGGATTCTAGCCAAAGAGACTTCCTTAAAACACTATTCTTGCACTCATAAATCTACTACAAAAATAAGAATCTCAGACCTGCAAAAGAGTGCAAGGAAAAGGTGCAATATAATAATTCTATATTACATGGTGTTGCACTTATACATTACATCAAACGCAAGTAAAGAAGTAGATTTAAAGGTGCCACAATAGGCACAACAAGTACAAGAAAAAATCAGCCAAAGGAAAGGCCAAATGAAGGGCCAAAAAATCAAACGTTATCCATCATCGAAAGGGCATTCTCTCCAGCATTGAACCTGCATTCAAAGTAATATTTACGTAAATGAAAACAAGCCTCTCAAATACTACTTACGTAAGCTAAAGGAGCTAAAGGAATTTTTTCATGCATATTTATGTAAATCACAAGCAAGATAGTAAAGCTATCTACATAAAATAAAATATAGAGCATATTGTAGCATTCAGAAGCATCAAGCTTCACCTCTATCATCATGAATAGGGAGAACAATGTAGGGATAAGTGCACAGTAGCAAGGCAGGTGCTACATTGAGAGTAGCATAAAAAAATGGTGGCAATAGAGCTACCACATCTTCATCCCAAGATCCAATATGGCTCACAGATCACCTGTAGAAGGAATTATATTTCTTGCTCTCCAATAAATTGATGCAAGCTAAGGAGAAAGACTTGGAAGGAGTTATAATATCCTTCTTGGAGGTATTACATAAGAAACTCCATGCAAAAGTGTTGAGTGCCACCTGGTACATTATTCCCTCGCGGCTATCATTTCTCTAACACTCAATAAATGAACATTGAGAGTGCTCAAGCAAGAAGGATATGTAATGGCTAGCAGAGCAACACTACAAGAAGAGGAGGTAGAGTTACTAAGAAAATCGAGTGCCACTTTTCCTTAAAATACTACCCGACTAGTAGAGCAACATTACAAGAAGAGGAGGCAACATTACTAAGCAAATGGAGTGCTATCTGTTCACCAAAGATTGCCCATATATGCAGCATATAGAAACAAAGAGATAGCATTCACGTCCAACTTCTGCATAGTATGAAAAGTAAGTGTAGTCTAGTCAATCCATATCATGGAAGAAGGATAGAATAGGAGCATTAAAGACTCCATTGAAAGGACCAGTGTCTACTCTCCAAGCATCAACGAAGAAGCCCAGTAGCCATACCACACTTGTTTCCTCAGCCTCATCAAATCAAGCGTCATATAAAGGGTACTTAGAGGACTATCATAATTTGGCCAAATTAGTGCCATTTAAGTGTGAAGTTAAGAGGGCTAAGGTAAGAAAAATATCTCATTAATATTGCTTTCAAACATTGGATTTGTAAGGTTATATGTTTATGGATTAAATTTTAAGATTGAGAAAGCAAAGTCGTAGAAGATAAATTACCTAAAAATTAGAATACTATTTACAAATTAATCTAGGATATATAAGGCCTTCTAATTAGGTTGAATCATTTAAATATTTTACAAATATTATTATCTTTTCTAATTTTTAAAATTTGGGAGTCATAAGGTCTACTACTACAAATTGATTTATTGGAAATTAGAAAAATTGAAATCAAAATCCAAAGGTCCATTATAATAGGTTTATCAATATCATATAAAGGTTGGACATTATAATATTTACTTGTCTCAAATCCTCTCAAATAGAGACAAAATATCCAATATTAAAAACCTCTTGATATCTATAAAAAGTGCTTAGTTCAATAGGAGCAATAAGGACAATAGAAGTTGATTTTTAGCATTTTCATAACGTTACAAAATAAACCAAGATTGAACTATATATCTCAAAAGCACTTAATATCTTGTCCAATTCATACTAGGGAGTCATAAGGTATTCTAATAAACTTGGTAATATTAGATATTATTGTTTATCAAGTTGCAAATCCATTATCTATATATATAAGATATCTTAAAAATCTAAAATCCTTAAGAGTACTCATTCTCATTACTAGGGAGACATAAGGAAGCCCACAAGGATAAAGGATATATATAAGTTTTATCAAACTAAGATTTTTTTCTTTTTTGTCAGGTATCATATCTATCAATGGATAATATCATGAGAAATACCTTCAATAATGAATAATTATTCCATGAAGTGGAATACTACTCTCAGAACTTAATAGGATCTCTAGAAGGATACGAGTATCTATCCTCAAGTGACAAAGAAAAGTTCTTCCTATTTCTTAAATAAGCTAAAGGAGGTATATTTACAACCTTAATCAGCTATCTTCATGATATTCTCTTCACAGCATGGTGGAATTCACAAAGATTGGTTATATTCTCACCAGAATAATTTTTGATGGTGTATCTATCTCTAATTGTGTTTGTACTCAATCAACACAAGAAATAAGATAACAATAAAAAGGAATATTATTATTGTGATGATATACTAACCTATCATGAAGCATAAACTCCATCAACACTATTATAGAACTAGAAAAGAAGAAGAAGAAAAAGAAAGAAAAGACATATTAAAATAAAACAGGTCATCATGAAGACAAAATCAAAATACTAGCAAGGAGATCAATGGAGGAAAACAATGCAAGGTGAACTAAAATAAGGGTCTATAGCTTTAGCCTATTTTTACATCATTTGAAGATTGAAGCATCTAGTGAAGAATATAGTGATCATTTCGAATATGAAGGTCCAATTCAAAGCTATCAAATAGAAGAAGATCCACATTGAAGACTAAAGTCTTCAATACCCAAATATTGTAATACAGGGGGATGTTAGAAAATAGAGCATATTACATTATTTAGGTCATGTAAATGTACCTTCATTGGTACATACTTAGGACATTATATTACTTTAGGGGGAAATTATCTATTTGTTTCATGCAATGTAATAAATGCACAAGTGTCAATGTGCAAGTTGTAATGTGCAAGGTGTCCACTTGTACAACTAGATAGAGTGTCATCCAAGAAATTTATCTTCGTATATAATGGTCATAGATAGATCATAGAGTAGCAAGATAGAGCAACATCATAGTGTGTGTGTTAGATAGGTAGTAGGGTAGTGTGTGTGAGATATAAGCTCAGAGCTCCCTCATGGAGTAGTAGCATATCTTATGGAATTCTCATTTCCTCCATTGCTACTATTGTAATATTTTCACCATTTCTATTTAGCATATTTTAGTCATCTCGTAGATCTATTTTATTTTTTTTTGCATATTGTGAATGGTATCTCCCAATGTATGCAGCATCAAAAGCTAATAGCTTTAATGGAGATCACCAACCTTCAATATTCCATAATTGTAACTTTTGTAACTGGACCTTCTAAGGGTCTATTCAACTTCTTCAGGTTGATTTCTTTAATATGTTGTCTGCAATATTTAATGGAGATCACCAATCTGCAATATTATTCTAGAATCCTCTTTGGAATATCTTGAATCGGCTATAAGGCTACTATGGCCTTTTCTTCTTCTACAATCTACAGGTTTGTTATCTCTAGTAATGGGGCCTTTTCTTAGGTCTTTGAAATTTTTAGTCTTCTACTTGTCATTGCAAGTGCTAGAATAATTCTAACAAAGATGTTCTTCCTAGATCTATGTAGGAAGCTTCCCAACTCTCTTGAATCTCCTTTTCTTGCAAAAATTTGTTAGAAGCTAAAATGTATGACACTATTAAATCTAGAAATGTTTAATCTTCACTAGTTGATTTGTCAATCTAGTGGAATCCATGTTGCATCCTAGTCTTCATGGGTTTTCGTATAACCCTATGGAAAGACTCTAAACAAATTTAATCTCATAAATTCTATAAATAAATTTTCTAGATTTCTTTCAGTATCACTTGTGGCTCTCCCTATTCTTTGTTTGATCTACCATGTGCTCTGATACCATTGTTAGTTTTTGATGGGAGGTAGTATGACAAAGATGTAAAATAACTAATCTAATATGAATGTAAACTAATGGTACACTAATATGCAGGAAATTAATAAGATGAACATCTACAAATAACTTAGAAATATATCATTAATAAAAGTGATGAAAATAGTACAATGCTATATAATGGAGGACATGAACACTCCATGTATAGATATGAAAGGACTAAATTGTACCATGCTACCAAACTATAACACATACTATATATTCAATTCCTCTCCTAAATCACTCACTATGAGGCATTTATATAGGAATATAGATGCCCATTTACAAATTGCACACTGACACTTGTGCATTTATTACAATACTTGGAGCAACTAAGTAACTTCACTCTAAAGTAAAATCCTACTCTATCTATGTACCAAAGGTGGTACATTTACATAACCCAAATGATGTAATATAATCAAACAACTCAAAAATATCTTGGAAACACAAACAGAAGAACTCAACTTTGTTGGGCAAAGACAAGGGGGAAATTTTTCACAATATCCAAATGCCCCATATTTTCCTACAAATTGGGGATAAAATCCTTGGTCTATGCCATGGGGTTACTCAGAACCACCACAACAATCTTGGAGTCAACCTCCATGGACATCTTCTCAATATTGGTCACAATCTGGGTGGACGAATCCATAGTGGAATCAACACAATCCACCATGGATGCAAGCACAATCTCATGGACAAAATTGGGGACAACAGTATCAACCATACTAGGGACAATGGAGATACCAAGGTCAAACACAAAATCTGTTGCCTAGTCCTGCTTAGAATTTTCCTCAAGGAAGACAACAAAAACAACAATAGGTGAAGCAACCTCCACTTTCGGCCCAACCTGTGGCCAACCCTAATAATACTAGATAGGCAACTCCTGTCTATGTGGTTGAATCTGATGAGACTACCATGATAAATGTAATCAACTGTAGTAATATCCAACTACGCTCAAGAAAGACACTTCTTGAGCCTACTCCACCTATTATTGAAGAAATGAAAATCAATGAAGAAAAACAAGAACCCTTTATCCCAGAACCACAAAAATCAACTTTGGATAAAGGAAAAGAAAAAGAAGAGAACATTCCTCAAGAAAATTTACCTTCTTCATCTGAAAAGATACCATATCTTGAACGGTTTGAAAAATTTGAAATCACTTCAAAATCAAATTTAGTAAAGGAGCTAAAACGTTTAAACATTTCAATTCCTTTATTACAAGCCATTAAAGAGATACCATTAATCAATAAAACCATTCAGGACCTTTGCCTTAAAAATTTAGGAAGGAAGAAGAAATCCTTTCCTAAAACCGTATAGGTAGATGGAAAATTGGTTGACCTGCTTTTTAGAAAACTTGTTCCACCCAAATATGGTGATCTAGGAAGTCCAGTAGTCATGATAACCATAGGATCAATGCAGATATCTAATGTTCTGATTGATCTTGGGGTAGCCATTAATGTTATGACTAAAGATATGATGCAGAGATTACAACTGAACAACTTGAATCCTACATCTACTATATTAGAAATGGCTGACCGATCTATTGCTAAACTAGAAGGAATCATAGAAGATATTCCTGTGATGGTTTCCTCATGGGAATATCCAATCAACTTCTTGGTATTGCAACCTCACAATTCTGTGAATGGTTATCCAATAATCTTAGGAAGGCCTTGGCTTGCTACGATAACTACTTTCATTGACTGTAGGTCAGGGGAAATGACCATTTCAAATGGGATCAATTCAAAGAAGATCTCTTTATATCCTCTTACGAAACCTTTGATAAACTTTTTAGGTCGCTTATGGTTTCCTGAGTCTGATGATGAACATGAAGAAACCATCTCAACACTAGCCACCATAATAGTGAAAGAACATGTAGAAGAGTTAGATTCATATGAAAGAGAGGCATTTGAAGATGAAACCATCTTGGTTAATACAATGCATGAATCAAGACTTGAAGATGAACCAATCACTGTTCATCACCTATTATGGAATGATGAAGGTCAAACATCTAAACAAATGACACCCATTCCATTACAAGAAAGTCCCTTCAAATTGCCACATGGATGGCATCATCATCTTCTATCATCCTTTCATTATCCCATATCAGACATGATTCCATCAAGAATTACAATTAACAATGAGACACGAATCTTTCACTCTCTTCTACCACATCATTATCCTCTTAACTCCCTAGTAACCAAATTTGAAGGAGTTAATTCCATTCATCCAAGAATAAAACAAGTTGAGGTACAACCAAGGAAATTTTTGAACATTAATAACTAGTTGACCAATGAACAGGAAGCAAAATTGCTTGTTGTGCTAAAAAGACATATCAATGCCTTCGCGTGGGAATACAAAGATATGATAGGGATTCATCCTGATGTATGTACCCATAGGATATATACAAAATATGTGAAACCCATATGACAACCACAAAGGTGATTGAATCCTACTTTAAGAGATATTGTCAAAGAAGAAATTAAAAAACTCTTGGAGGTAGGATTCATTTACCCAATTTTTGATAGTCGATGGGTTTCTCCATTGGTTATTATGCCAAATAAAAATGGAAATATGAGAGTGTGTGTAGATTACTAAGAGTTAAATAAAGTCACACACAAGGACCATTTTCCATTACCATTTATTGATCAAGTGTTAGACACACTCATGGGAAAGAAATATTTTTGTTTTCTTGATGGCTTCAGCGGATATAACCAGATACAAGTTGCACCTAAAGACCAAGAGAAAACAACATTTACTTGCCCATGGGGAAATTTTTCTTATAGGGTCTTACCTTTTGGCCTTTGTAACACCCCAACAACTTTCCAATGAGTTGTTCTGGCTATTTTTTCTATTTAACTACTGAATGTGTAGAAATTTATATGGATGACTTCACAGTTTGTGGGGAAGCTTTTGACATCACAATAGAACATCTTGACAAAGTTTTAACCCATTGTGAAACTTATCATTTGGCCCTAAACCCTGACAAGTGCTTCATGATGATGGAAGAAGGAATTGTCCTTGGCCATCATATATCATCTGAAGGAATTAAGGTAGATCCTAAGAAAGTAGAGATCATTAAGAACCTTCCTCCTCCCTAGACTCAAACTGATGTCAAGATTTTTTTGGGGCATATGAACTTTTATCAACATTTCATTTCAAATTTTAGTACAATTGCAAACCCTATGTTTGCATTGCTAACAAAATATTCTAAATTTAAATGGACCAAAAAGTGCCAAAATTCTTTTGATGCTTTAAAAGAAAAATTGATCACTCCACCTATGTTGAGAGGTCTGAACTAGAAATTACCATTTCACATCCAAATTGATGCATCCAATACTACAATTGGAGCAACATTAGGGCAGGTGGAAAATGGGGAGCATTATTCCATTTACAACATTAGCAAAAACCTCACTAGAGCAGAAAAGAACTATACTACCATCGAAAAGGAATTTCTAGTGGTAGTATATGCTATAAATAAATTTCATCACTACATCACTGGTTATCAAGTATTTGTCCATACAGATCATGCAACTATTAAATACTTGATGAACAAACCTATGGTTAGTGCGAGAATAATTTATTGGTTATTACTATTGCAAGAATTTGATATCACAATAGTTAATAAACCAGGAAAAGCTAATGTTGTAGCAGATTTTTTATCTAGACTAAACAACACAGGAGAGGAAGAATTGGTAGAGGATACTTTTCCTGATGAAAAATTGTTTTCTATATCAGTAACATCACCTTGGTTTGTTGATACTGCTAACTATTTAGCAACAAGTAAAATCCCCTCTCACTTTACTTCAAAATAAAAGAAACAATTGATAAAGCAAAGCTCATCCTTCAAATGGATCAATGGTCTACTATTCAGATGTGGACCCGACCATATATTACGTCGATGTATTCAAAAATATGAAGTGTATGATATCCTCCATGCATGTCACGATGAACCTTCAGGAGGACATTATTCAGTTAAAAGTACTATTAGGAAAATTTTGGGAATTGGCTATTATTGGCCATCTCTTCACAAGGATGTGAAAAAGTACATACGACATTGCGATGCATGTCAAAGAATGGGAAAACCCACACATACAAATGAAATACCTTTACAACCTCAAGTGGTTTTAGAACCATTTGAAAAGTGGGGGTTAGATTTTGTTGGTCCCATTGACCCACCTTCTCAAGGAAAGGTACATATCTTGGTATGTATTGATTATGTAACCAAATGGGTTGAGGTGCATGCTTTTAAACATGCGCGTGAAGAGAAGGTCATTGACTTTCTGTATTCCTAAAATTTTCAAAGATTTGGAGCTCCATGATCTATCACCACAGATCATGGACCCCAATTTGCATCAAAAGTCATAGAAGCTTTTACTAAACTTTATGAAATCAAACATAGAAAATCATCACCTTATCACCCTCAAGCGAATGGTCAGGTTGAAGTTACCAATAGGGAATTGGAAAGAATCTTAACCAAAATAGTAGCTTCACATAGGAGGAATTGGTTAAATAAATTACTAGAAGTCATTTGGGCATACAATACAACATGGAAATCCACCATGGGTTTCACACCTTACAAACTGGTCTATGGTAAGAAACCTATTTTTCCCATTGAATTTGAGCTACTAACACTTCGCACATCTTTGGAAATTGGTATTGATTTGTCACAGGTACAGATGGATAGGATTATGCAACTCAATGCATTGGATGAACTTTGATTAGAAGCATTACATCAAATGAAAGTTATCCAACAATAGTGGAAGATGTGGCATGATAGTCACATTCAATAGAGAAAATTTGAGCAAGGAGATTGGGATTTATTGTTTGATTCTCATTACGAATATTTTCTTGGAAAATTGTAGACTAGGTGGCTTGGACCATACCAGATAGAAGAAGTGTTCAAAAATGGAGTGGTTCGTATCTCTCCCATTGATGATTCAAGAAGAAAGTTAGTGGTAAATGGACATCACCTTTGGGTATACCATCACCCATTAACTAAGGAGGAGTTTGTAGAACAAATTGCATAGTTGGATTTACACATGATGGAAGAGACTCTCTCTCCCATTATAGATTCAGAATGATTTGAAAATTTTGAAAAAAAAAGAAAAAAAAACAAAAAGAAGAATAAGCTTGATTGTGAAATTCCTTCATGGGCACAATCTAGAGGAAGGTTGTGAAATTCCTTCATGGGCACAATCAAGCCAAATTGGATATTTTGAAAAAAATGAAAAAATTAAAAAAAGAAAGATTAAAAAATGAATAATTCAATAGTGAAAACCTATTTAAAGGTGCTATTGAATTAAGGTTTACATGAAAACCAATTTTTGACATGTTTGCCTTCTTGATTTATCCATCATTGATCATTGTACAAAAATCACTTACTGCACATGTGTCATGTTTTTGTTTTCAGATAGCTTGCTAACAATCATCAAAAGTGACTTACAAGGTGTATGATAAATTTTTAGGTAGTAAGGTATGTGTTTCTTGCATTTAGTCATAGTTAGCATTAACATGTAATGTATGATAATTAGATATTTGGAAAAAACTATTTGTAAATTTGGCAAACAAATGGAACATTTTGTTCAACATGTCAAGAAACACCCTATCCTACCCTTGGTTGCATGAAAAGTTCAATCTAGCAACATAAAAATAGGAAATTTACAAAGCTTCAAAATGACTAGAGCTTCAAAATGAGGCTTGGAAATTTTAAAAATATAGGGTACACAAAAATTTGAATGCGCAGAGCGTGCATTGCAGATTATCAAAAAAAAAAATCCCACATGATGCCACCTCACATGGCCACCGTTGAACTCAAGCACAACTTCCTAGACACGCACATGGTAGCCATTGAAAATATGTCATTGGCACATTATGAAGCGCCCATTGTACCTAGTTTTCATGCCTATCTAGAGCCATGTGATCAAGGTGCTTCGACACAAGTGATAACATAGATCGAGGAAGATGGCATCCACTTTTCACAAAAGCAACCTTGCATCAGCCAAATCGGACCATCCAACTCAACCTAACTATTTTTAAAATTTTGCATGGTAATCTAGAGATATTTTGGCCCACCACCTTCATTGCATGCCAAAAATCAAATTCTTGTGACAAACCGAATAAGCACACACCACGTATCCTATTGATGCATGCAAATCACAACGTACTCTACACCATATTTCAGAGCTAATTCATGTGTTCCAAAGTCATGAGTGCTTGAGCTCTGTAATCATCAAATTTATAGGAGTCATTGAAACTACACAGGCTATAAAAATCAAACACCAAAATGCTGCATTACAAGAAAAGAAAAAACAAAAAATACTAGAGTGCAGTAAAATTTCTAAAAAATAGAGATCACAAATAAATCACAACAGGTAATCAATGAACGTTGGAGAATTATTTTCACATAACATGGGGTAGAAGAAGAAGGCTAAACCAGACTCCTTGGATGAACTCCAACGATACCCTGAGGTGATGCAAATTTTTTGACAAGCTGGGTTGATGCCATTTTTGGAAAAATTCGATGGTTATTCCGAGGGGTTAGTAGTTGAATTTTTTTGCACTCTCCAAAATAGCAAAGCAACCATAAATGACATGCAAATTGAGGTAACCCCTTTAATTTTAAGCCAAATTACTGAATTGCCATTACAAGGAGTAGAGATTACTAAAACACTTAAGGACACACTCCCTGAGGTAGTTAGAGCTTTTTCAGTAAAGGGAGATGTGCAACCTAGAATGCAAATAAATAATAATATCTACAAAGGGGTCAAATGGGTTAGTTTACAACCACCTTGGGATGAAGTTGTAGAATGGGTTATCAGGTATTTGACCTATGAGGGGTAATACACTGTGTTATCTGGCCATCACATGAAAATTCTCATTCATCTTAGGCACGGTATACAATGCCCAAAAGTGAGGGTGAATATCCCTTTGTATTTGCACCAGGAGCTACACAACATGGCTAAAAGGTACCAACAAGGCTAGGGGTCTCCTAGACACCATGGCCTCATCAAACTAATTTGCAGGCATCATTTTAGGGGTAATCATCAAAGTTTTAATAGGTTCTTTGCACCTTGGAATGAGTGGGTTCCTATTGAAGAGGAGCCAAAAGAAGAAGAAAGGGTAGCTACCAGTGGAGCAGAGATCCCTGAGGAAAATACTGATGAAGGAGTTACTCCTGAATCTGAAGAAACTCCATCATTCCCCCATGGTCCACCAGCTACTAGAACTAGGGCACAGAGAAAGAGAAGAGTTGAAGGCAGCCCTGCAAAAAAACCTAGGACCAAGAGGGTAAGTTTTAAAGATGAAGTTACTGAGATCTCTACTCAGGAAGAAGAATATGCATAGCCAGAGCCCTCGAGTTCTAAAACAATTGGGGCATAGGCTAAAGCAACCAATTTATCATTAGAGGAAGAAGAAGTTGATAGGTCTATAGAGAGAAAGACTACAGAAGTAGAGTAGACTGGTAGGACATAGGAGATAAGCTCACAACCATTGAGAAGGTCCACCAGGTAAAGGAGAAGAGTTACTATAGAGGAACCTATTGAAATAGGGGAGGAAGAGGTTGAAACTCAGGATAAACCACCTTCACCCCCTCCTCTGAGAAGAAGCTCAAGGAAGAAGCAATGAGAAACTATGAGCACAAGAAACAACACCCCTTGCACCATCTAGACCAAGGAGAAGGAGGAAATTGATTTTGTAGGAGGATGAAGATGATGTTACTAAGGAAACACCTATTCAGGAAACACTTTTTTATATGGAAGACTCACCTGTAGAGGTTGAAGAACATGTGGAGCCAGATTCCCCACCAGTTATGGATCTGCCCACATATTCTTTTGAATCTAAATAATATGAGGCATATGAGCTAGAGGACCCAATGAAGGTTGTTAGGGTGATCATTAAGACCCAACAAACCTGGTATGATCCAAATAAGGTTTCTACATTATTTGGTATGAAGACCTTTTGCCTTCAATCTTTGATTCTTGTCTTCATTCTTCTTATTTGGATCTGACACTCCTTCAACCTATGGTTTTGAATATGTTCCTTTATGATATTCATTGTGTATGTAATGAATAATCCATTACAATAATATAATGTAGAATGTAACAATTCATATCCTTGTGAAGATTTCAAATCATTGTAAATAATTCTGCAAACACATTTTGAACCAATACACATGCCTTGTGTACATTCTTTATTTATATTCAGGTCTCTTTTGTCATATGCCATATCCACTCCTTGAACAAGATCATATCCTTCATTTGTTGTCATTGTTTTATGAGTATCACAAAGAACATTTATGATGAATTTCTTTGTACTTGTATTATACATGAAGAACATATTTCTTATCCATATTAATTGGTTTTGTGTGATATTATTGTTTGTCAATTTCCATGAATCATTAGTGTACTCCATGTTTAATTTTGAATTTAACCACTAAATTTTGATTTATCATTTAAGATACTGAGAGTAGATTAGTGGTTAGTCTTGGAACACAAAACATATTTTTAATCATGCATTATCTATTATACAACTTGGTTAATATATTTCCTAATCCTTTGACCTCATATCTCCTATCATCTTCTATAGCAATTGATTTCTCACATTTTTTTAAATTGTTAAACCATTTTTTTTTTCCAGTCATATGTTTGCTTGTCCTTTAGTCAATATACCAATGATTTCTACTGAATTTGTGTCATATTTTTCTTTAAACATTGTCATGTCTAATTCAATTTTTTTTGTTCTTATAGCTCCCAAATTTTAATTTCATATTCTTCCTCCAATTTCAATTTCTAATCTTCAATTAAAATCTCACCAAATTTAAGTTTCTTCTTATGTTTTCCTAAATTTCAATTCTTCCTCTAATATTTAATTATCTCAATTTTAGATTCAAATAAATAATTATTTTTCCTTATACCTCCAAATTAATGCATTTTCTAAATTCTAAATTTATCCTCAAATCCTTATAACTCTCGAGGTTTAATAAAAGCAATTGTCTCCTTCAAATAAATAAAGCACCCAAAACAAATCAAACCAAATGTGATCTTTAATAATCTTTTAAGATTTAAGAATTTACCTTAATATTTGTCACATATCAATTCATATCAATTCTAGGATATTTGGGATAAGTGTTATGCACTTTGCTCGCTTCCAGTAGGCATTACTAAATTTCATCTGGTCTGCTTCCAAAGACTTACATAAAATATCCTTAATTCTATTGCACTTTCTTTAGATTCACTCTACTTCAGACTGCGCTCATGGCTCAAAATTTTATCCTCTAGATTCCTCTCATCCTTAGGTCCATATCCTCTACCTTCCTCTCATCCTTAGGTCTATGTCCTTCGGATTCCTCTCATCCTCCAGTTTACATCCTTTGATTTCCTCTCATCCTCAGGTTTACATCCTTTTATTTCCTCTCATCCTTAGGTCTGCATCCTTCGACTTGCACTCTATGCTTAGGTGTATATCCTTCGGCTTGCGCTCTTCTTCTTATTGTCAAATGTTTTCTCTCATGTTATTCAAATATATTATTTTAGTAGAATTTTAATAAGCATTCAATAATGAATGCTCTCTCATCCAATAAATCTCATATTCAATGTCTTCATTAGTATTCCTCAATAATCTTCTCTAAGTTGGCAATAAATCATCCTCCAATCTTCTTCAAATATTTCGCTTCTCAATAATTTCTCTAGCAATGTCTCCTTCCACTCAAACATTCTCTCTTCAAATCTTCCTCTTTAAAATTTCTTCAATCCTCTTCCACCAATCTCTCTCACTCTTTCTCTCTCTCTCTCTCTCCACCCTTAATAAAGCTAACTAAAGGGACTCTGATATCATTGTTAGAAAATGAGCCCAAATATATCATAGGTTCAGGTTTCCAAGATTGTAAAATCACTTGCAAATAATCTCACATGGTCACAACACCAATATTGCACAAAATACCACTATATTGATAATCAAAGATATTTTAATACAAAATTTATTACAAACTTGTTACATAGCATGGATATTTATCTCCAGTATATAATTTTACATAAAACCTCTTCAATACTCTTGATTTTTACTCTCCTCAAACTCATGGGATATGCAACCTTTCACATGCCTTATATTATGACAAAGTCTCTCATGATTACATAACCTCCTACTTCTAATCTTGACACATCACACATGACTCTTCACTTACATACTTGACACCTAACACACATGACTCTTCACTTGCACTCATAACTCACACTTGCACACTTGACACCTTTCATACACTTCACAATTTGACATATTTTTGACATAAATAATAAACATACTCCTAATATAAATATTTACAATGGTACTCAAGGTAGAAAATAATGTAATACCTCTAATAGGTTTTAATAGTGCAACAAATATGGATTACTCTTAACCAACTAAATTTAACTTTACCTTTTGATTAGATTCATAAATAGTATCCTTTGATCATATTCACTCTCACTTAGGTATGCTTTGTCTTTCTATGTTTTTCTAAGCTTTCATATGATTTTCTATAAATTTGACATCATCTCTACTTGAGCATCAACTATATTTTATTTGTATGCTTTCAAATGGACCACACTTTAATCAAACTATGTAAACCTCATCTTTGTTTTATCTTCTCTAGATTGGGTGTCATTAACAATGCCCATTACCTCCCTTTTGAAATCTCTTAAATAAATCTTTGGAAACGTTGGGACCAAATCCCAATTTTCTTATTTAGATCCTTATATGGTTAATGATATAAATATCCATAATATCAAATGTAAATAACTCTTAAAATCATTTGATACAAAAGTTCCATGAAATGAATACAATTCTATCCTCTATTGTAAAGTAAACATCATACATAAGCACGCTACTATTTTTTTGTTTGTCAACTTGTATATGAATCCATGGAAAACTAAGAGAATGAATATATATAGAGATAGATAGATAATGAGAAATGAGACACAAAAAAAATATTTAACACTTGATTTACATAGAGAACCTACTAGGGAATAAACTCCATGAAAACAATAAACAAAGATTAGCTTTGTATTGCCTTTTGTGCATTTTTATAGTGGTTACTTATGAGTGCAAAAAATGTTATATTTTGGGACCATATTAAACATGTTTTACCATGACAAAAAATTGGCATTATATGATTATCTATTCATGCTTAAGCCACTGTTGCAAAATAAAATTCTATCAAAACTTTGTTACTATAGAACAACCATTATTATAGAATAGACTATTGTAGAAGAACCACTACTACAAAATAGATACTATAGAAGAACCACAAATGTGGAATAGACTGCTATAGAAGAACCACTAATATGGAATAGACTACTATAGAAGAATTGTTATTATAGAATAGACTGCTATAAAGAATTACTGCTATAGAATGTCACTATAGAAGCACTTATTGGGAAAATGTTATAGCTATAGAAGCACTTAGGTATAGAAATTAAATTTGGTGAAATTGTTTTTCAATTAATTTGGTTTGATCCAAATAAGTTAAATGGAAGTCAAACTTGTTGAGATTAGTTTCCAACTAGTTTGGTTTGGCCCAAATTAGTTTTTTTAGACTGATTTCCAACTAATTTGGTTTGGCCCAAATTGGTTAGATAGAAATTAATTTTTTTTAGACTAGTTTTCAACTAATTTGGTTGTATCTAAATTAGTTAGATGAAAGTCAAATTTGTTGATATTGATTTCCAACTAATCGGATTGGATCCAAGTTAGTGAGATGGAAGTTATATCTATTGAGGTTGAATTCTAACTAATTTGGTTAGATCCAAATTTGCTAGAATCTTTACCAACTCATTCTTGTTGTTTTTCCCTAGAAATAATAAGTTAGATTTGTTGCCAACTAATTTAGACTAAAGATCTTTGATTTTAGTAGGTTGTTATTGATTTTATTTTTTATGGCCTCTCTATAAAAGAGGAGGCATATTTCATTGTAAAGAGTTGAAGATTATACATCTAAGCATTGAATAAAAATTTCACTTCTCTATTTTATCTTGTGTTGTTAATTGAGTGAGATTATAATGAGTTAAGTACGGGTGTGAATATCTGCTTTAGATGCAATAAGGAAAGTCCCTATTGTTTGCATAAGGAGAGATATCCAATACTAGAAATCAGTCTAGAAAGAATGATACTAGTGTAGATTTAGTTTGGTTTCTTTAAATAAATCTCTTAGAGCAGGAGTAGAATGATACTAGTGTAGATTTAGTTTGGTTTCTTTAAATAGGTTATTTAGGCTAAATCTATATTTTCTTTATGGATGAGTGTATGCTACGCATGCTTTAGATAAGTTTGTACATCCTTGGATTGATAACATATGATTATCCTATGTTCAACTAGTCAAAGTGTTGACAAAACATAGGTTAGAGCTCTAGAAGAAATATTTGTGTGTTTAGTTGCTTGATGGAATTGGAGTCTGGTTTTGAGATATTGATGGTTGATATGTGATCCCATCATCTACAAATATCATACAAGCCTAGATATCTTCTTCTTGCATTAAAAAAAACATTTTTTTGAGCTTTCTTATTCTTCTTGTTGGTCTTTTTCCTTCCATTTTTTCTTAAGATCACTTATTCGTCACGACTCATCAATTTCTCCATGCAAGTTGATATGTCAAAAGAAACCTTCTTTTCCATAATTCCTTTGTGTTTTTGAATATACAACACATGTTTTCAACTCTTTGTAAGCTCCTTGGTGATATGGAGACTCTAGAAATGATGTGGCTTACTTCTTCATTTGCCCTTATGATCATACACGTCCTCTTTTTTGACAACTAACTAGCACTATACTAGCTAAATTGTTTAGCTAGACTTTATTTAATGTTTTGGAGGACCAAATGAGATAATTTTAGTTAAAATTTTGGTATGCATGGTCCTCATTTCAAGCCTAGATGTTTTATTAAAATGACTATATCACATAATGATTTATATTTTTTTAAAGGGTAAAATTCATGCACTTATCCATAAAAAATATACAAAATATAGTCCCTAAATCTATCTACATTCTAGGCAAAAAAAGATGTGACTTACTCCATTTGAATAAGTTATGTAAAAAATATCACCTTTAGGTGTCGACTATTCTATGTTATGTTTAGAAAGGTAAGTTAGATGAATTTTAATACAAATATAGTTGAATACATCCCTCTCTCCATAACGAATATTTACCATGTTTTGATATTATTTATAGGAGTTATCACAAAAATACAATCATCCCTTAATTATGATAAAAGATTGAGTATTATTGACATTTTGGTTTATAATTTTTTTGATACATAGGAGAATCAATAACACCTTTTGTTGGATACCCAATTGGGCTTGCATACTGCCACTATAACCCTAATCCATTAGGTAAAATGAAGTCAATGGAACCCCAACCCTTTAGGGCATCAAACTTGGGTAGCCAACTGGCAAAAACTACGCCGCTACCATCCAATCTATCATCTTCTAGGTATGTTATGGTTTGAACGTCGGACCTTCTCAAAGAGAGGCCAAAACTCTAACCATTACACTTTCTTTGAGAGACATTTTTTTAGTTTAAAACATTTTACTTAGTTATCTACTATGAACAAACTATAGAAGATTAATGACAATGTATGTGACATTGAAAATCACTTGAAATTATCTTAAATGCACAAAGGACCAAAATTAAATTTAATGGGAAAGAAATGAAAAAATCAACATTTTATTTGTTTTGTTTTAATATAACTACTTCAAAATTTTATGTTTTTGAAAAGACCAATTTAATTTAATTTTGTATGAATTTATGTATGTATATTTTATTGATATATACAGAAGTTTTTTTTTTTACTATAACATAAATTAATTATGCTCACATCATCTAATTTTTTTTAATTAATAATTTAATAATAAACAATTATTTGAAAAATAGCCGACAAAATCTCGACAATCTGGTTTTTATACTCCTTATAACACACATAAATCTTGTCAGGGATGGAGAAATGGTGATTCGTCGGTCATTAAAGGAAAGGAATAAGTGGGGTTTTGGACCGGAGTGAAGAGCCAGCAGGCCCTAGGGCTTGCATTAAGCATTTAAGATATGCTGGGCAGCATTTGTACTTGAAAGTTGCGCATAACTATTCATATCTCCATTCAATACTGCCTGCCGCTCACATTGGCCCTGACCCGGGACCCGGTCTCTGTACATGTGAATTGAATAAACCTCGCAAATCGCAATGTGAAAATGCAGTCACAGACTTCAAACTTTAATTACCTGCGTTGCTTACTTTTACACAAGACTCTATTTATTCAAAGCAATTTACCAATTATATTTTTTTTTGGTTGTTTTGTCACAGGTTGTTTGAAGCCGTCACACAGATTTAAAGTAATTTCCTCTTATAACCACCATACCACAATTATTTTAAATCTTTTACACTCAAAAACATTATAAATTTACCAATTTCATATTACCCACCTTCAATTATTAATTATGCGTGGGGCTTAGCTGTTATTCTTCTGATTGCGCGGATGCCGTTTGCAGTTCTCCCAACTCCCAAGGATTCGAGAGCCTCCTCCCTTCGTTTCTCATCTATAATAAATACGGTCAACAAAAATGCCGTTGGTTCCTTCAAGTCTCCCCCAACATTTAATGAGGATTGCTTGTTTTGTTTTACGAAAGATTGGATGATGGATTCGACCGACTTTCGTAAATTCTTTTACATGGATTTGTGGGTAAAACAGTGTACAACTCGTATTAACTTCATTCCACGTAAATTTTATTGAAGGGTCAGAAAATTCGGTCTTGTCAGATGTTGTCAAATTTAAAAAAAAAAAAAATATATATATATATAGCTTTCAGGTTCATTAATGGAGACAAGTCCACCGTCAATCCTTACTCCACCCTGATATCTTGTCTGTGAAGTTACTCAAAACTTTTGACGAGGAAGGCATCTGGGAGATACTGTAATTACCAATTATTTTTTCCAAGGTATGCTAATAATTACCAGGCAATCTCCATGTTGGCACGTGAAATCTCACATCAGAAATAAGTATGAAGCAGGACAGTCTAATCTCTTGTTTATTTGAGACAGCTTGTCTTCACCAATAACAGTCGTTGTATTTATGGACGCCATTAATGCCGAGCACTATATTTATTGCTGGTTTGAAACTTGCGTTCAAACTTTTTCCTCGTGTTAAATGATAGTCTAATTTGGCTAGGACGAATTATCCACCGTTTTCTTTATTTATAGGGAAATGGTTTCAAATTATTTCTTCAATTTGAAACCATATCTCTAGATCTATAAGAGGGTCAACTGGGTGTAGTAGGAACAAATATCTTCTTTCTGATGTGCTGTGGTGGTCGTCCTTGTTTAAGAGGCGGGAATTTTTGAAAGAGACCCACCATTATATGTTCTATTCATTCTTATTGCACCTCTGCTTTGATAGTGACCCACCATTATATGAGCCTCGACAGCTCACCAGATCTATAAGAGGAAAATAAATGTTGAATTGTTAAAGGATCCATGTGTCAGGGGAGTTCAAATGTGTATGCTTTTCATGTTCGTTATACTTCACATTTGAAAGGAGTTCTTCTCTCCCAACTTATTTTAATCTGGTTCTTTCAATTGAAATGAGTTGTCCTCTTCCAACTTATTTTAATTTGGACGTAGATCGTCTGGTTCTTTCATTTGAAATGAGCTGTCCTCGTGGGTTGTCTGGTTCTTTCATTTGAAATGAGTTGTCCTCTCCCAACTTATTTTAATTTGGACGTAGATCGTCTGGTTCTTTCATTTGAAGTGAGCTGTCCTCTCCCAACTTCAAATAATTTGGACGTAGGTTGTCTGGTTATTTCATTTGAAATGAATTGTCCTCTTCCAACTTATTTTAATTTGAACGTGGGTCGTCTGGTTCTTTCATTTGAAATGAGTTGTCATCTCTTAACTTATTTTAATTTAAAATAAAAATTTATTTTTGGATAAAAGAAGTATTAAAGTGAAATAAAATTTCAATATAGAATGAGGTTCAACTACCCCACACACATGTCTAGATTGAATGTTTTTTCGGTTACATAGATGAATTGGTTATAATCACAATTTTTAGTACTTATCATTACAATCACAATTTTAAGTACCTGTCAAGCGCAGGTTCAAACTATCAGCAAAGTCTTCCAATACATCCACTGTCTCATTAATGGTAACCCGTCATGAGATGGGGATCGTCCAACGCAAAGGGTGCCGTCTTCGTCAGTCTCGTTAATGATAACCTGGCGTGAGATGGGGACCGCTGTCAGTCTCGTTAATGATAACCTGGCGTGAGATGGGGACCGCCCGCATAGGGTTCGCACCATCTTTGTCGGTCTGGTTCAACACGTGACATAAAGAGGACCGGCTTCGTCAGTTTGGTTCAACACATGGTATGAAGGGGACTGTCGAACAACAAGTGAGATGGGGACCGCCCAACGCACAGGGTTCGCACCGTCTTCATCAATCTGGTTCAACACGTGGCATAAAGAGGACCGGCTTCGTCAGTCTGGTTCAACACATGGTATGAAGGGGACTGTTGAACAAGTCGAACAAGTGAGATGGGGACCGTCCAACGCACAGGGTTTGCACCATCAAGTGAGATGGGGACCTCCCAACACACAGGGTTCGCATCGTCTTCATCAGTTTGGTTCAACACGAGGCATAAAGAGGACCGGCTTCGTCAGTCTGGTTCAACACATTGTATGAAGGGGACTGTTGAACAGGTCGAACAAGTGAGATGGGAACCGCCCAACGCATAGGGTTCACACCGTCTTCATCAGTCTTTTTCAACACGTGGCATAAAGAGGACTGACTTCGTTAGTCTGGTTCAACACATGGTATGAAGCAGACTGTCGAACAAGTGAGATGGGGACCGTCCGACGCACAGGGTTCGTACCATCTTCATCAGGCTGGTTCAACACGTGGCATAAAGAGGATCGGCTTCGTCATTCTGGTTCAACACATGGTATGAAGGGGACTGTCGAACAAGCACGAAACATCGCACCATCTTCGTTAGTCTGGTTCAACACGGCTTCGTCAGTATGGTTCAACACATGGTCAAAGGTCAGTATGGTTCAACACATGGTCAAAGGGGACCGTCGAACAAGCACGAAACATCGCACCATCTTCGTCAATCTGGTTCAACACGTGGCATAAAGAGGAACACGTGGCATAAAGAGGACCGACTTCGTCAGTCTGGTTCAACACATGGTATGAAGGGGACCGTCGAACAAGCAGGAAACAAATCGCCATCATCAATCAAGTGCAACACGCAGAGGAGTCGGATCGGACTACTGGCTATGCATGGGCATGCCCGTGGAATTGAAACCTAGGTCTCCTTTCGATAAGCGCCCCAACTTACCAATCCACCTAAACCCACAGACAAGACTGGAAGTTAATAGGGGTGAAGAATCCTACGTAAGGAGGACCAAGGGCTTCCACCTTTAAACCTGTTACCCTATTGGCAAAGAGACATACGCAAAGAGACAAGACTGGATGTTACGCACGAACAAGACTGGATGTTAATAGGGGTGAAGAATCCCACATAAGGAGGACCAAGGGCTTCCACCTTTAAACTTGTTACCCTATTGGTAAAGAGAGAATAAGTTTTTATTTTAATTAATTTAGTCATATATAGTTTATTTGGTGTTGTTGGGATTTTAATTTTGATATAAGATATCATCCATATATCTCAACCATTAAACCATGACCTCATTAATTTAATATAATAAATTATTAATAAATAAATTATATTATAATTAGCTTTTTTTACTTTATTTGAAGATTTTAAAATTTGTTATTTTTATATTATTGATTTTTTTATATTTTTATTAAGAGAATTATTTATTATTTTTATATTATTATTATTTTTTATATTTTTATTAAGAGAATTATTACGAGAACTTTATATTAAAGTGAAATGAGATTCCATCTTACTAATATATCACTAGAAATATTTATTATATTTTAATATTTGAATTTTATTAAGCAATAATTAGTTTAATTAGTTTAAATAGTTTAATTTGTATGGTTGTGTGTTAAATTTTTTATTGATAAGTTTAGCTCTCCCCTTTATGAGAGGTCATGGTGGGATGAGGATGAATGACCTTTAGGGATTTTTCACATTAACTAAATAATAATTTAAAAAAATCAATCAGTTAAATTAGTTGTTACTTTATTTTTAAGACATGTTTATGTTTTCAATATACCATATCCATCAATAATAAAAAATAAGGCTATATGCCGAATGGCATTTGCCTAGTTATTATCATCCATGTGGTTGTGAGGTCGATTCCTCTCGTGCACTGATATATATATATATATATTACGGTAAAGCATGGTAAAGCATAGTCTTGTATTTATGTTGTAAATGGTTTTAAGTAGGTGATTAAAATTTTAATTTCATCATTTTGAGAAATACCACCTTTCTTTTAAACATTTATGTATTTACTTTTGATTAATGCAAATACTTTTCATTAACTCCATTATCATAAATCAAAGCATAGTCTTGTATTTATGTTCTAAATGGTTTTAAGTAGGTGATTAAAAATTTTCCTTCATAATTTTTGAGAAATACCACCTATGCTTTCAAACATTTATGTTTTTACTTTTGATTGATGCAAATCCTTTTCATTAACTCCATTATCATAAATCAACAACACGTTTATATTTAAATATTTCAACTAGATAAGATTGTTCTCACCAACCTATCTTCCCAATATAAGATAAGTGACCTTTATCATATGGTTCTTTAATTTGTTAAGGATTGTACCTCCTTACCCTTGATGATTTATTTTCACTTTTGGTTTTATTTTTAGGTCTCTATAAAGAATTGTGGTGATATTCCTACTAAATAGGATTACTTTAAAGCTAATCCAAAATATAAGGAGGAGATAAAGAATCCTAAGGGTAAAGAGTTCAAAACTTCCAAGAAGAATTAGATCACTTGTGGGTACTATAACAAAGATGATCATGTTCTAAGAATTGCCATACTAGAATCCAAAACATTGACATAATTTAAAATGGCAAGTTTGTATGAGAGTCTTATTAAGACCTCTAATGACACTGATGACATCCATTCTAATAGTTCACATATTTTCAAGCAATCAACTTATTAGTCATATATGTCTTAATAGGAGTGGATTTTAGATTCTAGAGCCTCCAAGTATATGATTAAACATTATAATCTTCTCTTTGATTATAACCATCTAAAATATGATGAAAAATTTTATATTGAGGATGATTTTGGCTTACAAGTTTTAGATTTTAATGACATTTTTTATGCCACAAAATTTGGAGAGATCCCTCATTTTCCATGAATGGACCCCAATATCCTTTTATATTTTACATTACTTGCACTAGTAGTAAGGTGAAGCGTTGGCCATATTGATGGGATGTTAAGGACATGGATGATAATTAAAAATGGTTGCCTCAAGGTATCATGATAAAAATGATCATATGTACAAACTTGGCTCTACTTTAGATTATTATTTTTTTATTAGGGTAAATATAGGGTATTGAAAGGGCTCATGCCTTTTTATAAGACAAAATAAAGTTATTCAAGTATTACAAAAACCACTTGTAAACCACAATCATACTTCTTACACAACTCAATAGTTTTTAAAGCAAAAAAATTACTACTTGTCACTATAGACCGTTATTGCTAGCTACAAATGACAACCTAAATTATTTATGTCATTGTTTCCCAACCGAATTAGATTGGGATGCAATCTATTAGGGGGGTCCATCTTTGGTCCTCTTCTCTAAGTGCACCCCAGTTTGCCAACCAATATTTTAGCCAACCAATATTCCACACAGTTACTATCTCTATAAGTGTAAAAATATTTAAAATTCTCTAAAGATTTTAACATCTATAGCATGTCCTCAATGATACTTGAAACTTGGCAGCTTACCCTAGCTTTTTTTCAAGCAATTAATAATATATAGAGAGTCTCCCTCTACCATCGGCTTCTTCACTCCTATATCTATGGCTAACTTTACTCCAGCAAGGGCTACTCTAGCCTTAATGTGGTGGCTGGTCATAGTGCCTAGATATCTAGTTCTACCCCCACTGTAACACTATTGTTGTTCTTGATGACTTCCCCTCCACTAGCTTTACTCGGGTCACCTTTGGAAGCCCCATAAAAATTTAGTTTCATCTATTCCTCTTTAGGGTGATGCCAAAAAACTTGGCCTCTCAAATTTGTTGGCAAAATATCCTCTTTTTATAAAGGTTTAAGATTCCACTTCAAGACTATACTCACCTCCTCACCAAATTCAAGTTCTCCTTCAGCTTCATAATTAACAAATTATTTAGAATGGTTATTGTAATGGTTTGAGTATTCTTGGTTGTAGGTCTTTTCTCCCCTTTGAAAAGCCTTCTATTTCTCTCTAACCAAATTCCCCAAACATAGTGAAATGGAATGAGATCCTATATCATGTTCAATATTCTACTTCTAAATGGCATTTCCCATTGTTGTAGCCAATCTAACATGTTATCCAACATGACACAAGTAATTCCCATTTATAGAATTAAATCATTAACAACCTTTAATGAGTATTTACATTCTAACATAAGGTGTTTCACATATTCTTCATTAGCCTCCCATAAGTAACATCTATTAGGGAAGTATAAACTTTTATTTCTCATATTAACATAGTCAAAATTTTATTTTGAGATACTAACAAAAGGAAAATAACTATATTTGGAATATATTTCTTACGCCATAATTTCTTCCATGCTTGCATTTGGTTTTATTAAGAGTAAATCATAGGCTAATTTGATACTAAAAATACCCTTGGGGGTATGGCAATAAAATCTTCCTTTGAGGATGAGCATACATGATACCCTCTTAATTTATTATTGCGTTTATTAATAGCCTCTACATTCTATAAATTTCTTATTAAATTCTTCCAACCTACCTCTCCTTCCTTCCTTTCTATGTAATCACAAACTAAACTATCATATTTGTTCCCCAATTCATTCTTGATTTTGGACACTTTACCATCCTTACAAAGCATATGATTTTCCATATGGCACCCTTCCAAAGCACATATCTACTTCTTACATAGTGATTACATAAAGATGAGCCTCTACAAGGGTCTAAGGTAGTAAAAAAGCTTTTTGTATCTTGATTGTTCAAATGTGTCATTTCAAATTCTTACCCATAATGAATCCCCTTCCTTGATGACCCTCTATCCTATTTTTCTACCTAGAACCTTGTTCAAATTTTAGGTATTTTAAACCTAATCCCCTACTTGATTTAGGCCTACAAACTCTGTTCCATGCCACAAGAGGTAGTTTATTATTTTATTTTGATCCCAACCACAGGAACCTTTTTGAATACTCTCCACTATATTTACAATCTTCCCAAGAATTTTAAACACTAAGAGAAGACACACAAATATGGCTTGAAGAATACTTTTCAATATCTAAAATTTTCTTGTCTGGATTAGAGGATTACCCTTCACATTATTCTTATTCAAAGTAGAATGGTTTTGTTTCCATGGTGGTTAAGGGTGATGTGACTAGTGCACTTTTGTATCAATATTTGGAGTATACTATTTTGAATGATTCATATGAATTATCCTTATATGGTTCATGATCTTCCATTGGTTGAACCACTTTAGGAATATCTAAGGAACA
The DNA here is from genome assembly GCA_028583015.1 of Wollemia nobilis. Classification (NCBI taxonomy): domain Eukaryota; kingdom Viridiplantae; phylum Streptophyta; class Pinopsida; order Araucariales; family Araucariaceae; genus Wollemia; species Wollemia nobilis. The sequence continues at coordinate 7,901,791 of JAQPPZ010007530.1, forward strand.
CATACCAAGGAAACACCATCAAAATTCCTTTCCCAAGGACAAGATAGGAAATCCTCCCAATCTTTGGAGTTGATTCACAATGATATTTGTGGTCCTATGGTGTTTCAATATATGATAGAAAATCATTATGTTTTGATAATTGTTAATGATTTCACTAAGGTGGTTTAAAATTACACAATCAAATCCAAGGACAAAGCCTTTACCAAATTTGAGTTTAAATCTCTAGTTGAAAATTATCCAAAAAGGTGGATAAAATTTTGAGGAATAATTTTATGGATAATGGTGGGGATTGCTATAAATAATTTTGAGGAATTTTTTAATTCTCATGGTATTTCTTGGTAGAGTATAATTGGGTATAACCAAACGATATGGTGTAGCTAAGTGAAAAATAGGTCCATAATTGAGATGGTGTATTGTATACTTCATGTTCACTAAGTTGATCTTAATATTTGGTTAAAAGGTACTTATTATGAGACAAATATCATTAATTAGATTCTCACCTATGTTGTTATGGGTATGATTCCTTTAGATAGATTGATAGATGAGTATCTTTCAATTTCACGCATTTTGTGGTTATTGTTTGGGATCATGTTCTTATTGAGTTATAGAATAAGCTTCAACCAAAGAGTCATAGGTTCACTTTTATGGAGCATGATACAAGGTCAAAAGGCTATAAAGTTCATGATCCTACTATTGATGGTATTGCTAGGTGTAATTTTTATTTTGATGATTCATCACATGCCATACATTTTGGACTATTTTTGACAATTGGTGAGCAGAAAATGGTGTTCTAAAAAACAATTATTTTCTTTCCATTTAATTATCAATTTGATAGTTCATAAAATTGTGAGTGCCACGCACAGTATATGCCTATAGTGTGGGGAATGAGTCCCTTTGTGCCTATCGGTTTGGTGGGGGGATTTGTTCATGTATTTTTAGTTCATCCAAACCCAATAAAACTAAGTGCAAAAAAAAAAAAAAAAAAAATTGCAATTTTAAAATAACTGAAAATAAGCACACAACTAAAAGTAATATGTTGGAAATAAACACACAATTGGAAAATAAATTTACGGAAATAAAAACACAACTAGAAATAAAGGTGCAATAAATAAATACACAACTTAAATAAATAAAGCAGGAAATAGATGCAAAAAATAATAAAGCAAAAATAAAATAAATAGGGGAGGATTACTGCCTCGAGTGGGCCCAAGCTCCCACAGATGGTATGTCTAGTTGATTAAGTAAAAGTCATTCTTTTAGTCCACACGAATGAAAACACTCAAAAAATTTATTAATATATTATGTAGAAAAAAAAATATTTATCGATCTGTGTATTTTAGAATTGGTCTTCTTAGGAATGGTCTACGTTCTTTATATAGAATGTAACAATCTTGTTACAAAAATAGCTTATTCTATTATAATAACGCGACATGATTTTCTATGGTCGGTTCATGCACAATTGTTATTTTCTTCTATTAAAAGCACGATTGTTTGATTTTAATCACCAAAGGATAAGCACAATGCTCCTTAGGTGTATACAACAAACTATTTCTAAAAATGATGCTTTTATTAAAAACTACATGGTCAACCGATCAACCAATCAACAATCAATATTTAGAATATAAGCGCTTATTCTATTTTAACCATAATTTGCAATTTATATAAGAATGATTCTTCTTTATTTTTAGCAATAATTTCCTTAAAACTTGCATGGTCGATTGGTCAATCGGTCAATGTTGAATATAGCTCCTATATTCTCATTGGATGTAGATGCTTTCAAGCCTATCACTGGGGTACAAGTACCAGAATACAGGCACTGAAAGATAGGTGTCGAAATATAGGCACCAGGATATAGATACTGAGATACAAGTGTTGGAAGACAATCGCCTTCCGATTGCCAAAATACAGGTATTTGCCTATCACTAGGATATAGGTACCTCCATCATTCACCATAGTCTTCTTCAATATGTCATCGTACTTCAAAATATTATTTTCTTCGTGCATTGCCAGGTCTAAATGGGATGTTGACTCGAAAATGCCAAAGTAGTAGCAAAAACTTGCATCTACTCATATTTTCCACTAAAAACATCAACCAAGCATAATACTTCATTTTCTATTAATTATAAGTAAAAGTTATATAAAAATACATCTCTAATGCTAATTAAACCAGTAATGATGCCCTTGCAAATGTAAATAAAATGAGTATTTTCGATGCTCATCATATCCCCATGCCGAACATTTGACATGTCCTCATGTCACATTCTCCCGGTACATTTTGTTCAGATTGCACATTCCTCAGGCCTCAACATTTTTTTATGCGGTGGCTTTGTTGGTGTTGTTGTATAGGAATGTAGGTGCTATTGTTTGGATTACATTTTCCTTGGGTTTGGGTATTTTTTTTTCTCTCGCGTTGGCTACCTTGAGCCCTATCCCGAATAGTCCACTTCGAAAGAATATTTATAATAGTGGTGGTGTTGCTGAGAACAGGTGGAAAGGACATTTGTTAACATGGATGAACATTTTTTTTTCTTTTGGATCGCGACTGTTGGGTGTACTCAAATGGTTTGATCCTCTTTGACCCTTTTTATTCCTTTGTTCTATTGTGTATAAAATATATATATATATATATATATATATATATATATATATATATATATATATATATATACATAATGAATATACCCCATTTTATTCATTAATGAGCATATTTTTGTGCTCATTATACCCCCATGCCCAATCTATTGACATGTCTTCATGTCACATGTCCCTTGTACGTTTTTATGCTTCCTTTGAGTTGAGGCACTATCCACTATTTTTTTTGAGATGTGTGCATGAGGTAGTAATATTCGTTGCAATTCTTCTCATGCATAATGCAAGCCATGTGGTTGAATAAAAATATGTAATATGGACAAGAGAAATATGGGGGTACATACTGGTATTAACATAGAAATGATTTCAAGATAACTATGCATATAATTAATGGAAAACTTAGTATATACCTGGGCGAATTTTGTGGAACATGATGTGTATGATGTCTGATAATGTGAAACAATTGTGTGCTACTTTTAATCATGGTGTACCAAAAAATGAGGATATCATGGTATTCTTCGTGTGGTGTATTTCTAGAGTTTTCTTTAAAGCACTGCATAAATGTAGAGACTAAGGTCTCATGTTAAAAATAAAAACATAAATTATTATTATTTATTTATTATGGGAAGACACACTTTCCCATTGGAAGTCGGTCATGGATGTCCTCCGTTTATTATTGTCTCGCATATTGTGTTATTGAAAACTAAGAAATAGACATACTCCCTCTGTCATAAAATAAATATAATTATATTTGTGTGAATATGAGCACTACTTTTCCGGTGGAAGTTAGGCACCGTTGGGTCTAGTTCTATCGTGAATATAGGCACCATGACTGCTTCTAGCTATAGGCACCACCGGGAAGGAAGCACCACTGCTACTTCTGGATATAGGTACCTTCCTCTTGATGGGAAGTAGACACCTTTATCCTAGTATGAATGTAGGCATCGCATTCCTGGTGGGAAGTGAGTGCCTTTTCCACATCACTGCATTCTTAGAAAGTGGACAAAATGTAGGGCAACATGGCTTCATGCATGATAGGCCTAGTTTGACTTGACCACCTACATATTGCATCCAAATCTACGTGTCCTGCAAAAATAAACACATAAAAAGTAAAAGGAAAACAAGAATCATGGCTTCGTGCCTGATAGACCTAGTTTCTTGGATGCCTATAGATCACATCTAAGTCCACGTATCCCTGCAAAATAAAAACACAAAAACAAAGAAAATCGATTCTAACATTGTTAAGCAAAATAGGTTCCATACCTTTTTTCCTCATCATTTTTTTTTACCATATATATATATATATATATATATTACTCCTTTTTTTTCCATGATGAACGTGTGAGCATTCATCAAATTGCTGATATGGTATTGAAAATATGGGGTCTCCCCCATGCCTATGTTTGATTCGATCTCGTGAATGAGAGGCGCATGGTAAGGCCATAAATGGTGCCCATTGACTATAAATGTTGTTGCCATCAGTTTGAAGCTTAGAGACCTGGTGTATGTGGGTCAATAAGCGAGGCTTAGAGCTAAAGTGGTAATAGTCATATTGATTCCTCGAATATGCTTAAAAATATTTTAATGATATACTAGTTTCGAGAATAATTTGCAAAACTTTGTATCCATCGAAAACTGGATGGAGTTTTCTAGTATCTCCACGAAAAGGTAGTTTTCCAACATGACTGCCAAAATCCTTTCTAAAGAATTACACATCATATGCTCTCATATTGTCCATTGTTATGGACTCCCCATACATATCTGTAACTTCACAAAATATTCATAACCAATTATTTATTCATCAATTTTTTCTGAGGAAATCAGGATTGAGCGACATTTGCTTGATAGACCCGATTACCTTGGATGCCTATAGTATGCAATGAGCTTCATGTTGTCTTGCAAAACATAACAAAATAAAAAGAAAAACCTAAACTAATGATGTTATCAAAATCTATTTATATATTATTATTATTATATTTTATTGAACATTGTAATAGCGTTCATCGTGTTGCTATTTATAATATTGAAGGTGGGGTCTCCCCATGCCTGTAATCGAGCTAGCCTTTGGAATTTGGATCTTGTGATAAGATCTTAGTTTGAGTCAAAAATTTGATACGACTAAGTCTTTATTTGTCCCATCCCCTTCTTTATCTAGTCCTATGATACGTTGTAGCATGGGAAGAGCATATTCCTCATGGCCTCAACACCAAGTTATTCCAACTTATGGGCAGATTATGCAGGCAGACAGATGACTAGTTTATTTTACAATTTTTTTGTTAAATGCAATTATTTCGGTTATGCAACTAATGTTAGCATTAAAATTCACCACAATGTTGGATAATGTTAAGCCTGTAATTTTCATTATTAAAACTGATCTTCGTGGATCGAGATAGGTTTTGTCTAATATTAAATTAGTGTGTTGGCCTATCACTTTCATTGTTGTTGGTTGTAGCTTATGTCTCAATTTCTTGAGGCATGACTTCCTAATGGACTGTGTGAAAACTGAAACTTCGCTGATAGTTTGAGAAATGGTAACAGTAAAATTTTTCAATTGTTCCATAATATCAAACTCAGGTTTTGTCATTTTTAAATTTCCCATAGCCTTCCAAGATACAGTGGAATTCATTCAATGTTTGATTGTTCAACAACACATTTTTCTACTTCTACACTAATATGGTACATCAAGTTCATTCCCACATCTACATGATAAGTTGGTTAATTTAAACTATTGTTTCTGGGATTTAGCTCTAATTGTACCAAGAATTGTTTTGGCCTTGTAATAGGTGGAACTAGTAAGCTGATATGTTTTGATGGTTGTGTCTATAGAAGTGGGTCCACGAAGTAAGTTTCTACTTCTTCTGGATTTTCTTTTATTTTTATGGATACATCCTGGTCTCATAATCTAGGTGATAGTTTCCACAGATTTCTACTTTGTTTTTTGGACATTTAGTTTTTCATATTTTTTTCTACACCTTGAGCAAAAAAAGACAAACATTGCTTTAGTTTCTTGCTTCTTCTTCTAGAATGTGTCTGATTGTAAAGCAAGAGATAAAATATTACTTTGCATACCTTCAAGCAATGTTCCTATTTCTATTTTGACTATGGAGGCTATTGTTTTTATTCCTCATGTTGGCAATTTTTCTTTTCTCTTGGAATAATTATGGAATAACTGTTGAATTTTCCCCATTAATGTCAGCCTAGTCACTAAATTATTTTGTATAATGAGTTTTCATGCTAAGGTGACTCAAGTCAAGGGGATTTTCCTCTTTGATAGATATTTCCAGAATATTCTGAGCTTGTGGCTCTAAGGTGTCTTTTATTTTTTTAATAAATTATCCCTTGGATTCTATAGGCCTTTGTTGGACTCAAGATTATCAGGTGGGGTATCTACAGAAAGGTAATCTAAATGTGTTTTTCAAATGAACTAACCTGTGGATCATAACACTATGATTTTGACACCAAAATGGTGAACAGAGAATGGTGTTTCAAAAAACAATTATTTTCTTTTCATTTAATTATCAATCCGGTAGTTCGTAAACTTGTGAGTGCCACGCACATTATATACCCGTAGTGTTGAGAATGAGTCCCTCTATACCTATCAATTTTATGGGGGGATTTGTTCATGTATTATTAGTTCATCCAAACCCAATAGAATTAAGTATGGAAAAATAAATAAATAAACTACAATTTTAAAATAACTGAAAATAAGCACACAACTGAAATTAAGATGCTGGAAATAAATACATGACTAAAAAATAAACTGTTGGAAATAAACACACAACTGGAAATAAAGGTGCAAGAAATAAACACACAACTGAAATAAATAAAGCAGGAAATAAATGCAAAAAATAATAAAGCATAAATAAATTAAATAGGGGAGGATTACTGCCTAGAGTGGGCCCAAACTCTCGTAGATGGTCCACTTGGTTGATTAAGTAAAAGTCACTCTTTTAGCCCATGTGAATGAAAACACTCAAAAACTTTGTTAATAAATTATGCAGTACAAAATAAAATATTCGTCAATCTATGTATTTCAAAATTGGTCTTCTCAGGAATGGCCTGCATTCTTATATAAAACGTGGCCATTTGCATTACAAAAATACCTTGTTTATTTTAATCATGCGATGTGATTTTCTACGATTGGTTTGTGCACAGTTGTTATTTTCTTCTATTTAAATTTTAAAGTACAATCATTTGATTTTAATCACTAAAGGATAAGCACAATGCTCCTTAGGTGTATACAACAAATTATTTCTAAAAATGATGCTTTTATTAAAAACTATGTGGTCAATCGACCAATTGGTCAACAATAAATATTTATAATATAAGCGTTTATTCTATTTTAACCATAATTCATGATTTAAATTTAATCATGCATAGATAAGAATGATTCTCCCTTATTTTTTGCAACAACTTCCTTAAAAATTGCATGGTCAATTGGTCAACCGATCAACGTTGAATATAGCTCCTATATTCTCACTAGATGTGTGTGCTTTCCAGCCTATTGTCGGGATACAAGCACCAAAAGATAGGCACTAGAAGTTATGCATCGAAAGACAGGTGTTGGAAGATAGGCGTCGGGATACAGGCACCAGAAGATAGACATCAGGATATAGGCATCGGGAGATAGGCACCTTTTGATTATCAGGATACATACTTCTACTTATCATCGAGATATATGTACCTCCGTCATTCACCACAGTCTTCTTCAAAATGTCATCATACTTCAAAATATTATTTCCTTCGTGCATTTCCAGGTCTGAATGGGATGTCAACTCGAAAATGCCAAAGTAGTAGCAAAAAATTGCATCTAAAAACATTTTCTACTAAAAACACCAGTCAAGCATAATACTTCATTTTCTATTAATTATAAACAAAAGTTATATAAAAATACATCTCTAATGCTAATTAAACTAGTAATGATGCCCTTGCAAATGTAAATAAAATGAGCATTTTTGGTGCTCATCAACAATACTTAATGATTCCTATTCCTCTCATACTATTTCTATTGATATTCTCTTATATTCTAATGGACCATCCTTTCCTTCAAGTTCCATTCGTTTAGAAAACTTAGATGGTGCTACTAAGCCTGTTTACCTTATTATTCAATGGATGAAATCATCCCCTCTTCTCTAGATCTATAATATATCATATTTGATCAAATTTTGATAATGTTAAGAATATTCCTCTTTCAAATATGGCTTCTATCAATGAATATTTTCTTGTTGAACTTCCTCTCCCAAAAATTATCCTATATCCATGTGGGATAGAATCACCCTTTAGGATATAGACTCTCTTATTCATAAATAATGTCATTGAAGTCCTCCTAACATCCACATTTGTTAAATAAAGAGGATATTTATGGAGATCTAGTGATCCTATACTTAGAACTTAACTAATCTAAAACTCATAATTTTAAGAACGAATATCATAAAAAAGTGAAATTCAAAAATAATATAGTATAACAAATCAAAATACGAATATATAAGCAAAATAACAAAATGATATTATTGATTGGAAATAATTCAATCAATCTCTAAGAAGAGATGTGAGGCTAAAACATTGCATCCATTAATCATATTTTTTATAGTCAAGGGTTCATATATTTTTGTACAATAATTGTTGTTTTGGAAACCACCATATTGAATAAGGAAGGTCACCCATAAGGAAATATGGTGGTTCACCTTTCATAATTTAGAAGGGCATCCATATGGAAATGTGGTGATTCACCTTCTATGAATTACAAAATGTGTTAACATAGCTAGAGATGCATTTTGGCTACAACAATTTAATAATAGAAATTACTATTTTGGAAAATATTTTGTTTTACGTTTTTTAGGGCCTTTGGAGTATTTTTAAATTTACTAGAAAAATCTATCTATGATAGAGTTGCCTATAAAATTGTTGTTCTCTGTAATCTTTCCAAAGCTTCTTGAATGGATCAAAATGGAGTCCCGAGCATAAAGTTATGCCCTTGACAATGCAATTATGATCCAAAAAGATATTTTTGGGTATTTTTTAGCATAAATCTATTATATAAAAAGGTCACATACCTAGATCATTTATCCCCCCTTGAAAAATAGTGGTCTTGATTACATAAACTCTTGACATCAGATGAGGATATTATTTCTATATTTGATCTTTTGATATTTTATGAACCATTAGGTCATGGACTTGTTGTTGGATGTGCTAAATATATTTCATAAACTATGCTATATTTTTTACTTCTTTTTGTCCATGAGGTGAGTACTCCATGGGTTTCATAGGGACAACTACAATAATGGGTGCTAAGGATTGGAACCCAAAATATACATGAAATAGTGTATGTTTGGTAGAGCATGCTGAGATCACTTGTATTCATGATGAATGTAGGAGAGGCTCTCATACCATGTGCATGGATGCTTGGAATTATACATTCAAATAAGATGTACAATAAGTCAATTCACAAATTTCATTTGGCTATCAGTTTGAGGATGAAATATTATGACATGGTCAATTTGGTGTCCATCATGCTCCATATGATGGATATAAATTTGCTATCCCTATTAGATACAATGGACTTTGGAAAGCTAAAGTTGATCCATACATGACTAAATTAAAGGTTAGTAGTCTCCTTAGCTAAAATGGATTTATTACAGTAAATCATGATAATTATTTTTTAAAAGTGATCAACTACTACAAAAACACAATCATTACCATGCTTAGATGTGGGCAAACCTAAGAGGAAATCCATGGAGATATATTCTCAAGGCTTGGATGGGACTACCAATGGTGTATATAGTCCTTACTTCTTGGTGTTTAACTTGGCAATAGTGTAGGGTGTACATGGCATGATGTACCTCTAGACATAATTCCTCATCTTGGGCTAATAGAAGTACTTTTGAAGTACTGCCAATGTTTTTTTGTCCTAAAATGATTTGCTAGTTTGCCAAAGTGTGCTTACCAAATCATATTTGAGCACTCACTAGCTTGTACACAAATATGTTCCATGTGGTAGAGGAAGTTATATTGTAAATAAAAATTAAAAATATGCTTACCCACATGAAGATATTTGTATGCATTTGTAAAATTAGAATCTACTTCATACAAGGTGGACTAGTTAGAAGTATCATACCCACAAGAATTAAGAATAGTGGAGAGTGTTATGATTAAAGGTTGGCTTAAACAATTTACTACTGAATTGGTAGTCCCTTTATTATGCTTGTTGATCAAATATCCCACTTTTGATATCTTTTATTCCTTGGAGTACTCTATGTGTGAATGAACTCTATAGGTTTATGATCTATATGGATGATGGTTTTCTTGTCCAAGATGTAGTGTTTCCATTGTTTACTTTCTTAGACAATAGCATAGAGCTATTTATCATATGTGGGATAAATTTGAACTTCTTCATTGAATGTTTTACTATGATAGGTAATTGGATGACCATGATGTGTGAGAATAGCTCCTAATGCATACTCTAATGCATTTATCATTATCTCAAAAGGTTGATGTAAATCAGGTAGGAAAAGTGTAGAAGCTAAACAAAATTGGTTCTTTGATCCTTCTGTTGTGTATCTCCTCAATGGTATTTAACACTTTATTTGGTTACTTGGTCTCGTATCCAAGTAATGTGTGAGAACCCCACTACAAATCTTTGATAGAAATTGGCAAGACCTAAAAAGCTATGAAGCTTTGTTAGAGTCTTTGGGATAGGGTAATATCTAACTACTTGAACCTTCTCAAAATCAACATGGACTCACTCTTTGTCAATAATATACCTAAGATACCAAACCTTTGTCATGCCAAATGGGCACTTCTACAAATTACATATAGCTTGTGTCTTCAAATAATCTAAAGTACCTATCAAACATATTACAGATGTTCCACCCATGTCTTACTATAGATGAGAATTCCATCTAAGTAGGCTACCACAAATGAGCTAGTGTAGGGATACAAGATGTCATTCATCATCCTTATGAATATGGTAAGTGCATTGGTCAAGTAGAAAGGCATAACCAAACACTCAAATAGATCCTCCTTGGATTTGAATGTTGTCTTCCATACATCAATGGGCTTTATGGGTATTTGATGATAGCCAAATTTGAGATCATTTTTGGTGAAGAAATTTACACCATGAAGCTAGTCCAACAAGTCATCTATCCAAGGGAGTGGATAGTGGTTATTCATAGTGATTTTATTTAAAGATTTGTAGTCAATATAGAGTCTCCATGTTCCATATTTCTTTGGATCTAAGAAAATTAGACTACCACATGGTGAATCACTTGGTCTAATGTGCCCCTTTTAAAATAATTATTAGATCTGCCTCCTCATTTCCATATTTTTAAGGAATAATGTATGATAAACATGAGCATTAGGCAAGGGTGAATGAATAACTAAATCAATGGAATGCTTTATCTCATAATAAAGTGAAACCCTAGTTGGTGACTTGAAGAAGTCATCATATTCCACTACAATTTGGTCCATCCACTTCTATTGCATAGGTCTTGCAATTGATGTAGCAATGATCCTCCTACTTTATGGCTTGATTATCAACAAGATGAATTTTCTTATTTTGGATATCATATTTGTGCATTTTTAGCATTGATTAAGGGAACACAGGTAGGAGGAGATACATATAGTATCTTTAAGTACTAACCTCTAATAATGATGATGACAATTTTGAGTCTATATTCATATACATGATGCCTCTTCCATATAAATGGTTGGCCTAAAATCATATCACAAATATTAAAACCCCATTTTAATATTATTAATAATTGTCTAGTCATGTGGTACTTTGGGTGCCTAGGCTTATGGGCCCATATGATGTAACCATTATGTATTATAAAAATATGTTATTTAAATATGTAACAACTATTGTTTAGGAGTTACTATCTCGGGCTCCCACTTTCATGTGGATGGAAACCCTTGAGAGTTAGGGTTAAGGTAGCCAAAGACTTTAAAAAAACAAAGGGGGCAAGAGAGGATGCATCTCATATTTTGCTGTATCAGAATTCTGCCTCTAATGAGGTTGCCTCATCAAAGAGTCTTGTGATTCTAGAATGTTCTTGTTTTCTACAAAATAATCTACTAGATGTTTATTTCATATTGTAATATTATTAATTTAAAGATTATTTTCTATTATTATTGTAATATCATGTGGATGTGATTTTATTTTACTACAAGGTTCCTAACAAGTGGTGTTAAAAATATTTCTAGGGACACATCCTACTATAGTATAAATAGTTCCTATCTTGCCATTTAGACCTCTTAAGTATGATTTATCTTTGTTTTTATTTTTCTACTTATTACACTACAAAGAAAATTTGACCCATTTTTTTATGTTTTAGTTTAATAGGTTATAAACCTTGTGCTAGGGGTTTTAAAATATCATGAAGGGGATATTATTATTGGCTAAGCTAGATTTCCCATAAAATATCTAGTGAAATGAGGGGTGATTACTCTCCAATACCTAGGCATCAAACAACACCCATATATGAACTTGAGCTACCACACACCTTCAGGTATATAGAGATTCCCTAGGTTTAGTAGAGAACTTTAGCCATAGGAAGATTTTTGACCATGTATCTATCCACAGTACATCAAGCATAATACTCAAGAATATTACCCTCCTATACTATTATAGATGCGGATAGTGTGCTCAATGGTATGTGTGAATGTTAGAAATAGCTTATATTACATTATTTGGGTCATGTAAATGTACCTTCCTTGGTACATAATTAGGACATTAGATTACTTTAGGGGAAAATTATCTAGTTACTTCATGCAATGTAATAAATGCACAAGTGTCAATTTGCAAGTTGTAATGTGCAAGGTGTCCACTTGTACAACTAGGTAGAGTGTTGGCCAAGGAACTTATCTTCCTATATAAAGGGTCATAGATATAGAAGAGATAACACAATAGTGTAGGATAGACAATAGTGTAGTGTTGTAAGCTATAATATCAGAGCTCATTCATTGATTAATAGCTTGTACCATGGAGTGTTCATTTCCTCCATAGCTACTATTGTACTCATTTTCATCATTTCTACTTATAACATATTTCAGTCATCTCGTAGATTTATTTTCTTTCTTATTATTTTGCATATTGTGAATGTTATATCCCATTGTATATTATATCAAAAGCTAACATGGTATTAGAGCTATGGTAGATCAAACTACGGTAGATCGATAGAAAAATCACCATTATCATTGACCCTGAGTTTTTTGTCAATATGATGCACCATTGGACCAATCACTGTCAAAATTTCTTAAAAGAGTCTAGGTGATAGAATTAGGGAGATCCACAAGTGAGGATTGAATGAAATATTAGTTTCAAAAATACTAAGATTGCATATGGCTAGAGTCTTTCCACAGAGTTGTAGAAAAAATCGTGAAGACTAGGACTCAATATTTATTCTACTAGTTTGATGAAACAACTAGTGAAGCTCATCTAAGAGATTTGGAAATATTCAACTAAATTTTCTTTTATTACAGGGAATTAATTCTCAGATGATTGGGACACCTCCTACAATAGAAATATAGGATACCTCAACTTCATTACCCGAAGGTCAGAATGTATTCATAGTGCAAAGATTAGTTGTTGCAGAAAGGAGAATACTTCAGAAGAAACTTTTGGAAATGAATCATGGTGAAGTCAGGAGACTAGATATCTCCATTGCTCGATTGAAGAACTTCACAAAAATAAAAAGGCCATAGAATCCCTAATTCAAATGAAAATTCCATAGAAGCCTTGATTTAGAATAAAAGGCCACATAAGCCTATAAAATGCCATAGAAGCCTTGATCCAAAATAAAAGGCCAAAAAAGCCTAGAAAAGGCCATATAAGCCGTAATATTGAAGAAAAGGCCACATGAGACTTGATACTAAAATAGGCCATATATACCTTTATCCTGAAGAAGACTCTAGAAGATAGTACTTAATTCAAAAGCATATTTCAATACTAATATTTTTGCTACAAGTAAAGGAGATCCAGTAAGTTGGGAAATATTCCTACAAGAAAGTTAGGAAGAGCAACCTCTTCAGAATTAATCCAACACCTAAAGAAAAAGAGATCAGGAGAAGATCTCATTGAAGAAATTCCAGAAAAGGAAGAAGAAGAAGGACTTGGAGATTCCTGCTCGAATCCAAAAGAAACAGAATCAAATATCCAGGAGAAGATATCACCACAAACACTTCCAAAAGTAGAAGGTTGAAGATAATGTCTCAAGGAAGACAAAAATAAGTTGTAAGATTAAAGACCTTGGTGAGGTCTCAACGAGCATCCAATAAAAGACTAGGAGAGCCTTGCTGAAGAAATCATCAAAGAAGAACTCATTGGAGAAATACACTACCAAGGAGAAGCCCTTGATAGTGAAGGACTTGGGACAATTGTCACCATCCGAAAACAAGCCCAAGAGGAGGATAATTTAGCAAGGAGTGCCAAATTCAAGCAGAAGAAGAATCCAGTGAAGACCTCAAGATATTCAGAATCTTGAGAAGAATATCCTACTTGATGTTAGAATTTGACAAGAAGACTTGAAGATATAAGAAGTTGGCTAAAACCAAAATATTGAAGATTGCATCTCACAACAAGAAGACACTGCTTCAGATACAGATATTTTTCCAAATCTATAGCAGGAGGAGACCACAAGAGGAGAACAAAGTAACCAAATATTAGGTTCGTGAAAGGAAGTTCAAGACTACAATTTGGTGAAGGAGTTATTTGAAATAGTCTACAAAGAGCTGCAAGATCTTACTCAAGGTAACAACTTGGTGATCTAAGACACCAAGATCTAAATAATATACAAAAGAAACAAAGAAACTACAAAAGATTTCAAAAAAATGTAAACAATTATTGGTGCAAGTAGATTCATTAATTTGATTACTTTTCATATTTGTTAAAGCACCTTAATCTAGATTAAATTTGAAACCTAAACTATAGTCTTTAGAAGTACAAAAAAAAGGTTCCCTTTAGAGGTTCATTTGCACACTAGGAGTTGATTAGATTCCAAATATTAATTATCTATCAACTACCTATTATCTACTTTGGAAAGCCAAAAGAAGACTAAATCCTACAATACTAATTGTAGTGAATTTGCAAAATATTTGAAGGTTCATTTCAAATTATTCTTTATTAGTTGTAGTGAATTTATTAAGTGCATTTTATTGAGAGTAGATTGGAGTGATAAGGTGTAATTTATTAGTGCATTAAAGAGTGAGATTTATTAGATTCATTTGCACTATTATTAATCTCAAAAGAAATTATTTTTGTGCTTTGAAAAAGGTTACAAAATATAGTTTGGATCAAGTGTCTAAAGACACTCTTAAAAGCACAAAAATCTACAACTCATAGTGGCCAATAGAAACCACATACATTGGTTAGTATAAGCAAAGAAAATATAACCAAAAAGAAGCTTTAAATATTGATACTTTGTGAGTCTTAAATCAAAAGCACTAAAGGGGTTAGTGCAACTAAAAGCTTCTATTTTATAGAATTTACAAGGCTTGGATTCACCATCAAATATCTAGTCAAAGAAGGTAAGGAGTCTAGCCAAAGAGACATCTTCAAAACCCTCATAATGCACTCATAAAATCTACTACAAAATGAGAATCTCAGGCTTGCAAAAGAGTGCAAGAAAAGGTGCAATAAAAAAGGTTTTATATACATGTAAAGGTTACATGGTATTGCACTTATACAATACATCATATGAAGGGAAAGGAGCATATTTGAATGTGCCTCAAAAGGCACAACAAGTACAGAAAAACCAGCCAAAGAAGGGTCAAAAGATTAGCGCTCTTCAATAATTGAAAGGGCATGAAGCAGTAGATTGATCAATTAGGGCATTGGTGAGACGTTTTTCGCAGGACTGCCCAAACTTTCGAACTCGTTTCGGCCATATCTCACTCATCCAAAATTGGATTGAGCTAAAATTTTGAGGGTAGATGCCTGAAAAACCCTAGAACGTCTCCACAAATTTTTTATGTCATTTGGAGTAACACATATCCTAGCATATCCCTATGTGTGAACGATATATTTGGCAAGCGACTATGCGAGGGTTTCATCTGGGTTGAGTGCAAGCAGCTCCAGAGGTTGGTTTTTAGGGCCTTCGGGCCCTAGCGGCCAATATTTTTGTGGTTTATGCTCAATATTTTAGAAAGAAATGTTGTAGGGGATACAAGATGGGTTAGAAATTTATCTTTCAACAGATCATACTGTGAACTTGAGTGACAATGGCTTCCAATTTGCTGCACAAAAGAAAAGTGAAAACCATACCTTTCCACGACGTCTAGGGCAAGGATTAAAGAGACCACAAAATAAGTTTCAAGTAGTTGATCAAAAAATGGCTCATATCTCAAGTGAATCTAGTGCTAAGGTGCACCCACAAAATAATTCTACTATGAAAACCCTTGTCAAGGGTAAGAATTTTGAAGATTCTATCCCAAAAATGAATTTTAGGGATGCCCTTCATGGTGGACAGCCTCAACCCAATGCTAATATCAATATTAGGGCTTCTCATAAACCTCTAAGAATGCCTAAGATTGATCCCAAGAAAATGGAGTCAGGATGTCTTAAAGCAGCTGATGGAACTCCTATTGTTAAGCTTGATATGGGTAACATTCAGATTGGCATTGAAGATTTGGAAAAAAGAGGACTAATTTGTCGGTTCATGGGTTTTCGTTCGAGTCTATCTGCTTTCAAAGTCTGGGCTGCAAAAAGCTGGAAAACTAAAGGTGAGTTACAAATCTCTATTTATCCAAATGGTTATTTTCTTGTTTTATTTGCTAATAATGAAGATAGAGAGAAAACTTTTCAAGGGGGTCCTTGGTTTTTTGGAAGGGCAAGGCTTTTCATGAAGCCCTGGCATACTAAATTTAAAGCCGAAGAAGAGATGCCTTCTATAGCTCCCGTGTGGGTTAGACTCTTTGGCCTCCCTATTGAATTTTGGAATCCTACTATTTTTTCTTCAATTGGAAACTCTTTAGGAACTTTTATGATGATTGCTGATTGTACTCAAAATTTTGAACATATTATTTATGCTCGAATTTGTGTTTTAATGGATTTTGAAAAACCCCTACCTAAAAATATCACATTACAATTTGGGGAAGACACTTGGGAGCAAGTAGTGGACTATGAGAACATTCCTTTTCGTTGTAGAATTTTCCATGAATATGGTCATTTGGCCAGTGCTTGCCCAAATAAAATTCCTGATCAAAAGAAAGAAGATATAAACTCAGTAGGTTTCCAAATACCTAAGAAGAAGAACACTAAAAAAAACCAGTAATGAAGGATCAATCAAGTCATTTACTAATATGTTTGAAATCCTTTCCACAAATGATGTCCCAAGTGAGGAAGAGGAAATAATGGAAACTAAAATCTTAGAAACATAGTTTAAATATGAAGGAAAGAACTCAGAGACAAACCAACAAATCAAAGGTTTTCAACAAAAAAAAAAGGAGAAAATTTGCACAAGAAAAACAATATTTCAAATGTCAAAACTTCAAATAATGCAGGTCCCAATATAGACTCCATTGAACCATCTAGTAAAATTTTGGCTATGTATGAACATTCTTCAAGCTTAGAAGCCATCTCAGATTCAATTGGAATAAGTCAAGAAACAGGGAAAAAAAATTGAAGATGGATTCTAATCAAAAAGTAGGTCGCAATACCAATCAATATCATATGGTAAAAGAAGGTGAAAAGCTTGTAGAGGAAGGTAATATTAATGCCCTTACCAACATTTTTAGCCCTGGTATTAATGAAGATCATTACTTGGAATATTAGAGGACTCAAAGGGAGTCTTTCAAAACAAAATTAAATTAGAAGAATGATTCAGATAAATCATCCACATCTTGTTTTCCTTCAAGAAACAAAAATGTCAATGGAGGATATGGACTTAATTGCCAATAAAATTTGGCCAGCTGGAAAAGTGGTTTCCCTCAGTTCCCAAGGGACTTCGGGTGGCATTGCTTGTCTTTGGGACCCAAAAGAGGTAGTTATTCACCATATGGTTGGCAGTTGGGGTTTGTTGGCTATAGCTATTCAAAGTAGACATTCCAACCAGATTATGCTCTGCATTACTGTTTATGCCTTGAATTATTTTGAGGAAAAAAGAAGATAGTGGAAGGATATTACTCATATTATCTATCATTTTCCTAAATCTTGGATCTTGATCGGAGGAGATTTCAATACCATCCTCTCTCTGGATGAGAAAAGTGGGGGAAATAGAAATTTGGACAAAAGTACTAACCTCATGAGCGAATATATTGCAAACCTCCATCTTGTGGATATCCAACCAGATAATGGCCTTATGACTTGGTCTAACAGAAGGCAAGGCTTAGCTTGTATAATGGAGATATTGGATAGGTTTTTGCTCTCTGAAAATTTCTTAATCCATGGTCACATTCCTAAAGTGAAGACTCTTAATAATGTTGGTTCGGATCATTGGCCAGTCATGGTGGAAATGTGGAAAACCAATGTGAGTTTCTCTCCTTTTCATTTTCAATTAATGTGGCTTAGAGACATTTCCTTCAGACCTCATGTGCAACAATGGTGGAAGGAAGGTAAACCTAGGCATGGGACTAAGATGTTCTGTTTTGCCAAAAGACCGCAATACATTAAATCCAAAATCAAGACTTGGAACTGGAAAGAGTTTGGGGATGTTCATAAAAAAAAACATGAAGTTATTGCTCATATTGAAAATTTGAATAAGAAAATCCGTTTAGATGGCCTCACAGAGAAGAGAAGTGCAGATGAAATTAAACTCACAACTCAATTAGAGGAATGGGAAAAAAGAGAAGAAATCTTATGGAAGCAAAAATCTAGAATTCAATGGCTCAAAGAAGGAGATCGAAACACAAATTTCTTCCACAAATATCTTCTAGCTCGAAGATCTCACAACTTTATTTCTTCCTTAAAATCAGATTACGGAGATGTGTTTATACTTGGGATGGCATGAACTCTATTGTTGTTGATTACTTTTCCAATCTTTTTGCTGCTACTCCTCTTGACTCAGATTCTCAACAAAATGTTCTTCAAGCAATCCCTTCTCTTATCACTTCTGAGGAGAACTCTATTTTAACTGCTCCTATTACTATTAATGAGCTTCAACAAGTAGTTTTTAAAATACAAAAAGGGAAAACCCCAAGTCCTGATGGTTTTCCTATTGAGTTCTACCAAGAGTTCTGGGATATCCTTCATGTTGATTTATTAGAGGTGGTGGAAGAATCTAGGAAATCCAAAGAAATTTTGAAGGTTATCAATAAAACTTATATTACTCTTGTTCCAAAATCTCAAGAGGTTGATCATATCTCAGCTTTTAGACCTATTGCTTTATGTAATGTTCTTCTCAAAATTATTACTAAAATCATGGCAGAAAGGTTGAAGCCTCTTTTACATAAGATTATTTCCCCAGAGCAAGGGGGATATGTGGAAGGACGTCAAATAGTAGATGAGATAGTTCTTGCTCAGGAAGCCATCCATTCCATGGATATGCAAAATTCTCCTTCTATGTTCATCCGATTAGACTTATCCAAAGCTTATGACAAAGTGGATTGGCACTTCCTTATCAAAGTTTTGAGGCAATTTGGTTTCTCTAAGGATTGGATGGATTGGATTATGGGATGTATCTCTTTAGTTTCCTACTTAGTTCTTATCAATGGCAGGCCTTCTCGGTATTTCCCAGCTTCCAGAGGTATTAGGCAAGGTGACCCGCTATCCCCTTATTTATTCATCATTCTTGCCGAATGCTTGGGTAGGACTATAACCAAAAAGAGGGAAAACAAAACCCTTGAGGGATTTACCATTTCTCATGGATCTAGACCTATCTCTCATCTTCAATTTGTGGATGACTCTACCATTTTAGGTAAAGCTACAGTTAAGGAAGCTTCTAATATTAAGCAAATCATTGGCTATTTTTCTAAGGCTACTGGGCAGTTGATCAATGAAGACAAATCTAAAGTTATTTTCTTTCACTTGCTCTGCTAGACAGGAAGCCATGGTCTTGGATAAATTAAGATATAAGAAGACCTCTCTTCCAATCACTTATTTAGGTATTCCCATAAATATTCAAAGGCAAAAAAATAAATATTGGAATTGGTTGTTGGACAAAGTCAAGAAGAAAATTGGAAAGTGGACCAACAAGTGGCTTTCCTCTAGGGGTAGAATCACCTTGGTAAAATCAGTCCTTCAAGCTATTCCTATTTATGTTTCTTCCATTTTGAATATCCCAAAGGCTGTTCTTCAAGAATTGGATCAAATCAGTCATCGTTTCCTTTGGAGTGGTACTAAGGAGAAAAGAAAATGGGCCTTGGTGAAATGGGATACTTTATGTATTCCTAAGAGTGAAGGGGGGTTAGGATTCCGGTCTTCAATTAATAACAACAAAGCTTTAGCTGCTAAATTATATTGGAGGATGTTGCATAACCCCAATGCTCTTTGGGCCAATAATCTTTGTGCTAAATATGCTGAGAACAAAAGTCCTGAAGACCTTGTTCGCTATCAAATTCCTACCAAAGGTTTGTGGGAGGTGAGCAATTGATACAAAGGTAATATTTGCATTAACCATTAACATAAGGTTACAAAGTTTAAATAAACATTAAAATAACCATACTAGAGAAAAGGGGGGAATAGGAGAAATTAAGGGAGAAGAAATTAAAATCAAATTCTCTTGCCGCCCAAAGATGTTGTCGTCCAACCGTCGTCCGGTAAGGTAAAAGGTAAGTAATCTTACCCAAGGTAAAATACCTTTTTTAACCTTTTACCAATGGTAATTTTCCAACATTCTCCCCCTTAAAGTTGAGAGGACTCGACTATACAGTCTCTCAACTTTATAAATTGAGCTTTAGCCATGCCTTTGGTGAAGATGTCTCGCTAGATTATCCAAAGTGCTGCAGATATTGAAGCTCAACTATCTCGTTGTTCCACCATATCTCTTATGAAGTGATACTTCATATCAAAATGTTTTGACCTTTTGTGGTGGATCGGATTATATGCCAACCGTATGGCACTAATATTATCACAATTCAGCTTGGTTGGACCAATTTGTTTTTCGCCAATCTCTTCAAGGATTTTCCTCAACCGGAGGATTTGAGTACTAGCATGGGTAATGGCTATATACTCAGCTTCTGTAGATGATAATGCTACAACAGATTGCTTCTTGGAACTCCAAGTTATTAGTCCTGAACCTAGACTAAAACAGTTCCTTGATGTAGATTTTTTGTCATCTATATTATTGCCCCAATCATTGTCACTATAACCAACTAACTTCACAGAGTTAGACTTGTGGTAATGGATTCCAAAATCCAATGTACCTTTTACATATCGTAAAATTCGTTTGGTTGCTTGAAGATGCAGCTCGGATGGGCATGCCATAAACCTTGATACTAGAGAAACAACATACTGTATATCTGGCCTAGTGTTGGTGAGAAACATTAAACTCCCAACCATGCTTCTGAAATTGGTCATGTCAACTTTTGGTGCTCCATCATCTTTGCTTAGCTGGATTCCATGTCCTGTTGGTGTTGCAACTGATTTGCACTGCTGCATAGCAAATTTCTTGAATCATGTCACGAGCATATTTCTGTTGACATATGAAGATCCCATTCTTTGATTGATGTACTTCCATTCCTAGGAAGTATCTCATTAATCCGAGATCCTTCATCTCAAACTGATTCATCATGGAGTTTTTGAACTCCATATTCATTTTATTATTACTACCCATAAATATTAGATCATCCACATATAAACAAACTATGAGGATATCTACTCCATTCTTCAGGTAGTATAGAGTTGGTTCACTCTTGCTTTTTGTGAAACCATACTTGCTGAAATAGCCGTCAATTCGTGAGTACCACGCTCGTGGTGCTTGCTTGAGGCCATAAAGTGCTTTTTTCAATTTATAAACAAGGTTCTCTTTTCCTTGTTCTTGGAAACCTTGAGGTTGTTGTACATACACCTCTTCTGTCAGGTATCCATTTAAAAATGCACTTTTCACATCCATGTGTTGAATGTTCCATCCTTTATGGGCTGCCAAGGAAAGAACAGTTTCCGATTGTTTCTTGTCGAGCAATCTGGAGCAAAGGTTTCCTCATAATCTATTCCATATTTTTGAGTAAAACCCTTAGCTACTAATCTTGCCTTGTGCCTTTCAATGCTTCCATCAGCATTGAATTTGGTCTTATAGACCCATTTACATCCAACACATTTTTTTCCCTTGGGAAGCTTCACAAGCTCCCAAGTATCATTCTTTTTAATTGAGGATATTTCCTCTTCCATGGCATCTTGCCATATACTTTCAGTACATGCTTTTTCATAGCTAGATGGTTCTAGTTGTGCAGCAGCCAACAAAGCATAATTGACTACATCACCCCTTGGTTCATGAGACTCATCATCTCCTGACATTTGAAGATTTTCAAGTCTTGACAAAATGTCGTCCATCTCACTAGCTTGACTCCTAGTGTATCTTTGTTGGAAATTCCTATCCAACATTTGAGAAGATGGATGACTCTGTAGTATGCGCTTTCCTTTATTTGTCTCTTTCCTTTGAGAAACTGGATCAATATCCATCGGACTTGGAGCGCTTACAGATCTATGAAATCATTTCGGAGAGTTTGGGGGTGCCAACAAAGGAGTCCTTCTTGGACTTGGTGTACCACTTGATGTACTTGATGAAGATTCCTGATGTGGACTTTGTGGAGGGGAACTTTTTCCACTACTTTTCTTGGGTTGTACAAATGTGGAACTTTCCGAATTAGAGTCAATATCAACAAATTTTTTATGACCCCATTCTCCCCCTTCATCAAAAATTACATCCCTGGAGATAATTATTTTATGTGTCTTGGGATTGTACAATCTATACCCTTTGGTTGATTCACAATACCCTACAAAAATACATGCTTGACTCTTGGGATCAAGCTTCTTTCTCTTCTCCTCAGGAATGTGTGCATAAGCTAAAGAACCAAATACTCGAAAATGTTTGACATTTGGTTTCTTACCGTACCATCCTTCATAAGGAGTGATACCATCTAAACTAGAAGTCGGACTTCTATTTAGAATATATGCACTAGTTCTCACTGCATCCGCCCAATAGCTGTATGTGAGATGCTTTGTCTGAAGCATTGTTCGTGCCATTTCAACAAGGGTGCGGTTCTTTCTCTCGGCCACACCGTTCTGTTGTGGGGTATAGGCAGTGGTGAACTGCCTTTTTATCCCATTTTGCTTACAATAATGTAAAAATTCATTTGAGGAGTACTCTCCTCCTCTATCAGTGCGAAGACATTTGACATAGTAGTCACATTGCTTTTCTACATTATTTTTGAAGTCTATGAAGCAATCAAATGCTTCATCTTTGTGTTTCGAAAAATAGATCCAGCACATTCTAGAATAATCATCTATGAATGTTAGAAAATAAGAATTGTTTCCAAGGCTTTTTGTTTGCATTGGACCACAGATGTCCGAATGTACTAGCTGAAGAGGATAGCTTGCTCTCCACGCTTGGCCTCTTGGAAACTTCGTTCTGGAGTGCTTTCCCAAAGCACATGCTTCGCATACCTTCTTATGTTCTAGAATTTTTGGTAGTCCTGTCACCATAGCTTGTGATGTTAACATTTTCAAGCTAGCGGAATTGAGGTGACCATATCTCAAGTGCCACAATTCACTTGGATTTGTAATAGCAATGTTTGCAAGTTGAGCTCCCCTGGCTCACCAAATTTTAGAGGGAATAACCTATTCTTTGTCATAGGTACTTCTGTGATGACTCGGTTACAATTGTTTTTATCAAGGATTGTACATTTTCTTTCATCAAAAACTAATTTGTAATGCTTCTCCATCATTTGGCCAACACTTAACAAATTGTGTTGTAGCTGTGGAGTATAGTATATGTCATTCACTTTTTTAAGGCCTTCTTTTGTTGGAACTTCCATAGCTCCAATGCCTTCAACTTGCAAAGATTTATTATCCCCTAACTTAACATGGGATTTGTAATTTGAATCTAATGTAGCAAAGAGATTTTCTTTGCCACTCATGTGGTTGGAGCAACCAATATCCAAAATCCATGTATCTTTAAGATTTTGATCTGACTGTCCATAAGAGAGAAAAATATTTGATGGACCTTCTTCTTCTCCGTAGAATGAGCCATATTGATTGCTTTGATCTTTTGAAGTCTTTGACCAGTAGTCACGAGCGAAGTGTCCTTGTTTCCCACAATTGAAACAAGTTGTTTTAGTCTTGTTACTTCCTCGTCCTTGATTTCCATGGCCTGCATTGCCGCTTTGGTTCTGATTGGCTCCTCTGTTTTGATTTCCACCTCTGTTTTGATTTCCTCCTCTGTAGGAGTTGCTTTGGCCTTTGCCTCTTTGTTGTTGTCCTCTGCCTCGGCCTCTTCCTTGTCCTCGTCTTGCAGCCTTCATTCGAAGTGAAGGCTTTGTCATCACCTCCATAGCTTGTTGAAGGTGCTCCTTGAAGTCTCTCTTCATGTGATGTTAATGATCCAATCAAACTATCAAATGTAAGAGTAGAAAGGTCTTTGGATTCTTCAATTATGATGGCAATGTGATTCCACTTAGGAAGAAGTGTTCTCAACACTTTCTTCACAATTGTTTCAACTTTTGTGTCATCACCTAAAGTTTGCATCATATCAACTACTGCTTTGACTCGTACACAGTAGTCACCGACTCTTTCATTTTCCTTCATTCTGAGATTTTCAAAATCTCTTTTTAAGGTCTGAAGCCTGACTTGCTTCACTTTATCACTTCCTTGGAATCCTTCTTTCAAGGCATTCCATGCATCTCGTAGCGCTTAAGTAAGATGCAATTCTAGGAAAGATACTTGGATCTAATGCCGCTTGAAGATGGTATAAGGCAAAAGAGTTATTTTTCTCGTGCATCTTTGAAGATCTTCTTGTCGGTTGCACTCAAAGTAGTCCAATCTGTTGGAGCAGTGTAACCGTCTTCAATACTATCCCATAGTCCTTTTCCTATGAGTAATGTCCTCATTTTGATGGACCAGTACTCATAATTATCCCCACTGAATTCGAGGATTGGTAGATTGTTATTTGATCCCATTATTATCTACTAAAACAAGAAACCTCTCTTATATAGTCTTATTTCAAAAAGACTTTACAAACTATCAAGCCTTGCTTGATTTACAATCATAAACAACTCACTCTTGTTGTTCAGCAATTACAAAATTGTCAGCGACTTGTTCATCGTCGTCACTGATCAATATAATTTCAGGAGAAGGAGTTTGTAGGATTTCAACTGAATTACTATAATGAGTATATTCAGATCCTTGTGGAGCAATCTCCACTGTGTCGGATTGTTCAAATCTGCTCCCAAAGGAGTTATCTTCTAAATTTGTTTCGTATCCTAGATCAGGATTTCTCTCGTTGGGCAATAACCGCGTTTTGCAACTGTGAAAAGACTGTATTTATTCCTAGTGTTCTCACGTGCTCATCAAAGCTTTCAGCGTTTGTTCTCAGTAACAAACTACAAAGTGCTTGGTAACATCCTTCCGATCTTATCATTTAAGAAAATTTCCCAGAAATTTTCTTTTACAAAGATTTCCTCTTAGGAAATTTTACTAATTTTTTTTACCTCTTAAAGCGTAAATTTTTTTTACAACTATTTCCTCTTAGGAAATGTCAATCATCAACTTTAAATGATAAATAAAAAACTTTTCAATTTTTTTTTTTAAATTTTACATCTATTTCCTCTTAGGAAATGACAATAAAAAAAATTTAAAGTTACCTTAAAAATTTTTTTTTAAAGAATTTAAAAAAAAAAAAACTGTTGACCCCGCCGAGGTTCGATCGTGCGACCTCGCGGGCGTCAAGGCAAAGGGTAGCCGCTGTGCTACCGGGCAGATCCGGGAGCATAAGCAGGCTCCCTGCCCTTATTGCTTTCGCAAGCTAGCGCGAAGCAATAAAAAAAATGACCCCGCCGAGGTTCGATCGTGCGACCTCGCGGGAGTCAAGGCAAAGGGTAGCCGCTGTGCTACCGGGCAGATCCGGGAGCATTAGCAGGCTCCCTGCCCTTATTGCTTACGCGTCGAACGCGAAGCAATTTTTGGCTTCGTGCTTCGACGCGAAGCAAAGGATTTCTTTGGGACTTTAGTCCCACATCGCCTATGCGGCGATGTTTATGCTCTTTAAAAAGAGCAAAGCACACTACGTGCTTTGATTGCCTACGGGCAGTCACAGGCTGTGAAGAACCTTTTGCCTCGGGCCACGTGTAGGTCGCCACATCAACGAACCACCTCGGGCCACGTGCCCGCCGTGTCCCCTCCCTGCCCCCCCCGTCGCCACGTCAACGAACCCCTCGCCCTGCGCCTTCTCCAACGTGCCCCTCGTCAACGTCCGCTCCACCATGCCTCGAGAATCATGCCGATCTGCTCCTGGGCCGCCTCGTCCCCTCCCCCTTCTATCTGCTCCTACGGGCTGCCTCGGGATCCATGTCACCTCGGCTCCTATGGGCTGCCTCGAGATCCGTGCCGTCGCCTCGAACTACGGGCCCCATCGCCTCGAGATTCGGGCCGGTCTCGGCTCTCGGCTCTGATACCAAATGTGGGAGGTGAGCAATTGATACAAAGGTAATATTTGCATTAACCATTAACATAAGGTTACAAAGTTTAAATAAACATTAAAATAACCATTCTAGAGAAAAGGGGGGAATAGGAGAAATTAAGGGAGAAGAAATTAAAAACAAATTCTCTTGCCGCCCAAAGATGCTGCCGTCCAACTGTCGTCTAGGTAAGGTAAAAGGTAAGTAATCTTACCCAAGGTAAAATACCTTTTTAACCTTTTACTAATGGTAATTTTCCAACAAGGTTATCCCATTTTAGCAGTTCTTAAGACTGGTGAGGATTTGATAAAGAAAAAAATATTTTGGATCATTCATAATGGTCAACCTGCAAATTGGGATCTTGGGATATGGGCCAAGCTTTGATAACTACGGTTGAATTGGAGGCAAAATATGGATGGAGGAGCTAACGAGGCTAACTGGATAAAGGGGCTAATTGCAGGTACCATACGTGTAATTCAAAGGTTGGAGATATTGGATCCCTATTGAGGATCAAAAGATCATCCTTGGATATTCAGTTGTTGGATGGACAACGCTAATAAGGGTGAGTCCATTGCATCAAGTTATTTGAGCATTATGCCAAATAATCCCAACCAATTACAACATATTTACGTGATTGTGGGATCAGAAGCTCAGCTAAGGTGAGGTTTTTAATTGGATTTTATTGCATCGAAGGGTGCTACTAGTGAGTAACTCATGAAGCATGGCTTTCATGGCCCTTTTAGATGTGAAATGTGTGAAGAGAATGTAGAAACTCTCAACCATATTTTTATTGAGTGTGCTTTAGCCTCTGAGCTATGGAGGAGAATGTCCACTTTACTTGGCTTATAATGGTCCAATTTTTTACTTTTGAACAACTTTGGAGGGATTGGCCTAATCAAGAGGGTGTTGATCATTTTATTAGGAAACTAGTTTGGATGGGTTCTACCATTCTTCTTTGGAATATTTGGAATGAAAGAAACAACTAAATTTTTAATAAAGATAGGAAGGATATTCACTATATTTGGAAAAATACCATAGCCAACTTAGTTGAATCAGTCCATCAACTCCTTAATCACCCCCAAAACTCCCACCAAAGATGGGATCAAGTGATGCAAAGATTGAAGATTAAAACTTCTAAGGGCAATCCAACTTAAAGGGAATGTGAGTATTAGTAAGATGGATAGGACTAGAAATTGGCAACCTCCTCCTAAGGATTTTGGAAAAGTCAATACTGATGGAGCCTCTAGAGGGAACCCTAGAAAAGCCAGTGCGGGAGGAATTGGTAGACTTTCAGATGGCTCCCTGGTTTTTACTTTTGTTGAGAATTTGGGTATTCTTTCCAATAACCTTGCTGAGGGGTATGGTATCCTTAGAGGCCTTCGAGAGGCTACTAAGGTTGGATGGGAAAAGGTGTTAGTTGAGTCGACTCTCAACTTATGATTAATCTCTTGAAGACTCCTAAGAATCATAAGGTGGATTGGAGAATAAAAAGAATTATTGAGAAGATTCAATTAATCCATATGGGATTTTTGAAAGTTGATTACAATCATGTGGTTAGAGATCAAAATAAGAGTGTTGATGCTTTAGCTAATTGGGCTTTGGACAAAGGTGATCTTACTTTTTATGGCCACCCTCCTATATGGTGGGCTTCTCAAATTAGGGAAGCTCTTCTTTCTATCATTTCTTTGGATGGCTCTAGTTCTAAAGGTACCTAGTTTCTTCTTGCTTTTTTTTTGCTTCTCTTTGGTTCATTCAGTTTTTTTAGTTCCCTAGCTCATTCTATTCTTTATTTTGTTTCCTTAGTTTATTCTTGCATTAATAGTCTTCTGGTCTAGATAGGTCATTGTTTTGTTCATTTTTTTTTCTTTTTGTCTTCTTTGTTTTTTTGTTTAGTTTTTTAAGGTGGGTGGGTTCTTTTGTTTTGTTTTATTTTTGTGTTCTTTGTGTTGTTTTTTGTTGTTCTTGTGTTTTTGTTGTTTTATTTTTTTTTAATGTTTTTTGTTATTGTTCTTGTGTTTTTTTCGTTCTTGTTCTTGGGTTTCTCTTTGTTTGTGTTATTTCATTTTTTTATGTGTGAGTGTTTTCTATGTTTTTTGTTTTTGTTTATTGTCTGTTGTTGGTTGTTTTTATTTTTATTTTATTTATTTTATTTTTTAGGTTTTGGTTGTGTTTATTTTTCATGTTTTTTTTGGGTTATGTCTTTGTAGTGTTTTGTTGTTTTTGTCTTGTTTGTGTTTTGTTATGTGGTTCTTGTGTTTTTCTATGTGGTTTGTGTTGTGGTTTATTTTATCTTATTGTGCGTGTTTGGTTGTGCTTTTGGTTTTGACACACTCAAGGAGTTTGTTTTTTATTTTATTTTATTATTTTTGTTGTTATTTACTTTTTTTAATTTGGTTTTGTGTGTTTGTTTGCTCCTTGAGTATGTCAAAGGTGGTAGGCCAAGTCCGAGTCCTAGGCATTTTTGGCGGAATGGATACCCCTGCCTCCTTGGGTCTTACCCGAAAGTGGCATCCCTTTTGGGATGTTTTCCACAAATAAAAAAATAATAATAATTGAAAGGGCATACTCTCCGTGGATGAACCTGCAAGACAAAGGAAGCTCATCAAAGTGATTTACGTAAACCAAATCAAGCTTATCAAGGACATCTACAAAGACAAAAAGAATAAGATTATTTATGTAGATAGAAGAGATCTTATCCATGAAGAAAGAGCATCAAGCTTCCACTTATACCAAGGCCAACAGGCATCATAACAGGGAACACATTGAAGGCAATAAGAAATAAGATAAGGACATATGCTACATTGAGAGTAATATACATAAAAGGAAGAACTATCATCCATGATCGAAGCTCCAAGATGTCTCACAAAGCTACTTGTAGAAGAACAGGTTGCTTGTTGCACAAGAAAATAAAGTAAGCTAAGGAGGAAGATAATCGAAGGAGTTACAGTCTCCTTCTTGAAGATGTTACGTCAAAAGTATCATGCAAGAAGACTGATGCTACTTGGCATAATATTATCTAGCGTCTATCATTTCATAATGCTCAAGAGACCATCGAAGGGAAGTTACAAGCACCAGAGCAAATTCTCATACGTTACAAAGGTGTAACATGCATCGCAGAAGCATTACATGAAGATATGGGCGTTACGCAAGTGATAACACTCTCAATAAATGGAAAAGTTACTTGGCCACCCTTGAACTCCAATAAAAGCAGTCTAATTTTGAAGTAAGAATAGGGTGAAGAGGAGAGCAAATTATAGTCAAAATAAAGGAGGAATATCTTAGTCAAACCAGTTCTAACACAACTTGGAAGAAAGAGAGCAAGAAGTATTTAAAGCTCCATAGAAGGACAAATTACCAACATAAGACTCTCTAGCATTGAAGAACAATACTGACCATTTCTCACTCAACCATACCACACTTGGCCCATCCAAATTCGTCAACTCAAGCGCCACATAAAGGGTACATAAGAGGACTATTATACTTAGTCAAAACTAGTGCTATTCAAGTGTGAAGACAAGGAGCTAAGGTAAGCAAATTATCTCATTAATATTGCTTTCAAACATAGGAGATATAAGGCTATAAAATCAAGGATAAATATTAAGATTATGAAAACAAATTATATAGGAGATAAATTACCTAGATCAAAATAATATTTGCAAAACAACATTGGATATATAAGTAATTTTACTTAGGTTGAACTATTTAATACTTTGTAAATATTATTATATTTTCTAATTTTTTAAATTTGGGAGTCATAAGGTCTACTACATCAAATTGATTTATTGGAAATTAGAAAAATTAATATCAAATTTCAAAAGCCATTATAAGAGGTTTATTAAAGTTTTTTCAAAGGTTGGAAATTATCAATTTACTTGTCTCAAATATTTCTACAAAAGAGATAAAAGAAGTCCAACATTAAACCTCCTTGAAATTTGTGAAAAGTGCTTAGTTCAATTAAGAGCAATACAAGAAAATAGAAATTGATTTTGTGACTTACAAAACTTTACAAAATCAATAAAAAAAATTGAACTACAATTTACAAAAAGCACTATATTGCTCTTATTTCCTATCCAAAACTGATTAGGGAGTCATAAGGTATTCTACAAAACTTGGTAATATCATCATTTATAAAAATGATCAAGTTGCAATATATAAGCTTTCTACAAAACCTAAAAATCCTCAAGAGTATATACTTTCATTACTAGGGAGACATAAGGAAGCCTACAAAACTAAGGATTAACAAATGTTTTATCAAATCAAGCTTATATACTTCTATCAGGGATCATATATCCAAATAAGGAGTCATAAGGTAGACTGCATAGAAGATCCTATCTTATTTCTTCTATTTTCTCAAAGGGAAAAAAGAATGTCATATAATGAATGTGGAATTTGTTCCAACAAAAACCAATCTAAAAAATATGAAAATATGTGGTATGTTGACTCATGAGCCAATCATCATATGACAGGAAATATGCAATGGGTCGACTATCTTGAAGATACCAAAGGCTACATACTAAGAATTGTAGATAACCAAACTTATCCATGTATATCACTGGTGTATCGCTCCAAATTTTTTGCATCCTTACCTTCAGGCTATAGGATCCGCGCCCGGAAGGGGGATGCGAGAAGGATGGGACAATACCTCGGACTGAGAGGCCCTTTGAAGGTCCCGCCTCTCGGGGGAGGGGTATAAGGGTGAATTTTCGACGGATGGTGGGTTCACCAGGAAACTTTTGAGTGGCAGTTTCCACACCTAGGTTGATAGTGGGTTTGATGTGTTCATTTTGTACTTTAATCATTCAACTCCTAGGTTTGGCCAAGATGAATCTAAACTATTCTATATGCCAATGCTGATTTTTATGGATACAAAAAATATGAATAAATGCTAAACACAGAGAATGTGCTAAATGGGACAGAACATACCTGATTCCGGATGTTTGATGAAGATTCTGAGTTTTGTAGCAGTCCAGATCGTCTCAACTCATACGTAATCATCTGAGATCAGACGAGATCATCGTCAGATATCGACGAATTCATCGAACTGAATTTATCAAAAACCTGCAATCACAAAAACAGATACAAAATACCAAATATGCAACTGCAAGAGCAAAGGAGAATGATAGAAATAATAGCAAACATGCCTAAATAATAGATTCAAATAACAAATAAGAGAAATGCAGTAGATTTAATGATTGATTTTAACTTTATCATGCGGTTATGCTAAATGAGGTGAACTCCAAGATGCATAAACATAATAACTAAGATAATGTATAAAGAAATGCAAAAAAATGATAAAGAGATGCAAACTCTAGACTATGATTGCCCCCAATCTGGACTACAGTCAGGATCACCTCCAATCGTACGAGATCATCTGCGCTCCTCGACAAGATCATCCGAAATCATCCGAAATCGCTTGCGACGATCCGAGCTAGCTTCGACTGAAAAATAGTAAAGTTCCTGCAAGAAAACATGAAATACAGAATGCAAATGATAGTATGAGGATGTTCTAAGGTGCATAAGGAACCAAATTTGCAGGGAAATCCGTCAGCTAGGAGATTCAGGGGGATAAACTGAGAAAATCTTAGTTTATATAGGATTAGGGAGAGGTTAGGAGGTTGGAGATCATCCCAATTTGGGAGATCTCCAACGGGGGAGACTCTAACTACGTAGACACGCTTTCTGCCCAGGTTAGAGAGGTTGTTGAAACAGAAGCTAATTATGAAAATTTGGTTTTGGGACGAAATCGTCTGGACGTTCTGTTCCAGACGAATTCGTCAGATCTGGGATGATTTCATCTAATCTATGATGATATCGTCCAACGGTCAAAACAAATCCTAAAAATGGCATGAAAAATGAGGAAAGTGGGTAACAGGCGGTTAACGGGCAGTTTGAGGTTAAAATTTGAATTTTTATCTTTTTACTAAGGTTTAACTGTGCCAATTTTAGGGTGCTACATTTTGCCCCCTCTTTAGCAAATTTTTCGAAGAAAATGCGTTAAAGACGAGTTCTTCCCATTTTACGAGAAAGCAAAAATGTACTCAATTTTCTAGACGATGATTCTAGGTCGAATCGTACGACTACTGACTATGGTGCCCCCTCCGTGTTTTTACCCAAATCGAACGTTTGAGGTAAAAACGTGAAAAAGCAAAAATTAAAATAATGTTGTTTTTGAATAAAATTAAGAAAAATAGGGTAAAACCCTAATTCATTTTTTACTATTCATTTTTACTGTTCCAGAGCTCTGCAGAGAGAAAAATGGTGGAGACAGCGCACAGAGCGACAGAGGTCCGACGCGGGCTACGGGTAAGGATCTAATCCTAGTAGATTAGGTTTGAATTTAATTTGTGCAATTTTTTGATTTAAATTTTGATTGTTTGGGGCATCGCGGCCATTTTTAGGCCGTCGACGACGTCGGGATGAAATCATCCCTATTTCATCGAAATCATCCCTAAATCATCGATTTCGTCCGAGGGCGAAATCGGTGAACTAGGGGCGATCTCGTCCAACAAGGGGCGATCCCCAAGTTGCGAAATCGGAGATGATTTCATCCTAACAAAGGATGATGTTGCCCAATTTGGGATGATATCATCCAATGGTGGATGATATCATCTTTAAGCTTGATTAAAATGTGTTTAATTTGATTGCAATGATTGATTTATTAATAAATTTTATTGTTTTATTGTTTGTTTTGTAGAAAGGATTACTAAAGAGTCGAGAATGGAAATACGATGGGCTGAGAGATGACTTGGCCACTCTCGACCAGGTAGAGCATGACCAACTAGCACAGGTCGGTCTACGACATGTGGCAGAGATGCCACAAGTACCGACGGACATGGGGCTACTGACAACCCTAGCAGAGAGGTGGTATCCGAGGTCATCCTATTTTTGGCTATCGACAAGGGAGATGGCTCCCACTCTAGAGGACGTATGGAGGATCATGAGGATCCCCATACAAGGATGGTTGATGATGCCTATGGCCAATCAGGGCCAGGCTATGATGAGATTGACTGGAGACCCGAGCTTCACCCTGGAGAAGGGCGGGGTGAACATCGAGTCTCTGAGGCAGATGCCTGGGGCATCTAGGCTGACTCGAGTTTTGGTAGGGGTGGTAGGTGGCTTACTACTGTGCCACCAGAGTGGGTGCAGACTACCATGGCTCCTCTCAGATATAGTTTATGATATGAGAGACCACGGGTACAGGTTTGCATGGGGCAGCTTTGTACTATGCCACTTGTATAGGATCCTGCATGGGGTCGTATACAAGGGAGGTCGATGTCTAGTCTTGACATCGTTGCTACAGGTTTGGTGTTGGGAGCACATCACGATGCGGAGGCCGATAGGGCTCCCATTGATAGGGGTTGACCGGGAGAGGCCCTGAGTTTTCTACTAGTGGCTACAGAGGGGGTCACAATGGTGGATAGATCTATCGATGTCACGAAGGTTGTTGGATGACCTCATCCTTGACTAGATCACCTAGAGGCCATGGCGAGAGCACCCCAGGTGGGCAGAGGATGGGCAAGAGCTGGCTCGCATCAAGTGAGTCTATTGGCTGAGGATGGAGCGAGGAGAGGTAGAGCTCCACCGCTATGATCGAGTTCTATGATAGTTCGGTCTACAGTAGGGGATCCCTTCTCTCAGGGATTACGAGTACTCCCAGACTATCTAAGATAGTACTACACTAAGCGGGGCTCCAGACATGCAACGATTCTAGAGTCAGGACATAGATGATGCCCCCATCCAGCCAGTGGATGGTGACGATATTAGGGTTATCGATGGATACGATGCCTAGTACGTAGGCATCCACCCTCCTCGGATGATGAGGGCATAGGGTCCAGTGCATGTCATGGTGCATCAAATGGGGAGGCGATGCCAGGCTACTATTGAGGCAGCACGGGGTCACGATGGGAGAGAGCAATGATGGTCTCCATAGGAGAGATGCCAGAGGATGGCACGGGCTCCATAGAGACCACAGCAGCCAGGGAGGAGGGAGGAGGGACTTCCTTCTTAGCAAGGGGAGAGACCACCATCACTCGATAAGGGCAAGGGTGTCGAGGTAGGGGAGAGCAGCGAGACGATGGCTCTTCGAGCTGAGGTTGCCCACCTCCGGGCTCAGGTGCAGACACTACAGGATGAGGCTACATGGCTCAGAGCTCAGGGTGGAGGAGCGAGCATGCAGGAGTTGGCATGGTCTATGGCTCAGACTATGTTCTACCAGGGAGCATACTACCAGATGGTTCTAGAGAGCCAGAGGTTACAGCTGCCAGCTGACATTATAAAGCCGATCAGGATGGGGTCATCGAGGACATCATCACGATCGATGTCGAGGACCCACGACATAGGGTAGACTCCGATGGGGCCTCCTCCTCCACCTCAGGGTGAGAGAGGAGACGAGGCTGAGAGCTCGAGGGCTTCTCAAGACTAGACGCTCACTGCACAGAGATTGCATTTTTATTATATATTTTTTGAGAGGATTGAGTATGCCAGGCTATTGATTGTGGCATACCAGTCCAGTTTTGATATGATGTACATAATTTGTTGATATATATATGGTCTTTTGATGATATGACTTGTTGAATTTGTTGTATGATGCTTTAATGTTGAATTTTGATTGATTATTGATGATTCATGTAATTATGTCATTTTAGAAATATTATAATTTTATGTCATGTTGTAAAATTTAAATGAAATAATCTGATGTAAACAATTGGTTGTTTTGGTGTGATTTGATGAAAAATAAAAGGGACTTCTAACAATAATTTCAAAGGACATTGTCACTATTATAGACCATTTCATGGAGTCGCCGCTCGCTCGGTCGTCAAGCTAATCCCAGTATAGAAATATTGCTAAAAGTAAAAGAATGCTTAAGAGACTGTCTTAAGACTTTGTGTTGTGATGATGGAAATGATGATGGTTTGATGATTTGTTTTCAGATTTTCATAAAAATAGTATGCATGAGATACTAAAAGAAATATGATTTTGCTAGGCATAAATTCCTAAGTGTGATAAAATTTTGAACAATTCCTTAGAAATTATACCATGGTTGCAAAATTGAATGTTGACATAATGACATGAAATAGAATAAGTGTTCGTTCGTTTTAAAGCACAATTGTGTAACATAATGATGTAAGTCATATGTTTTTATGAATTTGTTTAAAATAAATGGAAAATAAAATTAGAACAATGGTTTGCGCTAGGCATAGAATTATAGGTATAGACTTATACCATCATCGCGAAATCCAAAGAAGAAATTGATATTTTAGTTTTATTGCATGATTGATTTTTGATTTTTGATAAACAGAAAATAATAATATGAACATGACTTTATTTGCTAGATTTTGTAATAGGTTGTTTTAAAATAATTTTGGATTTTTGAAAACAATGTATGTAATTGTGTTTATACTAAACAGATGTTCTGAAATAAGAATAAAATTTATTCCAAAAGAGTTGCAGAAATATTTTAAATTATCTCAAAGACAAATGTAGATTTGTAAGGAACCCTCATGTGCATATGTGAGTTCATTGCCGATCTTGATTTATCATAATGATAGAGAATCTCTCAAATACAAATGTGTGTGCAATTGTATTGTTCATTCACCAATTTTGAGCAAGATAATTTGATACAAGTAATTTGAATTAACCAAATGAATGTTCGTTGACCATGATTTATATGCATGTAACCGTACCAGGATACTATGTAAGTTAGGTTATCAAGAGCTAGCTAATCCATAAGCCGACATAGGTCTATACAAAATAAGGTCGCTAATGTGACAGACATATCACCATGCTAGGGATTACCCAAGGCCAAGCGGGTTGGGCACAAACCACTTGTTATGGGGCTTACCTCATAGTTTTCGAATAATTGAGAATTCCAGGGATTCAAGCTCATTCACCCTTATTTTCTTTTCAAGGGGTAGGGAAAGGGATTTTATTGCATTTTGCTTTTGCTTTTTCTCTTTTCTTTTTTTTTTTTTTTTTTTTTTTTTTTGTATTTTTGCTTGATATTTGAGATAATGCTGAAATATTGTTGTGATGATACAAAATAATATTTTTCTTTTTCTCTTTTTCTTGAACTTTTCTTTTCTTCCTATGCTAGGGATACTTGCTCGGATTAGTTGTAGAGCAAGGGATTTTTATTCCGGGTAGGGGTGAGCTTGTCCTTTTGTCAATTCTCAAAGATTCTAGACCATGTGCATGATAGGATAGCAGGGGAAACTTTTCGCTCAAGAAACCATTTCTACTATGTAGCATCATATCGAATTTGCAATGAAATCATTTTAATGTGAAAAGATATACTTGGTTCAAGTAAATAACAAGATCAATTCTCTATGCTCAAAACTTTATTTAATTCAACTGTGGACTTTGATATAAGAGAGATTAATAATCATACAAAATAAAATCAAGATATTTATTCATGTGAATGTGAAAGTGCGGGATTCCAAATAAATGCTAATTTATCCAAAATAATTGAAAATATAACTGCAATACTTCAAGAATTGACAAGTATGAAAATAAAATATGTTTTTGAAGATTTTGATGATTTTGATATTTTTATATTTTGATTTTGATTGATGAATTGCAAGAAGAAATACTATTATTGTTTTTGAAAAATATTTTGATAGAAATGGCTAAAATGAAACAATATGCAAAATACAATATATACAAATGATGAAATGACCCAATGTTATGCATAATAACGCTTAAGATGCATAATGTTCATAGGTTCTTTAAGATCTTTACCATCTAAGGTAGCTAATCGATATGCTCCCGATCCAAATTTAGCAGTGATGACATATGGTCCAAGCCAGTTGGGCTCAAATTTACCTTTAAGGTCTTTAGTTGCATTAGTATTTTTTTGATTTTCTTTTAAGACAAGGTCACCGATCTCAAAGGATCGCTGATGAACTTTCTTGAGGTATGCTCGTTTAAGCTTGTTTTGGTAGGCACGAAGATGCTCCAAAGCATTGATGCGCTTTTCATCTAGGAGTTCCAGTTGACTAAATCTGCCAGCACGATATTCATCTCCTACTTCAGTATCTTGAAGTAGTAGAGCTAAAGAAGGAACTTCTAATTCAAAGGGAAAAACGGCTTCAGCACCATAAACCAAAACAAAAGGTGAAGTGCCTGTGGGGGTACGAACGCTAGTTCGATAAGCCCACAAAGCAGGATATAATTGGATGTGCCAATCTCGGCCAGATTTATTGACCAGTATTTTGAGGATTTTGATTAATGTTTTATTAGATGCTTCTGCTTGGCCATTACCCTGAGGATAATAGGGAGTGGACCAACGATGTTGAATTTTATACTTTTGACATAATTTCTTAACATCTTTATTTTTGAAACAAGTTCCATTATCTGAAATGAGATTTGCAGGAATTCCAAACCTACAAATAATTTGATTAAAAATAAACTTGGAAACTTGGGTTCCAGTGCAAGAAGCTAATGGCATAGCTTCAACCCACTTCATGAAATACTCAATGGCGGTTATGATGAATTTGTGTCCATCGGATGACACGAGGTTGATTTTTCCAATGATGTCTAAGCCCCATTTTGAAAAGGGCCAAGGAGATGAAATAGCCTGCAGTTCTTGTGCAGGCGCATGGACAAGGTCAGCATGTTTCTGGCACTTGTCGCAATGTCGCACATAATTATGTGCATCATTCTCCATGGTAGGCCAAAAATATCCTATCCTAAGGAGCTTCTTAGCAATGGCGCTACCACTAAAATGTCCCCCACAAGATCCATTGTGGGCTTCATTCAAAGCTGATCTAGATTCTGCTAGATTCAAACATCTCAGTAAGATGCCTTCAAAAGATCTCCTATACAAGGTATTACCAATAATCATGAAGTGACTTGCTCGTCTACGTAATAACCTACGCTGGTTGCTATTACAACCTTCAGGGAAGGTCCCATTTTGAAGAAAATTAAATATATCAGTGTACCAATGTTCAGGAGTAGTTTCATTGATTAGAAACACATCCAAAGGTTCTAAGCATGATTTGCTTGAAGCGGGTTCCTGGAGTCGATGAATAATGATGGTAGCATATTCATCATCTAACTCCAAGGGCAAAAGAGATGCAGCTGCAACCATAGCATCAACCGCACGATTGCTAGTTCGAGGAATAGCTTCCAAGGTAACTTGATCAAACAAAGATAATAATTGTAAGACATATGCTTTATATGGGCATAATTTATCATCTCTAGTCTGATAAACATCATTGATTTGATTTATGACAAGTTGAGAATCATCGAAAACCAATAAATTTTTAATTTTTAGTGCCAAGGCAGCTCGTAATCCAAGGATAAGAGCTTCATATTCAGCAGTGTTATTGGTGCAAGCAAATGTTAGTTTGAAGGACAGAGGTATAAGATGTTTCTACGGAGATATTAAAATAATACCTGCACCAGCCCCACTCATACATCGGGCTCCATCAAAGTATAGGGACCATTGCTCGGGATGGTCTGCCTCTAGTTTAAGGCATTCATCAAGAAACTCAATGATGAGGGGATGGGTAGACTCTAAGGGTGCAGCAACTAATTGATCTGCTATGATTTGACCTTTAACAGACTTTTGTCCTATAAACGTGAGTTCAAACTCGCTTAGCGCAAGAACCCACTTTGTTGTGCGACCAGATAAGTACGGTCGACTCATGAGATATCGCAAAGGGTCGAATTTGGCAATAACATACATTTTTTGACTGAGCATATAATGTCGTAGTTTCTGTGTAGAAAATATGACTGCTAGACATAACTTCTCTAATATGGTATAGCGAGTTTCATAATTGATTAAGGTCCTGCTAATGTAATAATTAGCATGTTCTTTCTTCTCATCGTCAAGCTGAGCTAACATAGCTCCTAAGGCAAAATCGGAAGCAAAAATGTACAAAATAAATGGATGATCAGATCTAGGTGGGGAAAGCACCGATGGTTTAAGGAGATATTGCTTAAGGAGTTCAAATGCTTCCTGACATTCGTCATCCCAATGAAAAGAGACATCTTTCTTAAGAAGCTTAAGAAAAGGTCCGGTTTTGTCTGCCAACTTATCGATGAAGCGATGAATAGCTTGAAGCTTACCTTGTAGACTTCGTAATTTAGATATATTTGTGGGTGCGGGCATATCAGTGATAGCCATGATCTTGAGAGGGTCAATTTCAATGCCACGTAAAGAAACTATAACCCCCAATAATTTATCGGACTTAACTCCGAATATACATTTAGTTGGATTTAGTCGGATAAGATATTCCCTTAACCGATCAAATACTTTTCTCAAGTCATCTAAATGATCATCTTCTTTGATGGAACGAGCTATAATATCATCTACATAATCATGTAGAATATCATGCATCATATCATGAAAGATATAAGTCATGGCTCGTTGATAAGTTGCACCTGCATTCTTTAAACCGAATGGCATCACTTTCCAACAAAAGGTTCCCCAAGGGGTAATAAAGGTTGTTTTAGCCTGATCTTCAGGAGCTATCCTGATCTGATTATAACTAGAAAATCCATCCATTAGGGATATCATTCCACTCCCAGCAGTAAAGTCAATGATCTGATCCATGTTGGGAAGAGGAAAATCATCTTTAGGGCATGCAACATTAATATCTCTGAAGTCTGTGCAAACCCTAACTTTAGTGGCTTCTTTCTTAGTTATTGGAACTACATTTGAGATCCATTCAACATAATCAATGGCTTGTATAAAAATAACATTTAAGAGTTTTTCTAATTCTCCTTTGACTAGTAAGGCCACTTTGGGATGCATTTTTCTAAGTTTTTGTTTAACGAGGTTTAGCATCCGGATGGACTACTAGGTGATGCATAACTACAGAAGGGTCTAATCCTGGCATATCTTCATATGTCCAAGCAAAGACGTCTTCATATTGTTTAAGGAATGCAATGTATTTATCTTGTTTTTCTTGACTCAATTCTGATCCAATGTTGATTATGTGAGGGTTATCTTTGGTTCCAATGTTAATTTTTATGATGTTTTCTACTTCCATATGTAGATCTCTCTCAAAATTAGGTGGGGCGGGTGAAACGCCTAATTCTTGTAATTCTTCCAAGGTTAGCTTGGATAATTCGTCTTGAGGAGTCGTGGCCTCAAGCTGGGCTATACTAGGTATAGAGCCATCGAAATAAAATCCGTTATGTAACAATTCCTCAATGGAGACATCATGAAAGATATCCCCCTCCAACTCATCGTCGGATTCGACAATCATCTCAGGGTAAGCTATGGATAGCATATTGCATGTAAGAGGCTTATTCATTAAATGCAAGACATCCCGTTTATCCAAATAATCTTGGTAACATATAAGATGGTCATCATCCTCAAATGGGAAGGGCTGACCTTTACTAGGAAATAGGCCCACACCACATCGGGTAGGCCATGGTTCTACCTCAAAAGGTTCTTTCATACCATTCTGGAAAGGTCCCAAACCTTTCCCTTTATATCCCAATTTAAGCATTATAGGCTTAGCTTTAATATACTCATTAGCAAAATAGCATCTA
This sequence comes from Wollemia nobilis, assembly GCA_028583015.1. Classification (NCBI taxonomy): domain Eukaryota; kingdom Viridiplantae; phylum Streptophyta; class Pinopsida; order Araucariales; family Araucariaceae; genus Wollemia; species Wollemia nobilis. The sequence continues at coordinate 7,942,426 of JAQPPZ010007530.1, forward strand.
GCATATCCATCACAATGTGTCTTGATGTTTCTAGGTATTCTTCCCAGTCATATCCCTTATAAATAAAAGCACAACTCCCGACTTGGTAGATACTTCCCATAGGTTGTGGGAGACCCAAGGTACGAGGAGAGGGTGGGAGTTTATTTAAAATAAGGGAATCTTGCATGGCAGTGTTTGTTTCTTTTGATATAAGAATTTTAGATAAATCGGGTAAGAGCTCATCAGTAAGAGCATAAGAGGTAGAAGGAACATTTCCTACATCGTCGGATGTGGAAAGGATGCCTGTAGTGGATGTAGATGTTATAGAGATATCGATGGATGAGTCTATAGGTATGGAAGTTATAGGAGTAAAACAAGAAGCATTGGTTGTAGTTTTAGGATCTTTTTGAGGTCCTAATGTGGTTTGTTTGGAAGATGGTTGAGCTATATGTAGAGGTGTAGTTGAAAGAGTAGATGATGTTATGGGTGTGTGTTTCACACGTTTGGGTGGGTGATGAGAATTAGGATGTGTGGATGACAGAGCAGGGCAAAATTGAACTCCAACAGGTTCTGCCAAAGCACACATATCAAAGGGTCTAGGATCACCATGAATGGTAACCAACTGATTTTTAAATTCGAATTTAACACACTGATGTAAAGTGGAGGGAACAGCTCGCATCGCGTTGATCCAAGGGTGACCCAAAAGTATATTGTACGATGCAGGGCAATGTACAATAAACACGGTCGTGTCTAAGGTTCTAGGACCAACTTGCAAGGGGATAGTAATAACTCCACATGTTTCTTGTGTTTCGTCATTGAAGGCTTTTATGATCATATCAGTTCTTTTCATTTCATCACTTCTAAACCCAAATCTTTGGTAGAAGTCAAAAGTGCATATGTTTAAAGATGAACCATTATCAATCAAGACTCGTTTAACTGCTACATCCCCAATTAGGGCAGTAATATATAAGGGGTTATCCTTATGTAAACTATGTTGTGGTATATCTCTATCCCGAAAGTCAATACAATCGACTTCTCGAGTTATGATAGTATTGGACATGGCTTCAGGTTGAATATTTTGTGGTACCATCATTTGGCTTAATGTGAGCATTAATTCATCCCTATGGGTAGGAGAAGATCTTAAAAGGTCCAAAAGGGAAATTCTAGTTGTAGTATTTGATAATTGTTCATTAATATTATAAGGAGGCTTAGGTTGAACATTAGGCGCATAATTCCCTTTATTGGGATTTTTCAAAACAAATGGAGCTGATCCATCATTCTGAGTTTGATCCTGTTGAGAGTTTTGAGCCTGTTGTCTGGTAACGGCTCCGATGGTACCTACAATATTATTTTGTGGATGATGAATAGGTCTTGGTCTAGTGTTTATGACTTGTTCATTAGAAAGTATTTGGTGAGAAGATGGTCTAGTAGTGACTCTTCTAGGAAATGGTTCTTCTGGAACCATAGAACTTGTGATGGGTTGAACAGGATCTGATTCATCTTCAGAACTATTCGATTGATTTGAGGTGATTTCCATGTCACTTTCAGTCTCATATTCGGTATCACTAAGATCAAGTGTCCGAATATTATGTAGAGGTCTGGTCGTAACCATGGATAAAGTTGTGTCAAATACTTCCAGATCATGAGTAGGTGAATGTCCACTAATAGTTCCTACATATCGGGTAGGAGGGGGAACATTATGATGCTCAATTTGATTAGCCACCTCTTTACCATGCTTTGGTAAAGGATGTTGAAATATGTCCAATGATTGATTGGCATTCCGATTCTGATTTTGGGGGATGTTCTTTTGAGCATTATTAGAAGGATTTTGTTTAGGTTGAAAGGCTTGCACCTCCATCTCATTGTTATCAATCAGGTCTTGTATTTTATGTTTTAATATTTTACAAGAGTTGGTAGCGTGTCCAGGTCCTCTATGGAAATCACAATGTAAATCAGCTCTGTATCCGGGTATAGTTGGATCAGGTTCCCGGATATTTGGTAATTGAATCAAACCTCATGCTAATAGTTGCGGGAGAATGGTTGATAAAGGTTGATTTAACCTAGTAAATTCTTGGGGTGGTTTATCAGGAGGTTTCAATATGAACTTCTCTATTGTTTTCGTAGTATTAACATTGGCAATGTTTTTGCTATCAATGACTCCATCACCCACAACTTGTTTATTTTTATATTGATTTCTGGATGTTTTCTCATCATCTTTCTTTTTGAGCTGACCTCTCCTAATGAGAGCATCTTCCACCCTTCGAGCTAAATCTATAGCTTGATCGAAGGTGGTCAAGGTAGTAGTTGATAATTCATAGGATAGTTGTTCTTGTAAATTATTGATAAAAATATCCAACATTTCTCGATAAGGTAACACAAAGTGTAATTTTCCTATCAACTGCCTCCATCGAGCTAAGAAGTCAGCAAAACACTCATCTTTGTCTTGTTTTAGGTTGTACAAATCTTTAATGGTTACATGCCTTTCAATATAGGCACTAAATTGATGCACAAAAGATTCGACGGTTTCTTCGAAATTTCTCAAAGAATGAGTGGGTAGTTGATAATACCACTCCAATGCCATCCCTCCTAAACTTTTTGGGAACATCTTTAGTAATAACAAGTCATCATGTGATATATCATGACATGCTATCCTAAACATACGAAGATGCTCTATGGGATCTTCGGTTCCTTTGTATATAGGTAGGACAGGCATAGGAAAGTGTTTGGGATATGGTTGTGCTACAACTATAGGATCTAGAGGCTGACTACACATCTCTCGATAATTGTACGAGGGATGGTAGGGATCTATCTGGTCCATGCGGGAGACTAACTATTTCACCATGGCTTCCAGATTACCAGTTTGTCCACCATATTGGTTCGGTGGTACATGAGTATGGGATTTGTGAGCGTAGGATGGCGTGACGTAAGGATTAGATGCTATATTGTTGTTATGCAAATGGTTGGTAGGAAGAGTATTATGAAGAAGATTTGTTGTAGCATTATGTTGTATCCCAGATTGTTGGAAATTGGTATTTGGTTTTGTTTTAGGCTTTTGTTGATTTGAGGTATATTGATCAATAGCTTGGCGAAATAGAGCAGTGAATGAAGGTTTCTTTTGTGTGGGAATAACCCTAGGCTTAGTAACAGGCACTCTAGGTGGTTGGGTAACCTGTTGTTGTTGCGTGTTTTGAATTATAGCAGCCATATCCAAATTGGATGGTCCAGCTTGATCACTTTCTTGATCAACGAAGGACAAGGGATTAGTGCGTGTGTGATATATGTCTTCTAGGGTTGCTTGAGTGTCACTAATTTGATCTTTGTCCATATGGACTGCTCTATTAAGAGTGCCAATATTAGTATTGAGGAACTTCCAGAAATGTTCCATGTTCTCAAAAGTAATGGCTCCTTCTGGAGATATTTTAGGGGATGAGGATCCTTCCTCTCTATCATTTTCTTTTTGTTCATTTCCTACAACAAATTCTTCTTCTTGTTGGTCGAAGGTTCCTTCTTCCTGAATTGGGTCTTCAGGAAGGACATCTGGGTTATTTTCTGGTTTTCTTAACCAATCTTCTTCTACTTCAATCTGTTTTCCATTCCTGAGTCTAGTCATTATGTCTAAATTTAGATTTTAGCAAATATATATTAATATATTTGCAACAGATTTGGGAGGTATATATTTTAATTATATACCTACTATAATGCTTAAAAGAAAATGTTTTGATTTTTGTTATGATTTTGTTTTGTTTTTATTTTTTATTTTATTTTTTTTTTTTTATGTTTATAAAGACAATAAACAACACACTAAATGCAAGAAATAACAATAATAAAAGAATAGCTTAGTTTTCTATAAATAGTTTATAGATGTCATTGATAGGATCAAGTTCATCAAGAGTCATGAAATGCTCCTCTTCAAATTGGAAATGGTTTTTCAAGAACTTGATAAAGTGTGCTATAGTGATATTATCTGTTTCAGACTTTGTCTTGTAAAAATAGATTTCATGGCAATACTCTCGATATAACACAACTCTAGGAACTCTATTCCATATTTGTCTATCCGTAAGAACGACCTCTTGGTCCTCTATACGAGACAGAAATTTATGTACTACAACTGCATTATCGAGGTATTCCTCAAAGGTGTACAACTTAGAAGACACAAGGGCTCTTTTATCTGCTAACCACCTATGGCAAGCTCTCTGAAGCTCATGATACAAGGTCACTTGATCGGGATCCAGGATTCTATCTAGGACAAACCTCTTGATTTGCCTAAGTTCGGTTGCTCTAGATGAAATGAGATTCAATCTCCTATTAAGCTCGTCCCATAAAGGTGGGACTCTATATGTTTGAGATACTCTAAGCAAAGAATTAATCTCTATGGCTGCTAATTGATTCTCAACATTAATGGTGACAACTCGTCTTTTATTATAATCTACCATCTAAATATGATATGCAATCTTTGATTCTAAATGCATTTATGTTTTGTTTTTTTTGGATTGTTTTCAAAAGGTTTTTAGTTTTTCACGTCGGGTTCACCAAAATGTATCGCTCCAAATTTTTCGCATCCTTACCTTCAAGCTATAGGATCCATGCCCGGAAGGGGGATGCGAGAAGGATGGGACAATACCTCGGACTGAGAGGCCCTTTGAAGGTCCCGCCTCTCGGGGAGGGGTATAAGGGTGAATTTTTGATGGATGGTGGGTTCACCAGGAAACTTTTGAGTGGCAGTTTCCACACCTAGGTTGATAGTGGGTTTGATGTGTTCATTTTGTACTTTAATCATTCAACTCCTAGGTTTGGCCAAGATGAATCTAAACTATTCTATATGCCAATGCTGATTTTGATGGATACAAAAAATATGAATAAATGCTAAACACAGAGAATATGCTAAAGGGGACAGAACATACCGATTTCGGATGTTTGATGAAGATTCTGAGTTTTGTAGCAGTCCAGATCATCTCAACTCATACGTAATCATCTGAGATCAGACGAGATCATCGTCAATATGACGAATTCATCAGACGAATTCGTCAGAAACCTGCAATCACAAAAATAGATACAAAATACCAAATATGCAACTGCAGAAGCAAAGGAGAATGATAGAAATAACAACAAACATGCCTAAATAATAGATTCAAATAACAAATAAGAGAAATGCAGTAGATTTAATGATTGATTTTAACTTTATCATGCGGTTATGCTAAATGAGGTGAACTCCAAGATGCATAAACATAATAACTAAGATAATGTATAAAGAAATGCAGAAAAATGATAAAGAGATGCAAACTCTAGACTCTGATTGCCCCCAATCTGGACTACAGTCGGGATCGCCTCCAATCGTACGAGATCGTCTGCGCTCCTCGACAAGATCGTCCGAAATCGTCCGGAATCGCTTGCGACGATCCGAGCTAGCTTCGACTGAAAAATAGTAAAGTTCCTGCAAGAAAACATGAAATACAAAATGCAAATGATGGTGTGAGGATGTTCTAAGGGCATAAGGAACCAAATTTGTAGGGAAATCCATCAGCTAGGAGGTTCAGGGGGATAAACCGAGAAAATCCTAGTTTATATAGGATTAGGGAGAGGTTAGGAGGTTGGGGATCATCCCAATCTGGGAGATCTCCAACGGGGAAGACTCTAACTATGCAGACACGCTTTCTGCCCAGGTTAGAGAGGCTGTTGGAACAGAAGCTAATTATGAAAATTTGGTTTTGGGACGAAATCGTCTGGACGTTCTGTTCCAGATGAATTCGTCAGATCTGGGATGATTTCGTCTAATCTGCGATGATATCGTCCAACGGTCAAAACAAATCCTAAAAATGGCATGAAAAATGAGGAAAGCGGGTAACGGGCGGTTAACGGGCGGTTTGAGGTTAAAATTTGAATTTTTATCTTTTTACTAAGGTTTAACCGTGCCAATTTTAGGGTGCTACACATGGATATGGATGTGTAACACCTAGTAGATCATTTCCAAATATTCTACTACAAAAAGTATTTTTTGTTCCTGAATTAATATTCAATCTCATTTTTTTAAGCAAGTTGGTAGAAGATAACTATATGATCTACTTTGGATATATGGATGGAATTAATACATGTCTCATCATGAATCAAGGTGAAATAAAAGCAACAAGATAAATCCATGGAAATACATACATTCTGGATTCAATGGAAATATCACAAGATACTATGATGTTTCAAAATGATGCTAATATATTTTTAAAGGAACAGGTTGATAAAAATGAAGAACTAGTACAACATAGATCCAAGCATAAAAGAATCAAAATCAATAATATGAGAGGACAAGTGCACCATGCTCTACTCAACCATCAACATTCATAAATAAATGAAGATACTTGCAAGGAGACCAATAAAGGTGGTTGGATAGAAGACAATGATGATGAACCTGAAGAAGCCAAAGATCATTTTCAAGAGGAACATCCAAATTGAAGACTAAATTATTCAACACATAAATATTGTAATGTTGGAAATTTGAGGTATTTATGTTGTCATTGATGTCACATGGATCATTTATGTCACATGGATCACATTGAGTTTTTGTGGGCAAAGTATTTCATAAATAAGCATTTATAATATTTTTGAAAGCATGAATATATATAGGGTTTTTGTGAAAACCAAGGCAAGTAGACCCAATTCATGACCTGGGTTACAAATTTAGGACAGATTCGTAGGGCAGGTTGCGAATTGAGTTGTGATGCTTCTCTGGTAAAATATCTTCAGTAGATCAGTCCTAAGGTAGCTAGGGTGCCTCTCTATGGTGTTAAAATCCATCTGTGCTCTTCGTAAACTGACTGTCTAATGTTCACTTTCCATTTATACAGAGTAACTGTGCTTTGTTTAATTTGGGAATCAGACTTAATTAGGGGTTTGGGACCCATTATTTATAGGCAAAGGCAAGGTGCAATGGGGGTTAGATAGACTAAACCTAGGTTTGATTATGACTAGGGTTAGGTTAAGAAATGCTATGTGGCAACATCACATTCCTTATGAGAAATATCTCATCCTCACAAGTGTGAGGATGGATTAGGGCTAATCTTGATTAGGAGGTGTTTAAGCCAATTTAAACATGATTAAAGAAATATCTCAACAAACCCTAATCTCACACATGTGGGAGGATTTGATTAAGGCTAATCAATATTAAAGGTTCTTTTAATCAAATTTACCCTAAAAAGTGACTTAAGTGAAGTCAACATTAAATTAGAATTTGGGTATTGACTTATTAATTATTTTGGCCAACTAATACCCTGTGGGGGCCTCAATTGCATATGAATAGACCGTCGAATGATATTTCAGTGTGTCGGATGTAATTTGGAAGGCTTATGAGGGTTTAGGACCTGACAGTCGATGAAGTCATATATGGGAGTCTACACGATGCTATGATAATCTATGATGATCTACGCATGACTACGCATGACTACGACCATCTACGCATGACTACACATGACTACAACAATCTACGCATATCTAGGATGATCTAAAATAGTCTACACTGGTCTACAATAGCCTAGGGGTACCTAGGATGGCCTATGTAAATCTACAAGTGTCTATAAGGATCTACAAGTATGTAGGTATAGTAGTGTGCAAATTTTAGGTGTTTACATTTGCTCCTTTTTGTACTATACTATGTAGAACACGGTTTAATACAAAAATATGAAGGGTTTGTGTAGAAGGAAAAGGGATAGAAGGGGAATGGAATCCAATCAAAGGGTATGTAGCCGCTCGAAGCATAACTATAAAAATCAATCAAATATCCAAGGAAAAGAAGAGAAATAATGGAATCTAATCGAAGGCATGTAGCCGCTCGAAGCATGACCATACAACATCAACTTGATGTCCATAAGGGAAGAAGAGAGGAAGGAAAGAAGGAAAAGAGGAAAGAGATAAAAACAATGCTAGTAAGGAAAAATGAATTATTATGAATGCAATGATGTGATTTTGCTGAGTCCGTATGACATTTACGATGCCATACCAGTTGCTTGAGAATGGTAACTTTTGACTGCTTTGCTTTTGTGACCAGATCAGCGTGGTTCAAAATTATGATTAGGACAAAAGGCTAACTAAATATTTGCTATATGAGAACATGGTGACAAGTGTCAAACCATTTGAGTTAGTTTAACATTTGTATCATCAACTCGTGACTATATCAACGTGGTTGCGAAGTCCATTTCCAAATGTTGCGCTAGGATTGATCAAACGTATCATCTGTTGTGTACTCTACGCACATGAATTCTAGATTGACTTCACCATGGTGATGCATAACTCTCTTGATGTAACCCATGTCTATTTGGGATTGAGATTATAATCCTATGGTAATATTCAACAAAAATTTTCATAGACAAATGCGCTAACCATGCTTTTGGATTTTTGATGTTGTGGTTATATGCAAAGCTGACTTTGGATATGAATACCCCCTCAAATGAGGAATCAACAATGAGGTAAATGGAATGTGGTGATTTGATGATGCAATGATTAATAAAGATACCAATGCATGATGAATATGATTGCTAGTAAGAAGAGAAAATAATGGGATCTAATCAAAGGTATGTAGCCGCTCGAAGCGTGACCATACAACATTGACTGGATAGCCAAGAAGGAGAAGGGAAAAGAATGGGATCTAATAAAAGGTATGTAGCCGCTCGAAGCATGACCATACAACATTAAATGGATGCCCACGGGGGAGAAGAGAAGAAGGAAAGAAGAAGAAGAGGAAAGAAATAAAAAGCAATGTCGATAAAATGAAATGGATGATTGTGGATGCAATGCTATGATTTTGTTGAGTCCGTATGACATTTACAATGCCATACTAGTTGCTTGAGAATGAACTATGTTGAGTGGTACTTTCACCCAGTTGTGAAAGTACACTCTCCTTTAGGATTTGGGTTTCCAAATCCCCTCTTGCAAAGAAGTTAAACACACAACTTCTCCAAGGTCTCCGCTATATTAGCATTTTGCGTGTATGTATTAATAATCTTTGGGTAAAGATACTTGATATAAATGCTTGGAATACCTTAGTGATTGCAAATAACTGTAAACAAGGGGCAATGTTGGTTTATTTTACCGTGAGGCTTTAGTGATTGTTCATTGAACCAAAATGAAGTAACCGTGCGTTGGCCCTCATATGACCACGATGTAGCTTTAAATGGAAATTTTGTGGAAAAGCCGTAAAACACAACACCTTCAATGAAATCAGGATTTTCATGAAGGGAATGTCATCATAGGCTCATGAATGAAACATAAAACAGAGGAAATGAAATTTTGACCTGCAATGATGACATTATTTTGGATTTTGACTTTTTTATTTTTATTCTATTTTTATCTTGATGCCTGCAAATAAAAATAAAGGTGCAGGATTTCTGGAATCAATAAAATGCAGAACGAAATCGAAAACAAATGCAAGAAATTGAAAATGAAGTGCATTCAGTATGATGCTATCCAGTTTTGACAAAATCGAAGATGCGAGGTTTCCATGCATGCAACCTAACCTACTGGACCTGCCAAAACCAGCACAATCACCATAGACTAAGTGCTAGCTCCTAGGGTTTAAGATAAATTTTAGATTCGAGTATTCATATGAAGCAACCAAGTGAACTTGCATTTAACTTCATCTACAAAATCAAAATCTAAAAAGAAAAGAAATAGACATTAAATCCGTAGCATGCAAAGATGGATCTTCTTCTTTCTTGCCCACAAGATGCAAACTTCTGAAAACAACTCTGTATTAAAGATTTGTCATGTATCCTAACAGAGATTTCTGACTTTCCCAAAAACAGAACAATTGGGAGAAAAAACCCCAAAAATCAGGTCCAGAATGGCCTCTCGCCTTTGACACTGCAACTCTGTTCCAGCAGTTTTCCCCCCCTCTTGTTTGAGATATATCTTGATATTTATAGAGGTTGCCTCTCTGCAGTGTTTTAAAATATCTATCCATCCACATCTCTCTTTGTGGTATTTAAAATATAAGGCCCATAAATAGGTACTGGAGAAAAGGAACATTCTACCGAAATCTATCTCTCTGTAGTATTTAAAATATAAGGCCCATAAACAGGTACTGGAGAAAAGGAACATTCCGCCGAAATCTGTCTCCCCGCAGTATTAAAACATAAAACGGACTTTCCTGGGACCCACAGCATAAAAACCAAAAAGTGTCACGATATCGCTACAACTTTGCGCTGACTGCTCCCTTTGTTGCTTTGACCGCGATTTCGTGACAAGTCGTGATATCGCTACAACTTTGCGCTGACTGTTCCTTTTGTTGCTTTGACCATGATTTCGTGACAAGTCGCGATATCGCTACAACTTTGCGCTGACTGCTCCCTTTGTTGCTTTGACCACGATTTCGTGACAAGTCACGATATCGCTACAACTTTGCGCTGACTACTCCCTTCGTTGCTTTGACCGCGATTTCGTGACAAGTCGCGATATCGCGACAGCATTCTTCCTCTCTTGATTTGGGCTTATCTTTGGTCTTTCTTGCCATTGTTCCTGCTGTTGTGCCACTGTCGGTTGGCTTCCTGCAAAAGAAAAAGGCAAAAGTTAGAATTTTCCTATTATCAATCCAAACCCTAATGTTCATTGCATGTCAGCTTGATTTTCTCCTTTTCGGCTCTTGCTCTTTTGAAACCTGTCGCGATTTCGCGACATGTCGTGATTTCGCGACCTGTTTTGCTTTCGTGCCCTCTATTGCCTCTTGGGTCGCGATTTCGTGACGGTTTTACTTTCGTATCCTCCATGGCCTTTTGGGTCGCGATTTCACGACATGTCATGATTTCACGACAATTTTACTTTCGTACCCTCCATGGCATTTTGGGTCGCGATTTCGTGACATGTCGTGATTTCATGACATGCTTTGCTTTCGGGTCACGATTTCGCGACCTGTTTTCCTTGTTTATCTTGCATTGCATTTTGGGTCACGATTTCACGACCTGTCACGATTTTGCGACGATTTTACTTCCGTACCCTCCATGGCATTTTGAGTCACGATTTTGTGACATGTGATTTTGTGACATGTCACAATTTCGTGACATGCTTTTGCTTCCGGGTCGTGATCTCACGACATGTCGCGATCTCGTGACATGTCATGATTTTGCAACCTTTTTCTTTCGTACCTTCTGTTGTGCTTTGGGTCACAATTTCATGACATGTCACGATTTTGCGACACGTTTTGCTTCTGTACCTTTCGTTGCACTTTGGGTCATGATTTCGTGACATGTCACGATTTCGCTACGCATTTTGCTTTCGTACCTTTTATTATGCTTTGGGTCACGATTTTGCGACATGTCACGATTTCGTGATGCGTTTTGCTTTCGTACCTTCTGTTGCGCTTTGGGTCGCAATTTGCGATGCATTTTGCTTCCATACCTTCCATTGCACTTTGGGTCGCGATTTCGTGACATGTCACGATTTTGTGACATGTCACGATTTTGTGACATGTCACGATTTCGCTATGCATTTTGCTTCTGTACCTTCTATTGCATTTGGGGTCGCAATTTCGCGATGTGTCGCCATTTCACGACATGTCACGATTTCGCGATAACTTTGAACTTACTTGTTCTAGCACTGAAACTCGCAGGGAAACATAGAGGAGTAAGTATTTCAACCCACCATGCAAGATTTTGCGTGAGCAGCAACAATAAAAATGATGTGGTAGAATGCCAATAAGACGAACACAGCTGAATATCAAAACAAGAAGGGTGGGTCCCCAATTTTGGGGTACGTTGTGGAACAGCCACAACAAACTGCTTTGCTTTTACGACCAGATCAACATGGTCCAAAAGTATGAATAGGACAAGTTTACCGATAAAATGAAATGTATGTTTGCAAATGGTGTTAAAAGACAAGTTTTGGAGGCTCCTAGGGTTTTAGAGGGCATTTCCCTACTTTCCTAGGGTTTTGGGGATGTTTTGGGGTGTTATGGCTCAATTCGTGGCCCAGGTAGCGATTTTGACCTAACTCACGACTCAGGTCGTGAGTCGGCGTTTAAAGCATATTTAAGCCCAAATTTGCACGGGGGGCTCATTTGAACTGCGTGCAACTTTGGAAAGCGGTTTAGGAGAGCATTTGACAGCACGAAAGGAGTGCGGGTGATTATTGTGAGAGTGATAATGAAAAAAGGATGTAGATCAGCTGGCACTAGGCATGGGAACCCACCGATAAGTGATCGTCTACATTGTTTTATTTGTTTTTTTATTTTTCTCAAAAAATTTGAATGAGGGGGGGAGTTTTTCATCCCGATTTAAAAAAATTGTAATTTATAAGTAAATTTTGAAAACATAGTGATAAACGGGCCAAATGGGTACCCAAAAGTGCGGTCGATTTTTCAATTGGGTTTGTTTTATCACCAATTTGACCAGGTAATGGGTAGAGTAGGTGTGAAGTTTGACTGTCAGTTTTTGAGGTAACTGTGTACTGACATTGATATGTTTTTGCACTTTGTCCGCTAAAGTAGGAAATAGGTATTCCGTTATGTGATTGTTTTATTTTTATGATTTTGTTTGATGTGATTTCAAAATTTGATGCTTTGAGATGTAATGTGTGAACCCTAGGGCGTTAGATCTGCCATGTTAGAGGTAGAATCTCTAAAAACTAATGAAAATTTTACCACAGAAAGGCAAAATGGGTGTACAAAAATATTGGTTATTTTGGTAGCTGACTTCATTTGACATGCATTTGATTTGTGTGCCATGGTGTAAATAGTATTAAACTAAAAATGAGCTATAGGGAGCCCGATGTAGACTATAATCGATGTCAGTTTGAAATTCCACCACTAAATGGGCAAATGGGTATCTAAAAATATGACTATTATTTTTAGATTGTGTCTGGATATGTGTTCGGTTTTGGTGTTTTTAGGACAGATTTGACTGTTAGAGATGTGTTGATTAGTGCTTTGTTTCTGAATTTTGTCGACACATTTATCATTAAGTGGGAATATGGGTATCCAAAAATGTTATTTGTTTTTGTATGTCATATTAATTGATCAAGTTTTGGATTGCGTGCCATAGTAGTTGTACAATTGAGTTTGTTATTGGTTGTTGGGTGACTAATGTGTACTGTTTGTCGTATGTGCTTGGAATTTTGCCATGAAATGACAAAATGGGTATCCAAATATGTGACTATGTTGTTGATGTGTTTTATCATTTTGTTTATACATTATTTTATCTCGGGATGTGTGCCAAATTAAATGTTTTCAATTTGTAAATTCTGTGTGATGAAGTTGAATTTGATTGATTTGTTATGTGGGTTACTGATGCATGTTGTGTTATGTGTTGAATAGGTGAAGGCACTTGAGCCCCGTCATCGAGTGAGGAAGTTTAAGAAGGTGTTTGAGAAACTGATGATGACTGAGAATGAGCTACAATGGCTAGATGACATACACTTCCAAGGTGTGTGGGAGTGTAAGAGCATCTTCACCAATAGGGCATATGTGTTTGCCTTATGTCAGCGGTGGGATGCAGACAAGAACACATTTAATTTTATCGATAAACTTGTCCTATTCATACTTTTGGACCACGCTGATCTGGTCGCAAAAGCAAAGCAGTCAAAAGTTGCCATTCTCAAGCAACTAGTATGGCATTGTAAATGTCATATGGACTTAGCAAAATCATAGCATTGCATCCGCAATCATCCATTTCATTTTACCAGCATTGCTTTTTATTTCTTTCCTATTCTTCTTCTTTACTTCTTCTATGCTCCCCTTTGGACATCTAGTTAATGTTGTATGGTCATGCTTCAAGTGGATACATACCTTTGATTAGATCCCATTCTTTTCCCTTCTCCTTCTTGGCTATCCAAGTCAATGTTGTATGGTCACTCTTCGAGCAACTACATACCTTTGATTAGATCCCATTATTTTCTCTTCTTACTAGCAATCATATTCATCATGCATTGGTATATTTATCAATTTTTGTATCATAAAATCACCACATTCCATTCACCTCATTATTGATTCCTTGTTTGAGGGGGTATTCATATCCAAAGTCAGCTTTACATGCAACCACAACATCGAAAATCCAAAAGTGCGATTAGCACATTTGTCTACAAATTTTTTTGTTGAAGATTATCATACAATTATAATCTCAATCCCAAAAAAACATGGGTTACATCAGGAGAGTTACGCATCACCATGGAGAAGTCAATCTAGCATTCATGTATGTTGAGTACACAACAGATGATACATTTGATCAATCCTAGCACAACATTTGGAAATGGACTTCGCGACCACGCTGATATGGTCACGAGTTGATGATCCAAATGTTAAACTAACTCAAATGGTTTGACACTTGTCGCCATGTTCTCATAAATCAATAAACATAAAATATTTAGTTAGGCTTTTGTCCTAATCATAATTTTGGACCACACTGATCTGGTCACAAAAGCAAAGCAGTCAAAAGTTGTCATTTTCAAGCAACTGGTATGGCATTGTAAATGTCATACAGACTCAACAAAATCACATCATTGCATTCATAATCATTCATTTTCCCTTAATAGCATTGTTTTTATCTCTTTCCTCTTTTCCTTATTTCCTTCCTCTCTTATTCCACTGTGGACATCAAGTTGATGTTGTATGGTCACACTTCGAGCGGCTACATACCTTCGATTACATTCCATTCTTTCTCTTCTTTTCCCTGGATACCCGATTGATTTGTATGGTCACACTTCAAGCGGATACATACCCTTTTATTGGATTAAATTCCCCTTCTATACCTTTTCCTTCTACACAAACCCTTCATATTTTTGTATTAAACTATGTTCTACACAGTATAGTACAAAAAGGGGTAAATGTAGACACCCAAAAGTCACACACTGCTATACCTACATACTTGTAGATCCTTCTAGACACTTGTAGGTTTACATAGGCCATCCTAGGTACCCCTAGGCTATCGTAGACCAACGTAGACTATTGTAGATCATCCTAGACATGCGTAGATTGTTGTAGTCATGCGTAGATAGCTATAGCCATGCGTAGTCATGCGTAGATCACCATAGATTGGCATAGCATCGTGTAGAATCCCATATACTACTTCACCGGCTTTCAGGTCCTAAACCCTCATAAGCCTTCCAAATTACATCCGGCACATCAAAATATCATTCGATGGTCTATTCATATGCAATTGAGGCCCCCACGGGGTATTAGTTGGCCAAAATAATTAATAAGTCAATACCCAAATTCTAATTTAATGTTGACTTCACTTAAGTCACTTTTTAGGGTAAATTTGATTAAAAGAACCTTTAATCTTGATTAGCCTTAATCAAATCCTCCCACATGTGTGAGATTAGGGTTTGTTGATATATTTCTTTAATCATGTTTAAATTGGCTTAAACACCTCCTAATCCATATTAGCCCTAATCCATCCTCACACATGTGTGAGGATGAGATATTTCTCATAAGGAATGTGATGTTTCCACATAGCATTTCTTAACCTAACCCTAGTCAAAATTAAACCTAGGTTTAGTCTATCTAACCCCCCTTGCACCTTACCTTTGCCTATAAATAATGGGTCCCAAACCCCTAATTAAGTCTGATTCCCAAATTCAACAAAGCATAGTTACTCTGCAGAAATGGAAAGTGAACATTAGACAGTTAGTTTATGGAGAGCACAGATAGATTTTGACAGCATACAGAGGCACCCCAACTACCTTAGGACCGATCTACCAAAGATATTTTACCAGAGGAGCATCACAAATCAATTCGCAACCTGCCCTACGAATCTGGCCTAAATTCACAACCCGGGTCGTGAATTGGGTCTACAGGCCCCAAATCACCCCAAATTTGGGAGGTAAGCTCTGTTTTAGCATATTATTACCTTCTACACATTTTATTTCAGTTTCTATTATTGTTTTATAGTCATTTTGTATTCATAAACATGGGGCCTAACTAATGCAAGCCCCCCAATGTATTGACCCTTTTTGGCAAGTTTTTTTTAGGTTATTTAGCATATTTGAAGGAGAAGAACACCAACAAACAACAACCTAGTGGTGGACCACATACAAAGAAGCCCACCTACACTGAGAGACATCAGAAGAATGCATCAAGTCTATAGTGTATTCATGAAAGGAAAAAGGGGAATTCACCCTATTTGTAACCGATATCAAATTTATCATGAATAAAGCATTATATTTCTGAATGACTTGTGTTATTACTTGTTGTTAGATCAAATGTCAACTTTTGGTCATTTCAATAATATTAGATTAGCAGGTTACTATTGTGACTATTGGATTCTATTGTAATCTTCTTGAGAGATTTTGTAACAGAAGATAGTGCAATACAAGTTTCATATATTTGAGCAATTACTGTGTGAATTCATTTATATTCAACATATTAATTTGCTTTATTAGTTATGTTACAAGTATATATTGTTTTTGATATATTGCAACTTTATATTTGATTATGTGGTTATTTACATTAAGAGTTAAGCATCAAAAGCTAACAATGTTCATATGATCATTGACTATTTTATGAGCATATCTTGGCTATTTAAACATCAACAAGGATATTTTATTCATGTTGTTTGCATTCTCATGCTAATTAGGGTATGAGGTCATGATATGCTTACATCTTTGATATTCATATCTTATTGTGTAATGTTCAGTTATGGGCTATCTTGCCTTCATCCCTTGTTTAAACTTTGTATATATATATATATATTCTCTCTGACTTCCATTCCTTCTTCTTGCTAATGAGGGAATGAAGGTAGAATATACTCACTTCTTAGAATTATGACTCTACATATTAATGCTAGGTTGTTGGTTATCCTACCAGCATCTCTCATTTTCTTGTTGCATGGCTTTTCTCACTTCCCTTTACATCTTCTATATTTACATATTTTACATATTTATACATATTTTGCACATTTTGTACATTTGCACATTTTGTACATTTGTACAAATCTTGTATATACTTGTACATATCCTGTATAAAGCACATGCACACACATGTGCCTTAATTGGTCATTTTTTATCTTTGATCAAACTACAACTGTACCTTAACTGGTCACCCATAGTCATGCACCTTAACTATTGATTAAATTATAACTATACCTTAACTGGTCACCCATAGTCACTTGTAAGCATGTACCTCAACTGGATATTGCTTCTCTTCAAGATGGTCCACTACAATTGTACCTTAAAGGGTCACCCATAGTAACATACCTTAACTGGTCGTGACCATCTTAGGCCTCAACTGGCTGTAGATAATTGTACATAGCTATATAGGCCTTATGACCACTGTATATATATACATATACATACATACTATATATATATATATATATATATATATGTATATTGGGTCATATTTCAACCCCTAATATCTTGCTTAGGCTCATGTCATTTTGATCACATTGATATTTACTAATCTACACTAATACTGGTGATGTTACCTAAGTGCCTCCTTCTCTTGACATATTTGCAACCTTTTATTTCTTCTATTTCTCTCTCTTGATATTATCATCATGTTTCTTCCATCACTTTCCTTTCTTAAATCTAAAAATCTAACAATAATAAATAAGTCATAAAGCATATCCATCATAATCATTCAACATATTTTTTCAATCAATCAATAGTACCCAGATGACATTAATCCTCAAAAGAGAGTACAACCAATGCAATGTGTTGGTGTACCATAGTAAAAATTGGCACACTCAACCATCCAATAGCCTCTACCCTCATGGAAATTATGCCACACTCAAAGTTAGCATTTCATCCCATCCCTCCCTAAGCTTACGATATTGACTCACTTGCTTCACCTATTGGTGGTGGCCCTAGTGGTGGCATGTTCACAAATTGTAAGATGGTTCGCATCCATGATTGAGATCTACTATGTGAGTGACATGACAATGGTGGAGGAACATTTTGATTTGATAATATGACCTAGTAATACAACATCTGGTATAAGATATCCCTCCATACTGATACCTAGAGATCCTCCCTCACCCTCTATAGCTCCTCCTATAGCAACTTGATTGCCTAATCCTATTGGCCACCTATGATGATAGCCATAACCTCTAAGTGGACCTACTATCTCTATTTCTATAGCCAAGCCATATCTACCCTTATTCACTTTTCCTCAACTCTCATCACATCCCTCTATCCTCATCTAGTCTTGCTTTATGATGACCTCATTCATTGTTCCCTTTAGTATTGCTAGCCATTGGACCCTATCCTAATGGAGTAGGTACATCTCCCTTCATAGCTAGGCTATCTCTTACCACATCGCCTCCCTCCATGTATTTAGGTCATCCTAACCTACCATTATGTTTGGACCTAACTCTATAGCCATGGGGACAACTCCTATTGCCCTCTCTCCCCCTACCATCATGTCAGTGATAGTGATTGATGCTTTGATAACCACCATGATATCAATATTGAACTCCACTTGCCTCTATATAGGCTATCCTACCATCCTCTATCAACTCTCTATGATTCCTTAGGTGGCATCTCAAAGTGCTAGCTACATGCCTTGCTCCATCACCTAACACCTTTGGATACACATTATTGGTGTGATCCTCATTGGTATGATCCTCATGTACCATAATTTGTAGCCCAAGGCTACCATAATATCATCCACTTATATATTAATATATAGTAGGTTATTGACATACTCCTTTGCAAAACTAGTCAGGTCAGATCACCCACCTAATCCTACCAAGTCCCTAGCCACCCTTTGATACTAGTAATATCCCATATCTGGTATTTGCTACTAAATGTTGAAATACCTTTGTGCCTGATAAAAATGGTGCAACTTCCACTCTTCCTAATCCATGATCACCCATATAATCCATTATACCTATGCTATATCAAACCCATCCTCATCCCATATCAGGTGTAGATGCCATGGCATCCAGATTATCTTTTGATCCCATAACTTATCTACTATCCTCCTTGCCAATGCCAAGGATCCAACAAAAGTTTGTCACACCCTCTCATAATGGTGCACCCAATGGTAAGATACTGGTCTCTTAGGAATTGATAGTGGTCTTGGAAATCCCTATGGCTATCACACAACTATGTGCTCCCAACACCATACCTGTAGTAGTATCACATAGGTATAATCATGACCTCACTTGTACACAATATTGTACAATATCTTGTATAATCTAAGCCAAATCTAGTGGTCTTTATGCAAACTGCACCTATTTATCCCTCATATTAGCTACCACCTCTATCATATACCATGGCATATACCTCCTATTAGTGTGGCACACTATCATCCCTACCTCCACCTTGCAAAGCATGCAGGTGAGATCTGAGATGCCGCATCGCTCTATCATCTCATCTACATGTAGCCTACCTTGCTATATCTCATGGTATGGGTCCCTTGATAATCTCTATAGTTCCTCATGTGGCCTTGAGTCCCTATAGACCTATACAAACCTAATAAAGATCCTTAAAATCTACCACACATCCTCTAGTATGACAATAGCCTAAATGTCAAAGACTCAGGGTACCACCTCTCCATCAAAGTTGTCAAGAGTGCCCTATTGCACTCTACCTGAGGTATCTCCACCACATGTAGAAGCCCCATTACAATTAGAACATTTATTTCCACCATTATTAGGTCTCTCAAGGATATTTTTAATGTTTGTGGTCTCCACTCTTTGATCTCTAAGACATCTAGCTACAAAATAACACAAAACAAATCTTTCATTAGTTTCCAATATCATCACCAATTAAATAAAAATACAAATCACTTTCATTAATTATTTACATCTCTTTCTACATCCTTATCCTCTACATTCCGACTCTTCTAATTAATTTATTTTCCTATGCCTCTTCCTATTTTCTCTCTCTTTCCATTCTTCCTTTCTTTCCTCTTCTCATCTTCTACGATTTCATGCCCTATTTTTATAGAGCATGAAATCGTGAATTTGTGATCACCATTTTTGGACCATGAATTCATTCATCATAGCACTATAAATTTTGTGAAACCTGCTATGATTTTGTAAGTCCAACAATTTTATGGGAGGACCCACGAAATTGCATTAGGTTTCATGGCAAACTTCTTAAAAAATCTATTTTTTTAAAGAATTCAAATTCTAATCTATTTCTCTTTCCTAACCCTAGCCTATCAAGAAAATTTCAACCCTTACCCAAGATCGCTCCTCTAGTGTGCCTACCTTACCCCTCATGACCACTAAATGGTATGAAGGAAGAACTATCTTCTCTCTAAATCTCCTTTCTTGCTTTCCCGCATGGTGAAAATGATTATATTTTTCACCCTCCCCTCCTTTTAACCTCTCCATTATTCTTTTCTCTTGTTTCCTTATTTTCCCTTTCCTCTCTCATCATTCTTCCTCTGCCATTTTGATTTTCTTCAATAATATTGTCTTCCATCTAAAACTCGAGGTGGCACCTTGGCCTTGGGGGTATTAATATTGTCATTGCTCCATAAAGCATGTAAAATATGCAAGGTGTTCAAAATCACACTATTTTTACACCATCTCTATACCAAACCTTCTACCCCTTTTAGTAACCACATTTTAAAATTTGAAGGTATTTACAACTTTCTTTGATACATTTATTACACCATAAATGCGTTAAAGAGGGGTTAAAATATAGATACCAAAAAATTGATCCAATCAATTAAGTCAATTTTTACCTTAGAAGACTAAGTAACACTTCAAAGTTGTTGAATGTAATTATATGTCCTTCAACCCTTCATTTTTGAGATATTTCTCATTCTTAGCAAATTCATGGTATTCCTTGATGGATCGTGAAATCATGTTCTCCTTTCTTTAGGATTTTTGACCTTCAATGAATTTATGATCCTACTTAGCAGACCACAAAATCATTTGTCAATGTTTCTCACCCAGTTTTCAAAGTACCACCTACCACCGTTTGATATGATCATCATTTGTAATATTTGTAAATTTATGATCGACCATTACCAACTGTAAACTCATGTCTTCAAGGCAAGGACTACAAATCTTGAATTTCTTGTCCACCTTGGGATTTTGGGTCATTTATGATACCATCCTTAGCTATCCTCACCTTGCTATCATTTCCCTAGTTCCCTCCCCTCTTACATTCTTCAAATTAAAATTCAACTACCTTAATTAATGTCTTTCCCTCTCTCCCTCCATGCCCCAAAACTCTATAAATAGAGGCATTGGGCTCCCATTTGCATAACACACTCTCATGGTAACAAAACTCTTGCAAAATTATAGCTCAAATTTATCAACTTGCATTGGCCATTTTGGAGAGCATTTGGAGGAAGTGCTAGGCTAAGTCTTAGAGGACCACTCCTCTATTAGTTATAGCCTTACTCTCTTTTCATTTACTCTCTCTTTTGTAGTTTTTTATTTAGCATTAGTTTTGTAATGCTTGGAGTTTCTATTTTGATTTGAATTTATCCTTTTTATCCTAATTCCTCATTTCCAAGATTTTGTGCAACTACAAACTAAAGCCCAACTTAGCATCCCTTCATCATGTCCTCAACCATTGAATCCAACTTGTCTACTAGGTCTTCACCTCTATCCTTCATATAGGATGATTTTATAGTTGGATTGTATAGACCATGAATTCATTGCAAGTTAGAGAAGGGTTAGACCCAACTATGCATTCTACCTCTTCCTACTTGATTTGCTCACTGTCATAACCTGTTATGCCTTGTATTTGACCTAGGACTAGCTTCCATCATCCTTTAGGTTCTCAATCTATTTATAGAGTAAATTTATAGTTTGCTCTTATACCGTACAAATTCATCCCAAGCCAAAAATGGGTCATTTTCATTGTGTTCCACAACCTCCCTTAACATGCTATCAAGTTTTCAACCCTTTGCTCATCACCCCAAACTATTTCAACTTGATATTCTATCATTCTAACTCCTATTTTACTTCTATAAAGAACATATTATGCTTTATGTCTCCCTTGTCTACTTTTGAATAGAACATATTCACAGTCCCTCCTTACAGACTATGAAATCATTCTAACCTTTGATCCTCTTTTTTGAAAACATATTTTTTTTTTGCTTCCTCTATTTCTCTAGTACTTTTGTGCTTGATCTTTGCAGAGTGTGGATTTATCCCTACAACAAAATATCATCTACTTTCATGCATTTTTTTGGTCAGTTAAAAGGATCAAGGGGACTTGATTTTCCATTTTGTGAGCTCTCCCTCCTTTGTAACCTAAGAAAGTCATCAGACACTGACCATCAATTTCTAAGTTCATAATTTTTTAGGTTATGTGGATTCATGGTTGTTGTTTCCAGGGCATAGTCAATAGTTTCAGGGTGAAAAATTATGGCAACCGCTAGTTTAGGTAAGTATTCTTGGTAATTCTATTAGGTATTATTCAATTTTTTTTTTGCTATTTTCTATCTTTGCTTTGTTCCCTATTAGAAAATAAACTAAAAAAGGCATAAATGATTTCTTTTAGTTTCAAGTCACTAAAGAAGGAGCAATCAAGGAATGTAGTCGCTTGATTTATTTATCTCTTCTCCCCTCTCACTTAGGCATATAAAATTAAATTTTATATAGTTGTGTATTAGGATAGCTTTGTATGTGCATATTTCTTGATCCCTTGCTTAAAAGGAGAAATATATATTTTCTTGCAACATAGGCATAGATTTCATGCAAAGAAATAATTATTCTAGGTTGGCCTTTGTCTTATTACATATTTTGTCTTCTTGCCTTATAGTTAGTATTTTTAATTATTTAGCCTAGTTAAAAAAAATCAAACTTACATGTTTGCACAATTTAAACATTAAACCCCATAAAAAGACATGGAGTGAGGCTTAAAAACACTCTTGGTGAACCCCTCGAAACCAAAAATGAGGACAACTCCATGGGAATTTTAGCCGCATCAAATTTGCTAAGATATCCATGGGTACCTCCTCACAAAAATAATGATAAAATAAACCATATAGGCATACATAAACCAAATAATACAATGCTAACATAATATAATCAAATAATGTAATATAAGGCTAAAAAATATAAATCTAAAAAGGATGAATTAAGTAATGAATAGTACAAAAAATTAAAAGAGATTAATAAATATGAAAACATTGGTGGGGATGGAAAAGGGAAAGAAAGAACCTCAAAGTAAGAATAGAGAGAAATTGAAACCTAAATGGAATTGATTTGGAAAAAATAAAACAAATATGACAAGTGTTAATTAAAATTCCAACTAATTCCACAAGTAAGGATTTTTTTATGAAGATGGTAGATTGGAAATAATAGATTTTTATAGTCATGAATTAATTTTAAAACCAAAAACAAAAATAGTTAGTGGTTAATACAAGAAAACATTTTAAAAATATTTAGAAGATGGAGGATTTTTTAACAATTTATGCTATGGAATGTTCATGAGGTATTCCAACTATAGACACCCAATTTTGACACACCATCAAAGCAAAAGACATCAAACATCAACAAACAATCAATCAACTCAAACCCAACAATTTGGGCATCATATTTAACCAATATCAAATTCACCACTCATTGTAAAAAATGTTAGTGGTGAATTTGACACTCAGTGGTAAATTTGCAAAAGGTTATTTTTTAGCCCACAAACTAGTCAAACTGATTGTTGGTCAAAATCACCAATCAGTGTCAAAAATACCAATGATAAATTTGACACAGTGGAAAATTTTTCAAAACAACTAGAATCTTATAGCACGAGCTAAAAGCACACAGATTCCTTTGTCCCACTACCTCCTCTATTATCTCATGCTCCAACAATGAACTGGACCTACATAAAAAAATTAAGGGCATCTCAACTAGTTTTCCCTCTTAATACCCTCTCCAAAAACTTATAAACGCATCCCTTGTGGGAAGCATTCCATAAGCAATTTTTGACCTAGGAATACGCTACAAAATTTCTCTTGTATCATATCTCATTTGTATTCTTCATCTTATTTTTTGGAGCATTTTCATCACATACTTTGGGGGAAATTAAATCAAGGCAAGAAGAGAGGTTGGGGGTAAGAAGAGCATTTTGAGGAAAGGAGGAGCTCTTGCTAGGTTGTATCACTCCTAGCTCCTCTTTATTTCCATCCTCTTATTCTCATTCATGTATTTTCTCTTCCATTTTAAGCCTTTCTAACTTGAGTTTCATATTCATAGCTACTAACCTTCTTATTGCTCATTACATATTTCTAACACTCTTTTTCTAGCTATTTCAAGTTTATTTGCATTTATTTATTTCATATACAACCACTAATCTCTCTTTTTTGCATGTTTTACATTCATAACATATGTTTACAACTACTCCATGCGATATTTAATTTCATGTTCCTTCATTTACTATAGTTTCTTTTCATTCAAAGGCATATCTCCCTTCATTTTAGACATACTAATTGCATTTCTTTATCTATCCATACATTGCAATTACTAATATTTCCTATTTATAGGCATATTAGCTAGATTTTCTTTACTTGTAGGCTTTTTATATCATATTTTCATTGACATGTTCACAACCCTTCTATATGTAGGCTTATATTCATTATTTGGTTCTTTAATCTCATGTTTCTTCATACACTTACATTGAGTTTCACTTTATCTTTCTTCATGCTTGATTTGGTACTGATACACAAATAACATTGTTTTGATTATCCTACCATAAGTATTTCCATTTCATCATTCATGCTCTTAAATTTTTATTTTATTCTCTACTATAGATTTCTTTATAATTTAGCAACAATATATATATATTTTTTCATCTAGCATTTACTTTCCATTGCATTACACTTCTTTTGCTATAGCATAAGTTTAAATTAAATCTTGCAATCCATCCCTCTCCCCTTGAAGCAATTTTCACACATTTTTAGAGCACTTAAGTACCCATAAAATTCAATCTCAATCTCTCCTTAGGCATTGTCCATTTCTTTTCAAGCACATCTAATTTATTTCAAAAATTATGGTGGATTTTACAATTTACTTAGCTTAGATTTTGATAATTTGTAAGTCATAGATCCTAGGAATCAAATCCTTCTATCTTTACCCCTAAATCAAACTCAATTTGATCAGAAAAATTCCAAAATCTAACCCAAAACTTAGTCTACGTTGTCTTAGAGCAAAATTACAACTACCTATAGTCACTAGTGAATTTGACTCCCTGGAAATACACAAAGAAAAAACACCATTGCATATCAAATTTTCCACTAGAAAATTTTCCACTCACTAGCAAATTTGATAGGCCTTGCATCCATTCCAAAAGGAGGTCAAATCATGCTCAATTTTACATTAATAAGGGGTATTATCAACTGGGAAGATATTCTATCACCTCTCTGCAATCAGACAGACTCCCAAAGTAAAAAACCCTATTTTTTTCCTTTTTTTTGCATGTTTTAAAACATACCAGTGGCAAATTTGATAGTTGTGAATTTGATCAGTCATAAATTTAGGTAATCTTGCCACTTGGTACTGTTGGTCATCAAATCTGCCCAGGAAAGGATTTGGGAAAGTGTACGCGCCCTAGACCTGGACCAACATTGAAAGGCCGAAGGAAAGAGATGCCCCTCGTACCAATCTCCGAAGAAAATGTTGGCTCCTTTGCTAAACTACTTTGGTGTTTTAAGACAAGAGTGTAGGAAAGAGATAAAAATAGCAAGGGTGAAGGAGAGAAATAAATAGGGTAAGGGAAGAAATGTCAATAGATTAAAGTGGGAAAGAACCAATAGCACGATCGTTAGCTGACAACTCAAAATAGCAGCAAAGAATACCAAGAATAGAATGAAATGAACGCAATACCAGTCCCCCTATGTATCCTCTAGACGAGTTCCAGGATTACCCTCCCCCTTTCATCGAAATCCAGAGTTCAGAATTATGATGGCTAGGAAATGAGTGAATATAACAGAAACACTATCCACAGGCAGCATAAAAGAGAACTATTATAGCATTTTCCTCCCCTATGTATCCTTCGGGAAAATTTTAGGGTTCTATCCCCAATCGCACACCTAAATATAGAATGCAGAATTACAGTATGCAAATGAAGAAAATATAACATAAATAATCATAGAAGGTAGCATACAAGAGAGAAATAAAGCCCCAAAGCTCTTTATATTAATTTTAGGGATTCAAGTTACAGCAGCTTTCTAGCAGAAAGTTCCCCCCTTCTTTTACATTACAATGCCTAGGTTTTTATAGAGGACCCGACCCTCTGAGCCATCAATGTACAAAATGAAGGAGTACATCCTTGAAAACCTGAGAAGTTGGCCCTCGTAGCTCTCGTGACTGAGCTTTCAAATCCTTTTCTATATTTGGCAACTACGACCGGGTCAACCCAAGAAACATGCATTAATGAGTCGTCTAAACATCCTTGGTCTCCAGGTACGGAGCTCGAGTGGCCGCCATGTTCACCGAGCTCTTTCCCAGGGACTGATACTTCCTTTTCAATTGCCAAAAATGAGCAACGAGTTCACCGGGCACGTAAAAACTCATTTATGAGGCACTTGATTACCTCAAGAAAATGCCTAGCTTGGAGTGCGTGCCCTCGAAGTGCTTCACTATTTTTTCATTTGCAACTCCACTTCGCAATGGATGCAAGCCGAAGCAGATCCTCCTTCTTGGTTTTGCACTTCGCATGAATGAACTTCGCAAGACAACTTCGAGGATGTAAAATGCCGAAGTAAATATTCCTCCTTAAGATGACTCTCGATCTTTTGCCACTTCGCTGGAAAGGTGTGCCAAAAATACTTCATCGAGGTTCTCCATCCAAAGTGGATGCTTTGCTGGTGAGTCTTTAAAATGCTTTGC
Organism: Wollemia nobilis; assembly: GCA_028583015.1. NCBI lineage: Eukaryota > Viridiplantae > Streptophyta > Pinopsida > Araucariales > Araucariaceae > Wollemia > Wollemia nobilis. The sequence goes on from JAQPPZ010007530.1 coordinate 7,969,110, forward strand.
CATGATCCTCCCTCAAAACTGAGGTTCGGGGTGCAAAATGTTCTGCTCTTCACGGGCCGCTACTACTTCGGGTGAAAGTGCTTCTCACGAAAGCTATCCGAAGCAAATGCTTCGTGACAACTTTCGGCGAAGTAAAAATGGTTCGTCGGTGGGAAGGCCCGAAGTGGGTGCTTCGGCAATTTTTTGGCGAAGTAGTTTTCAATGTTTGTACTCCTTCAAATTTTGCTTCGCGAGTTTTTCGCCCGAAGCAACTGCTTGAAATGCTTCGGGTGTGAAGCTCTTTTATCTCCTTAGCAAATTCGGACCGCGATCTAGACTTCTTTGTCTTCCTTCTTCGGCGAATATTCTTCTCAACGTTTGAAATTCTTCGAATGCCGCTTCGCAAGATTCTCGCTCGAAGCATCTGTTTGAAATGCTTCGGGTGCAAAGCTCTTTTCTTTCTCCACTTATTTCTTTCGGTGAAGCTATCTTCCTTTTTTTGTGAAGCTCTTTTCTTAGCTAGTGAAGCTTTTGCATCTCCATTCTATATACAAAGGGGATGGCGATGAAAGCCAAAATTGCTGCAACTTACAAATATTTTCAAAAACAATAAAATAAACACTTTACAAAAGAAACACTTTTTTCAAAAAATTTGATTTTTCTACCCCTCTAGGCAATGTTGACAAAATTGTCAACATTCTTGGTGGCTCACGGGGCAACGAGTTCACCTCGGTGCAAGAACCCTCAGCCTTGATCCGTTGGGCCAGAGTTACCTCCAGATCCTTCTCCCTTTTCTCCTTTCGTGGGTGCTTCCACGACTTCTTCTTCTTCTTCTGCCTCTCCTTCTTCTTCTTCCTCCTCTGGTGAGGCTTCCTGTTGCAATGATGGGAGAAGGCGATCGCGGATGCATTCCATGGTTCGACGAACATGAGCCCTGGAACTTTTCGAGAAAGGATCTCGGTCTTGTAGCGCTTTTATCAGAACATGGAACCGATCTATTTGCCCTATGTCAGCATGCTTGGCTCTTGTGCTTAGATCGTTCAGGCAGGCCACAATCTTGCAATGTCTTAGAATAAAATCTGTGACTTGCCCTTCTGTAATTGGCTCCTCCCAGCCATCTATCTCTGAGACGTCGCCTTAAAAATGTAGCCAAGTCGGCTTGAGTTCTTCCTTAGTCAAAAGGTTCCCGTCCTCATCAGTGAAACTTGGGAAACCTAAGGAAGAGAGATCTTGAAAGTAGCCCAGTGATGTGCACTGCTTGTGCTCAAATACATCCAAGAGGTCCTTCGCCTTCTATGCTTTTCTCACCTTGGAGAAGAAAGCACAGACCATGGCTTGAGCTGTAGACCAATATCTGGCTGTCCGGCTCATTGCGACGACTTGCAAGTCCTAATATTTGGTACTTTGGACCTCAAAAGCCAGTTTGAGTCATTTTTTGATTTTCTGGATGACCTCATCTACTATTGGCCCTTCCTGAGCAGCAACATACTGGGCTTCAATAACGAAGGTCAAAATTGATAGGGCATTGGAGGCCCGAGATCTGAAGTTCTTGAGCAAGTGTGAGCGAATTTATTTTATTCGGCCCCTATCAAACAACTCTAGACTTTCTTTTTTGTACAACTGCTACTACATCTGCAAGATTTTACTTTCAAATTCTTTGGCCTTCAGATCAGCTTTGGCCTATATCTGGCTATGGGTTTTAGTTGTAGTCTGTAGTTGTCTTACTTGATGTTTCAGGGTGAATACTTTCTTTTTCATCTGCTCACACTGCTTCTCTGAGTCCTCTAGCTTGGAGCGGATCCTGGCTAGCTCTTCTTCCAACTTGATGTTGGCGCTCTCTGCTTCAAATCTATGTTGATTGGCTATCTATGCATGTGCGCAGAAAGTTTCAATTCTGACATGCATGGATGCAGATTCATTATCTACATTTACGTGCTCTAGGTCAGTCTTCTCCTAATAATCGTAATCTGTTGGAGTCATCTCGTCCAAAGGTTTTTGGACCTTGGGGATATTTTTCACCTTATGCAACTTTTCGCCTTTCAAGTCAAAAATGACATATTTTTCCACTTCGACCAGAGAGCGCCCTCTCCTTTTCCTCACCTCCTTCAGTATATTTTATGTGTTCTGCCAGGATTGGAGTAGCTTCTCAGCTAGAGGGCGTTCCTTAATCATGGATAACTCAATTTCAAATGATGCTGGATCTCCAACCAAAGGGGTGAACAAATATAGTGACTGTATCAGGAGTGCCTCGCCAGTAGGTTCGACGACAGGTGTGGTAGGGGTTTCGGTGAGAGTGACTACATCATGTGCGACAAGGGAGTGGGAGAAGAGATTTGGCATTGGAGTACTACCTTCGTACTAAATGAGAACTAAGGGAATGGTGGCATGGGTGAGTGCAGTAGTATCGGTGGACTTGTCCCGGCCTGACGACTCGATCGAGATAGATACACTTATGGGGCTAACAGGATCACAGGGTAGACTCAAGGTGGTGAGGGGTAACACGCGAGAGGGTGATTGACTTTGTGAGGGAGAGAGAGACTACTGGGGACTCACGATCGGGACCATGGTGGACATGCCTTGAGAAACTAGGGCAAAGGGTGGAGAGTACGTACCTGCGTGCCCTCCAGGTAGAGCAGCAATAGTGACTTCCTATGTGATCGGCTCCTGTTCCTTTCCAGCTTCGACACTTTCGACCTCTACGACTTCTTCTTTGGGAACCCCTTCTTGTTGGAGGAGTTCCTCCACATCGATGACATCCATGTCTGGGGTTGCTTCAGCTCTTGGTGATGCCATCCCTTTGATATTTGTTTTAGCTGGGCCGATCGTAGGTTATCCGCCAAAAGCACCTAGAATCTTTGTGTGTGGTCGCTTCGGGTGGGTTGGAGGCACTTGAGCTTGCTCCTACCTATTTCTTTTCTTCTTCTCTAATGATTGCACCAACCCTACGACACTTGTGTTGTCACTTTCCATAGGTTCCTGAGGCAGTTATTCTAGTGCAGCTTCTGCCTCCTCTTCTTCTACTTTCGAAGCATCATCATCTCTCCTTGGGCTTTCACCCGAACTTGGGGCACTTAGGGGAATGAAGTCGACGAAGGAGGTGGGATTCCAAGTCCCAGCATTGGCTTTGTAAACAATTGCAAAGTCCTTATCCATATCCAAGAGTCCATATGATTTCATATTTTGTCGATGAACTCTCATTTTCCACCATTCTTTTAATTTTTCTATGCCCCAATATTTCAATTCCTCCCTCAGATCGTCTTTCATATTCCTCCAAAAAGTGGAGTCTGGGGTTGGGAAAGGGTGCTGAACAGGATCAAACTCAACTTCCATAGGGTAGAACTCATGCCAAGGATGCAAGGTCTTCATCCTTTCTAAATGCCACTCCAGATCCTTCCCATTGGGATTATTTCTTTGCTCCACAATTTTTGGGTGGGGGCAAACATGAAAATTCTTGAATCTGAGGTGGTCCCTCATCACTCCCAAGGGATCGTAGAGCCACCTTTGAGGAATCTAGAGCAGACCAAAGCTAGCAAGCTTCTCCTCCAGGAATACATGTTGCTTCAGGGAAAACACTTCAATTACTCCCATTTTTAAGGGGAAGTCGCAAGTGTGTGCCCATTTCCGACCGTGGCCATAGACGACATTTGTGGTGTCACTCTGCCGAGCGACTTCTAATGTGAACTGGTACTCGAAGGGGTAGAAAGGCAACAAGAAGGGATTCCCTGTGAAGCCGAACAGGCGAATCACAAGTCCTTGCATCAATTGAAAGACGTCTCCCTTCTTATCCATTTCCACTTTGTCTCTTAGACTGAGGGGCACCCGAGGGCAAGAACCCTTCAAAAAATGAATGTCAAATCCCAAGAATTGTTGATTAAAAGAATAATATGACTTCGTCCTCGCTAGGAGGGGAGCCCACTGGTACACCGATAGAGGAGCTCCATCCTTGCCACTCGAATAAATAGCGATGTGGGGAAAATTCTTATGTACATGGTAGAAAAACAAACAAATTAGGAAAGAGCAGGGTGCGAAGTACTGGACCGTCCCAAAATTATTCATGTTGGTAAGCTATGTGTGCAAGGTTCGGGCCATCCATTCTGCCCAATCGAAGAAGACTGTGTAGGTGTTTGGCCTTGAAGCATCAGGGGCATAGAATTCCCCTCTTGAAATACATTCGACCAAAGACACTTGCCAGGGGTGCACCGAAGCATCGGTCGACAGACCCACTACCCATGAAATGATGGAGAAGATGTTCATGCTCTTGAAATATGTCAGGGGGAGGGGAATTTGGGGTAGCTTGCCTGAAGGGAGCCCATTATTGAGGTTCTATCTTAAAAATTTCAAAATATAGGTAGAGGAGGTGAACCTCTCCATTTGTTCGCTCAAGATGACATTGCGAACCGAATAACCCTTAGGCGGTCCCTGCTGCAGCATGAAGGCTTCTTGCACATCTTCTTTTACAATTGAAAACAATTTATGGCCAGCGATGTCTAGCACTTTTCTGGAGGAGTTTTGGTAGTTCTACGTGATGGCAAAGATTAACTCGGTACAATGGTGCATGGGCGGGGTCAGATACCAATAAATATGTGAATAATATGTAGTGACTCTCTTGTTTTCTGGGGTGAGTCTGATTTTCATAAACTCAATAGTATATCAGAGCTCGGCCATGCTCTTTGAGAGTTTAGTGTCCCAAATTTTCTTCCACCCATCAATTGGTGGCTCTTATAGTTGCTCTTCTTCAAAATCCTCTCCTTCCTCCATTGGTTGCTTTTCTGGGCGGGGATTGAGGTTGACCTTCTTAGGTCTATGCTTTTGCTCTTCTTTGCCTTTCTTTGTTTTCTCTGGGCCTGCTACCTCAGGCTCCTTCCCCTTCTCCTTAGAGTTCTTCTTTCCCATTGTGGATATTCACAGCAACAGATTTCACGATGCATAATACTTCGACACGAAGGACTTTGACACGAAGGGTGGGAGAAATGCAGGCTATCAACGGGAGCTCTCAATATTTGCATTAACAGTTGGCGAACACCCCCCTTACCACTAAGCTTCACATTTTACAGCCTTAAAAGGCAACTACCTTAATTTATTGCACCTGCCATAATTAAATTTACAACTCGAACGAGGAAGGTCATCGGGCCTTTTGATTGTCTTTGCGATAGTGTTGTACGTAGACCCATGCGCTTCGATGATTATGCTCGACATCAAAAACTTAACCTTCTACCACCTCGTACCTAAGAGCGAGATTTTCTCATAACCAAATCCTCTCGGGATGTGCCCTGCCACCCTTGCATTAAACTCACTTGCTATGGATATTTCCCTAGGTTGTCATTGGCACGTCCCTCTAGGAACATTTTAAATGCTCTCGCCTCACACGTTTGTTGAATTGGCAAAGTAAAAATCGACACTGAAGATGCTTCGCAGCGAACCTCCGGTGTGAGCTCATTTTCTATGCTTCGAGCCCGAAGTAGTTTTCTCTCGCCGTGTCACCACTTTGTTTCATGGAAGGTTGCCTCCAAAGCTTGCTCCTTATGGAAAAATGGCTCGCTACTTCCCTTCAAAAATTGCTTTGTGTAGACTTCCTTTTGCGAAGTGTTCCTCAAGCCTTCATTTTGATGTCATGTCGTCCGATTTTTTGAGGACTTTTTCCAAGCCAAAGTGCTTCACTGCGAAGCATCTTGCGTCAGTTACTTCACACACAAAATCCTCGAAGGAGCTCTTCGCCAAGTCCAACAAAGCTGGGGCTTGTTGCTATGGTGTAAAGTTGAACCTTCTGGCAATCATGGAACAGGGTATATACAAAGATAAAAAAATTTCATACAAAAATAAAACTTGAAACACATCCTTCAGATGAAGACCATTGACAGAGATGAAAAGTCTAAATTATTATTTTTTTATTTTTATTTTTTAGCGATGAAAATTCTTCAGATGAAGACCATTGACAGAGATCGACAAGATCTGACCATCGACATCCTTGAGGATGAAAGAGTTGGCTGAATTTACCTTCGCGATTTTGAACGGTCCATCCTAGAAAGCATCCAATTTGTCATGATTCCTAGGCTTGGCCTTCCAAGAATCCCACTTCCACACTAGATCTCCCACTCTGAAAGTGTGATCGGAGGACTTCTTCTTGAACCAGTCTTGGGTGATCTGAGCATGCTTAGTGAAGCTCTGGTAGGCCTTCTTGTGATCTTCCTCGAGCTGCAGTAGCTGAGCCAGCCTGTTTTCCATAGGATTAACTTCTTCTTCCCCATCTAACAGTTGCAACGCAGGGATCTCTACATGGGTAGGTAAGATGGCTTCTTTGCCATACACCAGGGCGTAAGGTGATGTCTTGATTGACTTCTTGATAGAAATCCGATTGGCCCACAAGGACCGATCTAGAAGGAGGTGCCAAGTTCTTTTATTTTTTTCCATGAGTTTTCTTAGCACCCTTAACAGAGTCTTGTTAGTTGATTCTGCCAATTCGTTACCCTGTGGATAGTAATTGGAAGAGACCTTATGATATATCCCATATTTGTAGAGGAACTCTTTGATTTTGGCACCTAAAAATCAGAGACCATTGTCCATAACAATTGCTTCTGGGATGTCGAACCGGGTTATCAATTCCTCTAGGAATGCGGTGATAGTTTCCTGATCGACATGCTTCGTGGGTACTGCTTCAACCCATCTGGTGAAGTAGTCAATTCCGGTCAGGATGAAATTATGCCCGACAGAGGAGTTCGGTGATATGACCCCTACGAAATCCAACCCCCATTGTTGAAAGGGCATCTCTACCTGTATTGATCGGAGAGGCATAGGAGAACTTTTGCTTTGACCATCGAACTTTTGACATTGCTCGCATCTGTGATAGATTGCAAAGGCATCGGAAAAGAGTGTATGCCAATAATAAACTGCCTTGATTATCTTCAATGCAATTCTTCTTCCCGTGAAGTGGCCTCCAGATAACCTCGAATGGAATTCACCCAGGACTCTCTTCTTATCGTCTTATTTTATGCACCTGAGAAGAACGCCATCAATGTTTCTAAAAAATAGGCCTTCGAGGCGCAATGTGTATCGGAGGGACCGCATCCTAAAGTGCCTTCACTGTGAAGCATTTAGATGCGAAGGACATCTACCGATGTTGAAGTATTCAACTATCTCACCGACCCAGTCCTTCTCGTCCTCTTCTTGGTTTACAAAGCATCCTTCTGCTGCTGAGTCGTCCCACTGACAAGCTGTCACTTTGATCGCTACGCTCTTTGCTAGCCCTTGACATAAAGTGCGACCATGAACCAATTTTGTGGGTCTAATTTTGACGTTGAACTCTTGTATCTTGCTGACCCAACTGGCTCTCTTGCTTCTCAATTCTCCCTAGATAATGAAATTGCGTACATTGGGGTGTATGACAAAGACTGTAACCCAACTTTGGGAAATGAATTGCTTGAATTTCCTAAGAGATTTCATTACTGCATGTACTTGCATTTCTATGAAATTGTATTTTTCTTCATGGGGGTGTATCACCTGGCTTAGAAATGCGATGGGGCATTCTTTGCCATCTTCCCCCTTTTGTGTTAGGACTGCAGCATAGCTCTCAGGTTCTCCTATGGCATATAGGATGAAATCCTAGTTGTAATCTGGGTTGGTTAGTACTGGTGCCTGAGTGACTCTCTTCAAACGCCTCTTTTCTCTCCTCCATCTAAATGAATTTGGTGCCCTTCTTCAAAAGTTCAAACATTGGTTTGATGATCTGGGCGAAATCTAGAACAAACTTCCTCACAAAGTTGATCTGGCTAAAAAAGGATTGAAGTCCTTTCTTGTTCACGGGGAGTGGGAGTTTCAATAGAGCCTTAGCCCTATCAAGATCTACGATGAGACCCTTCTCTGATATCACATGTCCTAATAACTTCCCTTCGTTGAATGTGAATATGGACTTCTTTGGATTTATTGAAATGCCAAACTCTCGATATTTTTCGAATACCTATTGTAGGTGAAAAGAATTATCCTCCCTTCTTGGGGAGAAAATGGTCATGTCATCCAAGTAGATAACAATAACCTTATTCAAGAGTTCACCAAAAGCTAAATCCATGGCCCTCTGAAAAGTGGCCCCCGCATTCGAAAGGCCGAATGGCATTCGTTGGTAAGCGAATGTTCCCCACTTGGTAGTGAATGCGGTTTTATGCTGATCTTCATCCCTAAACCATATCTTATTATATCCGGAGAAGCCATCGAGTAGGGAGAAGCACTGAGCCCCAGCCACTGAATGCAAGATCTGATCTATCTGCAGGAGAGGGTAGTGATCTTTGAGCGAAGCCTAGTTTAGGTTGTAAAAGTCCACACATAGTCATATATCTCTGTTCTTCTTTCTGACAGGGACTAGATTCGCCACCCAAGAGGAATGCTTGATGGGATAAATTATCTTTGCCTCAAGTATTTTCAGGATCTCGGCCTTCATCAGGACCTCGATCTTTGGATTGGTAGGCCTTTGCTTCTGTCGGAAGGGTTTTATCCCCTCCTACAACTTGATTGTATGCTGGATCAGTTGTCGATCGTATCCCTTTAGGTCTTGATAAGACCATGCCACGATGTCGGGATACCTTCTGCACAGGAATCAGATCTGTTCTAGCTCCTTCGAAGTGCAATCTGTTCCAACTTTTATTGCTTTTCCAGGTTCAAGCTCCAGATCCTGATACTACTTTGCATTAACTTTGATCCTATGAGAAACTGCTCGATCATTCTAATAAAAGAGGCTCTCAAGAGTAATTAATCCCTTGGGTACATGATTATTCTTCAATTGAACTAGCCCTTCATATTCCTCATCATCTGGGCTTCTTCTTTCAATTGTGGTTGCTTCTTGAATCATAAAATTCACAATCTGCTCATCACTATTAAAAACTTGCCAATGCAGATCCCTACATGGGACAGAGGGCCTGTAAATCATCCTCACAACTTTAGGCTTATGCACCATGTCTTATGTTGGAGATTACTTGGCTGCGATAGATGTTAAAACATCAGCATGTAGATTCTTTTCTCGTGGAATAGACTACAGATTGAGAGATTCGAACTGGTCAAACAAGTCCCATACCTTTTTACGTTATGACTTGAGATAGTGCTTCTTTGAAGTGCACATGTTTGTGACTTGATTGCATACCAGTTTCGAATCTCCAAAGATTTGGAGATGCTTTATGCCTAACTTTTATCTTTTTTGAGTCCTAGGCATAATGCTTCATATTCTGCTGCATTGTTGGTGTAGCTCCACACCAACCGATAACAATATTCCTTCTGCTCTCTAGAAGGGGATACTAAAAGAATCCTTGCCCTGATGCCATTTTTGCATCGGGCACCATCGAAGAACAACTTCCATAGTCCTTCTTGGGAAAAGATCTTATCTTCTAACTTGATGTGTTTCTTAGGCTTGGTGATGGCATAACATCCCATCTCGATTTCTATCATGGCATTAAAGTCTGCCGATGAAAACTCATCTTCACAACTTAACTGTGCAAGGGATTCCTCGACCAGGTCCATCTGCTCTATCCCTTCCACTATTGTATGCACAGGATCGCTTCTCTCTTCTTCGAACATCTTCTGCATAAGGAAAGTAGAAGGCTTATCATTGTAGATTTTTACCTTCTTCCCTTTGAATGGAATCTCCAAGTGTGAGTAATCCATAGATAGATATCCTCCTAGCTTCACCATAAACTCTCTCGACAAGAACATACTAAAATATGGCTCCAAGTTGACGACCACCACCTCTTGTATAACTATGATTTGAGGCATCTTGTGTAGTCGGATAGGTATATCTTTAATCACTCCTACAGTCTTCACGGGAGTACCATCCAACTGGAGCACGCCGTGGCTACTTCGAGTGTACTCCATTCCTATTTCCTCGCACACTACTTTGGGCATGACTATCGTCGTGGCCCCATAATCTATCATATAGTTGTGTACAACATACCCTTCTATTTGCAAAGATAGGTAGAATAGAGGTGTTCGATTACTCCCCATAATGGATGTGGACAGGGTCTGCACTAGAGCGAGCGGTGCTAACTTCCTTGCCTTAGTAGTCTTCAACGATTCTTGCAGCAGGTCCACTTGACCGGGCAACTGTAGTGCATCATATAGGCTAATATTGGCCGAAATCTTCTTCAACTCATCTACAATATTGTAGGCTAGGGAGTTGTGCACCTCAGGTTTTTTTTTTGCCTTGTACCTAGTGTGATATTGCTCTATATCTTTGACCCTTTTTTGCTTGGTCAATGAAGGAAGCTTGAGCTTCTCTCTAGCTTGTTCTTTAGTTTCCACCTGATGTGGATTTGCAGGGGCCTGTTGGGCCTTCTCCTTGACTGGTGCAGGCTGAGGAGGTTTGCTCGGGGCCTGAGAAGGTTGCTGCCCCTTCTCATGGTGGGCATGCACCTTTAAGGGAGCCATTTGTTCAACAACTACCTCTATTGACCTTTTCCCTCCTCTGGTAAGGACTGGAACTTGCTCTTCTTCACCAATTACCAGGTTCTGATCCAATTGCCTGATGATGTTGACTTGACCACCATGACTACTATTCACCAATGTTTGCACATAATGTTCATGTAGCATGCAGGTATTTTCTTTGTGAGGGTCATTACACGTGGAGCACCAATGTATGTAATCGGAAGTGCTCGAAGCTTCGTCAATCACGATATTTCTTGCTAATGCTCTCCCTTGCTGGACTGCTTGATCTTTGGTAAGCACGGGTGTAGGATACGACCTTCTCAATAGAAACTCATGTTGCACTTGCTTCTTCTTCATAATGGTCATATCATTGGATAGATTTTGCACTGTGGAGTTCAAGGACTAAACTTCTTGTAGTATTTTGGCTTGCATATCTTCGACTTTAGGAATAGGTGGCAATGGAGCCATCATTGGTATTGGAGGTAAGGTGGGGTGTTGAGGTGGTGCTAGCAATACAGGGAATTTCGAAGAGACAGTGGGTTGCGCTATCGAGAATGTGGTAAAATGGATTTGTGGAGTAGTAATCAGTGATACAATGGGATTCGGGTTCCAATATGAGATCGAGTATGCAGGGGTTGCAGAGATCTACGAAGTGGCTGCACTTGCATACTAGGATTGAGGGAAATCAGGAAGTATGGGCATTGGCATCCTTTGGGGAAGCTTGCCCATAGCTATTAGATCCATCTCCACTATTTGGGCTAACTCGTATAACTTGAGGAAGGTATTAATGTTTGAATACCTTACCATGACACTGATATCAGGGTTAAAAACCTAAAGGAAATAGTATGCTGTAGCTTTGCTAGTTGGTCAAAGTCCAACTGGTATCCTTTTCCAGGTTCAAGTGAACCTAACATTGAAATCAGTGATCTCTTCTTGTGGATGTCTCTAGATTGTTGTGAATTGATGCATAAGAGAGGATGGATCGGTGGACTCATTGAAGCTTCACATCAACTGTCTGGCTAACTGGTCCCATCCCGTTATAGTACTAGGTGGTAAATATCTATACCAGTAGAGGAGTTTCCCTCTAAGAGATAGAACCAAAAGCTTTACCATAACTCGCTCTTCTATGATGTCATGAATCACCGCTAGAGAAACTATGTCTTAGATATGCTCTAGAGAAGTTTTTCCAGTTCCATCGAACATAGGGATCTTCTTCATAGCAACAAGCGAAACTTGCCCTTGTCTTGCTAAATTTAGCGATCTAAAAGAATTCCATGTTGGGAACAGTCTGGGCGGTGGTTGCTACTGCTACTGCATTTGCTATTGTTTTTGTTGTTGTTGTTGTTGCTACTGTGCCATATTTGCTCCTGGATTTTGAGAAATAGGAATTCTCGAAGCTCCTCCTTGGTTGCTAACGAGACGACTAATGTGAATGGAGGCACTAGGATGCTTCGATGAGTTGGGAGGATTAGGAGGAAATCTAGCTGCTGTACTATCTGAATTTAGTCCTTGTTCATCAAAAGCAGCCTCTTGCAAGGATGTTCCCTATAACAGCGACTCGGGGTGACCAACCTAGAGTGTTCCCCGAAGGCGTCAATATCAAGCTCAAAGAACTCAGTTTCCTCTCCTCTATTCCTAACTCTCCATCTTGTTTGCATGAAGGCATAGACTTAGGTACCGATCTCTATGACTTAAATATTCTTAATTAAACAGAGTCTCCAGATGCTAAGAGTCTTTCAACAATGATACAAGCATCAACTCTCACTACCACTCACAAGGTGAGACTGACCGGGTCCCACCGGGCATGCCAAAAATTGTTGGTCATCAAATCTGCCCAAGAAAGGATTTGGGAAAGTGTACGCACCCTAGACCTGGACCAACATTGAAAGGTCGAAGGGAAGAGATGCCCCTTGTACCAATCTCCAGAGAAAAGGCCAGCTCCTTTGCTAAACTACTTCGGTGTTTTAAGACAAGAGTGCAGGAAAGAGATAAAAATAGCAAGGGTGCAAGAGAGAAATAAATAGGGTAAGGGAAGAAATGTCAATAGATTAAAGTGGGAAAGAACCAATAGCACGATCGCTAGCTGACAACTTGAAACAATAGCAAAGAATACCAAGAATAGAATGAAATGAACGCAATACCAGTCCCCCTATGTATCCTCTGGATGAGTTCCAAGATTACCCTCCCCCTTTCATCGAAATCCAGAGTTCAGAATTACGACATCTAGGAAATGAGTGAATGTAATAGAAACACTATCCACAGGCAGCATAAAATAGAACTATTATAGCATTTTCCTCCCCTATGTATCCTTCGGGAAAATTTTAGGGTTCTATCCCCAATCGCACACCTAAATACATAATGCAGAATTACAGTATGCAAATGAAGAAAAGATAATAGAAATAATCATAGAAGGCAGCATACAAGAGAGAAATAAAGCCCCAAAGCTCTTTATATTAATTACAGGGATTCAAGTTATAGTAGCTTTCTAGCAGAAAGTTCCCCCCCTTCTTTTACATTACAATGCCTAGGTTTTTATAGAGGACCCGACCCTCTAAGCCATCAATGTAAAAAATGAAGGAGTACATCCTTGAAAACCTGAGAATTCGACCCTCGCAACTCTCATGACTGAGCTTTCAAATCCTTTTCTATATCTGGCAACTACAACCAGGTCAGCCCAAGAAACATGCATTAATGAGCCGTCTGAATGTCCTTGGTCTCCGGGTGTGGAGCTCGAGTGGCCGCCATGTTCGTTGAGCTCTTCCCCAGGGACTGATACTTCCTTTTCAATTGCCAAAAATGAGCAGCGAGTTCACCGGGCACGTAAAAACTCATTTATGAGGCACTTGATTGCCTTGAGAAAATGCCTAGCTTGGAGTGCATGCCCTCGAAGTGCTTCGCTAATTTTTTGTTTGCAACTCCACTTCACAATGGATGCAAGCCGAAGCAGATCCTCCTTATTGGTTTTACACTTTGCATGAATGAACTTCGCAAGACAACTTCGAGGATGTAAAATGCCAAAGTAAATATTCCTCCTTAAGATGACTCAATCTTTTGTCACTTCACTAGAAAGGCATGCCAAAACTGCTTCGCCAAGGTTCTCCGTCTGAAGTGGATGCTTTGCTGGTGAGTCTTTAAAATGCTTCACCGTGATCCTCCCTCAAAACTATGGTTCGGGGGTTTTTTGACTGAAGTGCATTCTTTGCAAAATGTTTCGCTCTTCACGGGCCGCTACTACTTCGGGTGAAAGCACTTTGCACGAAAGCTATTCGAAGCAAATGCTTTGCGACAACTTTTGGCAAAGTAAAAATGGTTCGTCGATGGGAAGGCCCGAAGTGGATGCTTCAACGATTTTAGTTTTCAATGTTTGTACTCCTTCAAATTTCGCTTTGCAAGTTTTTTTCCCGAAGCAACTGCTTGAAATGCTTCAGGTGCGAAGCTCTTTTATCTCCTTAGCAAATTTGGACCGTGATCTAGACTTCTTTGTCTTCCTTCTTTGGCGAAGCTACTTCTCAACATTTGAAATTCTTTGAATGCCGCTTCGCAAGATTCTCGCCCAAAGCATCTGTTTGAAACGCTTCGGGTGCGAAGCTCTTTTCTTTCTCCACTTCTTTCTTTCGGTGAAGCTATCTTCCTTTTTCTGTGAAGATCTTTTCTTAGCTAGCGAAGCTTTTGCATATCCATTCTATATACAAAGGGGATGGCGATGAAAGCCAAAATTGTTGCAACTTACAAATATTTTCAAAAACAATAAAATGAACACTTTACAAAAGAAACACTTTTTTCAAAAAAATTGATTTTTCTACCCCTCTAGGCAATGTGACAAAATTGTCAACAGGTACCTCCCTACTTGTTGTAATTTCACTATTTTTAGTTTGCAACTCTCTATTTTTTGATTAATTGATTATTTAAATCATATTTCTTTTGACAAAATCAAGTAATATTTAGTATAGATACTTTCCTTTCAAAATGCACTTAGGCAAGAAATCAAAAATCATATAGTTGCATTCTAGGCTAGCTTGTTTGTTGCATATTTCTCTTGTTTTCCTTGGAAAAGAAAATTCTCTTTAGCATAGTTCATCATTCAAAATCAAAAAGCATACTAGGCTAGCTCTTGTATTCTTGCATTTTGTGTGTTTATACTTAGCATGCATTTTAGATGATCTTTACTTTAGGTTTGAACAAATTTTATCTTGATTAAGGCTCGATAAAGAGTCAGATTAGCAATCCAAAACCTTAGGTGTTTGTTGAATAAACCCATTAAACACCATCAAGCATAACATCAACAACACACTTAGACACCTTGTTTTATACATGAAGTAGAGCCTACTCGCATTGAATATTCCCATATCTTTGGGGCCTCCTTTGGAAAGAGACCCTTAAGTGGGGAAGCAAGAATTATAATGCAAGCAAGGCACATTTTAGGATCTATCTACATTTTGGTGAACCCAACATGAACACTCCCTTTGCCTTAAATAAGATAAAAAATTTTCAAACTTAAACAAGATCATTTAATTTTGTTTGCATAGCTTAAATCACATTAAACAAAGATAACAAGAACATAACCAAATTGTTAGTCCTACTGGGGGAAGGATAATGACCCCTTGAGTAAACCGATGTATGAACCTTGGGGGAGCAATCTCTCTTGGCTAGTATATTATGGTGGGCTAGCGGGAGTCATAAGGAGGGTTGTTTTCCAAGGTGACATAAGGATTTCAAAATATCTTCTCTTCTTTGCTATAAGTACTCTAGAAACAAACCTTTAATAAATTTACTCCTCTCTTTTTAAAACCTTCAAACCATGGCTCAACATCCCTATAATACCTGAAGCAAGGGTTTAGCATCTTCATCCTATGAAGTTTATACACATGAACATGAAGACCAAATAGAAAACCCTTGGCCACATCATGTGCCTAGGGAAGAAGAACACCTTATTGAAAGAATCAACTTTAACTCTCTAGATCACATTAGAGATTACATCAAAAGGAACAAAGATATCTTTCTAGATGTTCTTAGGGAAGAACTTGAAGAACAAAATAGGAAAGAATCTTCTACACCTCATGATAACCTTGAGCATTCTAATGGTCAATCTACTATTGCACAAATAAATGAAAATTGAAACAACTTTGCTAGTCTTAATGTGGCTATGGCACATCCAACTGATTCTACAACTCCCCCAACCATATCCATAGGTATACCCATTATGGGCATGCCCTTTTCAACATCATCCCCTAGTATCACAATACCCATTCCAAATCCTAATTCCACAAACCCCTTCTTAACTCATGACTTAGGGGTCAACCATACCCCTCCAATTGCAACATCTAACCAAGCCACCTCATCTTTTATGACCCTACATTTTATATCTCAAGCTCTCTCACAACCCCCTTTGAATTTACCTACCCCACCAAATCCTCCACCTAATAATTTCCAAGACATCAATGCCAAACTCCAACACCTTGAAAAGAGAGACTCCAAGTTTGAAGAGCTTGAACATCAAATTGCTTCTCTTCAAGGGTCATCAAAACAAAAGTATTCTTTTGAAGAATTCTATAATGAACCATTAGATCCCACAATAGTCAATCATCCTTTTCCAAAGAACTTTGAAACTCCTAAGTTTCAAATGTACAATGGAAAGCAAGATCCCATTAACCACTTAAGATTATTCCAAATAGCATGTAGTGACATCAATCATGATGAGAAGTTACTTCTTAGGTTATTCCCTAAAAGCCTTAGTGGTTTAGCCTTAGAATGGTACTTTCAAATACCTCATCATTCCATTAAAAGTTTCAAGGAACTTATGGAAGCCTTTGTCAAGCAATTTTTAGTCTACATAGAAGAAAAGGTCACTATAGATGATCTATACCAACTCAAACAATCCAAGACTGAACATTTCTCATATTTCTTGGCTAAATGGAGGGCCTTGGTGGGAATACTTCAATATATTCCTCCCCCTAAGGAACTCTTACACATCTTCATAAGAAACCTTCATGAACAACTATCATATCCCTTAGAAATGATAAACTTAACCTCTTTTGAAGAAGTTGTAGACATGGCTAAAAGAGTAGAAGTCATCCTCATAAGATGAGGACAACTCAACTACAAGAAAGAGGAAGAAAAACCTTCCAACAAAGGTCAATACAAAAATAAACATGTCATAGGAGATGGTGTAATAGATTCCTATCAAAACAACAATATAAATGCAACTCAAAATGCTCCTCAAAAGTTAGTGGTACCAAGACAAGACAAATCCAAAAGACAATACACAAACACTGGACAAAGCCAAGCCACCATGTTAAAAATGCTTCTTGATTCAAATATGATGGAACTCCCACCCATCAGACCTTGGGATACCACCAAAGAGTTACCTAATTGGTATAAACATGATGAACATTATGATTATCACCGCACAGAAGGACACACAACAAACAAGTGCATTACTTTAAGGAACCTCATCCAAGATCTTATAGAAGAAGGAAATATAGTTTTCAACCAACAAGATACCCCTAATAAAAACTTAGGGATTTTTCAAAACCCCTTGCCAACACATGATCAAAAGTCTTCCAACTTCGTAGGCACCATCCATCTATCAAAACCATCCTATGCAGTAACTAGACAACAAGCCAAGAATCAATACTTTGAACAACCACCCTTAGTCATCCCTCGCAATACCAAAGTAAATATCCCTAATAGATCACCTTTGGTCCTCACACCTCCTGAAAACACCTTACACTCTTTTGATCTTCGACAACAATTAGAAAACATACCCACAAAAATCTCCCTTCTAGAATTACTAAAAACATCACCCACTCATAGGGAAATATTGCTAAAACTTCTAAGTGAGCAAGAAGTTCCTCAAGACATATCTCCTAACGACATCACCAACATAGTTGGATTCATTAGGATAAATAGTGCCATCTTAGCTTTTCATGAGATAGACACACCCCTTGAAACCATATCAGGAGATTCACCTCTTTATATTATAGCCCAAATAGGGGATAAACATATCAAGAGAGTCCTAGTAGATAACGGATCAACCTTAAATATTTGTAATGTCAAATTTTTACAAAATTTTGACTTAAGCATAGAATATTTACAAAAATTAGACCTTGTTATTAGAGCATTTGAAAATGAAGAAAGAGAAGTGATAGGTACCATAACCTTACCTTTAAAAGTAGGTCCATGCATCCTTAACACCCTCTTCTATGTTATATCATGTGATGTAACATACAACATGCTCCTTGGGAGACCTTGGATACATGCCATGAAGGTAGTACCTTCCACCTTACATCAATGTTTAAAATATGAATATCAAGGAAGGATTATCCATATCCCTAGAGATCCAAAACCTTTTGCCTTATGCAACTCCTTAGACATTCAACAAAAAGAGTTCAACCTTTGCCCCTCACTTCAACCAACATTACCATCTAGTGTGTCTAAGACAAACAAAGGAAAATAAGTATTGGAAGAACCCCTTATAAACTTAGGGGATGATCCCCAATCTTCTTCCAAATATCAAATCAACTTGATTCATCCAAATCTAGACCCTTTTGTAGAATTGGTTAGTCTATTCCTTTCCCCTCATACTATAAGTTTACCTAATAGAAAAGGATTAAAAGTCCAAATAGGTACTTGTACTTTCATCTATGGAGGAACTACCTTCGATGAAAGAATCCAAGGACATAATTTCATGCCTAGTCAATGAACATACACATCATGTTACATGTCACCCACATTTTCCATATCAAAACAAATGTTAGTCAACATGGGTTACCAAGGCAAAGGCTTAGGTCATTTTGAACAAGGTATCAAAGAACCTTTAGAAGCCAAACCCTAGCTAGGGTGATGTGGGATTAGATACATCCCCAACAAAAATGAGCCATCACCTTTATTAGAAGAAGATGATGAGGAAAATTACCCCAAGTCTTTACATGGTTCCCAATGGGGTGATGAAGATGAGAAAGAACTATGGTCACTTCTCAATGAAACACCTCATAAAACCATACATTTTGCTAGCATCAACATGTTAATAATTGTCCATCCTAAATCAATAACAGATCAAAAGGAAAGTAACATCGAAGAATCTTATGATCAACATCACATTGAAGAATCTCTTAAACATATCTTCAATTTAGATTTTGCACAACTACCTAAATTAGAACAAGCATTGCTAGATCCATAAGAGCTAAAATACTTAGGGATATTAGCCACCCCTCCTCACTTTGAAGATGAATCACAAACCTTGATCGAAGAAATAATAGACATCAACATTGGTACAGAACAAAACCCTTGACTCCTTAAATTAGGAAAGGTACTAACCCAAGATGAGCAAATAGAATACACAAACCTTTTAAAATAATTCCATGATATTTTTGCTTGGACATATGATGATATGCCTAGGCTTGACCCCTCATTAGTAGTACACCATATTGTCATACATCTAGATGCCAAACCTATCAAGCAAAAATTAAGGAAAATGCATCCCAAAATCACTCTTTTAGTTAAGGATGAACTCCAAAAACTATTAGATGTAGGCTTCATAAAAGCCATAGACTATTCAGATTGGATCTCCAACATTGTGCCTATTACCAAGAAAGAAGGATCCATTCAAATTTACATAGACTTTAGAGACATAAATAGTGCATGTCCAAAATATGACTTCCCTTTACCAAACATAGACATGATAGTAGACTTCACCATAAGATCTGAAATGTTATCTTTAATGGATGGATTTTTAGGTTACAATCAAATAAAGATCGCTCCTAAAGACCAATCCAAAATAGCCTTCACAACCCCTTAGGGAACCTTTTGCTATCAAGTCATACCTTTTGGCCTCAAAAATATAGGAGCAACATATCAAAGAGCCATGACATATATCTTTCATGACCTCATGCATAATACTATAGAAGACTATGTAGATGACCTCTTAGGTCACTCCAAGAAAAGAGAAAATCATGTTCAAGACCTAAGATGTATTTTTAAAATATTACAAGAATACAAAGTTAGGCTAAAACCCCAAAAATACATCTTTGGGGTAACATCAAGAAAGCTATTAGGGTTTATCGTATCCCATCATGGAATTGAAGTAGACCCTTCCAAAATCATAGCAATAACAAACATGCCACCACCAACAAATTTGACTAAACTACATAGCCTCCAAGGAAAATTGCAAGCCATCCAAAGATTCATCTCACAATTAGCAGATAAATATCAACCCTTCTCTAGATTACTCAAGAAAGATATAAAATTTGAATGGGATAGTGAGTGTCAAAAGGCTTTTGAAGCTCTAAAAACTTATCTCTTGACGCCACCTATCTTAATACCACCTAACCCAACCCAACCATTGCTACTATACATAGCTACTACCGAACATACCCTTGGAGCCTTATTAGCTCAATATGATGACCAACATCGAGAAAGGGCCATCTACTATATAAGTAGAACTTTGGTGAATTATAAAACTCATTATACACCATTAGAAAAGTTATGCCTAGAAGTCATTTTCTCCTCTCTCAAATTAAGATATTACATGCTCAGCCAAAAGACCTATGTCATAGCAAGGGTCGATCCCCTATGATACCTCATGTCAAAACCTTACCTATCAAGGAGAACCACCAAATGGGTCATAGCCCTTAGTAAATTTGATCTTGAATTCATTAGCCAAAAATCATTAAAAGGGCAAGTTATAGTTGATCAACTTGTCACTGCACCTTTAGAATCAAAACATCCCATAAACATCACCTTTCCTAATAAAACAATTCTAGCTATAGAAGCCCAAGATCTTAAATCTTGGATCTTATACTTTGATAGAGCTAGATGCATCAAAGGTATGAGGTAGGAATCATTTTAGTCACACCACAACAACTTATACCACTATCCTTTAAACTATGATTCTCATGTACAAATAACACAATAGAATATGAAGCATTGATTTTAGGTCTTAGAGCTACATTGAAGCTTGAAATTAAAACCTTAACAGTATATGATGACTCACAATTAGTGATTAACCAAGTCAACGATGTTTATCAAACTAAAGATGATAAACTAAAGCCTTACAAAGACATCATAGATAAATTAATAGCTTATTTTGACAAAGTCAACATAGAAGTTATTCCATGATCTAGCAATCACCATGTTAATGCTATGGCCACAACAACATCCCTTATTCCCTTAGAACTAGAAGATGAAGAAGCCTCCATTATCATAAGATCAATAAAAGGACCTTCAACATTAAAATCTTGCCTACAACCTCTAAACATTTGCACCATTGAATCAACTTCACCACAAGAACCTTGGTATCAAGACATCCTTAAATTCCTCAAAGAAGGAACATTCCCTAAAGGATTCAATTACCAAAAACAAAACAATTTAGACTAAAATCTTGCAAATATGTCATCATTAGAGATATCTTATATCGATGCTCTTTCGAGGGCATACTCCTTAGATGCATAAATAGAAGAAGCCCAAAAAATCATCAAAGAAGCCCATGATGGATCATGTGGTGGACATTTTAGTGGGCTAGCCATAGCTAGAAAACTCCTTAGGATGGGTTACTATTGGCCATCCATGGAGAAAGACACCTATAACTATGTTAGGAGATGCAACAAATATCAATGACATGATAATCTTGTCCATGCTCCTTCCCAATAATTGTAACCAATCACATCACCTTGGCCCTTCTCCTCTTGGGGATTAGACATTATAGGAAAAATCAACCCTCAATCATTAGATGATCATAAATTCATTATCACTACCATAAAATATTTTACCAAATGGGTCGAGGCCATACCTCTATCCTCTACAATAGGAATTCAAGTATCCAAATTCATCATCAACCAAATCATTAGCCATTATGAGATCCCTTCTACCCTAATTATAGATAATGGCACACCATTCAAAAACAAGGAAGTCACCAAGACATGTACCAAATACAAAATTCAACAAAAATGGTCAACACCATATTACCCACAAGGAAATAGACAAGCAAAATCTTCCAACAAAATATTAGTCAAAATTCTCAAGAAATTAGTCAACAAAAATGGTCAAGATTGGCATTTACAACTTTATCCCACCTTGTGGGCATATCGTACTAGTGTACAAACTCCTACAAGAGTGACACCTTATGCTTTAGTTTATGGCATAAAGTAATATTCCCTTTTGAACTTGAAATACCCTCTCTAAGAGTCCTATTACAAGACTCTTCAATCAAAGATGAATACCACCTAGGTCACCTACAACAATTAGAGATTTTAGAAGAAAAGTACATCAATGCCTTAGAACACCTAAGAACATACCACAATAGACTTTGACATACCTATCATAAGAAAGTGTACCCAAGATCCTTTGAGATTGGGGACCTAGTCCTCAAAGAAAACCAAAAGAATACCAATGCCAAAGATGAACTCAAAGGAAATTTGAACCCAACTAGCTAGGACCTTTCATCATCACTACTAAATTTGGCTTTGGAGCCTACCACCTAGCCACATTAGATGACAAAGAACATAAAGAACCAATCAACATCATGCACCTCAAAAGGTATTACGCATAAACATTACATGACTTGCTTGCTCATATGATTGATTGCATGATTGCATAATAGTCCAAAACAACATACATCCAAAATATTACCCCTTGCATGATTTCTTGGTTTTCTTGATCATACCATAGAGTCAGGAGGATTTGCGATGATGCAAATAATAATCCTACCCACTAAAAAATCACTTGCATTGCATTCACATAGGAAACCTCATGTTGAGCAATCCTCCCAGTCCAAAAACTTCTTTCCTTTCTCCTCTTATCACACTTTCTTCTATCTCCATTTTCTTATCTATCACATTTCTTCTCTTCTTCTCCCTCTCTTGGGTTAAGTGATGTATGACATGATCATCCATGGCCTTGATGACCTGACCTCACCCATTTCTTTTATCCTAACTTTGGGACACTCAACATTAGCAACAATCAATTACACCTACTTTCTTCTATCTCCTTTTCTTATCTATCATATTTCTTCTCTTCTTCTCCCTCTCTTGGGTTAAGTGATGTATGACGTGATCATCCATAGCCCTGATGACCCATCCTTACCCCTTTCTTCTATCCCAAGATACACATCACATTCTCATCACTTTATATCAACATTACTTTCAACAAAATATCCTTTTCTCCAATTCTCATGATTATTTAATAGGCCCTTCTAGGGTATTACTTCTCCTCCTCTGATGTACTACAATATTACAATTCTTTGTAGGTATGTCATGCAACAAAGGAGGATTCTAGTATCTCAACATGACCTATCAAATCTATCATGACATCCATTCATCAAATTCATCAAGCATAGCTTATCTGGTGAATCACCTAGGCTGAGAAGCCTTATTTATCCAATATCTTATGGGCCTACAATTATTTGTAAGCCTCACCAGACACTGGATAAATAGGGTCCTCTTTCTCATTTGGTTTACCATCTAAGCATGCAATCAAACCTAAATCAAAAATCTTGCTTGTTTAACAAGCCATGCAGGTCACAAGGCTTTGTAAATCCAATATCTCGTAGGCCTACAATTATTTGTAAGCCTTACCAGGCACTATATTTATAGAGCTCTATTCCCCACCTAGTTTATTAAACAAGCATGCAATCAAACACAAATCATAATCTCACAAGCTACTTTTTGAATAAGCCACTTGGGTTGAGAAGCCTTATTGATCCAATATCTTGTAGGCCTACAATTATTTGTAAGCCTCACTAGGCACTAGATCAATAGGGTCCTCTTTCCTCGCTTGGTTTACTACATAAGCATGCAATCAAACACAAATCATAGTCTTATCAAAAGTTGCTTGTCTAATAAACCATTTGGGTTATAAGGCTTTGTTAATCCAATATCTCGTAGGCCTACAATTATTTGTAAGCCTTACCAGGCATTGGATTAACAAAGCTTTATTCCCTCACCTATTTTATTAAACAAGCATGCAATCAAAATAAATCTTAACATCTACATGGTAGTATATTCTAGAAATATGTTTTTTCATACTAGCTTTATGTTGATATGTATGATCTATTCCATCCTAGATGTAGCATTGTGTTATAGCTAAGCATTTTATTGCTTAATTAAAATAGAGATGTTAATTATTATTTTAGCATTAATCTTGGGAGGGGTTCTTGGGCATTGATCTAGAACCTTTTAGGACCCTTGAGTCAAATAATTAACCCAATCCTAGGAGGAGTTGTGGTGATGCAATAACCAAGTAGATGTGAGTCCTATAAGGAGTTGTGGTGATGCAATAGCTAGGCACTCATGAATTTGGAAGGAGTTGTAATGATGCAATATCCAAATTCTCATGATTGATACACCTTGAATGATGAGGATCGGGTGTTCCACAACTATGGAATTAATTGAATAAATTACAAGAAAACTATGGTGGTACCATAAATAGTGAGGTTTAGGTAACTATTCTCATCACAAAATGAGTGGTGATGACCTTAGTTAACCCATAGAGGTGTGGTAACTAAGCGTCAAAAATTCATACCATAATAACCTATATAGATGGACTTATGGATAGGTTAGGTAATAGGCGTACCCCTTTAAGTGTTATGGGATTTAAAGTATAATTTCTACATTGTGGTCAAATTGTCCTATATCAATGAGGGTATATGAAATGTGGGGGGACCACTTTGGCATCCTTCTAAATAGTGAGGTTTAGTAAGGTGAACCTAAAAAATATAGGATGTTGACCACTCTTGTCCACTTGAGTATCATTTTTAGTGATATTAAACTCAAATTTGGTGTAGCCTTGATCATGCTAGAAAATTATATTAGGACTCCTTGTGAACCTACTTGTAAAAGGAAAAAAAACATATCTCTCTTGGGTTATTTTTGATGGGTTGTTACTGTTCTTCATAGATTAATCAGCAAAACAACCAGGTCCAACTACACATGATTCGCATATGAAGTTGACTTTAATTTTACAAACCCTATTGGACTCCACTAAGGCATAAATATACACCATAAAATGGCATAAGGTCAGATGCGAGTTCTAGATGAATTTTGACAAAAATATAATCAATGAGTACCATGATGCTTAAACCATTACCTAACATTATTTTGGTGTTAAATCAGAGGAATCAAATTAACCCATAGTATATTAATACTAGGTTGAAGATATATAAATGTTTAAAAGCCAAATCAAATATGCAATGACAACCCATGACATTATAACCAACCAAAGGCTATATAAGTTGCTGCTTAGCTCTAACCTTCCTACAGCACCAAAGTTGCTACTTTGTTTCATTTATGGAGTAGTGTGATCTTAGATTTAAAATCAGATGGAACACGGACAGGGCGATAGCTTTTATCAAGAAAAACACCTATGGCATTTGCCTTTAGGATAGGTTGAAGCAGTAAACTACATGTTAGAATGCATAAAATAAAAATTTCTTTCAAATTTTTCTCAACAAACATCTTACACTCTACTCAACAACTCCAAGATAATAGGTTAACCTTGTCCTAATTTAGGCCATATATATCATTTAGAACCAGATATATGAATCTTTAATCAAATAAATGCATGTACACTTAGTGTGTGCTACTAAATTTAGAATGAAGAATAGGATAACTTACTTCTTTGTGAAATTCTCAAAGAGCATGTGTGCAACATAACTAGAAACTCTTTATGCAACCACGAATATCTCACCACTTTGGAGAGGTGTAAGATACTTTAGTGAGAACTCCATCCATGCAAGTGCATTTCTAGTATGAGCTATTGCATCTATGTTGAACCCAATTACTTCAAGGATTTCATAGTGAGCTCCATCATTTTCCCACTCCCAGTATTCCCCTCCAACTAACAATACCAAAAACTTGGAAGCCCTCAAAAATCATATAATGCTTGGCTAGAAGTGGCTCGCAATGCATGCCTGACACCTAATATTCTAGCTAGGTTCCACATTTTTCCTTATGAATTCTTTCATAAATATAACTTCTTTCTAATAATAATATGTATATAGTGTACCCCCTCCCAACTTTATAAAATATTACTCAAGAGGTTAATTTTTAATTAATATTTTCTAAACAATTAAATTATTAACATTAATATTTAAGGCTATTAAGTATTAACAATGTAAATATCATTATTAACACTCTATTCAATAATAATTAAACAAGACAAACATTTAGAAATTAAAACATTCACTTGTCTCATTAATTCCATATTATTATTGTTTTCTAATGCTAGTGTTAATTACTAACATTAGGATAATAATAATTAAATTAATTTTCTATCTCATAGAATTCATTTAGTTAATACCAATGTTAATAATAGCCATTAACATCGATATTTAATATTTTAAGTATAAATAATACTAACATTATCTTTAATACTTTGTTTAATAAATGCTTAACCAAACAAATTCCACATTCCAGAACATATACAGTAACACAAGGGCTCTTGCTAAAGGTTTTCCTTTCCCAAACTAAGATGCAAACCGATAATATGCATAAATTATGCTTTTCCTTAAACATGAGGCCTTACAATAACTACAACATTATCACCTACCTACGAAGGATCCCCTACAGGGTAAGGGATATTTTGCTTTTATAGAAACATCCTTGCTCGATGGTGCATATTAATCAAACATATGCAAATGCATCTATATGAGGGTTTTATCCTTGTGGTTGTCAATGAGAATTCATCTATCATTTCATTTTTCTCTCAACTTTGGTGGGTTATCCCATACCAATCCACCTATGAAAGTACTTGGTCTTGCAAACACAAAATTCATCAGTAGTACCATATTCTAAAAATAGCATAATCCAACTTTAAAAAGCATAAAGTACAACTATCAACTCATCTTGATAGAACAAAATAGGATCATGCATTAAATATCAACACATTAGTACATCAATCAAACAACAAGGGAAAGTCTTGCCAAGATGGGCCATTACACCACTTATTTCTTACTTTCTTAGGTCTAAGCATTTTAATATACCATAGACATTACAAATTTGAGGTAATCAAGAATTTCCTTCCAACATTTCTTCTATCAGACAAATCCTATGCTTTTTTAGTAAAATCATGTTACACAAAAAAATTATTGTTGATGTTTCTCAAGTGGCTATGTTTCTCTGGCATGATGGATCCTCTATGACTAAAAATAGTGGCTATCAGCATGTATATATTTTCTCCTGGGTATAACATTGACTCTCATCCTTGCTTTGAATACTCCCTAAAAAATATCCTAAAATGCAAGTTTCAAATGTAGGATTATTTCTTTGCTTTCACATGTTGCTTTGATGTTTACCAATGCTGCTATTACTAACATCATTCACTTATTGCTTTGAAATTCACTAATGCTATAGTATTTTATTCACTTTCACATGCTCCCCAATGTATCTTCTTCATTTCTTGTTGATGCAGATGATCAACTCTCTATTGACATAGCCATTTAACTTCAAATTTGATGTTTAGAATATTTTCTCAAGCTTATTTATTCTCCTTCAAATTTCACCTCTTCTTTAACAAACTTTATTTTCTCTAGTCTTATTCACTTAATTTGCTTTCTTTTCTTCTCTTCAATCTTCTCTTACTCTTTTCTACTTCTATCTTTTTTTTCTTCTTCTATATTCTCTTCTTGCAATATCTTCCTACACAAAATCAATATATCCAAAGATAACTAACTAGCAATATAGCTCTAATAAAGTCTACTTAAACCAAGCTCTAATACCATTGTTAGCTTTCCAACTAGATTAGATCACATAAAGCCTTCTACAAGATCAATAATAAATCAAATAAATGCCACTCATAAAATAACAACGAATCATAAAATTGGAATAACAACAATATATCACAAATATATCAAATATATTAAATATCAAAGAATTACAAGACTAATACAAATATATTACATTGCTTGGATATTTGTTTCTAATATATCACTTACATAACTTTTTATTACTCTAACTATTGCTCTCATCAAACATTCAGGAGTTGCATCCTTTCATATTTCTCTCGTTAAGACAAAAAGCTCATCTTGCCATACATCATGTGACTCTTCATTCTTTGTCTTGACACCTTTCACTTTTTCTCATATTGACACATACATCATATAAAATATAAATCATTCTACCAAACTAATATTCACAAGGGGGGCAAATAATGTAATACTTCAAATAAATCTTAGCCCCATTTGGTTGTTAGAAACTAGTTATCACGGTCATGCAATTGTTGTAAGATTAGGCTTCCTCCTACTATGGTTGATAAGGGAAAGCTAAACATGAGAGAGGCTAGGATCAAGGCTACATCTAGACCAACTTGACATAGAGGTCAGTACCAATGAGGTAGTTGAGGTAGGTACCAATAGTAGGATGATTTATTACTTTTAGAGGAGGAGAAAGCCACCATAGATGCAAGGGAAGATCCAAAAACACATAATAGCAAAGGTACAAGGCTTATTGATAGATATTAGGTTAGGCAATATACTATACATACCCTATATTCATTTATATTATGGTTTATTTTATAATTTTATGCTATTTTAGAACATGATGACCAACATCTTCCTATAGTGCCCTACACAAAATGAGTAAATTTAGATTATAATGATATTAGGGAATGTACTTCATCCATGTACTACCAATGATGGGATAAATATCCTAGATTACTAAGACTTAGAACACTCAACTCATGTTGGTTAAGTGGGTGACTAGAGAGAGATAAATAGATATCTAGTGGACAATTTTGCTAGATCACATCTACCATGTTAGCCAAGTGTTATTTATGAGATGGACAAGGATCCTCCTCTTGTTTACCTTTATGTATTGTGATTATGGAACAAATAGGATCCTTGTGGTACTCTTATACCTACTATAAATGGCCCTAGAGGAGGTCCAATGAGGATTAGATAGGGGATTCATTTAGGGATGGGTTCTATCACACTACTTTATCATGACCTATACCATATTGAGGATCAATAGAAATGGGACATAGGACTTGTATATCTACTATAGGCCTATACCTAGGAGCATTTCATGATGTACTAACTGATAGGGGTTCCTAATGACACATGACCCAATGATATTTAGGATAGGATATGAGTGCATGTACAAGGGATATGATGGCCACTTGTTTCTCAATATACATCCTATGTCATCAGATCCTATGAACACCATACCGCCACCTATGGTAGATATAAAAAAGAGGACCTCCACTAGTTGAGTGGAATGCAATTTATAGTCATACTACATGACCATCATGATGAGGTGGTAGGGCCCTATAGGATAGTGGGTACCTAGGATTTTTTGAAATTTACAGCTAGACAAGGAACTACCTATCCTGAATATACAATAGAGGCATAGACAAGAGAGGGTGATAAATATGTTTAGTAAACCACCCCCTTTAGGTGCACCCATAGTAGGATGAGTTTGATAGAGTACAACAATAGAGGAGTATGAGCCAAGGTACAAAGACCTAGGGAACATAAATATGCCATCACTACATGCCCAATCAAATGGATATATCTAGTAGAACATCAATGAAGAAAAAATCATCTCTTGTAGCACCCATGCAGTAGAGGGTAAGCATTCAAAATTATTAGTGATATGAAGCAATAAAAAGAATTCTCCATTGGAGTAGGAGGCTTAAAGTAGACTACATAAAGGGAAAATACAACTCAAGGAGAGGAGGTGGTGTTAGAGAAGACAAGAGAGGGATAAAAAAATTGCATAGATCGAGAAGACATGGGAGGGATCAAGTGAGTGCATTTGCATGGAGGAGATCATCATGTGTAAGTTCAATATGTAAATTGTAGAACTAGAGATATCTTCTTCTAAGGAGGATGATACCAAATGACTCTATGACCTAGATACACCCCATAGACTTAACCTAGATCCATCTCAAATTTTTCAGCTTTTTAGCTTTTTATATCTTGCATAGTTAGATATAGATTAACATGACATATTATATATATGATTACATTATTGATATATGGTCTAATGATATTATTACAATGTGATTGTAGATATAGCCTAGTAATAGAGGGATCTGATTAGTTAATTACAACAAATCCATCCTAGGTGATACTATGGAAATTAATAACCTGGTATCAATGTTGTCATCACTAGTTGGACCATTAGAGTAGATAGTTGATGTCTATAGCAAGACCAACCAACTCATTACCATTTTTACTCAAGTTCCCAAAGAGGATAACATGATTTGTGAGCTACTAGATCAAGAGCAAGAGCTACACCTCAAACATGAGGTAAGAGTAGTAGAGGACCAAACATGATATAGGTAGTGGGAACTACAATAGAAACTAATTTAGTAAAAACTTAATCTTACCTAGGTATAGGGAGAGTTGGAAATTTTTAGGGTGTCAATGTCATAGGAATTCTACTTAGTAACCTCTCACACTAATGCATAGGCACCAGCCCCTATAGATGTATGTACCATAACTATTATTTATAGCCACCATGGCACCCTTAATTTGTATATAGGACTCTTGTAGGACATAGTGCTATGTAATTTGGACATGGGGTAGCTTAAAATTACGATGCTCAATACCCCTTTGTAATATCATGTACCCTACGTACTATACTTATTATATATAGAGAGAGAGAGATATATGATATTATTTGGAGCACACTCTCTTGTTTCATGGATGTGATGTGATTTTTTTATTTTAACGCTTTCAATTATTTTGATTTCTAGTAGCATATATGTATACATGATTGGATATTTAGGCATCAACATTCATTTATGAGACTTAACAAAATAGTAAGATTTGCATGACACTCTATTGAATATCGCATATGATGTATCACCTGAAACCTTATACAAAAGTTGAAATAAAGCCCTTAAAAGGCAAGTAGATGCTATTAATTGGGGGTAAAACAAAACGACTATGAAATATACTCTTTTACATAGCACAAAGAAATTTTACCATCAATTTTACATACCCATTTACACATCCAAAAATTTTACATAGCCAAAATTTCAAAGCAAAAATACTAAGCCAAACACATCGTAGATTTTTTGTGTGTTTTACACACACTTATGCTATAGTCATTACAATTTTTTGATGAACATGCAAATATATAGTTTTGACTTCCCATTAGTTATAAATTCCACTACTTAACTAACTTGAAAGAGAATATGTATAGATACAGTTTTTACTTCCCTTTAGTTACAAATTCCATTACTTAACTGAAATGAAATAGAATGTGTACAACTATAATTTTTTATTTCCTTCAATAATAAATTCCACTATCTAATTGATATGAAAGAGAACATGCATAGCTATAATTTCTACTTATCTTCAGTAAAAAATTCCACTACCTAATTGACATGAAAGATAATATACATAGATACAATTACAATCTTGAAGTGAACGACAAAATTGATATTTATCCACTAAGTTTTTTCTTAGCATCAATTAATATACACAACTTATTTTTTGATTAGAATCACATTTTCCACATTCTCCCTCTTCATGTTGAGTTTTCTCATAAGGCTATCTCTTATATTTAATAACTAATCTTTGGCAACTCCTTTTGTGAACACATCAACAAGCTACTCTTAAATGCTAGAGTACTCCTTTATTCTATATGCTATCCTTGATAAAATGATACTTCAAATAAAAATGTTACTATGATGGATGGTATTCTTTGTTAATTGAATTGTACCCATATTATCATAAAAAATGATTGTGAGATGATATTTCTCCTCACAAATATCATCCAACACCTTTCAGAGCCACAAGGATTGTGCACTAGCTAAAGTGACTATAATATACTCAGGTTATATAGAGAAAAGAGACATTAATCCTTATTTCTTTGAGCTCCATTTTATTAATCTAGAACCAAGAGAAAACTAATTTTCAGAAGTAGACTTTTGGTCATCCAAGCTATCACCCCAATTATAGTCATTAAAACTAACAAGCTCCATCTCTTTAGTAGAATAATAATGAATTCTAAAATCAAGAGTTCCTCTCACATACCTCAATATTCTCTTGGTAGCCTTCAATTGAATTTGAGATGGTTCATTCATGTTCCTTGAAACAAGATAAACATAATAAGAAATATTTGGTCTAGCATTAGTGATAAACATCAAACTTCCCACAATTTTTCTACAACCTATCATATTTACTTTCTTAGATCCATTGTCTTTGCACAACACTACTTTATGAGCAATTAGAGTGGAAACTAGTTTACATTTGTCTATATAAAACTTCTTCAACATATCTTTAGCATACTTTGTTTGGTAAATAACCATTTTATATTCACAGTGATGAACCTTCATAACAAGAAAGTAATGCATCAACCCCAAATATTTCATTTCAAACTCATTTATCATAGCATTTTTAAAATCATATTTAATTTTTGAGTTGTTCCCATATAAATCATATCATATATACAAACATACAAGAAGAATATCATTACCTTCTTTCTTGGAGTAGAGGTTAGGCTCTCTCTTACTCCTTTTGAAGCTACTTTGTTGAAAGTATCCATCTATATAGGCATACCAAGCCCTTGGTGCTTACTTGAGGCCATAAAATTCCTTATTCAACTTGTATACAAAGTCTTCTTTACCTTTAACATCAAAACCTTGTGATTGTTGTACATACACTTCTTATTATAACTTGTCATTCAAGAAGGCACTTTTAACATCCAAGTAATGCATACTCATCTCCTTTGGGCTGCCATAGAAATTACCATTTTTATTGTTTCTTGCCTTTCTATAGGTGCAAATGTTTCTTAATATTCAGTTCCATACCTTTGTTTGAATCATTTGGCAACAAATCTAACCTTACATATTTCGATATTGCCATCACTGTTATACTTGGTCTTGTAGACCCACTTTGAACCTACAAATTTATTATCATTGGATAGTCCCATAAGCTCGCAGGTGTTATTATTTAAATGGAATTGGTCTCTTCTTAAATTGATTACACCCACACATCATTAGTATAAGCATATTCAAAACAATAAAGTTCAAACTTGTCTTGAGATATCAAAGCATAATTAACTGACTCACCTTTACGATCTTCTTCATCATCTCCATAGATGTGCATCATTTCCAATCTTGAAACAACTTGATCAAATTATTGAGTTTAGCTTCTTGTAAGCATTATTTCAAAATTGTTATCAAGCATTTGAGTTGGTGGGTGAGCCTGAAGAGTTGTCTTCCCCTTCTTAGTATTTATAAGATTAATAATGGGTGATGAATTACTTGAAGACCTTGATGAACTCTTCTTAGGATTATTTGAAGAACTATTTAAAGGACTACTTGATATAGTTAATGAGGAGTAGGTACACTAGTGGGTTACTCACCACCAACACTATTATTACTAACATTGATTGTCTTATTGGCTTGGCCTCTTTGATGACCATATATTCTCCCTTCATTAAAAATTGCATCTGTAGAAACCACAACTTTGTTAGTATTTAGATTGTAGAGCCTATAAGCTTGATATTATCACAATATCCAACAAAAATACAAGGCTCACTTTTTGGATCAGGCTTCTTCCTTTTCTCATTATCAACATGAATATAGACTAAATGACAAAAAAATTTAAAATTATTAACATTTTCTTCTCATACCATGATTCATAAGGAGTCATCTTTTCAATAGCACTTGTGGGACTTATATTAAGAATTTATACTATTATAGCAACCACATTAGCCTAAAAATAATTTATTAGCCCCTTGGTTTAAAGCATGCTTCATGCCATTTAAATTATAGTTTGGTTCTTTCTTTCAACTGCCCCATTTTGTTGAGTGTAGGCAATTGTGAGCCACCTCTTGATTCCATTCTTATCACAAAGTTGTGTGAACAACCTTGAACAATACTCACCACCATGATCAATCCTTAATCACTTAATTCTATATCCACTTTTATTTTCTATAAATTATTTAAAGCTCTTGAAAACATCTAAAGCCTCATCTTTATTCTTCAAAAAATATACCCAACACTTTCTAGAAAAATCATCAATAAAAGTAATAAAATAAGATGACTTACCCAAGTTTTTGGTTTACATTGGGCCACAAATATCAAAATAAAATAATTGGAGTGGATTTTTTCCCTCTATTTATTCCTCTTGGAAACATTTTTCTAGCATGCTTGCCTTTGGCACATCTCTCACAAACTTCTTTGTGATCTTCAACTTTGGGTAAACCAAAAACTAGCTCTTAAGAAGTCAACAATTTTAAACTTTAAAAGTTTAACTGACCATACTTTAAATGACACAACTAACTCTTATATTCAATAGCAATGTTTAACAATCTACTACCATTACCTCTAAACTTCAAAGAAAACATTTGATTGCTTGACATGGTAACAATAGTGATAAATTTGTTCCCATAGTTATTTACCATATATGATTATTTGCTTATAATAAAAAATAACTTTGTAATTATTTTCACAAAGTAATCCAACACTCAAAAAATTATACTTAATATTAAAAGTGTAATAAATTTCATGAATTTGCTTTTTACATTCCATAGTAGCAAATAACTTGTTATCACCAAGCTTGATATTTATCTTGAATTTCTCATCCATAGTAGCAAATAACTCCGTGTTTCCTATCATGTGGTTAGAATAGCTACAATCAAGACACCAAGTCTCTTGAAGAGTCTTCTTGGATTTGTTATGGGATAATAATAATTTGCTTAAAACTTCTTCATTTCCATTTTCATAGTTTAGTATTTTTCCTTCATTTGCGACTTCTACTCTACATTCATCTTCAAAATGTCCATACCTATTGTAATAGTAAAATTAGATATTTTTTTTGTCAAGTATATATCTTCTTCTAGTAGTAGGTATACCTCTTCTTCCTCCTCTTTTTCTGAAAAAAACCTATTTTTCCCATATCTTATTATTGTTATTTTCCTTGGTTTCTTGTACTAGCACCATCACTCTTTGAGATTATTACCTTTGAGGAAAAAAACTTTTCTTAAACTTCACCAAAGGTGTCTCTTAGTATTTCTTCATGTAACATAAGAGAACCAACAAGATGATCAAAATACAATGTTGCCAAATCTTTACTATCTTCAATAATGATGGCAATATGGTTCCATCTTGGTGTTAGAGTTTGTAGCATTTTTTTCACAACTTCATTATCCATTGTTCCTCCAAGAGTGGTCATTTATTAACATATTTTACTCTAACATAATATTCATTTACACTTTTAGATTCCTGCATCCTTAATTTCTTAAACCCTCTCTTTAATGTCTACAACTTGACCATATTCACTTGGTCACTAACTTGGTAAGCCTCTTGTAGAGCCTTTCAAGCATCCTTGGAAACAAGCTCTTGTCTAGAGCTGATTTAATGTGGTACAACACCAAATAATTCTTCTCTTGGCCTCCTTTTTTTCTTATCTATAATTATGTGGGATAATATACCAATCTGCTAGATCATCATAACTAGACTCAACAATGTAGAACATGTGCTTATACTGAGAGGGGGGTGAACAGTATAATATAAAACTTTTCCCCAAATAGTAGCATCAACATTAATAAAGCAGTAAATATCACACAAAGCATCACACACATGAGAGACATCATTTTTAACGTGGTTCACCCAATGTGGGCTACCTCCACAGAAAATATTTCTTCTAAATATTTCTCAAATAATCTCTTGGGAATCCTTCCCAATTACAATGTTTATGGACCTCTGTCCAAAGGAGATGTTGATCCCCTAAATCTCAAGTTCGTGGATCTCTTCCACAGGAGAACTCTTTCCCCTTCTGCTCTGGCTAGTGATCTTCTAGAAGACTTTGTCTCTCTATTGCACTGACTGGTGGATCTCTCTCCACTTGAAGACTCCTCACTCAGATCTATCTTCAATTATCCTGGCTACTGGATCTCTATCCACTAAGACTCTATCCTCTATACTCTATCACCTCCAAATCTCTATCAATAGGTTCACTCAGAACCTCCTCAAATATTCTCAATAGGCTCACTCAAAACCTACTCAAATATTCTCAATAGGCTCACTCAAACCTGCTCAAATCTGCTCAATAGGCTCACTCATAACCTACTCAAATATCTCAATAGGCTCACTCATAACCTACTCAAATATACTCAATAGGCTCACTCAAAACCTACAAATTCTCAATAGCTCACTCAGAACCTTCTCAAATCTGCTCAACAAGCTCACACAGAACTTGTCCCAATCTGCTCAATAAGTCCTCTCTAGGACTTGCTCAAATATGCATAGCAAGCTTTCACAAAAGCTTACACAAAAATAGTCCACAAGCCTTCTCAAAGACTTACCTCAAATAAGCTCAACAAAATCTCAACTCAATCTCATAGAAGCATAAAGAGAATTGTTAGAGACTCAATATGTTCTATACTCAAATCCCAATCTCAATTCAAAGCAATCTCAACTCAACTCAATATTATAGAAGCATAAAGAGAATTGTTAGAGACTCAATATGTTCTATACTCAAATCCTCAATATCAACTCAAATCAATCTCAACTCCTCAATCTTAACTCAATCTCATAGAAGCATAAAGAGAATTGTTAGAGACTCAATATGTTCTATTCTCAAGGCTCAATCTCAACTCAATCAGAATATAGAATAGTTTGTTTCATGGAACTTGAACAACCACTTCATGCAACCACTTGACTAGGCTCAATCAACTCTACTCAACCAATCACTTCAAGAAACAACTCTTTCTCACAAACCCTAGTCCAAGCATGAATCAACTAACTCAAAATGTTTCCAACAATGCTCAACAACAAATCTTACATAACAATGATACTCATGTTCTTTTCTAACTCAAGTTCAAGTTCTTTGCATCACCCATTGGCTTCAACAACAATGCTAATAAGACAAGGTTTTAATCACAACTCTCAATTCAGAAAACCTTGAAGCATAAACTCAAAGTACTTCACTCAACCAATGGTCTAAACAACAATGCTTATCAAACAAGGTTTAATCACAACTCACAATCCAGAAAACCTTGAAGCATTAACTCAACCACTTTCGAAAAGGAAACCACAATCAATCCTTTTCACTCCAATGATATTTCAAAAATCAACCACCCAAATAAAATCAATGGAGAGTATTACTCATACCTTTTTGATGCCTTATGAGTTGTCCACTAAATCTGTCACACTCAACACACTTTCTTTTTCAACTCTTAACAAGGGTTAGAGATCTTGAGTAATAACACAACAATAATATCCAAATAACACCTTATTACTCCTACTTTATTTTAACATCCACCAAAGTTCTTTTTAAAAGAAAACCCTTACTCAAAATAACTTTCACTAAAAAGAACTTTATCAAAAACCCTTATTACTCCTAACAATTTCAAAAATCACAATTAAAAATAATTCACAACTCAAACAACCACCATGACCTTATTCCCTAAGGTTACTCAACAAATCAACTAACGAAGCACCTTTACCCCTTATCACTCCACCTTAGGCAATCCAAACAAAATATTAATAAAAACCTTAATACCTGCCTCGAGGGGAATCGAACCCTCATCTTGCCCCAACGCGAATGCCCTAGCCATGGCCAAGCTGCCGCACGAGTTGCGGGCTCGTTGGTGAAAAAGAAGCGCCACCCGCTTCTTATCCTTCACCCTCTTCCACCAAGCGAAAAGTATGCGCCTTGGGCGCCTCAACAGAACAAAGCCAAAAATGATGCTTGCGGGAATCGAACGCACAACCTCCTTGTCACCAACACCTTTGCACAATCCAAGCTGCCACTAGGCCACGTTGCCCAATGCATTTTGGGAAGTGGTCGTTGTCTCCCTTTAATGTTCGTTGCGTCACTTAAACGAAAAACATGAGCTCTTTTTCTTCGCAAATACCAAGCGCAAATATCAACGAGCAAGGATGAATGAATTAAAAAATTCAATGGCATATTTATATGCCTTCCCTTTGCTTTGGAAACGTCGGCCTTTTTGAAACTTCCTTCATGACGTCGATGGATAAACTTTTAATTTTAATTTTAAATAAATTAAAATTTAAACTAAATCTTTAAAATTAAATATCTCCATCACCGGGCACCTTTTTCGATGAAACAAAAATCCAACTTGGGTTTTAAGAAAAACCCATTTCAAATCTGCCATCCATGGTTTTAAATAAAACCTTTAAAATTAAATTTCTCCATCACCGGGGCACCTTTTTCGATGAAACGAAAAGCCAACTTGGGTTTTAAGAAAAACCCATTTCAAATCTGCCATCCATGGTTTTAAATAAAAACCTTTTGCAAAGCTTCCCTTGAAGCTCCTTTTGGAACCAAATGCCATGCATCCCTTCTTGAACCTTTGATCAAAAACCTTTGCTTCTCATGAAGCTCTTTGTGAAACACAAACATAGTGCTTACTTACATAGATCCTTTTGACATCAATGACAACTCTTAGCTTAGGGACTCAAAATGTCCAACAATCTCCCCCTTTGTCATTGATGGCAACCCATATCCTTTTACTAAAATCTGACCTTCTTTTCTGCTCCCCCTAGGACTTTGCTCCCCCTGGCTCAAAGCTTTCTCAAATATCAAATCTCTCCCCATATCAAAAACTCTCCTCAATATACACAAATCTCTCCCCCTTTGTCATCAATGGCAAAGGGTCACCTTTGGGGCTCGGGGCTAAGAATGAGCCTCTTAGCTTAGCCCCTCCCCCACCTCCACATGAGGTGGTTAATTCTGGGGTGGGAGTATTTCTACTCCCCAAAAGCACTGCTCTTTACCTTTACCTTTCTCTCTTCCTTTCTGAGTTTTTTGAATCCTCTCACTGTTTCTTACCAAGTCATCATCCCTGTTCCTGTCATCACTTTTGTTCTTATTCCTGTTCTTGTTCTCATCCATGTTTCTATTTCTATTCTTGTTCTTGTTCTTGTTCTCATCCATGTTCATGTTCCTGTTCATGCTTGCTTCTAGAATATTTTCTCTACACCATCTTGTTGTGTGACCATCATTATTGCACTTATAACACTTAATGTTATTATTCCTTGGAGGTGCAAATGTCTTAGGATATCTCCTAGTGAAGCTATATCCTCTTCTACCATGAACCCTGCAATTCATTGCCTTGTGACCAAACTCATTGCATGAGTAGCAATACCCATGGAAAAGTTATCCTTTCCCATATTCCTATCTTTTGTATGACCTGCACTGTGAAGCCATGTGCCCAAACCTATGACATGAGAAGCATCTCCCATTGAAGCTTCCTTGCCTAGACCTCATTGGTCTCCTGTTATGATTGTTGTTCCATCTGTATCTTCTTTGTGCATTGTTTCTATCTTTGACCTCTTTGTTGTCCAACTCATCCTCTGATGTCTCATTCCAACTTACACTGTCACTTTCTGAAGTATCTTCTTCTGAAATTCCTTCTTCTTCAAGACTTGAAGTAGACTTTTCTTCCCATTTCTTTTGAGCCTATTTGGAACCAAGACCTGTCTTGTTTGTTGCTCCTCTTTGTATCTTGATTATTTTGTCTACACTCTTTGCATTGTTCACATATTTGTACAACTTTTTCTTGGAATCCTCTAAATCTTCCTTTAGTAGTGCCACTTCTTGTGTTAACTTTTCACACTCCAAAATCTTTGCTTCTAACTTATCCTTGAACTTACTTGCCTTAGCCTTTGACTTTTCTAAGTCCTCTATGAGCAATAATCTTTCTTCATCACATTCTTGAAACTGACTTTCAAGCTTAGAGTGTTGCTTTCTTACCTTCTTTACTGTGTCAAGAGCATAGATAAGCTCTCCCTTGAGATCATAACCATTCTCCACTGAATAATCCTCTATTTGTTTACCTTTGTCCTTATCATTACTTCCTTTTGGCTTGTCTTCTATAGAATTATCTTCTTTACCTTCCAAAGCCATTAGAAGATTCTCATTTGGTCCCAATATTATATGTTGAAAATGGATCTCATTTTCTTTGGATAAGAAACATTTCTCCTTTTTGATCTCATTGAGTACATAAAGATTTCTTTCTCTTATAGCACTAGCTACAAGTTTTCCAGATTCAGATTTTCTTACTTCACATCTATCTTGATGAAAAGTTACTATATGGCCTTGATCACAGAGTTGACTAATGCTTAGTAGATTATGTTTCAGACCTTCCACATATAGAACATTTTCAGCTTTTGCTTTCCCATTGCCTATACTTAGAGTTCCTTTTCCACAAATATTTGCTGAACCATTGTCCCCAAAGTTTACTGACCCTCTATTTCCTTCTTTCAAAGCTATAAACTTGTCTTTTTCTCCTGTCATGTGTCTAGAGCATCCGCTATCCAGAAACCATTTTTCTTCTCTATCCTGTGCATGCAATGCTATTTGAACTAGCAAGGATTTTAATTTTCCTTTCCCTTTTTCTTCTTTTCTAGTACTAGACTTAAATATTTCTAGTTTGCACCTTCTAGTTGTATGCCCAAAACTATTGCATTTGTAACACTTAACATCATTATCCATATGTGGTGCAAGAGAATCTGTACTACTACTATCATTGTCTCTGCTAGTACATTGCATAGCTCTATGACCATATTTATTGCAAGAAAAACAATGTCCATGGAAGGAATTTTGTAACCTATCTTGCTGAGGACTCGATCTGATATTCTTTCTTTTGTGGTCTTCTTTCCTTGAGATATGGTAAGATACCTCCTTTTTGCTTGATGTTCCTACCTCTTGCTGACATGCTTCTTTCTCTAGCTTACTTGGTGTTGTTTCTTGTAATCTCTTGTTTATTTTAGTTCTGCATTTTAACTTCACAATCTCTGCTGCCACTCTCTCAAGTCTTGCTTCTTTTGCTTCCAACATATCTCTCAACTGATGTTCAATCTCTCTTCTTTCTTTCACTTCTATTTCGAGTTCTATTAGCCTTTGTAGAAGCTCAATTCTTGCCAATTCATCATTTTAGATTTGTTCTTTTAGTTGTGCCCTCTCTTCTTGAATCCTTTCAAGATCTTGGAGACAATTGAAGAGTGCTTCCTCAAAGTTTATACTTTCTTCACTCTCTGAGCACATGTGTGATACTGATGGATCCTCTTCCAAGCTGTTAGACTCTTCACGGAGAGACCAGCTCTGATACCAATTGTAGAACATGTGCTTATACTGAGAGGGGGGTGAACAGTATAATATAAAACTTTTCCCCAAATAGTAGCATCAACATTAATAAAGCAGTAAATATCACACAAAGCATCACACACATGAGAGACATCATTTTTAACGTGGTTCACCCAATGTGGGCTACCT
Source organism: Wollemia nobilis (assembly GCA_028583015.1). NCBI lineage: Eukaryota > Viridiplantae > Streptophyta > Pinopsida > Araucariales > Araucariaceae > Wollemia > Wollemia nobilis. The sequence goes on from JAQPPZ010007530.1 coordinate 8,009,677, forward strand.
CCACAAAAAATATTTCTTCTAAATATTTCTCAAATAATCTCTTGGGAATCCTTCCCAATTACAATGTTTATGGACCTCTATCCAAAGGAGATGTTGATCCCCTAAATCTCAAGTTCATGGATCTCTTCCATAGGAGAACTCTTTCCCCTTCTGCTCTAGCTAGTGATCTTCTAGAAGACTCTGTCTCTCTGCTGCACTTGACTGGTGGATCTCTCTCCACTTGAAGACTCCTCACTCAGATCTATCTTCAATTGTCCTGGCTATTGGATCTCTATCCACTGAGACTCTATCCTCTATACTCTATCACCTCCAAAGCTCTATCAATAGGTTCACTCAGAACCTCCTCAAATATGCTCAATAGGCTCACTTAACCCAGCTCATCTACTCAATAGGCTCACTCAACCTACTCAAATATGCTCAATAGGCTCACTCAAACCTGCTCAAATCTGCTCAATAGGCTCACTCAGAACCTTGCTCAAATATGCTCAATAGGCTCACTCAGAACCTACTCAAATATGCTCAACAAGCTCACACAGAACTTGTCCCAATATGCTCAATAAGTCCTCTCTAGGACTTGCTCAAATCTGCATAGCAAGCTTTCACAAAATCTTACACAAAAATAGTCCACAAGCCTTCTCAAAGACTTACCTCAAATCAGCTCAACAAAATCTCAACTCAATCTCATAGAAGCATAAAGAGAATTGTTAGAGACTCAATATGTTCTATACTCAAATCCCAATCTCAATTCAAAGCAATCTCAACTCAGCTCAATCTTATAGAAGCATAAAGAGAATTGTTAGAGACTCAATATGTTCTATACTCAAATCCCAATCTCAACTCAAAGCAATCTCAACTCAGCTCAATATTAACTCAATCTCATAGAAGCATAAAGAGAATTGTTAGAGACTCAATATGTTCTATTCTCAAGGCTCAATCTCAACTCAATCAGAATATAGAATAGTTTGTTTCATGGAACTTGAACAACCACTTCATGCAACCACTTGACTAGGCTCAATCAACTCTACTCAACCAATCACTTCAAGAAACAACTCTTTCTCACAAACCCTAGTCCAAGCATGAATCAACTAACTCAAAATATTTCCAACAATGCTCAACAACAAATCTTACATAACAATGATACTCATGTTCTTTTCTAACTCAAGTTCAAGTTCTTTGCATCACCCATTGGCTTCAACAACAATGCTAATAAGACAAGGTTTTAATCACAACTCTCAATTCATAAAACCTTGAAGCATAAACTCAAAGTACTTCACTCAACCAATGGTCTAAACAACAATTCTTATCAAACAAGGTTTAATCACAACTCACAATCCAGAAAACCTTGAAGCATTAACTCAACCACTTTCGAAAAGGAAACCACAATCAATCCTTTTCACTCCAATGATATTTCAAAAATCAACCACCCAAATAAAATCAATGGAGAGTATTACTCATACCTTTTTGATGCCTTATGAGTTGTCCACTAAATCTGTCACACTCAACACACTTTATTTTTCAACTCTTAACAAGGGTTAGAGATCTTGAGTAATAACACAACAATAATATCCAAATAACACCTTATTACTCCTACTTTATTTTAACATCCACCAAAGTTATTTTTAAAAGAAAACCCTTACTCAAAATAACTTTCACTAAAAAGAACTTTATCAAAAACCCTTATTACTCCTAACAATTTCAAAAATCACAATTAAAAATAATTCACAACTCAAACAACCACCATGACCTTATTCCCTAAGGTTACTCAACAAATCAACTAACGAAGCACCTTTACCCCTTATCACTCCACCTTAGGCAATCCAAACAAAATATTAATAAAAACCTTAATACCTGCCTCGAGGGGAATCGAACCCTCGTCTTGCCCCAACGTGAATGCCCTAGCCACGGCCAAGCTGCCGCATGAGCTACGGGCTCATTGGTGAAAAAGAAGTGCCACCCGCTTCTTATCCTTCACCCTCTTCCACCAAGCGAAAAGTATGCGCCTTGGGCGCCTCAACAGAACAAAGCCAAAAATGATGCTTGCGGGAATCGAATGCACAACCTCCTTGTCACCAACACCTTTGCACAATCCAAGCTGCCACTAGGCCACGCTGCCCAATGCATTTTGGGAAGTGGTCGTTGTCTCCCTTTAATGTTCGTTGCGTCACTTAAACGAAAAACACGAGCTCTTTTTCTTCGCAAATACCAAGCGCAAATATCAACGAGCAAGGATGAATGAATTAAAAAATTCAATGGCATATTTATATGCCTTCCCTTTGCTTTGGAAACGTCGGCCTTTTTGAAACTTCCTTCATGACGTCGGCGGATAAACTTTTAATTTTAATTTTAAAATTTAAAATTAAAATTTAAATAAATTAAAATTTAAACTAAATCTTTAAAATTAAATATCTCCATCACCGGGGCACCTTTTTCGATGAAACGAAAAGCCAACTTGGGTTTTAAGAAAAACCCATTTCAAATCTGCCATCCATGGTTTTAAATAAAACCTTTAAAATTAAATTTCTCCATCACCGGGCACCTTTTTCGATGAAACGAAAAGCCAACTTGGGTTTTAAGAAAAACCCATTTCAAATCTGCCATCCATGGTTTTAAATAAAAACCTTTTGCAAAGCTTCCCTTGAAGCTCCTTTTGGAACCAAATGCCATGCATCCCTTCTTGAACCTTTGATCAAAAACCTTTGCTTCTCATGAAGCTCTTTGTGAAACACAAACATAGTGCTTACTTACATAGATCCTTTTGACATCAATGACAACTCTTAGCTTAGGGACTCAAAATGTCCAACAAACAATATCCTAAAAATATTTTCCAATCAATAATGTCCTCATATTAATGGTCCCATAGTCATGATCTTGCTAATGAGGCCCTAAATTGCCTTATTTTGTACAACACAGGTACATTACCTAACCCTTTTATTGTGTTGATTAAATGTGGACTAGGATGTTGTTTGCATTAATATTGTGACCAAACATAATGAATTAGAAAAATTGCTAGAGACATTACATTAGTTGATCATGTAATAGTTTAGGGTGTAATATTAGTTTAGGAGTGTGATTTATATTTCTCCTTAAGTATGTGTCAATGTGTAGGATGAGTCCAAGTGTCATGTAGTAAGGTGTGCAAGTAGAGTGTGTAGGTGTGTGCAATGTGTCATGTGTGTATGTGTCAAGTATGCAAGTGAAGAGTCACATATATGTGGTAAGATGTAAATCCAAGAGAGATGAGAGGTTTTTCTTATGTGTAGAATAGGAAAGTTTTCATCTCCCAAATATGTGAGGAAAGCAATAGTCAATCATTGAAGAATCATATCTAAGAGTTATATTATGGAGATAAAGATCCATGTATTGTAATGAAAATTATATACATATATTGTGTATTTGATCAATATTATTGTGAGTTTATTTATTGAAACATTGTTATTTTATACATTGTTATATTGATCACAAATTTGTATGTGTTGTTATTTGATTAATATATGATCTTGGATATTGGGACCTATGATTAAATTTGGCTAAAAAGCCAATACTGGTATTAGAACCATAGTGGTGGGAGCCATCTTGGTTCATAGCTAGCATTGGATAAGAACTCTAGTATGAATATATTTGAATAATATGGAGTTATAAGCTTTAGATTGAAATAATAGCATCAAAACCCAGGTGTTGTAGGTGAGTTGGAGAGGAGAGGTCAATCCTCCAAGGGAGGTCCCAGGTTAAAATCTCCACCCTACCAAAAAAGCTGAATTGGGTATCCAAAATCTAATTGATAATGTTGGTGCGGGCAAGGTCGAGTGCAACTCCCGGGTGACTTTGACGGTGTAGAACCCCCTGTTCGTGGTCTCTCAGACCAAGGCGGCCCCGCAAGGGATTTTTTGCTTAAAAAAAAAATCTAGCATCAAAGGAAAACTTTGATGTGAATTTGGTTGGCAGAGTTGAATATTGAGTGTTTTTTCTAGCTAAGATATGTTGGAAAGAAAATTAGGTTGATTTTTGCACCTAAGAATTACGAGAAGTGACCATTGGAGTCATATTAGAGAATGAAATATTGAAGGCAGAGTTGAATGTTTTTTGTTTTTGCCTAACATATTTGTTGAAGAAAAAGAATTGAGCTAGTTTTCAAATATTGAATATAATTAGGCAAAACAATAAGGTATTATGTTTTGAAGAAGCCTAGTAAGCACTTTTTGAATATGAATTGGAAGTCTAAAGTTTTTGATGTTAATATTAAAGAGGAAACTCCATATAAAAATAGTGGAGTTATACTCTAAGTACAATTCTTCTAAAAGCTAAAGTCGGTGGCAAGTGCAACAGTTGGTGATGGTGATGAGTCTAAGGTAGAAAGTGGACTGTGACAAGGTTAAAGAGGAAGCCAAAGAATGGTCTATGATGATTTGAGAGAATAGAAATCATACTGAGGTAGCCTAACGAGAATAACAAAGTCATGATATTGAATCCAAAAAGCAGATAAATTAGTAATCATTTGTAAACCAACAAATAGAAGATAAGACAAAAGAAGAATTACCAAGGTAAAACAAAATTCATTTAAGAAAGTTATTTTTTGAAATGATTTATATTATTAGAAGAAGATATTTATTTAACTGATTGAAGAAAATTTGAAGAGATAATTAGAAAGGTTTGAAATTGAAAAATTGAATTAAAGGAATTAAAATTTTGATTGATTGAAAGAATATGAAAAAATTGAAGAGATAATTAAAAAGATTTGAAATTGAAAATTTGAATTGAAGGAATTAAAATTTTGATTGATTGAAAGAATCTAAAAAATTTGAAAGAAAGAAAATTTGAAGAGATAATTAAAAAAAATTGAAATTAAAAAATTAAATGAAAAGAATTAAAATTTTGATTGATTGAAAGAATTTGAAAATTTTGAAATATAAGAAGAGAAAAATTTTGAATTAACAAAAAGAAATTTTCTAAAGGAAAAAAGTTAAAAAAAAAAGAATGGATGCATAGAAAAAACAAGGAAAATGTGATATTATATTAGATATGGTCTTAAAAGTTCAGAAATAAATAAATCCTTGCTGCACTAGAATAAGAAAATGGATAAAAAATTAGAGAATAGTGATGGCAGAAATAAGTTATTCTGCCATGGAAAAAGAGCAGTACATGTCAAAATCCAGTGTGAAAAAGACATAATTTCCTAAGTCACAGGAAAAAGAAGAAAGTAAAGAATCCTGAGTCCTGACCAGAATTTATTGTAAAATCAGATAAGAATAATAAAGGAAATATAAAATACGAATTGTATGAGCATACAATATCTAAGAAGCAACACATAGTATTGCAAAAAGTGAATGCAAAAACTAGGTAAAGCATCCTCTAGCCAATTTGTTAATTGGGTTATACACATTGTAGATAGATTGGATTTTTCAGAAGAAGAACACACTCATTTTGTGTCTGTAGTTGTGGGAGGTTGACCTTGACATTGAGGCTACATAGCCAGAGTTAGATACCAATATTGTAGAGTCAAATACATACAAGACCTTATAGACATGGTTGAATACTTTCTTAATTTTTTTTAAAGAAATTTCATATGAGAGCGGCGAGTTCCTGGAAGTGAGGACAAATTATGTTTTAGAGTTGTTACTAGCATATTTTTCATGGACTGTTACAAATCCTTTTGGAAATATTGGCAAAAATATTTCTATTAATAGAACAAACATTATTGCAATTATTATTACTGTGTTGTCTCATATGTCGGTTAATGATGAAGTCATAAATTTTGACATAACAATATTATATTTGTAAGGGTTAGTGGATTGGTAGTTATCTGTTTGGTTAGGAATTTATCAAGAAGAGATTTAGGTTCAAACCTTGGAGTATGGTTGTTGCAAAGGTAGTAGTCTGAGACTTAGGGGGCATGTATGTTGCAAAGATAGTAGTCTGATCTGAATCCTCTGAGTGTGCGCCAAATTGATGACAATAGTACAAATACTCAAGTAATCAGTGGTATGAATATCTAGCGGTAGTGGTCCCCTTCATGTCGGTCAACTTCAATGAGGTGTTATGCAGCAATCAATGGTCCTCTTTATGCAGGTCAATAATAATGAGGTGGTATGCAGCGACCGGTTGTCCCATTTACATGGGTAAACAACAAGGTGGTATGCAGCGACCGGTGGTCCCATTTACATGGGTCAATAACAACGAGGTGGTATGCAGCGATCGGTGGTCCCCTTTACATGGGTCAACAACAACGAGGTGGTATGCAGCGATCGATGGTCCCCTTTATGTGGGTCAACAACAATGAGGTGGTATGCAACGACCGATGGTCCTCTTCATGTGGGTCAACAACGAAGTGTTATGCTCATGTAGTTTGAACCCCACAACCAACTTCCCTATAAAATAATTCTATTTGTAGGTGGTATAATTTTTTTTAATTAGAATAATTTACTAATGGGATATTTGGAAACTATGTCAGCTTTGTTATATTTTCCATCTCACAAGATGTCAAAGGAGGACCTATTACCATGGATCTCATAATACCATTTATGACATTACAATTTATAACATATTCAAAAGATTGCAACAGAGAAAAGTGGGCAACTGCATCGAAATGGAAAAGGAAATTAATTTCGATTAATTTGGAAGTGAAGGTTCTCAGAAAAAGCTTTATCCAAGAAATTTTGGAATCCTCTTAATGAATAATAAAGAAGATGATACCAAGCTCAATGCCAGCACCATCAGGCCAGGGCTATAAGAGCTAACATGGCAGCGAGCCCCGCAAGAATATAAAGCACATGGGAAGAAGAAGAGGGGAATGAGAGTGCCTTCTATAGGCAGACAAAGCAGGAGGACAAGTCATGGTGTCTAAATTAGGCACTGAATGCAAATTTCTATCTCTAATCCCTTATATGCATTTTATTTCACACATATTTTTAAAAAATGTGACCTTGAGGTGAGGTTTTATTTATTTATTTATTAAATTTGTGTGAAATAAAATGCATCATACTACCAGATTAGTGATGGTCATTTGCATTCAGTGCCTAAGTTAGACACCATGACTCATCCTGTGCTTCGTCTGCCTATGGAAGGCACTCTCATTCCCCTTCTTCTTCTTCCCCTGTGCCTTATCTTCTTGCAGGGCTCATTGTCATGTTAGTTGTTATAGCCCTAGCCTTGATGGTGATGCCTACTCCTTCTGGATATTGGGCTTGGTATCATCTTCTTTATTATTCCTTAATAGGATTCTAAAATTTATTGGATAAAGTTTTTTTCTAAAAACCTTCACTATCGAATTAACCAAAATTAATTACCTTTTCCATTTCGATGCAGTTGCCTACTTTTCTCTATTGCAATCTTTTGAATATGTTATAAATTGTAATGTCATAAATGGTATTATGATATCTATGGTAATAGGTCCTCCTTTGACATCGTATGAGATGGATATTGGGCTTGGTATCATTGGTGGCAAGCGCAATAGTAGGTGACAGTGAGTCTAAGGTAGAAAGCGGATTGCGACAAGGCTAAAGAGGAAGTCCCTGCTAAGCACTTTTTGAATATGAAATGGAAGTCTAAAGGTTCTAAGTTCTAACATTAATATTAAAGAGGTAACTTCATATAAATGATAGTAGAGTATAATTACAAGTTTTTTAAAAGCTAAAGCTAAACTTGTTGTAGTTACTCCCCGCACCCCCACCCTCATATGAGGGTATATGAGGGTGAGGGTGATATGAGGGTGGAAGTGGGGGGGAGTAACTACAACAAGTTGGGGTGGGGGAGTAACTACAGCAAGTTATCATATGAGGGGGAGGGGGTGGGGGGAGTAACTACAACAAGTTCTTGTTGTAGTTACTCCCCCACCCCTCCACTTGTTGTAGTTACTCCCCCCACCTCCATCCTCATATGAGAACTTGTTGTAGTTACTCCCCCCACCTCCATCCTCATATGATAACTTGTTGTAGTTACTCCCCCCACCCCTGTTCTTGTTGTAGTTACTCCTCCCACCCCCACTTGTTGTAGTTACTCCTACAACAAGTTTTTGTTGTAGTTACTCCCCCCACCCCCACTTGTTGTAGTTACTCCTACAACAAGTTCTTGTTGTAGTTACTACCCCCACCCCCACTTGTTGTAGTTACTCCCTCCACCTCCATATTCATATGAGAACTTGTTGTAGTTACTCCCCCCACCTCCATCCTCATATGATAACTTGTTGTAGTTACTCCCCCCACCCCCGTTCTTGCTGTAGTTACTCCTCCCACCCCCACTTGTTGTAGTTACTCCCCCGACCCCCACCCTCATATGAGGGTGGAAATTGTTGTAGTTATTCCCACCACCCTCAATCTTGCTATAGTTACTCACCCCACCCCCACCCTCATATGGGTGGGGGGAGTAACTACAGCAAGTTCTTGTTGTAGTTACTCCCTCCACCCATATGAGGGTGGAGGTGGGGGGAGTAACTACAACAAGAAATTTTTGTAGTTATGGGTGGGGGAGTAACTACAACAAGTTCTTGTTGCAGTTACTCCCCCCACCCCCACCATGTTCTTGTTGTAGTTACTCCCTCCACCCATATGAGGGTGGAGGTGGGGGAGTATCTACAACAAGAAATTTTTGTAGTTATGGGTGGGGGAGTAACTACAACAAGTTCTTGTTGCAGTTACTCCCCCCACCCCCACCCTCATATGGGTGGGGGGAGTAACTATAGCAAGAACTTGTTGCAGTTACTCCCCACACCCCCACCCTCATATGGGTGGGGGGAGTAACTATAGCAAGAACTTGTTGTAGTTACTCCCCCCACCCATATGAGGGTGGGGGTGGGGGGAGTAACTATAGCAAGTTCTTGTTGTAGTTACTCCCCCCACCCATATATGAGGGTGGGGGTGGGGGAGTGACTATAGCAAGAACTACAACAAGAACAACAGTTCTTACTGTAGTTAATCTCTCCACCTCCAACCTCATATGGGTGGGGGAAGTAACTACAATAAGTTCTTGTTGTAGTTACTCCTTATTGGAACCGATTCTTGCATCCGTAGGATTTTGATTGTCATACTACAAGAACCTATTTGAAACCAATGAGCTATTACAGTCTCTGGTTGACCTACCTCATGTTCTGCTAAACCCGAATATTATTAAATAAGACGGCAGAACGGGTAAGGAAACCCGAACGATAATTCTTTAATTAAACTTCTAATTTGCACACTCCAGATTTATATTAAACTATAAGTATTCTTATTAAAATAACCAAACATGAAAACAACCAAATATTATGCCTTATGTAGACCGGTGCCTAGATTCATTGGGATGTTATAGCAATTTAACAACAATTTTAATTATGAACAAAGAGAAGGGGAAAATGAAATTAGCGTTCTTGATTTCATTCGAATGTCTTAACAAAACCAAAAGTTAACTAACGAAAGAAACGTGTATAATGCATTCAAATAATGTAACCCATTATACAGATACACATAATACTGAGACAAAGAAATGACAAGAATAAGATTCAAAATTGTATTGATTCATGGAAAAAATTACATGCAGAGTGGGCAGAATGCCTTTTAACTCTATTTTTCTCAAAGGAATACAACAATACAATGGAGAAGACTTTGTTCAAATGATGTAACAGGTCTCTCCTACTATCCTTATTCCAATATGGTAATAGAAGAATCTCTAAATCCTATGCTCAATAAAGCTGGAAATATTCTCAGCTTCTTGAACGCTTTCCTATCATACAATCCTGCATAGCAAGGGGAGGAATAAAGAATGAATAAAAGAAAATAGACACAAATAAATACAACACAACTAACAAGGCACTCAAGTATACCTCTTAGCAAAAATGTTATTCTCTAATTGCTTGATGCATAATCTGTACCTAACTGCTTCCTTTTGTAGCTACTGGTTCTTGATTCTTTTATTTATGGCACAATCCCAACCCCACACTTGTCACCCTTTGGTTTGATGCTTCAGATATAATACAATTGTGCTCCACTACTTCCTTTTGTTCGTATTGTATACTTTGCCAGGATGTTTTTAGTTTGACTATTTCTATTAACCAGTTATCTCAGTTGTTGATAAGTGTTCTCCTTTTGTATCTTCCTCATCCTTTGGTTGACTTACCGCTTTTGAACTCTACCCTATTTTAGTGCTTTTTATTTCTTCTTCAAGAGGTGTGTTTATCTTCAGTTGTAGACCCCATACTACGGTTACTTTTATTTTTTTATTTTGTTGAAGTTATCTAATTTGTTTTTCAATGAGCCTCCATGCATCAGTATGAAAGGTTATAACAAACCTTACTATGTTCATTTCCTGTAGGATCCTATTTTTCTATGTTGTATCTTAAGAGATATTTCTCTCCTGATTTTGGAGAGGCAAACTCTATAATCTATCTCTTTCTTGACCAGGGGAGGCTGTACTTGTGTAGCTTTTGCCTGAGACAAATGTTCTTACAGGATTTTTGATCAAGTCTTGCATTTTTACATTTTCCTTATCACTGTACAATATGTGGAAAAAACTTCTTTCCTTGGCTATTGTTTGAATTTGTAGTATTTTTGTCGCTGAGCTTTCAATTGTACTTTGGTATCAATGTTATTGTTTACTATGTTTGTGATGATAAAAATAATTCATCTTATGATGTGCATGTCATTGGATTTACTTTTGATGAAGCACTTCCATTAGATCATTCAAACCTTAGACAGTATGCTTGAAATAAACACTCTTATTTTCCTTGCAGATTTGAACATGTGCACTTGTAGATTTTCTTTGAGGTGAATGTTTCCTCTAGATCATGTGAATCCTGCATGGGGGTTAGTTCAAAGTATACTGCACATATATGAAATTTAATATTCAAACTTTAGGCTCAGTTCTTTCATTTAAATCTTTCATAATTTAGGCCCTCGATGAAAGTCAAATTAAAACAATCATTAATTCAATAACTCTTGTTGAAAACTTAGGCAAATTAAAACTCTTAATTAGATGTGTAAAAAATTATTTATTCCTTAAAGGCTATTTCCATTATCTCCGTGGATAACATATCAAAAGCAATTTGATCTTCGAATAAACTTTTAAATCTTTTAATTTTTATTAAACCTATCCCAGACCATATGTTAGAATAATATTCTATTACTTGGGATATTTTCCCCATTTCCTACATTAGGTAGTTTTTAGTTACCATGTGGTAAAAAGTAATTAATTACTTTTTACCACTAGGTAATCTTTATTTACTATTCACCTAGGTTAAGTAACATGGTCGACCGATATTATTGACGACATGTAAATGACAGCAAGTGGTCGATAAATGAGATTGGGTTGAATAGGTTAGTAGGTTACCACAATTATCTCCTAGGCTATCTATAGCCTATGGGTTATGTATTTAAACATTACAATTCAATATTATGTGTGATGATTTTATTACTGACATTGGTATCAGAGCCTCTTTGATCTGCTCTAGGTGATTGATGTCTAGTGACACTTACATCCACTATTGACCACAAATCCTCTATAGTTAAGATAGCTTTCATCTTAGTCTTCCAAGCTGAATAATTTGAACCTTTGAGCAGTTGGCTCTCAATGAGATACTTGTGTATCATGGCCATGGTTTAGGTTTCAAATTTGATAGGACTAAGATGGTTTTATCTTGCACTATACCCTCAAAAGAGTATATGGAAGTTGTTTTCAATTTACCTCTATAAGATATTTAATGGCACCTGCCGTAACAGCCCTACCAAGGGATGAAAAGTTGGAGGAAATTAAGCTAAACAAATAGAGAAAATAAAAAAGGGGTAGGTTTGTGAAAAAACTTTTGATTTTTCCCTCTAGGATATTTAATGGCACCTGCCTTAACACCCTTCAAGAAGGATGAAAATTTTGAGGATATTAAGCCAAACAAAGAGAGTGAATCAAGGTGATTTGGATTTTTGACCTATGATGGGGAGTAAAAAAAAATGACTTGTTTTAACCTATGCAAAGTTTAGCATGGTTTTTGAGTGAAGTTTGGGTTTTGTGAAATGCTTCTTCTAATGTTGCATTTGACTATTTAATTGCACACAAAAACATGAGTATTAGTGCAATAATCAAAACATGAGAGCAACCCAAATTTTTATCACTCTAGGTGTCGGATACAACCGAAAATGCACCTAGTACAAGCAATTTTTAAGAGTAGGTGTCGAGTTCAATCGAGAATGCACCTTTCTTACTTTGAAATATCCCCTTTTTTTTTGTTACAATTTTGCAAACTATAGAATAAAAAAAAAAAACTGAATTCTATCCCCCTTAATGTTTACAAAATGTAGAATTTTAGAGCACTGGTTCCTATGAGCGTGGAAAGAGCGACCCTCGTTCCAAGTGGCGAAGACGAGAGCCACTCTCGTTCCACTGGAGAAGGCGAGAGGCCTCTCTTCCATCATGCCAGGCAATATTTGCTGAGTTTGATTGATTTTTATTATTGAATGGACCGGAGAGGAGCCTCTGGCCCCTCAATTGTAGTGTACTAGGTTTTGGAGGAGGGAATGCACGCCCTCCCTCATAGGCCAAGTGGCCACTGCATGGCCCCCGTGGGCAGGAGTGCCCAGCTAGAGATTCTGCACAGATTCACATGTGACTATGACCATGGCCCTCGCACAGTGGGTAGGAGGCCCACGTATGGCCCCCCGACCCACCTGATGGAACAATCATCATCGATCGGAGAGGAGCCTCCAGCGATCGACAACACAACCCCAAGGCAGGAGTGCCATCGGGTCCGTCAGGCTCTGGAGGACTGTCAGATCTGACAGCTACCTACAGTTGTTAGACCTGATAAGCCCACATGGGGCAGCCCACATCATTTAGGCGGCCCTTCGATAGGTTACTGTAGAGGAGTCTCCGACACCCTTAGGGCAGGCAGCCCTTCGACAGGCGACCAGAGAGGAGTCTTCGGCTCCCTCAGGGCAGGCGACCATTTATAGTCGACCGAAGAGGAGTCTCCAATGATCGACTCAAATGCAGAGACAACCTAGACCCTAACCAACACGCTGGCGAATCTAAACTAGACACAAGGACTCAGACTGACAACTGACATGGCATTTTGACTGGCATGATTCTCGAGGGTGGTGACTAGGCGAAGCTAGCCAGGCGGGCGAGTACAGCAAGGTGACATGTGGCATAAGGTAAAAAAATTTTGGTTTGGCAACAAGCTGCCACATGGCGAGGTTTAATTGGGTGTGTAGGTAACACATGGCAGAGGCAGGTTACACTTGGTGACGAGTGACAATCCCAACGGGCTACGTGATTGCCTGTAGGCAATCAAGCACTTAATAGCGCTGCTAGGTTTTTAAAGCCTGGCTTCATCCCTCACAGGATGAATGTGGGATAAATCCCACAAGGCCAAATTGTCGCCCACCTCCTCCTCAAGTACTAGCACACGGGGCTAGATTTCAAAGCCGCCCCAGCAGTGCAGTGGTTAAGCTTGAGTTTGACGTGCGCGAGGTCGTGAGTTCGTCCCCTACGCACTCTATTTTTGGCAAAGCAGGTGCATTATGAATTAATTTGGTTAAGTTTCCAATTATTAAAACAAATTTTTGCTTAAAATTTAATTTTTTAAGATAATTTTTAATAATTTTTCTATTTTTTTCCTAAACTAATCATTTTTTTTAGAAAACTTGATTAAATTTTGTCAATTTATTCAAAATTAAGTCTTTAAAATTATTATTTTTTAGCATTTACATTGGAAATCTATTACAAACCAATTTTTTTTTTGCAACTATAACAAATTTATTTCTTTTGTTTTCTCCACATTTGGGGATAAAGAGACAAAGAATCAAACAAAGTTTTTGTTGCAAATTAGAAACCTCTTCTCAAACCTTGTTAATTTAGCATACAAGAAAGGATCACACTTGATTTTTATTTTGCAAATTAGACAACAAGGAGACTGAAATTTTTTGTAAGAATCAAAGTTCAAAGAGTGCATTTGTTTTCTCCAAGGAGATATAATACATAAAATTGCACATCTATTTTTTTTGTAAATTTGAGAAGACCTTGTAACCTTGGGCCCATAAAAACTAAGTCGTGTGTCGACTTGTCTTGAAAAGAGTGCTCATATTGTTAATTTTGCAAAATAAAAGGGAGAAGACAACATTGTACTTCTTTTACAAAATTGTAAAACAAAGTAGGAGACATAAAAATATCATTTTTGTTTGCACAACACACATTAAAATTTTTTTGCAAAAATTAAAAAGGTGCATTTTCGATTTTACTCGACACCTTCATTGGCAAATTAGGTGCATTTTCGGTTGCATCCGACACCTAGGTGATAAGAATTTTGTGGGCATTCTTGTTTTATTATTGCATTATTTCTTTTTGCAATTATAAGTCATAGAATCAAGAACACACTAAACCCAAAAATTTCACAAATTTGTGTAAATCCTTGCATAGATTTAAAGCCAAAATTACTTGATATTCTCTCCTAAATCAACAAAAACCCTAATTCACTCTTATTTGTTTGGCTTAATTTCCTCAAACTGATTATTCCTCTTCAAAGAGGATTTTCAGGCAGGTGCCATTAAATATCTGTTTGAGTGAATTATATTTTGGTACTCTTTTAGGGTAATCAAAAGAAAGAACAAGTTTTTGAAAATAAGAAACCTTAAAAAGTAGCAATCCTTTGCACTAAGGGGGGATAATTCCTTTCTTCCTTCAAAACACAGATTTTTGACAAGAGGGAAATAAAACTTGTAAAGGCAATCATAAAAGTAGAAGTCATCAAAATTATACCTTTTCTTTTAGACTTCATAATAGCAACCATGCTTGAATTTCTTACAATAAGGAAGGATGATTTGGTGAACTTTTTGATAAAATTGCCTAGAAAGCATAGTTTTGCACAAATTGTAAAAATGACAACCATGACACCATTCAGTGTTGGTTTCAAAACAAGAAAAACTAAAATGGCAAAGGCACATCACAGAAGCCATCTTTCTAGTGAAGTGTCTCATTTGGATTCTGATTCTAGTTCAGAGAAAGCACATAGAGTGCTAATTGCTAGAACAGTTTTGTAGAGGGAAAACACATGTGTCCCTTGGGAAAAAGCACCATTTTCTCTCTCTCCTCTTTTTGGCTTCATAAATAGCATAAGTATTTTATTTGAAGACCTTGCAATAAGGGGTGCTTGTACCTCTTTTAGGCTTCATAAATAGCAAATTCTAGGTGTTTGAAGTACTTGTAACAAGAGGAGCAACTTTTTGTGATATTAAATTGTCTAGGAGGTAATATTTGTAAAATCCTTCACAACACTCTTGCATTGCACACTTTTTGCAATTGAGGGGGGATATAAATTTTTTTCTTCACAATTTTTGTAAAAATGGAAGATGGCTTATAAGGGTGCATTTTCGGCTTCGATCGACACCTTAGTCACACTTCCTTCATAAATTAATTACACTATGTTTTGCAATGAGAAGGGGGAATTTATAAGGGTGCATTTTCGACAGCGATCGACACCTTAGCTACCTTATATTTTACAAATTCATATTGTAAATGAATGAACCTTGTATGAAGTGATCTATTCTACTACACCTAGCGATTACAACGGTTGGTTACCCATGCAATTTGGTTGGATGATGTGATTACCATAAGGACATTCGTTGGTGTGAAGACAAAGTGAGGAATGACCCACTTTTTGTAGAGGAGCAGCTAGAGCACTGTGACAGAGCAAAGAACCAGCAGATCAAAACATCTTCTTCACTGTATTGGGGAAGTTATATACTTTACCCAAATATTGTTGTATAGATGGATATGTATGTATTACCCAAATAATGTAATAAGGGGGGATGTTAGAATAATATTCCATTACTTGGGATATTTTCTCCATTTCCTACATTAGGTAGTTTTTAGTTACCACATGGTAAAAAGTAATTAATTACTTTTTACCACTAGGTAATATTTATTTACTATTCACCTAGGTTAAGTAACATGGTCGGCCGATATTATTGACGACATGTAAATGATAGCAAGTGGTCGGCAAATGATATTGGGTTGAATTGGTTATTAGGTTACTGCAATTAACTCCTAGGCTATCTATAGCCTATGGGTTATGCATTTAAACATTAAAATTCAATATTATGTGTGATGATTTTATTACTTACACCATATAAGGCTTATACCATTAAAAATTGATCACCTTTCTGGAACTTGTCATTATATCTGTTCATGGAGGTGTGCACCTACAAAGATTCATCAATCATTAGATCTGGTTTGCTCCAAGCACTATCGTTGATATTTGAGGACCTGCATGGTCGTTAGTCCAAAGATATAAACATGTGCCAACTTAACCTGATTAACCTTGAAAACCATGGGGGTTAGCAATAATCTGACTAACAGTACTTAGGCTTAAAACTTTTATCATTCACCTCGTGCTCATTATTAATTAATGCATTAATCCCACATAATCGATAATTGAAAATTTTAATAAAATTTAATTAAACCAAAGGCACTTATGATCTAATTACCCCTTCATACGCTCACCGTTAGATCTTACCAAGGTGGGGCGTGACCGTTGGATTATACATATGCACATAGTTCTTAACCAATGGAAAAAACCATGCGTACCTTAGACTAATTTTATCAATATTTGTAATATAATGCTTAGGCTAACCTTCGATTTTTTTCAGTACACGCGCCATTGGATTTGAGGAGAAAAAAACACCGTCGTCCGATTTAGACGTCTTCATTTAGCTTTCGATCTTTTGCCGCCACTACAAGCCTTCGCGATCGTCGATTTTTGGATTAGTTTGGGTGCTATCGTTAGATTGCCAATAAGATGCCCACCATATAATCAATGTAAAATCTTTTGATTTTCTATTAATCATGATTAAGGTGAAAGGGGGGGATTAGTCAACGTATTAAACCCTCGCTAAACACAATTAATCTTTGTCTTTACCTTAGTCTTCATCTTACCATTCGCGATTTTGGTGCGACCGTCGGATCTGAGTGGAGACAAGCACTGTCGTCGGATTAAGTCAACCTGCAAGTTAGTTTAATCAAGGGTGTATAATACTAATCATGTTTAAGCTGAAAGGGGGAAATTAGCTGATGTATTAGACCCTTGCTAATAACATGATTATCATTAATTAATATTTTTTGAATCTTAACACTCCTTAATGTATTTTCAATTAGCGTGCCACCGTTAGATTAAAAATCGATCGAGCGCAACCATTTGATCTTGGTAACCTACCCGATGATTAATCAAGGGGGCGCATTCTTTTAATATTGACTTTTAATAGGTGATTAATTTGGAACATGCGCGGTCATTGATATGGATATCGCATGGGCGCGATCGTCCGATCTGTCAGACCTGCTCTGATTTTAACTTGACCTTGACCCATGACGACTTTTCTTAAACCTTTGACCTCTTAGAGGATGCGCAGCCATTGATTTTAAAGATGATTGAGCACTGCCATCCGATTCTTTAGACTTACTATTTAATCGAAACCTTTGACCATTATGGCTCATGTTTAATGCTTCGACTTTTCGAATAGTGCGCAGCCGTTGATTTGATCTTGGGGTCGGTGCGTCTGTCGATCTTGTCGAAGGTGCAAGGACTTTAATCACATTCATTTATTGGTTCATGACTTAACCTTCAGGTTTTATTGTGAAAGCGCATCCGTCAGATTTTTAAGACGATGCGCTTTCATCCGATTTAATGAGAGATGCTCGATTTTTAAACCTTAGGTTAAACCTTATTGACCCTTTGACTTATCTTTCAGACTTCTTTTTGAATGCGCTTCCATTAGATTTATTCATGATGATGCGCTACCATCCGATTAAGCCTAAGGTGCGATATTTTTACTTTTTGACCATGGCTTGACTTTTGACTTGTCCTTTGGTTCGATTTTATTAAAGCGCTGTCGTCCGATTTCTTTCGGATCGAGCACGACCCTTGGATTAAATCTAAGGTGCTCGATTGTTAGCTTGGAGGGGTGCATACCCTTAGGTTTTGATTAATTAATATTTGCTTTAACCTTAGACCTTTTAGATTTTGAGACCATGGTGAATGCTTAACCGACTTATGATTTAAGGACTTTATTAATCGGTTTTAGGCCCAAGGAAAGATTTATGAAGGTCGGACTTTGGCTTTAGATTTTTAATTTGAAAATTTCTTCCCTAACCATTTGAGGTACTTTGATTTATACCATGAAGCCCACATTATTAAAAAGGCTAAGGTTAGACTTTATCAAACCAACCAATGAAAAATCGAATTACTCACAACAACTTAAGCAATGACCAGCAGTATTAGCAGTTTGATTGAAACCAAAAATTTAAATTTGGGGGTTTCAAAGTTGAGTCAAATTTGGCTCCAACATAGGCTCTGATCGGGAAAATGTGTTGAAAACATGAAGCACTTGAGAACCACAGAATCTCCTGGTTTTATTTTGCAAAAATTTAAACAAAAAACAACAAAATTTTGATTGCTAAGCAAAACTTGAAATGCATAACTAGAAAAAAACTTCCTTCCTCTTTTTCTTTCTTTTCTTCATCATTTTTTATATACTGAAAAACTGTATGAATAACATGATATCAAAGCAAGTAGAGTATGAAAAACTGTAGATCCCTTTTCATTCAATTTGGAAACAAAGGTTAGAAATTTTAGAAATCAATGAGTTTTATTTTGAAATATTGTAATGCTTGTTTTAGCTAAGTCATAAGATATGATTACACAGATTTTGTCACAACCATTTGTCTCATCATATTTTTGCCCATGTGTGTGTTTGTGCATTCTTTTTTGGATTTCTAAATCTTTCAGAACTTTACCATATCTGAGCAAAATAGCCAAGCCTAATATGTGATTTCACTCTTTAAAAATTTTCACCATTCTATAGGGCTCCACTGCCAGTCAGGCATCTATAGCCTCGGTGGAGTTGCTTCTAATCCCATCTTAGTTTTACCCTACTGCCAGTCAAGCGTCTATAGCTCCGGTAGAGGTTTTCCAAGATATCTCAGGAAGTGACTCAATTTTACTTTATTTTTTATTTTTCTTTCTCGTGAGAGAAGTGTTTGGATATATAAGCAAATTGTGCAATAAGTATGCCTGAGTTGAGGATTAGTTTCTGGCTATAAAATATGAGTGTAATAATTTTTGGCTCAACTACCCTCTCAAAGATAACTCAGATTCTTTGGACCTTTGAAGTCACTTTAAGTATCATTTGTAATGTGAGGCTTGACATGATGTTTCAATCAACTTTGTTTTCTATCTGTTTTATCTCATATCAAACAACTATTGCATAAACACTCATTTTTGATAGAATTGTAAAGCTCATCAACATCTAAAATAAATCTCCCTTTTTTTTATTGTCTTTGGTGGAATAAATAGTTAGATATACTCATCAAACTAAGATATCATGTGTACAGTAAACTCAAAATTATTCAAGAACAAAAGGGAAGCTTAACTAATAAACAAAATACACCACTCTATTTTTGGATTTTTGTTTTTCTATTTTTTGTTTAATTTTTTTGTAAGTACACCTTCAACAGGGATTGTACATTTTGAGGTGTTGGCCATTAATAGGGATAGCCATTATTTCTCCCTGCAAAGTCTGTAGCTTGTAAGTATTCTGACTGATAACATGGGCAATTTGGTATGGGCCAATCCATTTAGGTTCAAACTTACCCTTTTCACCATGCTTATCATTTTTAGGATCCCAATAGATGACTATATCTCCTTGAGAAAAAGGAGTACCCTTGGCTTTCTTATTAAACAATTTTATAGTTTTCTGGGTTTGTTCCATCATTCTATTGAGGGTCTCTCTTCTTTGTTCTTCTAACAAGACAATTTGGTCAAGCCTTCTCTGAATGGGATCAGGGTTTTCATGATCTTGCAATAAAAGGGAAAGTGCCATTTTTTCCATTTTTGGGGGCAGTAGGGCTTTTTCTCCATAAACCATCTCATAGGGGGTTCTTCCTGTATTTATTTTAACAGATAGCCTATCAGCCCATAAAGCAAATTTAAGTTCATTGTCCCATCCCCTTTTGTTTTTGCCTAATGACCTTTTTATTCTTGTTATTACATTTTTATTTGATGACTCAACTAGACCATTTCCTTGGGGATAATAATTAGTAGAATGAGATAATTCAATTCCATATTCAGCACAAAATTCTACCATTTCATATGACACAAAATATTGAGCATTATCAGTTACAAGATTTTTAGGAACTCCATACCTGGTCAAGATATTTTCCTCTATGAATATGATGACTACAACAGATGTAGATGTTCTCAAAGGTGCAGCTTCCACCCACTTTGTGAAGTAATCTGTTGCAGTTATGATCCACTTATGTTGGCCAGATGAATTAGGCTTGATCTCTCCAATCAAGTCAATGCCCCATTGAGCAAAAGGTGCTTCAATGATTACTGGCTTGAGGGGCATGGCTGGTAGATGCTTTTTCCCTATAAAAACTTGGCAGTTATGACAATTCCTAACATATTTATATACATCCTTAAAAAGGGATGGCCAATAATATCCTGCTCTCATGATTTTATTAGTTGTAGCTCTTGGAGCAAAGTGTCCTCCATAGAAACCATTATGAAATTCATTAATTATTTTTGGGACTTCTCTTTCATATAAGCAGACTAATAATACTCCATCAGGATGTTTCCAATATAATACTCCATTTTGTATATAATACTTTTGAGCTTGAAGTTTGACTGACCTCATTCTGTTTATTGTCATATCTCTGGGAAAAGACAACGTTTGTAAGTATGACAATATTTCTTCATACCATTTACATTCTTCATTTTTTATTCTTCTATCATCATATGTCTGATCTATGGTGAGAATATTTTCAGATCCTGCTTCTTCTTTGTTAGCCAATAGTTTAGCTAAACCCTGCCCTTTGACTATTTTAACTATTTTGAATTCAACATCATATTGCAAAAGTTTTACCATCCATCTTGTTGGTCTTCCTAATGGCTCTGATTGAGAAAAGATATCTTTTATTGCTATAAAGGGAATACAATAGTAAACTTTGTTTGAGCCAAATATACCTTTGAAGTGTTCTAAAGATTGGATGACTGCATAGGCATGTTTTTCTAGCAAGGTGTATTTAATATTTGCTCCTTTTAGTCCTGAGCTCATAAAGGCTATTGGCCTTTCATTATTTTCATTATCTTTTTGTGAAAGGACTGCAGCAATAGAGTGTTCAGAAGCATATGAATAGATATTAAAATCCTTTGCATAATCAGGGCAACTTAGGGTTGGAGTGGTTGATATGGCTTCTTTAATCTTGTTAAATGCTTCCATATTTTCTAATGTCCATTTTATTTCTCCAGTTTTCTTCACCATATCATTTATGGGTTTGGTCATTTCTGCAAAATTTGGGACAAATATTCCGATAAAATTTATTTTTCCAAAGAATGACCTTACCCCTTTTAGATTCTTGGGTGGGGGAATTTTAGAAATGGCTTCTATCCTTTCTGGATCAATGCTTATCCCCTTTTCTGAAACTATATGACCTAGCAATTTTCCTTGTGTAGTTCCAAATATGCATTTTTTTGGATTTAGAGAGATTCCAAATTCCTTGCATCGGGCAAAAACTATAGTCAAATGTTCTAGATGATCTTCTGGATTTTTAGAAAAAACTGTGATATCATCTAAGTACACTACTACAATTTTGAACATTAGTCCTTTGAAAGCAAAGTCCATCGCTCTTTGGAAAGTAGCACCTGCATTCATCAATCCAAAAGGTATTCTTAAATATTCAAATGTGCCCCAGGGTGTGGTGAATGTTGCCTTGTGTCTATCTTCTGGATTTATCAGAATTTGATTGTACCCTGAAAATCCATCTAACAGGGACAATCTAGTTGAACCTACTACTGCTTGCAGTAGTTGTTCCATGTTAGGCAATGGGTAATTGTCTTTTAGTGAGCTCTTGTTTAAATTTCTAAAATCCACGCATAGTCTAATGTCCCCATTCTTTTTCCTAACTGGTACTAAGTTGGATATCCAGGAGGAAAATCTGACTTTTCTTATTATCTTGGAGTCCAACAATTTTTGAACCTCTTTTTGCATTACTGGGTGCAGAGTTGGATTGTACTTTCTCTATTTTTGTCTAAATGGCTTGGCCTCTTCTTTCAAGGGTATTATATGTGTCATCACATCCGTTTTGAAAGTTTTGAGATCTTCATAGGTCCAAGCAAAATGTTCTTTGTTCTTTTTTAGGAAATTGATATATCCAACTTTTTCTTTAGCGGGTAGTGCCATGTCTACTTTCACTATTCTGGGTTCTTTCATTGAGCCAATATTAATATCCTCAGATATCACTTCTCTGCGTATAGGTTTATAGGCTTTGTCAAAATCATCAAATAGGCTTTCAAGAGACACCAATCCTTTGGGTATTCTATTAGTTTTCAACTTGATTACTTCTACTGGTTCTCCTATTTGATCTTTTAGCTTTTCTTCATATTTTTCATCACAGATGACATCTGCATACTAATTTTGCAAAGTCATAAAATCCTTAATATCTATATCATCTTGAAAGACCTGAAGATAGACTATGTTATCTGGCACAGAAGGTTTATAGACTGAGATAGTTGGAAACTTGTCCATATATTCTATAGTTATCTCTGGGTGATCTAGACCTGAGGCATTCACAGCTAAGAGATCTGCAACATGATTTTGTTCTCTAGGAATATATGAAATATTGAAAGCCAAAAATTTATCAATTTCTTCCAGTACTGCATTTCTATATTGCTTAAGTCTAGGATGCTTGGTCTGATATTTGCCTTTTATTTGTAGTATAATAAGTTTTGCATCTCCTATTACAGTTAAGTAGTTAATACCTAACTCTTTTGCTTTCCTTAGCCCTAATAGTAAAGCTTCATACTCAGCTACATTGTTTGTGCAAGGAAATTGCAATCTGTAAGGGATACCAAGGTAATTTCCTTTAATATCAATCAAATTTACACTTGCACTTGCTCCAGATTGGGATTTAGCCCCATCAAATGACATGGTCCACATTTCTTGGGTTAATACTCGATTTGATTCAGCATCAGTTATTCTCATATCTTCTGGATCCATGTTCTTTGCATCTGGTACTTCCATCAAGAATGGGTTGTGCCATATTGAATAGACTCCCATCCCTTTTTCTTCCATAGAGTTAACTAAGTTAATCATGGTTTCATCTATTTGAATTAACTCTACGGAGTGTTTGTTGAATGGTTCCCTTCTCAAAATTATATTCTCCTTATCCGATATGGGGATGGTAGCATAAGACCAGTCTAGTTGTATTGATCCCCCTAGTTGTTCTGCCCAATGCCTACTGAGTAATAGTGAGAAGAATGGGTCAACATCAACTACTGCTACATCCATGACAATGCCCTTTTTGGGGTGTTGGTCTAGGAAAACTAATAATCCAGTTATCACCCCTACATAGGGAATTTGTCTATTGTCCATTACAAAAACAGGGGCAGAATCTCTAGTACAGATTAATCCCATTTGGTCAGCTATTAACTTAGGCATGATATTATGTGAAGCTCCACTGTCAAGCATGCAATTATGAATCACATATCTTTCCCCTTCATCTGAATTATATCTTAATGACACGTAGAAGGGTCTGATAGAAGATGGTGATCTTGTATCATGTTGATTTTGTCTAGCAGCATGACAAGTAGGGTCTTCTTTCTACTCTACTAATCCAAAAGCTCTACATACTTGTTCTCTGTATGTTTGAACTTTCATAAGTTCACCAAATGTGATATTAACTTTTTGCTTACTGAGTTCTGACCCAACATCAAATTCTATCTTCTTTATATCCAATGGTTTATTACTTTCTTCTTTGGGAACTTCTTCCATTGATTCTATTACCTCAGGAGTAATTTTGTTAGGGTTCCTATCAGTTTTCTCTTTACTGATATTTTTATTGGTGAAAGTTTGTCTTCTTGTTTCATTTGTAGATAATTTCTCTGTTCTTTCAGGGACTGTTCTATTCCTCAAATTTAAAACATGGGTTGCCTCTAATTCTTCAACCTCTTGAGCAGTGGGAATCAATTTCCCTTGCTTCATCTTATCATATCTTGACTCATGTGATTTCTGCAAGATTTTAGTTCCTTCAGTTACTAAGATCTGAGGATGATGATTTGAAGCATATTTATCCATGTCTTCTTCAAACAACCTTTCTCTGGATTCATCTTCAATGGACCAACATGCATTGATTCTTATATCCTCTTCTGATTCTGCATGCATATCTACATTACGTTGATCACTCAGGTGTATTCCACATGCATCAGGGTTATGGGGTGCATCACAAGTAGAGCAAAAATAAGGAAAACCTTCAGCTACATTGGCAGATGGCATTGGGTTAGGGACATTGTTCTGATCCCTATCAGAATCTCTATTTTTCTAGTTGTTATTCCCATTACCCCTATTCCTATTCCCTTCTTCAAAACCATTGTTGTTTCCCCAATTCTTGTTGTAATTTTTCTTAAATGGGGGACGATTGTCAACATGTGGTCGCTCTGTCTATGAAGATTCATCATTATTTCCATTTCTTTCAATTCTTGCTAACTTGTTACTCATGTTGTTGAACATTTCTATCATTTGACTAGTCAACTTCTCCACAGGATCAATTTCAGTTCTTCTTTGTATATCAAAAGCCACTCTCTTAGGTTTTCTCTCAGGCATGTTAACCTCTAAAGAATAAGGCTTCATATTACCACTGTCAAGCATATTTCTTTCTATATCCATTACTTTTTCCATACAACCATCAATGGTAGTGGCTTGTTCTTGCCTTAATTCATAGTTAAACTCTCCTTGAAAAGCATTCTTATAAAAACAAATAGACTGAATATCACTAGGCCTCAGGTTGGTAGGGATTTTGTTTCTTGTTTTTGAAAATCTTCTCGTTAAAATCACTAACAACCTCATTTTCTTTCTTCTTCATAGTGGCTAGCTCAGTTAACAATGATTGTTCATTTTTCCTTTCACCATACTTCTTTAGGAACACCTCTTCCATTTTGGTGAAGTCTGGGATATCATTGTTAGGAAGGGAATTAAACCATTCTCTAGCATCTTTTTCTAAAGTCTGTAGAAACAGTCTTAATACTACATCTTCATGTTCAACTTCCAGACTGTCCATTGCATATAAGAAACTTTTGATATGATCCTCTCCAATTATTGCATTATTTCCTAAAAACTTAGGGAGATATTTGTGAGCTTTACTGGGTAAGGCATTTAAATTTACTGGTAATACAAAAGGCCTATATCTGTTAGTTCTCCACAAATGAACATTACCCTGAGCCATAGCTACTATTGAATTTAATTTCACAGATGTAGTACCTACGGTGGTATGGTTTTGAGTAGCCTGAATGTAATCAGATTGATTATCTACTATAGTATTACTATTTATTGTATGATGAGAACAATTGCATATATCTTCTACAACAGGATTTAAACGTTCATCAACAGTAATATCAGTAGTAATAATATTCTGATTTTTCTTTACGTACTTTTTACCACTAGAATTAGATCTACTATAATATGTAGAATTCTTAAAAAATGGTGATTTTTGGGTATGTATAAATACCTCTAGATTTTCGAGTTTTGAGAATAGCTCCTTACCACTTCTCCTGGTGTTCGCCAACATGTTCTGTTCTCTCCTTTTTTATATTTTTCTTCTGGGTTCGTCCAACAGAGTCGCCAACACTGGGGTGCAAAAAGAACGTATACTCTTATCAAGAATGCTTGATATTATCTCTCATCCTCACAGGAGTGGGTTCTTGGGGAAATTCAAGAAAATCAAGAAAGAGAATTCAAGAAAATCAAGAAACGAGAATTGGGAAAAATAAAGAACGTAAAAATAGTGAAAATTAAAACAAATGTTCTTTATTCAAACTGGCCACCCGTTGTTTAAAAATAATGTCATTCGGTAAACAAACTTAAGATGATATGATCTTAACATATAAGTTCATCCCGAAACGATGCCAAAAAACTATTGGAACCGATTCTTGCATCCGTAGGAAATCAATTGTCATGCTACAAGAATCCATTTGAAACCAACGAGCTATTACAGGCTCTAGTCGACCTGCCTCATGTTCTGCTAAACCCGAATATTGCTAAAGAAGACGACAGAATGGGTAAGGAAACCCCAATGATAATTCTTTAATTAAACTTCTAATTTGCACGCTCCAGATTTATATTAAACTATAAGTATTCTTATTAAAATGACCAAGCATGAAAACAACCAATTGTTATGCCTTATGTAGACCGGTGCCTAGATTCATTGGGTTGTTATAGCAATTTAACAACAATTTTAATTATGAATAGAGAGAAGGGGAAAAGGAAATTAGCGTTCTTGATTTCATTCGAATATCGTAATAAAACCAAGAGTTAACTAACGAAAGAAACGTGTATAATGCATTCAAATAATGTAACCCATTATACAGATACACACAATACTGAGACAAAGAAATGATAGGAATAAGATTCAGAATTGTATTGATTTCATGAAAAAATTACATGCAGAGTGGGCAGAATGCCTTTTAACTCTATTTTTCTCAAAAGAATACAACAATACAATGGAGAAGACTCTGTTCAAATGATGTAACAGGTCTCTCCTACTCTCCTTATTCCAATCTGGTAACAAAAGAATCTCTGAATCCTAGGCTCAATAAGACTAGAAATATTCTTAGCTTCTTGAACGCTTTCCTATCATACAATCCTGCACAACAAGGGGAGGAAGAAAGAATGAATAAAAGAAAATAGACACAAAGAAATACAACAACACAACTAACAGGGCACTCAAGTATACCTCTTAGCAAAAATGCTATTCTCTAATTGCTTGATGCAGAATCTGTACCTATCTGCTTCCTTTTATAGCTATTGGTTCTTGATTCTATTATTTATGGCACAATCCCAGCCCCACACTTGTCACCCTTTGGTTTGATCCTTCAGATATAGTACAGTTGTGCTCCACTACTTCCTTTTGTTCGTATTGTATACTTTGCCAGGATTTTTTTAGTTTGACTGTTTCTATTAACCAGTTATCTCAGTTGTTGATAAGTGTTCTCCTTTTGTATCTTCCTCATCCTTTGGTTGACTTACCACTTTTGAACTCTACCCTATTTTAGTGCTTTTTATTTCTTCTTCAAGAGGTGTGTTTATCTTCAGTTGTAGACCCCATACTACGGTTACTTTTATTTTTTTATTTTGTTGAAGTTCTCTGATTTGTTTTCCAATGAGCCTCCATGCATCAGTATGAAAGGTTATAACAAACCTTACTATGTTCATTTCCTGTAGGATCCTATTTTTCTGTGTTGTATCTTAAGAGATATTTCTCTCCTAATTTTGGAGAGGCAAACTGTATAATCTATCTCTTTCTTGACCGAGGGAGGTTGTACTTGTGTAGCTTTTGCCTGAGACAAATGTTCTTACAGGATTTTTGATCAAGTCTTGCATTTTTACCTTTTCCTTATCACTGTACAATATGTGGAAAAAACTTCTTTCCTCGGCTATTGTCTGAATTTGTAGTATTTTTGTCACTAAGCTTTCAATTGTACTTTGGTATCAATGTCATTGCTGACTATGTTTGTGATGATAAAAATAATTCATCTTATGATGTGCATGTCATTGGATTTACTTTTGATGAAGCACTTCCATTAGATCATTCAAACCTTAGACAATATGCTTAAAATAAACACTCTTATTTTCCTTGCAGTTTTGAACATGTGCATTCATAGATTTTATTTGAGGTGAATGTTTCCTCTAGATCATGTGAATCCTGCATGGGGGTTAGTTCAAAGTATACTGCACATATATGAAATTTAATATTCAAACTTTAGGCTCAGTTCTTTCATTTAAATCTTTCATAATTTAGGCCCTCGATGAAAGTCAAATTAAAACAATCATTAATTCAATAACTCCTGTTGAAAACTTAGGCAAATTAAAACTCTTAATTAGATGTGTAAAAAATTATTTATTCCTTAAAGGCTATTTCCATTATCTCCATGGATAACATATCAGAAGCAATTTGATCTTCGAATAAACTTTTAAATCTTTTAATTTTTATTAAACCTATCCCAGACCATATAAGGCTTATACCATTAAAAACCGATCACCTTTCTGGGCACTTGTCGTTAGATCTGTTCATGGAGGTGTGCACCTACAAAGATTCATCAATCATTAGATCTGGTTTGCTCCAAGCGCTATCATTGATATTTGAGGACCTGCATGGTCGTTAGTCCAAAGATATAAACATGTGCCAACTTAACCTGATTAACCTTGAAAACCATGGGGGTTAGCAATAATATGACTAACAGTACTTAGGCTTAAAAATTTTATCATTCACCTCGTGCTCATTATTAATTAATGCATTAATCCCACATAATTGGTAATTGAAAAATTTAATAAACTTTAATTAAACCAAAGGCACTTATGATCTAATTACCCCTTCATACGCTCACCGTTAGATCTTACCAAGGTGGGGCATGACCGTTGGATTATACATATGCACATAGTTCTTAACCAAAAAATCCATGTGTACCTTGGACTAATTTTATCAATAATTTGTAATATAATGCTTAGGCTAACCTTCGATTGTTTTTCAGTACACGCACCATTGGATCTGAGGAGAAAAAAACACCCTCATCTAATTTATACGTCTTCATTTAGCTTTGGATCTTTTACCGCCACTACAAGCCTTCGCGATCATCGATTTTTGGATTAGTTTGGGTGCTATCGTTAGATTGCCAATAAGATGCCCACCATATAATCAATGTAAAAACTTTTGATTTTCTATTAATCATGATTAAGGTGAAAGGGGGGATTAGTCAACGTATTAAACCCTCGCTAAACACAATTAATATTTATCTTTACCTTAGTCTTCATCTTACCATTCGCGATTTCGATGCAACCGTCGGATCTGAGTGGAGACAAGCGCTGCCATCGGATTAAGTCAACTTGCAAGTTAGTTTAATCAAGGGTGTATAATACTAATCATGTTTAAGCCAAAAGGGAGGAATTAGCTGATGTATTAAACCCTTGCTAATAACATGATTATCATTAATTAATCTTTTCGAATCTTAACACTCCTTAATGTATTTTCAATTAGCGCGCCACCATTAGATTAAAAACTGATCGAGCGCAACCATTTGATCTTGGTAACTTGCCTGATGATTAATCAAGGGGGTGCATTCTTTTAATATTGACTTTTAATAGGTGATTAATTTGGAACATGCACGGTCATTGATCTAGATATCGCATGGGCACGATCGTCCGATCTGTCAGACCTGCTTTGATTTTAACTTGACCTTGACCCATGATGACTTTTCTTAAACCTTTGACCTCTTAGAGGATGTGCATCCATTGATTTTAAAGATGATTGAGTGCTAGTCTGATTCTTTAGACTTACTCACTGTTTAATCAGAACCTTTGACCATTATGGCTCATGTTTAATGCTTTGACTTTTTGGACAGTGCGAACCATTGATTTGATCTTGGGGTCGGCGCGTCTGTCGATCTTGTCGAAGGTGCAAGGACTTTAATCACATTCATTTATTGGTTCATGACTTAACCTTCAAGTTTTATTGCGAAAGGGCATCCATCGAATTTTTAAGATGATGCACTTTCATCAGATTTAATGAGAGATGCTCGATTTTTAAACCTTAGGTTAAACCTTATTGACCCTTTGACTTATCTTTCGGACTTCTTTTTGAATGTGCATCCATTAGATTTATTCATGATGATGTGCTACCGTCCGATTAAGCCTAAGGTGTGATATTTTTACTTTTTGACCATGGCTTGACTTTTGACTTATCCTTTGGTTCAATTTTATTAAAGCGTTGTCATCCGATTTCTTTCGGATCGAGCGCGGCCCTTGGATTAAATCTAAGGTGCTCGATTGTTAGCTTGGCGGGGTGCATACCCTTAGGTTTTGATTAATTAATATTTGCTTTAACCTTAGACCTTTTGAATTTTGAGACCATGGTGAATGACTTAACCGACTTATGATTTAAGGACTTTATTAATCGATTTTAGGCCCAAGGAAAGATTTATGAAGGTCGGACTTTGGCTTTAGGTTTTTAATTTGAAAATTTCTTCCCTAACCATTTGAGGTACTTTGATTTATACAATGAAGCCCACATTATTAAAAATGCTAAGGTTAGACTTTATCAAACCAACCAATGAAAAATCGAATTACTCACAACAACTTAAGCAATGACCAACAATATTAGCAGTTTGATTGAAACCAAAAATTTAAATTTGGGGGTTTCAAAGTTGAGTCAAATTTGGCTCCAACATAGGCTCTTACTGGGACAATGTGTTGAAAACATGAAGCACTTGAGAACCACAGAATCTCCTAGTTTTATTTTGCAAAAATTTAAACAAAAAACAACAAAATTTTGATTGCTAAGCAAAACTTGAAATGCATAACAGAAAAACTTCCTTCCTCTTTTTCTTTCTTTTCTTCATCATTTTTTTATATACTGAAAAAATGTATGAATAACATGATATCAAAGCAAGTAGAGTATGAAAAACTATAGATCCCTTTTCATTCAATTTGGAAACAAAGGTTAGAAATTTTAGAAATCAATGAGTTTTATTTTGAAATATTGTAATGCTTGTTTTAGCTAAGTCATAAGATATGATTACACATATTTTGTCACAACCATTTGTCTCATCATATTTTTTCCCATGTGTGTGTTTGTGCATTCTTTTTTGGATTTCTAAATCTTTTAGAACTTTACCATATCTGAGAAAAATAGCCAAGCCTAATATGTGATTTCACTCTTTAAAAATTTTCACCATTCTGCAGGGCTCCACTACCAATCAAGCGTCTATAGCCTCGGTGGAGTTGCTTCTAATCCCATCTTAGTTTTACCCTACTGCCAGTCAAGCGTCTATAGCTCTGGTAGAGGTTTTCCAAGATATCTCAGGTAGTGACTCAATTTTACTTTATTTTTTATTTTTCTTTCTCGTGAGAGAAGTGTTTGGATATATAAGCAAATTGTGCAATAAGTATGCCTGAGTTGAGGATTAGTTTTTGGCTATAAAATATGAGTGTAATAATTTTTGGCTCAACTACCCTCTCAAAGATAACTCAGTTCTTTGGACCTTTGAAGTCACTTTAAGTATCATTTGTAATGTGAGGCTTGACATGATGTTTCAATCAGCTTTGTTTTCTATCTGTTTTATCTCATATCAAACAACTATTGCATAAACACTCATTTTTGACAGAATTGTAAAGCTCATCAACATCTAAAATAAATTCCCCTTTTTTTTATTGTCTTTGGTGGAATAAACAGTTAGATATACTCATCAAACTAAGATATCATGTGTACAGTAAACTCAAAATTATTCAAGAACAAAAGGGAAGCTTAACTAATAAACAAAATACACCACTCTATTTTTGGATTTTTGTTTTTTCTATTTTTTTGTAATGTTTTTTTGTAAAGTACACCTTCAACAGGGATTGTACATTTTGAGGTGTTGGCCATTAATAGGGATAGCCATTATTTCTCCCTGCAAAGTTTGTAGCTTGTAAGTATTCTGACTGATAACATGGGCAATTTGGTATGGGCCAATCCATTTAGGTTCAAACTTACCCTTTTCACCATGCTTATCATTTTTAGGATCCCAATAGATGACTATATCTCCTTAAGAAAAAGGAGTACCCTTGGCTTTCTTATTAAACAATTTTACAGTTTTCTGGGTTTGTTCCATCATTCTATTGAGGGTCTCTCTTCTTTGTTCTTCTAACAAGACAATTTGGTCAAGCCTTCTCTGAATGGGATCAGGGTTTTCATGATCTTGCAATAAAAGGGAAAGTGCCATTTTTTCCATTTTTGGGGGCAGTAGGGCTTTTTCTCCATAAACCATCTCATAGGGGGTTCTTCCTATATTTCTTTTAACAGACAACCTATCAACCCATAAAGCAAATTTAAGTTCACTGTCCCATCCCCTTTTGTTTTTGCCTAATGACCTTTTTATTCTTGTTATTACATTTTTATTTGATGACTCGACTAGACCATTTCCTTGGGGATAATAATTAGCAGAATGAGATAATTCAATTCCATATTCAACACAAAATTCTACCATTTCATATGACACAAAATATTGAGCATTATCAGTTACAAGCTTTTTAGGAACTCCATACCTGGTCAAGATATTTTCCTCTATGAATCTGATGACTGCAGTAGATGTAGATGTTCTCAAAGGTGCAACTTCCACCCACTTTGTGAAGTAATATGTTGCAGTTATGATCCACTTATGTTGGCCAGATGAATTAGGCTTGATCTCTCCAATCAGGTCAATACCCCATTGAGCAAAAGGTGCTTCAATGATTACTGGATTGAGGGGCATGGCTGGTAGATGCTTTTTCCCTATAAAAACTTGGCAGTTATGACAATTCCTAACATATTTATATACATCCTTAAAAAGGGATGGCCAATAATATCTTGCTCTCATGATTTTATTAGTTGTAGCTCTTGGAGCAAAATGTCCTCCACAGAAACCATTATGAAATTCATTAATTATTTTTGGGACTTCTCTTTCATATAAGCAGACTAATAATACTCCATCAGGATGTTTCCAATATAATACTCCATTTTGTATATAATACTTTTGAGCTTGAAGTTTGACTGACCTCATTCTATTTATTGTCATATCTATGGGAAAAGACAGTGTTTGTAAGTATGACAAAATTTCTTCATACCATTTACATTCTTCATTTTTTATTCTTTTGTCATCATATGTCTGATCTATGGTGAGAATATTTTCAGATCCTGCTTCTTCTTTGTTAGCCAAAAATTTAGCTAAACCCTGCCCTTTGACTGTTTTAACTATTTTGAATTCAACATCATATTGCAAAAGTTTTACCATCCATCTTGTTGGTCTTCCTAATGGCTCTGATTGAGAAAATATATCTTTTATTGCTATAAAGGGAATACAATAATAAACTTTGTTTGAGCCAAATATACCTTTAAAGTGTTCCAAATATTGGATGACTGCATAGGCATGTTTTTCCAGCAAGGTGTATTTAATATTTGCTCCTTTTAGTCCTGAGCTCATAAAGGCTATTGGCCTTTCATTATTTTCTTCATCTTTCTGTGAAAGAACTGCTGCAATAGAATGTTCAGATGCATAGGAGTAGATATTAAAATCCTTTGTATAATCAGGGCAACTTAGGGCTGGTGTGGTTGATATGGCTTCTTTGATTTTGTTAAATGTTTCCATATTTTCTAATGTCCATTTTATTTCTCCAATTTTCTTCACCATATCATTTATGGGTTTGGTCATTTCTGCAAAATTTGGGACAAATATTCTGATAAAATTTATTTTGCCAAAGAATGACCTTACCCCTTTTAGATTCTTGGGTGGGGGAATTTTAGAAATGGCTTCTATCCTTTCTGGATCAATGCTTATTCCCTTTTCTGAAACTATATGGCCTAGCAATTTTCCTTGTGTAGTTCCAAATATGCATTTTTTTGGATTTAGAGAGATTCCAAATTCCTTGCATCGGGAAAAAACTGCAGTCAAATGTTCTAAATGATCTTCTGGATTTTTAGAAAAAACTGTGATATCATCTAAGTACACTACTACAATTTTGAACATTAGTCCTTTGAAAGCAAAGTCCATCGCTCTTTGGAAAGTAGCACCTGCATTCATCAATCCAAAAGGTATTCTTAAATATTCAAATGTGCCCCAGGGTGTGGTGAATGTTGCCTTGTGTCTATCTTCTGGATTTATCAAAATTTGATTGTACCCTAAAAATCCATCTAACAGGGACAATCTAGTTGAACCTACTATTGCTTGCAGCAGTTGTTCCATGTTAGGCAATGGGTAATTGTCTTTTAGTGAGCTCTTGTTTAAATTTCTAAAATCCACGCATAGTCTAATGTCTCCATTCTTTTTCCTAACTGGTACTAAGTTGGATATCCAGGAGGAAAATCTGACTTTTCTTATTATCTTGGAGTCCAACAATTTTTGAACCTCTTTTTGCATTACTGGGTGCAGAGTTGGATTGTACTTTCTCTGTTTTTGTCTAAATGGCTTGGCCTCTTCTTTCAAGGGTATTATATGTGTCATCACATCCGTTTTGAAAGTTTTGAGATCTTCATAGGTCCAAGCAAAATGTTCTTTGTTCTTTTTTAGGAAATTGATATATCTAGCTTTTTCTTTAGCAGGTAGTGCCATGTCTACTTTCACTATTTTGGGTTCTTTCATTGAGCCAATATTAATATCCTCAGATATCACTTCTCTGCGTATAGGTTTATAGGCTTTGTCAAAATCATCAAATAGGATTTCAAGAGACACCAATCCTTTGGGTATTCTATTAGTTTTCAACTGGATTACTTCTACTGGTTCTCCTATTTGATCTTTTAGCTTTTCTTCATCTTTTTCATCATAGATGACATCTGCATACTGATTTTGCAAAGTCATAAAATCCTTAATATCTATATCATCTTGAAAGACCCGAAGATAGACTATGTTATCTGGCACAGAAGGTTTATAGACTGAGATAGTTGGAAATCTATCCATATATTTTGTAGTTATCTCTAGGTGATCTAGACCTGAGGCATTCACAACTAAGAGATCTGCAACATGATTTTGTTCTCTAGGAATATATGAAATATTGAAAGCCAAAAATTTATCAATTTCTTCCAGTATTGCATTTCTATATTGCTTAAGTCTAGGATGCTTGGTCTGATATTTACCTTTTATTTGCAGTATAATAAGTTTTGCATCTCCTGTTACAGTTAAGTAGTTAATACCTAACTCTTTTGCTTTCCTTAGCCCTAATAGTAAAGCTTCATACTCAACTACATTGTTTGTGCAAGGAAATTGCAATCTGTAAGGGATACCAAGGTAATTTCCTTTAATATCAATCAAATTTACACCTGCACCTACTCCAGATTGGGATTTAGCCCCATCAAATGACATGGTCCACATTTCTTGGGTTAATACTCGATTTGATTCATCATCAGTTATTCTCATATCTTTTGGATCCATGTTCTTTGCATTTGGTACTTCCATCAGGAATGGGTTGTGCCATATTGAATAGACTCCCATCCCTTTTTCTTCCATAGAGTTAACTAAGTTAATCATGGTTTCATCTATTTGAATTAACTCTACGGAGTGTTTTTTGAATGGTTCCCTTCTCAAAATTATATTCTCCTTATCTGATATGGGGATGGTAGCATAAGACTAGTCTAGTTGTATTGATCCCCCTAGTTGTTATGCCCAATGCCTACTGAGTAATAGTGAGAAGAATGGGTCAACATCAACTATTGCTACATCCATGACAATGCCCTTTTTGG
Organism: Wollemia nobilis; assembly: GCA_028583015.1. Classification (NCBI taxonomy): domain Eukaryota; kingdom Viridiplantae; phylum Streptophyta; class Pinopsida; order Araucariales; family Araucariaceae; genus Wollemia; species Wollemia nobilis. Next base: position 8,044,906 of record JAQPPZ010007530.1, read on the forward strand.
GGTGTTGGTCTAGGAAAACTAATAATCTAGTTATCACCCCTACACAGGGAATTTGTCTGTTGTCCATTACAAAAATAGGGGCAGAATCTCTAGTACAGATTAATCCCATTTGGTCAGCTATTAACTTAGGCATGATATTATGTGAAGCTCCACTATCAAGCATGCAATTATGAATCACATATCTTTCCCCTTCATCTGAATTATATCTTAATGACATGTAGAAGGGCCCGATAGAAGATGGTGATCTTGTATCATGTTGATTTTGTCTAGCAACATGACAAGTAGGGTCTTCTTTCTGCTCTACTAATCCAAAAGCTTTGCATACTTGTTCTCTGTATGTTTGAACTTTCATAAGTTCACCAAATGTGATATTAACATTTTGCTTACTGAGTTCTGACCCAACATCAAATTCTATCTTCTTTATATCCAATGGTTTATTACTTTCTTCTTTGGGAACCTCTTCCATTGATTCTATTACCTCAGGAGTAATTTTGTTAGGGTTCCTATCGGTTTTCTCTTTATTGATATTTTTATTGGTGAAAGTTTATCTTCTTGTTTCATTTGTAGATAATTTCTCTATTCTTTTAGGGACTGTTCTATTCCTCAAATTTAAAACATGGGTTGCCTCTAATTCTTCAACCTCTTGAGCAGTGGGAATCAATTTCCCTTGCTTCATCTTATCATATCTTGACTCATGTGACTTCTACAAGATTTTAGTTCCTTCAGTTACTAAGATCTGAGGATGATGATTTGAAGCATATTTATCCATGTCTTCTTCAAACAACCTTTCTCTGGATTCATCTTCAATGGACCAACATGCATTGATTCTTATATCCTCTTCTAATTTTGCATGCATATCTACATTACGTTGATCACTCAGGTGTATTCCACATGCATCAGGGTTATGGGGTGCATCACAAGTAGAGCAAAAATAAGGAAAACCTTCAACTACATTGGTAGATGGCATTGGGTTAGGGACATTGTTCTGATCCTTGTCAGAATCTCTATTTTTCCAGTTGTTATTCCCATTACCCCTATTCATATTCCCTTCTTCAAAACCATTGTTGTTTCCCCAATTCTTGTTGTAATTTTTCTTAAATGGGGGATGATTGTCAACATGTGGTCGCTCTGTCTATGAAGATTCACCGTTATTTCCATTTCTTTCAATTCTCGCTAACCTGTTACTCATGTTGTTGAACATTTTTGTCATTTGACTGGTCAACTTCTCCACAGGATCAATTTCAGTTCTTCTTTGTATATCAAAAGCCACTCTCTTAGGTTTTCTCTCAGGCATGTTAACTTCTAAAGAATAAGGCTTCATCTTACCATTGTCAAGCATATTTCTTTCTATATCCATTACTTTTTCCATACAACCATCAATGGTAGTGGCTTGTTCTTGCCTTAATTCATAGTTAAACTCTCCTTGAAAAGCATTCTTATAAAAACAAATAGACTGAATATCACTAGGCCTGAGGTTGGTAGGGATTTTGTTTCTTTTTTTGAAAATATTCTGTTAAAATCACTAACAACCTCATTTTCTTTCTTCTTCATAGTGGCTAGCTCAGTTAACAATGATTGTTCATTTTTCCTTTCACCATACTTCTTTAGGAACACCTCTTCCATTTTGGTGAAGTCTGGGATATCATTGTTAGGAAGGGAATTAAACCATTCTCTAGCATCTTTTTCTAAAGTCTGTAGAAACAGTCTTAATACTACATCTTCATGTTCAACTTCCAGACTGTCCATTGCATATAAGAAACTTTTGATATGATCCTCTCTAGTTACTGCACTATTTCCTAAAAACTTAGGGAGATATTTGTGAGCTTTATTGGGTAAGGCATTTAAATTTACTGGTAATACAAAAGGCCTATATCTGTTAGTTCTCCACAAATGAACATTACCCTGAGCCATAGCTACTATTGAATTTAATTTCACAGATGTAGTACCTACGGTGGTATGGTTTTGAGTAGCCTAAATGTAATCAGATTGATTATCTACTGTAGTATTACTATTTATTGTATGATGAGAACAATTGCATATATCTTCTACAATAGGATTTAAACGTTCATCAATAGTAATATCAATAGTAATAATATTCTGATTTTTCTTTACGTACTTTTTACCGCTAGAATTAGATCTACTATAATATGTAGAATTCTTAAAAAATGGTGATTTTTGGGTATGTATAAATACCTCTAGATTTTTGAGTTTCGAGAATAGCTCCTTACCACTTCTCCTGGTGTTCGCCAACACGTTCTGTTCTCTCCTTTTTTTATATTTTTCTTTTGGGTTCATCCAACAGAGTCGCCAGCACTAGGGTGCAGAAAGAACAACGTATACTCTTATCAAGAATGCTTGATATTATCTCTCATCCTCACAGGAGTGGGTTCTTGGGGAAATTCAAGAAAATCAAGAAAGAGAATTCAAGAAAATCAAGAAACGAGAATTGGGTAAAATAAAGAACGTAAAAATAGTGAAAATTAAAAAAAAGTTATTTATTCGAACTCGCCATCCATTGTTTAAAAATAATGTCGTTCGATAAACAAACTTAAGATGATATGATCTTAACATATAAGTTTGTGTTGTAGTTACTCCCCCCACCCCCACTCTATTCTTGTTGTAGTTACTCCTCCCACCTCCACCCTCATATGAGGAACTTGTTGTAGTTACTCCCCCCACCTCCACCCCCATATGTTCTTGTTGTAGTTACTCCCCCCACCCCCACCCCCACCCCACCATGTTCTTGTTGTAGTTACTCCCCAAGGTGGGGGTGGGAGGAGTAACTACAACAAGAACAAGGTGGAGGTGGGGGGAGTAACTACAACAAGAACAGGTTGGGGGGAGTAACTACAACAAGAACATGGTGGGGGTGGGGGGAGTAACTACAGCCCACCCTCATATGAGGGTGGGGGTGGGGGGAGTAACTACAACAAGAATAGGGTGGGTGTGGGGGGAGTAACTACAGCAAGATATGAGGGTGGAGGTGGGGTTAGTAACTACAGTAATCCCTCATATGAGGGTGGGGGGTGGGGGGAGTAACTATAGCAAGTACGATTACTCCCCCCACTCCACCCTCATACACCCTCATATGAGGGTGGGGGTGGGGGGAGTAACTACAACAAGATGAGGGTGGGTGTGGGGGGAGTAACTACAAGTAAGATATGAGGGTGGAGGTGGGGTTAGTAACTACGGTAATCCCTCATATGAGGGTGGGGGTGGGGGGAGTAACTATAGCAAGTACAGTTACTCCCTCCACCCCCACCCTCTTATAAGGGATATGAGGGTGGGGTGGGGGGAGTAATCGTACTTGTTGTAGTTACTCCCCCACCCCCCACCCTCACATGAGGGATTACCGTAGTTACTAACCCCACCTCCACCCTCATATCTTGTCATGAGTTACTCCCCCACACCCACCCTCGTTTGTTGTAGTTACTCCCCCCACCCCCACCTTCATATGGGTGGGGTGGGGGGGAGTAACTATACTTTTCATAATTACTCCCCCCACCCCACCCCTCACCCCGTGCGTGGAGTAACTATGGCAAGTACGATTACTCCCCTCACCCCCATCCTCACCCTATGGAGGGAGTAACTATGACAAGTACAGTTACTCCCCCCACCCCCACCCTCACCCTCATATGAGGGTGGGGGTGGGGGGAGTAACTACGGCAGTACGAGCTACTCCCCCCACCCCCACTCACTCTCATATGAGGGTGGGGGGTTGGGGGAGTAACTACAACAAGTTCCGAGGGTGGGGGTGGGGGGAGTAACTACAATGAAGTATGAGGTGGGGGTGGGGGGAGTAACTATAGTAAGTATGAGGTGGGGATGGGAGGAGTAACTACAGTAGGAAGAGGGTGGGGATGGGGGGAGTAACTACAACAAGAACGAGTAACTACAGTAAGTATGAGGTGGGGATGGGAGGAGTAACTACAGCAAGTATGATGGTGGGGATGGGGGAAGTAACTACAATAAGAACTTGTAGTTACTCCTCCCACCCCCACCCTCTTCTTGCTATGAGGGTGGAGGTGGAGGGACTAAATACAACAAGTTCTCATATGAGGGTGGGGGGAGTAACTAGAGCAAGTTTTGAGGGTGGGGGTGGGGGTGGGGGGAGTAACTACATCAAGTTCCGAGGGTGGGATCGGGGGGAGTAACTACGACAAGTATGAGGGTGAGGATGGGGGGAGTAACTACAACAAGTATGAAGGTGGGGGTGGGGGAAGTAACTACAGTAAGAAGATCTTGTTGTAGTTACTTCCCCCATCCCCACCTTCATACTTGCTATAGTTACTCCCCCATCCTCACCCTCATACTTTCTATAGTTACTCCCCCCGCCCCCACCCTCAAAACTTGATGTAGTTACTCCCCCCACCCCCCTTACCGTAGTTACTCCCCCCACCCCCACCTTCATACTTGCTATAGTTACTCCCCCCATCCTCACCCTCATACTTGCCGTAGTTACTCCCCCGCCCCCACCCTCAATGTAGTTACGCCCCCACCCCCACCCTCATATGAGAACTTGTTGTAGTTACTCCCCCCACCTCCACCCTCATAGCAAGAATGTTAGAATATTTAGCATATCTTATATTACATTAATTAAGTTAACAACATTATAGGAGTGGTTCATAGTTTTCTTTATTCAGTTTATGAACCACCCAACTTGATTCAAACTACCTCAACGGAGTTTATGTAATTCTTATATATTTTCCAGGAATACGAAGAGCAAACTAATGATTCAGTTTCTAATATGGCATCAGAGCATTGAATGATTTTTGGGCAATGTGAATTTTTTAGTTATGGGCAATGTGCTATTCAGGCACTCCATTACTAGATTCACAAACCAGACGGACGGTGTTGGATTCTCCGGGTAAAACAAACCAGAAGGGAAGCTGTCGTTTGTTTTCTGTGCTCCAAACAACGTGGAGAAGCTTTCATAGCGGAGGCACCACCACCAAAGAGTAGACTGAGGGTGTGTTCTGTGTAGGCATGCCCTTCCACGTCATCAGTTGTGGATGTGTCTTCTGCTGCGTTTGACGTGCCTATTTACAGCCCCCTCGACGTTGATTATGAGCTCGTGCAGTGGGATTAGAATCATAAACCTTCTGCTCAGTGAGCTTGCGGACGGTTGCATGGAAGTGTAAGCTTGCGGACGGCTGCATGGAAATTGTCTTCATTGCCAAAAATCAGTCCACATTGCCAACCCGAGCGCATACCCCAAGCACGTGTTTCTATGAAGGATTGAATGCAGCTTGCTGGAATTAGCGCAAAAACATCGAAGGCGCTTAATGTGACGGACATTGGCACCTCAGCACGTTCGAAATAACAAGGAGCATCGTAAGGCTTTGCCAGGGACTGTATAAAGTTGTCGCCCCACACGTTGCCGTGGTGGTTGGCATTACATCGCGTTACACCTTCAGTAACAGCCTGTGAAGCAATATTCAATACGGGGTTAACAGAAACTCGACGGTGATGCATTTTTGCTAATGTTGGGAATGTTCTAATAGGAAAAGGACAATATTTACGAGATTTGTATTTGAAAACTCATGCACCACAGTGGCCGCTCAAATCTCTAAGTCTTTTGCCACGGGGAGGTTGGGGTTTCAAACCCCTTCGCGTTGCTTCAGTTGCTGATGCCCGAAGAGGGCATTTTGATGCCCCGTGGATCCTGTTGACACCTCGAGGGCCCGGTGACGCCCAAGGAGGGCTTTTTGACGCCCCGAGGGTCGTGTTGACGCCTCGTCGGGCATTTTTGATGCCCCAAGAAGTTTTGGTGACACATTTTTTTGTTGTCATTGCTTTTAAGACATGTAAATTGCTTATTTTTTCTTTCAAAAGCAATTGTTCAAAGGCATTATACTCTATTTTGCCCTCACTTCTTACAAGATAGAGGGGGGAATTCAAATTTTTCAAACCCTCAGAAGAAGACTTAGATAGCAATTCAAAGGTGCATTTTCGATTTTACTCGACACCTTCTTTTGTCAAATTTGGGTGCATTTTCGGTTGAACCCGACACCTATGTGAGAAGCATTTTGTGAGCATGCTTGTTTGATTATTGCATTTTTTTTTCTGCAATTAAAAATCATCTACATCAAAGCATCCACTACTTCTCTCAGCACATGTTGCACAGGTTCTCCAAAAGCAGTTATCTCTTTGCACAGGGATCTTCATTGATCATCTACTTGATGTTCTCTCACCAACACTAATTTTCTCCTAGTTTTGTTTTTTGACTTAATTACCTCCAACTGATTATTCTTCTTTCGAAGATTCTCAGGCAGGTGTCATTAACATCTCTTTGAGTGAATTTTTTACCCCCATTGCTATTGTGTTTAGGCGTAAATCCTGACGAAAGTCTTGGACTCCAAAGTGTTTAGGGGAAGTTACGCCCCACGCATGCGGATTCCTGTCTTTCTAAGGTAGGTGCCATCAACAAAGCAATCCTTTTCAATACTGCCTATGTTCCACGTACCGTTATGATCTTCATAATACCTATAGTCTCCCTCACGTAAGGGCGGGTATTGTTTTGATTCAGTTTAGGTATAACTGGCCTGGCAACGGTATATCGAAAAGGGGACCATTTGGCGCTATAAGGAACCCTAAACAATGGCTACAGTGCACAAGTATCTTTCAGATGCCCAATTGCTCAAAGGCACCAATTTTGTGCCATGGAAGCATAAAATGAAAGCCATTCTTCAAGTCAAAAAATTATGGGATGTCGTCAGTGGCACTACCTCTCGTCCCACCACAGCAGGGACAGATCAAGATACATTTGATGATCAGGACAGGAAAGGCCTTATGTTTTTGTTACTTGCCATAACAGATGAGGTTCAACCTCATATTTGTGATGCCACGACCAGTAAAGATGCTTGGGCAGCATTGATTACTGTGTATGAAGGAAAGAATAATTCCACTATCCTTCACCTACAAACTCAGCTTCACAATCTCAATATGAATTCAGGGAAAACTGTTGAATTGTTTCTCTGCAAAGTGGCAGAATTGAAAGCTAAACTCAATACTATGGGAAAACCCATAGATGATGATCTTTTGACATCTGTTATTTTGAGGGCACTCCCACCATCTTACAAAAGTTTTATCACTTCACTCAATGTTTCTGGCAGAAAATTAACTTTTGTTGAATTGGTTAATTTGCTGCAAACTGAAGAAGCCAATCAAGTACAGAAAGATGAGGAACCTGCCACTGCTCTTTCCACCCATCAAAAGGGTCACAAGCAAGGACAGTTGCGAGAAGGGAGGGTCTTCTTCCAAAGGCAAAGGCAAGCCCAATCTCCAGCGAGATAAATATTGCAAGATCTGTGATATGAACAATCATGATACCAACAGGTGTTGGTTCAAAAACAAACAACAGAATGATCCCTCACAAAATAAGAAAGGCAAGGGGAAGCAAAAATATCCCCAACATCGCAAACAACAAAAGGGTCATGTTGCTTATGCAGATTCCCATTCAGATGATTCTAATTCATCTTCAGATAATGACTCCGAAAGAGCACACAAGGTGCTCATGACCCATACTGCCTCTTCCAAATCCGATGTTGTATGGTATATTGATTCTGGAGCAAGCAAACATATGACTGGGAACAAGTCCTGGTTTCAAACCTTTCACGCAAGAGAAGGCAAACCTGTCACTATTGCAGACAATCAGGTCTATCAAGTACAAGGTGAAGGGGATGTTACAGTCACACTCCCTGATGGTGACTGTGCCATAGAGAAAGTTCTCTATGTTCCTGGCCTTGCCAACAATCTATTATCTGTTCCACTAGATGCTAGATAGAAATATGGATGTTTTTTTTCAAGTTGAAAAAGGAAAAAAGAGATGTTTCATCAGTCACCAAGGTCACAACATTGCCATTGGCTCCTACAAACATGGATTATTCATCTTGGATATCGTTTCTACATCCCATACTGCCCTCATTGCCACTACAAAAGAAGCTACTTCCTTATGGCATAAAAGATACGGGCACCTCAGTTTCGGGTATTTACTCGAATTAAGCAAATATGACATGGTCAAAGGGCTTCCTCAGCTTTCATCCGTTCTCCCAGTGTGCTCAGATTGTCTAGCAGGGAAACAACATCGAGTTCCATTTGAGACAAGTTCTTCTCGCTCGAAAAAACCCTTGGAGTTAATCCACGCAGATCTGTGCGGTCCTTTCCCAACCAGTCATGGTGGAAAGAGGTATTTTCAGCTATTTGTTGATGACTACTCCCACAAAATATGGGTCTCCTTCCTTGCACTCAAGTCAGAAGCTCTTCTCTACTTTCGTCAGTTCAAGAGACAAGTTGAGAAGGAAACAAGTTGTTCCATCAAAACCCTCCGCTCGAGATCGAGGGGGGAATACACTTCCAAGGAATTTTTAGCATTTTTGGAAAAACATGGGATCAAGAGACAACTCACTACAGCGTATACTCCACAACAAAATGGAGTTGCAGAAAGAAAAAATCGCTCCATAGTAGAAATGAGTCGGTGTATGTTAAAAGGAGCAAACTTAGAAAAACAATACTGGGTAGAAGCAATAAACACAACATCTTACCTACTAAATAGAGCACCTACAAGGGCTCTACAAGGAAAAACTCCACAAGAAGCCTAGAGTGGTAAGAAACCCTCAATTTCTCATCTAAAAGTTTTTGGATGCCAAGCTTTTATGCATATTCCTAAACAGAAAAGAAGGAAACTAGATGAGAAAACTCAAAAATGTATATTTCTTGGTTATGATGAGTATTCAAAAGGATATCGGTTGATTGATCCTATAACCAAGAAAACACACATCAGCAGAGATGTAGTATTTGATGAAACTTTCACATCAAATAACACACTTGTATACCTTAAGGAAGATGAACCTAAGAAAGAAGCAGCACCTCCTCAGAAGAAGGTTCCTAAATGGTATACTAGTACATTGCAAGATTCAAAATTGACATCACTTCCAGATCTAACTCTAGATCGACCCGCTACTCGCAGTATGACTCAACACAAAAGAGCAGATGATGCAACATCAGTATGAGATGTTGATGACCTTTGTCAACATTTTGATGATTTATCTGTGAATGTAGAAGAAGATGAGGATATAGATATGGAAGATGAAAAAGTCTATTTGACAATACTAGATGAAAAAGAACCCACATCAGTCTCAGATGCACTCAGTAAAGATCAATGGAAAACTGCTATGGATGCAGAACATACATCTCTAATGAAAAATCAAACTTGGAAGTTAGTGAATTTGCCTTCGGGAAAGAAACCCATTGGTTGCAAATGGGTATTCAAGATCAAATATAAGGCAAATGGTGCAATAGATAAATATAAAGCCCGACTTGTTGCAAAGGGCTATGCACAAAGAGAAGGCATAGACTATGAAGAGACATTTGCTCCTCTTGCTAAAATGACCACTATTCGAGTTCTGTGTGCAATGGCAGCTCAATTTGGTTGGCGGCCACATCAGATGGATGTAAAGAGTGCTTTCTTAAATGGTGACCTACAAGAAGAAGTCTATATGACTCAACCTGAAGGTTTTGTAGTTCAAGGGCAAGAACAGAAAGTCTGTAAGCTGATCAAATCTCTATATGGACTTAAACAAGCTCCTCGAGCTTGGTATATCAAAATTGATAGTCACCTAGTGCAACATGGGTTTAGAAGAAGTCCTGCAGATCCTAATCTATATATCAAGAACAATGGTTCTAACATAGTAATTCTAGTACTATATGTGGATGATCTGATCATAACAGGCAATTCAGAGAGTATGATCAAAACAGTAAAGAAAGATCTCAATACCTCTTTTGAAATGACAGATCTTGGACTTCTCCACTATTGTCTTGGTCTAGAAGTAACTCAATACAAGCATTGCATACAAGTTACTCAAAAGAAATATGCCAAGACTCTAATTGATAAGTATCGGATGACTGACTGCAAACCCAAAGCCACACCAATGGAAGCAGGACTTAAGTTATCCCGATTCGATGAATCTCCTAAAATAGATAGTACTCTCTATCGTCAGCTGATTGGGAGTCTCATCTATCTCACAAACACCAAGCCAGATCTTAGTTTTGTTGTGGGTTATCTTTCACGATTCATGCAAGATCCTAAAGTTAGCCACTGGAAAGCGGCAAAAAGAGTTCTTCACTATGTCCGTGGTACGACATATATCGGCCTGGAATACAAAAAGAACAACAAGTTCTATCTTCAAGGGTACACGGACTACGATTATCTTTGGATCCATAGATGACCGAAAATCAACTGCAGGTTATGTTTTTCACCTTGGATCTGGTCCTGTCTCTTGGCATAGCAAGAAGCAACATGTTGTTGCTATCTCTTCTACTGAGGCAGAATATCGAGCAGCTAGTGGAGCAGTCTGCGAGATCATATGGTTACGTCGCATCCTCACAAATATGGGCCTTCCAAAGAAACTTCCTTTACATTTATTTTGCGACAATCAAGGTGTTATGAATCTTGTCAAGAATCCTATCTTTCATGATCGCACCAAACACATTGACACTAGGTGTCATTTCATTCGAGATGAGATTCCAAAGCATCATATCCAGCTCCACTACATTCCCACAGATGAGCAAATAGCGGACATCTTCACCAAAGCGCTTGCTCGAGTCAAATTTGAATTGTTCCGCAATGCTATGTGTAGTCAACATCAATGTAATAAGGGGGGATGTTAGAATATTTAGCATATCTTATATTACATTAATTAAGTTAACAACATTATAGGAGTGGTACGTAGTTTTCTTTATTCAGTTTATGAACCACCCAACTTGATTCAAACTGCCTCAACGGAGTTTATGTAAATCTTATATATTTTCCAGGAATATGAAGAGCAAACTAATGATTCAGTTTCTAATAAGAGGGTGGGGGTGGGAGGAGTAACTACAACAAGTTCTTCTTGCTATAGTTACTCCCCCCACCCCCACACTCATATGTTCTTAGTTACTTCCCCCACTCCCACCCTCATAAGAACTTGTTGTAGTAATTACATCAATATGAGGGTGGGGGTGGGGGGAGTAACTACATCAATATGAGGGTGGGGGTGGGGGGAGTAACTACATCAAGAACAGCCCGCCCTCATATCTTGTTGTAGTTACGCCCCCCACGGGGGGGAGTAACTACATCAATATGAGGGTGGGGGTGGGGAGTAACTACATCAATATGAGGGTGGGGTGGGGTGGGCGTGGGCGTGGGGGGAGTAACTACAACAAGTTTGGGGGGTGGGGGGAGTAACTACAATAAGATATGAGGGTGGGGGTGGGGTGAGTAACTACAACAAGTTCTTATTGTAGTTAGTTGGGGAGTAACTACGAGGGGGGAGTAACTACAACAAGTTCTTTTTGTAGTTAGTGGAGGGAGTAACTCACGCAAGTTATTGTTGTAGTTACTCCCCCCACCCCCACCCTCATATTTATTGTTGTAGTTACTCCTCCAACCCCCACCCTCATATATTGTTGTAGTTACTCCTCCCACCCCCACCCTCATATATTATTGTAGTTACTCCCCCCACCCCCACCCTCGAACTTGATGTAGTTACTCCTCCCACCCCCACCCCCACCCCCACCCTCATAGGGTAAGTATAATAGTTTTTATTATATAGAAGAGTTGATCACAATCATATTATTTTTAGTAATCAATAAGTTTAGGGTTCAAACTACATGGGTTGCTTTCATCAAACTTATTTTGTTTCGTTATTGTTAATTCGGTGTGAAGGGGGACCACCGACCGCTAGGTTTTAGTACCATCATCCCAGAAACTCATAGGATTTAGATAAGACTACTATATTTGCAAACAAGCTACCTCCGAGGTTTGAACCTCGAGGGTTTTATTCCATCATTTTTAGTGTGAAGGGGACCACTGACCCCTCTGGATTCACACCATCATCGTTGGTTTGGCAGACACTCAGAGTATTCAGATCAAACTACTACATTTGCAACACTCAGAGTATTCAAATCAAACTACTACTTTTGCAAAATAGGCTTCCTTTGAGGTTTGAACATAAAGGGTTTCATACCATCATCTTCATCGTGATGGGGACCACCAATCCATCAGGATTCGCACCATCATCGTCAGTCTAGCAGACACGTACCATCATCTTTGACACACGTACCATCATCTTCGACGTGAAGGAGGCCACCGATCCTTTGGGATTCACACCATCATCGTTAGTATGATAGACACTTAAGAGGATTCAAATCAGACTATTACCTTTGTAAAAAGGTTGCCTCCGAGGTTTGGACCTCGAGGGTTTCATACCATCATCTTCAACATGAAGGGGACCACCGATCCCTCGAGAATCGCACCATCAATGTCGGTCTGACAAACACTTAAAGGATTCATATCAGACTACCACCTTTGTAAATAGGCTATCTCCAAGGTTTGAACCTCGAGGGTTTCGTACCATCATTTTCATAGGATTCAGATCAGACTACTACCTTTGCAAACAAGTTGCCTTCGAGGTTTGAACCTCGAGGGTTTCTTACCATCATCTTCGGCATGAAAGGGACCATCAATCCCTTGGGATTTGCACCATCATCATTGATTTGGCAGTCACTCAGAGGATTCATATCAGACTACTACCTTTGCAAACAGGCTGCCTCCGAGGTTTGAACCTCGAGGGTTTCGCACTATCATCTTCGACGTGAAGGGGACCATGAATCCCTCGAGATTCACACCATCTTCGATGGTCTGACATACATTCAAAGGATTCAGACCAAACTACTACCTTTGCAAACAGGTTGCCCCCGAGGTTTGAACCTCGAGGGTTTCGTACCATCATCTTCGATGTGAAGGGGACCACTGATCCTTCGGGATTCACACCGGGACCACTGATCCCTCAGGATTCGCACCATCGACGGTCTGGCAGACACTTAGAGGATTTAGATCAGAATACTACCTTTGCAAACAGACTGCCTCTTAGGTTTGAACCTCGAGGGTTTTGTACCATCATCTTCGACGTGAAAGAGACCACCGATCTCTCGAGATTTGCACTATCATCGTCGGTCTGCCAGACATTCGGATCAGACTACTACCTTTGCAAATAGGTTGCCTCTGAGGTTTGAACCTCGAAGGTTTCGTACTATCATCTTTGATGTGAAAGGGACGACTGATCCTTTAGGATTCGTACATCGTCCGTCTCGTAGACACTCAAAGGATTCAGATCATACTACTACCTTTGCAAATAGGGTGTGTGGCAAGCACAATAGTTGGTGAAAGTGACGGGGGAAGTCGGAGAGCGGTCTATGAAGATTTGAGAGAATAGAAGCCAAACTAAGGCAACGTGGCAATAATAGTAGAACTATGACATTGAATCCAAAAGCTCAAAAGTTTGAAGTGTCACCTATGAAGAAGCACACAAATCAGTAATCTTCTGTAAACCAGGAAAGATAAGGCTGAAGAAAAATCGCCAAGGTATTGAAAGTTAATTTTTGAATGATTTAAATTATTAAAAGAAGAAAGATTTGAAATTGAGAAATTAAATGGAAGTAATTAAAATTTTGGTTGATTGAAAGATTATGGAAAGATAAGAACAGAAGAGAAATTTAAATTAACAAAAAGATTTTTTTTTAAGAAAGAAAAGTTATAGAAAGAATGGACGCCTAAGAAAAAACAAAGAAAATTTTATATTATATTAAATATGGTCTTAACGTCTGGAAATAAATAAATCCTTGCTACACTAGAATAAGAAATCGGGTAAAAAATCAAAGAATATTGATTGAAGAAATAGGTTATTCTACCATGGAAAAAGGGCAGTATATGTCAAATTGTAGTGTGAAAAAGGCACAATTTCCTAAGTTACAGGAAAAAGAAGAAAGTGAAGAATCCCAGGCAGCATTTATTGAAAAATCAGATGATGATAATAAAAGAAATATAAAAGACAAATTGTACAGACATGCAATATCTAAGAAGCAGCACATAGTATTTCAAAAATATAACGCAAAACTAGGTGAAAGCATCCACCTAGCTAATTTGATAATTGGGTTATATACATTGTAAATAGATTGGACCGTCTGGATGAAGAACATAGTCCTTCCATGTCTGCATTTGTGGGAGATTGGCCTTGGAATTCAGGCTAAATAGCCAGAGTCAAATACATTCAAGACCTTGTAGAGATGGCTTAACTTTCGAGAAATTTCATATGAGAGCGGCCAGTTTTTGGAAGGAAGGACAACTAATTTTTTAGAGTCGTTATTAAGATAATTTTCATGGACAATTATGATTCCTTTTGGAAATATTGGCAGAAATATTTCTATTAATAGAACAAACATTATTGCAGACATTATTACTATGTTGGCTCAGATGTACATTAATGATGAAGTCAGAAAGTCTGACGTAACAGTTACATTTGAAGGAAGCAATATATGGAGACGTGGCAGGATACTTGATTGGAGTAATTTCTTAACGGAACATTTGAAAACTATGCCAGCTTTGTTTTCTTTTCCATCTCACAGGCTATATGAGGAAGCAACTATTACCATGGAGCTCATAATACCATTTATGATGTTACAATTTGTAACATATTCAAAAGATTGCAACAGAGAAAAGCGGCCAACTACAACGAAATGGAAAAAGAAATTGATTTCAGTCAATTCGGTAGTGAAAGTTCTCCAAAAAGATTTATCCAAGAAATTTTGGAATACTCTTAAGGAATAATAAAGAAGACGATACCAAGGCAATATCCAAAATAGCGAATTTATCGTAATATAAAAGTAATAAAAGATAATATAAAATTTAGTATAAAGGTAGTAAATTGATTGATTTTTTAAATTTGAAGTTAATTTCGAATCCTTTACCAGCACTCGCTTAAAATTATTAAGAGGAGTAGATGTAATGATTTACCTGCAAATAAAAAATAAAATGATAAAAAGTTAACTATTTCCCTTTTATATATATATAAAAAAATTAAGATAGAGCATTTGAAACTTTTCCAAATAAAATGAAAGTCTTTGGAGCTACTTAAAAACAAAAGGAAGACAAAGTACTTTTTTGTCTTTAGCATCCGGAGACCATCCAGACAAACAAAAAAAACATGGATGAAATATGTGATGTGGGAAGCATCACCTTATTTGGTGTTTAAATAAAGGTTTCTTATAGGGAGTAGTGGGAGTCATAAAATATTATTTACGAAAAATTTGTTAAAAATTTAAAGAAAATATGATTTGAGAGTAATAAAGGTTTTTATATAAAAAGTAATTGATTTATCAAAGGTAAGTTTTTTTTTTAAAGTATAATTAAAACATTAAAAAAGATGCAATTTTTTATAATTGCATTGTAATAAGATGCAATTTTGGTGAAAACCGACACTTTAAAATATGAGAAAATCTAAGAAAAAGCAAGCTCCAAAACAAATTCATGAGTGTGCCACACCAGATAAAGGTCTTTATATCGTAGAAGAAAAGGACCTTTATGAAGATGGAAAATTCCTCACACTGAGTTGTGTGTGAAAAATTTTCAAAGATGTTGATGTCAGTGAAGATCTTAAAAAAAATGGTGTTATATATTCTATAGCTATTGGAAGCATATTATACATGTCATTATTAACACTTGACATCTGTAAGCATAAAAATAAAGAACTAAAGGATCCCATGGTGGTCGATGCTTGTTGTGACATAAGCAATTTCAAGCTCATGGTAGCCAATGCTTGTTGTGGCATAAGCCATTTCAAGCCCATGGTATCCAATGCTTGTTGTGACACAAGCGACCTACAACCCTTGATGGCAACTGCTTCTTGTGACACAAGTGATCTTATAAAAAAGATTGATCTTGCTTGTGATACTAGTGACTTAAAAACTGATAACCTAAAAACGACCACCATGATCTTATCAATTTTGATAAAGGTAATATTATTAAAATCCTTGATGATGAAGAACTTGGGTGTTTTGAAAAACACACCAAAGGAATTGGTTCAAAACTAATGCAAAGAATGGGATACAATGGTCAAGGATTGGGTAAAAATGGGTAAGGCATAAGAAAGCTCATAATTGTAAGTATCAGGCCAAAGAATGAAGGCCTTGACTATGTTGGTCAAGTAGGGAGCAATAAGATCAAGTTTGTAAAACTAAAATCCCATACAACTCCTGGAATCAATATTTTTAGTCATTGTGGAAGCACTGGACATGTAACACCTATGTGTTGGAACTTACATACTTGTGACATCTATGATTGTACTAATCACTTCCCAACAAATTTTTGGTATAAAGAGAATATGACCAATAAGATTCATGTTGATTGTGGATGGAAAAATATCACACAATAGAACAAAATGAAAGAAATATTGCATGGCTTCTATAGAAGAGACAAACCCAGTGGTAGACCCAAAGGTAAACCCAATGGTAGACTAAGTGACAGACCTAGAGGCAGTGACCTAGAGATAGACCCAGAGGTAGATCCAAAGGTAAATCCATTTCTAGAGCTAGAGCTAGAGTGAGATTTAGAGCCAAGAGCTAGCTCTAAGAACCACGAGTCAAATCCATATCCAAATCCAAATCTAGAGCCAAGAGCTAGAGCTAGAACCAAGAGCCAGAGCTAGAGACAAAGCCAAATCCAAGAGCCAGAGCTAGAACCAAAGCATATTTTCATTATTCTCTCCTCTAAGTTAGAGGGGTAGTTATATATGTTATCCCCAATAATGTAATAAAAGGAAGTGTTAGAAAAATATTACATTATTAGATAATTTAGATAATCTCACGTACACATTCTAGAAGATAAGTTAGAGCTTCAGTTAGGCATGGCATTCATTATGAACTTAGATACAAAAGCTATTTGTAGTTGGTATTTATTGGATAATCTTAGTTAGTCATTCTGTATATAACAAAATCATGATTGAATACAATGTGTTCTGCCAATATTATATCAGAGCAATAGATCTATAGGGCAAGGATAATCATCCTATAACTATGTTTCGATCAACCTAGTTGATTTGTGACACAAAGGTGGTCTTATTATTGTGCTTTAATAGAAATAAAATAAGAGAAAGGATAGGGAGAGATCTTATAATAAAAATATTGGTTTTTATAGAGATAAGTTGAGGAATTAGTTTACATTGTAAAAGTAGAAACAAACATTAAGTCTTCTAGGATTAGTGATTTTCACTTTAGTTGGTTTTTAAACAAATAGTTTTGATTATGGTAAGGTAGGATATGTACAAACCCATAGATAGAAGGGGAAGATTCGTTAACCAAAACCCCCAATAAGCCACAAGGAATAGATGTTAATTCTAAGAGGTTGAATAAACCATTGAGTTACCAATAGGTGATATAAACTTAGCAGAAAGCTCTAGTAGAAAACAACCATCACCAACTTTTGATTCTATAGGGATTGAAAACCTTGAGGAACAATTGAGTACTTAGTCAAGTAGTTTTTTCCCACCAAGTCTAGAAAAGACATCTCTCAGAGTTTTCAATAGAGTTTACAATATTTATTAGCAAGACATAAAAATAGGGGATAAACAAAGTAACACATAAATCATTAAACAAGGTAGCAATACAAGTCAAACATTTACATACTCTATTAGGTTATTTCCCAAGGTATAAGCCCCTATGAAAAAAAAATTATCTTCCATGTTGCCATGTTTTAGGGGAATCATATTTTTTTATCCAAACCAATTATTTTTTGAATTCAAAGTTCTTTTTCAGACTTGTGACTATGAAAATAACAACCAAAAATTTATACAGTTCCCATCAAGACTCAAAGACTCAACTATGCATTGGTTTATGGGATTAGAGTCAAATTCAATATGGGCATAGGAAGAAATTTGAAGAGCATTATTGATTAAATACCAATAATATTGTAGGATGAAGGACTATAAGGATGAACTCTTTAGGATGAAATAACAATGTAACAAGAACTTAGAATATTATCTTGATAGATTCTTGTTTATCCAAAGAATATGTGGAAGTAAGGTAGATAATTAACCTAGCAAGACCACATTTCTTAGAGGATTGCAAGAGGATTCACATGAAACCTTAAACCTCATGGGAAAAGACAATGTGAACAAACTTGACTTTTCAGATATTATAGAACTCTATAGGAATTACTCACATATTAGAGCAAGAATTCAAAAGTACAAGACTAGTAAGAGTAACAACTATATAGGAGAGCTTATGGAGGAACTTGCAAATGTTAAAAAAATATTTAAGTACCCCTTGATACTTCCCTAGATGAAATACAAGCAAATAATAAATCCACCAATCATCTGGCTATGTATCATAGGTGTAAGAAAAAGCATGCACTCCTAGAATACCCCCTAAACAATATCACTATTTATAGTATCTATGAAAACGTGCATTCCATGGATCATTGTGATCTTTTACCTGGAATAAAAATACCATAAAAATAGAAACCAATGCATAAAGGAGATCAACTTCATAGGGTAAGGGAATAATTTACCTTACAATCCATAACAAAATTAGTGTGCCGCAAGAGCTCCTATAAATTAGGTGCCTAACACTTGGTCCATGCCTTGGTCTATGCCATAACCTCCACAATAGTGGGACCAATACCTGTAGACACCCAATTTTGACATGTCTAATGAAAATGACCCTAATCAAAGACAACATGCATCATACCAACAATCAAGAATCACAATCCAAGCAACCTAGACATTAAATCAAGCCATTTACAAAAAAAAAAAAAAGCTTACAAAAGTACTAGCGGCACTTTTGTTTAAGTGTGGCACTTTTGTAAATCACTCATTTTTGGTCATTTGACCATTCAACTTGATCATTGATCAAAGTAGACTATCAGGTACAAAAGTGCCAATGGTGCCTTTATCAATTTGTGGCACGTTTTTTTAGCATGAGTGGAATCTCTGTGGCACAAACTAGAGGCGTGCAAATTCCTTCATCCCACTACCTTCTTTGATCACATATGCTCCAATATCAAATCATGGCTTGAAAATTTGAATTTGGTATTTCTCTTAATGGAATTTTGGACCTTAGCTTCCCTCCCATTATTTTCGCTCCAAAAATATATAAATGTAGCCCTTAGGATTAGCATTTCAACAACACAATTTGCATTAGCATTACTCTTCCCAAAATTCTCTCTAGATTCTCTCATCTCTCATTTGAAGCATCTTCATCAAGCATTTGAGCAAGTCAAGCAAGACAAATGGGCATAGGGGTAAGGATGTCATATTGGAGCAAGTAGGAACTCTTGCTAGGCTGTATAATCCATAGACTCTCTTTCTTTCCATTTCCTTGTTCTTATTTTATGCATTTTCCCCTTCATCTAGCCTTGCTAACTTGGATTTTCTTTTGTTTTATCAATTAATCCTTTTTTTTGTATTTGACATCTACTTTATGTCTAACATCTATTTTTTAGTCCTCTACCAAGTTTTTTATATTTCTATTGTATCACTTACAACTTTTTTTGCATTTCTAATCATTTTACATGTTTATTTTATTCCATTTAGCACACTAAATATTCATCTTCTCTCTCATTTAAACATTCTAGTCATTAATCTTCTTATTTGTAGACATATCTTCTAATTTTGTTTCAATTGTAAGCTTATTCACGTAATCTTATCAATCATATACTCACACTTACTTTGTTTGCAGGCTTCCATGTTCACTTTGACTCATTAGTTTCATGCTTTCATGCATTAACCATTTCATTTGTAAGCTTATGAGCCTATTTAAGTCATTTAGCTTCATATTTTCACACAATCATTGCTAATTTTCATTATAATTTCATGAAATCTTTCATTCACATATATTTCATGCTTGTTTAATCTCATGTTGTAGTCTAACACCGTTTCATTTATTTTATCATAGCATTTTGTCTTACATTATACGCTTTACCATTTTCCATTAATTTAAAACACCATTTATTATCTACTATAGACTTTCCCAAGTTTTAATAGTAGAATATCCTCTTATTTTCCATTTAATCTCTATTGCATAACATCTCTTTTATCATAGCATAGATTCAATTGATTTTTGTAATCAATTCATCTCCTTTTGTAGGTATTTTCAAGGCATTTTGAAGACAATTAAGTATCCTTACATCTTAGTTTCAGAAATTCTAGGCATCTAACTACCATATCTTCTTCCTCCCTACCATGCTTAACTCATTTTTTTAATTTTGTAAAATTTTCATCTTATTTGGTAGAATTTTGTAAATATCCAAGTAGCAGGCCATGGGGATTGGGGTTTCTAACCCATTTATCTAATTTTGAAACAACTAGACCCAATGATCCCAAAATTTCCCCTAAAAAATCATACATTTCCTATTGCAAAACAAATTTTCCACAACCTATAGGAGTTTGTGCTTTCAACTCTCTAGTTTTACACAATCATCCCTTGACAAAAGTGCTAGTGGTGCTTTTGTCAAGTTGTGGCACTTTTGTCGCAATAGAATCTACTTCCAAATTCAAGGCTCATACTCAAATCTTGTTTCAAAAAACAATTTCACAAAAGAGGGTCTGATCAGTTGGGAAGATAGTCTATCACCTCACTACACTCAAACAGACCCCAAAAAACAATTTTATTTTTTTTTCCTCTCAGGTTTGGTAGGTTATAAAAGCATCAATTAGCTACAAAAGTACCAGTGGAACTTCTATTTAGCCTTTGTTTTAGGTAAATCTACCACTTTCAACCCTTTTTTATTGTTTTTCTTTCATTTCCTACTTTTTGATTGATGCTTTTGCAATTTGATTTCCTACAATCACATTTACTTTAAAAAATTAAATAATCCTTAGGGTAGTCCTAGAGAAGTTGCAACAAGAATTGGCAACAAAGAGTTGTTGGCCAATGTCTAGGAAAACTAGGAAGGAATGAAGGGGTAAGGAGTTTTATATTCATAGGAATCCCTCATCCTTTTTTTTTTTAAATTACACAATTGTTTGTATATTTAATCATTTGGACAATTTGTGTTGTATAGGATAGAATTAGTTATAAATCGTTATAGAAAATAGACAACCATGTCCAAAGCTTACAAACTTGGATATTGAGATTGAAGCATAATCAAATCTTACAAACTTGGTTATGTCATGGAAAATATAGAAGAAAGGGAATATTCTCCAACTACTTAAAACATAATATTTCACCAAAAAGAGAAATCAAAACCGTTCTTATAGCAAAAGTAGAAAAGAGGTAGAATGACTTTATTTGCAAATCCAATTGCAATCCCGCTAGGAGATGTTAACAAGCACAAATATAATCGTGGAAATTAGTATGTATATAAGTTCTCAAGGACAAAATTTTCTTGTAATTACTTTGGAAAGAAGTTCATGCATTCTATTATTGTTGGGATCTTCATCCATACACATATTGTAGAAAAAGTTTCAGGTTTTAGCTATGTATTGGAAGTAGTAGGTTACTAACTATAATTTGTGTTCTCCAAATATATGGCAAGTTTTAGGAGCAAAGCTAAATTTAAATCCACCAAGTCAATGGCAATGAACTATAGAATATCCCAAAACTCACGCATTAATAAATTCTATTAGTATTAAGCAATTGAAGAATGTGGATAAGATACATGAGAGAAAGTTATATATTGTTCTTTGTATGGCATGATGTGGATCTAATTTATATTGTAAATCAACTACAAGAGACATGTTTAAATAAAGGTAGAAACTCTAGACTTTTATAATGAGGAGAATAATGTTATCAAACCATGTTGAAAAAAGCTATATGCTAGAGGATAATAAGGACTCCAAGAAGGACCAATCTAAGCCTTTTTTAAAATGGTTTTTTTTTAACAGTATGGTGTTTTAGCAAGCATAAAAGTAAACATATCAAAGTTGATAGAATAGGCTTAATAGGGTTTATTTTGGGTCAAAATGGAGACTAGGATGTAAGGACCCATAAAAATCTCTATTTTTTGTAAAAAGAGGCATTGATACACAAAAGGATATTGTTATGTACAACATAAGCAAATCAAGGCAAGATAAGATAGAGAAAGTTAATTCTAAGGTCATCTAGATGGATACTTAATGATTTAAGTGGCATAAAGGAGGCTATGTGATGGACCTAATAGGGTAATAAAGCATGGATAAAGTTATGACCAATATCTAGACTTACTCACCCTTGTCCCATGTTTCATAGGATTTATTACATCATAAAAACAATCATTCAATATTGAACTTAGCATATATACTGATGTTATGAGAATATCAACAAGTATTAATTCTTAACAAGTTGATTCTATGATAGCAATAGAAACTATTTTAAGTTATAATTATAGTAGTTACATTTTGTGGAAATAATAGCATCTATTCCAAATGATAGGAGTACTAGCTAATTCAAAACAGTAGTAATTAAATGCAAAATAGAAAAGGCAATTGAATATATGCTAGCAACATCTACAACTAGTCAATCATGAGGTATATAATAAGTAATGGATAAAAGAGGTAGATTTTAAAGTGATATATCAATAATTATATCATCCAAAGGAGCATGTCAAAAATGAAACAAAGAAATTATTACCGCTAGAAGTGGAATGGGGAAATCTACCTATTCTCATGAGAGAATCCCATACCTCCAAAGTAATTAGTCACTCTGAGCTTGGTAAATAGTGACCAACTTGTAATCAAATGTTTATTGGCCTAAATTGTTGATAGACATAGCTAGATACATATGTGGTTGCATGACATCTATCACAAGAGAACCAAACAAATGGAAGAGGGACTTGTACAAACCACAAGTGCCTAATTGATCATGGAAGAGAATATCCATGGACTTTATCTATGATTTTCCAAAATAAGACAAGAACATGATTACTTGGTTCTTGTGGTAACTTAGTTTAACAAAATGTGTGTGTTAATTACATGCAAGAAAATTATAGGTCAAGAAGTAGCTGAGAATTTCTTTACTTATGTTTGGATGCATTATAGTTTGTCTAAATGTAGTGTCCAATAATGAAAGAAGGTTTTTAAGCAACTTTTATATACTTTGTAGGAAGATATGTATACCAAATTATAGCATTTGATCATGTTTGGTTGATAGATGAATGGTCAAACTGAAGTAGTAAAGTAGATATCAACGCATTTGTTAAGATGGTATAATCAACAGAATCCTATAACTAGATATGAAGAGTTTGTCCTAAATAAACTACTCTTCAAGAGGAAGGTTCACAAATGTACCAACTCTTCTGCAAAAAATATATGGTTTTGCTAGTTGTGATAAATTCTATTTGGTGCAATACATGAAGCACAAGATGCCACCAAGGCAAGTGTAGATTTGGCATTCAAAAATGTTATTGAATTCATATAGGATAAGAGTTATACATTAGAATGTACAAGAGTAGTTCTTGAAGTCATAGGTAGTCTACAAAACCAAAAATGGCTAGCATAGAAAGGGAATGACTCTAAAGTTTAAGATCCAATATGGTTACATATTTTTTAGGATAGTCTTCAATACAAGGTAAGAAGCTCAAGCTAATCAGATATGGCCCTTTAGAGAGATGGGAACAAGTTGGAAATAATGCTTTCATATTAAACCTACAAATTTTTATATATGTATTTGGTTGTGAGCATGGTGATTTATGCATGTTTGAGCTATCCATCTTGGATGAATAGAATGAGGTCAAATAATTTTATATTCCATAACAAATCTATCTCTTGAAGATATATATCACCTACTTAAATGGGAGAGAAATAATATCTATATATTTGCTTGAAAGGACAACAACCAAACAAGACAATACTATTCTAAAATAGGTGAATTAACTTATATTTATAAAAAAAATATTAGGTGTACAAATGCAAATCCTACAATTAATATTATTCAGAAGTATAATAATGTCTTATGATGCCCATACATTTCTCCTCTTAAAATAATTACTTTTTCATAATTTCCAAGAGGAAGTTCCTATAAAGGGGGGATATAGTGCCTACTCCCCTTCCCTATTTCTATATTTGATTTGTTGATTAGAAAGATGTGATGATTCATTTGTGGTTGAATTTTATAGTTAATCATGAAAAAAATTGTAATGACTCGATAATATTATTACTTTTTAATATCATTGATGGCCTGTTATTATTATGAGATGTCTTGGTTGCAATATGATTGATGAATTTTAATTGATGGATGTATTGTTGTGATGCTTGAGTACTATGAGAATGAGAGGAATTCCTAATATGTGGATTTAGTAAATGTTATGACTACGCAGTATTAATGATATTTCAATAGGAAGAATTTCTCATCTGCAAGTATAGATAGTCGAAGGTCACCATGAGAGAGGATACATGTATGCTTGATTGTTTGTGTGTCATGTGAAGCACCCATGTGATTCTACTAATATTATATCAATTTTATTTTTAATTTTTAAATCTTGTAAAGAGTATTGTTATCATATAAGTTTTACGTATTTAGTCTAGTTTGAGTTCCATTTTCTCTTGCTAAGTTGTTGCTAAGTTTTATTTTAAAATAAAAAAGGAAAATGAAAAAGGTAAATGTGAGAGTAATGAAGGAAAAAAGGATAAGGTGTGAGGTGAAGATAAGTTGAGCGAATGTGGAGTTGATGGAGGAATTTAGGTGTATTGATTGAAGTATGGAAGAAAATAAAATAATTTTAGAAGGGGTTGTTGGAAGTGAATAAGGGAGGAGGTAAAGAAGGCAAAATATTACAAAGCAAGAGCAAAGAAGAAGTTGGTTGCTTGGAGGGAATCTCCAAAAGCTTTTGTAATTTTGATTGTTGTGTGGGATATGTAAGATTTCTTGTATAATGTTATGTTGGTTGAGCCTATGATGAAATCCTCTTACTAGAATTATGGTAGTTATTTTATTCTATGATTATAAATGAATACCCAAGGGATTAGTGAGATCCTCCTAAGCCGAGGGCTTCTTGCATGTTGTTTTGGTTGATGTATGTGGAAGGATTGTATATGATGTAGATTGATTGAGTTTGACCATCTAGATGGTAAACATACATTCATAGTCTCATATGTTAGGCTTTGTGTTTTGAAAAATTGCATGTTGGGAAATGAATGTAGGGGTATATTTTGGGACTCATATGTAGAGAAAATGTATATTGCATCTTGAATGAAGGATGGGATAATGGAAGGAGGTGTCGGATGGAAGATTGAGGATTTGTGCCAAGGTTTCCCTTAGGAAGTTTTTCCATATCTTTATGAGTTGGTGAGTTGGATGGATGTGATTTATTTATTTAATTTATTATTAGTTATGGTTATTGGCAATAGTATTATGTTCTTTATGTGGTCTTTGTATGACTATTCATATAGCTTTTGTATGCAATTTCTCTTATTGATTGTATCCAAACCAAATCCAATGGAAATCCAAGATGTATAGGTAGGGCTCGAATAGTGAAATGGTCGAACAAGCCCTTTCCACATGATGGTTGCCCATTGGAGACATCTCATTATTAATAAGATGCAAATCAAAACAAAAAACTAAAGCCCATGTAGAAATAATTTTCAATTTATTATAAATGTATGAAATGTAAATCACACCATGTTATGGAAATGTATTCTCTATTTTTTACATTTATTTCCTATAAGTGATCCATCCTCTATAGTCAATCATTATAGCACAAGGAAGCTTTGGATTTGATATATGTTGATCATTAGGTGAATTGTACCCTTACATATATTCTTTTATATAGTTGAAAAAAAAGATTAATTAAAATCTTGTAATTCTTCCATTTCTTTCTTTTGAATGTTTTTTGCACCCAAAAAAAAGAAAAGGAAATATTAATATTTTTTAATTTATAAAAGCAAAGAAATATTTGTTTAAAGATGAGTTCTTTTAAGAAATCAAATTGAAATTTAGGGAAAAACAAATAGCTTGTTGCATAGGGGAAACTAGAAACCAAATTCAAAGATGAAATTTCGGAGCTGAATGGTAGAGACGTTTTTCGCAGGACTGCCCAAACTGCCGAACTCGTTTCGGCCATATCTCACTCATCCGAACTCGGATTGAGCTGAAATTTTGAGGGTAGATGCCTGAAAAACCCTAGAACATCTCCACCAATTTTCATATCATTTGGAGCAACACAGATCCTAGCGCATCCCTATGTGTGAACGATATATTTGGCAAGCGGCTATGCGAGGGTTTCATCTGGGTTGAGTGCAAGCAGCTCCAGAGGTTGGTTTTTAGGGCCTTCGGGCCCTAGCGGCCAATATTTTTGTGGTTTATGCTCAATATTTTAGCAAGAAATGTTGCAGGGGATACAAGATGGGTTAGAAATTTGTCTTTCAACAGATCATACCGTGAACTTGAGTGACAACGACTTCCAATTTGTCTGCACAAAAGAAAAGTGAAAACCATACCTTTCCACGGCGTCTAGGGCAAGGATTAAAGAGACCACGAAATAAGTTTCAAGCAGTTGATCAAAAAATGGCTCATATCTCAAGTGAATCTGGTGCTAAGGTGCACCCACAAAATAATTCTACCGTGAAAACCCCTGTCAAGGGTAAGAATTTTGAAGACTCAGTCCCAAAAATGAATTTTAGGGATGCCCTTCGTGGTGGACAGACCTCAACCCAATGCTAATATCAATATTAGGGCTTCTCATAAACCTCTAAGAATGCCTAAGATTGATCCCAGGAAAACGGAGTCATAGATGTCTTAAAGCACTGATGGAACTCCTATTGTTAAGCTTGATATGGGTAACATTCAGATCGGCATTGAAGATTTGGAAAAAAGAGGACTAATTTGTCGGTTCGTGGGTTTTCGTCCGAGTCTATCTCGCTTTCAAAGTCTGGGCTGCAAAAAGTCGGAAAACTAAAGGTGAGTTACAAATCTCTATTTATCCAAATGGTTATTTTCTTGTTTTATTTGCTAATAATGAAGATAGAGAGAAAACTTTTCAAGGGGGTCCTTGGTTTTTTGGAAGGGCAGTGGCTTTTCATGAAGCCCCGGCATACTAAATTTAAAGCCGAAGAAGAGATGCCTTCTATAGCTCCCGTGTGGGTTAGACTCTTTGGCCTCCCTATTGAATTTTGGAATCCTACTATTTTTTCTTCAATTGGAAACTCTTTAGGAACTTTTATGATGACTCACCGATTGTACTCAAAATTTTGAACATATTATTTATGCTCGAATTTGTGTTTTAATGGATTTTGACAAACCCCTACCTAAAAAGATCACATTACAATTTGGGGAAGACACTTGGGAGCAAGTAGTGGACTATGAGAACATTCCTTTTCGTTGTAGAATTTGCCATGAATATGGTCATTTGGCCAGTGCTTGCCCAAATAAAATTCCCGATCAAAAGAAAGAAGATATAAACTCAAGCAGGTTTCCAAATACCTAAGAAGAAGAACACTAGAAAAAACAAGTAATGAAGGATCAATCAAAGTCATTTGCTAATATGTTTGAAATCCTTTCCACAAATGATGTCCCAAGTGAGGAAGAGGAAATAATGGAAACTGAAATCTTAGAAACACAATTTAAATATGAAGGAAAGAACTCGGAGACAAACCAACAAATCAAAGGTTTTCAACAAAAAAAAAAGGAGAAAATTTACACAAGAAAAACAATATTTCAAATGTCAAAACTTCAAATAATGCAGGTCCCAATATAGACTCCATTGAACCATCTAGTAAAATTTTGGCCGTGTATGAGCATTCTTCAAGGTTAGAAGCCATCTCGGATTCAATTGGAATAAGTCAAGAAACAGGAAAAAAAATTGAAGATGGATTCTAATCAAAAAGTAGGTCGCAAGACCAATCAATATCATATGGTAAAAGAAGGTGAAAAGCTTGTAGAGGAAGGTAAGATTAATGCCCTTCCCAACATTTTTAGCCCCGGTATTAATGAAGATCATCACTTGGAATATTAGAGGACTCAAAGGGAGTCTTTCAAAACAAAATGAAATTAGAAGAATGATTCAGATAAATCATCCACATCTTGTTTTCCTTCAAGAAACAAAGATGTCAATGGAGGATATGGACTTAATTGCCAGGAAAATTTGGCCAACTGTAAAGTGGTTTCCCTCAGTTCCCAAGGGACTTCGGGTGGCATTGCTTGTCTTTGGGACCCAAAAGAGGTAGTTATTCACCATATGGTTGGCAGCTTGGGGTTTGTTGGCTATAGCTATTCAAAGTAGACATTCCAACCAGATTATGCTCTGCATTACAGTTTATGCCCCGACTTCTTTGGAGGAAAAAAGAAGACAGTGGAAGGATATTACTCATATTATCTCTCATTTTCCTAAAGCTTGGATCTTGATCGGAGGAGATTTCAATACCATCCTCTCTCTAGATGAGAAAAGGGGGGAAATAGAAATTTGGACAAAAGTACTGACCTCATGAGCGAATATATTGCAAACCTCCATCTTGTGGATATCCAACCGGATAATGGCCTTATGACTTGGTCTAACATAAGGCAAGGCTTAGCTTGTATAATGG
The DNA here is from genome assembly GCA_028583015.1 of Wollemia nobilis. Taxonomy (NCBI): domain Eukaryota; kingdom Viridiplantae; phylum Streptophyta; class Pinopsida; order Araucariales; family Araucariaceae; genus Wollemia; species Wollemia nobilis. The sequence goes on from JAQPPZ010007530.1 coordinate 8,073,210, forward strand.
AGAGATTGGATAGGTTTTTGCTCTCTGAAAATTTCTTAATCCATGGTCACATTCCTAAAGTGAAGACTCTTAATAATGCTGGTTCGGATCATTGGCCTACCATGGTGGAAATGTGGAAAACCAATGTGAGTTTCTCTCCTTTTCGTTTTCAATTAATGTGGCTTAGAGACATTTCCTTCAGACCTCGTGTGCAACAATGGTGGAAGGAAGGTAAACCTAGGCATGGGACTAAGATGTTCTGCTTTTGCCAAAAGACTGCAATACATTAAATCCAAAATCAAGACTTGGAACTGGAAAGAGTTTGGGGATGTTCATAAAAAAACATGAAGTTATTGCTCATCTTGAAAATTTGAATAAGAAAATCCGTTTAGATGGCCTCACAGAGAAGAGAAGTGCAGATGAAATTAAACTCACAACTCAGTTAGAGGAATGGGAAAAAAGAGAAGAAATCTTATGGAAGCAAAAATCTAGAATTCAATGGCTCAAAGAAGGAGATCGAAACACAAATTTCTTCCACAAATCTCTTCTAGCTCGAAGATCTCACAACTTTATTTCTTCCTTAAAATCAGATTCTGGAGATGTTGTTTATACTTGGGATGGCATGAACTCTATTGTTGTTGATTACTTTTCCAATATTTTTGCCGCTACTCCTCTTGACTCAGCTTCTCAACAAAATGTTCTTCAAGCAATCCCTTCTCTTATCACTTCCGAGGAGAACTCTATTTTGACTCGCTCCTGTTACTATCAATGAGCTTCAACAAGTAGTTTTTAAAATGCAAAAAGGGAAAACCCCTGTGTCCCGATGGTTTTCCTATTGAGTTCTACCAAGAGTTCTGGGATATCCTTCATGTTGATTTATTAGAGGTGGTGGAAGAAGCCAGGAAATCCAAAGAAATTTTGAAGGTTATCAATAAAACTTATATTACTCTTGTTCCAAAAGCTCAAGAGGTTGATCATATCTCAGCTTTTAGACCTATTGCTTTATGTAATGTTCTTCTCAAAATTATTACTAAAATCATGGCGTAAAGGTTGAAGCCTCTTTTACATAAGATTATTTCCCACAGCAAGGGGGATATGTGGAAGGACGTCAAATAGTAGATGAGATAGTTCTTGCTCAGGAAGCCATCCATTCCATGGATATGCAAAATTCTCCTTCTATGTTCATCCGGTTAGACTTATCCAAAGCTTATGACAGAGTGGATTGGCACTTCCTTATCAAAGTTTTGAGGCAATTTGGTTTCTCTAAGGATTGGATGGATTGGATTATGGGATGTATCTCTTCAGTTTCCTACTTAGTTCTTATCAATGGTAGGCCTTCTCAGTCTTTCCCAGCTTCCAGAGGTATCAGGCAAGGTGACCCGCTTATCCCCTTATTTATTCATCATTCTTGTTGAATGCTTGGGTAGGACTATAACCAAAAAGAGGGAAAACAAAACCCTTGAGGGAGTTACCATTGCTCATGGAGCTAGACCTATCTCTCATCTTCAATTTGTGGATGACTCTACCCTTTTAGGTAAAGCTACAGCTAAGGAAGCTTCTAATATTAAGCAAATCATTAGCTATTTTTCTAAGGCTACTCGGGTAGCTTGATCAATGAAGACAAATCTAAAGTTATTTTCTTTCACCGCTCCGCTAGACAGAAGCCATGGTCTTGGATAAATTAAGATATAAGAAGACCTCTCTTCCAATCACTTATTTAGGTATTCCCATAAATATTCAAAGGCAAAAAAATAAAGATTGGAATTGGTTGTTGGACAAAGTCAAGAAGAAAATTGGAAAGTGGACCAACAAGTGGCTTTCTTCCGGGGGTAGAATCACCTTGGTAAAATCAGTCCTTCAAGCTATTCCTATTTATGTTTCTTCCGTTTTGAATATCCCAAAGGTCGTTCTTCGAGAATTGGATCAAATCAGCCATCGTTTCCTTTGGAGTGGTACTAAGGAGAAAAGAAAATGGGCCTTGGTGAAATGGGATACTTTATGTCTTCCTAAGAGTGAAGGGGGGTTAGGATTCCGGTCTTCAATTAATAACAACAAAGCTTTAGCCGCTAAATTATATTGGAGGATGTTGCATAACCCCAATGCTCTTTGGGCCAATAATCTCCGTTCTAAATATGCCGAGAACAAAAGTCCCGAAGACCTTGTTCGCTATCAACTTCCTACCAAAGGTTCTCCCATTTTAGCGCTCTTAAGACTCGGTGAGGATTTGATAAAGAAAAAATTATTTTGGATCATTCATAATGGTCAACATGCAAATTTTTGGACAGATTCTTGGGATGGTCACAAGCCTTTGATAGAGGAGCTTCACCGAGCTAATTGGATAAAGGTGGCTAATTACTATCGGTACCATACCGGTAATTCAAAGGTTGGTAGATATTGGATCCCTATTGAGGACCGGCCTATTCAAATCCCAGAAAGGCAAAGACAAGATATCCAAGGCATCCTTCATATGAGATCCCTCTCTTGGTCCCATGAAAAAGATTGTTTTGGATGGAACGACACTACTAAGGGTGAGTATTCAGTTGCTCAAGGTTATTTGACCTTATGCCATAATAATCCCAACCATTCTTCCGACATATTTTCTCAATTGTGGGCTCAAAAGCTCTGGCCTAAGGTGAGGTTCTTTAATTGGCTTTTATTGCATCGTAGGGTGCTTACCGGTGAGCAACTTATGAAGCGTGGTTTTCATGGCCCTTTTAGATGTGAAATGTGTGAAGAGAATGTAGAAAATATCAACCATATTTTTATTGAGTGTACTTTAGCCTCCGAGCTATGGAGGAGAATGGCAACTTTACTTGGCTTACAAGTGGTCCAATTTTTTCACTTTTGAACAGCTTTGGAGGGATTGGCCTAATCAAGAGGGTGTTGATCATTTTATTAGGCAGCTTAGTTTGGATGGGTTCTACCATTCTTCTTTGGAATATTTGGAATGAAAGGAACAACCAAATTTTTAATCAAGATAGGAAGGATATTCACTATATTTGGCAAAAGACCATAGCCAACTTAGTTGAATCAGTCCATCATCTCCTTAATCACCCCCAAAACTCCCACCAAAGATGGGATCAAGTGATGCAAAGATTGAAGATTAAACCTTCTAAGGGCAACCAACTTAAAGGGAATGTGAGTATTAGTAAGATGGATAGGACTAGAAATTGGCAACCTCCTCCTAAGGATTTTGGAAAAGTCAATACCGATGGAGCCTCTAGAGGGAACCCCGGAAAAGCCAGTGTGGGAGGAATTGGTAGACTTTCGGATGGCTCCCTGGTTTTTACTTTTGCTCGAGAATTTGGGTATTCTTTCCAATAACCTTGCCGAGGGGTATGGTATCCTTAGAGGCCTTCAGGAGGCTACTAAGGTTGGATGGGAAAAGGTGTTAGTTGAGTCTCGACTCTCAACTTATGATTAATCTCTTGAAGACTCCTTCTAAGAATCATAAGGTGGATTGGAGAATAAAAAGAATTATTGAGAAGATTCAAGTTAATCCGGATGGGATTTTTGAAAGTTGATTACAATCATGTGGTCAGAGATCAAAACAAGAGTGCCGATGCTTTAGCTAATTGGGCTTTGGACAAAGGTGATCTTACTTGTTATGGCCACCCTCCTATATGGTGGGCTTCTCAAATTAGGGAAGCTCTTCTTTCTATCATTTCTTTGGATGGCTCCAGTTCGAAGGTACCTAGTTTCTTCTTGTTTTTTTTTGTTTCTCTTTGGTTCATTCAGTTTTTTTAGTTCCCTAGCTCATTCTATTCTTTATTTTGTTTCCTCCGTTGATTCTTGCATTAATAGTCTTCCTGGTCTAGATAGGTCATTGTTTTGTTCATTTTTTTTTCTTTTGTCTTCTTTGTTTTTTTGTTTAGTTTTTTAAGGTGGGTGGGTTCTTTTGTTTTGTTTTGTTTTTGTGTTCTTTGTGTTGTTTTTTGTTGTTCTTGTGTTTTTGTTGTTTTGTTTTTTTTTTATGTTTATTGTTATTGTTCTTGTGTTTTTTTCGTTCTTGTTCTTGGGTTTCTCTTTGTTTGTGTTATTTCATTTTTTTATGTGTGAGTGTTTTCTATGTTTTTTGTTTTTGTTTATTGTCTCGTTGTTGGTTGTTTTTATTTTTATTTTATTTATTTTATTTTTTAGGTTTTGGTTGTGTTTATTTTTCATGTTTTTTTGGGTTATGTCTTTGTAGTGTTCTGTTGTTTTTGTCTTGTTTGTGTTTTGTTATGTGGTTCTTGTGTTTTTCTATGTGGTTTGTGTTGTGGTTTCTTTTATCTTATTGTGCGTGTTTGGTTGTGCTTTTGGTTTTGACACACTCAAGGAGTATGTTTTTTATTTTATTTTATTATTTTTGTTGTTATTTACTTTTTTTAATTTGGTTTTGTGTGTTTGTTTGCTCCTTGAGTATGTCAAAGGTGGTAGGCCAGGTCCGAGTCCTGGGCGTTTTTGGCGGAATGGATACCCCCGCCTCCTTGGGTCTTACCCGAAAGTGGCATCCCTTTTGGGATGTTTTCCACAAATAAAAAAAAAAAAAAAAGAAACCAAATTCAAAAAATAAAAATGGAGTAGCAAAAAAAATGAACTTATCACTGACCTTGTAGAAAGAAAGCTTACTAGAAATCCTAGCTTCACATTATAGAATAAAAGAAAGAAGAGAGAATTAGCTTTAGGAAAACATAGGAAATGGAATTATATAGGAAGCAAACAGCTAGAGTAAAAGGACTATAACTTAGCCATGAAGGTAAAATAAAAGAATATATAATAAAAATGAGAACTTATTAGGATAAAAAATATAAAAAATTTATAATGGGAGTAAAACTTAGTATAGAAGAGAAAAAAAAAGGTCTACAAATAAAAAATAAATATAAATATATTTTTAGAAATATGTTATTTAAAGGGGAAAAGAAAATGAAGAAATATAAATAAAGAAAATATATTTATAAGTATAAAAATGAAAAACAAAATCAAATAAAAAAAAAGAGAAAAAATATATATTTATATAAGAGAACATAAAAAATTAATATCAAAAAATGGTTTTTTTGGTTAAAAAATAGATAAGCATTTAAGGAAAACAATATTAATTATTAAAAGAATTGAGAGAACCTTTATGAGTAAATTATAGTGTAAAGCAAATGTAATTTGAAGACATAATTTGAAAAAATAAATACCTAAATTAAATCTTGGAACTAAAAAAAAACTAACCTAAGTGATTAAGCTTAGATGTTGAACCAAGTGTTATAGAATAGAAAAAATAAATAATAAATAAAAATGACCCATAACAAAAATAAAAAATAAAAAATAAAAATCACCCTCCAAACTTAATTTGGCAAATATAATTGAGGCACATTACACTAGATAGTTTGTATTAGTGTTGAGGGAAATTTGACTTTATGAGATCTAAACTCTCAAAAACTATAGGATTAATTAAACTTAAAAACTTTATTTTAATTTAATTAATTTTTTTTTATTTGGTTAGTATAAGAAATTTTTACTACTAATGCATAGGGTTGAGCAGTTTTCTTCCAACTATGATCCTTGATAAGAGCTATGCTTGTCAACAGGGAAATTATAAGACAACCACCACACACCCATCTTATCAACAAAAAAATTATAACATAGCCACCACACACCCATCCTATCAACAAGGAATTTATAACACAGCCACCACACACCCATCTTATCAACAAGGAATTTATAACATAGCCATCGCACACCCATCCTATCAACAAGGAATTTATAACACAGCCACCACACACCCATCCCCTCACACACTCACCCAAGTTATAGTTTAAACTTTAAACCTAACCTAATCAATACTAGCTTAGATATAAAGAATATATATCTAAAAACGCTATCTAAGCTAATTTATTACACAGTTGCAACGATTGGTTAGTAAGTTGTTTTAGTTTAAATATTTGCAACGTTTGGTTAATCGATTGTTTTAGTTTAAATATTTTAAATTTTTTTTTTTTAAATGTCGGCCTTTTTAATAAAAAAAAAATTGTTTACGATGTGACATATATAACTTCTTTGCCTCCCACCTCTGTCTGCCATTGTAGGAACGCTTCTTGACGTAATGGGAAGAGTTTATAATAATTGTGTAGTTATGCTCGTAGAATAGAAGTGTTTTGGGTTTTATGAATAAAATTTTGGAGTTTTGTTTTTGTGTGTCCTAGATGGGCACAACAATTAGGATATCAACTCAACTCATAGGCATGACGTTATTATGGTAGTAATAGATAAGATCGTTGAAGTTATTCATTTTGCCTCATATGAATCGTTATTATATATTATATGGACATCTATAGACTATGGTGTTGAGACTAGTTATAGTACCAAGTTGTGGTCACAATATGTTTAGAGTATACTCGGAATTGTGTTATTTAACAAGAAGAAACATTTGTTTTTTTATTTTTATTGAGGTTAGTGTGAGAAACCTTTATGATTGAGTTTAGGGTTGGGTATCTTCATTCCAACCATGATCTTTGATAAGGTGAGAGCTAAGCTTATGAATAGAGACCAAATACACAATTATACACACTCATCCCCTCACACACTCACCCATACCGTAATTTGAACATTGGACCTCCCAAACATTAAGAAGAAATATTCACACCTTAGGTGGACTTTGTGGAAGAAGTTTTCCAAGGGTGGGAGGAATATCATGCCTCATATTTTACTCCTTGGAATTGTCAAGAGAAGTCTTTTACACATATGTTCATGTCTTAGAAAATGAATTTGTATGATAAGTTAATGCTTTTTTACACACTCACCCATACCGTAATTTGAACATTGGACCTCCCAAACATTAAGAAGAAATATTCACACCTTAGGTGGACTTTGTGGAAGAAGTTTTCCAAGGGTGGGAGGAATATCATGCCTCATATTTTACTCCTTGGAATTGTCAAGAGAAGTCTTTTACACATATGTTCATGTCTTAGAAAATGAATTTGTATGATAAGTTAATGCTTTTTTAAATGGTTATGTGAAGTTGAAATGGAACTCCATCATTTTTTTACACAAGGGAATTGGTTACATCTCAAGTTCTTTTCTACTACCAAGCAGGGTTCAAATCTTGGGCTTGCCTCTATAACCCTTATTCCACCTCGTTGTTTAATCTGATGTGAAATGAACCATTGGTTACTCAATATTGGTGGTCTTCGTCAAGTTAGTACGCACTCAACGAATTCAGGTCAAACTACTACCTTTGCAAATAGGCATGCCTCCAATGTTTGAACCTAGGCTTCTTCTTGGTAAGCGCCAAAATTTACCAATCCACCTAACCCCTAAGACGGGACTCAATCATATTAATATCATGATTATTTTACTTATGGTATTTCAACGAACCATAATGGTATTACAACAACCTTTATTAACATGACACCAATGAAAATTAAAAAATTCTAAAATTCTAGCTCTAAATAGAAGGTGAGAGATGGTTTATGGTTGATGTGATACTATAGTTGAGATTAGTTTTAATAGTGATTTGAGATATTATAAGTATGTGTTAGAAAATATTTTTTAATTAGTTATGTGATTGAAATAGGCCTCATCGGTATTACATCATGATCATATAGTAGTATTATAATAGCTTGGTAAATATCATATCATCGGACAAGATTTGAACTTAACCACGTAGTGACGGCTTAATAATTATCATATATCATTTGACAAGATTTAAATTCGGGTCTCTTCTTTGAAAATCGTGAAATTTAACCAGTTAAACTTATAGCATTTAATACTAAGAAATGAATCATTTTGTTTGATAATTTTTTTTAAATGATTATATGAGGTTGAAATGGATCCTAGTCATATCACACAATAACTAGGCAACCAATCAAATTTTAACAAACCTTAAAAATATTAGAACAACCCTTGTTATCATCATACCCATGAAAATGAAGACATCAATAACTCTTCTATAATAAAAAAATTATAAATAATAACAAAGAAAATTGGTAAGTTGGGGCGCTTACCGAGAGGAGATCTAGGTTCCAATCGTGCCCATGTATAGCCAGTAGTCCGATCCGACTCCTCTATGTGTTGCACCTTACTAATGACGACGATCTATTTCTGCTTGTTCGACGGTCCCCTTCATGCCACGTGTTGAACCAGACTGACGAAGACGATACGAACCCTATGTGTCCGACGGTCCCCATCTTACGCCAGGTTAGGGTTACCATTAACGAGAGGGTGGGTGTGTTGGAAGCCTTCACTGATAGTTTGAACCCTACCAACTACACTACAGTTACTAAAAAATTGTGATTGTAACCAATTTCATTTATATAACAAAAAAAATTCAAATATTAATGAGCTTTATTAATTAAATAAAATAAAATGCTCTGAAAAGACGTGGATGTCTTTTCTAAAAGTAAATTATTAAAAGTTATAAAAGAAATGGTAAAGTAAGATGACATTTGATTCTTACGATTTTCACTATTTTCTTATTTTTCGTTTCTTTGGGTCATCTTAGCATAATGTTTTAGTAATCTTTCTTAGAAAATCTTTTACAACCTAATTGCAAATCTAGAACATGTGAAAACATTAACTAGGATCTTAAATAAAATTCAGTCAATTCAATGCTGGATGATCTTCATAATCTTTGTTTGACTATTTTTTTTTTTTAAGTGAAGGGACTTAAAAAGGTCTGATTTTAAGTTAACAAATATTTATTTTAAGTGAAGGGACTTAAAAAGGTTTGGTTTTAAGTTAACAAATATTTAATAGAAATCGATAAGTCTAATACTTTTACCTAACATTATGCATATCTTCACTCAAATATATTTAAAAAAAAAAACCTATATTTTCAAAACAAGGGTATAAGCGTATGGAACGGTCATTTCTTAAACAAGCAAGAGGAACTCATTGAAAACTGGTTGAAACGAGGTTGTTAGGGCTACACATATCTATAATGCAATGTGAGGAAGGTACTTACATGAAATTATTTTTTTAGGTCTGAGATTTTAATTTTGTATAAGTACTAAGGAATAAATATTTAGATAATCATATTTTCTTTAATAATTTATAACCTCGTAAATGTAAAAAATTACTTTATTTCACATATCATATCTCTTGTTTGAATGCTTTCAAATATCCTAACTTAAAAAAGATAACTCTACTTAGCTTAAAAAGAGTAACCAACCACTAAGGTAAGGCTCCATTAAGGTGAGGAAGGTACAAAGCTATTCTTCACTATCTATTGTTAATTGGGGATCACATCTAGGTTGAAGACATTCTCCTTCAGTCTATTATCTTCTTATTCCTCTAATTCTTGTTTTATCTTTTTTTAAGGATCATGTATGATAGGTCATTTTTATTTTATGTGTTGATCCTTTGTTTTAAAAAGAACGAAAATTATCCAAATCACCTTTCCATAGCATAAGCACTTCCCTCTAAATAATAGCACTCATAGACAACAACAAATGACTGCGAAGGGAAACTAGCTACCTTAGCAGGTGTCACTTGATTGACCATTCCTCGTGGTCGGGCTCTTATTCTTGGCTTTGCAAAGCAAACCAAGTTTTTAAAAGTATTCATTCATCTTATAACAAATTAGCGTACATTTTCGAATGTTGTCTAACTCCAAACTTATTAATACTTGGAGGCTTGCATATTTGTATGCAGTGTCTAATGTTATCAATCTCGAACCATATTAATGCTGGAAGCCTCAAGTGATAATACTTAAATAAAAAAACTCAATAAAATCATTCCTTTAATATTGCAGACATCAAGACAAGTTGGCAAAAACCATACATTCTTAAACCCTTTATTCTAAGGATCATGCCCACATGTTTAAGTCTATGGGTTTTATCCTAGGTGAACACAATCGACCACTATACCTCACCCATGGTTTGAAAATATTCAATTTAACACTAAATTATTCATTTTACTCATGGATATCTTTTATATTATATATTATTTTTATTAGGCATAAAAAAAAAAAACGTCAGATGGATAGTAACTTTGCCATCACTATATGCCTCTTTCAATCACAATAGCATGCTAAGTATAGTCATATGAACTATGAGTTTTTCCATCCACATTTATTTTTCCATTATTTATTTTAAGGATGACAATTTGGATACCATCTTTCATTAATTTACTTTTCATTTGCCTAAATAATAAGCAACATTGTTATCTCTATACTGCTATACGTTCTATCATAATATTTATTTTAAATTTAATGATCGTAATATTAAAATCTGTGGTTTCACGTATTTTAAATTATGAAAATCTCATATTTTATCAAGCAAGTATGCTAAACATTTCAACTTTCGAAAATCCAACATTCCAAATTCAAAAAAACTTAATTTTGACTAAGTAATCACACCAAGGCAGTTTCATTCTATCAATAAATCCATGACTTGCACTCGACTTTACACTAAGCAACAACCAGGGATCTAGGAGAACATTTCTTTGTGGCTTTACACTAAGCAACAACCAGGGATTAAATTTAATGATCGTGATATTAAAATCTGTGGTTTCACGTATATTAAATTATGAAAATCTCATATTTTATCAAGCAATTATGCTAAACATTTCAACTTTCGAAAATCCAACATTCCAAATTCAAAAAAACTTAATTTTGACTAAGTAATCACACCAAGGCAGTTTCATTCTATCAATAAATCCTCGACTTTGCACTTGACTTGCACTCGACTTTACACTAAGCAACAACCAGGGATCTAGGAGAACATTTCTTTGTGGCTTTACACTAAGCAACAACCAGGGATCTAGGAGAACATTTCTTTGTGGGTAGCTTTACAAGCATTTATGTCATCGCACTCACCTCTTGTACTATTCCCCTTACACATCATATGAAATATCATAACATAAATTCCATTCAAATATGAAAAAATACTCAAAAACATTTTTTTTACATCAAATTTTTTATATATATTTGGTGTGGGGTTGAACTCAGATTTTTTTATTTTGAACTTAAATCCAGATCTCATTACTAATAATGAAGTGAAGTGTTTATTTTTTTTTTTGTTGAGTAAATACTTCTTATACATATCCATCATGGGGATTGAATCCGGGTCACATTACCGATAATAATGCAAGTGGCATCCTTGTCCGGTAGACCACACTCATGGGATAAAGCATTATATAGGCGCTGAAATCAAGTGGAAAGAAAAAATACTCATTGCTCAGATAAGGACTAGCTCTCATTGGCTTAGATGTGAAACAGGGAGATGGACAATGCCCAAAGAACAATGGGAAGAAAGGATATGTACTCTATGCAACACAGGGGGGCAGTAGAGACAAGGAACACTTCATCTATAAATGCTCGAGTTTTTCAGATATCCGTGACAAATACAAAAAAAACACTTGAGTAATTGTACTTCCATATTTGAGGTCCCATAGACCATATTTGGGTCTAGAGGACGTAATTAAAATCTTTCATTCATTCATAATGAAGTACTTATTAGTTAGGGTCTCATCACCAATAATAAAATTAAGTCCTTATCAGTAAACAATACACAAATAATATAAAAACATTATTAAATATAATTCTTCCAAAAATACTCTATTTGCATCCCATTTGAAATTAAACAATTATGTTTCCAACTTCAACCTTAAAAGTTAGAGATTGATGTCTTCCACATTACAAAGACCTAACTATTCTAACAATTGTTTTCAACATTTCCTCGCAACAATATTTTCTAAAAGTATGTGAAAATGTATGATGTTTTTTTAATGTTATTTTTTGAAAAATATCTCAAGTTCAAACTATTTAATTTCCTATTACCTATAATCTTTAAAATATAGTTGTAAATATACCGTGAGTGTAGTTTACCGGTAAGACGTCATTTGCATTATCGGTGATGTGATTCAAGTTCAATCTCCATGGTGGATGTGAATAAGAAGTATTATTTAAAAAAAAAAAAATCCCCGTGAGTGTGGTGTGTATAAGAAGTATTACTAAAAAAATATTTCCGTGAGTGTGGTCTACCAGTAAAGACGCCACTTACATTATCAATGATGTGATGAAACTCATGTTTGGAAACTCAGAGAGTAAAAGATACACATAATAAGCTTGAGATAGAAGTCATTTTTTTAAAGTCATAATATTTTTATATTATATTTTATTTGGAACATCCACATTTGTTATAGACTATAAATGCTCATGAGCTGCTGAATGAACAATCGCATGTCGTATTTAACTTGTCATGGATCCATAATCTAAAAATTTATAGCATTGATGATTCATCATCTATTTTTTGAAAGCTACCTTCAAGCAAGTTGGATTTTTTTGAGTTAGAATTCAGATAGAGCCTATATTTTATATTTAGTTTTAAGTTGCGTAAACTTTAAAAATAAATATAGTATTGTATTTTTATTTTTTATTTTTAATTGGTTTTATAGGATTGAAAGGTTCCACCCATGTTACATTGTGACTATAAGGTACTATTATAACATCTTAGTAATTATGTATGTATTACTGTGAAAAAATTTAGACCTAGGTCTTCTCCTTAAAAGTTGAGGTAGTTCATGCGATTTGATATATATCATTATAAAAAGTTAAAACACCTAAATTATGAAATAATTATGGTAAATTTCAATCATAATCTCATGCAATATAAAAGTAGTTAGTGATTATAGTAAATTTATGTGTTAATAATAATAAGATTAATACATTTCTATTTAGTAGTTTTGGGTTTAGTTATATTTAACTAGATGTTTATAGTTTCAATAAATGGTAATTAGAAGTTTTTTTTTATATTAGGGTAAGAACGGGATTTTGAAAGGACCCGAACTCTTTTACAACACAAATTTAGCCCATCAATTACACAACTGCCAAGGGAAAATAGCCAGAGATCCCCTGGACGCAAGACAAACAGTATCCATCCTAGACCCCAATTAGTTGCAGTTCTCCGTTGTGAACTTCTCTAAGTCCTCATGGACCACCCCAGGGGGGATCCATCTCGTATCCTCTTCTTTAATGGCACCAAAGTTCGCCAGCCAGTCTGCTGGTTTGTTACCTTCTCTATAGACATGAACAAAGTCAACTTCTTCAAAATGCTTTACAATCTCTCTAATATCTTGCACAATGTAATCAATTTGCCAATTAGCTTCTCCCTCCTTTTTCAAAAAATTGATAATATTCAAAGAGACTCCTTCAAAGATAATTTTTTTAGCACCTAGATCCTTGGCTAGCTTTGCACCCAGATGTAAAGCATTAACTTCAGCTTTATGACTAGTAGTAATTCCCAACAACTTGCAGGCTGCCCCCACCAATCTACCCTGATTGTCCCTCAAAATTGCTCTTGCTCCGGCTTTACCTAAGTTACCTTTGGATGCCCCATCAAAATTGAACTTCAACCAGTTATCTCGAAGTGGTTGTCATTTTACATCAGTTCTAACCTGAGCATTTGCCTCTCCACCACTAATAGGTTCCAAATTCCAGGCCTTAGCTATCATAGTCTCTTCAGTATTCTCTGGCTTGATAGGGTACTTGATAGATTTAACATTCTCCTCTAAATAGTGGGTGATACTTCCAAAACTTCTCATTGCAGACCTTTTTTCCCCTCTAAAAATTCTCCTGTTCCTCTCTAACCAAACTCCCCACACAAAATGAAATGGAATCAGGTTCCAAATTACATTAAGACGAGGACTGAAAAAGGGGTTCTCCCATTGTTGTAACCATAGAACCATATTACAAGGCATCACCCAAGAGATGTTCATCCTGTTGATGAGGAGCTGGAGCTGGAAAATGTAAATATAATTAGAATTAGGCTGTGGACTATTCCTGTGCACTGCTTTTACTAATGTGATTGACCAGCAATCAATTCAATTGGGTTCGAAGTGTAGTTACAAGTTCAAGGTAACATAGTTTGCAGCAGATTTTCTTTGAAGAATAGAAATGTGGATTTACAGCTTATACAATACACATATGATATATGTTAATAAAGAGAGATCTCAGTAAACCTTCAATGAATAAAGGGGACACTCATCAATATGCATCACTGATAAAAGTTCCTTACATACCAAATATTGTGTTTATATATGTCTCCATATGAAGCAAGTGGAACCCAATAAATAAGGCACAAGAAACAAAAAAATTATAATTTGTTCTACAAACACGGATGGAAAAGTCAAAAGATAAGAAACCGCATTTAGAGTAAATATAATCATGGCCATCATGGAGTGCTCTTCACAATAGTAACAGGACAATTGGCATTATTAAGGCAATAGTTGCTCACGCTCCCTAGAAACATCCTGCATTAAGACAAAATAGTAAATTTGTTTATATATATAGACAGCAAAACCATAAATACACAACAGAATGATAAATTTTAGGTATTTCCTTCTAGAACATCCAGAAACGACTTAAGTGCTCAACAATCTTAGCAACAAAGGGAAAGATATAAAATCGATTTCAGTGTTAAGTCTTGCATTTTGCTTAGCATGGTTAAGAAAGTTTTATTTTAAAATAAATATATATATTAAAAGCTCCTTAGCATAAATTAGGACAACACAATCTGCAGATAGGAAGACTTTGTAAAATACACAGATATGCATCAACACTCTTAGCTCTTCCTACTTGCATCATGTCTTAAAAATGCGAGAAACTTGAAACCAGCTGAAGGGGACGGTATATTTATTGGATATTTGACAATTTACAAGATGAGAATAGACACTATGCAATATGAGGGAGAACTTCTGTAACATAAAAAAAGGAAGTTTCAGTTGACAGAACATTCAAAGAGTTTTGTCCATCAGGTCAGTAACTTGCGCTCATGAATGAATCAAAATCCAAACTAGAGGCCTAATTAGCTACACCAACTAAAATCTCAACTGCTGTCAAGTAAGTGATTACCCTTCTATTGGTTATCCAGGTTTAAACTTGTTGAATTAATCGGGTGAAAGAGGATTTAAAAGGATATATACTCCCTATTCTTAGGTGAAACAACATTCTACATATCACTTGTTTCCACAGCTGCCAAATGCATGATAGCGACCCCTTCAAAATCTCACAATTCATTTTGTTGCTTTCTAGTATAACTTTATCCGGCCTTGTGGCTGTAAGATATATCATGTCACTCATCAGCTTTTCAAAAAGTGACTCACCAGCCTCTGTAAATGTAGTCACCTGTTTGCAGTCTAGTATATGAAATTTTTTAAGTTGATAGACTTCATTCAGGAAATAAAATCTCCATCATTACCTTGCCAAACTTTACCACTAAGCAGGAGTGCAAAAAAACTAAATCTGTCAGGTCCAAAGTAGAACACAAAACGGATTTCATTTATCAAGGTTAACCTGAACCATCATTGGTCCCTCATACTGAATTGTTTCAAGTGCCTTGATAGCTTCTCATGTACCAAACTGATGCATCGATCTCAAGTCCAGTTCTATGTCACCAACTGTATACTCTGTATTATGTAAAACTTTTGGGAAAGCTGGGTTTTTCTTCCTCCTTCACTTAGATACTTTCACTGCTCTGTTTCTTCCTTGTGCTCGTCAAGTTGATTGATCCTCAAAGTTCTCAAACAATTTCACCTTCCTTTTGGCTTCTATACTTTTACCATCTTCAATATCCAGAGGCATCTGGGATGGAATACCTTACAGTCCTCCAGTCCTCCACCTGCCAATGAAGGAAACCATTGTCTGAGTTACACTCATTCTCGGAACATTCCTCTAGCTCCAAAACACCATTTCGCCAGGTTCCATGTTATTCCTTGTCCCGGCCTCATCATCAAGCTCGAAGAAGTCTGAGGAAGCAATATCCTAGGTGCCAAACTGCATCTTAAAATTTAAAATGTATTTGTAATGTCCTTTCTTGAAGGTTAGGCGATCTTTCTCCCAATTGTCATCAACCTTTACAATCCTTAGCTAGCCTCAACCCAGCAATGCATTGTAGGTCATCTTCTGCAAGGTAATCAGAACAGCCCTCACAACAAACATTTGGCCAGGAAGACTTACGTTCTGTCCTGGAAGTACACCCTTCACTTTGATGGCAAACCAGTCTACTCCTAACAGCTTGAGGTTGGGTAGCCATAGGATTGGCAAAACCAGCTCCTTCCATGTCTTCTTCTCAGGTCAGACATAAACTCAAACCACTGTCGACAATTATTTAGCTGCGTATGCCACATCAGTGCAATGTCTAACAATATCGGCTTCTTCCCAAAATCAACCATCAACACAACCATAAGTTCATAGCCAAGTTAGCTGCCTGTTGGTTACCCTTCGTCCATTGGTGACCCTAACTGCAAAGACCACCAACATGCACAAACAGTCACAACTCACACCATCTTCCCAGCAGCCTTACATAGGTCTAGGATCATCTACAACAGCATCACCATCTTCACTGAAACAATCATCTGCAAAAGCTAGCAAGCAATATCGTGTGAGACAGATGCCTCGTCAGATGTACGCAGAAGTGCCATTCTCACTTGGTCCTCACGGTCATCCATCATCACTTGCTCAATGTTGCCCGATCCTCCCCCACTCCCACTTGATGGTTGGCTCAAGGTACTTGGCCGCCTTCTTTGCCCAGACCCTTGTGATGGCCAAAGTGTGTTTAATCCCTTAATCTTCATTTTCAATCAAAATGTCTTAGCTCAAGTTGCCCAGTCCTGATTGTCTTGGAAAATCAACTTCATTGTCATTACCTAGTCCACACTACTTGTGCATCCTCGGCAATTTCAAACTTGTGCCATTTGTGCATTCATGGGCGAAGTGCCCCCATTGTTGGTACTTTGCAACACTACACATCTCCATTGCATTCAAACTCGTGGCATTGATGAAATATTAGAGAAAGTGCCCCGCTATGAACATATCCTAAAGGTGTAGAGATGCTTGAGGGTAACGTGTCATGCTTCCCCCTACTCATATTTCTCTTGGAACCTGTCTTCTTTCGACTTTGAACACCTTGCACATAACACTCCAATCCATGCATTGCCAGCTTGTTTGCTGGAAAATGTTTTTACTTTTCACAGCCCAAATGGATGAATTTAAAACTAAAATTCAGTAGGCATGTAAGCTATGATTTCAAGAACCTTTATAAATTTTGGCTCATTTGGAGCTTGTACAAGAGAGAAATTGTGACTATATAACAGACTGACTTTTCCCATGTTGAGAGGTCAAACAGAAATATTTGGTCTGAAAATTATGCTAAACAAAGTTCTCTTTCACCTGGAAAAAGTGTCAATCCATTTGGACTTCATTTGGTTGATTTAGGACAAAAATACTACTCGTTGGTCTAAATTTGTTTTCACATGTTTGGGGGTTAACTGTGAGAATTTTGAGCTCATTCTGACATTATTTTTTATGTGACCAACGTCCCTCTAAAGTTCCGTTCAATTCTGACCTCATTTGAGGAATTTATGGCTAAAAGACAATAGTGCCCCATTTTTGGAAGTTTGTCAGGTCACTGTCCCTTGTTCAATCAATTTTTATTACATCTTGTTATGCTTTCAAGTAATCTATCCTAGATCCTGATGGAACACGGACCAAACCCTCAAGTGCCTTCCCTTGAAGCTATTTCTGCCAGTTGTCTTAGTCATAGAATCTTTTCTTTACCAACTAGTGAATAATGGCAAAATAGGCCAAATGTTCAAGAATAAACACACATGATGTTCACAAAAAGAAATAAATATAAATGAAGAAGGCACACAATTCCTGAGATGCATATACATTACAACACACTTCTCTCATATCTCAAACATTAATAATATTCATTTCCAACCTTAAACACAATTTTTCATCTTCTGTTGTGTCGAGTTACAATCAATCCTCCTTTCCCAATTTGTATCTCTTAGATGTCTATTTCCAAAGGGCACAATTGCCCATAGCTACTAGTTAAACCTTATTTTTGTTATATGCATATTTTGATTAGACTGCTGCTGCCAATTAACAACATTTGAACCAGCTTAAGAAACTGCCACTAAGAATACTTCTTAAATATATGTCCCCTCCTAATACCTTCCTTCCACCAAAACAGTTTGCTAAGGTGTTTATGGAGCTACATCCTTTCTATGAAATCCTTTCTTACACAAATCAACCAACTAATTAGAAGTAAATTTGCCCCCAGTGTCATTTTTAAAGCCTTGATGGAATGATCAATTTCATTTTCAAGGGTGCTCTTAAACTTCTTGAAAGTTGAAAAAACTTTTGAATTTATTTCCAAAAAAAACTTTTGAATTTATTTCAAAAAATGACGATCAACATAATCCTACTGAAATCATCTACAAAGAAGGGGAAATATGCAACACCAACAATCAAAGTTACATTCAATGGCCCTCAAATGCATCTATATCCACCAGCTCAACAACCTATTTCACCATACAAGCCTTGTCAGTCTTGAAGAGTTTTCTAGATTGCTTTTCCTGAAAAACAAGTTGCACAAACTTAATTGTTTTATTGCAATCAGGCCAAGTCATCCACCACTTGGATTTATTGCAAATTAGTCGAATGGCGGACACAGTGTATGGAAAAGAATTTTGATGCTCTTGAAGCAATGTTTAGAGAAGAAATTCATGACATACAAGAAGCTCTCAATGATGGAGAAAATAAACAAATACAGAGGTTTCCTAAAAGGAAATAGAAAGCCCCAAGTTCCAATTTGTTACAACTGCAAACAAAAAGGACATTATGCTAACAAATGTCCACAAAGGAAAAAGACAGCCAAGGCACAAAGAGCAAGAGAAATGGAACTCATTGGTTATGACTACATTGAGATGGACGACTTTGAACTAGAACCAGGAGAAGAATTTCAAAGTCTCAGAGAATTAAAAATGGAAACTACTGATGAAGAATATAGTAGCCAAGAAGAAGAACTGGTTTCAGAACAAGAAGAAGAATCAGAACCAGAAGAATATGATGAAGAACAAATCAGACAGATAGCCTCAATAGTCCAACAAATGAACATGAAAGATGTAGAACTATTTAATAAGATGGACATTGTTGATCCTATTCCAAAAGGAACTTTGAATACAAGAGCTTTTCAGATCACAGGTGATAGTTCTCCATATATAAGAGTACAAATTTTGTGTGGAGAAATGACTCAAGAATTTGATGCAATGATAGACACTGGTGCAAGTCATTGTGTGTGCAGAAAAGAAATATTTCCCCCTGGTTTCACACAACCTTATGCAGGAGGAAGTTTAAAAGTTGCAGGAGGATATATTATTGAAGTTAACCAAAAGAGTGCTTTTAGCTTCATAAAGATTTGTGGAAAATTATATCCTGCTGATTTTATCATTGCTAATACATCAGAATGTGATATGGTTCTTGGTATGAATCTTTTGAGAAGATTAGGAGAATATTCTTTCACCAAAGATCATTTTATTGTAAATGGTATAAAGACTCCAATCATCAACCAACCATGGAGGTTAACAGGAAGCCATGATCCATATATTGGTGTGATAAAAATTGATGGAGTATTATATGATGATTCCAATCCAAGAGAAGGATTAGTAAGAATTGGTGGAGAAAGAATAATTCAAGGAAGAGTGGTTGAAAGAGATCAGCAAGAAAAGAAAAAGAAAGAAGTCACTTTCTTTGATGAAAAAGAAAAGGTCAGAGAATATAATGAGCTTGCTCATAGACTCAATCCTCTTTATAAGCAGAAACAACCAAGAGCTTATCCTATTGTTGATAAAACTCCAAGAAAAAATATCTTAAACACATGGGATCTTAGTCCAGAAATTATTAGAGCATCTGTCTGTGAAGATGAAAAAGAAGATGTTAAATCTTGGCCACAAAATTATAAAGATGCAGTTGTCAGAGCTAATCCATTGGATGGTTATAGCTATAAGAAAGAAAGAAAAGTAAAGGAAAATGTACTAGAGGGTGGGATGGTATGCAAATTATGAAAGAGAAATGTTAGCCATTGTTAAATGCTGCAAGAAGTGGAGTTATCTTTTGTTACCAAAACCTTTTGATGTTAAAACAGATTGTCAGCTTCTAATTCCCATGAAAAAAGGTGCAGCAGATCCAAGAATGGCTAGTGGAAGAATTTTGAAATGGCAGATACAGCTCCAATCATATGTGTTCAATATGATTTACATCAAAGGAGCAACAAACATACTTCCTGATTTAGGAAGCAGGGAATTTGTAAAGCCTCAAGGGTCCGAAGATGTTACAGATCCAATGCCAGAACATTTGGCAAGGATATTCCTAAGGCACTGTGTTCCTTGGAATGATTTAGAGCCTAATATCAAATTTGCTTTTGATGCAGATGAACCTCCTGACCTCATACACCTCAGGATGATGTCCTTTGAAGAACATGAGGAAAGAATCATAGCAGGCACTGAAGAACCTTCTTGCAACATACCAGATGTTACTAACAACTATTGCAAGAGATGGGAACCATTCTGGGAATTGGTTCAACAGATTCCAGAAGCACCATATATTATGAGACCTTACATTGCAAAGTATTATTGTTGGCTCCATTATTATTTAGGACATGTCTATGACGTTCTTACAGACAAGTTGTTCTTCTATCAGAATGCTAATCATGAAATGCAGCCTTACAGACATGTTCCAAAGTTGTTCAACACTGTTGGACAAGAAAAGAATAATATTCAAATTGCAGGAGTCCTTGTTTTGAGAAACCCTAATCTTTGGGTTTATGAATTGTTACAGATTGAAAAATTACTGTTGGCAATGTGGTCCATAGATCTGTGTCCCGATGATGGTGTTTGGTTACTTGTGAAGATATATGCAGAATCCTTTGTGTTCAAAGATTGGACACCAGCTACAAAGATTCTCATGAAGCACATCTTCCGTGAAAAAGAATTGTCAGTTGTCCAGCAAAAAGAATATCTCAAGGCTTGGGATATAATGATTAATTCAGGATATGTTTTTGAATCTCCTCTCGACATATCAGAAAAATGTTTTTGTATTGGTTTAAACTGTTGTGGCGCAAGATTGGTAAATGACAGAATAAAGCCCATTGTATATTCTGCACATTGGAGTCTTCTTGGAAGAATACCAGCAGCTTTTCAGGTTTGGGATGTATTCCATCAATACTATATTCCAAGAGTCCTTCCGGTCCACAGAGGTCCAGTAATTGCTCTAACCAAAGATTGCATCATGCTTTGGGCTTGGTTAGAATTTCATGCCAGAGAAGCTTTCATCAATGATTATAATCTTGTAAATTTTGGCATAGCTCCTGAAGTCCCTCTTGATCAACCATTTCTGGTTAGTTGGCATTTGTCTACTATGACAGGAAGAGGACATTTACATCCAGATGTGATGAGAAGAAAGTTTATCCAACATTGGCTTGGATTTACTCTTAATGATGTAATAAGACTTCATTGGTTTAATCCTCCTTACAGTCCTAATTATATTTTCAGATCTTGGAATAGAATCCGATGGACTTGGAGAAGATTCCTGACAGATGGTCAGATGGTTCTGCCTGAAGAAGAAAGACTGCATAGATCAGATACTCCTGTAAGGAAATTTTATGATTCAGATAATATGCAGACTACTAATGATGAATATGTAGTTCCAGATTTAAATGCAGGACCATCAGAAGTTCGTGGAGATGCACAGGCCCAGGATGCTCAACCTGGCTTAGAAGAAGAAGTCCAGAGGAATCCAGAGTATGATCCAGACTTTACTCAGCCCCTGGAACCAGGAAACAATAGTGATCAATATGAAGATTATCTTGATCTACCTGACAGGGAGGATGAACCCGGATACAAGGCTGAACGACATCCAGATGATATTCAACCAGGAGACTCAGATTGGTCTTCTGACACAGGTTCATATTCATGAATGTGAACTGGAACTGGTTCATCAACAGTACATGCCATAAACTGTTGACAGTAGTACAAGCTGTATAATTGTACGCCGCATCTTAGTAGGTCTGGCGGTATATAAATTATGATATCTACATTGTAGTACATTCTGGCTTTTGTTCATGGGCAGTTTCATCGCTTAAGACCCGTGACCTGCTTTATTCATGTGACGTCCGGTCCGATTTGGGCCCTCACATAAGATAATGATTGTACTATTATTCCCCTTTATGTCATGTTGGCAGGCATGTTGCCAAATATCAAAAGAATCTTATCTCTTCCATGTGGATCAACAGTTCCCCGCATGTGAAGTTGTCGATGATAAGACCTTAGTGGAGTTACTGTTCCTCCTATGGTCTAGCTTCAACCATCGGAATTGAGACGCGTGTCCAACGTACCCACGCTCGACTCTTCCGGTAAAAAGAACAGTCTTAGCCGGTCACCTAAAAAGTGATCTGATTTTGTGTATAAATAAACCTCGAAGCCTCAGTCTTAGGCAGAGGAAGGCGGAGTCTAGAATAGAGTCTAGAGTCTTTAGGATGTCTACTTAAAGCGCTAGTCGCTTACAGACTTTGTGAAGCATTCGCTTCTATATCCATATGTACTGTTATGCTGTTTCCATGTTAATATGAAATATTTTCAGTTTGCAATATGATTCCATGCATGAATGAAATCCGTTTATAATTGCTGAGCGTAGTCAAATACTTCTGCAAGTCTCTGTCGGGTGTCATTCTATGATCATTGAGCTGTTGCGAGTTGTTGTCGGGGTAGGCGTTGTTATCGCAGGCGTTGTTTGATCAGTACGAATGCTAAGGGTGTGACACTAGGCGGCTTTAGCGGTCCGGAGCGCAGAGGAAGGTTGAACGAGGCGAATATGCAGTAGTCTCATCAGAATTGTCAGCGGAAGGATTTTGGGTATGGAGTTGTAAAACTTTCTGTAATTTATTTCTGTTAGCAGCAAAAGCGTGTTTTAAAAATGGATATAGATAGCAATGTGGATCGAATGTCTGTGAGTGAATTTCAAGAACATTTCTTTGAAAGCAATCTTTCCCCTTTTAATCTGAAGTTCAATAGATGGATAGTGATCGGGATAGTCCTACTGGGAACAATACTTTTGGCATTGATATTAGTGATAACAGGAACTCTTCACCTATAGCCCAACAAAGACTTCGTGATAAAATTAGTCTGTGGCATCAAATACTTTTCTTTGTAATCCTTGTTACAGTCCTTGTTGCTATTATCCTTGTGTTATCCCTGTCTAAATACAAATAAGCTATAAGCTATCTCTGAGAAGATCCGTATGCTCTCACCTCGCAGCGATTAAACCTTATGGTAGCTGATCTGGGTGATCAAAAGGATTTATCAGTTACGCTTGTTAGTAGCTTAGGAGTATTTATCCTTTATCTGTGAATCCCTGGTGCAATCTAGACAGAAATCCGAAAGGAAGACTATAGAAAGCATTTCCGGGCCAGATACAGTTCGTAAAGCCACTGTTTCCACCACTATTCACTTGTTTGCCGAGCAACACCGAAACATCGTTCATAGTCACTCGTTCATAATCTGCCGAACACCCGAAATACTGTTCACAGTTACAAAACATGGCAGCTGATTTCAAACTGTTTCCAAAACGTCTTGATCCTTTCCAAGACCTTGTTATGTTGTGTCTAACAATGTATTACTCTCCAAATGATTATAAGAAAAACAAAAATAGACCTCCAATGTCTATAGGAGCACCAAGTCAGTCTGGTATGGTAGTAAATGATGCTGAGATCAATATGGTTGTAGAAAAACCTTTCGGAGAATACGAAAGAATGTTTGGAGACATTCCAAATCATAAGATAGAAGATATCTTTGATTTGAAAAAGGATGTAAAACAAGAAATGAAAGCAGTAGCCAGAGCAGGTGGTAAAGATTGGAATTCTTTAATGGCCAGACTAGGATCAATGAGACTTTACACTCCAAGAGTTACACAATATTATAACAGAGTTGAAACATTGGTCAGAGTTGAAAATATAGATGGTCAGAATGAACTCCCTGTGTTTAGCAAACCTCAAATTGAAAATGTATTACAAGCTTATGAAAAGCTAGGAATGAGGTACATCCATTTCGGTGCAATAAAGATCAAACTCTTCCCCCACTTCAGATCAGGATTGAACATCACAACTCTTGTCACATTGTTTGATGTGAGACATCAAAACATAGAAGATGCAATAGTAGCCCAAGGCTTGATAAGTCTGCACAATGGTGCACAATGGGGAATCTGTCTACCAAATTATATGATGCCCATAGTTGATGGAGCTAGAGGAGACAGATGGGCAACTATGTGGAGATTGGCTTTAAAAACACATGGTTCATCCTTAGCAGAAGGAGAATCCATTATGTCAGTAGGCTTTGAATTTTATTACCAACTGACTAACACCAATATGCCAATCAATCTCAAGGAACAAGGAGATCCCAACTCTCAATTAAAATACTCTGAACAAAGATCAGAAGGATGGTATCAGAGCCAGTGTTTGGCGAAGAATCACTAGGTTATAGTGATTATGAAATCCCTTTAGTACCAAAAGGCACTTCAGGCCTTTCACATCGCATAGATCCAGCTACTTACTTCTTAACACCTTTGTCTCAAAGAATTGCAGAACAGACAAGTTATCAAAAGCTTCAAAATATAGATCCTACTGAATGGATAGATGAACAAATACTAGTTAAGGATCCTTCATCAGCTTTTGAAGAACTTCAACAGGCAGCAAAACTTGAAAGTCAGTATTTTACAAATCCTTATGAAGTAAAGGTGTTCACAATTGAAGAAGCTATACATCTAGATCCAAAAGAAGAATGCACAAGAATCTTAGAAAGCATATGTGAACAAAACGGTGATGATGCTTTCCCTAAACCAAAGGTTCAAGGAGTTGAAATGGAAATCATTACAAAACCAGGTTTGCATTCTTACATGAGAAATAAAATAGTCTATTCAATTGAAGATAGAAAATTTCTTGAAGAAGAAGTAAGCAGCCTTTTAGAACAAGGTCTTATCAGACCTTCCAAGGGTCAATACTCTTGTCCAGCATTTGTGGTTCATAAACATTCAGAAATAAAAAGAGGCAAGCCGAGGATGGTTGTAAATTACAAAGCACTAAATGATATTACAGAACCAGACAGGTATCCTATTCCTACTACACAAGGTTTGTTTTCTGATATTGCTAAATCTAGAGTCTTCACAGTTATAGATATGAAGTCAGGCTTCTATCAAATACCAATCAGAGAAGAAGACAAACATAAAACAGCCTTTACAGTTGTGTATAGTAAAGGAACATTCTTTGAATGGAATGTTATGCCCTTTGGGTTGAGAAATGCTCCTCCAGTGTTTCAAAGGGTAGTTGATGCTCATTTCAGTTTCAATGGTTTCAAGAGATATATTGATGACATATTAGTTCATTCAGAAACTTTGAAAGAACATGTTCCATTGCTTAGGTTATTCCAAAAGCAAGTTAGCATTGCAGGGATGGTAATCAGCAAAAAGAAGTTAGCTGCTCTAAAGTCAAAGGTTGACTATTTGGGAATGGAAATCCAAGACGGTAAGATAACAATTCAACCACATATCTTACATAAATTTCTTGAGTACCCAAATGAATTAATTCACAAGAAGCAATGCCAACAATTGCTTGGAAGTCTGAATTACGTTCAAAGTTTTTGTGAGGGAAAAACAATCCAAAAGTGGAGAACAATCTTGAACAAGTTTGTGAAGAAAGAATCTCCACCATGGAATGAAGAAATGACTAAAGCAGTCATTGCAATCAAAGAAGTCATCAAGAAGATTCCTACATTAAAGATTCCTACACATGATGAATTTTGTACAATTGAAACTGATGCAAGTGAAATCGGGTTTGCAGGAATGTTAATTCAAGATAACCAGATATGTGGTTATTATTCAGGCTCATGGAATAAAACCCAACAGAGGTATGCAAATTATGAAAGAGAAATGTTAGCCATTGTTAAATGCTGCAAGAAGTGGAGTTATCTTTTGTTACCAAAACCTTTTGATGTTAAAACAGATTGTCAGCTTCTAATTCCCATGAAAAAAGGTGCAGCAGATCCAAGAATGGCTAGTGGAAGAATTTTGAAGTGGCAGTTACAGCTCCAATCATATGTGTTCAATATGATTTACATCAAAGGAGCAACAAATATACTTCCTGATTTGGGAAGCAGGGAATTTGTAAAGCCTCAAGGGTCCGAAGATGTTACAGATCCAATGCCAGAACATTTGGCAAGGATATTCCTAAGGCACTTTGTTCCTTGGAATGATTTAGAGCCTAATATCAAATTTGCTTTTGATGCAGATGAACCTCCTGACCTCATACACCTCAGGATGATGTCCTTTGAAGAACATGAGGAAAGAATCATAGCAAGGATGTTGTAGATATCAAAGAAAAATTAACAGCCTTATCAAGAAAACCAGATCCACCAGAGAAAAAGAAATCTGAGAAAATTGATTTCTCTAAAGGAGGAATCTCTTTTGGAAAATCTTCCCAATCCACTGATATGGAAATTATTTTGAAACCAAGAGATGTAGGAAGATTTGAGAAGCTCAGACACTCAGACATAGTAAAAGAAGAAGATTCTCCCCAATCAGATAACAGAGAAGTGAATGTTGTAAGTAAATATACCTTCTTACAAATGATGGGAGAAATAGATGAAAAGTATAAATGGCTCAGTACAAGTTATGTCCCTAATGAAGAAGAATGGAGAAGGTTTACTTTTGCAGAAAAAAGATGGATGATAAGAGCCATGAACATGTCAGAAGCAGAGGCAGATGCTTTTCAAGCATATTTTATTTATATTCCTCAATTCACTGTCAAAACAAGTATAGACAGTTCACCAAAAACAAGCAGTCCCCCTGATGAAAGATATCACAGACCAGTTTGGGGAATACCTCACTCTCCCTCAACAATGAGTGAGTGGGATGCTTTTTGGGATGAAGTCTATAGACCTATAGAGACATCAGAATACTTCAATCTAAGATTTGCAAGACCTCATCAAGAGAAAGGAAAATGGAAAGAAGAAGGAACAAGTAGCTCACACTTTAGTCCATGGTATCCTTCTGACCCTCCTACACAAGTAGCACCTGATCAGTACTTGTGGTTACACATTGATCTCACTCCTTTCCATGCAAGAAGAAAGAAGATTGAAGAATGGATAAGACATCTTGAAGGAATCAGAGATTTAAGAGGTTTGAATGAAGATACATTAATAGCTGCAGCTCCAAAGTATTTCAGAGGATTTTTAGCAGAATGGTGGAACAGAGTCCAACCTACATTCAAGGTAAGAATGAGTGATGGAACATCAACTGAACATCCAATCAGTTCTCTATCAGAACTAAGTTATACCTTGATGACATATTTATGTCTAGGGCAGAGAGATGAAAGTTCTGTCCTAAAACAATCATTCATGACTCAACAATGTTGTGGTTATGATATTGGAGAATTCTTGTTAAGAATGGAAACCCTTGCCTACGATGCAGGAATAGAATATGATGTGTTGGCAAAGCAATATGTCAAAGGTAATCTGCCTGGTCCTTATCCCAATATTGTTACAGAAGAAATGGCTAAAGAAGGAAAGGACATAAACACAATCAGCATGATAGAATTGATAGCTTTCATTGATTGGGTTGTTACTCAACAATGCAACAGAATGAAATTGGCAGAAGAAACAAAGAAACAAAAGTATGCTTGTCCAAAAGGATTGTTGGATAGGATACTTGGAACACAACCATGCAAGGTTAAGAAGTATTTTAAACCTAAGAAAAAGAAATGCAAGAAAGGTTGTGGATGCAGAGATTGTGAAAAGAAATACTCTTTCAAAAAGAAAAAGAAGTTTTGGAAAAGAGAAGAGTATAAGCCAAAGAAGAGATACAGAGGTTTCCTAAAAGGAAATAGAAAGCCCCAAGTTCCAATTTGTTACAACTGCAAACAAAAAGGACATTATGCTAACAAATGTCCACAAAGGAAAAAGACAGCCAAGGCACAAAGAGCATGAGAAATGGAACTCATTGGTTATGACTACATTGAGATGGATGACTTTGAACTAGAACCAGGAGAAAGAATTTCAAAGTCTCAGAGAATTAAAAATGGAAACTACTGTTGAAGAATATAGTAGCCAAGAAGAAGAACTGGTTTCAGAACAAGAAGAAGAATCAGAACCAGAAGAATATGATGAAGAACAAATCAGACAGATAGCCTCAATAGTCCAACAAATGAACATGAAAGATGTGGAACTATTTAATAAGATGGACATTGTTGATCCTATTCCAAAAGGAACTTTGAATACAAGAGCTTTTCAAATCACAGGTGATAGTTCTCCATATATAAGAGTACAAATTTTGTGTGGAGAAATGACTCAAGAATTTGATGCAATGATAGACACTGGTGCAAGTCATTGTGTGTGCAGAAAAGAAATATTTCCCCCTGGTTTCACACAACCTTATGCAGGAGGAAGTTTAAAAGTTGCAGGAGGATATATTATTGAAGTTAACCAAAAGAGTGCTTTTAGCTTCATAAAGATTTGTGGAAAATTATATCCTGCTGATTTTATCATTGCTAATACATCAGAATGTGATATGGTTCTTGGTATGAATCTTTTGAGAAGATTAGGAGAATATTCTTTCACCAAAGATCATTTTATTGTAAATGGCATAAAGACTCCAATCATCAATCGCCAGGAAGCCATGATCCATATATTGGTGTGATAAAAATTGATGGAGTATTATATGATGATTCCAATCCAAGAGAAGGATTAGTAAGAATTGGTGGAGAAAGAATAATTCAAGGAAGAGTGGTTGAAAGAGATCAGCAAGAAAAGAAAAAGAAAGAAGTCACTTTCTTTGATGAAAAAGAAAAGGTCAGAGAATATAATGAGCTTGCTCATAGACTCAATCCTCTTTATAAGCAGAAACAACCAAGAGCTTATCCTATTGTTGATAAAACTCCAAGAAAAAATATCTTAAACACATGGGATCTTAGTCCAGAAGTTATCAGAGCATCTATCTATGAAGATGAAAAAGAAGATGTTAAATCTTGGCCACAAAATTATAAAGATGCAGTTGTCAGAGCTAATCCATTGGATGGTTATAGCTATAACCTAGTGATTCTTCGCCAAACACTGGCTCTGATACCATCCCACCCTCTAGTACATTTGTACACCATGGAATGAAGAAATGACTAAAGCAGTCATTGCAATCAAAGAAGTCATCAAGAAGATTCCTACATTAAAGATTCCTACACATGATGAATTTTGTACAATTGAAACTGATGCAAGTGAAATCGGGTTTGCAGGAATGTTAATTCAAGATAACCAGATTTGTGGTTATTATTCAGGCTCATGGAATAAAACCCAACAGAGGTATGCAAATTATGAAAGAGATTTGTGGGTATGGAGTTGTAAAACTTTCTGTAATTTATTTCTGTTAGCAGCAGAAGCGTGTTTTAAAAATGGATATAGATAGCAATGTGGATCGAATGTCTGTGAGTGAATTTCAAGAACATTTCTTTGAAAGCAATCTTTCCCCTTTTAATCTGAAGTTCAATAGATGGATAGTGATCGGGATAGTCCTACTGGGAACAATACTTTTGGCATTGATATTAGTGATAACAGGAACTCTTCACCTATAGCCCAACAAAGACTTCGTGATAAAATTAGTCTGTGGCATCAAATACTTTTCTTTGTAATCCTTGTTACAGTCCTTGTTGCTATTATCCTTGTGTTATCCCTATCTAAATACAAATAAGCTATAAGCTATCTCTGAGAAGATCCGTATGCTCTCACCTCGCAGCGATTAAACCTTATGGTAGCTGATCTGGGTGATCAAAAGGATTTATCAGTTACGCTTGTTAGTAGCTTAGGAGTATTTATCCTTTATCTTTGAATCCCTGGTGCAATCTAGACAGAAATCCGAAAGGAAGACTGTAGAAAGCATTTCCGGGCCAGATACAGTTCGTAAAGCCACTGTTTCCACCACTATTCACTATTTGCCGAACAACACCAGAAACACTGTTCATAGTCACTGTTCATAATCTGCCGAACACCCGAAATACTGTTCACAGTTACAAAACATGGCAGCTGATTTCAAACTGTTTCCAAAACGTCTTGATCCTTTCCAAGACCTTTTTATGTTGTGTCTAACAATGTATTACTCTCCAAATGATTATAAGAAAAACAAAAATAGACCTCCAATGTCTATAGGAGCACCAAGTCAGTCTGGTATGGTAGTAAATGATGCTGAGATCAATATGGTTGTAGAAAAACCTTTTGGCGAATAGGAAAGAATGTTTGGAGACATTCCAAATTATAAGATAGAAGATATCTTTGATTTGAAAAAGGATGTAAAACAAGAAATGAAAGCAGTAGCCAAACCAGGTGGTAAGGATTGGAATTCCTTAATGGCCAGACTAGGGTCAATGAGACTTTACACTCCAAGAGTCACACAATATTATAACAGAGTTGAAACATTGGTCAGAGTTGAAAATATAGATGGTCAGAATGAACTCCCTGTGTTTAGCAGACCTCAAATTGAAAATGTATTACAAGCTTATGAAAAGCTAGGAATGAGGTACATCCATTTCGGTGCAATAAAGATCAAACTCTTCCCCCACTTCAGATCAGGATTGAACATCACAACTCTTGTCACATTGTTTGATGTGAGACATCAAAACATAGAAGATGCAATAGTAGCCCAAGGCTTGATAAGTCTGCACAATGGTGCACAATGGGGAATCTGTCTACCAAATTATATGATGCCCATAGTTGATGGAGCTAGAGGAGACAGGATGGGCTACTATGTGGAGATTGGCACTCAAAACCCAAGGTTCATCCTTAGCAGAAGGAGAATCCATTATGTCAGTAGGCTTTGAATTTTATTACCAACTGACTAACACCAATATGCCAATCAATCTCAAGGAACAAGGAGATCCCAACTCTCAATTAAAATATTCTGAACAAAGATCAGAAGGATTTAGACGTCTTCCAGCAAGAATCACAGATGTGATGGCCCCTGATGAATGGAAGGTTTCATTGCCTACAGAGTTTAGAAGATCTATTGATAAACAGATGTCAGACCTAAAAGGCAAAGAAGTTGTCAAAGAACCAGATGTGGTTTCAAAAAGTTTATCATTAAGAATACCTAACAACAGACTGAAAATTGATGAAGAAAGAGCTAGGAAGGCTGATAACACTGGTAGGAGAGAAGTAGAGCTCCCTCTAAAGCCTTTAACCGGAAACCAAAAGTCAACTGCAAGGCCACCAGAGATTTTCAGAACAATAGATTTAATCAGCCCTGGAATAGTTTATCATAGCAGAGATTATAAGACAAGGAAAGTGGAAGGTGTAGAATGTTATCAAAATCCTATGCCATGGAGATGGCCTACACAAGCAGATGGATTTAACATAGCCTATAAATACATTGATGATAAATGGTATATAGAGGCATGTCTTCCACAATTAGTTGTCAAAGATGGTCATGAAGTTAAAGAGCAAAGCCAGACACATAAGATGTTTAATTACGTGTTTGAATGGACACAGTATTTTGATGCTCTTGAAGCAATGTTTGGAGCTGTATCTGCCATTTCAAAATTCTTCCACTAGCCATTCTTGGATCTGCTGCACCTTTTTTCATGGGAATTAGAAGCTGACAATCTGTTTTAACATCAAAGGAGCAACAAACATACTTCCTGATTTGGGAAGCAGGGAATTTGTAAAGCCTCAAGGGTCCGAAGATGTTACAGATCCAATGCCAGAACATTTGGCAAGGATATTCCTAAGGCACTGTGTTCCTTGGAATGATTTAGAGCCTAATATCAAATTTGCTTTTGATGCAGATGAACCTCCTGACCTCATACACCTCAGGATGATGTCCTTTGAAGAACATGAGGAAAGAATCATAGCAGGCACTGAAGAACCTTCTTGCAACATACCAGATGTTACTAACAACTATTGCAAGAGATGGGAACCATTCTGGGAATTGGTTCAACAGATTCCAGAAGCACCATATATTATGAGACCTTACATTGCAAAGTATTATTGTTGGCTCCATTATTATTTAGGACATGTCTATGACGTTCTTACAGACAAATTGTTCTTCTATCAGAATGCTAATCATGAAATGCAGCCTTACAGACATGTTCCAGAGTTGTTCAACACTGTTGGACAAGAAAAGAATAATATTCAAATTGCAGGAGTCCTTGTTTTGAGAAACCCCAATCTTTGGGTTTATGAATTGTTACAGATTGAAAAATTACTGTTGGCAATGTGGTCCATAGATCTGTGTCCCGATGATGGTGTTTGGTTACTTGTGAAGATATATGCAGAATCCTTTGTGTTCAAAGATTGGACACCAGCTACAAAGATTCTCATGAAGCACATCTTCCCTGAAAAAGAATTGTCAGTTGTCCAGCAAAAAGAATATCTCAAGGCTTGGGATATAATGATTAATTCAGGATATGTTTTTGAATCTCCTCTCGACATATCAGAAAAATGTTTTTGTATTGGTTTAAACTGCTGTGGCGCAAGATTGGTAAATGACAGAATAAAGCCCATTGTATATTCTGCACATTGGAGTCTTCTTGGAAGAATACCAGCAGCTTTTCAGGTTTGGGATGTATTCCATCAATACTATATTCCAAGAGTCCTTCCGGTCCACAGAGGTCCAGTAATTGCTCTAACCAAAGATTGCATCATGCTTTGGGCTTGGTTAGAATTTCATGCCAGAGAAGCTTTCATCAATGATTATAATCTTGTAAATTTTGGCATAGCTCCTGAAGTCCCTCTTAATCAACCATTTCTGGTTAGTTGGCATTTGTCTACTATGACAGGAAGAGGACATTTACATCCAGATGTGATGAGAAGAAAGTTTATCCAACATTGGCTTGGATTTACTCTTAATGATGTAATAAGACTTCATTGGTTTAATCCTCCTCACAGTCCTAATTATATTTTCAGGTCTTGGAATAGAAGCCGATGGACTTGGAGAAGATTCCTGACAGATGGTCAGATGGTTCTACCTGAAGAAGAAAGACTGCATAGATCAGATACTCCTGTAAGGGAATTTTATGATCCAGACTTTACTCAGCCTCAGGAACCAGGAAACAATAGTGATCAATATGAAGATTATCTTGATCTACCTAACAGGGAGGATGAACCCGGATACAAGGCTGAACGACATCCAGGTGATATTCAACCAGGAGACTCAGATTGGTCTTCTGACACAGGTTCATATTCATGAATGTGAACTGGAACTGGTTCATCAACAGTACATGCCATAAACTGTTGACAGTAGTACAAGCTGTATAATTGTACGCCGCATCTTAGTAGGTATGGCGGTATATAAATTATGATATCTACATTGTAGTACATTCTGGCTTTTGTTCATGGGCAGTTTCATCGCTTAAGACCCGTGACCTGCTTTATTCATGTGAAGTCCGGTCCGATTTGGGCCCTCACATAAGATAATGATTGTACTATTATTCCCCTTTATGTCATGTTGGCAGGCATGTTGCCAGATATCAAAAGAATCTTATCTCTTCCATGTGGATCAACAGTTCCCCGCATGTGAAGTTGTCGATGATAAGACCTTAGTGGAGTTACTGTTCCTCCTATGGTCTAGCTTCAACCATCGGAATTGAGACGCGTGTCCAACGTACCCACGCTCGACTCTTCCGGTAAAAAGAACAGTCTAAGCCGGTCACCTAAAAAGTGATCCGCTTTTGTGTATAAATAAACCTCGAAGCCTCAGTCTTAGGCAGAGGAAGGCGGAGTCTAGAATAGAGTCTAGAGTCTTTAGGATGTCTACTTAAAGCGCTAGTCGCTTACAGACTTTGTGAAGCATTCGCTTCTATATCCATATGTACTGTTATGCTGTTTCCATGTTAATATGAAATATTTTCAGTTTGCAATATGATTCCATGCATGAATGAAATCCGTTTATAATTGTTGAGCGTAGTCAAATACTTCTGCAAGTCTCTGTCGGGTGTCATTCTATGATCATTGAGCTGTTGCGAGTTGTTGCCGGGGTAGGCGTTGTTATCGCAGGCGTTGTTTGATCAGTCTGAATGCTAAGGGTGTGACACTAGGCGGCTTTAGCGGTCCAGAGCGCAGAGGAAGGTTGAACGAGGCGAATATGCAGTAGTCTCATCAGAATTGTCAGCGGAAGGATTTTGGGTATGGAGTTGTAAAACTTTCTGTAATTTATTTCTGTTAGCAGCAGAAGCGTGTTTTAAAAATGGATATAGATAGCAATGTGGATCGAATGTCTGTGAGTGAATTTCAAGAACATTTCTTTGAAAGCAATCTTTCCCCTTTTAATCTGAAGTTCAATAGATGGATAGTGATCGGGATAGTCCTACTGGGAACAATACTTTTGGCATTGATATTAGTGATAACAGGAACTCTTCACCTTTAGCCCAACAAAGACTTCATGATAAAATTAGTCTGTGGCATCAAATACTTTTCTTTGTAATCCTTGTTACAGTCCTTGTTGCGGTTATCCTTGTGTTATCCCTGTCTAAATACAAATAAGCTATAAGCTATCTCTGAGAAGATCCGTATGCTCTCACCTCGCAGCGATTAAACCTTATGGTAGCTGATCTGGGTGATCAAAAGGATTTATCAGTTACGCTTGTTAGTAGCTTAGGAGTATTTATCCTTTATCTGTGAATCCCTGGTGCAATCTAGACAGAAATCCGAAAGGAAGACTATAGAAAGCATTTCCGGGCCAGATACAGTTCGTAAAGCCACTGTTTCCACCACTATTCACTGTTTGCCGAGCAACACCAGAAACACTGTTCATAGTCACTGTTCATAATCTGCCGAACACCCGAAATACTGTTCACAGTTACAAAACATGGCAGCTGATTTCAAACTGTTTCCAAAACGTCTTGATCCTTTCCAAGACCTTGTTATGTTGTGTCTAACAATGTATTACTCTCCAAATGATTATAAGAAAAACAAAAATAGACCTCCAATTTCTATAGGAGCACCAAGTCAGTCTGGTATGGTAGTAAATGATGCTGAGATCAATATGGTTGTAGAAAAACCTTTTGGAGAATACGAAAGAATGTTTGGAGACATTCCAAATCATAAGATAGAAGATATCTTTGATTTGAAAAAGGATGTAAAACAAGAAATGAAAGCAGTAGCCAGAGCAGGTGGTAAAGATTGGAATTCTTTAATGGCCAGACTAGGATCAATGAGACTTTACACTCCAAGAGTTACACAATATTATAACAGAGTTGAAACATTGGTCAGAGTTGAAAATATAGATGGTCAGAATGAACTCCCTGTGTTTAGCAGACCTCAAATTGAAAATGTATTACAAGCTTATGAAAAGCTAGGAATGAGGTACATCTATTTCGGTGCAATAAAGATCAAACTCTTCCCCCACTTCAGATCAGGATTGAACATCACAACTCTTGTCACATTGTTTGATGTGAGACATCAAAACATAGAAGATGCAATAGTAGCCCAAGGCTTGATAAGTCTGCACAATGGTGCACAATGGGGAATCTGTCTACCAAATTATATGATGCCCATAGTTGATGGAGCTAGAGGAGACAGATGGGCAACTATGTGGAGATTGGCTTTAAAAACACATGGTTCATCCTTAGCAGAAGGAGAATCCATTATGTCAGTAGGCTTTGAATTTTATTATCAACTGACTAACACCAATATGCCAATCAATCTCAAGGAACAAGGAGATCCCAACTCTCAATTAAAATATTCTGAACAAAGATCAGAAGGATTTAGACCTCTTCCAGCAAGAATCACAGATGTGATGGCCCCTGATGAATGGAAGGTTTCATTGCCTACAGAGTTTAGAAGATCTATTGATAAACAGATGTCAGACCTAAAAGGCAAAGAAGTTGTCAGAGAACCAGATGTGGTTTCAAAAAGTTTATCATTAAGAATACCTGACAACAGACTGAAAATTGATGAAGAAAGAGCTAGGAATGCTGATAACACTGGTAGGAGAGAAGTAGAGCTCCCTCTAAAGCCTTTAACCGGAAACCAAAAGTCAACTGCAAGGCCACCAGAGATTTTCAGAACAATAGATTTAATCAGCCCTGGAATAGTTTATCCTAGAAGAGATTAT
The DNA here is from genome assembly GCA_028583015.1 of Wollemia nobilis. Lineage (NCBI taxonomy): Eukaryota > Viridiplantae > Streptophyta > Pinopsida > Araucariales > Araucariaceae > Wollemia > Wollemia nobilis. The sequence continues at coordinate 8,109,070 of JAQPPZ010007530.1, forward strand.
AAGACAAGGAAAGTGGAAGGTGTAGAATGTTATCAAAATCCTATGCCATGGAGATGGCCTACACAAGCAGATGGATTTAACATAGCCTATAAATACATTGATGATAAATGGTATATAGAGGCATGTCTTCCACAATTAGTTGTCAAAGATGGTCATGAAGTTAAAGAGCAAAGCCAGACACATAAGATGTTTAATTACATGTTTGAATGGACACAGTGTATGGAAAAGAATTTTGATGCTCTTGAAGCAATGTTTAGAGAAGAAATTCATGACATAGAAGAAGCTCTCAATGATGGAGAAAATAAACAAATACAGATATTAGTGAAACTAAACTCCATAATTGATATGCTAGAAAAGGCTGATGCAAGCAAGGATGTTGCAGATATCAAAGAAAAATTAACAGCCTTATCAAGAAAACCAGATCCACCAGAGAAAAAGAAATCTGAGAAAATTGATTTCTCTAAAGGAGGAATCTCTTTTGGAAAATCTTCCCAATCCACTGATATGGAAATTATTTTGAAACCAAGAGATGTAGGAATATTTGAGAAGCTCAGACACTCAGACATAGTAAAAGAAGAAGATTCTCCCCAATCAGATAACAGAGAAGTGAATGTTGTAAGTAAATCTACCTTCTTACAAATGATGGGAGAAATAGATGAAAAGTATAAATGGCTCAGTACAAGTTATGTCCCTAATGAAGAAGAATGGAGAAGGTTTACTTTTGCAGAAAAAATATGGATGATAAGAGCCATGAACATGTCAGAAGAAGAGGCAGATGCTTTTCAAGCACATTTTATTTATATTCCTCAATTCACTGTCAAAACAAGTATAGACAGTTCACCAAAAACAAGCAGTCCCCCTGATGAAAGATATCACAGACCAGTTTGGGGAATACCTCACTCTCCCTCAACAATGAGTGAGTGGGATGCTTTTTGGGATGAAGTCTATAGACCTATAGAGACATCAGAATACTTCAATCTAAGATTTGCAAGACCTCATCAAGAGAAAGGAAAATGGAAAGAAGAAGGAACAAGTAGCTCACACTTTAGTCCATGGTATCCTTCTGACCCTCCTACACAAGTAGCACCTGATCAGTACTTGTGGTTACACATTGATCTCACTCCTTTCCATGCAAGAAGAAAGAAGATTGAAGAATGGATAGGACATCTTGAAGGAATCAGAGATTTAAGAGGTTTGAATGAAGATACATTAATAGCTGCAGCTCCAAAGTATTTCAGAGGATTTTTAGCAGAATGGTGGAACAGAGTCCAACCTACATTCAAGGTAAGAATGAGTGATGGAACATCAACTGAACATCCAATCAGTTCTCTATCAGAACTATGTTATACCTTGATGACATATTTCTGTCTAGGGCAGAGAGATGAAAGTTCTGTCCTAAAACAATCATTCATGACTCAACAATGTTGTGGTTATGATATTGGAGAATTCTTGTTAAGAATGGAAACCCTTGCCTACAATGCAGGAATAGAATATGATGTGTTGGCAAAGCAATATGTCAAAGGTAATCTGCCTGGTCCTTATCCCAATATTGTTACAGAAGAAATGGCTAAAGAAGGAAAGGACATAAACACAATCAGCATGACAGAATTGAAAGCTTTCATTGATTGGGTTGTTACTCAACAATGCAACAGAATGAAATTGGCAGAAGAAACAAAGAAACAAAAGTATGCTTGTCCAAAAGGATTGTTGGATAGGATACTTGGAACACAACCATGCAAGGTTAAGAAGTATTTTAAACCTAAGAAAAAGAAATGCAAGAAAGGTTGTGGATGCAGATATTGTGAAAAGAATAGCTCTGACAACTGCATCTTTATAATTTTGTGGCCAAGATTTAACATCTTCTTTTTCATCTTCACAGACAGATGCTCTAATAATTTCTGGACTAAGATCCCATGTGTTTAAGATATTTTTTCTTGGAGTTTTATCAACAATAGGATAAGCTCTTGGTTGTTTCTGCTTATAAAGAGGATTGAGTCTATGAGCAAGCTCATTATATTCTCTGACCTTTTCTTTTTCATCAAAGAAAGTGACTTCTTTCTTTTTCTTTTCTTGCTGATCTCTTTCAACCACTCTTCCTTGAATTATTCTTTCTCCACCAATTCTTACTAATCCTTCTCTTGGATTGGAATCATCATATAATACTCCATCAATTTTTATCACACCAATATAGGGATCATGGCTTCTTGTTAATCTCCATGGCTGATTGATGATTGGAGTCTTTATGCCATTTACAATAAAATGATCTTTGGTGAAAGAATATTCTCCTAATCTTCTCAAAAGATTCATACCAAGAACCATATCACATTCTGATGTATTAGCAATGATAAAATCAGCAGGATATAATCTTCCACAAATTTTTATGGAGCTAAAAGCACTCTTTTGGTTAACTTCAATAATATATCCTCCTGCAACTTTTAAACTTCCTCCTGCATAAGGTTGTGTGAAACCAGGGGGAAATATTTCTTTTCTGCACACACAATGACTTGCACCAGTGTCTATCATTGCATCAAATTCTTGAGTCATTTCTCCACACAAAATTTGTACTCTTATATATGGAGAACTATCACCTGTGATTTGAAAAGCTCTTGTATTCAAAGTTCCTTTTGGAATAGGATCAACAATGTCCATCTTATTAAATAGTTCCACATCTTTCATGTTCATTTGTTGGACTATTGAGGCTATCTGTCTGATTTGTTCTTCATCATATTCTTCTGGTTCTGATTCTTCTTCTTGTTCTGAAACCAGTTCTTCTTCTTGGCTACTATATTCTTCATCAGTAGTTTCCATTTTTAATTCTCTGAGACTTTGAAATTCTTCTCCTAGTTCTAGTTCAAAGTCATCCATCTCAATGTAGTCATAACCAATGAGTTCCATTTCTCTTGCTCTTTGTGCCTTGGCTGTCTTTTTCCTTTGTGGACATTTGTTAGCATAATGTCCTTTTTGTTTGCAGTTATAACAAATTGGAACTTGGGGTTTTCTATTTCCTTTTAGGAAACCTCTGTATCTCTTCTTTGGCTTATACTCTTTTCTTTTCCAAAACTTCTTTTTCTTTTTGAAAGAGTATTTCTTTTCACAATCTCTGCATCCACAACCTTTCTTGCATTTCTTTTTCTTAGGTTTAAAATACTTCTTAACCTTGCATGGTTGTGTTCCAAGTATCCTATCCAACAATCCTTTTGGACAAGCATACTTTTGTTTCTTTGTTTCTTCTGCCAATTTCATTCTGTTGCATTGTTGAGTAACAACCCAATCAATGAAAGCTGTCAATTCTGTCATGCTGATTGTGTTTATGTCCTTTCCTTCTTTAGCCATTTCTTCTCTAACAATACTAGGGTAAGGACCAGGCAGATTACCTTTGACATATTGTTTTGCCAACACATCATATTCTATTCCTGCATTGTAGGCAAGGGTTTCCATTCTTAAGAATAATATTCAAATTGCAGGAGTCCTTGTTTTGAGAAACCCTAATCTTTGGGTTTATGAATTGTTACAGATTGAAAAATTACTGTTGGCAATGTGGTCCATAGATCTGTGTCCCGATGATGGTGTTTGGTTACTTGTGAAGATATATGCAGAATCCTTTGTGTTCAAATATTGGACACCAGCTACAAAGATTCTCATGAAGCACATCTTCCCTGAAAAAGAATTGACAGTTGTCCAGCAAAAAGAATATCTCAAGGCTTGGGATATAATGATTAATTCAGGATATGTTTTTGAATCTCCTCTCGACATATCAGAAAAATGTTTTTGTATTGGTTTAAACTCACATAAGATAATGATTGTACTATTATTCTCCTTATGTCATGTTGGCAGGCATGTTGCCAAATATCAAAAGAATCTTATCTCTTCCATGTGGATCAACAGTTCCCCGCATGTGAAGTTGTCGGTGATAAGACCTTAGTGGAGTTACTGTTCCTCCTATGGTCTAGCTTCAACCATCGGAATTGAGACGCGTGTCCAACGTACCCACGCTCTCTTTTGGATCTAAATGTATAGCTTCTTCAATTGTGAACACCTTTACTTCATAAGGATTTGTAAAATACTGACTTTCAAGTTTTGCTGCCTGTTGAAGAACCCGGGAACCAGGAAACAATAGTGATCAATATGAAGATTATCTTGATCTACCATTCTTGGATCTGCTGCACCTTTTTTCATGGGAATTAGAAGCTGACAATCTGTTTTAACATCAAAAGGTTTTGGTAACAAAAGATAACTCCACTTCTTGCAGCATTTAACAATGGCTAACATTTCTCTTTCATAATTTGCATACCTCTGTTGGGTTTTATTCCATGAGCCTGAATAATAACCACAAATCTGGTTATCTTGAATTAACATTCCTGCAAACCCGATTTCACTTGCATCAGTTTCAATTGTACAAAATTCATCATGTGTAGGAATCTTTAATGTAGGAATCTTCTTGATGACTTCTTTGATTGCAATGACTGCTTTAGTCATTTCTTCATTCCATGGCGGAGATTCTTTCTTCACAAACTTGTTCAAGATTGTTCTCCACTTTTGGATTATTTTTCCCTCACAAAAACTTTAGAGTACAAATTTTGTGTGGAGAAATGACTCAAGAATTTGATGCAATGATAGACACTGGTGCAAGTCATTGTGTGTGCAGAAAAGAAATATTTCCCCCTGGTTTCACACAACCTTATGCAGGAGGAAGTTTAAAAGTTGCAGGAGGATATATTATTGAAGTTAACCAAAAGAGTGCTTTTAGTTCCATAAAGATTTGTGGAAAATTATATCCTGCTGATTTTATCATTGCTAATACATCAGAATGTGATATGGTTCTTGGTATGAATCTTTAGAGAAGATTAGGAGAATATTCTTTCACCAAAGATCATTTTATTGTAAATGGCATAAAGACTCCAATCATCAATCGCCAGGAAGCCATGATCCATATATTGGTGTGATAAAAATTGATGGAGTATTATATGATGATTCCAATCCAAGAGAAGGATTAGTAAGAATTGGTGGAGAAAGAATAATTCAAGGAAGAGTGGTTGAAAGAGATCAGCAAGAAAAGAAAAAGAAAGAAGTCACTTTCTTTGATGAAAAAGAAAAGGTCAGAGAATATAATGAGCTTGCTCATAGACTCAATCCTCTTTATAAGCAGAAACAACCAAGAGCTTATCCTATTGTTGATAAAACTCCAAGAAAAAATATCTTAAACACATGGGATCTTAGTCCAGAAGTTATCAGAGCATCTGTCTGTGAAGATGAAAAAGAAGATGTTAAATCTTGGCCACAAAATTATAAAGATGCAGTTGTCAGAGCTAATCCATTGGATGGTTATAGCTATAAGAAAGAAAGAAAAGTAAAGGAAAATGTACTAGAGGGTGAGATGGTATCAGAGCCAGTGTTTGGCGAAGAATCACTAGGATATAGTGATTATGAAATCCCTTTAGTACCAAAAGGCACTTCAGGCCTTTCACATCGCATAGATCCAACAACTTACTTCTTAACACCTTTGTCTCAAAGAATTGCAGAACAGACAAGTTATCAAAAGCTTCAAAATATAGATCCTACTGAATGGATAGATGAACAAATTCTAGTTAAGGATCCTTCATCAGCTTTTGAAGAACTTCAACAGGCAGCAAAACTTGAAAGTCAGTATTTTACAAAGCCTTATGAAGTAAAGGTGTTCACAATTGAAGAAGCTATACATCTAGATCCAAAAGAAGAATGCACAAGAATCTTAGAAAGCATATGTGAACAAAATGGTGAAGATGCTTTCCCTAAACCGAAGGTTCAAGGAGTTGAAATGGAAATCATTACAAAACCAGGTTTGCATTCTTACATGAGAAATAAAATAGTCTATTCAATTGAAGATAGAAAATTTCTTGAAGAAGAAGTAAGCAGCCTCTTAGAACAAGGTCTCATCAGACCTTCCAAGAGTCAATACTCTTGTCCAGCATTTGTGGTTCGTAAACATTCAGAAATAAAAAGAGGCAAGCCGAGGATGGTTGTAAATTACAAAGCACTGAATGACATTACAGAACCAGACAGGTATCCTATTCCTACTACACAAGATTTGTTTTCTGATATTGATAAATCTAGAGTCTTCACAGTTATAGATATGAAGTCAGGCTTCTATCAAATACCAATCAGAGAAGAAGACAAGCATAAAACAGCCTTTACAGTTGTGTGTAGTAAAGGAACATTCTTTGAATGAAATGTTATGCCCTTTGGGTTGAGAAATGCTCCTTCAGTGTTTCAAAGGGTAGTTGATGCTCATTTCAGTTTCAATGGTTTCAAGAGATATATTGATGACATATTAGTTCATTCAAAAACTTTGAAAGAACATGTTCCATTGCTTAGGTTATTCCAAAAGCAAGTTAGCATTGCAGGGATGGTAATCAGCAAAAAGAAGTTAGCTGCTCTAAAGTCAAAGGTTGACTATTTGGGAATGGAAATCCAAGACGGTAAGATAATAGTTCAACCACATATCTTACATAAATTTCTTGAGTACCCAAATGAATTAATTCACAAGAAGCAATGCCAACAATTGCTTGGAAGTTTGAACTATGTTCAAAGTTTTTGTGAGGGAAAAAAACAATCCACAAGTGGAGAACAATCTTGAACAAGTTTGTGAAGAAAGAATCTCCACCATGGAATGAAGAAATGACTAAAGCAGTCATTGCAATCAAAGAAGTCATCAAGAAGATTCCTAAACATGATGAATTTTGTACAATTGAAACTGATGCAAGTGAAATCGGGTTTGCACGAATGTTAATTCAAGATAACCAGATTTGAGGTTATTATTCAGGCTCATGGAATAAAACCCAACAGAGGTATGCAAATTATGAAAGAGAAATGTTAGCCATTGTTAAATGCTGCAAAAAGTGGAGTTATCTTTTGTTACCAAAACCTTTTGATGTTAAAACAGATTGTCAGCTTCTAATTCCCATTAAAAAAGGTGCAGCAGATCCAAGAATGGCTAGTGGAAGAATTTTGAAATGGCAAATACAGCTCCAATCATATGTGTTCAATATGATTTACATCAAAGGAGCAACAAACATACTTCCTGATTTAGGAAGCAGGGAATTTGTAAAGCCTCAAGGGTCCGAAGATGTTACAGATCCAATGCCAGAACATTTGGCAAGGATATTCCTAAGGCACTGTGTTCCTTGGAATGATTTAGAGCCTAATATCAAATTTGCTTTTGATGCAGATGAACCTCCTGACCTCATACACCTCAGGATGATGTCCTTTGAAGAACATGAGGAAAGAATCATAGCAGGCACTGAAGAACCTTCTTGCAACATACCAGATGTTACTAACAACTATTGCAAGAGATGGGAACCATTCTGAGAATTGGTTCAACAGATTCCAGAAGCACCATATATTATGAGACCTTACATTGCAAAGTATTATTGTTGGCTCCATTATTATTTAGGACATGTCTATGACGTTCTTACAGACAAGTTGTTCTTCTATCAGAATGCTAATCATGAAATGCAGCCTTACAGACATGTTCCAAAGTTGTTCAATACTGTTGGACAAGAAAAGAATAATATTCAAATTGCAGGAGTCCTTGTTTTGAGAAACCCTAATCTTTGGGTTTATGAATTGTTACAGATTGAAAAATTACTGTTGGCAATGTGGTCCATAGATCTGTGTCCCGATGATGGTGTTTGGTTACTTGTGAAGATATATGCAGAATCCTTTGTGTTCAAAGATTGGACACCAGCTACAAAGATTCTCATGAAGCACATCTTCCCTGAAAAAGAATTGTCAGTTGTCCAGCAAAAAGAATATCTCAAGGCTTGGGATATAATGATTAATTCAGGATATGTTTTTGAATCTCCTCTCGACATATCAGAAAAATGTTTTTGTATTGGTTTAAACTGCTGTGGCGCAAGATTGGTAAATGACAGAATAAAGCCCATTGTATATTCTGCACATTGGAGTCTTCTTGGAAGAATACCAGCAGCTTTTCAGGTTTGGGATGTATTCCATCAATACTATATTCCAATAGTACTTCCAGTCCACAGAGGTCCAGTAATTGCTCTAACCAAAGATTGCATCATGCTTTGGGCTTGGTTAGAATTTCATGCCAGAGAAGCTTTCATCAATGATTATAATCTTGTAAATTTTGGCATAGCTCCTGATTACAATCTCTGCATCCACAACCTTTCTTGCATTTTTTTTTCTTAGGTTTAAAATACTTCTTAACCTTGCATGGTTGTGTTCCAAGTATCCTATCCAACAATCCTTTTGGACAAGCATTCTTTTGTTTCTTTGTTTCTTCTGCCAATTTCATTCTGTTGCATTGTTGAGTAACAACCCAATCAATGAAAGCTGTCAATTCTGTCATGCTGATTGTGTTTATGTCCTTTCCTTCTTTAGCCATTTCTTCTATAACAATATTGGGATAAGGACCAGGCAGATTACATTTGACATATTGTTTTGCCAACACATCATATTCTATTCCTGCATTGTAGGCAAGGGTTTCCATTCTTAACAAGAATTCTCCAATATCATAACCACAACATTGTTGAGTCATGAATGATTGTTTTAAGACATAACTTTCATCTCTCTGCCCTAGACAGAAATATGTCATCAAGTTATAACTTAGTTCTGATAGAGAACTGATTGGATGTTCAGTTGATGTTCCATCACTCATCCTTACCTTGAATGTAGGTTGGACTCATGATCATTGAGCTGTTGCGAGTTGTTGCCGGGGTAGGCGTTGTTATCGCAGGCGTTGTTTGATCAGTCCGAATGCTAAGGGTGTGACACTAGGCGGCTTTAGCGGTCCGGAGCGCAGAGGAAGGTTGAACGAGGCGAATATGCAGTAGTCTCATCAGAATTGTCAGCGGAAGGATTTTGGGTATGGAGTTGTAAAACTTTCTGTAATTTATTTATGTTAGCAGCAGAAGCATGTTTTAAAAATGGATATAGATAGCAATGTGGATCGAATGTCTGTGAGTGAATTTCAAGAACATTTCTTTGAAAGCAATCTTTCCCCTTTTAATCTGAAGTTCAATAGATGGATAGTGATCGGGATAGTCCTACTGGGAACAATACTTTTGGCATTGATATTAGTGATAACAGGAACTCTTCACCTTTAGCCCAACAAAGACTTCGTGATAAAATTAGTCTGTGGCATCAAATACTTTTCTTTGTAATCCTTGTTATAGTCCTGGTTGCTATTATCCTTGTGTTATCCCTTTCTAAATACAAATAAGCTATAAGCTATCTCTGAGAAGATCCGTATGCTCTCACCTCGCAGCGATTAAACCTTATGGTAGCTGATCTGGGTGATCAAAAGGATTTATCAGTTACACTTGTTAGTAGCTTAGGAGTATTTATCCTTTATCTGTGAATCCCTGGTGCAATCTAGACAGAAATCCGAAAGGAAGACTGTAGAAAGCATTTCCGGGCCAGATACAGTTCGTAAAGCCACTGTTTCCACCACTATTCACTGTTTGCCGAGCAACACCAGAAACACTGTTCATAGTCACTGTTCATAATCTGTCGAACACCCGAAATACTGTTCACAGTTACAAAATATGGCAGCTGATTTCAAACTGTTTCCAAAACGTCTTGATCCTTTCCAAGACCTTGTTATGTTGAAACATTTCCAAGACAAGATCAATGAGACTTTACACTCCAAGAGTTACACAATATTATAACAGAGTTGAAACATTGGTCAGAGTTGAAAATATAGATGGTCAGAATGAACTCCCTGTGTTTAGCAGACCTCAAATTGAAAATGTATTACAAGCTTATGAAAAGCTAGGAATGAGGTACATCCATTTCGGTGCAATAAAGATCAAACTCTTCCCCCACTTCAGATCAGGATTGAACATCACAACTCTTGTCACATTGTTTGATGTGAGACATCAAAACATAGAAGATGCAATAGTAGCCCAAGGCTTGATAAGTCTGCACAATGGTGCACAATGGGGAATCTGTCTACCAAATTATATGATGCCCATAGTTGATGGAGCTAGAGGAGACAGATGGGCAACTATGTGGAGATTGGCTTTAAAAACACATGGTTCATCCTTAGCAGAAGGAGAATCCATTATGTCAGTAGGCTTTGAATTTTATTATCAACTGACTAACACCAATATGCCAATCAATCTCAAGGAACAAGGAGATCCCAACTCTCAATTAAAATATTCTGAACAAAGATCAGAAGGATTTAGACCTCTTCCAGCAAGAATCACAGATGTGATGGCCCCTGATGAATGGAAGGTTTCATTGCCTACAGAGTTTAGAAGATCTATTGATAAACAGATGTCAGACCTAAAAGGCAAAGAAGTTGTCAAAGAACCAGATGTGGTTTCAAAAAGTTTATCATTAAGAATACCTAACAACAGACTGAAAATTGATGAAGAAAGAGCTAGGAAGGCTGATAACACTGGTAGGAGAGAAGTAGAGCTCCCTCTAAAGCCTTTAACCGGAAACCAAAAGTCAACTGCAAGGCCACCAGAGATTTTCAGAACAATAGATTTAATCAGCCCTGGAATAGTTTATCCTAGAAGAGATTATAAGACAAGGAAAGTGGAAGGTGTAGAATGTTATCAAAATCCTATGCCATGGAGATGGCCTACACAAGCAGATGGATTTAACATAGCCTATAAATACATTGATGATAAATGGTATATAGAGGCATGTCTTCCACAATTAGTTGTCAAAGATGGTCATGAAGTTAAAGAGCAAAGCCAGACACATAAGATGTTTAATTACATGTTTGAATGGACACAGTGTATGGAAAAGAATTTTGATGCTCTTGAAGCAATGTTTAGAGAAGAAATTCATGACATAGAAGAAGCTCTCAATGATGGAGAAAACAAACAAATACAGTTCTTACATGAGAAATAAAATAGTCTATTCAATTGAAGATAGAAAATTTCTTGAAGAAGAAGTAAGCAGCCTTTTAGAACAAGGTCTTATCATACCTTCCAAGAGTCAATACTCTTGTCCAGCATTTGTGGTTCGTAAACATTCAGAAATAAAAGGAGGCAAGCCGAGGATGGTTGTAAATTACAAAGCACTGAATGACATTACAGAACCAGACAGGTATCCTATTCCTACTACACAAGGTTTGTTTTCTGATATAGCTAAATCTAGAGTCTTCACAGTTATAGATATGAAGTCAGGCTTCTATCAAATACCAATCAGAGAAGAAGACAAGCATAAAACAGCCTTTACAATTGTGTGTAGTAAAGGAACATTCTTTGAATGGAATGTTATGCCCTTTGGGTTGAGAAATGCTCCTTCAGTGTTTCAAAGGGTAGTTGATGCTCATTTCAGTTTCAATGGTTTCAAGAGATATATTGATGACATATTAGTTCATTCAGAAACTTTGAAAGAACATGTTCCATTGCTTAGGTTATTCCAAAAGCAAGTTAGCATTGCAGGGATGGTAATCAGCAAAAAGAAGTTAGCTGCTCTAAAGTCAAATGTTGACTATTTGGGAATGGAAATCCAAGACTGTAAGATAACAGTTCAACCACATATCTTACATAAATTTCTTGAGCACCCAAATGAATTAATTCACAAGAAGCAATGCCAACAATTGCTTGGAAGTTTGAACTATGTTCAAAGTTTTTGTGAGGGAAAAACAATCCAAAAGTGGAGAACAATCTTGAACAAGTTTGTGAAGAAAGAATCTCCACCATGGAATGAAGAAATGACTAAAGCAGTCATTGCAATCAAAGAAGTCATCAAGAAGATTCCTACATTAAAGATTCCTACACATGATGAATTTTGTACAATTGAAACTGATGCAAGTGAAATCGGGTTTGCAGGAATGTTAATTCAAGATAACCAGATTTGTGGTTATTATTCAGGCTCATGGAATAAAACCCAACAGAGGTATGCAAATTATGAAAGAGAAATGTTAGCCATTGTTAAATGCTGCAAGAAGTGGAGTTATCTTTTGTTACCAGAACCTTTTGATGTTAAAACAGATTGTTAGCTTCTAATTCCCATGAAAAAAGGTGTAGCAGATCCAAGAATGGCTAGTGGAAGAATTTTGAAATGGCAGATACAGCTCCAATCATATGTGTTCAATATGATTTACATCAAAGGAGCAACAAACATACTTCCTGATTTGGGAAGCAGGGAATTTGTAAAGCCTCAAGGGTCCGAAGATGTTACAGATCCAATGCCAGAACATTTGGCAAGAATATTCCTAAGGCATTGTGTTCCTTGGAATGATTTAGAGCCTAATATCAAATTTGCTTTTGATGCAGATGAACCTCCTGACCTCATACACCTCAGGATGATGTCCTTTGAAGAACATGAGGAAAGAATCATACCAGGCACTGAAGAACCTTCTTGCAACATACCAGATGTTACTAACAACTATTGCAAGAGATGGGAACCATTCTGGGAATTGGTTCAACAGATTCCAGAAGCACCATATATTATGAGACCTTACATTGCAAAGTATTATTGTTGGCTCCATTATTATTTAGGACATGTCTATGACATTCTGACAGACAAGTTGTTCTTTTATCAGAATGCTAATCATGAAATGCAGCCTTACAGACATGTTCCAAAGTTGTTCAACACTGTTGGACAAGAAAAGAATAATATTCAAATTGCAGGAGTCCTTGTTTTGAGAAACCCTAATCTTTGGGTTTATGAATTGTTACAGATTGAAAAACTGTTGTTGGCAATGTGGTCCATAGATCTGTGTCCCGATGATGGTGTTTGGTTACTTGTAAAGATATATGCAGAATCCTTTGTGTTCAAAGATTGGACACCAGCTACAAAGATTCTCATGAAGCACATCTTCCCTGAAAAACAATTGTCAGTTGTCCAGCAAAAAGAATATCTCAAGGCTTGGGATATAATGATTAATTCAGGATATGTTTTTGAATCTCCTCTCGACATATCAGAAAAATGTTTTTGTATTGGTTTAAACTGCTGTGGCGCAAGATTGGTAAATGACAGAATAAAGCCCATTGTATATTCTGCACATTGGAGTCTTCTTGGAAGAATACCAGCAGCTTTTCAGGTTTGGGATGTATTCCATCAATACTATATTCCAAGAGTCCTTCCGGTCCACAGAGGTCCAGTAATTGCTCTAACCAAAGATTGCATCATGCTTTGGGCTTGGTTAGAATTTCATGCCAGAGAAGCTTTCATCAATGATTATAATCTTGTAAATTTTGGCATAGCTCCTGAAGTCCCTCTTAATCAACCATTTCTGGTTAGTTGGCATTTGTCTACTATGACAGGAAGAGGACATTTACATCCAGATTTAAATGCAGGACCATCAGAAGTTCGTGGAGATGCACAGGCCCAGGATGCTCAACCTGGCTTAGAAGAAGAAGTCCAGAGGAATCCAGAGTATGATCCAGACTTTACTCAGCCCCTGGAACCAGGAAACAATAGTGATCAATATGAAGATTATCTTGATCTACCTGACAGGGAGGATGAACCCGGATACAAGGCTGAACGACATCAAGATGATATTCAACCAGGAGACTCAGATTGGTCTTCTGACACAGGTTCATATTCATGAATGTGAACTGGAACTGGTTCATCAACAGTACAAGCCATAAACTGTTGACAGTTGTACAAGCTGTATAATTGTACGCCGCATCTTCGGACCCTTGAGGCTTTACAAATTCCCTGCTTCCCAAATCAGGAAGTATATTTGTTGCTCCTTTGATGTAAATCATATTGAACACATATGATTGGAGCTGTATCTGCCACTTTAAAATTCTTCCACTAGCCATTCTTGGATCTGCTGCACCTTTTTTCATGGGAATTAGAAGCTGACAATCTGTTTTAACATCAAAAGGTTTTGGTAACAAAAGATAACTCCACTTCTTGCAGCATTTAACAATGGCTAACATTTCTCTTTCATAATTTGCATACCTCTGTTGGGTTTTATTCCATGAGCCTGAATAATAACCACAAATCTGGTTATCTTGAATTAACATTCCTGCAAACCCGATTTCACTTGCATCAGTTTCAATTGTACAAAATTCATCATGTGTAGGAATCTTTAATGTAGGAATCTTCTTGATGACTTCTTTGATTGCAATGACTGCTCTAGTCATTTCTTCATTCCATGGTGGAGATTCTTTCTTCACAAACTTGTTCAAGATTGTTCTCCACTTTTGGATTGTTTTTCCCTCACAAAAACTTTGAACGTAATTCAGACTTCCAAGCAATTGTTGGCATTGCTTCTTGTGAATTAATTAATTTGGGTACTCAAGAAATTTATGTAAGATATGTGGTTGAACTGTTATCTTACCGTATTGGATTTCCATTCCCAAATAGTCAACCTTTGACTTTAGAGCAGCTAACTTCTTTTTGCTGATTACCATCCCTGCAATGCTAACTTGCTTTTGGAATAACCTAAGCAATGGAACATGTTCTTTCAAAGTTTCTGAATGAACTAATATGTCATCAATATATCTCTTGAAACCATTGAAACTGAAATGAGCATCAACTACCCTTTGAAACACTGAAGGAGCATTTCTCAACCCAAAGGGCATAACATTCCATTCAAAGAATGTTCCTTTACTACAAACAACTGTAAAGGCTGTTTTATGCTTGTCTTCTTCTCTGATTGGTATTTGATAGAAGCCTGACTTCATATCTATAACTGTGAAGACTCTAGACTTAGCAATATCAGAAAACAAACCTTGTGTAGTAGGAATAGGATACCTGTCTGGTTCTGTAATATCATTCAGTGCTTTGTAATTTACAACCATCCTCGGCTTGCCTCTTTTTATTTCTGAATGTTTACGAACCACAAATGCTGGACAAGAGTATTGACTCTTGGAAGGTCTGATAAGACCTTGTTCTAAAAGGCTGCTTACTTCTTCTTCAAGAAATTTTCTATCTTCAATTGAATAGACTATTTTATTTCTCATGTAAGAATGCAAACCTGGTTTTGTAATGATTTCCATTTCAACTCCTTGAACCTTTGGTTTAGGGAAAGCATCTTCACCGTTTTGTTCACATATGCTTTCTAAAATTCTTGTGCATTCTTCTTTTAATTCTAAATGTATAGCTTCTTCAATTGTGAACACCTTTACTTCATAAGGATTTGTAAAATACTGACTTTCAAGTTTTGCTGCCTGTTGAAGTTCTTCAAAAGCTGATGAAGGATCCTTAACTAGTATTTGTTCATCTATCCATTCAGTAGGATCTATATTTTGAAGCTTTTGATAACTTGTCTGTTCTGCAATTCTTTGAGACAAAGGTGTTAAGAAGTAAGTAGCTGGATCTATGCGATGTGAAAGGCCTGAAGTGCCTTTTGGTACTAAAGGGATTTCATATTTTTACTTTTCTTTGTTTCTTATAGCTATAACCATCCAATGGATTAGCTCTGACAACTGCATCTTTATAATTTTGTGGCCAAGATTTAACATCTTCTTTTTCATCTTCACAGACAGATGCTCTGATAACTTCTGGACTAAGATCCCATGTGTTTAAGATATTTTTTCTTGGAGTTTTATCAACAATAGGATAAGCTCTTGGTTGTTTCTGCTTATAAAGAGGATTGAGTCTATGAGCAAGCTCATTATATTCTCTGACCTTTTCTTTTTCATCAAAGAAAGTGACTTCTTTCTTTTTCTTTTCTTGCTGATCTCTTTCAACCACTCTTCCTTGAATTATTCTTTCTCCACCAATTCTTACTAATCCTTCTCTTGGATTGGAATCATCATATAATACTCCATCAATTTTTATCACACCAATATATGGACCATGGCTTCCTGTTAATCTCCATGGCTGATTGATGATTGGAGTCTTTATGCCATTTACAATAAAATGATCTTTGGTAAAAGAATATTCTCCTAATCTTCTCAAAAATATTCATACCAAGAACCATATCACATTCTGATGTATTAGCAATGATAAAATCAGCAGGATATAATTTTCCACAAATATTTATGAAGCTAAAAGCACTATTTTGGTTAACTTCAATAATATATCCTCCTGCAACTTTTAAACTTCCTCCTGCATAAGGTTGTGTGAAACCAAGGGGAAATATTTCTTTTCTGCACACACAATGACTTGCACCAGTGTCTATCATTGCATCAAATTCTTGAGTCATTTCTCCACACAAAATTTGTACTCTTATATATGGAGAACTATCACCTGTGATTTGAAAAGCTCTTGTATTCAAAGTTCCTTTTGGAATAGGATCAACAATGTCCATCTTATTAAATAGTTCCACATTTTTCATGTTCATTTGTTGGACTATTGAGGCTATCTGTCTGATTTGTTCTTCATCATATTCTTCTGGTTCTGATTCTTCTTCTTGTTCTGAAACCAGTTCTTCTTCTTGGCTACTATATTCTTCATCAGTAGTTTCCATTTTTAATTCTCTCCACAAATCATCACAGAAGAATTACAGAAGGCAGGAAAGGATTTAGGCACAATGTCCATGACAGAGTTCTCTGCTTTTGTTGATTGGCAAGTTACTCAGCTATGTAACAGAGTAATGTTGAATGAAGAATCAAAGAAACAAAAGCTACCCTGCCCAAAAGGTTTGTTAAAAGAATTACTTGATACACAACCATGTAAGGTAAAGCAATATTATAAACCGAAGAAAAAGAAATGTAAAAAAGGTTGTGATTGCAAAAAGTGTAAATCAGAAGATAGTGGCTACAAGAAAAAGAAGAAATGGAAAAAACAAAAATGGTTACAACCTAGAAAGAAGTATAGAGGCTTCCTTAAAGGAAATAGAAGGCCAGCCAAACCCATTTGTTACAACTGCAAGCAGAAAGGGCATTATGCAAATAGATGTCCTAATAAGGCAAAGAATGAGAAAAAAGCTAAGAGAGCCAGAGAAATGGAATTAGAAGGATTTGAATATATTGAGATGGAAGAACTTGAATTAGAACCTGGAGAAGTTTTTCAAGATATTAGAACAATTGGGTTAGATAGCACTGACTATGAATCTTCATCAGAAGAAGAAAGTTTGCAAGAGGAAGATGAAGATCAAATAAGGCAGATTGCCTTGGCAGTAAAAAGAATGATGGAAGCAGATGAGTCAGAGGCAGAACTCTTCAATAAGATGGATATGTTGCCAGAACCACAAGACAACACCCTTTCAATAAGGTCGTTTGAAATAAAAGGTGATAGTTCTCCCTTTATAAAGGTTGCCATAATGTGTGGAGAATTAATCAGAAAGTTTGATGCAATGATAGACACAGGTGCTAGCCATTGTATTTGCAGAAAAGAAATATTTCCTCCATCATTTACTCAACCTTATCCAGGAGGAAAACTAAGAGTTGCAGGAGGAACTATCATTGAGGTAAATAGCAAAAGTGCTTTCAGCTTCATCCAAATTTGCAATAAGTGGTACCCTGCAGATTTTATAATTGCAAATACTTCAGATTGTGATATGGTAATAGGAATGAACTTACTGAAGCAAGTTGGTAAGTATTCCTTTGCAGAAACCTATTTTGAAATTGATGGAAGAAAAACTCCATTTGTCCAAAAGCCTTTCAGATTAACGGGACACCCAGATCCTTATCTAGGTGTAATAAAAATAGATGGAGTTTTATATGATGACAGCAATCCAAAAGAAGGATTACGAAGAATTGGAGGACAGAGAATTATTCAAGGAAAAGTAAAAGAAATAGAATTTGATAATCCAAAAAAGCAAGTCCATTTTGCAGAAGAAAGAAAAGAACATTGGCTTTTTCCAGGTAAGCAAGAATACAAATATTTGAAGATTGATCCTTCTATTATTGCTGCAGCTGTCAATGAGTTAGAAGAAGAAGAGGATGATACAAATGTCTACCAATGGCCTAGACCACATCTTGAAAAGGTTATGGGTATGAATCCCATCAGTCCAATTAAGAAAACAAGTAATAGCTTTGCATCAGGATGGCAACAAAAGCAATCTAATCTTGACAGTTTCCTTCAGGAGACATTCAGGGAAGAAAGAAGAGAAAAAGATTCGGTAGATTCGGTACTTTGGGGTAAGATGGTATCAGAGCCAGGGGAATGCGCGGATATGTTATCCGGCCAGGATGACATTGAAATCCCTTTAGTACCAAAAGGCACTTCAGCCATTTCAAGTCGCAGTGATCCTATTGCTTATTTCCAAAAACCTCTTCAATTGAGAATTGCAGATCAAGCCCCTCTACAAAAGTTACAAAACATAAATCCCAGTGAATGGATTGATGAAGAAATACTTTTGACAAATCCAGATAATGCATTTGGTCAATTACAAGAATCAGCAAAGCTTGAAAGTAAGTATTTCACAACTCCTTATGAGTCAAAAACTTTTGTAGTAGAAGAATTGTTGGGACTTGATGCTAAAGAAGAATGTATAAGGATTCTTGATGATATTATAAAATATAACAGTGAAGAATCAGAAGTAAAACCTAAGGTCCAGGGTGTTGAAATGGAAATCATCACAAAACCTGGCGTACATTCTTACATCAAAAATAAAATTGTTTATTCAATTGAAGACAGAAGATTTCTTGAAGATGAAATAAGCTCTTTGCTAGATCAAGGTCTCATTATACCTTCCAAGAGTAAATTCTCTTGTCCCGCCTTTGTTGTTAGAAAGCATTCAGAGATTAAAAGAGGAAGACCAAGGATGGTTGTAAACTACAAAGCTCTGAATGATATTACAGAACCTGACAGGTATGCCATTCCAACAACTCAAGGTTTGTTTTCAGACATTGCTAAATCAAAGATATTCACAGTTATTGATATGAAGTCTGGCTTCTATCAAATTCCAATCAAAGAAGAAGATAAACATAAAACTGCTTTCTCTGTAGTAAGCAGCAAAGGATCTTTCTTTGAATGGAATGTAATGCCCTTTGGTTTAAGGAACGCTCCTTCAGTGTTTCAAAGAGTTGTTGATACCCATTTCAGTTTTGATGGATTCAAAAGATATATAGATGACATTCTTATCCATTCAGTTACATTGTATGAACATGTTCCTTTGCTCAGACTCTTCCAAAAACAAGTAGCTAATGCAGGCATGGTAATTAGCAAGAAGAAACTTGTTGCTCTCAAAACAAAGATTGAATATCTAGGAATGGAAATAGAGAACGGAAAGATTACTGTTCAACCTCACATCCTAGAAAAGATTCTTGCTTATCCTAATGAATTGCAGACAAAAAAACAATGTCAACAGCTACTAGGAAGCTTGAACTATATGCAGAGTTTTTGTGAAGGAAAACAGATTCAAAAATGGAGGTCTATACTTAACAAGTTCACAACTAAGAATGCACCTGCTTGGAATGAAGAAATGACTAAAGCAGTCATTGCTATAAAAGAAGTCATCAAGAGAATTCCCACTCTCAAGATTCCTACTCATGATGAATTTTGTACTCTTGAGACTGATGCATCTGAAATTGGGTTTGCAGGAATGTTGGTACAAGATAACCAGATATGTGGTTATTATTCAGGATCATGGGACAAGACACAATCAAGATATGCTAACTATGAAAGAGAACTCCTTGCCATTGTAAAGTGTTGTAGAAAATGGAGTTACTTGTTAGCACCAAAACCCTTTGATATTAGAACAGACTGTCAGATTCTTATCCCAATGAAGAAAGGAGCAGCAGATCCAAGACTTGGATCAGGCAGAGTTCTTAAATGGCAATTAGAATTACAGTCATACACATTCAACATGATGTATATCAAAGGCGCTACAAATTACCTCCCTGATTTGGGAAGTAGGGAACCAGTGAAGCCTCAAGGGTCCGAAGCGAAGACTTGCCAGAAGAACTTGCAAGAATATTTTTAAGGCATTGTGTTCCTTGGAATGATTTTACTCCTAACATCAAATATACTTTTGATGCAGATGATCCACCTGATCTCATTGAACTCAGGATGATGACCTTTGAAGATTATGACTCCAAAGAAAAAGCAGGATTGATAGATCCAAAGACCAAGATTGAAGATCAGATTGGCACATACACTTATCTTTGGGATCAAGCATGGGCTTGGATACAGAGAGTCCCTGAAGCTCCTGATTTAATCAAAAAGCATATTCTAAAAAATTATTGTTGGTTGAATTATTATGTTGGTCAAGTTTATGATTTGATGCAGGATAAGTTCTTCTATTACCAAAATGGAAACCATGAACTTATGCCTTATGTTCACCGTCCTAACATGTTTGATTCAAAATGGCCACATAAAGCAGAAATCAGGATTGCAGGTGTTTTGACACTCCATCATCCAAACTTGTTGATATATGAATACTTGCAAATTGAAAAATTATTGCTAGCCTTATGGGCTATAGATCTTGATCCAGAAGATGGCATTTGGCTTTTGCTAAAAATCCATCCAGACACTTTTGTAATGAATGATTGGTCTCCTGCTACAAAAATATTGATGAGACATGTCTTTCCTGAAAGAGGACTATCTGTTCTAAAACAGAGAGAATATTTGAAGGTTTGGCACTTAATGACCAGCAGAGCTTATACTATAGAATCTCCTTTAGATTCAACCAAGAAAGCATTCTGCATTGGTATAAATTGCTGTGGAGGAAGATTCATCAATGGACTGGTTAAACCCATTGTCTATGCTGCCCATTGGTCAGTTATTGGAAGGATTCCATTTGACTATAAAGAATATGATGTGTTTCACCAAAGACATATTCCTACAGATCTTCCAAAGAAAAGAGGAGCAGTTATTTCATGCAACAAGGATTGTATTATGTTCTGGTCATGGCTGTCTTATGAAGCCAGAGAAGCTTTCATCCAAGACTTTGGAAATATAGTCTTTGGGATGAGACCAGAGATTTACTTTTCAGATCCTTATTTGGTCAATTGGCATCTGGAAACATTAGAAGGACATGGTATTCTCCATCCAGACATCATCAGAAGAGATTTGATAAAACATTTCTTACATTTTAATAGTTCTGATATTATCAAAGATCATTGGAACAATCCACCCTTCTCTCCAACTTATATGTATAGATCATGGAACAGGGCAAGATGGGTGTGGAGAAGGTTTCTTACTGATGGACAATTAGTCTTACCAGATTCTGAAATTTGGGATAGGAGAGATGCTCCTATAAATGATTTCTATTTTCCAGTCTATCATCCAGTACCACATGTCCCTAATCAGCCAACTGAAGAACAAGTTCTCCATGATCAACTCAATCAGAATATGATGCCACAAGGGCCAGATCACCAGAGAGAAGAAGTCCCGGATCAGGAACCTGGCATTAATCTAAACGAATATCCTTCTGATTGGGAAACTGTACAAGATTTTGACTCTGAACAAGTCCCTAGAGAATATCCAGGCAGCAACAGTGGTTATGTAGATCCAGCAGATCTTCCAGATCGTGGTAGTCCAGTTCAAAGCGACTATGATGCATCACAAGATCCATATTTTGAATATAGATCGCCGAGTGATTATGAACCCCAACCTTGGGATTCTGATTACTCCAATGACACTAGTTCACATTAACCAGTGTATAATGGTTCATTTACTGTAATCCATAAACAGTAGACGTCTGTACAAGACGTTAACATGTACACCGCATCCTCGTAGGCCATGCGGAATACAAATTAAGGTATCTACGATGTACTAAGATTAGATGGGCGGCCTTATCCGCATAAGTCCTGTCTTATCGTGGCTTTAGATAGTGGGAGGCCTGCGCGCCTTGCAAGATGATCCGATTTGGATCCCCACTTACATTATTGTACTAAGATGCTCTTGCCACGTACTGTGGCCCGTGAATCCTTTGTCTTTTAGCCCGACATTCCATTGTGGATCAACAGTTCCCCACATTTGGAATCTTTCTTTTATTTTGATAAGACCTTAGTGGAGTTACTGTTCCTCCTATGGTCTAGCTTTGTCCACTGAAGTTGAGACGCGTGTCCAACGTACACACGCTCGACTCCTTCGGTAAAAAGAACAACTTGAGCCGGTTACCCGAAAAAGGTGCCCGCTTTGTGTATAAATAAGCCATTCGATTCATTTCGAAGGCAAAGTTTGCTTAGTCCAACATTCCGAGTCTATAGGTCCATAGGATGTCAGCTTAAGCGCTTATCGCTTACAGCTCTGTGAAGCACTAGCTTCTATGTATCCAAAAGCACTGTAATGTTGTTTCTATGTTAATATAAAATCTCAGTTTGAGCTTTGCTGTAAGGTGTATGCTTAATTGGTCCCGTGATATTTGAGATTCCTTTTTCTGCACTTCGTGACATTAAGCAGCGCTCCACTGTCTTTGTATGGTGTATGTTAAAGGCAATTGTGAGCTTTAGCCGTTTTTTCTATGTTGAGTTGAGGCGTATGATGCTCTTTGTTTTGCCCTGCGAATGCTAAGCGCATATTACCAGGCGGCTTTTGCGGTCCGAAGCGTGGAAGGTCGGCTTAGAGCAGAACCGGTCTGTTCATCAGAAGTTGTCAGCAGAAGGAATTTTGGGTATGCAGCATAGTCTTACTCTGTTATTTTATTATTAGCAGCAGAAGCGTGATAAAATGGATATAGAGAATGCTAGTGTAGATCAGATGTCTGTAAGTGAGTTTGAACATCACATCTCCTTTGATAAATTATCTCCCTTTAATGTAACGTGGAATAGATGGATAGCGATAGCAGTATTCCTTCTGGGTTCCATACTATTGTTCTTGATTCTCCTGATAACAGGCAATCTCCATCTTTAAATCAACAACAATTTGAACAGAACACCCAGAGAAAGAATACTATAGATCTCTGTAATAAGATATTATTCTCATTAA
Organism: Wollemia nobilis; assembly: GCA_028583015.1. Lineage (NCBI taxonomy): Eukaryota > Viridiplantae > Streptophyta > Pinopsida > Araucariales > Araucariaceae > Wollemia > Wollemia nobilis. The sequence continues at coordinate 8,131,762 of JAQPPZ010007530.1, forward strand.
TTGCAATCACTGTCATCGTCGCTATCATCCTTGTTCTTTCACTGTGTAAAGACTCACCCTTTAGACACGATTAGATATCTGTATGCTATCTCTGGAACAACCCGTATGCTCTCACCTTGCTGCGATTAAACCTTATGGTAGCAGATCTGGGTGATCATAAAGGTTTACCAGTTACGCATGTTAGCAGATAAATAATAGTGTTTCTCATCCATAAAATCTGTGAATCCCTGGTACAAACCTATAGTCCACAGAGGGCTTCATTACGAAGATCAAATCTGTGTGCGCTTGGTAAGTATTTCCGGGCCATATTCTGTTCATAAATCCACTGTTCATAATCCACCCGAAATACTGTTCATCCACCCGAAATACTGTTCATCTGCCGAAGGACACTGTAGCATCTTTGCCGAACACTGTTTACTTATTACAAAACATGGCAGCAGACATAGATAAGTTCCCAAAACGGTTAGATCCGTTCCAAGATCTTGTTTCCTTATGTCTCACTATGTATTACACCCCAGACGGATACTTCAAAGGCAAAAAGAAGCATAGTAGAGTTCCCATGACTATAGGAACAGCAGGATCCTCTGGTTTAGTCATCAATGATGCAGAAGTCAATACAAATGTGGACACTCCATTTGGAACTTATGACAGGATGTTTGGAGATATCCCAAATCACAAGATCAGTGACATATTTGATCTCAAACAAGATATCAAAGATGAGATGAAAGCTGTAGCAAGGTCAAAAGGGAAAGATTTGAATTCCATAGCAGCAAGGCTTGGTATCATGTCCCTTTACAAACCAAAAGTGACACAGTACTATAACAGAGTCGAGACCTTAGTTAAGGTTGAAAATATAGAAGGACAGAATGATCTGCCTATCTTTAGTAAACCTCAGATAGACAATGTGATCCATATGTATAATGAATTTGGAATGAGGTTCATACACTTTGGAGCAATAAAGATAAAGTTGTTCCCTCACTTCAGATCAGGACTTCCTATCACTACCCTCATAACTCTGTTTGATGTCAGACATTTGAATATAGAACATGCTATAGTTGCTCAAGGTCTCATCAGTCTTGATAATGGTCCCCAATGGGGAATATGTCTCCCAAACTATATGATGCCCATAGCAGATGGAACAAGATGGGACAGATGGGCCACAATGTGGAGATTGGCATTAAAAACTCATGGATCATCCCTAGCAATAGGAGAGTCCATAATGTCAATAGGATTTGAGTTCTACTACCAATTAACAAATACAAACATGCCCATCAATTTGAAAGAGAAAGGAGATCCTAATAGCCAGTTAAGATATTCTTCTGAAAAGTCACCAGGATTTTCTACACTACCTGCAAAGGTCACAATTATAATGTCCCCTGATGAATGGGCAGTATCTTTGCCAAAAGAATTCAAAAAGACAATAGACAGACAAATGTCTGATCTGAAAGGAAAAGAGATTGAAAGACAGCCAGATGAACTTGGCAGGTCAATGAGCATAAAGATTCCTTTTAGAAACAAAACCATAGACTTGGAAAGAGCAAGCAAGGCTCCAAGTCATGAAAGGGTAGAAGTCCCTCTGCCATTAAACTCTTTTGGTTCAAAAAATTACATGAATAGGCCACCAGAGAACTTTAGGCCTATAGAAATAATCAGCACAGATATTGCAACAGGGTCATCCAACAAAAAAGTAATAGTAGATGGAATAGACTGTTTTGAACATCCAACAGAGTGGAGATGGCCGACTAAATTGGATAACTATGATGTTGCCTATAAGGACAAAGAAGGAAAACAATATATATCTCCTTGCATGCCTATGTCCGTAGTAGATAGTGCTGATAAAAGATCTAAGATGCAACAAAGTCATAAAGTATTGAATGGATTCTATGAATGGACTTTGTGCATGGAAAGAAATTTTGATAACCAAGAAAAGATGATCAGAAGAGAACTGCATGATATTGAGGATGCTATGAATGATGCAGAACAAAGACAAACTATGATCATCTCTAAACTTCTTGAGTTAGAAAAAGTAATGATAAATGCAGATGCTACAAAAGATTTTAAAGATATAAAAGAAAAGCTTACTGCATTATCTAGAAAACCTGACACAGGAAAACAGACAGATAAAGGTGAAAAAACAGAGAAGGTAGAAAAGAAAAAAGAAACTTTAGACTTCTCAAAAGGAGGAATCACCTTTGGGAAAAGACAACAACTTCCATATGGGCCAGTAATCTTTACTGATGAGAAGGGAAAAAATTCAGAACCAGTCATCCATTTGAGACATTCTGATTCTGTAAAATCAGAGGAATCTTCTGAAGACAACAGAAGAGTTAATGTGGTTACCAAATCCTTGTTTATGCAGATGATGAGAGAAATAGATGGAAGGTTTGTTCTTTTACATGATGATTATGTCCCAACTGAACAAGAATGGCTTAGATTTACTGAAGCAGAGGCTGCATGGATGAAAAGAGCTATGAGAATGCCAGATGATGAAATAGCAGACTTCCAAAGCCATTTTGTTTATGTCCCTCAGTTCAGAATAAGAACAGAGTCTGAACCAGACCAAACCAGTCCTCAAGACGACAGATACAGAACCCATATATGGGCACAAAACTCTTTACCTTCTTCTCCTGATGTTATGCAAGAATGGAACTCTTTCTGGAATGATCTCTTCAATCCTATTAGAGAAGAAGAAAAAGTTGAAATCAGATTTGCTAAACCATATCAGGATAGAGACACTAGTGGACCTAGCTTGACAAGCCATTTCAGTCCATGGTATTCACAAGAACCTCCTACACAAGCCTCATTGAATGAATATTTGTGGCTCAACATAGATTATACTCCATTCCATGAAAGGAGACAAAGAATAAAGGAATGGATTAGACACATGACAGGAATCAGAGATTTAAGAGCATTAGGAGAAGATCACATAATGACAGCAGCTCCTACATTCTTCAGAGGATTCCTGGCAAGATGGTGGACCAGAGCAAATCCAAAATGGATTGAACAAGCTCCTGATGGAACTAGAGCCACCAGAGACATTTCTTCATTATCTGAACTACAATATACACTCTTGCAATTTTTCTGTTTAACAGATGATGAAGAAGATACTGTCTTAAAACAGTCCTTCATGTCACAAAAATGCTGTGGATATAATATTGGAGAGTTTCTGTTGAGAATGGAAACCCTGGCCTACAATGCAGCCATAGAAAATGATATCCTGGCCAAACAATATGTAAGCCCCAAAGTACCGAATCTACCGAATTTCCATCTATTTCTCTCATCATCTGCATAAACAAGGATTTGGTAATCACATTAACTCTTCTGTTGTCTTCAGAAGATTCTTCTGATTTTACAGAATCAGAATGTCTCAGATGAATGACGGGTTCTGAATTTTTTCCTTTCTCATCAGTAAAGATTACTGGCCCATATGGAAGTTGTTGTTTTTTCCCAAAGGTGATTCCTCCTTTTGAGAAGTCTAAAGTTTCTTTTTTCTTTTCTACCTTCTCTGTTTTTTCACCTTTATCTGTCTGTTTTCCTGTGTCAAGTTTTCTAGATAATGCAGTAAGCTTTTCTTTTATATCTTTAAAGTCTTTTGTAGCATCTGCATTTATCATTACTTTTTCTAACTCAAGAAGTTTAGAGATGATCATAGTTTGTCTTTGTTCTGCATCATTCATAGCATCCTCAATATCATGCAGTTCCCTTCTGATCATCTTTTCTTGGTTATCAAAATTTCTTTCCATGCACAAAGTCCATTCATAGAATCCATTTAATACTTTATGACTTTGTTGCATCTTAGATCTTTTATCAGCACTATCTACTACAGACATAGGCATGCAAGGAGATATATATTGTTTTCCTTCTTTGTCCTTATAAGCAATATCATAGTTATCCAATGTAGTTGGCCATCTCCAATCTGTTGGATGTTCAAAACAGTCTATTCCATCTACTGTGACTTTTTTGTTGGATGACCCTGTTGCAATATTTGTGCTGATCACTTCTATAGGCCTAAAGTTCTCTGGTGGCCTATTCATGTAATTTTTTGAACCAAAAGAGTTTAATGGCAAAGGGACTTCTACCCTTTCATGACTTGGAGCCTTGCTTGCTCTTTCCAAGTCTATGGTTATGTTTCTAAAAGGAATCTTTATGCTCATTGACCTGCCAAGTTCATCTGGCTGTCTTTCAATTTCTTTTCTTTTTAGATCAGACATTTGTCTGTCTATTGTCTTTTTGAATTCTTCTGGCAAAGATACTGCCCATTCATCAGGGGACATTATATCTGTGACCTTTGCAGGTAGTGTAGAAAATCCTGGTGACTTTTCAGAAGAATATCTTAACTGGCTATTAGGGTCTCCTTTCTCTTTCAAATTGATGGGCATGTTTGTATTTGTTAATTGGTAGTAGAACTCAAATCCTATTGACATTATGGACTCTCCTATTGCTAGGGATGAGCCATGAGTTTTTAATGCCAATCTCCACATTGTGGCCCATCTGTCCCATCTTGTTCCATCTGCTATGGGCATCATATAGTTTGGGAGACATATTCCCCATTGGGGACCATTATCTAGACTGATGAGTCCTTGAGCAACTATAGCATGTTCTATATTTAAATGTCTGACATCAAACAGAGTTATGAGGGTAGTGATAGGAAGTCCTGATCTGAAGTGAGGGAACAACTTTATCTTTATTGCTCCAAAGTGTATAAACCTCATTCCAAATTCATTATATATATGGATCACATTGTCTATCTGAGGATTACTAAAGATAGGCAGATCATTCTGTCCTTCTATATTTTCAACCTTAACTAAGGTCTCAACTCTGTTATAGTACTGTGTTACTTTTGGTTTGTAAAGGGACATGATACCAAGCCTTGCTGCTATGGAATTCAAATCTTTCCCTTTTGATCTTGCTATAGCTTTCATTTCATCCTTGATATCTTGTTTGAGATCAAATATGTCACTGATCTTGTGATTTGGGATATCTCCAAACATCCTATCATAAGTTCCAAATGGAGTGTCCACATTTGTATTGACTTCTGCATCATTGATGACCAAACCAGAAGATCCTGCTGTTCCTATAGTCATGGGGATTCTACTATGCTTCTTTTTGCCTTTGAAGTATCCTTCTGGGGTGTAATACATACTAAGACATAAGGAAACAAGATCTTGGAACGGATCTAACCGTTTTGGGAACTTATCTATATCTGCTGCCATGTTTTGTAATGAGTGAACAGTGTTCGGCAAAGATGCTACAGTATCCTTCGGCAGATGAACAGTATTTCGGATGTTCGGCAAAGATGCTACAGTGGCCCTCTGCAGATGAACAGTATTTCGGGTGGATTATGAACAGTGGATTTACGAACAGAATCTGGCCCGGAAATACTTACCAAGCGCACACAGATTTGATCTTCGCAATGAAACCCTCTCTGGACTATAGGTTTGTACCAAGGATTCACAGATTTTATGGATGAGAAACACTATTATTTATCTGCTAACATGCGTAACTGGTAAACCTTTATGATCACCCAGATCTGCTACCATAAGGTTTAATCGCAGCAAGGTGAGAGCATATGGGTTGTTCCAGAGATAGCATACAGATATCTAGTCGTGTCTAAAGGGTGAGTCTTTACACAGTGAAAGAACAAGGATGATAGCGACGATGACAGTGATTGCAATTAATGAGAATAATATCTTATTACAAAGATCTATAGTATTCTTTCTCTGGGTGTTCTGTTCAAATTGTTGTTGATTTAAAGATGGAGATTGCCTGTTATCAGGAGAATCAAGAACAATAGTATGGAACCCAGAAGGAATACTGCTATCGCTATCCATCTATTCCACGTAACATTAAAGGGAGATAATTTATCAAAGGAGATGTGATGTTCAAACTCACTTACAGACATCTGATCTACACTAGCATTCTCTATATCCATTTTATCACGCTTCTGCTGCTAATAATAAAATAACAGAGTAAGACTATGCTACATACCCAAAATTCCTTCTGCTGACAACTTCTGATGAACAGACCGGTTCTGCTCTAAGCCGACCTTCCACGCTTCGGACCGCAAAAGCCGCCTGGTAATATGCGCTTAGCATTCGCAGGGCAAAACAAAGAGCATCATACGCCTTAACTCAACATAGAAAAAACGGCTAAAGCTCACAATTGCCTTTAACATACACCATACAAAGACAGTGGAGCGCTGCTTAATGTCACAAAGTGCAGAAAAAGGAATCTCAAATATCACGGGACCAATTAAGCATACACCTTACAGCAAAGCTCAAACTGAGATTTTATATTAACATAGAAACAACATTACAGTGCTTTTGGATACATAGAAGCTAGTGCTTCACAGAGCTGTAAGCGATAAGCGCTTAAGCTGACATCCTATGGACCTATAGACTCGGAATGCTGGACTAAGCAAACTCTACCTTCGAAATGAATCGAATGGCTTATTTATACACAAAGCGGGCACCTTTTTCGGGTAACCGGCTCAAGCTGTTCTTTTTACCGAAGGAGTCGAGCGTGCGTACGTTGGACACGCGTCTCAACTTCAGTGGACAAAGCTAGACCATAGGAGGAACAGTAACTCCACTAAGGTCTTATCAAAATAAAAGAAAGATTCCAAATGTGGGGAACTGTTGATCCACAATGGAATGTCGGACTAAAAGACAAAGGATTCACGGGCCACAGTACGTGGCAAGAGCATCTTAGTACAATAATGTAAGTGGGGATCCAAATCGGATCATCTTGCAAGGCGCGCAGGCCTCCCACTAGCTAAAGCCACGATAAGACAGGACTTATGCGGATAAGGCCGCCCATCTAATCTTAGTACATAGTAGATACCATAATTTGTATTCCGCATGGCCTACGAGGATGCGGTGTACATGTTAACGTCTTGTACAGACGTCTACTGTTTATGGATTACAGTAAATGAACCATTATACACTGGTTAATGTGAACCAGTGTCATTGGAGTAATCAGAATCCCAAGGTTGGGGTTCATAATCACTCGGCGATCTATATTCAAAATATGGATCTTGTGATGCATCATAGTCGCTTTGAACTGGACTACCACGATCTGGAAGATCTGCTGGATCTACATAACCACTGTTGCTGCCTGGATATTCTCTAGGGACTTGTTCAGAGTCAAAATCTTGTACAGTTTCCCAATCAGAAGGATATTCGTTTAGATTAATGCCAAGTTCCTGATCCGGGACTTCTTCTCTCTGGAGGTTCTGATGATCTGGCCCTTGTGGCATCATATTCTGATTAAGTTGATCATGAAGAACTTGTTCTTCGGTTGGCTGATTAGGGACATAAACCTGTGGTGCTGGAAAATAGAAATCATTTATAGGAGCATCTCTCCTATCCCAAATTTCAGAATCTGGTAAGACTAATTGTCCATCAGTAAGAAACCTTCTCCACACCCATCTTGCCCTGTTCCATGATCTATACATATAAGTTGGAGAGAAGGGTGGATTGTTCCAATGATCTTTGATAATATCATAACTATTATAATGTAAGAAATGTTTTATCAAATCTCTCCTGATGATGTCTGGATGGAGAATACCATGTCCTGCTAATGTTTCTAGATGCCAATTGACCAAATAAGGATCTGAAAAGTAAATTTCTGGTCTCATCCCAAAGACTATGTTTCCAAAGTCTTGGATGAAAGCTTCTCTGGCTTCATACGACAGCCATGACCAAAACATAATACAATCCTTGTTGCATGAAATAACTGCTCCTCTTTTTTGTGGAAGATCTGCAGGAATATATCTTTGGTGAAACACATCATATTCTTTATAGTCAAATGGAATCCTTCCAATAACTGACCAATGGGCAGCATAGACAATGGGTTTAACCAATCCATTGATGAATCTTCCTCCACAGCAATTTATACCAATGCAGAATGCTTTCTTGGTTGAATCTAAAGGAGATTCTATAGTATAAGCTCTGCTGGTCATTAAGTGCCAAGCCTTCAAATATTCTCTCTGTTTTAGAACAGATAGTCCTCTTTCAGGAAAGACATGTCTCATCAATATTTTTGTAGCAGGAGACCAATCATTCATTACAAAAGTGTCTGGATGGATTTTTAGCAAAAGCCAAATGCCATCTTCTGGATCAAGATCTATAGCCCATAAGGCTAGCAATAATTTTTCAATTTGCAAGTATTCATATACCAACAAGTTTGGATGATGGAGTGTCAAAACACCTGCAATACTGATTTTTGCTTTATGTGGCCATTTTGAATCAAACATGTTAGGACGGTGAACATAAGGCATAAGTTCATGGTTTCCATTTTGTTAATAGAAAAACTTATCCTGCATCAAATCATAAACTTGACCAACATAATAATTCAACCAACAATAATGTTTTAGAATATGCTTTTTGATTAAATCAGGAGCTTCAGGGACTTTCTGTATCCAAGCCCATGCTTGATCCCAAAGATAAGTATATGTGCCAGTCTGATCTTCAATCTTGGTCTTTGGATCTATCAATCCTGCTTTTTCTTTGGAGTCATAATCTTCAAAGGTCATCATCCTGAGTTCAATGAGATCAGGTGGATCATCTGCATCAAAAGTATATTTGATGTTAGGAGTAAAATCATTCCAAGGAACACAATGCCTTAAAAATATTCTTGCAAGTTCTTTTGGCAAGTCTTCGCTTTCGGACCCTTGAGGCTTCACTGGTTCCCTACTTCCCAAATCAGGGAGGTAATTTGTAGCGCCTTTGATATACATCATATTGAATGTGTATGACTGCAATTCTAATTGCCATTTAAGAACTCTGCCTGATCCAAGTCTTGGGTCTGCTGCTCCTTTCTTCATCGGAATAAGAATCTGACAGTCTGTCTTAATATCAAAAGGTTTTGGTGCTAACAAGTAACTCCATTTTCTACAACACTTTACAATGGCAAGGAGTTCTCTTTCATAGTTAGCATATCTTGATTGTGTCTTGTCCCATGTTCCTGAATAATAACCACATATCTGGTTATCTTGTACCAACATTCCTGCAAACCCAATTTCAGATGCATCAGTCTCAAGAGTAAAAAATTCATCATGAGTAGGAATCTTGAGAGTGGGAATTCTCTTGATGACTTCTTTTATAGCAATGACTGCTTTAGTCATTTCTTCATTCCAAGCAGGTGCATTCTTAGTTGTGAACTTGTTAAGTATAGACCTCCATTTTTGAATCTGTTTTCCTTCACAAAAACTCTGCATATAGTTCAAGCTTCCTAGTAGCTGTTGACACTCTGAGACTTTGAAATTCTTCTCCTGGTTCTAGTTCAAAGTCATCCATCTCAATGTAGTCATAACCAATGAGTTCCATTTCTCTTGCTCTTTGTGCCTTGGCTGTCTTTTTCCTTTGTGGACATTTGTTAGCATAATTTCCTTTTTGTTTGCAGTTGTAACAAATTGGCACTTGGGGTTTTCTATTTCCTTTTAGGAAACCTCTGTATCTCTTCTTTGGCTTATACTCTTTTCTTTTCCAAAACTTCTTTTCTTTTTGAAAGAGTATTTCTTTTCACAATCTCTGCATCCACAACCTTTCTTGCATTTCCTTTTCTTAGGTTTAAAATACTTCTTAACCTTGCATGGTTGTGTTCCAAGTATCCTATCCAACAATCCTTTTGGAAAAGCATACTTTTGTTTCTTTGTTTCTTCTGCCAATTTCATTCTGTTGCATTGTTGAGTAACAACCCAATCAATGAAAGCTGTCAATTCTGTCATGCTGATTGTGTTTATGTCCTTTCCTCTTTAGCCATTTCTTCTGTAACAATATTGGGATAAGGACCAGGCAGATTACCTTTGACATATTGCTTTGCCAACACATCATATTCTATTCCTGCATTGTAGGCAAGGGTTTCCATTCTTAACAAGAATTCTCCAATATCATAACCACAACATTGTTGAGTCATGAATGATTGTTTTAGGACAGAACTTTCATCTCTCTGCCCTAGACAGAAATATGTCATCAAGGTATAACTTAGTTCTGATAGAGAACTGATTGGATGTTCAGTTGATGTTCCATCACTCATTCTTACCTTGAATGTAGGTTGGACTTTGTTCCACCATTCTGCTAAAAATCCTCTGAAATACTTTGGAGCTGCAGCTATTAATGTATCTTCATTCAAACCTCTTAAATCTCTGATTCCTTCAAGATGTCTTATCCATTCTTCAATCTTCTTTCTTCTTGCATGGAAAGGAGTGAGATCAATGTGTAACCACAAGTACTGATCAGGTGCTACTTGTGTAGGAGGGTCAGAAGGATACCATGGACTAAAGTGTGAGCTACTTGTTCCTTCTTCTTTCCATTTTCCTTTCTCTTGATGAGGTCTTGCAAATCTTAGATTGAAGTATTCTGATGTCTCTATAGGTCTATAGACTTCATCCCAAAAAGCATCCCACTCACTCATTGTTGAGGGAGAGTGAGGTATTCCCCAAACTGGTCTGTGATATCTTTCATCAGGGGGACTGCTTGTTTTTGGTGAACTGTCTGTACTTGTTTTGACAGTGAATTGAGGAATATAAATAAAATGTGCTTGAAAAGCATCTGCCTCTGCTTCTGACATGTTCATGGCTCTTATCATCCATCTTTTTTCTGCAAAAGTAAACCTTCTCCATTCTTCTTCATTAGGGACATAACTTGTACTGAGCCATTTATACTTTTCATCTATTTCTCCCATCATTTGTAAGAAGGTAGATTTACTTACAACATTCACTTCTCTGTTATCTGATTGGGGAGAATCTTCTTCTTTTACTATGTCTGAGTATCTGAGCTTCTCAAATCTTCCTACATCTCTTGGTTTCAAAATAATTTCCATATCAGTGGATTGGGAAGATTTTCCAAAAGAGATTCCTCCTTTAGAGAAATCAATTTTCTCAGATTTCTTTTTCTCTGGTGGATCTGGTTTTCTTGATAAGGCTGTTAATTTTTCTTTGATATCTGCAACATCCTTGCTTGCATCAGCCTTTTCTAACATGTCCATTATGGAGTTTAGTTTCATTAGCATTTGTATTTGTTTGTTTTCTCCATCATTGAGAGCTTCTTCTATGTCATGAATTTCTTCTCTAAACATTGCTTCAAGAGCATCAAAATTCTTTTCCATACACTATGTCCATTCAAACATGTAATTAAACATCTTATGTGTCTGGCTTTGCTCTTTAACTTCATGACCATCTTTGACAACTAATTGTGGAAGACATGCCTCTATATACCATTTATCATCAATGTATTTATAGGCTATGTTAAATCCATCTGCTTGTGTAGGCCATCTCCATGGCATAGGATTTTGATAACATTCTACACCTTCCACTTTCCTTGTCTTATAATCTCTGCTAGGATAAACTATTCCAGGGCTGATTAAATCTATTGTTCTGAAAATCTCTGGTGGCCTTGCAGTTGACTTTTGGTTTCCGGTTAAAGGCTTTAGAGGGAGCTCTACTTCTCTCCTACCAGTGTTATCAGCCTTCCTAGCTCTTTCTTCATCAATTTTCAGTCTGTTGTCAGGTATTCTTAATGATAAACTTTTTGAAACCACATCTGGTTCTCTGACAACTTCTTTGCCTTTTAGGTCTGACATCTGTTTATCAATAGATCTTCTAAACTCTGTAGGCAATGAAACCTTCCATTCATCAGGGGCCATCACATCTGTGATTCTTGCTGGAAGACGTCTAAATCCTTCTGATCTTTGTTCAGAATATTTTAATTGAGAGTTGGGATCTCCTTGTTCCTTGAGATTGATTGGCATATTGGTGTTAGTCAGTTGATAATAAAATTCAAAGCCTACTGACATAATGGATTCTCCTTCTGCTAAGGATGAACCATGTGTTTTTAAAGCCAATCTCCACATAGTTGCCCATCTGTCTCCTCTAGCTCCATCAACTATGGGCATCATATAATTTGGTAGACAGATTCCCCATTGTGCACCATTGTGCAGACTTATCAAGCCTTGGGCTACTATTGCATCTTCTATGTTTTGATGTCTCACATCAAACAATGTGACAAGAGTTGTGATGTTCAATCCTGATCTGAAGTGGGGGAAGAGTTTGATCTTTATTGTACCGAAATGGATGTACCTCATTCCTAGCTTTTCATAAGCTTGTAATACATTTTCAATTTGAGGTCTGCTAAACACGGGGAGTTCATTCTGACCATCTATATTTTCAACTCTGACCAATGTTTCAACTCTGTTATAATATTGTGTAACTCTTGGAGTGTAAAGTCTCATTGATCCAAGTCTGGCCATTAAAGAATTCCAATCTTTACCACCTGCTCTGGATACTGCTTTCATTTCTTGTTTTACATCCTTTTTCAAATCAAAGATATCTTCTATCTTATGATTTGGAATGTCTCCAAACATTCTTTCGTATTCTCCAAAAGGTTTTTCTACAACCATATTGATCTCAGCATCATTTACTACCATACCAGACTGACTTGGTGCTCCTATAGACATTGGAGGTCTATTTTTGTTTTTCTTATAATCATTTGGAGAGTAATACATTGTTAGACACAACATAACAAGGTCTTGGAAAGGATCAAGACGTTTTGGAAACAGTTTGAAATCAGCTGCCATGTTTTGTAACTGTGAACAGTATTTCGGGTGTTCGGCAGATTATGAACGAGTGACTATGAACGGTGTTTACGGTGTTGCTCGGAAAACGGTGAATAGTGGTGGAAACAGTGGCTTTACGAACTGTATCTGGCCCGGAAATGCTTTCTACAGTCTTCCTTTCGGATTTCTGTCTAGATTGCACCAGGGATTCACAGATAAAGGATAAATACTCCTAAGCTACTAACAAGCGTAACTGATAAATCCTTTTGATCACCCAGATCAGCTACCATAAGGTTTAGTCGTTGCGAGGTGAGAGCATACGGATCTTCTCAGAGATAGCTTATAGCTTATTTGTATTTAGATAGGGATAACACAAGGATAATAGCAACAAGGACTGTAACAAGGATTACAAAGAAAAGTATTTGATGCCACAGACTAATTTTATCACGAAGTCTTTGTTGGGCTAAAGGTGAAGAGTTCCTGTTATCACTAATATCAATGCCAAAATTATTGTTCCCAGTAGGACTATCCCGATCACTATCCATCTATTGAACTTCAGATTAAAAGGGGAAAGATTGCTTTCAAAGAAATGTTCTTGAAATTCACTCACAGACATTCGATCCACATTGCTATCTATATCCGTTTTTAAAACACGCTTCTGCTGCTAACAGAAATAAATTACAGAAAGTTTTACAACTCCATACCCAAAATCCTTCCGCTGACAATTCTGATGAGACTACTGCATATTCGCCTCGTTCAACCTTCCTCTGCGCTCCGGACCGCTAAAGCCGCCTAGTGTCACACCCTTAGCATTCGGACTGATCAAAAAACGCCTGCGATAACAACGCCTACCCCGGCAACAACTCGCAACAGCTCAATGATCATAGAATGACACCCGACAGAGACTTGCAGAAGTATTTGACTACGCTCAGCAATTATAAACGGATTTCATTCATGCATGGAATCATATTGCAAACTGAAAATATTTCATATTAACATGGAAATAGCATAACAGTACATATGGATATAGAAGCGAATGCTTCACAAAGTCTGTAAGCGACTAGCACTTTAAGCAGACATCCTAAAGACTCTAGACTCTATTCTAGACTCCGCCTTCCTCTGCCTAAGACTGAGGCTTCGAGGTTTATTTATACACAAAAGCGGATCACTTTTTAGATGACCGGCTAAGACTGTTCTTTTTACCGGAAGAGTCGAGCGTGGGTACGTTGGACACGCGTCTCAATTCCGATGGTTGAAGCTAGACCATAGGAGGAACAGTAACTCCACTAAGGTCTTATCACCGACAACTTCACATGCGGGGAACTGTTGATCCACATGGAAGAGATAAGATTCTTTTGATATTTGGCAACATGCCTGCCAACATGACATAAGGAGAATAATAGTACAATCATTATCTTATGTGAGGGCCCAAATTGGACCGGACGTCACATGAATAAAGCAGGTCACGGGTCTTAAGCGATGAAACTGCCCATGAACAAAAGCCAGAATGTACTACAATGTAGATATCATAATTTATATACCGCCAGACCTACTAAGATGCGGCGTACAATTATACAGCTTGTACTACTGTCAACAGTTTATGGCATGTACTGTTGATGAACCAGTTCCAGTTCACATTCATGAATATGAACCTGTGTCAGAAGACCAATCTGAGTCTCCTGGTTGAATATCATCTGGATGTCATTCAGCCTTGTATCCGGGTTCATCCTCCCTGTCAAGTGGATCATGATAATCTTCAATCTGTAACAATTCATAAACCCAAAGATTAGGGTTTCTCAAAACAAGGACTCCCGCAATTTGAATATTATTCTTTTCTTGTCCAACAGTGTTGAACAACTTTGGAACATGTCTGTAAGGCTGCATTTCATGATTAGCATTCTGATAGAAGAAGAACTTGTCTGTAAGAACGTCATAGACATGTCCTAAATAATAATGGAGCCAACAATAATACTTTGCAATGTAAGGTCTCATAATATATGGTGCTTCTGGAATCTGTTGAACCAATTCCCAGAATGGTTCCCATCTCTTGCAATAGTTGTTAGTAACATCTGGTATGTTGCAAGAAGGTTCTTCAGTGCCTGCTATGATTCTTTCCTCATGTTCTTCAAAGGACATCATCCTGAGGTGTATGAGATCAGGAGGTTCATCTGCATCAAAAGCAAATTTGATATTAGGCTCTAAATCATTCCAAGGAACACAGTGCCTTAGGAATATCCTTGCCAAATGTTCTGGCATTGGATCTGTAACATCTTCGGACCCTTGAGGCTTTACAAATTCCCTGCTTCCTAAATCAGGTAGTATGTTTGTTGCTCCTTTGATGTAAATCATATTGAACACATATGATTGGAGCTGTATCTGCCATTTCAAAATTCTTCCACTAGCCATTCTTGGATCTGCTGCACCTTTTTTAATGGGAATTAGAAGCTGACAATCTGTTTTAACATCAAAAGGTTTTGGTAACAAAAGATAACTCCACTTCTTGCAGCATTAACAATGGCTAACATTTCTCTTTCATAATTTGCATACCTCTGTTGGGTTTTATTCCATGAGCCTGAATAATAACCACAAATCTGGTTATCTTGAATTAACATTCCTGCAAACCCGATTTCACTTGCATCAGTTTCAATTGTAAAAAATTCATCATGTGTAGGAATCTTCTTGATGACTTCTTTGATTGCAATGACTGCTTTAGTCATTTCTTCATTCCATGGTGGAGATTCTTTCTTCACAAACTTGTTCAAGATTGTTCTCCACTTTTGGATTGTTTTTCCCTCAAAAAAACTTTGAACATAGTTCAAACTTCCAAGCAATTGTTGGCATTGCTTCTTGTGAATTAATTCATTTGGGTACTCAAGAAATTTATGTAAGATATCTGCTAGGATAAACTATTCCAGGGCTGATTAAATCTATTGTTCTGAAAATCTCTGGTGGCCTTGCAGTTGACTTTTGGTTTCCGGTTAAAGGCTTTAGAGGAAGTTCTACTTCTCTCCTACCAGTGTTATCAGCCTTCCTAGCTCTTTCTTCATCAATTTTCATTCTGTTGTCAGGTATTCTTAATGATAAACTTTTTGAAACCACATCTAGTTCTCTGACAACTTCTTTGCCTTTTAGGTCTGACATCTGTTTATCAATAGATCTTCTAAACTCTGTAGGCAATGAAACCTTCCATTCATCAGGGGCCATCACATCTGTGATTCTTGCTGGAAGACGTCTAAATCCTTCTGATCTTTGTTCAGAATATTTTAATTGAGAGTTGGGATCTCCTTGTTCCTTGAGATTGATTGGCATATTGGTGTTAGTCAGTTGATAATAAAATTCAAAGCCTACTGACATAATGGATTCTCCTTCTGCTAAGGATGAACCATGTGTTTTTAAAGCCAATCTCCACATAGTTGTCCATCTGTCTCCTCTAGCTCCATCAACTATGGGCATCATATAATTTGGTAGACAGATTCCCCATTGTGCACCATTGTGCAGACTTATCAAGCCTTGGGCTACTATTGCATCTTCTATGTTTTGATGTCTCACATCAAACAATGTGACAAGAGTTGTGATGTTCAATCCTGATCTGAAGTGGGGGAAGAGTTTGATCTTTATTGCACCGAAATGGATGTACCTCATTCCTAGCTTTTCATAACCTTGTAATACATTTTCAATTTGAGGTCTGCTAAACACAGGGAGTTCATTCTGACCATCTATATTTTCAACTCTGACCAATGTTTCAACTCTGTTATAATATTGTGTAACTCTTGGAGTGTAAAGTCTCATTGATCCTAGTCTGGCCATTAAAGAATTCCAATCTTTACCACCTGCTCTGGCTACTGCTTTCATTTCTTGTTTTACATCCTTTTTCAAATCAAAGATATCTTCTATCTTATGATTTGGAATGTCTCCAAACATTCTTTCGTATTCTCCAAAAGGTTTTTCTACAACCATATTGATCTCAGCATCATTTACTACCATACCAGACTGACTTGGTGCTCCTATAGACATTGGAGGTCTATTTTTGTTTTTCTTATAATCATTTGGAGAGTAATACATTGTTAGACACAACATAACAAGGTCTTGGAAAGGATCAAGACGTTTTGGAAACAGTTTGAAATCAGCTGCCATGTTTTGTAACTGTGAACAGTATTTCGGGTGTTCGGCAGATTATGAACAGTGACTATGAACAGTGTTTCTGGTGTTGCTCGGCAAACAGTGAATAGTGGTGGAAACAGTGGCTTTACGAACTGTATCTGGCCCGGAAATGCTTTCTACAGTCTTCCTTTCGGATTTCTGTCTAGATTGCACCAGGGATTCACAGATAAAGGATAAATACTCCTAAGCTACTAACAAGCGTAACTGATAAATCCTTTTGATCACCCAGATCAGCTACCATAAGGTTTAATCGCTGCGAGGTGAGAGCATACGGATTCCCCTAACTATATATCTTATGTTGTCTAGATTATTTTCTCAATATAAACTTATTGTTACATGACAACTATATTGTTCTAACTTTGATACCTCCCCCTTAATGACAAAACCCAATACAATGCCTAATATATCCCTAAACTTCACAAAATTTTCTTGACCAAGGGGTTTTGCCATTACATCAGCAACCTGTTTAGATGTTGCATTGTAATGGAGACAAATCTCATCATGTTCCACTAGTTACCAAATATAGTGATGATGAATTTCAATATGTTTTGTTTGTGCACGATATACTGGATTATTAACCAACTTGAACACACTTTGAATATCACAATGAAGAGGTGTTGATGCTTTTTTATCTATGTGAAGATCATACAAAATACGGCACAACCAAACAGCTTCACAAAGCGCAATGCATGCTGCCATATATTCTGCTTATGTTGATGATAAAGCAAATGTGTGTTGACGTTAGTCTTGGCAAGAAACAACTCCTGAACCAAGAGCAAACATATATCCAATAATAGATTTTGAATCGTCAATTGATCCAGCCCAGTCTGCATTAGTGTATCCAAACAGCTGAAAATTATCAGATTGTTGATACAGAATACCAAAGTTGAGGGTACCTGTGATATATCAATGTTCTTTTCGTGGATTTGTAATGAAGCATGACAAATAACTCGTTGCAAAACAAAGATACAGTCAGGTGGTTGTAAGATAAATCAAACTGCCTACCAACTGTTGATAAACTGATTTATCGACCGGAGATGAACCAGAGTGAGCTGACAACTTCAGCCCAACCTCCATAGGCATGGATATCAGATAACAATCTATCATCCAAAATGTGTTTTGACATGCTTGCTTTGAGATATGAATATAGTATGATCAGATTGCCAAAATTCCACAGTTGAACAATAATGTAAGATCCCAAGATCAGTCATATCAAATACTGAACACAAATCTGATTTTACCTTTTGGATTAGATGGGCTCCACTACCAATGATGACAAGATCATCAACATACACAATGAGCATCACAATATCATCACTTGTAGTTTTAATATAGAGATTAGTATCCAAAAAACTTCTTCTAAATCCTGAACCTCTAAGATGTTGATCAATTTTGAAACACCAGGCTCGAGGAGCCTGATTAAGTCCATCCAAGGACTTGATCAACCTACAAATCAGATGTTCTTTTTACGGGACCCTAAAACCCTGTCGTTGAACCATGTAGACTTCTCTAAATCACCATTCAGAAAAGCACTTTTTACATCCATCTAATAGACCTGCCAACCAAATTGAGCTGCAATGGAGATAACTAAGTGAAGACTCACCATCTTTGCAGTGGGAGCAAAAGTTTCTCCATAGTCTATACCTTCTAGTTGTGCATATCCTTTTGCAACTAGACATACCTTGAACTTGTCAAGTGATCCATCAGATTTGTATTTCTCTTTATAAACCCATTTGCATCTAATGGGTTTCTTTCCATGGGGTAATTCACGCAATTCCCATGTTTTGTGCTTCATCAGGGAATCGAATTCTGCCTGCATGGTAGTTTTCCATTCTAGTTTCCCAATAGCATCTTCATACCTGCTAGGTTCAAAAACTTGTGAAACCACCCTCTCTACTTGTCTTGTCTGCCCAACCACAGGTTTTTTATCTCCTTGACATCCTTCATAGTTTGTACATACCACTATGGTCGTGGTCGTGATGCTTGTGGGTGATGAACTTCACTAGGATGGATCTTTGACGAAATTTGATCATCCCAAAGGGGATTGGCAATACACCAATGTGGATGAGTCTTTTTATTTTTCTTCTCTTCATCAGTCTCAGCTATATCTGAATCCATGTGTAGTTGACTACTTGTTGAACATGTGTCATCATTGTTACCAATTCTAAAGCATTGAGTACCATCAATTGGTTTACCATCATCAGAGAAGAAAGGTATCTTCTCATGTACTATAACATCTCTACTAATAATAATCTTGTTAGTAGAAACATCAAGTAATCGGTAGGCTTGAGACTGATCACTGTAGCCAACAAACATGTATTTCTTGCTTTTTGCATCCAAATTCTTTTGCTTATCTTTAGGAACTAATGCAAAAGCAACACAACCAAAGATACGAAAGTAACTAACCAAGGGTTTTCGTCCAGTCTAGGCTTCTTCAAGTGTAATATTCTGCATGGCTTTACTTGGACATTTGTTAAGAATGTGGACAATTGTATTCACTATTTCTTCCCAATAGCAGTATGGTACATTTTGACTATGCATCATACATAACACCATCTCCATGATTGTCCTATTTCTCCTTTCCACCACCCCATTTCGTTGTGGAGTGTAAGGAGTGGTATACTGCCGATGTATACCCTCATGCTTGCAGAAATTTTGAAATTTCTTTGAGGTAAACTCCTCCATTATCTGACCTCAAAGTTTTGATACTCTTGCCAAATTGTTTTTCTACTAAAGCTCTGAATATTTCAAAGAATGCAAAACATTCAGACTTGAGTTAGAGAAAGTAAATCCACATCTTTCTCGAATAGTCATCCACCGTGAAAAGAAAATATTTGGCACCAGAAACTAAAGGTGTATTTATTGGATAGAACACACCTTGTGCTCACCAAGACTATCCCTTCTCGAATGGTTTGTGACTCTATTTTCTGAACTAACAACTAAAACAAAAATGTTGTTCCAAAATGGATAGAGGTCCACGGACCATATTAGTCTTGGTAAGAGTATAAGAGTGGCCAAATATTTGTAGTTAAGATGCCCATACCTTTCATGCCAAAGGATAGCACTATTGTCTTCGACTGCTAATGCAAAAGAATTGGTTGATTTGGCATCAACTAGCTTGTACAAACCATTTTCTCCTATGCCAAGAGCCACGAGCTTGTTGATACAAACATGAATCACCTCACATCTATTCTTATGAAAACTAACTAAAAGATGAGGATTTTTGGTGATTTCACTGACTGACAGAAAATTTTGTTCATATTCAGAACACATCAAACATTTTTTAAGGTATATGTATAATTATTATTTAAATTTTGTTCATATTCAGAACACATCAAACATTTTTTAAGGTATATGTATAATTATTATCTAATGTTACACTAACATCACCACACCCTCTAACAAAGTAAGCTCTACCATCTCCTAGAGAAACAGATTCATTCTTACTTTGATCTTCAACAAAAGAAACATACCAGTCCTTTTGACATATGTAGTGTTTAGATGCTCCTAAATCAAAATACCACTCAGTGGATTTCTCTGATGCAATTTGAGAGGTGACAAAATCAAATTCTTCCACACAATTTTCTGTCTCTGCAACATTGGCCTGCTTTGATTCTCTCTTACATTCTTTATCCTTCAGAATTCTACTATCTCTAATGTAGTGTCCAAGCTTCTTGCAATAAAAGCAAATGACTTGTGACTTAGAGCCTTTACCTTGTTTATTGTCATTGGATGGCTTGGCATTCTTAATTCCTTTGCTTTTGAACTTTGCTGAAAATGCACTTTCCATGCTCCCTGTGGCAGATGCCCCCGTTTATGATTATCTTCTTTCTTTTTGGAGAAGGCAGACAATTTTTCAAAATCAAGTGTTTGCAGCAAGTAATGCAAAGATTCAACAAAATATTCATAAGATGACGACAAACTTCAGGGAACTATGCCAACGATATCTTCATCATCAACTACTTTTTGAATGGATGCCAACTGATCTAGGAGATCTTTGAGATGCATTAGATAGTCAAAAATAGAGCCTTCTTCTTGCAAAGGAGAAGAACGCAGAATATTCTTCAAAAACAATACACGACCTGCTTAAGATGTGTGACATTTATTCTGCAGTTTTGTCCATAAGTGTGCAGCATTATTCTCCTTACGGACTTCAGGAATCAGGTCATCTGCAATAGACAATATAATAAGCATCAAAGTTTCTTTATGTCGCTTGCCAAAGTCATCAATATCCAATGCTGGTCTTGTTTCCTTAATGAGAACTAAATTGACCAAATCACGATACTCACAAATAGTAAGTATTTTATGACTCAACACACTATAGTTTCTCTCAATCAATTTTAGCGAATCTGGGAGGTTTAGTTTCTTCCAAGTAGGATTTCTGTTTCAACAGTTCTAGCACGCTTGAAGGGGAAAAATCTGGTTCGCTCCAAAAAGAAACACCCACTACACATGATTTCAAAAGTTCTGGCACGCTCGGTGGGACTCGCAAGTTGTGGTTTCAATACGAAATCGATCTTACCCCAACAACACATAATTTTGCAACGCAAGTATACTTCATATCTTTCCAGATCTGCAAAAAGGGTTGCGTGTTACACTAAAATGCACGAAACCCACAAATCCTGCGCTTTAAAATTTGAGTTGTGTCCCACTTTAGATTTCGTCTTCGTAATTGTTTTATGCAAACAACGACTCCATTTTCGTTTTAATCCAAAATCTTGCCTATCTTGTGATTTGTGAGTCTCGCTTTTTTAGGAAAGAACTAAAGCGGCAGCAAGCGAAGACAGGTGTAAGCAGGAACGAAACTACTAAAAACCAAAAAAAAAACAAGCGCTCCCCAAGCCTCTCACTCTCAAAGCGACCTGCTCTCTGAGCACCTCACTCTCTGGTCACCCCACTCTCATAGTGACCCACTCTTCGAGCCCCCTACTCTCAGAGTAACTTGCTTTCTAGGCACCCTGCTCTTGTAGTGACCCGCTCTCCAAGTGACTTTGCTCCCCGAGCGCCCCACTCTCCAAGTGACTCACTCACTAGAGCACCCTGCTTATCGGAGCAACCCACTTTTCCATTTGTTTCTTGTTTTGGCCAGTGCACCTCGTTTTTTCATTCCCAATTTTCAATGTGGTTTTAGAGGTTCTTCCTTTTCTTTCATGAATATCAAAGCACGTAAAATTTCAAGAATGTCTTGGTTACCAAATCATCAAATCTTTCAACAACCCGCTTTTGTCCCTTTAGGACCACCTATATACCAAGTGTCACATGAATAGGGATAGAATGGCAAACTATAGAATACGGGCAAGTTTGTGAACCATACCAGTTCATTCACCAACAAAACCTTGCAACATTTACTCAACAAGGGTACCCAACCCATACAACCCAAATGCCTACCCCACAAATCCAATACCCTTCCGCTTAGAAGTTGGCTGCCTCAATATCCACTATTTCTTCAAAATCCCCAATGTCAACCAGCCCCTCAGGAACAACAAGAATTGCAAATGCAACTAAACGAAGTTAATGAACTCAAGCATATGTTTCAGCTCTTTAGTCACACTATACACAGGAATATGAACTCGATGAAGGGGACATGTTATTCCCTCAACAAGGAGATTTTCAGATGATTGATCAAAGGAACAGACCGTTACCCCAACAAGAAAAAAATCAAATGACTAATTAGGCACAAAACTATATGGTGAAATAACCCACCGTATTTAGTCAACCAATGACTTATCAACACATGATGAACCAACTAGCAATGAGTCGAGTGTTTCTACCTCAGGCTGATGCAACGCAAGTCTATGTAATGCCCGAAGCATCCTCAATAGGTGGAAATTTTGCATTTTCCCAAAGTATTGTCATGTATAGGAACCACTATGATGGGTCAATAATTTCTGCAAGAGATTCCTCGCCTGAGCATCAAGAGTCATGCCCCCCTTCACCGGTGATGGAGCTCGAGATAGTAAAAGAAGAATCTGAAGATGAAGGACCAAAGTTGATAGAGGAGAGTGAAGTGTTTGTCCTGTCGGATAGAAGAGGAAAATTTGTAGAATTTATGGAGATGAATCCACAACCAAAACATGAGACTAATACACTAGGCCCTATTGAAACGATACAGGAGGGAGGTAAACCAGAGAGATTGAAAGAGTCATCAAACAAGCCCCCATTGGTGGAAGTGTTTTTTCTATTCAAAGGAAAAATCCCAGAAGAAGGCTACCAAATTAGCGGAACATCTTGTGAACCAGAGATAGAACCTAAGGTGGACAATGAGGATCTGAAGGACGGGGATTCAAAGGCCAAAGCAAAGTGTATGGTATGCGTATTTTCATTGGAAGAGGAAGAGCCTGTAGTAGAAATGGAAACAAATTTTCCTCTAGAGTATGAAACATGTAGTTCTACCCTAGATATAGACATTGTCCGAGCAATAGATATGGATACATCTACAAGTTCCAAGGGTGCCCAAAAGAGTTCATGTGAGGGAACCATGCTAAGCAATAGGGAGATCATAATTCTAAGAATGATGCGGTTTCCCATGATTTTGGGGAGTAAGGCTGAGGTAGGGCCCACATTCCAACAGTTCAACGCTATGGAGAACAATAACAGGTTTGCAAGACATCAACAGGATTGCTATTGTATCACATTGGAACAAAAGCCCAAACTAGCTTCGAACACCAAAGCCCATCGCAGGATGAGATAGGGAATAAGGAAACAATTATAGGAGCTCATGCATCCTCCCTTGCTACCAAACAATTCGCAACTGAAAGGGAACATTCTTCTTCGGACGTCTAGTATAGAGCTTCAAACCGAGGAGAGATAAAATGGGCAAACAGAACTCTAGCTTACAAGACTTTTATTTTTGTGTTCAAATTTACACACTCCTCTAAAGGGGGGGAGTATATTGTTCGCTAGAGAGCGCCTACGAAGTTTCGAGTCGGTAAAGACTTCTTAGCAATACGTCATTAATGCCATCTGACATACTTCGCCTACATAGGTGTTGGAAGATTTTGAGTTGGAACAACGGTGTCAAGAGAAAAGGAAGTTAATTTTTGGCGCCAATCAATGGAAGCGACTTACTTAACAAGAACGGTCGCCAACGAATCCAAGAAAAGTGATTCATCTAGTTCAAAGAAAAAAAAATGATCATCCCGCTTCAAGGGCACCCCGCCCCCGAAACACGGGACCCGCTTCCCATTTTCCTTATTAGAAAAGAAAAAAAAAAAAGGAAGACGTTTTGCGTCCCACTCAAAAGGCACCCCACCCTGGAAAACAGTCAAAGACAAAAAATTTGGGCGTTCCACTCCAAAGGTGCCCTGCTCTGAGGGCACCTTGCTCCAAAGCGTGGGTCGGTTTTCCCCCTCCCTTCTTAAAAGCAAAAAACAAAATTCTAAGTGGCCCGTTCTAAGGGCACCCGAACGTTCGAAAAACAAGGGTTGCTCCCCTTTTCCCCCCAAAGAGAATTAAATATATATTATTATTAATCTAAGTACAAGAGCGCCCTACTCCAAGCAAAACATCCCGCCCTACGGGTGCCATGAGGCCCAGGTAGCGCTTCACCAGCCATGAGGCATACCATAGCCCGATCGAGTAGGAAACGTACAAAAGGAACTATACCAACCTAGTTGTTGGTTATCTATCCTTTCCAAAAACATTTCCTCAACTGCACGTCCAATTTTCATTTCAGCAAGCTCACAACCCTGCACTCTGAATTGAATCCCTATACCGTGCGTACGTTGCGCACCGCCTCCCTTGCAATCATACTCGCCTTCGCATGGTTGCCCTCCAAATTGCTGCCCTGTTCCAGGTGGAATGCCTTGCAATGCAAGCACCTCGCTCCGTGGGCCATTGCCCCCATAAAAGAAATTTAAAAATTAAAAAAAAAAAAGAGAAAATTATAAAAAAAATAAATAAAATCAAACTGGAAGGCCCTGCTCTGTGGACACAAGGGGGCCACTTCCCCCCAACAAAAAGTAAATAAATTAAAATAAATAAGAAAAAAGAGAAGAAACGAAGAAAAAAAAATGCAGGGGGGAATTTCCTCCCACAACAATAAACAAGAAAGATAAAAAAAAACATAAGCACGCGCGAGGCGGAGCACCCCATTCAAGGGCTCTAAGGGTGCGAGGCAAAGCACCCCATTCAAGGGCTCTAAGGGTGCGAGGCCCGCTTTCCTCCCCCGAAAAGAAAAGAAAAAAAATGTGCTACAGTTGTTTTGCCTAGCTCTGTGGGCAACCCTCTCTAGGGGCATGGGGGCCACCCCTCAACATTATAGGAAAAAAAGAGCTATCAACTCTGTAACAACCCTCCCCCTGGCTATAATATTTTTTAAAATTTTTTGCAAATATGTACTTTTGTATTTTTTCAAATTAATAAAAAAACTCAGATAAATGCTAAATCAGTCCACTTGCAACTGTCACAACTTTGTGACTATGCAACCAAATCAAACAAAACTTGAGATGCAGATTTTACATATGTAATGCTAGAAACCCAATGAAGAAATTGAGGAAACACAAAAATACCACAAAGATATATCGATCTGGAATTTTCAGTCTGTGTTATTTGATCAGCAAATTTGTACATACCACTTATTCACTTAGCTCCAGAAATGCAACTTTCTTCACCCACGAAATGATGTACTAGCAGCTCGCAATCCTTGGGCACCAATGAAGGAGGAGATACAGGTTTATGGACTGATCGCCCAATTCCCCAAAGATATCACACCTGGCTGGTAATTGTACGGCCTTCCAACCTTCCAACTAATCATGGATTTGGATACCCATTTCGACGAACAATCCAAAGGTACCATCCGCTTTAACTGAAACCCCATAATTGACTTACTATAAATAGTAAGTCCCATCTCCTTTACCCAAATAAGCCACGAACCGGCAAGCCGAAAGTGGCTTCGATTAAGATCACCATGGGTTCCCACACATCCAATTTAGCCTATGGGAACCCGTGAGTAGGCTAATCACAATCGCTGAAGTCGATCGGCTAGAAAGGGGACATTACAGTCCACCGTCCCCGAAATTGCTTGTCCTCAAGCAATTTCAACTCTGGATGCTGTAATACCTCTTCATTCTCCCAAGTCGCATCCTCTGCTGGTAAGAGCTTCCACTTAACTAAATACTCCGTAATCACCTTCCCCCTCAAAGTCCTTTCCCTAAAGTTAATGATGGCCTCGGGTACCAAGACTAATTTCCCTTCATCATCTAATGGTGGCAACTCTGTGGAAGGAACAAAATTCTGCTCAATCGCCTTTTTGAGGAGAGAAACGTGAAAGAAATTGTGGATTGTGCTGTCCGCTGGTAGTTCCAACTCATAAGCTACCTCTCCTACCCGTCTGGTTACCCTGAAGGCTCCATAAAATCTCGGCTTCAGCTTCTCCTTTCCACTCTTCTTGAGAGTGGATTGCCTGTATGGTTGTAGCCTAAGGTAAACCAGATCTCCGACCTTGAAGCTACGCTCTAACCTGTGCTGATCGGCATACATTTTTTGCCGATTTTGTGCCTGGTGTATGTTGTTCCTCAAAGCCCTCATAATATCCTGGCTGTCTTGCAACAAGTCCTTCGCTCTGGGTACTCTGCTATCACCAAGCAGTAAGTCTATGAAGCTGGGAGCTTCATATCCGTACAAGGACATAAATGGAGTCATCCCGATGGTCATATGATGTGTGGTATTATAACATAACTCACTGAGATGTAGCCACTTGATCCAAGCCCTCTGCTGACCTGAGACATAGTTCCAAAGGTAACCCTCCAACCATTTGTTCACTATCTTCGTCTGCCCGTCGATTTGAGGGTGATAGCTGGTGCTGGGAGTAAGCTCAGTCCCCCCTAATCTGAATAGCTCCTGCCAGAACATACTCATGAACTTGCTATCTCGGTCACTGACAATCGTCTTGGGCATACCATGTAATCTGAATATCTCCCTAAAAAACAATTCGACCACTTGAGATGATGTATAAGTTGTTGAGATAGCAAGGAAGTGTGCGAACTTCGTGAGCCTGTCGACTACCATGTACATACAATCCTTGCCCTAAACCATGGGCAACCCGGTGATGAAATCCATGGATATTTCTTCCCATTTCTGGTTAGGAACACGTAATGGCTGTAACAATCCTGCTGGGTAGGTGTGCTCATCCTTATTCTGCTGGCAGATGGCACATTCCCGTACATACTGAAAGACTTCATTCTTGAGTCCCTTCCAAGTGAATCGCTCCCTGATGCTCCTGTATGTTTTGAAGAATCCAACGTGCCCTGCTGTAGGATCATCATGAAAGCACTAAAGAACCCTCCTCTTGAATTTGGAATTGTGAGGTAGGAAGATACGGTCCTTATACAATATCAACCCCTGGACCACTGAAAACTTGTCATCAAGTGTAGTCCCATCAATCAAGCCAAATGTCCAAGGGTCCTTAGCATACTCGGCTGAGATCTCATCCCTCCATGCTGCAGAAACATCTGTCATAGCACCCAAGTAAGGTATCCTGGATAAGGCATTTGCTACGACATTCTTCTTACCTTTGACATAGACGATGTCAAAGTCATAAGCTTGCAACTTACTAACCCACTTATGTTGTCGTTCGTTGAGATCTCTCTGGTTGAGGAAGTATCGAAGACTGTTGTGATCAGTCTTCACTGTGAACCTGCCCCCGACTAAATACTGCCTAAATTTGGCCAACGCGTGCATGATGGGCAAAATTTCCTTGTCGTATATCGAATAACTCCGCTCATCCCCATGAAGTTTCCGACTCTCAAAAGCTATGGGATGATGAGGCCCAAAAATGCCTCATTATTGCACAATGTTTGACATATAAAAAACTGTCATATTACCAAACATGACAAAGTTAATTGCCAAATAGTTGATTAGAATATATTATTTGTTAAGTGTTTACATGATTTTATGTTAGGAACACTATATCTTTGTTTTTGACTATTTTTAGCATTTTCTGACTGTTTTTGCTTGATTAAGTAGCAAATAAAAACATGCATTTCAATTAGCCAAATGTGGTATGTTGATATCCATTAACTTCACAATGGTTTTTGAATGTTTTCCTGCCCTTCAACTTGTTTGAAATCCACATTGGAGCCAAATTTTCAGGACTGTCATAAATCTGAAAATCTGCAGAAAACAGCCATATAAAAATCAGCAAGCTGTCACTTTATAGGAACACCTTGAAGTTGTCAAGCAAAGCATGAAAAAATGGATGGAATAAGTTCATAAGGACTAAAGAAGACATCTGACCTATTTAGAAGCATTCCCACATGGTCTAAATAGGCAGCAACAGACAGAAACAGAAAAATGCAGAAATCACCATGTAAATTCCAGCCAGCTGCCAATGAATGGCAAGGCCTAGAATTTACCAATGGATAAGGATGAAATCAGTTGGAATCACCTCCTGGAAGCTGGATTAAAGGACCTACCTGAAATAAACAGCCAAAACGAACATTCTGAATGCATTTTTGAGCATCAAGTGCACCTACAGCCAGTTATTCCGAAGATGTTCGAAATAACAGGGGAACATGCTTCTTTTTGAATATATGCGGTTTCTAAACAGTTGAAAAGGTAAACTAAGGTTGAGGGGATATAGGAAAAGCTTTCTCCAGATGTCTCCACCGTTCCTTGCCGACTAGAAGACACAGCTCATGAGGAAATATCAACTGATGCATCTGATCCTGTCCTGAATAGACCCAAATTAGTTGCAGAATAATAGGCAAATAAGTTGTAAGATAGGAAAATGATATTTTAAAGTGGAGACAGGTGTACAAGATATTCTAAGACTCCTCCAATGTACTCCTACCACTGAATATGCCTTCTAAGGGCCAATGAGTGTTGTTGTAGCACAAACTGTCCAAAATTACACTTATTTTAGATTCAGAATTATTGGCAAATCACTGTAAAATAGCAAATAGGCTGATTTGAGCACGAGATATATTGTAATATTTTATTATAAATAACACAGCTCCCTTCTTGGTTGAGCTAAGTAGAAAGTAGAATAAAGGAGAGTAGTTAGTAGCAGCAAATAGGACAGTACAGTAATTCTCTGTAACAGTTTTAGCATGTTTTGACAGCAATAAAAGTGCAGTTCTTTTGTCAATTTGTGTTCATGAGAAAGTGTGATTGTTAATTAGTTAAGGAGTGTTTTTCTCACCTTCTTCTAGATCAGGAAGCTTGGGCCCACTTTCAGGCCTAGAAGGAGGATTTTCATGATAGGTTTTTCTGTAATTTTGCTGCAGCAGAATTAACAGATTGTCAGATTTCATTTTCTTGTTTTAACTTTGTGTGATGTTGTTTATGTTTTCCATTATGTTTTTGTGCAGCCAATGTGTGTGTGTCAGCTAAAAAAATAGATTAGACATTTGTTTCTCTTGTTTCCTCTACTTTCCATGTTCCCCTGTTTTTTTTATCTTTCAACAACAGTCAATTTTCAGCAGATTTCATTTTGTTGTCAATTCCTGTAGCAGAAGCTTGACGACCTTTTATGGCAGGACATTGACAGGTGTTTTTAGCATAAGTTTTATTTCCAAGCATCATTTCAATTCTACAAGAGTAAACTAGGTTTCAATTCTGCAAGTGTAATTTAGGATTTCAATTCAGCAACATTTTAATTCTGTTATTTCAATTTTGCAAAAGTAAATTAGATTTCAATTCAGCAATTTCCAATTCTTGCAATTGTAGTTAATTGTCAATTTCTGCAACTTAGATTTAATTTTCAATTCCTGTAATTTAATTCGATTTCCATTCTACAGACTAGGTTTAGTGTGACACCAAAAGGCTAAACCAAAATCTATTTCACCCAATAAATGCTTGAAATATGAATGTCTGAATTGTACTCTGCCCTAACCTTCTATCGTAGACAGCCTTGGACACCACCCCGGATTGATAAATCATAAGATTAAATGATGTTATTAACGACACGCATCATGGGATGTTTTTTCTGCATTAGCACTGATCCAATTCCCTCTCCCGAAGCATCACACTACAACTCAAATGGCTGAGAGAAATCTGGTATGGCGAGCACTAGACAGGAGCACATAACCTTTTTGAAGTGTTCAAAACATTTTTATGTAGTGTCAGACCAGAAGAACGCCCCCTTCTTTGTTAAATCTGTGAGTGGGGCTGCAAGCTGCGAAAATCCCTTAACGAACCTTCGGTAAAACCCGCACAATCCAAAGAACCCCTTGAGCTGAGCAAGGTTCGTAGGAGTAGGCCACTCCATAATGGCCTTAATCTTATCAGGATCCATGCGCACACCCTCAGCACTGATGATGTGTCCTAAATAGAGAAGCTTGGTCATACCAAAGTCACACTTCGACTCCTTGGCATAGAAAGACTCCTGTTTCAATATGCTCAGCATCTCATCTAAATGTTGCAGGTGCTCCTCCCAAGAACGACTGTAGACCAGGATGTCGTCAAAGAAAATCAAAACATATCTCCTCAATTGTCTGCTGAATGTCCTGTTCATACAGGACTGGAAAGTGGCAGGGGCGTTGGTTAAGCCGAAAGGCATAACCAAGAACTCGAAATGGCCGAAGTGGCATCCGAAGGCCGTCTTCTCGATATCCTGCTCCCTCATTCTAATCCGGTGATAACCCGACCTTAGATCAATCTTCGAGAAGTAACAGGCGTCGTGCAGCTCATCGATCAACTCATCTATGCGGGGAATAGGATACCTGTTTTTTATAGTCCTCTTGTTCAGCTCCCTGTAATCCACACACATTCTCCTAGTACCATCTTTTTTCTTAACCAATACTACTGTGGAGGCAAAAGGACTCTTACTTGGACGGATGTGTCCCATATCCAGCAGCTCCTGTATTGCCTTCTAGATCTCGTCCTTATGTCGTTTATGATGCTTGTAGGGAGTAGTGATAACGGTCTTCGCCCCATCCTCTAACTCAATGATATGCTCAATGCCCCGCTCTTGAGGTCTCCCTAGAGATATGTCACTGAAAACCTTAGCATGCTTGGTCAAAATCTTTTGGATCTTTGGATGGTAAGTGTCCTTCTGTGTCTCCACATTTGTTGGCATGATAAGGCACTCTGCTGCCCACTCGACCTCATCATGTCTAAAGAACCTCTCCATGCGTTTGAGGGAAACCACTTTCGGACCACCATCAAATATGCCTCTCAATACAATCCTCTTACCTGCTGATTTAAACTTCATTTCCATAGCATGCAGGTTCATTGTGAATTCTCCAAGGGATTGCATCCAATGCATTCCCAAAATCACATGAGTGTCTCCGATGTTAACCACATAAAATTCATCATTGAGCTCGTATTCTCCCAACCTGATCCGCAAATTGGAGATTTTGCGGGTGCACTGGATAGATGAACCATCTGCTACCATAACCCAAAATCCCCCAAACTCCTATGTCTTGAGTCCTCACTTATTGACCAACCCTTCATCAATAAAGTTATGGGTTGCACTTGTGTCAATAAGAGTGATGACTCGTTGTCCTTCTATGATGCCCCGAACCTTGAATGAACTCCCCTTCTGGAAACTGTATAGTTGAGCCATTGTTACATCTTTTTCTAGCTCTAACCCTGAACTATCATCATCACTTGTGTCCGAATTAGTTTGCTGGTCTGATTTTTCAGATTCGGACTCCTCCACTTCAAAATAATCCTTATGCTCCATTTGCCTTGCCTTAGCCTTTTGTGAGCACTTGTGTGACAAATCCCATGGCTCCCTACAATGGAAACATAACTTCTTTTTTCTGAGCTCATTAAGCTCATCATCTCCTAATCTTTTTTATTCATGCTTCTGCTGCGGAAGACCTTGTGCATAGTCTTCTTATCTTTGTCATTGCTGCCCTGGAATGGTTTGAATGTTGATTTATTCTTCGGAACAGTGAACTCCATACTTCGGGACTTCTCTATGGCCTCCTACAATGTCTGTGGTTCAAAAGCCTTCACCCATCCACGAAGTGGCTCAGTCAATCCCTCAACGAAAAGAATTACCAACCTCCTTTCGGATATGTCTCGAACCTTGACTGACAGCCCCTGAAATTCTGCAATGTAGGCATCAACTGAACCAGTCTGCCTCAACTGAGCTAGCTCTCTAAAGTGCAATTCTGGATCTTTCTTGTTGAACCTCAATGAGTTTGTTGGTGAACTCATCATATGTGGTAATGGCTCCGTGGCCCAAAGTGTTGAGACCGTGGAACCACCAATCATGAGTTGCTCCCTCTAAGTGAAGAGTGGCAAATTTAATAGCCTCTTCCTCCTGCATAGGCCTCAGTGATAAGAAGTTGTCCAGCTTTTCCACCCACGCCCTTGTTGTACTCTTACCACTCCCATCAAACTGAGGAATGGTTATCTTACTCAAGGCATGCTACAAGTCCTTCTGAGTTGATTGCTTCTTCTGTTCATGAGGGCGTCCTTGCTTTTGTGCACAATATTTTTCAAAAGACCAACTAGCCTTAAGTTCCTCCGGAAATGCCTGATACTGAGTCCAGCATGCTATTATTGTATCATCTGATGGGCCATGTGCCTGCTCCTCCTGCTCAATAGGCTCCTCTCTTGGAACGAAAGTGGGATGTGTCGGTCTAGGAACATTACTGCTTCCTCTTGTAAAAACCGGATGGTTGGAGGTGCTAGCCTCTCCATTATGGCCACAAATGTGAGTTCCCCTCAACCTATCAGATATTACTCTTAGAACTCCGGTCATCTCCTGGTGATTACGTTGCAATGCAACCTGCATATCCAGCTGTGCTCTGGTTAGAGCATTAAGAATGTGTCCGAGACTTGGTTCTTCATCACTTCTTTCCCCCATGTTGTTACTGTGTTCCTTCTCTTTACCACCGTGACCTTGTTCTGCTTTTTTCTTCTCCCTTTCAGCTGCTCTTCTATCTGTGTCACTCATGAAAAATTCAACTTCCCACAGGATGGCAATGTTGAGCCTGACTCTGATACCATGTAACAAC
Source organism: Wollemia nobilis (assembly GCA_028583015.1). Classification (NCBI taxonomy): domain Eukaryota; kingdom Viridiplantae; phylum Streptophyta; class Pinopsida; order Araucariales; family Araucariaceae; genus Wollemia; species Wollemia nobilis. The sequence continues at coordinate 8,164,395 of JAQPPZ010007530.1, forward strand.
CCTCCCCAATCTGGCTAAAATATTTTTTAAATTTTTTTGCAAATATGTACTTTTTTTGTATTTTTTCAAATTAATAAAAAAACTCAGATAAATGCTAAATCAGTCCACTTGCAACTGTCACAACTTTGTAACTATGCAACCAAATCAAACAAAACTTGAGATGCAGATTTTACATATGTAATGCTAGAAACCCAGTGAAGGAATCGAGGAAACACAAAAATACCACAAAGATATATCGATCTGGAATTTTCAGTCTGTATTATTTGATCAGCAAATCTATACATACCACTTATTCACTTAGCTCCAGAAATGCAACTTTCTTCACGCACGAAATGATGTACTAGCAGCTCGCAATCCTTGGGCACCAATGAAGGAGGAGATACGGGTTTATGGACTGATCAAACAATTCCCCAAAGATATCACGCCTGGATGGTAATTGTACGGCCTATGTTGTACGGCCAGCAATCAGCAACTTCGCCCAGCACCTCTGAAAACACTTTTGTATAATATTTCGAAAAAACTTTGCAAATCTCTCCACAATCAGCACTTGAGCAATCTCTGTATGAAATCGCCACCCTAATCCACCAGGGGTAATCTCTCATATCCGAAGAGGATGTCCCTATTGGAGGTTGTCGTCCCCAATAAGCTCGAAACCCTGCAAATATTCTCTGCAAGCTTCTTCACCAAATGCCAAAGCAAACATATAAACCTGGATGCCTGAAATGAATGACCAAATCTCCTTTTATAGAGCTCACAAGGGGTTGATGGCTTTTTGGAGGGAAAAGGCAATTTAAAATGTCTTCTAGAAATTATTTTTCCTCATTATAAATAGCGTCCCCTTTTTGCAATTCTAATAGTCACTTTATAAAATAATTTTAACTTAAGTGACTCTTTAATCCTCCCCCTTTATTATAAAGTCATAACTTATATAAAATTAAATTATTAATTTAATTTTATATAAATAATCTTCGGGCATTAAAATTTCTAAGCTCCGCAAACCAACCTTCCAACTGATCATGGATTTGGATACCCATTTCGACGAACAATCCAAAGGTACCATCCGCTTTGACTGAAACCCCAGAATTGACTTACTATAAATAGTAAGTCCCATCTCCTTTACCCAAATAAGCCACAGAAACTGGCAACTGAAAGCTGAGAGTGGCCTGATTAAGATCACCATGGGTTCCCACACATCCAATTTAGCCTACGGGAACCCGTGAGTAGGCTAATCACAACTGCGAAGTTGACTGGCTAGAAAGGGGACATTACAAACTCCCCTCCCTGTTGGGCAACTAAGGGACCAAAACAAGCTAGTTTTTACAAAGGCAAAGAGGCAAAATGTTGAATCGAATCTGGAAATTGAATCAACAAGGCAAAGGGCACCTAATGCTCTAGTCCCTAGAACTCGCATGCATCATGCTCAGCCTCCAAAGGATCAACTGCAAAATGGCATGGAACCTGAGAAATGGTTGGGGGAATCATCACTTGGATTTGATGTACTTGTGGATAATGGACTGGATCAACTAAGCTATCATGAGGATGTTGATTACTGCTCTAACCATAACATAGAGTTAGGGAGAGGGGCAACTAACAGCCGTGAAAGAAATATGAAATGAGAGTTTGCCAGATATGATTATGATCATCCAAGCATGCATGATCGAACAGGTTAACCCGATGCTGAGCATGGAGCTTATGATCTGTATAAACCCAGAGCATATGACCATGTTGGCTGGAAACAACTTAATTCTTTTGATGACAGGGCTCCAGAGAGATCAATTGTGCATGGAAGGAGGTCCCTATCCATCGAAGATGATATTGAATAAACAATATTGAGGATCTCCACCACCGCATTTCAAAGCATGGGAGAATTGGTGCAGCTAAAGGAGTAGAGAATCCCTCAAAAAGGCAGCATGCAGATAGTCAACATGGTGATTTTCATCATGGCCAGAGGATAAGGGATGATGAACATAGGCATCATGATGTAACATACAGAGATCAGTCACAGCAAGCTCTTACTCACAGTAATAGACAATTGCATGGCAGGATACAAATAGACTTTGGTGGCTTTAAGCGAGACTCATTTGACAATGTGGAATCTGAATATGAAGGAAATTCAGAAAGTTTTCAGTCTAGAAGCCCACCAGGCAGGCGTGGTTTGAGTGACCATCTCAGAAGCAGTTATCGGGGAAAAGATAGGGGTAGAATGCTTGTAGATGCTTCAGTGTCATCAGAAACTAGGGGCTCAAGAGGTCAAACTTTTAAGAACAATGAAACAAGGACAAATACCATGGTTTTGCTGGTCCTAAAACGCTTGCACAGATTAAAGAAGAAAAGAAATGCGAGAAAAGTGAAGAACCTGCAAGTTCTATACAATCCAAATTCCATGGATCCTTACATAGTGGCTCTATTAAAAGTAAACCCAAACTCAAACAAAGGAAGATACGATTGGGAAAGGGAACTTCTGAGTTGAGTGAGGAAGCAGCCTTTGAGGGTCCAAAGCCATTGAGTGATATTCTGAAAGCAAAATGAAAAGCAGGTCAAGGAAATGATGATTTCACAGGGAACAGACCTGCAGAATATCCAAATCAATCCAGTCAGGAGTCCAGCTTAGGCATGAAAACTAAGGGTGCAGAGAAGGTAAATGTTTCAACACCATCTGAGAAAGAAGTTGAAGAGGGAGAACTCCCTAAGGGTGATGATTATGCATCTGTTCCGCCTACATTGGATGAAGTGGCAAAAGATGTAAGCTTATGTTGTGGATGTTGTCACAAAGCACAATCCATCATCTCAAGCAAATGGAATTGTGCTTCAAACAACTGAAATGGAAGATGCAATGATGAATGAAGCCAGTCACAGGAATGAAGATGAAGATGTTGATGCTGACCATGAAGAGTATGATTTGGAACATACATAGCATGAGGAGAATCTGCTAAAGGAAACATTCAGAATATATGACATGAACGACAACGGCAACATCTCCCCTGCAAAGCTTCAACAGGTGTTGAGCAACACGGGATTGATATCATGTGAGTGTGAACATGATGTAGCTTGCTGCCAGAAAATGATAAGTATGAGTTGGACGCTAACGAGCTCTTGGACTTCTCCAAGTTCAAACAAAAGATGATGATGATAATGAAATCGTATCCAATTCCTGGTCTTATTCAACCATAAGAAATTTTGCAGCTTGTCGAATGTTCATAGGGAGGAGGAAGATAGTGGACGAGAAGAGTGTGGAAGTGGTACTGCAAATGACAGTGCAAAACCAGATCGAAGCGTTGTAGAGGAAGCTGGAAAAACTGCAGAACTTGGAATTCAGAGAAAAAAAGTTGAAGTGCACCAACTTTGACTGTCAAACGATGTTTTTGTAGAGTCGACTGGACAAATTAAGGAAAAGTTCAAAGAAGTGGTCATACAGTGAGGATCTGCCAAAGCGCTGCAGCCCGGCTACTTGCTCTGCTACGCAATCAAAAAGCGAGAGGGAAGATAATCCTGAGAGTGTGGAGAAGCTGTTAACGAAGGAGATCAAAAGCTTGCAAAGCCCAGTTTGAGAATCCAAAGATCTTCCAACACATCTAGTTTTTTGGGTGATCAGCGAAATTGGCTTGTAGATGTTGTTCTGCTTAAGGAAAGGTTTGATTCTTTGTTGATGGGTATGAACAAGAGTAAAGAAACCATAGCTCTGAAAATTGCAGTTCTAGAAGAAAAGATGTCCCAGGAAAAGCAGATTAGGGTGTTCATCAAGAGAATAGGCTATGCTCAGAACAGTGCAAAGCTCGAGCGCCCCGTTTCGGAGCACCCTGCTCCAAAGGCATGGGGCCCTCGTCCCAAAATTTAAAAAAAATAAGCAAAGAAAAGAAAAAATAATTAAAAAAAATAAATCGCAAGAGACACTCAAGTTCCCACTTCTTCTCATCCCTTTCTTTCACCATCTACCTCATGATCACTTCACCTCCACCTCCTTTGTTTCTTCTATTGTCACTATTCTCTCTTCCCCCCTTATTCTATTTTTTTCCGCTTCACTTTTTCCGTTGTGTCCATCTCACCTCTAATAAGCACAGCCTTATTCCAAAGGTCACTAGCATAACACCAGTGTTCTTACCTTCATCAATCCATAGGCCGCTACAAGCACTACCACTCTTCCCTTCAGAAGCATTGGTTTTGTTGCAATGGCTATCTCAATTTTGACTCCATGCCCAAGAATAAGGCACTTTCTAGGATCTCCCGTCAATCAAGATTAACATCTCCGTAAGTCATCAGAATTGTAGTAGCTAACTACTACCATCGCTTCCAAAACAAGTTCTATCACGCAATTGGTATGAAATATGTTAAGGGACGAAGATATATTTCATAGACACTTCACCTTGAACATTTTTCACTCAATAAAGTGCCCGCTCACAGAAGTGTCTCACTCACTAAGCACTTCAAAATAACCCAATTTCCAAGCGACCTTGCTCTTCAAACAAAGGTTCATCGCACAAGCCGAGGCAAAAGACAAAGCAAAGCAAAAATCAGGAATTGATTAAATGTTTAGAAGAGGGAACCCCACTCTCCGGGTAACCCACTCTCATAGCACCCCGTTCTCTAGGCAACCCGCTCTATACACACTTTACTCTCATAGTGTCCCGCTCTCTAGGTGCCCTACTCTCAAAGTGACCCACCCTCAAGGCACCCCGCTCTCATTGCAATCTACTCTCCAAGCACCCTGCTCTCATTGCAACCTGCTCTCCGCACACCCCGCTCTCATTGCAACCTGCTCTCCGAGCACCCCACTCTCCAAGTGCCTTGCTCTCATACCAACCCATTGCCAAGGCGCCTTGCTCTATGTCTATCTTTAGTAAACAGATAAGAATAATGTAATCACCTGATGTTGTTGAGTTAGAAGTTTCAAAGCCTTAAGGAAATTGATCACTGCAAAAGATCTATTAGCTTGGGGCCAGTTTTCAAGGAAACTAAACTAAACTGAGATTCAAGAGCTGATTAAAAAAGACTGCAGTTTGAATGAAGACTAGGCGGAAGCTTCCAAAGTTCTCAAGAAAGGCATAATTGAAGATCTAATCTGAAGCTAATAGAGAATTGATTAAAGCTCCTGAAGATTCTAAAGAAACCAGATGGATTGAATTTAATAAATACTGAATCCCCATGGGATAGAGTTAAATCAAAATTGTTGTATCTAAGTATGCAGTATGCTCCTTTTTAGTCCAAATTTTGTAATATGTAGGTGTTGGAAGTGATTTTTCTATTCTGCAAATGTAAAAGGTTTGGGGCCCTTTCAAAACCCCTTCATTTACCATAATCAAAAAAAAGAATGATGTAATCACCCCGTAATTACTAATTATCACCAAGGTTTATTATATGTAGTCCATTTTGTGGCTACAAGTTGAAGTATAAATAAGAGCTAAATGCTCATTGTAATGGTATTTTGGCCTTCAAGCATATCAAAGCTACTCTTTGGAGTAAGATTGTATTGAAACTTCAAATTGCAATTCAATAAAAGAGTGGTGCATGGCGTTCTAATTCAATTGTCTCTGACTTTTTGTCTTGTTATGCAAATCAGTGGCTCTGCCCTCTTTTCCCTTGTTAGTCCCTCTCTTTTCATTGTTGTTGTAGGTTATTCAAGGATCTTACACGTTGAAGTTATTCAGTCCTTGCTCAAACTGCCAATTGCACCAAAACTAAACCTTGCTACAACTTCAGTCGTATTTTACATCTCTTTTCTCTTGCACCCTTTTCTCTTACACAAAGTAGATCAGATTTGTTTTCTGCATTTTAGATTAGTTTCTTTCATTGTTTTCAGCTTAGTTAGAAAGTAAAAGGGAACCGGCCCAAGATCCGGAGGTTGGGGAGAGTAGAAACCTCCCCATCCATTTGTTGAACTGCGGTCATGGGCACAAATCACACTTGCCAATTTCCGTGTTCAACAAGCACTTAATGTCTGTTAGGAACCTTGCAGTAAATAACAAAAAATAAACTTGAAATTAACAATATTGCAATATGAAATACAAATGTAGAAGATTATATTGCAGAAAACAAGAAGACATTACAAAATCGCCTCTTCGAAGAGGCAACCTCCTTAGAAGCAGAGCTTCAATACAACAAAATATGAGATGCCTCTTCTCTTGCCCCCTTGGTTTTTTTTATAAACTTTGACTACCCTAACCCTAACGCTCAAGGGTTTCCATCCACGTGCAAGTGGGGGCCCAAGCTATAACTCCTAAACAATAGTTGTTACATCTTTAAATAATGTCTTTTTATAATACATAACGGTTACATCATATGGGCCCGTAAGCCTAGGTGCCCAAAGTACCACATGACTAGACAATTATTAATAATATTAGAATGGGGTCTTAACATACCCATCCCCTTCAAAAAAGTTTTGTCCTCAAAGCTAGAGATGAGGAAATTGTTGTTGAATTTGTTGAAGAGACTCCCATGTGGCATTTTCCTGGTGTAAACCCCGCCATTGGACCAACACTTCAGCGATGGTGCAGTTACGAAGAGTGCGGGTTCTACGGTCCAAAATGTTGTCAGGTTCCAAGATGACCTAACCTTCATCATCCAACTCTAGAAGTGTCGACTGGAACTGAATGTGGTTGCCGAGTACCTTCTTGAGACAAGACACATGGAAGATTGGATGGATTTTGGAAGAAGGTGGTAACACGAGCTTATAGGCCACTTGTCTAATCCACTGCAATACCTTGTGCAATCCACTACAATGCTTGGTAGGGTCCATAAAACCGTGTTGCAAGCCTTTGATGAGCATGAAGTTGCACTAATGACTACTTGTATGGTTGGAGTCGAAGGAAGACCATATCGCCTATTTTGAAGCTACACTCTGAACGGTGTTGATTAGTCTGTTGTCGCATTCGTTTCTGAGCCATAACCAAATTGTCCTTTAACTGCTAAAAGATTTGGGTATGTTTTTGAAGTGTGCATCCACCGTCTGAACTTTGGATTTTCCTAGAACATATGAGGAGAGCAATGAAGGTGGGTACCCATTAACTGCCTCAACATGAGTAATTTTGGAGGTTGTGTGGAATGAAGTGTTGTACCACCATTCAGCCAATAGAAGCCACTTAACCCACTGTGTTGGGTACTCGGAAGTAAAACAGCGAAGGTAGGTTTCCAAGCATTTATTGACAATTTCAATTTGCCCATCGGTCTATGGATGGTCAGCTAAGCTCATTCTCAGTTGCGTTCCCTACAGTTTAAACAGTTCTTGCCAAAAACGACTGGTGAAAGTGGGGTCTTGGTCAGACACAATGGACTTTGGCATACCATGGAGTTTAAGAATGGAGTCCATGAATATTTGAGAATGTCCAATCCACTACAATACCTTGTCCAATCCGCTGCAATGCTTGGTAGGGTCCATAAAACCTTGTTGCAAGCTTTTGATGAGCATGAAGTTGCACTAATGATTGCTTGTATGGTTGGAGTCGAAGGAAGACCATATCGCCTATATTGAAGCTACACTCTGAACGGTGATTAGTTTGTTGTTGCATCTAGTTCTAAGCCATAACCAAATTGTCCTTCAACTGCTATAAGAGTTGGGTACGTTCTTGAAGTGTTGCATCCACCGCTTGAACTTTGGATTTTCCTAGAACATATGAACCAAATTATCCTTCAACTGCTATAAGATTTGGGTACGTTCTTGAAGTGTTGCATCCACCACTTGAACTTTGGATTTTCCTAGAACATATGAAGAGGGTGACAAAGTTGGGTACCCATAAATTGCCTCAATAGGAGTAATTTTGGAGGTTGTGTGGAATGAAGCGTTGTACCACCATTCAACCAACAGAAGCCACTTAACCTACCATAGTTGAGAAAATCGGTATCGGGAGTCAATCGGCTGGCAATAAGACGGGAGTTTTTCAAAAATCGGCAAAACATCGGCAAAAAAAAAAAAACCGAAGAAAACGAATTTTCTTTTTGATTTTTTTTTTCATGCATATTACAATGAATTAACATTATGCAAATCAGATATTGCAATAAAAACAACAATTCAAGTCAAGACATCATACAAGGCTCAAGCTTTAAGTACACATTTTCATTGAAAAAAAAGCTTTTTTCATGCATATCAGAATTTTTCAGGAAAAAATCGGCAAGATCAGGAGAAAATCGGCTAGCCTGTGAATCGGGAAAAAATCGGCAAAATCGGGATTTTTTGCAGATTTTCTCAACTATGTAACCCACTATGTTGGGTGCTCAAAATTAAAACAGTGAAGGTAGGTTTCCAAGCATTTATTAATAATTTCAATTTGGCCATCGGTCTATGGATGGTAGGATGGGCTCATTCTCAATCGTGTTCCCTGCAGTTTAAACAGTTCTTGCCAAAAACAACTGGTGAAAGTGGGGTCTCAATCAGACACAATGGATTTTGGCATACCATGGAGTTTAAAAATGGAGTCCATGAATATTTGAGCAATGGTGGAGGCATGGTAAGGATGGGCGAGGGAACAAAAATGAGCATACTTCTAGAGATGGTCCACCACCACAAGAATGACTGTTTTTCCCCAAGATTTAGGAAGTCTTTCAATAAAATCCATGGAAATATCAATCCATACATATTTCAGGATGGGTAAAGGTTGTAGAGTGCCTGGAGTATGAACCTTTTCTCCTTTCATCCGTTGGCAGATCTCACACTCCACCACAAAAGTTTGGATGTCTTTTTTCATTCCTTCCCAATAGAATGACCGTTTAGCTCGTTGTAACAACCCTCCTTGGCAAGACTTACTCTTGACAAAGAACTGTGTATTGAAATGTGGATGTCTAATACATAGTCTTATTTTATGGCAATAAGAATGAGTAGTTGTACTTTACGCTTTGATTCTATTCTTGGAATATGGTACTGTTGATGAATTTGTGGTTGCAAGACCAGGTACTCTCATTGGTGTATTAATATGGAATAACCACCTGAGATGAGAGAAATTTTGGGAGAAATTTTGGGAAATGATGGTGATGACTTGTTCATCGACAACTATAAGGTAAAGGAAATGATGGTGATGACTTGTTCATCAACAACTATAAGGTAAATATTACCTTCATGTAGATGCATTGCATTTGTGCTTGTTGATAAATACAACGTTGGGCTGGGAGCTCGCTTTGGCAAAGGAGTCATCTTAAGTATGATGGGGATAACATTCTAGTTATCTTAAAATAATGATACCATCTGCTCAAAAGATAAAACAACATTGTATAATATTTCAAATCCTTGTTTTGCTTGTATGGAAAATTGTGGATTGGGTAGTTAGCCCAATGAAAGTATTAATGGGGGTAACACCATTAATACTTAAATATTAATACCAGTATTAATAATTCATATTGTTAATAATTCATATTGACATTTGGTATTAAGTAGTGAATAATTGATCCTTTCACTATGTTGGAAGCAAAGGTATCTTGGTATCTTTTTTGAAATTGAATTATTAACTGATTACCTTAAAACCATGCTTAATGAGAAAGGAGTATAATAATAATAGAATTCCTAAGGTTGGAATTATAATTGGAAGATTAAAACCTTGCCTTAAATGCACGATCGACAATATTTAACTTGGCCTCAACATGCTTGAGCGGCGCCACCGAACGTTACCCATCAAAGCTAGAGTACGTTGGCAAGTATGGCCAGCGAATCCAAGAAAGGAGGAGAACAAACTCCCACCTGTAAAAAAGGATTCGCGGGGCTATTTGATGAGCCAGGATGGGCTGTTTTGGGGGTCGCTAACAAGAGGAGGAAAAGAAGAGAGCTTTGGAAGCAAGTTCGGCGTCAGTGGTTGCGTAATAAGAGGTAGTCTCTGGTTATGCTGCAGTTCTATGCTTGTTCTCTGCTTTATGCTTTTCCTTACTGTATGAACGTGGATGATTGCTTCCTTGCCTTCTTGTTTGGATGGTATTTTGTGTCCTTGTTGTTCGCTTGGCAGCTCAGTATATTTCTTCCCTTTGGTTGTTGTGTAGGCGGTTTTCTATGGATAGTCCGTCGCCTATAGGCTAAGTCTGGAACCCCCATGCCATAGGCAAGTTGTTGGTAGCAAGGTTGCCCCAGTTGGTGTTCTCCTTCATGTGCCTAGTTGTTGGGTTAAGTTCAGTGTCGGGCAGGCGTTGGGTTATGTCCCTTCCCTTCTCCTTGGATGGGCGTAGATGTCTACCTTGTATCTTGATTGCAGGTCCGCGTTGGCTCGAATGTTTTTGAGGAGAGTCTTGTGTTGTGGTCCACGGGGTGGGGACCCATCCCCCCGTCCCCTGTGTCCCCGGTACGGGAGGACGGGAAGGGGGACATTTCCCCATGTCCCCCTTTTGGGGGACGGCAAGGGGGTTGTCCCCGGGACGCCCGCTGTGAGGGGCCGTCCCCGAGACGCCCAACCATCCCCAGGTTGTCCCCAAGGACACCCAACCGTCCCCCATGGCTGGGCATCTCATGCCCAAAAAAAAATTAAAAAAAATGATACAAACTTAAACTAAAAAAGAAAAGGGCTGTCATATTAGCAAGTTAGGAGTAATTGTCATTGCTTACATGGTGGGAACTGAACAATGGTGGTTGTCAATGTTTAAATATTACTTTAGTGATTGGACAGCAGTGCAAAATTGCTAGAGACTGAACAGTAAAGTTGTCTTGCTTTTATAATTTATATTGAGGGCTGTAAACTGATGACTGTCTTGATTGACCATTGATGGCTGAAAAAACAGATAACTATCTTGCCTGAACAGAGAAAAGTGAAAACCAATGACTATCTTGCTTGAACATTGATGGCCAAAAGGCAAAAAGTAAAAACTGAGAACTGTCTTTGTTTGAACTTTGAACATTGGTGACTGAAAAAAAATTTAAAAATGATGGTCTTTGCTTGAACATTGGTGGCTTTAAAAATGATGATTGTTATTGTTTGAATGTTAAAAGCTGAACAGAGTGGCATTCATTACTTGAGCAATAGCAACTATTTTGGTTAACTGTTAGAGATTGCACTTAATATCCTTGGCTGAACCTTCAAGTTAGATTTGTTGAAATGACCTGCACTTAGTAATAGGCTAATAGCTAAGTTCATTTCAGATTGAAACATGTTTTAAGAACATGCATACTTTTTAAGTTTTTAGTATTTTTCATTTTTGTTGTGTGTAGAATTTGTAGATTATTCTAAAATTCTAAAATATTTCATAGTATTATACCAGCCGTCCCCGGCCATCCCCGAAACTTGTCCCCCCATCCCCCTGTCCCCTAAGCTCGTCGAACCTTGGTCTTGTTTCCAGAAAATGCTTTGCGTGGTCCTTGGTAGTAATTGATCTCCTTTATGTTTGACCCAAGTTGGTTTGATCTCAGCTTCCAATGAACGTTTTACTCCCCTATGTTGCATGGTGTCTTCGGTCATTTGCTTGCGGTTTGCTTGCTTTAGTAGAGGCAGTTGGTAAACCTCGTTATTGGAGTCAATCTATACCGTTACCATTGATGCTTGTTGGGCGTGTATGGATTTGGTTGTTTTGCGTTTTGCTGGTTTCATGGCAGAGAGGAATGCTAGGTTAAGGGAACCTTTGATTAATGTAAATTAATAGTTGATAGTATATTGATATTTTGATTAAATCATTATTATGTTAGAATAATGATTAATGTAAATTAATAGTTGATAGTATATTGATCTTTTGATTAAATCATTATTATGTTAGAATAATGATTAATGTAAATTATTGGTTGTTTTAGAATAAGATCTTTTGAAAATCATTGTTATGTTAGAATAATGGTTATAATAGAATAATAGATGTTATGATATAATGATCTTTGGAAAAATCATTATTGTGTTAGGATTGTGGTTATCTAATAGATGTTATAGCATAACATTCTTTTGGTTGGCATTTGTTTTGAGATGTGGGTTAATGGAAATTAAAGAAATTATGGATGTATAATTCTTTTGGAAATCATTATTGTGCTAGGATAATGATGATATAATGGTCTCCTGAGACTTGTGTAGGTAAAGGGGGGCATTATAGAGAGAAGTATGGGATTCTCTCCTTGATTTTTATAGTGTATGCTTGTAGCATGAATTGAGTTTGAGATTTGGAAAATTATAGTGGTCTCCTGAGACTTGGGTAGGCAAAGGGGGCACTATAGAGAGAAGTATGGGATTCTCTTCTTGTTGTTTGTTTGCACTGAATGAATGCATAGTTGCTTGCATCATACTTAGAGCATATAAATTTGCATTGCATAAAAAGAGTTGTCCTGATCCCTAAATGTTCCTCAAGTTTGCGGGAGAACTTCATCATAAATATGATTGTGAAAGGAATATGGTATAGAAAGCACTTAGGCGGAATGGCCTTGATGTATCTTGGATTGAAAAGTTGTTATGTAAATGAGAAATTGCTTTGTGTTCCTTAGACAACCTTCCAAGTGACTTTTCTTTAAAAGAGAAACAAACATGGCAGTTTTTGTAAGAAGTAGAAAGAAACCAAGGAATGATTTGAATTTGTAACTTTGTCTTACAAAATGTGTTCTATGTTGAAAATGGAATAATGTTATCTAGAGATCTTTTATAATGAAAGGGGTTTTATGTGATGATGCTAGCTTTGTGAGTAATCACTTTTGCTTCTAAATGAATGCTTCTTTACATAGCATTATGTTGGAACTTCAATCAGTTTTATTTCGGCATTCTTAAAAATTGTTAAGATGCTTTTGTAGTAGTAGTTATGTTGAAGGTAATACTGGATTTATGATTGAATGTATCGGCTAAAGATTTAATGTGATGTTTTACCGTAGGCATGCTATTTTAATTTGAAGCATTTATAATTGAGAGAGAGTTGTTTTATATTTAATGTTATCATGGGTTTGGGAAGAAATCTTGTAGAATCCGAGTCTTAGAAGTAGCCCAATCCTGGGAGGAGTTGCGTTGATGCATTACCCAGGTAAGTGTGAGTCGTAGAAGGAGTTGTGAGGATGCAATAGCTAGGAACTCACAATTCTGGAAGGAGTTGTGTGGGTGCAATGGCCAAAATCTTGTGAAAAGATACACCTTGAATGTTGAGGATCAGGTATTCCATATCTGGGAAATTATTGGAATCTTTCACAAGACAGTAGTGTTGGTCCCTCGATCATGTAGAATCAGGTGATCATGATCATTGTCAGATGAGGGGGCAATGACCTTAGTTAGCCCACAGAGATGTGGTAACTAAGCACCAAGGCTTTACGCCTGAATAGCATACCCCAGATGGACTTAGGGTAAGGTTTGGGAATAAGCGTTCCCCTTTAAGTGTTATGGGCCTTAAAGGATAATCCCTACACTGTGGTCAAATTGTCCTATGTCGATGAGGGTATGGGAAAGGTGGGGGGACCACTTTGGCATCCTTCTAAATGATGAGGTTTAGTAAGGTGAACCCCAAAAAATACGGGATGTTGGCCACTCCTGTCCACTAAGTGTCGTCTGCAATGACATAAAACTCAAATGTGGTGAAGCCTTGAGAAAGCTGAAAAGAAAAATATTGATATTCCTTAGGTAAACCTTGTAAAAAAGAAAAACTCTCTTGGGTTGGTTTTTGGGTTGTTACACTTGCTCATATGTCTTCAAAAAACCCGAATGGCCTATTGTGGGTGAAGCATGCATCTCCTTCATGATGTCCTCATGGATCGATGAATTTTTAGGAACCACAATGCGAGCTTGGTATCTTAACAGCTGTCCATCCCATGAATACCCGGTGTGTGAATTGGGGTCCCTTTGGAGCTGCTCCCTCAAAGTTTGCAAGGACGGGTCCTTGGTTACTTCTTCTTGAAGTTGGGAGACCCATTGGGGAAGTGGGGAAGAGATGGCACACAATGTGTTTTGATCCTCAAACTGATGTGAGAGGGCATTTGCCACAATATTCTCCTTCCCTTTCTTGTAAATAATATCATAATCATACCCCAACAATTTTGAAACCCATTTCTGTTGTGCTGGAGTAGATACCCTCTATTCCAAAAAATATTTCAAACTTTGATGATCCGTTTTAATAGAGAAATGCCTCCCAATGAGATAAGGTCGCCAATGATTGACAACATGGAGGATGGCCATCATTTCTTTTTCATAAGTGGATTTTCCCAAAATTTTCTCGACAATGCCTTACTAGTGAAAGCTAGGGGTCGCCCTTCTTGCATTAATACTGCACCAATGCCATGGCCCGAAGCATCACTTTCAATTATAAATGGTTTGGAAAAATCAGGAGTGGCTAACACCGGTGTCAAAATCATGGCTTCCTTGAGATCTGCAAAAGCTTGTTATGCTGGAGGTGTCCACATAAATGAGTTCTTTAACATGGCAGTTAGTGGGGCTGCTATTTTTCCATAACCTTGGACAAATTATCGGTAGTAGCCAGTGAGACCCAAAAATCCTTGAAGCGCCTTGAGAGTTTGTGGCTTAGGCCAATTTTGTATGGCTTCAATTTTCTTTGGGTCAACCTTAACTCCCTCCTATGAAACAATATGCCCCAAGTATTCGACCTCCTGCATTCCAAAGGAACATTTGGATCATTTGGCAAATAACTGATGGTCCTGCAATAGTTGCAAAGTCTGGTCTAGATGTTGTAGGTGCTCTGCCCAAGTGCGACTATAGATGAGAATGTCATCGGGAAGACATTGTTCATGAGGCTCTAGAAGGTGGAAGGTGCATTAGTTAGGCCAAAAGGCATGACCAAAAATTCATAATGACCCTCATGAGTCCTGAATGCAGTTTTTGGAATGTCTTCATCCTTGATCCTTATCTGATGGTATCTAGAGCGGAGATCCAACTTGGAAAAAAATTTGGTGCCATGTAACTCATCCAACAACTCATCAATCACAGGAATAGGAAATTTATCCTTAATGGTGAGTTTATTGAGTTCACGAAAGTCTACACATAGCCACCACGACCCATATTTTTTCTTGACCAATAGTACCGATGAAGAATAAGGACTGATACTGGGTCGAATTACCCCTATTTTTAATAACTCTTGGACCAACTTCTCAATTTCTGATTTTTGCGCATAGGGGTATCTGTAGGGTCGGATGTTAGGTGGCAAGCTCCCTGGTACCAGTTGTATTGCATGATCATGGGAATGGTGTGGAGGTAATCCCTTGGGTTCCGCAAAGACAGAATCATGTTTATTCAAAAGGAGTTGCAAATCCCTTGGTTGTTCATTTGCTTCAGTATTTTGTGGTTGGATTGCAAACAACTGGGCTACTACCCCATGTGAGGATTTTTTTAATAATTTCTCCATTCGACTTGAACTGATGACCTGAGTGGATCCCGCAAGTGAGCCATGGAGAGTGTATGGCCTCCCATTCTGAGTGAATTGCATCCAAAGTTCGGCAAAGTTCTAGGCTATTGTTCCCAAGGTACGAAGCCATTGTGCCCCCAAAACAACATCACATCCTCCTAACGGAAGGGCGAACATATCAATTTTAAGTTCATAATCCCCTACCTTCAACTTAACATTCTGGACATTTCCCTTTACAAGGTAATGTTCCTCCATTTGCCACCATGACTTCAAAAGAATTGCAAGAATGTATGTAGCAGTTTGCTTGCTTAGCTACTCGAGGATCAATAAAATTATGTGTACTACCCGAATCAATAAGAATTATAATTCTTTGCCCCTTGAAATATCCTACTACCTTCATAGTTTGAGGGGTCGAGATTCCTGCAAGTGCATGAACTGAAATCTCTGGCTGTGGTTCTTCTTATGCTTCACCCTCATCCTGGTGCTCTTCTTCCTATTGTTCTACTTCTTCATGTACTTCATTTACCGCAGAATCATCGACATCTAGCAAATACAATTTTTGTTGTACACATTTATGCCCCGAAGAATATTTCTCATCACAATTATAACATAACCCTTGTGCTCTACAGGCATCCATTTCCTCCCTAGTCAATCGCTTAATTATTGGAGATTTATTTCCTAGATTTGATGTGATCTTGGATGGAAATGGGGGTTTGGCCTGTGGAAATTTAGATGAATGCCTCTGAGCAGTAAATTTTTCCTTGGCTAGCCTGGCCAACCTTATTGCTTGCATCATGGATTGTGGTTTAAACATTTTTACCTCGGCCTTGATATCATCCTTCAACCCACTGATAAAACAACTCTAAAAAAATCCTTCACTCAAACCCCTTGTCCTATTAGCCAACTTCTCAAACTGAGTCTGATAGTCACGAACAGTAGAGGTCTGCTTCAATTTTGTTAAAGCTCCTGTAAAGTCCTCATACTCACTAGGGCCAAAACGAGTGAGTAGTTGTGTTTCAAATTCTTCCCAAGAAAGGTCAGGAATCATATGTTGCACCCACTAATACCATTGAAGGGCTTCAGACTCAAAATTAAAGGATGCCATGGTGATCCATAAGTATCGGGGTACATTGTGGAGCTTGAAAAACTGATCCACTTGGCACAACCAACCATTAGGGTCCTTTCCATTAAACTTGGGGAAGTCTAACTTGGGCATTTTATACGGGGTATTATTATTAAAAAGAGCATTGTGTACATCCTCTTCTATATTTCCTGAACTGCCAACCTTTCCTTCAATTCTAACATTGTTAATATGTTGGTGTACATGAGTGGCTCCTTTTAAACGCCCTTCAACCTCATGGAATTTCTCCTCAATTCCTGTTTTTACTTTGATCTGTTCAGAGTTCAAAAGATGCATAGAATCTTTCAAATGTTTAATTTCATGTCCAAATTGGTTCTGTAGGTTAGTAAGTTGTTGACTCAATAGCCCTATCTGTTCACTCAATTGGTTTTGCTCCATCTCCCTCATGGCTCCTCTAGTTCCTCTAGCCATGGACTTGTGATTTGGACCACCCAAACTACCTTACTAAAAATAGAAGTGTTGTTTTAGTAGTTACTATTTTTAGTAATGGTCCAAAAAAGTGTTTGGGTGCTATATATCAAAATGATCAGCTTGAAAAGATGATCACAATGGACTAGGTCTCAAAATGACATTTTTTGGCACCCTAGACTTTTTTTATAGTGTCATGTGTTTTCTCCTAAAGCTTTTCTTCACCTAGAAAATGGCTTTCTTCTCTATTCCCCGACAACTGCCTTATCTATTACTATTTGGTCTATTATCAACAACTACCTTGTCAGACTCTGTCTTGTCTATCACTGACACTGCCCTATCTAACACTGTTACTGACAACTGTCCTGGCAGACTCTGTTTTGACTATTACTAACAACTGCCTTGTCTGACACTTTCCTAACTATTACTAACAACTACCTTGGTAGACTCTGTTTTGACTATTACTGACCCCCAACAGTTATCTTCATTAGTCAAGAATGGTTACAGTATAGTCAATTCTATGATAGGTGTAGTCTCCTCAATATGCTCAAATTTGTGGTTAGGGTTTTGGAGGTTTGATGGTCTGTATTAGGATTTGACATATGATTGAAACAGGGTAACTCTAGGCCAAGGTGTGCACATTGTCCATAGCCCTTTATTATACCGCAATGATGAACGATAATGCTTGGACCAATATTTCAGGCCACTACTCAAGGAGGATTCCACACATACCCTTGAGCGCACTATCCGCCTCTCTGATAGTACGAGAGGGTAATCTTCCCGAGTGTTGTGCTTGGTGCACTATGGATAGATACATGGTCGAAAAGCTTCCTATGGCTAAAGGTCTCTCCTAAACCTAGGGGGTCTCCCTATATACCCGAAGGTACGTGGGAGCTCAAGTCCGTATACGGGTGTTGTTTGAGGCCTAGGTATTGGAGTCTGATCACCCCTCACTTCACTAGACGCTTTATGGGCAATCTAGCTTAGCCAATAACGACAACTCCTCCATGATATTTTAAAACCCCAGCACAGGGTTTCTAACCTATTAAACTAAAACAGAAAAAAAAATGGCTCGATTTTTCTTTGTAGGGTAATAAGCAGGAAAATAAAAACAAAGAAAAATTATACCTAACAGGTCGGAATGGCAGGACATGAACTGTTTGCACTGCAGCAGGACGCGGCCCTGGAAAGCGCTCTGATACCACTTGTTAGGAACCTTGCAGTAAAATAAAAGCACATCCACACGATATTGCAATAATAACAAAAAATAAGCTTGAAATTAACAATATTGCAATACGAAATAGAAATGCAGCAGATTATATTGCAGAAAACAAGAACACATTACAGAATCGCAAGCCTCTTCAAGGGGGCAACCTCCTTAGAAGCAGAGCTTTGATACAACAAAATATGAGATGCCTCTTCTCTTGCCCCCTTGGTTCTTTTAAAGACTTTGGCTACCCTAACCCTAACGCTCAAGGGTTTCCATCCACGTGCAAGTGGGGGCCCGAGCTAGTAACTCCTAAATAATAATTGTTACATCTTTAAATAACGTCTTTTTATAATACATAATGGTTACATCATATGGGCCCATAAGCCTAGGCGCCCGAAGTACCACATGAGCATAAATGAAATGAAATAATATTAATGTCCACGGTAGGCCAAAATAAGACCCAAGGGACTATAAGAAGGATAATAGTGACTGCTAACTAGTAGGCTAAAAAGCCCAACAAAGAAAAGAACTAAGAAAAATACAAGACGAAACCCAACAACCAGGCCAAAGAGAAAGGGAAAAGAAAAGGGAGAGCAGAGGGGGAAGGGCTGCAGTCCAAAAGAGAGGAGTGCACGCCAAGAAGAATGGAGAGAGAGGAGGAGGGGGGATGGAGCAGCCCAGGAGGGGTAAGCTCCAAGAACCCCCCAGAAACTATTCTCTCCTAACAATCGAGGCTGAAGTACTGGAGCTCAAGAAGTCCTTGATATGTCTCTGACCAGCGCTAGTTCAAAACCCTGACAAACTGTAAGTGTGCTGTCTAGTGACCCTGCTTCTGTCCAAACTGGATGATGTGGGGTGTTTCCATCCGGAGTCACCTGGTCTGTTGGAGCAGACAATTATTAATAATATTAGAATGGGGTTTTAACAATGTCACTTAGTGTTGGGAGGAGGTGGAAGGAGGATGTAATCATCCTAGTAGTTGACTAAGGCTGTCAAAATCCCTTTAGGCCTGTCATCTGAGGTAACTGCCTCTCAAATGTAAAGAGCCAAACACTTATGATATTGAAATAAGGTTGAAAGCAACTTCACTGAGCCCTTGAATAAGCAATAGTACCTCCTAATCTCATAATAAATAGGGACACCTGAATATAAAATGCTCATTAGACTCCACCTTCTATAGAGAACATAGATGCCAATCCTATCCCCCCTAACAATGTGATGGTCAGCTTCAATCCTGAGTGGGCAGGAACATACCCTCGTTAGGCAAGGGCGATCTTGAGTCCATGGGAACAGTGACATCTAACATAAATGGGACGGGTGACCACACCATCAACAATTTACATAAAGTGCTCAATATAGAAGGCCATCTTGGGTGCAAGAAGCAAGAGACAAGAGACCCATATCATCTGAGTATGTTGTCAATAAATATCCTCTCCAACGGACATATGCAAAGAAGAAATAACTCTGCATATATCTAGAGAGAAATCTAGAAGAAAGGCACAAGGCAAATATATTGGGCAGACCGCACAAGACCAAACATCTAATTGTTGATTCATTCCCTAGGAACTTGATTCAGAATGTACTCCACAGCACACACAAACATTACAAACGTTGAGCTTAAGTTATATTAAAACTATTAGCAAGGCAAAAAGCACAAAAGTTTCATTCTCTTTCTGAATACTAAATAGTGAAAGCACAAATTTGTATCCAAACATATTTTGGGGACTAAAGAATCAAAATTCAGCTAACTATTGCAATGATTTATGCACCAGACAAGGAGGACACTATAATTTGCAAAACTTGTTAATTCTTGTCATGTTTGGGTAGTAAAGTCTTTTTTGGAAAACTTGTTCCTTAAACTCTGCTTTTTTCATTTTAGGTTTACCCAATTCCAGCTCCTGACTTCAGAGTAAAATGATTGCATCAGAAACCATTTCTGTTGGCCCCATTAAAGCCTTAAGCTGTTAATAAGAACTTGACAACAACTGCTGACCTACTTATATAGTTGCAACTTGCAAGATTGACTATAATAAAGACCATCTGGCTCTATACCATAAAATTGTTAATGTTGAAGGTATCCAATCAAGACTGTTTTATTATTTCAGTAGTCTATGACTGGCTCAGATGTAAAGGCAATAACTTAGACCATCAATCATCGTTGCTATCATCCTCCATTCTGCTATGAGATTGTGTTGAGGGCATAGTGTCTTTTATCTAGACTCAAATATATATTTCATTAGACACACTACCCTTTTGTAGCTATTCTCATCTAATTGTGAATGGTCCTTCGAAGAAAAGTAGATTCATGCCGCATGTCCATTGAGGAATTGTAATTTATATTGGCATTCCTAAAAAGCCTTGGAATGTTCTATTAAAATATTCTGTCATTGTCCGATTTCTAATATGCAACTAGATTATAACAGCACATACATCTCAGAAACACTTTCAATCAATGCCTTCAAATATAAGATTGTAAAAGTTTGTGTTATTATTTAAGCTTATTGGAAAAACCACATTTTTATGTCCTGAAAAAAGTTATGACAAGAGAATAAACATTCAACTTGCAACTTGATTGCAAGTTTGAACAAGTCTGACAGGTTTCTATATGAAAATAGTACATACCTCTTAAGTGTTCCATAAGCATGACTGCCCATAACCAAAAGATCTGCTTGCAACCTTGAAGCAGTCTCGCAAATAAGTTCCTTGGGTTCACCGATCACAACCACCTTCTCTGCATTAACCTGAAAGCATAATATTGACGAGCTATTAATATATCCTCTAACAGTACTCACAAAGTTCTCAGTCTTGTGAAATTGTTCATTGGTAGGTAATGCTGCTACAAGATAGAAATAGGTGAATACTTCATAAGAGAAATTATTCTAAACGATAGAAATCGCATGGACTCCTGTCTGAAGAAGCACAAACACAATATGACAGAATCTGAAAAAAAAAGTTAATAAAACTAAGTAGGCAATCCAAATACAATTCAAAGAAAGTGTGGGCATACATTCCTCTCGCTACATATGCCTTCAGCACGTGCCATAATAGCTTCAGTAATGCGGATCTGGTGGGCTTCAATTGCTGCTGTGAATGCCGGCACCTCCACATAAGCTGCTCATACTCGGATAGTAAGTAAATCTCTTCACACCTGTACTCAGGGGTGCCCAATAAAGAAAGTACTCTATATAAATTGAGAGAAAATATTTTAAAACTAGACACCCTGACGAACAATTTTCACCCAGGCGATGTTGACTGTCATCATTTCACACACCCAAATATATCCTTTAAATATCCTTGATCAATTATAAAGAATCGATTGACAGCTATGTGTCGTTGGTGTTATCAAAATCAGGCTTTGGCAAATGGAGGATCGCAGTTGTAAAAAAAATCCAATTGAGGGTTCTTAACGTTTCTGAATTCATAAAATTTTGCAATCAAGCCCAAGGCATAGAAGATAATAGACTTACAGGGTCCACCGAAAGGTATGCCTCCTGGATTCAGCCCTGCAGCAATTGTGGGCGGAGATTGTACATGCAACACCACCAACTTCGCTCCATGGGCCTCTTCCTCCAAAGGAACAGCCAGCTTTATATTGAAAAGAGCCCATTCGAGTGCCTGCATGCTCTGCTCGCTCCCATCCACAGCCACTATTACACACCTCAACGATCCCATTGCGATCGCCCTTCCTTTCTATCCCAGATCTTCCTTTCTATCCCAGATCAGACTAGATCAGATCACCGCAGGAATTTGAACTTGCAAAGATTCGCGTCTTATGTTGGTTGAGATTTGACAGAAGATTCGCGTCTTATGTTGGTTGAGATTTGACAGAAGAGACGCCAATAGCCACACTCTCTCTCTCATTTAATAATTTGAGGTATTTATACTGTTCAACGCTCGACGCTCTCCGATAGCCCATGCCTCGCCAGGTAGCTTTTTTTTTTGGACACAACCGCTTCAGGCTTCGCTGCTCAGCGCTTCCATTGCGTATCACAAGAACGTGACCACGTGCATATAAATTCGGGTTTCTTCAATATTATATTAATATTATAATGATTTTAAAATTATATATTATTTTATAAAATTTTTAAAAAATTATTATATAGTGGAATCGATAATATTGAATGTTGTTTATTGGTACATTGTTTTCGGAGCTCTCAAAGAAAAAACTAGGGCATCAGTTGGGTAGACGAAGTGCTTTTTTTTTTTAAGTGAAAAACCTCTTGCGGGGCCGCCTTGGTTTGAGAGACCACGAACAGGGGGTTCTACACCGTCAAAGTCACCCGGGAGTCGCACCCGACCCTGCCCGTACCAATATTATTAATTGGATTTTGGATACCCAATTCAGCTTTTTGGTAGGGTGGAGATTTGAACCTGGGACCTCCCTTGGAGGATTGCCCTCTCCTCTCCAACTCACCTACAACACCCGGGTGTACGGAATTGAAGACAAGATTGTTGTCCCAGGAGGGCCCAATGGGGACACCTCTAGATCCTCTTTTAGAGAGACAGAGTTCTTTTGCAGATTTGTTGAAGGAAAAATCTCCAGCAGAGACTGAAGAAGCACAAAAAACTGCACTAAAAATGCTCTTTACGGTTGCTGGAAAAAGATCAACATCTCAAAGAGTCAATGGATGCTTGCCACAGTCAGAATCAAGGCCAAAGATTGTCATTGAGCAGAGGATGGTAGAAGAAACAGTCTTATATAGAGCCAATCATGATCTGATCTATAAATTCATGGGTATTCGCCCTACCCTGAATTTTTTGCATTCGTGGGTTCGACAAAACTGGGAGCCTCTTGGTGAGTATTCTTTGTGGTTTATTAGTAATGGATATTTTATTGTTAGTTTTTCCTCACTTGCCGATAGAAATAGGGCTTTCGAATCGGAAAAGAGGAATCATGGTCCGACAAGATTATTTGTTCAGCCCTGGAGAGTGGGATTTGATCCCCGAATTGAACCCATTGTTGTCCTAGTTTGGATCCGTTTGTATGCACTTCCAATGGAGTTCTGGAGTGAGCAGGTATTGGAAATCATCGGTAATTCCCTTGGAAGATATTTGGGTGTTTCTAGAGACACAATGGAAGGAAACACAATCGTTTATGCTAGATTATGCATGGAAATGGATCTCAGCCAGCCTTTGCCGATAGAGGTTGAACTCGAACTTGCAGGACTATCTTGGATTCAACAACTGGATTATGAGGCGTTGCCCTTCAGGTGTAGAGTTTACCACAAATATGGGCATTTGGCCCGGTCCTGCCCAAACAATATGAACACAAAAATGGAGGCTCCTCTAGGAATGTCAAATCTTCCTAAGGAGGGTAAGTCAACAATCAATAAAGAAACAACCAACATTTCTCAAGGTGGAGAAGCACAAGGAGATGGTTTTGAACAACCCAAAAGAAGGAGAAGGCAAAAGAAAAAAGATGGTAAAGAGCAAACCCAACTCAAGCCCTCAAATAGGTATGAGATCTTCAAGACACTAGTGGACCAGGAAGAAGAACAATTCATGGAAGGAGTGGATGGGAATAATGAAAACAATAACAACCATGTTCAAGCCCCTCTTTCACCTCCTCCTATCCTAGAGCAGGTAATAGAGTGCAATGAGTTACCACAATCAGAGATTGTAGGGGCATTGATAGTGCATAACCAAGAGCAACCGATAATAAAGGATGTCATCATGGGTATAGCAGAAAAGAATAGAGAAAAGCCAACTCTAGGGATAACTCAAGTGGAAAAGAGATCAAAGAATATCAACTCTCAAGGAGTGGGTAGAAAATCAAATAAGGAATTGATAGCAGTTCAAGGAGACAAACTGATCACTGAGGGATTGGTGAGGCCAATAGACTCTTACTGGTCTCAAGGTAACCAATGATTATACAATCATGGAATATTAGGGGTTTAAATAGTAGAACCCATCAATCTATTATTCAAAGACTCTTAGAAAAAAGTAAAACAATTTTTTTGCTTATCCAGGAGACAAAAATATCATTGGATCTTATGTGTAAAATAGTAAATAGACTTTGGAGGGGTGTTGGTCATATGGAAGTGGCTGCCCAAGGGGCCTCAAGGGGGATAGTTACCTTTTGGAACTCTCTTGAATGGATGACAATGGAACATATAGCTTGGAGGGGTGTCCTCACATCACATTTTAGGAACAATGTGACAGCTAAGTTTTAATCATAAATTTTTATGGGGCTCAAAACCTAGATGGTCAGATTCATCAATGGAAAGTGATGCATAATATGAGAGTCTCGAGGGAGGAGTTAGACTGGATTGTTGTTGGGGATTTTAATGCTAAATTATCATCTAGAGATCAAGAAGGGGGAACCCCAATTTTGGATCCAGGGGATCGAATTATGATTGCCCAAGTCCATGCATTACACTTGGTGGATATTAAATGTCCTAGAACCAACTATACTTGGACTAATAAGAGGAGGGAGCCACATAGCAAGAAGGTGAAGTTAGACCATTTTTTGGTTTCAGAGGAGGCATTTGTGAAATGGAATCTAAAATTTTAGATTTTGGAGGGTCCAGTTTTAGATCACTTTCCCATTCTATTGGAAGGGGGGATCAAGACAGGGCAACATCACAAACCATTCAGATTTGAAAACTTTTGGTTACAAAAAGAGGAACTTCAAAAGAAAATTCCACAGTGGTGGGAAGAGGGATGCCCGACATATGGGACAACAATGTTTAGATTCCACAAGCAACTTCATTATGTCAAGGATCAACTAAAACAATGGAGGTGAGCTAACAAGACAGACTTCTAGGTCCAAAGAGCTCCATTGGTGGCCAGATGGGATGAGGTTCAAAAACACTTCAGGGAAGGAACAATTACAGAGCAACTCAAAGAAGAGGATGATGCATTGCATAAAGTGGTTGAGGACATTGACAACCAAGAGGAGATCTATTAGAAACAGAGAGCAAGAACCACTTGGTTATTAGAAGGTGATAAAAACACCAAATTTTTCCATCGGGTTGCTTGTGCTAGGAGACAGACGAACAAGATGGAAGCTCTTCAGGATGAGAATGGGCACTCCTTTGATACAATCCTAGGTATGCATTTCCATTCAATGGATTATTTTGCTAAATTGTTTAAGGAAAGTATGGTGCAAGATGAAGAGGCTCAAAAAAAGTTCTTGTTATCATACCCTCTATTATCTCTGAAGAAGAAAATCGAGCCCTACTTAAACCCATTGATAGAGAGGAACTAAAGAAAGTAGTCTTTGGAATGAGTACGAGAAAAACACCAGGTCCAGATGGCTTTCCAATTGAGTTTTTTCAGACCTTTTAGGACAACTTGGAGGAGGATGTAATGGTTGTTATAGAGGAGTCCAAGAGGTAGTAAAAGAATGCTTAAAGCATTAAATCATACATTCATTGCCTTAATTCTAAAAGGGGAGGAGGGGGTGCATATTTCAGATTATAGACCTATTGCCTTATGCAATGTCATATATAAAATAATCATGAAGGTAATGGTTGAGCGGCTAAAACCTCTCCTACATAGCATTATCTCCTCGGAGCAAGGGGGTTTTGTAGAGGGCAGGCAGATCTTGGATGGTGTGGTTCTAGCTCAGGAGGTAATCCACTCAATGCAAAAATCTGGCAATAGGGGAATGTTCATAAAATTGGATATGTCAAAGGCTTATGATAGGGTGGAGTGGAGCTTCTTGTCAAGGATGATGGCAGCCTTCGGTTTCTCTCAAGATTGGATAGAATGGGTCATGAGTTGTGTTTCTACTCTGACATACTCAGTGTTAATCAAAGGCCTTCCCTCGCAACCATTTGGAGCCACTCGAGGCCTTCGTCAAGGAGATCCTTGTTCCCCTTATCTTTTTCTCATATTGGTTGAAGGCTTGGGTAGACTCATCTTGAGGAGAAGACAACAAGGTTTGCTAACAGGTATCAAGGTGGGTGAGGAGGTTTTGACTCACCTACAGTTTGTGGATGACACAGGATTGGTGGGAGTGGCCAACTTCAGGGAAGCAAGAATGATTAGAGATACTCTTAATGTTTACCTTAGGGCCACAAACCAAGTCATCAATGATAAAAAATCCAAAGTGGTCTTTTTCAATCTTGATCGAAGGCTTCAAGATAGAATTTTAGAGATCTTGGGATTCATGAGGACTTCTCTCCCAATGGTATATTTGGGGGTCCCTTTGCATTTTAAAAAACTAAAGATAGATATCTAGAGGAATATTTTGGATTGTATCAAAGAAATAATTAATCATTGGTCTCACAAATGGTTAAGCTATGGGGGTAGATTAACTTTTTTGCAATCAATCATTCAGGCCATGCCAATTTATAAATTTTCTATCCTTGCTACCCCACATACCATATGGAAAGAGTTAGACAAGATGGCTAGAAAATTTTTATGGGGAGGAGTAAAAGGAGAGAGGAAATGGGCCTTAGTAGGTTGGGAGAAAGTAAGCCAACCCAAGGTAAAGGGAGGTTTGGGACTGAGGAGATCAGAGTTAAATAATAAAGCTTTGGTTGGAAAGCTTTACTAGAGGTGGATCTCCCAACCAACTTCTTTATTCAATAGAGTTTTAACTAGTAAATATTTGGGATAGGTGAACCCGAATGAGGTGAGTCATTTCCCTTTGGATGGTAATGGGTCCTTAGTGTGGTAGGCTCTAAAGTTAGGATCTCAGGTAGTGAAAGATGGATTATTTTGGAAAGTGGGGAGAGGGGAGAAGGCACGATTTTGGATAGATTCATGGGATCAATACCCACCTATCATTGTTGAATTCCTAGAACTACAACCAGTAAAAACAACCATGGAAAGTAGGGGTTGGATCCAGATTGAAAGTTATTTCAACACTAGTCAGCTAGGGGATTATAAGTTTAAGCAGTTTAAGAAGTTGGATGAGTGGCCAATTCCAATCCCTCCAGAATTGACACCCATCATGACTAAAATCTTGGCAAAAATATTTCTCACAAGTAGAGATGAGGAGGATGAATTAGCTTGGGGCTATGGGAGCCTTGGAGTCTACACAATGAAGGATGGATATGATAAGATCCTTCTAGAACCTCCTCCTCATGCATATCAAGTTGAGGATTGGAGAAATATTTGGTAGTCCAAGGGTTGGTCGAAAGTAAACTTCTTTGCCTAGTAGTTCATGCACAATGGAATTCTTACTTTTGATAATCTGAGACGTAGGGGAATCGTTGGTCCATCTCAATGTGTTTTATGCTACAAGAGTGAGGAAACATCTGACCACTTGATGTTTGAGTGCCCATTCACATGCTAGATCTGGGAGCGATGGTTTTTATCTTATAAAATTTGAGCCAATGGTGATTTGAATTGGATTAATATTTGGGAAAGATGGAAGAGGGGTAGATTTAAATCTAAAGCTCTTTATATCAATTGGAAGCTTGGATTAAACTTCATTTGGTGGCAAGTGTGGTTGGAGAGAAATGATAGAATTTTTTAGAGAAACCTTTTCATCCTTAGATGGCATTTGGTAGGTCATTTGGAGCAAAGTCATAGAAATTGTGGTAGTGTATGCTAAAGAGGAAACTCAAGTTGATATAGGGACGATGGAGAAGGAAAGTGCAAGAGGGGCAGGACAGAGCTAGTTGGAAACCACCCCAGAAGGTTGGATTAAAATTAATACTGATGGAGCTACAAAAGGTAATCCGGGTAGAGCTGGAATTGGAGTGGTCTACAGGAATCATGTTGGGACAATGCTCTATTGGGAACTACAAGGCCTAGGAAGGGCCACGAACAATGAAGCAGAAGCCTTAGCTATCAAATATGCTTCTATATAGGTAGTAAGACAAGGTTATAGGAGGATAATCCTAGAATCAGATTCTCAAATATTGGTAGGAGCTCTAGATTGCATGAGGAACTTTGCTTTGAAGACATGGAGGTTGAGGATTCTTGTCACCCAAATTAAGGAATTGTGGAGGGAATTAGATGATGTGATTCCAATTTATGTGAGTAGAGATCTAAATAAAGTGGTAGACTTCTTAGCTAAGATGGGTACTGAGAAGGAGGTAGGGGTTCAGTGGCACAGTGACATGGCTATTGAGGATGAGAGGATTAGGTAGGTTGGTGAGCAAATCCAATGTTTAGCTAATTTGGACAGCCATTGTAGAAATATGGTTTAGGAGATTTGGCTCCAATGTAGATCTTCTTTTACTATTGTAAACAGGTGTTCTTATCGACTAAGGCTGGGAGGAGTCTCATCCCAACTTGTAAATGATCTTTGTTTTAATATAAAATTTTCAAATTTTTAAAAATAATAAGTAAATATTATTATTAATAAAATTTTACTATTTATACATTACACATTATATCATTTTATAATATAATCACTTTAATTTTAACACCATCAATATCCAATTTCAATACTCCATAGCGACACTTTAAACTTAAATTTATCAAATAATAGCTAACATTGCTACTTCTAACCTAGAGCATTATATTTGTGCATTGTCCTCCAAGTATGGGGGGTCAATTTCCTTAAGTGTTTGTTAATAGATAATATCGATTGAATTTTCTTGTAGTAAATTTCAATCATAAATACCATACTAATGTTCTTCTTTAACCAATGTTGTTACAATATTCTCTACCTACCATAGGTTGTATGTATAGAGTTGAGCAACAACATGGGTGGTAATTAATTATGACTTATGTTTCTATTTGTTTAATTTAATAACACTAGAATCCTTCATCCAAGAAAAAGTATGTCTCCCTTATAAAAATCTTATCAACTATTCCTCCCCCCCCACTATTCCCTAAAAAAAATCCCCTTCCTAAAAAAATCCCCCCCCACAACCCCCCCCAAAAAACCCCCATAGGCCCCCCCCAACCAATATTAAGAAGTATTAAAGTAGAATGAAATGAAATGAAATATTTTAATTACGTCCGTGAGACCCAAAACATGGCCTATGGGACCTCCAAATATGGAAACACAATTATTCAAATCATATGACCATTAATATCCTTGAGAAGGTTGTTCCTTCTCCTACTGATTTGGGTTAGCAACTCCCCAACTTTTTTATTTTAATGTCTTCAAATAACTTTGTCATAGACCCTTTTCCAAGCGTTTCTTTGTATTTTCCATGGATGTTCGAAAAACTCGGGCATTCATAGATGAAATGTTCCTTTGTCTCTATTGCCCCTGTGCTGCATAGAGTACATATCCTTTCTTCCCATTGTTCCTTGGGCGTTGTCCATCTCCCTGTTTCACATCTAAGCCTATGAGAGCTAGTCCTTATCTGAGCAATGAGGATTTTTTCCCTCCACTTAATTTCAGCGCCTATATATGCTTTTTCCTTGTGGTCATACGTTGGGTTAAACTTTGCAATATAGTATTGTCTTTTCTTGCTTGCATTTTTCCACATTCCACTTCTAAACTTTTCATTCACATAGTTTTTTATGTCTTTATTGAAATTTGGGCATTCATTTATGTTGATTTCCCAACGTTTCATCCATTTCTGATTTTGTTTCATCCATGTATTCTTTCGCATATGTAGCTCTTCATCCCTAACTACCTTAAGCCATATATTGTTTTTCATGTTTTCTAATTTTTTCAAGTAACATAACAACTTGGTCATAGCAATTGCCTCTAAAGGGAACATTCCAATTTCAGCTAGAATAATTTCATAAGGGATTGTGGTCTTAATTCTAAGAAAATTTGTAATTAGACATTTTTGAATCCTTTCTATTTGCCTCCATTTTGTATTTGTCGTGCCATTGGCCCACACCTCGCAACCATACAACACAATCGGTGTGACAAGTAGACCAAATAAGACCTTGGTGGTCTTCCAGTCCCACAACTCGACATTCCTACACCGATTTTGAAGTGCATATAGTGCTCTCCAACCACTTAGAGTTCTTTTCATCCTACATGTATTCCAATTGAGTTTGTCATGAAAGTCTATGCCTAGGTATTTGTATTCTACCACTACCTCAAGAGGTTCTCCTGCAAACTGAAATTCGAGATGTTGCTTCTTTTTTACTGAAAAAATCATGATTTTTGTTTTGCTCGTGTTCACCTGCATCCCAACTTCCTTACAAAAGAGTTCTAGAGCCCGAAGGTGATATTCTAGATCTTTAGCTGTTTTGGCCACAAGAATTACATCATCTGCATACATGAGGAGTTTTACCACATATTTGGCTAAGTGCACACCCTCTCCCCCAAATTTGTTTATCCATTCTTCTAACTTGTCAATGTACAACCCAAATAATGTCGGAGATAGAGGGTAACCTTGTTTGACACCTATGTCACTCCTAAAACATTTAGATAACCCTTCCTGCATTTATTCTAGCCTTTACATGCTCATATAATCTGTGAATTGCTGCCCTGTAGTGAATTGGAACCTCTAGCTCTTCCATTTTGCTCCATAATTTTTTCCTTGGCATTGTGTCAAATGCCTTTTTGAAGTCTACAAAACAACAAAAAGCCTCCTCTTTTTTGTCCCATATTTTTTCCACTATGTGTCTAAGCGTGATACAATGATCAATAGTTGAGTGCTTGGGCCTAAAACCCGCTTGCCCCTTTGCTCTCTTTCCCTTTTCTTTCGCCCATATGTTGATCCTACGCTCTATCATACTCCCAAACAACTTTGCAAAGAGAGGGTTGATCATGATAGTTCGATAGTTTGAGGGATTATTTACATCTCCACTTTTAAACAAAGGAATGGTCAAGCTAGTTGTCCATTCTATAGGGAAGCCATTTTGTATGACCTCATTGAAAATCTCTTTGATCTGCGGTGCAAGAATATCTACCCCCATTTTATATGCTCTGCCTGAAGATTGTCTATGTCACGGGCTTTACCAGTTGCTAACTTTTTTATCCCTTGAATAATGTCTTCATTTGTGAAAAGTTCTTTCTTGACAATGATAGTAGGGGGTGTCTCCTGTTGGTTACTACGCTCATACAATTGTTTTGAATACTCCAACCACTGACTAGCTGTTATGTTATTTTTAGTTTGCATCTTTTTCACGCTTAGTTCCTTCCAAAATTTCTTTGGTTCATGCTTCCCTAAGTAAATCAGTTCTTTCCTCCTTGTTCTAGTGTATTCTTCTTTTTTTGCCCTTACTAGTTTCTCATATGCTTTTTTGTTTGCTCTTGTTTTACCCGTTGGTTCCTTTAGTAATCTTCGCGCTTCCTTGCAATCTTCATCGAACCACGGGTTGGTTGGGAAGCTATTTATTTATTTCTTTCTAGGTTTAGCTCTCTTGCATTTGTTTAGAGCTTCTTGGATAACGTGCATTAACCATTCACTTTTATTGTAATCTTTGTTACTGTGAGGTAGTCCCTTTCTTTCCCTTTCCTGTAACTTGTTATTCAATGCTGCCCTGAAACTCTATCGATTTTATTTTGTTAAGAGAATGTTTCCCTTGTGAGGAAGTTTATTTTGATTGCCTTGCATGTGTTTTTCCCTTGGTTTGTCTCCTTGCATTTGAAGTTTCATAACAATTGGGTTGTGATCTGACTTAAGTTCCACTAGGGAATCTTCCACTTCTAGCTCCTCTATTTTTGGTATGCAGTTTTGTGAACATATAACATAGTCTATTACACTTTGTCCCTTATATGTTTTGCATGTATACTTTCTTGAATTTTTCCAACTTTTCATCCCATTGCAAATAACCAAGTTGTGTATGTTGCAAAGGCCTAACAACTCTTCTCCATATTGCGTGATAGCCCCATGCTCATCTTCTGAAGTCCTGGTCCACTGCTGATTTTCCTCTTCTGGCATCCAAAGAGGATTAATCTCAATATCTTTGTTACCTACTAGAATGTTAGCTTGCTTATTTGTTGTCCTTGCATTGAAGTCTCCAATTAATATAATCTCCCCCAACTTATTGTATGTCAAAATGTCTCTTTTTAGGGAGGAGTATGGGTCTTCTCTGTTAAGGTCATGTTTCTTATAGAATTTAGAATTCTTGGGAGCAAAATAACATGTTGCTATGCTAATAACTGACTTATTTTCTAGGATCTTTATCCAAATGTATTGTTTGTTTTCATCTTGTTTTTCAATTTTAATGACCCTATCCCACTCCTCTTTTATTAAAACCATAATACCCCCATGCCCCTTGCCATTTTCTATTGCTTTATTCCATATTGCTATTTTCTTGTATCCCACAAAGTCTGGAGTCCTACATCCATCGTGCTCATGTGTTTCCATCAGGATGATTATATCTTTATCTCTAGCAATGGGCCCTAACCCGGGTCCTCTTCTCCAAGGGTAACCTCTACAGTTCCAACTTACCATTGTAAGATATTCTCGGGTGGGCCATACTCCCTATTTATTTTGGGTTTGTTTAGATGTGATGTATGCCTTTCCATTTCTTAAATATACCCATTTCCCTTCATTCCTTGTTGCCCTCACCTTTTCCCATTCCTTATTTCTTTCTACCTGTTGTAAAAATGTTAGGTCATCATCTAAATAGAATTGTGACCCTCTCAACATGCCTTTATTTCTTAGTAACCTTATTTTATCCTCGTAGCTCATCAATGTGACCCGAATATGCCTATCTTTGCATCCTTCTCTCAACTTGCCAATTTTGCCTGCTTGTTTGATCTGACCTTTCCATTGTAATCGATCTGACAAGAAGTCCTTGGTTAAACGGTTTGTGTCTTCCCTATCCCCATAATATTTCAACCCTTTGATGATTATGTTTGATAACTTCTCATGTCTTTATTTCTCTTCTATTATTTGAATTTTTACTTGCTTCTCTATCAACTCTTTTTGTTGATTGACTGGTTCTTTTACTACTTGAGACCATGTCTTTGCCTTTGCTAATTCATTTCGTAGCTCATTTTCTCTTGTTTCTATGTTTTGGAGTTTTCTCGTACCTCTTTTATTTGTCTTGCATTTATTTTTTCCACCTCTATTGTATCATTGATTGGGGAGTGGATGGCTTGTTTGAGGACATGCCATTCACGTTGACCCATGTTTGCAAGGTTTTGTAGCTTTGACACTTGCTCCTTGAGTTGGTTGTTTTCCTTTTCTAGCCTCTGATTGGTGTTTATGACCTCATCTAATTTAGTATCTCTTATTTTCTCCCTCCTTTCCATGCTCTCAAGTTTCTCTTTCATCTTCATTAGCTCTTGCACATAAAGTCTTGGTGCCCACATGAGTGGTGTGGTTGTGGGACTGTAAATTTCTTCCCTATCTTGAAACTCATTTTGGTGACCTGCACTTTCCATGCTAAATGTTTTCTTGCTTTCATTTTTTATTTTTTTTATCCTTGCTTGTTTTTCCTTCTGTGTTCTTGTGTGTTGTCACTTTACCTCCATATCTTTTGTCTTCCTTCTTTTGTCCCCTATGTTGGCCTGATTGATCTCCTCGTTCGGCGATGGTTAGTACCTTTGATCGTTCCTTATTCTCCACATGTTTATGTGGAAGAATATTATTTACTGATATTTTTTTATTAGTCCTCTTCATTGTTGATGCCCTTGTTCGAGATTATGGGTGTCTTATTATTCTCCAATATTGTTTTGCATTGACATATAAAGGTTTTTCCATTCCTTCTTCGGGTTTCGCATATGGTAGTATTGTTGTATGCCCTATTGCTTGTGGATATTTCAATCCCTATGTTGTGTTAGCTTCGCTGATTGGAGTAATATGTGAATTCATAGAGACCAACTGTCCTATTGTTTCTACTTGTTCTTGTAATTGTTGTTTCCCTTCTTCTATTATCAAACCACCCCTGTACTATCGATTTGTTCTTTATTTCTCATTGTCAAACTTTCCTAAAACCTAAATAATTTCGAGCACTAAATCAGAGATGTTGAAACTTACCTCGTTGTCGTTGCCTGGCTTCAAACCCTCTACAATCACTATCACTTGACTCAGTTGTGGATTAAAAACCCTCTAGAGTCGTTGTTGCTTGGATTCAAACCCTCTACAACCATCGTTTCTTGACTCACTATGGATTAAAAAACCTCCAAAGCCTCCACTAATTTTATTCAAACCCTCAACAGGCGCTGTCACCTGACTCAATTATGGATTAAAAACCGTCCATAACCACTATTCCTGGCTTTAAACCCTCTACAACCACTGTCATCAAACTCAACCATGGATTAAAAACCCTTCAAACTTATCGCTACCTAGCTCCAAACCCTCTCACCGATTCTTGACTCAGCTGTGGATTAAAAAACCTTCAAAGCCACCGTTGCTTTGATTCAAACCCTCTACAACTGCTGTCGCCTGACTTAGTTGTGGATTAAAATGGAACAAAATGTATCGTGCAAATGTATTAAAGTGGAACGAAATGTATCATGCAAATACATTAAAGTGGAGTGAAATTTTAACATATAAATATGTTACTGAAAATAAATTATTAAATGATACAAAAGTATAATTGAATGTGTTAATAAATTTGTGAAAAAATTATTAAATGGTACGCGAAAGTATAGTTAAATATGTTAATAAATTTGTGAAAATAAAATAGCTAAATGGTACACAAAAGCATGACTAAAAGCTTTAGTTATAAAATATATAATTATTTGACATTTGGTTTAATGGATGTGCAATATCAATAAAGAAAAGTTTATTCAAATTGATATTAGTCTTAAAATGAATTAAAAAAAAAGACAATAGGAAAAAAAAGTTATTGATTTTTGAAAAAAATTATACTGATTTAATATTTAATATGATTAGTTTTATAAATT
The DNA here is from genome assembly GCA_028583015.1 of Wollemia nobilis. NCBI lineage: Eukaryota > Viridiplantae > Streptophyta > Pinopsida > Araucariales > Araucariaceae > Wollemia > Wollemia nobilis. The sequence continues at coordinate 8,198,979 of JAQPPZ010007530.1, forward strand.
AATTTAAAAGAATGGTTATTTTAATGTATAAGATAATAGCTATATTTTTTAATAGGATTGATAGCTTTTTTTAAATGAGGTGTACACTCTTGTCCATCTTTTAATAGTTTCTTAGTGGATGGTAAGAGAAAACATTTATATCCCTTCATCATAGGTTAAGCGAAAGATTAACAAGAGGATAATAATAATGCCCTTACAAGATGTGTCATGTATTATATATAAAAAACTTGCTTTTCATCTTGCTAATGTTATATAGCAAATCCTTGTCATTAATGTGATCAAAAGAGAATTGTCGAGGTATTAGTTCCAAGAGAAGAGGAAAGAGTGCTACGGAAGGGTAAGTGCAAATGTAATATTTTCTTGTTCGTTTTTATTATATAAAGTCAATTTGAGGGACACCATCAAGAATCCATCACGGTTCTTTTGTTTTCTTCATAACTCAAAAGGTAGTTGTCTTCTAAAAGGTTTATCAGTATAGTTTTTTTAGGTATCAAGTAGGAAATTCTTTTCTTCTCTACTCACAGGTTCAATTTTTGTTGAGAGTTCCAAGACTATAGTGAAGAGATGGTCTAAAAATATAAGAGCCCTTTTGATGGGCACGATCTAAGCAAACCAAGAGTTGATAAAGTCCTCAAGGATCATAACATGAAGTTGGCACAAACCTTTATCTATTAAGACTTGTGATCAAACAAGTTGATGTCATAACAACATATGGCACCACACATGCTCATAACACAAACACTAACTTTGATGTCATGTCTACTATGGCATAATTTTCACTTGGAACCAACACATAAGCATATAGAGACATATGACACCAATACCTTATGTCACCAATCTTGTTAGCTTTTGATGAGTATATGATATAGAAAATGCAACCACAAGATGTAAGATAAGCAATCTAAGATGACTATATGATAATGGCACTATAATATGCAAGAAAATAAAGAGATAAAATTTTGCAATAACTCAGAAATATGCCATTAATGAAAGCTCATGAAAATAGTACAATGCAGTATAATGGAGGACATGAACACTCCATAAACTATTTTAAGAAACTACATTGTACTCCTCTACCAATCTATACTATGCACTCTCTATATTATCTACTACTCTGATTTCACTCACTATAAGGCCTATATATAGGAAGATAGGTTCCTTGACCCTTACTCTACCTATGAATCTTCATCTACCTTTCCTATGACTCATGTACAAGTGGACTCCTTGTACATTTACATCATTGCACATTGACACTTGTGCATTTATTACATTGCTTGAAGTAACTACTTAACTTTACTCTAAAGTAAACTCCTACTCTAGTTATGTACCCAAGGTGGTACATTAGCATGCACCCAATAATGTAATATACTCTAACATCCCCCTGTATTACATTATTTGGATAATATGGATCTTCCTCTTGGTTCTAGAGTTTGTATTCTCCTTCTCTGCTTTTTGTATCCTATTCAAGCAAGTAGTTAGTGTCTTCATAAAATGCTATCTTTATTGAGAGAGCTTTAACTTCATGTTCATATTTTGGTTCTTCTAGTTCTTTAATTTCTTGAATCCTTTGAGCTAGGTGTCCTTTTTTATTCCCTTCTCGATATTCCAATTGAGGATAATTGTATGGATGCTAAAATTATTGTTGATGAGGATTATTTTGAGTTTGATATTGCCTTGGTTGGAATGCCCTATTTGGTTGGCTTCCATAGTTTGTCTGATTTTCCTAATTCTGGTTTCTAGGATTGAATCTACAATAATTAGTGCTATGTCCTTTTCTCTTGCATACATGATAATATATGTTATTCCATGGTCTTCGTCCTTTTGAGGATGAGGTAATGTTTTCCTATGGATTATCTTTTGAAACTAATGCATTGTTAGTCATTTCATATTTAATTGTATTTTCCACCTCATATTCTTGAAGAATATTGACTAACTCATCAAAATATGTATCTTTACTTAGGATTTGTAAAGATGTAACCAAGTGCTTGTAGTTGTCTAGAAGAGCTCTCATAGTTATTTGAACAAGAAACTTGTCTTCAATATTTTCTCCTAAGGTTAATAATTTTCCATTTATATATGATACCTTCCTTAGGAATAGTTCTATACTTTCACCACTATTCATTTTCAATGAATGTAACTAAGTTTGAATATTTAAGATAGTGGCTTTATTCTTCCCTTCAAATATTTTGGATAAGGTTTTCCAAGCTTCTATAGATGTTCCTGTTGAACTAATGTAAGGTTGTATTTCATTTGTAATGGCAAAAGTTATTATCATTAATGCTTTTGCATCACTTTCTTCAAACTTTTGAATCTCTGTATCACCTATAGTAGGTTTAGTTGTTCCTTTGACAATTTCCCAAAGCTTTTCAACTATCAAAATTGCCCTCACTTTGTTTTTCCATGAGTAATTTGGACCTTTAAGTAGTTGGGATTTTGTAAGGAAGAATTTTTTTGTTGTCATGATGGTCCTTGTAGGCTACCTTATAACTCCCTAGTCTAGAGTATGCTATAATCTTGATAAAGTGCTTAGCTACTATTAGTTCACCTTTTGAGTTGATTTTGTAATGTTTTGGGAATGATAATAATCAACTCCTATTTCACCTTATTTCTCCTATTGAACTATGCACTTATCAATTTGATGGAGTTCTCTATGGTTGGATTCCTTTTGTCCCTTTAATGTGACTATGAGACAAGTATAAGCAATAAATTCCAACTCTTTTAAAGCAAGCAATAATTTTGCTTCTCTATCCTTAAATTTCCAATGGTTCAATTTTCTAAATTCCAATAAACTAAAATTTGATGTAGCACTCCTTATATCTCCCTAATTTGGAATTGTAGAAATTGATGATATTTGCAATAATAATAATTTGGTTTACCAAGTAGAAACCCTTATATCTCCTATGATATTAATTGCAAATATTAATATTCTTGTATTTCAACTAATGTGTTTTGAAATACTATTTAAGGATATAAACTCCTTTTAATTTGCTTTCAAGTTTACTAAGGTTGATTTTGCTTCTATATTCAATGTAAATGATAATAATTTCAACCTTATATACTACTCCTTATCACTCCTTAATGAAAGCAAATATTAATCTAAGTTGAAACTATACCTTTGTAATGCTTTGCTTTGACTTCTATCTCCAAGGTGGGTGTTGTATCTCTATGGCTTATGATAGCAAGCTTGTTGGTTAATGGATATCCTCTTTAATGTGCCTTTGACTCCTCATTTCAACCCTTGACTATGTGCCTTGAATTCTCTCTATGCGGACTCACGGATGTTGAATCTGAGCTCTTCCTTTCTATGCTTCGTATTGCATGCTTCTCCACTCGGGCTATTAATAGTTTTAAGTTTGGATGCACTCCACTTGGTGCGTTATTGTGTTGTGTCCCTTCTTGATGCTTCAACCATTTGGTGCATACGTTGCTCAGGTGGTAAGTGGTGGTTATGATCTTGATGAGCATTATTTTAGGTGCCTCCAATGCTCAAGTCCTCCTTGAATGGTGTGTAATGATGAATATACCTTCAACACTTCTATGATAAGCATTACTTCTACCCTGGGCACTTCCTTCATAGACGTTATGATATAGGTATTACAAGGGATATCTGAGAACTTATCTTCTATTATGCCAAGTGGCATGATATTCCCTACCTTGAAGTGGCAAGTGGAATATCTTTCCCTTGCATGCAATCATGCTTCCAATACCTTTTATTTCCAACGCTTCAATGCCAATGAATGCAAGTTGTTTGTCTTGCTTTCAACATTCTTTCTTCTACAACTGATGGTATTCCTCCTTCATGAAGTTGGCTCCAGCAATGGTGTATCCAAGGTGTTTCAATGTTGCGCTCTTAGCTAGTGATCTTATCCCAATGATGATGGCTCTAGCTGGTCATTCATCTCTAATGATGGTGGTTTTTGAGTGCTTCTACACTGACCTCTTAGCTAGTGGTTCATCCAAGCTACTATTGTAATCTTCTTGGGTAACACGCTCCTTTCTTGCACCTTAATCATTTATATTACCTTGCAATAGGCACTATGTTCCCTTACATGGATTCTTCGATGATGCAGGTCACTACTCTTGCACTACAATAAGTGCTCCTTTCATGAACCAATGGTACTTGATTTGGTGTCTTTAGACACCTTGAACCCGATGCTTATGAGCCCTTAGTTGGCTCACTTCCTCTGCTTGAAGTTTGCTCCTCAAAATTTGATAATGTGGCCACTCGAAGACTACACTTTGCTAGTTATTGTAGTGTCTTTAAGACACTCTCTTTTATCCTCTTTTGTTGTATTTGAAAGGACAAGACTGGTGCCAATGTAATGCAAATACCTTTGCAATAGATAGGATAAAGTACCTTGATTTGCACTAAAGTTTTATGTCTCCTTAAGTCTTCCTTTTGAAGATTTTCCTTGCTTCTTAGATATGGTGGCTACTTTGCACTATTCATTAAAGGTAAGTGATGATTTGATGTTGTCTTCCTTACTAGACAACTCTCTCTTTTGCTTGGTTAACTTAGTAACAATGAATCCAAGCTCTTAATCATGCAACTAATATACCTTTTGAAAGGTTTAACTTTGCACTAATTTTCACTTTAACTAAAATCCTTAGTGCACTTTTAATAACTAGTATAGTGCAATAATCTCTCCTTATTACTCCTTGTAAATAACTCTTAAAAGTAACTTGAATCTTGCACTAAAGTCTATGCTTTAGAATGTAGTCTTCAATGCTTCAACTAGATAATAGGAAGATGATATTTTTCTTTCTTTCAAAATATATCTAACTCCTATTTTAATGTGCAAGTATTAACCTTATAAGAAACTATCTTCTGCACTCCCTTGAAGACTTTAATATGCAACCTTCTCCTTGCAACTTTTAAACTCTAATATGGTGCTTAACAAATCTTAATAATGAACCAAAAATCTAAAGTTCAACTAATGAACCTTTTGCACCAAAGTTGCTTACCTTAATGAACTCTATAGATGAAGGATTGCAAGGTGATTAGATTCACCTTATTGCTACCTTTTACTAGATGAACTTGCAACTCTTCTTTGTTGTCCAAAATAGCTTCTCAACTCACCAAATTTGCAGCTTTGTACCTCTTCTAACTTGCTGCTTGAAACTGTAGTTTGGTGGCTCCAACTCTCCTTCAGGATGTATCCTAGAAATCTGAAACTTAGCAGCTATTGATGTTGTCCTAATTGCTGCCCTTTCATAGTCAATTATTTCACTGAAATGTTGTCCTTGAACCTCAAAAATTTGGTAGGGAACTCCTCCAAATCATAGCTGAGATTTTCCTTCAAGAACCCTTCAGTTTTCTGCTGTAGAAACCAACAGATCTCCTTTCTTTGAATGAGCCTTCTAGCCTTCAAAGGTAATCTTCAAATCTCTCAGATTTGGTAGCTCCTTCTATCTCCTTTCTCCTTCAACCTCCTTGTCAAATTTTGACTTCAATCTAGGCCTTCTTCTCAAGAATCTGAAAGTCTTGAGGTCTTCACCAATCTCCTCCAAAATTTGGCAAGCTTCTTGCCAAATCCTTCTCTCTTGGGCTTGTTGTTGGATGGTGATAATTGTCCCAAGTTCTTTACTATCAGGAACTTCTCCTTGGTAGTAAATTTCTCCAATGAGTTCTCCTAGGAACTCCTCCAATGGCCTTCTCCGAATCTCCTTCAATGAGGCTCTCCAAGCCTTCTCCTTGTTTCTCCTTGAGACCTCTTCTCTAGGGTCTTCACTCTCGTAGCTTCTCTGGTCTTCCCAATGAGACCTTTCCTTCAACCTTCTACTGTGGAAGTGTTGCAATGAGATCTCCTCTCAGATATCTAAAATCTACTACTTTTGGAATAGGACCTTTGCTAGTCCTTCTCTATCTTCAAGCTTCTAAATCTAGAAGTTCTTCAATGGGACCTTCTATGGGTCTCTTCAACTCCTTCAAGGTGAAGTCTTCAATCTTCAATGGAGATCACCAATCTCCTATATTCATCGAGACTCTTCTCTAGTCTTCTTCCTCGAATCTGCAACAAGGCTCCTATGGCCTTTTCTTTGCTTTTGTAGATCTGCAATCTCTAGCAATGGGACCTTTTCTTCAGGCCTCCAAATATTTGATCTTTTATTTGTTGCTTCTGGTTTTGGATTGATTCTAAAGAAGATATTCTTCCTAGCTCTATGTAGGAAGCTTCCCAAATTTCTTTGAATCTCCTTTTCCTACAACAAAGTATTAGGACTGTAATGGAAGAAATTCTAAATCTAGAGATGATCAATCTTCACTAGTTGATTTGTCAATCTAGTGGAATCAATGCTGAGTCCTAGTCTTCACGAGTTTTTTTGCAACTCTGTGGAAAGACTCTAGCCAACTGCAATCTCAAAAATTCTGGAAATGAGATTTGCTATCTACTCTCAATCTCACTTGTGGCTCTCCCTATTTCCTATCTGATCTACCATGGCTTTGATACCACTATTAGCTTTTGATGAGTATATGATATAGGAAATGCAACCACAAGATGTAAGATAAGCAATCTAAGATGATTGTATGATAATGACACTATAATATGTAGGAAAATAAAGAGATAAACTTCTGCAATAACTCAAAAATATGCCATTAATGAAAGCTCACAAAAATAGTACAATGCAATATAATGGAGGACATGAACACTCCATAAATTATTTTAAGGAACTACATTGTACTCCTCTACCAATCTATACTATGCACTCTCTATATTCTCTACTACTCTGATTTCACTCACTATAAGGCCTATATATAGGAAGATAGGTTCCTTGGCCCTTACTCTACCTATGACTCTTCATATACCTTTCCTATGACTCATGTACAAGTGGACTCCTTGTACATTTACATCATTGCACATTGACACTTGTGCATTTATTACATTGCTTGAAGTAACTACCTAACTTTACTCTAAAGTAAACTCCTACTCTAGTTATGTACCCAAGGTGGTACATTAGCATGTACCCAATAATGTAATATACTCTAAAACAATCAATACAAATTGCATAGCTAATATTTGCAATTACGGGTACCAAAGATAAAATTACAATCATTGTCTTGTCGCTAAGCACTTTGCTGACTAACATGAAATCCAAAGAAGCAAATAAATGATTATGTAACAATTTTTTGAATTTTTTTCTTGATAAGTTGGGAGTCAAATCAATTATTTTTCAAATTCTTTTCTAATTGTTGTACATAATGTATATAGTTTAGAACTATAGTCAAGTCCTTTTTCTTCGTTTTCTGATCTTGTCTCTCTCCTTCCTACAAAGCTTATTGTATTTGCTATTTTTTTTTATGCATATAAACAAAGTGTATAAGTGCCATGTGAACACTACACCTCATGTAAATAAGCATTTATATTATTACCAATTTTGTTATGAGTATTGTATTTTGCAAATAACTATAAATAAAGCTTTCTCATTACTTGAAGAGAGAGTATATGTTGTGCCTTGTTCTTTACACAACTCTAACTTATAATTCACATAGTGCAACAAGTTGGTTTAAGGAATTATCCTTCATGCCAAAATCCTAGGCCTTGTGATGTGGACCAATTTGTACCACAACAAGTTTTGACTTCTTATTATAATCTTTTCCATATTGTTTCCATTTGGTTATAGTAGTTCTTACCAAGAGTAGAGCCTCTACAATTGTTAAATATCCACTCATACATGCTCATGGTATTAGAAGAAATGCATCACACTAAGTTTTGTCTTTTAGTGCCTCAAAGAACACTACTTATAAATAAGTGTTTGAGATGGAAAAGTCATCTTCAATGGATGCCAAGCCTTAGAACATCCATAAAATCAATTGATATGACTTGGAAGAACACAAATGCACTCTTTTTGGGTAATTTTCAAATCTTATGAGCAACAAGGTAGTACCACCCAATATTGTCATCCATATATCCTACAAGAGTCACACTCCATGCAAGGTTTAGAGCAACATCAACATTCTTATCTTCTTAGGGTAGATCAAGGTCAAATAGTTGAACACTTAAATCTAACAACTAGAAGCATAATTCTCTGCAAATAGTTTCTCAAATACTAGCAAGACTACTTGTACAAACTTGAATATATCCAAATTAATTACTTTTTGGTAAGAAGCCATTAAAAAAATACTTGCAAATTATGGAGATCATATCAATACCTAGACAACATTTATCAATATGGCCTATGCTTGATTCTACTCTTTGCATCATTATGAAGATGAGTACATGTATTTTTAGCTAGTAGGCCAATGTGGAGATCAATATGTCTAATAGTTCATTAAAAAGTTCAATGGACTTATAAATCACTTTTGTACTGATAGCGATAAGAAAAATCAAGTTCTCAAGTTTTTCACTGGCCTCTATTACCACATCCACTAAAATAAAGTTTCTTCCTATCAATTCACTTGCATAAGTGTTTAAATTTGTGATTAAACTAGAGAAGTATTGAGTGAAGTAGCAAGGTCCTACATCTGCAATGCCCAAGACATAACTTATACCAAATCTAAAGCCACATATCACATGAGCACTAATGGATCCATAACCAAAGGACCTACAACTCCATACAAGCTAAAGAGTCCATATACAATGCAAGACAAAGGCAGTAAAAGAGTGGGTTCTAAGTGATATAAACATCGTAAGACTCACACTCATGATGACATTAATTATAGAGCTAAGTATAATTCTTTGGTGGTGCAATCATAAGTCAATAATTGCATGTCAAATTTACAAAGTGAAAGAGGAGGTAAACACCACATGTCTAATCATTTATGCTCAAATAAATTAGAAAGCCTCAACCTTTGATAATTTCTAAAGAAAGAAAGCATTTGTTCTACACTTAGTGCTAGGCAAATGGTGAACACCTTCACATCATCATTTATACTAAAAGATAAAATAATACCTTTGCATTAGACATTGCTAAGTGACTCAACACTTAGACCTTGAAATACCCACAACCTTACTTCATTTTTTAACTTCATCTAAGAAAAGGAATAGAATTTTTATGCCAATACATCTTCTAGTATAGCATAATACTAATGCATGACACAACTACCTATGACATGACATTTTTGAATATTTGTAACCTCTTACTTGAAAGGTCTTATCTCTTTGATCACTAGTTGATTTAGCATTCATATCCATAATGATTTTTAGTGCATTAAAGAGATGACTTATCAGACACTCAAGTGCTTACCCCAAAAGAAGGTAAATATTTTTTTTGCAAAGCAATATAAGAAACTAATTTCTCATAGATACAAATTTGTTTTGTTCATGGTTTGACTAGAATCCCATGATGTCAAGGAGAATTTGTTTGCAATGCAAATAGTGGTTAATATAAAGTAATATCAATAAATGGATACATTATTCCATTTATACTCATATGTTTTCCAATATACACAAGGAGTTACACTTAACTACTCAAGAAAACATCAAATTACTTGATGCCAAGATCACCTCTTTCCAATAGTTATTTATAGTGTCATTCAATCTAAAAGAATGACAAGATTTAACATCAAATTAAAGAGTTGATCAATTAATAAAATATCAAACCAAGCTCTTATCCTTATGATCATATATTGTTCTTATGCCAAATAAGGATAGCACATGGTATTTGTGTATCGAATTTAAAGCATTGAATAATATGTTAGTGAAGAATAAATAGCTATTACCCTATATTTATGATCCTCTCAACTAGATCTAGGAGGATCTATACTTCACCAAAATTGATCTTAATTCAGGACATCATGAGGTCCCTATCAACCCTTTTGACATCTAAAAGATAGCTTTCAATACCAAGGAAGGATTGTTTGCATGGTTGGTTATGTATTTTGGCTTGACCAAAGCACTTACCATATTTATATGCTTGATGAACAATGTTTTAGGATAATTTACTAGATCCTTAAATAATTATCTACTTAGATGGTCTATCCTCGTATTTATCGAGACATCAAAGGAACATTTTAGCATATGCCATAAGAGGATCATTTTTAGCAAGTACCATAAATCCTAAACACTTTGAATAAGCATAAGCTTCAAGAAAATTTTATTATGTATTTAAGACATCATAAAGATATCTTATCTTGGCTACAGTTTTGACCATGATGTCATATATGTAGAACTAGAGAATTTTTAGGTCATCCCATAATGACATGTTTTGAGTAACATGATAAGATCAAAATATTTTTGGGCCTTTCGTACTTCTACTTTTATATTTTGGGTTGTTATACCATCTAGGTAATTTCGACATACCACCTAGCACATCATACTAGCACCTTATTTGGGAAGCACATTACTCCAAGGTATACATGCACTTTGGGATTAGAAAATACTCACAATGTTATAACGATATTTTCACTTGTCTCACATGTAGTAGAAGGTGGAGCTTCATATTAAATCTATTATACATTGTAATATTATCAATCCAACAAACAAGAAGTTGAGACTCTACACATCATTTTTAGTTCCTTCCAAGCCTTGAGAATCTACTAACATGGATTATCTTATAGGCATGCCTTTCATTAAACATCAAAATAATTGTCCTTTTATTATTATGAATAAGTTTTCAAATATGGTAATCATGATCTCTCACAAGAATAGCATTGATCTACTTTAGATTGCTTGGTTATTATTTTAACACATATATATTCACTTTGGCATCCCAAACTCCATTATGTTAGATTATAATCCTTATTCATTAAATTAAATCTTTCCAAAAATTTCTACCCTTTAATAAATGAATAAACATAGGTGGTGAACATAATATTAGTGCACTTACATATATTATACAACCAAGATGATCCTCAGATATTAGAAGAATATTTTACTTACCTTCAACATTCCTACAAGTCTTAGCATAGCCACATTGATCACAATCCACTATAAACATATTTTAGATTCCAACCCAACGCACTATTTGATGCCACTTTTTACATTCATAGTAGCACCATGATGCTATTATAGGTTAAGAAGACTGATAAGGCTAAACATTTATTGTATAAAATATATTATATTCATAAAAAAGTTCAATAGATACTTAGGTGTTAATAGTAGAAGTATAGAAAATGCCATGATCAACATCACACTCCTTGCACTTTCCAAGTTGGAGTTCAAGTTTGGATCCACTTGAAAATATAATGTATTTACCAATATATTTAAAGATACTTGGGTGCATAGTTCATATGCCTTTGATAGTCTTAGTTTTCTTTTTGTCAAAGTTGGTACTTTGTCCAACTTGTTGAGAACTGAGTAATTACCTTGGTTGGGTTCTTCATATTTATTCCATAAATATTTATGATCTTCCTAAAGACTTCTAATGATTATGTCTAGTTCATTGAGTTGGTCATTCTCTAATAATTGTTCATCATATAATTACAAGAGTCCATTATAATGGATAAAGTTAGATTCTTCAAATGGCTTAAGATGATACAAATATGTTTGCTCGATCTAATTTGGATGTTTTTTATTGATATGAAACTTTCATGTGTATATATATATTGATATATAACCCTTTTATCACAAATTTTGGGTCCATTCATATGATATTAATATTTTGTATTAGAATTCACAATGTTTTCTAAAAACAAATAGAAGCAATTCATCCATTATAATCTTGTACATAAAGCATAAAAGGATGAAAGAAAGGAAAAGAGACACAAATATTGGGGGGCACCAATAGGCACTATAAATAATAATTGTATTATCCATACACAAGATTCATAATAGTCCAATAATAAAATGAGAAGTGGTGGGGGGTTTTATACCAATATGAAAATCCCAAATACATAAATGAACTTATCCTCAAGTCAACATAAAAAAATATTTTAAGATTAGTTACGAGTTTATAAGGTGGTTTAACCATAACAAGGTTAACTATGACTCATAGGGCTTACATAATAAAACATTATATATAATTCAATACATTGTACAATGAGTTCTCTTAGACCTATATAATATTACATCATATAATGTTGACCTTGACCATGAATAAGATTATACTTTCAACACCCTCTCATAATTTAAACTAAGGGTCTAAGGAGAGAAGACACTAGTAACAATAATATCTCCCCCCACAATGGATGTTCTAGTAGGCCTTTGGATTTTGAGATAGACTCATCTCAATACCCTTCATCATATGAATTCCATTGCTACAAAAATACTTTTTGCATAAGAGTATCTTTAGGATGTGTAGTGAGGTTTCAAAACACTCAAAGACTCTTGCCTTAGATAGATTTTTGAAAGAAAATAAGGAAGATATAAAGTTGGTGAAAGGGGAGAAAAGAACAAGCTGATGTAGGTAGAAAAAATTCGATCAAAGGATTGGTGCCACTTTTCAAAATTTTTGAGCAAGAGAGAAAGGTAAAAGTATTGAGCACTTACATAGTCCAAATTTCCCAAAAGGCAAAAATAAGAAAAGAAGACCAACAAGTGCAAGAGGAGAAAATACTTTCAAGGATTAATTTTTTGAAGTTCCAAAGGGGAAAAAGAGAATTTTTTTTGAAAAGCAAACTATGTTAAACAAAATACTTTTGAAAAGTGCAACACTGAAAAGATCCAATGAGATGACATAATAAAGGACTTACTCGAACTACTTTTGACAAAGCATCTAGCTTGATCGTAGAAGTTTTAAAGTTTTGATATAGGAGAATGAGGAGAAAGGTTCGACAAGCAACCAATCAATCCAAGAAGTAAAGCATGATGTAGCTAGCTTGGAGGGTGGTCTTGGTTTGTGATCTACCTAATGGTGAGAAGTGTGCCCTAGACCGTAGATTCATGATTGGATGGTTAAGGATTTCTCCCTAGTCAACCTCCGAATAATATTGGTTTCTTGTTGCAAAACAAAAAAAAATAGAAATGGGAGAAGACTAAAGATAAAAATGGAGGGTTAGAAAGAGAATGGAGAGAAATGTGGGAAACATTTGGCTAACAACACTACCACATCCTATGTAAAACACATTGCAACTAAACTACTTACAGGGCCTAAAAGACCAGTCATCAAGCAAAGCATCATTAAATATAAATTAAACCTAGATCATACCCTCTACTACTCTAATAGCTCTCAACACATTGACAATCTTTGATAGAAGAAAACTTAACCACATAATCAAATGCTATGCATCCCTAATATTCCAATATCTCAGAGTGATAATCCAAACAACTCAGACCTAACAAAATAGATCACCTATAAAGCTTTTAAAAAAATATCTAGAGCCTACAAAGTACTCATATATAAAGAAATTCAACAACACATTGCTGAAAAAGGTCAAACAACAAGCCGATTCATTAAAATTGTAGAGCAAAATTTCTTATTATACAATAGACAAACACTCAAATTTTTGACCCTCCTACTAAGGTAAATTAATCCATTTATAATTTTTACAATCCATAGAATCTAGCTTAATAATTACATAGATGGTATTTCTTAGACCTAATACATGTATGTACATCCTAGAGAAGTTCAAACTTCAAGCATAATTGGTATGTCTGAGAAGAGTGGGTGTTTCTTTCTTTCTCTACCTTGGCTAGTTATCCTAATTCTGTAATTAATCACACTATTCAACAACCAAGTGTCTTAAGTACTTCTAATCCACTTAAGAATGCTCAACTTCCCATCATGTATTTAATGTTGGACATGCTTGGCCCCTCCTTAGTAGTTGTGTGTCATCAACATACTTAAGCCTCTCAAGCATACTGAGTTTCTCTCCACTATGTTTTACTATTATGCTAGTTGTCATATTTGTAAGAACCTCCATTCATGATCACCAGTGATGGTCATTGGCATTGCAAGATCTATGGGACTAGCTATCATTTTCCCACATAATTGTTTTGATCTGGAAGGCTGAGGAGTGACTAGGTCATTTGAACTTCTGATACAATTGATTGCTACTAAAAGAGAGTCATAAAAAACCCCTTTGCCTTTGTCATTATATGCTAGAGGTTTTTTCCTATCATTGGGGTTTTAAATACCTAGCTAAGAATTTTGGTAGGATTTGCTAGAATTACCTTTGAAAAGTACTTGACCACTCAATTCTTTGACTACTCCAACTATTGGCCACTGAGGCTTTCGGTTAATCCTGCTCCTAGTTTTGCCAAAATTTTGAAGTGCTTTGGCTGATGTCAACTTTGAGATTTGTTTGGCCACTCTTGTTTTGATCACAAAAGTGGGTGGACCTCATTCACTAAGTAAAATTTTGGATTGATAAGCTGCATTATCCTTCTAGTCAAGTGCTTAGATCCTAGTATTAGCAAAGTTTGGCAAAGGTAGTCCTCTGGCAGCATTTTCATGGACTTGTCAATATGGATCAAGTATTGGCCCATATGTGGAAGAAGGATTAGATCAAGTTGCAATACATTAATAATGATGCACAAGATTCTGGGAGGGAAGGTGATCTAAACTAATGACCTTATTACTGAGGAGGTTAAATGTCATCTACTAAAATTAATTAATCCTGATAATTAAAAAAGTGGGTGGTTTATTGAAGATAAAAGCATAGCACCTGCAATAGTAGCAATTCCAAATATAACAAAAGTACTTACATGAGTGTTATACTAAAAATCCAAGACCCCAAGGATGTCAAATAAGAAGTGCTAGTGGTAGTTGAGCCCAACACCTGAAAATTGATGACCCCAAATCTAGTAACCTCAAAAGACTTTAAGAACACAGTCAATCAAGCAACATAGGGGTATGGTCATAAATGCTACACTAGTTTTGGAGGGAAAATTTCCCTTTTTTAAACTATAAATAGTAGAAGTTTTAGTATTGCAAAAGATCAATTAGTTTTATAACTTTTATAGTAGTACATGAACCCTGAGTAGTCTTATGGATAATATTTCAAGCCCCCACTTCTAGCATAATCTATAATTCTCATATTAATATATATATACTTGTGGCCATGACTATTTGGTTCTTTCTCTCTTATTTCTTATCTGTATGTATGTTTATATGTGTATACTGGAGGGTGTGACTATCTGTTTTCTATCTCATTTCCTTTATATGTAATTTGTGCTTAACATGTTGAGAGGAGGAAGTGTTCACCTTTGATTTGTAATTGTATTACACTCATGAATTCATGTTTTAATATTATGCTAAGGAATCTTATTCTGACCTTGGTGCATCACCCCTAGTAGCTTAGGTTAGCTTAGGATATTTTATCCTCTTTTCTATCTTTATTTTTTGTAATTTCTTTCCCTTTTCCTATTGAAGTTGGTTAGATTAGGATAGAGTAGAAAGAGCATTGAAGATCACATCTTAAAATGAGATAATATTATAAAATATCCTAGAGGCAGTTTGATTGAGCCAATTCCCATGCTCTCAAAGCTACCCTACCGTGTCACTCCATGCAAGGCACATTAGTCTGATCATTTGATCCCCACATCTGGTAACCATTATAATTTGGAAAGGATATTAATTTAATGGAATGCTTGATGGGATCCAATTGATTCATTTTTATTGGACCCATAATTAAGAGAACTCTAATATATTAAGACCCTGGAGAAAGTCCCTACTTATTTGCTTGCTTGAAGCATCTACAAAATTTAGTTGGCAACTTTGCTCAAAGAATGAGTATCCAAAAGTAACCATTTAGAAAGATACCATATTGAGGTTACAATGAAGATCTCAATCTACCAGCTAAAGAGAAAATATATTATTCACTTATGACTCTGTTCAAAACAAGAAATCCAAAAGTTTATGAATGAAAGACCTTCCACTAGATCCTGTGTTGTTGCTAATATTCAAGTATTGCAACCACCACTTAACACCATTCCAAGAAGAAGAGGTAATGGATAAAACATGGCTATTCCACCACCTAGAGCATTATCTACTTAGAATGATAGAGGTCCATTGAGACCTACTCTACCTAAAATATGGGATGAGATCCCAACATCTACACTAAAATCCCTTCAATACTACATTGGGGAAAGCATGGAAACCCTACTAGAATATCTATAAAATATGGCCAATATGGGTGCATTACATAACATGAAATAGCAAAATATGACTTTGAGGCTATTGGTGGCTTCATTCAGAAGCAAGGCTAGAGAATGGTATACCTCTCTTCCCACTCACTCAATCATTGATTGAGACTAACTTGCTACCTTGTTTATGGAAATATATAGAGAGAGCAGATGGTGTATCCCTATTAAGGTAATTTTCTACTATAAAGAGTTCATTGATGGAGGCCATGAACAATTTCAACACCCAATTTCATAAGGTATGGAAAAGAACACTTGATGAGATTTGTCCTCTCCTAGGTTTAACATTTATATATTATGTAAAGGCCTTGTATTCATAGATATCTATGATGATAAAGGCCAAAGGAGGATTTCCTACTAGTTGCTTATGGGATAGCTATCTAGGCTAAAAATGACTTAATCTTGATAGGAAGGCTACTTTTTAGTCTTGCCATACCTCTATTTCCAAGCATCCACCATACCAGCCAAGTCTAGTCATCCAACCTACCAACCCTTAGCCTACTCCTGCTCAATAACCCACTACTTACCTTGGGATGAATTCATAAATACAAGGCCAATTTCCTTGTATTCAAACACAAAGCACTCTCCTAGAAACAAGTTATACAAATCTTGACCAGATCTTGACAATGTGGAATGAAGAGGAGCATGTTGGATTAAAAGGAGCAAGTACTTCAATACCCAGTAAGCAAAAATTTTTGCTTGATGACATAACAAGGCCAAAGGGGAAGCACTAGAGAAGCAAGGGTAGACCAATCAAGTGGGTATTAACACCTAAAGTAGGCAAATGGATCCTAAATGAAAAATTTTCTCTACAGCCACACCTAACTAGGTGGTGTAAAACATCTTGGTGGTCACCAAGAAAGATGTCTATGAGGCTTCTAAACAAAACAAGCCAATCCTAATAAAGCCTCTCCATATTAATCAAGTGGAACAAGTGCTTTTAGACAAACTAGATGTTGATCAAACCCACATTACATGAGGGCAATCTAGATTGGGTTGCTTCTACCTTCCCAATGATTATAAGGGTTAGTGGGTGACTAAAAAGTGTGATTCAAGTTCCTATGGAGTCCTTGAGCAAACAAGCATGGGCACTTATCTCATCCACGAGGAGAGCCCCTTTATTTCCAAGGATATAAAAGTAGAAGAGGATCTAACCTGGAAGTGGAAGATGTATAACAGGGCCACAAGCAAAAAGGGAGTTAACATTGGTACCTATCTACCAGAACCAAGGGAGTTGCTTAAGAGTCCTAGTTCATTGAGAGTAAAGGTGTTTCACCCAAAGAACTAAAAAAGAAAATAAAAAGAACAAAGGATACAAATAGTTATTGGAGATATTATTTGACTCCACACCCAATGAATAAGGCCGCCCACACAACCCTTGTACATATGTTTTAATTTGTAGTAGGTTGCATTTTAGGTACCATTGATTGTGAGTGATCCCAGGTTCATAGGATAACGAAAATTTAAAAGCTACAAATATGTGAATTTGTAGCTCAACTGCTAAAATTACCCTCAAATTCCACCCTAATTTAGTTTTATTTTGGCTCCAAGACCAATGGACAAGGCAATTACTTCTTTGGGTTCTATATCTTCATTCACTATAACTATAGTGAATTTTCACTACATTCAAAAGGAGGAATGCCTTAACAAAATTTTCATAAGCCATCTTAAGTAAAGGTAAAATAGGCAAGAAGTACATAACGAAGTGTCATACAAATGTAGACAATTTTTTTTGACCAAAGTAGAAAGCAAAAGTTTGGATGGCTTGCAAAGTACCTAAAAGTTCCAAAAGCTAGAGGATGAAGAAAAGTTCCAAGGGAGGAGTCTTATTAGGTGATAAAAAATTCTAATCAAAATATGGTGCCACTTTATAAAAGTTTTGACAGAAGGCAAAGGACAAAAGTTTTGACAACTTACAACATTTGAAGTCCCGAAAGTCAAAAGATGATTTTTTTTTTAAAGACTTAATAAGAAAAAAATGACCAAAGATAAATTTTTTTAAAAGTTTCAAAGTAGAAGAAAGAAGAAAATTTTTGACACCCCATGAAGCATTTTAAAATTTTGAAAGTTATGTAAAATATGCTGATGAAGAAAGAGAGGAGAAGCACTCTAGATTTTTCAACAAAAATCAATGACCTACACTATGTTTCAAAACTCTATAGTTTAAGCTATTCACGACCCAAAAAAAGTATAAAAATTGAAGGGTGATCTAAAAGAGTCATGCTAGAAATTTATCAAAGAGGAAGCCCATGACATCAAATGTATTAGAATACAATAGGCTAAAGGTCACTCGTTGTATTGAGGTTACAATTTTCTAAGGTGTATAATCCTTTCCCTACAAAGAATACAATACATCACCTAGAAATATTAGTTGAGCTCATAAAGGCAACAATGATAGAAAATCCTCAAATTCCACCTACCAGAACCACTTATACTAAAAGTCTAGGAAAGTGATTGACGCATTAAAGGCAACAACATGGGATCCATAATAGAAGTAACCTCAAACTTAGCACATTGATTACAAATTTTTCCTATGCCCAGGATTTAAGAATCTCCAAAAAGGGTATATGACAATAATGATGACAACTATATATCCAAATACCCATAATATTTCAAACTTAATGATCCCAGATCTAGAGACGTTGATGAAACCAACAATGTGAAAGAAGATATTGTTGAATGTATTATATTATTTGGTACCTTACAATAATATTGCAATTACCATGTAAATAGTTTAGTTTTGAGTGTGATTAATGTTTGAGTATATATAGTAGGTGTCATGTAAGTATATGTAGAGTTATGTAAGTGATGTGATGTAACAACAAAGTGCCACACACAAATGCGGAGAGACTAAGTTTGAAATTGCAAAGCCAATATAAAGAATGAAAAATGCATTGCCAATAGGATACTTAAATAGCACACATTACAATTAATAGTGGTTTTTCTAATCTAGACATATTTGGAAGAAGACAAGGTAAGTTGCAACTAGAAGCTAACTTACCTTGGATAACTAATAATATTCTAACAAAGGCAACACCTAGTTAGCTAAAAGACAAAGGAATACTAACTAGGTGCTAACAACTAACAACTAGGAGGTTGTCTTAAACAAACTACCAACTAGAAGCTAGCATGAGCAATGGAGGCTCACATTATTAGCATGAATAATAATAAAATATGCCTAAGCTAATACTTAGGCTATATGATATTTGATATCCTCATCATACCTCCCCACAATAGAAGCATTGGACTCTAATGCTTTTACAATAGAAGTGGGAGTGTGAGACACCAAATGTTGAAAACAAATCCTGCTAGCTAGATGGAGCGAAGGTTGAGGTGCCACATCATCATTGACCTAGACAAGATTGATGAAGCCCATTGATGCCTATGTTGGAATGCCACCCTTGGTCATAAATCTATCGCCATCCTGAGAAGGAGGAAGAAGTCAATAAGGAGCAATACCCTATTATAGAGGTTGCTGAGTCTTCTATAGAACTAGAGGAGCAACAAGAGGAGGAGTCAATGATGAAGAAGTTGAATCCTTAGGAGGAGGAGGAGATGGTGCAAATGGTGTTGATGTATCCCATGGTCTACCAAAGATTAAGGTAATCTTCTTTGGTTATAGTTAAATGGGGTGCATCAAAAGTACGTTATACTTTTCAATAAGAAAAGCAATGTGTGTGTGTTTTCAAAAGAATTAAATATAGCCCTCTTATCATATTGATAAGGCTTTCCCAAAATCATACCACAACAATCCATGGAAGTCACATCGCATGTGACTATATCCATATAATGGACCAAAGGCAAATGACACCATACACATATCATTGATGTATGAGGAGGAACCCTTATCCTTCCATCCTAGTGAGTAAGGATGAGGATGAGGTTCCACCGATACTTTCAATCTATCAACAACAAAATTCACAATTAATTTCCTTTATAATTATTTGTCAAGGATACAATGCACATAAAAGTCATGCATCAAGTGGGCCTCCATGATGAAAAAATTGTCACAAGTACCCTCATACAAAATATGTGACATTAGGTTTACATTATTAAGATTTCCCATAAGCTCATCATATGATCTTACCTCTCTTGCAAACTGAATGAGACCATCTTGTATAATTAAATTTATCTTCTTTCTAAAAAAATATTTTTCTACATGATCTCTTATTTTTTTGAACAAGTTTACGTAAGTTTTTATAGGGGTTCCGGTCCCCTCATACATGACCTCTTCTTTTACAATGATTACAATTTTGTTTTCATTGAAAGAAGGAGAAGAGAAAGAAGGAGAGAAAGAAGGGGAGGAGAGAAATAAAAAGAGGAAGATGTCTTCGCCTGGTGTGACTGCTATGGACTTGGTACCTTGGAAGGGCGTACATATTGAGCAACCACTTTCTCCTCTACTAGAAGTGCATGATTGGATGTTACATCCAAAGTAGCCAAGGGAGTGAACTTCACCTCCCTAAATACCTCTTCTTGCAACCCACTATAAATTTTGATTAATAGTGCCTCAATAGGATCAGTTACTCCGAGAAGAATCCTTAGCTTGTTGAACTCAAAGATGTAGTCTTGGACTGATATGCTCTGAGTTTGACTCAACTCTTCAAGGCTTCAACAAGTTTCATCCAACTCTTGATGGGGTCTTGACTTTGTTGTCTCTCCATGATCAAAACTTTTGCCAAACCTGTGAGTTTTAGTTTAGCAAAGGGAATATTTTCTTTGGCAAGAGTTTCTAAATAGAAGAACCAAGTATCCATATCTAAGATCCAACTAGATAGGACATCAAGATTCCTAGATCTGTCATAAGGCTTTACCTCACACTTTGTCTTATTTTCAAATTCATTGTTATATATATTAACATTACTAGGAGTCATTTATATTATAATGTCCTATACTCTATTCATCAATTCTCCCACTACATTGGTAATAATTATCATTTATTTTATGAGATCATAAGCCATTTAAAATCTGGTGTAAGCTAGTCTAGGAGGGCATTAAAGTGATTGCAATTAATATCTAGGAAGCTAATAGGAATAAATTTGAAGGTATTGTAATGCAAAATTTTTCCTAGAGTACAAAAGTTTACCTTCCAAATTACAAAAAAAGGTATAATTTAGTGCTTTCAAATTTACATCAAGTTGTGCAATTACAACATAATTTACCCTTCAATTTGAAGTAGTAGAAAAATAGCATTAAAAAATGAAAAAATCTAACCCCTAGTTTGCAAAAATATAATCTTTGGAGGCAAAAATAAATTGAAATTAAGGCAGAAAATGAAGTTTCACGTTGCAACAATTTTTTATTTTTAGGTTAAAAAAAAAAAAAAATGTTTGAAGTCAACCATATTGGCTAGTCAACTACACCAAGGTCAATAGGTCAAATTATTGTAGTTTATTATAGGTCAAGGGTTCGTGTCAGCAAGTCACATCAGACACCATGCATCAACACCAAGCAAATGACACTTTTTACCTCTTGGCCTGCGCATGCACGAAGGGTCACCTGGCCATTGGTTGGTGGTCACCTAACTAGGGCTACCTCCAACCTTTTAAACCTTGCTTCAAGTTGTCCCATAATTGATGTGGTATAAAGAAGACCCAAAAAATTAAAACATGCCTACCCCTTGTTTCTCGCAAAAACTTGCAAGCTACCAAATATGAGTAATCTTTTACTACATATCAGGGATGGATAAGATTTTGATGATTTCCAACATAAGGTTGAGGTGGCACCATGTGTCATGCTACAAATGGAGGAGTTAGGATTTTGCTCCTATGTTTTGATTGGCTAGTTTAAAACCTTAGGAGTTTGATTAATTTTTTTGCTATCGCCTATGAATTTTTATGATCTGAGCTATGATCTTCTCTAGCCTAAGCTACAATATTTGTTTATGAATGCTACTATTAATATCCTATGATTGAATAATAAGTAATGGATCGACCTCCTACCAATCAAATGGTACAAAAATTTATTAATGAAGGTGATGCCTATAGGTTATGTATGTTCGGTATCTTGGTGTATTGGCATCCACCTCTAGTGCCTCTAGTGTGCTTGCACCAATGTCAAGTGAGGCAATCGATGCTTGATCTTTCTTGGTAAGCATCGAACAAGCAAGGGGAATTAGGTTCTAGAAATATTTTTTAGCTAGCTATTGATGTACCTCGGTTTGACCTATAACTATATCCAAGCGCAAATATGCAGATTGAGTCTTTGCCTAGACAGAGACTATGATCATACAAGGGGTAGCGCAAATGGCCAAAAGTTGTTCCAATGTCTATGATCTTTGGTTTTTCGATCCTCTCTTAGTAAGAGGGTGTCAAGACCTTCTCTAGGTCATAAGTTGGCTCAATCCTCCTTACGACTACAATTACCTTATTTGAGATCATTGTCCAAGGGCTCTCATGATCTCGGATAACAACGAAGCTTGTTCCTCAAAATCATTTTACCTTCCTTAGGGTAAGTTATAGTTTAGGGGTACCTGGTGCAGGGGTAATTGGAAACCCTCTTGCACCTCTTGAAAGCAAACAAATATCTAACCTAGACTCTCAAAGTACTACCAAAATGATCAATAACTCTTTGTAATGCAATGGTTCTCAACTAATGGATGGTGATAAATACTCGAAAGGACTTCCACATAGGATTCTTCCTTCTCTAATACTAGTGATGTGGCAACAAAGTGCCACACACAAATGGAGAGAGACTAATTTTGAAATTTCAAATCCAATAATAAGACTAAAAAATGCATTGCCAATAGGGTTCTTAAATAGCACACATTACAACTAATAGTGGTTCTTCCAAATCTAAACGTATTTGGAAGAAGACAAGGAAAGTTGCAACTAGAAGCTAACTTACTTTAGATAGCTAACAAGATGCTAACAAAGGCAACACCTAGTTAGCTAAAAGACAAAGGAATACTAACTAGGTGCTAACAACTAACAACTAGGAGGTTTGAATTAAACAACCTTTCAACTAGAAGCTAGTGTGAGCAATGGAGGCTCACATTATTAGCATGAAGAATAATAAAATATACCTAAGCTAATACTTAGGCTATATGATATTTGATGTTCTCATTATGAGGTGTCATGTTAGTAACTATGGAGTTATGTAAGTGAAAAGTTATATAAGATTTTATAATTTAGTATGTGCAATTATTAGAATCTTTGTTCTTATGTGAATATGTGGACTTAGTAAGAAATTTATTATTATGTGATATTTATCCAATGAGAAATATGAAGTGTTAGATCTCCTACGTATGTGAGGAGATGAAAAGTTTGTGTAAGTAGAAAGGTCAAGGGTTATGAATATGAAGAGTCTCATATCCATATGTGTATATATTGAAGATAAAGCATTGTAATAAGTGATCAAAGAAGCTTTGCAATACATTGTATTTGCATTGCTTGAGTTGATATATTTGCATTTATCAATAAAATATTTTTTATGAGTTTATTATTAGATTGTATTAAGATTTTATATTGATCCTATGGATAATATTGTTAGTTTGATAACATATGTGACTTGGCATAAAAAGAGCAGTCATTTTGAAGATCCTACACAAGTTTTGGAGGGAAAATATCTCCATTTGTATATATAAATAATAGTTGTTTTAGCATTGCAAAGGATCGATGAGTTTCTTATTCAAGCCTTAAGCTTCATATGTAACTTTCCCTTCATTTTATTTTGTATAGTAGTACCTGAACCCTAAGTGGTCTTGCGGGTAAGATTTTGAACCCCCAATTCTAGCATAATCTATAATTTTCACACACACACACACACACACACACACACACACACACATATACGAGTTGCTTATTCAAACCTTAAGCTTCATATGTAACTTTCCCTTCATTTTCTTCTGTATAGCAGTACCTTAACCTTGAGTGGTCTTGCGGGTAAGCTTTTGAGCCCCCACTTCTAGCATAATCTATAATTTTCATATTCATATACTAAAAATGGGGGCTCAAAAGCTTACCCGCAATACCACTCAGGGTTCATGTACTACTATATAGAAGAAAATGAAGGGAAAATTACATATGAAGCTTAAGGCTTGAATAAGCAACTTGTATATATACATACACACACACACACACACACACACACACATATATATATATATATATATATATATATATATATATATATATATATATATATATGTATAATGTATATATAAGTTATAATGTATATCTATATATGTGTATACATATATATGTATACATGTATATATACATATATAAGGTAGAGTGTTGTGAACTTTGTGAAGGATTAGGGCAATGTATTTTTGAAAAACATCTCATCTTTTAGGAGCCATATCTTCGCGAAGGGTTATCTAATTTAGTTTATTCTTGGACCACTTTGTGTGGAACTTGAAGAGATTTAAAATGAGTGGTCATATGAAGGAATCCAATCAATATTGAGGGAGATACAACCTTATGGAATCAAACATCCAAAATAAGGGCAGTGATAAATTTTCAAGTCGCGAAAAATAAAATTACAAATATTTTTTAGCCAAGGTTTGGATAATGGGAGGAGCAATGGAGGGATTGGGATTTAGTGACGTAAGACATTTTGTTTGGGCATAGAAATTGTTTTATCTAAGTTTAATTTTCCCTTATTTATCTTAGAAATTATGTTTACAAATTATTATAGGATATTCTGGTAAATTTTAGTAGATTTTAAATTTTAGTTTCCTTACCATGGACTGATTTATAGCTAAATACTTAGAATCATATCTAGTAGTAGAGGTTAGTGAGAAAACCACAAAGGATCGAATATCGCTTATCAAAGATAGGGTGGTTTTTAGTAAATTTAATGGGTATTGGCCAAGGGCTTTAGCCTTGAGAAAATAGATTGATAGGATTTGGAAGTCTCCAAGATTGATTCTATCCTTTCTTCCCTAAGGTTTCTTCCTATCTATTTTTTACTCTAGGAAAGAAATAGATAGAATCCTAAAAGGATATCCTTGGTTCATGGGAAGAGCAGGACTCTTCCTTACCCATTGGTATAAAGGCTTTTCAATTGAAAATGTAATTCTATCCCTAGTACTAGTTTGGGTTAGAATGTATGGGTTTCCCATTGAGTTTTTGAAAATGGATACCTTCTAATAAATAGGCAACACTCTAGGATAATTCCTTGAGATTTTAGAAACTAAAAAATATGGATTCTTGGCTATTTATGCTCGGATATTGGCTATGATTGATATAAGTAAACCTTTACTAGAATTAATAATTCTTAAGTATGGGGATAAGATGTGGATCCAGACCATATATTATGAAAATATATATTTTAAATGTAGAATATGTTAGGAACCTAATATTAAAATAAATCTCACTCACACAAAATATAAAAAAAAAAACTGAAATACATCAAATAACAAAATAACACTTTGCATAAAGTAATTGCAAAATTGAAACAATCTCACAAATAACTCAGAATCACAGGCCTCTTCAAGGGGGCAACCTCCTTCAATATTTCATTAATTTACAAAAAGAGATATTCGTATATGACTCCATGTATTTTAAAGAGAAAGCTTCATGCAATCCTACCTAAAGGCTCAAGAGTTGGCTTACATGCAAAATGCCACTAGAGCTAGAATCTTCTACCAAACATCGATTACAATATTGATAACGGTTACATGATATGGAACCACTTGGCTAGGTGCCTTACTTTCCACATACATTACAAAGTATTACAAAATAAAATTATAATGGAATCCCCCATGTTGGATGTGGGTCATTACATAAGCAAATGAGAAATACAAAATAACAGTAGGATGGGATCCTAACATGTCATTCCCCTTTAAAAAAATTTGTCCTCAAAGTTGAATATGAGGAAACTGGTATTGAAACTGGTGGAGAGACTCCCATGTGGCATCTTTAGGCTGAAGTGCATGCCATTGAACAAGGACCTCAATAATAATATGGTTGCCGAGAGTGCGAGTTCAATGATCCAACAATTGTTTGACCTCGAGCAAGATAGACCCTTCTTAATTCAATTTTGGAAGTGCAAATTGAACTTGTACCTGAGTGCCCACAAAATTTTTGAGAGAGGAGACATGAAAAATATGATGGAGCTTGGAGGTAGGTGGGAGGACCAATTTGTAAGTTGTGGCACCAATTCACTGTAAAACATGGTAGGGCCCATAGTATTTCACAACAAGTTTTTGGCACCTACGAAGCTAGAGGAATGACTATTTGTATGGCTACAAATGAAAGAAAACCATGTCACCCACATCAAATCCACACTCATAATGGTGTTGGTCAGCTTGTTAGTGCATACAATTTTGGGCCGCATCCAAATTCAGCTTTAGTTGGTGGAGGACATCATTGCGTTGAATGAGAGTAGTGTCGATTGCATAATCCTTGGAGCTACTTGAAATGTAAGAGGAATTAATGAGTGGAGGATGTCCATAAACTACTTTAAAAGGGATAACCTTAGTTGTTGTGTGATAGGAAGTGTTGTACCATAATTTAGCCAAAGGAATCCACTTCTCCCATTGAGTAGGATGATCAGATGCAAAGAAAAGAAGATAGGTTTCCAAAATTTTGTTGATAATATCAGTTTGGCCATCAGTTTGTGAATGATAGGCTAAAATAATTTTGATCTAAGTTCCCTGCAACTTAAACAATTCTTGCCAAAAATAACTAGTAAATGCTGGGTCACGATTGAACACGATAGAGGTAGGCATACCATGAAGGCAACAGATAGAATCAAGGGAAATTTGGTTAATGGTGGAGGTTGTGTAAGGATGGGAGAGGCAACAAAAGTGAGCATACTTTGGAAGATGATCCACTACCACAAAGATAACAGATTTGCCTCCGAAATTAGGTAATCCTTAAATAAAATCCATGAAAATATCAATCCAAACCTGGTCAGGAATGGGTAAGGGTTAAAGAGTGCTTGGAGAATGCATAGTTTTACCTTTCATTCATTGATAGGTATCACAAGTCAACATAAAATCCTAAATGTCCTTTTTCATACCCTTCTAGAAAAAAAGTGTGCTTAAGTCGTTTATATATTTCGAGAAATCCTGAATGACCTGTAGATGGGGTGGCATGCAATTATTTCATGAGAAGTTCCTTAAGTGGAGAAGTGCAGGAAAAAACAAGGTGTTGGTGGCAATGCAAATCATGACCATCCCAAGTGTATCCTGGGCATGAAGTAGGCTCAGTGTGTAGGGAGGTGATCAATGTTTATAACTCAGAATCCTAAAGTACCTCTTGGCATAAGGAATAAATCCATTGGGGAATAGGTGATGAAATGGCACACAACATACTAAGAGCCTCAAATTGGTGAGAGAGAGCATCAACCACAATATTCTCCTTGCCCTTCTTATAGGTGATATCATAATCATAGCCCATGAGTTTAAAGACCCATTTTTGTTGTTCGAGGGTAGCAACCCATTTCTCCAAAAATTATTTGAGTTTGATGGTCAATTTTAATGGAGAAATGATGCCCAATGAGGTACGATCACCAATGGGTTACCGCATGTAGAATTGCCATCATTTCCTTGGCATAAGTGGATTTTACAAATTATGACTAGAGAGATATTTACTAGTAAGGGCCGCCCTTCTTGCATCAACACTGCACCAATACCACAACCATAAGCATCACTTTTAATGATAAGGAAAAATATGGCATGGCTGGGACGGGAGTGGTGGTCATAGCATGCTTCAATTCTAGGAAATCCTGTTCAGTGGGTCCCAACCAAGTAAAAGAGTCCTTCTTTAACATGGAAGTGATGGGAGCTACAATTTTACCATAAAACAAATAAATTTGTGGTAGTATCTTGTATGTTAGAATTATTTGATTTGTCATTGATGTCAAAGTGTGACTTGGTTGGTGGAAAACCGTGGTGTACTTGGGAAAATTATTCAAGTCAAATTTAAGTTGAGTGAAGGTATAAATATTTTAGAAAGTGAAGGTTTCAAATTTAAATTAAAAAATTTAATATTTAAAATAAAGTCTTAAATATTAAAGTTTGAGTAAGCCACTTATTAGGCACCAAAGTAGAAAGTAAAGTTTACATATAAATAAATGATCATAGTTCATTTTCGGATAATGGTCATGGTTCAAACGTTATCGATAAATATGCGATTCCAAGGCATCATATAGGAAAAGCGATGGGTTTGAGCGAGGTATTTTTTCTAAGGTCCGATGGTAGTTTTGTGAATGAAGATACTCTGCTAACAAAAATAGTAGTGGGTTCAAGGAGGACATTGACATTGGTGTGATAAGTGTGGAGGTCGGTGATTGGAGGTGAGACGAATCACTGGTGTTTGATTCGTAGCAAGTGGAGAGCGTAGCAGATATTGGTGAAGGTTGTTTGGGTCCACCTTAGCCAAGATAGAGGAGCATCAATTCACCATCCTATGAAGAACACCCTCAAAGAGAAGCATCGGTATAGCGGTCAAACAAAGTGACGTCAATATGAAAATAATGTGAGTACGAAGGAGACAAATTACAGGATTAAAGAGCATGTATGAGCTCGATATGGTGAAAGATTTCGAATAGCAATGATATAGTAAATTCGCTTGATTAAGAAGTAGAATACAAGCAGATCGTAGTGCACATCCAGCTAGTAGATTTGAAGCATCCTCCAAAAGTGGTGCATTCTCATAAAGAGAGCATAGGACAAAAAGTAGAGAGCAAAGTCAAATTAGAATCTACAAAACACGGTATCTAAGCTTATACATAAGATAAAAATAGGAGTGCTAAGTCTATTATGTCACCTTGGAGATACGTTCCACTCCAAAAGGTAACAACATCACTAAAAGGAGTAGAAGGATTGGCTTTCACTAACCATTATAGATCTCAACAAAGACTGTCGATGCACTGTATCTTGTTCACTAGCAACATCATTGAAAGAAAGAACATAGAAAACAAAGTCACAAGCATAGATCACATGCACATCAAGGAGATATGTTGAAGATATATACAATGATGTCTTAGGGGTACATAACAAAGTTTACGACATTGATAGCATTTCAAATATTTTTTCTCCATTCGGCCTTGGTATATTTGACAGAGAGTGGAAAGGCTGGTGCGTCCCCGTTGACAATACTATGGTAACATCAGTTGATGGAGACCGTGAGGAAATAATTCTTACTAGAAAGAAGTGATTTTTGAAGGAAAACAAATGGAAGTTTGAGATAGAACAGTAGACTCAAGCACGCGGTAGGAGTTCAATATTATGGTACCTTTTTGTTGGGCAGTGGAGTCACTGAAAATAAGCTACAAATACTTGGTCTCAAATAGACATGGACTATATATGTAAGTTACCAGATTTATGCAACAACATGTCAGCAAACCATTGTGTAAGAGGAAGAGCTACAAAGAAACATTCATAAGACTAGAAGTGGAGAGTTAGATTTGCTGTTTTTATATGATATTTGAAGAACACAAGCTTATACTAAGAGGGGGAGTGAATAGTATAAGATAAAACTTTTCTATTTTCTTTCTAAAGCAATAACTTCAAATAATATCAATGCAATAATTAAACGATGCACAAATTACCACACACATGAGAGATAAATTTTACATGGAAAAACCCTCTCAGGAGAAAACCATGACAAAATATTGCTTACATATTTCTTCAATAAATTTCATGGGCACCAACCCAAAAGAGACACCAATGCATTATACAAGTTTATGGACACCAATACATAGGAGACACCAATCCCCTATACAAGTTCATGGACACCAATACACAGGAGACACCAATACCCTATACAATTTTATGGATACCAATCCACAAGAGACACCAATCCCCTATACAAGTTCATGGATACCAACCCATAGGAGACACCAATCCCCTTATACAAGTTCATGGGCACCAAACCACTATTACAAGTTCATGGGCACCAACCCACTATTACAAGTTCATGGGCACCAACCCATAGGAGACACCAATCCCCTTCTCAAGTTCATGGTTGCCAAACCACAGGAGACATCGATCCCCTCTGCAAGTTTGTGGTTACCAACCCATAGGAGACACTAATCCCCTCTTAGCAAGTTCATGGGCACCAACCCACAAGAGACACCAATCCCCTCTTAGCAAGTTTATGGGCACCAACCCATAGGAGACACCAATTCCCTCTCAACAAGTTCATGGGTACCAACCCATAGGAGACACCAATCCCATCTCAACAAGTTCATGGGCACCAACCCATAGGAGACACCAATCCCCTCTCAGCAAGTTCATGGGCACCAACCCACAAGAGACACCAATCTCCTTCCACAAGTTCTGCTCCAAAACTGATCACAAACACTGCTCAAATCTGCTCTCAAATTTTCTCACAAACACTAATCAAATATGCTCACAAATGTGCTCAATAATCTAATCCAAAACCCTGCTCAAATGTGCTCAACAATCTGATCCAAAAACCTGCTCAAATGTGCTCAACAATTTGATCCAAAAACCTGCTCAAATATGCTCAACAATCTGATCCAAAAACCTTGCTCTTACTCTTTAAATTCTTCCCTTTTCTTGAGTTTTCTTTCTTCAATTTGCTAATGCTCTCTCTTAGATATCAAAATTATAATGTAATAACATTCATTCACTCTTGCTCAAATCAACTCTAGAATCTTATCATTAAAGCCATCTAGAATATCACCTTTATCTTTCCAAATTCTAGCAACTCAATTTTCTTATATCTCCTTTTAAATTTTTTAAAATTGATTCCTTATATCTTCAAATAATAATAATAATAATAATATGTACCTATTAATATATGGTGTGCACAGGATAATATTTCATGAGCAAGCATTTATGTAGTGATGCACCTTTCTGCATGACATTCTCCTTTGTAATGACTCCCTCTTGACGTGGTGTACACAATGCTCTCTCAAACGTTTGTGTGATGTATATATGACTATGACCTTGTTCTTAGTGACACTTGGCTATCCTTCATTCTCCATGACACTTGGCTATCCAACAATGACTTTTCTTGTAATACTTTTGAACCTATGTTTCTTGTTATGTGTGTCTCCTCCATGTGGCTTCCTCTCAAGATGAAGCACTTTTGTTAATACATACATCCGTAGATTAGTATGGCTCCTACCATAGCTCCCTCTCAAGTTGAAGTACTTTTATCAACACATACACTTGCTCAACGAATTCAAGAGCTCCTCCATTAGAACCATCAATTGAAAATGTAGCTCAATGTTAGAATAATAATAATTGTTTTACTTACCCATATTTTAGTGCTTCATGTCCCCTCTACGTTATTCTTAAGACAATCATCTTTGCTTGAATCTCCAAATGATTGTTACTCTCAAACTCTAGTTGCGCTCTCTATCATATGTAAATCTCTTGACCAACAACAATGTTCTGGGAGCCGTTACTCACCAAATTACAATAATGGCTTCTATCTGCTATCTTTCTCTATAATCACGATGTTCTTCACCACATCCTTTTCACTTGATGTAGTCTCTTCTACATGGAGTTATACCATCAAACCCTACTGCTTCCACGTCTTTGATAATCCAACATGAACTCTGATAGTTTTCTATCGCAGAGTCCTACCACCGATGCTCGGTTACCACAATAGAACTACTGTTGTCTCACTTTGATTTTAGTGATGTCAGCTTCCTTTTATTGAAGACATTCCTTTCATTTGCATTCAAAAATTGTAGGCTCGACAACACAAATCCACCATACATTTCACTTCAAATTTTCATATCTGATGTGTGGTCCTTCGGAATCCTTTTGGTGTATTATATTATTTCACTCTATGCTTGATCTTCATGTGCATGCTTTACTTCTTTTCCTCTATGCTGGATCTCTGAGTGCATACTCTACTTGTTTCCCTCTACGCTGGATCTCTGTGTGCACACTCTTCAAATTATCTCAAAGGTATTCATTTACTATCTTCAACATTGCCAACCACTGCACCATCATTCGCTTCTTCTCTTTGAAGGAATATCTCACCCCACATCACATTGAAATGAATTTCAAACTCATGTATATATGCACGCTTTTGTCCTTCTTGCCTTTGGCGCTTAATTAGTCAGCTCATACTTTATTTTTGAACTTCAACCTTACATTCAATATTGCTTGGCACCCAAGAGGTCGACGCTCTCACAATTTCAAACTTCAACTCCATATAAATATTTAAACCATTACTTTATAATATTTAAATATTATAAGGTTTAACTTTATAATATTTTTATAACTTTAATATTTAAATTTTCAATTTAAATATTAAAGCATATACTTGTAATTCAAATCATCCTTGAAGATATTTTTACCTTTAACATCAATGACAACTCAACATTTCATCCTTGAAGATATTTCTGCCTTTATTATCAATGATAACTCAATATTTCATCCTTGAAGATATTTCTACCTTTGACATCAATGACAACTCAATATTTCTAACAATCTCCTCCTTTGTCATTGATGGCAACCCTACAATGAAACTATCCTTTATTGCAACATGATCACAAATTGCTCCCCCTAACAAGCTGCTCCCCCTTACTAAAATTCTCCCCCTTTGACATCAATGGAAAAGGCTCCTTGGGGTTGAAATATAAGACACTTGACAACGCCCCCTTACTACCTGCTCTTCTTGAGGTGTTCAATGATGATATGGGAGTGAAACTACTCCCAACTTACAATGCTCATTTTCCTGTTCTATTTTATTTTTCTAAAATTTGGAGGTCATACCCTTTTGAACATTTTGACCATCCTCCTTATTTGACTTTGGAAGTTTGAGGAACACTGTTCTACACCATCTAGTTGTGTGCCCAAAAATTATTACATTTGTAACAAATGATGTTGTAATCCATGAGAGGTGCAAATGAATTGAAATTCCTTTTGGTGAATCCAAATTCATTCTTAGCACGGACCCTACAATTTATAGCTTTATGACCAAATTTGTGACATGAAAAACAATAACCTTGAAAAAATATTGAGACCTTTTTTATTGCTTTGGAGGATATGGCCGCATG
Organism: Wollemia nobilis; assembly: GCA_028583015.1. Taxonomy (NCBI): domain Eukaryota; kingdom Viridiplantae; phylum Streptophyta; class Pinopsida; order Araucariales; family Araucariaceae; genus Wollemia; species Wollemia nobilis. The sequence continues at coordinate 8,231,882 of JAQPPZ010007530.1, forward strand.
GTTCTTTCATTATTGTTTTTGTGATGGTCCTTGGTACATGATGATGCTTTGTTATCTTCCTTCTTGATGCTATCACTTCTCAACACATCAACATAGGTCTTAGGATCTTCTTCAATTACTTTCTTTGATTCCTCTATTTATTTTGAGCTTGACTCCCCCTTTTGTTTCTTTTGACCTTCTTCAAAACCAAGTCCAATATTTATAGACGAAGATCTCTATGCTTTGATAATGTCACCCATGATTTTTGTGCTTTTCCCAAACCTATGTATCTTATCATTAGAATCTTCCACTTCCATCCTTAGAGAGACAACTTCATGTTCCAATTTTTCACATTCCAACTCTTTTACCTTTAACTACTCAACCATACCTTCTTCAATTCGCTTTGCCTCTTCAATTTTAACTTTCAGGTCAATGAGTTCTTGTGACAACTTTACCTTTTTTTCTCATCCTCTTGTACTTGAGCCTTCAATATTGAGTTCTTATTTCTAACCCTCTTCAACTCTTTAAGAGAAATAACAAGTTCCTCTTCTATGTCAACCATGGCTTCTTCTTCATTTTCTGAATCTTTCTCTTCTTCTTGGTCTTTGACAACAAGAGCATCTTCTTTCTCTTCTATGGCCAAGAATAGGATTTCTTCTCTTTCACTATCGGAGAGGATTTCATCATTGCTACTGGAGGAATTTCTTGCTTCTTCAACATAAAAACTCTTCTTGTATCTTTGAAATATTTTCTTCTCATGCTTGCCTTGATTGTGCCTCTTTTTCTTTTCATGATAAAATTTTCTTTCTTTCTTTTTCTTATATTCCTTTTCTTCTTCATTGCTACTACTTCTAGCTTGTGGGAAATTAGATGCATAGTGACCAAGGTTACCACAATTAAAAAATTTCACAGAATGCATACCTTTGTGTTTTCTTGGATCCTTCTTATTTCTTTGCACAAAGTTAGCTTCTTCTCTGTTGCTTTATTCTTCACTTGAATCTGGTTCTTTATTATTTGTCTTCTTTGAAGATTTAAATGTAGTATCCCATTTGGATGTTTGATCTTTTTTAGTCCTCATATCATAGGCTGTGAGAATTCCATGTAGCTCATCCATGCTTAAGGTTTTAAGATCCTTCATTTATTCAATCGCTGAGACCTTTGCATCAAACCTCATGGGAAGTGACCTTAATATTTTTTGAACAATATTAGAGTCTTCAATCATTTCTCCAAGTCCACGAATGGTGTTGACAACTTCATCAACATAGAGTAGATATTTGGCAATATCTTCCTCATATTTCATATTCAAATCTTCAAACTTCCTCCTATGGGTTTGAAGTTTTGCCATTTTAACCTTGTCGTCTCCTTCATATGTTCTTTGTAACTTATCCCATATTTATTTTTCTGAGGTGCATTGCATGAATTTCACAAACTCTGATTCACATAACCCACTTAATATTGCATTCATTGCCCTGACATTATTTTCAAATGGTTTCTTGCCATATCGATCCATGGGAGGAGTTGTAGGTGGTGTGAAACCATCCTCAATGGATTTCCATATATCGTAGTCATGTGCCATCAAATAGGTTCGCATCCTTATGCTCTAGAAAGCATAGTTAGTCCCATCAAACAATGGAGCCCTATTTGATGAAAAACCTTCTTGGCAAGCCATGTGTGTTCTTGTAAAATCTTCCTTCAAGTTGTTAGGCTTTCACGAAGGAACTCGCTTTGATACCAATTGAAGAACACAATATTATACTGAGAGGGGGGTGAACAATATAAGATAAAACTTTTCTCTTTTCTTTCCAAAGCAATAACTTGAAATAATATCAATGCAATAATGAAATCAATGCACAAATCACCTTGAGACAAATATTTTACATGGAAACACCCTCTTAGGAGAAAATCACAACAAAATATTTATTATATATTTCTTAAATAAATTTTGTGGGTACAAACCCACATGAGACACCAATCCCATATACAATTTTATGGATACCAATCCATAGGAGACACCAATCCATAGGAGACACCAATCCCCTATACAAGTTCATGGGCACCAATCCATAGGAGATACCAATCCCCTATACAAGTTTGTGGGCACCAACCCACAGGAGACACCAATCCCCTTTTGCAAGTTTGTGGGCACCAACCCACTATTACAAGTTCATGGGCACCAACCCACAGGAGACACCAATCCCCTTCTCATATTCTTGGGTACCAACCCATAAGAGACACAAATACCATCTAGAAGTTCATGGGAACAAACCCATAGGAGATACCAATCCTCTCTCAAAAAGTTCATGGGCACCAACCCATAGGAGATACTAATCCCCTCTCAGCATGTTCGTGGGCACCAACCCACAGGAGAAACCAATCCCCTCTCAACAACTTCGTGGGTACCAACCCATAGGAGATACCAATCCCCTCTCAGAAAGTTCATGACCACAAACCCACAAGAGACACCAATCCCCTCTTAGCAAGTTCATGGGCACCAACCCACAAGAGACATCAATCTCCTTCCACAAGTTTTGCTCCAAAACTGATCACAAAAATTGCTCAAATTTACTCTCAAATATGCTCACAAATACTGCTCAAATCTGCTCCAAATATTCTCATAAATGTGCTCAACAATATGATCGATAACCTTGCTCAAATGTGCTCAATAATATAATCCAAAAACCCACTCAAATATGCTCAACAATCTAATCCAAACACCTGCTTAAATGTGCTTAACAATCTGATCTAAAAACCCTGCTCTTACTCTTTAAATTATTCCCTTTTCTTGAGTTTTCTTTCTTCAATTTGCTAATGCTCTCTCTTAGATATCAAAATTATAATGTAATAACATTCATTCACTCTTGCTCAAATCAACTCTAGAATATTATCATTAAAGCCATCCAAAATATCACCTTTATCTTTCCAAATTCTAGCAACTCAATTTTCTTATATCTCCTTTTCAAAATTTTTAAATTGATTCCTTATGTCTTCAAACAATAATAATAATATGTACCTCTTAATATATGGTGTGTGCAGGACAATATTTCATGAGCAAGCGTTTACATAGTGATGCACCTTTCTACGTGACATTCTCCTTTGTAATGACTCCCTCTTGATGCGGTGTACACAGTGCTCTTTAAAATGTTTGTGTGATGTATGTATGACTATGACCTTGTTCTTAGTGACACTTGGCTATCCTTCATTCTCCATGACACTTGGCTATCCAGCAATGAATTTTCTTGTAATACTTTTGAAGCTTCTTTTCTTGTTCTATGTGTCTCCTCTGTGTGGCTTCCTCTCAATATGAAGCTCTTTTGTCAATACATACATCCGTAGATTAGTGTGGCTCCTACCGTAGCTCCCTCTCAAGTTGAAGTACTTTTGTCAACACATACACTTGCTCAACGCATTCGAGAGCTCCTCCATTACAACCATCAATTGAAAACACTGCAGCTCAATGTCAAAATAATAATGATTGTTTTACTTACCCAGATTTTAGCGCTTCGCCTCCCCTCTACATTATTATTAAGACAATCATCTTTGCTTGAATATTCAAATGACTGTTACTCTCAAACTCTAGCTATGCTCTCTATCATATGTAAATCTCTTGACCAGCAATAATGTTTTGGGAGTTGTTACTCACCAAATTACAACAACACCTTCTATCTATTATCTTTCTCTATAATCATGATGTTCTTCACCACATCCTTTTTGCTTGATGTAGTCTCTATATGGAGTTATACCATCAAACCCTATTGCTTCCACGTCTTTGATAATCCAACATGAACTCTGATAGTTTGCTACCATAGAGTCCTACCATCGATGCTCGATTACCACAATAGAACTACTATTATCTCACTTTGATTTCAATGCCGTCAACTTCCTTTTATTCAAGATATTCATTTCATCTCATTTTTTCCCAATGTGTGGTCCTCCATAATCATTTTGGTGTGTTCTACTATTTCACTCTATGCTTGATCTCTGTGTACATGCTTTACTTATTTTCCTCTATGCTGAATCTCTGTGTGCATGCTTTACTTGTTTTCCTCTGTGCTCGATCTCTATGTGTGTGCTCTTCTGATTATCTCGAAGGTATTAGTTTGTTGTCTTCAACATTGCCAACCATTGCACTACCGTTCAATTTTTCTATTAAAAGAAATATCTCACCCCACATCACATTGAAATGAATTTCAAACTCATGTATATATGCACACTTTTGTCCTTCTTGCCTTAGGTGCTTAATTAGTATATTCATACTTTATTTTTGAACTTCAACCTTACATTCAATATTGCTTGGCGCCCAAGAGGTCGATGCTCTCACAATTTCAAACTTCAACTCCATATAAATATTTAAACCATTACTTTATAATATTTAAATTTAATATTTAAATATTATAAGGTTTAACTTTATAATATTTTTATAACTTTAATATTTAAATTTTCAATTTAAATATTAAAGCATATACTTGTAATTCAAATCATCCTTGAAGATATTTTTACCTTTAACATCAATGACAACTCAAAATTTCATCCTTGAAGATATTTTTGCCTTTATCATCAATGACAACTCAAATTTCATCCTTGAAGATATTTCTGCCTTTGACATCAATGACAACTCAATATTTCTAACAATCAAACCAAATATATATCAGACGATATTAGGGTTTGTGAAAGTACACTATAATAGTGTTATTTTAGCAATTAGAGTGGTCAGTATTGTTACAGTAGTAGAAGTTTAGAATCATCTTGATTGCCAAGAGAAGAGTATAATAAATTTGCTGAATTTAAGATTTATAAGCAGAGTTTTGGATCAGATTTGGGAGTAGACCTGAGCAAGTTTCAATATCAGAATTTGAAGAGCTTGAGAAGTGCTTCATAACATGGAAGTATAAAAGAGTGAAAGTAAAGGTATTAGCATCTCCAATTCAACACACAAGTAAGTTATCTAGTGCTAGACTTGGGCTACCTTTAAATGTAATAAATATGAGACATGTGGAAGCGACAGACTTAATGAATATGAAGGACATTTTGGCCATTTGAAGCTTCCAACACTAGTATATCATTCTCTATTTGTTGATCAAGGTTGGTGCCTTTAGATCTAAGGTTGGAGCCTCAAGGAGATTGGTGTCTCCTGTGGGTTGGTGCCCACGAACTTGTATAAGGGGATTGGTGTCTCTTATGGGTTGGTACCCATGAAATTGTATAAGGGGATTGGTGTATCCTGTGGGTTGGTGTCCACAAACTTGTATAAGGGGATTGGTGTCTCCTGTGGGTTGGTTCTCACAAACTTGTATAAGGGGATTGGTGTCTCCTGTGGGTTGGTGCTCATAAACTTGTATAAGGGGATTGGTGTCTCATGTGGGTTGGTGCTCATAAAATTGTATAATGGGATTGGTGTCTCCTGTGGGTTGCTTCTCATGAAATTGTATAAGGGGATTGGTGTCTCATATGGGTTGGTTCCCATGATTGTTTTTGAAGAAAATATAAGAAATATTTTTCCATGGTTTTCTTCGATAGGGTGTTTCCACGTAAAACTCTTATCTCTCATGTGTGTGGATTTTGTGCATTAATATCATTGTAGTTATTGATTAGAAAGATTTTTTTTATCTTATACTGTTCATCCCCCTTAAGTATAAGCGCGTGTTTCTTCAATTGGTATCAGAGTAGGTTCCTTCGTAAAAGCCTAAATGCTTGAAGGAAGATCTTACAAGAACACACATGGCTTACCAAGAAGTTGTTTTGTCAAATAGGGCTCCATTGTTTGATGGGACTAATTATACCTTCTAGAGTGTGAGGATGCAAACCTATTTGATGGCACATGGCTATGATATATGGCAATCTATTATGGATGGGTTCAAACCACCTACAACCCCTCCCATGGATCAAAATGACAAGAAACCATTTGAACATAATGCCAAGGCAATGAATGCAATTATGTGAATCAGATTTTGTGAAAGTCATGCAATGCACCTCAACAAAAGAAATATAGGACAAGTTACAAAGAAAATATGAAGGAGATGACAAGGTTAAAATGGTAAAACTTCAAATCCATAGGAGGAATTTCGAAGACTTAAAAATGAAAGAAGAGGAAGATATTACCAAATATCTGCTCTACGTTGATGAAATTATCAACACCATTTGTGGACTTGGAGAAAGTATTGATGACTCTAAGATTATTCAAAAATTATTAAGATCACTTTCCATGAGATTTTATGTGAAGATATCGGCGATTGAAGAAATGAAGGATCTTAAAAACTTAAGAATGGATGAGCTACACGGAATTCTCATAGCCTATGAGATAAGGATTGAAAAATATCAAAAATACAAATGGGAGGTTGTGTTTAAAGCTTCAAAGAAGACAAAGGATAAGGAACCAGAGTCAAGTTAAGAATCGAGCAGTGGATAAGTCAACTTTGTACGAAGAAATAAGAAGGGATCAAGAAAAAATAAAGGTAAGCATACTATAAAATGTTTTATTCATGGTAACATTGGTCACTATGCAGCTCAGTGCCCACAAGATGGAAGTAGTAGCAATGGAGAAGAAGAGGAATACAAGAAAAAAAAGGAAAGAAAATTGTATCATGAAAAGAAATACAGGCACGATCAAAGCAAGCATGAGAAGATCTTTCAAAGGCACAAGATGAGTCTTTATGTTGAGGACGCAAGCAGTTCTTCCAATAGCAGTGATGAAAGTATCTATAATAGTGAAAGAGAATAAATCCTATTTTTGGCCATGGAGTGAAAGAAGATGTTCCTATTGTTGAAAAACAAGAAGAGGAGAAAGATCTAGAAAATGAAGAGGAAGCCATAGTTGATATAGAAGAGGAACTTGTTTTTTCTCTTGAAGATTTGAAAAGGCTTAAAAAGAATAACTCAAGATTGAAGACTCAAGTACAAGAGGATGAGAAGACAAAGGAAAATATTTCACAAGATCTCATCGACTTAAAAGTTAAAATTGAAGAGGCAAAGCGAATTGAAGAAGGTATGGATGAACAATTAAAGGCAAAAGAGTTGGGATGTGAAAAACTGGAACATGAGTTTGTCTCTCTAAGGAAGGAAGGGGAAGAATCTAATGATGAGCTACATAAGTTTGAGAAAAGCACAAAAATCATGGATGATATTATCAAAGCACAAAGATATTTGGTTTTGAAGACTAGACTTGGTTTTGAATAAAGTCAAAAGAAACAAAAGGAGGATTCAAGCTCAAAAAGAATAGAGGAATAAAAAATAATAATTAAATAAGAGCCTAAGACCTATGGCGATGTGTTGAGATGTGGAAGCATCAAGAAGAAAGAAAACAAAGCATAATAAAGGAACAAGGTCCATAAGAGAAACAACAATGAGATAACCATGTGGCCATATCCTCCAAGGCAATCAGATAGGTTTCATCATTTATTTTGAGGTTATTGCTTTTCATGTCACCAATTTGGTCATAAAGTTGTAAATTGCAGGGTCTATGCTAAAAATAATTTTGGCTTCACCAAGAGGAATTTCAATTCATTTGTACCTCTCATGGACTACAACATCATATGTTACAAATATAATAATTTTGGGCATACAACTAGATGGTATAGAATGATGTTCCCTGAACTTGCAAAGTCAAGTAAGAAAGAGGATAGTCAAGTTGTTCAAAAGGATATGTCTTCCAAATTTTGGAGAAAGAAAATGGAACAAGAAAAGGAGCATAGTAAGTTGGGAGTTTCACTCATATCTCATCATTAAAGTCTCAGTTACAGTAGTGGTAAGGGGGTGTTATCAAGTGTCTCATCCTTTAGCTCCGAGAAGCCTTTGCCATTGATGTCAAAGGGGGAGAATTTCATTGAGGGGAGCAGTTGAGAATTTTCAGTAAAAGGGAGTAGCTTGTCAGGGGGAGCAACTTGTGATCTGGTTGCAGTAAAAGATAGTTTCTTTGGAGGGTTTCCATCAATGACAAAGGGGAATATTGTTAGAATTATTTGTGTTATCATTGATGTCAAAGGGCGACTTGGTTGCTGGAAAACTGTGGTGTGCTTGGAAAAATTATTCAAGGAAAATATAAATTTGAGTCAAGGTATAAATATTTTATAAAGTGAAGGTTTCAAATTTAAATTAAAGATTTAAATATTTAAATTAAACAATTTAATATTTAAACTAAAGTCTTAAATATTAAAGTTTGAGTAAGCGGACTTCTTAGGTGCCAAAGCAAAAAGTACAATTTGCATATAAATAAATGATCATAGTTCATTTTCAGATAATGGTCATGGTTCAAATGTTATCAATAAATATGTGATTCCAAGGAATCATATAGGGAAAGCAATGGTTTTGAGCGAAGTATTTTTGCTAAGGTTCGACAGTGGTTTTGCGAATGAAGACACTCTACTGATAAAAATAGTAGTGGGTTCGAGGAAGACATGGACACTAGTGCAATATGTATGGAGGACAGCGATTGGAGGTGAGACGTATCATCAGTCTTTGATTCACAGCAAGTGGAGAGCATATCAGATATTGGTGAAGGTCATTCAAGTCCACCTTAGACAAGATAGAGGAGCATCAATTCACCATACTACGAAGAACGCCCTCAAAGAGAAGCACCAGTATAGTGCTCAAACAAAGTGACGTCAATCTGAAAACAATGTGAGTACAAAGAAGATGAATTACAGGATTAAAGAGCATGTATGCGCTCAAGATGGTGAAAGAGTTCGAGTAGAAATAATATAGTAAATTTACCTAATTAAGAAGTAGAACACAAGCAAATCGAAGTGCACATCTAGCCAACAAATTTGAAGCATCCTTCGAAAGTGGTGCATGCTCATAAAGAGAGCGTAGGGTAGCAAGTAGAGAGCAAAGTCACATTAGAATCTGTGGAACACGGTATCTAAGCTTATACATCAGGTAGAAATAGGAGCACCAAGTCTACTATGTCACCTTGGAGATACGTTCCACTCCAGAAGGTAGCAACATCACTAAAAGGAGCAAAAGGATTGGATTTCACTGACCATTATAGATCTCAACAAAGACTGTCGATGCACTGTATCTTGTTTGCTAGCAACATCATTGAAAGAAATAACATAGATAGTGAAGTCACAAGCATAGATTGCATGCACATCAAGGAGATACGTTGAAGATATATACAATGATGTCTTAGGGATACACAATGAAGTTTAAGGTATTGATAGCACTATGAAGATTTTTTCACCATTCAACCCTGTAAGATTTGATAGAGAGTTGACAGGCTAGTGCACCCCCATTGATAACATTGTGGTAACATCAGTTTACGGAGACCATGAGGAAAGAATTATTACCAACAAGAAGTGAATTTTCGGAGGACAACAACTGGAAGTTTGAGATAGAATAGTATACTCAAGCACGCGATAGGAGTTCAATATTATGGTACCTTTTTTTTGGGCAGTGGAGTCACTGAAAAGGAGTTGCAAATACTTGGTCTCAAATAGACATGGACTATATATGTAAGTTACCAGATTTATGCAATAACATATCAACAAACCATTGTGTAAGAGGAAGAGCTAAAAAGAAGTAAGTACACATTTTGTGACTACAAATGTTAGCATAAAGGTGTTCATGTTTTGTATATGCCATCCTTTTTGGTTTACAATGAAACATTCAGAAGACTAGAAGTGGAGAGTTAGATTTGCTATTTTTATGTGACACTCAAACCAAATATATATCGGATGATATTAGGGTTTGTGGTAGCACACTATGATAGTGTTTTTTCAGCAATTAGAGTGGTCAGTATTGTTCCAGTAGTAGAAGTTCAAAGTCATCTTGATTGCTAAGAGAAGAGTATAATAAATTTGTTGAATTTAGGATTTATGAGTAGAGTTTTGGATCAGATTTGGGAGTAGACCTGAGCAAGTTTCAATATCAAAATTTGAAGAGCTTGAGAAGTGCTTCATAACGTGGAAGTATAAAAGAGTGAAAGTAAAGGTATTAGCATCTCCAATTCAACACACAAGTAAGTTTAGTGCTAGAATTGGGCTACCTTTAAATGTAATAAATGTGAGACATGTGGAAGCGATAATATTAATGAATGTGAAGGATGTTTTGACCATATGAAGCTTCCAATACCAGTATATCATTCTCTATTTGTTGATCAAGGTTGGTGCCTTCAAATATAAGGTTGGAGCCTCAAGGATATTGGTGTCTCCTGTGGGTTGGTGCCCACAAAATTGTATACAAGGATTGGTGTCTCCTGTGGGTTTGTGCCCATGAACTTGTATAAGGGGATTGGTGTCTCCTGTGGGTTGGTGCCCATAAAATTGTATAAGGGGATTGTTATCTCTTGTAGGTTGGTGTTCATGAACTTGTATAATGGGATTGATGTCTCCTGTGGGGTAGTGCTCATGAAATTGTATAAGGGGATTGGTATATCCTGTGGGTTGGTACTCATGAACTTGTGTAAGGAGATTGATGTCTCCTGTGGATTGCTACCCACGAAATTGTATAAGGGGATTGGTATCTCCTGTGGGTTTGTGCCCATGAATTTTTTTGAAGAAAATATAAGCAATATTTTGCTGTGGTTTTCTCCTGAGAGGGTGTTTTCAAGTAAAACTCTTATCTCTTATGTGTGTGCATTTTGTGCATTAATTTACTATTGCATTCATATCATTGCAGTTATTAATTGGAAAGAAAAGTTTTATCTTATATTATTCACCCCCTCTTAGTATAAGCATGTGTTTCTTCACTATAAGCCCTAGAAATTCATAGATTCCTTTGAGAGTGCGGGGTTTTAGCCAGTCTTGGACCACTTAGCAAAAAGTTGATGTTGTACCAACAACTGTAAAGTTTGATCCACATGGGTGAGGTGCTCTTCCCATGAACGACTATAAACCAAAATATCATCAAAGAAAACCAAGATGAATTTCCAGAGAAATGGGTGAAAGATGTTGTTCATAAGGCTTTTAAATTTGTAAGGAGTATTAGTCAAGTCAAAGGGCATCACAAATAACTCGTAGTGATCTTCATGAGTACAAAAAATAGTCTTGGGAATATTTCATCCTTGAGCCTGATATGATGATATCTAGAGCGAAGATCTTATTTGAAGAAGTACATAGTGCTATGTAGCTCATCCAGTAATTCATCCACCATCATAATAGGAAACTTATACTTGATGGTGAGCTTATTCAGCTCTCAGTTTTCTATACACAATTGACAAGAGCCATCTTTCTTGTGTACTCGTAATACTAGAGAAGAGTAAGGACTATTACTTGGTTGAATGTCACTGACTTTCAACAATTCCTATACTAACTTCTCAATTTCTAACTTAATATCATGAGGATACTGATACAGTTTGATTTTGGGTGGTGCACTGCTAGGTAACAATGGAATAACATGGTCATGTAAGCATCGGGACAATAATTTTGAAGGTTTGATAAAATTAGAATCATGTTTGGCCAAAATAAGCTACAAATAGACATGAACGGACTCCACTTGGAAGTGGGAGGTTGGATTGTAAATATCTGAGCTATGACACCTTGAGATGATTTTTTTAACAACTTATTCGCCTAGTTTGAACTGATGATTTGTCAAGGGCCTAACTTTTGAGCCATGGAGAGTGTGGGACTGACCATTTTGTGAAAATTGCATCCAAATCTAAGAAAAGTTCCATGAGATGGTTTCCAATGTGCCCAACCATTGAGGTCCCAACATGATATCACATCCCCCTAGTTGAAGCCTAAATATATCTTGTTTGAGCTCATAGTATCCAAAATTTACCTTAACATTATGATATTTACCTTTGCAAGGTAAGGTCCCACCATTGGCTACCATAACCTCAAAGAAATTACATGCATGTACGTAACAGTTTGCCTGCTTGATAATGTGGGGATCAATAAAGTTGTGTGTACTGCTAGAATCAATCAGGAAGGTAAGATGAAGGTCTTTGAAGTAACCCACAAATTTCATGGTTTGGGGAGTAGTGATGTCAGCAAGAGCATGAATAGAAATCTTAGTCTATGGTTCATTATGGTTTTCTTCTTTTGGCTTGGGTGGTTCCTCTACTAATTTTGTATCATCATCATTGTGGTCATTATGTCAGGCTCATCAACATCTATGAGGAACAACTTCTTTTGGGTGCACCTATGTCCACGAGAAAACTTTTCATCACAATTGTAGCACAACCCTTGGGTGCATCGTGCATCCATTTTAGTAGTGGTTATATATTTGGATGCAGTAGTGGATGCAATAGTTTTTTGTTCATTCTAATTTTTGGAATATAAGAGGAAAAGAGGGTCTAGCTTATGGAAATTTTGATATCCACCTCTAAGCTAAAAATTTGGACTTTACCAAACAAGCCAACTTGATAGCCTGCATCATGGATTGGGGTTTGAACATCGTGACCTCAGCTTGGAGATCTTCCCTCAAACCACTAATAAAATAACACATAAAGAACCCTTCATTTAGTCCCTTAGTTTTGTTGGCCAATTTCTCAAATTGTATTTGGTAATATCAAACTATCGAAGTTTTTTTCAGCTTGGTCAATTATCCTGTAAAATCATTATACTCACTAGGTACAAAGTGAGCGAGTAATTGAGACTCAAAGTTTTCCCAAAAAGGATTAGGGATAGTGTTTTGCAACTATTGGTACCACTATAAAGCTTTAGATTCCAAGTTGAAGGAAGCCATTTGAACTTGATAATATATGGAAACATTATGGAGGTTAAAAATTGAGCAACACGACATAACCATCCATCCATATCCTTCCCATTAAACTTAGGAAAGTCTACTTTAGGCATCTTAAAGGTAGAATCACGATCATAGAGAGGGTGAGAGTCATATGTTACCCTTCCTTTACCTCTATCAGAATATGAGTGTTTAGTATGGTATTCAAACTTGTTTGGACCACCTTGCAATTTGGACTCAACATCGACAAGTTGTTCTTCTATGTGGGTTCTGGAGGTAGCGTAATCCTCTCTAAAATGTTGAAGTTCTACCATCATATTTTGATTTGATATTTGCACATCATCAATGGTGCTTTGTAGGGTTTCCAACAATGAGGTGACTTGATCCATTTATTTTGATACCCACGAGTGCCACCAACCATTTTGGATAGTTTTGAACCTTGTTTACTAAATTACTAAAAATAGAAGTGTGATTTTAGGAGTTACTATTTTAGTAAGGGGTCCAAAAAAGTACTTGGGTGTTATAAATCAAAATGATCAGCTCAAAAATTCTCCCACTTTGGGCAAGAGAGCCCTATTTTAGTTTTCCTGCTTTCCCATCCTCTAGTCCTAGGAATCCCCTTCTGGGATGATCTTCCTGGGATCTCCCTACTGCTTTCCATGACCTACACAGGATTATTCTGGGCTTTCTCAGGATGTTATTTCTTGTTTTTTATGTGCTTGTTATGGATTTGTGTTTAGTCCCAAAGTTTCTTTCCATGGCTATATTTGGTGGTGGTTTGTTTTTATTTGGCTTGGCTCATGAGCAGGATCTTTGAAGCCTTTCCCAACAGACCTTATTGGTCTTCAGGGGGACCTTATACTTTTTTGCTATCTGTAGGGAAGGTTTCCTCCTTTTTCTCTGATGCTAGGCCCTCGAAAGAGGTCTCCCACTATCCTAGCTTCCTATATTTTTTGCAACCTTGGGTCTTCTTCTATATCCTTTTTGGTCTTGGGATGGGGCCATAAATTTATCATCTATAGATTGGAAGATCTTGTGTCTGTTTCAAGATGAGCTTCTAGAGTGGGTTTAAGGTTTTTTGATCTTTCTCAGAAGATCCTTTCATTGTCTATTTTAGGGATCATCTTTAGAATCATTCTTTGTAGCTCCTTTCTGGTCTGGGGTGGACCCACACTTTCTCATGCAGTTACAGTTGAATGGTGTCTTCTGGTTTCTCCTTGGTTGGACAGTTGGTGGGAATAGTGGTAATCTATTACGGGTGACTTTATAATGATATTTTCTATAGTATCTTGGTCTTGGATGGGGACCCTATGCATGCTTATATACTATAGAAGTTTACCTCTAATGGCTATCCTGTTATGTGATTGTCTCTTCCAGTCCTGAGGTGCTATGGTGGATAGATACTTCTCTAGGATTTCCTGTCTACTGGCTATGTAACACATCTCCTTTGTAGTGAGATCTATTTACCTGTGGTGATTTATTCATGCTACTGATCCATCTCACAAGTTGGATTTCCATTTTTTTTCATCCTAGTTGAATGGTTACTTTCCTGAGTTGTGATGGGAAGCCCTTTTTTATTTTTCTCTATGTGGGCATGTTTCCAGGTGGGAAACTGCATCCTTATTTCTCATTTTGGATGGGTTTATGGGATGTTTTGCATCCATGTTCCTCTTTCTAGGTGAGTTTCTAGGTTGTTCTACATCCCTATTCCTCATTCTAGGGTGGGATTCTAGGTTGTTCAGCTTTCCTATTTTTTCATGATGGGAAATAGTTTTTTGATTTTGTTCCTATTGGTTTTCTTTGCAAGAATGGTTTTATTATCGAGTGGTTTCATCTGTGGTGGGTTTTTAGGTTCCTGTGCCCCTTTGGGTCGGATCCCTTAATTTAAATTTTTTTCCAGCTTTCTCGTCCCAGGTATCTTGTGTGGGTTTCTCTATTTTGATTCTTTACCACCTATTTTTGTTTTCCTGGGCCCCTTTGGGCTAGATTTACTTTTTTATTTATTTTTTGTTTTTCCTATTTCGCTCATGATGATCCCGTACCCTAGTTCTATTGGGTTTAAAGATAGTCCAACCAGGACCGTCTTCTTGTGCACTTTTTCTTCTCAAAGGTTTCCTCCTTGTTATAAAAGGTTTGGGGTTCCTTTCAAAACCCCACTGTAAATAAGGTTTTGGGGCCCTTTCAAAACCCTTCCACCAATAAAAAATGATCAGATTGAAAAGATGATCACAATGAGCTATATACCACAACACAAATTTTGGGTATCCCAATTTTTTTTTTATCCTCTGTGTTTACGAATCTATTGGTGTGGTTAGTTTTTATTTGGAGGGACAGTTCAGAAGTTGGGTACTGGATCACTATCTTTGACCTATGCATTTTATCAACTGATCACCTTATCACTGTCTTGTCTCTATACCTATCACCTATACTACAATTACTGACACTGTTCACATCATTGACCATGTATTATGCAGTTACTTACACTAATGGTTCTATTCTTGACCCTGGCCACCTAAAATTTTAGACTGTTATAGACGACTATTACTGTCACTGACTCGACTATTACTATCACTGACCCGACTATTACTGCTATTGTCCTGACTATTATTACCACTAACCCGACTATTACTAGAATATTTTAGACTGTGATAGACACTTGCAGACTCTGTCTAGACTATTTGGTGCATGTAAGTTTATGCTTTGATGATAGTGAAATCCTTCTTCGTATGCTCACTTTTGGGATCCATGAATGCAAGTTTAGAAAAATAGGAAAATGTTTTTGCATATTGAAGTATTTTGATAGAACCAGGGTGCTTTAGGTAGAGGAGTATGTAACACCCATAGGCCCTCTGTTATACCGCAATGATGAACAATAGTGCTTGGACCAATATTTTAGGTCACTACCCAAGGAGGATTCCACACATACCCACACACTATTTGTCTCTTTGATAGTACAGGAGGGTAATCATCTGAGATACTATGTCTCATGGACTATGGATGATACAAGGCCAAAAAGATTCCTATTGGGTAAAATTTTGTTTAGCCCTAGAATGGTCTCCCAATACATCCGAATAAGCATGAGAGCTTGATTTTGTGCACGAGTGTTGTTTAAGGCCTGGGTATTAGAGCCTGATCACTCCTCACTTCACTAGATGCTTTATGGTCTATCTAGCTTAGCCAATAATGATAGCTCCTTCATAATATTGTAAAATCCCTAGCACAAGATTTCTAGCCTACTCAACTACTAAAAAAAATACTGCATTTTTTGTTTTTTGGGTTTTTGCAGATTTTTTTGGACTTTAAATAAAGGAAATAGAATGAAAAACACAAAACATTATACCTAACAAGCGATCATGGTTGAGAAAGAATTTTTGCAGCCATAGTAGAACTCGACCCTGGAAAGTGCTCTGATACCACTTATTAGGAACCTACTATTAAAATAAAGCTCACTCACATAAAAAATTGAAAAAATAACCAAAATACATCAAATAACATAATAAAACTATGTAAAAAGTAATTGTAAAATTGAAACAATCTCACAAATAACTCATAATCGCAGGTCTCTTCGAGGATGCAACCTACTTCAATATTTCATTAATTTGCAAAAGATACATTCTTATATGCCTCCATGTACTTTAAAGAGAAAGCTTCATGCAACCCTACCTAAAGGCTCAAGAGTTGGATTACATGCAAAATGACACTCGAGCTAGAATGTTCTACCAAACATCGGTTACAATATTGATAACAGTTACATGAGATGACACCACTTGGCTAGGTACCTTACTTGCTACATACATTACAAAGTATTACAAAATAACATTATAATGGAATATCCCATGTTGGATGTGGGTCATTACATAAGCAAATGAGAAATACAAAATAACGTTAGGATGGGATCCTATTAGAAGATGTCATGATATTGGGCATATTGAGATATCATGAAGAAGAGTCTAGTAGAATCATATGTAGAAATCCATAAGAGAAACTTACAAATGGATATGGATGAGGATGGTTTTCAACTTCCAAAAATAGAAATAGATAAATGAAAGCAAATAAATAGTGGAGACTAGTAAGGAAGGATATTGGAAGAAATACCAACTCTTTTGAGGCTTTAACTTGTGAAGAAAAAGTAGATCAAAGCTTAGAGGACATAGTACAATAGGTTCAACATTTTAACAAGGAATTGTTTATTTAGTATGATATTGATTTAGGGATGAAAATTCTTGATGAACCTAAGGAATATGTCAAATAAAATTTTGAAGACTCTCTTGAAGTACCAAGCACCGAGTTGGTAAAGAAAATACAGTGTTAGATGTTAATACCTCTACCATTAATAAGAAAATACAAGAAAATGAGCAAGACAAGTCAAAAGCTTCCATAGTAGAGCCATGAGAGGATAAATTTGAGGAAAAAGAAAGTTGTGAAAGAATATTGAGGAATAGAATAATAAGACCCGCTCTTGATACAGGCAAGACAAAAAATAGGAAAACCCTCAAATTATCAAGTGATATCCAAGGAAGCAAGATCAAACATATAGAAAGGAACACAAACTAAGTTGGTTGAACTTCTCTTTACCAAACAAAAAAATGATATTGGTAATTTGTAGGCGGGGTTGGTAGCCCCTAATGAGACATGATTACCATATCATGGAATATAAGGGATGCTAATGTTCCCTTAAAGCAAAGATGTATCAGGGACCTCTATTTAAGTAACAAACCTAATATTCTTTATATCTAGGAAACTAAAGTGACAAAAGAACTTTCCAAAACTATGAAATTAGTATGGGTGAGATGTGAATGCGATGATATAGATTTTGAAGGAGTGACAAGGGAAGTTCTAATTTGTTAGAATCCTATTAGAACATCCTGTGTAACCATTCACAAAACTAGGTATTGGATAGACTCTTTAGTCACATACTTATTTGCAGATATTCATTTCATCCTTATCAATGTTTATGGACCTACAACTCAGTTAGGTAGATTATAATTTTAGAGTGGGATTGAAGCCTTTATGAGAAGTAAAGACCAAGAAATCCAATTCATGATTATAAGATATTTTAATGCCATAACCAAGCTAGATGGGGGGAATTAGAAAACTAACCCAAAGTATGAGATATTTCTCAGCTTTTATTCAAAACAACAATCTATAGGAGGTTGAGTTTGAAGAAGATAATTATACATGGATTGACAACAAGAGAGACCATAACCTAATAACAAAACACTTAGACAAAAGCATTCTCTTATATCATTGGTTAGATGAAGGGACTTATGCTAGAATTAATACCTTGATACGCATTGGTTCAGATCACTCTCCAAGTAAAGTTAAAATAGTGGTAAGTGAATTAAAAAAGATCATATTTTAAATATGAGCAAATGTGGGAAGACCATCCTCAATTTGTTGATATGATAGCATAAACATGAAATTCTTCAAGAAACAATGGGTTATAAATACTTCCAAAACAAATTAAATCACTGACCTCTAGATTAAAAGAATGGAACACGAACACTTTTAAAAATATTTTTAAGAAAGAACTAAAATATAAAATTTTAAAATTACAAAAAGGTGATCATAATAATCCAAGCACGAAGAAAAGGAACTTAGTGAATATCATAATGTTTTGAGTAAGGAAGAGAAATTTTGGAGATTAAAATCAAGATAGACTTGGTTAAAAGGAGAAAAAATACATTTTTTTCATAGGATGGTTATAGTATAGAGATCAACATCCAAAATTAGTAGAATTAAATTAGTATAAGAGGTTTGGATTGAAGACCAAAGTGAAATCAGATAGGAGGACATGGTCTTTTTTTAAATATTCTAGGATCAAAGTAGTTTGAAGTTATTAATGACAAACTTCTGCAAGAAGTTCCTTCTATTATAATAGGTGAAGACACTAGGAAACTGATGGAGCCTATTACTCTAGAAGAAGTTTATCTAGCTCTTTTCTCTTTTAACAAGGATAAATCCATAGGTCCATATGGGCTCTCTATAGCATTCTATCAACATAATTGGGATATAGTGAAGAAATATTTATTGGTGGCAGTGGAAGTCTAGGGTAAAATAATATATACCTTATAAAATAAATACAACATATCTTACCCCGATTCCAAAAAATAAGGATGCAAAATTATTTGATTCATATTGATCCATAAGACTATGTAATATGACATAAAATTACTTTCAAAGTGATGGTAAATTGGTTAAGACGACTATTAGAAAAAAATATTTTAGAAGAGCAATGAGGATTTATGAAAGGGAGACAGATTTTGGATAGGATCATAGTAGCTCATGAAGTTATGCATTCAACAACTTCAAGAAAAGAGAAAGCAATGATCTTAAAACTTGATATGAGTAAGGCCTATGATAAGGTTAAAAGGGATTTTATTTTTGTAGTATTAGAAAAGATTGGATTTGGGAAGAAATAGGTCAGATGGATTAAATATTGTGTCTCTCTAGTTTCATATTCAGTGTTGGTCAATGGGTTAGTAAAAAAATAATTTAAATCCAAGAGAGGCCTTAGACAAGGAGATCCTCTATCACCATATTTGTTCATATTTATGGTAGAGGTGTTGGGTAGGAACTTGAAAAAGACTTACAAATATGGTCTTATAAGTGGACTTAAGTCTAGTAATAACATCAACAACATCACTCATCAAAAATTTGTAGATGATACAACATTTTTTGTGAGGAAAAGGATAAATGCGGCCAAAGCTTTGAATAACTTCTAAAATGAATACGAAAGAGCATTTGGGTAAAACTTTAATAGGACAAAATCCAAAATCTACTTCCTAAATACCCCAACTAAAATCAAAGTAGGGATATGCAAGTTACTTCAAATAGAGGAAAATTTACTAGCAACATATTGTAGAGGGGGGAAACTGCCCTGTCACGTACGATTCTTAGCTAGATCTACTTGGAGCCGAGGTGACTGCAGGGGTGTGATATATTCTCTACACTTGGAGGCTTGGGGATTGAGGGGTTCAATAGGAACTATTTAAGGACTCAATCCAAGTCTAGGGATGGACTATTTGATGTGTATATTGAACATACACCTATGTTTGTATTGTATAAAAGCTAAACTATGGAAATGAAGGAACAATGTAAGACAAGTAATAATGTAGGTAAGCAAAGACTAACCCTAGGATGATTCTTGATTTTCAATGAGGACTAAAAATTTAACTTGCAATAAAATAAATCTTTTGCTTTTAAGTAAGGGTTTAGGAGAATGCACAAAGGGAGTAAACCCTAGAATGCAAACTATATGATTTTTATCTTTTGAATGCCTAGAAAAAAAATCAAAATATTTTTTTTTTGCTTATGTTTAATTTTGAAATAGATAGAAAACAAACATCAAATAACCTAAGAAGTTTATTTAGGGAACTTATATCATCCGACGGTTTATTATAGCTTTAACTTGCATCCAGAATATCTAAACAACTTTAATCTTGCGAAACAACTTATAAAACTTAGAAAAATTGATCAATGTTTGGGAGCCTGCTTAGGCCACTATATGACTGAGATTGGAGGTACAATAGTCAATCCCCCTTGGTCCTTTTAGCTGACTATTAAAAAATAAAATGATATTTGACCTTTGGAATAAGTAAAGCAATATGAAACATGCATGCAAAAAAAAAAAAAATACAAACATAATTGATATAACAGAAAGCTAACATGCAAGATGCAAATTAGGGTTTTGGGAAGCAAGAACTTGCCCCCAAGACCTAATTGACCATATTTACACCTTGTAAGGGGTAGACATGAATTTGGCTCACCAAATTCACACCCACTATGAATGGGGCATGAATTTGGTTCAAAGTATTTTTTGGGTCTCAAAACGCTGAAAATGCAAAGCAAAATAGTAAAAAATAGATCTAACAACTAATAATGCAAGTAAAAAACTTGATTAGCTTATGGAGGAAGAAAGGAGCAATGAGAATATGAAATAAGCAACCCAAGAAGGTAGACCTCTCCAATAATAACAAATACTCCACTTGTTCACCAAGAGTAGCTAACATCCAAGCACAAAATAATGAAATAGTAATCCTACAACAATAGAGTACTTGTTAGTATTGAAAAATATGTCTAGATATCATTAAGATCACTTAGAGAATATCTAAGAAAAAGGGAAATCCAACTCTCTATTTATAAGAGGTTTGGAGGGCTACAAGGTGGAAAAATGAAAGTTCACCATGGGCAAGAGTTGATGCCAAAAGGGGTCAAGGAGGGGGGAGGAATTTTGAGAGAAAAATCCCTAAAAATCCAAATTCATGCCTTGTATGGGTCGGGTGCAAATTTGGTAATGTTGGAAAAAAAGGGTAAAATAAGAGGAGAAAGGGGGTTCAAATTTGCACTTAGCAAGTTTTGGGTGGCTTCCTAAAGATTTAAGGAAATATTGACTTATTTTGATGGGTCAATTTTCCATGTCTACATTTCCCCCTCTTTGATGCATTTATGGCCAAATAAATGCATCAAAGAAAGATGTAGACATCTATGTGAAAAAATGACGAACACAAAAAGGGGTGGTTGGGTTTGGATGGAGGGGTGGTGCAAAAAGGGGTGTCATCCTAAACACTACAAATTTACATGCAAATCAAGGCATTACTACCATTAATACCTCTAAGGCTAGGGTGCCCCCTCAAGTTTTAGAAGGAATGCGAGGTTCCAAAATAAAAATTGAAAGGTGAACAGATGAAGCAACATCAAGAAAAACAAATAAAATAAAGAGAAAAGACAAGAGAGGCACACCGATCAACTAGCACACACTTAGTGCTTTTGAGTAATACATGTTACTTTTACTTTATGTTATGGTGTGTTAAATGTGTGTTCTTTTTATGCGTATGATATTTTTTAATGATGCATGGTGAGTGCAATGCATGATTTAACTGAATGAAATGCATGAATGAATCTAACTAATGCAATGTCTAAATGCAATCTAAAATGAATGCAAAATGAAATGCACAAATGAGCGGATGGAAAGAAAATAAAGGAAGAAGAAAGCAACAAAGAAATAATAGAAATATAAAATAAGAGGCAAAGAAGTGAAGTAGTGAAGAAGAAAAGCTCCAAAAGGTTAAAGAAAAATAAAAGAAAAAGAAAAAGAAAAGAAAAAGGAGCATGACCCTATGAGGATGTATGCTCGCAAATGGCTGGATGTGGAGGTTGCCCCTTACTAGTGGCCATAAAGCTATCCCATAAGAGTTTTATGCTCACAAATATGGTCAAGAGAGGAGTGATACCTGCTATGGGTATGACACTCGCTAATGGTTGTGGTTAGAGAAATACCTGCGAGGATGTGTGCTCACAAATGGTCGAGATGGAGGCTACCCCTCGCTTATGGCCATGAATCTTATCCTATATGGGATGTGATATTTGATTTATTTACCAAAAATTGAGTATAAAACAATAGGGGTGTGGTGTATGCATGAGATGATTGAGCAAAGCAAAGCATAACATGTGTGTGTATGTGTTATAAAATAGAGATGAAAGGAGAAGAAAAGGTGTGTGTGTGTGTGTGTCCTTAAAATTGTGAGAAGTAAGAGATGTGCATAAGATAGTTAATGGCTATATGAATACCATAAATAATTTTCACACGGTATCTACCGTATCTCACGAGGATTATTTAATAATCAAAATATTAAGAAAGGAAAAAGTGTGAACAAAACAAGATTCATAGAGAGAAGAAAGAATGTATATCCTTTATCTTGATGAAAATGAGAAAGAAAACATGCAAAGGACAAGGATATACAAAGATAAGAACAATATTCCTTGAATTGGAGAAGAATTTGATGATCATTTTATACTTTCAAGGTCAAGGAATATAAAATAAGAGAGAAAGACATAAGCAAATGCAATGATGAAAATGCATGGAGATGGTCCCTAGATTAGGGATTCGCTAGGCATAAAAGCCCTAGTATGAGTGCAATGCATGTGAGCTAAGATATAACTAGGTTTCATCACTTTCCATCCTTACGAAATCCCCAAAATCTATATGATGAAGTAGTATTGCTAGTATGAGCAAGTAGCAATACAACTGTATAACAAACAAAAATGCAAAAAAAATAGAATGTCAAGAAAATCATGCAAGATATGATAGGCAATCATGCAGTATGAACAAGTAAACCAAATGCAATATGAAAACTAAGCTAAATGCAATACAAAAATGCAAAGTCATGTATAGTATATTTTTAGGTGCATTATGTTCATTGGTTCCTTATAATAGTTACCATCTAAAGAAGCTAAACGATAGGTACCCAAGACAAACTTGGAAGTTATGACAAAGGGGCCTACCCAATTGGGTTGAAAATTGCCTTTCAAATCTAATCAAGCATTGGTGTGATTTTGATTTTCCTTGAGGACAAGGTCCAAAGCCTCAAAAGAATGATTGTGAACTCTCTTGGAATAAGATTGCTTGAGCCTATTCTGATAGGCTTGAAGATGCTCTAAGGAATGAATGCACTTTTCATCTAGCAACTCCAATTGGTTTAAACAATATAAATTATAGTCAACACAAATTTTGATTGTGCGTCTTATCTTAATGATAAGAAAAATAGTTCAAGGGACTAACCAAGCAAAGGAAAATCTATTATGGAGGATATCTTCATGACCCATATTACAAAGAGGATTGTCCACATCATATTATTGAGGAGTTGCTAAATGAAAGTCATTGCAAACTCTAACTGTGATATATTTCTTAGAGAAAGGGGGGAATACTCCTAATTTCTCAAGGTATTTAGGAGATATAAGAATAAAATTATCTTGAGAACTAGAAGGCTTGACATGCGTAACACAAGGGACTGACCTGTTAAAGAAGAAGCTATTTCAAAGTATATCCTCATGATCCATGTCACAAAGAGTATCCCATTCAACATAATTCCTAGGGGTCACAACTAAATTGGGATGCACCAAAGTTATCCCATTGCAAAATATATTGTTAGAGGGAGAAGGCAATCCCTCATCCTCATCACTCCACTCCAAGCCTTGATGATCCAAATATTTATCATAAGTAATGAGGTGATCATCATCATTAAATAGCAAATTGGTTTTTATTGGGTATGTAGCCTCTGCCACATCTCCCAGGCCAAAGCTCAACTTCTAAAGGCTCTTGAATACCTTTTTATTATGGACCCAAACCTTTACCTATATATCCTATATTATATAGGATTTGCTTGGAAAGAGGGTAATCATTGGATAGGTAACAATGGGTAAAAGAATGCTCTACAATAAGAGGGTTGCTACCATAAATCTTTTCTTTGAGGGATACACCTACAAAGATAAAGGTACATGTGCCAATGTGTACTACTTCACCCTTCTTATGAGGTAAACCCATAGTCCTCGATGAAGGTGGCAACTTGGCTAAATCTAAAAGAGTTTCTTGAAGAAATGGATTGAACTGATCTTGTGACAAAAATTTGATTAGTGGTTTCTCACTTACCTTTAACTTTTCAAGTTGCTTGGTGATGTGAGATGAAGAAACTGATGGACATAATTGAGACTAGATTGATCTTGCTCAACCATTGAACAATATCAGAATGGATAAGGGTCACTCGAAATATTGACAAGTTGATATTTGAATTCAAACTTCAAACATTGATGAAGAGTAGAAGGGACAACCCTCATCGCATGAATCCAAGGGCATCCAAGAAGGAGATTAAAATATGCGAGGCAAGGTACCACATAAAAAAGGTATCTAAGATCTTAGGTCCAACCCTAAGGGGGAGGGATATAATATCATAGGCCTCTTGGAACTCATTGTTTAAAGCTTTGATGATGATATCAAATCTAATTAAATCTTCCTCTTTTAACACAAAATTTGGAAAAATTGATAAGTGTATAGGTTGAGGGAGGAACCATTATCTATAAAAATTCACTTGATAAATATTTCTCCAATATATGCAGTGATGTAGAGGGAAGAATCCCTTTGCAATGCTGAGGAAATAATATCGGCATCCAAAAATATGATATGATGTATCTCAAAGAAACATAAAACATCAACTATAGCGCTACGAACAATGTCTTGAGGCATAGATTGCTGACTTAGAAGCTCCAACAAGGCTTCCCTATGAATAGGATAAATTTACAAAAGCTCTAAGAGGGATATATTTGAAGAACACAAGCTTATACTGAGAGGGGGGTGAACAGTATAGCGCCCACTTTTTACTTTCTTTCCAAACCAATATCAATTAATGTCCTTAATTGCAATAACCAAATATAGCAGTGTGCATTAATAACTCAGATAGCAATAGTAAGCAAGAGCACAAGTCACCACACACAATTGAGACACAAGATTTAACGTGGTTCCCCCAATGTGGGGTACTCCACAAGATAATATCCTTATAATATTTCACACAAAAATAAGGATCCTTATCCAATACAATGATTACTTTGATCTGCTCAAAGCTAGGCAATACACTGATCTGCTCAGGTAGGCAATCCACTGATCTGCTCAGCTAGGCAACACACTGATCTGCTCAGGTAGGCAATCCATTGATCTGCTCAGCTAGGCAACACACTGATCTACTCAGGTAGGCAATCCACTAATCTACTCAACTAGGCAACACACTGATCTACTTAGGTAGGCAATCCACTGATCTGCTCAGCTAGGCAACACACTAATCTACTCAAGTAGGCAATCCACTGATCTACTCAACTAGGCAACACACTGATCTACTCAACAAGCTCACACAAAACTTGTCCAAATATGCTCAACAAGCTCACACAAAACTTGTCCAAATCTGCTCAACAAGCTCACACAGAACTTGTCCAAATCTGCTCAACAAGCTCACATAGAACTTGTCCAAATATGCTCAACAAGCTCACACAGAACTTGTCCAAATATTCTCAACAAGCTCACACAGAACTTGTCCAAATATGCTCAACAAGCTCACACAGAACTTGTCCAAATATTCTCAACAAGCTCACACAAAACTTGTCCAAATATTCTCAACAAGCTCACATAGAACTTGTCCAAATATGCTCAACAAGCTCACAAAGAACTTGCTCAAAATCTGCTCAACAAGCTCACATAAAACTTGTCAAATGTTGTCCAAATCTATCCACAAATCTATCCCAAAACTATCCCAAAAGCCTTCTCAAGGCTCAATCAATCATACACAAAAACTACCACAAATCTATCCAGAAATCTATCCCAAAGACCTTCTCAAAGGCTCAACCAATCATGCTCAAGTAGCATTCAAATCTCATCCACAAATCTACAAAGGCAAGGCTCAATGATGAACTCAACAATGAATGGCAAAGCACTCTACAATGGATGACAACAATGATCCACAATGATCTCAACTCAAATCAATCTCAACTCAACTCAAGTCAACTCATAGAAGCATAAAGAGAATTGTTAGAGACTCAATATGTTCTAAGCTCAATCTCAACTCAAATCAGATTTATAGAATAGTTTGTTTCATGGAACTTGAACAATCACTTCACACATCACTTGACTAGGCTCAATCAACTCAACTCAACCAATCATCACAAGAGACATCTCTTTCTCACAAAACCCTAGTCCAAGCATGTATCAACCAACTCAAATGTTTCCAACAATGCTCAACCACAAATCTCACATAACAATGATACTCATGTTCTTTTCAAGTTCTTTGCATAACCAATGGGCTTCAACAACTATGCTTATAAAACAAGGTTTAAACACAACTCTCAAACTAGAAAACCTTGAAGCATTCAACCAACCACTTTCGAAAAGGAAACCACAATCAATCCTTTTCTCTCCAATGATATTTCAGAAATCAACCACCATAATCAATCAATAGGAGAATGTGCCCATACCTTTTATGAAGATGAAGAAACCTCTTTGGAAATCTGCCACACTCAACAAACTTCTTTTTCAACTTTCAACAAGGGTTAGAGATCATGATTAATATCACAACAACAATATCCAAATAACACCTTATCACTCCTACTCAACAAAATGCATCATGTCCCCTTATGAAAGAATTAATCACTTTTGAAAAAGAACAAAACAACCTTCACTTTTGAACCCCTTTACAAAAATAGAAATATCTCTTTACATACACCTTATTTCTCCCTCTAAGCAAGTTAATCAAATAGCCCTCGAAATAAGCTTTCCAACGATATATAATATGATATACTTCTAAAAGGAAAATCACCAAAAATCTCTCTTTTTCTCAACATGCATCACAACCCTTATCTCTCCTAGGGCAACCTTAGAAAAATAAAATATTAGGAAAAATTATTAACTTGCCTTTGTCCTCAGCGGGATTCGATCCCCGGTCGCTGCCCCTGCACCACTCTAACCATGGTGCCAACAACCACGTGAGCCAACCGCTCACATAGAACAATGAGCGCAAACCTTCTATTTGTTTGCTCCGAGCGTGTCCTCAAACACCACGTGCACCAAAAGAGTCCTCCCTTTCACTTTGCAAAACCAGCACCGATGGGATTCAAACTTCGGATCTACTAGCGCTTCAACACCTTATGCGCCTTCCTCTTGCCGCTAGGCCACAAGCACCTACGATGCTTGGTAAGGGACCTCCCTTACTTTTATTGCCTCCTTTCTCCACTGGATTCGAATGAGCTGTGATGCCTTTGCTCCCTCTTCGAACGAACACCCTTTGCACACTCTTTAACACGTTAGCACCTTTCACTTCCTTAGCAATTCGAATGCATCACCATCATCGAGGACATGGGGAATCAATCAAAACATTTGGTGGCATATTTATATATGCCTTCCTCCTTTATTTTGACGTCGATGCTATAAATTAAACTTTAATATTATATGCCTCCTCCTTTCTTTTGACGTCGGCGCTATAAATTAACTTTTAATTTTAAATTTAAATTTAAATTTTAAATAATTAAAATTTAAACTTAAATATTTAAAATTAAATATCTCCATCACCGGGGCACCTTTTTCGAAGAAACGAAAAGCCAACCTGGGTTTTAAGAAAAACCCATTTCAAATCTGCCATCCATGGTTTTAAATAAAACCTTTTATTTTGCCTGCCTTGGTTTTCACAAAAACCTTGTATATATTCATGCTTTCCAAAATATCATAAATGCTTATTTATGAAATACTTTGGCCACCAAAACTCAATGTGATCCATGTGACATCAATGACAACATAAAATACCTCAAATTTCCAACAATCTCCCCCTTTGTCATTGATGGCAACACCTCTAATGCAAATCACCATAGTCACTACAAAAACCATTTCTGAGAATCAAAGTTGCTCCCCTTGACTCAATACTCTCTTTGGAGGCTGCTCCCCCTAACTCAATGCTCTCTTTGGAGGCTGCTCCCCCTAACTCAAATCTCTCCCCCTTACTCAAATCTCTCCCCCTTTGACATCAATGGCAAAAGGGACACCTATGGGGCTAAAATATATGACTCTTAAGCTTAGCCCCCTCACCACCTTCTCTCTTGAGGTGATTAATTTTGGGGTGGGAGTACTTTTACTCCCATATTACATTGTTTCTTTCCTCTATCAACTTCCTTCCATATTTTCTTGATATCCTTCTCTTGATAAATTACTTGATCTTCTTGTCTAGAACCTGTTTGACCTTCTTGCCTTGAACCTATTTGGAATTGAGTCCTACACCATTTTGCAATATGTCCAAAGTTATTGCAATTAAAACACTTGATATTGTAGCCTTTGGATGGTGCCCAAATCCTGAATTTTTTCTTGAAATAATTTCCATATCCATTCCTTTCTTGAACCCTGTATTGTGAAGCTCTATTTTCATGACCATTATGACCATGACTTCTGAATTGTGTAGCTCTAAAACCAAAACCATTTTGCTCATTTTCTTTGCACTGAGAAGCTCTATGACCAATCCTGTTGCATAAGAAGCAATGTCCCTAAAAACCATACCTTCTTCCTTTGAAGTTTCTTCTAGAAAAATCAAACTTCTTTGATCCATGGACCCTGTAGTGTATAGCCCTGTGTCCAAATCCATTACAAGAAAAACAATGTCCTTGAAAAGCCCTTTGTTCATGCCTTGGTTCCTCATACCTTTCTTGACCATTATCCCTATGATCATTTTCAACTTGTGCATTGCATCCTTGAACCTTCTTTGTAGTATCTAAATCCTTTTCCTTAATTTCTTCCTTGCTTTCCTCTTCAAGTATTTCTTTTCCTTTTGAACTTGATTCACCTATCTCAAAATAAGATCCAAACTGAATATTTGGAGCCATAGGAACTTTGGAACTTTCTTCATAAAACTTAGGTGCTTCCTTGCTTTCATATTTTAGAACTTCCTTTCCTTTTGAGTGTGATTCCCCAAACCTGAAATATGAGACCTTTGGTGCTTTGGAATCTTCCTCTTCTTTCTCTTCATTTGTGTCAAGTAGCAAATTGGCATCCATATTTATTGTCTCTAAAATACATGTTTCCTTCTTAGTGAAAATATCTTGACCTTTTGAGTCATGTGATGGATCAAACTTCTCACGTATGGAACATCTCAATTATTTTAGATTCTCCTTAACCTCTTGTAGTTGCTCATGGATATTATTGAAGTCTTCCTTTAGATCAGCTGAGACATCTATCTTTCTTACAATATTCTCTTGTATAACTTCTTCTATTTGGAGTGAATTTTCTTCTTCTACTTCTCTTATCCCATAGAAAAACCCTTCTTCATATTCACTATCACTGAGATCATTATCATCTTCTATAGCAAACAAACTCTCATGATTTCTTTGACCATGCATATTTCCTTGATGTGTCATCTCATCTTCACTATCACTGAATCCATTGCAATATCCTGATCTATGATCTCTTTGACCACACACAAAGCATTGTTCTCTTTCACCTTCTATTCCAAGGAATAGATGTTCTTCCTTTTCATCATCTGACTTGTCTCTATCACTGTGATCTGAGCTATCACTTGCTTCTACAATGTAGTAAGATTTCTTTACCTTACAAAAAATTTTCTTCTTCTCATACCTATTTTGCTTGTATCTATCATCTTTGTCATGCTTATGCTTTCCATATTCTTTTCTTTTGTGACCCTATTTTTCATCATCACTATTTTCTTCATGTGGACACTTGTGTGCATAGTGACCAAGATCACCACACTTGTAGCATCTGACTTTCCTCATATCCCTAAAATTCCTTGAGTCCTTATTCCTTTTGATGAAGTTAGCTTCCTCATCATTAACTGGATCTCTATCTATCTCTAGAACCTTCCCTTTCTCTTTCTCTGAAGCCTTGAATGCAATCTCTTTTATTGGAACCTGATGCTTACTCACCCTCATCTCATAAGTCTGTGAGAGTTCCTTGTAGTTCTTCCATTGTTAGCTTGTTGATATCCATTGTTTCTTCTATTGTTGAAACCTTTGCATCATACTTCATGGGAAGTGATCTCAAAACCTTTTGAGTAACTTCTGATTCTTTCATCTCAAATCCTAGGCCTCTCATGGTGTTAGTAATCTCATCAACTCGAAGTAAAAACTTTGCAATATCTTCAGAATCTTCCATTTTCAATTCCTCAAATATTTTTCTATGAGTTTGTAGTTTTGACAACTTTACCTTGGAATCTCCTTCATAAGTATTCCGCAACTTGGTCCACATTTCATTAGCTGAATTACATACCATGACCTTTGCAAAATCTGTCTCACGTAGCCCACTCAAAATATAATTTATTGCCCTTGCATTGATCTCAACCAATTTCTTGATAGTCTTATCTACCTCGGGATCACCTTCAACCTTATACTCTTTTTCAACCATCTGCCATACCTCATATCCTTGTGATATCAAGTAGTTCTTCATTCTCATGCTCCAGAAAGCATAATTGTTACCATCAAATAGTGGTGCCTTATTTGTAGATGATCCATTCTATGAAGCCATATGTGTTCTTGTAGAATCTGCCCTCAAGTTGTTAGCCTTTTCGAAGGAACCCGCTCTGATACCAATTGAAGAACACAAGCTTATACTGAGAGGGGGGTGAACAATATAGCACCCACTTTTTACTTTCTTTCCAAACCAATATCAATTAATGTCCTTAATTGCAATAACCAAATATAGCAGTGTGCATTAATAACTCAGATAGCAATAGTAAGCAAGAGCACAAGTCACCACACATAATTGAGACACAAGATTTAACGTGGTTCCCCCAATGTGGGGTACTCCACAAGATAATATCCTTATAATATTTCACATAGAAATAAGGATCCTTATCCAATACAATGATTACTTTGATCTGCTCAAAGCTAGGCAATACATTGATCTACTCAGGTAGGCAATCCACTGATCTACTCAGCTAGGCAACACACTGATCTACTCAAGTAGGCAATCCATTGATCTGCTTAGCTAGGCAACACACTGATCTACTTAGGTAGGCAATCCACTGATCTGCTCAGCTAGGCAACACATTGATCTACTCAGGTAGGCAATCCACTAATCTGCTCAACTAGGCAACACACTGATCTACTCAGGTAGGCAATCCATTGATCTGCTCAACTAGGCACTCCACTGATCTACTCAACAATCTCACATAGAACTTGTCCAAATCTGCTCAACAAGCTCACACAAAACTTGTCCAAATATTCTCAACAAGCTCACACAGAACTTGTCCAAATCTGCTCAACAAGCTCACATAGAACTTGTCCAAATATGCTCAACAAGCTCACATAAACTTGTCCAAATATGCTCAACAAGCTCACACAAAACTTGTCCAAATCTGCTCAACAAGCTCACACAGAACTTGTCCAAATCTACTCAACAAGCTCACAGAACTTGTCCAAATATGCTCAACAAGCTCACATAGAACTTGTCCAAATCTGCTCAACAAGCTCACACAGAACTTGTCAAAATATACTCAACAAGCTCACAAAGAACTTGCTCAATTCCAAATATATCCACAAATCTATCTCAAAAATTTCCCAAAAGCCTTCTCAAGGCTCAATCAATCATACACAAAAACTACCACAAATCTATCCAAAAATCTATCCCAAAGACCTTCTCAAAGGCTCAACCAATCATGCTCAAGTAGCATTCAAATCTCATCCACAAATCTACAAAGGCAAGGCTCAATGATGAACTCAACAATGAATGGCAAAGCACTCTACAATGGATGACAACAATGATCCACAATGATCTCAACTCAAATCAATCTCAACTCAACTCAAGTCAACTCATAGAAGCATAAAGAGAATTGTTAGAGACTCAATATGTTCTAAGCTCAATCTCAACTCAAATCAGATTTATAGAATAGTTTGTTTCATGGAACTTGAACAATCACTTCACACATCACTTGACTAGGCTCAATCAACTCAACTCAACCAATCATCACAAGAGACATCTCTTTCTCACAAAACCCTAGTCCAAGCATGTATCAACCAACTCAAATGTTTCCAACAATGCTCAACCACAAATCTCACATAACAATGATACTCATGTTCTTTTCAAGTTCTTTGCATAACCAATGGGCTTCAACAACTATGCTTATAAAACAAGGTTTAAACACAACTCTCAAACCAGAAAACCTTGAAGCATTCAACCAACCACTTTCGAAAAGGAAACCACAATCAATCCTTTTCTCTCCAATGATATTTCAGAAATCAACCACCATAATCAATCAATAGGAGAATGTGCCCATACCTTTTATGAAGATGAAGAAACCTCTTTGGAAATCTGCCACACTCAACAAACTTCTTTTTCAACTTTCAACAAGGGTTAGAGATCATGATTAATATCATAACAACAATATCCAAATAACACCTTATCACTCCTACTCAACAAAATGCATCATGTCCCCTTATGAAAGAATTAATCACTTTTGAAAAAGAACAAAACAACCTTCACTTTTGAACCCCTTTACAAAAATAGAAATATCTCTTTACATACACCTTATTTCTCCCTCTAAGCAAGTTAATCAAATAGCCCTCGAAATAAGCTTTCCAACGATATATAATATGATATACTTCTAAAAGGAAAATCACCAGAAATCTCTCTTTTTCTCAACATGCATCACAACCCTTATCTCTCCTAGGGCAACCTTAGAAAAATAAAATATTAGGAAAAATTATTAACTTGCCTTTGTCCTCAGTGGGATTCGATCCCCGGTCACTGCCCCTGCACCACTCTAACCATGGTGCCAACAACCACGTGAGCCAACCGCTCACATAGAACAGTGAGCGCAAACCTTCTATTTGTTTGCTCCGAGCGTGTCCTCAAACACCACGTGCGCCAAAAGAGTCCTCCCTTTCACTTTGCAAAACCAGCGCCGGTGGGATTCGAACTTCGGATCTGCTGGCGCTTCAACACCTTACGCGCCTTCCTCTTGCCGCTAGGCCACAAGCGCCTATGGTGCTTGGTAAGGGACCTCCCTTACTTTTATTGCCTCCTTTCTCCGCTGGATTCGAACGAGCTGTGACGCCTTTGCTCCCTCTTCGAACGAACACCCTTTGCACACTCTTTAACACGCTGGCACCTTTCGCTCCCTTAGCAATTCGAACGCATCACCATCATCGAGGACATGGGGAATAAATCAAAGCATTTGGTGGCATATTTATATATGCCTTCCTCCT
The DNA here is from genome assembly GCA_028583015.1 of Wollemia nobilis. Lineage (NCBI taxonomy): Eukaryota > Viridiplantae > Streptophyta > Pinopsida > Araucariales > Araucariaceae > Wollemia > Wollemia nobilis. The sequence goes on from JAQPPZ010007530.1 coordinate 8,264,984, forward strand.
TTCTTTTGACGTCGGTGCTATAAATTAAACTTTAATATTATGTGCCTCCTCCTTTCTTTTGACGTCGGCGCTATAAATTAACTTTTAATTTTAAATTTAAATTTAAATTTTAAATAATTAAAATTTAAACTTAAATATTTAAAATTAAATATCTCCATCACCGGGGCACCTTTTTCGATGAAACGAAAAGCCAACCTGGGTTTTAAGAAAAACCCATTTCAAATCTGCCATCCATGGTTTTAAATAAAACCTTTTATTTTGCCTGCCTTGGTTTTCACAAAAACCCTGTATATATTCATGCTTTCCAAAATATCATAAATGCTTATTTATGAAATACTTTGGCCACCAAAACTCAATGTGATCCATGTGACATCAATGATCCATGTGACATCAATGACAACATAAAATACCTCAAATTTCCAACAATCTTAGCTGGGGTGGTAGCTAACTACTATTGAATGTCAAAGGATATTTTAGGTTGTGGTTTCAACACTAAGGATGGTTTTTCTACTCTTGTGCTCATTTTTTGGATACTCTTCAAAACTAAGGGTGGTTTAGAAGGTTGGTTGGATGTAGAACTTATATCATACTAATATTGTTGAGTCAGTTGAGCTTGAGCTTATTACCTTATACTTGCTGCTATCATATCGACCATGTTATTGTAGGAAGGTGGCAAATTATGATATGACACTTGATTAGCTACCTATTACCCATGCTTAGGTAGGGAATCTTGGAAGATCCCCATGTCTTGATTAGTTGTGGGTGCTTGTTGAGTAGGAGGTTTATTTTTTGTTGGAAGATTAGGTTGAGAACACTCTATAACAAGGTGACCTACATAAATTAAGTCTTAAACCATATGTTTCAACCTCTTACATGACTTTGTCATGTGCCCCTCCACTCTATGATACTCACAATGTTGACTAGGCTTATACCAATCAACCGTGGTATTGGTTTACCTTATGGTAGGAAACTCAATTATATTAGCTTCAAAGAGCTACTTTAGGATTGCCAAAATAGGTTGGTTGAGTCTCATGAAGTTCCTTGGTAGGGGTTTTTAAGGTTTGATAAGAACCATCTTTTACAATGTGTTAACGACACTATTGATAGGTCTATTATCCGTTATCCCATCACCAACTACATGCTTGTTATTATATTGAATTTTCATGGTCCTATCTTCTTTATTTGACTTAATTTGACCTCTTAAAATAAGGGCTTGATATACCCTTCTTTCCAAATCTATTGCTTGTTCGAAAGAGGTAATAGTTGATGTTTCCAATGCATATGATATTTGCTCTTGTAAATTTCCAATAAATTTTTTTAACATATCTCAAGGAGGTAAGGTATACCTTAACCATCCAACTAAGCTTCTCCAACGAGATAAGAATTCAAAAAATATTTTATATTTACCTTGTTTCAACATATAAACATATTTCATAGTCACATTTTTCTCAACATAGGCTTTGAATTGTTGAACAAACAACTCTAATGTCTCTTTAAAATTTCTTAAGAAATTATGAGGCAGTTGATAATACCATTCTAATGCCATACCATCAAGGCTCTTAGGGAACATATTTAGTAACATGTCATAATATATAATATCATGGCATGTTGTCCTTAACATCCTTAAAAGTTCAATAAGGTCCTTTGTTCCATTATAAATAGGTAAAAATGGCATTGGAAAACGTTTAGGGTAGGGCCTAGAAGCAACAAAAGGGTCTAAGGGTTGATTACACATTTCCTTGTAATTGTAGATGAAACTTAGAGATTGAATCATATCCATTCTTGAGACTAGTTGTTTCACCATATTTGTTAAACTTTACACATCAGGATTGTTGTTGTACAATACCCCTAGGATCCCTAAGGGAGGGTTAAAGGTAGGTTGTTGAAAGGGAACTTGGCCAATGTTGAAGGTATTAACATTTTTATGGTATGGATTATAATATGTGGTATCATTTTGTGGAGGATAACCTACATTTGGTGGAACGAAAGCATGAATGTTGAGATAAGTAGAATGAGGAGGATATTGAGCATAATCTTAAGATGCACTACTAGTTGAAGGAATTCATGGAATTCTTCCAATGTTGGTGGTTATAGTAGCGACTTTAGTTGGTTTATGACAAGGATTAATATGATGTGAATATTCAAACAAAGTATTGGTGTGAATATTTCGAGGAGAAATGGTTTGATGATGGGATGTCTCAACCTCTTTGAGTTGGGATTCCTCATCCATAACCTTGACCAAAGCATCCTTATGATGTTTTATGAAATTCCATATATGATCATATGATTTGAAGGTGAGGTGTCCATTAGATGCCTCAAGAGGATCAAGGTCATCACTAGTTTCTATATGTTCTTCCTCTTCTATATTGGGATTATCCCTATCAATATGATCATATTCTTGGGGAATATGATTAGATTCTAAAAACTTTCACTTACTCCTAAGGTTGGAAGCCATTAGAAGAAAGAGAAAGGATAGAGGAGAAATGAAGGACCTAAAAACTACCAAAAAATACAAAAGGTTTTAAATATGTTTTAAATATTTTCTAATTCTAAGCAAACATATTTAGTGGTCTTGCTTAAAGTTTTCAAAAAAGAAAGACAAAAGGAAAAGGCTTCCTAATTTGGCCACTAAAGACGTGTGTTCACGTTAGGTTCACCAAATATGTAGAGGGGAAAACTACCCTACCGTGTACGATTCTTGGTTGGATCAACTAGGAGTTGAGGTGATTGCATGGGTGTGTTATATTCTCTACACTTGGGGGCTTGGGGATTGAAGGGTTCACTAGGAATGGTTTAAGGACTCGCTACAAGTCTAGGGATGGAATGTTTGATGTATATATTGAACAAACACCTATGTTTGGATTTTTTAAAAGCTAAACTATGGAAATGAAGGAACAATGCAAGCCAATAAATAATGCAAGCAATCAAAGACTAACCCTAGGATGATTTTTGATTTTCAATGAGGACTAAAACCCTAAATTGTAATAAAATAAATATTTTTATTTTTAGTAAGGGTTTAGGAGAATGCACAAATAGAGTTAACCCTAGAATTCAAACTATATAATTTTTCTCTTTTGAATGCCTAGAAATAAAATCAAAATATTTTTATTTTGCTTATGTTTAAATATAATCCAGATAGAAATTAAACAACAAACAACCTAAGAAGTTTATTTAGGGTACTTATCTAATCCGACGGTTGATCCTAGCTTTAAATTGCATCCAAAATATCCAAACAACTTCAATCCTATGAAACAACTTATAAACCTTAGAAAAATTGATCAGTGTTTGGGGGCTTGCTTAGGCTTCTACATGACTAATCTTGGAGGTGCAATAGTCAATCCCCCTTGGTAATTTTAGCTAACTATTGAAAAATTAAATGAAACAAAATAGATATATGAAACAAACATGCAACAATGAAATGAAATGTAGATAGAATGGATATAACAGAAAGATAGCATGCAAGATGAAAATTAGGGTTTGGGAAGTAGGAACTTGTCCCGAAGCCCCAATTGACCAGATTTATGCCTTGTAAGAGGTAGGCATGAATTTGGTACACAAAATTCACACCCAATACGGACGAGGTGCGAATTTGGTTTAGAGCACTTTTTGGATCCCAAAATACCAAAAATACGATGCAAAACAACAAAAAATAAATCTAACAACTAATAATGTAAGTAAATAATTTGGCTAGTTGATGGGGAAAGCAAGAAGCAATCAAAAGGTGAAATAAGAAACCTAATATGGTGGACATATCCAATCATCAAGACTCCACTTGTTTACCAAGAGCAACTAACACCCAAGCACAAAAAAATAACAATCCCACAACAACAAATCACTTATTAGCATTGAAAAAGAAATCTAGATATCATTAATATCACTTGGGAAAGTGTTGGAGATTTTTCTTGCATCCTTGGGATAAGTTGTCATGCTACAGGAAAACCTACTACCAATGAGCAATTACAAGCTCTGGTCGACCTGCCTCTTTAACCTAGGAATAGAGTTCTTCAATATTTTCTAAACAGACCAGGTATGGTAAGGATACCCTTGAGGTGAACTTAAAGTTTTTAACATTTTATGTTCATGCTCTTCCAGATTTATGGTGGTGAATTAAAGTTTTTATAAATTTGACCAAGCTAAAACAATAACAGTTCAATTATACCTTATGTATGACCGATGCCTTAATCCTTTGGGCTATTGTAGCAAGATTTAATAACAATTCAATGAAAATAGAAAGAAAGGGAAAAGAAGAATTGGTGCAATTACATTCATTCGAATATCATAATAAATGTAACAATTGACCAATGAAATAAACATCCACTATGCGTTCAAATAATGTAACTCATAATAAAGTAAACACACAAAACCGATAACAAAGTTATAACAGGAAAGAAGCCCAGAATTGTATTAATATTTGAATATGATTACATGAAGAGTTGGCATGGATTTGCCATTGAACTCTTAAAATATTAATACAACAAAAATCCTCGTTCGAATATCGTAACAAGGACTTTCCACTCTCCCATTTGAATATCGTAACAACAAAGTCTCTAGACTTTTGGCTCAATAATCTGGAAATGATCTCAGCTTCTTGGGCACTTTCCTATCAGAACCTGCACAACAATGGGAAGAATAAGGGATGGAAAAAGGAGGACACAAAGGGAATACAACAACAAAGAATGGGCACTCGAGTATACCTCTTAGCAAAAATATGCTATGTCAAAAGCTTGATCCTATTTTTGGCTGTAGATGTCCTTCTTATAGCTATGGTGGCTCTGTAACTGTCAAAACTGCTTTCATCTGAACTATCCACTTGGTGCCATCTCCTACCTTGTCATCATCTGGGTGTTGTACAACCTATTATTAGCTATCTCAAAACTAATATTTATTTTTGAAATTGGCTGAGTTGTCATGCCTAGTTGTCATACACCTTCTCCTTTTATTTCCTTATTGTGGGCCCCATGTTGCTTGTTGACTCTGATGTCCTTTGACTTTTCTTGATCGCGTCCTTCTCTTCTTGGCTAGCACCAACCAAGTCAGCCATGTGTACCTAAATTTCTTCATCGATCACATTGAGTGCATCAATTCTGTCTAACACCCTTATTCCCTTGGTCTTGTCTTCTTTTAAGACTATTTTTCTGATCTAGAAGAATATGACTATGTCAAGGGTGGTTGTTGACAAAGAGATGAGTTGGTCAGATAGTTTATCTTCATCAATTTCCTTGCATGGGAATTCTTGAATATCTTTGATGACTAATCGATTGAATCCTTTTAGTGATGAGTAATTTGTGGAGACTGAATATTGAGGTGTTTCAACGTGTTAATTGTATCACATTCCACATTCTCTAATTCCTTAACTGCATTATTCCATCGAGGTCTATCTGCCATAAAACTAGTGACTTTTTCATATTCTATTTGGTAGCTATGACTTTTACCATCAATGGTGACCACTTGTTTGGACCTGATTTGTTCATACTTAGCTTTGCACTTCTCATACACTGGGGAAATAGCTACCACCTTTTTATCTACCCTTTCAATTAGGGGTTTTATTTTCTTGTTTGCTTCTATTAATGCTCCAAAATCCCTACAATAACTTTCAATCATTTTTGCTTCTGCTTCTATGATCTTGACCATATTTTATTTATATTTTGTTATGAGCACTAGGGCCTGTAATTGTCTACTCCCTGAAGGCATTTGTTCCTGAAATTTTTTGACATCAATTTTTAGCTTTTCATTTTTTACCTATAATAGTTATGCTTTAGTCTTCTAGGCTATCATTTCATTTTCAATGGCCAGTGTAGTCTATGCATGTACTTGCACCCCATGTTTCAATAAGGTGATTGTGTCTCCTTCTATCTCTGCATATCCCATCCCGAGATTTATCTGAAGTGACTGTACTCCTTGAGTGGGAATGGTGATGGTGGTCTTGGAGGTAGGACATGAAATTCGTTGAAGGTGAACCTTGAACCCTACTTTTGATCTGAGCTTATATCACCCTATCTTCCATTATAGCTTGGATATGCTCCTCCTCCTCAGAGGTGAATTCTATGATATCCTCTCTTTTGACTAGAGTGAGGCTCATAGGTTCACTAGTACCCATTCCAATTCTAGTTCTCTTATGTGGGGGAGAATTTGAGGAGTCGAGAATTGTTACCTAGTAATCATTAAAAATATCACCAATTACCTTAGTTTTTTGTATTATTTTCCATTCTATTTTAGAGAATTTGATCTCCTTGTTATTTACCTTGAAGGCCACTGGTATTTCCTAGGGTGAAACTGTAATCATTTGTTGTAAATGTTGTGGAGCCATCAAGCTCACTACCAAAATTTTGATTATGAACTAACTTGATGCATTAGAAGTGAGCACTATCTCTTTTCCTTTATTCACACTTGGAGGTTGGGAAGTGGACGAGACACTTATTGCATATTTCATAATTTGGGCTACCACTTCAACCATGATCTTGATTTGCTCAGGTTCTAGACTCATGACTTCAGCGATGGGGTCGATGAAATCTTTTGGGGGAATGACAACTACCTATGGTATTATTTTATCCACTATGTCGTTTCTTATCATTCTGATATTTGCAAAGTAGTTTTCCACCATCTCTATGTGAGTACATGCTTTAGTTAGATTCTTATTATTCCATATTTCTTCTAGATTCACCTTATTTTTTTGGGCCCATAAAAGACTTTCTTCAAATTCATCCCCTCTGTGTATCATTGGTTTGGGCTCAACAATAATGTCTCTGTAGCGGCCTTCAGGATCATATGGCCTCCAGGTGATTTTTATGAAATGGTATGAATCCATTTTGGGTAAGGCTTTCATCATACCAGGATATCCTCTATAAACATATTGCCCTATTTTTCTTGGTGTAGTGACCCAAGGAATCCTAGTCTATTTTCTCTTCCATATCAATCTGGCTTCTTCTACAGATTGCCTCACTATCTCTAAGGCAACCAGTGACTTAGGATAGAATGTGGGTAGAGCCTTGGGTGGTAACTTGGCTCCATATATTCTGATGAAGCTATAGTGTTTGGTGAGAAAGAAATCTCCAACTTTCTTCTCTTTAAGATATTTAACTATACTCGGGCTCATTATGGGGGGTTCTTTCTTAGTGATTACATGATACATAGATGCCAAGAATCTTCCACAGAATTTTGAATAAGTGGAGGTACCATCATATATAAAGGGTAGCCTATCTTGAATGATTTCACTTGGCACACCTCCTAACTAAGTAATTGAACTATCTTTGAACTGCCCAATGATCAAATGAATGAGAAATGAGTAGTGTGAGTATCAGGGTATGAAATATCTATCCTCCTTTATTGCCTTCTACAATTCTTTAGACTCTCTATCCATTGCATTGTACATTATATATTTCCATCTATACATTAGCATTTTCTAGGTTTTTTTGTACTGCACTATCAGGTACATAAATTCGGTGCTGATCCAATTAAGGTCCTTGACCTCCCATAACTATATGGATCATGTCGGCATAATCTCTTGCCCATATGTGAAGTAAAGATTTATGAATGGGAAATTATGTTGACACTAGTTTGTCATAGTCAAAAAACTTTCCATAGAAGGTGGTGTCGATCATATGTTGGGCCTGTGTCAAGACTACCGTTGCATCGTAAACCTATTTTATTGTTTCCAATCCAAATACCTATTCAATATTCTTCGGTGTAATCTTGTAGATAGGCTTGTTTCTTCCATTGACTATGGCCCTGGTTCTCGGGTCATATGAAATGGCCAGCCATGATAGTAGCTTAGGAGAGAAATGTACTCTCGGGCATAAGAGTTTCACCAAATTGGTCTTCCATTTATTGCAGTGAGGACTGCTCTTGTCTTTGTTTGCGTATGCCTTCTTAAAAATGTTCTTCAACAAATACTATGGACATTGCCATTATTCTATGATTGACTAAAAATAGAACTTGGTGAGTTATTCTTCACCCCATACTTTCTCTATGGGTTTCCTTGTGGTCATCTTCTTGAATGACAACTTTTCATCTAGAGTTTTGACCCTTGTCTTGGAGGTAACTTTGTTGGAGGAGGCCATTGTTTGAGTCTCTATGACTGGGCTCTTTGGCTCTATACTGTTCAAAGATAATATAAGCACTGTGAGTTGCCTACTATTGTTATCATGTATTTAAGATGGTTCACACATGAAGCATCATTAATGTTGCACCAACCACCACTATATTGCTGCTATACTTGGCTCACCACCTCACTTCTCATAATGGTCGATCGATCATGGATCATCATCTTCTGGTTGATTTGTGTAATTGGCCATCTGATCATACATGCATCTAATTCTAAATCATTCGATTAGCTCACATTGTATTAAATCCTATGCTTGAATAGATCTAAGGATGAGATTTGTAGTTGGCTTATGTACCTACAACTTTCCAATTAGTCCTCGGTTGTGTCAATGAAATCATCATTGATTCGAGTGTTTCATCGACTTTCTCAGGTGAGGGTCCACGAGATTTTTCTTTAGTGAAGCGTTACTCTAATGGTATGGTAGATTGAATAATGTTCACTATGGATTCTGTGGCACTCGTGCATCAACTATTATCGATGGTTGATCGATCAATCAATGTTTTGATTAATTTTTGTGCAGAAATCATCAGTTGGTGATTCATGTGATTCGATTGAAGCTTTCTTGTTCACTGATTAGATGTTCGATCAGTTAGCCCTCAACCTCTATCAAATTTTGGTCGGTAAATCTTCTTTATATAATACGAATGGAGATTTTATCCACTTACCATTACTCCTCGGTTGAGTGGCTTAGAGTACCCTCATACGTATTGTGTTAAAAAACTTGTGCTAGCCTTTATCGAGGGGGTCAGTATAGTAATAACATTCAACTAAACTATAATGCATGTAAATTTAATATTGGTATACCTTGATTTTTGCTAAATTTACCTTTATTTGGTTTGGTCAATCTCCACTGTTAGCTTTGCTCAGTTGGTAATATTTGACGACTATGATCTGTTCGACTGACGATATCTTGGTATTCATCCTTTTTTGGTTAGAAAGATGTTAATGGATTGCTTTTGATCAACTGATTATTAATTTTTCTTGGCATCGGTCGACCAATCTATGTTACTTGTCAGTCGAGTGATCTTTGCCATGTAAGCTTTTGTTCGGTCAAAGGGTTTCATCATTGATGAGTCAATTAACTTTGACTAAATGGTATGACCGACTCTTTGGTCGAGTGATTTTTTGACTAGTGATCTCTATTATGTTTCAGCCAATCGGCTTCGATCATTGATGAGCTTTTAGGTCGATGATTTTTTTCATACCACATTTTCATTTGGTCGCTCACTCTTTTTGGTTGAGCATATTTTTGTTCAATCTTTGACTTATGAGCTATCAACTTTGACCAGTTTCTTTGAATTTGGTTTAGGCCGAATTATCTTTTTGTGCTACAATGTTCGACTGGTGTGTTACTTGCTTCGGCTGAGTGATGGTGCTTATTTTTACTAATATAGCTTTGACCAATGAGTTGACCTTTTTAAATTGATGCTTTTGGGTTGGATAGAGAATTATCATTTTTTTCGTTCGTTCGAAAGGCTTCGAACCGTTGATATATTTTTGGTCGAGTGGTTCTATTTTATTATTGATTTGATTGATCGATCATTTGGGTGGACGATTCGTTCCTACTATCAACCAAATGCAATTTGATCGATTCTTGTCATTTTTTGATTTTAGTTGTGATTTTTTGCTCATCGATCAATTGGTGACTTGATTTTTTTCATCGCTCGATCGATCAGATCGGTAGTTCATAATATTTTGGAAATATGGGTAGGGAACCCCTTAAGTTTTATTAAAAGTAATTTTTATGCTTCTTAAGGGTGCAAGGTGGTTATGATGTTTCTTGTAATTTTATCCATTTTATGGAGGATGACCAATTATGATGCTGACAGCATTGTTTAGAAATGAATGACTTAAGCATCTAAAGGCTTTATTAATATTCAAAGAATATTAATCCATGAGATTATTTTGAGATAATTAATTGCTTAAAATTTGACTTATTCATTAGCATATCACAAAACATGGAATTTTTTTAATGACCTTCAAATTTTTTAAATTATGGGTACATTCATGTTGTATCAATTTTGGCTACAACATAGGCTCTGACTAGGACAAGTGGTGAAAACATGAGGTATTTGAGGACTCCAGACTCTCCGATTATTAAAAATATTTCAATGAATGACTTGGAGATTTATTTGCTAGAGGATTATTACAAAAGTAAAAACAACAAAACAAATTATTTAAATAGTCTAAAAAGAAAACCCTTAACCAAATAAAATCAGAAGTTCTGGTCTAAAGCCAAATGACTTTCACTCTTAAAGGTTAGTTGTCTAGCATATCTCCAAGGTGGTTTTTAGACAAAATCAATAAAAAATTACTATCACATCAAGCTTAGGCCCAAAGTGTGTGCTTGTGTATTCTTTTTAGTTTTCCTGATCAAAAAGAATTTTCATCAGCTTGGAAGGAGTTAGGCCTATTAGTGATTTCACTCTTTTAAATATATTCACCTTGTCATTGCTCCACTAGCTAGTCAAGCGTTTATAGCTCTAGTGGAGATGACCTTGATCCCTTTTGGACCTTCTCTACTACCAATCAGGCGTCTATAGCCCCGGTAGAGGTTATCTAGAGGGCCCCAAGAACTTGCTCAATTTGCATTATTGAGATTTTTCTTCTTTAGGAAGAATTTTGATAAATTGCAAAGTATTTCAGAGTGTGCTTTTTGGGTTGAGGATCTAGAAGGCTATAGTATTGAGTGTATTTGTTTTTCTAACTATCTTACCAAGGTTGACTAGATTCTCTGATTCTAGAATTACTTTTAAGGTCATGATAATATATGGCTTTGGCCTGATGTATCAACACTTCCAACTTTCATCTATGGTAGTTCCAACCTTATAAGATGATTACTAAACTCCTTGCTTTCTGAGTTGCTAGATCATCTATATTTAATTCAAATCCATCTTCTCTTAATTAACCAAGGGTAGGTTCTAATAGATAGTACAAAAATGATAGGGAGATTTAAAAATCTTCTAATACTCTAAGATTATTGACAACAAAGGAAAACAACATAAAGAAAAATGAATTGAAGGACTCACAGAACACACATTTTTTTATTATTATTATTTTTATTTTTTCTAGTTCCCCAACAGGGGTAATATAGTTTTAGGTGTTGGCCATTTATTGGGATTTTCATGAGATCACCCTCTAAGGTCTGTAACCTGTACGTATTTGGGCCAATGATCTAAACTATTTGGTAGGGGCCTACCCACTTGGGTTCGAGCTTACCTTTTTCTCTGTGTTTCTCATTTTTGGGGTCCTAGTAAATGATTATGTCCCCTTCAAAGAATGAAGTTCCTTTGGCTTTCTTGTTAAAGAGTTGCATTGTCTTTTGGGTTTGTTCAAACATCTTGTCCAATGCATTTCTTCTTTCTTCCTACAATTGTGCAATCTGATCTAACCTCCTTTGTAAGGCATTGGGATTTTCATGATATTGTAGTAATAAGGATAGGGCTATTCTTTTTGTGAGAGGGGGTAGCAGGGCTTTCTCTCCAAATACCATTTCATATGGATTTTTTCCTGTGTTCCTCTTAACAGATAATCTGTCTGCCCATAAGGTAAATTTTAGTTCATTGTCCCAACTCTTTTTATTTTTACCCAATGATCTTTTAATTCTGGTTATTAGATTTTTATTTGATGATTCGACTAGACCATTGCCTTGGGGATAATAGTTGGCAGAATGAGAAAGTTCTATTCCATATTTTGCACAAAACTCTATCATTTCAAAGGAGACAAAGTATTTTCCATTATTAGTTACTAATTTCTTTGGGGCTCCAAATCTAGTTAAAATGTTTTCCTCTAAGAAATTTATGACTACCTTAGTTGTTGAGTTTCTCAGAGGAGTTGCTTCCACCCATTTAGTAAAATAGTCTATTGTGGTGATGATCCATTTGTGTCTGCCTGAGGAATTTGGATTTATTTCACCAATAAGGTCGATTCCCCATTGTGTGAAAGGTGCTTCTATGATTACTGGCTGGAGAGGCATTGTTGCTAATTTTTTCTTTCTTGCAAACACTTGACAATTATGGCAACTTATTACATATTGGTGAACATATTTGAATAAGGAAGGCCAGTAATAACCTGCTCTCATGATTTTATTTGTAGTTGCTTTTGGGATAAAGTGACCCCCACAAAATCCATCATGAAATTCTACTATTACTTCTAATGTTTCTTTTTCAAACAAACACAACAATAATACCCCATCTGGGTGTTTCCAATAAAGTTTACCTTCTTGAGTGTAATATTTTTGAGCCTATTGTTTGACTGATCTTATTTTGTTTGTAGACATGCCTCTGGGGAAAGACAAGGTTTGAAGGTACATTAGGATATCATCATACCATTTGCATTCAACATTATTTGTTCTTCTGATGTCATGCATATCATCGACTGTGGCAATGTTCTGCATGTCTTCTCCTTCTTTATTAGCCAGATACTTAGCTAGACCTTGTCCTCTGATTATTTTCACAGCTTTAAATTCTACATCATACTATAGCAATTTGACCATCCACCTAGTAGGACTACCTATCGGTTCAGGTTGGGTGAAAACATCTTTTATAGTAGTAAATGGAATACAACATATAATCTTGTTTGAACCAAAGATCCCTTTAAAATGTTCCAGAGCCTGAATCATAGCGTACGCTTGTTTCTCAATCATTTTGAACCTTAGTTGAGCTCCCTTGAGTCCTATACTCATGAAGGCTATTGGTCTCTCATTCATTTCATCATCCTTTTGGGAAAGGACTACAGTAATGGTGTGTTCAGAAGCGAATGAGTATATGTTAAAACTTTTTGAGTAATCAAGACAGTTCAACACTAGGGCAGTGGTGATAGCATCTTTAATTTTTTGAAAATCCCCAAGGTTCTCCTTTATCCATTTGATGTCAGCATTATTTTTAATCATGTTGTTAATGGGTTGAGCTATTTCAATGAAATTTTGCACAAACCTTCTTACAAAATTAATTTTACCAAAGAATGATCTGACTCCTTTCAAGTTTTTAGGGGGAGGTATCTTGGCAATAGCTTCTACTCTTGATGGATCAATGCTTATTCCCTTTTTTGATACTATATGACCTAGGAGTTTTCCTTGTGTTGCTTCGAATATACATTTCTTTGGGTTCAAAGATATTCCATATTATTTGCATCTAGCAAAAACTATGGCTAGATGTTCAAGATGATCTTCAGGGTTTTTGGAAAACATTGTTATGTCATCTAAATAGACAACTACTATCTTGAACATTAGTCCTTTAAAGGTAAATTCCATGGCCCTTTGGAATTTTGCTCCTGCATTCATTAATCCAAATGGTATTCTCAGGTATTCAAAGGTGCCCCAAGGGGTAGTGAAAGCAGTTTTGTATCTGTCTTTAGGATTTACCTGAATCTGATTATATCTTGAGAATCCATCTAGTAATGACATTCTAGATGAGCCTACTATAACTTGCAACAATTGTTCCATGTTGGGTAGGGGATAATTATCTTTGAGTGAACTTTTATTCAAATTTCAAAAATCAACACAAAGCCTAATCTCTCCATTTTTCTTCCTCACTGGTACTAAGTTTGCTATCCAAGAAGAAAATCTTACTTTTCTCACTATTTTTGCATCCAATAGTTTTTGAACTTCTTTTTGCATGATTGGGTGCAAGGTGGGGTTAAAATTCCTTTGCTTTTGCCTAAATGGTTTAGCATCCTCTTTGAGGGGAATGATGTGAGTCATGACATCAGTTTTGAACATTTTTAGATCTTCATAACTCCAGGAAAAAGATTCTTTATTCTTCTTCAGAAAGCTAATGTACTGTTCTTTTTCTTCTTTTGGTAAGGCCTTATCAATCTTAACCAATCTAGGCTCCTCATCTGTTCCAATATTTATATCATCGACTTCTATTTCTTTGAGGAGTGGTTTGTATGCCTTATCAAAATCATCAAATAGGCTTTCTAAAGAAACTAACCCCTTTGGGATTCTATTTGTTTTTAGTTGAATTACTTCTACAGGTTCTCCAATAATGCTTTTCAACTTTTCTTCATCTTCCTCCTCACATAGAACATCTAAACTTTTTAACTTTTATTCTCTTCTACAAAATTGACCAAGTTAACTATAGTGTCATATGATCTTACCATCTCTACTAAATATTTGTTAAATGGTTCTCTCCTTAAGGTCATATTTTTTTCTTGAGATAGGGACTATGACAAAAGACCAATCTAATTGTATAGAATCACCCAACTATTCTGCCTAGTGACTACTTAAAAGTAATAAGAAGAAAGGGTTCACATCAACTACTACAACGTCCATCACTATAAATTTCTTGGGATATTGATCTAATAAGATTAGCAAACAAGTAATAATCCCTACACAAGGTATCTGCCTACTATCCATTACTGACACGTGGAGATTCCCTAGTACAAATTAGTCCTAGTTGGTCTGCTATCTATTTGGGCATGATGTTATGGGATGCACCACTATATAGCATGCAGTTGTGAATGACATACCTTTCTCCTTCATCTGAGTTATATCTGAGGGACACATAAAATGGTCTAACAGATGAGGGTGTTCTAGTCTCATGATTGGAGGGCTTGACTATATTACAAGACTATGTATCTTTTTGTTCAATCAAGCCAAAAGCTTTACACACCTATTCTCTATATTTTTGAATATTCATTAACTCACCAAAGGTAATGTTAAATTTTTGCTTACTTAGTTCAGAACCAACATCAAACTCCATCTTCTTAACATCTAGCATTTTGGTACATTCCTCATGTGGTAGTTGTTCATTTATTTCTACATTTTCAAGAACAGTTTTGTTTTGATTTTTTTCTATTTTTTCTTTTTGTGCATTATTATTTACAGTAGACTATCCCCTAGTCTCCTTGTTTGAGATTTTATCAGTTTTATTAGGTACAGTCCTATTTCTCAGATTTAAGGTATTTGCTTCTAGTTCTTCCACCTCTTGAGCTATTGGGATTACTTTCCCTTGTTTCATTTTATCATACCTAGTTTCTTGTCCTCTTTGTAGGATTTTAGTATTTTCTACAACTAGGATTTTAGGGTGGTGATTTGAAGCATATAAATCCATATTTTCCTCGAATAACCTTTCTCTAGATTCATCTTCAAGAGTCCAACATGCATTAATCCTGATATCCTCTTTAGATTCATCCTCTAAGTCCATGGTATTATGCATACCTAGATATATACCACAATAATCTAGGTTATGAGGAGCATCACATGTTGAATAGTAATAGGGAAATTTTTTTACTAGGTTGACAGTGGGTATAGGATTTGGAACTGAGTCATGGTCCTTCTTCGTTTCTCTCTTTCTCCAACCATTACCATTATTTCTATTTTTGTTCCCTTCATCATAATTGTTGTTACCCCAGTTCCTATTAAAATTCCTCCTAAATGGTGGTATGTTGTCTCCTTGTTGTCTATCAACTTGAGGGTGAGAAGTCTCACCATTGCTCTCTTTATTTCTTTCTATCTTGGCTAATCTATTGTTCATTGTGTTAAATATTTCTATCATTTGATTAGCCAATTTCTCCATAGGATCTTGTTCAGATCTCTTCTATAGGTTGAAACCTACTTTCTTAGGTTTCCTATTAGGTTGACTAACTTCTAGAGAATATGGTTTCATTTTTCCACTATCTAACATATTCCTTTCAATCTCTATGGCTTTATCCATACACTCGTCTATGGTAGTAACATGTTCTTGTCTTAACTCGTAGTTAAATTCTCTTGGAAAGGCATTTTTATAAAAATAGATTGATTGTATATTGTTTGGCCTTAGATCGATGGGGATTTTATTTATGGCTTTAGAAAACCTTCTATTAAAATCATCTAATGACTCGTTTTCTTTCTTCTTCATTATTTCCAGGTTTGTTAGCAATGATTGTTCATTTTTTCTTTCACCAAACTTTTTTAGAAAGATAGTTTCCATCTTAGTGAAATTGGCAATGTCATTATCAAGAAGGGTATTAAACCATTCTCTAGCATATTTTTCTAGGGTTTGGAGGAATAGTCTTAGCACTATATCTTCATGTTCTACTTCTAGACTGTCCATAGCATACAAGAAGCTTTTAACGTGATCCTCTCCTATAACTGCATTATTTCCTTAGAATTTGGGTAAATACTTATGAGCTTTACTAGGAAGATCATGTAGCGATGTCGATAATTGGAATGGCTTGTATCTATTGGTCCTCCATAACTGAATGTTAGGTGGTGGATTGGCCATGTTAACTACTGGAGGTGCTTGGATTGGATTGACAGGAATCACAACAAGAGGTGTAGTATTTATTCCACTGGGAACAGTAGGAGGTGTTTCAAATATATTCTCTACTATAACAATATCTATATCAGAACCTTTTGGAGATGAACTAGAAGGATTAGTTCTAAAAAATACCTCTGGATCTGAGAATTTTGGATAAAGCTCTTGAGTGGTTCTTCTTGTTCGTGCCAGCACATTTTGCTTCTTCTCTTAATATTTTAAAATTTTCTTGGTTTGACCAGTTAGAGTTGCCAGCACGATGGGGTGTAGAAGTAACAAATGTCTGGTTGAGATTGCTTGACTTATATTATTCTCAATCACTTAAGGTACAATATTTTTCAAGAATCAAGAATCAAGAATCAAGAATCAAAAATTAAGAAAATCAAGAAAATTATATAACCATTGTTTCTTGAAAAATAAAATTGGAAACTATGAGCATATGTGGGAAATAGACTCAAAAGGATTCAAAATTGAAAAACTGGATACACTGGTTCCCTTTAGGTTGATTGTTGCCAATAAATATTTATCGTTAGGTTCTAAACTGTAATGAAAATTACAAGTTCATTCCCCGACAATGACGCCAATAAACTGTTGGAGATTTTTCCTGCATCCTTGGGATAAGCTATCACGCTATAGGAAAACCTACTGCCAATGAGCAATTACAGGCTTTGGTTGACCTGCCTCTTTAACCTAGGAATAGAGTTCTTCAATATTTTCTAAACAAACCAGGTATGGTAAGGATACCCTTGAGGTGAACTTAAATTTTTTAACATTTTATGTTCATGCTCTTCCAGATTTATGGTGGTGAATTAAAGTTTTTTATAAATTTGACCAAGCTAAAACAATAACAATTCAATTATACCTTATGTATGATCGGTGCCTTAATCCTTTGGGCTATTGTAGCAAGATTTAATAACAATTCAATGAAAATAGAAAGAAAGGAAAAGAAATAATTGGTGCAATTACATTCATTCGAATATCGTAATAAATGTAACAGTTGACCAATGAAAGAAACATCCACTATGCATTCAAATAATGTAACTCATAATGAAGTAAACACATAAAATCGATAACAAAGTTATAACAGGAAAGAAGCCCATAATTGTATTAATATTTGAATATGATTACATGAAGAGTTGGCATGGATTTGCCATTGAACTCTTAAAATATTAATACAATAAAAATCCTCGTTCGAATATCGTAACAAGGACTTTCCACTCTCCTATTCGAATATCGTAATAGTAGAGTCTCTAGACTTTTGGCTCAATAATCTGGAAATGATCTCAGCTTCTTGGGCACTTTCCTATCAAAACCTGCACAAAAATGGGAAGAATAAGGGGTGGAAAAAAAGGAGGACACAAAGGGAATACAATAGCAAAGAATAGGCACTCGAGTATACCTCTTAGCAAAAATATGCTATGTCAAAAGCTCGATCCTATTTTTTGGTTGTAGATGTTCTTCTTATAGCTGTGATAGCTCTATAACTATTAAAATTGCTTTCATCTGAACTATCCACTTGGCGCCATCTCTTGCCTTGTCATCGATCGGGTGTTGTACAACCTGTTATTAGTTGTCTCAAAATTAATATTTATTTTTAAAATTGGTTGAAGTCCTGCCTAGTTGTCATCCACCTTCTCCTTTCCCTTTCTTTCCTGTTGTGGGTCCCATGTTGCTTGTTGACTTCTATATCCTTTGAATTTTCTTGATCGCGTCCTTCTCTTCTTGACTAGCACCAACCAAGTCAGCCATATGTATCCATATTTCTTTGTTGATTGCATTGAGTGCGTCAATTCTGTCTAACACCCTTATTCCCTTGGTCTTGTCTTCTTTTAAGATTGTTTTTTTGATCTGGAAGAATCTGACTATGTCAAGGGTGGTTGTTGACAAAGAGATGAGTTGGTCAGATAGTTTATCTTCATCAATTTCCTCGCATGGGAATTCTTGGATATCTTTGATGACTAACCGATTGAACCCTTTCAGTGTTGAGCAATTTGTGGAGACTGATATTGAGGTGTTTCAACCTGTTAATTGTATCATGTTCCACATTCTCCAATTCCTTGATTGTGTTATTCCATCGGGGTCTATCTACCATAAAACTAGTGACTTTCTCATATTCTATTTGGTAGCTATGACTTTTACCATCAATGGTGACCACCTGTTTGGACCTGATCTGCTCATACTTGGTCTTGCACTTCTCATATACTGGGGAAATAGTTGCCATCCTTTTATCTACCTTTTCTATCAGGGGTTTTATTTTTTTGTTTGCTTCTATTAATGCCCCAAAATCCCTACAACAACTTTCAATCATTTCTACTTTTGCTTCTATGATCTTGACCATATTTTATTTATATTTTGTTGTGAGCACTGGGGCTTGTAATTGTTTACTCCCTGAAGGCACTTGTCCCTGATCTTTATTGATTTTAGTTTTCAGCTTTTCATTTTTTCACTTGTAACAGTTTTGCTTTAGTCTTCCAGGCTATCATTTCCTTTTCAATGGCTAGTGCAGTATGTGCATGTACTTGCACCCCATGTTTCAATAAGGCAATTGTGTCTCCTCCTATCTCTACATCTCCCATCCCAGGATTTATTTGAAGTGAATGTACTCCTTGAGTGGGAATGGTGATGGTGGTCTTGGAGGTAGGACCTGAACTTGCTGAAGGTGAACTTTGAACCCTGATTCTGGTCTGAGCTTCTATCACCCTGCCTTCCATTATAGCTTGGATATGCTCTTCCTCCTCAAAGGTGAATTTTGTGATATCCTCTCTTCTGACTAGAGTGAGGCTCATAGGTTTACTAGTACCCATTCCAATTTTAGCTCTCTTATGAGGGGGAGAATTTGAGGAGTCGAGAATTACTACCCAGTAATCCCTAAAAATATCACCAAATCCCCTATCTTTATGTATTCTTTCCCATGCTACTATAGATATTTTTATCTCCTTGTTGTTTACCTTGAAGGCCACCGGTATTGCCTGGGGTGAACCTATAACCATTTGCTATAAATGTTGTGGGGCCATCAAGCTCACTACTAGAATTTTGACTGTGAACTGGCTTGGTGTAGCAGAAGCGAGGACAATATATTTTCCTTTGTTCACACTAGGAGGTTGAGAAGTGGACGAGGCACCAATAGCATCTTCTGTAATTTGGGCTACCACTTCTACCATGATATCAATTTTTTCGAGTTCTAGACTCATAACTTCTATGATGGGGTCGATGAAATATTTTGGGGGAATGATGGCTACCTATGGTATTATTTTATCCATTGTGTCATTTCTTATCATTTTGAGATCTACGGAGTAGTTTCCCATAGCCTCTGTGTGATTATATTCTTTAGTTATATTCTTATTATTCCATAATTCTTCTAGCTTCACCTTGTTATTATGGGCCCATAAAAACCTTTCTTCAAATTCATCACCTCTGTGTATCATCGATTTGGGCTCAACGATAATGTCTCTGTAGTGGCCTTCGGGATCATATGGCCTCTAGGTGATTTCTACGAAATGGTATGAATCCATTTTGGGTAAGGCTTTCATCATACCAGGATATCCTCTATAAACATACTGTCCTATTTTTCTTGGTGCAGTGACCCAAGGAATCCTAGTCTATTTTCTCTTCCATCTCAATTTGGCTTCTTTTGTAGATTGCCTCACTATCTCTAAGGTAGCCAGTGATTTACGACAAAATGTGGGTAAAGCCTTGGGTGGAAATTTGGCCCCATATGTCCTGATGAAGCTATAATGTTTGGTGAGAAAGAAATCTCCAACCTTCTTTTCTTCAAGATATTTGATTATACCCGGGCTCATTCTGGGGGTTCTTTCTTAGTGATTACATGATACATAGATGTAAAAAATCTTCCACAAAATTTTGAATAAGTGGAGGTACCATCATATATGCAAGGTAACCTATCTTGAATGATTTCACCCGACACACCTCCTAAATGAGTAATTAAACTATCTTTGAATTGCCCGACGATCAAATGAATGAGGAATGAGTAGTGTGAGAAGTGGGGCATGAAATCTCTATCCTCCTTAATTACCTTTTGTAATTATTTAAACTCTCTATCCATTGTATCGCACATTATATCTTGCCATCTATACATTGGCATTTTCTAGGTCTTGTTGCACTGCACTATCAAGTACATAACCTCTGCGCTGATCTAGTTAAGGTCCTCGACCCCCATAACTATATGGATCATGTCGGCATAATCTCTCACCCACCTGTGAAGTAAAGACTTGTGAATGGGAAAGTCTATTGACACTAGTTTATCATAGTCAAACAACTTTCCATATAAGGTGGTGTCGATCATATGTTGGGCATATGCCAAAGCTACCGTTGCATTGTAAACCTGTTTCACTGTTTCCAATCCAAATACTTGTTCAATTTTCTCTAGCGTAATCCTGTAGATAGGTTTATTTCTTCCATTGACTATGGCTCTAGTTCTTAGGTCATACAAAATGGCTAGCCATAATAGTAGCTCAGGAGAGAAATGTACTCTCGGGCATAAGAGTTTCACCAAATTGGTTTTCCATTTATTACAACAGGGACTACTCTTGTCTTTGTCCATGTACGCCTTCTTAAATATGTTCTTCAGCAAATATCGTGGGCGTTGCCATTCTTATATGCTTGATTGAAAATAGAACTCGACGAGTTCTTCTTCACCCCATACTTGCTCTACAGGTTTCCTTGTGGTCATCTTCTTGAATGACAACTTTTCATCTAAATTTTTGACCCTTGTATTGGAGGTAACTTTTTTTGAGGAGGCCATTGTTTGAGTCTTTGTGACCGGGCTCTTTGGCTCTATATTGTTCAAGGATAATATAAGCACTGTGAGTTGCCTATGACTGTTATCATGTATTTAAGTTGGTTCATGCATGAAGTATCATTAATATTACACCAACAACTACTATATTGTTAATATAATTACTCACCACCTCACTTCTCATAACGGTCAATCGATCGTGGATCGTTGCCTTATAATTGATTTATGTAACTGGCCATCTGATCATACATGCATCTGATTCCAAATAATCTAATTAGCTCATGTTGTATTAAAGCCTGTACCTAAATATATTCAAGGCTAAGGTTTTTAGTTGGCTTACGTGTCTGCAACTTCCTAATTGGTCCTCAATTGTATCTGCAAAATCATCATTGATTCAATTGTCCCATCAACTTTCTCGAGTGAGGATACACAAGATTTTACTTTAGTGAAGAATTGCTCTAATGGTATGGCAGTTTGATTGATGTTTACCATGGATTTCAAGGCACTCATGCTTTAACTATCATCGATGGTTGATCAAATGATCAATGTTTTAATTACTTTTTATGCAAAAATAATCGATTGGCGATTCATGTGATTCAGCCAAAGCTTTCTTGTTTGCTAATTGGATGTTCAACCAGTTAGCCCTCAACATCTACCAGATTTTTATCAGATGACTCTTCTTGAGTTTGCATGAATGGGTATTTTGGTTGCTTACAATTACTCCTCAACTGAGTGGCTTAGAGTACCCTCGTACGTGTTGCGTTAAAAAGCTTATGCTAGCCTTTATCAAGGGGGTCAATATAATAATAACATACAACTAAACTATAATGCATACGGATTTTA
This sequence comes from Wollemia nobilis, assembly GCA_028583015.1. Classification (NCBI taxonomy): domain Eukaryota; kingdom Viridiplantae; phylum Streptophyta; class Pinopsida; order Araucariales; family Araucariaceae; genus Wollemia; species Wollemia nobilis. Next base: position 8,286,924 of record JAQPPZ010007530.1, read on the forward strand.
ATGTCGGTGTACCTTAAATTTTGTTGAATTTAGCTTTATTTGGTTTGATTAATATCTACCATTAGCTTTGCTCGAATCATAATATTCGACGACTATGATATGTTTGATCAAAAATATCTTGGTATTCATATTTTTTTAGCCAAAAAGATGTTAACAACTTTGCTTTGGCCACATCATTGATTTGGTCGACCAATTATTAATTTTTCTTGGCATCGATCGATCGATCTATGTTACTCGTCAGCCAAGTGATCTTTGCCATGTAAGCTATTGTTAAGCCAAAGCGTTTCATTATTTATGAGTCAATCAAATTTGATTGAATGGTCTGACCAACTCTTCGATTGAGTGATATATTGACCGTTGATCTCTATCGGGTTTTGATCGATTGACTTTGGCCGTTGATGAGCTTTTGGATCGATGATTATTTTTTTTTGCACCACGTGTTTAGTTGGTCACTCCCTCTTTTTGATCAAGCACTTTTTTATTCAGCCTTTGACTTCTGAGCTTTCAAATTTGATTAATTTATTTAAATTTGGTTTTGGCTAAATTATCTTTTCGTGCTGCAATATTTGGTTGGTGTGTTACTTACTTCGGCCAAGTGATGACGCTCATTTTTTCTAACATGAATTTGACCAATGAGTTGACCTTTTTTGATTGATGCTTTCAAGCTGGATATAGAATTATCATTTTCTTTGTTCGATCGAAAGGCTTCGAATCGTTGATGGATTTTCAATCGAGTGGTTCTCTTTTATTGCTGATTTGATCGATCGATCGGTTGGGTGGCCGATTAATTCCTACTATTAATCAAATAATTTTTTGATTAGTTCTTGTCATTTTTTTCTTTTGGCTATGATATTTTGCTCATCGATCGATTGGTGACTTGCTTTATTTTCATCGCTCGACCAATCGAATTGGTAGTTCGTAATATTTTGGAAATGCGGGTAGGGAACCGCTTAAGTGTTATTAAAAGAAATTTATATGCTTCTTAAGGGTGCGAGGTGGTTATGATGTTTATTGTAATTTTATCCATTTGATGGAGGATGACCAATTATGATGCTAACATCATTATTTAGAAATGAATGACTTAATCATTTGAAGGTTTTATTAATATTCAAAAAAATATTAATCCATAATATTGTTTTGAGATAATTAATTGCTTAAAATTTAACTTATTCATTAGCATATCCAAAAACATGGATATTTTTTAATGACCTTCAAAATTTTGAAATTATGGGTACATTCATGTTGTATCAATTTTGGCTACAACAAGAAGATATAGGAAAAATTGGAATCCAACCCTTTATTTATAAGAAGTTTGGAGGGCTATAATATGGGAAGAATAGAATTTCACCCCAGGCAAGAGCTGACATCAAAAGGGGACGACGAGGGGGGAGGGGTTTGAGAGAAAATTCCCTTAATTTCTAAATTCACAATCCATTCTTATAGGGTGCAAATTTTGCAAGCCAAATTCATGCCTTGTATGGGTTGGATGCGAATTTGGCAAGGTTGGGAAAAAAGGGCAAAATAAGAGGGGAAAAGGGACTCAAATTTGCACTTAGCAAGTTTGGGTGTCTTCCTAAAGATCTAAGGAAATATTGAATCATTTTTATGGGTCAATTTTCCATGTCTACACCTATCTAGGGATGCCCTTATTTAAGGGGAGGACGAGGATAGAATCACAGAATCCAGTTATAAGTAAAATAAAAAATAAACAATGAGCATGAAAAGGTAGATGGTTATCTTTAGCAAGAGTGCAACTAATTAAATTAGTCTTACAAGCCATTCCAACTTATTATATGTCCTTGTATACTATGCCAAAATTAATAGAAAATAGTTTAATCTTTGTTATGCGGTCATTTTTATGGTTAGGATTACAAGATAAAAGGAAATTTTATTTGATGAAATAGACCAAGGTGTGTGATGATAAAACTAAGGGAGGTCTCTATTTAGGAGTTCTTACAAATGTAAAATTAGATCTTAGGAGAAAAATACATTTGAGATTGTATAAAGAGAGTCAAAGACAATGGGAAAAAATTCTTCTAAGTATGTTGAGCCTAATGACCCAAGCTTAATATTTATTGCATTCTCTCTACCAAATGGTTCCGCACTATGCAATGGTTTAAAAAAATCAAGTGATATAGTTATTAAAGGTTTAATATGGGTGTTAGAAATTGGAGAAAAAATTTCTATTTGGATGGATACTTGGTGTGATAAAAAACCACTCAATCTATATCCAATTTTGAAATCATGGATGAGATTACTTAAAGATAAATATGGTAATAGGGTTTCAAACATTTTTTACAATGATTAGGAAGAAATATACAAAGGGAAAGAATATTTTTTTATAGGTATATAAGACATTGATGCTAGGAAGTAGTTGAGTAGAAAGATAACAATGATGATTGTTCCAAGGGGAGCCATGGATAAGTTGATTTGGAAGTTGAATAGCTCAAGGGAATACACAACAAGAAGTGGATATAATATAAAGCACCATGGAGATGGAGAGGGAAGAAAGTAGAGAGGGGAGGGCTCTGGTCCCTCCCCTGCTCCCCTCCCATGGTTCCTGGGTTCCTGCCCAGTCCCTGGCTCAACCCAGGTCATCCCTCCCGGGGAGTGGTTGTTTGCGGATGATCTCCTGGGGGGAGATCCTTCTCCACTATCTGCGCCCCTCTCAGCCGGCTAGGGTTTCCTTGGTTGTTTTTTTGGACTGGTGCTTCCCAGGGATCCCTGTTTGGTTGGGGATCCCTTCCCTTTTTCCCTTAGGCTTCCCCCTGGGGTTTTTTGCAGGTTATTCACGTGGATCTGGTCCCCTGCGTTTCTCGATGCGGTGGAGGTGACGGTTTAGGGTTTGGATAGCTTCCCCATTTTTCTTGTGAATCCTCGACGGGCTCTGTGCTTGGACGGGATTCTTGGTCCCTGCTGCTGGGATCCTCTTTTGTTTTCCCGGGGCGGGTTCCTTGTGGTGCAACTCTCTGGTCACTTCCTGATGGGCTGGATCCTCTCTGTGCTGGCTGTCGGCTTCCTGCAGGATGGCTCTCGCTGAACTAAATGTTTTCCCGATGGGCGGGATGGTTTCTCCACAGGGCGGGATCTGCCAAATCCATATGTTTTCCCGTGAGGTGGGATCCTTTCTTTTCTGCTGGTTTCCCGGATGGCGGGATTTCCTTGTTGCTTCCCGCTAGGCGGGACTGTTTGTGGTGGTTTTGACTGCTTCTCGCGAGGCGAGATTTTATTGTAACGGTTTTTCTGTGCTTCCTGTTGGGCGGGATCTTCTCGATGGTGGTTTTTGGCTACTCCCCGCTGGGCGGGATCTCCAAAACTACTTTCTTTCTTATTTGTTTATTTCCCACTAAGAGGGATTGTTTCATGCTTACTGTTACCGCTGGGTGGGATTTCTGTTTTGGTGTTCAGTTTCAAGGGATTGATGCCCTAGGCCCATTGCTTATGTAATCAGGTTTTGGGATCCTTGTTAAAACCCGCTATAAATACAAACACATATAAAGCACCATCAAAATAGGAATATCACAAGATTATGAAAATATATTTGGGATAGCCCAAGCATTCCTAAAGTCAAAATGTTTGTTTGGTTAGTAGGTCATAGAAGAATTTTATCCTAGGATAACCTTATGAAAAGGGGTTTTCATGGCCCCTCAAAATGTGTTCTTTGTAAAATGAAGGAGAGTATAGACCATCTCTTGGGACACTGCTCAATAGTTTGGAAACTATGGCAATGGATTCTTAATATGTTTGGTAAATGCATGGTGATGAATGGAAGAATTGAAGAATGGTTAGAGCAATGACAAAGCACTTTTAAAAGTGATATTTTATAGATAATCTAGAATTTATCAAAAGATACAATACTTTGGATTGTATGGATAGAAAGGAATAAAATAATATATAAAGGAAAGAAAAATAGTTTAGAGGTAATAAAAAGGAAGATTTCTTTAGTCTTAGAGGAGTCTAAACCAACCCCATCAACTCACCCAATACCTAATATAGAAGGAAAGAGCCTCGATAGATGGAGTCAAGTCATCAAATGGAATTATGATGTTCAAGATAGGAGAAACAAAAAGAAAACAAAGAATATAAAAAGGAAATCACCAAATGTGGAGTTGGTCAAAATGAATTTTTATGGAGTATCTAAAGGAAATCCAAGACTAGCAGTAGGAGGAGGAATAATTAGAAATAATAGGGGAGATATTTTGTCTCATTACACTTTCAATAGTGTATTTAAGACAAATAATGAAGTTGAAGCTTGGGAGGCTTTGGAATGGTTAAAAATATGCAAACAAATGAAATGGAACAAAGTACGAATGGAAGGTGACTCACTCATAGTAATAAATGCAATTTTGAGGAAATCAAAGGCTCCATGGAACATAGAAGAGATAATTGTGGAAATTCAAGACCTTGCTATAGAGTTTGAAGAAATCATGTTTATATATACATTAAGGGAAGAAAATAAATATGCAGATAGGCTAGCCAATATAGGGGTTTTAATTGAGGATCATGAAGTGAAATTCTCTTTTCCTTGGTTAGAGGAAGTAGTAAGGTTAGTTGAAGCTGATAAGAAAATGTCTACTGTCTGAATCAAGTAATGATTAAGATTTACTTTAATGTTTTCTACTGGTAATATATGCTTTATTTTATAACATTAATGTGCTTTTGTATAAACTATGTATTACATTTTTTGTGCTTTCACTTGTGCTTCAGGAAGGAAACTAGCAATCTAGATATGGTAAAATGGCCTATGATAGTGCAATATTTTGGAAATATTACTCTACTAGATGCAATACATATATAATAGAGGTGAAGTTTTGGTATTGTGAAGGTTGTAGAAAAATGTCAAGAAGGATGCTGAATTCTGGAATATTTGTATTCACATAGAAAATTGAAAAAGTTTCAAAAAATGAAAATAAATAATTTAGACATTTTATGTAAAATGATGTAGGTTTCTAGCTATAGCAACTCAATTGAGATGAGAATTGAATTTATTTGTAAACTATCATGCTCTAAATAAGAGAGTTGTTATTTTTCAAGGGTGGGAGATCCAAGTACAATCTCTTGTTCTCCAACAATATATATATGTTTGAGGTTGTGACTATTTGATTTTTTTTTTCGTAGTTCATATATGTATGTATGCTTATGTGTGTATACTAGAGGCCATGTCTGTCCTTTATATGTAATTTGTGCTTAACATGTTGAGAGGAGGAAGTGTTAGCCTTTGATTTTTTGGTGCATTACACTCATGCATTCATGTGCCTTACTATTATGCAGTGGAATATTATTATGATATGATCTTGGTGCATCAACCCTTATTAGCTTAGGTTAGATTAGGATATTTTAACTTTTGCTATCCTAAATTTGGTTATATTAGGATAGAGTAGAAAGACCATTGAAGATCACATCTTAATAGGAGATGGCCTTGTAAAAAACCCTAGAGGCAATCCAATTGAGCTAATTCCTATGCTCTTAGGGTTGCCTTGTTGTGTCACTTTATGTGAGGCATGATGGTTAATCATTTGATCCTTACATCTAGTGACCATGAAAATAAAAGAGGGTAACAAGATGGACTGCAGTCATTACTACCACTATTAGATACTACAATACACATCCAAAAAGCACTTATGCTAGGGATTCAAATGAATAAGAGAAGATAATGTTATCACCTCCTCTACAGATAAGCTCTTTCAATATTTCATAGTTGCATAAGGTAAGACCTAAAGGCATAAATATTCCTCTTATAGCATGCATCACCTTGTTTGAATATTTCCACTTGCCCTTAGACCACCTAATTTGCATCACTAAAAGAGGCTTTGCATTAACCTACTTAAAATAAGGGCTATAATAAATTTCCAAGAGTAACTGGATAAGAAATAGAAGAAGGAAGAGATAATGAATGATTAGATATTCATGAATAAGTTGAATCAATCACCTAAAGGAGGAAGAGGGATTGAATAAATCACATCTTGAATCCTTTTCCTATAAGCCTCCAAAGACTCAAAATATGTTTCATCTATCATAAATCCAACTACATATTCCAAAGAAGTGGATCAATGATTGTGATTGCATAGAATATTTTAAATATTTCCTTTTAAAAAGGGAAATAGGGTTTGAGGACTATTCCACACAATTTGGACCCTAACACTAGCATAGGTCCATAAAATGATGTCATAAATGTGTAGATTTTTGCAAAATCATATGATTTAAAAAATGCACTCAAAACACTTTTGTATGCAACCTCTAAAATTTTTGCCCAAATAGTCCTTAGAAATAAAAAAATAATGCCTCAAACCTTAGAATATCAATAACCAGTACCAATTAACAATTTGGTGCACTCTTATTTGTTGGTGTCAACCATTCATTTTCTACCACCTACCTACCTTTGATTGGATGGAATCTTACCACTTATTGCATCATGATTGGATAAATATGTATATAAGTACAATAAGGTTATATGACACACATGAGTACCACATTAGTCAAATATCATCTATACTTTTTTGCAAAAATCATGAGTGATTATGAAGAAGTTTAAACCTTGATCCTCATGGTGCTAAACACATTGTGCTAGCCAAATCAACAACCACAAAATTATGAGGGAAAAACATATCTCTTCTACATCCTACTCCAACTCATGGAAACCAAGAAAAAAGTGAGTAAAATATTTGAATATGCATTCTCCTTTTCCTAAAATTTTCCTACTAACCATTTTGCCAACACACATAGTGGTGCTTCAAAAGCCTATCCCTTCATAGAAGATACTATGCTTCCTTGTTGATGCAAAAGAAAAAAATATTGTGATTCAATCTTGTGACCTTATGTATCCAATGCATCGTGCTAACCACCATGCCATGCAACCAACTATAACAGAGGAAAAGATTTAAAAAAATGCCCTATTTATTCTCAACATATTAAAAAAAGTACATTTCACTTTGAACCAAAAAGACACTTGTCTGGATTTGAACTTGAGCTTCTCACATCTGAACGACTTGTAATGAATCCACCTAGCTATAATGGTTAACCTTCATAATATTGTGGGGTACATCACCTCTCCATAAAGAGGAAATTTATGTGCTCCAAATTGTGAATGCACCAAGCCAAAGCCAAAGCACACAAAAATAACCCTACTCAAATTCAAATTTACACACAAATCTGCCCCTTTTAAAAATTGAAAAATAACTCTTTGAATGGTGTTTTTTAAGAATATTCAACAACAAAGAATCATAATCCTTAATTTTTTAATTTTTGAAATCTTCTTTTATAAAAAGGAATGGAGCTTTTCTTCAATGCTGTAAAAAAGATTAAAAAATAACATGATTTTTTTTTTTGCCTCTTTGTCCTAGGAGTTGGAAGAAATATTAGAGGCTTTGAAGAGTGTTTCTATGTGACCAAGTAAGGCAGCTCCATACCCACTCTGATACCATGTCAAAAATTACAATATTTTCCAAAAAATGAACTAAAGCAATCTATCCATTAAAATTTTACTCAAAAAACATAAAAGTATGAAATAAAGAAAAAGAGACACAAAGATTGGGGGACATCCATAGGTACCATAAGTAATCATGATATTATCCTTAGATAAGATTCACAACACTATTATAATAAAATGAGTAGTGGGAGGTATTTATACCAATAGAAAACCCCAAATATATAAATAAAATTAACCTTAATCCAACATAACAAGAAATGATTTAAGGTTAATTACAAGTTTATAAGATGAATTTAACCATAACAAGGTTAACCATGGCCCATAGGGCTTACATGATAAAATATTACTATAAACTCAATACATTGTATAATGAGTGCCTTAGTCCTATCCAATATACACAATGCTAGCCTTGGCCATGAATTAGATTACACTTTCAACATTTTAAAGGATGGTGAAAAGTCTTCTACTATTACTTCTTGCATAGAAATCAATTCTTAATGTGAGTGTATAATTATAACTAAATATTTGAAATCCCCTATAATATTCACTAGTATACCATCCATTTGAACTAGTTTGTTGGTGGTTTGAGTGTATGTTAGTCCTATTTTTCTCAGATATTGCTTTTGGCATAACTATCACGGTTGCTTCTAGATCCACCATGCATTGTATAATAGAAAACCTTCCATTTAGCATATGGTGTAAAAAGATAGAGATTCATCATTTTTTGGCAATCTCATCAATTCCTTTGCATTTACTTACACCTCTAAATTTTTTCTACCATTAAATTTTGTTGATCTTGTTGATTGGATCAAATCATTCACTTTTCATTGGGTTGGGTTTGACCTTTTATTAACCTATTTCTATTCTTTTAAAACTCCTTACAACAAATTGCATTGACCTAACAATGATAGTGCTTCCAACATAATCATCCCATTAGGGGTATTCCTAGTTCTTCAACTATGTTGAATTGATTATCGTCCATATTTCCCTCACTTCTAAGAATGAATAACTGTTAGATGACCACTTACCATTATTTCTTGGTAAGTGATAAGTATTTTAGAGTTTATTTATGTGATTTCTTATTCTCAGTTCCTTTCATTTGTTGATTGGATAATTCAAATCTAGGTCCTAGTATTGTTTGCTATTTTTCTTTTTCTTGTTGAACTCATTAATTCTGGTTTTGAGTTTGAGCCAACATAACAATTGCAGCTTATGGTTATTTTTGAACAAGTTGCTACATAGCTAGATTATTGAACTATAGTGGAGGTTATCCTCTCCTTAACTTTGTCAAATTTGGCACTAATGGTGTCCTTTAAGGAACTAATTGAGATGTAGGTAGTTGGGGTTGTTCTTATACCATACTTCTCTTAGCCCTTATCATAACACCTTGTTATTGTTGATAAATCACTATGTACTCAACTGAAGATATATCTTCTTTAATTTCTACCTCAAATTTTTCTAAGACTATGTTAGAACCACTTGAATTAGCATAACAAGTTTAGCTTATGGTTACTAATGTATAGATTTCTATAGAACTAGATATTTCAATTATAGTGGAGGTTGTCCTCTCCATAACATTATTAAATTTGGCCCTAGGTGAGGTGACCTTCAAGGAAATAAATGAGGTGTAGGTAGTTGGGGTTGTTATTCCACCACACTTATCTTATCCCTTGTCATATCTCCTTGTCATTGTTGATAAAACACTATGTATTCAAATGGTGAGATGTCTTCTTCATTTTCTACCTCAAAGTTTACTAAGACTATGTGAGCACCACTTATAATTGCATAATATGTTGGTGCCCCTAGTTGATTTTTTGCCACTTTATTTTTTACTTGTTGACTCATCACAATAAGCTATGAAAGTGGTGATTTTGTTGAGCACAAAGTCATCAGATCATGAGGGTTATAGTTTATAACATCAAAATAGATTATGATCCATGTTTGCATTCATTGTTAGATTCATAATATTATTCTAAGGTTTTCTTGTATTGTATATTGAATTGTTTGAATATTATTTAGCCTAATCTCTCATCACATATATCAACCATATTTGCTTCCATCAACCAACATACCTTTGATCATATTCCTATTGTTTGTTGATAATGAATTTGTTTGACATATCCCTCATAAGAGAATGTATCTCATCTAACTTCTCAACCTTGTCCACTCTTCCTTAGTCTTATGTTGATTAGTTCTAATATGCTATTAGAGTGATAGAGATAATCATTATGATGGGGTTGGTAGTGTCAATAATGTTTCTTGATACAAGGCATTTTTTGGCAGTGGTGCAATAAGCAACAATGTAGTGGGTATAGGTTTGATAGGCAATGGTAGAGGAAATTGCAATTATTCCATTAGCTATTAACTTATATTTACCAAAAATGATATTGGAGGCTTTGGTGGTTGTTTACCAACTTGTAATATTATTTCCTCTAAATGGGAAGACTCTTTTAATGCTCTAGGTAGAGTGGCATGGTTTACAACTCTTACCATCATTGCTAAGTTTAGATATAGTTATTTTACCTAATACACCATAGCTTATTGATTGTATGTTCAAATACTTTATAGAATTTGATAGAGTGCCTGCATGAATTTTCTATTTAAATCATGTATATTCTCACTAGGATGTCTTGTCATTAATTCAACTAAAACATAATAATGTATGTGTCAATAATGTTGTTGAATCTTGTCACAAATGGATATATAATGGTTATCCAATTGTTAACTTGCCTCTCTATAGGGATCCTTACCAAATTACATCCTTTCCCTCAGTAAAACAATTAGTAGACTTCCCATTGCATACCTTCTCCTAAATATAATTAACTAATTTTAGTGTGGATAATTTGTAAAGGTATTCCAAGGTAATTTTACTCATCCTTGCTGACTATTGGTAAATATTTCAATGCTGCTTGAGGAATATCTAAATATATGGAAAAATTTAATAGATATTGGTGGATCTAATCTAGGAAACTATTTTATGGAGTTGGTTATGCCTCTTGTTCATGTTACACCAATTGAGCAATATTTGATGTAAATTTATGCAAAGGAGAAATTGATCTAATTTTTCCTCTTAGATTTGAATCTCTTAACCTTGTGGGAGACATTGATATACAAACTACTAGTGTTCTATATGATTTTAAATTCCTTAAATGCTTCTAGGTATTTGGGTTTTTTAAATCATTTCTTTTGGACAATAGATCTACTTCCTTTCAAAATCATTGTTCAAAATAGGGGAAGTTCACTAAAATTGATTGTGCCTTTGAAATTGCAATGTTTAGGTCTAGTGATCATTAAAATTTATATCCCTTGTTTTGGAGTCATTATAAAAATTATTTTCAAAACTAACACAAGTGACTTTTCAAATTTTGGTTTTGATTAAATATTTTAAGTATATTAGATAACTTAAAAGCCTTAACATAAGGTTATTGACCTATTTTTAAGAATGGTTAATTTTCAAAATAAAACTCTAATATATGATTAAATATTATCAGATCTACAATTATTGAAAAAATGCTAAGTATATTTCATTTAAAGTATAGAAAACTATTGAAAATTTTGTTGAAAACTAACCGAAACCATAAATAGTAGGTTTTCCTCTTAATGAAGTATCCATGCAGTTAATGTTCATGAGAATTTTATATCTATAATATTATTTGAAAATCCCTAAAATAATACAACATAAATGAAATATCTAACTACATCTACAAATTTTAATGGAAATACCCTTGTAATCCACTAAAATATTATTAAAATATGAAACTAGTTGTGTATTCTTATGAGGAATTTTGTGGGTAATTATAAAAATTCTAATGGATTTGATATGGAAGCCCTAAAAATATAAAAAAGGTCCCACTGAGTATGCCAAAAAGTCTTACTATTGATATGCCTAATAATTATGTGCACCCCACACCCCAATAAGATTGAAAACAATGGTTTTCACCCAATAAACCTTTGGAGAGGGTTGAATCCATTTTGGTTTTATTTAGTATATCTAAATTCATATGAAAAAGGCTAGAAGAACTAAAATTAATGTGTTGAAAAAAAATATAATTATGGGTCTAAAATAATGAAAGCTACTTATTTACTGTTTCATAGAAACCTAATAACTAAATCTACCATTAAAGTAGATAAGTATACAACAAACGATTATGAAAAGCACTAACATGAACAAAAAAGTAGAACCAAATCCATATTTTAATTTCCATTCAAAGAGGTGAAAAAGATAAATACACACAATTCATAGGAAAGTGATCATGAATAGTCCATGAAAACCCATCGTTAAAGTTCATTCAACTCGTATCATAGTCAAAAGAATAGTCTAAGTTCTTAGATTACCGAAAGGATCCTTACAAATGAGCTCTATTCTTATTTATAGATGAAAATATCTTTGATTAAACCCTTACTTCTGCAAAAGAAATCCTAATCCTCTATTTTAACATTTAATATAAAAACATGCAAGTTATTTTGAACTTTGGTAGCAAATGATTGCGTCTCTAGCAAAATTTGGCTTTAAATCCTTTTTTTCATGCACTTGGATAGTCATTTTCTTCTATATTTATTTCCTAGGTTGATCTATCTTTTATAGGTAGTTATAGTAGGTCCCACATGATTTTTTATCATTTCTAGACATGTCCCAAGCTCATTACATATCTCAAATCAAATAATTGATCCCATTTTTTGATGCTTTTTGTCCCTTTATGGACATTATGAATGTATCAATGCTAACATCACCCTAGTTCATCATTGAATTGGTACTAATCATAACCAATCGAAATGATTACACAAATAACGACTAGCAGGTCAACTTGTTAGATACTTAGTGAATTTTACACTTTTGGACTCTTATTTTATTAATGTGGAATTTTATCCACATGGCACCTCGTGGATGGCATGGCTTACCCTTTTAGTTCGATGAATCAATCTTGTTATATTCTTCTTTTTTATTTAACAATTTTCCAATAATGATGATATCATTCCTATTTTATTTTATAATGAATTAGAAAATCAATATTTAGTTTTCAAACTCTTTTTCTCTTTCATGTTTTTTTTGAATTTACATGGTGGAATCGGTAGCCATGATGAATCCGGGCAGGCTGTCCAAATTTTATAGCCACCACAATATTCTGTATTGTCCACCTCAGAAGCTACCACATAGATATTCACACAGTCTACCCCTATAACCACCATGCCACAATCATTTTAAACCTTTTACGCCGCTAAAGGACCCAAATTATAAAATTTTCTCTTCCATGTTAATTGGCTAATTTAATTGGTTAGGTGACATCATACTTACATGGCCATGTTCAATGAATTAATATCAAGTGAATCAACATTAGGTGAATCAAACTTCAAGACAAATATTTTGTAAATTTTCTTCCTTATTGATGTATCAATGTGTAATGCATTGAATTGATGTGACCAAGAAAATTGGTGCCAAGAAATTGGTTTGGTCCTAATTTTTTTTATTGCATAGAGAAACCTCTATAAACCTAGCCCATTGGGTAAATACAAAGTCAATGGGACCCTCAAATTTCAATGAAATCAAACTAGGGCAGCCCACCGACAAGCACTTGACTACTACCAATAGGCCTATCCTTTTTAGGTTCCAAATTGATAAATTTTTACTTTACTAATTTTTCTTCATTTGAAAAACTCATCATCCCAATGCCCACTTAAACTTGCACTATTATGTCCATCTAGTCTATTTAACACTTCTAAAAGTTTATTATGTTGATTCATGTTTAATTTTGATGATGTAACTAATTCACAAATATTATCATGTTATCAAATACTTTATTAAATGAGTTGAAGCTATTCCTTTAATTAATGTTACTACTATTGGACTCCCCTATAAGATGGTTGGCTCAAATTAAATTTGGATGGGGTCTCCAAAGGGAATCTAGGCCTGGCTAGTGTAGGAAGGATTCTAAGAAACTATGAAGGGGAGATTATCATGGCTTTTACTAAAAACTTAGGTAATTAGGAAGCCAGTTTATAGAGTCTAGGGCTATTTACCAAGGGCTAAACCTTATTAGACACATTCAAGACAAAATAATTATCTTTGAAGGGGACTAGCTAAATACCATAAATATTCTCTCAGGCAACTCAAAAGTAAGTTGAAACATAGAGATTATGATGGATGAAACTGAAAATATTTTGAAATCCTTGGAAGCTTATAGATGCTATCATATATTCAAATAAGGGAATTATATGGCCAATATTATAGCAAACCTTGGAGTTGCTCAGGTGGGGTTTTTAGTTTGGTATGATAACTTTCCATAGAAATTATTAAATATAACTAAGAATTAAAGGCTTCAATTTTATCATGATCCTTGTGTCATATAAATCTTCTAGGATGAAGGTTATTGGGAAGAGCTGGATCTATATCTTCAAGAGGAAAGATTGGTTTGCTAGTTTGTAAGAACATAACTTCATTTTAAGCTTCTCAAATTTAAATTTAGTAAGTGATAAATTGCTTTATCTTATCAAGTGGTATTCATAGTTCCTTTGGGCTTGGTGAGTTTGGCATAGTTGGGATTAGGTTTGGAAAATCAAGAAATTTTTTGAGTGGATGTGGATGACTTTAAGTGACTGGTTGTAATCACTTTCAAGTCCAAGTATTATGGAATTGATGATCTCCCATCATCCCTTATGTCATTTTTTCCTTAAGAGCCAACGTTGAAACTCTTTTATTGAATTAAATTGGATGATGCTTTCTTTAATCTTGGTCTCCTTGAATACATGTAATATTTGGAGAAAGTATTGTGATATATTATAGTCTTATTGTTTGATGATATCTAGGCATTTTTGGGCAATACTTTTGAGGGAGTGGAAAATCTATACGCATGGTTATTGATGCATCATGTCAAGTCCAAGTGTAGCCAAGGCTCATGTCACTAGTCGAGGAAATTTGTGTGAATGCAAGAAATATTTCTTCCCTATTTTGTATTTGTGTTATCAGTGTTTTGTCAGATGCATTTCAAACTCTATTTGGAATTATTTTAATCAAAGAAAATTTATTCTTGAAAAATGGATTAATTTCGTGTTTTTTCCAAATTTCTAATTTGGTATGAAAGGTTCTCCTAGTAATATTGTGAATTCAATGTTAGAGTTGATCAAAAATATCAAGAGATCAATCAAAATGACAACGTTCTACACTAATGAGATCTCCTAGAAGTTGAAGCAGGATAAGGAATTGATTGAGATGGACCTCGTGGATAATTATGATCAATATTAAGGGTCCTTATGGATTTTTTTGGTTGGTGTGGTTGGGCTATAGCTTGAAACTTTTTGGTTGGAGATCAAATTTGTAGTCTTTTCCTTGTTAGACTGGTGGCTTTCTCTATGTTGTTTTTTCATGGTTTTTTATGCACTATTATTTTGGTAGCAGTGTTGGTTGTGTGAGACTTCTCGTCTCTTGTTTATCTTTGTAAAATATTTGGGGCCCTTTCAAAACCCCTTCATTTTTCCATCAATAAAAAACTAATGTTACTACTCAATCAAGTAGCATTAGCTCAACTGGTTAGATTCCTCAATATTTAAAAGAGGAGACCAAGGTTCAAATATTGCCAAGCAATACATGGATAATATCCAAGATTTATTGTAATACCATTATGTGGTGATGATGTAATATAGGTGAGGCCCATTTCAACCCCATATAACCAATTGAAAAAAACTAATGTTACTACTTAAACCACTGTGAAACTTTTGTTGAGTCAAATTGTGTATCATTTTTGTATTCCACCAACCATTATATTTAAAAATATAGGTAATTTAAGAATAATAAATGGAAGAACTTACTATGTAGGATGGTATCCAATAAAATTTATCTACATATTATTATCGTCAAGGTAATGGACAACCAAAATTATCTAAAAAATATTTTAAGAGGAAATGTTAAAGAGTGCCATCAATATTGATACATGAAGTTATATTTTATATATTGGGTATATTATACTACTATGCATACATCCATGTGATCCCTTTTTATTCAATTTATGGCACTTAAGATATTTTTCCTTTGGAAGGTGATACTACTCCTTTATATGTCTATTCACATAATTTGTTGGACCACACAAATATCATGGAGAGTACCATGACACTTATCCTTCCAAACTCACTATATTTGATGAGGAGAACCTTCATGCTCTTTAACACAACTAATATTACAAATATCATATCATGAAATAGTATAATAAGAAAATTAAAATTGTTATTTTAGTGTTTGGGACCTTATCTTCAATCTTTGTAACATCCATAAGAAATGAAAAGTTAAATTAATTTGAAAATGGATTAGTCAATATATAAATAAAGTAGTAGTTGGATCATATGCCATCATATTGCAAACTGTGGATGACATAAAATTAGATGAACCTAACCATTCTATGCACATCAATTTTTTTTGACTGTTTGATTTTATTATTTGCTTATATTTATTTTTATATTTTGTCATGCTTTTACCATTATTTGCTTTATGATCACATCATGGTTTGCATGATCTATCAATTTTGTTGTTATATGGTTTCCTCTTTTAGTCATATTTACTTCATTTAGCAATAAAATTCATTTGTACAATTGTATTTTTTATTTAATTATATTGTTATTTCCTTTAGCTTATCTTTTTATCTTGATTTTTTATATGGGCTTTTCCTAGCTTTACATGTTGATTGCCTTATAAGAAAATTGAAAAGAAAATTCAATGAAGACACTAGAGTTGTCTTTGTATAGTGATCAAATTTGATTTTAGATTTTCCTTGTGCACCAAAAGAAATATTATCTATTTTAAAAATATCCTACAAAGAAGGTGATTTTAAAGGTAGAAAGTCATTTTTGTTGTGTTTAGTCTAAACAATGTGTGTGTTTGCTTATGGTATTCTACTGATTTTTGTATTTTATTGGTATATATATTTATGATATCATTATTTTCTCTTTCATTGAGCTAATTACTTTGCATACAATGTACCTTTCCAACACTGACACTATATTTATCCTTTATATTTTGAAATGATATTTTTTCCTTTCTAATCATACCATTTTCCTCTATGTCCTATAGGAGACTTTGCATACCTAAACACCACCATTATAGGTCTTAATGTTCTTATTTTGATTATTATATTTATCTTTCTAATTACTTCTACTTGTATCACTATCATATTGTTTAAATAATATAAATTAAAATGCATATTTTTGAACTCATACTATCTCTCATATGGCATGTTAGTGATAACACATAATAAACATTCCAAAATTATTATATACATACAAAGTCAATTTTTTTAATGATATTAAAAGAAGATATATTAATATTACATGTATGGGTCATTTAAAGTATATTATTGTAGTAATAGGTTACTACCTTAGGGATTTTCCCATTTTGGAGATGCACAAAACCTTTTAAGTCAATAAATTAAAGCCTCCAAAAATAAAAATTTGCTAAGTAGAGACTAAAGGACCGATTTGCTCAAAATGGTATGATTGGCTCATAAGAGTGAAGTGCTAGCAAGAAAAAAGTGATTGGTTCATAGGAGAAAAGTGCTATCAAACTAAAGCAAAGTACTCCCACACTAGAGGATTTTATCACCTCATGGAGCAAATCACTTATGGATAGGTAGAGGTAAAAATAATATGCACAAATTCCAAGGAAGAATTTTGAAAAATGATATTTTGGCATGTAATGGCACCACCAAGAACTTTAAAGGACTTCTAAATGATTGAGAAAAGTTTTTAGAGGCATGTAACATTTTGAGGTGCATCATTTTGCTAAGATTGATCCAAATCTATACTTTTAATAGGTAGTAAAAACTTATCACACAAGGTAACTTAGAGGTCAATTATTTGTATAAATAGGAGCCATGAGATCCATTGTAAACTTCTTTATGACTTGTGTACATGAAAGCTACACTTTGTGAGACCCACACTATACTTTCTCCTTACTAAGATTAAAAAAATATTGATAAGATTTTTGCTTTTCATCAGTAGCATTGCCCTTATAGATTGTGGAATGTGCAAAAATTGTGGTGTTGCCCTTTGTCCTATTGTTATTTATTATTAATTTTATTAAATATAAATGGGATTCCATTGCTCTTATTCTATCTCCTAATGATTTGATTGATCACACACTCTTCTTACCATGGTTACAACCGTATTTACTTTCAATCTCACACTCTAAAATTCAAAATTACTTTTCATGCATGTACTTTTCACACATTAATTTACTACAATTTATTTCATGCAATTAGTTTAGACTCATTAGAATTTATCAAGGATAGGTGGGATCCAAACTAAATATATAATTTGGAAAAGGAATTGTCTCTTCCTTCCAAGATTGTTGAAACAAAATTTCCAATGCATAAGAAGTTGGATGTTTTTACAATTCAACATCATTTTTGGCATGCATGTTGGGACCAAGGAATTGATATCCATGATGAAATTAATGTTGAACTTTAATATCACACAATTTTAATTTTTGTGTCCAATTTTGTAAATACTTTGTGAACTATGACTCTATTACAAATCTCAAAAACCTAAAATTTTTCTAAGGCAAGAAAGAAAAACGGTTCTCTATTAGTGGAATTTCTTATTTTTTGTCCTACATTTGGGAGATTTTTTTTAAGTCCTTACTTAGGAGTAAAATTCCTCCAAGTAGGACCCAAAGAGAAATTCCTTTGGATTCTGAGGAGCGATCCAATAGAAATGTTAAGAATCTTTCTAACCCCTCAAAGGGGAGTGATTTACCTCAAAATTAAAGTTATTTGCTTTAAACAATTCCTTGGATATTCTGTGTAAAATTTTCCAATTTACACATCTAGAAGTGATTCGCTTCAACTTGTTAGTTATTCACTATAACTAAGGAGCAATTCACTCTGTTTGTAATTTTTTTTTAAACCCAAAAATCAGTCCATGTAGGTACATGCACAAGGGAGTCTAGAATTATGAATATGTGCTAAAAATGTAATGATCAGACAAAGAACTTTAATTGATAGAATTAACTACATACTAGTGAATGAATACACAAGTAAAAATAAAGGAGAAAATTATCACATGGATGCATCATGGTGATGATATTTAAGAGGATCCTATGCCAAATCCCACTTCATAAAAATAAAAAGGTCCAATACCATAAAAGAAGTTAAAATATAGTGTCTCAATATATGGTCTTCTCTAGATTTCCCTATAATTATGCATTTACTATTTTTTGTCAATCTTGGACCAATATAGGATCTACTATGACCTACAATAATCCTTTATATGGTATGTAATTAAATAATATAAATAACAATCTACATAGTGAATTCTTGGTGTCCCCAAATAATTAAAATAATACGAGTCAACCTTCTTCATATAACATCAAACTAATCATTCTATAGGCATGAATTTGTCCCAAAGTCTACCCAAGTCCAATCAACAAAACAATATGTCTAACATAGAAACCTCATTATCAGGATAATTGAAGAACACAAGCTTATATTGAGAGGAGGGTGAACAATATAAGACCACTTTTTACTTTTCTTTTCCAATCAATATTATGTAATGTAAAGATAGAAATATCAACAGTAGTAATCAAAGCAATGCACAAATCATCACACACAATAGAGACACCAATTTTACGTGGTTCACCCAATGTGGGCTACTCCACGAAGAAAATATTTCACTAAAATTTTCTCAATCAATATATTGGGAATCCTTTCCCTATTACAATATTTATGGAAATCTATCCAAAGGAGACACCAATCCCCTAATCAAGTTTGTGGATCTCTATCCATAGGAGAACTCCTTTCTCCTTAGCTTTGATTGGTGATATTCTAGAAGAACTGTTGCCCCCACTACTCTGGCTAATGGATCTCTATCCACTAAAGACTCCTATCCTCACTACCCTGGCTAATGGATATCTATCCACTGGAGACTATCATCCTCTATACTTTATCACCTTCAAAGCTCTATCTCAAATCTGCACTAAACACAGTCCTTCGATTTAGCACAAATCTGCTCAATCTCTATCTCTAGTCTGGCACAAACCTATCCTCAAATATACACCAAAATCTGTACTCTAATATACACTAAAAATAGT
Source organism: Wollemia nobilis (assembly GCA_028583015.1). Taxonomy (NCBI): domain Eukaryota; kingdom Viridiplantae; phylum Streptophyta; class Pinopsida; order Araucariales; family Araucariaceae; genus Wollemia; species Wollemia nobilis. The sequence continues at coordinate 8,306,417 of JAQPPZ010007530.1, forward strand.
CCTTCGGTCTAGCACAAATCTGTCCTCAATATTTGTCCTCTAATCTACACTAAACACAATCCTTCGATCTAGCATAAATCTATCCTCAATCTCTATTCTCTGATATGCACTAAACATAGTCCTTCGGTCTAGCACAAATCTATCCTCAATCTCTGTATTCAAGATTTAACACAAATATTGACTTAATCTCAAATCAATTTTGCTATATCTACCCCAAACCTTAACCCAAGGTTTGAACAAATCAATCAATCAACTCTGTTCACAAGTCTACTCAAAGACTTGTCTCAAATATGCCTTGTAAGCTTCCACAAAAGATCACACTAATCTATCCACAAGTCCTCTCTAGAACTTGTCCAATCTGCTCTCAAGTATTCACTAAGACTTACCTCAAATCTGCTCAACAATTCCTCAATAGAACTTGTCTCAATCTACTCAATAAGTCCTCACTAGAACTTATCCAATATATGCTCTCAATTTGTATTGTAAGCTTCCATAAAAGCTCACACAAATCTATCCACAAGTTTTCTCAAAGACTTACCTCAAATTTTCTCAACAAGTCCACAATAGAACTTGTCAAATATCATAGAAACATAAAAATAATTGTTAGAGACTCAATATGCTTCTCACTCATCACAATGCTTAATTATTTTTAATCACTCTTTTAGAAACATATAGAGAATTGTTAGAGACTCAATATGCTTCACATTCACCTCAATACTCAATCAATTTAAATCATTCTTTTAGAAACATATAGAGAATTGTTAGAGACTCAATATGCTTCACATTCACCTCAATGCTCAATCACTTTCAATCACCTTCTCAACTCAATTTAGAATATAGAATAATTTGTTTTATAGAACTTGACTTATCACTTTACACATCCACTTGACTAGGCTTAACCAACTCTACTCAACCAATCACTCAATAAAATAATTCTTACTCACAGACCCTAGTCCAAACCTATGAACACTCACTCAAAATATTTCCAACAATGCTTATCAACCAATCTCACATAACAATGATACTCATATTCTTTCCAAACCCTAGTTCAATTTCTTCACTCAATTACTCACTTCAACAACAATGCTTATAAAACAATATTCACATAACAATGATACTCATGTTCTTTGCAAACCCTAGTTCAATTTATTCACTCAATTACTCACTTCAACAATAATACTTATAAAACAAGGTGTATAACATTCACTTCTCAATAGCTCAACAACTCAATAAGGAAACCTAATCAAGTCCTTTTCACTCCAAAGTTGTTTTCCAGAAAACCAACCAATCAAATCAACCAAGGAAGAATGTACCCATACATTTTATTTGATGTAGAAGTAGACCACACAAATCTGCCACAATCATAAACACTTCTTTTCCAAGTACAAATATTTAGATGACAAGAATTATCACTCTAACACTTTTCACAATTTACCTTAATCACAAAGATAAATTAAATCTCAAATACACCTTATTGCTCTATCTCAATAATAACATTCAACATCATAAATTTCATCAAAATCCCCTATAAAAATATAACTCAACTTCTAATTATAATTCCCTACTCAATATTACATTTAATTTAAATAAATCTCTTTATAACTTAATTCAATAAATCAATTTCCATTTTCCTAAGGTAAAAACAATAATTACCCTAGCCAAATTAACCTTCACCACTTAGATGAAAATAAAAAATTACTTACACCTTATACCTCCAACAACCTTAGCATGTGCAATAATAAAAATTAAAATAAAACCTTTATTACCTGCTCCACAATCGACGAGATTTGAACTTGCACCAAATGCTTCAGCAGCACCTTGGCCGTGACTTCCACATCGTGTGAGCCACACACTCACCTTGCTACTCTAAAGTGCAATGTGCGCTTTATCCTCTTCACTCTCCCCTAGAGCCTTTGGCTCTTCTTCCAACATGATGCCTGCTCCACATGCACTTCGGAGGCACCTTTCATTCGATTTCACATGAGCTCTTTCTCACCAAATATCATGAATATTTTTCGAATTCCAAACATAAGGTTTGGCTTAAGGTATAAATACCTTTGCCCTTGATTTCATGCATGTCGACAGAGATGAATTTGTTGGGGGTCGACACTAATGTTTTGGCTTCAAATATTTAATTTATAATTTATTTAAATTAATTATAATTTAAATATTATAAATTAATATTTAAATCTTTTGGTTTTATTAAGGATTAAAGCCTCCTTAGGTTTTAATAAAAACCTTTTCTTTACCCATTATGGTTTTTAATAAAACCTTTTATTTTTCCCACTATGGTTTTTAATAAAAAACTTTTATTTATGCTTTACATAATATTAAAAATAAATATTATGAAGCTCTTTTGCCATCAACCTTTTGCATTGCTCCTTTTGACCTTTTGACATCAATGATAGCTCATTCCTTGACATCAATGACAACTTCATTCCTTGACATCAATGACAACTTCATTCCTTGACATCAATGACAACTTCATTCCTTGACATCAATGACAACTTCATGGACTCAAAATGTCCAATAATAATTTATGCCACCCAATGTAAATAATTAAAAACAAATCTACATTCCTACCCAAAGCCAAGGAATTTTCCAAAATTTGCAAGTGTCAACTAGTAAAATGGGGATGAAGGGAACATAGAAAAATCCCTTGAGCCAAACACTACGCCCAAATAGTCAACCATCACAAAATTTGTATTAATACTTACCTCCTCAAAAACTATCTAGTCGCTCATCATGGATTATAATACACTTCTTTTCAATTTTTTTGTTAGAGTATATTACATTAATTGATATATGAGAAGCTCAAGATTTCCTTAGAAAGGTGTCTAGATAAGAAGATCAAAGGTCATTTTGTAAAGCTATATTATGAACACCAAGTTATATGTTTCTTGAAGTTGATCATACAATAGAATTCTACAAGTTGAGATATTTTGATGAATATTGTAAATTTTATCTTGTGTCTCATATCATCTCATATTTTTTTGGTTATATAATTTTGATTATATTATATTGTGACTATCATATATTTGATCCTATGAATATTTATCCTATGATATTTACATTAATATTAAGGCTTCAAAAGCCATCAATGGTATCAAAGCTACAAGCAAGTAGTTTCTTGCACAAGTTATTTTGATTAGCTACATAATAAATTGTTTTTTGTCTAGTGTGATAATATAGGCTAGAGTATTTCCACAGTTGTAGAAAAACTAGTGAAGACTAGGAATCAAATAAGATATTTTCACTAGGTTGAAGAATAACAGATGAAGACTAGGACTCAACTAGGATCTTTCCACTAGGTTGAAGAATAATCGGTGAAGATTATGATCCATATTTGGGTAAATCAACTTAAATATAGTTGATTATTTAGGGAAATAGCCAACCCTAACATTGATAGGAAAGTTTCAGGGATAGAAATACCTTGACATTAATATTATTTAAAAGAAGAATAAGTATTGATAGAGGCAGAATCGACTCAAGTGAAAGTTGGAGAAGTTGGTACTATCAAGATTTCATCAAGCAAGGATTAATTTAAGCTGTAGAATATTATAGTTTCATGTCTTAAAGAAAAATACCTTAACAAGATTCCAGGTCATATAGACCTTAAAAATTGGTCCAAGAGAAGAGGTCAATATTAAAAGGACATAGAATCTTCAAAGAAATAAGTTTAAAGTGATGATTTGAGTTTAGAGAACCAGAGGATAAAGACCCTTCAAAGAAAGAGGTATATAGTAAATATTTGTGGCCCATATTGGTGAAAATAGAAGAGGCCATATTTCATATAAATAAAGAGAAAGGAGGCTTGAATATAAGAGATCAAGTTATAGGAGACAACATAATATGTAGGTTTAGAGGAAAGAGAAAAGAAGCCTGCATAAGTAAAGAGGATTTAATTAGAGTTGAATAAAGACTATCAAATATGAAAGACTTTGATGCAAAATAAAGATACACGACCATCTACTAAAGGAAGAAATAAAGTACAAGGAAATTTTAAAGCAGAGAATTAAAATAAAGGCTTGAGGTTAGATAAGTAAAAGGCTAGAGGTAGGGTTATGCATAGGTCGACCTTGAAATCTATTTATAAATTGAAGGCAAATTGTCTTGGAATATCGATGAAATATGTAGAAGTATACATGGTGAATTCCAATTATTTTTCTCCAAAAATTTTCAAACCGTGGCGAATTGCAATTATTTTTCTCCAAAAAATTTCAAACCATGGAAAATTTTTCTGTGTTTGGGGCCATGAATATCGGTTTGCAAACTCTAAAAATGTATGACAAAATTAAAGGATTTAGGTCGATAAGAAAGGCTTTTAGCCTTTATGATTTATGACAACCGATCTAAGACGTAAAATTTGATCGATTGCAGGCATACCGATCAGCTACAGATATGCCGACCAGTTGTAGAGATGTCAATCGACTGTAGACATGCCGATCGGTTGTAGCCATGCCGATCGGCTGCAAAAATACCAATCAGTTGCAGCCATGATGATATTCTAAGAGGCATAACTTTTGCTCTGGAGCTCTGTTTTCATTTTTTTTAAAACCACCTAGCTCAACGAGATCTACTCAAAAGTCTAAGTGAAATCCTCAAAAAAACATCTAAAATTGATTGACATGTCTGCAACTTACTAACACATCTACAACCGATCCGTTGTAGACATGTCGATCAATTTTAGATGTTTTTTGAGGATTTCACTTAGTTTTTTGAGTAGATCTCATCGAGTTAGGTGGTTTAAAAAAAAAAAAATTGAAAATGGAGCTCCGGAGCAAAATTTATACCTCCTAGAAGTTTCCCTGCAAAAGTGCACCTCTGTAATCGATCGACATATCGATTGCAGAGGTGCACTTTTGCAGGGAAACATATAGGAGGCATAACTTTTGCTTTGGAGCTCCGTTTTCAATTTTTTTTTTTAAAACCACCTAGCTTGATGAGATATACTAAAAAAACTAAGTGAAATCCTCAAAAAAACATCTAAAACTGATCAACATGTCTGCAACTGATCGGTTGCAGATGTGTCGATCGATTGTAGACATGTTGATCGGTTTCAGATATTTTTTTGAGGATTTAACTTAGATTTTTGAGATCTCATCAAGCTAGGTGGTTTTAAAAAATAAAATTAAAAATGGAGCTTCGGAGCAAAAGTTATACCTCCTAGAAGTTTCCCTACAAAAGTGCACCTCTGCAATCGATCGACATATGCCGATCGGTTGTAGAGGTGCACTTTTGTAGGGAAACTTCTAGGAAGCATAACTTTTGCTCCGAGCTCTGTTTTCAATTTTTTAAAAAACCACCTAGCTCGACAAGATCTACTCAAAAATCTAAGTGAAATACTCAAAAAAAATCTGAAACCGATCGATATGTCTGCAACCAATCGATTGCATATATATCTGCAACTGATCGATTGTAGATATATCAGTTAGACATGTCTGCAACTGATCAATTGCAGATGTGTCGATCGGTTGTAGACATGTCGATTGGTTTTAGATTTTTTTGAGGATTTCACTTAGATTTTTGAGTAGATCTCATCAAGCTAGGTGGTTTAAAAAAAATTAAAAACGGAGCTCCGAGCAAAATTTATGCCTCCTAAAAGTTTCCCTGCAAAAGTGCACCTCTGCAACCGATCGACATATGCCGATCGGTTGCAGAGGTGCACTTTTGCAGAGAAACTTCTAAGAGACATAATTTTTTCTCTACAACCGATCAACTTATACCGAAAAAAACCTCTACAACCGATTGACGAATACCAATTGACACCTCTGCAACCAATCAAATTATGTCGACAGACACATCCCTACAACCGATTGAGGAATGTTGATTGACACCTCTATAATCGATCAACACCTCTACAACTGACTAACAAAAATATGCAATCGATCATCTTATACTGACAGACATGAATTTGCAATCGATCGGTTTATGTCGATTGTCTTGCATCGATCGACACTCCTCTACAACCGATCGACTTATATTGACAAACACTCATCTTCAACCTTGTCAAGTTTTTCGTTGTTTCAAAGTGATGTCTGTTTATTGGTACCCACTACAATATATATACGGGTAGTATATGAGGCGATTTGGATGGGAAAAATAAAATCATTTATAATTTGAAGGCGAATTGGGTAGGAAAATCAAAATCATTTATAATTTGAGGTCAACGAATTAAAATAAAAATATTTTAATTATTTTCAATGGCAGGCGAATTTACCCCAAAAAACTTCCACCCCGTAATTTTCGAGCAAATGGGCCCCAGTGAAAGGATCCAAAATTAGCCTTTTCAAAAGTTTAAAAATCCTAAATAGAGCCAATTTACAATATTTCACGCTTATGCATAACCCTAGCTAGAGGCTTAGAGAACCAATGAAATAAAGATCATAGATTTAGGAAATAAGGTACAAATATTAGTGAAAGAAGACTTAGAAGGCTTAAAGGAAAAGAAGCCTAATACTGATAGCACTTAGCAAAAATATTTTACAAAGGTAATATTAAACTTGTGAATGTTGAAGAGGATAGCTAAAAAGGAAATACAATGGTGACAATCATCCGAGTTAAAGGAATGTTAAAGAACCATCAATGGAATGAGTGAAAGAAGAGCTACAACCATCAAGGAAGAAAGCATCTAAAGAAAATTTATGTTAAAGTTTTCAAGCAAGGAACTTCTAGGCTTGAAGCCATGAATACTACCTGAACTTGCACTAGGAAATTGAGAACACAATATAGTAGAGTGGTCAAATAACCATTAGTGATATAGCTCTAAGCAATAGAAGGCCATTATGACCTATAGAAGACATAGTGAACATGTAGGTTGACTAGCTACACACAAGGAGAGACAAAGCGATATGCATGCTAGAATGAGGTAATGTAGACAACAAGAAATCAAAATGCCAAGATCGAATGAAGTACCAAGAGTAAACGTAGTACCAAGATCAATTGAAAAGTCAAAGGAATAAGGATAAACAAAATGCAATAAGGATAAGGGCCAAAGGGATGAGTAGGGGAATTGAAGTACCAAGAGAAAATCAAGTGAAAATGCAACGAGAAGGAACTTTTAAATGTAACTTTAGGATCATCATTCATGCACCAGCTATTTGGTAAACTATTGAGTGATGTTCATGCCATGTCTTGAGGGTAGAACATTAGATGATTAGTCAAGTGAAATATATCAAAAGAAGCAATCAAATAGATCTTTGCATGAGCATATTTGAATACACTACAAGGTAGACCAAAGAGCGAAACATCTAAAATATTTTTTAAGAAGTCACCTAGCAAGTAGTTGTCTAGAATATAAAGTGAAAAGAGTTCTAGTGCGAATTCAAAGGTAGGTATAAAAAGTTCTTAAGGTTTTTGAATTTGAAATTAAAATTAGGGTTTAGGAGATATAAGGTTTTAATATTTGGAGGTTATAAATTTTTAAAAGGTTTTATATTAAATAGGAGAAATAAGGTTTATTAATAAGGAAGTTATACATTAGTCTTGTTACTTAAGTTAAGGTTATTGGAGTGATAAGTAGAGTTAATTAATAGTTTGAAGTTTATTGAAATTAAAATTTTATTGAATTTCTTGTAAATTAACAATTAGGGAGTCAAAAGGAGTTCAAACTCAAACTTAGGAAATCAAATTTGCAAATATTTTATTTCTTCATAGTTTCCAAACATTAGGGAGACAAGGAATTCTACTTAATATAGCTTTCTAAGTAGATTAACTCATAGAAAGCTTATTCCAAGATCTAGTATAAATCAAATCAATGCTAATAATCATAAATAACAATGAAACAAAATATTGAAATTACAAAAATATCTCACAAATATAACTTAGATGCATACGATATCATAATATTGCATGGAACTTTACCTCTAATATATCAATTTACATGACTTTTCAATTTTCTAACTATTGCTCTCCTCTTTCATCTGGGAGATGCAACATTTCATATTCCTCATATTGTTAAAGCTCTCATATTGCCACATATCATGTGACTCTTTATTCTCTCTCGACATCTTGCACCTTCCCTCATATGACCACATACATTAAAAAATATAAGTCATCTACCAAACTAATATTACAAGGAGGCCAAATAATGTCTCTAACACCCCCCATATTACATTATTTGGTAGGAAGGATTTTTGCCTTCATTATTTGATTCTTCTTCATTACTCATTAATTAGATTTGACTCTATCATGGTTGGATGTATGCAAACTTCATTAGGTCTTATTTTATAAACTATTTGTGTTTGCTTCTGGATCAATGTATCTAAGTTGCCTCAGGGTCTCTGTCTTTGGGTCACTACCTCTGGACCACTACCTCTAGGTCAATGCCTTTGGAACTTTACCTTTGGGTTGCCTTTAGATTATCATTATCTTTGGGTCATCCACTAGAATATTCATAAGGCTATCATCTCTGTAGGATCATCACTACAAATGCTTTCATTGTAGGTTACCTCCCAAGGTATACTTGGGTCATAATTATTTATTTCATATTTCTTCATGATAAGATCAATATCATTCTTTTCATTCAATATAATTTGATTTTTCATCACACTTGGTTTTATTTTATAGAAACCATACAATATTTCTTTCATCTTATTCTATTCATTCATACTTATCCATCCATAATTCATTTTTAATTTTTGACTTTCCTTCTCTTTATATAGATAAGATTTTTGAGAATGATTATGTCCTCTACAAGTTTCACAACAATGGAGATTCCAATATTTCTCTATCTTATGTCCATATCTACCACAATGACTACATTTATTTTTTGTTACAAAATTACTTTTTCTATTTTTTCCTTCATTATTATTGATTCTATCAATCCCTATCATATATTTGATGTTACTATTTCCTATCACAAACTTAGTCTCTTGCTCATTATTGCTAGTCTATCTTGTATATCCAAGACCTTCATATTTTGGTCTTATTTCTAGTACAATTGGATCTTTTATTCCTTGTCCATGTTTTCCTAAACTTATATTTTTGTATCCCATTTGATTTAACAATTTTGAACCAATTCCTTTAGTATACCTTTCAAAATAACCAAAAATATCATCAAATTGATCCTTATCAACATTAATACAACTCTGACCATCACTATCCCTATCATCATTTGAATATCTGTCATCATCAATTTTGACAACATTAGCTTTTTATGATCAATCACAAGCTATACTCAAATCATCTGAGCTAAAATCTATATCTTTTCTTTTTGTGCCACAATATACATTTATTGTCATAGGTTCTAGTATTTATTATATTTCTCATTACTTGATAGCAAACATATATGATTTTCCATAATATTTATATGTATAGATTTTGATTATGCAATATACCCTAACTGATTACTCTGATATCTTTGATTCCATTTAGTAGATTCTTTGTCTTGACCATTCCTTGTCGATGCATTATAGTTACAAGAATTTGTATTATGTCCTTTTTCACAAATATAACAATGCCTCTTTTGTTTCTATTTTTATGAAGAAGTGCAAAATTATTTTTCTAATACAAGAGTCTTATTGGATGACTCATTTCTCAATTGATTTTCAAGTTCATATTGCTAAAGAATATTTATTAATTCTTCAAATGACACCTTTATGTTTGATACTAGAAGATATGTGACCAATATTTTGAATGATTTAGGAAGTGCTCTAAGTATAACTGAAACTAGAAGTTGATCTTCAACCTTTTCTCCTAAGGTATGCAATTTTGATTTTAATTCTGATATCCTTCGAAGAAACTATTCTATGTTTTCTCCATCATGAAATTTTAGTGCATACACCTACGATTGTAGATGTAAAAAGGTTGCTATATTATTTCCTTCAAATATCATACATAATTTTTTACATTATTTTTTAAAGTTTCTGCTTCACTAATGTGTGATTTAATTTCATCTGATATACCAAATAGAATTAACATAAGAGATTTAGCATCATCATATTTAAATTTTTGAATTCTTATTTTATTTACTGGAATGTTTCTTTGTCCATCCAGTAATCCCAAAGTTTTTCAACAATAAGTATTGACCTCATATTATTTTTCCATGGGGTAAAATTAGGCCCCTTTAATAACTATGATTTAGAAAAGAATATTCTTGTATTTGCCATTTCCTTTGGAGTAGTAGCCCTTTTATCTCCCTAGGTTTAAATTTTGTAAATTTATATTTTTCCTAAAGTTTGAGGTTGAAACCCTTTTGTCTCCCAAATAACTAATTTGCAAAAATAGTCTTCTATTAAAAAATAAACCAATTTTAAATAAACCTTATAACCCAAACTAAAAATTTAAAAACTAACAAATATGAATGTTGCAAATTTAAATTGTTCTATGTTTGCAGTTGAATTTCTTATTTCTCAAAAAATTGTAAATATTGTATGAGCCTTTGAATCTCAAAAAATATTAAAATAAAAATTTCAACTATTAAAAAACTCCTAAAACTAAGAATTTAGTAATCCCTATCATTACTTCTTCAAACCAAACTTTCATAATAAGCTTCTACTTATAACTCCTAATAATAAAGCTTTATTATTTCCTTATTTCTTCAACTTAACAAATAATAAATAATATTAAGGTTTTATATTATTAAAATTTTCAAACCTTATCTCTCCTAAATAAAAAATTTATAAAACTCAAAAATAAAAAATTAACTCCTTAGATCTCCAAAAATAACCTTAATTTAAAAATCAAAATAAAAAACTTCTTATTACTCCAATTAAAAAACTTAAAAATTAAAAGACTTAACTTTATTAAACTATAACCTTCTCTCTCCTTTATAAAAATCAAATTTCAAATTTAAAATACTTTTACCTTCCGCTCGCACATGATCTAGTTCGCAAGGCCAACAATCTACACGTGCCAAGTCAATGATGATTTCATGGGACTGCCCACCACGTGTCAACATGTAGGCTAGCCTAACCAATACCAAGTGATAAATGTAATAGAAGCATCTCTACTGCTTTAAAGCACTGCTAGGTCCCTCCCATGGTGGATGTGGGATAAAATCTGCTCCACAATAACTCAAAATACCAATCCTTCATTGCCACACATCCGTAGATGATTGGCTAGTTTTTAACCTTAAGTAATTTGTTTTAATTTTTGTTTTTTTCTCCTGTGTGCATATGATGGTTGGTCACCTGCATGAAAAATGACCTGGTTTAGCCTGGTTTATTAGAGCAAAGACAAATTTTTACCACTGGTGACTATAATGGCCAAGGACCTCTGGCAACTATAAGGGCTCTAGCTAGTGGGGGTTACTAGTACCTCTATATTTTATACTGTAATAGTTAATGGTCATTACAGTAAAATGTTCTTGATAGAAGGTAATAATAGCATGACTTCCAAGTTATCTCTAGTTAATGATGCAAATTTCAACGGTGACCCCCGTGATAACACTATGGACTCAAACATCGTAGATCAGTAGCCTCAAGGAATAAATATTATGGCTGACACATGGTCTCTCATGTTTGAAAAAAAAAAGCTTGCTTGAAAGTGAGTTAACCACCTTAGGTTGATTTCATGGATAATTTTCCCAAAATATGAGCATCCATATTAGAAATTAGTAGTCAAAAACCATAGTACATTGGCCGTGCCTCCAAGTTATTATCTACTAACGGTAATTCATGAAAGTGTTCTCGATAAATCCAAATGGGTTCGGCTATCTATAGGGGCATCTTCTTCTACAAGAAATGTTGGAAAGTTATTTGTGTAGGATAGCTTTTACTATCATCCATAATATGTCTAATCAAAATGACAAATTAAACTAGCTTGACCACAATTTGAATCATGATCAACTTGAGTATTTCTACTGGTTCTTGTTTACCATGGAGGCCCTTGACCTGATATTTTTTCTTATCACTTGATATCCTCACAAGTTTGCTTTTCCTCCAATAAATCCAGCAAGCCTTCAACAACTTCAAACTTCAAATGGGTATGTCATCAGATGGCGATAATTGTTCCAATACTCCATAGCTTACTGGATTTGATACCACTGTTAGCTTTTTGAATATATTAACTCACATAAAGATTATTCCAATATCTAGTATAAATCAAATAAATATTAATAATAAAAAAGAACAATGAAACACAATATTAAAATTACAAAAATATCTCATAAATATAACTTAGATGCATATAATATCATAATATTACATGAATGATACATATTGATTACATTGCATGGAGCTTTACCTCCAATATATCAATTTACATGACTTTTTAGTTCTCTAACTATTGTTGCCGTCTTTCATTTAGGAGATGCAACCTTCATATTCACATAGACAAAGCTCTCATATTACCACATATCATGTGACTCTTTATTCTCTCTTGACATATTGCACCTTCTCTCATATTGCCACATACATTATAAAAATATAAATCATATACCAAACTAATATTACAAGGAGGCCAAATAATATAATATCTTCAACACTCAAAGTTTTTTTTTTTTTTTATCTAGGAAGATACAAAATTTACTACTCTATCTAAACCTAGAAGTCATTATGGATTATTGGTATATTGATTTCGATGCTAGTAGGCATATGACTGGAAAAAAATAATGGTTTAACACTTTTTGTGAAAAATATGAGAAAATAGTAGCTATAACATATATTATGACTTATGAAGTCAAAGGAGTAGGAAAAGTTCTAGTCAATCTAACAAATGGAAAAGGAGAAATTAATAATATGTTATATATTCCAGGATTAACTACAAATATTCTTTCAGTCTCTCAACTTATGGATCAAAATTTGATAGTAGAATTCAAAGTTGTTTTTTTTTTTTGAATTTACATGGTGGAATCGGTAGCCACCATGAATCCAGGCAGGCTGTCTGACTTTTATGGCCACCACAGTATTCTACGATATCCACCCCAGAAGCCGCCACACAGATCTTCGTGCAGTCCACCCCTATAACCACCATGCCATAATCATTTTAAACCTTTTACGCCACTGAAAGCACCAGGAAAGGGACAAGCATTCAGTCTGGCAAGGCTCGAGATTTTAACCTTGGAACTCCGCCCCCCTTATGGGGTTTGGATGAACCAATTGGTCTACACCTCGGACCTTGAATTCAAAGTTGTTAAAGAAAAGAAACAATGTCATATTATTAAGAAAGGAAAAATTATAGGTTGAGGATATTATAAGGATAGTTTGTTTACTCTAGATACAACAACAAAAGTGGCTCTTTCAGCAAGAATATCTAAAACTAAAGAACTTTGGCATAAAATATTAGGTCATACAAGTGCATCATCATTGAATGAAATGACTAAATATCAAATGGTAGAAGGATTACAAAAAATCTCTTGGGAATATATAGTTTTTATAGAATGTCTAGTAGGAAAACAAAATAGAATACCTTTTGAGATTCGATAACCATGGATGTGATGATCAGGAAACCATGGAGTGAGCGGTTAAATCTGTTTAATAACGAACTATGTGGTTGGGACCGAAAGGTGGAATCTCTCAAAAGATGCACTTCGAGGGGATTTGAATATTGGATCTTCTTGAGGCACGTGCGATCTCTTGGCATGATTTTTGTAGTGTGTGTATTTCTTTGACCTATCCTGTTTGATGGGGTAAAATTTATTTTATAAGCAAGCTCTGGGTCTTGGATGGAGTCAAAGTGAGTCAATCAAGGTGCCTCACTTAAATAGGGGATGTATCTAAACGGATGAGTGCGCAACATCCAAAAATGAAATAAAGAACAAGTGATATGCAACCAAAATATGAAATTTGTATTAATTATTTGAATGGGGTCTTGATCCCATTTTTACAATGCTATTCCCCATACGAATAAGGACATGATTACAACATTAGATTACTTAGATTAAAATGGGCTAAAAGAGGGGTAAGATGCCCCTTTTTACGAAGCACAAATAATTGGGATGTCTTTGATATTATTTTGCAACAACGAGAGGGATGAGTGGGCTTGCGTATCATGAGATCGGACCACTCTAGCTTCAGCAGTCGCTCTAAATTCCTGTTTCCTACACACAAGTAAATAGGCAAGATTTTAGTAGCACATGTACATAATATTAGAAATAAAAATACGAATAAAAACCCTCAAATAAATACACAAAAAATACATAAGAATAAATTAAAGTGCCTTGCTAAACAAAAATAAAATAAAATGAAATCTCACAGATCTGATCGTGTTTCAGGTTTTTGGATCTGCTCTGTGTAACCTCGGGGTGCACAGTTGAGCCTAGGTAACCGTGAATGAGGTGATCAAGAAACCATAGATCGAGCAGTTGAATCTGTGTAACCATGGACTGTGTGATTGGGGCTAAAAGGTACAATATCTCAAAAGATGCACTTTGAGGGGGTTCAAATATTGGATCTCCTTAAGGCACGTGCGATCTCTTGGCATGATTTTGATAGCTTGAAAGTGTATTTATTCAACCTCCCCTATTTTATGGGGTAAATTTTATTTTATAAGCAAGCTCGAGGCGTTGGATGGAGTCAGAGTGAGTCACTCAAGGTGCCTCACTTAATTGGGGGATGTGTCTAAATGGGTGAGTGCAACTAAGGTGAAGTGGCTTGATGAGTGAGTGCAACTGAGGTGAGTTGGCTTGATGAGTGAGTGCAACTAAGGTGAGTTGGCTTGATGAGTGAGTGCAACTAAGGTGAGTTGGCTTGATGAGTGAGTGCAACTAAGGTGAGTTGGCTTGATGAGTGAGTGCAACTGGGGTGATGTTCCCAATGCATGAGTGGAACTGCAATGCAAAGTGGAGGATGAGTGGGTGGAACTGTGGTGATAAAATCAATGCATAAGTACATATGCAGTGAAGTGGAGTGTAATGTGGAGGATACCCCATGTGAAGGGAAAAAATATGAGATGTGGCATGATAACGAATAGTTGTGACTAGAATACATGTCCCATGAGGAGATAAGGTATCCTACATGAGTTTCCTAGATTTAATAATAATATAGAAAATGTGATTATGTGCAAGATTTTATATGTCTAAGTTTGTACTTAGGCATATATATCTTATTATGCAATTTTGTGTGGTGGGATGCATGTGCTATTGTGTGAATGCCTAGGATTTCATGTCTATAGAGACACCTTTTTAAACTGCATTGTGTGAAACACAATGTGGTGCAAAAAATAATGATACCTATCTTTATTAGATGAATGGACTCAAATATTTTTAATGCGCAAGAATGAATGATTTGAAAATTTTGATTTGTTTACTTACCCCCTCAATTGGTGAATGGGTAAAGAATAAAACCCATGAGCCAATTGAGAAAATATGGATGATGAAAGGAGGTGGATGATTACATGATGTGGATGTGATGCAAGTGTATGACATTTTGGTCAATTTGATGCCCTAAGTTTGGGATTGTGTTGTTGCAAATTTACATTTGGTTTCATTGATGTGCAAAATGTGTGGTAAAATCTTCAATCACATTTGGAGTTCTTGTTCCACTATGATTTTAGAAATTCCTTCAAAATAATGGGTTCAAAGAATCAGTTGTTTGAGAATTTGAGACTCCAGTGATTGTTGATTATATCAAGTGTTAATTTGATTTATTTTTGCTTTTGTACCAAACAAAAAAGGCCGAAGGGTAACCTTTGGCAAATTTGATTTAACACAACCAAACTCAAAGAGTGAGGGACCTAGCTGATTTAATGTCATTGTGATTTGATGTTGAATTATGGAGTGTCCTTACTGTGAGCTACCCATCCTACTGGATTGCATGGATTGCTAGTCTCTACAACCACTAGGTGTATAGAGTAATCCACTAGATATGAGGTTCAATAAATGATGATGTGATATATTTTTTTTGATAGGTAACAGATTATTTACAGCAGGTTTTTTGAATAGGATCCCAAAACCTTAATTACAGTAGTAGCCAAAGCATTGAAAAAGAAAACAGAAAGATCGGCCCAGCCCCAGGGCCCTGAGGACTACAGAAAACAAAAAGCCACAAAAAGCCTTAACAAAATCGAGATTCTTCATAGAAACCAGCATCCACAAGAACCAAGAATCTTTGGAATGACAAAGGCCAGGTGGGCCTAGCTAACTGGGCCCTGGGCCGTCCTCAGCTTGCTCGGACTGTCGCTGAACCTTGGCAGAGCATTCCTCTAGCTTGCGACAGAACTCGGACAAAGCCTTGGTGGCATGAGAAGCAGCTTGGGCAGCAGTGTTGAGAGAACCGATCACTGTTTCCAGGAGCCCTCTGAGCGCCAGATTTTGCAATTTATCATTAGACTCGGAGCTGATCACAGTGGGCTCTAAGATCTCTGATTTAACGTTCTTGGAGCTCCCCGTAGCCTAGCTGGGCCCGGGGGATGCCCTTTTGTGCCCAAATCTAGGAGGTAGGGCCCCTCCTGGGCCTTTGCTCGAAGCCATGCAATTACGGGTTGGCTTGCGACGCTTCAGGGAAGAGGAATCGTCGAGAGTGGGGGAGCCCTTGGCAGCAGGGGATCCAGCAGGAGAAATGCCATCTATAGGGGGCGGGACAGAAGAGAGGGGGGAATGCTGTGTAGCTGGGGTTGGTTGGCCAGGGCATGCCTATAGAGGACAGCCATGAGCCCCTGGTGCATGGGTCGGGAATGGTTCCTGTGAGCACGATCAATGGTCAAACCCAGGGAGTAGAAGAGGAAACACAGAGTGCTAATGAGGGTTGCTCCTTAAAGATGATTAAAGTAGCTTAAATGAAAGCTATACAGACACTGCTCTAGATCATCATAGGTAATGTATTACATTACCGAGATGATGGCTTCATCGAAAGGCACCGAGAGGTGAGAGCGGAGCAGGTTTGCTTTGTCCCACTGATGGTCTGGGAAGCGGGAGAGCTCCTCTTCCTAGTTGTGTTTGTCACGCCTAACAACGCGGCCTTTCTCTTCATGGTGGAGGCTGATGACCTCCATGAGGAAATCCTTGGAGACTTTGAAATGGAGGCCCTTGACTGTAACTTCGCCATCATTCCACGTATCCAGGAAACCCTGGGTAATCTCGTTCTCATGGCCTACGAATTTATTGAAAAATGGGGTGAATTTTTTAGCATCGAAGAATAAGTGGGCGGGACCACTCAACTCAAGGGCAGTAGGCTCCAGGAAGACAGTTTTGGCAGCCATGGGGGCCGAGATGGCAAGGTGGGGACAGAGGGGGCAGAGAGTGCCAGACCAGGGGAGAGGGAGTAGGGGATGGAGAACGCGATAGCGGGATGGGAAAACGAGGGGAATATAAAGGCCGTGCGGGGGCCTTTGAAGGGAGAGCACCGCCAGCTTTGGAAAGGGGCACACGTAGATGGTAGCAAAATGACAGGGAAGGGGCTGAGGGGGCACGCCAGACTGCTAACACACAAGGAAGGGAATGGACCACTGCCAAAGCGCCAGATGCCTAACTCTGAGTGGGGGAATGCCGAGAGAGAACCGCATTGGACTGGACCGCGATTAGGTTGGCATGGCACGGGACTCCGTAGTCATAGAGATCAAAGTGGGAAGGACGGGGAGGTCCACCATGCAAAGAGAGTTGGGACTGTCAAAGGTGCCAGCTGGCCGACGCGGGTATCTGACAAGGCAAGGGGCATGAGCCACCACGAGGAGGATCGGGATGATCTCCTTGCGGATAGGGTGGCCAATCGACGGGTCAACACAGGGGCGAGAAGCCCCGATCATCAGAACCGCACGTCGGGGGGACTTCATCGCCCTGCCACGGAGAAGCCTAGACACCAGTGTTAACAACATGGTCGGAATGATCCTGCAACACAATTTGGACTAGGCCTACAGGGAAGTGCGAGGACCAGGTGGTAAATTCTTCAGCGATAATGGCTAGATTAGCCATGAAATCAGCAGCCCTGTTGCCTTCTTTGAAAACATGCTGAAAGGTGTGATCGGGGAAGCCCTAGAGAATGAAGAGGGCCTCCCAGATGGAATTATGGAATCACCAGGAGCAGGACTCAGGCTTGCTGGCGGCTCTGATTATGACTTGGGAATTGCCTTCGATGATGATTTTTGAGGGGGAGCCCCTAAGAGCCGAGAGACCACTGAGCAGGCTAACAGCTTCAGCAAAATTGTTGGTTTGCCTGCCCAGCGGGACCGTGAAGGTAGTGACCAGATTATCAAAATAGTCTCTAATGACCCCGCCAGCCCTAGAGGTCCCGAGGTTGCCTTTGGAGGCACCGTCAAAATTGAGCTTAAGCCACTCGGGGGGGGGAGTCCACCTGGTTAGGGAGCACCGAGAGGGGGCAAGAGAGGGAGTAGGGGGGAGAGCTGAATGCCGAGGGAGGAGAGAAGGGAGGCTTCGCTTGAACATCGGGGGTCCACAGAAAGGGGAATGAAGCAGGAATTCTCGGTGGCAAAGGAGACTGCTTTGGTTGCTAACCACTAGGGGGAGCAGGTCGGGGAGGAAAAGGCTCGCCTGTTACGCTCGAGCCAAATTTTCCAGAGCATATGAGGAAGGCAGGCCTTCCAGAGGAAGTGAAGAAAGGGATGGGCAAAGGGGGTGGGCCACTGAGACAGGAGATCATAAATGGAATTGGGGGTCACCCACTGAACAGAGAAATGGGAGAGGATGAGGCCCAGAAATTTGGAGGAGAAAGAGCAATTTATGAAAATGTGGTTGGTTGACTCCCAGGCGGCACGACAAAGGAAGTATCTGTTGGGGATCTGGAAGCCTCTCTTAATCAGATTTTCGATCATAAGGATTCTATTTTGGACTGCCACCCAAACGAAATGGCTGATTTTGGGGATCAAATTCTTGGCCCAGACCTGCTGGGTCGGGAAGGTGGTCGCTCTCGGGGTTCTCTGAATATGGTAAGCAGACTTGACTAAAAAAATGCCACTGGGAGAGCCATGCCACACGCATCTGTCACTATCTCCAAAAGAGGGGATGACCATCACCCTGAGGATGCACTGAAGTCTAGCAGCTTGGAGCGGGAACCTGGGGTTCAGGATGGGTTTCTAGATGGTCCGCCCTTGGAGCTAGGTCATGTAGTCAGACACTCTGGGACCTCGGTCCGCAAGCCTAGGTTTGAGGAGAAGGAGCTCCCTGTCTGAGCTTAGGGCCTCATCGAGAATCCATCTGTCCTCCTAGAAGTCAATCTTGGCACCGTCTCCAAGAATCCATCTGGTCCCTTGCTGAACAATATCTTTGGTGGAAAGCAGGGCCTTCCAGAAGGTAGATCCGTCACGGGGCTGGGTGTCCCCGAGGAAGGGGTGGTTGTGGTAGTACTTCCTACACACAATGCAAACCCATTCATTGAAGGTATTGGTGTGAACCTTCCAGGCATGTTTGGACAGTAGGGCCTTGTTCATGGGAACCACCCGTCTGAGCCCGATCCCTCCCTCTCCTTTGGGGCAACAGACCAGGGGCCAGGAGACCAGGGGAATCCTTTTCTTGTCTTTGTAGCCCGACCAGAGAAAGAATTTCTGAATTTTCTCAATGAGTGTAGCGATGGAGGCCAAAATTCTGAAGACAGACATGAAGTATATCAGAATGCTTTGGAGGACAGACGCCAAGAGAGTGGCTCTGCCAGCCTGCGAGAGAAGGTGGCCTTTCCAGGGGGCGAGTTTCCTTTGGATCTGCTCAATCACCCCATTCCATAGCACCTTGGAAGATGCCCCTGTGAACAGAGGAAGCCCGAGGTAGGAAGAGGGGAGGGAGCCGGGGGAGCATCCCAGGATCCGCCCGATTCTGATTTGCCTAGCCAAGGGGGTGTTGATGAAGTAAATCTTGCTTTTTCAAAGGTTGATTTTCTGTCCAGCCACCTCCTCATACAGGGTAAGGATGTTCTTGAGGGCATTAGCTTGAGGGACCGAGGCCGAGGAAGCAAGAATAGTGTCGTCCACTAAAAATTGATGGGACACGGGGGGGAGGCCCTACGTCAGCCTGATGCCCGAGATGAGACCATGAGCCACAGCGTTCAAAATGGTTCATCCCAGGGCCTCAGCCAGGATAATGAAGAGAATCGGGGATAGGGGATCACCTTGGCGGAGACATCTAGAACTGGGGAAGAACCCGATCGGGGATCCATTGACAAGGATTGAGAACCAGGGGGAGGACACGCACTTGTTGATGAGTTGGACCCAAGAGGGGTGGAACCCAAATTTGAGGAGGACCTTGGACAAGAAGCTCCAATCGACCCTATCAAAGGCCTTATTCATATCAAGCTTGAGCAAGAAATGGGCCTTTCTGGATAGGACAACTGAGTGAATGGCCTCGTGCATGATTATGACCTCGTATGTAATCAGCCTGCCTTTGACTGAAATTCCCTGATAGGGGGAAATGATCAGGGGAAGGATGTCTTTGAGGCAAGTGGTCATGGCTTTAGTCAAGATTTTATAGAGGACATTGCACAAGCTGATGGGACAGAAGTCTGACAGGGATCTGGCTGCCTGAGTCTTCGGGATCAGGGCTATGAAGGTGGTGTTGATGCCTCTGGGGAATGATGATGTGATATTATTATTTGGAAGGTTTTGCATTTTGTGTGTGTGTTTTTTTTTTCTTTTTTATCTAACTATGTACTTCATAGTTATATTATTTGATAATCGTACGGTTTGTAGTCGACGCAAGTAACCATGGGATGTGTGGTCAACATCAATAATCATAGGGTTTGTAGTCAACCTAGCTAACCGTGGGGTCCACGGTTGTGTGTGCCTGGGGGAACCATTGTAAGCATGGTTTTGGCCATAAAGGTTGGCTATAAATAGCTAACCTAGCAGTTATTTCATTTATTTTTCTTTTGAAGCAGTGAGAGTGATGGAGGCAAGCGAAGCGGGTGGCAGGGTGGAGGTTGGTGTCATGGCTGGAGCGGAAGGCGGAGTCCACTATGCAAAGGTAGGTTTTTGAGACCCTTTGCTTGATTATTATTTGTGTTGTATTTATTTTGTTTGTTTTGTTTTTTTGTTACAACCACTAAGAGGGGCTAGCAAATTTTTTGCCTTTGTTTAAATTTTTTGTTTTTTTTTAAGTTTTAATTTTTTGTTTTGTAAATGTATGAAAAATGAATGTGTTTTGGTATTTTATTATTGTTTTCTAATGCATGAAATGGAATTATTCATTTTTTTATGATGCATGAAAAATGAATGTTTTTGTTTTTTTTATGTAGATGCATGAAAAATGAATGTGTTTTTTTTTTTTTGCACTGATTTGGATTTTGCTTGGTGTTGCAGGTGAAGTTTATTTCAGCCCGACACAGATGGCCTCGTGCCCTTTTCGATGTGCGGAAGGCACTTACTACTGATGACTGGAAATTTCTGGATGATGTTGGCTTGGGTGGATGTGGGCGGGTGAAGACCATCAGGGCAGATGAGGATTACTTGTTTGCACTTGTAGAGAGGTGGGACCCTGACAGGGGGTCATTTTAGCTCTCGATAGGGGAGCTTACTATTACCTTGGAAGATGTGTTTCGCATCTTCCATGTTCCTGTAGAGGGGGTACCAGTCCGAGTAGGCCACAACAAGGAGGAGGCCCTGAGGCCCATTTACGATGATGATTGGGATGTGGATTGCAGTAAGGGAGGGTTCCCTTACCTTGATCTATTTTGAGGGCAGAAGCTAGGGGCGCTGCAAACTTTTTTGATGTTCATTCTGGGCAACATGTTGTTGCCTAAAAGTATGGGTTCGAGGTTCCCTTGGAACCAGGTACCGCTTGTGCTCGGATTGATCGTTGAGCCATAGGTTTATGCGTGGGCTCCCACTTTACTTTACTAGTTGTATATTGAGCTCTATGAGGTGAAGAGGTGGGAGCGAAAGGGGCTCAGTTGTAGTTTGCTTCTTCAATGTTGGGCATGGGAGCACATCCATGTGGCTCATCCAGATGGTTTGCCATGTTAGTGGGATCAGTCATTACCTTGTGCTCTTCACTGGTGAGCCAACGAGGAGACTGCACCGAGTCATCCTGATCGTATAGGTCAGGAGTATCGGGTGATGTTGGATGCATTGATGGGTGTTGATATCTATTGGTGACCTTGGTGGGGGGATTTCTTGGGAGGATGATGCAGCATAGCTTTGATGGGTGAGGCGAGGTAGGTGGGTAGTGGGGAGCCATGTACGAGAGATGGAGTTCATCTAGTTCTCTTAGGTGATGAGGTAGTTTGAGCTGGTGCAGGGAGTTCCAGATGCTCCTAGGATGTATAGGCGATGGGGCGACGAGCTCAGTCTTCTAGTTGCCCCTAATTTTTAGATAGTGGATGATGCAGGTGATGATGTAGTAGTCGATGTTCCTGATGCAGATGATGTAGGGATGACTACAGAATATGATGCTTGGTTCATGGTATAGCCTCCATGGAGATCGATCCAGGTAGTGGATGATGGGTCTGGTGAGGAGGTTTCTCAATGGGTGAAACATCATTGAGATATTAGCGATAGGAGGGTAGTCAGATCTGATATGCCATCCACAGATACTAGGGTTGGGTTGATGGATATGAAGGAGATGGAGGATATGGGGGATATGGAGGAGAGGATCCTCCTCCACACCATAGTGAGGAGGAGTGGGGGTTCTCTAGGTGGAGTGAGATAGTTTGGGTGAGGTCATGAAGTCTCGTGATGTAGAGATCATGAGGCTACAAGGTGAGGTGGATAGGCTATGGGGTGAGGTGGATGGGCTACAGAGTGAGATGGATGGGCTATAGAGTGGATCGAGTGGTGGTGGGGATTTAGGTACTATTGCATCTCGAGATGCAGAGATCATGAGGCTTTAGGCTATGGTTGCGGAGCTACGGGTTGAGGTAGTCGAGCGAGCCCAGTGCTAGGATGTATATTTGGTTACTACCTAGAGGTAGGCTACCTATATTGCTAGTCTAGAGGATAGGCTGAATGAGCATCGTATTCCTCTTCTTGTACCTCCTTCATCATCAATGTTAGGCTCCAACAGGTGGAGCAAGTCTAGGCCTAGCGATTCGAGGTCTCATAGGTCATCTAGTTCACATGCACCCTCTAGGTCATTAGGTACATGGGCCTCATAGGGGTCATGGGGGTGCTAGCTAGTAGCACCTTATCACTTCTTTTTGTATTTTTCTATTTTTATTTATGAGCCTTAGTGCTCTGATGTATACAACCTATGGGTATTTTGTACTTATGCGACTCATATATATATATACATGGCTTATATTATGATTATTTTGTTGTGCACTTTTGTTTATTTTATGTATGGATGCATATGGAATGATGTGATGTATGATGTAATGTTTATTGATGTTGTGTTCTAATGCTCATTTGGTATTTATTAGACTCTTGCTTGATCAACATTACCTTGTTGTTTAATCAGGGGCATAGATAGGTGGTATTGACATGGATTTATGATATGTGGTGATGAAAATGTTATGGTGTTATTGGGTGGATGATCTAGGGTGTTCTTACAAAGACTCAAACATCCTAGTGACTCCAAACAAACCCATTTAGGTATTTCACAGATCTTCATTATGCAAGGGTTGTCCTAGTGGTTTCAAATTTCTCAAGGACCAACTGTGTGTGCAATGATTATTCATTTCCCATTATGAGCTAGGTCAAACTAATCAATTGTAACTTATGCCAATAAGCTAGCTCATTCGAGAGCATCCATAGGTCTATACAAAATAAGGTCGCTAATGTGATAGACATGGCACCACGCATAAGGATACCTCATTGCCAGGTGGGATTCATTCAGCCCATTGTTGTAATGAGGATCACCCCATGGTTTTTGAGACACTAAGAGTTCCAGGGATTCAAGCTCCTTCCCTTCTTTTATTGCATTGGATTTCTAGGGATTGCTCATATTGTGATGGAGCAATTAGATTTTATTGCTTACACTTGCTCATTTTGAGGAAGAGCAAGGGGATTTTTATTGCTTTGAGGTGCTTTTTAGGATACTTGCTCATCTTGAGGAAGAGCAAGGGATTTTATTTTTTTTGGAAATGATTTTTGGGATACTTGCTCGCTTTGAGGAAGAGCAAGGGATTTTATTACTTTTTGTAATATTTTGGGATACTTGCTCGCTTTGAGGAAGAGCAAGGGATTTTTTTTTTTAATGAAGGTGGAGCTTGTCCTTTTGTCAACTCTATAGCACTCTAGACCATGCGCATAATTGGATGAATAGGGGAAACCTTTCACTTATGGCAATTAGCTACTTTGACTTTGTTATTCCCAAGGTTCACAATATTTTAATGTGTTTTGATGTGCGTGATCCAAGAGGAAACTTGATTGACTAGGAATAACCTATTGCATCTAAAGACTGCTTGACTTTGAATCAAGTTTGTTCAAAACACTAGGAATGGCTGAGTGATTGAAAACATTTGGAAATTGTGTATGGTTGATGTGATTTGTGATGTTTGTGATACTTTCGATGTAATATTTTGAAAATTAAAAGATGCACACAAAATAGTCAGTGGTCGCATAATTGTTATTGCTAACAATTATACGGTATCTATCCTACTTTATGTGAGTCCCTTAATTAGAAAAATATTATAAGGAAGGTTACACATTATTGTGATTGATGGATTGCTAAGTGATGTAGGATGCCCCTGATTAAGGCAACAAGACATAGTAGACTAGAGATCATCCGAATTAACCAAATGATCTAATGTAATGAATGGTATGAACAAATTGCCTAAAATGCATGTATGGGATGTGTGGATGGATGTATGAAATGCAAATGAAATATTTTTTTAATTATGTTTTTTTTTTTTTAGCCATGTATATGTACATATATATAAGTTGCACTATGCATAAAATACCTTTAGATGTATTATGTTCAATGGCTCAAGTTCCAATAATCCTTCTAAGTTGGCAAGTCTATACGTTCTTGGACCCACCTTCTACTTGAAAATGTATGGACCTAACCAATTAGCCATGAATTTATCTCTCAAATGTGGTAATGCATTGGTGTTCTATTGATTCTCTTTAAGAATGAGATCTCCCACTTGAAATTCATGAGGATGGACTTTTGCATTGTAGGTATGCTTGATGCGATCTTGATATACTCGTAGATGTTCTAAGGCATTGATGCACCTTTCATCGAGGAGTGTTAATTGGTCAAGATGTGCTTGTCTAGCTGTGTCATCATCCATGAATTCTTGTAATGTAACTCGCAAAGAAGGGATCTCAAGCTCAAGAGGTATGATTGCTTCAATACCATAGACCAATGAAAAAGGTGTTGCCCCAGTTGGCATTCTAATGCTTGTTCGATAAGCCCATAGTGCCAAGGGGAGTTGAGTGTGCCAATCTCTATGATTTTCTTTGACAAGTTTCTTGAGAATGGCTATCACTATCTTGTTGGTCGCTTCGACTTGTCCATTTGCCTATGGGTAATAAGGAGTCAAGAAACTATGTTGGATATTGTACTTGTTGCATAAGGCTTGAACATCCTTATTCTTAAAAGACTTGCCATTGTCTAAAATGATTTTGGAAGGAATCCCAAAATGATAGATAATATGCTGAAGTATAAACTCCGCTATTCGAGGTCCAGTCATTGTGGTCATTGGAATTGCTTCGACCCATTTTGTGAAGTATTCCATGGTAGTTATGATGAATTTATGTTGTCCTGAAGAGGCAGGTGAAATTTTACCAATCAAATCTAGGCCCCATTGTGAAAAGGGCCAAAGGATTTGAATGGGCTGTAAAGCTTGTGATGGTACATGAGTCAAATTGGCGTGATGTTGGTATTTTTGATATTTCTTGACATATTGACAACAATCACTTTCCATGGTGGGCCAATAATAACCCATGCACAAAATGCACTTTGCAATGGCCATTCCACTAAAGTGGCCACCACAAGTACCATCATGGGCTTCAATTATAGCTCGTTGTGCCTCAATGGGATCTAGACATCGAAGTAGAACTCCATCATAGCCATGTCTATACAACACATCCCCTAAGAGAGTAAAATGAGTTGCTTTTTGTTTGAACATTATTTTTGTAGTTTGCATCATTTCTAATGGGAGGGTCCCAAATTTGAGAAAGTCTCTTATCTCATCAAGGTAAGAATTGTATGGCTCTGCGTGGACCAAACAAACACTCTTCTCACCTTCAGACTCTGCTCGTTTGATTGCTGACTTGGACACTGTTGTTATGATAAGTGGTTGGACTTCTCCATGTTCATTCTTAGGAATCAAGGATCCCAAAGAAGCCATTGCATCCACAAATATGTTAGTCAAATGAGGCAAGTTACTAATCTCATACCAGTCAAATTTCTCTAGCAACTTCATTGCTACTTCGTGATACTATTTCAAGACTGGTTCTTTGCATTGGTATTCTCCCTTCACTTGACAAATGATAAGTTGAGAATCACCAAATATGCTTATTCATTTAATACCCATAGCTATAGTTGATTGAAGCCCCAAGATTAGGGCTTCATACTCTGCATTGTTATTTGTGCATGGGAAGTCAAGTTTGAATGATAAAGGAATTAGAATTCCTTCGGGTGTGTAAAACATAACTCCAGCACCTTGTCCTCTTTTACACTTTGATCCATCAAAGAAAAGTGTCATGTCAACATCATCCTCGAGAGGGACTAGTTCTTCTTGTTCAGTGATGGAAAGACCGAATCATCTGGAAGCTCGATAAGTAGTGGTTGATCATTTGGTAATGGAGCTTCTGCAAGTTGATCGACTATCACCTGACCTTTGATGGATTTTTGACTAATGAATTTGAGATCAAATTCCGTTAAAAGCATTATCCATTTTGTGGTATGGGTATTATTGTATGTGCGAGTCATCATGTATCGTAGAGGATTTTCTCTAGCTATGACATAGGTAGTGTTACTTAGCATGTAATGTCTGAGTTTCTTAGTGGCAAAAACCATTGCTAAGCATAATTTTTTGACATAAGCATATCTTGTCTCATAACTTACCAATGTTTGACTAATGTAATAAATTGCTTGCTCCTTGTGATTCTTGTTTTTCTGTGCAAGCATTGTCCCTAGTGCAAAATCTATTGTAGAGACATAAAGGTGAAAAGGGACTCCTGAACGAGGCGAATGTAAGAACTGGTGGTGAAGCCAGATACTTCTTTATGTCATCAAAAGCCTCTTGACATTCAGTTGTCCAAGAAAATATCACCCCCTTCTATAGCAAGTGATTGAAAGGCCTGCATTTGTCTGAGAGTTGTGCAATGAATCATCGGATAGATTGGATCTTTCCTTGTAAACTATACGTAACTCTCTCAGATTTTTTGGAGGTGGCATCTCGATGATGGCCTTGACCTTATCAGGGTCCACTTCAATGCCTCATTTGGAGACAATGAATCCTAGAAGTTTTCCTGATGTGATACCAAATACACACTTCTTAGGATTCAACCTTACCTTATGTTCAAGCAATCGATCAAAAACTTTCTCTAGAACCTCAATATGCTCAAGACGTGTTTTAGATTTGGCAATCAGATCATCCACATAATATTCAATGATTTTATGCATATAGTCATGGAAGATGTACGTCATGGCACGTTGATAAGTAGCTCCTACATTCTTAAGGCCAAAAGGCATCACCCTATAACAAAAAGTCCCCCAAGGTGTGGTAAATGCCATCTTGTGTTGGTCCTCAAGATTAATTCGAATCTGATTGTATCCTAAGAAATCATCCATTAATGAAAGCATTTCATGGCCTATGCGTAGGAGTCTACAAGTTGATCAATGTTGGGTAGAGGAAAATCATCCTTGGGGCATGCTTTGTTTAGATCTCAAAATTTAGTGCATACGCGTACCCCCCCATTCGGCTTACGAATGGGTACCATGTTAGAGAACCACTCTGGATAATCAATTGGGACTATGAAATTCATGTCCAGTAGTTTTTGTAGCTCTTCCTTGACAATCAATGCTATGGTTGGATGAAGTTTCCTTAGTTTTTTCTTGAAAGGCTTAGCATCTGGTGCTAAGGTAAGGTTGTGGACCACCAAATTGGGGTCAAGGCTAGGCATGTCCTTGTATGACCATGCAAATATGTCTTTCTTCCTTGTCAAGATGTTGATCATACGCTCTTTCTCCTCTATGGATAAATATTTTGTAATTTTGATGATTTGTGGATTATTCACATCTTGGCTAAGGTTCACATCGATAGATTCTTCGATAAGCATATGGGAACCTTCCTCTAGCTGATGTGGAGTTGGGATGAGATGGATATCATCCTCCACATGCTCAAATGACTCAAAGGTCTCCCCCTCTACTTTAGTTTGGAAAATTGAGGTAGAGGAGGATGAAGGTTGCTATGGAATGTAAGCATTTGAAGCTCACAATAACTCTTCAGATAGGATAAATTTGGTGATGGATGGTGGGGATGAAATCCTATCCATGGTGATAAGGCTAGCATCGATCAAAATTAGCTTTACCAAATCATATGGGTTATGGAGTGGGGCGAACAAGTCAACAAAAATCATATTGACTTGGTGGAAATGAGGTGGCTATGATTCGAGGAGTGATGGCTCACTCTCTCTAGGTTGCAACTAACCTAAGGTGGATGAATGGTGATGCTATGGGAGTGGCCAAGGTGGTGGTGGTGGATCTAGCTCAGGGTGCTCACGCTCCTTGTTGAAGTGAAATATGGTGTGATCTATAGGAAACATCTTGGTATAACACTCATCTCTCTCGATGGGCTCTACAAGGGCCACATCATCTTGGGGACCATCAAATATTCGAATGATCCAATCTAGGTTTGCTTGTATCTGTTGGAATTCCCCAAAATCTTCATCGAAGATATAATCCCCAAAATATTCATCAAAGATGTAATCATCTAGAATATGATCAATCATGAATGTATGCAATACAATATCTAGAAAAGGCCTCATGTAAATGAGGTGCAAATTTAGGGTCCAAGTACTCATCATCAATATCATCATAATCATCACAATCATCACTCTCCTCATCCTCTTCTTCATACTCAAGAGTGAGTCATTGAAAGGTATTGTTGAAGGAAGAGTCTGAGGTAGAAGGTCTGTATTCTAGACCAGAGCGATCATGTGCTTCTCGGTATTCAAGCTCAATAATGTGATGTGGACCCTGCTCATGTCATCCAAGTCTGTATCCCTACTAGTTGACCCTATGAAAATATCACAAAGGGAAATCTAGAGTTGGATAGATATTCTAAATTGGCATTAAACTCTTGTAAGGGTTCCTCATTAGGAGGAGGTGGATCGAATGAAGAATCCACTCCCCCATATATGAAGTTGATCCTGTCTAGTTGGGAACCCATTATGTACACTACACCTATGGCTAAAGGTGGGTCGCATGGGTGACCATAATCTCTGACTGACTCAATAGGTGGTGTAACTGTGACACTTTCAATGATGTACTCACCAATGCTTGGATTGGCAAGATGTACTACAACTTGAGCTGGTTGGGATGATGATGGCTCAGTAGATGAGGAGGGTACTTCGATGGTGGCTTGTGGTTTAGGTGGAGGTGATGGCTCCTCTCGGATAGGTGACCCTATCTATGAGATGATGGGTGGTGATGTTTGGGGTGGATTAGGCTTGATTGGGTTGTTAGTTGATGGAGTGGGTTGAGCTAAGAATGTGAATGGTGTTTGTGAAGTGGGTGGTGTGGCTGATGAAGTGGGTGATTGGTTAGTGAGATGATCGGGTGTGGTGGAAAAATGAAATGTGGTGGATGAGGGTTGACTAGAGCTAATGCTTTTGGATGCAAAAGTAGGATCAACTATCAATAATTCCTTTGGGATGGGAGATTTTGATGAAGTGATGTTAGTGGGAGTAGTTCTGATGATGAGTGGTTGAATGGAGAGGTGGGTGGATGGAAGCAGTGGCTCATAAGGATTTGAGATCAAGTTGTAGTATTTAAAAGGCTCTATGTCTGCTTGGATGCAATGTACTTTACCCTCATGTACATATTTGAGATATTGGTGTAATGTTGAGGGCACACACTTCATATCCCTAATCCAAGGGCATCCAAGAAGTATGTTGTATTGCATCACCCCTTCCAAGATGTGGAAGAGTACATGAATGGTCTTCACCCCCACGATGATAGGAAGAACTACGTTCCCCACAATTGAGCATAAAGCATCATTAAAGGCCCTTAAGGTGAAGGTGGATGATGTAATGTGGGATGATGGTAGGTTAAGGTGTTTTATGGTGGGAGTGGTAATGAGGTTGATGGAGGAGCCAGTGTCAATAAGTACTCTCTTGAATGGCTTCCTATCAATATGAGCGACTATGTGCAATGGAGGATCTAGTAAATCTGATGACACACTCTTCTCCTCGAAGTCATAAAATGCTATCGAGGGCTCCATGCATTTTTGTACACTCCCCACAAAGGAGTTGAAGGTATTAGGGTCTTCTGATTGTACTTCAATGGACTTGAGAATCTCCATCAATGCATCACGATGTGGGGGAGACTATTGTATTAGCTCATAAATTGATAGTTTTGTCGATGCCATTTTCAAACTCTGTGTTAACCGGATGCCTAGGGTGATGGTTGGGTGAGATGGATTACTTGGATTATGGATGGGTGGAGGTGGAATGGATGGCCCTAGTTGTATGGGGATATTTGGTTGTACTTGCGGGAGCTTGGGTTGTGCGATTTTCTTGTCTTTGCCCATGGGTGACCACACTGATAGCCCCTACAAAACCTTGGTGCAGTTGAGACACATAGTTGACTTGGTTGGGAGGAACTATAGAAGTTGATGCTCCCATTGCTTGTTGATTTACCTCATGATGAGGCAAAGGTGTCTGATATATACCAAGGTTCTGATTAGGTTGGGCTAGTGGATTTTCGACTTTGATATTTCCTACTTCTAGTAAGTCTTGCACAATACCTTTAAACCCATGGCAAGTTTTGATGTCATGTCCTTTTTACCGATGATAGATGCAGTATAAATGCTCTCTATAGGCTTTTGATCTCGGCTTACTAGGGTCTTCGGGTTTAATCTCTGGTAATGTGAAAAGTTGTGCCGCATACAACTTCTAAAAGATAGATGAGTAGGGCTCTTGCAATGGTGTGTAATTGCATTTGGGCCTAAAATGATGTTGTTGCCTTTCTATAGGTTGCATTTGATTCTGTACCTATTGTGGGGGTGGAACCGCTTGATAATTCAATTGTTGTGGTTGTTGTTGTTGTTGTTGGGGTTGTTGGATCTAAACTTGGGCTTGTTGATTTGACTATGAGGGTTGGCCCAAGACTATCTGATTAACCTGAGTGGCCTTGGACTGGCCATGGTTATTCCCCTTTTGGTTCTTATTCTACCACTCTTTCTTCCTAGGCTTGATCTCGCCCTCTTGAATCTTTATATCCTCTATCACTCTAGCCTGGGTGAGTGCCTCATCGAATGTTCTATATTGTTGCAACTGTAGCAAAAAAGAGATGGGCTTGGCACAACTCTTCATGAACATTCTTGTTAGCTCTATCATGGGGAGGGAGAATGGTAATTTGATCATAACCACCCTCCAACGGTTGCCAAAATCATGGATCGATTCATCATCGTATTGCTTCAAACTAAGCAGATCGATCAATGTGGTTTTCTTCCTGACATTCAGGGTGAATCGCTCCAGGAATTGGTATTATTGTGGGGATTTATTGCTTACCTTCTTAACATTGATCACATCATAGGAACCCTAAAAATCATAACGAGTATTGTAGAATCTAGTGGATTTACCTCTTTGACCCAGGAATAAATTACCTAGGGGTATCTAGACAGACCAGGTCGGTTAAGGAAACCCTAGACAACGGGTTCATATATTTGCTATTTTTATGCAATAACCCATTCATTACCATATAAAATGATTTTATATTACTTTACTTATTTTGTGATCAAACCAAGCATTAATATATCAAGACCAGACTGGTGCCATGTCCATTGGGTAGTCATAGCAAATTTGTATTAAATAACTTAGAAAATAAAGGGAAAGGAGAACTATTCCATTTTTATTCATTCAAATAATGTAATGCATAGAAATGATTAAACTAGGGAAATAAGACATCATCCACATATTCTGATTACAGTAATACATAAACAAGTGAACACAGACCATAAACATAGGAGATTTGCCAAAAATAGAGTTGGAGTTATATTTATATGAAAAATATTTACATATAATAGGCCCAACAGAGTGCTCAAGTCCTATATGACAATGATTACAATAAACCAAGTTCGAATATCATAACATGGGGATATTTCTCTCCATAATGATTGCAGTGATGCAAGAGTATCCAACTCTGGTGCATTCCATAGAAAATGATCTCAACAAACAACGCTTCCTAGATAGTCCCTGGAAAATGAAAAAAGGAAAGGCGAGGTAAGGAAAACAAAAAAATACACACAAGGAAAATACGACTAATAATTAGACATAGCTATACTTGGAATTGGATTTTATCTCTTAGATATTTGATAAAAAACTTTGCTATAGCAGTGGTCTCCCTTATATAGCGTCAGTTGATCAAGTGGGGCTACAATCGTTTCCTCCAGTTGGATAAATCACGCTCCCTAGAAAAGTAGGATGCAATAAAAAATGGGTACATAGCCCATGCCTCTCTATTTATGTATGTGGTGGTTTTTGTGTATCATATTCCCCACTACCCTGGGCTAGCGACTATGTTGCACTCGGCTCGTGTGCTCCTGGTGAACTAGACCCCACCCTTCGTCTTCCAAGGTCTCGTATACTTTTGTCAACATAGTTCCATAGCTCATAATGGAATGTTAAAGTAAATAATAACAATTTAAGATCCTGCATGGCTTTGTTCACCCTTTATTTGGCCCATTCCACAGTGTTCTTGGTGAAGACACATAGGTGATACACCATTTGTACCAAAGCTGTAAATTGATTTGATAATTTTTCATTAGGACCAAAGTCAATAATTTATATTTTGTAGAGCACGAACTCTTTGATGTCAAGATCCTGAATAAACTCATAAATTTTAAAACCTGTTGAGAAGCAACACACCCCCACTGAAAAATAAATTTCCACCCTTTGAAAATTTTGAACTTTCATTTTTGCAGTTGGGACCCTCTTGATGTTTTTCAGGTTTTAATTCCAAATTTGCTTGCCTCCTTTTTAAAGTTGTGCTTTTATTTGCATCTGACTTTGATTTAGTTCAGAATTCATTTTTCAGATGTTAGGATCATTGCTGAGTAAAGAAAATCTTTCACTGATATGAGAAAATGCAGAGAACAGACAGATAAATTCATTAGAAACCAAAACTTTCCATTTTTGGAAGTGTCGCGATATCGCGACACTTCCATTTTTGGAAATGTCGCGATATCGCGATGGGTTTTGAAAAATCCGCCAAGTCAGAAAAACGTAGCGAAATCGCGACACTTCCATTTTTGGAAATGTCACGATATCGCGACACTTTCCATTTTTGGAAATGTCGCGATATCGCGACACTTTCCATTTTTGGAAATGTCGCGATATCGCGACGGGTCTGGAGAGAGAAATCCAGAGTGTACGAAATGGCACGATTTCGTGACATGTCGCGAAATTGCGACATGTCGCATTTTCGCTGCTGCAGGAGGCAAAAGGAAGCTAAGGCATGAAAGAGGGCACGATTTCGTGACATGTCACAAAATCGCGACATGTCGCATTTTCACGGCTGCAAGAGAGAAAAAATGACTAAGGCACAGAAAGGGCACGATTTCGCGACATGTCACGAAATCGCGACGTTTTGGAGAGAAAGAGCCAAGTTTCGAGAGGGGGCGCGATTTCGTGACATGTCATGAAATCGCAACATGTCGCATTTTCGCGAGCTGGATGGAAAGAAAAGAGCTAAGTCCTGGAAATGTCGTGAAATTGCGACAGGAAGGAGCAAAAAGGAACAAGGCATTCACGACATGTCGTAGTTTCACGGCAGGAGGAGCCAAAAGAAGCGAAGAGCGAAGAAGGGTCGCGATTTCATGACATGTCATGAAATCGCAACATGTCACATTTTTGCGGCTGCCAGGGCAAGAAAACGGTTAAGGCAAGAACATGTCGTGAAATCGCGACGTCACGAAATCGTGACGTTTTCAGAGAAACGCCCAAGTCCAGGACACATCACGAAATCGTGACACAGTTGACAAAGAGAACAAAGTGAGCAAGAGGAATTAAATGAGAAAATGACTAAGGCATAAAAGAGGCACGATTTCACGACATGTCACGAAATCACGACATGTCGCGTTTTCGCGGCCCAGTTCAGGGAAAAGTAAAAAGGCCAGAAGGTGTCACGAAATCGTGACGTCGCAAAATTGTGACACAACGTAGTAAAGAGGCCGAAGTCACAAGGGTGTCACGAAATCATGACATCGTGATTTTGCGACGTCACAAAATCATGACACGCCGGAGGGCAAGTGCAAAGTCGAGGCTGGGTGTTGTGAAATCATGACGTCACGATTTCACGACGTCGAGAAATTATGACATGCTAGAAGAAATAAAGGAAGCCCAAAGGTCAGCAGAGCAAGGTAAGGGTTGTAACAATCGCCGAAGGCAAAGGAAGAAGCAAAGGTAAGGCTCGGATCGGTGTCGCGAAATCGTGATTCAACTTTTATACACACCCTATGAAGAATGAGCATGAAACCCTGATAACACTTATACGGGATAAATCCCACTCACTTTAGGATCTTGCTGGTTATCCAAGGTGTGAGTTACAGAGTTGGGTCGAATGTCTATTCACTCTTTTCTGGCTTCTGGAATAGTTTTCAATATGGACTGTCTGTTACCTTACAACGGGTTCTTGAACTTGTTCAGTAATGTTTAGAAGTTGTCACTTGTTGACAATCAGATTTAAAATTGATTCTTTGATCTAGCTCTTATGGGTCAGTAGATTTAAATAAAAGACAAATTTAAAAGAAAATAAAAATGGATCATTTCACGGTAAAACAAAGAGAGTAGGGTAGGGCAGAAATAGAAGTTTATCAAACTTAGCTGTAAAACAAAACTACCAATTTTATTTATACTATCAGATTCACAATAGAACAAATCAAAGAAGAAAGTGTCCAACTTTTTAAGATCACTTTCTACTAAGAGCATAAGGCAGAGATGGAACAGATCTGAAAGAAAATCATAAACAGAAGGGGAAGTCCGTTAAAATTGGTATTTCTCACCAGCAGCATAGCTCACACAGTGAGGACAAAGAAATTAGAACAAAATTGAACCTTAAATCTATGATTTTACCTAGCATACAATAGAACAACTGAAGCCCAATAGCATATTTAATCTTGATAACATCGATTTACAACATATATTTAATAAACTTTAAAGAAACGGATAACAAAAGAAGATGAACTTATCACAATCTGTAAAATATTAGGCTCCTGGCCATGCTATCACAGAAACAAAAGCACATCAACTCCAAGTCCAGAAATAAAGTATTTAACAAGATTTCCAAGAAGTTTCTTCAATAGCCTTTTTATTTCTAAGTCTCTGCCTCCTACGATTACATTGAGAAGAAGTATTTATAGACTCAGGACAGACCCTGATCTTTTTAGAAATATCTTCTTCTCCAACCGTAAATCTTATCATCTTAAACCCTAGTATCCGGGTTTTACAATATAAGCCCTTTTAAAATAAAGTTCGGATAAAACTTAACCATTCTGCAAATCAGTGCAGTCACTTGCCATAAATGGAGAAGGCAGAAATCGAATGCCACTTGCATTCACCCGCAACTGTGAATAAATGTCTTCATTAATGCCCTCGGGTAATTTGGATGAGTCACCACTTCTCTGACATTTCATCTCCGCAGAGCCATCCCTGAGTTGAAAATGCCTGCAAGCCATTAATTCTGCCATAAATTATCATTAAATGCATTCATCGGCAAATTTCGATAACTGAGTGTAGATATTTTTATTTTTCGATCAATTCTCGACATACTCCATTAAATGGGCAGTTGCTTAGTCATCGTAAAGTCTCTTTGTGGCCAGATCTGTAAAATTTGGATGAAACAACAATTTTTGGCATCTCTCATTTCAATATGGCTGTCTTCAATTAATTTGCACTTAACTTTGTCTTTATGGCTATTTCTCCGTTATCATGTAAGTGCCAGATGGCTTCCTGCATGAAAGACAAACAAGGATTAGCATTTTAAAATTATTAAATCAAGACCTTAAATATTAAAATGAAACCCTAAAGTTCATTTGCATGCTTGCTTTCTTTTGACACGTGTCGCAAAAAATCACGACACGTGTCCTTGCTTCCAGCTGTTTTCTTTTATTTCGGCCTCTATGTCTGCTGGCGTGAAACCATGACATGTCACGAAATCGTGACATTCCTCTGCCTTCGGTGCCTCTTTGCAATGTTGGCCGTGAAACCGTGACATGTCACGATTTCGTGACATGTCGCGAAATCGCGACCCTCCTTTACGCCTTGCCTCCTTTTTCGGACTGTGTCACAATTTCGCGACACGTCCATTTCATTGCACGTCCCTTTCATTGCCGTGTCGGGCTTTATATTGCCTTTCTCCGCCGTGTCACGATTTCACGACGTCTCAAAATTACGACATCGCGATTTCGCGACACAGCCCAGCCTCACCTTGGCTGTCTTCGGCGTGTCACGATTTCGTGACATCGAGCCAAGCCTTACCATTGCTTCTTCCTTTGCCTTCGATGATTGTTGCAACCCTTACCTTGCTCTGCTGACCTTTGGGCTTCCTTTGTTTCTTCTGGCATGTTGCGATTTCACGACGTCGCGATTTCGCGACACCCAGACTCGACTTTGCACATGCCCTCCGGTGTGTCGCGATTTCGCGACACCCTTATGACTTCGGCCTCTTTACTGCGTTGTGTCACGATTTTGTGACTTTGTGAAATTGCGACGTTGTGATTTTGCGACGTCGTGAAATCGCAACGTCACGATTTCGCAACATCGCAATTTCGTGACATCGTGAAATCACGACGTCGCGATTTCGTGACACCTTCTGGCCTTTTTACTTTTCTCTGAACTGGGCTGCGAAAATGCGACATGTCGTGATTTCACGACATGTCGCGAAATCGTGCCTCTTTTATGCCTTAGCCATTTTCTCATTTAATTCCTCTTGCTCGCTTTGTTCTCTTTGTCAACTGTGTCGCGATTTCGCGACATGTCCTGGCCTTGGGAGTTTCTCTGAAAACGTCGCGATTTCGTGACATGTTCTTGCCTTAACCGTTTTCTTGCCTTGGCAGCCGCAAAAATGTGACATGTCACGATTTCGCAACATGTCACGAAATCGTGACCCTTCTTCGCTCTTCGCTTCTTTTGGCTCCTCTTGTCGCGAAACTGTGACATGTCGCAATTTTGCGACATGTCTTGAAATCGTGCTGCTTTTCATGCCTTGTTCCTTTTTGCTCCTTCCTATCACGATTTCGCGACATTTCCAGGACTTAGCTCTTTTCTTTCCATCCAGTCGCGAAAATGCGACATTTCACGATTTCACGACGTGTCACGATTTCTGATGTGCAATTACAAGCGTATAAAACTTTCTTCAAAAATGACTAGGCCTTCGAATGTTGAACTCTGGATTGATCAGCTTTTCTAGATTGTAAAAAAGGGAAAACCGAGTAGAGCTCTGTTTACTAGTTTAGCCTTTTACAGCCCCGACAGAGTTACCCTTTAGATTTACACGACCCAAATTCACAACTGTAAGGTAGAATCTACAACTCGGTAGAAGTAAAACATCTTTTGAAGTCTTGGTTGTAAATTTGATTACATTACTCTCCCTTTATTTTTTATTTATTTATTTATTTTTTTTTTCGTATATATTGGAAATAACAGAGTGCCAATTCTATGTTGTCTTGCTCAACTTTCATCTTCTCTCTCTTTTGAAATATATCAACATCTGAAAGCCTTAGAAAGAACAACAATTTTCTTTTAGTATTTCATCAATCTAGAACTGCTTTAGCCTGGGCACTGATAGCCTCTATGGATACTCAGTCCCCTCTTATAACCAACTTTTCTTGGATTCCTCGAGAGTTTCTCCAGCCAAACAGTATAGCAGTTTCTTTATAATTAAAACAACTGTGGCAAGCAAGACACAAAATCCAATCATCCTTCCACTGTTGTTCTGAATAATAAAATAGTTCCACTGCTCAGTTAAAGCAAACTATCTCAATTAGAATAATGAACACTAGATTCTAGACTCAGAATAAAACCATTTTTAGAAGGCTGACTTTTTCATTGATGCTCAGGAAAAGGTTAAAGAAAAGAATTCTTAAAATAAAATAAATTGTATAGACTTCAAAATAAAACAAAATTAAATAAAACAAAATAAAACAAATTAAATAAAACAAAATAAAACTGTACAACCACCAAAGGAAATAAAATAAAACTGCAGAGTTATTTACAATGTATACACATGTTACAACTTCTTTGTGATTCACTCAAAAATGTACCAGATGGAAAAGCAGAGAAATAGTGCCTTAAAATTTTTTGACCATTTGCAAGTAAATTTAGAAAAATTACCTTTCAGGTCCTGTTGACGAAATGCACTCCAGACTATGCTTCCAATTTTTTTTTTTTTTTTTTTTGCTACCTGGGAAAAACTTGTGTTTACCGTCTTACCTCTTTTTTTTTTTTTATTTTATTATTTTTTTTATGGATCTTGTCCCACTGAAAAACAAATCTGCAGCTCTTTCAAATTAAACAAATCATATAATAAAAAATCATATGAGAACATGTTTATGCTTCTACTTGAAGGGTTTGCAGAATTCTTTCAAAAGGACGGAATGTAAAAACCCCCAGGATCAAATACCTTAAAGCCTTTATAGACCCAGGACCATCACATCTTCAGATTTATGTGACAACTCAAAGAGATCATAGTTTATCCGTATGTCTTGGTTCTTAACAACTTGAACATTTTGTGGTTTTTGTACTGCTTCAATATCCAAGACTTTAATTTTTATCCCTCTAGCAGAATTTTCATAATTTGCTTTTTCACCTGAGCCTTGCTTAGATTTAACCGCATCAATGTGTAATGTCCAAACATCATTGTTATAACTGGTCAGAGCTGTAACCTATCTTACCTTCTTGGTTGCAAAATTATAATCTCCAATATCCACATCAACATGATTTACAACCTTTTCTTTAATATTATGTTCAGTAATCAAAGGCTTATACTGAGACTCTTTATCTATTCCGAGTTGGTTGACCACATTCACATTTACTATCTTTTCCTTCTTTTCTTGAAATTCAATAGGTGGTCCAGAGTAAGCTTCAATCAAGTTATCTTTTTGTTCAACAATCTGGGCCAGCTCATGGAGGGTGATGTCAGCTTTACTTTCCTTCATATCCTCAATGATGTTATCCTCCTTCCTAGTTACTTTTGCATAGTGATACTGAATCTCATTTTCATAATCCTCTGGTGAGGAAGGATCATTATTAGGTTCTGGATTTTCACATCTCAAATTATAACTGTCCCTTTTGAACTGTTGAAAATCTTTTATTTCATCCATAGGAATCTCTACAAGATACTCTAACTCTTCGGGAAAAGAATCTGAAACCATGGTTGTACTATTTTTGGATGAACCAGAAATATCAATATTTTTTTGATTTCTAGGGAAATTTAACTCACCAGGAAAAACTTCAAATTTGGGTAATGCTAGATCACAAGTGTTTACTTCAAGCACTTCCACTTTGAACTTGTCAAAACCTTTCTCTATATTTTGCACATGCTGAGTGGATGTCACAGTTAACGGAGTTTCCTTGGATAGAGCATGACATGTTGGCACTAACTCATGATGTGGAATAGGATTCAAAATAGACATGTTATGTGTAACATAGGACATCAAAGGACTGCTCAGAATTTGAGGTCCTAACTGTCTTTCAAGAATTAAAGCTTCTTTATAAGCTCCTGCCAGGGTTGTGATATTGATGTCTCTTTTGAGGAAAATAGAGGTCACCGAATCCAATGCATTCTTATAGATTTCTAAGGCCGGATTTGCATTTGGGATGTAATGACCAGTCATTCTACCATAAGCTCTTTGGAACCTCATATTGAATGACCTGATAGTTTCTCCCGACTCTCTCTTGATGCTGAAAAATTGTTGGTATAACACACTGGGGTCTATCACTTCCCAAAATTGTGATATAAAAAATTTCTCTAGGTCATTTCAATTGGTAATAGAATTTCTAGTGAGGTTTAGAAACTAGTCATAAGCTCCCTCTTGGAGAGTGAATGGGAACAATCTGCAAGCAACATCTTCATGCTGTATATTTAACAATTTTAGAGCATTCTTGAATGCTACCAGATGTTCCTCTGCTGTCCTAGTCCCGTCATGTTGGTATCTGGGGAGATATCTCTCAGGATGTCTGGGCAGATCATGGGCTATACCTAGAATGTTTAAGGCAGTGGAACCCAACCAATTTGCCATTACTACTTGATTGACGGTGATATTCTATGTTGTAGTTGGAGTAACTACCAGTGGGGATAAAACTGTTTTTAACAAACTACTGAACTTGGCCCCCTTTTCTGGCAACATTAAATATTGTAATGACAACTTACAATACTGACCGGAGTTCAGTGGGCCTTTTAAATGTTGGTGTTAAGTTTCGCTGTTCAGGCAAAAATTCAAACAACAAAATTTTAAAGGCTGAGGAGGAGAGAAAATTGGCTACCAGACTTTGGATAAAATATAGCATTTGTCAAGTACCACATACAATCAGATTTCTCAACTCAAGCGCACTAAGAACGTAAGTTTAGGCCCTCCTTCTAGCGCCATTTTTAAATGTTGGTCCGAATTTTATACACACCCTGTGAAGAATGAGCATGAAACTCTGATAACACTTATACGGGATAAATCCCACTCACTTTAGGATCTTGCTGGTTATCCAAGGTGTGAGTTACAGAGTTGGGTCGAATGTCTATTCACTCTTTTTCACTTCTGAAATAGTTTTCAATATGGACTGTCTGTTACCTTACAACGGGTTCTTGAACTTGTTCAGTAATGTTTAGAAGTTGTCACTTGTTGACAATCAGATTTAAAATTGGTTCTTTGATCTAGCTCTTATGGGTCAACAGATTTAAATAAAAGATAAATTTAAAAGAAAATAAAAATGGATCATTTCACGATAAAACAAAGAGAGTAGGGTAGGGTAGAAAGAGAAGTTTATCAAACTTAGCTGTAAAACAAAACTACCAATTTTATTTATACTATCAGCTTCACAATAGAACAAATCAAAGAAGAAAGTGTCCAGCTTTCTAAGATAACTTTCTACTAAGAGCATAAGGCAGAGATGGAACAGATCTGAAAGAAAATCATAAACAGAAGGGAAGTCCGTTAAAATTGGTATTTCTCACCAGCAGCATAGCTCACACAGTGAGGACAGAGCAATTAGAACAAACTTGAACCTTAAATCTGTGATTTTCCCTAGCATACAATAGAACAACTAAAGCCCAACAACATATTTAATCTTGATAACACCGATTTACAACATATATTTAATAAACTTTAAAAAAATGGATAACAAAAAAAGATGAACTTATCACAATCTGCAAAAGATTAGGCTCCTGGCCATGCTATCACAGAAACAAAAGCACATCAACTCCAAGTCCAAAAATAAAGTATTTAACAAGATTTCCAAGAAGTTGCTTCAATAGCCTTTTTATTTCTAAGTCTCCGCCTCCTGCGATTACATTGAGAAGAAGTATTTATAAACTCAGGACAGACCCTGATCTTTTCAAAAATATCTTCTTCTCCAACCGTAAATCTTATCATCTTA
Source organism: Wollemia nobilis (assembly GCA_028583015.1). NCBI lineage: Eukaryota > Viridiplantae > Streptophyta > Pinopsida > Araucariales > Araucariaceae > Wollemia > Wollemia nobilis. Next base: position 8,347,934 of record JAQPPZ010007530.1, read on the forward strand.
AACCCTAGTATCCGGGTTTTACAATATAAGCCCTTTTAAAATAAAGTTTGGATAAAACTTAACCATTCTGCAAATCAGTGCAGTCACTTGCCATAAATGGAGAAGGCAAAAATTGAATGCCACTTGCATTCACCCGCAACTGTGAATAAATGTCTTCATTAATGCCCTCGAGTAATTTGGATGAGTCACCACTTCTCTGACATTTCATCTCCGTAGAGCCATCCCTGAGTTGAAAATGCCTGCAAGCCATTAATTCTGCCATAAATTATCATTAAATGCATTCATCGGAAAATTCCGGTAACTGAGTGTAGATATTTTCATTTTCCGGTCAATTCTCGACATACTCCATTAAATGGGCAGTTGCTTAGTCACCGTAAAGTCTCTTTGCGGCCAGATCTATAAAATTTGGATGAAACAGCAATTTTCGGCATCTCTCATTTCAATATGGCTGTCTTCTATTAATTTGCACTTAACTTTGTCTTTATGGATATTTCTCCGTTATCATGTAAGTACCAGATGGCTTCCTGCCTGAAAGACAAACAAGGATTAGCTTTTTAAAATTATTAAATCAAGACCTTAAATATTAAAATGAAACCCTAAAGTTCATTTGCATGCTTGCTTTCTTTTGACATGTGTCACAAAAAAAATCACGACACGTGTCCTTGCTTCCAGCTGTTTTCTTTTATTTCGGCCTCTATGTCTGCTGGCGCGAAACCGTGACATGTCACGAAATCGCGACATTCCTCTGCCTTCGGCACCTCTTTGCAATGTTGGCCGCGAAACCGTGACATGTCACGATTTTGCGACATGTCATGAAATCGTGACCCTCCTTTGCGCCTTGCCTCCTTTTTCGGACCGTGTCGCAATTTCGTGACACATCCGTTTCATTGCACGTCCCTTTCACTGCCGTGTCGGGCTTTATCTTGCCTTTCCTCATCGTGTCGTGATTTCACGACGTCGTGAAATTGCGACGTCACGATTTTGCAACACAGCCGGGCCTCACCTTGGCTGTCTTCGACGTGTCATGATTTCACGATGTCGCAAAATTATGACGTCACGATTTCACGACACCAAGCCGAGCCTTACCTTTGCTTCTTCCTTTGCCTTCGGCGATTGTTGCAACCCTTACCTTGCTCTACTGACCTTTGGGCTCCCTTTGTTTCTTCTGGCATGTCACGATTTCGCGACGTCGCAAAATCGCGACGTCGCGATTTCGTGACACCCAGCCTCGACTTTGCACTTGCCCTCCGACGTGTCACGATTTTGCGACACCCTTGTGACTTCGGCCTCTTTACTGTATTGTGTCGCGATTTTGCGACGTCGCGAAATTGCGACACCTTCTGGCCTTTTTACTTTTCTTTGAACTAGGCCGTGAAAATGCGACATGTCGTAATTTCGCGACATGTCGCGAAATTGCGCCTCTTTTATGCCTTAGCCATTTTCTCATTTAATTCCTCTTGCTCGCTTTGTTCTCTTTGTCAACTATGTCACGATTTCACGACGTGTCCTGGCCTTGGGCATTTCTCTGAAAATGTTGCGATTTCGTGACATGTTCTTGCCTTAACCGTTTTCTTGCCCTGACAGCCATGAAAATGGGACATGTCGTGAAATCGCGACCCTTCTTCGCTCTTCGCTTCTTTTGGCTCCTCCTGTCGCGAAACTGCGACATGTCGCCATGTCATGAAATCGTGTCGCTTTTCATGCCTTGTTCCTTTTTGCTCCTTCCTGTCGTGATTTCGTGACATTTCCAGGACTTAGCTCTTTTCTTTCCATCCAGCCGCGAAAATGCGACATGTCACGATTTCGCGACATGTCGCGAAATCGCGCCCCCTCTCGAAACTTGGCTCTTTCTCTCCAAAACGTCGCGATTTCGCGACATGTCGTGAAATTGCGCCCTTTCTGTGCCTTAGTCATTTTTTCTCTCTTGCAGCCACAAAAATGCGATGTCGCAATTTCGTGATGTGTCACGAAATCGCACCCTCTTTCATGCCTTAGCTTCCTTTTGCCTCCTGTAGCAGCGAAAATGCGACTCGTGAAATCATGCCGTTCCGTACACTCTGGATTTCTCTCTCCAGACCCATCGCGATTTCGCGACATTTCCAAAAATGGAAAGTGTCACGATATCGCAACATTTCCAAAAATGGAAGTGTCACGATTTCGCTACGTTTTTTTGACTTGGCGGATTTTCCAAAACCCGTCGCGATATCGTGACATTTCCAAAAATGGAAGTGTCGCGATATCGCGACACTTCCAAAAACAAAAAGTTTTGGTTTCTAATGAATTTATCTATCTGTTCTCTGCATTTTCTCATATCAGTGAAAGATTTTCTTTACTCAGCAATGATCCTAACATCTGAAAAATGAATTCTGAACTAAATCAAAGTCAGATGCAAATAAAAGCACAACTTTAAAAAGGAGGCAAACAAATTTGGAATTAAAACCTGAAAAACATCAAGAGGGTCCTAACTGCAAAAATGAAAGTTCAAAAATTTCAAAGGGTGGAAATTTATTTTTCAGTGGGGGTGTGTTGCTTCTCAACAAAACCAAAATCTTCAAGTTCATCCTTGACGTCTCATTTGGCATCGACCACCTCTTGGTTCCACAGGAGCCAATTTTATCTATTTTGTAAGAAGATGAAAACTTTGGCATACTCCTTGACAAAGAAACATATATAACCATTTTCCAATGTAGCTGTCATCCCACTGATTGCCATGTAATTCTCCCTAAACCTCTTATTATATGAAATATGGTGTTCACTCTTTGATCTTCTTGTTGCAGGTGATCATGCAAGAGGCCGAAGCGTACCTAGTGGCATATATGCAATAAAATATGGACTCAAGGTCCTCCATTTTTCTCATCATTTTCCCCTGCATTTCCTATTTATAGACCCAAATTTATCATCGGCCTATGCAACATTAGCCTAGGAAGGAGCTGGTATTTGCTTTAATTAATCAACTTTGACTTGAAGATGTTGTACTTTGAGATGTAGTTGCCCCACCTTTGCAACCTTGGCCTTTAAATCTTCCATATCTTTCTCCATTGTTGTTGCCACCTGCACTTGGGTGGCTACATGGGACTTCATCATTTACACTAGGGCAACTTATACTAGTATGACACCTTTGCTGACATCAATGGTGGTTTCTTTTAAGCTTGGTGGCAAAGGGATGTCAAATGTAGTGATGGACACATTACTTGTCTCCTGCACAACTATCCTTCAGGGCTTGCTTACCCCTTTATTTGGGGATATTGTTCTTCTATATCCTATATCTAGTCTTCTTCATAAATAGTAAAATGGAGTGTATCCCTCACCCTTGCCAACATAATATTTTTAGTATCTTCAGTAGAAGACTTAGTTCTGGCTTTCTTTCTGGTGGGGGACTGTGTGGGGCTCTCTTCTTGCACCTCATATTCTCTAAGCATATTAGACAACCCCCTCACTTCTGCTATTTTATTTAAAGCCTTGGGGGGGAATGGGATTCTCATATTGGTTGACTACCAAGGTGGTAGAGAACAAAGAAGGCTAGCCCACTACCACATTGGTTTGATCTAATGGGGACATCAACATCAATGTTGATGATGCGAGGCCTTGTGATTGTTGTGAGGAGTAAGTGACCAAATCCTTCCATTTTGAAGTGTTAGTGAGAGAACTGGAAGAAGAGGGGAGCTATGCCTATTTTTGCTATGCCTCACCCACTATTTTCATCATGAACTCAAACATGTTAGTATCTTGATGGACAATTTGGAAAGTGAGGTCCTTGAATTCTTCTGGGGGAGTGGCTGGGACTAGTGGCACCACCTTATCCATCAATAATTCTCTCTGTAATCTTAACTCAGAACCATAATCCCCAACTACTTATTCGTTGCTATAAGGCCTATTCTCCATCCTCCATACCAAGTCCAAAGACTGACTTCCCTTGATGGCCTTCTACATTTCATCTTCAAAGTCATCCTTTCTATGATTAACTTGCAAGATAGTAATCTTTCTAGCAACAACCCACCTATGGTGGTCCTCGAGGTCGTAGGGTATCCATGTAACTTTGAGGAAGCAATACGTATCCATGTTTCATATGGCCCACAACATTGAAAAGTGGCCTAAATAAGTATAATGGCTCATTGAACAAGGAACAAACAACCATGGCATGCTACCCTTATTCCTGAGATATATGATCTTCACCTCCTTGACAATCTATCAGGTTATCTCTAAGATAGCAATTGAGGTTGGGCAATGCTTGGGCAATGCCTTTGGGGGCAACTTGGAACCATATATTTTGATATAAGAGAATTATTCCATATAGAAGAAATCTCCTGCCCTGGCTTCATGCAAAATTTTTCTCACTCTAACCCCAAGCCTATCGAGCTCTTCACTACACAATTGGATGTGTATCACCTAGAGAACATTCTCAAAAAAATTTATAACTTGAACACTCCTCTTGTATACACAATAATTAATATTGAATTGCAATGGCAGTCACCCCTCCCAACTGGGCCACCAAGGATTTATCCAATTGGGCTATAAACAAATGAATTAGAAATAAATAATATTTGAATGGGAGGAGCTCTTCTCTATTGGCCAGTATGGCCTTCTACAATTTTATTAATTCTTCATTCATGTTTTCACTTATCACATCCTCCCATAGGTAGAGGGGTGTCTTGTCTATCCTATTACATTGGATGATGAGGAACATAATATCCTTTGTGATAAGCTCCAAATATTTGAAACCCAACACTAGGTTAATCATATCTGCATAGTCTAGCATCTAGGGACAAAGTAATAACTTTTGAATTGGAAAACCCGAAGGCTTATTCCTTCCTCTCTTCAAGAGCATCTATGAGAATGTGGTTTTCAGCATAATATTAGCCCGTAGAGTGATAATTTTGAAATCTAGGACCCGCGAGGTGGTATCAAGCTCGAATACCCGTCTGATCCTATCTATTGTCAATCAGGCCACGAACTGGTTCTTGTGGTCATAGATGGTCCTATTATTTGGATCATAAGCCATCATAAGCCATGCTATAAGGTTCTAGGAATGATAGAAATTTAGGCAGTTTAACCGGCCCAGGTTGGTGTTCTATTTGTTACATATTGGGACCATCTCAGTACTATCCCACTATGCTCTCATGAATAGACTTCTCAACAGCGTCGGGTGGCACTGGTTGTCCTCCTCTATAGGATCAAAATTATAGATGGTGATTCCTTCTACCTCTAACTACTAATATACTATTATATCTCTACCCAAATCATTCAAATTATTGAGTACCTTCGGGTCCTAGGCTCTTTTTGATCTTCTAGTAATTGGCCATACCTCGATAATTCTCCCAAATCAGGTTTTAACATCAGGAACCCCTAATGTAACCATGCTGGTAGAAGCCATAGAAGCACACTATCATGAATAGAGAGGGTTTCTAAATTCATACACTCGACCTCATCGTGAAAACACTCTGCATGCACAATTATGCTAATGGCATGAGGGAGGTCCACTACCTTCCATTTAAAGAGCTAGTATTAAATTCACGTAGGTGGGGCATGCACTTTTCTATTCGCCAACACTTTATGACTAGTCGTAGCATGGGGTTGGATGCACCACATTACCCTCATTGTTGGCTATGGATTGGCTATGCATTATGCCCACTTGATTGAATTATGATACAGGGAGGTCTTGGAACACATGAAAACCTTTTATTTTCTTGAGCAGGGCACGCTTGAGCGAGGCATACAAATATTTGGGAGGAGCATGTAAAAATTGCACCTCATTAACTCTTCACATGCCTTGAATAGAATTGGATGCATAGATTCCTACGTCTGATAAAAATTTATGCACTCAAATGGAAAAGTGGATTGCTTAGACCTTTAGGTAGGTGCACGACCTTGTGCACCTACAAAAACCTCATGTGCTCCAAGGGAGTGGAGTGCACATACCGCAATGGGGTGCACAAGACCATGCGGCCCTAAGACCTTCATGCACTCCACTCTTAAGTGGAGCGAATGAACCCAAAGGTGGGTGTATGACTTTGTGCACCTGACTAGACCCTCACATGCTCCACTGGGATGAAGCGTGCGGACACTACATGGGATGCATGGGCTCATGTACCCCTCAAGACTTTGTGTGTTGCACTAATGAGCAGAGTGTGCGGGATAGGGGTTGGGTGCACGACCTTGTGTGGCCCAAAGGATCTTTCACACTCCATTGGGGTAGATAATAAATGTAGGATTGGGGCACATGACAATGCTCACCCTTAGGAAACATGGGGCTATTTCTCTCTATAATGATTGCAGTGATAAAAGAGTATCCAACTCTAGTGCATTCCATAGAAAATGATCTCAACAAACAATGCTTCCTAGATAGTACCTGGAAAATGAAAAAAGGAAAGGCGAGGTAAGGAAAAAAAAAAATAAACACAAGGAAAATATGACTAATACTTAGACATAGCTATACCTGGACTTGTATTTTATCTCTCAGAGATTTGATAAAAAACTTTTCTCAAGTAGTGGTCTCCCTTATAAAGCATCGGTTGATCAAGCGAGGCTATAATCGTTTCCTCCAGTTGGATAAATCATGCTCCCTCCAAAAGTAGGATGCAATAAAAAATGGGTACATAGCCCATGCCTCTCTATTAATGCAGGTGGTGGTTGATGTTGTGTATCATATCCCCCACCACCCTGGGCTAGTGGCTATGCTACACTCGGCTTGTGTGCCCCTGGTGAACTAGACCCCGCCCTTCGTATTACAAGGTCTCGTATACTTTGGTCAATGTAGTTCCATTCCTCATAATGGAATTTTAAAGTAAATAATAACAATTTAAGATCCTACACATCTTTTTTCACCCTTTATTTGGCCCATTCCATAGTATTCTTGGTGAAGACACATAGGTGATACACCATTTTTACCAAAGCTGTAAATTGATTTGATAATTTTTCATTAGGACCAAAGTCAATAATTTATATTTTGTGGAGCACGAACTCTTTGATGTCAAGATCCTGAATAAACTCATAAATTTTAAAACCATAATATTCAAGTTCATCCTCGACATCTCATTTGGCATCGACCACCTCTTGGTTCCACAGGAGCCAATTTTATCTATTCTATAAGAAGATGAAAACTTTGGCATACTCCTCGACAAAGAAACATATATAACCATTTTCCAATGTAGCTGTCATCCCACCAATTTCCATGTAATTCTCCCTAAACCTCTTATATATAGGAAATATGGTGTTCACTCTTTTATCTACTTGTTGCAGGTGATCATGCAAGAGGCTGAAGCATGCCTAGTGGCATATATGCCATAAAATATGGACTCAAGGTCCTCCATTTTTCTCATCATTTTCTCCTGCATTTGCTATTTACATACCCAAATTGATCACTGACCTATGCAACATTAGCCTGGGAAGGAGCTGGTATTTGCTTTAATTAATCAACTTTGACTTGAAGATGTTGTACTTTGAGCTGTAGTTGCCCCATATTTGCAACCTTGGCCTTTAAATCTTCCATCTCTTTCTCCATTACTATTGCCACCTGCACTTGGGTGGCTACATGTGACTTTATCATTTCCACTGGGGAAACTTCTGCCAGTATGACACCTTTGCTGACATCAATGGTGGCTTATTTTAAGCTTGGTGGCAAAGGGATGTCAAATGTAGTGGTGGACACATTGCTTGTCTCCTGCACAACTATACTTTAGGGCTTGCTTACCCCTTTATTGGGGGATATTTGTTATTCTATATCCTATATCTAATCTTCTTCATAAATAGTAAACTGGAGTGCGTCCCTCACCCTTGCCACAATTTGGAAAGTGAGGTCCTTGAATTCTTCTGGGGGAGTGGTTGGGACTAGTGGCACCGCCTTATCCATCAATAATTATCTCTGTAATCTTAACTCAGAACCATAATCCCCAACTACTTCTTCGTTGCTATAAGGCCTATTCTCCATCCTCCATACCAAGTCCAAATACTGACTTCCCTTGATGGCCTTCTACATTTCATCTTCAAAGTCATCCTTTCTATGATTAACTTGCAAGATAGCAAGCTTTCTAGCAACAACCCACCTATGGTGGTCCTCGAGGTCATAGGGTCTCCACGTAACTTCGAGGAAACAATATTTATCCATGTTTCATATGGCCCACAACATTGAAAAGTGGCCTAAATATGTATAATGGCTCATTGAGCAAGGGACAAACAACCATGGCATGCTACCCTTATTCCTGAGATATATGATCTTCACCTCCTTGAAAATCTATCAGGTTATCTCTAAGATAGCAATTGAGGTTGGGCAATGCTTGGGCAATGCCTTTTGGGGCAACTTAGAACCATATATTCTGATATAAGATAATTCTTCCATATAGAAGAAATCTCCTACCTTGGCTTCATGCAAAAATTTTCTTACTCTAACCCCAAGCCTATCGAGCTCTTCACCGCACAATCAGATGTGTATCACCCGAAGAACATCCTCAAAAAAATTTATAACTTGAACACTCCTCTGGTATACATAATAATTAATATTGAATTGCAACGACAGTCACCCCTCCCAACCGGGCCACCAAGGATTTATCCAATTGGGCTATAAACAAATGAATTAGAAATGAATAATATTTGAATGGGGGGAGATCTTCTTTATTGGCCAGTATGGCCTTCTACAATTTTATTAATTCTTCATTCATGTTGTCACTTATCACATCCTCCCGTAGGTAGAGGGGTGTCTTGTCTATCCTATTGCATTAGATGATGAGAAACATAATATCCTTTGTGATAAGCTCCAAATATTTGAAACCCAACACTAGGTTAATCATATCTGCACAATCCTGCATCTAGGGACGAAGTAAGAACTTTTGAATTGGAAAACCCGAAGGCTTGTTCCTTCCTCTCTTCAAGAGCATCTATGAGAATGTGGTGTTCAGCATAATATTAGCCCATAGAGTGAGAATTTTGAAATATAGGACCCTCGAGGTGGTATCAAGCTCGAATACCCATCTGATCCTATCTATTGTCAATCGGGCCACGAACTGGTTCTTGTGGTCATAGATTGTCCTATTATTTAGATCATAAGCCATCACAAGCCATGCTAGAAGGTTCTAGGAATGATAGAACTTTAGGCAGGTTAATCGGCCCAGGTTGGTGTTCTATTTGTTACATATTGGAACCATCTCAGTACTATCCCACTATGCTCTCATGAACAAACTTCTCAACAGCGTCGGGTGGCACTGGTTGTCCTCCTCTATAGGATCAAAACTATAGATGGTGATGCCTTCTACCTCTCACTACTATTCTACTATTATATCTCTACCCAAATCAGTAAAATTATTTAGTACCTTCGAGTCCTAGGCTCTTTTTGATCTTCTAGTAATTGGCCATACCTCGATAATTATCCCAACTCAGGTTTTAACATTGGGTACCCCTACTATAACCATGCTGGTAGAAGCCATAGAAGCACACTATCATGAATAGAGAGGGTTTCTAAATTCCTACACTTGACCTCATCGAGAAAACACTCTGCATGCATAATTATGCTAATGGCATGAGGGAGGTCCACCACCTTCCATTTAAAGAGCTAGTATTAAATTCACGTAGGTGGGGCGTGCACTTTTCTATTCGCCAACATTTTATGACTAGTCGTAGCATGGGGTTGGATGCACCACATTACCCTCATTGTTGGCTATGGATTGGCTACACCTTATGCCCAATTGATTGAATTATGATACAGGGAGGTCTTGGAACACATGAGGACCTTTAATTTTCTCGAATGGGGCACACTTGAGCGAGGCATACAAATATTTTGGGAGGAGCATGTAGAAACTGCACCTCATTAACTCTTCACATGCCTTGAATAGAATTGGATGCATCGATTCCTACGTCTGATAAAAATTTATGCACTCAAATGGAAAAGTGGATTTCATAGTCCTCTAGGTAGGTGCATGACCTTGTGTGCCTACAAAAACCTCATGCACTCCAAGGGAGTGGAGTGCACATACCGCAATGGGGTGCATGAGACCATGCGCCCCTAAGACCTTCATGCACTCCACTCTTAAGTGGAGCGAATGAACCCAAATATGGGTGCATGACTTTGTGCACCTGACTAGACCCTCACATGCTTCATTGGGATGCAACGTGCGGACACTACTTGGGGTGCATGGTATCATGTACCCCTCAAGACTTTGTGTGTTGCACTAAGGAGCAGAGTGTGCGGGATAGGGGTTGGGTGCACGACCTTGTGTGGCCAAAAGGATCTTTCACACTCCATTGGGGTAGAGCACAAAGGTAGGATTGGGGCACATGACAATGCTTGCCATTAGGAAACATGGGGTTACTTCTCTCCATCCTGATTGTAGTGATGCAAGAGTCTCCAACTCTAGCGCATTCCATAGGAAATGATCTCAACAAACAACGCTTCCTGGATAGTCCCTGGAAAATGGCAGAAGGAAAGGCGAGGTAAGGAAGAAAAAGTACGCACAAGGAAAATATGACTAACTCTTAGACACAGCTATACCTGGACTTGAAGTTTTCTCTCTCAGAGGTTTGATAAAAAACTTTGCTGTAGTAGTGGTCTCCCTTATATAGCGTCGGTTGATCGAGCGAGGTTGTAACCGTTTCCTCCAGCTGGACCAATCTTGCTCCCTCCAAAAGTAGGATGTAATAAAAAATGGGCACGTAGCCCATGCATCTCTATCTATGCAGGTGGTGGCTGTGGTTGTGTATCATCTCCCCCACTACCCTAGGCTAGGTGGCTATGTTGCACTCGGCTCGTGTGCTCTTGGTGAACTGGGCCCCACCCCTCCTCTTCCGAGGTCTCGTATACTTTGGTCAATGTAGTCCCATGCCTCATCATGGAAGGTTAAAGTGAATATTAACAAGTTGAGATCCTGTGTGACTTTTTTCACCCTTTCTTTGGCCCATTCCATGGTATTTTTGGTGAAGACACATAGGCGATCCACCATTTGTACCAAAGCTGTAAATTGCTTTGATAATTTTCCATTAGGACCAAAGTCAAAATTTTGTATTTTGTGGAGCACGAACTCCTTGATGTCAAGAGTTTGAATAAACTCATCAAGTTTGAAACCACAATCTTCAAGTTCATCCTCAACCTCTCATTTAGCATCGACCACCTCTTGGTTCCACAGGAGCCAATTTTATCTATTCTACAAGAAGACAAAAACTTTGGCATACTCCTCGACAAAGAAACAGATAGAACCATTTGCCAATGTAGTTGTCATCCCACTGATTGCTACGTAATTCTCCCTAAACCTCTTGTATATAGGAAATATGGTATTCACTCTCTGATCTGCTTGTTGCAAGTGATCATGCAAGAGGCCGACAATGTGCCTAGTGGCATAGATGTCATAAAATATGGACTCAAGATCCTCCATTTTTCTCATCATTTTCTCCTTCATTTCCTATTTGAATTCTTCTATAGACCCAAATTGATCACTAGCCTATGCAGCAATGGCCTGGGAAGGAGCTGGCATTTACTTTAATTGATCAACTTTAGCTTGAAGTTGTACTTTGAGCTATAGTTGCCCCACCTCTGCAACCTTGGCCTTTAAATCTTCCATCTCTTTCTCCATTGCTACTGCCACCTACACTTGAGAGGCTACGTGGGACTTCATCATGTCCACTAGGCCAGCTTCTGCTCGTATGAAACCTTTGCTGACATCAATGGTGGCTTCTTTTAAACTTGGTGGCAAAGGGATGTCAAATGTAGTGGTGGACACATCACCTATCTCCTGCACAGCTATCCTTTAGGGCCTGCTTACTCCTTTACTGGGGGATATTTGCTCCTCTATATCTTGTATTTGATCTTCTTCATATGTAGTAAACTGGAGTGTGTCCCTCACTCTCGCCAATGTAATATTTTTAGTGTCTTTAGTAGAAGACTCAGTTCTGGCTTTCTTTCTAGTGGGGGACTATGTGGGGCTTCTTTCTTGGACTTCATATTCTCTAAGTATACTAGACAATCCTCTTACTTCTATTATTTTCTTTAAATCCTTGGGGGGAATGGGATGCTCCTCTTGGTTGACTACCAAGGTGGTAGAGAACAAAGAAGGTTGGCCCACTACCACATCGGTTTGCTCTGATGGGGACATCAACGTCAGAGCTGATGATGTGAGGCCTTGTGATTGTTGTGAGGAGTAAGTGACCAACTCCTTCCCTTTTGAAGTGGCAATGGGAGAACTAGAAGAAGAGGGGAGTTTTGCCTATTCTTGTTGTGCTTCACCCACTATTTTCATCATGACCTCAAATAGGTCAGTATCTTGATGGACAATCTGGAAAGTGGGGTCCTCGAATTCTTCTAGGGGAGCAGCTGGGACCAGTGGCACCACCTTATCCACCAATAATTCTCTATGTAATCTTAGCTCGAAGCCATAATCTCCAACTACTTCTAGCTTGCTATAAGGCCTATTATCCATTCTCCATACCAAGTCCAATGATCAACTTCCCTTGATGGCCTTCTACATATCATCTTCAAAGTCATCCTTCCTATGAGTAACTTGTAAGAGAGCAAGCTTGTTAGCAACAACATGCCTATGGTGGCCATCGAGGTCATAGGGTCTCCATGTAACTTCGAGGAAGCAGTAGGTATCCATATTCCATATGGCCCACAACATTGCAAAATGGCCTAAATATGTATAAGGGCCCATCGAGCAAGGAATGGGCAACCATGGCACACTCCCCTTCTTCCTGAGGTATCTGATTTTCACCTCCTCGACAATCTATCGGGTTATCTCTAGGATAGCAATTGAGGTTGGGCAATGCTTGGGCAATGCCTTTGGGGGCAATTTAGAACCATATATTCTGATATAAGAGAATTCTTCTATATAGAAGAAATCTCCTACCCTAGCTTCATGCAAAAAGGTCCTCACCCCAACTCCAAGTCTATCAGGTTCTTCACCGCACAATCGGGTGTGTACCACTAGGAGGACATTCTCAAAGAAGACTTTATAACTTGAACACCCCTCTTGTATACACAACAATGAATCTTGAATTGCGATGGTAGTCACCCCTCCCAACTGAGCCACCAAGGATTTATTTAATTGTGCTATAACCAAATGAATAAAAAATGAATAATATGAGAATGGGGGAGCTCTTCCTTATCGGCCAATATGGCCTTCTACAATTTTATTAATTCTTTATCCATGTTGTCACTTATCACATCCTCCCATCGGTAGAGGGGTGTCTTATCTATCCTATTGCACTGGATGATGAGGAACATAACCTCCTTTGTGATAAGCTCCAAATCCTTGATGCCCAACACTAGGTTAATCATATCTGCATAGTCCTACACCCAGGGACGAAGTAAGAACTTTGAATTGGAAAACCTGAAGGCCTATTCCTTCCTCTCTTCAAGAGCATCTCTGAGAATGTGGTGTTCAACATAAAATTGGCCTGAAGAGTGAGCATTTTAAATTCTAGGACCCACGAAGTTGTGGTGAGCCCGAACACCTGTCTGATCCTATCTATTATCAATCTGGCCACAACCTAATTTTTGTGGTCATGAATGGTCCTATTCTTATGGTCATAGGCCACAGCTAGCCATGCTAGGAGGTTCGAGGAGTGGTAAACCTTTGGGTAAGTTAACCAACCTAGGTTGGTGTTCCATTTATTACAAACTTGGGGTTGTCTCGATACTATCTCACTATGCCCTCATAAATAGACTCCTCAATAATGTCGGGTGGCACTGGTTATCCTCCTTAGTAGGATCAAAACTATAAATTATCACACCTTCTACCTCTCACTACTGGTCTACTATAATATCTCTACCCAAATCAGGTGGATTAGTCAGTGCTTTTGGATCCTGGGCTCTCCTTACCCTTCTAGTAATTGGCCATGCCTCGATAATTCTCCTAATCTAACTCTTAACATTGAGTACTCCTACTATAACCACGCTGGTAGAATCCATGGAAGCACACTTCATGAATAGAGAGGGTTTTACAATTTCTACACTCGACCTCATCGAGAAAGCTCTTTGCATGCACAATTATGCTAATGGCATGGGGGAGGTCCACCACCTTCCATTTAAAGAGCCAATATTAATTTCATGTAGGTGGGGCATGTACTTTTCTATTCACCAATACTTTATGACTAGTCATGCCATGGAGTTGGGTGCACCACATCATCCTCCTTGTTGGCTATGGGTTGGCTACACTTTATGCCCACTTGATTGAATTACGATGTGAGGAGATCTTAGGACACATGGTGACCTTTGATTAGCTCAAGAAGGGTGTGCTCGAGTGAGGTGCACATATTTTGGGAAGAGCATAAAAACTATACCTCATTAAATCTTTGCATACCTCGAATAGGACTGGGTGCATGGATTCATGCACTCGATAAAACTTTATGCACTCCATTGGGGAAGTGGAGTGCATGGACCTCGAAGTAGGTGCATGACCTTGTGCACCCACAAAAACCTCATGCTCCAAGGGAGTGGAGCGCATAGACCACAATGGGGTGCACGAGATCATGCACCCTCAAGACCTTCATGCACTCCACTCTCTAGTGGAGTGCATGAACCCAAAGGTGAGTGCATGACTTTATGCACCCAACTAGACCCTCACATGCTCCATTAGAATGGAGTGCATAGACAACTTGGGAGCATGAACTCATGTACCCTTAGGACTTCATACGCTCCACTAAGGAGTGGAGCACATGGGCTAGGGGCTAGGTGCATGACCTTGTGTACCCCAAAGGCTCTTGCATACTCCATTGGGGTGGAGCACATAGGTAGGATCAAGGCACATGAAATGCTGCACCCTTAGGGAACTTTGTGCACTCCACTCTATAGTGGAGCACATAGACTCTAGATGGGTGCACAACCTTGTGCACCCATAAGGACCTTCGTGCTCCATTGGAGTGGAGCACATGACTCAACTTGGGGCACATGAATTCTGCACCCTTAGGAACCTTACATATTCCACGCTCTTGTGGAGTGCACAGACTCAAAGTAGGGTGCATAAGTCATGCACCCCTTAGACAACTTTGTGCACTCCATTCCCCAATGGAGTGCATGGGCCAAAGTCGGGTGCATGACTTCATGCACCCGAAGGGACTTTCATGCACTCCACTTGTGGAGCACACGGGCTAACTTAGGGTGCACAAGCTTGTGCACCCTTGGGATTTTCATGTGCTCCACTAGAGAGTGGAGTGCATGGGCTTAGACTTGGGTGCACCACCTTATGTGCCCTTAAGGAAATGGGAAAGAGACAAAAAACAAAAGGAAAGCTACCCTTTCGAGGCTAACATCGACTCTGACTAGGATAGGGGGATGGATGAAGACATTGACCTGAGAACTCCAGAATCTTTGGGTGGACAAAATTGATAACAATGACTTACACACACCCTTCCTCTTTTTTTTGAATCATTCTTCATGACCTCCATGAAGGGGGCCGAAGGATTTTAGGTGTTGACCATTTACTAGTATGGGCATCTCTTCTCCCTCCATGTCTTGGAGCCTGTAAGTGTGTTGGTCAATCACCTTAGCAACCTGATAGGGCCCTAACCACTTGGGTTCAAATTTGTCCTTCTCACTAGGCTTATCATTCTTTGGATCCCAATAGAGCACTACTTCACCCACAAAAAAAATTTTACCCCTAGCATTTTTATTGAATAACTAAATGGTCTTATTAGATTGAGTGATCATCTTAGCAACTGCTTCCCTCCTATCCTCTTCCAATTGTACAAGTTGGTCCATTCTCCTTTGCAATACATCTAGTTTTTCATGATCTTGGAGTAGTAATGAGAGGGTTGTTCTTTCTAGATGAGGTGGTAGAAGTGCCTTTTCCCCATAAACCAACTCATAAGGTGATTTTCTAATGGCTCTTTTTATTGATAGTCTATCTGCCCACAAGGCATACTTTAGTTCACTATCCCAACCTCTTTTATTCTTCCCCAATGATCTCTTGATTCGGGTGATTATATTCTTGTTTGAAGACTTGACCAGTCCATTCCCCTAAGGATAATAATTTTTTGAGTGGGCCAGCTCTATATTGTATTGTGCATAGAAGTCAACCATCTCATAAGAGGTGAAATATTTAGCATTGTCTATCACAAGCTTCCTGGGCACCCCGAATCTAGTTAATATGCTTTCTTCTAGGAAATTGATGATAGCTGATGTTGTTGACCTTCTGAGAGGAGCTGCTTCAACCCATTTAGTAAGGTAATCTATGGCTGTGATTATCCATTTATGACCTCCTAAATAATTTGGGTTGATCTCCCCTATCAGATCTATTCCCCATTGAGAGAATGGAGTTTCAATGATCACAGGCTTTAGTGGCATTGCAGGCAGGTTTTTCTTGCCAGTAAAAACTTGACAGTTGTAACATTTTCTGATAAATTGATACACATCCTTGAACATTGATGGCCAATAATAACCTGCCCTCATAATATGGTTGGTTGTTGCTTTTGGAGCGAAATGACCACCACAAAATCCTATGTGAAATTCTTCAATGATTTTGGGGACTTCCTTTTCTATCACACACAAAAGTAACACTCCACTTGGGTGTCTCCAATAAAGTCGGTATTCTTGGAGGTGATACTTCTGAGCTTGTTGTTTAATACTCCTCATCCTATTGGTAGATTTTTTAGGTAAAAAGGATAGGTTCTTCAAATAAAATAGGATATCCTTATACCAGTCAGATTCTTCATGCTCAGGATGCTCAACCTATTGTGCCCCTTGCACTACAATGGCATTATCCATATCCTCTTCTCCTTTGTAGGCCATGTATTTTGCCAACCCTTGACCTTTAATAATTCTAATTGCCTTAAACTCAACATCATACTACAGCAGCTTCACCATCCATCTTGCTGAACTTCCTGTGGGTTCGGGCTGGGTGAGGACATCTTTTATGGCTATGTAAGGAATGTAGGCAATCACTTTACTAGAGCCAAAGATACTTTTAAAATGTTCTAAGGCCTGAATAAGGGCAAAGGCCTACTTCTCTATTGGCTTATACTTCATTTGGGCCCCCTTCATTCCTAAACTCATGAATGCTATGGGTTTTTCACTTCCTTCTTCATCCTTCTAGGACAACACCACAGCTATTGTATGTTCTGAAGCAAAAGAATACAGGTTAAAGTTCTTTGAATGATCCGGGTAGGTCAACACAGGTGCAGTGGTAATGGCTTCTTTAATTCATTGGAAGGCTTTGATATTGTCTTCATCCCACTTTATCTTTGCATCCTTCTTTATCATATCATTAACAGGTTTAGCAATTTTAGCAAAATTTGGGATAAATCTCTTGATAAAGTTTATCTTACCAAAGAAGGACCTGACTCCTTTGAGGCTCTTTGGGGGTGGTATTTGTGCAATAGCCTTTATCCTTTCTAGATCAATGCTTATCCCTTCCTTGGAGACCACATGTCCTAACAACTTTCCATGAGTGGCTCCAAACAAACATTTCTTTGGGTTCAAGGATATCCCAAATTCTTTGCATCTTTCAAACACTTGAGATAAGTGGGAGAAGTGATCTGCAGGATTCTTTGAGAAGACTATGATGTCATCTAGATACACCACTACAATTTTAAACATCAGACCTTTGAAGGTAAAGTCCATAGCCCTCTGAAAAGTGGCCCCAGCATTCATTAACCCGAATGGCATTCTTTGATATTCGAAGGTCCCCCATGGTGTGGTAAATGTAGTTTTGAATTGGTCCTCTAGGTTGACCAAAATCTGATTATATCCTGAGAAGCCATCTAATAGGGAGATCCTAG
Source organism: Wollemia nobilis (assembly GCA_028583015.1). Taxonomy (NCBI): domain Eukaryota; kingdom Viridiplantae; phylum Streptophyta; class Pinopsida; order Araucariales; family Araucariaceae; genus Wollemia; species Wollemia nobilis. Next base: position 8,365,622 of record JAQPPZ010007530.1, read on the forward strand.
ATGACCCTACTACTACCTGTAAAAGTTGTTCCATGTTGGGGAGGGGGTAGTTGTCTTTGAGAGAACTCTTATTCAAGTTCCTAAAATCTACACACAACCTTATTTCTCCATTCTTTTTCCTTACAGGCACCAGGTTTGCTATCCAGGAAGAGAACCTCACCTTTTTTATTATTTTTGCATTTAGCAACTTTTGGACTTCTTTTTGCATGACAGGATGTAGAGTAGGATTAAATTTTCTTTGTTTCTACCTAAAAGGTTTGGCATCCTCCCTCAAAGGAATAACATGGGTCATGACCTCAGTATTGAATGTCCTTAAGTCATCATAGCTCCAAGCAAAACTATCCCTATTTTTTCTTAGGTATTGGATGTACTATTTCTTTTCCTTTGTTGATAATGCCTTGTCAATCCTGACCATTCTTGGTTCTCTGGGTGTCCCAACATTAACTTCTTCACCTTCTGATTCATGAGGTGCAATCCTATGGGCCTTGTCAAAATCATCAAAAAGGGATTCTAAAGATACCAACCCTCTAGGGATCTTATTGGTTTTTAGTTGTATTACCTCTATTGGAGTCCCTATGATATGTTGCAATTTTTCCTCATCTTCTTCATCACAAATTACCCCAACAAAGTGATTATGTACAATCATAAAGTCTTTGATATCAACATCATCTTGAAAAACCTGTAAGTAAACCACATTATCGAGGATAGAAGGATGATACACAGATATGGTGGGGAATCTATCCATGTATTATATATCTATCTCAGGATTGTCTACCCTAGAAGCATTCACAACCAGTAGATTAGCAACATGGTTCTTTTCTCTGGGTATATGAGATATGTTGAAGGCCAAGAACTTACTAATTTCATCTAACACTGCTTGCTTGTATTGTTTCAATCTGGGGTGCTTAGTTTGATATTTCCCTTTGATCTACTGGATAATCAGTTCAACATCTCCATAGACAGTGAGGTAGTTTATACCCAGTTCCTTGGCTTTCCTAAGTCCTAGTAGAAGTGCCTCATACTCTACCACATTATTTGTGTAAGGAAATTCTAATCGGTAGGGCACACCCAGATAATTTCCTTTTATGTCTATCAAGTTAATTCTAGCTCCAACCCCAATTTGTGATTTTACCCCATCAAATATCATGGTCCACATTTCAGTGGTTAGGACTCTATCTGACTCAACATCCACAATTACTTTTACCTTGGGATCCATCCCATATGCATTAGGCACTTCCTTGAGGAAAGGGGTATGCCAAATAGAATAAACACCTAACTCTTTCTCTTCAACAGAGCTGACCAAATTGATAGTGGTATTATCAGGCCTCATTAGCTCAACTGAGCATTTATTGAATGGTTCTCTCCTCAGGGTGGCATATTCCTTGGATGAGAGAGGGATGGTGGCATATGACCAGTCTAACTAGATTGATCCACCTAATTGTTCTGCCCAATGTCTGGAGAGTAGTAGGGAGAAAAATGGGTCTACATCTACCATAACCACATCCATTACAATCCCTTTCTTTGGATATTGATCTAAAAATACTAAGAGGCCTATAATTATCCCAACATAAGGCACCTACCTATTGTCCATGATAGAAATGGGGGGGAATCCTTTGTGCATATCAATCCCAATTGATCAACCACCTATTTTGGCATAATATTGTGAGATGCCCCACTATCAAGCATGCAGTTGTGTATCACATAGCGGTCACCATACCCAGATGTATAGCGAAGGGATATATAAAAAGGTCTTACTGAGGTGGGGCTTCTACCAGATGGATTAGGAGTTGAAGCAATGAGGACATGACTCCCTCCCTTGTTCAGTTAGCCCAAAGGCTCTACAAATATGATCCCTATATTTAGGTACTATCATCAATTCCCCAAAGGTTATATTTATCTTTTATTTTTCCAGTTCCAGTCCTATGTCAAATTCTGATTTTTTATTTTTTGACCCACTGTTGACTGGTTCAATGCTTTCGGGTGGGGGTGTTGATGGCCATCATTTGGTTTCTTTACATTGGCATTCTCCTTATCCTCAACTATATTTTTCTTATCAGTCCTATCAGGTATGGTTCTATTACGTAGCCTAGTAGCATGGACTCTTTCCAGAGTTTCAACCTCTTCAGCTATGGGGATTAGTTTGCCTTGCTTTATTTGTTCAAAGTGGCTATTTGGGGGCCTCTTTAAAATCTTCACATCATCAAGGGTGAAGGTCATAGGTCTATTATTAGGACTGGAAGGTTGGATTGGTTCTTCTTGAGTTGGTGGTGCTTTAATGGTCTCATCCCAAGTCCAATAGGCGTTTACTCTGATTTCATCTTTTGATTCCTCCTCAAGGTCAACACCTGAATGGAGACTGAGGTATACACCATAATCAACTAGATTGTGGGGAGCATCACATGTTGGATAGAAGAAAGGGAAATCAGAGGCTACATTGATAGAGGTCATGGGGTTTGGGATAACATCCTGATATTTCTGGACTTCCTTCCTCTTCCAATTATTATTTGAATTTCTACCCCCTCATTATTCTAGTTCCTATTGAAATTCCTTCTAAAAGGGGGTCTACCTTCATTTTGATGTTGTGAGGGTTCTCCACTATCAACTTTATCCCTCTCAATATTAGATAGTCGATTATTCATAGACTGGAACATTTTTGTTAACTGTGATGACAATTTATCAATAGGATCAAGTTCTAATTTTTTTAAAATGCCAAAGCCTACTTTCTTAGTCTTCCTTTTAGGTTGGCTTGGGTTGGGGTCAACTGAGGTTGGCTTCATCTTCCCACTATCTATCATATCTCTCTCTATTACTATTGCTCTTTCCATACAAGCATCAATAGTAAGTGTGGGTTGTTGCCTGAGTTCATAGTTGAAGTCACCAGGGAAGGCATTTTTGTAGAAACATATGGACTGGTGATCATTAGGCCTTAAAGCCATAGGGATTCAGTTTCTCAGCTTGGTGAACCACCTATTAAAATCATCTATAGTTTCATTATCTTTATTTTTCATTATTGCCAACTCGGTCAACAGGGACTGTTCATTCTTTTTCTCCCCATATTTCTTGAGAAATGTAGTTTCTAAATCCTGGAAAGTGCCAATAGTGTCTATTGCTAGGCTATTAAACCATTCTCTGGCATCCTTTTCTAAGGTTTGAAGGAATAATATAAGGACAACATCCTCATGCTCTACCTCTAGGCTATCCATAGCATATAAAAAGTCTTTTACATGGTCTTCCCCGATCATAGTATTATCCCCTAGGAACTTGGGTAGGTACTTGTGGGCTTTTGGGGGTAATGGGTTCAGGGTGAGTGGTAATATAAAAGGTCTATACCTATTAATTCACTAATTATTTAAAGGTGGATTAGCCATTGGTGTGATTGGGCCCCTCGGGATAGTGGGTGGGATAGTACTTAATGTGTGAGAACTTTTAGGAATAAAAATAGTATTGTTACTACCCTGATTACTAGAAGGAATAGAAACCAAAGCTTTCTTTTTGCTTTTATGTGTTCTAAAAAGTACCTAAGGATTTGGAAGTTTGGGGTAGAGCTCCTTCTCACTGCTTCTCATGGCTACCAGATCAGCTCCTCATTGATATTGGTTCTAAGTTCTTTAGAGTCGCCAACACGATATGCAAAAAGTGAGGGGTGCTCTCTGGCTAAGATTGCTCAACCCAAAATTTTAAATCTCACAAGCTAAAGATAGTGATGTAGGAATATGTCGAGGGGAGTAAGATAGTAAAAATATTTAAAGAATCCTCCTCAGCAATGATACCAAAAACTATTGTGGGGATTTCCTGCTTACCTCCTTAAGCTTTGTCACATCACAGGAATCCCAAAATCACAATGAGTATTGTAGACTCTGGTGGATCTACCTCTTTGACCTAGGAATAGATTATCTAAATGACTCTAGATAGACTAGGTCGGGTAAGGAAACCCTAGACAATGGGTTCATATATTTACCATTTTAATGCAATCACCCATTTATTACCAGATTAAATAATATTTATATTATTTTAATTATTTTGTGACCAAACCAAATGTTGTTAAAACACATCAAGACCAGACCGATGCCATGTCCATTGGGTAGTCATAGCAGATTTATATTTAATGACTCAAAAAAGAAAAGGAAAGGAGAACTAGTTCATTTTCATTCATTCAAATAATGTAATCAATAAAAATGATTAAACTAGCGAAAGAAGGCATCATTCATACATTCATATTGTTGTAATACATAAATGAGCAAGACACATAAACCATAAACACAAAGAATGCCAAGAATAGAGTTGGAGTTTATATTAATATAAAAATATTTACATATAACAGGCCCAATAGAGTGCTCGAATCTTATATGATAATGATTACAATAAACCCCAATTCGAATATCGTAACATGGGGTTACTTCTCTCCATCCTGATTGTAGTGATGTAAGAGTCTCCAACTCTAGCACGTTCCACAGGAAATGATCTCAATGAACAACGCTTCCTGGACAGTCCCTAGAAAATGGTAGAAGAAAGGGTGAGATAAGGAAGATAGAAAAATACACAAAGGAAAATACGACTAAATCTTAGACATAGTTATACCTGGACTTGAGCTTTCTCTCTTAGAGGTTTGATAAAAAATCTATTGCTGTAGTGGTCTCCCTTATATAGCATCGGTTGATCGAGTGAGGCTGTAACTGTTTCCTCCAGCTGGATCAATCTCGCTCCCTCCAAAAGTAGGATGTAATAAAAAATGGGCATGTAGCCCATATCTCTCTATCTATGCAGGTGGTGGTTATGGTTGTGTATCATCTCCCCCACTACCCTGGGCTGGTGGCTATGCTGCACTTAGCTCGTGTGCTCTTGGTGAACTGGGCCCCACCCCTCCTCTTTCGAGGTCTTGTATACTTTGGTCAATGTAGTTCCACGCCTCATCATGGAATGTTAAAGTAAATAATAATAAGTTAAGATCCTGTATGGCTTTGTTCACCCTTTCTTTAGCCCATTCCATGGTGTTCTCGATGAAGACACATAGGTGATCCACCATTTGTACCAAAGTTATAAATTGTTTTGATAATTTTACATTAGGACCAAAGTCAAAATTTTGTATTTTATTGAGCATGAACTCCTTGATATCAGGAGTTTGAATAAACTCATCGAGTTTGAAACCATAATCTTCAAGTTCATCCTCAACCTCTTGTTCGACATCGACCACCTCTTGGTTCCATAGGAGCCAATTTTATCTATTCTACAGGAAGACAAAAACTTTGGCATACTCTTCAACAAAGAAATAGATAGAACCATTCACCAATGTAGCTGTCATCCCACTGATTTCTATGTAATTCTCCCTAAACCTCTTATATATAGGAAATATGGTATTCACTCTCTGATCTGCTTGTTGTAGTTGATCACGCAAGAGGCCGACAGTGTGCCTGGTGGCATAGATGTCATAAAATATGGATGCAAGGTCCTCCATTTTCTCATTATTTTCTCCTTCATTTCCTATTTAAATTCTTCTATAGACCCAAATTGATCACTGGCCTATGCAGCAATGGCCTAGGAAGGAGCTAGCATTTGCTTTAATTGATCAACCTCAGCTTGAAGCTGTTGCACTTTGAGCTATAGTTGCCCCACCTCCGCAACCTTGGCCTTTAAATCTTCCATATCTTTCTCTACTACTACTACCACCTACACTTGGGAGGCTACGTGGGACTTCATCATGTCCACTAGGCTAACTTCTACCCGTATGACACCTTTGCTGACATCAATGGTGGCTTCTTTTAAGCTTGGTGGCAAAGGGATGTCAAATGTAGTGGTGGACACATCACATGTCTCCTACATAGCTATCCTTCAAGGCCTGCTTACCCCTTTACTAGGGGATCTTTGCTCCTCTATATCTTGTATTTGATCTTCTTCATCAATAGTAAACTGGAGCGTGTCCCTCACTCTCGCTAGCATAATATTTTTAGTGTTCTCAGTAGCAGACTTAGTTCTAGCTTTCTTTCTAGTAGGGGACTATGTGGGGCTTCTTTCTTGTACTTCATATTCTCTAAGTATACTAGACAATCCCCTACTTATATTATTTTCTTTAAATCCTTGGGGGGAATGGGATGCTCCTCTTGGTTGACTACCAAGGTGGTGGAGAACAAAGAAGGTTGACCCACTACCACATCGGTTTGCTCTAATGGGGACATCAATGTTAGAGTTGATGATGTGAGGCCTTATGATTGTTGTGAGGAGTAAGTGACCAAATCCTTCCATTTTGAGGTGGCAATGGGAGAACTAGAAGAAGAGGGGAGTTTTACCTATTCTTGTTGTGCTTCACCCACTATTTTCATCATGACCTCAAATAGGTCAGTATCCTGATGGACAATTTAGAAAGTGGGGTCCTGGAATTCTTCTAGGGGAGTGGCTGGGACCAGTGGCACCACCTTATCCACTAATAATTCTCTATGTAATCTTAACTCAGAGCCATAATCTCCAACTACTTCTAGCTTGCTATAAGGCCTATTATCCATTCTCCATACCAATTCTAATGATCGACTTCCCTTGATGGCCTTCTACATATCATCTTCAAAGTCATCCTTCCTATGAGTAACTTGTAGGAGAGCAAGCTTACCCAACAATGACCCGCCTATGGTGGCCCTCGAGGTCATAGGGTCTCCATGTAACTTGAAGGAAGAAGTAGGTATCCATATTCCATATGGCCCACAATATTGCAAAGTGGCCTAAATATGTATAATGGCCCATCGAGCAAGGGATAGGCAACCATGGCACACTCCCCTTCTTCCTGAGGTATCTGATTTTCACCTCCTCGAAAATCTATCGGGTTATCTCCAGGATAGCAATTGAGGTTGGGTAATGCTTTGGCAATGCCTTTGGGGGTAACTTGGAACCATATATTATGATATAAGAGAATTATTCTATATAGAAGAAATCTCCTACCCTAGCTTCATGCAAAAATTTTCTCACCCCAACTCCCAAGTCTATCAGGCTCTTCACCACACAATCGGGTGTGTACCATCGGGAGAACATTCTCAAAGAAGACTTTATAACTTGAACACCCCTCTTGTATACACAACAATGAATCTTGAATTGCGATGGTAGTCACCCCTCCCAACCGAGCCACCAAGGATTTATCCAATTGTGCTATAAACAAATGAATAAAAAATGAATAATATGAGAATGGGGGAGCTCTTCTTTATCGACCAGTATGGCCTTCTGCAATTTTATTAATTCTTTATCCATGTTGTCGCTTATCACATCCTCCCATCGGTAGAGGGGCATCTTGTCTATCCTATTGCACTAGATGATGAGGAACATAACCTCCTTTGTGATAAGCTCCAAATCCTTGATGCCCAACACCAGGTTAATCATATCTGCATAGTCCTGCACCCAGGGACGAAGTAAGAACTTTTGGATTGGAAAAACCAAAGGTCCTATTCCTTCCTCTCTTCAGGAGCATCTATGGGAATGTGGTGTTCAGCATAAAATTTGCCTGAAGAGTGAGCATTTTAAAGTCTAGGACCCATGAAGTTGTGGTGAGCCCGAATACCCACCTGATCCTATCTACTGTCAATCGGGCCATGACCTGATTCTTGTGGTCATGGATGGTCCTATTCTTTGGGTCATAGGCCATTGCTAGCCATGCTAGGAGGTCCGAGGAGTGGTAAACCTTTGGGTAGGTTAACCAGCCTAGGTTGGTGTTCCATTTATTGCAAACTAGGGCTGGCTCGATACTATCCCACTGTGCCCTCATAAATAGGCTCCTCAATAGCATCGGGTGGCATTGGTTATCCTCCTCAGTAGGATCAAAACTATAGATGGTTATGCCTTCCACCTCTCACTACTAATCTACCATTATATCTCTACCCAAATTAGGTGGATTAGTCAGTGCCTTCGGGTCCTGGGCTCTCCCTACCCTTCTAGTAATTGGCCATGCCCCAGTAATTCTCCCAATGTGGGTCTTGACATCGGGTATCCTTGCTACAACCACACTAGTAGAAGGCATGAAAGCACACTATCATGAACAAAGAGGGTTTCTAAATTCCTACGCTTGACCTTGTCGAGAAAACACTGCATGCATAATTATGATAATGGTATGGGGGAGGTCCACCAACTTCCATTTAAAGAGCCAGTATTAAATTTGCGTAGGTGGAGCATGCACTTTTCTATTCACTAGCACTTTATGACTGGTCATACCACAGGGCTAGGTGCACCATGTCACCCTCATTGTTGGCTATTGATTGGTTGTGCCTTATGCCCACTTGATTGAATTACGGTGCGAGAAGATCTTGGAACATGTGGTGACCTTTGATTTACTTGAGCGAGGCATTCTTGAGTGAGGTGCACATAACTAGGCACATGGATTCGTGCACCTGATAAAAAATTGTGTTCCAATGGGGAAGTGGAGCACATAGACCTTGAGGAAGGTGCATGACCTTGTGTCCCTGCAAAAACCTCATACACTCCAAGGGAGTGGAGCACACGGACCATAATGGGGTACACAAGACCATGCACCCCTAAGACCTTCATGCACTCCACTCTTCAGTGGAGCACACGAATCCAGAGGTGGGTGCATCACTTCGTGTGCCTGACTAGACCCTCGTGTGCTCTATTAGGATTAAATGCACAAATATTACTTGGGGTGCATGGGCTCGTGCACCCCTCAGGACTTCACAAGCTACACTAAGGAGTAGAGCACATGGGTTGGGGGCTGGGTGCATGACCTTGTGCACCCTAAAGGCTCTTACATGCAACTTCCTATACTCCAATCTATAGTGGAGCGTACAGACTCTAGATGGGTGCATGACCTTGTGCGTCAGTAAGGAAATTTGTGCACTCCATTGGATTAGAGCATGTGGAATCAACTTGGGGTGCATGAACTTCATGCACCTTTAGAAACCTTACATGCTCCATGCTCCTGTGGGCATGTGGACTCAAATCAGGGTGCAGGAAGCCATGAACCCCTTAGACAACTTCATGCACTCCATTCCCCAATGGAATGAACAAGATAAATCTGAACAGATGGTTTCATGTGCCCAAAGGGACTTTTGTGTGCCCCACTTATGGAGTGCATGAGCTAGCTCAGGGTGCACAGGCTTGTGTGCCCTTTGTATTTTGTGCACTCCACTCTCTAGTGGGGCGCACAAGGTTGGAATTGGATGCACCACCTTGTGCATCCTTAGGGAAAAAAGGGGTAAAAAAAGGAGCTATCCTTTTGGGGTTAAGAGGTCTACAAGCTGCTCAAAAGTCAAAACACTCTGATGCGATAGGTGATTGTACCAATCTTGGGATTCTCCTATAAGTATCTAAGGAAATGTGTGTAGCATGAGTGCATCATTATTTTTTATCTTGAAACACACATTAAAAAATCTAGTCACATGCTCTCGAGGGTCCTCATCCCCCTTAAATGTATCAAACTTTAGCATCTAAAAATCCATTGGATAAGGCGGTGCGGGTATCGAAGTATGGATTGGGTGATTGAGTAGTTACCTTAAGGTAGCAAACGAAAAAAAAGTGGGGGGGGTATGGGGGCTAAAAGTGGTTCTAGTGGTGATAAGGTTATAGGGGCATGATATTATGTGGATCCAAGGGGCTAGTATACACTTGATATGGAACACTAGGTGTAATCGTGGTTGGGGGTCTCAACACCCAAGATGTATCTTGAGTGAAGAAGTTCTGAGGATGGGATGTGGGTGGTTGGTTTTGATGGACCCCTTGCAACTGCTAGTGTAGATCGATATTAGCACTATGATTAGTGTTATTGATAATCATTTGTTGTAGCTATAGAAATATGTGTTGTATAGTAATCATGGAAGAGGATGGTATGGCTATGTATGTGGTAGTGGTTGGGCTAGTTGCGTGGCAACCATGTTGGTGGATGCAAGTGAAGGGTAAGTGGCAAAAGACATTTCCACTAAATTGGGGAGGATGTAGTGTAAAGGACCTATGGATGTAGTGGAGAGAATAGGTGTGGGGATCTATGAAGCAACATTGGTATGTGCTCCAGAGAAGGGATTGGCACCATTGGGGCCATGATCAAGCTAGGTGAAAGGGTGCTAGTGAGATGATGATGGATGATGGTTGATTATGGTTGTAACATTTTATTTAGAATATGAATTGATGGTCTTATTGTTTTACTATGGGAATGTGAATATGGTTTATTTATGCAATGGGGGTATGGTGCAAGGTGGAATGGTGAGTGGTGGCAGTGATGGAAAGGCCATGCCAACAACACCCAAGTAAAGCCTAATGACATCCAAGTCTACATATGTGACCCGACTACCTAGTGGCATAAGTGGCTCACTCATAGGGTTCTAAAGAATAGCTAGTGTCTATATTTGAGGTAGGGATCCCACTAGAGGGCTTGAAATTCAGGTTCTACGACATAGTATAGTCTACACTAACTTGGCCTACCACTGAAGTGTTAGGGGCTTGACAAGACTGAGATGGGTCCATGGGAGAGGGCAACTAAATTTGAGCTAAATATAACCTCTTGGCTTGAATTTGGATTGTTACCATACACTATGGGTCAAATGAGGTGGAAATGTGGATGGATGTGTGTAATGAATGCACAAGAAAACAACACACAAAGAAAATAAACAAACAAGTTTGTTCTAGATTTTTGCAAAGTTTGATTTTTTTTTGAATTTTGATCTTATTTTTTTTCTTGAGGTTTTGAAAGTCTTGATTATTTTTTTTGGAGTTTTGAAAGTTTTTGGAAAAAATAAAAATCACTATGCAAAATTTTTTGCCCTAAAATAAATCTAGGATTTCACCTATATACTCGCAATGACTAATCCTGGTGATGAATTCTAGATAGCCACACCCACTGAAATATGGAGATGAAACCCATATACAATTAGGGATCACAGGTCCTACCAATCCTCATCCAACACCCCATGGGCAGTGATACACCCTCTAAAGAGGAATGCGTGCTATTTTCTATGGTTAGGATAGTTCTTGGAGTCTACCTTGGCCACGGATGACTAATAATAATATTGGTGGTTGGTGATGAAATCCAACCTGGTGGTGATGAAATCTAGCCATTTCCAATGTTCAAGTGAGTGTGTGAGGCTTTTTTAACTTATAATGCTATGAAAACTATTATGCACTTCCGTTTATTGTCTAAATGCAATAGATAAAAAGCATATAATAGAAAATGCCCTACCAAATCAACTAAAATATGGATGGATTTTTGTAACCTTACCTCTTTTTTCTTTTTGAATTTTTTAAATGCACCTAACTTAAGACCTAAATGCATACAATGTCAAACAGGGACATACCTCTATATGACCTATTAAACTCTAAGAAATAGCAAAAAAAGGAAAAAGCAAGTGTATGACTTACAAACCTATGATCTTTTTGCTGCTAATTTCTAACTGTGTAACTGTCGGATCCATGGTTCTGTAATAATCCAACCACTACCTATATGATTCTGATCAGGTTTGTAATAGCATGATCTATAGTTTCTAAAGCATATATCTACAAACACTGACTATGTGGTTCTGCACCTGTGTAACCATGCTCTCTGTGGTTGGTCAAATACAAATATGTAACTATTGCCTGTGTGGTTTTCGAGATCTACAATCACACACTACATGGTTTCTCAGACATAGGTTCAAGCTAAGGAAACATTTAGGATAGTTGGGTCTTTATGTTCTTGATTTCTGTGACCAACTTCCAAAAACCTATGAACCACAAAAATACAGATCAATGACTAAAAAAGCAAGGCAAATCAAATGGAACCTTTAGGGGTCCCACTGTGATCACCATTTTGTATGCAAAATAAAGATGACACCCAATAATGAAAGAAATAACAAGTGATATGCAACCAAAATATGAACTTTGTATTAATTATTTGAATGGGGCCTTGATCCCCTTTTTACAATGCTATTCCCCATATGAACAAGGGCATGATTACAACATTAGCTTGCTCAGATTACAATGGGATGAAAGAGGGGTAAGATGCCCCTTTTTTCCAAGCACAAATGATTGGGGTGTCTTCGATATTCTTCTACAACAATGAGAGGGGTGAGTGGGCTTGCGTATCCTGATATCAAACCACTCCAAATTCAACAACCACTCTAGATTCCTGTTTCCTACACACAAGTAAATAGACAAGGGTTTAGTAGCACCTGTAGATAAGATTGGAAACCAAAATGTGAATCAAAACCCTCAGATAAATACATAGAAAATAGAAGAATAAATTAAAGTGCCTTGCTAAATAGAAATAAAATGAAAGCTCATGGATCTAATCGTATTTTGGGTTTTTAGATCTACTCTATGTAATAACAGGGTGCACATTTGAGACTAGGTAACTACAAAAATAGTGGTCGAGAAACCATAGACTAAATGGTTGAGTCTACGTAACCACATGCTATGTAGTTGGGGCCAAAAGGTGGAATATCTCAAAATATGCACTTCAGGAGGTTCAAATCTTGGATCTCCTCGGGGTGCATGAGATCTCCTAGCATGATTTCAATAGAGTGATAGTGTATTTCTTTGACCTCCCTTGTTTGATGGGGTAAAGTTTATTTTATAAGCAAGCTCGAGGCCTTGGATGGAGTCAGAGTGAGTCACTCAAGGTGCCTCACTTAACTAGGGGATGTGTCTAAATGGGTGAGTGCAACTAAGGTGAAGTGGGTTGATGAGTGAGTGCAACTGAGGTGAGTTGGCTTGATGAGTGAGTGTAACTAAGGTGAGTTAGCTTGATGAGTGATGGCAACTAATATGAGTTGTCTTGATGAGTGAGTGCAACTAAGATGAGTTGGCTTGATGAGTGAGTGCAACTGGGGTGATGTTTCCAATGCATGAGTGGAACTACGATGCAAAGTGGAGGATGAGTGGGTGGAACTGTGGTGATAAAATCAATGCATAAGTACATATGCAGTGAAGTGGAGTGTAATATGGAGGATGCCCCATGTGAAGGGATAAAATGTGTGAGATGTGGCATGATGATGGATAGTTGTGACTAGAATACATGTCCCATGAGGAGACAAGGTATCCTACGTGAGTTTCCTAGATTTAATAATAATCTAGAAAATGTGATTATGTGCAAGATTTTATATGTCTAAGTTTGTACTTAGGCACATATATCTTATTATGCAATGTTGTGTGGTGGGATGCAAGTGGTGTTGTGTGAGTGCCTAGGATTTTGTGTCTACAAAATGGTTAAGAGTGTTTGGATGCAGAGCTTATATGCATATTCCAAAATAAAAAATTATAAAATTAGATGACAAAATAGTATGGTATATTTCTTTGTTATGATGATGAATATGTAGGATATAGAATAATTGATCCAATAACAATTTTTTTTTTATATATAAGTAGAGGTGTTTTGTTTGATGAAAACCTTAAAATTAGTATAAAGGAACAAAAATTTGATTAAGATATTCTTCTAAATTTTCTAGAAGAAGACTCATAATATTAAGATACAAAATCTCAAGATGAATAAAATGAAAATAGAGAGATTCCTACAAATTTATAGATAAAGGAACCTATATGCCTAAGAAATATACTTAGAGACTCAAATCTAAAGTAAATGCTAGATCTTACTACTATAAGACCTCAAACTCGCAATCTTAATAGAATGAACATAGGATTATTAAGTTCTATGGTAGAACCCACATCTACATTTCAAGCATTAAATCATCCAAAATGGAAGGCAGGTATGAAATTAGAATATACATCATTGTTGAAAAATAAAACATGGAATTTAGTTGAGATACCTCCAAGAAATAAAATAGTTAATTGTATATCTTTTTATAAGGTCAAATATAAAGTAGATGGTTCACTTGAAAAATACAAAGGCTCAATTAGTAGAAAAATGGTTTACACAAACAAAAGTAATTGATTATAAAGAAACTTTTGCACCAACAACAAGGATGACTACTATCAAAACTATTTGTGCTCGAACAACACACCAAGGATAGAAACTTCATCAAATGGATGTAAAAAGTACCTTTCTTAATGATGATCTTGAATAAGAAGTTTATATGTTGCAACTAGAGGGATTTGTAATTAAGGGACAAGAACACAAAGTATGTAAGTTAAAAAAATCCTTATATGGTCTAAAACAAGCTCCAAGAGCAGGGTATATAAAGATCAATAATCATTTACTACAACACAACTTTAAGAGAAGCTTGTTAGATCCAAATATCTACACAAAAAAGGTTGGAAATGATATAATAATACTTATAGTGTATGTTGATGATATAGTAATTATAGGAAGTTCAAAAGGCTTAATAAATGAAGTCAAAAGGGATCTTGAAAAAGATTTTGAAATGACTGATTTAGGATACATGCATTATTGTTTTGGTTTAGAAATTAATCAAAATAAAGATAATATTACAATAACATAAACAAAGTATGCAAAATATTTACTTGAGAAATATAAAATGAACAATTGTAAGACCAAGGATACACCTATGGAACAAGGACTACAACTATCCAAATATGATGAAACTTCCTTTGTTTTAGCAACAACCTACTATCAATTGATTGGAAGTCTTCTATATTTGACAAATACATGATCAAATATAGTTTTTGCTATAAATTATCTCTCAAGATTTATGCAAGAACCTAGAGAAAGTCATTGAAAATCTACAAAAATAATATTGTAATATATCAACAGGACTACATATTATGGGATTACATATAAAAAGGATGAAAAAAATTATCTACAAGGATACTTATATTCTGATTATCCTGGATCTATAGATGATAGAAAGTCAACCTCAGGATATTTTTTTTATCTTGGTTTGAGGCTGACATCATGGTACAATAAAAAATAATGTACAATAGTACTTTCATCTACAGAGGTAGAATATAATGCAACAAAGGATGTAGTCTATGAAGCATTATGGTTACAATACATACTATCAAATATGAGAATTAAAAGAACTCCAAAAATAATAAATTGTGATAATCAAGGAGTATTAAATCTAATCAAAAATCCAATCATACATGAAAGGACCAAACATATTGAAGCTCAATGTCATTTTATTAGATATCATTTTTAGAGTCATCATATCAAGTTGAAACATATTCCTAAAAAAGAATAAATTGTAGATATTTTTATGAAAGCTTTGGGTCAAAATAAGTTTTAGATATTTAGAGATCATCTATGTAGATCAAGAGAAATTCACATCAAATAATGTAATACAAGAGGGTGTTAGAGTATATTACATTATTTGATATATGAAAATATCAAGAGTTCCTTATATAGGTATCTAGATAAGAATATCAAAGGTCATTTTGTAAAGCTATATTATGAACACCAAGTTCTATGTTTCTTGAAGTTGATCATACAATAGAATTCTATTATGTAGGTTGTGATCTTTTGTTGAATATTGTAAATTTCATCTTATATCTCATATTATCTCATAATATTCTGGTTATATTATTTTGATCATATTATATTACAACTATCATATATTTGATCTCGTGAATATGTATCATCTGAGATTTAAATTAATATTAAGGCTTCAAAAGCCATCAAATTTTAGGCCCTACCAAACCAATAATATGCTCATCCTAACTCACCCCATTTTTCAAAATTCAAACTTTTTTTTTGCCACCATATTATGTTGCACGTTAGAATCCTCAAGGTTTTCACAATAAAAACTTCCCTCAAAAACCTCCAGGTTTTCCTTATCCCCACCCAAAGGCTACATAGTGTACCCTTGTCTAAGGTAATATGATCAACCTTCATAGAATAATCTAGCACCTCAATCACCTAGACCATAAAATCAACTTCTAGACTAGACCTATCAAGGATCATTAAACATGTGAGCCTATTATCCCATTCTAGTTGTTGTAGGCCCAAAAAGGCCACATACTTAACCAATTTTGTAATATTTGGCTAAGTTTTGAGAAAAAACTCAAGAGTAGTATTTAATTCTTCCAAGATGAAGAATCTATGGTCAACATAGTCAAATGTAGCCCAACAGAAATTGGAGTAGCAAAATTTAGAAGGGTGATTTTAGCTTGAGGTTAGTTTTTACATTGGCAGGCCAAACATATAGCAAATTTGGTAAAATTGGCTAAGTGTTGGAAAGCAATGTTAAAATCCATCAGAGTGCAAATTTCGTGATCAACACAGTCAAACAATGTGTAGCAGAAACTGGAGCAATGAATTTTGAATAAGAAAGGATGATGCAATGTTAAAGTCCACCAATAACCAATGCGATATCAAAATTCCATGGTCAACACATTCAAATGGTGCCCAAAAAAATTTAGAATAGTAAAACTAAGACAAAATACTACAAAGGATAAGGCAATTTTTGGTAGATATGGCAAAGCTTGTTCGGGTAATATACAATGTTGAAATCCGTGGTCAAACCAGTTAAACATAATCCAATGGAATTTGAAGTAGCATATTTCATAGAATGATGCATATGGCTTTAAAAATCTCATTCTATGGTCAAACTAGTCAAACCTGACCCAACAGAATTTGGAGCAACAAATTTTGTAGAATGATGCAGGTTGCATTAGAACCCTCATTCTACGGTCAAACTGGTCAAACCCAACCCAACAAAATTTGAAGGAGTAAATTTTAAAGTTGAAGAGAATGTAACTAGTTGAAGCAAAATCTAAAGAGTGTGAGAAAAAGAACCAAGGAAGACCAAGTGTCACCAAAATCAAGATTTTCTTGAGTTGCCAGTTACATATATGTGGATAAAAAGCCTAATCAAGAACAGGGGATGGATCAAATCAACCTGCAATCATGGCAACCATCGAATTTTGTTAAGAGTTGACCAATTTGTAGAGCTCAAAATTGTAGAGTTTCATGGAGTGCAACTTCTCTTTTTCTTGTAAACCAATAAGAGGCTGCCACCTCAGCACCCTGCTGATCTGGCATGAGAATCCTTGTAATGTTTCCATTTTTCTACTATTTTTGTAAAATATATATAAAGAGGTAGAGCCCTCATTTATAAGGATCAGCTTTGGAGTGTTTGTCTATCATATTACTGTAAATTTGCTAAGAAATCAATAGAAGGAGCATTACTTAAACGTTTGCCTCAGGCTTGTGTCTTCATATTTTTTGTGAGTTTATTCTATGAATTTATTTTTGCTATTGCTATCTTGGTTAGTTAATTCTATAGATATTGGATTGCTAACTTAGGGAAAATTGGTATACTTCATGCTTAAACAAATGTTGTAGAGAGCTTCTTATTCTGTTAGTCTTAAGGTCGATCTAATTCTGCTATTTAGATTATTAACATTTTATATGTTTGACATAGTTCTCTAAGTGTTTTATTATTCTTTAATGATGAAGATAATTAATTTTGAATGTTGTTAGTCTTAAGTGTGGCATACTGGAAATGTGAGTGATCAAAATATTCTTGATATTTGTCAATGTTGTTAGCTTTATCTGACCATTATTCATTGAATTGTTTTTTAGCCCTTATCTCATTTCTATATCTAAACTTACACTTTTAACCGAGCTTAATTGAGTCAACACTAATTAGTTGACAAGGTATACTAGCCTACTTTGGAGGTTGTATTGAAGCAATATTTGATCCATCTAATGTCAAGGTTTGAGCTGTGATTAGTGGGTGTGTGACTTCTAGAAATTCATAGATTCATAGTCATAGTTCAAGTTTTCCTTGATGTCAATTTAGAACCCAACAACTTTGGCACGCTCAATGGGACCCTAAAGACACATTGTCTTTTTCCCTACCCATTTATTTATTTAATAATACCCAAAGGAATCAATATTTAGTGAATTGTCTTGACCTCATTTAAAGGAGAAGGTAAATTCACTTGGAGACTCCCTGAGTGCAAGAATCTATAATAGCAACCCTAGTAGAGTATATTTTTTATGAATACTAGGTCATCTGTTAAAAATAGTTGAGACCCTATTATATTTTATGAGATTCCCTTAAGAGGGTCCAATATCATAAGAAGTTTATTCCTAGACTCATTGGCAGAAGAAGTCCCAATTCAACCACCCCCTATGGTGCCTCCAAGACCAATTCCACCAAGAATCCCACCTACAATGGCTTAGCAGGTTAATAAGAACTAGCCCCCACATAATTATCTTAGTTGGAATACTTCTAAACCACTTGAAATTGCTAATATGCATGACATACCCTAAGATGTTACAAAATACATACCCACATTTTATGGTACCAAAAATATTGCATATGAGCATTGCCAAGACATATTGAACTTAGAAACTATTCACAATATCAAGAATCAAGATGTCATAGTCTGAATTCTAGTCATTTATTTTAGAGGAAAGATCTTGCATTGGTTTAGAACATTAGAAGATAAAACCATCACCTTGTGGAAAAATCTAGCTAGCCATTTTTTAGAATAATTCAATGATTCATCTAATCCATTTTCGCTTTTAAATCAATTTACAGCTATGCAAAAACATCAGCATGATCTAGTCTCTGATTTTAACTTAAGGTTTAGCAAAACCTGGAAGAGGATTCCCCTTGAGGCCATACTAGTGGTATATTTAGCATATATGTATTACATCAAAGCCCTTGGATCATACCTAGGGCTATAAAATTAGCAATCAAGTATAAACACCTTCCCATAGGTTTACCAGACAATTGTCTAAGTATAAAATGTATTAATTGCTATAGGAAGACTTTCACCAAAAGTAGCTACCCCTTAATATATGGATGCTCTATCAGCCCCACAAGCATATCTACCATTTTCTCCAAAAATAGCCCCTACTATCTCTTTTCCTCCTCTTCCATATCAAAACTCCTAAGAAACATCTGTATTACTGTACATCTATAGCACTCTAAAATCGCTCAACAATAAGGTCAATGAAATTGAAAAGTAAAAATGGAGAGATTTCAACCAAGAAGGTTCCCCTATAAAAAAATAAAGATTAGAAGCTGAGTACAAGTGGTAGTGTAGGACCCAGAGTCAATGCAAATCAAGAAGAGCAAGAGTTTGAACCTGGAACTAGCTTGGTCAATGTTTGGTGCTTAGTTTGCAATGATCCGTAAAACAAAAGTGTAAAGCTTGAAATTTGACTCTCCTTAAAATGTGAAATCATGTAAAGCTTTTGAAATTGCAAAATTTATTTAAAATGTAAACTTTATATGACATTTTGGGATTTCAAATTTCCTTCAAAATAAAATTGAAACTACTCAAAATGAAACTTTAAATCTTAATCTTGGATTATGTGGATCTCTTTTTTGAATTTTAAAATTTTTCATATTTTTTATTTTATTTGCAGAAGTTTAAAAAAATGAAAAAGGATAGGGTTATAAAAATAAGATAAAATAAAATGAGTCATTGTACTCCTGAATATCCACACTGACCCTACAAGCATTAGTATCTTGCACAAAACCAACATTAATGTGGCATGTATTCACGTAATCCAACATTCAATGAGGTGCAATATTTTAAGGAAAAGGTGCAATATAGTAAATAATAGACGAGTCTACCATTATCATGCGTAAAAACTCACTGAAATTCTAAATATTAATAATAAAAATATTTTCAAAATTAAATACATATGCAGAATACCATACCCAAATTGGCATCCAATGGTGAAATGGTGTAGTCCAAAAAACTAGAAGGAGAAACTCCAAGACAAATCCAAGTCCAAACCCTCTGGTTTCGTACCTGCAATTCTAACCAAAAGTCTTCAATCTCTGTAATTTGTTACAATGTTGTATTTAAAATTTTAAAACCAATTCTTCGTTTCCTTTTCCTCGTTTGATTTCATTTCTCCCATTTTGATTGTTTTGCTTCCTCTCATTTGATTTATGTAGCACTTTATCTTCATGGCAATACTTTTCCTTTCATAACATTTCAACTTGTAACTACATTTACAATTGCCTTGATTGTTATTTATGACAAGTTGTAGTATAATGCCAATTGACACATTTGCCCTTGGCTTCTTCCTTATATAACAACCCATTATAATAAAGTAATAATAAAGGATCTTTATTTCCTATGTCCTAGTTTCATTCAAGATCCTCTTTTGTCTTATTCACCACCTAGTCCATGGTATGTCCACTGCTACACATGATGGTCATCGATCTACATCTCAAATAGTCGATGCTCACACACTTTATCATCGAGGATGCACCACTATTTGCTGCCTGACGTAGGATCCTCCAATCCCTTTTATCTCCCATTTGGCTTCATAACATATAATGACTTCCTAGAATCTTAGCAGCATGCAGGGTGCAAAAATCATGGTATCAAATGCACTATTTTTATTTATGGAATAAATCTATGAGTTTGTTTATAATGGTCCTGCCCTCTATTGTTGAAAGCTTTGATAGTGTCGTAGGTATCTTTATGTTCTTGCAATATCGATGTCAACTCCGTATAACAAATCATGCTATTGTTGTTTCTCATATAAAATTGAGATCTCCTACTACATCGTAGCTCAACACGAACAACTTCTATGCTTTCAAAAAGTTAATCCACCATTTTAAAAGGATACCTCTGACCACGTATCAACAACTTCACCAAAGTATTTTTGCCTGCGTTCGAGTAGCCACCATATGATGCATAAGGACTGAATGGATCCCATACATTTTTCCTCCTTAGTGATGAAACACCCCCTATTGTTATTTATTTTGTTATTGTGGTCAACATAATGGGAATACAACTTCGTTTGTCATATGTAAACCAACACCGTTGTCATTATTACTCTATATTAATTTTTATAACATTGCTTTCATCCACATCATGGATTACATTTGAATGGCTCCACTTCAAAAATGCACACTATACATGGTGATCTCTTTAAATGATACAATATTGGTTGGCATAGAAATGTCTTTCGCCATCATGCAATAGAACTCTTCACAATAATTGATGTCAAAAATACTATGTAAAATAACCAGAGATCAATACCCTTGGCTCCTCCATTCGATGAAGATACAATCCAATTTGGCTTGTGCAAATTTACATTCTATGCTCCCTATGTTCCATAATAGACATGTGTTTCTTTGAGTTTCAAGCTAGCTATGATACAATAAACTTCTAATTCTCTTTGCCATCATGAATAGCAACATGACAACACATCCTCATGAAAAGGTCCATCAAAACTCCTGTGCATTCTTCATTGTTTCTCATCCTCCATATTACCTTTAGCTATGTTCACCTCCAATGATATTCACACCTTATGGCGATGGTGTCATCATACAGTGCTTCCATGTCTTTGTCCCTATATACATCATCGTGTCCTTGGGATCTATGCCCCTCGCTACGTTAGCCTCTAGGAGTCCATATACTCAATTACAGTCAATAGTATCCTCGGTATCGTCCATGTCATAATTGGACCACCACATTATCCCATAGGTTGCACCATGCCATTGGGTCAGTAATGTCCTTCTATTTGGACAAGGATTTCGTGTTGACCTCTAGTTGATCGGGTGTAGATTCTGCCTAGAAAACCATACTCCCAATACCTTATAACCCACCATAAAGCCATTACATAAACTAAATTCTACACACAATAAAAATCGAATCTAATTTAAGCTTCTCATATAATAGAACCCAAACCATAAATTTAAGCTTTTTTGAAATAATAAAATCAGAACCTAATTAACCTTTTCAAAATATTGCAATCAAAATATTAAATTAAACCTTTCAACCAAAATAATTAATAAAAACAAACCTTATATATATATATATGTATGTATTGTACATCCCTATATATATACATTTTTTTTTTTTTTATTTTATCTTCTTTTTTTAATTATGTTTTTGAATTTATCAACTTTGAATGCTTTAACTATTAAAATTCAAAATAAAAGGGAAACATTAAACTTAACATTTAAAATTAAAAAAATAAATAAATCAAAGAATAGTCACAAATCAAATATGTGGAAATAATTTAATTCTCAGGAGATGGAAATGGTTTTACAAGGCATCTTGATCCATGGACTACCAAATGACAGTTAGATGTAAGGGTATGTAAAATATCTCATAATTGTTCTAAATCTACATAAATCGTAGACCTAGAACTTAAAATAACAAAATGAATTTTGCATACAATTGAGATATAAGTGTTATATTGGTAGATCTAGAACTTAAACTAACAAGTTGTTGCCCCTTCATTACAACTCATCAAAACCGATAATAAATGTTTTATACATCCTAAAAACATATCAAAATGTACAAAATTATGCAAAGTCTTATAGTTTGTTTTTCAAGACTCCATAACATGCTATACTTGAAGAATATTATTTATAGCTTATTGTCATAAATAAGATTTCTGTTTTGTAGTTGATATATTACTTGTATAAATTATATATATTACTTGTATATCCAAAGAGGATTACCAAACATGCATAAGCCTCAAAAAAATAAATTGGTAACTTCTTATTAAAAATAATTTCCAAAAATGGTGTATACCCAACCTTGATCATATTCAAATACTAGGTGTCTATATTTTAAACCTCAACTTTATCCATATTTTACAAAACTGCCTCAACACTTCTTATCACCAACCAACCTCGTTGCATATTAAATAACAATATTTGTAAATGAAATTGCATCTAAAAAGCAGAGTGGATGATGAAAGTAATCAAATATATATATATATATATATAAAGTGTTGCACCCTCTCTAGACCTTACCATGAGACACACCGAGTTTATTCATAAGAGTACTTGTTAGTATTAGAAAGTAGAGTGGAGTTTCATGATTGCAAGGAATTGGTTAGCCAAGTGCATGAATGCATGGTTGAGTCGGAGGAAGAATATGAAAAGGATGATCTTGGATGCCGCATGGATGTGGTTGAGGAGAAGCAATTGTAAATGCAAAGGTTGTAACTTTAAGAACTTCATACCATAGGTTGTCTCTATTATAACCCATGCATCCTAACAACCTAAAATTTTAACTTTGAATACTGGTTTAGTTAGTAACACATATTTTTGGGGTTATTTACTTATAAACCTCAACTTTGATTAGCATATGAAATGTGATTGTTCTTCTTCATCCTATATGGTTGCCTCTAATAAATATAATTTCAAAAACAAGAATTATTTTTGTCTCTACATGACCAAAAGAGTTAGATGATAATATGAAATAGAAACATCAATGTCATATCTAAAGGTTTGTGTGAAACTATTCTCTAATTATAGAGCATTGCAATACCTGGAAATTGGAATGACTAAACAAAAGGTGGAAAAATATGGGCAAACGATGGAGGGAAGGAAGAAGAAGTTGCAGGATTGAAGAAAATGTGGAAATGATGTATTGTGGGTTGGTTCATAGGGTGGCCTACGAACTGGACTGTAGTTCATAGAGTGGCCTGCAAACTGGACTGTCGTTTGCAAGGCAACCTACAAAATAGGGTTTTGGGGTATATAAAGTAATTTGGAGGTATGCCAAGCCTCATTTGTGTTGTGAGAAGTTGCAAGGAGGAAGGAGTGAGGACTAGTGTGTGAAGCAAAGTGCTTGTAGGATTACAAGGTGTTGTAGAGATGGCAAGAGGGCAAACCAGCACATGCGGTTGATGGGGGAACCCACCGATAAGTATCCAATGCTCGAACTGGAATGGATTTCAAAATGCGTGAATATTTAGAAAATATAGAAATGTGAGTTTATGTGTGAATATGTGTTTGCATGTGATGTTTATTTGAAATGTGTGCACAAAGTGCAAAAGTGGCCAAATGGGTATCCAAAAATGTTGCCCATATTTTATGTTGACCAAAAATGGACATGTTTGACTATGTGACCTATGTAAGAGTTGACCTTGATTTTCATGATGAAAATTGTACTATTTTTGAAATGTGATTGAACTTTCATTGTAAAAGGGTGAAATGGGTGTTCAAAAATGTGACTGTTATTTTGATTTGTTATGTTTTTATAGGTCACATGAATGTGTATCGTAGGATGAATGTTGGTGAGGTTTGTCTATGTTGAATGTGGGGAATGGTGTATCGATTTGGAAAACTATTGGAACTTTCATCATGAAAATGCAAAATGGGTATTCAAATACATGATTTTTTTGGTGTTTGTGAATTATTTTTGTGTATTTTGGAATTACGTGCCATGATATGTATGTGGTCAAGGGGGAATGTGTTGTTGGATAAAAAATATGCACTATTTTTAGAATCTATTTGAACTTTCACCATGAAAGGGTGAAATGGGTATCCAAAATATGACTTGTTTGTTGGCGTATGATGTGGTTGTGTATGTTAGAAGTGCTTGCCTTGAAATGCATGTTTTTGGGATTGCATGATGTTTTGTGTGTCAAAAACACTATTTTTGTATATGATGAGACCAATTTTTTCAGGAAAGGGGCTAATGAGTGTCCAAAATTGGCCTCCCAACTAGGTTTATAGGATGGCCTATGAATTGGGCTTGAGTTTGCATGGTGACCTATGAACTGGGATGGAGTTTGCATGGTGACCTATGAATTGAGCAAAAGGGGTTGATTTTGTTGTTTTGATGCATGAGGTATGTTGTATGGATGTTGTATGCTATGATAATTTGTATGAAATGATGAAAATGAATATGTATGTATGTGAAACTAATCAAAATTTTATGTAATTTTTGTGGATGAAAAAAATGAATATGATTGATCTGTAGCATCATGTGCGGTCATTGAGAGATGCCCTAGGTGAGGCCTTACATGAGGAGGATGTGGAGTGGTTGTAGAGGGTGTGGATAAAGGGAGTATGGGATTATGTGAGTATCCATGCCAATAGGGCATACATTTTAGCATTGTGTGAGAGGTGGGATCCAAATAGGAACACTTTTTACTTCCCTACAAGTGAGATGACTATCACATTGGAGGACATATACAACATATATAAACTATCGATAGAAGGTGTTCTAGTGAGGGTAGTAGTAGATGAGAGGTAGTAGGAGGTGTTGCAGTGCACATTTGGTACAAAGTGGGGAGATGTAGACATGAGGAAGAGGGTGGATTATGAGAATTATTGGTACAAGAAGATGTTTTTAGATTGCCAATATGCAATGATGCTTATGATATCTACCTATGCTCTACTAGATACCTCAAAAGTGAAATTCTCCTAGAATATGATGGATGTAGTATGTGATATGGTAGAGCATGAGGTTGTGTTTGCATGGGAACCTATGCTATTGGAACAAGTATATAGAGAGTTGCATGATGTGGTGTGAATGATGTGAATGGGTTTGAGTTTGACCCCATTGCTATAGGTTTAGGCATGGGAGCACATAATAATAGAGAAACTAATGATATTGCCATATGGTGCACATACAGATATGGGTGTCCTCATACACTATACTCTGAGGTGGTGTAAAAATGAAGAGAAGGGTATGAAGAGGCCACATGCAGGAGATTATTTGTTTTTGAGGATACAGTTTGGCTCTTTGGAACCTAAGCATATTCAGTGGAGGCCTTGGAAGGGTGGGGTGGTGTGGGAGAAGGATGGGGAGCATTTGGGAGTGATTCACTGAGGGTGATGGGTGGTAGGGTAGTATACGTGATAGACAAAGTTCTTTCCTTTTAGTAGGATCATGCATCAGTTTGGATTGCAATACGGGATAACAAATGCAACTATTGTGATCTATAGGAGGCGAGGTGATCAGGGGGAGCAACCTATAGTACCCCCATGAGTGGTGAGAGGGATCCATCGATGGTGATTATTGATGTGGATGATGCAAGGACTATGCCTAAGTATGATGCATGGTGGGACACATAGAGTTGGGAGCCATGTATTGGAGTGATTAAAAACTAGGTGAGGCCAGCAGGTGGATTGCCTACACCAGGGGATAGGTACCAAGAGGATTTAGGCCCAGTCTAGAGGGAGGATTAGAGGATGAGGTAGAGGAGTCTCTTCGATAATAGAGGTAGCATATATATGATGGGTCTAGTATTCATGTTGGAAGGTCATCGGATCGATAGGCTAGTGGTAGAGAGTAGCCCTTGGATGATATAGTGCTTATGGAGGAGGAGGGCGATGATATGGGAGATGATGATATTGGATATATGGGAGACATACCTTTCAATGTGTAGGAGAGGATGGATGCTGAGGAGGAGTTGTTGGTGTTATAAGAGAGAGTACACCATCTAGAGGGGTACTTACATAAGAGTAAGGAGGATTGGACCTTAGATTTGGGTAAATGGAGAGAGGAGCACCATGAGCTAGAGGAGAGGTTAGTGGTAATCGAGTAGGTGAGTGACACAGAGAGGAAGGAGTTGGATATGTGGTGTGTGAAGCTATGCAATTATCTTGAGGTAGAGGAGGTGAGGCACACTGAGGTTGTAGAGGGCTTGCATCACCTGGTTGTAGATGCTATGGATACTAGAGATAGATTGAAGGTAGAAGTTGCTAGGGTGTAGCAGAATAGTGATGCAAAGCAAGCTACGTATGTGATAAAGGTGGTAGATTTTCATGATGAGATATAGAGGCAAAAACAAGAATGAGAGGAGATAGATCATGTAAGGGTTGTGTTGATAAGCAACACACCCCCACTGAAAAATGAGATTCCATCCTTAGAAAATTTTGAACTTTCATTTTTGCAGTAGGGACCCTCTTGATCTTTTCGGTTTTAAATCCATATTTTGCTTGCCTCCTTTTTAAAGTTGTGCTTTTTCTTGCATTTTAGCTGTGTTATCCAAGAATTCACTTTTTACATGCTAGAATCATTCATGCACAAGAAAATCTTGCATCGTTACGAGAAAAATCGAAAACGATTGCATAATTCATCGAAAAATCAAACTTTCCATTTTTGGTAGTGTCGCGATATCGCGACACTTCCATTTCGGAAATGTCGCAATATCGCGACGGGTAAGTCAAAATGCGGCTAAGTGGGGAGAAAGGTCACGATTTCGCGACATGTCGCGAAATCGCGACGATTTAAAACAACAGACACCACACACCAACCACACCCACCGAAAAAAACAGAAAAAACAACAACTTCCAAAACCCAACCACAACCCAACCACTCAAACCAAAACAAAAACACACCAACCACCACACAAAACACACCACCCCACAGAAACCACCCACCACACCCAAACCACACAAACCAAAAAAACAACCCAATCCCAAACAACCCGTACACACCAAACAAGACAAACAACACACAACACAAACAAGAACAAAAAAAACTAACAACAGTCCACACCACCCCACACACAAAACCAAAACAAAAAAACATATCAAGACCCCACAAAAAAAACGAAACACAAAAAACAACAACAACAACAACACGACACGAACAACAAAATCCACCCCACCAAAAAGGCAACACAAAACAACAAACTCTCCAAGCAACACACCAAAACATCGCAAAAAAAAAACCCGCCAGAACAAAAGAAAAAGAAAAACCCACCAACAAAAACAAACAAAAACCAAACAAAAAAACATAACAACCAAAAAACCCCCACACACAACACCGACCAACCATTAAATACTACCCCAAAATAGAAACAAACCCTCAAAAAAACACCATCTACCAAAAAGATAACAACCCCAACACAACAAAAACCAAACCAACCCCTAATAACTAACCCACCCCTCCTAAATACAAAACACCATAAAACAAATAATATAACAAAACCAAAACTCCCCCAACCCTACCCCCACCAAACCAACGTCCAAAACACCCAAACAACAAACAAAAACACAACAACCAACCAACAACGAACCCCCAAAAACAACACCAAAAACACAATAAAAAAACCACACCCAACACAACCCACCGAACCACAACCTAAAATAGACACCCTTCCCACCCTGCCCACCCCCCTTCAAAACCACCAACACCAACCTAAGACCAACCACACACTAAAACCACATACAAACAAATCCAAATCACCAACCCCCCCCTCAACCAACACCTAACCAAACAAACCACAATTAAGCAAACACAACAAAACCCACAACCAACAATAAATTCACTTATAAACAACTTAATTTAAAAATTATAAGAAAGTTCACACATTACAAAAAGAACACAATATTAATGGCAAATTTTCCCCACCAACACACCCAACCCCAACAAAACCCCAACAACAGACAAAAAGAACCCCAAAAACAAAAAAACACAAAACCACCCACCCCAAAGCAAAACCCACAAACCAACAATTCTAGAAAACAACACCAAACCACATAACAACAACAACAAAGACACCAATAATCCAAAAACGTAAAACCATACACCCAAACAACAAAACACAAAACACACCCACCCAAAAATAAACACCCCAAAAACCAACTGAAACACCAAAACCGAACCAACAACAAACCCCACCCACAAACCAACACCACAAACCCACACCACACAACATTCAAACAAAAGTTTTACAAATCAAAAAAACCACCACCCAAACAAGTCCGTGAGTAACCAACAAAAAAAGAATCTAGTCACCCAAAAAATACACCTACCACCCAAAAATCAGATAAACATCACCAAAAACATACTAAAACCAACTAACAAACCCCCACAAAAAAAACAACCACAAACAAGAAACACTTAAATAACAAAGCACATCACCCCATGTGACAAAACAAACTACACCATCAAAAAGAAAAGAAACCAACTTGAATTACCCCAAACACAACAAATGTCAAAGAGAACAAAAAAAAACCCCTAATCAACACAACAATTCATCACATAACCAACCAAAAACCCAGAATAAAAATCGAAAAACCACAAAATTTCAAAAACAAAAACAACCCACACAAACACAATAAAACCGACCACAAACCCAACCCAAAAAGCAAAAATCATTAATAAAATCTCAGAAAACCACCCAAAAACACATCACCAAAACTAAAACTCACAAACACCCCCCCCATCAGAAGAAACAACGAAAAAATTATATCTTTTTTTATCAATTAATTTTAATTTAATTTATTTATTTTTTATTATTTTTTTTTATTTTTTTTTATTCATTTTTTTTTTTTATTTATTTTATTTTTTATTATTTTATTTTTTTATTTTCTTTTTTCTTTTTTTTTTTTTCTTAAAAAACCGCCAAACAAAACAAAGACAAAACAACACCCACAACAATGAAAGAACAGTACCGATGGAGAAAAGACGGCACGAAAAAACAAAGAGAACGGAACAAAAAGAAAGGGGACAGGCAGAAAGGAGGCAAACCAGAACACCGACAAAAAAAAGAAAAAACCAAGGCCCAAGAAACAAGAAGAAGAAAAAGAAAAAAAAAAAAGAGAAGACAAAAGGACAAAAGAGCCCACGGAAAGGCGGAAACAAAGGGTAACCGCAAAAAGCTAAACAGAAAGACCACCGGTCCCCAACAACAGAAAAGGATAACCAAGTTTACACAACGCACCTGAAGAAAGCAACCGAAGACAGAAACCCTAAGTAACCAAAGTCCGGGAAAAGACAATTATGTGAAGAAGCGGGCAAGGCATGATGAGGCTGTTTGAAAAGCTGGGTCTAAAAAGGCTACATACCGAGAACGCCAGTTGAAAGCAAACACCCCCAAAAAGGACCATCCTAGAAAAGAACTCAGGGGGACCCCTTGACGGTAAACCATATGCTGCCTCCTTAAAGTGGCTTCGCATTAGGACCAAGAACACACAGCAGAAACAGCAAGAAAACGCGAGAAAACCAAAGAAACAAAAACAAACCCAGGAGGTCGCGAACGGAACCAGAAAGCGCATACGCACGGGTAAGTCAAAAGCGGCAAGGGGAAAGGTCGCAAAGTGGAAACCGAGGAGAGACAAGCAGCGCGATGCACAGCGCAAACGCGACATCATGGGGGAGAAGAAAAGGGGGGATGAAAAACGGTAAGCGAAACGGTCCAAAACGCCAACGAGCGGTAGAGGACGCAACGCACGGTTCTAGAACGCGAAAACAAAAACGACGGAGGCGGAAGGGCGCATCGCGACAGTCAAACGTGACATGTCGCTCGGCCACGAGGGAGGAAGCCGAGCTGCGGCGCAGCACAGTCGAAACGCGACAGCGAACGGAGGAGAGAGAAGCAAGTGACAAAGTGCATCGGGGAAAGGAAGGCTCCGGGGAGCACACGGCAAGCGGAAGGGACAAAGGCGACAGCAAGCATTGCGGATAACTTTAAGTTTTAAGCAGAAAAAAAGCAACAAGCATGCCAGCGGGATCCACCGAACGGGAAAGGAAAGACCAAAAGGCAAAGAAAAGGCGGAAGTCAAGGACCGCAGCTAGAGAGAAGAAGCGGTAAAGCATTCAAAGAAATAGAGAGAAGCAGAAGACAATCAACAGGGGATGGCTCGGAACGGACGAGAAAGGGTGACCACGGCCACCGAGATTAAGGAGGCATTATTGGGCGAAGAAGCAAGTTGCATTATTACTTCTCCATATGGAGCGATCCGAAGGGTTAAGCACGGACTGATTAAAGGATTAGTAAAACCCGGGTCCTAGGGTTTAAGGCGATAAGATTAGGGTTTGAGAAGAATTGGAAAGACGGGTCGTCGAAGTCATAAAACAAATTCTAAAGTAATCGCGGGAGGCGAGACTTAGAAAAAAGGCTTATAAGCAATTCTGCAAATTGTGAAACCTGTTGGACTTGGAGTTGAGGCTTAGCTTCGTGATAGCATGGCGGAGCCTAATCTTTGGAGTGTGAAAGTGTATTTCTTTGTTATCCGTTCCATTAAAGTTTGTTAGATATATGTAAACGCCATGTCAAGATTAAAACGTTAGGCTTATTGTTCATTGTCGCTAGGGGAAATAGATTTGAGGTTAAGTTTGTTCTAATGCCCGTCTTCAGGCGAGCTAGGGCGGTGAAAGAACCGATTTAACCAGCCCCTTGGATTTATAATTTTCAGATCCGTTTCACCGCCTGTGCTCTTAGTTGAAAGTGATCTTAGAGGACACTTTCTTGGGATTGGGTGAAGGAAGCAAGATAAGATTGATAGTTTAGAGTTTACGTTAAAGTCGAAAACTTCTCTTTTCCTTACCCTACCTCTCTTTGCTTACGTTAATGACCATTTTATTCTTTGTTTGCCTTTATTTAAACGACCCATGAGAGCTAGATCTAGAATCAAGTTAAACGATGTCAACAACTTTGCAACGAACAAGTTCGGAACCCCCGTAAGGTAAGAGACCAATTGAAACTATTCCGAGTGGAAAAGAGTGAATGCCATTCGACCCAACCGAACTCGCACCTGGATAACCGCAGATCCTAAAGATGAGTGGGATCAGTCCCGTGGGTGTCTCCGGAGCTTTCCTTGCCTTCATCCCTTTTTCCCGGGGTGTGCATGAAAGCCGGACCAACAGGTTGAAGCTAAGAAGGCCAATGATAGGATGGGCTATTGATGTGGTTTCTTTACGAGTAGAGGTGGATTGTTTGTGGTGAGAAAATGAGGATGTGTCGAGGATTTTCATAGAGGAAGGGGTGATGAGGATGTAGTGTGATCTTACCCTAGTATCATATGGGCATCCACTTCTATACTATGGTGGGTCATAGTCAAGATTGATATTATAGTCATGAACACATATACAGTCATAATAGAGTTGATGGAGTGCACCATCGATAGTGTCAAGGGAGCCAATGATGGAAATACTAGAGGTTTTTTAGGTAGAGGGGTTTTCCCCAAATGTATATAGGGCAGAGGTATCTATGGTAGGATAGATGGCAGTAGATCTAGAGGTGAGTGGGGTGGTAGAGGCACACAGAATGGAGCAGGCGATGGCAAAACAAAAGGGGAGTGGTAAGACTCCTGATGAGTAGCATGGATGATATGTGTGGTGGATGTATTCTATATTTTATAGCCTAAGGGTAGTTTTGATCATAATATATATATAGAGATAGATGCTTTTTGGTGTAGTTTTATATACATGTGTCATGATTTGATGTGAATGAATGTGTGATGTTTGATTTTATGTATGCATTAATGTAGAATATTGATAGGTAAATGTATGATGGATGAACACATATGTGCATGTGATAACATGTAGGAGAATGATAATGTTGTAGTGTAGATGCAATGTAAAATGATGTAATGTAAAGGAATGAATGTAGGATAGATGCAATGATGCATGTATGTGTGTGCTGGAATATGTAGAGGAAACACTCATATCGTAGCATAATCGATGGCAATGTGATCCATTTTATATTCTTAGGAATATAAGGTGGTACAGGTATTATTAACTAATATTGATAATCATAGTCATAAAAATCATCATAGCAATCAAACCTTGTGAGGAATTGAGCAAGGGTTCGCCTATAACTCATAACTAACCTGATTGGGTCAAAGTCTATCAGGGATCGGTGTGTGCAATAAGTGATGTTTATTTATCCATTTTGAGGGAGGTAGGATGAACCCACTATAAATATAACCCAAGTAGCTAGCTCATCCACAAGTGTACAATGATTTGTACAAAATAAGATCGCTAATGTGACAGATGTGTCACCACTTGTAAGACTATTTCATTGGTAGGTAGGTGCATAGGACCTATAGATAGCGATGGAAATCATCCTATGATGTTATGTTAAACCTAAGGACCAAAGGATATGAAGCATAATAGTTGTGTTTCTTTGGGGGCTTTTTATTTTGTTTTATGTCCCTCATTCTATTGGTTCTCTTTTTTTTTTGTGATGCTCTTTTCGATTGTGTTTTTTTTTGTGTGGGTGTTGGCTTTTATTTTCTACCCATTTTTTTTTTATTTTATTCTTATGCTTATCCCTTTATTTATCCCTAGGTCATATGTTGATCATGCAAATGATAGGATGAGCAAGGGAAACCATTCGCTAAATGGTGATATCTATGCAAGGTGTTGTCTTCCCTAGACTCAATATTTGCTTTAAAATATGACGTGTGAATGGTCCTTGAAAGAAGTTGAACCAACCAAGATAAATCTATAAGGAGTGGAAGAATACGTCAGATAAAAGTGACATTTGATTGACTTAACTGATGAGTGGTAAAAATAATACAATACATCGTATACTCTGTAATCCTGAGAAGGGGAGTGGACATCCCAGTGGTAATGCTAACAAGTATGTATATTATTCCTACCATGGGCGTATTTATATAGGGGGAGGGAATATAAAAGCATGAATATAGATGTAAAAGGAAAATGATGTATAGATATGCAACAAATATAGTGTGAAATATATGTGAATAAGCACAAAAAATGGCTCGCCTAATAGATGGAAACTGAAATGTGATCTAGTGTTTCTAAGAAAGCATGCAATAGAAAGATGCAAAAGATGTAAACAAAGTAAGCTATTGAAATGATGAATGATTTAAAGTAAAAAGGGGGGGTTTTCTCCTTGTATTCATAAATTCATCAATTCAAAAGGTTACAATACATCCCCCTTTGAGGGCTTCTCATTTTGATACATTTTAGATTACAAATTACAAGGGATCAAATCCCTCCATGAGCTTAATGGCGAGCTTCCAATGTTCTTCTTGCAACCCACACTTGAGAGCTAATCTTGGGCTTCATTTATATTTCTCCTTAGCTCCTCCCTCATGCCTAGAATACCTGCACCTACACACAAGATATTGAATGATGTTAATAGCATATGCGTTTAGTGATAAAAACTAGGAAAACCATAGAAAATATGCATCTATGAATATAAAATTAATTTGTGACTATTCTAAACAACTCCAAATGACTTGAAATTCTAGTATGATGTTTAATAGGTGATTTTGGAAGGATATGAGTAGAAATCATAGTGAAATTGTTAGCAGAACTTGTGGTCATTCCTGGAAGGAACAAGTAAGACTACAATCATAAAAACACTAATTGACCCATCAAATCTACTCAAAACTTTACCAAATTTGGATATGATGCTATTATAATGCTATAGAAATGATCTACATAGAAATTAGATCAAAATTGTGGGCCATTTCATGGCCATCCCTAGGAGTTCCAATAAGACCTGCTAACCGTCCCTAGGGGGACGACCACAAACTGGGGTGGTTTTTGCCACCAATTCCACTTGGATTTGGTCAATAAACCTCCTAGGGGTCTTGTCATTGAATTTGGGAAACTAACTCTCAAAATTGATTGGTTTTGGAATTAGTTTAGTGTATTTTGGGATGCCCCTGAAAGCACCTTCGAATGAAGAGGTTTTCAAGGAAAATACTTGGGCAAATGTTGAGGACAAATGTGAGTAGCACTTCATGAGCAATGCTTGTTATTGTCTCCTTTTGAAATTGGGTAGGAGTACCTCAATTTATAGCCAAAATAGGGAAAATGTGCAAAGGGGCAAGTTCTGGCATGCAGGGCAAGTGTTGCCACTTGTCAATGCCCTTGCCATGCACAGGGTGGGAAAGCTTACCCATTTGGGACCTCCAATTTGTAGGCCTTGATGTTTATGACAACCTCCCAATAAATTTTGGGTGATTGGGTAGGATAAATGGTAGGAATTGATTGCCATTTATCCTACCCTTTGAATTTTGGGGGTCTGGTTCATGGTCGTCCCACCCAGGGACGACTGTTGGTGGCCATCCCTAGGTGGGATGACCATGAACTATGGTCATCCCTAGGTGGGATGACCATGGCTACATGGCCCAAAACCTCCCAAAAGTGGGGTAAACCCTCCCAAAAGTGGTTGGGAGCCCTAATTAACCCCTGAGGGTTGCCCAATGGGGCCATATGATGTCGATAAGAGTGGCACATAGTAGTCTTATCCGATTTACATGATTTTAGTGTCTACAGATACCCCTTTTTGAGATGCGTTGTGTGCAATAGAGCACTGAGCAAAAATAGATGACTAAATAATTAAATTATTGAGGTTATTCATTAAACTAACCAAATTTAGATGCCTCTATTTGTGGAAAGAGCATACATTCTTGGAATCCTTGCTTTTGACATAGTTGAAGGATTGATTTTGGTATACCTTTCAGCCACACTGTAGTGACAATTGTAGGGGCTTAGGGTATACTTGGTCTTGGTTCCTTGTGTCCTTGTAAGAATTTTCAAGGGTGAATTCCTAAGGCTTCAAGGAGGCCAAGCCTTTATTTTGTTGCATTTGCTGATTTTTTGCCCCAACATGGGCTTGCAAATTTGTCTTTGGCAATGATTCTTTTGAATGTATGAAAATTGCACTTTTTGAGTGTTTAAGTGTTGATTTGATTATGAAATATTTGTTATGAATACCCCCTCAAGTGATGAGTCAATGAGGGCATGAATAATGATGAAAGTGATGAGTCACTTGACACATATGACTTAATTGGGATAACCATCAGTTTTACCCATTGCAAACCTTATCAATTCTACTAGGATTTTGATCATTTTAATGATGATTTATGGAAGCGAGAGCCTAAATACTTCATTCCCGTGGAGTGGTCCAGACATAATAGCCTTCTTGGGGAGTGAAATAAAGAATTTTTAGAGCATCCATGAATACTTTGGATTTAATCTTGATCCCTTGTTAATTTGAACCATTTTTGACCTATTTTTGGTGGGTTTTTGGCCCTATTTTTGATATTTTTAAGCTATTTTTGTAGGATTTTTTGGTGGTCATCCCTAGGTGGGATGGCTGCATAGTTTATGGCCATCCTAGGGTGGGATAGTTAGCCAAATAGCTGACCATCCCACCAAGGAGCAGCCATGCTTATTTGAAGGCTATATAAGCCCAAAATGAGGCAAATGAGCTCATTTGTGCATGTTTGGCTTAGGAATTTGAGAGGTGAGGAGTAGGAGTCTGATTTTTTAAAGTGGAGCACTACCAAAACATCCAATCATCACCATGAGCTAGAAATAAGACTCATCAAGTGGTGGAGCCAGTGTGAGATGGGTATGGACTGCATTTTTCTCTCTTTCTTTATTTAATGTGAAATGTTAATTTCTTGTGCTTTTTCCATAAAATACACTAAATCCTAGTTAAAGAACTATAATAGTAGGTAAATATAGGAATGCAAGTATTTATTTCTAGTTTAGATGCATTATTTTACCATTATTTTGCTATTTTTTTGCATTTTTAGGGCTAATTTAGGGGTCAAAATGACCCTATTTTAGCCATTTTTGGGGGTCATCCCTGGGTGGGATGGCTGCCAAATTGGGGGCCATCCCTAGGTGGGATGGTCACAAAAATGGGGCAAAAGGGGCCCTTTTTTGGTCATTTTTTGGGTATTTTTGGACTTTTTTGATGCATTTTGAGTGCATTTTTGACACTTAGTTAGCTCTGTCAGGTGGTGAAGAGTTGGTATCAAGTTCTGACTCTCTTTCAGGTTTCTAGGGACATTTTGATAGAGGAGGACTAGCAATGGCTCGATGCCATTGGCCTTAAGCATGTGATGCGGTTAGAGCCCATGGTGGGCGATCGTGCCTACTTGACTGCCTTGATAGACCTTTGGGATCCGTGCACCAACACTTTCCATTTACCTACAAGAGAGATGACGGTGACTTTAGAGGACATCTATCAGATATTGCGCATTTTTATAGAGGGGTACCCTATCATATCCACTCATCGAGATTGGAGAGATGCAGTGATGTAGAGATACTTTAGGGGAAATTGGGAGGAGGTAGTGCGCGACCTACCCAGCGGAGGGATATTAGTAGAGCTATGGTTTGGGGCTGATGTATTGGGTGTTAGACATGCTTTACTGATGACTTTGATCTCCAACATGTTGCTCCTAGACTCATCAGGAGCCAGGTTCCCTTGGAACCTTTTAGAGTTGGTGTTTTCATTGGTAGAGTGCACCGTAGAGCAGCCGTTAGTGATGGCTTGGGGTACTACCTTATTGGCACATCTATATGATGAGTTATATGAGATCCACTCCCATGG
This sequence comes from Wollemia nobilis, assembly GCA_028583015.1. NCBI lineage: Eukaryota > Viridiplantae > Streptophyta > Pinopsida > Araucariales > Araucariaceae > Wollemia > Wollemia nobilis. The sequence continues at coordinate 8,402,232 of JAQPPZ010007530.1, forward strand.
GTAGAAGGGCTTGGGTTGTAGCTTTCTACTACAAGTTTGGGGATGGTAGCATATTTTTGTGGATCGATCATGGGGACTACCGTGGATGACCCGAGCACAACTTACTAATAGAGATATAGGCTATGGGATTCTATGGTAGAGGGCTCAGGAGATAGGTCAGAGCCATCACTTTGTAGGTGAGGTTGAGCACTATGTAGAGACCTTTGCATGACTTAGGGTAGAGGAGGTTACCTAGAGATCTTATAGAGATTGTCCAGTATGGGCTGAGGCTGAGACATAGCTACTATGGGTGAGGCGAGGTAGATGGCTGATTGGGTGACATGGGACTGAGTGAGAGTACTTTCCTTATGCTTGAGTCCTACGATAGTTTGGGCTATGCCAAGGTTTTCCTAGTGAGCCAATGATCTACCAACATCACAGGGATGAGAGGACCCTTACTTGGCCTATAATGGAGGCATTGGGAGAGGAGTCAGATCCTACAGTAGACATCTCTAAGATAGATGATGTTGGGACTATAGAGGAGTATGAATCTTGGTGGGTGACATGATAGTGGTGAGGAGAGGGGCCACTAGGAGGGGATGCAGCTGAGGTAGTAGAGGAGGCACCCAGGGATGCTCTAGAGGAGGAGGGTTAGGATGAGTCACTAGATGATGAGGAGGTTGACATAGGTGAGTGACATGTGCATCACCATGTAGTAGATGAGTGGATAGAGCTCCTTGACTTAGGGGATCTATAGGGTGATTTTAGTGAGGTTGACTTGGATGATCAGGGGATGTAGGTATAGCTAGCAGCATGAGATGCTATGATTATTGAGCTATGGGGTGACGTTATTAGAGTTTCAATAGGAGAGGGATCTCTTCTAGGTGTAGGTATAGAGTACCTAGACTGATATGGATAGGTAGGTAGTATTGATAGCTACCCTTCAAGCATAGGTTGGAGCATGGAGCCCTAGCTATGAGGGATCTAGTAGTGGTGAGATGGCTAGGCTATGGGAGGAGGTGGTACAACTTTAGTCTTTAGTGGGAGTCTTCTAGGCTCATTTTCGATAGGAGAGGACCTATACTAATGAGTTAGAGGATGAGATAGTGCACCTTAGGGGGTGCTTACCAGCTCATCCATCTACTAGTGGGTCACACTAGAGTCAAAGGAGTGGTACAGGATAGTATTCTACATGGATGGAGGTACCTGGCTCTGGATGAAGGTCAGATAGGGTAGGGGGTAGCAGGTCTAGGAGTTCTTAATGGGCTCCAATTGAGGGTGGGGGTGAGAGTCATAGTACCGGTCCTGCGTGACCATGGTTTTTGAGACTCTAATGGTTCTTTTTGATATTTTGGGATTTATGAGGTCTGAGGACCCACTTTATTGTAGCCTATGGGCAGTATATGGATGATGATGTAGCTTTTGATTTCATACATATATATATATGAGTTTTCTATTATCATCATGTGTTTCTTTACTGCTTTATGAGATGTATGCAATGCTTATATTTACTTTATGATGTTATGATGGATGCCTAACATGGATGCATGTATTTGTCCTATGATGTGATTTGATGATATGGATATTTGTAAATGCATAATGAAATGGATGATTTGTTTAATTTGTATGATGTATTATGATTACTAGTTGACACATTAGATGCTAGCACCATTGATTATACAAAATTTATCTCATCATTTTCATGTTATTATGACATTATGTAATGGCTTGTGTAAATGTAAACTGAACAAACATGTGATGGCATGATGTGAAATGGAATGAATAATATAATGTTATATGATGTGTTTGGGATTTTTAGGAGACTCAAACACTCTAGTTACCTAATCAAAAGTTGTATAGTAACCATGCAAGACTTTTTAACAAAGTATAAATCTGCTAAGATAACCAAGATATTCAATATCCCTGTGTGTGCATGTGAGTTCATTACTATGATAACACATAAAGTTACCCTAGTGCCAAACAAGATTGATTCAGCCCATCTATACTAGAGATCACCCTACGAGTCTCATTATCCTAAGTTTTGTACGTAGTTGGATTAGACCACTAGGCAATATAGGCTACCAAAAGCTAGCTCATCCACATGCAAACATTGGTCTATACAAAAGCAAGTTGCTTATGTGATAGACATATCATCATGCGTAAGGATACCACCATTTCCAAGTGGGCTTGATGCCACCCAACCTGTAATGAGGATCACCTTATGGTTCTCTAATGCTGAGAATTCTAGGGATTCAAGTTCAATACTCCCTTATTTTCTTTTAATTTTTGAATTTTTCAAGGGAGTTGCTCATTTTTGTTATGGTGAGCAATGGATTTTGGTAGTGGTGAGAACCACTATTTATTTTACTTTTTGCTAATGGTGAAAACCACTCTTTCTTTTGCATATTTTGAAGTGATAATAATCACTGTTTATTTTTCATTTTGGATACTTGCCCCAATTTGGTGTGAAGCAAGGGATTTTGATTATTTTGGGTAAGGAGGAACTTGTCCTTTTGTCAATTCTCAGCATCTTTGAACCATTCACACAGGGGGATGAGCGAGATAAACTTTTTGCTTAAGGTAACCTAGACCACTTTGTAGGTTTCATATTTCCTTGTGCTAAACTTGGATTTATTAATGTGAAAATGTGTTGGGATTTTGACATATACAAGGTATAATCTAAGCAAGGATTCTACCTTCTAAAAATCATGATAGCTTTCTACAAAATCTGAAAAGAAAACTAGAGATGGTTGAGTGACCAAAAACCCTAAATATGCCTTATGAACAATGGCTAAGTGAAGGGAAACAGACACACAATATGGAGTGTATATGTAAATGATAAATGTGATGTAAACAGGTGGTAAAATTGACTTTTGACAACCTTGATTTTGATAGATGCCTAGTGTATAGACTTGGTGCTAGACATGTATGATCAACTTCTAATAATGCACAATGCAATGATGATGATGCCTAATGCAATTGATGTTATAATGCAATGATATGAATTTAATGCAATGCAATATTATTATTTTTTGTATTTTTGATGTTTTAATGATGTTTTTGTATTTTTAATATATATATATGTATATACAATTTTGACCAATGGGCTTAGTGAATGCCATTGGGATTTTTGGGTGACCAAAGGGCTTATAGATGCCTTTGGGGCTTTTTGGGTTGACCAAAGGGCTTATAGATGCCTTTGGGGCATTTTGGGATGACCTAGATGGTCATAGACTACCTAGGAGTATTTTAGGGTGACCAAAGGGCTTATAGATACCTTTGGGGCATTTTAGGGTGACCTAGATGGTCGTAGACCATCTAGGGATATTTTAGGTTGACCTAGATGGTCGTAGACCACCTAGGGGAATTTTAGGTTGACCTAGATAGTCGTAGACCACCTAGGAGTGTTTTAGGTTGACCTAGATGGTCATAGACCACCTAGGGGTGTTTTAGGTTGACCTAGATGGTTGTAGACCACCTAGGGGTATTTTAGGTTGACCTAGATGGTCGTAGATTGCCTAGGGGTATTTTAGGTTGACCTAGATGGTCATAGACCACCTAGGGGTATTTTAGGTTGACCTAGATGGTCGTAGACCACCTAGGGATATTTTAGGTTGACCTAGATGGTCGTAGATCACCTAGGGGTATTTTAGGTTGACCTAGATGGTCGTAGACTACCTAGGATATTTTAGGTTGACCTAGATGGTCATAGATTGCCTAGGGGTGTTTTAGATTGATCTAGATGGGCATATACCATCTAGGGGTATTTGAGGTTGACCTAGATGGGCATAGACCACCTAGGGATATTTTAGGTTGACCTAGATGATCATAGACTACCTAGGGGCATTTTTAGGGTGTGGACCCCCTACCTATAGATCCCCTATCTATGGATTGTAGCTAGTATTTCTAGGGTGGTTGTGGTAGATTATGAGCTTGCTATTCAAGTGGAAAAAGTTATTTCCAAATAGGATGCTACAATGAGAACATACAAAGATAAAAATATTCTTCGTCATTTAATGGGATGACCTATTCGTGTTCCTCATATAAACTTGGGTAATTGATGGGTGTATCGCTCCAAAATTTTTGCATCCTTACCTTTAGGCTGTAGGATCCGCGCCTGGAAGGGGGATGCGAGAAGGATGGGACAATACCTCGGACTGAGAGGCCCTTTGAAGGTCCCGCCTCTCGGGGGAGGGGTATAAGGGTAATTTTGATGGATGGTGGGTTCACCAGGAAACTTTTGAGTGGCAGTTTCCACACCTAGGTTGATAGTAGGTTTGATGTGTTCATTTTGCGCTTTAATCATTCAATTCCTAGGTTTGGCCAAGATGAATCTAAACTATTCTATATGCCAATGTTGATTCTATGAATACAAAAAATATGAATAAATGCTAAACACAGAGAATATGCTAAAGGGGATAGAACATACCTAATTTCGGATGTCTGATGAAGATTATGAGTTTTGTAGCAGTCCAGATCATCTCAACTCGTACGTAATCATCTGAGATCAGACGAGATCATCGTCAATCTGACGAATTCGTCAGAAAAATTTGTCAAAAACCTGCAATCATAGGAATAGATACAAAATACCAAAGATGCAACTGCAAAAGCAAAGGAGAATGATAGAAATAATAGCAAACATGCCTAAATAATAGATTCAAATAACAAATAAGAGAAATGCAGTAGATTTAATGATTGATTTTAACTTTATCATGCGGTTATGCTAAATGAGGTGAACTCCAAGATGCATAAATATAATAACTAAGATAATGTATAGAGAAATGCAAAAAACAATAAAGAGATGCAAACTCTAGGCTCTGATTGCCCCCAATCTGGACTACATTCGGGATCGCCTCCAATCGTACGAGATCGTCTGCGCTCCTCGACAGGATCGTCCGAAATCGCCTAGAATCGCTTGCGATGATCCGAGCTAGCTTCGACTAAAAAATAGTAAAGTTCCTGCAAGAAAACATGAAATACAGAATGCAAATGATGGTGTGAGGATGCTCTGAGGTGCGTGAAAGTTTAGGGGGTTTAAGCAGAGTTTCAGGCAGAGAGTCAGGGGGATAAACTAAGAAAATCTCAGTTTATATAGGATTAGGGAGAGGTTAGGAGGTTGGAGATCATCCCAATTTGGGAGATCTCCAACGGGGGAGACTCTAACTGCGTAGACATGCTTTCTGCCCAGGTTAGAGAGGTTGTTGGAACAGAAGCTAAGTATGAAAATTTGGTTTTGGGACGAAATCGTCTGGACGTTCTATTCCAGATGAATTCATCAGATCTGGGATGATTTCATCTAATCTACGACGATATCGTCCAACGGTCAAAACAAATCCTAAAAATGGCATGAAAAACAAGGAGAGCGGGTAACAGGCGGTTAACGGGCGGTTTGAGGTTAAAATTTGAATTTTTATCTTTTTACTAAGGTTTAACTGTGCCAATTTTAGGGTGCTACATTTTGCCCCCTCTTTAGCGAATTTTCCGAAGAAAATGCATTAAAGACGAGTTCTTCCCTTTTTACGAGAAAGCAAAAATGTACTCAATTTTCTAGACGACGATTCTTGGTTGAATCGTACGACTGCTGACTATGGTGCCCCCTCCGTGTTTTTACCCAAATCGAACGTTTGAGGTAAAAGCATGAAAAAGCAAAAATAAATAAAAAGAAAGTTGTTGTTTTTAAATAAAATTAAGAAAAATAGGGTAAAACCCTAATTCATTTTTACTGTTCATTTTTATTGGTTTTTAGAGCTCTGTAGACAAAAAAATGGTGGAGATAGCACACCGATCGACAGAGGTCCGACGCGGGCTATGGGTAAGGATCTAATCCTAGTAAATTAGGTTTGAATTTAATTTGTGCAATTTTTTGTTTTAAATTTTGACTGTTTGGGGCATCGTGGCCATTTTTAGGCCGTCGACGACGTCGGGACGAAATCATCCCGATTTCGTCGAAATCGTCCCTAGATCGTCGATTTCGTCGGAGGGAAAAATCGGTGAACTAGGGGCGATCCCGTCCAACAAGGGGCGATCCCCAAGTTGTGAAATCAAAGATGATTTCATCCTACAAAGGATGATTTTGCCCAATTTGGGACGATATCATCCAATGGTGGACGATATCATCATATTTATGAAATTTTGCTTTGTTAAAATGTATTTAATTTGATTTTAATGATTGGTTGATTAATGAATTTTATTGTTTTATTGTTTGTTTTGCAGAGGGGATTACTAAAGAGTTGGGAATGGAAATACGAGGGACTAAGAGATGACATAGCCATGCTCAACTAGGCAGAGCGTGATCGACTAGCATAGGTCGGTTTGTAGCATGTGGTAGAGATGCCACAAGTACCGACGGACATGGGGCTACTGACAGCCCTAGCAGAGAGGTGGTATCCGGGGTCGTCCTACTTCCGATTACCGACAGGGGAGATGGCTCCCACACTAGAGGACATATGGAGGATCATGAGGATCCCCATACAAGGACGGTTGATGACTCCTATGGCCAATCAGGGCCAGGCTATGATGAGATTGAGCGGAGACCCGAGCTTCACCCTGGAGAAGGGCGGAGTGAACATCGAGTCTCTAAGGCAGATGCCTGGGGCATCTAGGCTGACTCAGGTTTTGGCAGGGGTGGTAGGTGGCTTACTGTTGTGCCACCAGAGCGGGTGCAGACTACCATGGCTCCTATCAGATGTGGTCTATGACATGAGAGACCACGGGTACAGGTTTGCATGGGGCATCTTTGTACTATGCCGCTTGTATAGGATCCTGCACGGGGTCATATACAAGGGAGGCCGATGTCTGGTCTTGACATCGCTACTACAGGTTTGGTGTTGGGAGCACATCATAGTGCGGAGGCCGGTAGGGCTCCCACTGATAGGGGTTGACCGGGAGAGGCCCCGGGTTTTCTACTGGTGGCTATAGAGGGGGTCACAGTGGTGGATAGATCTACCGATGTCACAAAGGTTGCTAGATGACCTCATCCTAGACCAGATCACCTGGAGGTCATGGCGAGAGCACCTAGGGTGGGTAGAGGATGGGAAGGAGCTGGCTCACATCAGGCAAGTCTGCTGGCTGAGGATGGAGTGGGGAGAGGTAGAGCTCCACCGCTACGACCGGGTTCTATGATAGTTCGGTCTACAGTAGGGGATCCCTTCTCTCAGGGATTACGAGTACTCCTAGACTATCCAAGATAGTACCACACTGAGCGGGGCTCCAGAAATGCAATGGTTCTGGAGTCAGGACACGGATGATGCCCCCATCTAGCTAGTGGATGGTGACGACGTTGGGGTTATCGACGGATACGATGCCTGGTACGTAGGCATCCGCCCTCCTTAGATGATGAGGGCACAGGGTTTGATGCACATTGTTGTGCAATGGATGGGGAGGTGACGTCAGGCTGCTATTGAGGTAGCACGGGGTCACGGTGGGAGAGAGCAGTGACGGTCTCCATAGGAGAGACGCTAGAGGATGGCACGGGCTCCACAGAGACCACAACAGATAGGGAGGAGGGAGAGGGGAGTCCCTTATTAGCAGGGGGAGAGACCACCATCACTCGATAAGGGCAAGGGTGTCGAGGTAGGGGAGAGCAGCGAGACGGTGGCTCTTCGAGCTGAGGTTTCCCACCTTCGGGCTCAGGTGCAGACACTATAGGATGAGGCTACACGGCTCAGAGCTCGGGGCGGAGGAGCGAGCATGTAGGAGTTGGCACGGTCTATGGCTCAGACTACATTCTACCAGGGAGCATACTACCAGATGGTTCCAGAGAGCCAGAGGTTACAGTTGCCAATCGACATTGCGGGGCCGATTAGGATGGGGTCATCGAGGACATCGTCACGATCGATGTCGAGGACCCACGACATAGGGCGGACTCCGATGGGGCCTCCTCCTCCACCTCAGGGTGGGAGAGGAGATGAGGCTGAGAGCTCGAGGGCTTCTCGAGGCTAGACGCTCACTGCACAGAGATTGTATTTATTATTATATATTTTTTGAGAGGATTGAGTATGCCAGGCTATTGATTGTGGCATACCAGTCTAGTTTTGATATGATGTACATAATTTGTTGATATATATATGGTCTTTTTGATGATATGACTTGTGTATATGTTGTATGATGCTTTAATGTTGAATTTTGCAATTTATTATTGATGATTCATGTGATTATGTCGTTTTAGAAATATTATAATTTTATGTCATGTTGTAAAATTTAAATGAAATAATCTGATGTAAACAATTGGTTGTTTTGGTGTGATTTGATGAAAAATAAAAGGGACTTCTAACAATAATTTCAAAGGACATTGTCGTTGTTATAGACCATTTCATGGAGTCACCGCTCGCTCGGTCATCAAGCTAATCCCAATATAGAAATATTGCTAAAAGTAAAAGAATGCTTAAGAGACTGTCTTAAGACTTTGTGTTGTGATAGGGATGATTTATTTTCAGATTTTCATAAAAATATTATGCGTGAGATACTAAAAGAAATATGATTTTTCTAGGCATAAATTCCTAAGTGTGATAAAATTTTGAACAATTCCTTAGAAATTATACCATGGTTGCAAAATTGAATGTTGACATAATGACATGAAATAGAATAAGTGTTCGTTCGTTTTAAAGCACAATTGTGTAACATAATGATGTAAGCCATATGTTTGTTTTTTTTTTAAATGAATGGGAAAATAAAATTAGGACAATGGTTTGCGCTAGGCATAGAATTATAGGTATAGACTTATACCATCATCGTGAAATCCAAAGAAGAAATTGATATTTTAGTTTTATTGCATGATTGATTTTTGATTTTTGATTTTTGATAAACAGAAAATAATAATATACAAACTTGACTTTATTTGCTAGATTTTGTAATAGGTTGTTTAAAAGAATTTTGGATTTTTGAAAACAATGTATGTAATTGTTTTTATACTAAACAGATGTTCTGAAATAAGAATAAAATTTATTCCAAAAGAGTTGCAGAAATATTTTAAATTATCTCAAAGACAAATGTAGATTTGTAAGGAACCCTCATGTGCATATGTGAGTTCATTGCCGATCTTGATTTATCATAATGATAGAGAATCTCTCAAATACAAATGTGTGTGCAATTGTATTGTTCGTTCACCAATTTTGAGCAAGATAATTTGATACAAGTAATTTGAATTAACCAAATGAATGTTCGTTGACCATGATTTATATGCATGTAACAGTACCAAACTACTATGTAAGTTAGGTTATCAAGAGCTAGCTAATCCATAAGCCGACATAGGTCTGTACAAAAGAAGGTTGCTAATGTGATAGACATATCACCATGCTAGGGATTACCCAAGGCCAAGCGGGTTGGGCACAAACCACCTATTATGGGGCTTACCTCACAGTTTTCGAATAATTGAGAATTCTAGGGATTCAAGCTCATTCACCCTTATTTTCTTTTCAAGGGGTAGGGAAAGGGATTTATTGCATTTTGCTTTTGCTTTTTCTTTTTCTTTTTTCTTCTCTCTCTTTTTTTTTTTTTGTATTTTGCTTGGAACTTGAGATAATGCTGAAATATTGCTGCGATGGTACAAAATGATATTTTTCTTTTTCTCATTTTCTTTGTCTTTTCTTTTTCTTCCTATACTAGGGATACTTGCTCGGATTAGTCTGTAGAGCAAGGGATTTTTATTCTGGGTAGGGGTGAGCTTGTCCTTTTGTCAATTCTCAAAGATTCTAGACCATGTGCATGATAGGATAGCAGGGGAAACTTTTCGCTCAAGAAACCACTTTTACTATGTAGCATGATATTGAATTTGCAATGAAATCATTTTAATGTGAAAAGATATATTTGGTTCAAGTAAATAACAAGATCAGTTCTCTATGCTCAAAACTTTATTTAATTCAACTGTGGACTTTGATATAAGAGAGATTAATAATCATACAAAATAAAATCAAGATATTTATTCATGTGAATGTGAAAGTGCGAGATTCCAAATAAATGCTAATTTATCCAAAATAATTGAAAATATAATGGCAATACTTCAAGAATTGACAGGTATGAAAATAAAATATGTTTTTGAAGATTTTGACGATTTTGATGTTTTTATATTTTGATTTTGATTGATGAATTGCAAGAATAAATAATATTACCATTTTTTTTTATGCGTATAAAGACAACAAACAACACACTGAATGCAAGAAATAACAATAATAAAAGAATAGCTTAGTTTTCTACAAATATTTTATAGATGTCATTGATAGGATCAAGTTCATCAGGAGTCATGAAATGCTTCTCTTCAAATTGGAAATGGTTTTTCAAGAACTTGATAAAGTGTGCTATAGTGATATTATCTATTTCAAACTCTGACTGGTAGAAATAAAGTTCATGGTAATACTCTCGATATAACACAGCTCTAGGAACTCTATTCCATATTTTTCTATCCGTAAGAACGACCTCTTGATCCTCTATATGAGATAGAAAATTATGTACTACAACTGCATTCTCAAGGTATTCCTCAAAGGTGTACAACTCTAAAGACACATGGGCTCTTTTATCTACTAACCACCTATGGCAAGATCTCTGAAGTTCATGATATAAGGTCACTTGATTAGGATACAGGATTCTATCTAGGACAAACCTCTTAATTTGCCTAAGTTTTGTTGCCCTAGATCCAATGATACCCAATCTCCTGTCAAGTTCGTCCCACAAAGGTTGAACCCTATTTGTTTGAGGTACTCTAAGCACAGAAGTAATATCTATAGCTGCTAATTGATTCTCAAAATTAATGGTGACAACTCGTCTTTTATTATAATCTACCATCTAAATGTGATATGCAATATTTGATTCTAAATGCATTTATGTTTTGTTTTTTTTTTTGGATTGTTTTCAAAAGGTTTTTAGTTTTCATGTCGGGTTCACAAAAATGTATCGCTCCAAATTTTTTGCATCCTTACCTTCAGGCTATAGGATCCGCTTCCGGAAGGGGGATGCGAGAAGGATGAGACAATACATCAGACTGAGAGTCCCTTTGAAGGTCTCGCCTCTTGGGGGAGGGGTATAAGGGTGAATTTTCGATGGATGGTGGGTTCACCAGGAAACTTTTGAGTGGAAGTTTCCACACCTATGTTGATAGTAGGTTTGATGTGTTCATTTTGTGCTTTAATCATTCAATTCCTAGGTTTGGCCAAGATGAATCTAAACTATTCTATATGCCAATGCTGATTCTATGAATACAAAAAATATGAATAAATGCTAAACACAGAGAATATGCTAAAGGGGACAGAACATACCTGATTACGGATATCTGATGAAGATTATGAGTTTTGTAGCAGTCCAGATCATCTCAACTCATACGTAATCATCTGAGATCAGACAAGATCATTGTCAATCTAATGAATTCGTCAGACGAATTCGTTAGAAACCTGCAATCACGAGAATAGATATAAAATACCAAAAATGCAACTGCAAAATCAAAGGAGAATGATAGAAATAATAGCAAACATGCCTAAATAATAGATTCAAATAACAAATAAGAGAAATGCAGTAGATTTAATGATTGATTTTAACTTTATCATGTAGTTATGCTAAATGAGGTGAACTCCAAGATGCATAAATATAATAACTAAGATAATGTATAGAGAAATGAAGAAAACAATAAATAGATACAAACTCTGGGCTCTAATTGCCCCCAATCTAGACTACAGTTGGGATCACCTCCAATCGTACGATATCATCTGCGCTCCTCGACAGGATCATCCAAAATTGCCTGGAATCGCTTGCAACGATCCGAGCTAGCTTCGACTAAAAAATAGTAAAGTTCCTGCAAGAAAACATGAAATACAAAATGCAAATGATGGTGTGAGGATGCTCTGAGGTGCGTGAGAGTTCAGGGGGTTTAAGTAGAGTTTCAGGCAGAGATTCAGGGGGATAAACTAAGAAAATATCAATTTATATAGGATTAGGGAGAGGTTAGGAGGTTGGAGATCATCCCAATTTGGGAGATCTCCAATGGGGGAGACTCTAACTACACATACATGCTTTCTGCCTAGGTTAGAGGGGCTGTTGGAACATAAGCTAAGTATGAAAATTTGGTTTTGGGACGAAATCATCTGGACGTTCTATTCCAGATGAATTCATCAGATCTGGGACGATTTCATCTAATCTACGATGATATCATCCAACGGTCAAAACAAATCCTAAAAATGGCATGGAAAACAAGGAAAGTGGGTAACGGGTGGTTAACGGGTGGTTTGAGGTTAAAATTTGAATTTTTACCTTTTTACTAAGGTTTAACTGTGCCAATTTTAGGGTGCAACAATGGGAGCTATGCCATATTTTGACTCATCATATGTAGTCCATTCATGAGGAGGACCTTGATCCTCTTCCTCACTATCATATTGAAGGGTGTGCGAACTCTCTCCCACTTTGTGAGGTTGAGTGACATCACTGGATAACCCTTGATCTGCCATGTTTATGGGAAAATAATCTCCCAATGAATGGACATGATGTGGATTGGCATAGGGATCACATGCAAGATTATATCTGTAATTTAGAACTAGGTGTTCCAAACACTCTATGAGTACATCTAAAGGTACTGGATTATTGTGTCCCAACCTAGATTTATCATATGGTAAATGATACTTTGGTTGATAAGGAACACAAGTACCCTATTCATACAACCCTAGACCAAAACCATACCAATTACAATGATGTAGATATCGCATGGTATAGTTAGTATTTGACATGTACTTTATATCCTTAGAGAAGGGTTCATCATCATCTTCTTGTTGAGGAACTGGTAATGTTCCATACTCGATACCCCCATATATAAAGTTCATTTTATTGGGTGGTATACCAAGAGGCACAATGCTACCTATGGGGAGATGAGGTCATCCCATATATTGCACTGTATCTATGGATGGAACTATTGTGACATTCCTAACTAAATACTCTCCTATCCCTATACTAGACATCTAGATTGTAACCTAGGATGATGAAGGTGAAGGAGATAGAAGCGAGGCTTGAGATGACTCAATGTGTACCTCCTAAGATGGTTCCTCATATGTGAGACTAGGAATCTATTCCATAGAGATGGTGGAAATTATGGGGGGAATTTCATCGATTGGCCTCTTTGACATGTTCCTCTACGGAAGATTTGATGATGATGAAGGCTCTTCTGAAGTTGCAAATAATAAATATGGTATATATGAGGATGGTAATGGTGTAATGGAAGGTAATGGATATGGGAGTATACCCTGAATGGATTTATTTAGTTGGAAGTCCACATGATTCGAAGGTAATTTCGACTCAGGTATTTGTTGCACCATGTTACAATACTTAAAGGGATCAAGGTCTGTAGAGACTACGTGTACCTACCCTTCATAAGTATATTTGAGATATTTATGAGCAATGGATGGGATACACTTCATGTCCTGAATCCAAGGTCTACCTAGAAATATGTTATAGGCCATCACACCCTCCAAAACATGACACAATGTCGATATAGTTTTACATCCTACCTGGATGGGTAGGACTATAGTATCGACTATGGAGCACATCGTATCATTAAATGATCAGAGGGTGTAAGTGGATGCTACAACATGAGATGTTGGAAGTCCTAGGTATTTAAGAGCACTAGTGGTTATTATGTTACTTGATGAACCAATGTCTATAAGAACTCTCTTATACGATATATAATTCACACATCACTTGCTATGGGTTTGAGTTTGTGCTCATGGAATGTGATCATTGGTTCCTTACATTTTTGCACATGCCCCACAAAATCAATGGAGTTAGAATCTTGGGGTTGCAACTCTATCAACTTAAGAATATCCATTAGAGCTTCTCTATGAGGTGGAGATTACTGAATTAGCTTGTATATGGAAAATCTAGCCGATGTTGTTCTTAAGCTTTGTGCAAGCTTACTTTTTATTGTCACTATTGGCCTAGGTGGAAGGCTTTGTACTAGAGGTGGGGGTGGTTGTGACATTTATGGAACATCACTTGAAGTTGTAGGTGGTGCAACTTGACTTGGATAACATCTATTCCTAGTCACAATACTTACCATCCCAATGTACCCTTGCAAAGGGGGTGTTGTATTGACCTCATTCATTTATTTAGCAGGAGCTGCTTGTACCTCATGAGTAGGTAAGGGGTCTTTGAAAACCCCCATATTTATTATTTGGGGTGAGAGGATTATCTACTTGAAGCTCATTCCTCTCTATCATGTCTTGCACTATGTTTTTGAAACCATAGCATGTAGGCAAGTCATGACCATTCTATCAATGATATCAAAAAAATTGATCTTCTTGATGTCCCATAGGATTTGGTTTACCTATATTTGGGTCTATAGGCTTGATTTTTATGGTAAATTAACCATTTTGGTAGCCCAAAAATGATCGAATAGGGATTCCATTGACTCAAAAAAGGGTTTAAACTATCACCTAGGGTGACATTGTTGATTTTGACCCTGATTCACTTGAGTATTATTATTATAACTCGTAGGAGGAGGTTGGGCCTAATAATTTACCTTTTGAGGAGGCATCGTTTGTGTAGGCTCAGGGACATTAATCACCACTTGATTGACCACTGCTGGCTTTGATGGCATCGAATTTCTTTTTGGATTTTGTGTCCACTCCTTTCAAGGTTTAGCTATTCCCCCTCTTGGATTTTGATCTCTTCTATGGTTCTAGATTGCGCTAGAGCATCCTCAAGAGTGGGATATTTCTGGAGTTGCAATAATAAAGATATTGGTTTTAAGCAACTATTTGAAAACATTCAAGTTAACTCGAACACTAGCAATAAATAGGGTATCCTAGCTAGAAGTATCCACCACCTATTTCCATAGTCAGTGATAGACTCATCATAATATTGTTTTAACCCTATAAGGTCAGTTAAGGTCACCTTCCTCTTGGTATTGAAGGCAAAATGTTCCAATAACACATCTACAAACTATTCAAAGGTATATACACTATGCCTTGGAAGTTGGTTAAACCACTCAATGGCAGGGCCAGAGAGGGTAATTAAGAATGTTCTTAGGAGTAATGCATCATTCTCCTATATGTTGAAGCATTGATTCATGAATTTTGTGACATGCTCTTGAGCATCTTCTTCCCCTTTAAACTTGTCCAACTTGGGTATTTTAAAATGCTCAGGATATGTAGGGGAAGAGATAGATGGATGCAATGGTTGATTGTGCAACTAGCACAAGGTGGGTTTTTGAAGCCCATTCCTAGTTGTCTTACCCTCTAAAGTTTCTAAGCGTTCAAGCAATGCTTGATACACATCAGAGGATTTAATCTCCTCTTATTTATTTTGGACCTACAAAGGGGGACAAGGAATATTAAGCATAGGTTGAGGTGGTTTATTGTCATCAACCATATCTCCAAAAGGTGCTTCTAAGTAATCCTCATTTTGTTCTAAATCATCATAAGCCCCATAAGGTGTTTCAAGAATGGTCCTACAAGGAGGAACAAAAGTCTACTGTAGGTGATCTATATTAGGCCTAGTGGGTAAGTTTTGATCAGGCCTAGGAGGTCTAGGAGGAAAAATTTGATTAGATCTAGGAGACCTATTCTAATGAAAAGTAGGTTGCCTCTGGAGAGCCTCCTGTCTATGCGTGCTTGGAGTAGGAACCCCATTACGCAATGTTTCTTGAATATAATATTTAAGTCTTTATCTTTCTAATTGCTATCGATGCTCTAAGAGATCCAAGCATTGTTTATCAGACCAAAGTTGATTAAAATTAGCTTGATGATCAACATACTTTTTGACTAATTAATTTATTTGATCAGCTATATTAGGCCTATGTACCCTAGCACTATGACCCTAATACCTATCTTGTTCAAGAGGATTCGTGAGATCTACTATGAGTTTCCCTCGATTGAGAGAAGTTGAATTTACTTGAGGTTCCCTTATAAACATATATTCTTGATATTATGCTAGAATAGAGGCACATCATGCTTGCATGGAATGATGCGAGTGAGGATACTTAGGATCCTCCTCAGGTCTTCCCTCATAAACGAGGAAAGGTAGGGTGGAATTGGCTTACCCATTACGACGAGTATCATACTCATCTAGGTTTTGGTACCTTGGGTAAGGGTGATTTGAAAGCATAAGATGATCATTCAACCCTACCCTAGGTGTATGGTCTTGCTCATGCACACTAGTGTGTGGAGTAGACCGAGTAGGCACACTAATGCATTGTATTCCTCTATGTGGAGGTGCATCATTGCATGGTTTCTCTTATTGAAAGAAGGTATTTATAGTATCCATATTAGGGAAATGTTTTTATATATTGGGACTATGACCTATGGGGGTACCCCATATAGGAGTCCCTTGTAGGCTAGGTCCCTTTTCTGATCTTCTAGGACTAACCATCCACTCATCTACCGCTTGACGACTTGGGAGAGTAGGTAGCTACCAAGGAGATATAACCATGTCCTTGGGGTAAAATTGGAGATGATCTATGTCTCCTTGCCTACTCCCCATAGCGTTCACCCTTAAGTGGGCTTGGCTACGGGTATATACCATAACTGCTTACTCTAAACCTCTATGTGATTATATCCTTTACAAGTTTTATAGATTCAAACACAATCAATAGAAACACACAAGAATACAAATGATTATCTCTTTTAAATATTATGTGTTCCTAAACTATTTGATGTGTTTCAAATTTTTTATTTTTGTAAATAATTTCTTTCACGTGTTTTGAATGTTGATGTAATTCTCAATTGTTAAAAGGTTTTCACCTATACACTCGTAGCTCGACAAATGGTAATGAAAGTCTGGTCACATGAACCAACCAAAGTATGGAGATGAAATCCATACCCAATCAGGGAGCATAGGTCCTACCAGTCCTCACCCAGTACTCACTTGGTCAACATTATACCCTTCAAAGAGGAGTACATACAAATTTTCCAAGCTACATCAGATCTTGGAGTCGACTTTGGCCAAAAAATGGGATACATGGGATTTGAGCCAATGGATGGAGATGAAACCCACCATCATTGAACTCTATCAGTGGTTGGGGATGAATTCCAACTCACTAATGTTAAAAAGAAGTATGGTGTGTGTGATTCCTTTTAAAATAATTGAAATAAAACAAGATAGCATTCAATTATTATTCACTAAATGCATGAAATTGCATTTTACTTTCATAATATGCATATATAAAAGGAAACTACAAAATTTGTAAACTATATGAAACCCTAACCCTTAGGCAGGTCATACATAGGTAAACCAGACAAATGCATTTTGAAAGGCTATTATTTTTCCTATTTTTCTTCAATTTGTTAATGCAAAATTTAGAAATATGAAATCTAACTTTCAATTGCACACAAAAGACAAGAAAAACTGAAATTTAACCTTTTTGAAACAACCTAGATGCAAATTGAAGGTTTCAAAGTTTACCTTTTATGTTTTGAAAATTGCTATTTCTAGAAATTTCTGTAGAAACCCCCTAGTTTTGTGGCCATCCCTAGGTGGGATAGCTATAAATTTGGGGGCCATCCCTAGTAGGGATATTTATAATGGTCATCCCTGGTAGTTCCAATTAGGAATTATGTAGTTGTTCTTGCTCAGAATGACCAAAAAATGCAACACACAAAACACAAAAAGGATGTCAAAAATGATAAAAATGAAAGGGGACAAGGGAAAAGGGTCCCACCATGATTACCACTGAAGAAGCACGAAAAATGGCTCACCTAATAGATGGAAACTGAAATGCGATCTAGTGTTTCTAAGAAAGCATGCAATAGAAAGATGCTAAAGAAGTAAACCAAGCAAGCTATTGAAATGACAAATGATTTAAAGTAAAAGAGGGGGTTTCTACTTGTATTCATAAATTCATCAATTTAAAAGGTTACAATACATCCCCATTTGAGGTCTTCTCATTTTGATACATTTCAGATTACAAATTACAAGGGATCAAATCCCTCCATGAGCTTAATAGCAAGCTTTCAGTGTTCTTCTTGCAACCCATACTTGAGATCTAATATTGGGATTCATTTATATTTCTACTTAGCTCCTACCTCATGCCTAGAATACCTGCACCTACACACAAGATATTGAATGATGTTAATAGCATACACGTTTAGTGATAAAAACTAGGAAAATAATAGAAAATGTGCATCTATGAATATAAAATTAATTTGCAACTATTCTAAACAACTCCAAATGACTTGAAATTCTAGTATGATGTTTAATAGGTGATTTTGGAAGGATCTGAGTAGAAATCACAATGAAATTGTTAGCAGAACTGGTGGCCATTCCTGGTAGGAACAAGTAAGACTACAATCATAAAAACACTAATTGACCCATCAAATTTGCTTAAAACTTTACCAAATTTGGATATGATACTATTCTAATGCTATGGAAATGATCTACATAGAAATTAGATCAAAATTATGGGCCATTTCATGGCCATCCCTAGGAGTTCCAATAAGACCTGCTAACCATCCCTAGGGGACGACCACAAACTGGGGTGGTTTTTGCCACCAATTCCACTTGGATTTGGTCAATAAACCTCCTAGGAGTCTTGTCATAGAATTTGGAAAACTAACTCTTAAAATTTATTGGTTTTGGAATCAATTTAGTGTATTTTGGGATGCCCCTAAAAGTGCCTTCAAATGAAGAATTTTTCAAGGAAAATAGGCAAATGTTGAGGAAAAATGTGAGCAAAACTTCCGGGGCAAGGCTTTTTTTTGTCCCCCCCCGAACCCGGGGGGGGGACCCCTATTTTTCCCCAAAAAAGGGGAAACAACCAAAGGGGGGGGGGGGGGGGGGGGGGGGGGGGACCTCCCCCTCCTCGTCCCCCCCGGCCCGGGGGGGGGGGGGGGCCACCCCGTTGGCCCGTTTGTTTCTTCTTGTTTTTTATTTTTGCCTCCCCCCAACTCTGGGGTGGGGGGTGGGGGGGGGGGTGGGATAAAAGGATGCATTTTTTTTTCCTCCCTTCTTTGGGGTTGCGGGCGCTCGTCCCCCCCCCCCCCCCCGGGGGGGGGGGGGGGGGGGGGGGGGGGGGGGCGAACAAAACACAACGCCCGGGGGGGGGGGGGGGGGGGGCCCCGGCCCCACCGCCCCAAAACCCCCGAAAACGCGGGGAAACCCCGCCCGGGGGGGGGGGGCGCCCCTAAGCGCCCCCGGGGGTGCCCCCGGGGGGGCGCGGGGGGCGGTCGGGGGGGGACTTAGTTGGATTTTTTTATAAATATGATATGCAAGGAAAGTATCTACAAGAGGAATTTTTTGAGACAACTAGATGAGATCAAGAATCATGTCAAAAGAGATATGTGTGTGATGAAATAATGAGAAGAGGGAGTCATGGTAATGGTTTCCCCAACATGTTGGGGGTGTAGCAAACATGAGATAAGTATGTACCTAAGAAAATACACATGATAATGAAAAATAAGGGAAAATTGAAGAGTGGAAAGATATGTAGAGGTAAACTATAATGAAGAAGTGCAACAAAGAATATGAGAAGAAGAGGAAGAAAAGGGTAAAATTAGCACATGTATGTAGCCACTTGAAGCATGACCATATAATAATACCAAATAAAAAGAGGAAGAGGAAAGAGAATGGAAGAAGAAATAAGGGGAGAAAGCAAGCTAAGACTATGTGAAGTGATGGGGATCAGGTTGCGAATGACTAGGTGAAGTGATGAGGTGAATAGGATTTTGGTAATTCATGTTGTTGGATAACTACTGGAAGTAATGACATGTAGGGCTCTAAATTTTAGTAGGAGAGAAAGCATGTTTAGTATGTGGGGGGATTCGTCAAACAATATGTCTTGGACAAGGGTTTCAAAAGTGCAGCATGCATCGATGTCATGTCCTCGATTGATGATGATAAATGTAAAATTGGTTCTCTCTGTAGTTTTGTGGCTTAGGGTGTAGTGGGTCGATGAGATGAATATTAGGTAGAACCAAGAGGTCTTGGTGGAGCAACTAGTAAAATATCTAAGAGAGTGGTGTAGAATGGACAGGCATGAGATATATGTATGGCTCAGATGATGATGAGCATGAGGAAGGTGGGGTAGGAATGAGTGGATGGATTACAGATTTGGGGTCTAGTGAGGGTTAGATCCAAGAGAGAGGAATAGACCTAGAAGAAGGTGAAGGGATGTGGGCCATGGCAGAATGACACGGAGAGGAAGGGTAACAATAATGACTTGAGATTGTCAAGGTGAGAGAGGATGTGTTGGATATAAAAAATAGGAGGTGACATAATCAAGGCATATAGGGATGGGAATTCTAGTGTATAAATGGGGTTGGGGTACAGGTGCAAAGAAGAGAATGAATAAGAATAAGGAGGAGATTGAAATTGCTAAGAAGGAGGTGGAGTAGGCTAAAGTGGAATATCACATAATGGGGATGGGGGCATTTGGAGAATAGGTGGTGTTAATGATGGTTGTAGATAGTGGTGTGTAAAAGATAGGGGAACATACATAGAGGTAACCTAGGTGGCATGCTAATAAAGTAGTTTATTGTAATGTGAAATCCCACTCGATAGGAGTGGGGGTAGTCCTAAAGAGTGTGTGCAAAGAGGTGTGGTTCCCCTGTTAGGAGGACAATATCCTAGTGAAGGTTGTTAAGCTAGAGAAGGTGGTAGATATGGGTATCTTATAACAAACAAGTGAGGGGGGATGGTCCCTATGCATGAGAGTCTAGTGGATGAGAATATTCCTCCTTATCTACAAAGGAGGACAAGGATATTTGGCTATTGTTAGAGTGAGGAGAATAGGAATAATCCCTATGGTCAAGTGAGTGATGTTGGGGTAAAGTGTGGTGATCAGAATGTGATGATGGGGATGCCAGACATATGGAAATAGATCTAGGAGGTATGGCAAGGTCGGTAGGGATGATTGGT
Source organism: Wollemia nobilis (assembly GCA_028583015.1). Classification (NCBI taxonomy): domain Eukaryota; kingdom Viridiplantae; phylum Streptophyta; class Pinopsida; order Araucariales; family Araucariaceae; genus Wollemia; species Wollemia nobilis. The sequence continues at coordinate 8,423,028 of JAQPPZ010007530.1, forward strand.
ATTGAAGGTAGTGTCTAAAGGTCCTGCATGATGGGGGAGTGGTATGCTAGAGGTGTAAACTTGGAACAACATATCTCCATGGAAGATGTTGTAGATGGTGATAAGAGACCTGAAAAACTAAAAGATACCAACAACATAAAAATGATATAAAAAGCAAAAGTATTTTTGTTGTGTAATAGAAAGTGTAAGTTTTGTGTTCAATGTGGTGTGGTTTGTGAATAGGTGTGGCTATTGGATAGCATAGAATGTTGAAGCTAATGGGACACTATGTTGTGGAGTAGGCATCTACTGGGGGTAGTAATATTATGGTTGCAGGGTTTGCGATTATTGCACCAAGATTTGCTGGAGAGGGACCTATTGTAATGGTTGGGTCATAGGGAATGATGACCAAGAAGGAGGTAGAGTGAAAAATATGGGTCCAACAAATAGTGGTGGAGGTAGTGGTGCTTGGATATATGTTACAAGCAGTGGGTGAGATGAGGTGTCAAAATATGGTAGCTACATCATTTAAGAAGAGGGATAAGTGGAGAAGGTAGGTAGAGTAGAATAGCATGGGGATTAGTGGGAGGATATGAGTGTCATGGATCATAGGTAGGAAGGGGACTAGAATATGAAGCCCAAAATAGAGGAGGTGGTGGGAGTAAAAAAATAGGAGTAGATGAATATGATGGTGGAATAGAATATGGAATACCATACATTCCAGTAGGGTAGGATGTAGGTGGAGGAAGTTATGAGGAAGGAGTATAGGCTATGAAGTTAGGAGCCTAATAATATGGTGTGGTGAAAGTGTTCATGCATGATTGAGGAGATGGGGTTTGTTGATGTTAATATTGGAATTATTGTGAGGTATGGGGTGGTTGTGACACCACATAAAAATATGGGAAGAAGGATTTTTGGGAAAGTGGTGGTTGCGATGCTTGATAAGTGCACTAATATGATGATGTGGGTGATGCATATTATTTCTATAATGGAGGCTTTTGCAGGGGTATTTGAGGTGAGGGTGTCTAAGTATTCGAAGTGGAAGATGAGGGATCTAAAATCATCCCTATTATAGAGATGAATGATGAAACCTTAGGGAAAGTATGGTTGATCAAGGAGGAGTCATTCTCAAAGAGGGACTGAGATAGACTCTGAAATAAAGGATGTGCAAATGTAGATGAGGCAAGTGGAATTTCCTCATTGATGGTGAAGAAAGGAGGTGGGTGTCCTGAAGTAGTATATATTACATGGTCATATAATGTGGAAGGTGGATTTGGCGAAGGTGAGTGAGAAGGAAGTGGGTGATCTTCACTAAAGGAGGTGGTGAGGGTATCACCTAGGATAGAAGTTTCACTGTGAGACATAGTATGTATGTGAAGTGAATCAAAACTAGTAAGCAGGTCTGTAGTGAGTGTGGATTTCCCCCTTACGATTGAATGGGGGGAATGGAATGACTAGAAGTAGCACAAGAAATCTCCTCCTCAATATGAACTTTCTTGCATGTTTGACTATGTATGACAAAAAGCATGATGTCATGTATCATGAATTGGTGCTCAGAACTACCCAAAAATAGAAATATAAGGTTTTGGGTGTGCTCTATGTGAGGTTTTGGAGTAATCCTATAAAATTTATAAAGTTTTTGTGTGTCAAAATATTTTTCATAGGGTGCTATGCGAACTGGTATCTAGTTCACAAGTTGACCTATGAACTAGACTCAGACTATGAGTTTGATAGAAAATAAAAAATGATAGGTTTTAGACAACCAACATATGGGCTACTAACCAGTGAATGTGCTGAAACATGTTTTGTGAGCATGCAAACAAAGTGTAACTGGAATCAATTCTAAGTACCAAAAATAAATTTTTTATTTGTTTTGTGTTTTGATGTTTGAAACATGCCTCTAGAAAGTATCACGATAAGTGGGTTAAATTCTAAAAATAATGGGAATGTCATCACCACAGAACCTCTTGCAACCCCCAAGGATGCATAGAATAGAACATTGTCTCAACTGGAAAATAGCAACCTAATGTAAAGGTGTAGTAAAATGATAACCAAATAGGAGGGAACTCAAGATGCTCTAATGAGTTCAAAAGCCTCTCACGAAAAGAGGTGGCATTGTCTAAGACCTGCTACCGACATACCCATGCTTTCACTTCATCATCATGAAGGCTTAGTCAAGAACGATAATTACTTATTCACTAATTATATGAAACTAGTGAAAGGCCTCTAACCCTATACTAATTTGAAGATCCCTTTTGAAGATTAATTTTAGAAAACCAGTCTCAAGAGTAGGGGATTTTATAGTGATGAAGTCTAGAAAACTGCTCTTGGGGGCTACTATGGTATCTAGAGGGTGATCTGGTGGAAGGATATGAATTACAATGTCACCAGTATCGATCGATAGATTGGGGATGAAGTCCAACATCACCACTATGTATGCTACATGTGTGTGTGATAGTGTGTTTTTTACCATTGGGGTTGAAAGCAAAAAAACTAACTAGATATATTTTCAAAATAAAACTAATCCTAGATGCATTTTTAAAATGAAACTAAAACTAGATATATTTTAGAATGAAACTAGTCCTATGTACCTTTTTGGAAAACAAAAAGAGATATATTCTATGAAATGTGCAAGCAAGTAGAGAGGAATCATGTGAATAGAGGAAATAGAAACCCTAATCTAAAGACTTGAAAGAGATTGAAATTTATTGTTTGTGAAAAGAGATGTAAATTCTATGTTAAAATATACGAAAATGAATTGAAACCCTAATATAGAAGCATGAAAGAAATTGAAATTGATTTGTGCAAAAAGAGATTGAAATTTTATGCTAAAATATGTGAAAAGGAATTGAAATCCTAATCTAGAAGCATGAAAGAAATTGAAATTCTATGCTAAAATATGTGAAAAGGAAATGAAACCCTAATCTAGAAGCATGAAAGAAATTGAAATTGATTTTTGCGAAAAGATATGTAAATATTATGCTAAAAGATGCAAAAAGGAATTGAAACCCTAATATAGAAGCATGAAATAAATTGAAATTTATTTTTGTGAAAAGAGATGTAAATCCTATGCTAAAAGATGTGAAAAGGAATTGAAACCCTAATCTAGAAGCATGAAATAAATTGAAATTAATTTTGTGCAAAAAGAGATTGAAATTTTATGCTAAAATATGTGAAAAGGAAATGAAACCCTAATCTAGAAGCATGAAAAAAATTGAAATTGATTTTTGTGAAAAGAGATGTAAATACTATTCTAAAAAATGTGAAAAGGAATTGAAACCCTAATCTAGAAGTATGAAAGAAATTGAAATTGATTTGTGTGAAAAGAGATTGAAATTTTATGCTAAAATATGTGAAAAGGAAATGAAACCCTAATCTAGAAGCATGAAAGAAATTGAAATTGATTTGTGCGAAAAGAGATTGAAATTCTATGCTAAAAGATGTGAAAAGGAAATGAAACCCTAATATAGAAGCATGAAAGAAATTGAAATTGATTTGTGCGAAAAGAGATGTAAATGTTAATTAAATGATTTGAAAATAAATTAGACTGATTAACCTAAATGCGATTTTGGGAAATAAATTTGACAAAGAATTTTGAAATGACAAGAAAGGAATGCAAAAACCTAATCTAAATGTAACTTTGGAAAGATATTTGAGAAGAAATTTGACATGACATGAAAGGAATTTGAAAAATTATCCTAAATGTCATTTTAAAAGGAAATTTGAAAAAGGAATAAAAATAAAATGAAAGGATTGTAAAAGCCTAATCTAATTAATGTAGAATTGATTGAAAACTTTAATTGATTTGTTTTAAACAAAAATTTCACACAATGACATGATGCATTTGAAGTGGAAATTTTTGCGTAAAAATATGATGAAAAAGTGGAGTTATGAGAAAAATACCTGACTTCTACTATATTAGATAAACTCCCCACTGTCTTTGTTGTTGACTCCTACAATTTCAAGTGATTTTGATGTTGTTTGGTGGAGTTCGTAGGGTGGCCTACAAACTAGATGTTGGTTCGTAGGTTAGGGGGTGAATTGGATCTAGAGGTTTGAAAATCTAAATCTGAGGGTCTAAGATGTGTCTCAGGGCTTTTTGGGTTCTATTCTATGTCCAAAGTACTTGGAACATCAAAAGAAAACTAGAAATTAAGTTAGATTAGTTTGAGAAATATTCTAAAATAACCATAGTGGGGGTCCCACCAGGCATGCCATAATGAAGCAATTGAAAGAAAACCATTTTATAAAAACAAATAAAATATTGTTTAGAATGCTATTTTATTCATTTTGAATGCATAGGGTTACAAAATAAGTCTCTCTTTTAGTGGAGATATTCATTCCTTGTTTCCATCACAAATCTGAAGCATCTGATGGTGTTTTTTTAAGCTCCTCAATGAAGGTGGGCTTCTATGCATGTGTGCCATTGGTAGTCTACTAGTGTGTGTCCTTTTGTACCTATTTTGGGCTTGCAAAAGGTTGTTAGTGCATTTGGGAGCCTACCTTGGTCAAGCCCCTTAGTTATGAAGACAAATCGACTCAAAAATGAAGTAAAACATGATATAAACTAATGAAAATGTTGTAGAAAGTATATAAAACTGATATATACTTGATATGATGTTGTAGACCTATTGTACATCTAGTTCATAGTGTGACCTACAAATTGGATCCCAGGTTCGTAGGCTGGGGGGCGAACTAGATTGTAGTTGACTTCTAATGAATATTTTCTAGCCGAATGGGATCTAGGAGTTGTTTGATGTTATTTGTCAAAAGTAAAATGGGAAAAGACAATTCGAGAGTGATTTTAGCAGAGTCTAGACATTTTTATTGAAAATGTGAGAGATGTAAAATTAAGGAAAATACCCTTTATTTATAGGAAAAACCAAGGTCGGGGGGTAGTTAAGTATACCACACCCTAGGGTCAAATCCTAGTAAGGTTAGGTTAGGGTTTGGGAGGTGGAAAGCTTAGTCATCCTCTCACATGCCCTAAAGGAAATATCTCATCCTCACACATGTGTGTGTAAGGATTAGGTTTAACTAGGGTTAGCTAGCTCCTAGGTTAGATGGGGGTTGAATTAGGATTTCTAGTAAATAGCCTAACCAACTTAGGGTGCACACATGTGTGAGGACATGTTTAGGACTAATTTGATCATTAATCCTAATTAAACCCTTTTTAATGATAAAGTGTAACTTAAGTGAAATTCAATGACAAATTAGAATTCTAATTAGTCTAATTAGGGTTTTTAGTAGGGAATGGTCCCATGGGGGTCCTAATTAGGTGTAGGAAAGGGCTTAGGTTACCTTAGGGAGCTAATAGGTGGCCTCCTAGTGGATAGAAAGTATTTTGGGTGTATTTTACCTAGTTTTGTAGGTTTTGTGCCTATGAATAATTATGGTGGCCTAAAATGGCCTATGGTGGCCTACAATGGCCTATGATGGCCTATGATGTCCTATGTCTGCCTATGAAAATATACAAGTGTCTAGGAATGAGCATGTGCAACTTTTAGGTGTCTACAACTTCATTCACCTTTTACAAAAGGATTTTGTTTTTGAGGAAGAGCACTTTATGAATCCAGAATATTTAGAGTCTATCAATGACATTCATAAACTCTTTCAGGAGAATTAAGTTACCTAGTTTCATAATTTAAGATTGTGTAAATATTTAGTAAGAAATTTTTTAATTTAATATAATGTAATATAATATTAAAAAAAACTTAGGAGTAGCATCGAAAAAAGAAAAAATATGCCTAAAACCTTAAGGAATGGTAAACAAGTGGCAACCAGCTCCTAAGGGGAGTTGGATAATGAAAACCCTAGTACTGAAATATGGATAGAAGAAATATAGGAGGAACAAGTAGCACAAATAGAAAAAAATGAAGACAAAATAGTTGGCCCTTTTGACCCTAAAATGGGACCTCAAGGGATGTCCATTTTAAATTTGTGTAATTCTTCTATGAATTTTTAAATCATAATCGATCTGCTATTGCTAATGCCTTTAAAATAGAATACCAAATCAAGACGTAATTTTTCAATGGAAGAAGCTTTCCAAATTTTCCCACAACCAGAGACATATGCAAGTGATAATCTCCCTCCATTACAATATGCCACTCATAATGATAATTTCTTAGGTACCACCCAAATTCAAACAACTGTGGCACCACAACACAAACCTATTTTTTTGGCCACTACAACTACCTCCACCCAAAAACAACCTTCTTCCTCCATCAATAATAACTTCCTTTCTCAATATTTTAACAATCGATTTGCTCAAGCTTCTACATCTCAAAAAAATAAAAATGTGCAAATTCCTACTTCTTCTCAATTGATCTCCCAACAAAATACAATCCATTATAATATCACAAATCCTTCTACTTTGAACCCTATACACAAAAATATTACCATTCCAACTCCAATATGTGGAAATACAACCCACATATTACCCTCCCTATGCAAACATAGTGGCACAAAATAGACACAATGGGCAACCACACCATATTTAAGCTATAGTCAAACAATTAGCTTCACGATTAGATCAAGTAGATCTTTATTTCCCCACATACAACTATAATAAAATGCATAACCAACCATTGGATTCTTTTGTTACCACTAGACCATATCCTAAATATTTTCCCATGTCGTTTCTATCGATTTATAAGGGGATCGAGGATCCAATTGAACATATTTGTATGTTTAGGATAGTGTGTCATGATATTTTATACAATGACATGTTGCTGCTAAAAATATTCTCAAAAATCTTAGGAGATATGGCTTTGGAATGGTATTACCAATTACGAACACCCTCCTTAAGAAAATTTGAAGAAACTACAGAGCTGTTTGTGCATCAATTTGGTGCCTACATAGAA